>CM060986.1:204216191-209016191 GCA_030765065.1 Deroplatys truncata | reverse complement strand
TCGAAGCGACAACTGCTTTTGTAACCATCAACAACACCCGCGTACTGCTAGTCTCCGCGTACAACCCACCAGGCGACCTAGAAATAGACGACCTGGATGCACTCCTTAACCAACACCCACAGGTTCTTCTCATGGGTGACCTAAACTGTAAGCACCCAATCTGGAACTGCCGCACCTCAAACACTGCCGGAAACAAGCTCCTTCAATACGAGAACCGGTCCGACTTCATTATCTATGCACCCACTGACCCTACTTTTGTATCGCTCAACCGAAACCTGCACCCAGACATTCTAGACATAGCACTTGCCAGAAATATTGCCTTTAACATTGAGATCACCACAATTAATGACCTTTCCTCAGACCACCTGCCAGTAATAGTAACCACTAGAGGCTCCCTTACCCGAGACACTCAAGTGCCGCGCCACAACTTCAACAAGACCGACTGGCAACTCTTTAGCTCCACCATTACAGACCAGCTCGAATTAATGCCCATCACCTCAGAAGCAGAACTAGAACAAGCCACAGCACACCTTGAGAATACCATTAAATATGCCATATCGCGAGCCGCACCAATCAGCATCCAGAGCAATCGTAGCCCCGCCCCTCCCGCGGACCTAAAGCGCCTCACAGCACAGCGCAACAGAGCCAGACGCGCCTGGCAGCGCTCAAGACACTACGCTGACCTAGATGACTTTCGACGACTCAATGCTGCAGTCAGGGAAGGCACTGCAGAACACATTACAAACCAATGGAGTGCCACACTTACGAACCTTGATTTAGAAAACCAAACCGTCTGGCGTATAGCCAAATGCCTCACTAGGCAACCAATGTCTGTTCCTCCACTACACCACAACCAACGCGTAGCGACCACAGACAAGGAGAAAGCTGAAGCCCTTGCAGACGCTCTCCAAGAAACCCTCGTGCCAAACCCTCAGCCGATTGACCACGCCTTTGTAGCAGACACCCTGGCAATTACAACTGATTTCCGAACGCGCCAAACGCACAACAAACTTCGAAAAACCTGCCCCTCTGAACTTGCCTGGATGATCAAGCACCTCCACAACAAGAAGGCCCCTGGCCCAGATTCTATTCCTAACATTGCGCTGAAGCACTTACCACTCGCCGCCCTTCAGGCGCTGTCCAACATCTGCAACTTTGCCCTACACCAAGGATATTACCCTGAGCAATGGAAAACTGCCAAAATTCTACACTTTCCTAAAAAGAACAAGGACAACACGAACCCTCACAACTACCGACCCATCAGCCTACTAACTCTCTGAGCAAACTACTCGAAAAAGTCATACTCAAACGGTTAAATGCACATCTTGCGCGACACAATATCCTAATTCCAGAACAGTTCGGCTTCCGCGCCAAACACTCTACCACATTGCAACTCCTCCGCACCACTGAACACATCACGCAGGGGTTTAACACACGAAAAACCACAGGAGCCATATTCCTCGATCTTGAGCGGGCGTTCGACCGGGTATGGCACGAGGGACTACTGCGTAAACTCAACCAATATAACTTCCAAGATACTGCACTCAAACTCATCGCCAACTATCTACACAACCGCAAATTTCAGTCCGCTGTAAACTCCTCTCTCTCCGCGCTTCGCCCAGTCCGGGCTGGGGTCCCCCAGGGAAGTGTACTGGGACCGGTCCTCTTCACAATATACATGAATGACATACCAAAAACTAACAATACGCTCCTCTCACTCTATGCAGACGACACCGCACTAATGGCACAATCCGGTGATCTAATTCATTAACTCTCGCCTTCAGCGAGCACTTTCTGCACATGAGGAATGGCTGACCAAATGGCGCATTAAAGTCAACCCAACTAAGTCACAAGCTATAATCTTCACCAAGCGGGCCAAACACCGCCAACATGCGCGAACGCTGCCACCAATACAACTATTTGGCTCTCCCATACCATGGACTAACTCTGTTACCTACTTAGGCATCAAGATGGACCAGGGCCTCACCTGGAAAGATCACGTAATTTCCATCCGCAGAAAATGCAATGCGCAGCTATGCAAACTATACCCTCTTATCAACTACAACAGTACCCTTCAAATTCGACTAGGCCTCACTCTCTACAAAACGCTACTCCGACCCATACTCACCTACGCGGCCCCCGTCTGGGGGTATGCAGCTAAAAGCCACATCAACACGCTCCAATCCCTCCAGAACAAAATCCTCCGTATCATAGCCAGGGTGCCCAAACTTGCACCTTCCAAACTCCTACACCAAGAACTCAGGATGCACACCATTGAGCAATTCATCAAAAAACTAGCAGCCGACCTGTACACTAACTGCACCAAGAGCACAAACCCCCTCATACAAACACTAGGCACCTATGAAACCACCATCAACAAACACAAACGACCACTAGCGCTATTTGACCGCAACCTGTCCGATGAAATACCCATTGAAGATATCCTCGAACACTTAGACCGGCTTATACCTCCATAGCTATGCCACATTCACACACACTATTAATACTCTTAACTTGCAGGAAACCGTGCTGAACTGGAACTTTAAAAATATCGTAATGCCTCTGCCAATGCGCCAACCCATAAAGGAACCGTCTATAGGCCACCCACCATCACAGGAGCACTTCAACAGCAGCTCGGCAACCAAAGGTAAAATCCCGCCACATCTTTCACTACGATCACTTGCATGATGTTAACACCCGCGCCATACCATTTAATATTTAAGCCGTAGCTCTTAACGCATCCCTGTCACTCCCAACCAACCTAACCCATACTAACCCCCGAGCGCCAGCCAGGGCTTGCCATGGCTGGCGCCGGTAAACCCAACCAGGCACGCTTGCATGTTCTGCATGCTCGCATGAGTAGTTTAACTTACTAACCGGGGTGCTTCCGCGGAACCCGACCATGTTTAACTCACATCTTTCTCCACGCACTCGCACGTCACTACTAACAAAGCACCCCCCCCCCCTAGTTGCATGTTAGAACTAACAGCACGGGGAGACGATGTAGCCTCTGAGGATGATCGTCACCGGGGGCGGCGGGTGTGGGGCCGCCCCTTAAAATTTAAAAAAAAAAATCAATAATGTTAAGCGATGTTATGCATGGACGAACATTGCCTGATTGATTGACACAATTATCTCCTACATCGACTTGCGGGGGCGGCGACTGGAGACGAAAACAATACCCCTTTGTTCGACGATCCCGGCTATTGGTATCAGTAGCGCACAAAGACCCACCTCCATTAGCGACGAGCACAATATCCCATTGTTCTCCTCTGCCCGGGTGGTATTCAGACGAGCATACAAAGGACAACAGCCTATTGTTCTACACTTCTGCCGGGCGGCATGACAGTAGCGTACAAACACAGGTCGTTACCGGCAGCATAGAACAATACCCATTGCTCTACTCTGCTGGGCGGTATTCAGATCAGCGCACTAAAGGACAATAGCCCTTTGTTCTACACCTCTTTCTCTCTCTCTGGCGGTATGACAGTAGCACACAAAGGAGGAGGCGTGGTTGGTAGCACAGAACAAACGGATATCACATTATAAAGTTAATTGGCTTACATCCTTATCAATCGGCGGCATCTTTCCTTTGTTCTTGAATGAACATCTTTTTACTACTCAACATCATACCTACATTTTATTTCAAAACGAATGAATGAATACGCCAAAGAAACCAAGTTTTGGTAATTCGTATAAAATAAGTCAAGAATTTATAACAACAGAAGAACTCCTCTTTATTTTAAAATGAACAAGTGCACCTAAACCCAAAGGTTTAGTAATGTGTGTAAAATACATCAGATTGGAAGACAACAACAAAGGTATTGTTTTTTCCCAAAATGAATGAATGTACCCTAAATACTAGGTTTTGGTAATGTGTATCAAATGAATGAGATTGGAGGACATCAGATATACTCTTTATTCCAAAACGAACGAGTGCACCTAAACCCCAAGCTTTAGTATTGTGTGTAAAATGCCTCAAAATTAGAGGACAAATGCAAACCCACTATATATTCGAAAATGAATCACTGCACCTGAACTACAAGTTCCTCTAATCACTGTAAAATGACCCAAAATTAGAGCACAACTTCAGACCTACTATATATTCCAAAATGAATGTATGCACACCAAGCACGAGGCTTTGGTAATCTGTGTAAATGAGACAAGATTAGAGCACAATATCAAACCTAGTATATATTACAAAATGAATGTATGCACCCTAAGCATGAAGCTTTGTTAATTTGTATAAATGAGACAAGATTAGAGCACATCAGACCTACTATATATTACAGAATGAGTGTATGCACCCCAAGCACGAAGCTTTGTTAATCTGTGTAAATAAGATAAGATTAAAGCACAACATCAGACCTACTATATATTACAAAATAAATGTATTCACCCCAAGCACGAAGCTTTGTTAATCTGTGTAAATAAGATAAGATTAAAGCACAACATCAGACCTACTATATATTACAGAATAAATGTATTCACCCCAAGCACGAAGCTTTGTTAATCTGTGTAAATAAGATAAGATTAAAGTATATCAGACCTGCTATATATTACAAAATGAGTGTATGCACCCCAAGCACGAAGCTTTGTTAATGTGTGTAAATAAGATAAGATTAAAGCACAACATCAGACCTACTATATATTACAAAATGAGTGTATGCACCCCAAGCACGAAGCTTTGTTAATGTGTGTAAATAAGATAAGATTAAAGCACAACATCAGACCTACTATATATTACAAAATGAGTGTATGCACCCCAAGCACGAAGCTTTGTTAATGTGTGTAAATAAGATAAGATTAAAGCACAACATCAGACCTACTATATATTACAAAATGAACGAATGCGGCTCTAAATCACAAGTTTTGGTAATCCTTATAAAATTATATAAGTTTGAACGGCAACAACAAATCTGCTCTCTATTCCAAAATGAACGAATGCACCCTAAATCACAAGTTAACGGTTTGTTTTTAAAAACCTACCTATCTGTTTTCCTATGCTATTTACAGGAAGTGCTTTATGCTACATAGAATTCTCTAAGGTAATGTAAAAAGAAATACCCGTTTTATGGTTCACTCAGTCTTAAATACTCATTTTATAAAACAAGGTGAATGTCTTTGGTGTGTTTCTGACTGAGTGGCAACACTCTAAACACGAAAACACTAACTTAATATTGTGGACCAGTATTTCTCAAGGTTACAAGGTGATGAATGTCGTTAAATTCCATCCACTCAATCTTACATGAGAAGATGTGTTGATTTTGTATTTCGTTTTCAGATATAAGCAAACGTTTATGATTAAAATGTCGTACTTTATTTGAGATATACGCACAATAACACGAAATGTACATCTTTAGTTTTCTGTGAAGTGTACATGATTCTGATTGATTGATATTAAACAAGGAACCAATTGCTGCAAATTGGATGTAGTATGGACATGGAATTTTCCATGTCAAGGCGTAGACTGGTCCCAGTCTATACACATTTAAACCAGAGAGTTTTTCTTTTTCTATCTCTTGTTTTCTTCTCCTGTGCTCATGACAAAGAAAAACCAACATGTGGTTCAAACAGTATTCCTTCATCCTGCAGTAATAACGACAGAAAAATAATGAATTGAATGTTCAAAAATTATTTCTAGACAGTCGTTCTTATGTTGATTGGAATATTCAGTGTTCATAATAGTAATATAAATAATAAGGGAAACACATGGAATGTTTCGGGCAGAGAGTTCATTGACATTCAGCGCACTTCATAACGTGTATTTCTAGTAAACTTTTAATATATAAATTGATGAGTATAATCAATATTGTCTTGTAAGGTGTGTACACCTCGGAAATTCTTTTCTCCCAGTTCCAGTATCACCGTCTCTTCCTCCTTCCCTAACTCTGCCATTCCATCATTATCTCCATTTCCGTCTGTTTCCCCCCCTTCTCTCTCTGTAACCTATCGTTTATTAAAAATATTGTAATTCACTAATGAGTAGGTAAAATTATATAGCCAGCAAGCAAATAACAATTAACAATATCATAAACAGCAGTACAAAATATATATTTATCATTGTACAATTCACACGTGTAACCCCAACTTTCCAAATTAATATACCTTTCTTGTTCCTGAGTGGAAGTCTTAATGTTCTTCAGATTATTAATGTCTTAGCGAGAAAAGTCACTAAGTTTGAAAACAAAAGAGAATCTTAAGGGTGGTTCAAAGTACTGTGGGAAGGGAAAGCTTTCGATAACAACATGGAAACTTGTTTTTTGTAATAATTTGCTTGCATTTCAGCCAACATAATTTAGGTTAGCCGAGTTGTTATACAAAGTTCACAGCATTTCTGAAACTGCACGTGAAGATTCAGAACATGCCCCTGCAAAGGGTTGTTAAATACAATGTTTATAACATTCCTGAAACTGGACACGCTCATGCAGAGCGTTGTTAAATATAATGTTTAAAACTATTCTGAGACTAGAACATGTTCCTGGAGAGAGTTGTTAAATACAATCTGTTCAACATTCCTGAAACTGGACACATATCTTCAGTACATGCTCCTGGAGAGAGTTATTAACTGCAATGTTTATAACATTTCTGAAACTGCACGCAAAACTTTAGAACACGCTCCTGGAGAGAGTTGTTAAATGCAATGTTTATAACATTTGTGAAACTGGACACAAAACCTTAGAACACGCTCCTGGAGAGAGTTGTTAAATGTAATATTTATAACATTTTGAAACTGGACACGAAACTTCAGTACACGCTCCTGGAGAGAGTTGTTAAATGCAATGTTTATAACATTTCTGAAACTGGACACAAATCTTCAGTACACGCTCTTGGAGACAGTTGTTAAATACAATGTTTATAACATCTGAAACTGGACACAAAACTTTAGAACACGCTCCTGGAGAGAGTCGTTAAATGCAATGTTTATATCATTTCTGAAACTGGACACGAAACTTCAGTACATGCTCCTCGAGACGGTTGTTAAATGCAATGTGTTCAACATTTTTGAAACTGTACACGAAACTTCAGTACACGCTCCTGGAGAGAGTTGTTAAATGCAATGTTTATAACATTTCTGAAACTGTACACGAAACTTCAGTACACGCTCCTGGAGAGAGTTGTTAAATGCAATGTTTATAACATTTATGAAACTGGACACGAAACTTCAGTACAAGCTCCTGGCGATGGTTCTTAAATATAATATTTATAACATTTATGAATGTGGACACGAAACTTCAGTACACGCTCCTGGAGAGAGTGGTTAAATGCAATGTTTATATCATTTCTGAAACTGGACACGAAACTTCAGTACACGCTCCTGGAGACGGTTGTTAAATGCAATGTTTATAACATTTCTGAAACTGGACACGAAACTTCAGTACACGCTTCTGGAGAGAGTTGTTAAATGCAATGTTTATAACATTTCTGAAACTGGACACGAAACTTCAGTACACGCTCCTGGAGACGGTTGCTAAATACAATATTCATAACGTTTGTGAATCTAGACACGAAACTTCGGTACACGCTCCTGGAGAGAGTTGTTAAATGTAATGTTTATAACATATCTGAAACTGCACACGAAAGCTCAGTACACGCTCCTGGAGAGAGTTGTTAAATGCAATGTGTTCAACATTTCTGAAAATGGACACGAAACTTCAGACCGCGCTCCTGGAGAGGGTTGTTAAATACAGAAATGTATTACAAATATTAATCCAAATAATATAATAATTACTATAATATTAATTATATTAATGTTATAATAACTATCTTTGTCTGCTCTTTCTATTATAAATACAGCGAACTGTGGGAATACTTTATTGTGTATTAAATTCAACACAAAATCACTTATGCGCTTAGTTTCTATTTCGTTCCCAAACACATTCACTGCATACGTAATTACTTAGACATATTCTTTTTAGGTTTATTTTGTCTTTCTTAAAATGAAGATCAATTCAAAACGAAATTAGGTATTTCAGAATCTTAATTTCATTTGTAACATTTTTCAGGTTAACCTAACCTGTATAAAATAAATAAATATGAACAATATACATCTATAGTGAGATTTTGTTCTCTTATTATCTCATCCCGAACCATTCGCATTTATCTATTAATGTATTGTTGAGTATCTTGGTAGTGCTTAAGAATTTACATTATCCTCATGCTCCAAAGGTTTGGAAAGCTTCTGAACAATAAGGATTTAAAAGCAGATAGGTTCTGACAATATGAGTAATAACACACGCTTTTATATGACCGTAACTGTTACAGACTGGTTCGCAATATCCAGGAACCAGAACAACAGAACGCAAGAACAGTTATGTTCTGATAATATGAGAAATAACACCCACTTTATATGTCCCTAATTGTCACAGGCTGGTTCACAATAACTGGGAACGTGATCGCCATGTGTATTACACAAACAACAACAACACACATTTAATGGCAGTTATGTTCTGACAATATGAGAAATATCACCAGTAGTAGAAGGATGGGAGTTCAGAGTCACAAAGACATACCGCAAATTGATAACACGTGTAAATCGATGGATTGCGTAATTAGATAACCCTTTATTTAAACCGCCCGCCCCTCCCTCCTTTATGTTAATCCGGCAAGCCGCTAATGCAGGTGTCATGTAGCTGACAAATTTGATTGACAAGGGTAGGATAACGATTGTCAATGAGTAACATCATCTTTCTTCATTGACTTCAAAGGAGTGATGCTGCGGCCAAAGGCATAGGCTGCCCTCTAGGACTCTCCGTCGCGTGTCACCACCCGCCAAATTCGATGGAATAGATTTGGACCACAAAGACGCCGACAAATAATTAACCGTGTAATCTCATTAGTTTAATTGAGCGTGTTTATAAATGTTTTTACACCCTTTGATGGTATTTTCCCGACTCCCACTCCTTTGTAGGTGAAGTCCCCCGTTCTAAATATCTGGTCGCGTGGCCTAGATTGATTAATATTACTACGTGTGTATTCTCTATTTGTATTTTACATGAGCCGCCTAATGAGTTTAACTGATTACATGTGCTGCTTACTATCGAAAGACACTGCATCTCTAAGAGCTTGTCAATTAATCAGATAATGTTCGTCCGTGTGTAACATCATTTCACCTCATTAACTTAAAAGACTTAAACCGCTAACAAAGGCTATATCGCCCTCCAGTGTATTGGATTCGTATCACGTACCCTAAATGGATAGACGCATGTCACCGCCGACACACACACACTCTCTCTCTCGCTTTATTCTTTGTACTATTATACCGCTACCTTAATGTAATTACCGCGTCATTGATGATACGGCAGGCTGCCCCAACCTCTGTTTAACCAAAACGCGTTTAAGAACCCCTACTTGTTTTATCGGTATTATTTACAAAATTAAAAAATACAGGTGCTGTATAATCGCAGCTTTATATTGCAAAGTATATTAAATTCACAAAATAAATGTCCCCCCTCTTTATAATCGAAACAATTTACATTAAATATTTGAGATTTTAAGTAGTGAAACCATTAGATTCCCGGGATTGAATGCGCCAGAGAGTTCTATTCCTGTCTTAAACACCCCTGTCAAATATGTTGTACAGCCCTTTACGTGGGTAAATGCGATCTCGCTACCTGATTATGATGCGGCCATTCCGCTTTCAAAGATATTCAGACTTGGGTTTTTTCCACATTAATGGCACGGATTTCCAAACATTTCACTTCGCTTTTCAGGAACGCAATAACATCTCCACACTGATGCGTGACTCGAGATGGTCGGATCGAACTCTGATCGGTAATATTTCATACAGAGACATCAGCCTGTCTGTGTTATCTACATATCAATGATCTATACCCTTCTGAGGGTTGAACACGATAAGCAGTGTAGATCTCTACAAGTTGCATGGCGCGAGGTGTCCCTAACACTTCCAGTTCGTGGACCAGTACAGCTTTTGCACCCTCTGAGTGAGGAAGCGTTAAAGGGCCCTTCAGTCAAGCATCTCTCTCGCGTGCAAGGGGGGAGCGTGCATTCCATTGTGTACGCTCGCACGCCATCTGGCATCCTCGCAGCCTTCAGCAATCACCGGTCACCGTCTTTAAGCTGTTACTCCGACATTTTAAGACAATTTCTTGAATTGTGTATCTAACATGGCTTGCAGTAATAATTCTAGCTCAATTTCGGTACACCCGAGCATAGCATTTCTTGTAAGGCGTTCGTAAGTGACAATGATGTTTGGTTACGTCTTGTCGCCTGTCAGGCAGATAGCATGGTCTCCACCTTCTAAAGATTTGAACTCCCAATGCTATCTGGTGCAGCACTTCTCCTCCTTCCCCCTGTACATCGCTCGAATTTCTATGCTTCAATGACTTTCTTATGAGTAATGGAGTGAGAGGTGGCAGAGGAATGGGTCGGACCAGGAGACTGGACTGTCTAAGGGCAGGGTCCCTACCTTTTAAAGATTTAAACTTGGACTCTGTGCCGACCAATCAGAATGACAATCTCACGCCTACGGACCTGTGATCATCCTTTTACCCTGCAATGCATATACCGAGACTCCCCTCCGACATTCTCATTCGAGATATATAGGTAGTTGTATGTTATTAATTAATTCCTTCGCTTTTTACTTCCTTGCAGCAGTCCTCCTCCTCTCTCCCTGTGCATCGCTCGAATCTCTGTGCTTCAATGAGTTCCTTGGGAGTAATGGAGTGAGAGGTGGCAGAGAGATGGGACGGACCGGGAGAAACTACAGGCAAAGGGTGGGACCTACCTTTAAAGGACTTGAACTTGGAGCTTGTGCCGACCAACCATATTAGATTTTGTTTTGTTTATAACTAAATGAAGGTGAAGTTTAGACGCGTTACTAGTGCGCCGCCTCCGTTTTTTCTGGTTACGTTCTTGTTACGTGGTTAGGAGGGTCCAGGAGACTTGACAACTAAAGTGCAGGGCCCATACCTTTTAAAGCTTTGAAGTTGGAGCTGTTCCGACCAACCTCACGCCTGAGGACTCTGAGACCAATCGTTGTCTGGGTGACGAATGTTTCCGGAGAGGATCATTTTCCCCTGCTCGCCGCCTCCATTTTCTGGTTACGTTAGTTGGCTAAGTTTGGTTACCTTTCAGGTTATATTTTTGTTACGCAGTTAGGACGGCCCAGAAGACATGAGCAGCAAAGGACGGGGTCCGTACCTTTTAAAGATTTGAATCTGGAACCTGTTCCGAACAACCTGAAAGGCAACCTCACGTCTATGGACCCTGAGACCAATCAGTATCAGGAGGACAAATGTTTCCAGAGAGCATCCTTTTCCCCTGCTATGCATACGCCGATACTCACCTCCGACGCTGATATTCGAGATATATACACAGTTGTATGTTATTAATTCATGCATTCGCTTGTATGCTGCCGTCACGCCCGCGGACACTGAGACAGTTTACTGGAGGTTTCCAGAGACTATCCTTTTCCGCTGTGCACACTGAGACATCCATCGAACATTCTCATTCGATATACACAGCTGTATGTTATTAATTAATTTATTCGCTTTTAATTCCTTTACCGATATTACGCATTCATTTATTTTCTTTTAGAGTTTTAGCATGAGTTAATGGGGAGTGGAGCATTAGAGCCAGCTTATGAGGACTTAATTTATCACATATTACAGCGGAAGAGTATGTGACGTTAAATTCTGTATATGTGATCGATTTTATATGGCCTTATGTGGATAAGGCACATAAGCAATGTTGGTTTAGGTTAGGTTGAGTTACGAGTAGGGTGATTTTTATTAATCTCATTATGCACTTCATTCATTATCAACCTTGCTATAATGTACTCTCAGGGATGTCATTTTATTTCATTCAAACTAGCATTAACATGTGAATAGTTCATTGCTAATTTATCTCGAATATTTAAAATGATTTAAAGTGTGGAGGATGTGTGAATGAGTATCTATGTATGAATTAGATGTACTTTTAGCGTGCGATTTCATTATTTTTAAGATCGTTATTATTGAATGTCATGTGCAAAGTCTGATTTTCCCCAAATGCGTTAATATTACGTAATAAATTGATTGTTTTACTAAAGTGTCCTCCCATTTCACTTTCGAAATTATTTCACCGGCTAGGACATCCATGCTCCATGCCATCATATTCGTGTTTGGAAATGAATGAGAGGCATTTTGTGAAGGATTGTGTTAGTAATTGTACTAGTAGTAGGGTAATCCTTATTTATTCTTTTTACTCTCGTTAATTATCTCACAGTCCAACGCATCCATGCTATCATCATCGTGCTTGTGCTTGAGGATTGTCGTAGTGGTTGGGTAATTTTTATAAAATAATTTTGGTTTACATATTACTCTTTGATTCACACTTCATTGCTGATTTAGCTGGTTTATTTAAACTCATTTGCAGTGCTTCTATATTATTTTTGGGCACTGTTATTGAGTGCTATGCTTTAAATCTGGTTTTCCATAAATACGTCACTATTATGTAATAAAGTGTATTTTTACTAGAGAGATAATTTTTTTACTGTCCTGAATTATCCCGCAGGCTAATGAGCGTATATACAAATATCATTGAGAAAGTGTTGTATCACCACCGCCACTTTAGAGTTGTAAACGTCCTGGATCGCTGTTCTCTCATGCATGGTTGCTCTTCTTCTCAAAGTTCGTATTGCAGAATTTGAAACATTAAAGAGTGAGGGAAGAATAACATATAATGGAATATCTAAGCCAAGAAAAGGAATTGTATTTTTTAGATATAAAGTGCGGAGGGGTGGTGTAAAATGATTATACTTGTATGTTGCTAATGATGAAATTAATAATAATTAAACAGTGGAACTGCGAGAATATCTAAAACTCTGAAAAGAATTGCATTTGTTGTATATCAAAGTGTGGAGGGGTATAAAATAATTATACCTGTGTGTTGATAATGCTGAAATTAATAATACCTTATTTCTCAGAGTTTTGCCTGATGTGGTTGAATAGGTGCGATCGTTGAAAGTAATGATTGAATATGCATGAGTGGCTCTGTGTGTGTATGTGTTTGTGTTCGTGTATGTGTGCGTGTGTATGATTGCATACTTTTATGGTGACTTGTTTAAGTATGATCTCTTCTGTAAGGGGCGATTAGGATTAGATGAGGAAGAGGTGGCAGGATTGGATTCATGGTATCAAAGTTTAATCGGCTCCGCGTGGAGCGTCTATGGTGATTGCTCATAGCTATGAATAATGATGGCAGCGGACTAATGCCTGATATTGATGATTGATGCGCGGTCTGTAATGACTGTAATATTAGCGGAGGCGATTGGGTTAGGTAACTGATTTCTCTGGGATCTAGCTGAATGTGTGCGGATTGTTCTGTAATCAAGATTGTAGATTGAGATGTCATTGATCTGTGTGTAGGCGATTGAGATGTTGATGACTTGGACGATGATAATCGCACCTCAAATGGCAAATCATCTAAGCCGCTATATCCCAGAGTTTTATTCCTTTCTGCAGTCGTATCCTCTAAAAATTGTTCCATAATTTGCTGATCGCAGGATATTTCTTCGTTGTAAGGGTGTGAGTGTCGTATGTAGTCCACCCCTATAAACATAAATGCGTAGATTAGAAAGCTTTACCATTCCTGACATGTGCTAATATCTTAACTATGAGTGTCAGAAAAATTTAAATTTGAATTTAATTCAAATGAGTAGCTCATCCTGCTTTTCAAAGGATTCTATCTCTTTAAATTCTAAATAATAGGAGGGAGAGGTGACAGAAATTAATTTTTTATATTAAAATGTAGTGAAAATATTGAATAAAAATGTCTAATACCAATAATACCATGTGTAGATGTTAATATGAATTCCTACATTAATGTTTATCAAACACTGAAGAATTCCTACCATTCCTTGGTTGTAGCATGTACGAGCTGGACACCATCCCTGATGTTTGGGTATCTGAATAGCATTGGATGCGGCGGATGTGCAGCAGACGTGTTGTAAACAGGCAGTACAGCGGCCATGAGTTACCTCATCCCTGCCCCGAAATAATGTCTGCTTCCTGCAACAATAATAATAACAATAATAATAAACTAATTATTGTAAACGGAATACATTGTTTTTTTAAAAAAGTATTAACATTTTTTTGAGTAATGTTTCACGTAAAGGACAGTTGAAAAATCCTCGCGTCGCATCTTTGCAAGGTACTGGGTCTAACTGCTAAGTGTGTCATGTATCAAGCTTTCTCGTTTACAAAGAGAGCAGCGATAGACAAACGTTTAAGAATTGTATGTATTGAAGTATTCGAGTCATTAATTATGGATATATGCGAAAGGTTTCATGCGCCCCACAGAAATTATTTTAAATAAATTATGTGTTTTAATAATAGTAATTATTTTTATTCATGATAGTATACATCTATAGAGATAAAAAATCCTTACATTTAGAATTTGATGTACTCTGTGTAGGTCCTGCATAACGGATCACTGTAGGTCTAAACGTAGACCTCGCTTGCTTATCGTCTGACCCTTTGCCGGAGGACATCTGAAAGGCTGGAATATAACGATACAAGATAATATCGATATTTCATATTTCTTTAGAAATCTTGTAATAAAATACATTTTCTCCCATTCTTATAGATACATTAGCACATTTACTGTAATATAGACTGCATTATGATTACGTATTTAGTTTGCAATAATTATTATTAGAGAATAAACTGAATAACGAAAAAACAACAAAAACAAACAAATAAATAGGTTGCACGCTTTGGGTATTCACAGAGAAATTTCAGCGTATTTAACTTGGGAAAAATTTCTATTGCATATAAAGAACGTCCATTATTCAACAGGGCCATAGAAATATCTCCTTTAACGTAATTAAAACCGCCCGAAAGTTTTCACTATACGAAAGCATTAGAGAAAATGAAATTCTCACAACAGACTTTTTGTAATATTCTAAAAAAGCGAAAAGTTAAGAAGGTATTCAAATAATTGCATTTGTTTCTCTAGAAATGAATATAATTCGCCCGATAAAAATCTCGTATTCAAACAATTATCTATACTGTTTGCATTAGAGAAAATGAAATTAACACGCCTATCTATTAACTTAGAATGTGCAAATATTTCCAGATAAAATACCTGCTATTCAAAAACAAAAAGTAACACATTTATAAGTGACATACAGAGAGTAATAAGTTAACTTTTAAAGTAAATGAAATGCTTTGCAACTTACCAGACATGGTGTTTGATGAAAGCAGCACAAAGAATTTCGCAGAGTGTTGTAAAACAAAAACAGTACTTCACGAGTTCCCGCAAGACAGAATGAAAATTTCTGGAGAAGTAGTCTCTTTTATATAATTTTCTTTTTTGGGGTTATATAAAAATTGCAAGCGAGAGGCGTGACGATATAAAGTAAATTGAACTGATTGGATACTCCACCCCTATCGAGTAGAAACATGTTTTTTGGAGAGTCATGGAGCGAAGCTCGCACAGGGTACATTTTATAAATAAACGCGTCTTAACAATTTGAGTTTTCTCCAACGTCATCTATAAGGAAAAGTAATATGTCGGTAGGGAAAATACACCCACGTATAGAACGCTAGACTATTGTTTGTATACGTATATTGCTAGAATTTACTGCTTATTATTCCATTACCAAAATATTCACTCAAGTGTAAGGGCTCGATTAACGACATTCACGGTATCCATTGCCTGTTTTAGAATAAAGATGTGTGGCATGTGTGGAGGGATATTTCCCCGATAAGTATGGTCTTTGTAGTATGTATGATTTCACTTCTCGAAGACGCAGGCATTCATTTTTAGAAACCGTGTAAGTAGCAAGTTTATATTTGAATCGCCCGTGGTTCGATCGCCTGCAAGTGTATCCTATACGACTTTCGACATGGTTTGTTTTAAGTTCCGCCAGAATTTCCATGATAACGTCCCTCTCCTGCAACTCCTTATTCCAGAGGAAATACATGTTTTGAAGGTTCTCTGCATTTTACTTAAGGTGCGAAAATACATGTTTTAAAGTCCCAGGCCCATGATATTTACATTTTGTAATACTTATATGTTTTTTTAAGATGAGAAATCGTTTACAAATACATGCAATATACACCTACGTATCTTTATTAATAAAAGCGTTTTTGTCGCTTGAGTTCCGGTTCAATTCCCGGCGGTGTTAAATGTTTTTTAATTCCACACTCAACTTTATTATCCATCAGTATTAAGTATTACCGTTCAGAGTTCAATCCTACCACCTCGAGCCACCTGTCAGTCTTCTCTGTGATTTATATCTCCCACAGCATTCACAGGTGTGGAGATGTTATCGGTTCCTGAAAAGCGAAGTAAACTGTTTGGAAATCCGTGCCATTAATGTGAAAAAACAGAATTTTCTGAATATCTTTGAAAGCAAAATGGCCCCTCGTAATCAGGTAGCGAGGTCGGGTTTACCCACCTCAGGGGTATACAACATGTTTGGCAGGGCTGTTTAAGACGGGAGTATACCTCTCTGGCGCATTCAATCCCGGGAAGGTAGTGATTTTACTACTTAAAGCCTGAATATGTACTGTAAAATTGTTTAGATTATAAAGAGGGGTAGGGGACTGTTCTTTTGTGAATTTAATATACTCTGCTTTATAAGGTTGCGATTATACATCACATGTAATATTTAATTTTGTAAATAATGCCGATAAAAAGCTGGAGGGTTTTTAAACATGTTTTGTTTACACAGAGGCGGGTGGGGCTGCCTGTCATATCATCATCAATGAAGCGGCAAATATATTGACGTAGTGGAATGCTAGCATAAAGGACAAAGAGAGAGTCAGAGAGAGAGAAGGAGCGTGTGTGTGGGCAGTGGAATGCGTCCAGGCATTTAGGGTACGTGATAACAGGAATCCAAGACGCTAGATGTCCATGTAGCCTTTGTTAGTGGTTTAAGTCTTTGAAGTTAATGAGGCGAAATGAAGTTACACACGGACGAACATTATCTGATTGATTGACAAGCACTTAGAGAGGCAGTCTCTTTCGGTAGTAAGTTACATGTGATTACACATGTAATCAATTAAACTCATTAGGCTGTTCATTTAATATACAAATAGAGAATATACACTTAATTGTACTAATCAATCTAGGCCTCGCGACCAGATATTTAGAACTTTATCGGCGATTATTTCACCCACACAAAGGGGTGTAAGGGGGGATTCCCTGTGTCGGGAAAATACCTACAACATGTGCCAAAACATATTGAAACACGCTCAATTAAAATAATCAAATTACACCGACAATTATTTGTCGGCGCCTTTGTGGCCCAAATCCATTCCATCGATCTAGGGCTCGTGGCAGCGAATGATGGTCCTAGAGGGCGGCAAAAGCTTTTGGCCGCGACTTCACTCCTCTGAAGTCAATGAAACGAGACGATGCTACACATAGACGGTCGTTATCAATCCCTGGTCAAACCCTTGTCAATCAAATTTGACAACTACATGACACCTCCATTAGCGGCTTGCCGGAGTAAGACATAAAGGGGAGGGGAGTGGGTGGTGTGAAACAAAGGGTTATCTGATTACACGGTCAATCGGCGAATCTCTCTGTGGCTCAAACCGCCATATTTATAATACGTACCTACCACCCAATAAATGGACCCTCACTTTCGACTCAAAGAGGATGCACTGTGGCGAATAGAAGATAGAACTGTTTGAGCTATCGATCTAAACTGTTGTGTTTTCGCCGTGTTCACAAAACAGGAACAACGAGGCTGGTTAAAGACTGAAAGTGCTCGTGGTCGTGCAGCAACACAATGCCATGCAGGTCCCGTTGAGGATGTGGGAACAGTGGCGAGGAAATGTGAGTGGTGGTGTTTCTTGTGTACGACTGTGATGGAGTTATCTAACACACACCGTTATGTGTTATTGCACAGTATTTCTGTCATTTGTTGGAGCATCATCTCACACCAGCGTTGTAAAGAAGGGGGCGACACGCTTTACAGAATTCTCCCATCATCTTGCAACACAATGCACGGACGCGCGTTGCAGAACCTGTAACTGATTTGTTTCGTCGCTGGGGTCGCAAAGTGCTCTTCAATCCACCATATCTACCGGACCTGAACTCCTGAGATTCTGACTTAATCCTGAAGACGAAGGAACGGCTTCGTAGAATTCAATTCAGGATTATTCCCGAAATTCTACAGGCATTAGATCGCTCCTTCAGGAACATCAACAAACCAGACGCTGCTTCAGGGACACTGCGACTTCCAAATCGCTTCAAGCGTTATTGAAAATGCTGGTGATCACATTGAAGGACTGTAGTGGTTTCAAACATTTATCATTATTGCAGTGTTAATAAATAAATAAATAGTTGCCACAATTAAAGTTCCAACTTATGTACATGTTTTGAGGCCCCTTGAATCCAAAAAAATACATGCTTAGAAATAGGTTCGTGTGTGCGTGTGACTGAAGAATATAACTCAAAAAGTCAAGTCATATAAATAGCATGCTTAGTATTTAAATTCAGCATCTTCCAAAGATTCGACACGAAAGTTTCCAAGAACACCCCCAGTGCAAGCTATCCTTTCATGGAAGATTTTTCAAAATGCTGGATTCTCTCAAACATGGCTTAACGACTTTTACTAAGAGATTATGTATTAAAAGACATTTACATAACAAAAAATTATATCTTCAATTTTTCTAGGAATAACTACGGACTTCTGTTTATTCGGAAGGAATTTAATATAAACTTGTACAACTGGTAAGTGTTAAGCGGTAGGCGAAAACGTACTGCAGTAAAATGTATATCTGTTTAAAACACATAATTTATTTAAAAACCTTTTTTGTGGCATAAATAATTTCCGAGATATCCCGTATTAATGGTTCGAATTGCTCAATACTTAAGTCATTCTTTGAAGTCCTATCGAAATTCAGTTGTTTCTCGCGATGTCATGGAAACCGTGTGGAATTTTAAGACCAACATATAGCGTCCGGTTCTTAAACATTCGACTATCGCTGTTTCTTTTTGATGTATAACGAAGTGTGTAATGTAGTATTTCTGTAATGGTTTATTTCTATTAATATGTAATAGATATTAAAATAAGCTTTTGTTAGAATAGTTTTGATACCCACTAATAAATGATAGATGATAGAGAAGATCGTGTGAATGTAACACATCGGAGTTTTCCATTTATATACCGCCTTCAACATCCAAGGTCATATTGGCGACTTTGCCTTTGGAACAACCTCTCATCGGCAGCGATGTTCGCTTGATTTACTACGGTCTTATTCTTTGGGTTTTCTGTGTTAACACTAACCTCACACACACACATTTGCAGTTCAAGACTCTAGGGAGGCTGGGGAATAATCATGACTAAAGAAAAATTGCCGTGCCTCAGTTGGGAATTGAATACGAGACATCTGAATTTGGTAGATAGTATGCGAACCAGATAACAGAGGTTATCTAGGAGGTACTGTATTTCACTCAAGTGTTCTGTATAGAGCTTTTACACTAAATGCACGTTCTGAGATCCCTTTAAAAATATAATGCTTTTTTAAAAAAAAGTTGGTGCGTGAGTTTCTGTGAACAACTAAACTCAAAACAAAAATTGCAATAAATACCAAACCTTGAACCTAAGTTGAGCATCTTACAGCGATGTGACGCAAAGTTTGTCAAATCCCAACACCAACGCATCAGAACAGTTTAGTTATATTTTCTAAACCATTTTGGTTAAAATAGCATATGTTAAAGTTATTTACATGATTAATTAAATGTGGATTTCGGTTGTTTCCTTTTTGTAAATAACCTGTATAACTGATAAACCACGAGCGATAGACATGTGTTTAAGACAGTTTGTTTGTTAAAGACGCAGTCAACTGCCACGATCACATCAGCGCCACCGGTGTGCCGGAATTTCGTCCCACAGGAGTGGTTTAACATGCCGATAAATCTACTAACATGGTAAGTTAAAACCACCGCTCTGGGTCGGGTTTGAATCCACGACTTTGTGAAAACCACAGACAGAAACCTACATCACTAGATCTTGTTGCTACACGAGAAATGTGGATAGATTTAAAATACCCAATTAATAACGAATAAATTTTTGTGGCATCAGCCATTTAAGAGATATTCCTGCTATTGATTTGAAGTGCTTTTGTCAATTTATGAAGTTTTTCACTATTCTATTCCTTCTCGCGACGTCACTTTTAATAAGATTTGATTTATCATCGCTACAGCCTCCTTGGACCTGCAATGAAGTGTTTATCTCAATTAGCATGGGCTAGAATGAAAAATAAATGTTTATTTATATACAAGTAAAGTGGGTAGAGAAGTTTATGTGTGAGGCTCGTTATTTCCAAACAATTCTTCTAAGAATTTCTTTGATGTTTATAAGCTATCTTAAAATACAGATACGATACTGTGCAACAGAAGGCAATACAATCTGATTTATTGTAACAGTCACTCTCTTTTAGAACAAATCTTTTTCCCTTAGACCCAAATTGGCACGTTATTTTGTACAAGCAAGGAAATACACATTTATCCGCTATTCACGTATAAACTGTCGCTTCTTTCATCCGTCCTGCTTTAAACCACAGCAGTGAATTAAAATGTATTAATCCATAGCTATAATGTTTTTTCTTTCATTTGTGAAACTCAAATTCAGTATACTATATTTCCCATCAGGAATAACTGGACGACGTTTTCGGCTGACCACAAGCATTCAGAATGCGTTGCACACGTAGGAGAAAATTACAAAGAATAAGATCACAAAAGATTAAGAATAATGTCACAAAAATAGCATACAAATTATTCAACAAATTATTATTAATATTATCGTACCTCACATATTAATAACACTTAAATTTAGATGGTAGCGCGAGGGGTAACCCCGAATGTTTACATTTCTTCACAATCTCCACGAGGTCGACAGGGGGGAGTCTAAGTATTCATTAAAAATATATGTAATAATAATCACACATAATTTACATGGAATTATGACTTAAGGTAACCTATTTCAATAATTAGTCCATTTTATCTTTGGATGGCCACTATATTAAACAGAAATATACAGATTACTTTTACCTAATTGTTTCAACGAGGACTGCCATGTTCTATTTCGTGTTACCTCTTCAGTTACCTTGCAGAAAGAGATGATTATGATTTTGGGGTTAAGGGTGTTAACAGCTAAGGTCATGAGAGCCCTTACACTATATAAAAGTTAAAATCCAAAAACTAAAATACAGGACACAAACCCGCTTGGTCTAAAACAATAAAAACCAACATGTCAGAGTCTAAAAACCAACACACTAAAACCATGGTAGATAAAACACTAAAAGGCTAAACACGGTGCCAGGAACTATAGAAGTCAAGGGACTAGAGTGCCATATGTCCCCAGGGGAGAAGAGCCCCCATTAAAGCTGTGAATATAAAATCACAAAACTAAAAGACGCTCAGCATATGAAATGCGCTTACTAAAACCGTTGTCATTGATAAAACGTAAAGACATTCTACAGCATGCGCGTCGTCTGCCAATACGTTGGCTATGCCAACAGGCAGACACACACGAACGCGCAATGCAGCTAAAACCTGACACTCTGCTAAGATGTAACCCATCGTTAAGGGCGCATCACACTGATCACAGAGTGCTGCGGGGTCATCCCTGAGCAGGTATCTATGACTAAAACGGCAATGTCCGATTCGTAAACGAGCTAAAATTACCTCTTCTCGATGAGAAGAACGAGAACAGGTACTCCAGATTCACCGGAGAGGTTTAACCTCCCGCAATTTGTTCCCCCGGAGGACCGTCCACTCATCGCGCCAAAGCGAGAGGATGCGGTGTCGTAAAATAACATAAGAGTCTGAGGAGGGAACAACAAAGGTAAAACATCGGGGTGATAAAAGCGCCGATTTGGCAGCAGCGTCGGCAGACTCGTTACTTGAGATGCCCACATGACTTGAAATCCACATGAAGGAGACACTGTAGCCAGAGGCAACAAGCGAGTGGAGCAGGTCATCTGTGCGCTGTACGACGGGGTGGTAATTTCACAGCGCGTTAATACTCTGAAGGGCACTCAGAGAGTCCGTACAAACAACACAGTGCCGTAAGTCGTGCCGCTGGAAGTATAAAAGTGACTTATAAATGCTAAAAAGTGCGGCGGTAAAAATCGAACATTGCCCCAGTAAACGAAAGGTAAAACTATTTTGACCAAAAACAAAGGTTTCAGTCTTAGATCCATCAATAAATATAAAATTAAAGTCCCAGAATTGCGCCTGAAGTTCTAAAAACGCTCATCTAAGGACTGATGAAGCGGTCGCATTCTTCGGCATCGACGTTAACCAAAGGTGACAGTGGGTTTTAGCGCGCAACCAAAGAAAATGCGTTTCCCCTCTGGGAAGGGCCGGCGCTGGCATAAAGTCCAAATGCCGAAGAAGCTGATGAAATTGAACCCCGGAGGGAGCAATGCAGAGGAGGTAACTAAATTTTTCCGATCAAGCGAATCCTCGAAAAATAACTCGAAGGACGGGTGGTCAGGCAAACTTGAGACTCGACATGCATAGCTGCACAGAAGCATCTCACGTCCGAAGGACAGCGGAGGCTCTGCAGCTTCAGCGTATAGACTGGGTACAGGGCTTGTTGGAAAGGCCCCTGTAGCGACTTTTGAGCCACGGTGGTGAACGGCGTTCAAGCGTCGTAACACTGATGGACGCGCCGATGCATAGAAAATTCACCCGTAATCAAGCTTGGATCGGACCAATGTTGGATATAGACGCAAAGATGGTCCGATCATCTCCTCAGGATGTGCCACTTAAAGCACGTAAAAGATTAAGCGAACGGTCACACTTTGCTTTTAAAAAGGAAATGTGCGAAGTCCAACTCAGCTTTCGATCAAAGATCAACCGCAAAAATTTCAACTCGTCTGCAAATGGAAGATTGAGAGAGGATGGAGGGAAAGCCTTCCGGCGCCAGAAATTGATAGAGACGGATTTCACGGCGGAGAAATTAAAGCCGTTGGCGTTACTCCAGGCGTAGAGACGGTTGATACAGCTCCGGAGACGGCGTTCGAGCAGACAGGTCCGCCGTGAACTGCAATAAATAGCAAAATCGTCAACGATAAGAGGCAATGAAGTACCAGGTGAAACACAATCAACAATGGGGTTGATAGCAATTGCAAAAAGTGTGACACTGAGTACTGAGCCCTGCGGTACTCCGTACTCTTGAATAAAAGGTCTAGATAAAACCGAACCCACACGTACACGAAAGACGCGATTTGTCATAAACTCCCGAAGAAATATGGGAAGACGACCGCGTATATTGCATGCGTGGAGTGTACGTAAAATTCCGCCCTTCCAATAGGTGTCATAGGCCTTCTCCAGGTCAAAAAACACAGCCACCGTTTGACACTTTCTCAGAAATCCAGTCATAATATGCGTCGACAGACACACCAAAATGGTCGATGGTAGAGTGATGGCAACGAAATCCGCATTGAGCGTTCGCTAGAAGTTTCTGACACTCAAGCCACCCAGTCAACCACCCGTTGATCATGCGCTCCATCATCTAGCAAATGCAACTGGTGAGGGATATAGGACGGTAGCTGGAAGGTATTTGGCGATCCGTCCCAGGCTTAAGAATGGGGACGATGGTGACTTCGCGCCAAACTAAAGGAAAAACGCCGTCTTGCCTAATACATTAATGCAATCCAGCCTAGGGGCGAAGTGCCTATAGAAATGGAGGGCGTTTTCCAGTTCCCTCGTTGAGAAAAGATCGTTATAACACTCTTGATTATTAGACCGAAAATTGTAGGTCACGGAATCCAGCCGGTCTTTGAGAGTTCGAAAGCCGGCATAATAATGGTAAGAACTGAAAACCGTCTCAAAGGCAGCACACAGAGTGTTAGCAATGACAGCCGGATCCATTTTGATGGCATTGGAAAGCTGAAGGCCAGACACAGTACAATGCGACACTTTATCGGAGAAGCGACGAAGTTTATCCCAAACAAAAGAGGAAGGCGTGAAGCGATTAAAAGACTCGACAAGTTCAGGACGCCTTCTTGCTATCCTGAATAATGTGACGAGCCCTGGCGCTTGATTGTTTAAAAGAAACCAAATTATCAAGTGTAGGGTGTCACCAAAATTCCCTAAGCGCATTTCTAGGGATACGAACGGCGTCCCGTCAGTCCTCGGTGCACCACGGAACAGGAATACACCGAGGGTGGGAGGACAAACGGGGAATTGTGTGTTCGGCGGCAGATAGCATCGTAGAGGTAAGGTGCTGCACCACTTGGTTAACGTCAGTGAAGGGCTGGTCCTCAAAGCTTACGAGGCTGGAATACAATATCCAGTCGGCTTTTCTGAATATCCAGGTAGGTGTTCTGGAATGCTGGACGTGGTAAGACAGAAGAGAAACGATGCGGAGATAATGATCGCTGCAGTAGGTGTCAGCCACCACGATCCACTGCAGACGACAACCAAGCTGGTTGGAGCAAACGGCAAGGTCCAGGTGAGAGAATCTACCAGAAGAATCAGAAAGAAACGTAGCCTCACCTGCATTGAGGATGGAGAGGTTGAACTGGGCAAAAATGTCGGAAAGGAGCTTTCCACTTGCACAAGCCCTAGGCGAACCCAATAGGCATTAAAGTCTCCCAACAGAAGAAATGATGTTGGGAGAGCGGACAGGAAATCTCGAATGTCCGCGTTAGCGAGGGGAGACGATGGAGGTGAATACACAGAGCAAAGGGAAAGGAACAAGCCGGTAATTGAATCCTAACTGCAACAGCTTGCAAGTCAGACGTAAGTGTGAGAGTATGAAAATGAACGTCGTTACGCACTAATAACAGACACCTCCATGATCAGGAGAACCCTCATGCGGTGCAAGATCGTAGCGAACCGGAATATACCCTCGGAGATCAAAAGAATCGTGAGGGCGAAACTTGGTCTCCTGCAAACACACGAACATAGGCGAATGGGAACGGAATAAAAGTTGCAGTTCCGTCCTATGCGATCGTGCACCACGTAAATTCCAGGTCGGGATAGCTATGAATAAAATGAATAAACTGTCTACTCAGAAGGGCGGCTCAAAATTACCTTCTGCTTAACCTTGGGGCTCGGCGTTTGGTATGGAGTTTGTCAGAATTCATAATCTCCTCAAAGGGAGGGCCCACGGTCTCAGAGCCAGAAACCGATTCAAGCGCCGAGAATCTGTTCTGGGTGGCAATGGGCGTAGGGTGCCGCTGAGCGCGGTTTGTCCCAGGAGCGTCCTGGGACTGCGACCTTCGAGGAGGAGAAGGTGAACTTTTCTTACCGCGCACACGCGGAGTGTCTTTAAGAAAGTCTTTCCTACGAAGTTTCTGCTTTGATTTCTTTTCAGTGCCTTGTGACTTCATAACTTTAGAACCAGCTTTAGATGGCTTGATAACTGTAGCCGAAATGGACGGTCGGATGTTAGTGGCGGTCAATGCAGTCATAGTCCAGATCTGAGCTACGGCATCCTTTCGTGGTACTGGCGAGGCAACAACAAAGCTGAATGTACCCGATCGCAGGAGTGCAGGTTTGCGCGCATGGAAACGCCTCCGGGCTTCAGCGAAGGAGAGTTTCTCCTTTACTCCGATCTCCTGGATCGCCTTCTCGTCCAAGTACCGCGGACAGTCGGCATATGACGCAGAATGAGACGCTTTGGAATTAACGCTGACGGGGGCGGATGAACAGGTACCATCGTATGAGGGCTGACTACAAGAGGCATAGATGGAAACGGCACTCTTGCAAGAGACTTGCGCATGCCCAAAACGTTGGCATTAAGAACAACGCAGAGGTCTAGGAATATTGGGCCTCATCGCAATTCGTTCGTACCCTGCTGAAATACTCGTGGGTAGATCGACGCCATCGAAAGTGAGAAACAGGGTACGAGTGGGTACAAACCCTCCGTCGCGTTTAGCCTGCACTCGATGAACTGCCGTTACCTTTTGGTCGGAAAGATATTCGAATAATTCTTCGTCCGACATACCATCGAGGTTACGGGTGGTGACGACGCTCGACAGGAATTCAAGGTGCGGTGCTTCTCGACACGGATGGGATAACCGTGGACAAGCATGGCGCACAACAATGTCTTACTTTGTTGATCGGCCTTACTCTGAACCAACAATGAACCGTTTCGTAGTCGAGTACAGGAATGAACCGCACCAGCAATTGACTCAATGCCCTGCTGGATTATAAAAGGTTTCACCTTCTAGAAAGATTGTCCTTCCTCTGTACGGATAATCACTAAGTAACAACCAGATGGCGGTGTTGCTACTTCTGTTACAATGACTTTTCGGCGCTTCTTACTAATAAGGGAGAAAGGGGACTCCATAGCGAAAGAAATCCTCCACCATTGCAACCGTCTCCGACCTCGGGCTCTGACTTCTCGGGCGTTACCCTGGCTTGGGTGAGTGGCCTATCTATACCAGTCTCACCCTAGGGTCACACCTCCCAGAACATAGACAGAGGGATTCAATCTGTCCGTGGGAAGTCAGCTGCTTATGCAATGGCCCCCCGCAGGACTGCAGTTGAACAGCGGATACGAACACAGGTCCTATATAACGATCCCGGGTGTTGGGGATAATGCCATTACCCACTTACCCAGCTGCGCACCCAGTGCGTGGGTATCCGTCAGGTTGTGTCTACGGAGGATTAAAAGAAAGAAAATCAGAAAATAAACCGAAAGTGTGTGGACGTTTCGCAAGGAAGTTAGGCCGGCGAGGAAGAAAAAGAGATGAATGGTCGTGGTGCGAAATGTTCGTAAATAGAGAGGTCATGAAAGAACGATGGCGAGGGGCGACATAGAATAAAATGCAAAGAACGCACAAAAGCCTACCTTGTGTTACCCGGTCACGAGGACGAACCCACCTCGACCGGACGAGGGTGGAGGGATGACGATGGAGATGATTGGTTCGGGACCCGGTTGTGCCAAACCCGTACTGCATAAAGTGAGACCCTGAGGGTGCAGAAAGAGGAAGGCACTACTCACACACCCCACGATTATCAAGTTATCCCCTCCCTTTACGGCACATCATATCCTTTCCGTGTTACCAACCTACACTGCCGCGTTGCCAACACTAGCAACCCCAGGGCTACCAACATGCCACATCTCCCCGAGCTACCCAGGTCGATGTCCCCATCGAAACAAAAAGGACAAGAACAAAGAAATACATGAAAGCAAGCAAATGACATACTTCACATCAGAGAAAGAATTACAGAAGCAAAATTACTTTTTTTTTGCACAGGTTAGAACTATGATGTTTGAAATTTTATATAATGGAGCACAAATGTCTATCAAATGGAGTTGAGTGTCTTATTTCCTGTTAACGTGTTTGTCATATATATGATGTATTCATCGAGTTTTGAGTGCCACGATGATATTTGTTCAAATGTATATTACATTGCAGTGAGCCCCGCACACGCATATTGTACATTGCTGCCACCATAAGACTGTATCTACACTGCACTATATTTGAATTATTCATGAGAGAACCTCTACAGCACCCATACTGAAGAAATATCAGCTGCAGAGTCCTTTCTCACTGACGACGTAAATTGATGATGGTAATGAGGGGCAATCGCTAGCTTGGATTGCGCCCCAATAGTTGGCCCCTTTGCCAGATAACGTGCAGATATCAACCGCAGGTAGCAGCTCCAGTGGGCTTGCATCCAGCATCTGGCGTGTCTCGCCACAGCGGGCTCACTCCAGTGGGCACTCGTACTCTCCAAACAGCAAAGTGCACTACAACATGAATTTCAAACAGGTATATCTTGTGCTCCCAAAACAAAATTATACACAAAAGAAAATACTATGTGATTTAAAATAGTTAGCATGAACAGAAAATGCCGCAACTTTGGCAAAAGTTTACAAAAATGAAGTCTTACTAATGAACGAAATATATTACATCCTGACATAGAAACTGAATTTCAGAGAAGGTTACACGCCAACGCTGTACAGTAAATTCTTAAAAATCATAGTAGAGATACATGGAAATATTAAAGTACACAAGTGTTACATCAATTATATCAATCATCCACACATAGTAAAGCAAAATACAAATATAGCAAATACAATATAGGAAATTATTTGGGATCCCAAATCACATTAGTACAAAATAAACAAGTGCACTGATCATTCATACATACATAACAATGAAACAAAATCATTCATATTAACCAAAGCTCAGATAACACAAAGGAAAGACCCAAGTTAATGGCCAAGAGTACTGCCAACATTACTGTATGCTTCAAAATAAGCATCTCATTACATGCACCAAACTACAAGTGCCCATGCTTGAATCTTAATAGCACAACAAATTGTCATTCACATTAATGTCATTATCCTCCTATTCTTCTCATTAACATCATCATCGTCATCCTCATTCTCATTATGCGCAGTAATTACTGAGGAAAAGAAATTTTTTCACTGATGTAGCTCGTCCAACTAGCTGCAAAATAGTGCAGAAAGCAAAAGTACCTGACAGGCATGAATTCAGAAAATCACATTAGCATTTCAAGAATGACACAAAAATAATATAGCATTTTGCCGTTGCATCTATCTACAGGATCAAGATGAAGCTGGAAAACAGGTGGTACTAAAACTTGTTGCATAAACTAAAAAGAATATTTTCATTGCATTACACCTCTTTTGTGAACACATCACACACGCTATCCTAGATACGTATCAGCAACACCAATATGCAAAACTTCTCTCAATTCGTCATAAATTTCCAGGGACGTGCTAGCCCTCCTGAAAACTCACAACATTCAATCTTCAAGGGTACATTGTAGCTATCCCATCGAAGCTTGCAGTAACGCATCACATCTTTGACACTACCACCATTGGGGTTACTCTTCGGCACTCCCATCGAGGCAAATCTTCCACATACATGCACACAAATACACAAAATGTATGCATCAACTTCTGCAAAGAAAGATGACAGCATCATAATGAAACACAAAATCAAGCCACAAGAGTACAGCAGAATAAAGCACATCACTAGCAAAGTAGCAAGCCCATCTATCATTTCTGAAAATCAAAGACTATTAAGCATTGGTCATTAAAGCTAAAATTTAGCATAACTGTTTCCATCATAATACTTTTCACTTGTTTAAAATATATACCACATTTTGGTACACAGAATGTGCACATACTTACAGGTTGTTTTTTCATTTACCACAAAATTCCAATACAACCTTCCAAGTTCTTGTAGTACACATGTAGCAACACCATTGGCATCCCATGGAGAAGAGGAAATTCACTAATGGATTCTCAGGGTGGCAGGATATGTTGAATTATACTGTTGCTAATGGAGTACCAGCATCTGTCACTCCTAAAAACTTTAAAACATGGATGCCAGCTTAATGCAGATTAGCCATGCGTCTGTCATCCAAAGAACACATTGCTCATCAAAGCAAACAAATGGAGGTTGCAATTTATTATACTTAATTCTAAAATCATAGCAACAGTCCAGATCAAAGTAGTATATGCAGAAATCACCAACAGTTATAGTCTATAAGGACACACTGGATCATAATAAGGATAAATACGTGATTGATGTTTGGTAGGAGGAGCATGAGGTCGACCCACAAGATAAGTAACGGGGGTGATTTGTCGAATAATTTCAAATGGTCCAATGTATCTGTGTAGCAGCTTCGTGCATTTACCTTTCTTCCTAAAGTGACCTACAGTGTACACCACATCTGTATGTTTTGCATCAAATGTTTCTTTTTGTTCCACTTGTTGTTTAGTAATGTTAGCAACAGCGAGTTCACGTGCCTTCTGAAAATCTTGTAATGTTTGTTTCACACAAACATCATTAGATGTAGCTTGCAGCTGAACCTGATTAGGTAAAGAAGGTTCCAAACCATATTTCAAGTAAAATGGGAAAACTTGCTAGATTCTTGAACAGTAGAATTATAGGAGAAAATAACATAAGGTAAGAATGAGTCCCAATTCTTTTGATTGTTGTCAACAAAATGGCTAAGCATATTCAAAAGAGTTTGATTGAATTGTTCAGTTAGACCATTGCAAGCTGGGTGGTAAGCACTAGTGAAACATGCAAATACTGAGAGGGATCTCAAAAACTCTTGAGTGACATCACGAAGAACAATTGAACTGCGATCGGACAATAATGTTGCAGGGACTCCACACCTACAAATAATATTGTGAAAACTGAACTTAGCTACTTGAGAAATTGTTGCTGAAGATAGCGAAGCAGACTCGACCCAACGAGAAGCATACTCGGTTGCGACGGCAATGTATTTATGTCGAGCATTAGAACGTGGAAGGGGACCCAGGAAGTCAATACCCAAACGCTCGCCCTCAGAAGTGACAGGGATTTGTTGTAAGAACTACTGGTTTTTTATTTTAGGTGCTTTTCTGGTTTGGCAACTGTGGCACGTGCGTACAAAGTGTTCAATGTGTGCTCTCATCCCAATCCAATAATACCTGCAGTGAATTTTGCCAAATGTTTTGGAGAAACCCAAATAACCTGAAAGGGGATCATCATGACACGAGGATAAAATTTCTTGTTCAAGTACTTCTGGAATAACCAACAGATGAAGAGGGCCAGTGGAGCCAGCATTTTTGCGATTAGGAACAGCTGATTTGAGAATATACGTCGAAGCTTGTCTCTGAGCTTGTCTCAGGTGCTGACTGAGGGTCATTAAGTGCATTCATAAGCTGAAGTAACACAGCCACTTCAACTGAAGACTATAAGCATGTGGGAAGTTCCTCGAGGTTCTCAAGTTCATTCTCTTTAGGTTCAAACACAGGAAATCTTAATACAGCATCAGATTCTGGGTGTTTCGTGCCTGATTTATAACAAATAATATAAACAAATTATTGCAAATATCACTGCACAGTCCACCTTGTATTGTTTAATAATTCATGATAAAGTATTGACAGACAAGCTGTGATACCTGATGTGATGCAGCTTATATTTTAAACTAATCATTGTAAGGATTTCTTTTTGCATTGGGAATGTAAGGATTTTAATGAATAAAACATGATATAAAAGCATACCTTCAATCATTTTTATTATTTTTTCGTACAGTTCAAGTACACTCTCGTTTCAGCATATGGCATTACACTTGCAACAGATAGGTCACCTAAATTGTAATCTGTAAATGATTCAAGTCTTTTAGCTTGCAAATTTCATAGCTATTTAAAACTAATATACAATCATTTAAATTAGTGTTCAAAAATTGTTTTTCGGGCTCTTTCATATAAGCAACAATATTATAAGAGCAAACAATATTTTCACAACATTCCACTCGCGCACACTTTCTCTATTGGAGGAATGCTTTGAATGTAGGAAGACTCTCTTGAATTATCTCCCAGTCTTGAATTGTCATGTATACAAATTTGTCTGTGTTTTTCACTATAAGCACTGGAAGATCGTAGAAGAGCCCTATTTTAACGTTGTATCTTCTCGAGATGTAGACATCTCGGCACCCGCTTCTTACCGACGTGATTCTGGAGGGTGCCAATGCTGGTTATTCTATCCTCCAAGATCGTCAGCCTCCTTTGCAGGTTTGTAAAGCTGTTCCTCTTCTTCCTCTCCTTTTTGTAGTGCCTGAAACATTGCACAATGTAAGTCTTAAAAACATGCTTTTGTAAGTGCAGGTAGCCTGAAAAGAATTACATTTTTTGTTAGGATGCTAGTAAAATGAAACACAAAAGATATTTATAAACATTAGGGTATCAGGCGCTATTTCAATGTGATATATTATTATTATTATTATTATTATTATTATTATTATTATTATTATTATTATTATTATTATTATATTCTGTATTCAAAACATGGGACATTGTGACTTCATGAATTTGTTTTATAAATTCTATAACATGTATACTTTGTATCTTTATATGTAATATCAGTGAGTCAGCCGTTTTATTTGCGATTTTTTCATAGTAAAGTAGCAAAACATTGAATACTTAAGTTTGACATTTCTACACAACTTCGCTGGGGATACAAAATACAATTTGCATGTCTTAAATTTCCCCATCTCTGCCATACCCTTATATTTGAGATAAGATTTTCCAGCCATTTCTGCAAGAACTTCGTTGGTGAACTAATTATAGCGTACAGGCAAGAACACTTGACAATCCTCAAGCGAAGATGCGATCCTGATACCGTATCTTGTTTGAGCTCTCTTTAAGGCCTTTATCACATGTTTAAGACATATTTCGAGATATTGAACTTGCCGAGTCGGTAAAAAACTGCGCTCTTCAGCCATCTTGTTAAGTCTATGTGCTAAACAATATGTAACAGACATTAACCATGAATCATTTTTCAATGTATTATTCAGATGTAATGGCAAGTTATGCACTTCTTTATATTAGAACTAAAGTCTGTGTTGTGCTATATGACAACAGCTTTGTAAGTATACTTATGCATGTTTCGTATGAACGTTAATGTAGGATGAACGTGTAGAGAAACAAAGAATGAGTAGAGAAAATCCTGTGAATGTTAATGGAGGATGAATGTATAGAGAAATAAAGGAGTAGAGAAAATCGTAGGAATATTAATGGAGCTTGAATGTGCAGTGAAACAAAGAATGAGTAGAGAAAATCGTATGAATGTTAATGTAGGATGAATGTGTAGAGAAACAAAGAATGGGTAGAGATTATCGTATGAATGTTAAAGGAGGATGAATGTGTGGAGAAATTCATGTGAGTTTAAAGTTTAGATTAAAAAATATGACACTCATGCAGCATTTCGTCTTTCATGCACTGCATCGTTCAAACAAAATTAAACGCATCGTAGTTATGTAAAAGCTCAATCACCTTGCATAGTATCCTGTTGATGAATGCTATACGTGTAGAAATCGATGACTTAACCTCTTCTTAAATTAAAAAAAACACCTCACGTTGTTAATTTTGCAATTCTTTAACGTTTAAATGTAGAGTTAATAAGCTCGCAGTGCTTCTAATAATCGTCGTTAGCTGTTTATATAGCACCTAAATCCGCTATGACTATGCCAGCGCATCTTTATCGTGGGGATGTATACAGGTGACGTGATTATTGCATTCAGTGGAATTATCAGCCGTTGCGCATGCGCAGAGGCTCTCAGCACTTCTATCCTTACTTGGTTCAATTCCCCCCCTCTCTCTCTCTCTCTCTCTCTCTCAAAGGGTACCTCCATAATGTCTCTACACGATCTATTCAAAACGCGTTGGGATGAAAGTCATGTAAATGTGGTAACCTGAAAAGAATTACATTTGGCTAGGTTACAGTGAAATGAAACAAAGAATTTTTAATTCCGTAAAACAATAACTTCCAATGTTATCGTTTGTGTATGTGTGTGCGCGTGCACACGCGTGCGTGCACTGGTGAATGTGTGTATACTTATCGGCGTATGTGCGTGTGTGTATGTGTGTAAGTGTACTGCTGTATGTGTGTAAGTGTACTGGTGTATGTGTACGTGTGTGCGTGTGCGTGTGTACGTGTTGGTGTATGTGCACTGGTGTATGTGAATGCGCTGGTGTATATGTGGGTGTTGGTGTATGTGTACTGGTGTATGTGCGTACGTTAGTGTATGTGCACTGATGTGTGTGCGTGCGTTAGTGTATGTGCACTGGAATATGCATGTGTAAAGGCTATGTGTATGAGTGTAAATATGTATGTGTAATGGCTGTGTGCATGTGCTTGTGTATATATGAATGTTTGGATGTATGCATGACAAGAAGAAAGATAGGAATAAAAAAGGGAAAAGAAAGAAAAATGGTGATGAAGAAGAAAGATGTTAAAGAATGGTGTCTAGGCATCGGATATCTAAGTATACACAGGGTTTAATATAAATAATTATATTTGTTAAATACATTTTAATATGACCGCGCATACTCACATAGTTTTATATTTATTAAGCTTTAGAATTTCGCAGGGTAAAATTCAAACTAGGACCTCTGGGTATCTAAGAATACCGTGCATTAAAACATTGTAATGATATATAAAAGAATTAAACTGTATTTCTTAAATACATTTTAATCTGCCCCTACATGCTTCCATAATTTAATATTTATTAGGCATTAGATTTTCGCAGGGTAAGATACGATCTAGGACGTCTGGGTACCCGATAACGTCTTTCATTAATTAGGGTAATGATATAATAATATTTTACCCTATCAAAGTATCACATTTTTCATTAGCAATTAAAAAACATTAAACTTTTGCCTGCAGTATGATTCGACACAGATGTGAGGATATCTAAATATACACAGAGGTTTAATATATGTAATGATATATTTTAAATGCATTTTTCAAATCACTCTTTGAAAAAGAGTCAATAGCGTCAGAAACATAACATTATAACTTGTCCTCCGTGGGCTGGTGGTACCGTGCTAGCCTCTAGTTCCCAAAGTCGCGGGTTCAAACCCGGCGGAGGGCGATGGATGTTTTCGGGCGTAAAATCCTTAGCAAGGCTTCCTTCGGAAGGGAAGTAAAGCCGGTGGTCTCGTGTCGTAGATTTACGGCACGTAAAAGAACCTCAAGCTTGATAAAGAGGCCTCTGAGCAGAATTACCAGCCTTTCACGCCCAATATAGAATGGGAAGCTAAGAACCACAGTAGTTAAAGAGCGCCCATAAAAAATGTTCGGTGATTCTCGTTGGTTATCGTTTAGATTGTGTGCTTGGTATATGTGGTAGATTTGTCACGAATGTGTATATCTGTGTTCGGGTATACCCGCAGGTCTTCGTGAAGACTCTGCTGCTCTCAGAGAGTACTGCCCTCAGGCAGTGTCGGCGCCATGATGGCGGGGTCGAGCGGTGGTTGAATTTATGGTCTAGCAGGTAAATAATACCCGTGGGAACTGACCTCTCCCTCTTTTCCCAACGTCAAACAAAGACAGGGCCACGTATAAAGTCTCCATGAGTTTCTCTGTTATTGCTGCGCCTGACTCTCTTTTGTTATGTTGCAGGGGAATTGATGTTACACCGGTGGTCTTCTTAACGAGCTCTTGTTATGGCCAATAGGAAGGGAGACAATAGCATCTGTCCCTTTCTTATTCAATCTTTTTAACTCGACTCCAGCCTGTTTATTGTTATTTTGCACGTGTTCGTCAAACAATGCTGATGGGGTTGGGTTGTTACAGGTGGGCTTCCCAAAATTGCGCCTGTATGGGAATTCAGTAGATTTGGAATAATGACGTCTGCTGCTTTGTTTACGTGGATCCAGCCTACTCTATTTTTACAAGCGTAATTTATTATGCCCTTTGTTCATTTAGACAGGCGAAGGACAATCTTCTTTTGCACGTGTTCGTCCCACAATGCGGCTAGGGGTGGGTTGTTGCAGGTGCGAATATGGAATGGGTAGAACGGCGTCTCCGCTTTTGTTAGAAATCAAAAATTTATTATCCCCATTGTTCATTTTGACAGCTGATGGACAACCTTAGTTGCTTACCTGTCAAGGTTTCCATTATACTCAACAAAATTTATGACCACAGCTGCAACCAAAATGTACCAGTGGGGCGTGGCAGGGGTGCGCGAGACCTAATTAGCATATGAATACACATTCCTGTATATTAAGTGAGTTGAAATCCCTAAATCCCCCTACTATTGCCCCATTCGATTTGTCAATCTAATTTTAGGTTTCTTTTAATTTCTCTTCCTGTATACATCTTCTGGCAGCATCTCTTGTATTTTATCAACGTTTCTTCATTTAAGCCAAAATATTGTGTCCCTTAGTTTAGTTAAAGTGTATAGACCATATTCCAGTTATTATTAAGTAATAACGCCATCGTCGGGGTGGTACGGACTGCTCCCGTAGGATCTTCCTTTGCGATCTTGTCACCTACTTCCTTAATTTTATATTGTTCATTCTAACAACCCACACTGCTGCACCATATCTTATAATCGTGGCAAAGATAGTGTAGTGATAAGTCATTATGGTGTGAAAGAACATTTGGAATTTGGTTTGAGTTAGTCTTGTTAACCTCAGTATTATTGTTTCCAATTTAGCTCTTATATGCTTATTAAAATTCAATTTTACGTCCAAATAAACCCGAAGACATTTAGCTTCTTCTTTCGTTTTATACTTACACCATTAAATTTATGTATCGGACCTCTCTTCAGGTTTCATTTTAACAATATATAACAGGATTTTGGCGTTCCAGGGACTGCTGGGTTGGGACCCGCCTCTGGGTGTTTTCGGGCTGGCCCTCCTTCGGGGATTCCCAGGGAGGCTTGGGGCCCATGGATAAGTCCTGGAGGAGTTGGATGCCTTCTATCTATAAATCCCGTCCACGATTGCAGTCGCTGTCATCCGGATCTGGATCTCTCCCCTCAACCCTCCCTTCTTCCCTCCCAGGGGTCACAGTAGAAGCACAAGAAACCGGATGGTTTCGGCGTCCCCTCCGTTCATCAGTATCTCAGCCTTTACTTAGGTAAGCAGTACTGAACCAGGTTCTTCTATCTATAAACCTCGTCCACGCTTGCACCCACTGTCATCCAAACTGTATTTCTCCCCTCAATCCTCCCTTCCTCCCTCCCAGGGACAGTAGACCACAAGAGTCAGGACGGCCCCTCCGTTCATCAGTACCTTTAGTCTTTACTTAGGTAAGTAGTACTGAACAAGGTTCTCTATCCACGGTATATTTCTCTAGGAATAGTTTCATATTTTTCTTGAAAAATCTTCGTGTCGCGTATTTCAAAGACATGAACTTAACTGCCAAGTTTGGTATATATCCCACTCACAGACCACAGAATGCTGTCTCAAAACATGTCTCTCTGCTGAAATCTCCACATCGAAGTCTTGCGTGGAATACAATAGTTGCTCATACCCACTATGAATAGGTTTCAGGGGAATGTAAAAATCAATTTCACACGACTTTCTCTACTCACATCTCTGCCAATTATTTTTACGGAAGGTTATTACTGTTAGTCGAGATAAACTTACAGTACATATTTTCCTATATCTATGTAGCTATAAGAAGAATAAGCTAAAGGGATAGTCAGACTGGTTGCTCCACGATATTGCTTCGTTTAGTTACGAGAAAAAATTCTGATGTGTCACATTAACATGAGCTTCTCTGCGTACTACTGTTTATTTTTGTATAACTATTCATACGAAAGCTTATTAGATAGCTTCTACCTAAAATAAATAGAGAAAGTACCATGCCTTCGTTTTATGCCAAGGCCGCGGATTGAGCGAATGCGTGCTCAGCACATAGTCTACTACACTGCGGGGCTTTCCGTTCCGTAACTCCCGCATTACTTTATCACGAGTGTTAGAAACATATATGTAATGCACTAACCTTGTTATAAGTGATCATCTGCGCGAAGACTTTCTTGACATCGTCGGATGAAATTACTGCTCACATGCATAAGTTCTTCTTGTAATGTTCATAATTTCTGATTTTCTATTGTCCTTAAGTTCCTCTATGGTTTGGGGATTGTTCCTATGAACCTTATATTTTAGCATTTAGCGATCCCGTTGAGCTAAATTTATTGACCAAACATCTCACAGTGTCTCTACCCGGAACTGGATAACCAAGAAATTGTCTACATAATTCAGTTTTCAGTATGTATCGTACATAATAATACGCTGTTCAAGTGTGAACTTTTTGGCAGGCATTTCCGTGGACTAATAAGAGAATAACATTCCTAAGGAAATCACACACAACACACGTATTGTCGAAACACTTCACAACACGAAGACTAAGCAACGACTGGACAGCTCACAGCTGGTAAACATACCGTTCACACGCCCTGCGCCACTTCTGCGCAGTGGTACAATACTGAGGTCACTGCCGTCTCGGCAGATACGCATATAAGGCGGTTATGGCCTTGGCATAAAACGAAGGCACTGTATTGCAGTGCAATCAAAAGTAGGATACCGAGATTTTACCGGAAACTCACGTTTGGAAGAGAAAAAAACTTTTTAGAAAAGTATGTATCTGTTAACAGCATAACTTAAAAACTGAAGGACGTTAAAATCGAAAATTGCTATTGAATTTCTAAGTATGCGACAATAAGTCCCATTTTTTATATGGAAAATGTTTCTTATTTTCGATTTTTCAAAGCATGTGTCTAATAATTGTTTATTAAAATACCAAATATTCAAAATATCAAATAAAACTTGTATGCTAAATATCCTGTGAATACCTCTTCATTCATAATTACTTTTGTATAATTGAAAAACCGTAGAAGATTTTATTACATAAAAGTTCTTAAAGTGCACGATTTGCGTAAAGTAAATATTTGTGACCCTATGGAGACACTCTTTGTTATTAGTTTGAGTTTTGAAACACCAGCCAACTCGCTATCGTTTTTATCTCAGTCATTCAAGCACTGTGGAATTTCAAAGCATTCACATAGCGACACGGTTTTAAATCTCTTGACTATTACTTTAACTCATGTATTTTTCTCGTGGTCAAGCAAAGAGTGTGTAAAGTCAAAGCAATCATATAGCTACACGGTTTTAAATCTCTTGAGTATTGCTTTAACTCATGTGTTTTTCCCCTGGTCAAGCAAAGAGTGTGGAGTGTCTAAGCAATCTCATAGCCACACGGTTTTAAATCTCTGACTACTGCTTTAACTCATGTGTTTTTCTCGCGGTCAAGCAAAGAGTGTGTAAAGTCAAAGCAATCATACAGCTACACGGTTTTAAACCTCTGACTACTGCTTTAACTCATGTGTTTTTCTCGCGGTCAAGCAAACAGTGTGTAAAGTCAAAGCAATCATACAGCTACACGGTTTTAAACCTCTGACTACTGCTTTAACTCATGTGTTTTTCTTGCAGTCAAGCAAGGAGTGTGTAAAGTCAAAGCAATCATACAGCTACACGGTTTTAAACCTCTGACTACTGCTTTAACTCATGTGTTTTTCTCGCGGTCAAGCAAAGAGTGTGTAAAGTCAAAGCAATCATACAGCTACACGGTTTTAAACCTCTGACTACTGCTTTAACTCATGTGTTTTTCTCGCGGTCAAGCAAAGAGTGTGTAAAGTCAAAGCAATCATACAGCTACACGGTTTTAAACCTCTGACTACTGCTTTAACTCATGTGTTTTTCTTGCGGTCAAGCAAAGAGTGTGTAAAGTCAAAGCAATCATATAGCTACACGGTTTTAAATCTCTTGAGTATTGCTTTAACTCATGTGTTTTTCCCCTGGTCAAGCAAAGAGTGTGGAGTGTCTAAGCAATCTCATAGCCACACGGTTTTAAACCTCTGACTACTGCTTTAACTCATGTGTTTTTCTTGCAGTCAAGCAAGGAGTGTGTAAAGTCAAAGCAATCATACAGCTACACGGTTTTAAACCTCTGACTACTGCTTTAACTCATGTGTTTTTCTTGCGGTCAAGCAAAGAGTGTGTAAAGTCAAAGCAATCATACAGCTACACGGTTTTAAACCTCTGACTACTGCTTTAACTCATGTGTTTTTCTTGCAGTCAAGCAAAGAGTGTGTAAAGTCAAAGCAATCATATGGGCTACACGGTTTTAAACCTCTGACTACTGCTTTAACTCATGTGTTTTTCTTGCGGTCAAGCAAAGAGTGTGTAAAGTCAAAGCAATCATATGGGCTACACGGTTTTAAACCTCTGACTACTGCTTTAACTCATGTGTTTTTCTCGCGGTCAAGCAAAGAGTGTAAAGTCAAAGCAATCATACAGCTACACGGTTTTAAACCTCTGACTACTGCTTTAACTCATATGTTTTTTTCGCGGTCAAGCAAAGAGTGTGTAAAGTCAAAGCAATCATATAGCTACACGGTTTTAAATCTCTGACCATTGCTTTAACTCGTGCATCTGATTTTTAATACGAAACGTTTATCGACAGTTGATCGTCTTAACAAGAAGCAGATTGAAGAACTACTCCTTGTAAGAATACTGCATAGAAGAGTGAACAGAGAAATTCATATGAACGCAACACATCAGATATTTAACATTACAGTATTAAGAAGTATATCTCGGAAATGTCTAATACCACAAAAAGTTGATTTGAAACAACTTGTCCGGTTTATAGAAATCTATATGCTTTATGCGATGCTTACTTCTCAGTGACCTATGATTTAACCGTTAGAGCACAATTTTACAATTTGCTTCCTAATTAAGAACGCGTCGAGAGCCATTTCCGGAAAATTCAATGTACACAATTTATTTGTCATGTAAATATCTTAAATACGTCAATTTGTATAAAAATCGTTAGAGCCATTTTCAGAAAATAAAAAATGTCTTAAATGTTTAATGTAAAGGCTGATTTGAGGTGAGGCGATTTTCTTTTAAACTTTTATGTCGCGTTTTTGGAATATAATGAACTTAAATACAAGGAATTTCCGCTGTTGAGTTGAGCTGTTCACAGACATATGGACGAGCAAACATACACACACACATATACCGATATTTTTTCTAAAATTACTTTTTACTTTCTCTACTACGTATAGTAAGTAGGGGAAGTATTTTATTCTACGCAAAAATTCGATACCGAGATTTCAACGGAAATACATGTTTTGAGACCCCCTGAATCCAAAAAAAAGCATTTTTGAAAACATGTCCGTGTGTGTGTCTGTGTGTGTGTCTCTGTGTATGTCTGTGTGTGTCTGTGTGTGTGTGTGTCTGTGAACAGCATAACTCAGAAACGAACAGTCGGATAAACACTAAACTTGGTATTTAGGTTCAGTATCTTCCAGAGATGCGACACAAAGGTTTTCAAGAGAATCCCCCCACCCCAGATTACCCTTTACATGGAACATTTTTTGAAAATTTTAATTTTCTCAAAAATGGCTCTAACGATTTTGATTAAAATATCATATGTTTAAGAGATGTTGCTTGTTATTCCCTTAAATTTTTCAATACTTATTTTCTCAAATGGGAATTCGTTATTCATTTTTTTGTCTTGTATATGCAAATAGTATTAATCTAGGCAAAGAGAATGGTGCTGCACATAGCAACCAGCTATTAAGAGATATGTATATGCTTAAAGGCAACTGTATTTCTATATTGCCCTTGCAAATACAAAACAAGGGGAACATAGTAGACCTTAAGCGATAGTCAAATATTTTTAGAACTGGTCGCTATGTGTAAAATGTAATTCTCTTTGCATGTCAAAAGATCGTTTCTGCAAATGTTTATCTCGATGAATATGAAATAGATGAAGAATAAGAGTTTGTAAAAATAGTTTGTACAAGAGTAGAGAAAGTCATGTGAGTGCAACACATCAGATTTTTTTTATTCAAGGGACCTAAAACCATGTATTTCAGGTGAACTCTCAATACACAATCGTTCTGTGGAACGCAATTCTCTACCTACTAGGTATGTGGTAGGGAAAGTAAACCTGTATTGCGACTTACCACTTGAGAGAAGCATCAGGGGGCCTCAAAACATGTATTTCTGGTGAAATTTCTGTACACAGTTTTTGGTGGAACACTGTTCTCTACCATCTAGGTGCTTGGTAGGGAACGTAAAACGGTATTGCGTTTTATTACTTGAGAGAAGCATCAGGGGCCTCAAAACATGTATTTCTAGTGAAATCTCAGTACACAATTTTTGGTGGTACACTATTCTCTATCATCTGTGTGCTTGGTAGGGAACGTAAAATCATATTGCAACTTGAGAAAAAGCACAGGAAGCTGAAAATTCAAGCAAGTGGAAAAGAATAACTTGGAAATGGTTAACGCCACAAAAAAACGTTCCTTTGAGATAAACTCTGTGGTACATTTCTATGCAGCAAGATATTTGTATCTCTTACGGGTTTCCAGTTACACAAAAGTCGTTCGTAGCAATGAGGACCTCACAGGCTGTTCTCATATATTTTGTTTGTCATGCAAATATATTATACATGTAGTAATCCAAAACGTAGAAAAAATAAAACATAACGAAACTTTTTCGATTAAAAGTTTCGGTAGGGTTGGGGGATTCCTTGAGAGTCTTCTATCGCATACTTGGAAGATGCTGGACTTAAATAACAACCGACTGTTCGTTTTGGGCTTTGCTGTACACAACTAGAGATACCTTTTAGAACTGGTATTTCTGGTAAAGTCGAATATTCGGGAGCAATGCAATACCCACTGTAGTTAAGTAAAAATTACAAGGTAATTCAGACCAATAGCAACAGATATCTCGGAAATGGTTGATGCCACAAAAAAGTTATTTGAAATAATATATGTGTTCTTAAGAGATTTTACCTGCCTCTTATGGTTTACGAGTTATAAAAAGTTGTACAAAACTGCTTAAAAGCAATGGTATTTCATATGAGATTACTTTAAGATTGCAAATATACATTTTAATAATCTAAAGCACATGTTATTTTAATCATAGGTTTTTTGAGAATTCAAAAGTTTGTAAACTCCTCAATGTAAAGGGCAGTTTGCGGTGAAATTTTCTTTAAAATGTTTAAGTTGCATCTTTGACGGGTGCTGAATCTAAACACCAGTTTGGTATTTATCGCACTTTTCGGTTTGGGGTTATGCTGTTCACACATTCACGGACCTTTTCTATGCCTTCCTTTATAGATTCAGGAAGCCTCAGAACATAGTGAAACCTCGACATTGAATACAGTAACTCCTCTCTCCTACCTTAGGCGGGAGGTAGGGAAAGTGATAGTTTTAGTGTTACGTAATGATATCAAACACGTGGGATATTCTGTAGTTGAGATACATGCATCACCAGTTTCCTCACATCTACCTTAGGCGGGAGGTAGGGAAAGTGATAGTTTTAGTGTTACGTAATGATATCAAACACGTGGGATATTCTGTAGTTGAGATACATGCATCACCAGTTTCCTCACATCTACCTTAGGCGGGAGGTAGGGAAAGTGATAGTTTTAGTGTTACGTAATGATATCAAACACGTGGGATATTCTGTAGTTGAGATACATGCATCACCAGTTTCCTCACATCTACCTTAGGCGGGAGGTAGGGAAAGTGATAGTTTTAGTGTTACGTAATGATATCAAACACATGGGATATTCTGTAGTTGAGATACATGCATCACCAGTTTCCTCTCATCTACCTTAGGCGGGAGGTAGGGAAAGTGATAGTTTTAGTGTTACGTAATGATATCAAACACGTGGGATATTCTGTAGTTGAGATACATGCATCACCAGTTTCCTCACATCTACCTTAGGCGGGAGGTAGGGAAAGTGATAGTTTTAGTGTTACGTAATGATATCAAACACGTGGGATATTCTGTAGTTGAGATACATGCATCACCAGTTTCCTCACATCTACCTTAGGCGGGAGGTAGGGAAAGTGATAGTTTTAGTGTTACGTAATGATATCAAACACATGGGATATTCTGTAGTTGAGATACATGCATCACCAGTTTCCTCACATCTACCTTAGGCGGGAGGTAGGGAAAGTGATAGTTTTAGTGTTACGTAATGATATCAAACACATGGGATATTCTGTAGTTGAGATACATGCATCACCAGTTTCCTCACATCTACCTTAGGCGGGAGGTAGGGAAAGTGATAGTTTTAGTGTTACGTAATGATATCAAACACATGGGATATTCTGTAGTTGAGATACATGCATCACCAGTTTCCTCACATCTACCTTAGGCGGGAGGTAGGGAAAGTGATAGTTTTAGTGTTACGTAATGATATCAAACACGTGGGATATTCTGTAGTTGAGATACAGGCATCACCAGTTTCCTCTCATCTACCTTAGGCGGGAGGTAGGGAAAGTGATAGTTTTAGTGTTACGTAATGATATCAAACACGTGGGATATTCTGTAGTTGAGATACAGGCATCACCAGTTTCCTCTCATCTACCTTAGGCGGGAGGTAGGGAAAGTGATAGTTTTAGTGTTACGTAATGATATCAAACACGTGGGATATTCTGTAGTTGAGATACAGGCATCACCAGTTTCCTCTCATCTACCTTAGGCGGGAGGTAGGGAAAGTGATAGTTTTAGTGTTACGTAATGATATCAAACACGTGGGATATTCTGTAGTTGAGATACAGGCATCACCAATTTCCTCTCATCTACCTTAGGCTGGAGGTAGGGAAAGTGATAGTTTTAGTGTTACGTAATGATATCAAACACGTGGGATATTCTGTAGTTGAGATACAGGCATCACCAGTTTCCTCTCATCTACCTTAGGCGGGAGGTAGGGAAAGTGATAGTTTTAGTGTTACGTAATGATATCAAACACGTGGGATATTCTGTAGTTGAGATACAGGCATCACCAGTTTCCTCTCATCTACCTTAGGCGGGAGGTAGGGAAAGTGATAGTTTTAGTGTTACGTAATGATATCAAACACATGGGATATTCTGTAGTTGAGATACATGCATCACCAGTTTCCTCACATCTACCTTAGGCTGGTGGTAGGGAAAGTGATAGTTTTAGTGTTACGTAATGATATCAAACACATGGGATATTCTGTAGTTGAGATACATGCATCACCAGTTTCCTCACATCTACCTTAGGCTGGAGGTAGGGAAAGTGATAGTTTTAGTGTTACGTAATGATATCAAACACATGGGATATTCTGTAGTTGAGATACATGCATCACCAGTTTCCTCACATCTACCTTAGGCTGGTGGTAGGGAAAGTGATAGTTTTAGTGTTCCGTAATGATAACAAACACATGGGATATTCTGTAGTTGAGATACATGCATCACCAGTTTCCTCACATCTACCTTAGGCTGGTGGTAGGGAAAGTGATAGTTTTAGTGTTCCGTAATGATAACAAACACATGGGATATTCTGTAGTTGAGATACATGCATCACCAGTTTCCTCACATCTACCTTAGGCGGGAGGTAGGGAAAGTGATAGTTTTAGTGTTCCGTAATGATAACAAACACATGGGATATTCTGTAGTTGAGATACAGGCATCCCCAATTTCCTCACATCTACCTTAGGCGGGAGATAGGGAAAGTGATAGTTTTAGTGTTACGTAATGATATCAAACACGTGGGATATTCTGTAGTTGAGATACAGGCATCCCCAATTTCCTCACATCTACCTTAGGCCGGCGGTAGAGAAAGTGCTAGTTTTAGTGTTACGTAATGATATCAAACACGTGGGATATTCTGTAGTTAAGATACAGGCATCCCCAATTTCCTCTCATCTACCTTAGGCCGGCGGTAGAGAAAGTGCTAGTTTTAGTGTTACGTAATGATATCAAACACGTGGGATATTCTGTAGTTTAGATACAGGCATCCCCAATTTCCTCACATCTACCTTAGGCCGGCGGTAGAGAAAGTGCTAGTTTTAGTGTTACGTAATGATATCAAACACGTGGGATATTCTGTAGTTGAGATACACGCATCACCAACTTCTTTATTAACATGATTTGTATTTCTTTGCATTACTTTCATTTACTAAATGATATATCGAGGGTTAAGAACGGAGACCTCGTTTCTGGCATTTTTACGGAAATTTAGCTTTTAGTGCAAACTACATCTGAAAGATGTTGCGCAGCTTTCTGCGGAGACCTGGAATTCATAAACCAACCAGAGACCACCAAATACAGCACAAAGGACATGTCGTATCTAAAGAACCAACTAATTATCTGCGAACAACACGTATCTAGGGTCGATGTCAGTACCTCAGTCTCAACCGCCATCCTGCAAAACCCTTTCCTACCTACCAGTGGTTAAACCCTAGCAAGGGTAGGTACACTACATAAAGGCTGGTTCACAACCACCCGGTAACGGTAACCAGAACGGAAACGAGAACGGGAAGCAAGACATTTTGATTCACAACAGCCCGGTAACGAGAACGGGAATGCATATCGATCACAAAGTGAAAGTCGATTTTGCGCATTGGGATTTCATTTGTTTTTAACTGACCAATGACATTTTTTCACCTACTTCCAATTTAGCCAAGCCAACGTCAAAATTCGATAGAGTAAACATTATCTAAATGCATATTCATTACATTTTGGATCCCTCTACTTATGCCAAACTTTCATTCCTTTATTTAATGGCATACATTAAAATTGTTTATTCTTTTTTCATTTCCACCGGATTTAGCTGTTCTTTGTAGCTTTTGCCATTGTCTTTAGGTAATAGCCAATTTTGAGTTGCATATAAACAAACTACAAATGACCCCTTCACCAGAGGAACAAACACTGATTAGATTTGCGGGTGTCGGGATGAGGTTAGGAAGCACATTTACTACTAATTCCTTCCAGTTTAATGTTTCCAGCTTGCGACTATAGAGAGCACTAGTGGCTGTTTCATGTCACGGCCGCTTAGAATAACCTCTAGAGTGAAGAGTCTAATATGCACAATAGGGATCTAATATGCCGTGCCCGGGAACGAGAACGAGAAAGTTAAAAGTTGGGCAACTCTTCTTCCCGTTCCCGGGGCCCGGGAAGGCTTCCCGTCGGTTGTGAATACTCCCATTTGAATACATGTATTTCAACTTTCCCGTTCTCGTTCTGGTTACCGTTCTCGTTGGTTGTGAACCAGCCTTAACACTTCTTCGGGCTGCCCTCAGCCTGCCAATCTGACGGACGGACAGACGGGTGTTTAGTGCGCTCTAAGCTGATGAGATACTGGCTCATTCTTTTCATGTTGTTTACGAGGAATAGACTCTCACGTAAGTAAATGCATTTTGGTTCTCTTTATAACATATTCTTTCATAAATGCATAGACCATTTCCATCGTAAAAGCAGCATTAATATTTGTTAACTTAAAACATTCTTATTCATTGTCCTGCAGTTACGTGTTATTTTTATTAAAAGTACATGTTTACAAGAACAGATAACGGTATCTCGTGGTATTTAATTATTTTTCTGCACTTGTCATAATGGGATATTCTCTAATAGTTGTGTTCCTAGCATATTCCTTTTAAAAGGATTCTAGCTTCACTGCAATGGAATAATGTAGTAATAATTTTCAGGATGTTTCGTGCAAAGAAGATGTTAATGTTAGCTCTAAGCAACAAAGAGTCTGAAAATCACAATGTGGGCCCGCAACAAGAAAGCAGTAGTTTATTAAACAAATCCATGCAACCTGAGCTAGAAATTCAAGGTCAGTACATCTTTGCTGCTGTTATTCTGTTTGTTCCTTTATAATGTATTATTGTGTAATTTTGGATTTATTTGTTAATTAGACTTGATCCTTATGGAGTAACGTATTTACAGCAATGCCGAGTTCTGTTTCAACTATGCTGCGAGGGGAGCCAAGGCATTCCAGAGATAATGATTTGGTAAGCTTTATTTTATGTTTCTAATGAATAAACCTTCTTACTTGACCCATAGCTCAGCCGGGAGATCACCCGCCTACTGCAACAGGCATTCTGGGTTCGATTTTCAGCTCCAGACATTATTTTTAAAGCAAGAAGGTTCCTTGGTATGCTCAGAGTCTGGTGTGTGGATGTGAGTGTGCTTGTGTGTATGTTATCATATCCATTATGAATATTTCAAGATTGCCACTGGGCATAATTATGAGCACATGTGCCAAAAGTCATATTTAGTTGCCAGTTAATCTACAGTCAGCACAACTATATGCTACCAATAAGTACCAAAAGGTTAACTAGATTATAAACATCTTTATACAATCAAAGCCATGTGATCTGTCGTTAGTATATTAAGCCCACTTAGAAATATTAATATTTTTGAATGTTTCCTTAGGTAAGAAGAATGCCACCATTACATTTGATGATTGCTTTCCTTTAGTGGACCACAATTTAAGACAGATTGGAGGAACTGAGGCAGAGAACTTCAGTGATATAGACAATATTGTCCTTGATTTACCTGTTATTGATGACCACAACTATTTTTCTATAATTTCTGCTGAACCAAGTGATGCTGTTGCTTTAAAAAATAAAACGCAGAGAATGGATGTTGGCGAGGGGAAATTAGTTGATAATCACAAAGACAGTAACAAATATAATGATAGGGAAACAACTGAATGTGACAAATACGATACCTTTCCTGATGAAGAGGAAGTTGTAGATCCTGACTGGTTGCTGTGCAGTGAGAGTAATAGAAATACAACACATGATGAAATGAGAAATACTGAGCAGATATGTGGCACAGATTCAGAAGTTAAAGGAAATGTGAACAAGGGCAAAAGGAAGAGAAGAGATGTGGCAATTCCAAACGAATGGAAGGGAAACAAGAATAAGATCCTTCGTGAAAAGGGAGAAAGCTCTCTGGGATATCATAGAAAGAAACATGAAAAGCATATTCAAGATACTCAGCGAGAGGTCAGGAAGATGGGACCAACCTATATGTCACAGATATGCTTAAAATCTCAAGTTCGCCAGTGTGCTCAGATTTCTGAAGATCGAAAAACAATATTTGAAGCATTCTGGAAAGATATGGCCTGGAATCAACGGAAAGTGTATGTAGCCTCTCTCGTCTCGCAGACAAGACAACGGCGAAAGATCACAGAAGGGGATTGGAGGCGGAGTGGAACCTATTCCTACTCACTGAAACTGAGAAAACGGACAACATACATTGTCTGCAAAGTACTTAGTAGATTTACATTTGACTGCGTCATGAACGAGTTGAATGTGAGCTTGTATACTCCAAGAAAAGATCAATGTAATACATGTTGTGAGTATAAGATGAAGAACATTGATGAACAGACTTGGAAACAGCATATCGAAAAGAAGGATCGTGCCAAGAAAGAAAAGGAGAAAGACAAAGAAGATGCAAAAATAATAAATGTCATGTACTAGCACTAGATCTGCAAACTGTAAAAGTTTGTCAAAATTTAAAAGCTGTGATTAACCAGGAAAACTGTTCTTCCTGATATTTAACATTTTTGTTTCCTTAACAGGAAATGGATAGGAACCACTTTGAGGAAGGAAACAGCTCATGGAGTATTGATTAAACTTTCTTTGTCTGCTACGTACTTACAATAAGCAGAGGAAGTATTTTTTCACCCATAAATTCGATGTGTGTGTGTGTGTCTGTAAACAGCATAGCTGAAAAACAAAATTTGGTTAAATACAAACCTTGTTATTAAGTTCAGCCTCTTTTAAGGATAAGACACGAATATTTCCAGGAACATCCACAACCCCAAACTATGTACAAGGAAACATTCTCGTTATTCTGATTTTGTCAAAAATTTCTGCAATAACTTTAATTAAAATTACCTATGCATATAATATTTGCATGACAAAAAAAAGTATATCCTGAATTTTCTGCTAATACACTCCGAAGTCCCATTAATTCTGAATCACATTTGCATAATTATTTTAACGTAAGAGATCTCAAAATCTACATCTCCTTAAAATAAACAATTTATATCAATATAACTTTTGTATCGTTAACCACTTCTGAGATATTCTTTGTTATTAGTTTCAAAATTCAAATACTTTTCTCAAGTGGTAAGCGGCTTTTTGGTTTTTACTTTGTTTACCACATACCTAGTGGGTAGAAAATTATTATTTCATTGCACCCAAAAATTCAATATAGAGATTTCAGTGATAATACGCGCTAAAAGGCCCCCTAAATCCAGAAAATGCAGTTTTTATAAAGGCCTGAATGTGTCTGAGAACAGCATAACTTAAAAATAAATATCTGTTAAATATCATACCTGATATTTACGTGCACTATCTTCCAAAGTTTCGAAACGAATATTTTCAAGAAAGCTCTCCACACCGAGCCATCACTTACTTCAAAAATGTTTCCAAATTCCCTATTTACATATTTAAAAACGTATGTATGGGTTTTCACTAAACTACTTCATTTTAACCCATTTTCACAACAAAATGTATATCTTGAGTTTTCTGTGCATAGACTGACAAGTCCTCTTCATTTTGTAGAATCTTGTGTAACTGCTAAACCTAAAGACAGACAAAAATACAGAACGATTTAAAACACACATTTAATTCTTGTGATCTATTTTGTGGTATCAGCTATTTCACAGTTATCGGTTATTATTGGTTTGAATTTTTTCAATAATTTGTCATGCCTCAAAGTGCTGTCGTTATTCTATTATTTCTCGCGATGTCAGGGAAACGGTATGTAATTTCAAGACCAGCATGAAGCACCCAATTTTAAAAACCGATTATCAATTCGGTTTTCTCTATCTTCCTTGTACCTACAAAGTAATGTACAATGAAACTATTTCTGCAAATGTTTATATCAATTAACACGAAGTAGAAAAATAAGCTTTAGTAGGAATCATTTGTGATAGCTGCATAAAAATAAATCATAGAGGGAAGAGAAAGTCATATGAATGTACCGAATTAGGTGTTTTTTCTCTAGTTATGTGACATTCAGTGGGATGGGATAGGCTGTTCACAGGACATTTAGGACATGTTTTATTTGTGAAAGTTAGTGTCTCATATATGCAACAATTTAATCCAAATTATTGACATATACACAATTTTGAACATAAAGCGGTGTTTAGGAAATAGGACATTAATCCTGACATCTCAGTGTTGTATTCCTGTAAGATTCTGAACGGAAATAGATATGTACACACCGAACTTTATATAGAAATGATTCTTTGGTTTCAGGGGACTTTAAAACTGCAGAGCAAATAACATGAAAGTAAAATTACAACCTCTCCTAGCCTCACCATGGTAAAACTTGAAATTTTACTACAATCGGTGGTAGTAATAGTTTTTTCAGAAGATTTCTATGCGGGAAAAATAATTATTTTTGAAAAATAATCCCCTTTTATAGGAATCAGCGAATAAAACAACTCTTGTGAATTAAACAAGCAACAAGTTTCCTTCATGTACATATTACCTATTATGATATATCTGGGAAGTAGGTTTTACTACAGCCAGACCAAACTACCTGTTCTTGAAGCCTGTAACCGCTACTCATAACTGGAGCTAGGACAAGTATACATTGAACACTGAATCAACATAACTACCACGCTACCTGGTACACGTGGCGTCATACTGAACCCAGGGCTGCATTGTTCAAAGCCAGTAGGCAGTACTCACAATTGGAAAAGGTCAAGTTTCCATTGAACACTGAATCAACATAACTACCACGCTACCTGGTACACGTGGCGTCATACTGAACCCAGGGCTGCATTGTTCAAAGCCAGTAGGCAGTACTCACAATTGGAAAAGGTCAAGTTTCCATTGAACACTGAATCAACATAACTACCACGCTACCTGGTACACGTGGCGTCATACTGAACCCAGGGCTGCATTGTTCAAAGCCAGTAGGCAGTACTCACAATTGGAAAAGGTCAAGTTTCCATTGAACACTGAATCAACATAACTACCACGCTACCTGGTACACGTGGCGTCATACTGAACCCAGGGCTGCATTGTTCAAAGCCAGTAGGCAGTACTCACAATTGGAAAAGGTCAAGTTTCCATTGAACACTGAATCAACATAACTACCACGCTACCTGGTACACGTGGCGTCATACTGAACCCAGGGCTGCATTGTTCAAAGCCAGTAGGCAGTACTCACAATTGGAAAAGGTCAAGTTTCCATTGAACACTGAATCAACATAACTACCACGCTACCTGGTACACGTGGCGTCATACTGAACCCAGGGCTGCATTGTTCAAAGCCAGTAGGCAGTACTCACAATTGGAAAAGGTCAAGTTTCCATTGAACACTGAATCAACATAACTACCACGCTACCTGGTACACGTGGCGTCATACTAAACCCAGGGCTGCATTGTTCAAAGCCAGTACTCACAATTGTAGAATGGTCAAATTTCTATTAAACGCTGAATCAACATAACTGCCACGCTACCTAGTACACGTGGCGTCATACTGAACCCAGGGCTGCATTGTTCAAAGCCAGTAGCCAGTACTCACAATTGTAGAATGGTCAAATTTCTATTGAACGCTGAATCAACATAACTGCCACGCTACCTGGTACACGTGGCGTCATACTGAACCCAGGGCTGCATTGTTCAAAGCCAGTAGCCAGTACTCACAATTGTAGAATGGTCAAGTTTCCATTGAACACTGAATCAACATAACTACCACGCTACCTGGTACACGTGGCGTCATACTGAACCCAGGGCTGCATTGTTCAAAGCCAGTAGCCAGTACTCACAATTGTAGAATGGTCAAATTTCTATTGAACGCTGAATCAACATAACTGCCACGCTACCTAGTACACGTGGCGTCATACTGAGCCCAGGGCTGCATTGTTCAAAGCCAGTACTCACAATTGGAGAAAGGTCAAATTTGTATTGAACGCTGAATAAACATAACTGCCACCCTAGCTGGTACGCATTAGTAGAATATTAAAGTGGAAGCTGGCGCAGTTTTGCGTTTATATGGGAGAGATAGGGAAAACGAGGATTAGATACTAAGTTGAGAGAGCCTACAAGGAGGAAAATGCGTTTATATGGAAGAGATAGGCAATACGAGGGTCGATGTTAGCCTAGACAGGGTGTGAAGTAGGGGAATGCGCTTTATGTGGGAGAGATAGAGAATACGAGGAGAAGCACTAGACTAGACAGAGTTTGAGGTGTGGAGTATGCTTTTATATGGAAAGATAGGGAAAACGAGTACATATGATAGGCCAGACAGATGCTGAAGGAGGGGGAATATGGACTTATATACAGGAGAGATAGAGAATACGAGGAGAAGCACTAGGCTAGACAGAGTTTGAGGTGTGGAGTACGCTTTTATATGGGAAAGATAGGGAAAACGAGTACAGATGATAGGCTAGACAGATGCTGAAGGAGGGGGAATATGGACTTATATACAGGAGAGATAGGGAATACGAGGAGATGTGATAGACTAGATAGGGCTTGAAGGGTAGAATAAAGCCTTTATATGGGAGAGCTAGCAAACCGAGGAGAAGTATTAGGCTAGGAGGGTTTGAATGGTAGAGTGTGCAGTTAAATGGGGAGACGAGGAAAACGACGGTAGATACTAGGTTGCGAGAGCCTTTAAGGAGGAAAATGCCTTTATATGGGAGAGTTAGGGAATACTAGGGATGATGCTATGGTAGACAGCGTTGAAGGGGAGAAATGCGTTTGTATGGGAGGGATAGTAAAACGGAGAGAGATGCTAGGATAGACAGGTGTAAAGCTAGCATGTGTTTTATACGGGTTAGATAGGAAACAAAGGAGAGATGCTCGATTAGACAGGTTCAGAAGGATGGGGTATGCGCTTTGTATGAGAGAGTTTGGGAATACGATGAGAAGTGCTAGGATAGACAGAGGTTGAGGAGTAGAGTATGCGCTTATATGGAAGAGATAGGGAACCGTGGAGAGATGTTAGGCTGGACAGAGTTTGAAGAGCAGAGTATGGTTTGTATGAGAGGTATAGGAAAATGAGGAGAGGTGTTAGGCTGGACAGAGTTGAAGGGTAGAGTATGTCTTTTATACGGGAGAAAATACGAGGGGAGGTGCTAGATTAGAGAAGATTTGAAGGATAGAATGTGGTTTTTATATGAGAGATAGCAAACCGAGGAGAGGTATTAGGCTAGGAGGGTCTGAATGGTAGAGTATACGTTTATATAGAGAGATGGGGAAAACGGAGAGAGATCCTATGCAAGGAGAGAGTTGAAGGGTAGAGTATATCTTTTATACGAGAGAGATAGGGAAAAGTGGAGAGATGCTAGACTAGACAGAGTTAAAGGTAGAATGTGTTTTATTAGAGAGAGATAGCAAACCGAGGAGAGGTATTAGGCTAGGAGGGGATGAATGCCAGAGTATGCGTTTACATGGGAGAGACGGAAAAAACGGAGGGAGATCCTATGCTAGGAGAGAGCTGAATGGGGAGGAATACGTTTCTATTTGAGAGGTAGGGAATACGATGATAGGCGTTAGGGAGGTTAGTGTGATGCATGTGTAATGTCCAGTCTTCTCCAGGGTAGTACCATCAGGTATCCAGCAGACGAGCAGTTTCCATTGAGGTGAGTGCAGCATAGTTGTGTATGGTTTCACAGGTAATTCAAGACAGTATCGGGGGGTATTTAGGATAATTCAGGCAATGTAACAACGGGGACAGATTCCTGAGGTTGGATTTAGCATAGCTTCGTATGTTTTAACAGGTAATTCAGCTAGTATTGTTGGTATTTAGGGTAATTCAGATACCATCACAGGAGGTTAGATTTAATTGGGTTGAGAGCAGCATAGTTTCGTATTTCACAGGTAATTCTGACTGTATGCGGGTTATTTAGGTTAATTAAGCTAGTATCACAGGTACACAGATTCTAGGGTTGGGTGTAGCATAGTTTCGTATTTCACAATCTGTTCAGGTAATATCGTAGGTATTTAGGATAACTGGGATAGTATCAAAGACAGACAGATTTCAGGAGTTGGGTGTGGCATAGTCCCGTTTGAATTCACTGGTAATTCAGCTAGTATCGTTGGTATTTTGAGTAATCTGAGTAGTATCACAGGTGTTGGCGATAATTTAGATCAGCGATTTGTATCACAGTTATTTAATGTAATTTCAGGCGATTCAGCTAGTATCAAAGGTATGTGAGTAATTTTAACAAGAATTCAGTTAGTATCATTTATATTTAGGATAAACCGGTTAGCATCACAGGTGTTCGTGGTAATTCAGAGCAGCCATTCCTACTAGGTCTGTTTGAGGTAATTTTCATATGACTCGGCTTGTATGACAAGTAATTTTAACAGGTTATTCAGATAGTATCACAGATATTCATGGTAATATAGGGAGTAATGGGATTATAAACATTTCTTATCCAATGCTACAACACTTTTATATACTCTTTTTGAGGAGTCTTGGTGGAGTGTGGACTTGTTTAGCTCAGTGCGGTCAGGGGTGTGGAAAGAAAGAAAGAATGATAGTTAGCAGCAGCGGAGGAAGTGAAGGAAATGATCCGAAACCTGGCAGAAGAAATGAAGGAAGGTTGTAGCAGGTGCTGCGGGAAGGACGAAGTGCTAAGTGTCAATGGAAAAGCAAGAGCTGCAATGGACAGACTTAGCTTACTAGAGCAAAATATAGACTATTTAGAGAACCAAAGTAGAAGGAACAATATTGTTGTGTATGGAATGTACGAGGAAGACAGGGAGACTTGAGAAGATACCAAAGTGCTAATTCGGCGAGTGGTGGCGCAGCTTGGAATTTATTTGTCACTAATGGACATCAGCGAGCACACAGGGTCGGGAGATGGGGAAGTACAAATCATCCCATCGTGTGTAAATTGGCATATTATAAGATATTGAGGAACAGTAGATATCTCAAGGTATCGGGAGTGCACATCGCTGAGGACTTCAGGTGACAGAGTGAAGCAAGAAAGAAGTTTTCGAAAGCGCCACTTGGCCGAAGCAAGGAGGCAGGTTTGCCATGCTGTCCTCCCGTTTGATAAACTTATCATTAATGGCAAAGTGTCGTCGAGGCATGAGCTGGAGGAATTGGAGCTGTGCGGTCGGGACAACCCTCAGCAGAGAGCAGTGCAGGCAGCAGAACCAGCGAATGGAAGTGACCACCAGAAAGAGCAAGTGGAGGAGGTGGAAGGGGTAGGAAAGCAGCAGCAGGTTCAGCGACCAGGAAGGAGCAGCCTAAAGCCACCCCTGAATGGAGCCCTCCTACAGCGATGAGAGAAATACCACAGAGGGGCAGGGGAAGCGACTCAACAAAGGCATTCAAGCGACCATCAGCAACTGCAACCAAAGGGACGACAAAGGCAACGGGGGTAAGGGACTCACCAGCAGGGAACATCAGGGCAAGTATGAGAAAGAGCGGGAAATAGCCGCCTAAGTGACAGTCGGCCTTTGGAATGTTCAAAGTTTAAAGAAGAAATTGGCAAATGATGGGTTCATTGACTTTATAAATAGTGTGGATATAATGGGTCAGAGAGGCAGATATCCGGTGGAGGTGTTGCCGTTTACACTAAGAACCAGCATGATATAACTTTTCATCAGATAAACATTAAGGTGTTTGGAACATTATGTGTATACTGTAAATTAAGTGAACTTAAGTTATATATTATTGTAGTATATCGACAACCAGAAGCATCCCGATATATCAACCCCAACCTATTTATCAATTTGGCCGACATGATTGCAGAAATTCAGGAAATACACCCAAAAGCAGACTTAATCATAACAGGAGATTTTAATGGCAGAACTGGAAGTGAAAATATTACTGTAAAAAGGAGGGAAGCAGACTTAGGAGAGAAGTGCGGCGAAGTAAGGATGCAGGGCTAAACTCAGATGGAAAAGAATTGCCAGCCTTTTATGATGCGTTTAAATTGAAAATGCTAAACGGCAAGTATGGGTCAGCTAAGGTAGGGGAATTAACTTTGATCAACAGTAATGGAGGAAGTGTTATAGATTATGTAATTTGTTCACAGGAATTAATACAATTAATAGAGAACTTCCAAATTGTAAATATAGTCGAATCACACCGCTCACCCATCTTACTCACTCTAAAAATATATCAAACAACGTAGGGGAAACAAATGAAAAAATTGCTTTGTCCTGTGGTGAGATATCGATGCAACCCAGAGGGAAGGGAGGAATATCTTGCCGTTTTGCGTGATCAGACATGTAACACTGAAGTGGGGGAAAGGAGCGGGCAACATGTCATTAAAACAATAACAAACAATATATAAATAGCTGGAAGAAGCATGAGAATTCGAAATAACAAAAGAGTCTCGAAAGCTTCAGGTTGATACAACGGTAAATGTAAAGAAGCGAAGAAAAACGCTGAAATAGCGCTTAAGGTGTATAGAAGAGAAGGTACTGAGGAAAAGCGTCTTTCGTATACCCAAATTAGAATGCAGTATAAATACATATTAGTAAGTGTAAAGGCGGAATGGCAAAACAAAATGGCGGCGGATTTAAGAATAGTGACAGAATGGAGAGATTCGATATACATGTGGATGGTATTTAAGAAAATTAAAGTGCGAAGACGGGATAACGTAAACATCAAGCCAGAAACATGGTTAGCGTATTTTAATAGTGTGTATGCTGAAGTTGGTGGGGATGAGTGGGAGCGACCTCGGCTGTCTTTCGCTGAACTGTGCTTAAATCCTACAGTACCAATTCCAGATGGGGAAATTGTTCAGGCAATAAAAAGCCTAAGGAATCACAAAGCACCGGGAATAGAAGGAATTCCGAGCGAATTTAATAAATGATCCATAGAAGTTCCTGAAATATTAAACCTTTCGTGGGTGGCCTTTAAAAAATTATTTAACGGATAGAAGTATCCTGAAGCTTGGACAACAGAATTATTCAGCCAATATTCAAGGGTAGGGGTACCACTCAGTAACCACAAAATTATAGAGGAATTGCATTGTTATCTATACTGGGTAAGGTATATTCCAAAATTATCTATGACCCGTTAAGGGAAAGACTTAGATATCATTTCTAAATTTCAGGCGGGTTTCAGGGAAGGGTTCTCTACTGCAGACAATCTTTTCGTATTAAAACATTAATTGATTCAAATTTGAATAGCACTTTATTGTGCTCCTGTTGATTTCAAAATGGATTTTGACAGCGTGCAGAGGACTTCGCCACAAAGGACTCTCTGGTAAAATGATGAAAGCTCTGATGCAAATTTACAATAGTGTGAATTTCAGCATCAAAATAGACCAAAATACAATAACTGAATCTAAATCTGCCAGTGGACGAGTTCGTCAAGGATGTATTTATCGCCCCTGTTGTTCAATTTATTCATAGACGATATAGCAGACGTGCTAATAGCAGAGGAAATGAATGGCCCAAAGGTAGACTATGTCTGCATTCCTGTATTTTTATACGCGGATGACATGACAATTTTGTCATGACAATAGAAGCCTTACAGAAAGGTATTAACAGGTTGGAAGAATATTCTAAACAATGGAGTTTGGTGATAAACATTAATAAAACAAAAAATGGCTTTCAAAAATGGCTATGTGTATGGCAGAGATGAAAAATGGTATTACAAGAGGTTAGAACTACAAAACGTTAAATGTTTAACATGAGAGGAAAATGGAACAAACATCTATCAGTAAATACTTATAAAGTACGAGGGCGGTTAAATGAAACATTACATACCCTCTCGCGGATACCGGATGTACCTGTAGATACATTAGAAAAGATGTATAACTCTAAGATAAGGCCGATTTTGTTATACGGATGTGAAATCTGGGAATGGGAAAGAGCAGAGCATGTAAGTAAAACACAGGTAGCGTTTTGAAAAAGAGTATTTGGAGTTTTACAAGGCACATCATATTTGGGGATATTGAGGGAGCTGGAATGTTATGAAGACACAATACACTGTAAAATAAGAGCAATGAAGTACTGGCTGAGGCTGATGCTTGGGGATATTTCCACATTACGATCCAAATGTTATAAATATCAACGAGAAAGCCTGTCTCCTAAGTTTTGGGTAGCTGATTTGGAAAGCGGTTTGACGAGAACAGGCATGGAGTCAGTATGGCAAAGAACTGAAACAAATAACAAAAACATATGGAAAGGAGTCAAAAGAAGACTAAGAGACATCAACGAACAGGAAATAGAATCGGGTTGTAACATTAAACCTTCTCTAAATCTAGCAAATAAAATAAAATTGAATTGGGGTAAAGAGGCATATATACTTAACTTAGGAAGAAAGGAAAGATCAGGAATGGCATGGTTTAGACTGGGGGGGTTGGAGGGTACAGAAAATGACTGACGATTCTGGCAGGAGAATCTGCTCAGTCTGTGATTTGGAAGAGGACTGGGTAATATTTTGGCGGAATGTGCACAGTGGGAGAACCAGCAAACAATTAAACTCAAAGAAAACCTCAAGTCCCTCAAGAAAGAGATTGGTATGTTGGGAGCTACTGATTGACCAGAGGAACTGGCGAAACATCGGCAATTTCTTGGCTAAAGTGCGCGAAGCTAGGTAAAATTTGTTCAGTTGGACAAACGTAATTTATCTCTATTTCCTTTTTCCTGTTCTTTTTGTTTTGTTTTCTTTTTCTGGTGTTTATTTGTCACCATACCTGTATCTTAAATATGCCTGTACTTTCAATGACCCATGCACTAAACACTTGTGTAATAACGTCAATAATTTTAAACCAATAAAGGGACCTTATCCATCCATCCACTCCACTCCACTACAACTACTACTACTGTTACATTACTACTACAACTACCAATACTAACAACAGTCGCAACATAAGTGACTATGATGTTTGTTTAAAGTGATTTCTCGTTATGAACGAGATTTTTGGTTCAGTTACTGCATGTCATCGGCTTGGCTAGCTTTACCAGAAACACGATCATGGACTCAAAAAATAGACTAAATGAGCGAGTGATGTGGATGCATCATGTGGTACCTATATCTGCACTCGGGATACTCTAGCTAGGCTATTTATGGCAGGGAGGCTATAGCAGCTTTTACGGAGTTTGTTGAAAGTTAAATTCAATTAAATTTAATTAAATTTAAAGTTGACTAGGTATGATGAAATTCATTCATAAGGTTTTCTCTTAATGAAATAATGTAATAATTTTGTTAAGAGTTATTGTGATTTAAACAATAATAGTCTTTTCATAGATCAGAGAATATCCCTAGTGCGTTTAAAGATATTAACAATGCATTTGAGAAATCATTGTCTTGAAAGTAACCTCAGTGGTTAATATTTTTCTCCTAAATACAAAGTGTTTCCTCGCAAAAGTATTATTTTAATACATATAGTGATACATTTTTAGCATTACTTAGCAATTATACTAATCTGTACATCGGAATTAGAGGTTGCTGTCATTTCGTATATAATGTATTGACAATAGGGCACTTTAAACTTTCTGGGTATGTCCCTTATTAAAAAAGAGATGAAACATACATGATTTGAAAGCTTGCATACATTTTGCTGTCGGCATATATTTATAGAATGTTTATACTTATTTGGTCATATTCTGATAATTTTTTGGTTCGAGGGATTTTAAGATACACTTGTGACTATATCTTCACAGAGGTGAATCTTACAGGCACTCATTTAGGTATAAAACTGGATCTTTCTTGTGTTTTTTGTTTATCACTAAATGTTCTACTACTTGAATGAATCTTCGTGAGTATGGATACATGTAACTCCTGAACCCCCCCCCCCCGCCAACATCCATGAGTCACTGCCTGTCAATGAAACTATCATAAAAGCTGGGCAGGAACACTTGTCGAACCTGCAATACAAGGAAATTAGAATTCATCCGTTTTGAAAATATTTGGTAACAGTGTTATGGTCCAACATCAGTTGAAATCGCTTCACATGGACAAGAGCTGCACACATGACGTTGTTTTAAAGAAAGTTCTGTGAGAGTTTTGTTATTTAGTTCTCTTGGTCGCCGATAATGTCACTTCCAGATCCAAAGAGGATATTGTGGGTTTCCGATATCAACTAAAGATAAGAATATTCCGACGGTTGGTTTCAGTTATAAAACAACAAGACAGTCTGGAAGCTTCTTCTAAGGGGAAAATAAAAATCACATTCGTATGACTTTCTCTGCCCGGCATCATTTATTGATGCGTATAAAACTTATCTTACGAAAGCTTATTTTCCGTTTACTTTATTTTAATGGAGATAAACTTTGCCGAAATAACTACATTACACGCTTCGTTATAGACGCAAAGGGAATAGCGATAGTCAAATGTTTAACAACTGGATGCTATACGCTGGGGTTAAAATTTCAAACTTTCTCCATGCAATCGCGAGAAACAGCTGAATGTCGACAGGACTTTAAAACAATGAAGAATTATTTAATAATTCGAACCATTAATAAAGAATACTTCTGAAATGGCTTGTGCTAACAGAAAAGTTATCTGAACCAAATTGCGTGTTTTAAAGAAACGTACATGTTTCGTCTATCGCTTAACGTTTACTATTTTTACAAGGTTATTCAAAATTGCTTCCGAATGAAGAGGACTTCATATAACTTCGTGTCGCATCCTTGAAAAATGCCGACTCACGTACCAAGTTTGGTGTTTATCTGACTTTTTGTTTATGAGTTACGATGTCCACTGGCATACACACGACCCGTTTCATAAAAATGCTTCTTTGGATTCAGGGGACCTAAAAAGTTGCGTTTCTAGTGAAACCTCGGTATCGCATTGTTGGGTGAAATCCACAGTACCTTCTCTACATCTGTTACAAGAGCGTAATAAAAGTTACATTCTATTGCAGACGTTCTGTTGGGCTCATTAATATAATGCGTGCGATAAGATCTCTTTAAAACGATGTTGTTTTAGGAAAACCATGTTACAGTGGCATAAGAACACATGGTTGCGTGCTTCTGCGTTCTCAGCGATCTCGGCTCTAAAAGCAGAGGTTGCAAGTGGGGACCCATCCCAGGATGGATGGGGAAGTTTTTCATTAACTAAAATTACTCCCTACTTCACACAACCTAAATAAACAAGGAACATGTTTAGCAGAAACCGCATTTCGTAAAATTACAAATCGGATACTAACATCTACTCATCAAAAGAGTAAGTCGTATAAGCCGAATGACGTCACTTGCTAAGTAGAAACCCCACCATTTTTGGTGAACTGACCGCCTGTCCTTGGTCTGTGGTCATTCTTCAACCCAAAATTTCTTAAAGCCACAGGATATAGGGTAAAAGGGAATCATTAAACTTAATATGTTATGAAATACAAAGTACTGATAACCTCACCCGGTTTTGTTAATTGATTGTACCTTTATGTTCTATGGTCATGGTGCACCATAATGCTTCTCGGAGCTAGAGGGCTATGGGGTAAAGTCGGAGTACCCAACTTTATGTGTTAATGAAATACAAAGTACGACATAACCTAACACTTTTTGTGCATCGATGGTGCCATATGTTCTATAGTCATGCAGCACCAGAAAGCTTCCCAGAACTACAGGGTATACGATAAAGGGGGAGCGCTGGACGTGATCTGTTATGAAATAGAAAGTACTGAAAATCTAACATTGTTTCTGAACTGGTCGTGCTCCCATATTCCATGGCCATGCTAAACCACAAAACTTCTCAGAGCTACAGGGTATAGGGTAAGGGGGTACATTAAACCTATTGTGTTAGTGACATACAAAGTACGTCATAACCTCGCCTTGTTTTATGAACTGGTTATGTCCCCATGCTCTATGGTCGTGCTGTAACACAAAGTTTCTCAGAGCTACAGGGTATAGGGTAAGGGGGTACATTAAACCTATTGTGTTAGTGACATACAAAGTACGTCATAACCTCGCCTTGTTTTATGAACTGGTTATGTCCCCATGCTCTATGGTCGTGCTGTAGCACAAAGTTTCTCAGAGCTACAGGGTATAGGGTAAGTGGGTACATTAAACCTATTGTGTTAGTGACATACAAAGTACGTCATAACCTCGCCTTGTTTTATGAACTGGTTATGCCCCATGCTCTATGGACGTGCTGTAACACAAAGTTTCTCAGCGCTACAGGGTATAGGGTAAGGGGGTACATTAAACCTATTGTGTTAGTGACATACAAAGTACGTCATAACCTCGCCTTGCTTTATGAACTGGTTATGTCCTCATGCTCTAGGTCATGCTGTAACACAAAGTTTCTCAGAGCTACAAGGTATAGGGTAAGGGGGAGCATTAAACATGATGTGTTACGAAATACAATGTACTCATTACTCCACCTTGTTAGTAAACTGGTCGTGCCCCCATATTCTATGGTCATGCTGCACCACAATACCTCACAGAGCAACAGGGTATATGGTATAGGGTAAACCTGATATGTTAGTGAAATGCAAAGTACGGCATAACCTTGCCTTGTTTTATGCCCTGGTCATGCCTTCATGTTCTATGGTCATGCTGTAACACAAACGTTCTCAGAGATGCAATGTATATGGTAAGGGGGAGCATTAAATCTGATGTGTTAGTGAAATACAAAGTACGTCATAACCTAGCCTTGTTTTATGCCCTGGTCATGCCTTCATGTTCTATGGTCAAGCTGTAACATAAAAATTCTCAAAGCTGCAATGTATAGGGTAAGGGGGAGAATTAAACTTAATAGGCTATGAAATACAAATTAGGTCATTACCTCACCCGATTTTGTTAACTGATCGTAACTTTATTTTCTATGGTCATGCTGCACCATAACGCTACTCAGAGCTAGAGACTGTAGGATAAGGTCGGATTATTCAACGCGATGTGTTAGTGAATTAACACTATAAATTACATCATGCGCATATTGCTAGCGCACTTTAAGTTGTAATTCTGTAATTTGAAGGTATCAGTATATGTAATGTCATTTTGACTTTGTGCTCACAGCACAAGCAGGATACAACAAAAAACACATTACTTTATAAAACACTGAGTTACCTGACCACGTCCTCTAAGCCTGGAGTAGGAGACAGGTTACTTTATTATTATATCCATTGTGAACTGCATAGTGCTCTTCAACCTGCTGAGCTATCTGACCACATCCTCTAAGCTTGAAATAGGAGACAAGTTACTTTATTATTATATTCATTGTGAACTGCATAGTGCTCTTCAACTTGCTGAGCTATCTGACCACATCCTCTAAGCTTGAAATAGGAGACAAGTTACTTTATTATTATATTCATTCTGAACTGTATAGTGCTCTTCCACCTGTTGAGTTACCTGACCACATCCTCTAAGCCTGGAGTAGGATACAAGTTACTTTATTATTGTATCCATTGTGAACTGCATAATGCTCTTCAACCTGCTGAGTTACATGACCACATACTCTAAGCCTGGAGTAGGAGACAGGTTACTCTATTCTTGTATCCATTGTGTACTACATAGTGCTCTTCAACTTTCTGAGTTACCAGACCACATACTCTAAGCCTGGAGTAAGACACAAGTTACTTTATTATTGTATCCATTGTGAACTGCATAATGCTCTTCAACCTGCAGAGTTACCTGACCACATTCTCTAAGCCTGGAGTAGGAGACAGGTTACTTTATTATTATATCCATTGTGAACTGCATAGTACTCTTCAACCTGCAGAGTTACCTGACCACATTCTCTAAGCCTGGAGTAGGAGACAGGTTACTTTATTATTATATCCATTGTGAACTGCATAGTACTCTTCAACCTGCAGAGTTACCTGACCACATTCTCTAAGCCTGGAGTAGGAGACAGGTTACTTTATTATTATATCCATTGTGAACTGCATAGTACTCTTCAACCTGCAGAGTTACCTGACCACATTCTCTAAGCCTGGAGTAGGAGACAGGTTACTTTATTATTATATCCATTGTGAACTGCATAGTACTCTTCAACCTGCAGAGTTACCTGACCACATTCTCTAAGCCTGAAGTAGGAGACAGGGTACTTTATTATTATATCCATTGTGAACTGCAAAGTGCTCTTTAACCTGGTGAGTTACCTGACCGCATCCTCTAAACCTGGAGTAGGAGACAAGTTACTTTATTATTATATCCATTGTGAACTGCATAGTGCTCTTTAACCTGGTGAGTTACCTGACCGCATCCTCTAAGCCTGGAGTAGGAGACAGGTTACTTTATTATTATATCCATTGTGAACTGCATCGTGGTCTTCAACCTGCTGAGTTACCTGACTACATTCTCTAAGCCTGGAGTAGGAGACAGGTTACTTTATTATTATATCCATTGTGAACTGCATCGTGGTCTTCAACTTGCTGAGTTACCTGACTACATTCTCTAAGCCTGGAGTAGGAGACACGTTACTTTATTATTATATCTATTGTGAACTGCATAGTGCTCTTCAACTTGCTGAGTTACCTGACTACATTCTCTAAGCCTGGAGTAGGAGACACGTTACTTTATTATTATATCTATTGTGAACTGCATAGTGCTGCTCAACTTGTTGAGTTACCTGACCACATCCTCTAAGCCTGAAGTAGGAGACAGGTTACCTTATTATTATATCCATTGTGAACCGCATAGTGCTCTTCAAACTGCTGAGTTACCTGACCACATTCTCTAAGCCTGAAGTAGGAGACAGGTTACCTTATTATTATATCCATTGTGAACCGCATAGTGCTCTTCAAACTGCTGAGTTACCTGACCACATTCTCTAAGCCTGAAGTTGGAGACAGGTTACCTTATTATTATATCCATTGTGTACTACATAGTGCCCTTCAAACTGCTGAGTTACCTGACCACATTCTCTAAGCCTGAAGTTGGAGACAGGTTACCTTATTATTATATCCATTGTGTACTACATAGTGCCCTTCAAACTGCTGAGTTACCTGACCACATTCTCTAAGCCTGAAGTTGGAGACAGGTTACCTTATTATTATATCCATTGTGTACTACATAGTGCCCTTCAAACTGCTGAGTTACCTGACCACATTCTCTAAGCCTGAAGTTGGAGACAGGTTACCTTATTATTATATCCATTGTGTACTACATAGTGCCCTTCAAACTGCTGAGTTACCTGACCACATTCTCTAAGCCTGAAGTTGGAGACAGGTTACCTTATTATTATATCCATTGTGTACTACATAGTGCTCTTCAAACTGCTGAGTTACCTGACCACATTCTCTAAGCCTGAAGTTGGAGACAGGTTACCTTATTATTATATCCATTGTGTACTACATAGTGCCCTTCAAACTGCTGAGTTACCTGACCACATTCTCTAAGCCTGAAGTTGGAGACAGGTTACCTTATTATTATATCCATTGTGTACTACATAGTGCCCTTCAAACTGCTGAGTTACCTGACCACATTCTCTAAGCCTGAAGTTGGAGACAGGTTACCTTATTATTATATCCATTGTGAACCGCATAGTGCTCTTCAAACTGCTGAGTTTCCTGACCACATCCTCTAAGCCTGAAGTAGGAGACAGGTTACCTTATTATTATATCCATTGTGAACCGCATAGTGCTCTTCAAACTGCTGAGTTACCTGACCACATTCTCTAAGCCTGAAGTTGGAGACAGGTTACCTTATTATTATATCCATTGTGAACCGCATAGTGCTCTTCAAACTGCTGAGTTACCTGACCACATTCTCTAAGCCTGAAGTTGGAGACAGGTTACTTTATTATTGTATCCATTGTGTACTACATAGTGCTCTTCAACTTTCTGAGGTACATGACCACATCATCTAAGCCTGAAGTTGGAGACAGGTTACTTTATTATTGTATCCATTGTGTACTACATAGTGCTCTTCAACTTTCTGAGGTACATGACCACATCATCTAAGCCTGAAATTGCAGACAGGTTACTTTATTATTGTATCCATTGTGTACTACATAGTGCTCTTCAACTTTCTGAGGTACATGACCACATCATCTAAGCCTGAAGTTGGAGACAGGTTACTTTATTATTGTATCCATTGTGTACTACATAGTGCTCTTCAACTTTCTGAGGTACATGACCACATCATCTAAGCCTGGAGTATGAGACAGGTTACTTTATTATTATATCCATTGTGTACTACATAGTGCTCTTCAACTTTCTGAGGTACATGACCACATCATCTAAGCCTGAAGTATGAGACAGGTTACTTTATTATTATATCCATTGTGTACTACATAGTGCTCTTCAACTTTCTGAGGTACATGACCACATCATCTAAGCCTGGAGTATGAGACAGGTTACTTTATTATTATATCCATTGTGAACTGCATGGTGCTCTTCAACGTTCTGTGTTACCTAACGACATCCTCTAAGCCTGGAGTATGAGACAGGTTACTTTATTATTATATCCATTGTGAACTGCATGGTGCTCTTCAACGTTCTGTGTTACCTAACCACATCCTCTAAGCCTGGAGTATGAGACAGGTTACTTTATTATTATATCCATTGTGAACTGCATGGTGCTCTTCAACCTGCTGAGTTACCTGACTACATTCTCTAAGCCTGGAGTAGGAGACAGGTTACTTTATTATTATATCCATTGTGTACTACATAGTGCTCTTTAACTTTCTGAGTTACCTGACTACATTCTCTATGCCTGAAGTAGGAGACAGCTTACTTTATTATTATATGCATTGTGAACTGCATAGTGCTCTTCAACCTGGTGAGTTACCTGACTACATCCTCTAAGCCTGGAGTAGGAGACAGGTTTCTTTATTATTATATCCATTGTGAACTGCATGGTGCTCTTCAACCTGCTGAGTTACCTGACTACATTCTCTAAGCCTGGAGTAGGAGACAGGTTACTTTATTATTATATCCATTGTGTACTACATAGTGCTCTTCAACCTGGTGAGTTACCTGACTACATACTCTAAGCCTGGAGTAGGAGACACCTTACTTTATTATTGTATCCATTGTGTACTACATAGTGCTCTTCAACCTGGTGAGTTACCTGACTACATTCTCTAAGCCTGGAGTAGGAGACACCTTACTTTATTATTGTATCCATTGTGTACTACATAGTGCTCTTCAACCTGGTGAGTTACCTGACTACATTCTCTAAGCCTGGAGTAGGAGACACCTTACTTTATTATTATATCCATTGTGAACTGCATGGTGCTCTTCAACCTGCTGAGTTACCTGACTACATTCTCTAAGCCTGGAGTAGGAGACACCTTACTTTATTATTGTATCCATTGTGTACTACATAGTGCTCTTCAACCTGGTGAGTTACCTGACTACATACTCTAAGCCTGGAGTAGGAGACACCTTACTTTATTATTGTATCCATTGTGAACTACATAGTGCTCTTCAACCTGGTGAGTTACCTGACTACATTCTCTAAGCCTGGAGTAGGAGACACCTTACTTTATTATTGTATCCATTGTGTACTTCATAGTGCTCTTCAACCTGGTGAGTTACCTGACTACATACTCTAAGCCTGGAGTAGGAGACACCTTACTTTATTATTGTATCCATTGTGAACTACATAGTGCTCTTCAACCTGCTGAGTTACCTGACTACATTCTCTAAGCCTGGAGTAGGAGACAGGTTTCTTTATTATTATGTCCATTGTGAACTGCATGGTGCTCTGCAACCTGCTGAGTTACCTGACTACATTCTCTAAGCCTGGAGTAGGAGACAGGTTTCTTTATTATTATATCCATTGTGAACTGCATAGTGCTCTTCAACCTGGTGAGTTACCTGACTACATTCTCTAAGCCTGGAGTAGGAGACAGGTTTCTTTATTCTTATATCCATTGTGATCTGCATTGTACCCTTCAACGTTCTGTGTTACCTGACCACATTCTCTAAGCCTGAAGTAGGAGACAGGTTACTTTATTATTGTATCCATTGTGAACTGCATGGTGCTCTTCAACCTGTTGAGTTACCTGACTACATTCTCTAAGCCTGAAGTAGGAGACAGGTTACTTTATTATTGTATCCATTGTGTACTACATAGTGCTGTTCAACTTTCTGAGTTACCAGATCACATACTCTAAGCCTGGAGTAAGAGACAAGGTAGTTTATTAATGTATCCATTGTGAACCGCATAGTGCTCTTCAAACTGCTGAGTTAACCGATCACATCCTCTAAGCCTGGAGTATGAGACAGGTTACTTTATTATTATATCCATTGTGATCTGCATAGTACTCTTCAACGTTCTGTGTTCCCTGACCACATTCTCTAAGCCTGGAGTAGGAGACAGGTTACTTTATTATTATATCCATTGTGAACTGCATGGTGCTCTTCAACCTGCTGAGTTACCTGACTACATCCTCTAAGCCTGGAGTAGGAGACAGGTTACTTTATTATTATATCCATTGTGTACTACATAGTGCTCTTTAACTTTCTGAGTTACTTGACCACATCCTCTATGCCTGAAGTAGGAGACAGCTTACTTTATTATTATATCCGTTGTGAACTGCATAGTGCTCTTCAACCTGGTGAGTTACCTGACTACATTCTCTAAGCCTGGAGTAGGAGACAGGTTTCTTTATTATTATATCCATTGTGAACTGCATAGTGCTCTTCAACCTGGTGAGTTACCTGACTACATCCTCTAAGCCTGGAGTAGGAGACAGGTTTCTTTATTATTATATCCATTGTGTACTACATAGTGCTCTTTAACTTTCTGAGTTACTTGACCACATCCTGTATGCCTGAAGTAGGAGACAGCTTACAATATTATTATATCCATTGTGATCTGCATAGTACTCTTCAACGTTCTGTGTTACCTGACCACATCCTCTAAGCCTAGATTAGATGACAGGTTACTTTATTATTATATCCATTGTGAACTGCATAGTGCTCTTCAACCTGGTGAGTTACCTGACCCATCCTCTAAACCTGGAGTAGGATACAAGATACTTTATTATTATATCCATTGTGAACTGCAAGTGCTCTTCAACCTGCTGAGTTACCTGACCACATCCTCTAAGCCTGGAGTAGGATACAAGATACTTTATTATTATATCCATTGTGAACTGCAAGTGCTCTTCAACCTGCCGAGTTACTTGACCACATTTTCTAAGCCTGTAATAGGAGACAAGTTACTTTATTATTATATCCATTGTGAACTGCATAGTGATCTTCAACCTGCTGAGTTACCTGACCACATACTCTAAACCTGGAGTCGGAGACAAGTTACTTTATTTTTGTACAAATTATGAACTGCATAGTGCTCTTCAACCTGCTGAGTTACCTGACCACATCCTCTAAGCCTGGCGTAGAAAACAAGGTAGTTTATTATTGTACACACTATGAACTGCATAGTGCTTTTCAACCTGCTGAGTTACCTGACCACATCCTCTAAGCCTGTAGTAGGTGACAAGGTAGTTTATTATTGTACACACTATGAACTGCATAGTGCTCTTCAAACTGCCGAGTTACCTGACCACATCCTCTAAGCCTGTAATATGAGACAAGTTACTTTATTATTATATCCATTGTGAACTGCATAGTGCTCTTCAACCTGCTGAGTTACCTGACCACATCCTCTAATCCTGGAGTAGGATACAGGACACTTTATTATTATATCCATTGTGAATTGCACGGTTCTCTTCAACCTGCCGAGTTACTTGACCACATTTTCTAAGCCTGTAATAGGAGACAAGTTACTTTGTTATTATATCCGTTGTGAACTGCATAGTGCTGTTCAACCTGCTGAGTTACCTGACCACATCCTCTAAGCCTGGAGTCGGAGACGAGTTACTTTTTTATTGTACAAATTATGAACTGCATAGTGCTCTTCAACCTGCTGAGTTACCTGACCACATCCTCTAAGACTGGAGTCGGAAACAAGTTACTTTATTATTGTACACATTATAAACTGCATAGTGCTCTTCAACCTGCTGAGTTACCAGACCACATCCTCTAAGCCTGGAGTAGGGGACAAGGTAGTTTATTATTGTACACATTATGAACTGCATAGTGCTCTTCAACCTGCTGAGTTACCTTACCACATCCTCTAAGCCTGGAGTGGGATACAAGTTACTTTATTATTGTATCCATTGTAAACTGCATAGTGCTCTTCAACCTGGTGAGTTACCTGACCACGTCCTCTAAGCCTGGATTAGGATACAGGTTACTTTATTATTGTATCAATTGTGAACTGCATAGTGCTCTTCAACCTGATGAAGTACCTGACCACATTGTCTAAGCCTGAAGTAGGAGACAGGTTACTTTATTATAATATCTATTGTGAACTGCATAGTGCTCTTCAACTTGCTGACTTACCTGACCACATTTTCTAAGCCTGAAGTAGGAGACAGGTTACTTTATTATAATATCTATTGTGAACTGCATAGTGCTCTTCAACTTGCTGACTTACCTGACCACGTACGCTAAGCCTGGAGTAGGAGATAGGTTACTTTATCATTATATCCATTGTGTACTACATAGTGCTCTTCAAGTTGGTGAGTTACCTGACCACATACTCTAAGCCTAGAGTAGGAGACAAGTTACTTTATTATTATATCCATTGTGTACTACATAGTGCTGTTCAACTTGTTGAGTTACCTAACCACGTCCTCTAAGCCTCAAGTAGGAGACAGGTTACTCTATTATTGTATCCATTGTGAACTGCATAGTGCTCTTCAAGTTGGTGAGTTACCTGACCACATTCTCTAAGCCTGAAGTAGGAGACAGGTTACTTTATTATAATATCCATTGTGAACTGCATAGTGGTCTTCAACCTGTTGAGTTACGTGACCACATCCTCTAAGTATTGAGTGGGAGAAGGTTACTTTATTGTTGTGTCCATTGTGAACTGCATAGTGCTCTTCAACCTGCTGAGTTACCTGACCACATCCTCTAAGCCTGGAGTCGGAGACAAGTTACTTTATTATTGTACACATTATAAACTGCATAGTGCTCTTCAACCTGCTGTGTTACGTTACCACATCCTCTAAGCCTGGAGTGGGATACAAGTTACTTTATTATTGTATCCATTGTAAACTGCATAGTGCTCTTCAACTTGGTGAGTTACCTGACCACATCCTCTAAGCCTGTAGTGGGAGACAATTTACTTTATTATTGTATCCATTGTAAACTGCATAGTGCTCTTCAACTTGGTGAGTTACCTGACCACATCCTCTAAGCCTGGAGTGGGAAACAAGTTACTTTATTATTGTATCCATTGTAAACTGCATAGTGCTTTTCAACCTGTTGAGTTACCTGACCACATCCTCTAAGCCTGGAGTGGGATACAAGTTACTTTATTATTTTATCCATTGTAAACTGCATAGTGCTCTTCAACTTGGTGAGTTACCTGACCACATACTCTAAGCCTTGAGTAGGAGACAAGTTACTTTATGATTATATCCACTGTGTACTACATAGTGCTGTTCAACTTGTTGAGTTACCTGACCACGTCCTCTAAGCCTGAAGTAGGAGACAGCTTACTTTATTATTGTATCCATTGTGAACTGCATAGTGCTCTTCAACCTGATGAAGTACCTGACCACATTCTCTAAGACTGGAGTAGGAGACAGGTTACTTTATCATTATATCCATTTTGAACTGCATAGTGCTTTTCAACCTGTTGAGTTACGTGACCACATCCTCTAAGCCTGGAGTAGGAGACAGGTTACTTTATCATTATATCCATTTTGAACTGCATAGTGCTTTTCAACCTGTTGAGTTACCTGACCACATACTCTAAGACTGGAGTAGGAGACAGGTTACTTTATCATTATATCCATTTTGAACTGCATAGTGCTTTTCAACCTGTTGAGTTACGTGACCACATTCTCTAAGACTGGAGTAGGAGACAGGTTACTTTATCATTATATCCATTTTGAACTGCATAGTGCTTTTCAACCTGTTGAGTTACCTGACCACATACTCTAAGCCTGGAGTAAGAGAGAAGTTACTTTATTATTATATCCATTGTGTACTACATAGTGCTGTTCAACCTGGTGAGTTACCTGACCACGTCCTCTAAGCCTCAAGTAGGAGACAGGTTACTTTATTATAATATCCATTTTGAACTGCATAGTGCTTTTCAACCTGTTGAGTTACCTGACCACATACTCTAAGACTGGAGTAGGAGACAGGTTACTTTATCATTATATCCATTTTGAACTGCATAGTGCTTTTCAACCTGTTGAGTTACGTGACCACATTCTCTAAGCCTGGAGTAGGAGACAGGTTACTTTATCATTATATATTTATTTTGAACTGCATAGTGCTTTTCAACCTGTTGAGTTACCTGACCACATACTCTAAGACTGGAGTAGGAGACAGGTTACTTTATCATTATATCCATTTTGAACTGCATAGTGCTTTTCAACCTGTTGAGTTACGTGACCACATTCTCTAAGACTGGAGTAGGAGACAGGTTACTTTATCATTATATCCATTTTGAACTGCATAGTGCTTTTCAACCTGTTGAGTTACCTGACCACATACTCTAAGCCTGGAGTAGGAGAGAAGTTACTCTATTATTATATCCATTGTGTACTACATAGTGCTGTTCAACTTGGTGAGTTACCTGACCACGTTCTCTAAGCCTAAAGTAGGAGACAGGTTACTTTATTATAATATCCATTGTGAACTGCATAGCGCTCTTCAACCTGTTGAGTTATGTGACCACATCCTCTAAGTCTTGAGTGGGAGAAGGTTACTTTATTATTGTGTCCATTGTGAACTGCATAGTGCTCTTCAACCTGTTGTGTTACGTGACCACATCCTCTAAGCCTGGAGTCGGAGACAAGTTACTTTATTATTGTACACATTATATACTGCATAGTGCTCTTCAACCTGCTGAGTTACCTGACCACATGCTCTAAGCCTGGAGTCGGAGACAAGTTACTTTATTATTGTACACATTATAAACTGCATAGTGCTCTTCAACCTGCTGAGTTACCTGACCACATCCTCTAAGCCTGGAGTCGGAGACAAGGTAGTTTATTATTGTACACATTATAAACTGCATAGTGCTCTTCAACCTGCTGAGTTACCTGACCACATCCTCTAAGCCTGGAGTCGGAGACAAGTTACTTTATTACTGTACACATTATAAACTGCATAGTGCTCTTCAACCTGCTGATTTACCTGACCACATCCTCTACGTCTTGAGTGGGAGAAGGTTACTTTATTATTGTGTCCATTGTGAACTGCATAGTGCTCTTCAACCTGTTGAGTTACGTGACCACATCCTCTAAGCCTGGAGTCGGAGACAAGTTACTTTATTATTGTACACATTATAAACTGCATAGTGCTCTTCAACCTGCTGAGTTACCTGACCACATGCTCTAAGCCTGGAGTAGAAGACAAGGTAGTTTATTATTGTACACATTATGAACTGCTTAGTGCTCTTCAACCTGCTGAGTTACCTGACCACATCCTCTAACACTGGAGTAGAAGACAAGGTAGTTTATTATTGTACACATTATAAACTGCTTAGTGCTCTTCAACCTGCTGAGTTACCTGACCACATCCTCTATGCCTGGAGTAGAAGACAAGGTAGTTTATTATTGTACACATTATGAACTGCTTAGTGCTCTTCAACCTGCTGAGTTACCTGACCACATCCTCTAAGCCTGGAGTAGAAGACAAGGTAGTTTATTATTGTACACATTATGAACTGCGTAGTGCTCTTCAACCTGCTGAGTTACCTGACCACATCCTCTAAGCCTGGAGTCGGAGACAAGTTACTTTATTATTGTACACATTACAAACTGCATAGTGCTCTTCAACCTGCTGAGTTACCTGACCACATCCTCTAAGCCTGGAGTAGAAGACAAGGTAGTTTATTATTGTACACATTATAAACTGCATAGTGCTCTTAAACCTGCTGAGTTACCTGACCACATCCTTTAAGCCTGGAGTAGAAGACAAGGTAGTTTATTATTGTACACATTATAAACTGCATAGTGCTCTTCAACCTGCTGATTTACCTGACCACATCCTCTAAGCCTGGAGTAGAAGACAAGGTAGTTTATTATTGTACACATTATAAACTGCATAGTGCTCTTCAACCTGCTGAGTTACCTGACCACATCCTCTAAGCCTGAAGTCGGAGACAAGTTACTTTATTATTGTACACATTATAAACTGCATAGTGCTCTTCAACCTGCTGAGTTACCTGACCACATCCTCTACGTCTTGAGTGGGAGAAGGTTACTTTATTATTGTGTCCATTGTGAACTGCATAGTGCTCTTCAACCTGTTGAGTTACGTGACCACATCCTCTAAGCCTGGAGTCGGAGACAAGTTACTTTATTATTGTACACATTATAAACTGCATAGTGCTCTTCAACCTGCTGAGTTACCTGACCACATCCTCTAAGCCTGGAGTAGAAGACAAGGTAGTTTATTATTGTACACATTATGAACTGCTTAGTGCTCTTCAACCTGCTGAGTTACCTGACCACATCCTCTAACACTGGAGTAGAAGACAAGGTAGTTTATTATTGTACACATTATAAACTGCTTAGTGCTCTTCAACCTGCTGAGTTACCTGACCACATCCTCTAAGCCTGGAGTAGAAGACAAGGTAGTTTATTATTGTACACATTATGAACTGCTTAGTGCTCTTCAACCTGCTGAGTTACCTGACCACATCCTCTAAGCCTGGAGTAGAAGACAAGGTAGTTTATTATTGTACACATTATGAACTGCTTAGTGCTCTTCAACCTGCTGAGTTACCTGACCACATCCTCTAAGCCTGGAGTCGGAGACAAGTTACTTTATTATTGTACACATTATAAACTGCATAGTGCTCTTCAACCTGCTGAGTTACCTGACCACATCCTCTAAGCCTGAAGTAGAAGACAAGGTAGTTTATTATTGTACACATTATAAACTGCATAGTGCTCTTAAACCTGCTGAGTTACCTGACCACATCCTCTAAGCCTGGAGTAGAAGACAAGGTAGTTTATTATTGTACACATTATAAACTGCATAGTGCTCTTCAACCTGCTGAGTTACCTGACCACATCCTCTAAGCCTGGAGTAGAAGACAAGGTAGTTTATTATTGTACACATTATAAACTGCATAGTGCTCTTCAACCTGCTGAGTTACCTGACCACATCCTCTAAGCCTGGAGTAGAAGACAAGGTAGTTTATTATTGTATACATTATGAACTGCATAGTGCTCTTCAACCTGCTGAGTTACCTGACCACATCCTCTAAGCCTGGAGTAGAAGACAAGGTAGTTTATTATTGTACACATTATGAACTGCATAGTGCTCTTCAACCTGCTGAGTTACGTGACCACATCCTCTAAGCCTGGAGTAGAAGACAAGGTAGTTTATTATTGTACACATTATGAACTGCATAGTGCTCTTCAACCTGCTGAGTTACCTGACCACATCCTCTAAGCCTGGAGTAGAAGACAAGGTAGTTTATTATTGTACACATTATAAACTGCATAGTGCTCTTCAACCTGCTGAGTTACCTGACCACATCCTCTAAGCCTGGAGTCGAAGACAAGGTAGTTTATTATTGTACACATTATAAACTGCATATTGCTCTTCAACCTGCTGAGTTACCTGACCACATCCTCTAAGCCTGGAGTAGAAGACAAGGTAGTTTATTATTGTACACATTATAAACTGCATATTGCTCTTCAACCTGCTGAGTTACCTGACCACATCCTCTAAGCCTGTAGTAGGAGATAGGTTAGTTTATTATTGTATACATTTTGAACTGCATAGTGCTTCTCAACTTGCTGATTTACCTGGACAGGTCGGTAGGAAAAAAAGTCGTAAAGGTGCAAATTCAGATCCCGACAACTGATAAGATGTAATGTGGTATCCTTTGTTCTCTGCCGCCGACTCCGTCCCACTCCTTTGTGTGCTGACCCCGAAAAGCCGCCGTCCACGCCGCTCGTTTGTGTACTACGGTCATACCGCCAGAGATAGGTTTGGAACAAAGGACTTTGTCCTGTGTGTGCTGACCTGAATACCGTCCAGCAGTTTAGAACAGTGCGTGTTGTTCTGTGCCGCCGGCAATGCCCTCTTTTTATGCGTTACTGTAATGCCGCCAGGCAGAGGTGTAGTACAGTAGGCTGTTGTCCTTTGTGTGCTCATCTGAATGCCGGCCGGGAGAGTAGAACAATGGGCCATTGTTCTCGTCGCTAATGGAGGTAGGTCTTTGTGTGCCACTGATGCCGGCAGCCGGAAATCGTCGAACAATGGGTTATTGTTTTCGTCGCGTGTCGCCCCCCCTCCCGCAAATTGATGTAGGAGATAATTGTGTCAATCAACCAGGTCATGTTCGTCCGTGCATAAGATCGTCTAACATTTTCGAGAAAAGAATCAAGGTTTTATACTGCTGACGACCTGGCATCGGGTCTCTAAAGGGGTGGACGCAAAGCCGCGATCGAAGTATCCCCACCGCATGTATCTGGATTGATTTATGTAATTAAAAGCTATTTTTGATTGATTAATGTAAATAAATGTATTTGAATTGATTCGCGCACCTGGTTGCCTTCGTGTATATGTGTGTGTGTGTTAAGGTGATTATTACGCGTATATAATTATTACGATTAATAACACTTGTTTAATTCTTATTTTGAGGAATTATTGGGTTTTATAAGAATATTACATCACTTAAATGGTAAAGTTGGCGTAAAACATGAGACGTTAGTGAGTGATTCTTTCACTGAAAACCCGAGCGCGGTCCATCTCGAGTACGGTGCTCCAGCACGACTAATGATCTCTCGGATCTACAGGCATGGACTGCCTCGTATACCATCCCAAACATCCCTTCCCTCTCCATGTACTCCCGGGCTCCCGCGCACTCTCTAGCTGACAGCGACGAAGCTATGCTCTTCCGCCCAGGGAGGAAGGAGCCGGAGGTTCGACATATTGGGTTTAACATGTGGATGTTAGCCACGTTTGGTTCCCGCGAAATACCTATCATAAATCAACTAAAGAGTGATAAGGAACTTCGCGTTTCAAGATAGTTTTCTAAGGTTTGTGTACACGTAGGGCTGGCTCTGAAAAATAAATAAATACGGGTAAATATTATAGTTAAATGTTACATACGCTACTTATAAATAAATGAATAAATGAATAATGGAATATGGTGAGATCCCTTAACAAACACCTCTCTTGTTACTCTTTTAATTTACGCTAATAAATACAACTCAATAGAAATATATAAAGACAGTCGAGGAAAAATATAGAGCAGGGACTTTAAAACAGACGTTGGGATAAAGCACTCCACCCACAGAGCAATCACTCGCATAGACATGGACTTTAAAACAGACGTTGGCGATAAAGTACCACAATGCCAGCGCAAACACACGCATAGGCAGGGACTTTAAAACAGTCATTGCTGGTAAAAAACGCATCCATCACACAAGCACTCTCTCTCTATCTCTCTCTACATTACGCCAGAGACGCCAACGATTTATATAGTGGTTTACACACCCCTTGCAAAATTATGTTGTACACCCTTGAAGAGGGTAAACCTGGCCTAGGGAAATTACCACCTAATGGACGGGATTCTTGAGGAGAGATAGCATCTAAGGCGAGTGTTTCAAATTTAACACTTAAGGGGTTTTTAGCAATTCATACGAATGGATTATCCCTAAGACTCCGGGAATTACATCGAAAGAAACAACGATAATTTCTTTTCATTACTAACACTAAAATTATATTATCGTCAAAAAAGCTTATTTTTTTATTCCATTTAAATAGACTGAGGTTTCACCCGCCATGTCTAAAAATTAATTATTCCAGCATCATTCCAATGTAATAATAATAATAATAATAATAATAATAATAATAATAATAATAATAATAAATATCAGACTTCTCTGAGAAATAGCGTGTCTATTCAAATTCGAGCGGTCCCGAGTTCGAATCTCGGTTAGGTGATTTACCGTGCAAGGGCAAGCCCTCCCATTAACGATCTTTATAAGCGTGGGTGTAATATATTTCCTACCTCTATGATGTATAAATCCTTTATAACACTGTACTTAAACATTCGTTACCTTCGCAATTATTATTATTACTATTATTATTATCATTTTTTATTCCCGTAACAAAAATGAAAAGACGAGTGTAACAGGCCCGTGATTGTTTAGATATGCAACGTCTAAAGCGGTATTGAATACCAGAGGGAAATCGAACTCTGAACTCAAACTAAAATACACATGGACTTTGAAAATATGCATTCCTTTCTTAGTAAATATATAACATAGGGCGAGAACTTTTATACAGCCCTCCCTTCGAAAGATATTTTCTCTACTCCATCAGAGAGATCGAACCATTACGAAGACTTCAAATATAAATTTGATATTTGTTTAAAATCTTTTTCTAAAGACCCACACCAGTGATTTTCGAGAAATTCGACAATGAGTTATTCAGTTGTACACCCTGGCAAAAATATGCTGTATATCCCTGAAGAGGTTAAACCACGTCTCGGGAAATTCCAGGCAGCCGGATACCATCCTACAGACATTACTGGACAATGGCAAGGCCTTCCCATTAAGAGCCTTTATAAGCGCAGTTGTATATTGTGTTTTTAAAATTATTTCTCATTCGCCTGAAAAGACCGTTCTTATCGGAAAACCCTGCTCATATAGATGATGGTGTAAATATTCTAAATTGGTTAGCTCCATTTTATTTATATACCCATCAAATACAAGAATTGTTTGTATGATACCGATAATAATGTGCTTTTTATGAAATGTTAAACAAAGAAATATTATTTGGAGAGTGTGATAAGCATATTATGGTATTTAGAATTAAAATGGGAGAAAGAATTCAACTTAAGCATTCGAGTGTACCATCACAGATATTTTTCTTTATGTTTCTTTGAGGCAAGCATGTTTTTATGGGCTGGTTTATAGATGAATGAAATACTCGATGAATGGCAGTCTTATTTAACATGGGTAAGAGGTGTTTAAACCCTGTTTTGATAAAAGCTACTTCGCGGTCCCGCGTTGGAATCTCGGTTAGGTGATACCTAAAAGATTACAGGATCCCTACACCGCACGAGGATTATTATATCAACAGAAACAATACTTTCTGTTTTTCGTTATTTTCACTCTAAAATTATTATTAAATAATACGTTTTTTATACAATCATATGTATGAGGTTGACGTTTCAGGTGATGGCATCAGCGTAACCACTCACATTCATATCATGATAGAATAATACTTTGATCCTAGACGGATGCTTCAAATACAATTCTGAAGCGAATATTTTGGTAATAATAAACATTGAATTTTAGCAATAATGTAAGAAATAATATATATTTTTTATTTTCTAGCGTCATATACAGAAGGCTTTTCCCTTACAGAGCTGTGGCATGATGTAGGAATTCCCCCGCAAAAAGTTTAAACGCGTTTTGTGAAGTACCCCCCTGTGCGAGGCTAGCTCCCCCACATGCTCGATGGGGAGCTAGCCAATCAAAATCGATGTATTATATAGCGTCACACCTCTCGCATACATTTTATATATTGCAAAAAGAGAGATATATTAGCCTGCTTCACCGAAAATTCTTATAGTTTCTCGACTGACATCAACGAGTTAAGATCTCTTCAGGCTTTACTTCACGTCGTGAAATTTCATCAAGCATTACGTCTGGTAAGTTGTAAAAGCACTTCATTTACTTTAAAAGTTAACTTATTACGCAGTACATTTAACTTATAATTACGTTCTTGTTTTCCATGTTGTGCATTTATATGCAAATAGTTGAACATTCTACGGTTAATAGCTAGACGTGTGAATTTTAATTTTTCTCAAATGCAAGCAGCTTAGTTAAGTATTCTTTTTAAGCAAACTTATTATTCCATGTATTTAAATACGAGATTTCAGCGAGTGAATTAGATTCCTTTCTAGAGAAAATACAATTATATGTAGCTAACTGCACGAACTCATTTTTCAAAAAATGTGAACAGTTTAGTTAAGTATTCATTTTTTAGCAAACTTATTATTCATTGTGTTTAAATAGGGGATTTCACAGAGTGAATTATATTCCTTTTAGAGAAAATACAATTATTTAAAACCAACCGTATCGAATAAACATTTTTCTTTATGTGCAATACAAATTTCTTCCGAGGGTGACCGACGGGATTCGTAGCGGGGCCTTCAGATTGCACGCCTCGGTTGAACATTCTTCAGTTAATAGCTATTTGGACCTGTTTCATTTCCCTAACGCATTCATTTAGTGAAAACTTTCACTCTGTTTCCATTACGTTAAAAGAGATATTTTCCATGACTGTGTCGAATAATAAATGCTCTTTATTTGCAATGGAAGTTTCTTGCTGGTTAAAATACATCCACATTTCCGTGTATGCAAGATATTCGCAATAAAGTAAATCAACTTGATAATAAAGCTTTTCTTTTTTTAAAATAAATAAATAAAATCTAACACGCAAATTACTTATGTTTTCAGCATTCAGATCTGCTAATGTAGCTGAAGCCTACAATCAGCTCCAGCAAGATACTCGTCGCGGACAGCAGGATCATTCCACGAATAACGTGATGATTCAGGCGTCCGATCATTACGGATGGGGCATGCCCCACGCATGCAGCAACTACCGAATGGTAAGAATCCTCCAGTTGTTTAAAAAATTAATGTAACAACTCATATTAACATGTTTTCATATGCTTAACTATTATTACTATTATTATTATTTCAGGAAGGGGACTTTATTTCGGGACTGGTCTCGTTCAACACGCGACCGCTGCACCAGCACCGGAGCCACCAGGCTTCCATACCTTCCCGGTATCAAATCAGCAGGGATGGGACCCTGCCCCATACATGCAGCAACCGCCGATTGGTAAGAATTCTTCAGTGTTTTATGAAGTTCTTTTACACATTCTATACTATTATTATTGTTATTATTCCAGAGAGCGGACATTATTTTGGGACTGGTCTCGTTCAACACGCGACTGCTGCACCAGTACCGGCGCCGCCAGGCTTCCAGACCTTCCCGGTACCAAATCAGCAGGGGTGGGGTCCTGCCCCATACATGCAGCAACCGCCGAATGGTAATAATTCTTCAGTGTTATATGAAGTTCTGTTACACATTGTATATTATTATTATTATTATTATTATTATTATTATTCCAGGGAGCAGACTTTATTTCGGGACGGGTCTCATTCAATACGCGAACCCTGCACCATCCGCCTTCCCTGCACCAAATCATCAGGAATGGGGCCCTGCCTCATACATGCAGCAACCATCGAATGATAAGAATTCTTCAACATTTTATGAAGTTCTATACTATTATTATTATTATTATTATTATTATTATTATTATTATTATTATTATTATTACTCCAGGAAGTGGACTTTATTTCGGGACGGCCCTCGTTCAACACGCGGCCGCTGCACCAGCACCGCCGCCACCAGGCTTCCAGGCCTTCCCTGTACCAAAACACCACGGGTGGGGCCCTGCTCCATGCATGCAGCAACCACCGAACGGTAAGAATTTGCCAACATTTTATGAGGTTCTTTTACACATTCTATACTGTTATTATGATTATTATTTATTATTATTCCAGGGAGTGGACTTTATTTCACGACGGGCCTCGTGCAACACGCGACCGCTGCACCATCCGCCTTCCCTGCACCGAAACATCACGGGTGGGGCCCGTCCTCATGCATGCAGCAACCGCCGAATGGTAAGAGTTTTTTTAACATTTTATGAAGTTCTTTTACACATTCTATACTATTATTATCGTTATTATTATTATTATTATTATTATTATTATTATTATTATTATTATTATTATTATTATTATTATTATTATTATTATTATTATTCCAGAAAATATTCTGGCTGACGAGGGAAAACAGCCCATGGACATTGCAACACAGAGCTCAGCGTCGCAGGAGATGGTTGATGAAGTCTCGGCCGCTGCACCGTCAGCCTCCTCATCGCCCGACATGCCCGTGGAAGCTTAGCCGCTACAGCCTCAACCTCCTCATCATCCAACACAATTGATGAAGCTACTGCACCGTCAACCTCCTCATCTGCCAATAATTCAGCACCCGTAAACGGAAAGAGCACAGGCATCGGACGGAAGCGAGCAGCTTACTATTAAAAAAGTCAAGGTTAGTGCTTGCAATTGTCAGGGTATGCAATGCAATACCAACCAATCGGCATTCAAGGGACGTATTTTTAGTAGTAAAGTAGAAAATATATTAAAATTACTCGACCTCAGAGCGTTTTTAGATGAGTGCAAGGTGCTTATAATGTGAGGCATGTCTGAAGAGATGTGCTTCTGAGAAGGCTCTGGAGACACACAGATTAAGATGTGGTAAATGCCAGCTGCTTAAAATGCCTCAACAGGATGAGTGCATTGAATTTAAGGCATTCTCCAAAAGCGTTCCTGTACCTTTTGTCGTATACGCTGACATTGAATCTGTTCTGGCAAAGGTCCACTCTCGCGAGCCCTCAAGCAACTCGAGTTGGACCCGAGCCATTCAAGAACATGAAGCAATGTCTATTGTCTTAAAGCTGGTCGGTAGACATGACGAGGAATTGTCAAAATTCTTTCTCTTCAGAGGTCCAAATTCCATCGATGACTTCTTCAAGCAATTTAAATCAATTGCTGATGATGTCGTCGATGTGTATTCTAATCGTAAAATTATGGATCTAGCCCTGAAAAGCAACAGCATCTCGACAATGCCTCTGAGTGTCATATATGCCTTGGAGCTTTCAATATGAGTGATTTGCGCGTTACGGATCACGATCATGTAACTGGGGAATATCTGGGTGCTGCTCATTATAGATGCAATTTAAATGGAAAGGTCTCTAATTTCATACCGAACTTTTTTCATTGTCTATCTAATTATGACAGTCACTTCCTGATAAGCCATCTGGCATATGATAATAAACCCATATTGTGCATAGCTCAAAGTGGTGAAAGGTATCTAGCGTTTAGCAAAAGGTACAAGAACATCAGCTTCAAGTTTCTGGAGAGCTTTAAGTTTCTTGACGACAGGATGTCCAGCCTGGCTGACATGCTGGAGGAGAGTGACTTTAAAATAACCAGGGCAGAATATCCTGTTGAAGAACATATTAAGCTGGCAACAAGCAAGGGGATGTTCCGTTATGACTACGTGTCGAGCTTTGCAAAGCTCGAGGAAACAACTCTACCACCAAAGGAGGCCTTCTACAGCACTCTAACTGACAGTCACATCACCGACGAGAAATACAGGCTTGCTGTAAATGTCTGGAATAATTTAATATCCGGAATCTCGGGGAATACAGCGAACCATAACTCAAAACAGATATACTGCTCTTGACAGATATGTTTTAAAATTTTCGGGATCTCATCCTGGGAATGTATAAACTTGACCCAGCATGGTTTTATACATTACCAGGATTTGCCTTTGACGCAATGTTGAAGACGACAAAGGCGAAACTTTCTTTAATATCTGACAAGAGCATGCTGGAGTTTTTCGAGTCGGGTATTAGAGGGGGATGTGCACTGTAGTGAAGGGCTACACCAAAGCTAACCACAGGTACATGTCCAGCTTTGACCACCATGCTCCTGTTAAGCACCTGTCCCATTGGGACATTAACAATTCATATGGTGCCTCTATAACATCGGCCCTAACCTATAAAAACCTGAAATTGCTCACCAGGGAAGAAATTGAGAATAAGTTTCATGGACATCAAGGAAGATTCGTAGACTGGCTATGTGCTAGAAGTAGATATCGAATACCCTGACCATATCCACGATGCCCATAACGAGCTTCCTTTCTGCTCACAGTGCGCGACACCACCGAATGGACAATACAAGAAACTGCTTGCAACATTAGATATGAAAAGCAAATATGTCTTGCAATACAGGGTGATGCAGCAGTGTATAGAACAGGGTCTAACTGTGAGACATATTCACAGGGTGATGTCCTACGACTTGTCTAACTGGCTAAAGACATATATCGACGTCAATACAGAGAAGAGAACTCAAGAAAAATCAGGACTTACCTGGGCGCTGGAGCCGCTATACATCAAGCCACCACGATCTTCTGAACTTATTCTCTTACATTTGTTTTTGTTTTGGGACGCCATCAATAGAGTGTTTCAAACAGATCTCCTCAATGCAGAGGTATTACGACAAATGACCACTGAAGCGTGTGCATCTGTCACAACAGCGGTTCTCAGAAACGTCTATATGAGTACACGCAGACATTTGGGACATTATATCATTCAACAAGGGCAAGGTTGCGAACAGCTGTGCTATTAGTGAAGTCATTATAACGGTACCGATAGATGATGATAACAGTAATAATAATAATAATAATAATAATAATAATAATAATAATAATAATAATAATAATATAACAACTGGTAGTGAAACAAGCCTGGAAATTGCCTCTCAACGAGCGCGATACAATCATCATCTTCGCTGATAAGTAACAATAGAACGAAGTTCGCTCATGCTAATGCCCTAGTTCCCACTGATCTGCTTTACTTAAAATTGTCCCTTTGAATTCTGCCACTATTTTAACGCACGAAGGGATATCTGCACACCTGATGTATAATGCGTTTCAGCTAAGTGTTATAACAGGTATATTTTGTTGTTTATTGAGTTTTCCTAGCACGTTGTTACATAACTCATTAAAGAATCAAGGTAAGCAAAATATACCTCTTTGGATGTTCTTGTATGTAAAATGAATTAGTCATATTATTACAAAATTCACAGTGCTCAGTTTGGGTAAGATGCAATTAATATTATGTTACCAATTCATATAATGAGCAAAAATAATGCGATTGTTTGTGTTTAAGGGCGCTCAACTGCCACTTCATTAACGCTCTTAAAGTAATGGGACGGATATTTTATTTTAAGGGTCTTTGTGATTTCCTTTCCTTTATATAGTATCCTCTGGTTTACACTGTCTAAATTTTCATCGAAATCATTACAGTTACTTTATTAACACATTATACAAATTTTGATGCTGTCAAATAATGTATTTAGTGTGCTTAAATACCACTGGGTAAATCTGAGGTATGTTAGTTTATCACCGAGGTGACCTAATATACGAGGGCTGTCCCAAATTAACAAAGAAAACACAAAAATGTTGGGAAAACCATCTTTATTTCTCTACATAGTCTCCTTTCAGCTCTATATACTTTTTCCAGTGGTATTCAATAGCTTCGATACCCTGTTTATACTAAGAAGTATGGAGTTCTGCAAAATAGCCATCAACTGCAGGCTCCAGCTCTTCACTGTTGGCAAATCATTAGCACCAAGCTATTTCTTCAACTTTGGAAATAGAAAACAATCAGAGGGGGCTAAATCTGGAAAATAGGTTACATGAGGAAGGAATTCGAACCTTAACTCATTGAGTTAGACCATGGCGATAATGGATGTGTAACTGGTGCATTGTCTTGATGAAACAAAGGTTTCTTTTCCACTGAATGCGGCCGTTTTTACTTGATTTTATCATTCAAATGCTGCAATATGTTTGCGCAATAGTCACCATTGATTGCTTTTCCTTTTTGAAGATAATCAATTAAAGTTATTTCACACGCATACCATAAAAACTGACGCCATGACCTTGTCTGCAAATGGAACTGTCTCACCCGCTTTGAGCCGATTCTCTCCTTTCAATCCACTGATTTGACTGTTCCTTTGTCTCAGGTGCAAAGTGCTGGACCCATGTTTTATCCATGGTTATGAATCGACGCAAGAACTCGGCTTTATTGCAGCGAAACATCGCCAAACACTCTACTGAAACATCCTCACGCGGCACCCATCCTGCACACAGCTTTCTCATGTCTAAATTTTCAGTCAGTATGGGATGTACAGCACTTTTCTAAATGCCCACGATGTCTAGATCGCACATTCAGTGGACGGCCATTCAATACCATTTTATGGATTTTCTTCACAATTTCTGGCGTGGTCACCTCATTTGGGACCACTGCAATGTTCGTCTTGGCAGCTGTACGGCCTCGCTTAAACTAATATTTTACTGTTGTAAACGAAGGTGCAGAATCCCCCAGAGTAGAATCTAGCTCAGCTTTAATATTAGTTGTACTAAGACCTTTCAAATGAAAATATTGTATCACATAGCGATGACCAGTTTTATCTATGTTCACAAATTTGCTGAGAGCGTTCACTTTTGATGGCAACGAAACAATTACTAAAAGACGTAGCATCATGAAACTTCAGACGTAAGCTTTATAAGGTTGGTACTTTCTACCACAGTCATTTGTTTGAAACAACAACCACTATCTATGCATCAGGTCGGGTACTTCTGGGACTGCCCTCGTATATGTATATTAGAAATAAAAACACACACAAAATTGAACCTAATGGAACGCCGTGCTTTATATCAGAACAATTATCAGTAGAGTTTATTGTCACATTGTTTGCTTTTGTGTTTGATAAGTATGACGCAATTAATTAATGGTATTTGGCCTTAACGTTATAATGGAATACCTTTTTAAAAGTATCAGTTATGATTTGCCCAGTCAAAGGCTTCTAGTGTATCACAGAATATTCCAAGTGTGTTAAATTTATTATCAATTTGCATAAGAACTTCATTTGCTAGTATTAAAGTAGCATCACATGTTGACACCTTTTTCCTAAATCCAAACTTATTAATTGGTAAGATACTATTTTTATGTAGATATATTTGTTGACCATTAGTAAATTTACTTGTCTATGATTCGACATTTGTCGTGGTTGGCGATTATTGCTATAGCGGATTAACAATAGAGTTAGCCTTTTTCAGAATGTGTGTATGAAAAGTAGATGCTTTTTGTAAGACAAGGTAACAGGAATGGACTCGTATAAATATTTGGACAAAATGTCACGTTACTTCATCACCTAAATTCGCGTCGGAAGGGAAGTAAAGCCGGTGGTCTTGTGTCGTAGGTTTACGGCACGTAAAAGACCTCAAACCTGTTAAAGAGGCCTCTGAGTAACATTACCAGTCCCTCACGCCCATAAAGGAATGGGGCGCTAAGGACCACAGCAGTCAAAGAGGGTCCATAAATAAAAATTCTCTTTTCAACTTTTATCTAAATTCGCTATTATCTGATGAGTTTATTATTGATTATTTGGTATGTTTTTTCTAACTCTGATGCGCTTCATTTAAAGATTTACCCTTATAATCACAATTGCATAATTTTGTTAGGACTATGCTATGATTTATACAGTCAAAGGCCTTTAATAAATCAGAGAATACTTTTTGTGTCTTAAATGAATTATGAAGGGATTTGTTTCATTCAGGAACACAAGTTAACTTTAAAGTAGCATAATTTATTAACATCTTGTCCCTAAATACAAAATGTACCCTTACTGGGTAGATGGTGATACACTCTTCTACCAATAGTTAGTAATTATTCTGGTATATAGATCAAAATTAGTCATTGTTGCCGCTTTATATCACGGATTAATTACAGATTATTTTAACCTGTCTGGAATGTTCCTGTGTAAAGCGAGAGGTATGGTGGTATCACTCTGGCCAGTCCAGTCAAGGTCACGCATAGTGATCCCCACTATCACTCTATACATCTGCCTCTTTTTAGTGCCCACCCAGTCACTCCCTTCAGCAAAGCTTGAGACCAGAATTACAAAAATACATCAATGCCTCAACAATACTACTGCTACTGCAGTTGGGTAATTAAGTGGAGTAGGCGACGGTTGCAGTGCGCGAAGAATGGCTTGAGTAGACTGGCAAAAATGTAAACAATATATTATATATGACTTAGAAATCTGCTAATATTGTCATCGCAAAATGTTTATATTCTGTAGTTATGCTGTTTTATATATATATATGAGGGCTACTGTTTTCAACTTCCGATCGCGCAGTGGGCGTACCGTGTTCAAAAATTTGGAGGTCGGTGCGCCCAAGCAACATAATGCCTCCCCAAATCATAACACACGGACCACCAAAACGATCATGCTCAAGGATATTCCTGGGTTCGTTACGTGTTCCCATCTCTCGCCAGATGAGGGCACGTCGATAATCACTACTTAGACTGAATCTGCTCTCATCCCAGAAGAGCACGCGACCCCATTCCTCGTTGGTTCAATTTTGATGCTCTTGGGACCATCGCAAACGGTGCCGCCGATGTGCGTATGTGAATGGAACACAACGTAATGACCGCCGGGGAAAGATACTACCTCTACGTGGTCGCCGTGTCACTGTGTATTGTGAGATTGCGTGCCTAGCTGTCCTGCTAAATGTGGTTGCATGTGCAACCGCTGTTTGGCGTGGATCCCTTCTTGCCTGTTGCACAATGTAGCGGTCTCTCCTTTGTAGTTAAGCGTGGTCGACTACCACCTCTCCTTGGGACAGCAGTGCCTGTGGTTTGGAAGGTTCCCGATGCACGTGAAACAATGTTGTGAGCAATTCCAGACTCCTGAGCAACACTCATCACACTTCGCCCTTTTTCCAGTTTCCCGATGATTCTTCCCCGTGTGATGTCATCCAAATGGTATCTACGGGCCATGTTGCACCACTACAGTGCACCGTAACAGCTCGCTAATTGCCACACACCGTCTTGTCCTGTTTCGTCAACTGCCCCGTGTTGCGGGACCAGACCCATTTGGCACTATAGGCTCGCTACACTCACGTCATGTGACGTCCAGCTTTCTGTGTACGTGTGAGAGACCTCTGGCAACATGCTCCAGCACCTTCATCTACTTCCACCAAGTAGTTCATTTGTTATGTTAGTTTACCCATCTCGTCCTTAGGTTTTGAACACCAGTGAATATGGTACTTTAATAAAAAATCTTAGGAACATTTTGGAGAAACTCAAAGATTTGAAAACGTTTTAGTGCAAAGCGTAGTTTGCGTTGGAGAGATATTCCTTAAAAGTTTCTTGTCGCATCTTTGGAGGATAATGAACGTAATACCAATTTGATATTCATCCGCATTACGTGTTTTAGTTATTCTTTCTCTCACACACACCTCATAACGTGTAGCTCCGGCGAAATCTCAAATTTTGCGTGGAATGGAAGGCTTCCTCAACTTGGCTTAGGTAACTGGTAGAGAAGCAAAGATTATAATTAATTGAAAATTCAAAGCAACAACAACGAATATCTCCTAAATGGTTAACGCCACAACAAACTGTGTTTGATATAAATTGTATAATTTAACAATATCCACATGTTTTGTGCAATAATAGTTTGTCTCATGCGGTTTAATTATATAAAAACATTCAGAACCAAGAGGATTCACAGAATGTATTCGAGAAATAGGTACTTCTTTTAAAATAAGTTCAACAAGGTTCCTACTTAGGACCTCTCTTATTTTTGTGTCTTATAAGTAATTTACCTAGTGTCGTTAATAACTCCAAAATATTAATGTTTGTTGATGATACTAAATTATACAAAAGTATTAATAGTGTTAGAGATTGTTCAGAACTGCAACATGATCTAGATTCTTTAAATGCGTGGAGCCAAGCGAGCAAACTTCCATTTAATATTAGTAAGTGTGTAAAAATGCCCTTCACCAGAAGTAAAAACCCCTTGAAATATCTTTATAACATCAACAGGAAACCACCCATTGAAGCGGTTGAAAATAAAGATTTAGGAGTACATTTTACAAGAAATCTCAGATTTAACAGAAACACTGAATAAATCGTAAATCACTAAAATATCTAGGCTTCATTATTAGAAATTCCTATACATTTAAAGAAAAAGGATAATTCGGCTTTACAACTTTGTTAGACGAAATGTTGAGTACGAATATATTGTTTGGAATCCTAAGACCACAAGTATGGCAAGTTAATAGAAAAGGTACAAACAACATTTTTTAAACATGTACTGTTTAAAGGATTGGATGTTATCCTACGTACACAAATTACGAAACACCCTTAGATACATTTAAATTTAAACATTTTAAAAGAGACGTTTCGGGATTAATGTTTCTGTACAAAGTATAGAGCGGTCCCTCAGCGCTCTGGCCGGGAATTGCACAGCAGTCTTGTGAGCTTAAGGCCACGGGCTTTTCCACTTATCGGACATGTGTCAGCGGGCTTCAGTGAGCTTTTATTGCTTCTTGTGTATAGACGCGAGAGCGTGTGTATTTGTGTGCAATTGAATTATCGGATTATTACAACCCAGAAATGGTACTCAAATTTTCGCTTGAACAAAGACTTTGTGAAAACCGACTCATGTAGACAAGTGTGTAGGCAATTTCACGATAAATTTTCTGGTGTTCCAGTTCCGAGTAGAGAAACAGTTAGATATCTAGTGAATAAAGTGAAGAGAACGGAATCATTTAATGTTGTAAGTTGTTAAAAGAAACGAAGGCTTCTAACGGAGGAAAAACTTGATGAAATTGGCGAAGCATTTGAACGGTCTCCGAATAAATCTTTACGACGTGTAGCACAACAAGTCAGTGTTTCAAAAACCTCAGCATAAACTCAGTACAGCTCTCAAAAATAGAGTCTATAGGAATAATCCTCGCACCATAGACGATCTTAAAAACAACACAAGAACAGAAATTAGGGAAATTACGCAACAAGAACTTATGCGTGTGAACGGTAATTTCATCAAAAGGTGCCAAGAATGTTTATCTGCCGAAGGTCACCACTTTCAACACCGACTGTGAAAAAGGTTAGTACTGATAAAATAAAAAGTAATTATGTTTGTTCAATAGATAATCAATATATCGTAATAATCATCATAAAATCAGTAATAATAAGGTATCAGTAGCAATAATGAGAATAATAAACAGATACACTGAATATAGCGCGCGGAACACACATCGAAACTACCGGCCAGATGGCTGAGGGACCGCTCTGTATTACATTGTATATTTAATGATGATAGAATTATCGTAAATATATTATTATATGTACCAAATAAAGTAAATAGATTGAAGAAGCTTCTTTTAACTCAAAGGGCAAACACAGAAGTCCATAAAGATTCACCATAAAACAGAATTGTACATTTAGATAACACACTTCCCTATTTCTATGAAGATATTTTCAACATTCCTAAAAATCAGTTCAAAAATGCCATGGTGAATAATTATTTTTTCATAGATTAACATAAATATTTAAATTATAAATGATTTAATTACCACGCCACCTTATCTTTTCATTTCTTCTGTAGTTGTTTTTATTCCTTATTACTTTTTCTTGTTTCGTTTCTTTTCTGCGTAACTTTTATTGCTATTTATATTTATATTTTGTTTGTTTTTATGTATAAGTTATTGTATGTTATTATTATATTTTTGTAATGAACATTGTAATTGGACTTATGCATGTTATATTCAGAATAATAAATAAATAGTACAGGTTAAACCAAGTTGTTAGAGGCATGCTAGAGAGGATAAATAATAACGGAAACATTTGCACGTAAACCATAGAATTGGGAGAAGGGATTTTCTTGAAAACTTTCATAGGACATCGTTTGACGAAGCTGGACTTGAATCTCAAATTTGGCATTTAACTGACTGCTGCTTTTAGAGTTGTGCTGCTCCCAGAAAGGCAGACCTCACACATACTCACCAACAGACCTTTTCCAAAAATGTCCATTTTGCATTTAGAGAGCCTCAAAACGTGTATTTCCTTTGAAACCACAATATCGAATGCTTGATTGGGTTGCAACACTTCCTCTACTTACTACTGGGAATGTGATGGAGAAAATTATAACGTAAAGCTGATTAATACCAAATTGCATGTTCGCAAATAGCGTTTAAAGAAATTTCACGACTTTCCTTGCAGCCCAAGCTAACCTTTACATGCAACACTATTTTTAGCATCTCATAAGCGACTATCACAATTTTTATTAAAATATCTTATGTTTGATATATTAACCCGTTACTTGGAATGTAGATCTTGAATTTTCTTGAATAGGTCGTAAAGTGCTCTACATACTTATTAAACTATTGGGTTGTCTCATAAGTTCGTTCGTTTTTCTCGCAAGTTCCATGTATAGCGCCTGAAAACCCTGAACCCTCTGTACCCTCAAGTTATCCTAGTTGCCTAACCACCCCTACAACTTAGAGAATAACAACCAGACTCACTATTGGATATGTCAGTGTGTATTTGTGACTGGATGGAACAGCGTGAACTTGTGTTTACAAACTATGGAAAGCAAAAAGGAACATTTCCCACATCTTATGCTGTTTTACTATCGTAAGGGTAAAACGGCTTCACAATGCCGGCAGAAAATTTGTGCTGTCTACGGGGAAGATGCAGTAACGAAGCGAGCATGTCAAAAGTGGTTTAGTCGATTTTGAGCTGGGAATCTCTCCCTAAAAGACAAACCTCGGTCTGGACGGCCCATGGTTACGGACGTGGAAAGAATTCACGAAACGATAGAGTCAACAATCCACGAATTACAACTCGGGTGTTGGCATTGGATTTGAATTTAGCTCGTGCTACTGTAACCAGGAACTTGGCAATATATTGTCGACAATAATGGTGTATACTGCAGGAAATAAATAGTTTGTTTACAAAACCTAACTGCGCAGTTATTTATCTTTTGAACGACATTGTGTTTAAAGTTTGTAAACGGAAAGTTCGGCAACTACGCTGCCGTGGCTATGCTGCGGGCGAGGTGTGTTGCCAGGCGTCCTTAGTGATTGAAACGGAACGAAAAACGAACCAACTTATGAGACAACCCTATACTTTTATCAAAATATCTTATGTTTGATATATTAACCCGTTAAATAGAATGTAGATCTTGAATTTTCTTGAATAGGTCGTGAAGTGCTCTACCTACTTATTAAACTATAATATAACTTGGAAACCATACGAGAGAGAGACGAAAGTTTACTTGAAGAAAATGTAGGCCTTATTAAAATATACATTTTGTAACAAAGACACTTTCTCATAGCGCTAAGAATTAAGAAAACATTCTCTTTGTTTGAATTTTCAGTTTGAAGCAATCCATATTCAACTTCGGTTCTTTTTTCCCAGTATCCTGCAAAGAGTACGTAATATCAAGGCAGGAACATAAAGGGCAGTGGACTATCATATCAACTTCCTGTATGTTCTTGTCAATGAATGATTTATTGTCTATTTTATACTTTCATGCAATTTATACAATGTTTACAATACAATGGAGTTGCTTATTATTTCTCATCCCCTTAAATTTAACATCCTGTTATATAATAGGGAAGTATAATTTTCCACTATTATTTTTTGCCTTGTTACACTTTTTCAGTATTTTCTTCAATTTGCTTCATGTCTCTTTTAACCACTTTAACCTAATTTTCCTATATATTTTCCTCTTTCTCCATATATTCATTTGATCTTGTATTAAAAACGTTTCTATCTTTTAGCTCTATTGGTAATTCTTTCCATTTCTCTAGTATTAAGTTCTCTCTTCCTTTACCCGTATCCTCGCATTCCAGAATATAATGCCAATTGTTATGTAATCCATTACATTTAGTACATCTCTCCCCCCTTCTTCTCCCTGTTAGGCCACTTAAGTTCATGACACCTGTCCTCGCCCATACATACCTCAATCTGGCCTCTTTCTGGCATATTTCGATGTATCGTTTTTTTCTCCATTCGTTTTTAAACATCTATAATCTGTTAATAACCTTTTTTCCTTGAAACTACTTATAATTTCTTGCTTTTCAATATCCTCTACTCTTGTTCTAATTTCTTTCAGAAACCCTAACTTTTATTGTTTCTTTCTGCCCCATGTTTCCCCTATTCCTATTTCATCCAATGTTGTCTGTATATTGTACATCCAAGTTTGTTTTTCTTCCCCATTTTTTTCTGTACAACGAAGTATTGCTTTAGTATCTTATTTTCCTCCAGTAGCTTTACTCTGAACCAGTATTTCATTGCCCTTTCTACCATTTTGCCTTTAGCTCCCACCCTCCCTAGTTCTGCTTGTGCTACTCCCTTCGGTGAACTTCTTGGTAATTCCAAGCTTATTTTGCAAAAATTCCTGTGTATAGCATCTACATTTTTCCATCGTTTCTCCAGGCCCCATATCTCTGCTGCGTATAACATCTTTGCTTCCACCACTGTGCTATATATTCTTTCTAGTCATGGAATTTGTACTTCTGGTATTTTGTTCACACATGCTCTGATTAACTGTGTTGCTTGTTTCTCCTTTGCTAGTACTTTTTTATTCTGTTGTCACCAATCCCCTGCACTATTGAGACTTACTCCTTGATAATCAAATGTCCTCAGTACTTCCAACTCGTTGCTTCCCAATACTCTTTTCGGTCTTTTTTACTTTATACATTTTCTTAAAAATCATGATTTTAGATTTCTTTCTGTTTATTCCCAGCCCCCAATCTTTACGGTATTTGCCAATTGCTTCAATAGCTTTACTTAGCCCTACAACTGAGACGGAACCTGCCACTAGATCATCTGCAAACAATAATCCTGGCATTTCCTTATTATTAGTAACTGTTGAACGCTTATTCAACTTTTTATCTCTTCTATAATATCATCTATAAATAGGTTAAATATCACTGGACTAAGTTTGCACCCTTATCTAAGCCCTAAACTATTCGCGTTCTCTTCAGTAGTACTTCCCTTGGTTATTTTCACACACCGCTCATTATTTGCATTTAAATACTTTATATTCTTTATAAGTGATTCGCTCACTCCTTTCTTAATTAGTTTTGGCCACAGTGCATCCCTGTTGATAGTGTCGAATGCCTTTTGTGTTCTTGGTAACTACAACGTAAGCAGTTCTGCCAATATTTATCACGATAAACTGAATGTAAATAGAACAATAAATTTTTGTGAGAATAATACACAGAATAGATATGGAACTAAGTTATAGTGGCTAGAGAAAGGTGATTGTGATATGTATATATATATATTGTATTTTATTAATAATAACGGCACATAAACGAGTGATGTTTGCTTAAAGTGAGTTCTTGTTATGAAGGAGGCCTTGGGTTCACTTATATAATATAGCACAACAGAGAGTAACATGACATTTCAATCTTTGGATACCATAGTAACTTCGACTAGAAGAGTTACTGTAACTGTATTATGTATATCGCGGAAGAAGTTACATACATAATGTACATTTGATGAAATAGTCACACATCTCGTATTTACAAATTCCAACTCTGTCGAAATTGTTAATTCTTATATCATTTTGTAAATATGCCAGCTTACAAACATATCACACATAACCTAAATTATTTACAATTAGGGTATGTAATAAATGATTATTTACATTATTTACTTGAGTATATTTTTAGATTAGGATTAGGGTCGGACGGGACATACAGCACCTGAACCCGCAAGGGTTCTTTTATGCATACACCCCCGATAGGAATGGATGAGATGAAGGACCTGCAGAAGACTATGGACTGTAGGACCGGCCGACGTAAACGTTAGAATGCGGTGAGTTCCCTTTTAGTTATAGGCTTGACCACCCGGCCGGAGAGCGCTCTGCGGCGACTCTCCCTAGCTACTGGAGAGCGACTCACAGGCTCACCTGCGCCACCTGTCCGCCGCCGACCGACACACAGCCCCAGAGTCCACCAGGAAAACCACGCAAAACCCCAGTCAGAGTGGTCGGGCACAAGGAAGAGACGACACTCGGTTGCTAGTGAACCCGTCAGCTACATGTGACCCGTACACGTGTCAACAGGACCTCCCGAATGAGAGGCGCTACCTCCCTCGGTTTAGTATATTTAGAAACGTCTATTAACTCGATGGAGAAGAATTATTCCAATTATTTCACTTTGAATGAAATATTCCTCTGTAAAGAAGTTGAGGGTATTAAGACGTTTTTAGTGTCAGCTTGAACTTCATTTCGTTCCCTTATGCAGGAATACTACATAATATTTTACCACTGTAGCCAGCTTGTATTTTGGAATGCCTAAAAATTATCATTATTATTTGGAACAATGTGGTTTCTTTGTTTTGAATATCTGATGTTTATAGTCAAAGATTCTTCTGGGTTGTCTTCTACAAATAAAATGTGCTTACACGGTAATTGTATGATTCCAAAATCTCTGAGTAGTGTTTAAAATGGGTTGATTATTATCCCTCCGTTGTTATTTTATTTATTTTGTATAAGGAATATGCAGATGATGGATGAATGGGTGAGTGTGTGGGTGTTAGGATGGGTGGGTGGTTGGGTGGATGGATGGCTGGATGGGTGGGTGGATCGGTGGATGGAGGGAGGATGGGGGATGGATGGAGGACGGATAGACAGACAGGCAGGCAGACGGATGGATGGATTATGTATACATTATATATAACCGGTACGTTCTGTCATCTACCGAATATTACCAGTCATTATTACTTAAGTCAACAAGGAATGAAAATAACCCAATACACTGCTTTTGGATTCTCTTGTTTATAACATGGACTAATTACCCTATTAACACACACTGCTCACTTTGGGTGAGATGTAATCAATATAATGTTTCAAATTTATATCACGTACAATAATAAGACAGAAATTTTTGTTAGTAGATTTTTTTATTTGCTTTCCTTCAAAGTATATCCTCACATCTGCTGTGTCGTTATCCTTCATGTTGATTAAAACATTTACCATATAAAAATGTTATATGAATTTTGATACTGTCAAATCATTTATTAAGTGTGCAAAAATAGCGCCGGATAAAACTGAGATAAGCATTTTAGTTCATTACTGAGGTGACGTTATTAATAAATATACTATAAATAGTAACGCACACAAAATTGAACCTTATGGAACTCATGGTTTACTCCAGACCAATTATGTGAACAGATTTTATCACATTTGTTTGTTTTTGTGTTGATAAGTATGACAAAATTCATTAAAGAGAGTTTGTTTGCTTTAACATACGGAGGATATCTTTCTAAAAGTGTTAGTTATTATTTACACAGTCAAAGGCTTTTAATATATCACAGAATGCTCCAATGTGTTAAATTTATTATCAATGTATTTGAGAACAACATTAGTTTGCTTGAAAGTGAAATCAATCGACGTCTTTTTCCTAAATTCAAACCTTTAATTGGTAAGATAGTAATTTCATGCAGATGGCGAGGTATTTGCCGACCATTAGTTGCAAATTATACTGGTCTGTGTTTCGATATTTGTCATTGTTGTCACTTCTTTTTAAAAGGATCAACAGTGAAGTATTTTAACCTGCCTGAGAATGTCTCTTTGATAAAGGATACGCTTTACCACTAAATTTCTGTTACTTGAATTAAATATTTGTGAGTGATGGAAACATTTTACTTCTGTAACCGCTCATGAGACACTGCCAGTCAAAGAAACTATCATAAAACTCGTGAAGGACCACGTGATCAATCTGCAAGGCAAGGTAATTAGATTACACTTGTTTTACAAATATATTATGATCCGTTATCACATAAATTCATTATTATCTAAGGAGTTTATTGTCACTTCTTTGGTATCTGCTTCCTTTGATGCAATTAATTCATAAGATTTACCCTTAGTATTACAATTGGATAATTTTGATAAGGATATGTTATGATCTATAGCGTAAAGGGCTTTTGATAAGTCACAGAATACTTTTAGTACATTAAAGTTATTATGGAGGGATTTGATAGTTATAGGTCAGCTATCTCTATACTTGGTACCTATTTAAGGTTCAAGTTTCAACATAACGTGGACCATTATCACGGTAAAATCAGCCTTATGGATTGTATAACTGCCACACAATTATGGCCTAAGGTCCAACATGACACGAACCCCTCTCAGGAGAATATAAGATGTATAAACAGATGGATAACCAAAGGTTTTGTCCTACAAAGGGTTAGCATCATTGGTTGACATCGTTATCCTAAATCCAAACTGCTCCCTTATTAAAGTGTTATTTGTAAATTTCTGATGCATTTTTTGACCATTAGATAGTAATTATGCTGGTAAGCAGAGCGCAATTAGTCATTGTTCTCATTTTATACAATGGATTAACCAGAGGGTATTTTGAACTGTCTGGAGTGTTCCTGTCAAAACCGCAGATGCAGTATATATGACTTGCAAGTCTGCTAATATTGTCAGCATATAGTTTTAATATTTTATTGTTATTTTGTCATATATTCACCAATTCTTGACTTTGAAGGGTTGTATTATTTTAGCTACTTCAGTTGCATCACCTCTAGAGAGGTAAGCTTTATCAAGCGGATTTAATTTGTGCATATATTGGTTCTTTTCTGTTATTTATTCATGAGTAAATGATCTGATTTTTAAATAAAATATTCGTGAGTGACTGAAATATTTTAATTCTGTATCTGCTCATTAAACACTCTCTACCATTGAAGCCATCGTAATACTTGGGTAGGACCACGTGACCAATCTGTAAAACAAGGTAATTGTAGCACACTTGTTTTATAAATTTGGTCACAATGTTATGTTCCATCATCAGCTAAATTCGGTACACATAGACAAGATTTATAGCATGAGCTCTTTTAATTAAAGTTCTGTGAAAGTTTTGTTACTTTGATTTCTTGATCGCATAGCATTACTTCCGGTTCAAACAGGATGTTCTGGCTTTAAATATCAGCCAGAGATAATAATCCGAGGGTTGGGCCGTGTTTTAAAACAGCAAGCCAGTCTGTAAATTTACTCTCAAGAAAACAGTAGAAAGTTAAATTCTACTACAGACGCTCTGTCGGGCTCATTAACATGTTCACTAATGTAAGTAGATGTCTTTAAAATATTACTGTTTTAGGAACCTTATGTTACAGCAACAAAAGAGCATATATTTGCGTGTTTTTGTGGGATAGTGGTCAGCCTTCTAGCTTCTCAAAACGGAGCTCCCAGGTGGATAGGAGAATGTTTTCTTCAATAAAATAATTTTCTACTTCAATATGGTGCCCCATTAGAACATTTTTGATAGATATTATAGTATTTGAAAACAAAAGTAGAGGGAAAAAAACATTCACAATAATAAAGATAGATGCGATATAAATAATGATCCCCATTTAGTATAATCCAAGGTTGCTTAGTTTGGCAATTAAGAATGACAATATTTATTTCTTAAAAACACTAAGTTGCATAGACTGAATGACGTCACTTCCAAAGTAACAAGTTCACCCTCTTTAGTGATTTGGTCGCTCCTCCATGTTCTGTGATCGTGCTACAGGATGTAAGGTAAAGAGAGAGATAATCATGCTCCGTGGTCATGCTGCAACAAAAGAATTCCCAGAGGTAGAGGATATAGGGTAAGTGGGGAGCATTAAACCGACATATTACTGAAATACAATGTACGTCATAAGTTTATTTGTTTTATTAATTGGGCATTCGTTTATGTTCCATGGTCATGCTGCAATACAAAACTTCTCAGCGTTACAGGGTTTAGGGTAAAGAGGGAGCATTAAACTTGATGTGTTAGTGAAACACAAAGTACGTCTAAACCTCAGCTTGACTTGTACACTGGTCGTGTCTTAGTGTTCCATAGTCATACTGCACCACAGAACTTCTCAGCGCTACAGGGTTTAATGTAAAGAGGGAGCATTAAACTTGATGTGTTAGTGAAACACAAAGTACGTCTAAACCTCAGCTTGACTTGTACACTGGTCGTGTCTTAGTGTTCCATAGTCATACTGCACCACAGAACTTCTCAGCGCTACAGGGTTTAGTGTAAAGAGGGAGCATTAAACTTGATGTGTTAGTGAAAATAAAGTACAACGTAACCTCACTATTCCTAGATCACAGTAGCTTGCGATGCTGGAACGTCAAGTTATCAACATAAGTAACGTTTATTTTATGTTAGTGTTGCACAGCACAAATAGATCTAAAAAAACACATAACTTTATAAAATACAACGCTCCATTGCAGAATAGGCAATTATTCGGCAGACATACTAATACCAGTTGATAACATTAACAATAGGTGATTGTTTGGTAGACATACTGACATCAGTTGATAACATTAACAATAGGTGATTATTTGGTAGACATACTGACATCAGTTGATAACATTAACAATAGGTGATTATTTGGTAGACATACTGACATCAGCTGATAACATTAACAATAGGTGATTATTTGGTAGACATACTGACATCAGTTGGTAACATTAACAATAGGTGATTGTTCGGCAGACATACTGACACCAGTTGGTCGCATTAACAATAGGTGATTGTTCGGCAGACATACTGACACCAGTTGGTCGCATTAACAATAGGTGATTGTTCGGCAGACATACTGACATCAGTTGGTAACATTAACAATAGGTGATTGTTCGGCAGACATACTGACATCAGTTGGTAACATTAACAATAGGTGATTATTCGGCAGACATACTGACATCAGTTGGTAACATTAACAATAGGTGATTGTTCGGCAGACATACTCACATCAATTGGTAACATTAACAATAGGTGATTGTTCGGCAGACATACTGACATCAGTTGGTAACATTAACAATAGGTGATTGTTCGGTAGACATACTGACATCAGTTGGTAACATTAACAATAGGTGATTGACCGGCAGACATACTCACATCAGTTGGTAACATTAACAATAGGTGATTGACCGGCAGACATACTGACATCAGTTGGTAACATTAACAATAGGTGATTGTTCGGCAGACATACTCACATCAGTTGGTAACTTTAACAATAGGTGATTGACCGGCAGACATACTCACATCAGTTGGTAACATTAACAATAGGTGATTGTTCGGCAGACATACTGACATCAGTTGGTAACATTAACAATAGGTGATTGACCGGCAGACATACTCACATCAGTTGGTAACATTAACAATAGGTGATTGTTCGGCAGACATACTAATACCAGTTGATAACATTAACAATAGGTGATTGTTCGGCAGACATACTCACATCAGTTGGTAACATTAACAATAGGTGATTGACCGGCAGACATACTGACATCAGTTGGTAACATTAACAATAGGTGATTGTTCGGCAGACATACTGACATCAGTTGGTAACATTAACAATAGGTGATTGACCGGCAGACATACTCACATCAGTTGGTAACATTAACAATAGGTGATTGACCGGCAGACATACTGACATCAGTTGGTAACATTAACAATAGGTGATTGACCGGCAGACATACTGAGACCAGTTGGTAACATTAACAATAGGTGATTGACCGGCAGACATACTGACATCAGTTGGTAACATTAACAATAGGTGATTGACCGGCAGACATACTGACATCAGTTGGTAACATTAACAATAGGTGATTGACCGGCAGACATACTGACATCAGTTGGTAACATTAACAATAGGTGATTGACCGGCAGACATACTGACACCAGTTGGTAACATTAACAATAGGTGATTGACCGGCAGACATACTGACATCAGTTGGTAACATTAACAATAGGTGATTGACCGGCAGACATACTGACATCAGTTGGTAACATTAACAATAGGTGATTGACCGGCAGACATACTGACATCAGTTGGTAACATTAACAATAGGTGATTGACCGGCAGACATACTGACACCAGTTGGTAACATTAACAATAGGTGATTGCCAGGCAGACATACTGACATCAGTTGGTAACATTAACAATAGGTGATTGACCGGCAGACATACTGACATCAGTTGGTAACATTAACAATAGGTGATTGACCGGCAGACATACTGACATCAGTTGGTAACATTAACAATAGGTGATTGACCGGCAGACATACTCACATCAGTTGGTAACATTAAAAATAGGTGATTGTTCGGCAGACATACTGACATCAGTTGGTAACATTAACAATAGGTGATTGTTCGGCAGACATACTCACATCAGTTGGTAACATTAACAATAGGTGATTGTTCGGCAGACATACTCACATCAGTTGGTAACATTAAAAATAGGTGATTGTTCGGCAGACATACTGACACCAGTTGGTAACATTAACAACAGGTGATTGTTCGGCAGACATACTAATACCAGTTGATAACATTAACAATAGGTGATTGTTTGGTAGACATACTAATACCAGTTGATAACATTAACAATAGGTGATTGTTCGGCAGACATACTCACATCAGTTGGTAACATTAACAATAGGTGATTGTTCGGCAGACATACTAATACCAGTTGATAACATTAACAATAGGTGATTGTTCGGCAGACATACTAATACCAGTTGGTAACATTAACAATAGGTGATTGTTCGGCAGACATACTAATACCAGTTGGTAACATTAACAATAGGTGATTGTTCGGCAGACATACTAATACCAGTTGGTAACATTAACAATAGGTGATTGTTCGGCAGACATACTCACATCAGTTGGTAACATTAACAATAGGTGATTATTCGGCAGACATACTAATACCAGTTGATAACATTAACAATAGGTGATTGCTCGGCAGACATACTAATACCAGTTGGTAACATTAACAATAGGTGATTGTTCGGCAGACATACTCACATCAGTTGGTAACATTAACAATAGGTGATTGTTCGGCAGACATACTAATACCAGTTGATAACATTAACAATAGGTGATTGTTCGGAAGACATACTAATACCAGTTGATAACATTAACAATAGGTGATTGTTCGGCAGACATACTAATACCAGTTGGTAACATTAACAATAGGTGATTGTTCGGCAGACATACTAATACCAGTTGGTAACATTAACAATAGGTGATTGTTCGGCAGACATACTAATACCAGTTGATAACATTAACAATAGGTGATTGTTCGGCAGACATACTAATACCAGTTGATAACATTAACAATAGGTGATTGTTCGGCAGACATACTAATACCAGTTGATAACATTAACAATAGGTGATTGTTCGGCAGACATACTCACATCAGTTGGTAACATTAACAATAGGTGATTGTTCGGCAGACATACTAATACCAGTTGATAACATTAACAATAGGTGATTGTTCGGCAGGCATACTAATACCAGTTGATAACATTAACAATAGGTGATTGTTCGGCAGACATACTAATACCAGTTGATAACATTAACAATAGGTGATTGTTCGGCAGACATACTAATACCAGTTGGTAACATTAACAACAGGTGATTGTTCGGCAGACATACTAATACAAGTTGGTAACATTAACAATAGGTGATTGTTCGGCAGACATACTAATACCAGTTGGTAACATTAACAATAGGTGATTGTTCGGCAGACATACTCACATCAGTTGGTAACATTAACAATAGGTGATTGTTCGGCAGACATACTAATACCAGTTGATAACATTAACAATAGGTGATTGTTCGGCAGACATACTAATACCAGTTGGTAACATTAACAATAGGTGATTGTTCGGCAGACATACTCACATCAGTTGGTAACATTAACAATAGGTGATTGTTCGGCAGACATACTAATACCAGTTGATAACATTAACAATAGGTGATTGTTCGGCAGACATACTAATACCAGTTGGTAACATTAACAATAGGTGATTGTTCGGCAGACATACTAATACCAGTTGGTAACATTAACAATAGGTGATTGTTCGGCAGACATACTAATACCAGTTGGTAACATTAACAGTAGGTGATTGTTCGGCAGACATACTCACATCAGTTGGTAACATTAACAATAGGTGATTGTTCGGCAGACATACTAATACCAGTTGATAACATTAACAATAGGTGATTGTTCGGCAGACATACTAATACCAGTTGGTAACATTAACAATAGGTGATTGTTCGGCAGACATACTCACATCAGTTGGTAACATTAACAATAGGTGATTGTTCGGTAGACATACTAATACCAGTTGGTAACATTAACAATAGGTGATTGTTCGGCAGACATACTCACATCAGTTGGTAACATTAACAATAGGTGATTGTTCGGCAGACATACTCACATCAATTGGTAACATTAAAAATAGGTGATTGTTCGGCAGACATACTGACACCAGTTGGTAACATTAACAATAGGTGATTGTTCGGCAGAGATACTAATAGCAGTTGATAACATTAAAAATAGGTGACTGTTCGGTAGACATACTCACATCAGTTGGTAACATTAACAATAGGTGATTGTTCGGCAGACATACTAACACCAGTTGGTAACAATAACAATAGGTGATTGTTCGGCAGGCATGCTCACATCAGTTGGTAACATTAACAATAGGTGATTGTTCGGCAGACATACTGACACCAGTTGGTAACATTAACAATAGGTGATTGTTCGGCAGGCATGCTCACATCAGTTGGTAACATTAACAATAGGTGATTGTTCGGCAGACATACTGACATCAGTTGGTAATATTAACAATAGGTGATTGTTCGGCAGACATACTGACATCAGTTGGTAACATTAACAATAGGTGATTGTTCGGCAGACATACTGACATCAGTTGGTAACATTAACAATAGGTGATTGTTCGGCAGACATACTGACATCAGTTGGTAACATTAACAATAGGTGATTGTTCGGCAGACATACTGACATCAGTTGGTAACATTAACAATAGGTGATTGTTCGGCAGACATACTGACATCAGTTGGTAACATTAACAATAGGTGATTGTTCGACAGACATACTGACATCAGTTGGTAACATTAACAATAGGTGATTGTTCGGCAGACATACTCACATCAGTTGGTCACATTAACAATAGGTGATTGTTCGGCAGACATACTGACACCAGTTGGTCGCATTAACAATAGGTGATTGTTCGGCAGACATACTGACATCAGTTGGTAACATTAACAATAGGTGATTGTTCTGCAGACATACTGACATCAGTTGGTAACATTAACAATAGGTGATTGTTCGGCAGACATACTGACATCAGTTGGTAACATTAACAATAGGTGATTGTTCGGCAGACATACCGACATCAGTTGGTAACATTAACAATAGGTGATTGTTCGGCAGACATACTAATACCAGTTGGGTAACATTAACAATAGGTGATTGTTCGGCAGACATACTGACACCAGTTGGTCGCATTAACAATAGGTGATTATTGGTAGACATACTGACATCAGTTGGTAAAATTAACAATAGGTGATTGTTCGCAGATATACTGACATCAGTTGGTAACATTAGCAATAGGTGATTGTTCGGCAGACATACTGACATCAGTTGGTCACACTAACTATAGGTGATTGTTCGGCAGACAAACTGACATCAGTTGGTAACATTAACAATAGGTGATTATTCGGCAGACATACCCACATCAGTTGGTAACATTAACAATAGGTGATTGTTCGGCAGACATACTGACATCAGTTGGTAACATTAACAATAGGTGATTATTCGGCAGACATACTGACATCAGTTGGTAACATTAACAATAGGTGATTGTTCGGCAGACATACTGACATCAGTTGGTAACTTTAACAATAGGTGACTGTTCGGCAGACATACTGACATCAGTTGGTAACATTAACAATAGGTGATTGTTCGGCAGACATACTGACATCAGTTGGTAACATTAACAATAGGTGATTGTTCGGCAGACATACTGACATCAGTTGGTCACATTATTTTGATACACTCATCGTAACGAAGGGCAGAGGAACTAGGCAAGCTGCACGCACGCGTACTAAGTTTTAATGTTCGAAACTGTGGGTCTACCCAGACTAAAATATTCCATTTGAAAACAATATTTTCCAGTCAGAATTTGCCTAGCCTATAACTTTTACTTTCATGTATTTTGAAAATGGCTTTAAGGGAAGTCGGCGAGTCCTATACTTGCACCCTCAGTATAAGTTTTACAGATATGTTGGATATAATTTTAATTTTGACAGACTATAAAATATTATATCGCTGTTGGACTCAGCGTGAGCATACATTACTAAACAATTCCGATGTGTTACATTCACATGACTTCTCCCAGACATTCTCCAACATCTTATTCTTACAAAAGCGTTTTCTTCTGTGTAGTTGTTGTTATTCGAGACAAACGTTTACAGCAATGCTCTCCTAGCACATTTTGGTGCAGACCGTATCAGACACAATAAGCTGAAGCGACAGTCAGATGTTTAACAGTAGGAAACATGCTAGAAACGGAACATATATATCAATTTTTAAATTTATACATCTTTTGGTATGGGGTTTTGCTCTACACAAAGACAGACACACACACGAACCTCATTCCAGCTACTTGGCAGGGAAAGCCAACATTGATTGTAAAGCTTGGGAATTCAAACTGTATCATATCACCGATAAAATACTTCCTCCACACTATAGATACGTGGCAGAGAAGGCAAAAATGATTGTAAAGTTTGTGATACTTGAATTCCAAGTCTATTCATAAAACTGTACTTCATGCAATACCTCCACTACCTCCTACAGATATATGGCAGAGAAAGCAAAATGTGTCTGTATAGTTGGTGTTATTTCATTTCTAAGTCTGTTCATATTGCTATGGTTGATATAATAGTTCCTCTACCTGATATAGGTATGTGGCAGAGAAAGCAAAGGTGCCTGTAAAGTTGGTGTTATTTCATTTCTAAGTCTGTTCATATTGCTATAGTTGATATAATACTTCCTCTACCTGATATAGGTATGTGGCAGAGAAAGCAAAATGTGTCTGTATAGTTGGTGTTATTTCATTTCTAAGTCTGTTCATATTACTATGGTTGATATAATACTTCCTCTACCTGATATAGGTATGTGGCAGAGAAAGCAAAATGTGTCTGTATAGTTGGTGTTATTTCATTTCTAAGTCTGTTCATATTGCTATGGTTGATATAATACTTCCTCTACCTGATATAGGTATGTGGCAGAGAAAGCAAAGGTGCCTGTAAAGTTGGTGTTATTTCATTTCTAAGTCTGTTCATATTGCTATACTTGATATAATACTTCCTCTACCTGATATAGGTATGTGGCAGAGAAAGCAAAATGTGTCTGTATAGTTGGTGTTATTTCATTTCTAAGTCTGTTCATATTGCTATGGTTGATATAATACTTCCTCTACCTGATATAGGTATGTGGCAGAGAAAGCAAAATGTGTCTGTATAGTTGGTGTTATTTCATTTCTAAGTCTGTTCATATTGCTATAGTTGATATAATACTTCCTCTACCTGATATAGCTATGTGGCAGAGAAAGCAAAATGTGTCTGTATAGTTGGTGTTATTTCATTTCTAAGTCTGTTCATATTGCTATAGTTGATATAATACTTCCTCTACCTGATATAGGTATGTGGCAGAGAAAGCAAAGGTGACTGTAAAGTTGGTGTTATTTCATTTCTAAGTCTGTTCATATTGCTATGGTTGATATAATACTTCCTCTACCTGATATAGGTATGTGGCAGAGAAAGCAAAATGTGTCTGTATAGTTGGTGTTATTTCATTTCTAAGTCTGTTCATATTGCTATGGTTGATATAATACTTCCTCTACCTGATATAGGTATGTGGCAGAGAAAGCAAAGGTGACTGTAAAGTTGGTGTTATTTCATTTCTAAGTCTGTTCATATTGCTATGGTTGATATAATACTTCCTCTACCTGATATAGGTATGTGGCAGAGAAAGCAAAGGTGCCTGTAAAGTTGGTGTTATTTCATTTCTAAGTCTGTTCATACTGCTATAGTTGATATAATACTTCCTCTACCTGATATGGGTATGTGGCAGAGAAAGCAAAGGTGCCTGTAAAGTTGGTGTTATTTCATTTCTAAGTCTGTTCATACTGCTATAGTTGATATAATACTTCCTCTACCTGATATGGGTATGTGGCAGAGAAAGCAAAGGTGCCTGTAAAGTTCGTGTTATTTCATTTCTAAGTCTGTTCATACTGCTATGGTTGGTACAGGTTTAACTCCTGTATTTGTGATTTTCAATCCTAGTACATGCATTTGTAAGACACTTAAATTAAGTTGGCATACACTTGTTGCTCAAAAATAAATATCCCTTTGCACATTTAAAGATGTTCTTTTATCAGGATGAATATTTGAGTGGAAATCGTTTAAAAATTGGTATGATGGACTTGGTTATATGCAAACATCTCTCAGCTTTTCATAAAACAAATCCTGTTTTTCTTTTTGCTTTTTTTTGTGTGTGTTTTAGTAAATAGCAGATGCGAAGGACTGAAAAAGAATCGTACATTTTCAAACGCGTCATAACTTACCAACATTTACTGGTGTTAACCTTAAACATAGTGACTGAGGCCGTCAAGTGCAAAACTCGCCTTATCCAGGTAAAGCGAATTTTCAGGAAACGTGAAAAACTAAAACTAGGCAAACAGTAGAACATTTGAAAATTCTCCTAATGTTATAATGTCCGGACTGGACCTTTATACATGCATGTATTCTCTTGAAAATCAGTCCCATATAATATGGCGGTAAATCAAAATTTAATTTTGGATAACGGAAGTTTTGCACACAACGGCAGTGGCTTTGGCGAGTTTTGGTGAAACGCAACATTAAATTACAATTAAATGCAAAAATTTTCGCATTTACTTCTCAGTTTTGTGTTTGACAACGTTAATAAATGATTTCTTGCAATATTTGTATAATTATAACCATTTCTGATTTCATTTTAGTTAAAAAAAAATCTAAATTTGCACTTTTTTCACCAATTTCGCATAAGGATATAAATGAATCACTCCTTTCATAGTTTGCTCACTAAAATTGACCAGTTTTCATATCACACACATTTATGACTTGTAAAATTTACATATTATGTTTAAACTGTAATACTAATAACTAATGTTCAAAAACAAACATATCAAATTCTAAGTTGTCATTCCCCACTAGCCAAGAAACACTCACAAACAACATATACTTCTTTATCGTCATTGGCAATATTATTTTTAGAAATTAAATTCTTGAAAATACAGGCTTTCATTTTCCTCCCAGTTATCACCAATTTTTTTAATAAATTTCTCACATCTTTAACCTTTTCCTCCTTTACTTTTACACCTACATCTAAATTCCTTGCTATAAGCATTTCTAAGGTTTTGCCTCGCTTCAGAGTGGTCTTGCCTACACACAAATCGGAACGATAATTTGCCTTACCTCTCATTAGAGCTTTACCTGAGGTAAAACGTAAAATAATATGTTTAGATGCCTTAAATTTAAGGTGACTTCAATGTTTCCTTTGCAGCATACTTCCAATCTTGTACAGATATATCTGTCCCTAGCCTGATTACCTTTCCATGATTTTTATAGATTTCAAAATATTCTTCAGGCCTACTGATAGTGTTTCTCATTCTTATTTCTTTCTCTATTAGCCCGAAAACACGATCGGGAGGGATGAATGAATGGCCAGGAATAGGAAATATCATTTCTATCACCTGCACGTTCTGCGGTGCTTGAATAGCAAGCCATTGAAGTAGGTATTATTTCCACGTTTGGGACGCCAAATTTGAAGAAGTTGGTTTCTTCAACTTTGAAATATGTGGGTTGGTTGGTTCACGTATTATTTTTAGCTGCTTTTTGAATTAGCCCCACGTATGTGCGCTAATTTGAAGATGATTTGCTGCTGTTACGTAATGTTGCGTAATAAATGTTTACGCAAACTTGAAGAGTTATTATGTATAAATAGTTGTTTTTAGCGTCGGTTTGAATTTAATGCTTACGTAATATTACTGTTTGAATATGCCTCGGCTGCGTCAGTCTTAATTTAGAGTCAGGATTCTAATACAGGGTGTGGTAATGACTATTGTTGTAGACGTAACAGAATTAAACTTTTAGATTTTTACTTTCATTTTAACTTCTTGCACATATTTATAAACCACTACACTTTTAAAAGAACTGTCAGAAACTTTTATACACTCACTTAACGAGTATATCAGTTTTTACTAAACGTCCGTAGAGAACACATTTTTCCCATTACACACTATCACGTCTTGCCAGGATCTGAATAACTTCAACGGTTAAAAATCATAAGCTTCGGTAATGCAAGCCTCGGATTGGCTAATTCTAGTCCAATAGAATTTCCGCATTCAACATAAAACTTTTCTTTGCTGTTGATTGGCTTATTTTAAAACTTCACTGAAACTACGCCATCGTCGTTCTAATCATGACCAGTACATTTTTAAATTCCAAACACATTATAGCCACAATTAACTCGTTATTATTCTTTGTTAGCAATCTAAAATTTACTATACTCACAGTTCTTGCATTATTAGAATATATAAAGTATTCACATAACATTAATAAAATACGTTTACAATAAAAGTAAGCATATGAAATGACTGTTACATACAATTTAAATAAGTATTACATACACATTGTTTCAAGGCGGGCTGTTATTGAATTTACCAATTATAAATAACAATTGAAATTATCATTTATTACACATGCCTATCATAGTGGTATTTTTATTTTGTCCACATCAGGCATCTGCAAATAGCCTTACTTTCTTAACTCCAGAAAAATCGGATTCGCACAGTTGACTGAATTCTGCTGACACAATTTTGTTTGAACCTTTAGGACGTTCATTTTCTATCCAAACAGAATTACAAACATTCCGTTTTGTCAGTGTTGTCTTGGATGAACCCTGCACAATGGAGAAGTTATACATATATAACTGCCTGCTGTAGTATGTTGCTTGATCCTGTACTTTGGCAGTATCATGTTTTTCTGACAGTCAAATGAAAATGTTGCTATTTTATCATCTTCTTTCAGGAGATCAAAATGTGCCTTAGCTCTAAGTTTATGTATTCGTTCAGCTATCAGCAAGTAGGAACGTTTAGTTTTATCTGTTTCCAATTTTATTTTCTCGTCATAAGAAAGACAAAGTGAGCATACGTCAGAAACAGGGCTTTTGAAGCCTATGTTAAATTTGTATTAAAAATATTGCAAAAGAAACTCTCAGACACTTTCAATGAATTTGATGCTTCTGCATTATACATACATCTCATTTCATTGGTGCTTAATTCCTGTAGTAAGTATTGCCATGTTGATGTTTTGCTCCTACAATAACGGACGTCAAGTACTTTAAACTTCTGTATGAATTTAATTATAGATTCTCTCTTATTACTATTTTTGTGACACCCTGTCTCCACTCAGAGTTCCTTTGGCGCCACTCCAGTTTCAAGGTGTCTGTACTCTGTTCTTTGATATTTGCAACATGACCAGAAAAATTTTCTGACACACCTGAACTGGCAGACCTTGTACACGTTTCACGTAATACTTTGTTGTAAAACATTTCCGAGAACCGCCTTTGACTGCGCGCTGCCGTTTAGGTATATCAGTTGAACAGTAAGTCAGTATAACGCAGCCTTGTTTAATTTTAGAACTGCAGCTGTAAAAGGCTTCGTGGAATTTCCTTATGTCCTTCTGTGTCAAGTTACTGCATTGGAATAACTTGCTGTTGTGATGGCAGGCAGGCAAGCGTGGGTCGAGGCTTGCTGAATGCCTTTAACAATAGAGACTGTATTGCAAACACATCTGCTTATTCCTATAGGAGTCATATCTGTCAACAACAGAAGAATACTACTTAGTTGTAGTTCGATTCCTTCTTCGCTCTTTCAAGTTACGATTCACGGAATACAATTGGCCAAATAACAGTGAGGGTTCACTAAGGACGATATTTCTGTTTTGTCCCAATCTGCTGTGACGCTCGTGTTCTTTCAGTCTCGTGGTCACGCTGCGCATAGTAGTGCCTATGTAAACCTTGCCGCAGCTACAGGGCACTGCAGATGTATGCGGGTGACGCTATACACTCACTATTATTCGGCCATGACATCAGCTTAAAAAACCGAAGTTTTATATACAACTATAAACTGCCATGCACGACTACAGAGGGAGGCCATTGAAATTTATATACACAAAAACAATTTTAACCGGAAAGAAGGGGCTCTCCGTGTGCAATAATGCCTGGACACCTATCTTGGAGAAACATGTACAAAAAATAGCAGACATAATACCTCGCCAAACCCATCCATTCTTAGAGACGCGAACCAATCTCTACACAAGACCTCATAGTAAGCCCTGCCTACCCCAATATATAAGAGCGCCATCCTCCTGTATCCGCGGGTACTTCGGTTCAAGACTCCGCAGAGGCAACATCTCTACGCTTCGCCGAGATTCAACGAAATGGGAACGAGAATAAATCGTCGAAGGATCCACCGCTGCTTCCCCAGCCGCTGACACCGCCGTCTCCCCTGGCATCCGCCCGGGCGGGCTGCTTCACCTCCACCGCTGTCTGGGCCTAGCTACACTTCGGCTCGTCACAGCATTGCAACACCGGAGCCTGATCTTCCAGCACCACTGGTGCTCTGCTATTCGGGCCTCCACAATAACGTCAAACAGAGGGCCAACGCTGCTGGTACGCCTCCATCTGGGGTCCACCTCAGACGCCCAGTCGGCCTTGGGATCGAGCCTGCCTCTGCCAGGGCAGCGTTTGCGTGTCGAGGCCAGCAAGGGTCAACGTCCGGCACCCTGCGATCGCTGCTGTGCCTTCGGTCACACAGGGGAGGCATGCAGCGCTGCACCTCGGTGCCATTACTGCGAGATAGAATATCTCACAGCGAACTGCACCGCCCACGACCTCCGCCGACGTCACCGCTTCTGCGCCCCCTCTCCGGGCATACGCACTTCACAGGGCAGGCTCAATGCTCCCTGTACCCACCGAGCAAACAACCAACTGGATCACCCATACTGACAACGGCCACTCAACCGCCTCCGCCGACGTCGACACCGCCCCGTGGAAGGGCCAAGCCTCAACCACCAGCTCCTGGCTCTACATTACAACCTGATCAACAAGCCACTCTGTCTGCAATGCAGGCAACGCTCCAGGACTTCACCTCTCGCTTGGCTGAGTTACACCGCGCAACCAACAAGCGCCTTGCGGCAGTGGAGGCCAGACAGCGGACCTCGGCCAGAGCAATCAGCGCCCTCTCAAAGCAGATCGCGAACCTCCAAGGTGATGACGGGATCCTCGCATCGGTCCAGCGCAAGCTGGAACGCATCGAGTTCCATCTCGTCGAACCAGACGACGCCGAAGATGGAAGCGACGACCGACCCACGCGACTTGGAGCCCTTGAGGCTTCAGTCGCGGGCTTTGAGAGCTCCAGAATGAAGCCAACAACTACATCTGCAATTTCTCAGCAGAACTACACGACACTTTGAAGAGTGCAGAGTTTCATGGACACATCACCGCACTCACCCTTGCAATAAGAAGAATCGTCAAAGAAGAACTCCACTTCTTTAGGAAGCTTCACCAACCAGAAACAGATCCACCGGCTGGCCGGACGCAGCACCCAGAGGCCGCGTTAGGCACCCTAGGAACTACTGAACATCACCGCACTCCACTCACCGCGGCAGCAAGCTGGGCCTCGTCCAGGTTGGCTACCGCCACACTATACCTCTCATAATTTTCATTCACACTTCACCTTCGAATTCCCAAGGGCGCAAGCAGCGCCTCGGTCATGCTTGCGTCCTGGCACCTTACTTTCACCTCGCTTAGGCCCTCGTGGCCGGCCAATATATCCTCACCATTGAATACGCTGGTGAACAGCGGTACAGCCGCACTATCACCCATGAATTCCTCTTTCTCCTTCTTTTAGTTTCCTTCCGGTGGAGGAGATTTTAGGGGTATGCCGACTATTGGTGAGTCCCATACTCTCAGCCCCGACTCCCATCGGGGCTGGAGTGATTAAATCATTTTCTCCACCACTCGAAAAAAAGTATCCGCATTCAAGCTCCGACCACCGCAGACGCTGAATCACTTCACCCTGAAGATGTCAAGCGCTGTACTTGAAGAAACGTCGGTATCCACGATGCCTTCTAGACACGGCCTACAATCCCGGACAGCAGTAATTCAATTATTAGTCATGACGCCGGCCATCAAAGCATCAGTATGTACACCAAATTTTTTATTTAAGCTCCGGCTTCCAAAATACGACACTAGGATTTTCAAGGTAATCCTCCACGCTAAAATACTCTCTACATGGAAATGTTTGCAATTTATTTTTTATTTTCTCAAAAGTGCCTCTAGACCATTTGATTTAAATGCCGTATACTTACATAATAAAAGATAAAGTATTTACTGAATTTTCTGGTAATTGCCAGAGAAGTCTTCCTTTATTCGTAATTAATTCATTGATTTTGTATAACTGGTAGACTAGAAGAAACGCTTACTATTCTGTGACGTAAGTTTTTCAACTGTCAGTTCTAACTGTCGCTGTTTCATTTTTTTGTAGTTCATCTTCACTAGAAGTTCACTTCACTAAGGTGAACTAGTTCAATTCTCCGTCACTTCAACTCGTAGCCTCTTCACGCCGGACGGTTCACTTCACTAAGGTGAGCCAGTTCAATTCTCTGTCACTTCTACTCGTAGCCTCTTCACGCCGGACAGTTCACTTCACTAAGGTGAGCTAGTTCAATTCTCCGTCACTTGAACTCGTAGCCACTTCACGCCGGACAGTTCACTTCACTAAGGTGAGCCAGTTCAATTCTCCGTCACTTGAACTCGTAGCCTCTTCACGCCGGACAGTTCACTTCACTAAGGTGAGCCAGTTCAATTCTCCGTCACTTGAACTCGTAGCCTCTTCACGCCGGACAGTTCACTTCAATAAGATGAGCTAGTTCAATTCTCCGTCACTTCTACTCGTAACCTTTTCACGCCGGACAGTTCACTTCACTAAGGTGAGCTAGTTCAATTCTCCGTCACTTGAACTCGTAGCCTCTTCACTGGCAGTTCACTTCACTAAGGTGAGCTATTTCAATTCTCCGTCACTTGAACTCGTAGCCTCTTCACGCCGGACAGTTCACTTCACTAAAGTGAGCCATTCAATTCTCCGTCACTTGAACTCGTAGCCACTTCACGCCGGGCAGTTCACTTCACTAAGGTGAGCTAATTCAATTCTCCGTCACTTGAACCCGTAGCCTCTTCACGCCGGGCAGTTCACTTCACTAAGGTGAGCTAGTTCAATTCTCCGTCACTTGAACTCGTAGCCTCTTCACTGGCAGTTCACTTCACTAAGATGAGCTAGTTCAATTCTCCCTCACTTGAACTCGTAGCCTCTTCACTGGCAGTTCACTTCACTAAGGTGAGCTAGTTCAATTCTTCGTCACTTGAACTCGTAGCCTCATCACGCCGGGCAGTTCAGTTCACTAAGGTGAGCTAGTTCAATTCTCCGTCACTTGAACTCGTTGCCTCTTCACGCCGGGCAGTTCACTTCACTAAGGTGAGCTAATTCAATTCTTCGTCACTTGTACTCGTAGCCCCTTCACGCCGGGCAGTTCACTTCACTAAGGTGAGCTAGTTCAATTCTCCGTCACTTGAACTCGTTGCCTCATCACGCCGGGCAGTTCACTTCACTAAGATGAGCTAGTTCAATTCTCCCTCACTTGAACTCGTAGCCTCTTCACTGGCAGTTCACTTCACTAAGGTGAGCTAGTTCAATTCTCCGTCACTTGAACTTGTTGCCTCTTCACGCCGGGCAGTTCACTTCACTAAGGTGAGCCATTCAATTCTCCGTCACTTGAACTCGTTGCTTCTTCACGCCGGGCAGTTCACTTCACTAAGGTGAGCTAGTTCAATTCTTCGTCACTTGAACTCGTAGCCTCTTCACGCCGGGCAGTTCACTTCACTAAGGTGAGCTAGTTCAATTCTCCGTCACTTGAACTCGTTGCCTCTTCACGCCGGGCAGTTCACTTCACTAAGGTGAGCTAGTTCAATTCTCCGTCACTTGAACTCGTAGGCTCTTCACGCCGGGCAGTTCACTTCACTAAGGTGAGCTAGTTCAATTCTCCGTTACTTGAACTCGTTGCTTCTTCACGCCGGACGGTTCACTTCAGTCGGAGTCGAACACAAGATCTCCACAACCTAGCACTCGCATCACGTCACCAGCTCGCTTTAAGAATCGTTCTTGATGTCCCACTAGAGACGCAGTCACTAACACGCTCGCAAGCTGACTCAACAACTCTGCCTTCTCGCGAGAAGGTTCGCTTATATAGGCAGTGGAATCTTTCTACAAGGTTCTCCAACGTTCTAGAACCATTTCAACACACTTCTCGGAGAAGGGAGTAGAAGCTTCCAGAATGTTCTAGTTATCTGCTGATAGGGCTCCCGGTGTTGACGCTTATCGTTGTTTACTCCGACCACTTGGCGCCGGCCTCCCGATAACCTTAAGCCATAGCCGCTGCGTCACAGCACAGAAAATATAGATGTCTTTAAAACAAACCATTTATTTTCAATAACCGTTTTGGGGCATCAGCAATTACCTAGACATCTGGTGTCATTGTTTGAATTCTTCAACACTCTCCATTTTTTCAAATGCTGTTGTTATTCAGTTTTTTCTCGCGCTTATCATGCAAACAATATGGAATTTCAAAGCCTGTATATATGATTCGCTTTTAAAAATTTAATTATATTTCGGTTTCCTGTATCCAACTTGTAGCTACAATGAGACGTGTCATGAAACTAGATCTGCAAACGTTCACGTCGACAAATATGAACTAGAGAGAAGAACAAGCTTTTGTACGAACATTCCTAGCAACCTGTATAAATATAAATTATGCTGGGTAGAGAAAGTCATATGAGTGTAACACATCAGATTTTTACGTATATAACAACACTTTCCATGTGAATATGTACTTATTTGTGGATGAATTAAGTGAAAGTATTTGTTATCCATCCTAAACGAATATGCATTTGGTATGCTTCCTACTATTCGTTTTTGAGTTGTGGTTTCCGTACACAAACACAGAGAAACGTGGACACAGACACCAGTGTCACAGGCTTTCTAAAAATGCCACATTTTTTATTCAGTGGACTTCAAAATATATATTTCTGCTGATATCTCGTTGTCAAAAATTTGAGTGCAACGTAATGTTTTCTCCTACTCATCATTAATGTAGTAGAGAATGTTAAATTTAAATTCACAGCCTGGTATCGAACACGGAACCTGTATTGAGAGAAGTCAGGTCGCTGACCACTCGACTACAGAAGGCGTTTTAGGACTATGGGCGTATAACAAAATGTTAAACTAAAATGCTTACTGCATTAAATCTGCCCACTTTAACCGTATTTGTATATGAGTCTTAAATTCCTATTTTAAGAGTTGTTAATTAATGTCCCGTTATTATTTCAATGTCCAAGAACAATAACTACAATCCTTTAAATTGCTTTGTTTGTTACAGATGCATGCATTTGTTTTGTGGAGTCTGGTGATTGGTTTTGTGCCAGCTGCCAGCTCGGTCACCAGTTCTTCCTGCGACATGTTTAACATGATAGGAAACTGTCAGACTCTAACTGGACCGGCAGTCAGCTGTTCCGAACAACTCTACGATCAGGTGGCGCTCATAAAACAGCTGCTATTGCAGATATTTGTTTTCGATTCTCTTACGTACAATCAATTACACCTTTTCTCATTGGAAATGCGTAGTCTTATGACTAAAGTCGATAATCTGATTTATTTTGTAGCAGAAACAGTCGCCCAGGGGCAGAATGTTTCCAACAAGACTTGCGTCGATATTGTTAAACTTAAAATGTTGACACAAGCAGTTGACACATTTGTGAGTGATAGAGCGCCTTTCTTTTACTGGATGGACTATATATTTCCAGTAATTAGTAGCATATTCTTCATATTTGGAATGGTAGGCAATTTCATGATTGTACTCATGTACTCCAGGCACGAGGATTTGAGAACAGGGTCCAACATGGCGGTCGTAAATCTTGCTGTAGGTGATATGCTCTTATTGGCAGAACATGTTCTGCTGAATTATATCAGTGGTAGATGGATGAGCTCGGAAACGCACTTAAACTGGCAGTGGGTGATAAAGTACATGACTGTTCTATTCATTGTCGTCAGTGTATACTCCACGGTGCTCCTCAGCGTACTCAAGTACCTGGCCGCATCCGCTACTCCCGGGAGTAGAAGTCATGAGTTTCTCCAGAACCGTAAAGCGATTGCTGTCCTGCTAGTGCTAGTTTGGATTTTGGCAGCAGTCATTGGAGTAAGTGTGGTAGTGGATTCTGTTTATAAAATTCCATACAAACATCAATTAACGCTGTTATACCTCAGGATTGTTTTTATTTGCCCGCTGCCCCTCATTGTCATCACTGTGTTCTCTGTTCTAACCGCAAGAATACTTCGCAGAGCCATTCCTGGCGTGCAAACCAATGCCACGTTACGTGAAGCACGTGCACGAAAGAGAGGTACATATGTGATTGTGTCTTTTGTTATTATCTTTTGTATAACACACGTTCCATACAACATCTACCTGTTCATTCAAAACTTCAACCATCCTCATTACAAATTTATTATTCTACTGTTGGTAATGTTGAACTCATGTCTAAATCCAATTGCCCTGTTCATAGGCAGCAGAAACTTTCGAAATTATTTAAAAACTTATTTGGCTAAATTAAAGCGGAAGATTTTAGAAATTGGACACTAAACTTGTGAACACACAGCTGGAGAAGGTTTTTAGAATGCAATGGTTGTGACAACTTAAGTAAATTAGCACATGCAATTATAAGTTTCCATTGAGTATAACTACAAATTGTTCAAATCACAACTTAGTGCGGGAACATTATCAATATTTACCAAACTTCTCCACCCACAATACAGCAGAATTGCAATGGATACCTGGACATACAGGTATCGCGGGAAATGAAAAGGGTAATTCCTCTCCCCTTTATAGTACCAGAACCTGCCTTGGAATAAGCAATTGTCGCGGCTACTCCTACAGTGATAGGGGTGGTGTGCTGCCGCATCGGGTCCAAGGGTAATCACCCCGCCGTGAGCCGGACCCGGGCGCTGCTGCCTGAATTCTTGCGTTTTCGGGAGTAACGGGCTACTCGCTAAGAACCAGCCCGACGGCTGTCTGCTAGCATGTCCTCTGTCCTTGGCGCTGATGGGGAAATACTAAGGGGTTCTGAGGGAGGCTCGAAAACAGAAACAACATACGAGGACGCTTACCCTTCGGGGAGGGCGCAGCATGGTGATTGGCGAGTATCACTGATAAAATGAAACTTTGTAACACGTGGGTTTTCAAGAAACCAAGCGACGTAGGCTCCCGCCGCAACACCAGACAGAATCCCCGAGTGAGCAAAACCGAGTGTCTTTAAAGCGAACTCCGACCACTCAGGCAATACGTCACTCGAACGGTTAACGTATTGACCGCAAGTCAGCGATCTTCATATCATTACCCTAAGTCTGACACAGCATAACTGTGTCTCGCCACTTGACTATTATATGGTAGCTTCATGTTCCGGGTTAAACAATTTAGGATTGTATGGCCAAACGTTATACATTAATCATTACAAAATGCTACTGCCAAAAGCACCGTGACATCACCTTCCCTCCAGAAAAAGCAGCCGTCCACGGCAGAAACCACGCAGTACAAAAACATGTCACAAAAACAAAACAAGTGAAAGAATACAGATGTACATAATAGTAAAATACTCAGGCGAGGTTGGAGGCGAAGCTTATGTTCAAGCAAGCTAGACAGTATACGCGTGGCTGTTGGCTCTGCCACAGAATATACAAAAGGAAAAGTGTAGGAAAGGACCTTACCGGAGGGATATAACTAAAGAAGGAGCGACGGAAACTGTAGGAGAAGAAGGGGAGGAGAGAACAGAGGAAACTGACAAAAAAGGAGACACGGCGAAAGACAGGAACACCCATACACAGGCAAGAAGGGGAGAAGACGACCCACACAAATCCATCCAACACATCCTGTATATGAGTAGGGGTGAGCAAAGTTGTCCAGCGTAGCCATGGCCCAAGCGACACGAACACATTAATAGGCGCCATGGAAACACCCGTCCAAGATGATAATGGCACGGAAGATCCACAGGGCCGAAGAACCACAAAGCGACCTCTCCAGGAGATCATCGACGCAAAGGTAACAACCCAGATACAGAGTTGCACGACTAATGAGATCCTTCCCAATAGTCAGTGCCACTGGTAACTCCAACATTCAGATAGCTCGGGGAGTTACCTGAAGAAACCCACGTTGGTCCGAGCGACAGACACTATTACCGGAGCAGAAACCAGGTTATGTGTGCGGAGCAACCGTAAAAAAGCGCCAGCTGCGACGTGGAGTTAGGAACAGACAAACACTGGGGAAATAAAATAAAACGACATGGAAGGAGAGAGCACCGGAAAAAAATAAGGAATAACAATACATTGGACGGGGGTTGCAGGGTGGTAGTTAGCGGATACCGAATCATCGGGATAGGTATAGAGAAAAAAAAACAACATGGGAAGAGGAGGTAGTGTAGACATCAGGGAAGAAAGAAGAAAAAAATCCAGAGCATTACTACCAAGAAGTGCTGAATGAACGGCTGACATATTTGCGCAGCTCACACACACAGTCGACCATACAAGGTAGTCATCGTAAGGAGGTGACAAGGCAGGCGTTTCACTGATAGTACGGAGAAAACACAGGTGCCGAGTCGGCAAACTGCACACACACACACACACACACACACACACACAGGCGACCTTGCAAGGTAGCCATCGTAAGTAGGTGACAAGGCTGGCGTTCCACTGATATTACGGAGAAAATACGGGTGCTGAGTCGGCAAACTGCACACACACAGTCGATCATACACGGTAGTCATCGTAAGGAGGTGACAAGGCAGGCGTTTCACTGATAGTACGGAGAAAACACAGGTGCTGAGTCGGCAAAATGCACACACACAGTCGACCGTACAAGGTAGCCATCGTAAGGAGGTGACAAGGCAGGCGTTCCACTATAATTACGGAGAAAACACAGGTGCTGAGTCGGCAAACTGCACTCACACAGGCGACCTTGCAAGGTAGCCATCGTAAGGAGGTGACAAGGCTGGCGTTCCACTGATATTACGGAGAAAACACAGGTGCTGAGTCGGCAAACTGCACTCACGCAGTCGACCGTACAAGGTAGTTATCGTTAGTAGGTTACAAGGCTGGCGTTCCACTGATATTACGGAGAAAACACAGGTGCTGAGTCGGCAAACTGCACTCACGCAGTCGACCGTACAAGGTAGTTATCGTTAGTAGGTTACAAGGCTGGCGTTCCACTGATATTACGGAGAAAACACAGGTGCTTAGTCGGCAAACTGCACACACACATAGTCCACCGTACAAGGTAGTTATCGTTTGTAGGTGACAAGGCTGGCGTTCCACTGATATTACGGAGAAAACACAGGTACTTAGTCGGCAAACTGCACACGCCTAACATATGATGCACTATACTGTGGGGCGGGAACGCGCACGAATAACACGCTCTAATCTGAGGAGCGAAAAAAGGAACAAATGAATGTATAGAAGTTATGTACTTAAAATACAGATTAACCTGAACTTACACGATACAACCAAATCATGTGAAACTAAAACGTATCTGATCCAGAGTGAGAACAACTCTACTGAAGGAATACTCTCCCTGTGTTCCCTCGTTGCTCCGCATATGGGCAGCCATCAGGGAGACCAAATCCATAAATAAGTTTAAAGAACCCTTCTAATTACTTTCTTACCACAACATGTAACGGCCCCAATGATCTCAACATGGCTTAAACTAATGCGCTACCCAGACCATGAGGTAGTTGAGAGGCGACACAACACACAGTACACCATTTATACGAACACTTCGCTGGTACAGCTGTACATAAACATACACAAAACAACTTGTGCTCACGTCACATCTGACTGATGTGCCACTCGGAGTCCTATCAAAACCGATACTTACTACCACACGTACACATTTGCCCTATACCCGTGAGACATTAAATGTGGGACTACAATAATACAAAGAAAAATATTTTGGTATGTCAGATGGCAGCTTTATGTTCCAGGTTTAGCAATTTAGGATTATATGGCCAAAAGTTATACATTGACTACTATGTATAATAATGCTACTGCCAAATGCACCGTGACAATATAGTGATGGTATGCACCACCAGGATATTTTAGGTGAATTTAACATTGGCAAACTGAGGGTTAAAAAGCGGTTACTAATCAAATGTTATTCTATAAATTGGTTAACTATTTTACACAATCCATCATTCCTAGAAGAATTAAACTTTAAAGTAAGGCATTTGAACCCAAGATTATGTTTTCCTTAGATCTGTCAGATTCCTAGGTCTATATCATATAAAAATTGACAATGTGTTCAATGTATAACAAGATATCATAAGAAAGTGTGGTAGATTTTTCTCTCGAGTACTCCTCATCTACAAATATGGTCAAAAGAACTCTTTATTTAGATAAGTGTGTTATTGATTGTTTGGTTTGTTTGTTATTATTTTGTCTATATGTATGTGTTTTTTGTTTATGTGTGTGTTTATTTTTGTCCAACCCTTCTGTAATTGTGGCCAATGCCACAAGTAAATAAATAAGTAAATGAAGTAAATAAATAATACTAAAATAACTCTCTTTCTAACTTTATGATGTTTAAAAAACATTTATTTGACATGCAGGCGTACCTTTGTCTTTCTCTGCTCCTCCGCAGTTTATTTAGTATTTGAAGATTCCTGAGGTCTCTTAGTTGTTTGTTCACTTTAATGTTGGCAAAACATATCACTTTTACTGCAATTTCACATAAAGCTAGACCTACAGGCAAACATTTATAGCTCTATATAATATACTTTGAAAGATCACACAGCTATAACTGTGAAATAGAATTAAAGCAGAGGGTTTATAGTGTTTAATAACACTGAAATCTTTTTATTATGAATGTTGGCAATGTTTGACCTTTTTTCACAAATATGTGACCTTAACTTACAGCCAGGGGCGAGGCACCTCTCTAGTTTAACAGAATCATAAATCTGAAATTACTTCACCAGAGACGGAAATTCCATGAAAGACACATCATCAATGAAATCTACGAAACTTACATTACAATACACTTGGTATAGAAACAGATACAAGTGGTACCACACAGCAGATACTGTAAGTAATTTAAAAACTCAAATAAGCTTCACAACATATATTAATAACTTAACATACAAGAATATAATTATAACAAATATAATAGCAACAGAGGTAACGAGTCCAATAGAATATATTGATATACAATATCAGAATGACCTGATGTATACACTACACAAACAAAACAATATACCAGATGAAATGAGAGCCATAGCAATAGCTACGGAAAATGAAAGATACCCAGAAAAAGAATGGCTCTGAATATATACAGATGGATCCCTCATCAATAAAAAAAAATGCCGGTGCAGAGTACAATGTAAACATTTTGCACAGGATCTAACATTAGATGAAACGTCAAACCACTATGATGGAGAATTAACAGCTATAAAAGCAGTATTACAGAACATTTTATATAGAACATACATAAAAAAATAGTCATCTTATCAGACTCAAAATCAGCCTAGATGGAATGATAAATCACAATAATAAAACAACAAGAAATATTAAAGAAATAAGAAGGCTAATTAAAGTAGTTGAAACTAGAAATTATGTCCCTCTACAATGGATCCCAGCTCATGTTGGACTTTTGGGCAATGAACATGCGGATCAATTAGCAATGAAAGCTGCAATACAACAAATAAATCCTGTCAGACAAATAGAAATAAATAAACAATTACATAACATTAAACATTTCAAAAGACAGCAGAGACTTGATGAAGAAGATAAATTAAAAGATAAAGATTATAAGAATATTAAAGACAGAGTTGATATACAAAAATGACATCAAATACTGCAGTGGCCTTATTTAGGATGGCAACTGGCCAGGATTGCCTCGTAGAACATCTCTGTAAGATACGATGCCTACTTACACCCAAGTGCACTCTCCGTAAAGAAGATGTCATCCTGAACAAACAGCATCTCACCAAATGCAAAGGCCTTGAAAGTGATAACTTACAGACTTTATATTGGGAAGCCAGAAGGAAAATGATGCAGATCAATTAATCCCGTGCCATTGGTGAACAACAACAACAACAGTACACTTGGTATATTATATATCAATTCTATATATGCAGTACATTCTTTTTAATAGCATAAAATATATATTTGTTACCAAATTAATTAAAGACACTTTAAAAAATTACAAACAAAGTTCTCCATGTAAAAGGTTGTTTGTGGGGTTTTCTTAAAATCAGACTGGCATTGTTTGCAGTGCCTGTCCTGAATACCAAATGTATTTCTATATGATTTTCTGTTTGAGTTATTCTTTGTCTATCTCACATATAAAAGGAGCTTTTCTAAAAATGCTTTGTGTTGAGGGGACTTCAAAATATGCATGTTCAATGACATCATATCAGCTTTGTGTGAAATACTGTGCTACTTCTACCTGATACACCTATGTGTTAGAGAAAATAAAAACTCTGAAGCATTATATAAGCAAAATTGCCTGCAAAATATATTTTCACTTGTTCATTATATATGATATTAAAATACAATTGAGACAGACAACGCTAGTTATATGTGGTCAGATATTCTGGTTGAGAGTACGCTATAGTCTTCATCACAAATGAAGGTGGTTAGTGACATTTGCATATTCCAATGAGGGTAGGGCATTGAATGCAATTACGTAGGGGTTTCACGCATATTGGTCAAGACATTATTTAGTTGTCCTTCTGAGAGGGTTCAGAGAGTGAAAACAATTTATAGTTTGAAATTATCAGATTTTACTGCTAAACAGGAAGTAGGTTGTTACAAACATACTGTGAACTAAACTACTTCTGATTGGCTAGAAAGGGTGTCCAGAGTTTTTTACCACTATACAACCATCGTCATTCTGATGGACACTAGCTGATTTACTAGGATACTTCGACATATATACATTACACTAACAAAACATATAAGTTATGCTACAAAAGAGCAAAGGTTTGTACTTAACTCTCATTTTCCTGAAAACGTTATGCAAGGGCATTAATATTCCTAAACTATTTGAGGAGCATTGGAACAAAAAACATTAAATCCATCCACTGACGTAATGCGTTTTGAAACAGATTTCTCCTATTTTGAAAGCACTGAATCAATCTTTGCAATCAATTTGTTTCCACAAGCACATCTTTTAATTGTAAAATGGCTTTAAAATACAGTGTTTGGTTCAGAAAGCACTCAGTCCACCAATGTTAGAAGAACAAAATGCACAATTTTACAGAAAGTAAAGAATTGCCTAAATGACACTCTGTTTTTATTGCATTGTATACAACTAGAAATGCATGTATATTGCTTCTTTGGACCTTGTTAGCCATACTACGTCATGCTAAATGAAATTAACAAATCTCCTTACTTGAAGCTCTGAGATAGGGGGCTGTGATTGCACTGTCTACAACTAGAAATGCACGTATATTGCTTCCTTGGATCTTGTTAGCAATACATCGTCATGTTAAACGAAGTTAACAAATCTCCTTACTTGAAGTTCTGAGATAGGGAGCTGTGATTGCAGTTGTGTTAAATGAAGTTAAAAAATCTCCTTACTTGAAGCTCTGAGATAAGGAGCTGTGATTGCATTGTATACAACTAGAAATGCATGTATATAGCTTCCTTGGATCTTGTTACCAATACTACATCGTGTCAAATGAAGTTAACAGATCTCCTTACTTGAAGCTCTGAGATAAGGAGCTGTGATTGCATTGTATACAACTAGAAATGCATGTATATAGCTTCCTTGGATCTTGTTACCAATACTACATCGTGTCAAATGAAGTTAACAGATCTCCTTACTTGAAGCTCTGAGATAAGGAGCTGTGATTGCATTGTATACAACTAGAAATGCATGTATATAGCTTCCTTGGATCTTGTTACCAATACTACATCGTGTCAAATGAAGTTAAAAGATCTCCTTACTTGAAGCTCTGAGATAAGGAGCTGTGATTGCATTGTATACAACTAGAAATGCATGTATATTGCTTCCTTGGATCCTGTTAGTAATACTACGTCATGTTAAATGAAGTTAACAAATATCCTTACTTGAAGCTCTGAGATAAGGAGCTGTGATTGCATTGTATACAACTAGAAATGCATGTATACTGCTTCCTTGGATCTTGTTACCAATACTACGTTGTGTTAAATGAAGTTAACTCTTCTTACTTGAAGCTCTGAGATAGCAAGCTGTGTTTGCGTTGTATACAACTAGAAATGCATGTATATTGCTTCCTTGGATCTTGTTAGCAATACTATGTCGTGTTAAATGAAGTTAACTCTTCTTACTTGAAGCACTGAGATAGGGAGCTGTGATTGCATTATATACAACTAGAAATGCATGTATATTGCTTCCTTGGATCTTGTTAGCAATACTACGTCGCGTTAAATGAAGTTAAGAAATCTCGGTACTTGAAGTTGTGAGATAGGGAGCTGTGATTACATTGTATACAACTAGAAATGCATGTATATTGCTTCCTTGGATCTTGTTAGCAATACTATGTCGTGCTAAATGAAGTTAACTTTTCTTACTTGAAGTTCTGAGATAGGGAGCTGTGTTTGCATTGTATACAAATAGAAATGCATGTATATTGCCTCCTTGGATCTTGTTACCAATACTACGTCATGCTAAATGAAGTTAACAGATCTCCTTACTTGAAGCTCTGAGATAAGGATCTGTGATTGCATTGTATACAACTAGAAATGCATGTATATAGCTTCCTCGGATCTTGTTACCAATACTACGTCGTGTTAAATGAAGTTAACAGATCTCCTTACTTGAAACTCTGAGATAAGGAGCTGAGATTGCATTGTATACAACTACAAATGCATGTATGTTGCTTCCTTAGATCTTGTTAGCAATACTACATCGTGTTAAATGAAGTTAACAGATCTCCTTACTTGAAGCTCTGAGATAAGGAGCTGTGATTGCATTGTATACAACTAGAAATGCATGTATGATGCTTCCTTAGATCTTGTTACCAATACTATGTCGTGTTAAATGAAGTTAACAGATCTCCTTACTTGAAGCTCTGAGATAAGGAGCTATGATTGCATTGTATACAACTAGAAATGCATGTATATTGCTTCCTTGGATCTTGTTACCAATACTACGTCGTGTTAAATGAAGTTAACAGATCTCCTTACTTGAAGTTCTGAGATAGGGAGCTGTGATTGCATTGTATACAACTAGAAATGCATGTATATTAATTCCTTGGATCTTGTTACCAATACTACGTCGTGTTAAATGAAGTTAACAGATCTCCTTACTTGAAGTTCTGAGATAGGGAGCTGTGATTGCATTGTATACAACTAGAAATGCATGTATATTGCTTCCTTGGATCTTGTTACCAATACTACGTCGTGTTAAATGAAGTTAACAGATCTCCTTACTTGAAGTTCTGAGATAGGGAGCTGTGATTGCATTGTATACAACTAGAAATGCATGTATATTAATTCCTTGGATCTTGTTACCAATACTACGTCGTGTTAAATGAAGTTAACAGATCTCCTTACTTGAAGTTCTGAGATAGGGAGCTGTGATTGCATTGTATACAACTAGAAATGCATGTATATTAATTCCTTGGATCTTGTTACCAATACTACGTCGTGTTAAATGAAGTTAACAGATCTCCTTACTTGAAGTTCTGAGTCAGGGAGCTGTGTTTGCAGTCATGTTAAATGAAGTTAACAAATCTCCTTACTTGAAGTTCTGAAATAAGGAGCTGTGATTGCAGTCATCTTAAATGAAGTTAACTAATCTGTTTACTTGAAGTTCTGAGATAAGGAGCTGTGATTGCATTGTATACAACTAGAAATGCACGTATATTGCTTCCTTGGATTTTGTTAGCAATACTACGTCGTGTTAAACGAAGTTAACAAATCTCCTTACTTGAAGTTCTGAAATAAGGAGCTGTGATTGCAGTCATGTTAAACGAAGTTAACAAATCTCCTTACTTGAAGTTCTGAAATAAGGAGCTGTGATTGCAGTCATGTTAAATGAAGTTAACAAATCTCCTTACTTGAAGTTCTGAGATATGGAGCTGTGATTGTATTGTATACAACTAGAAATGCACGTATATTGCTTCCTTGGATCCTGTTAGCTATACTACATCGTGTTAAATGAAGTTAACTTTTCTTACTTGAAGCTCTGAGATAGGGAGCTGTGATTGCAGTCATGTTAAATGAAGTTATCAAATCTCCTTACTTGAAGCTCTGAGATAAGGAGCTGTGATTGCAGTCCTGTTAAATGAAGTTATCAAATCTCCTTACTTGAAGCTCTGAGATAAGGAGCTGTGATTGCAGTCCTGTTAAATGAAGTTATCAAATCTCCTTACTTGAAGCTCTGAGATAAGGAGCTGTGATTGCAGTCATGTTAAATGAAGTTAAAGAATCTCCTTACTTGAAGCTCTGAGATAGGGAGCTGTGATTGCAGTCATGTTAAATGAAGTTATCAAATCTCCTTACTTGAAGCTCTGAGATAAGGAGCTGTGATTGCAGTCCTGTTAAATGAAGTTATCAAATCTCCTTACTTGAAGCTCTGAGATAAGGAGCTGTGATTGCAGTCATGTTAAATGAAGTTATCAAATCTCCTTACTTGAAGCTCTGAGATAAGGAGCTGTGATTGCAGTCCTGTTAAATGAAGTTATCAAATCTCCTTACTTGAAGCTCTGAGATAAGGAGCTGTGATTGCAGTCCTGTTAAATGAAGTTATCAAATCTCCTTACTTGAAGCTCTGAGATAAGGAGCTGTGATTGCAGTCATGTTAAATGAAGTTATCAAATCTCCTTACTTGAAGCTCTGAGATAAGGAGCTGTGATTGCAGTCCTGTTAAATGAAGTTATCAAATCTCCTTACTTGAAGCTCTGAGATAAGGAGCTGTGATTGCAGTCCTGTTAAATGAAGTTATCAAATCTCCTTACTTGAAGCTCTGAGATAAGGAGCTGTGATTGCAGTCCTGTTAAATGAAGTTAAAGAATCTCCTTACTTGAAGCTCTGAGATAAGGAGCTGTGATTGCAGTCGTGTTAAATGAAGTTAAAAAATCTCCTTACTTGAAGCTCTGAGATAGGTAGCTGTGACTGCATTGTATACAACTAGAAATGCATGTATATTGCTTCCTTGGATCCTGTTAGTAATACTACGTCATGTTAAATGAAGTTAACAGATCTCCTTACTTGAAGCTTTGAGATAGGTAGCTGTGACTGCATTGTATACAACTAGAAATGCATGTATATTGCTTCCTTGGATCCTGTTAGTAATACTATGTCCTGTTAAATGAAGTTAACAAATCTCCTTACTTGAAGCTCTGAGATAGGTAGCTGTGACTGCATCGTATACAACTAGAAATGCATGTATATTGCTTCCTTGGATCCTGTTAGTAATACTACTCATGTTAAATGAAGTTAACAAATCTCCTTACTTGAAGGTCTGAGATAAGGAGCTGTGATTGCATTGTATGCAACTAGAAATGCATGTATATTGCTTTCTTGGATCTTGTTAGCAATACTATGTCGTGTTAAATGAAGTTAACAATTCTCCTTACTTGAAGTTCTGAGATAAGGAGCTGTGATTGCATTGTATACAACTAGAAATGCATGTATATTGCTTCCTTGGACCTTGTTACCAATACTACGCCGAGTTAAATGAAGTTAACAGATCTCCTTACTTGAAGTTCTGAGATAGGGAGCTGTGATTGCATTGTATACAACTAGAAATGCATGTATATTAATTCCTTGGATCTTGTTACCAATACTACGTCGCGTTAAATGAAGTTAACAGATCTCCTTACTTGAAGTTTTGAGATAGGGAGCTGTGATTGCATTGTATACAACAAGAAATGCATGTATATTGCTTCCTTGGATCTTGTTACCAATACTACGTCATGTTAAATGAAGTTAACAGATATCCTTACTTGAGGTTCTGAGATAGGGAGCTGTGTTTGCATTGTATACAACTAGAAATGCATGTATATTGCTTCCTTGGATCTTGTTACCAATACTATGTCGTGTTAAATGAAGTTAACTTTTCTTACTTGAAGCTCTGAGATAGGGAGTTTGTTTGCATTGTATACAACTAGAAATGCATGTATATTGCTTCCTTGGATCTTGTTATTAATACTACGTCATGCTAAATGAAGTTGACGAATCTCCTTATTTGAAGCTCTGAGATAGGGAGCTGTGTTTGCATTGTATACAACTAGAAATGCATGTATCCTTGGATCTTGTTACCAATACTATGTCGTGTTAAATGAAGTTAACTTTTCTTACTTGAAGCTCTGAGATACGGAGCTGTGACAAGGAAGCACTAATAATACATTTGTTATAATACTACAGCATGGAAAAGCAAATAATTATTCTAGGAAACATTAGAGGTATCAGAAAGATAATGAAAATGCAGGAAATGAAGACAAGAAGATATGTAAATCTGAGGTAAGTAGTTTGTGCCATTTCATTAAACTTTACCCTCTTGCAAATATATGCAGTGGAATGCCTGCAAAGGTTATTGAGATAACTTTCTGTTGTTTTATCTTTAACGCTAGATTTAAAAGTGCTCCTTTTCTTGCATAATCCTTCAGATAAGCAATCAGAGTCAGACCTAAGTAACTTTTTACCATACCTCTATAACATTCGTATCTTCACTGGAATAGGGTTACACTTGACCGTATACAACATATCCAGGGCTTAACACTCCAAAGCAAAGAAGGATATTGATGCGGTGTTACAGAAGAGCTTCAGGAGTGAAAGATGGTATGAGGCAGAGCTGCGGCTTTATGATAAGGTTGCGGATGAAGCGTATGCATTCTGAAACGACAACCAGTATGATGAAGAATTTGACCTTTTGAAGGAAGAATGGACATTGTTTAATTCAGAAACACAGTTGTGTTTGTGAAAGAAGGAATGACATAAAGGTGTTTACTGAAAAGGTGACAAAGGAAATATGAAGTGTTATCTTTTTTCCCCCAAAACATGCACAAAGGAAAGTATAGAATTGCTTTTGTATGTGGAATTGAAAGTGTTTCCTAAAATATAATTAAATATAATTTTTGCCATTTTTTCTTTATGCTCATGATATTTTCAGTATAGTTGGCTCAAAATGCACTAAGTCTTGAACATTTTTGATTATATATGTGCTATTCAATAAAAATTATTTTGTGATAACAGTATTCAGAAAGTGGTATTTGCACTGCATTTATGTATGGAGAGCTTTAAAAAGCATGGAAAGTTTATGACATATGGGTTTTCCCTCTCTCTTAAAAAGCTTTTTATTATGCACTTAATACTTTCTGATTTGATACTCCTCGTTTACTTATTAAGACACACAACTTCAGAAGAAATTTATAAACACCTAAAATAGCTGTTCTTCTACCTGTAGGACCTAAGTGTCCTATCTCAGCCAAGCAAGTACTTAGGGCATGTGTTAACCTCTCCAGCTAAAAGCACTAATTCTTGCTTTAACTCAGGAGTGGCACATTGTCTTTGAAGAAACAATACCATGTAACTGACGTCTCAAAGCTTTTGATATTTTTGTAGCTTCAGTAATCTTGGAATTGCAGGTACGATCTATAACAATAAAAGTACCCAATCTTTCAATTTAAAGCAATTGCTTATCATGTGTGTCAATACCTGTTTTTTAAGCTTTTAACAATAGTAAGTACTATAGTAGCATAGTTTCAAGATTGCCTAGATAAAGCACAATGAAATAACATGCTATGGCAATAGAATTACATCTCAAGGGAATGAAAACAAGAGACGAGATGCTGCACGTTAATCTTATCCGAGATAAGATGATAAGTTGTTATGCTGCAACTGCCAAATGTTACTATTTTACATTATAATTATGTATAATCATAACCGATAACTCTGTTTTACTTATACCTCAGAATAACTAGTGCAAAGGTTTGATAAGCACTCAAAACCCAAGAAGCAATTTGGCATACATTTAACACTAATACTCATAGTTGTTCATGTCGGTAGTGTAAATGGGTTTCGGGGGAAATCCCTTCTCATTTACAACTAAAGGTGACTTACCACAGTTGAATGAACCATGCACATTTTGAAAAAAGTATTCTAGAAAAATCAGCTCCTTCCCTTCTTTAATAGTAATCTTACACAAACTTCCATATTACAATGTAAAGGTCAACACTCATCTGGGAGTTCAGTGAAATCTGTTGTTATATCAAAATAAAAGAGAATCAGTGCAACAGCTCTATTCATAAACCAGAATTGAGAAGGTTATTGAAATAAGTAAGCTTAAAGAAGTGTTTAAGGTGGTTGTATTTTTTCTTTTTTGGGTGATACAGTTTGCTTGCCTTCCATAATTTATTTATAGATGCTCCTTAATTGCTGTGGTGCTTAGTGTCCCATTTTATACTGGGCATGAAAGGCCGGTAATTTGCTCAATTACCCCTTTATCAGGCTTGAGGTTCTTTTACGTGCTGCAAATCTACAACATGGGACCACTGGTTTTACTTCCTTTCCGAAGAAAGCCATACTAAGGATTTTTACGCCTGAAAAAATCTATCACCCTCCGCCAGGTTTGAACCTGCAATCTCAGGAACTAGAGGCTAGCTGGTAACCACTACACCACAGAGGACAACATTGCCTTCCATATGTGTGACATTTGACTCCCATAGAAACAGTCTGGATCACGATGAAATGAATAAGTTGATTAGGTAAAGTGAATAACAGGTGACTAAACACTGTGATATAACACTTGATGGTATATCACTTATAACTGAAACAGAATGGCACGGTTTTAACACACATTTATAAACAATTGTTATTGGGTGAGGGATGGTGTACTGGAAATGCCATCGTACACTACCGTCATTTTTCTGCAAGATGACAGCAGGTATTATACATTTTCCTCTTCCTCCTCCGGGGAAATTGAGTTCAGCATGAAGAGTTGAAACATCATTTATTTGAAATGAGTGCATCTAATTTATAAACTATGAGGGCAGTCCCAGAAGTACCGACCTGATGTATATATAGGCTCATTGTTTCAAACAGATGACTATGGTAGAAAGTACTAACCTTATAAAGCTTAAGTTTGTAGTTTGATGAAGCTACGTTGTTTAGCAATTGTTTGGCAGCCATCAATAGTGAACACTCTCAGTGAATTTGTAAACATGGATAAAACTTGTTATCATATGTGTTAAAACACTTTCATTTGAAAGGTCTCAAACCAACTAATATTAAAGCTGAGCTAGATTCTACTCTGGAGGAGTCTGTTCCTTCATTTACAACAATAAAATATTGGGTGAGAGAGTTTAAGAGAGGCCGTACGAGCTGCCAAGGTGAACATCACACTGGTTCACAAGTGAGGTGACCACGTCAGAAATTGTGAAGGAAATCCACAAAATGGTATTGGATGACTGTCGGCTGAAAGCGTGCAAACTAGCAGACATCATAGGCATTTTAAAAAGTGCTGTACATCACATACTAACTGAAAATTTAGACATGAGAAAGCTGTGCGCAAGATGGGTGCCACGTTTACTCTCAATGGAACAGAAGCAGCATCGTGCCGAGTCTTTGGTGATGTTTCGCTGCAATAAAGCCCAGTTTCGCATCAATTCATAACAATGGATGAAACATGGGTCCATCACTTCACATCTGAGATGAAGGAACAGTCAAAACAGTGGATTGAAAGGGAAGAATCGGTTTTAAAGAAGGCGAAGACAGTTCCTGGCAAGATCATGGTGTCAGTTTTTTGGGATGTGTGTGGGATAATTTTCATTGATTATCTTAAAAAAGAAAAGGCAACCAGTGGTGAGTATTATGCAAAGTTATTGCTACATTTGAATGTTGAACTCAAGCGAAAACGGCAGCATTTAACAAAAAAGAAAGTTCTGCTTCATCAAGACAATGCACCAGTTCACACATCCATTATCACCACGGCCAAAATGAATGAGTTGAAGTTTGAGTTGCTTCCTCATGTACCCTATTCACCAGATTTAGCCCCTTTGATTATTTTCTGTTTCAAAGTTTAAGAAATGGCTTGGTGGTAAAAGATTTGCCAGCAATGAAGAGGTGGAGTTTGAGTTGCTTCCTCATGTACCCCATTCACCAGATTTAGCCCCTTTGATTATTTTCTGTTTTCAAAGTTTAAGAAATGGCTTGGTGGTAAAAGATTTGCCAGCAATGAAGAGGTGGAGTTTGCAGTTGATGGCTATTTTGCAGAACTTGACGGTTCTCACTATAAACAAGGTATCGAAGTTATTGAACATATCTGGGAAAAGTGTATCGAGGTTAAAGCAGACTGTGTAGAGAAATAAATATGTTTCTTGCCAAAAGTTTTGTGTTTTCTTTGTTAGCTTGGATACTTCTGGAACAGCGCTCATAAACAGAATGATCAGACTGAAAATAGTTTAATTCTCATGTTTATTTCGCAACACAGACTGCAAAATTTGCACTACTGTAATAAGTATATCTGAGGAAAGACTCCTGCATCAGATAGCATAGTGTAGCTGGAATTTTTTACTGAACTGCTGAGTGACTGCATTACTGTCATCTGTTTCAGCCTGGTGCTCATACTGTATTTAAATATGTGCATCTAGTGTATTACATGTCATAATATGAAATACATACCCTGGCCCTATTTCAGGTTTTGAGAACGAGAATGTGACATTCAAATAGCTGTTTTTTTCTAACTGCTTTAGAATTCACATTTTATCAGTTACACAATCTTATTTCCTCACTGACAATACTATGGGGTAACTATAAGCTCATTCTCCTCCATTTTGTTGATATAATGGTATGAAAAGCATGTGACTAATTTGAGTAATAAGCAAACAAACTATAAAGCTAATTGGTCAGTATTATCAAAATAAACTACTGGTAGAGAACGTAATTCTAAGGCCAGATGTCAACGTAAGGAAGTTAAGTCAACAGGTGCAATGGAAGAAATAGTGACCAGAACGCAATATGACTTACAAATTATGCTCACATTATACCACATGAGGAAATAGCTGTACGAATATGCCTTTTCGAACCCCCCATGTGAAAAAAGGTCTTTCTACAAAGATTGCACTTGTAAATCATTCGCTTCATCATCCAGAGCATGTGCTGTCCTCTGCAGTCTAGGGGTACCATGCTAGCCTCTGGTTCCCAAGGTTGCACATTCCACCTGGTGGAGAGACATGGATTTTTTTTGGGTGTCAAATTCCTTAGCATGGCTTCTTTGGAAGAGAAGTAAAGTCAGTGCTCCTGTGTTGTAAATGTAAGGCATGTAAAAGAACATCAAGCCTGATAAAGGAGGATCCTTCACAACCAATACAGAATGGGATGCTAAGAACCATGGTAGTTAAAGAGCATCTATAAATAAAATTACTAAATTTTTAATCAGAACACATTTTTAACATAAGCCATTTTTGCAAACATCATGCATTCAAGTGATTTACCTGTATGATTTAGAATGTGTTTGTTCATGCATACATTTCAAGTAAGGCTCTTTGGACATACATCACAACTGTATGGCTTTTGCCCTTGTGAATCAGAACATGATTCTTCAAGGATGACAGTTGTGTAAAGCTCTTTTCATAAACATCACACCTTATATATCAGAATGACTTCAAAAAATTGCTATCTGAGTAAAGCTCTTTCCACAGTCATTACTTTTGTAGAGTCTTTTGCTCAGAATCTGAATGTGTGTTCAACTTTGTCTTTTTAGTATAAATCTTTCCACAATCATCACAATTGTAATGACATCTGCTCTGATGAATATTTATACTCATATTTACCTTTTCAGCAAAGATTTTCACAGTTACATTTGTAAACTCTTTTGCTCTGATGAATATGCATGTGTGTATTCAAATTTCCATTTTAAGTAAAGCTATTTTCACAGTTGTCACATTTTTAAGTTCCTTTGCTCTGATGAGTCCATAGGTGTGTGTTGAAATTTCCCTTCTGAGTAAAGCTCTTTTCACAAAGTCACACTCAGACATTTCTTTGGTGTATCTGAATGTGTTTAATCAAAGACCTTCAGAGTAAACTTCTATCAGAAATGTCAAATTTATATGGCCTTATGTACTGATGAATCACAATGTGTCTCTTCAGATTTCCCATCAGAGTAAAGCTCTTTCCACAAATGTGACATTTGAATGGTCTTTTGCCTGGAACAATCGAATATATCTGTTCAAACATCCCATATCAGTATAACTCTTTCCACAAACCTCATAATTGTAGGGCCTTTTGCCCAATGAATCATAATGTATGTCTTCAGATTTCCCCTCAGAGAAAAGCTCTTTCCACAAACTTCACATTTGTATGTCTATTGTCCTGATGAACCAGAATGTGTTTCTTCAGATATCTCTTCTCAGTATAGCTCTTTCCACAAACCTCACATGCGCTGATGACCCAGAATGTGTCTCTTCAGATATATTTTCTCAGTATACCTCTCTCCACAAACCTCACATTTGTGTGGTCTTATGCCCTGATGAATCCGAATGTGTCTCTTCAGATTTCCCCTCATAGAAAAGCTCTTTCCACAAACTTCACATTTGTATGTCTATTGTCCTGATGAACCAGAATGTGTTTCTTCAGATATCTCTTCTCAGTATAGCTCTTTCCACAAACCTCACATTTGTGTGGTCTTATGCGCTGATGAGCCAGAATGTGTCTCTTCAGATATATCTTCTCAGTATAGCTCTTTCCACAAACCTCACATTTGTGTGGTCTTATGCGCTGATGAGCCAGAATGTGTCTCTTCAGATATATCTTCTCAGTATAGCTCTTTCCACAAACCTCACATTTGTGTGGTCTTATGCCCTGATGAATCCGAATGTGTCTATACAAACTTCCCATTTGAGTAAACGTCTGTCCACAAACTTCACATTTGTAGTCTCTTTTGCCCAGATGAATCGAAATGTGTGATTTTAGAGTTGTCTTCAGAGTAAAACTCTTTCCACAAACTTCACATTTGTATGGTCTGTTGTCCTGATGAAACAGAACATGTGTCTTCAGATTTTCCTTCAGAGTAAAGCTCTTTCCACAAACTTCACATTTGTATGGTCTCTTGTCCTGATGTAACAGAATGTGTGTCATCAGATTTCCCTTCAGAGTAAAGCTCTCTCCACAAACTTCACATATGTAGGGTTCCATGAACCAGCATGTGTTTCTTCAGTGTTCCCTTCGCAGTAAAGCTCTTTCCACAAACTTCACATATGTAGGGCCCCATGAACCAGCATGTGTCTCTTCAGTGTTCCCTTCGCAGTAAAGCTCTTTCCACAAACTTCACATATGTAGGGTCTTTTGCCCTCATGAATCAGCATGTGTTTCTTTAGATTTCCCTTCAGAGTAAAGCTCCCTCCACAAACTTCACATATATAGGGACTTTTGCCCTCATGAATCAGCATGTGTTTCTTTAGATTTCCCTTCAGAGTAAAGCTCTCTCCACAAACTTCACATATATAGGGACTTTTGCCCTCATGAATCAGCATGTGTTTCTTTAGATTTCCCTTCAGAGTAAAGCTCTCTCCACAAACTTCACATATGTAGGGTTCCATGAACCAGCATGTGTTTCTTCAGTGTTCCCTTCGCAGTAAAGCTCTTTCCACAAACTTCACATATGTAGGGTTCCATGAACCAGCATGTGTTTCTTCAGTGTTCCCTTCGCAGTAAAGCTCTCTCCACAAACTTCACATATATAGGGACTTTTGCCCTCATGAATCAGCATGTGTTTCTTTAGATTTCCCTTCAGAGTAAAGCTCTCTCCACAAACTTCACATATGTAGGGTTCCATGAACCAGCATGTGTTTCTTCAGTGTTCCCTTCGCAGTAAAGCTCTTTCCACAAACTTCACATATGTAGGGCCCCATGAACCAGCATGTGTCTCTTCAGTGTTCCCTTCGCAGTAAAGCTCTTTCCACAAACTTCACATATATAGGGTCTTTTGCCCTCATGAATCAGCATGTGTTTCTTTAGATTTCCCTTCAGAGTAAAGCTCCCTCCACAAACTTCACATATATAGGGACTTTTGCCCTCATGAATCAGCATGTGTTTCTTCAGATTTCCCTTCTGAGAAAAGCTCTCTCCACAAACTTCACATACGTAGGATGTTTTGCTGTCATGAATCAGCATATGTGCTTTCAACTCTTCATTCTGAGTATAGCTCTTTCCACAAATTTTACATTTTAGGGTTGTTTCGCCATCATGGGACAAAATGTGAGCTTGCAATGTGCTCCAGTAAAAGAAACGCTTCTTACAAATTTCACAAACATATAACTTATTGCTGCTATTGCTACATTTATTAACTTCATCACATTGCTTGTGTTCATGAATTATTTTTGACTGATGAAAGTGAACAGTTTGTTCTACGCAGGATGAGTCCATCATGTCACTTGCATGAACTTTGTTTACATCATCCCTAGAAAACCCAGGATTCTCCTTTCCATGTATCAAACTATCCATTTCCACTAAATCTGTGGCAGTGAATAAATATGGAGCAGTACCACAGGCGCTGAGAGATGTCTCTGCTTGTAACCTGAAATATTACAAGAGATATTACCATTAATCACAAGAAGTGTTTTGAAAGCACACTACTGTTTTAATTACAACAGATGCAGTATCAGGATGACATATAAACGCAATCAACAGAATTCTCCCATATTGTTCTCCTGAGGATCAAATAATGAATTTGCCTGAAATATATTTCATGATCTCAAGACTTAAGTAACTCACTGGATCACTATATTTTAGTAATATTATTGAAACCTTTAAAATATTACTGAAACTGTCATAAATTAAATTTATAGCTTCTTAAAATGAACTGCGTATAATGTATTACTGCACTTAATTATCAAATGTTTATATAAATTCCTTTTAATGTCATTTGACGAAACATTTCAAATTTGGATGAAACCAGGCAACAAGAAAAAGAAAAAAATGACTATCCATAAAATGACAGAAGAAACTATTACATTTAAGCAAATTGGTATACATATGAAGTTGAAATATATTTTGTGTCTTTCTCCAGTTTTCAAACTGTCACTCAATACAGCCTCTTCACACTGGATGATTCACTTCACTCTGGAGTTGAACACAAGACCTTCAAAAACATTGCTCTGTGGTAATATTCAGTAATTACCACAGCTGTTAACAACTCGCTTGGGGAATCACTTGGTAATTGACTCAGTTGAACTTCTCAACTTGCACTGGCTGCAACATACAATGCCACTATCACCATTGACTCGACTACCCTCTCTGCCATTAGAGTGTTTGTTTATGTATGGCTGCTGAATTTTCTGGAAAGCTCAAGAACAATATAACAGTCACATTATGGCTAGAAGGCCTTTCCTAGAATTCTTTACATCAGCTAGAAACTCTCCAATGCCTCTTTGTCAGTTAGCTTTGCGTTGAAGATCATGACATCAGTGGCTGGCTTCATCACAATATACATAAGTAAAACGGAAGGAAATTTTCAATAAATACTAAGTATCCATCATTGTGATATTATCTTTTCTATTTTCAATGACAAGAGACATTTCCAATTCTACAAACAATTAAATAACAAACCGGCTTCCAATAACCACAGAGCCTCTTACATATGCAGTTCACCTGTATACTAAAGGAAGAATCTTACGTGTTATAATCAACAACTTTCTTTAACCACTGTAACTTATTTTCAAATTCGTTCTACAAACCAGACATAAAAAACTTTATCCACTTCACCTTAATCAAGAAAATATTTGCCAGAAATGTGTTAATGACAATTGTTCCGAACAGGATACAGGAGATTGAGGCAATACTAAAATGCTAATTAGCAAGTTTTTATTTTTGCTTGGTATTGCATATTTTTTCAAACTTCCTAAGACACAAAAGAATGGTGACTTGACACAAATATTATTTAAAATACCTACATTTTATGCCTCATGATAATATATATATACAGTTTTTTATTTCCAACTCCTGGCCATTTGCTTTGCCGCCTGCTGCTGCTGCCAGCCAAGTTGAATCTTCACACACCCTGAACTCCAGCGTATAGCCTGCCAGCAACTCAAGCACATAGATTTACATGCATACAATAACCACATACCTGTATTACAGAAGGTGTTGGATATTATGTCCTTCTACTGCCATGCATCTCTCACGCTTTTAAGAAAATTTCCATTAACACACAAGGTCTGGGGAATACAGTGGGCATAGTCCTTTACTGATGACCCTATTTTCAAAAATATCCACAATTAATTTCAATGAGACATCAGGTGTATGTGCTGTAGCAGAGTCTTGTTGAAAATATGCCTGTGTGCATTCAATGTCACACAAATATTCCATGATTATTGTATCCCTGTCTCTCTGTCCATTAGCTGTGTCCTCAAAGAATATAGGCCCTATAATTCAGTACGCATTCACAGCACACCAAACACCAATTTGCTGGTCATGCATTTTGTGTATAATATTGTGTTCTTCTGCACTCCAGTATCTGTTGTTTTGATACATGGCAATTTAAAGAAAACCATGCTTCGTCTGTGAAAAAAAATTAACTTTGAGTCCATAGAACCATCATTAACTTTACCCGACACCCAAATGCAGAAGTTTACTCCACTCACAGTATCATGTGGTTACAGTTCCTGAACTATGGTTATCTTATAAGGTTTTAGTTTTAAACATTCAGTAGCTTTCCAAGCCAAGAATTATGAAACTCCTGTTTCCTGTGATAGCCTACTCAGAGATTTTTTTGGGCTATGTTCTAACCTTGTCCTATCTCACCGAGTTTTTCCTCTGTAAGAACATGGCGAGTTACTTTGTGTTTCTTAGCCGTGTCACTTGTCTACAAGACTCTGCTCGTATATAGGAATCATACATGAGTAAGCGATGTTCTGAAGCAAATGCACTTCTTGGCATTATAACAGCAATATCACACTTTAACCGCAAAGAACAAAACATGAACTCACATTAGCAATGGTCGCACATGCACGGACACATGGAGTGTAGGCAGAACGGGAGCACAACCGGTTAAAAGCACTGTGCGCATGCATCCACATCCACCAAGCTGCCGGCCAGGAGTTGAAAATAAGGCACTGTGTATGTATATATAGAAAGAAAGAGAAAGAGAGAAACTTATCCATTCTCTAAGTGTCACTTCGTTAACTTCTCGCTGTCACTTCACTAATGTGAACTAGCTTAACTTTTCACTGTCAAATAGAAATACTAACATTGCAGTCTCTTCTTCTGGAGGATACAACTACTGGAGAGTTGACCAAGACATTTCTAATCTCTTGCAGTAGCAGCACTCTCTGCACATCACAAACTCACTTAGAGAAGAGCACCTTTTGTTACACCAGAAACACTCAATGTCTCACTTGTTAAAGTGCTCACTTATATAGTCATTGAAAATTTCCACAGCACATTCCAGTGTGTTGTGCAAGTGGGGAGAAACAAAACTTCCAAAAGATTCTGATTACTGACAATAGTGCTTTTGGTGTTTATGTTGGGTGAGAGTGTTACTATCAAACTTTTGGGTTACATACTGTACTTCCTCTACCTAGAAAGAAGTGTAATATATACTTGTAGAAAAACTGTGAGCTATTATATCAGAAATGTTGCAAGAAATATATACAGAATGTTTCAGAAATACTTTTACAAACTTCAGGTATGGGTTCCTTACACCACAAGAAGGAAAAAAGTTCATATGAACATATGTCCCATAATCCTTTGTTTTCTCATTAGGAGGTGTTCAACACAGTGGTACACTTATAACACACAAAACTCATAAAAAATGCTCAAAACGTCCTCCTCTTGCTTCTATGCATGCCTGTACTCATCGAATCATGGATGTCGCACCCTGTCAAAACCTCCGGGATGGTGTTGAATGGTTTCGCAGGCTTCCATGACACGTTGATGAAGCATTTCTGCATCCGGGATGGCTGCTCCATAAACCAATTATTTAAGATGTCCCCAGAGGTAAAAATCCAGAGGATTGAGGTCAGAAGAACGTGCAGGCCATGGAACTGGTCCTCCTCTGCCTATCCAACGGTCATGGTAGATAACAGTCATTGCATCTCGAACAATGTGCCAGAGCTCCATCATGCATAAACCACATGTTTTTTCTTATTTGCAGGGGCACATCTTCGTGAAGTAAGTTGGGAAGAGTGTGCTGGATAAAGTATCTGTAGACAGCACCAGTAAGACATGCTGTTAAATGCATGGACCTACCAGTCACCTACAATGCCAGCCCACACATTCAGACTTAACTGTTGCTGATGTCTAGCCTGAAGTATAGCATGAGGATTACGATCTGCCCATACATGTACGTTGTGGAAATTAGTAACTCCATCTCTCCCAAACGTTGCCTCATCTGTAAACAAAACTGACGAGACAAACAATGGATTGGCTGTTTGTGCTACAAACCTCGGCAAAAGTTATCCCCTGGTGGTGAAAGGCCCTGCACACGTTCAATATGATATGGATGCAGGAGCTGCTCGTGAAGTACCCTCCATGTTATCACGTGTGATGTACCAGATGCCACAGCCAATTGTCTTGTACTGATACCTGGATCGTCTTTGACACACTTTAACATCTGTTCTTCGTGTTCCATCATACGAACAACTCTTGGTCTTTCTTGATCAATAGTCCGTGGTGCAACGGTCCTGTCTTAGCAAGTGAACGTTAAACAGCGACAAAGTTTGGATGACTCGGTTGTCTTCGGTCGAAACTCCATCTGATACAGCCGTGCAGCCTCGTGTCCATTACCATTCGCGCGACCATACATAAAAATCATGTCTGCCTGTTCACGAAATGAATATCCAGCCATGGTGGAACGAAATACGTGCAGTTAACTCACTACATGTACACAATTGAAACGTTGAAGGCAGACTAATGACAAATGACAAACGTAGACAAGTCTCCATGGCAACACTTCGCCATCTACCGTATGTAGTACAATGGGTCAACGCCTTCTATGAATGCGCAGAGAAATGAAGTTTTGAGGTTGGGCCCCAAAGGTCGTTGAACTCACACTTTCATTGTGACAGGAATAACGCGAAAACCAAGGATTATGGGACATATGTTCATATGAACTTTTTTCCTTCTTTTGGTGTGAGGAACCCATACCCAAAGCTTGTAAAATTATTTCTGAAAAACCCAGTATATTTTCAGTTGTTCAAAACATTTGCTACAAAATATAAAATTGAAGCAGACAGTGCTATGTTTGTGTGGCCAGATATTGTGTTCGAAACATTTGCTACAAAATATAAAATTGAAGCAGACAGTGCTATGTTTGTGTGGCCAGATATTGTGTTCGAAACATTTGCTATAAAACATAAAATTGAAGCAGACAGTGCTATGTTTGTGTGGCCAGATATTGTGTTTGAACAAATGTTTTGTCTCCATCACAACATGCATGTACTGCAATGCAAAAATTGTTTCTGAATTTCTCAAAACCAATATTTCTGGTTAATTAAGCCTCAAGATGTCATGCACCTGAAGAAAACATTCTAAAATGCCCAGAATGATGAATACTTCACAGGACCAAAGAGTGCCATCTAAGCCTTGCATGTACTGACTTTCTCCAGCAGATTTGCTAGCATGTGATTATCACTAACTCAGAAAGGCATATTTGTGTTGAAGAAACAATATCTTGGAACTGACAGTTGAACAGTTTTATATTTTTGTAGCACGAGTAACCATGAAATGGCAAGCAATATTTGCAATAGTAGAAGTCCCAATCTCTCAATTTAAAATACTTCATTATAATGGTTAAACCTTTGGCTACCAAGGTTATGTTACAACTTATAGCTTCCAAGTGGGTAGTACAATTATCCTTTGTCAACATAATGAAGTATCTTGTGTGTTACATTTACACGAGTTTTACTAATTGCTTTTATACAAACTACTTTCACAAAAGCTTATTATTCTAGCTACATCTTGTTAATCCAGAATAGCAGGTAAAGCAATATTAAGATGTTTAAAGAGTGCATTGATCTGTGATGGCTTTGCAATTGCATGCTCTTTGCACGACCATGAGAAAAAATGGATGACTTCGCATTTGAGAAGTATCTGAGGATTCAAACAAATAACAAGGAGTATCTAGGAAATAGTCAACACAAAAAAAACTGTGCTTTGGGATGTACACTTTTTGAGAGGTAATTTATTTCTATCTCTTAGACTTTACCAAAACTCATTCAGAATGAAGAGGACTTCAGACACTATTTCCAGTAGATGTCGGTATTCAGGTAAAAGGCACTTAGTCTAAATCATAGATTTGAGATACAGCCAATTTAAACAGTCATGAATAACAGTGAAAATTGGTTTACAGACTTCTTTCTAAGTGTGTACCTTAATTTATGCATTTAAAACTTGATATAAAAAGTTTCCTGTAAACTCTTAATTGGGAAACTTTGGACTTGGTGATTTTTCTCACCAAAAAAATGTTTTTTGATGTGTTTCAGCCAGCGATAATGATTTAATGAAATTTGTTTGCTTACATCCTGAATTTTATTATTAGTTCACTCAATAATTATTCAAAAATGCAAACAGTATTAATAATCTCTTCCATTACAGGGTTACACACTTATCTGACATTGCTAAAGAAAAATTTGAATGAAATCAAACAGAAATTAATGAACATTTAACTGAATAAAATTACTGTTATTTACTGAATCTATTTCCTGGCTTGGTTCTGCATTTACATTATTTGAAGTTACTGATTTTGGAAGGAATATGTACCAAGTATAAAACTCTTATGGTACCTCTCCCTTATCACATAACTGCATTAAATCATGGTAGTTCTGTTCAGAGACAGGAAAAGGTGCATTGTAGTCCTTTGAAATAGAAGGAATTGTGAAACGTCCATGACCATAGGCATTGATTTGAGAGTAATCTCCTGAGTGACAGTATGTAAAAAATATAATGCCAGGATGTTGTCTTTTTTTGTTTTTCATAAGGAAACGGAACAATGGAAACGTTGAACCTTTAACCAATTTATTTTAGTTTCTTCAGTGCCTAGTGTTTTGTTTTGTAGCAGATTTCAGAGAGACTTGCAGATCAAGGAAGCTATCATACTCAAGTTCCTGTATTACAGAGCATCCTTTTTTTCCCTTATCTGAGCTAGCTGTCTTGAAGGTCCAGTCGTGCATTATATACATTAACATGTACTTTTCTGTGACTTAATATCACTGTGCATGCTGTCACACTCCATCAATGAATGTTCAAATTCCAAAAAGTTTTGTTCAATTATTTCAAAGTGAGTTGTGTGAATCAGACATATCTTCGGAGCAGTAATATTCTGGTTTTGGTTCGGACCACCACATGTGCCAGAAAAGGTACCTCAATAACATTGTCATGTAGAGTAGTTAAAATTTGTAAAGACAAGTTCCAATTTCTACATTGCCTTGCTTACCATTTACCTTGTGCCAGGTATAGCAAAATACTTTGTATGGAAGTGCTGCTTTGTATATTTTTTGTTAGACTGTAACAACAAAACTTCCTGCTGCAGTATATTGGTGACACATCACGTGATTGAATCTACAGAATGCTCTTAAGATCAATGGACATGCCCACAAAATATGTATCAGTAATTGCCCTTAGCTTGTCAAATGCTCTGCTCTCATTTGCTTCCTTTTATGTTCCCTGTATTGTTCTTACAGGCATCATTATACTCTGTGCAGATAGAACAGTGATCTTTTTATTAGTTTAAAGAAAGAGCAATTGTATTCCCCATGGAATATTCTGTTATAAAGGGTAGTTAAATTATATTCGAACCACTTGTGGTCTCTCTCTCTACTGCAGGAGATAGCCGGCAGTCGCTGGAGAAATTACGCCGGCGGAGGCGAACTAAAATCCTTACCTTATAATAGCTGCTGGAAAGTTTGACCTTCTGCTCTCTAACATGCAGCATACCTCATGTAAATATTCTTGCTCACTCTCCGAAGCTCAGCAGCACAAAATTCTTGTTATTTCTTGCACAATGTTTTCTCTAAGTTCCTGCAGTGTGTGAGGATTGGAACGATACACTTTATCTTTCAAAGAACCCCATAAATAAAAATCACATTTTGTTAGGTCAGGAGAACGAGGGGGCCACAAATCAACACTAATTATTCTGTCATCAAACACCTCTCTTATTGCATGTAATGATTTGGCAGCCGTATGTGCTGTTGCAGAATCTTGCTGGAACCAACCATAAGATTTCTCTTCTTCTGTCAAGCGATTGCAAAATGGCCTCAGAATTAACCTCTGATATGGCTCTGCATTTATTGTTTCATCAAAGAATATGTGAGTATTATTCTTCTAGCACTTATGGCACACCACACTCCAATTTTCTGATCATAATGAAGCATTTCATCCAGTGGCACAGGTTTTTCTGAAGCCCAGTATCGACTGTTGTGAGTATTCACACGTCCACTTAGATGAAACCAAGATTCATCAGTGAAATACAAAAGCTGTGGCTCAATGAAACCCCTTTTTACGGGTTCGAAAAACCAGTTACAATAATTCACACGTTTAGCGGGATCATTTAGCTTTAACGCTTGCACTCGTGTGTAGCAATAGGACTTCAGTTTCAACAGATTGTAGCATTTCTCACAGAAGATCGAGATACACCTGTTTGCTGCGCTAGTTTTTTCAGCAATTTTCGAGGCAAACACTCCAAAGCGTACCAATGTCATACAGTTTATTTTCAGTTAACACTCACCTCTAACTCAAATGTCCAACTTCTTGTCCAACACCAAACCCAAAGCTTCAAAATTTATTTACCATCGCATGTTGGTTGAGCTTGCAGGTGGTAGAGAGTTTGGAAACTTTTCAACAAACTCCCTGCGCACACCGCGAGCAGATTCATGCTTGATGTAAACTTTACCAATAAACACACATTCTTCCACAGATAAGTGACACACCATGTTTACTGCATGACAGAGGCACACTGAATGACAGAAATACCAATGAGAGTTGGCACCAGCACACTTTCTAGTGGGCATTGCCACTCCAAAGTTCCGGCAGCTGGTGCGGGAGTAGTGAAGAAGGGAGAGGCCGTGAATGGGTTCAAATGTAAGTTAACTACTCTATATAATGTCAAACTGGGAGGTTTTCTACCTCTTTCATAACAAATTTCTTCAAAGAGTGAATACATTTTAGCTACTGAAGAATCACTGTCTAGATATTTCCTTGGAGATGGCTTAGGTATGTAGTGAGAATCCTTTTTTGGAAAGCTCTCAATGGGACTTTTTGCTTACAGTTTATTTCATTGAGAATGTTTCCCCTCATTTCTTGATAAGAAAAAGAAACAGAAGCATTTCTCCTTTCCGTAGCCTTTTTCAGAGGAACATTGCTAACACACAGAGCATTTATAAACACTTCTGACACTCCCTCTTCTGAATCCCATTATTGTAAAATAAAAGCTAGTTTGCATTTAAATTTCTTAAAATTATTAAGATTCGAAGTGCTGTTGAAAAAGACAATATACATATTAAAATACATAATGAGTCACGTATTAAAACACTCTTCACTTAGGTTAGATGGTTAAGACCAGGAAATGTTTTTGGAGACATTCAACGCCATCCTCAGTTGTTTGGTGACTGATACCTCATCTAATGTACAATTGTGTGTCATCTATCTGCACGAGCCTGGTCTTGCCATTTTCATTTCTTGGACACAATGCACATCTTTTTCCATTTGGCATTTTTGATGACTCTTCCTTGATAGCTTCAGTAAAATAAGTCTTCTTTACTTCAATTCCAATGGCTTGCAGTGCAATCCCTATTCTGAATCACTCCTTACTCTCTGAATTTCTCCAGCTTTACTTCGCATCTTGTCCCTGTATCTCTCCCAGCTACTTCTTTGGCCTTGTTAGCATGCAACTCCAATATACTGCCCTCCGGAGTGGATAGCGCCCTAAGCCCATAGTCAAGTTTTCTCCTCTCAGCTGGTGGCTTCCCCATTGCTTCTACCCTTTCCATATTGCTTGGTGAGACAAGCCTCCTGGTTGATGTCATACTAGTTTCATCTTCTTCCTTCTCTCTCTCATCCTGCTGCATGCCACTTGTTGACATCTCTTCTCTCCTCACATCACTGTCCAATATCACAACTCACCATTATTCCACAACTCTACACGTTTTATAAAGGCCCTTGTTCCTTCTTCCCTGGCTTGATTTATTTTCTTTGGTAATCAACTCCCAATATCCCTCCCTTCTCTTCCATAGTTTTGGTCCATAAAAGTTCTTGTCCATTTCAATAATCTTATATTGCTCAGAAATGCCCATTTAAATTTACTTCTGGCTAACCTAACTAGGATTGGTCTGTGATTGTTTCATCTTCTTCCAATTCTAAAGAATGTTTCTTTTCAGATCCAGTAAATTTTGGATCTGTTTCTTCTACTATTTGTAGCAATCACTTTTTCTCTATTCTTGTCCATCATTATGTCTTCTTTGTTCCAATTCCATTTCTCTCTCCAATTTTTCTGTTCTTTCCTTGCATCCACTTAGCTCTTCATTTATGTCATTTTCATAATATGAAACACACATTTAACTCATCATTGCAATTATCTGCTTCATTGCTTCAGAGCCTTAGTTTAATGTTATCCCCCTTGTCAACATTACAGCTATTACTGCTAGCAACCACAAACATTCCTTAGTGGTTTGTAAGGTCATCACCCATCTTCCCAGTCTCTGTATACTAAGAAGCACCGTGTACACATATCCTGAGTAACACTGCTTATGTTACACTCCGTTACAGTATGTAAGCAAAGCAAAGCAATCTCTGATTACCCTCCCCTTTGAAGGACTTACAAGCCAAAGCCTGTGGTCATATGCCTGTCAGGGAGCTGCTGTTACAGCACTGTTCGATGAAATTGTCTTTCATTAACCTTACAAACAGTTAAAGGAGGTTTACAAGGAAGCATAGATGCCCTGTGTATAAAATTGCTTATAGTATGCAAACATGCTGTGTTTAAAGTTCTGTGAATATGTTAAAATTTGCAAAATTTGTCTTGAAACTGTACAACTTATGAAAGTGAGATGTTAACATTTTAGGCAACAAATCAGAGCAAAATTGCACTTCTACCGTTTAATTATATTTTTAGTGTCTCTAACTATTTACCTATGGTAAATACAGGAATAATATTGTATACCAACCAAAAATTTGATACCGAGGTTTCACCAGAAATACAGGTTTTCAAACTCCCTGAATCCATAAAAAATGTGTGTGTGTGCAAGAGAGAGAGAACAGCATAACTCAAAAACGTAAAGTTGTTTAAACACAAGATGCTGTATTTAAGTTCAGCGTCTTTGAAGGATGAGGTACAAAAATTATCAAGAAAATCCTCCCACATAAATTTAACATTACACTGAAAAATTTTTGTTATCTCTTTATTTTCTTAAAAATGGTTCTAACAATTTTAATTAAAATACCAAACATTTAAAATATTTCAAGACAACAAATCTGTATCTTAAATTTTCTGAAAATAGTCTTCTTTATTCTGGATGACCTTTGTATAACAGGTATACTGTAAGAGGTGGACAATATCTTCCTAAATAAAAAATGTAGGTCTCGTTAAAGTACACAGCTTAGGTCAAATAAAGTCTTTTATGATATTAAATATTTCTAATATATTCTTTGTTGTTGATTTAAATTTTCAAATACCTAAATCTTCTTCAAGTGGTAAGCTACTCTTGGTTTTTTCTTGTGCTCAGGTAAAGAACATGGAATTTCAAATCCATCACATAACAATCTGCTTTTAAAAACATTACCATTGCTTTAGCCTACTGTATCCTTATACTACAACAAATGTGTAAATGTATAACCAAAGTTTACCTAGATAAAGAAGAAGTAGGAAACAGAGAGGGTCCAGGTTCAATTTGAGCTGCCTCTCATGTCAAAACCGTCATATGATAACAGAACCTAAGGTGGTGATGCTGTAGCAGAAACAAGACTATGCTTTTGAAAGAAGAATTTGTGAAAGAGTGAGTAGAGAAAGTCATGTGAATACAACACATCAGAATCTGTTTAAATTCTTTAGTTATTCTGGCATTAAGGTATTTAAATTCTCCCTTTAAATTACATTAAGAAAGAGGGATAGGGAGAATTAGTTTGCGGAGGAATGCTATTAACTATCAATGAACTTCAGTACTTTTTAAAATGGGAAGAGCTTAGCTCTTCAGCGAATCAGGCATTGTTATTATATACTGCCATTTTGTTAATAGCCATCTTTTCATATTTCCCTCTCACTTGCACACTGTCTAACACAAGGTAAATGTAGGTATCTTGTCAGACACACTTGCTTTTCCTATATCACAAGCTTTAGCAGTACATTGTTCAGTACTTTTTAAATTACATTTTGCTCTTCCTCATTGTTGCATTTTTTAAAAAAATGTGAATATCCTAAAAATAATATTTCTGGCTTTGCAGTATCTACCTATTTGACTAGCCACAAAATTCTCACTTGTTCTATTGCTACTTAAAGCATCAACTAAGTACTGAACTCTGAAAGGTACACACAAGGTCCACTTCTTGCTAATGCATCTTAAGCTGGTCACTGCTGACCTTCTCCAGATGCAGCATTCTGCATACCAGGCTAAGTGAAATGTTGGCTTTCATCTTGAACAACAACAAGAGACAAAATAAACAAATACCTGGCGCTTGTTCAATGTAATTCCTTTAGCACCATCCTAGCAATAGTTTGCATTACAGTACTATGTAATTACAAATTAAAAATTATGGCTATTTCAGTACATACGTGGCTATGGCTGAATATATAGGCGTGTTTATTCATTTTTACTATAAAAGGTACTGCAGCTAAAAATATGAGTTTTTGACGGTTGTGTTCCCCTCTACCTTCTTCGTGGAATAATTTTTGCAAAATTAAAATATTTTGACCTGGCATAAGCTGTATTTAAGAATTGCACAGCACTTCCTACTAGTGGGAATGCAGTATGACAACATTGTAATACTCCCAATGGTTGATGGTCTCATGGCGCTCAAGGACCAATATCATCTCATTTGTAAAGAAGCTTAAGCACCTTCTATCAGTTTTCGTTTTTCCTTGTATCACCAAAACACTGAATATCTGTAAGGATCTTAATATCCATTTTATTAATGTGTTTACTACGACACCCAAAAACAAATTATTTTAAATAATAGTAAAACATTACTGTAAACAATCATATCATAAGGAATGCTTCCCATGCAAAGTTCACAGAACTGGATATTTATGATGTAATTAATTGGTATTACTTATGATAACTATGTATCATGCTTTAGATGGCATACAGTAGGACTTCAGATGCATAAGTTAAGGCACCTGTTTGTAACAACAACGTAAACAAACTAGTGTTAGCATTTTCTATTAAATGGATAAAACTGAAATACGAGCTGTGATAATGAACATCATTTTGATGGTTTAAACCCCAAGAGAGTCAGATTTGACATTAAAGGATTCTTACTTTGTTTTCAATGGTTACAGGTGGTCTGGCTAATTTCAGTGTGACCGTATATCCATTCAAAATGAGCACTAAGAGCATCCCAACACCACTGACTGATAAGATTGTAACTAAAACTCCATGCTGTACTCAGTGAGTGCTAATTCAAGCTACATGAATTGACTGACATGCCTAACACCTCAATATTTCCTGTCTACCATGTTTATACAAAGTTTTGGGCAATAGAAAGCTTTCTCATTCCTGGGTACAACGTTTGTTAATAATAGTTATAACTTCTCAACTGTGTTCAAACCTCTTTAATTAAAATTCCAGTGAGTCTCTCAGCCATTTTGTAACAGTAGATGAAACATACATTTATCACTACATGCCAGACACAAAGGTGCAGTCAAACAGTGGGTGGTAACAAGTGAAAATGCACCAAAGAAAGCAAAAATGGTTCCTACTGCATGAGAAACCATCGCTACAGGTTTTTGGAATTGTAATTGTGTGGTGTTAATAGACTATCACCAGAGGGGCAGAACAATCACCTAAAAGTATTACACTCCACTACTGGACCATCAGTAGGATGCTATCAGACTACACTTTCACACCTCAAGTACTCTTTCCTCATGTTACTGCGCCTTCACACACGTGTGGCATTGTTACTGCAAAACTGTATGAGCTTTACTACCCTTACTTTCATATCCACCAGATTTACCTCACAGTGACGGAATAAAGAAATACTTCTCTTAAATCTTGTGTTTTGTTGGTCATGCTGAGGAGTTTAAAAGCACTCTTAATGGCAAAATTGTTACTTGTGCTTTTAAGATAGTGATGATAATGGAGCACGATTTTGCCTAAACTTGTAATAGGTAACGTGCATGCAAGCTAAAAATATGTTTAATAAAAAGTGCATCCTCAAATTAACAAGAAATAATATTGCATTGTGATGTTATGTTATTATAATTCATTGGAAAAACTCCTTATAGTCTCATTTGCAAGGGTCTGAAAAATACTGCCAACATGGCAACTGGGTTGTGACATCATCTAGTATGCTGTGCCGTAATGCTGTTTATTTATGTTGGTGGTGAATATACACTGTTGGTTACAGTCTTATTTCTGCATGTCTTTCCTCAAAGTAACCAATGATGGTTTCAAAAAAACAAAATCAGATAATCTGCCATGTATGGATGCATAAATGGAAGCATCTTTTTTAGAAACAACAACTGTTTGGGGTTACCAAAATTCATGGATCAAAAGCATATTGATAAGTAGCAAACCTATCAGTTTGATACGCCTGATTATTAAAATTTGTTAAGCTGCAATAAATCTAATGATTATGTTGAAAAATAAGATGTGATTTTGTTTTCAGAAGCTGATAAAGAAGCATGGTAATCATATTTATTATTCACAATGAAGTATTAGGTTAAACATGTAGATTAAAATAGCTTTTCATTAGACTAACAGATTTGTTACCCATTAATTTGTATTACATATACACAGCATGCTACAGGAGTAATGGCTAAGAAGAAAATAGCTGTTACTTGTTCACATTATGAAAAACCAATGTAAACGTAATTAATTTTTCTTTCACGCAAGTTGTGTGTAGGACAAGTTTGGAAACATAGAATTTTTCAGTCTGATTCTGTCTTTCCAAGAAATGAAATGCTTAAAAGGTTGTAATTCTGGTGTAAGGATAACATGAAGCAAACAGCAAAAAAACAGTGGGTTTTACTTTGTTGCATGAAAATGGTGACGATAATGAGAGACATTAATTACTTAGCACAGAATGATCAGACGCTCTGATCTTTACTCTATGGCTTCTTAATTTGGCATGAGAAAAACTAGCCTATATTTGTGTAATATTGTATTTCTTACCACCCTTTATTAAAAACATATCTAAGTCAATTGAAATGTTAAATGCAGTTCTTAAAGGGGCTAAAATTGGCAAATGCATCATTTCAGCAACTGATATTAAAAAAAAATTCAGCACAAAAATATAAGAAAATGTAACAATACATGTAATGTACATCAAAAAGATCCTTGTAACAATGCATTCAGAGTGTCTATTGAATGTCAAAAACAAAAGCTAGTTATGTTATAGTTAGCTTCCGTCACAACATAAGGCACATTTTAAATGTGTTGTTGGCCAAGAAAGTGTTCATACAAAACATTTCTATTAGTCTGCAATGTATATTTGTTCTTTAAACAGTCAAGCAAAAACAAAAGAAGACAGGCAAGAAGCATAAAGCAGTTAAGCAGTTTATAATTAGATGCTAATGGAAGTGAATTGCATGCACAATTAAAGCACTTTTCAAAGGGTTTTAAAAATCAACAAAAAAAAAGGATAAACACAAGATAAAAGAATTTAAAATAAATATTGATATCAAAGATTTTAAACAGAAGTGCAAAGAAAGGGACTTTTCCTCACATTTCTTTGAAGTATACCATGAAAATGAGGGCCTAGATTTTATGTAACACTGCATACCAACTTGTGCTTTAGGAACTTTGGGATATAGACTGTCTGGAAACAAACAGAAATGATTCAACTGCAGTAGCAGCAAAATGCAGTGACATACTTGATATTGCAGTGTGAGCTGTCCAAAGAACTTCTGCCTTTGTTACATTGCTAGAATTTAGATAAATCAGTTTACTGCCGGTAGAACTATCTGCAACTGTACATTCCTGCACTTCTACAGTTTGTATCTTTTGTTACATTGCTAGAATTTAAATAACTCAGTTTGCTGTCAGTAGAACTATCTGCAACTGTACATTCCTGCACTTCTACAGTTTGTAGCTTTTGTTACATTGCTAGAATTTAAATAACTCAGTTTGCTGTCAGTAGAACTATCTGCAACTGTACATTCCTGCACTTCTACAGTTTGTATCTTTTGTTACATTGCTAGAATTTAAATAACTCAGTTTGATGCCAGTAGAACTATCTACAATTGTACATTCCTGCACTTCTACAGTTTGTATCTTTTGTTACATTGCTAGAATTTAGATAACTCAGTTTGCTGCCAGTACAACTATCTGCAATTGTACATTCCTGCATTTCTACAGTTTCTATCTTTTGCTACATTGCTAGAATTTTGATAACTCAGTTTGCTGCCAGTAGGTCTATCTGCAATTGTACATTCCTGCATTTCTACAGTTTCTATCTTTTGTTACATTGCTATAATTTAGATAACTCAGTTTGCTGCCAGTAGAACTATCTGCAATTGTACATTCCTGCATTTCTATAGTTTCTATCTTTTGTTACATTGCTATAATTTAGATAACTCAGTTTGCTGCCAGTAGAACTATCTGCAATTGTATATTCCTGCACTTCTATAGTTTGTATCTTTTGAAGACGATGCAAAGAAGTATTCTTTTACTGTTTTTCCTTCTTGTTTGTATAACCCATCACACCGAAGTATAACTTAGTTTGTACAAGTGATACTCTGGATAATGCATTGTGCTTTTTCCTGTTGCATATTAAGAGGCATTATATATTCCTGACTTTCTGATATCAAATTTTTTTCTGCATAAATCACAGTATGCATCATGCTTCTGTCCTAAAAGCTTAAGTCAAAATTTAAATTCATTCTGTTGCAAGCAATAATTTTGAAACCAGACTTTTCTCACATCTTAACTGAAGGCATAGAAACAGAAAAACACCTTACTAAAAACCATTCCAATTAGAAATTTACTGCAATCAGACATTCACACTTCAGCCCCAAAACATTCAAACAGTGATAGAGAGATCTCATTCACCTTTATTCATGCATATAACCTCTTTTACATGTATTTCTAAATCCTACAGAACACAAACAACTTTTCAGCTCCACTTTTGTTTGTTTCCTGTTCTTTTCATTGTCTAGTATAGCTACTAGATGCCTCACAAATGCACTGACTGTTTAACCTCTCTTTATAAATAGAGAAGTCCTTTCTATACAGACTACACAGTTAAGGATATTAAACTTCAAGAAACAACAAACAAAGAAAACAGAAAAAAGGTATATCTTAATTTAATGATCCTGTTCTACCTATACACACTATGTACTAATATTATTGATTCTTTCCGACTGAAACAAATGTCCAAGGTATAGTTTGTTGGAAGACATTTTCTGTGTTATTGGTTTAATGCATATAATGTGACCAATTCAAGAATGTTGGGAAAAATCTGCAGCTATAAAACTAAAATCATGAATGCTGCTTCTGAAAGGAACACATGGTGATTCACCGATTCTTGAGGTTACCCTTATGCTGTGAATTACAGTGCATCACATTAAGGTAGCTAGTAACTAAATAGCAAATAAAACTAGCAAAATCAACTGATCAAATCGATCTGCAATCTTGGCTTCCCATGCTCTGACACATACAGGATGATAGAGGGAGAGAATTTTCCTGACCATTATGGCCAATAGGTTAAATTACCTTCCTTTTTTTTTTAATTACTTGCATTATGAAAGTAGCAAATTCATTATTTTTATGTTTGTTTAATTACCTTTTATTACTGATAGACTTTTGACATTGTAGAATTCTGTAAAATATATTTAACACTCCTTGGCCATGGCAAAATCATTTTCTTCCTGATTACACTTTTTTAGCACATGAACAAACAGTTTCCTGGATGTATGCAATGTATTTGTGCACAGAGGAACTATACACAATTTGGAAACTTTCAGCTTCAACATCTGATGGAATTCATGTTGATCGAAAACATTCTGCCACATAAAACTTGCATTTAACTACAAGAGAAATAGTTTCTGCATTTTACATAGTGCAACATAATTTATTATTTTGTAACATAAGACAGTGATGCCAGATCAATAAGGATGCATTATTTTCTTCCATGGCTCCTTTGCAGATCAAATTGCAATAGCATTATACTTAAAGCTATTATTTTTACTTCCTGATATTATCAGAATAACTCATATGTGAGCATAATTACATTTTCATGCAAGTTCCCAATTGGTGATAGTTATGACAAGTGTATTTTCTTAAAATAGGATACCTGTATTTTATATATATAGCCCATTTGCTGCTGTGATATCAGGTGGGTGGTGAATAGTGCCAGTATCAACAACGTAAGTACAAGGTCTGTTCAAAAAATTTACTGATCATTGTCCACAACATTTTTCTAGGCCTAGCTTTTACTTATTGTGCATGATCTCCTCCACAATTGATACAGCGCTCCCAATACCATTTCCACTTCAGGAAGCTGTCTTGGTACATCTCATTCTCGTTCGCGCAAAGCGCCGTCTGCAAATTTTCTTTTATCTCATCTATCGTTACAAATCTTCGCCCTTTCAACAGGGTGTTCAACTCTGGAAATAAAAAGAAGTCTGGAGGGGCCAGTTCTGGAGAGTATGGAGGATGAAGCAGTACAGTGATATCGCTTTTTGTGCAATAGTTATGCCCCAACAGGGATGAATGTGTGGGTGCATTATCGTGATGCAAGAGCCATGAATTGTCTCGCCACATTTCAGGCCGTTTCCTTCTCACATGCGTTGCAACACATCCCGATAGTCAGTTGTCGAATGGCATGCACAATTCCGCTGATGTTCCTGACATGAGCATCGTCAGTAGATGTTCAGGGCGCCTTGAATGAGGGTCATCTTTAACTTCCATCTAGCCATTTTTAAACCACGTGAATCATTCATAACACTGAGTATGGCTTAAGCATTTATGACCGTAGGCTTCCTGTATCATTTGGTGTGTCTCTGTTAAGGTCTTGTTGAGTTTCACGCAAAATTTACTGCAGACGCATTGCTCCTCTAACTCTGCCACCTCAAAATTCACAAACTGTGCAACACAACATTCTACTCAATACGGCACTGAACAATAACTAATAGACACAGAACAATGAAACTTTCGGCAGTTACACATTAAACCAGACATGTGCAGGGATGCCAATCGCATTTCGCTCCAACACTGCATTGGTGCGAAATTATGAATGTTCCAGAATTTTTTTAAACAGACCTTGTATAACGTCCTTGATATCCCAGAGCATTGATTACTACGGAATCAAAGAGCAACACAAAGGCATAAATCATCTGAAACAGTGATGAGGAGGGGGTACATGGCCCTTCATCTTACCTTGTTGATTCTGTTGCAGGGAAGTCCTCATTTGCCACATCCTGTAACAAAACACCTCAAATGTACATAACGTTCACTATATGCAAGTTTACATATATTTGCAGAAGGAGAATTCAACAATTTTCTTTCTGACTTGAATGTCCTGCACACACAACATGTTTATTTGAATGTGGCTGCTCAACTTACATATAACATCAAGTATTTCTTAACACATTAACTGTTTATTCAGTAATGTTATAAAACTGTAATAAAATGTCAGTTTGGTTTGTTCTGCAAACAACTTACCTTAATTTTGCTGTACATCTGAAGATCTGAAACAGACGATGCTTCTGGCTGTGATTTCGCTTTTATTGATGTACTTTCCTGCCACCAGGTTTCTTCTTCAATCTCCATTCCTGAGACCATTTCTGAGACCATTCCATATACGTCATTGTTATTCTTAGTCTTTATTGTATCCAAAGAAGGTAGACTTTCTTCATCGCATAAGTCAATAACCAACACATCATTATCTTTAATTTTCAGTTTGTTTTCTGCCACACCGTCACTGTGTACTTCTGTTTCACTTTTAATCTTTCTTACAAGATCTGTAATAGGAGGTATTTCCTCTTCTTTGACTTTCATTTTGTTTTCTGCTTCACTGTCACTGTGTACCGCAGTTTTGCCTTTAATCTTCATTGGAGGATTTGAAACAGGAGATATTTCTCCTTTTGGTGAGCCAATGTCCAATACCAGAGACCCTTCTGTCATTTTCATTTGGATTGAATTTCAGAATCACTGTTGCTGTAGTGTCCATCTTAACCTTCATTCAAATACCTAAAAAACAAACAAACAGAGTCAGATTTTGAAGTAGATACCTGATGCACTTGGTGAATGTGATATAGGGGACACTTCCTGTCAAATGCAAAAAAAGACTCAAACCAAGGAAAATCTAAAGAAACTTGTTTAAAATTAATTCTTTTATCTTAAATACCAAATACTGATTCAGCATTTGTACCAGATACCTCATAAATGAGTACTGGAATATTAATAAATATACATTTCCTGTTCCAATTAAAGCATAAATAACTTCCTAATTAAAAGTGCTAGTGGCAACTAAAAATTTATCAGTGCTGCAATACTTTTATTTTGTAACTCATTAATATAAAAGAACACAAGATAATTATGTAATACTTCGGTCATGCAAAAGTAAAAAGCAAATTTAAAAAAATAAAATGCAATGTCATTGTGGAATCATTTTATCCTATTACATGTACACAGATGTTGATTGTTCAAAAAGCTTTGTTATGAAAGCTGCATGAGCCATAAGGATTTCAAGAGATGCAGCAGTAAGTGCTGGTGGCATTTCATTGTATGTATGAGACTCAGTCAATAACTAATGCCTCCTATTTTTTTTTTCTCTTGTAATTTGCAAGAAACTTAAGCTTTGATTACACAGCATGAAAGCCATAACATTGAGAATTAAATTGTCACTTTTTAATGTAATCCCCCATCCTTTTCCACATCTTTTAACCAGGGCAGGTATTTCTGTGTGGTAAAATGCAAGGTTTTACTTCTAGCCATTAACGCACAGATGTATTACAGCCTCCTCATCTTGAAAGTGAATCCCACAATGAGCTTCCTTTAATGGCCCAAACAGATGGATGTCTGATGGTGCTAGGTCAGTTCTGTATGGAAGATGAGGCAATACTTCCTATCCAATGTTCACAATCACTTCATAAGTTTGACGATAGGTGTGTGGTTTTGCATTGTCATGCAAAAGCAGAACATCCGCCATGGTTTTTGTTGGGCAAACCTGCTGAAGACGTGCTTTATGCTTTTTGAGGGTGCTGACATATTACAAGAATCTAATGTGCATCCCTGCTCCAAAACATCAACCAGAATCACATACTCTGTATCCCAAAACATGGGCACCATCACTTTGCCTGCCAATGGCACAATTTTGAACCTTTTCTTCTTTGGTGAGGTTGTGTGATGCCATTCCATGAACTGTCTCTTTGATTCTGGTTCAAAAAGATGAACCCACGTTTCATCTCCAGTCACAATTTTGTCCAGGAACTCATCTCCCACCAAATGGATGTGCTGCAAGTGTTTGGAGGCTATTGTTTTTCAAGTCTCCTTATTCTGGTCCATTAATATTACAGGCACTCACCGTGAACAACTTTTGAGTATCCCAGTTCATGAATAATCGTCACCACACTGCCTTTACTGAGGGACGTAACGTGACATAATTCATCCAGTTGCTCAATGTTCATGGAGTCACTACAGTCACGGGTCTGCTGTTCCACTGTTCATCAGGCAATGGCGTTGGCCCTTGAGCTTCATTACAGTGACAAATCCATCTTCCAACCATGCTGACATCCATTGTTGCATCACCATACAACTTTGTGAGTCTTTCATGAATGTGAATGGGCGTTTCACCTTCCATATTCAAGAATTCAAAGACAGAAAGCTGTCTAATATGAACATTGATGTCAGCATTTTTCAACAGGTAGCAAGCTGCCACCACGTGATGTAGGAAGTTGCTATTGCAGTGGAGTGGAGATGAAGGTTGGAGGAATTGCACCAAGTTCAAATTGTTCACTTAAATCTCTTAGTTTAGGAGGAAAAAAAGGCATTAATAGGAGGCATTACTTATTCCTTAATCCTCCTAATAAAGCAATACCCTCTTACATTCACACCTAACCTGACTTAACATACGATTAAGTCCAGTAAATACAGGAACCCGGGGTTACATTAGGGCTCACAATGGCCCAAGGACCTATGCTTGCCTCCTCCTTTTTCTAAAAATCACAATATTTTCTGGTGCATGTAACAAATCAAGGTTGAAATTCTACTACAGAGCTTTTTCGACAAAGTCAACATAAAACAATTTGATGTTAAAACACTGGCAGCAGATTAAAAACACTTGTTGCTCACTTACTTAAAATTCTTAATCGAACATGTTTCGAAGAGACGTGCTCTTCATCCTCAGCGAGCCGGCTGACTGATGTACACGTAAGGTAACTTCTTCCACTTCCTTGTTGCCCGGTGTGCCTCTCTTTCTACTGGTCAGTTGTAAGACATCGTCCATCACTGGTGTTTCAAAATTCATGACTCGATTTATGTTTTTATTGATGTATATATTTCCCCATACCGTTAATTCACTATGGTTCTTGGCTAGTTTTAAAAGTTTGATTTCGTGACTAATATTATGATTATGTGACCAAAAATGATGGGCTACGGCTGATTTATCTGTCTCTTTATATTTTGAAATGTTCTTTTAATCTGGTTTCCAAATTTCTCTTTGTCTTCCCAACATATATTTTATGACAATCTTCACAACTGATGCAGTAAATGCCTGATAATTTATTACTCGGAGTAGTATTTTTTAAAGGATGGTTGAGCAATTTTCTCATACTGTATTTATTTTGTGGAGCCAGTTTTATGTTATAATCTTTGAAAATCTTGCTGAATTTGTTGAACACTTTTGGGTGGTATGTGAATTTGCAGAACCTTTCCTGTGTGTCTCCTGTATTTAATGTGCTAACGTCCTTTATAGTTTTTTGTGTTCTATGTTTTTTTATGATTTTTGTAACAATGCTGGTCTTAAAACCATTCAAATCTGCGACATATTTAATGTGCTCCAGTTCTTTGTTATATTTACTTACAGTCAATGGGATGTTAATCAATCTATATATCAGGCTGTGAAAAATGGCATGTTGATGTGCTTTTGGGTTGAAATTGTTGTTTTTAATGTAATTATCTATGTGTGTTGGTTTCTTGTAAATTCCATATTCTAATCTGTCCATATTTCTCATAATTTTCAAATCGAGGAAAGGTAGCCATGCATCTTGCTCTATTTCAGTCGTAAATTTTATTGATTTGTCCTGCAGATTTAATAGTTTTAAGCCATCCTGGGCTAGTTTTTTAGGAACGATAGCAAAGATGTCATCAACATATCTGAACCATGTTTTAAATATGTATAGGAATGCTTTGGTAATATGCATTTCTAATTTGCTCATGCATAAATCAGCCAACAGTGGTGATATGGGATTGCCCATAGCCAAGCCTGAAGTTTGTTGGTAAAACTTTTGTTGAACATGAAACTATTTTGTGTGATCCATAAATCTATCAATTGTATATATTCTTTAATTTGTGCTGGTGAAAAACCATGTTCCGAAAGCCAGAGGTTTATAAGTTTTGGTATCTCTTCTGTAGGGATACTAGTAAATAGAGAGCTGACGTCAAATGATACTAAAATATCGTTCGCCTGAATGGTCACGTTTGTTAATTTATTAGCAAATCAAAGGAGTTCTTGATACTTAAAGATTCAAATCTTTCTATGGAATTTAAGTTACCTGATGTGTACATCAGTCGGCCAGCTCGCTGAGGATGAGAGCACGTCTCTTCGAAACATGCTTGATTAAGAATTTTAAGTAAGTGGAGCAACAAGTGTTTTTAATCTGCTGACCAGTGTTTTAACATCTTATTGACATGCTCCACTGTTTCAAACACTTCATTTTAACTATTAATTTTATAAAACAATTTATTAGTAAAACCGTATTTTCTTAATTTTTTTTCAGTGCCCAATTATTATAATTATATGCAATTATATAATATTGTTATTACTATTTTATGTGTTCTTTTAATATTATTTACTTACACATGGAGCATGACAAAGGAAGACCTTGATGCAAGAAGGAGTCAACTGGTTTTTTCGATTTGTGTTTTCTTTTTGCAACAACTCATTCTCTATCTTATAGTATTATGAAAATCCTCTAGATGTCAGATGTTGAGATATTTTGCTTGCAGAAGGTGTTATATCTAAATAACACTACTTGGTTACATGGAAGAAGGTGTTCACAAATTTTTAATTTGAAAGATGTTAATATTGGAAATAACATCTTCTTAGCAAGGTTATTCACTGTTTTGTGGGGGTTGGTACCTACAGCACATACAGTTTAAAAGCTTTCATTGTCATACCATTTTGCCACTATTGTGACATATGCAGTAACAAAATAGAGAGAGAAAGGAAGCTAGTGAAATTAACTCTCAATATAATTAACAGTTCAACATAAAGTGGCATTGAGGATGCCAATGACAGCAACATTTTGGTAGAGGATGATCAGAATGGAATCAATGTAAATGAACATAAACTTATACACCAATCCCAGATAAGAAAATCTAGCATTCATTCTGTCTTGAGCTGATCCTCTAAAGGATAACATTTAACCATGGCTTTAGAGTAATTAAGATGATACTACTTTATGATTTATGTGTGTGTTTCAGAAAGGAACAATACTACTAGGGGAACCACTGTAACAGATCACATACACAGTTCTGTAACATTGTGTAACAACAATGAAAATGATAATGCACTTTGTGACAATGAAGATGAAATCTTTAATGACTACGGTTCAGATCACAAACCAAGACCAGGTATGAAGAAATAAGTGTTATTCTATACCATTTATACTAACTTAATGGTATGTAACTTTGGGTTATGACTCATTCAGTATTCTCCCAGTGAGCACTGATCCTGAGGACAAAAAGGGTAAAGAGTAATGATACCCTACCAGCTTTTATTATTTTATATCTCCACATTTGTTTGATAATATATTCTTTTATACCTGTAAAATTGTATTTCAAGTACTAAATATACAAAGATGGGAGGTAACGTAAAGGTGATTATTAAATGTGCTACAGCCTTAAATAGCTGTGCAGTTATTTCACTATTTGGTGATTTATCATTTACAAGATAACATTAGATTGGTAAACTGATCACAGCTGAGCGCCCAAGTTGCAAGCGTACATATATGTGACAACAGTGCACTCCATTTAACCGGCACTGTCTTTTAAGCATGAGATGCAGTAAAGAAAAGAAAAGGAAACATTGTATAACACCTTTGATTTCAGAAAACTTTATCACAAATATTGCTTTCTATTTGCCACAAATATGGTGCACAAACTTGGAATGTATTTATAGCTAACAATGAATGAAAAGGCACAGATTTCTATCACATATGGACATAAGATGGTCATAGATGTTCAACATAGGTCTGTAGCTGCTTATTACCTTTTCTAGAAAAGCTTAGCTCCATCTACTATCTTAAGTATATTATAGCTGGGAGTGATTCTGTTGCTGTCAAAAGAACAATTTTCTGGTTGTATGTATATATGGCAATATATTATGCAAAAAGAAAAAAATACAAACAATCCCAATACAAATTCCTAGAGATGGGGCATACATTCATGGTTTCCGATAGAGACTTGGCAAGTGTATAAATGAAAGTAAGAAAGAGGGAAAACATTTTCAGTGTAGAAAAGTACTCAACATTAGTGACACAGACCCAGAAAAAGGTTTCATGATTGAAAGAAAGAAAGGTTATTATGCAGAACTTGAGCTGCTTGAAAAAATCAACGAATTGCAGTGTTAATGGTAGATTCTTTTATGCTGATTACATTTTTACTGATTTTCTTTGCTGGAAAGTTTCCATAATAAAGTTAGATGTTAATTTATTACACATATGTTGGAATTGTATTTACGGATATTTATTAAATATGCTGTATAGACGTAGCAGGATCTGAATAAAGAAGCTTATGGCATGTTACAGTGTAAACATACAGTAAATACATTTCAACTACCTAAAGCCTGAGCTTCATTGTTGGCGGACAACACTCAGTGCTATGCTCTGCAACACTGGCATATCGTCAGCTTACTTCTAAAACCTTGCAAGTGTGATTTTGTGCATTTTGAGATTTTGTGTGTTTTAATTACAATTCTTTATCCTCTATTGTTGTTTAAAACCTTGTAAATCTGAACACTACATTAAGGCTGATATTTAATAAAACGTAAATCTCGTATTTTTCTAAGTCTTTAAATGTTACCTTAAAAACTCGTAAGTCTTCACTTTATTCTGAAAGAAGGACTTAAAAGGTGTTATGAATGAACAGTGCTACCTTAAAAACTCTTAAGTATTAACTTCTTACTAAATTCAGCATACAAGATTTTATTAAGAAAATTGTTGCTTTTAACCCCATAAATCCTGTACATTGCAATAAGATTGGCAAATCTGTTTTCTTTCTTATAACCCAAGTTCAATATCAGAAACATAATTGCAGCCTATAAATAAACCGATAATAATGAAGGATACACTTGTTATCTCGGGTTTTATGCTGTCTATTTTTGACAATGACAGGTGGTATTGTATTATACAGTTGATCTGGTTTAGAAAAACAACAAACACTCTTCCAGCTGACGGCCATTCTTAATAATGTTGAATTACACTGTGTTTATGTACAATGAGAGATTATTTTGTGTGGAAACTTCATTCTGTGAGGTGATTATTTAGTGAGTGGCTTGTGACATCGTATTTCATATTAATACATCAAGAATTCTGACATTTTAATAGTAAGTACTCGTATTATAACAAGTTAAGGTAAATTAAGACTTCGTAGAATGTAAATGTAGGAGTTTTAATTAGGGCTTGAAATGGAGGAGAGCAAAACGAAATCCTATTCTGTTTTTTAAAACTTTGGATATCTTCCGTTCCCTCTTGTAAACAATGTGTAGCATCCCAGCCCGGTTTATTGTGTAATGAAACATTCTGCATAAAAAACGATCAAAGGAAACCAGAAATGACATATCAATAACAAATGTGGAAAATTTTTGTAGCAGCAAATACCCCTACAGTCTGCAGTTGTAATTTGAGTATAACATTCTTACACAGCTAGTATAATTATAGCACCTTTCTTACAAGGAAAATGTTGTTTCACAGCCTATATTACTGATAAACTGAATACTCATTATTTTACTTTATGCTGATTTTATAATGTAGTGCAGAAATGAGCAAACTAACTTTTTGTATTTTGAATTTAATTACTTTATGAAGTTACCTTCATGTTCCAGTTTACATTGAAGTTATCAAATGTCTGTAGGAAAAAAGGAAAATTCATTTATTTACTTAATCATTGTTTAAGTCATACATAATAATGTTAATAAAAACAAAGAATGAAGAAAGCCAGTGAAGTTTTGTACTCTGTTCTCACAAACTCCCAAGCTAGGCAATTTTAAATAAGTCTGAATTTTAAATTTTAATAGCTAATCAGTTTGACATAATTTAAACCAAAATACGAAAATAATGAGTGGGAAATAATATGATAGTTTGGTTAGTTAAATTTGAGGGTTTATTAGCTTTCTGTTTTGTAAAAATGTTTGTTCGGTCAGTTAGATTAGCTGTCTTTTTGGTAACGGTTTCTGATTCAATCCCTGGTTTTAAATAGTAGGAAGCAATCTTCAAATGGGAGTACTATTAATATAGTTACTTAAAGCAAACGTTTGTTATCTATTACTTGCCACTGCGTTCTCCCAACTTCATTTTTAACAAAAATGAGTTCTAGAGCTCAGAAAATGTTGAACATTTTGGGAATACAAGTACCGTTGGCTAGAGAACATAGACAAAGTTTAACTACAGAAGCTATTGAGAGAAATGAAGATAAAGAGAATGAATCTCAATTTTCCTCAAATTTTGTGCAATCAAATAAGGTTGAATTTAATATTCATGGTTTAGATACTGAAAACACTGAAAAGGAGCTTCATGGTTTAGGTTCAATTAAAAATACAGGTTAAAAACATACCATTCTAGGTACGTAATGGAATGAGAAATGTCTTAAGGCAGGAGAAAATCTGATAGAGAAAAGTAGTGGTGTTGTTGAGTTCGATGTAAATGATGATGAGCATTACACTATTTTAGAACTGCCATCTTTATCAGGAAACAAAATAAATTTACATTTTCTTAAGATAGATTCAGATGACATCCCTCAAGGGGAACTTTTTGTTGATGAATTAGGCAGTCTAGTTACATTAATTGAGGGTGAACCTGAACCAGATTCCGTTGACAACAATTGTCAATTTATACAAAGTGATACTACTTTCATATAAGTGATGTCACAGAAAACATGAACAATGAAATTCCTACAAGAACAAGGAAGCGCAAAATAAATTTAGTAAAAGAACCTATGTGGACATCAGAGGAAAAAAAAAAGATTGGAATGCATGGTAAAGCATATAGGGAGACCAGAAGATCTGGAAGTAAATGGGAGTGTGGTATTAAAGAGCAGATAGGTTAATGGGAACTATGTGCAGCTGCAAAATGAGCACCAAGTCCAAGAAGATATATTGCAAGACTGTAACAGATAGTGACAGGAAAGAGAACTTTGAAGCTTCTGGAGGAAGTCATGGTGCAATATCTAATAGATAAACATAATGCAAAGGCCAAGAAAAATAAGAAAAACTGAAGTTTCCAGAAGAAAAAAACAGTAGAAGCGTAAGGGTCTGCAAGAAAATGTTCAATATATTATCTATTAGGGAATGAACAGTCCTAAACTGGATTAAAGAAATTAGGTATAAAAGTGATAATCCATGAATAAGGGGGAACCTCGAATGCAACAAATGAACAACATAGGCACGTGAGATGTGAAAAGAAAAGAAAATGCGAGGAGGTGAGCAAAACAAAAGAAAATACTTATATCATTCTTTGAAGAGCTCCTAAAGATTGTTTCTTAGTATTGCAGAGTTTCGTCTTCAAAAAAGTATCTAGAGCCATTATGGAATTCAAAATCAGCATTCAGTAGGGAATATGAAAAGTATTCTGAGCGAAAGAAGGTTAAGGCAAGTCTATAAAATCATTTCATGAGGTATTTTATGACATGAATCTAAGCCTCTTTCTTCCCAAAAAAGATAGATGTGATCTTTGCTGCTGCAGCTACAACTCTGGAAACATATCAGAGGATGCTTACAGTTCACATATCAGCAAAAAGAAAGAAGCAAGACAGAAACATTAAAAGACAAAAAAACTGTGAAGCATGCATATACAATGGATCTAGAGTCTATTTTGTGCTCAAATTTGAAGGTTTTGTCCATCTATTATAAAATGAAGCTTAAGGTTCATAACTTCACAATCTATAATGTGAAAACTGGAAATACATATTGCTATGTGTGGTACGAGAGTGAAGGAGGATCAGTGTTAATGAATTTGCTACAATTCTTGCAATTTCATCTCAAAACATGTTATGTGTGACGAAAAAGATGAAATAATATTTTACTGTGATGGTTGTGGCTATCAGAATAGAAATGTGACACTAGCAAACACACTACTTGTTTTGGCTAATGAGATGAACATCTTTATAGTTCAAAAGTATTTGCCAAAAGGCCGCACACAAATGAAATGCGATTCAGTGCATTCTTGCATAGAGAGGAAATTAAAAAATCAGGACATATACATACCTGGTAGCTATGTTGTAGTGTTTAAGACAGCAAGACTAAAACCTAAACCATACAAATTATATTAGCTAAGCCATACCTTCTTAAAAGATTATAGTTCATTGAAGACATTCTCCTATTCGTCCAGGCATCAAGAAAGGGGACCCTACAATCAATGACATGTGTTGCCTGAAGTACTGCCCTTACATGACAGCGCGGTTCAAAGTTGATTTCAAAGGTAAATAAAGTATAAATCTTGAACAAACGTACATTTTGAATTAACACTTATAATTATATCTTTCCTCTCAGATGAGTGGCAGGATGTGTGTATCAGAACAAAAAGTGGTAGTGAAAAATCTTCTGAGATGATAGTTGCTGGTCTGTACAGTGCTCCCCTTAGAAAGACAAATTCATTGACTTGCAGGTACTGAGCCATTGGTTCAAAAATACTTCCATTCATTTTATAACAATTTGCCTTAAGAATAGGATACATTGCATAGCACCAATTTCATAATAGTCTTTTGCAAATATATTAGAGAAAAGTTACAAGAAAACAAGGTTAAAATATATTTATTTGTATGCTTTTTCTCATGTTAATACCAAACCAAGTCTACATTGATTAAATATTGGACTCAAAACTTTGAAAGTTAATAATTACTTCCAGGAGTTCATTAATAAAGCAGTGTAAATCTTGTAAAACCTCTGAAAGCTTGTAAATCAATAAGGTACATAAGGGAAATTTATTAATACAGCCTTACAAGTCTAATAAACTCTCATAATACCCCACAGGTCACTAAAGGCATTCCAATATTTGATTACCAAAACCTTGTAAGTCTCATAAAAATGTCAATAATATTTAAACGTTCGGAATGATGCATCAAATTAGTAAATTGTAATGTGAGAAGACTTTTCACAAGAACTTGACTAACAAAAGTGGTTTTACAGAGATGTAAAATAGTTTTTTCTTACCCTCCTGTAAAACTGTCTGGAAGAGAGATACGAGTTTTAAAAGTAAGCCACCGATATGTCACTTGAGGCTGGCTACCGTACCATGTACTTTGACTAAGAATATTCTTGTGAGAGATTAATGAAACCCTCAGATTACCTTAAGCATGGCCTTTTTTATTTTTTGCTGTTGTACTGCTACCAGCATGTATCTTTTGACAGCTTTGTTAATTTTTCTGAACTTGTTGATAATAATATTTGCACCTATTTTTAGCCCTAGAATGAGTTGCAGGCAAGAGGAGGCCATCATGCTGTAGCAAGCCACAATAGTCTGATTTTCTGATTCACCCGTTGTTAGGCCTAGGTTATTGTGTGCAAAGAAGCTTATTTTTATGAACGTTATGTTTTGGCGACTTGTACATGTGTGGTTTAGTAAAAAAAAAAGTTGGTGTGATAGTGGTGTTTGTGAATTGGGTTGTAAGTGGAATAGGTTGTTTGCCGCAGTTTTTTTAACAAGTCTGGAATTAAAATATGGCCTAAATTCAGGCACTTTTAAAAATTCGGAGCTGCATATTCAACCAGTTCATGAGCATGGTAACAGTATGGAATTTTAATATCTTTAAGAAAGAGCTAAGGTCTTTCTTCTATACTCACTGCCCATATACTATGGAGGAATTTTGTAATATGTCATGCAAGATATAAATATTCAATACATAGGGCAGCCGGAATATGATGGTGACTATACACTTATTTGTTATTGTCCTACTGTAATGCATGTTGAGATGTGGAATGGTGATGGTTTGCAAATTTTCATTTCTTAGATAATGCATGGTGTGGAGAGAGAGAGAGAGAGAGAGAGAGAGAGAGAGAGAGAGAGAGAGGGAGAAATGCTCTTGGTGTTGGTTATGTTATTAGTTAAGTCCTTGGTGCTGGGTATGTTTATTGGTTATGCTGCATATTTCATAATTGTATGACGTGTTCAATGTCCCTGAGCACTACTCGTAGTGGGGCCAAATGAACAAACAAACAAATAACGCCAGTATATGGTGTCCAGTTCTTAAACATTTGACTATGGTCAATCCCTTTCAATCTATAACCAAATCTATAATGTAGCTATTTCTGCAAAGGTTTATATCAGTTAAAATGAAGTAGACAGTAAAATAAACATTTGTTAGGATAATTTGTACACCCAGTAATAAACGATAAAGGGAAGAGAAATTCATGTGAATGTAGGACAAAATTTTTATTTTTCGCTGTCATGCCATTACCAGTATGATTCTTTGGTGGTTTTGTGAAGCTTTAGCCTTATCTTTTATGCATGTATGGAGTATACAGCTTTGAAGAAAGCATTAAGTCAATGTTGGTGGTCTGGATATGCTCTATCGAATATAACTTTGGCAAGCTATCCACTGTAATGTTTTTTGACCATATCTGGGAACTTTACAGTGTAATTCTCTCATAGCCCATTCTATATTTTGAGTATGTTTGCCGGCACCTGGATCCATGAAATTTACACTTAGGGTGATGGTAAAGTGAATAAATTCTTCTTTATAAGGACAGTCATAAGCTTTCCAGCAAACACTGACAGTTTTAGTCCCTGGCAAGATACATTCCTTTATCGTCGCTAAGAAAGAATCATTGTCACATTTTTCAACAGGCACAACAAAATGTTTTATGGGTTATCTCTCTCTCTGTCTCTACCCCTCTAGAAGTCTACTACCTCTGAATTAACTTTCACAGTTATATTTTGTTTTCCCTACCTTTGCCTCGACTATCTCTACTGCAACCTCATTTCCACCTAGTCATTTTAGCTTACAGAACCACCAATCTAGACACACTTATCAAGAAAATGAGCACCAGTCAACCACCATGTGAGCAGAAATGTCAATCTCACATTACAGAAAAGTTTGTTTGGATCTTTGTTTAGACAGTACAATATAAATACACAGTTTGTTTCCACTGTCAGGTGAACTTTGGAGAAAAGCTGTGTCATACACTGACACTTTAAAGCCGTACTCTTTCTGTTGTTTGCTTTTCTTTCTTCTTTTTGACAAATCCCATTTTTTTTCTGCACCGGAATGTTTAGAGTTCCAGTTTGCAACAACATAGCACCACAGCTTGGACAATTCAGAGTATTTGACAATACACCATGATTTATTCAGAAACACCCTTAATTTTTGTGAAACTAGCACAATTTTGATAAATATGGTTGATAACTATCCAACTAACGCGAGCGTTGAATCCCGCAAGTTTTGATGTAAGCACTGTCATTTTACACATTAAACTGCTGCCGATAGCAAGTTAATTATGGAATTGAACATGTACTCTCTCCTTGACATTGTGACATATATTCCTATAGCCAATAGGAAGCATGGTGAACTATGGCAAAAATAAAACTGCCAATTGACTACGTAAGGTAAGCTACAGAAATGATTGGAAGTAAACAGTAACCTCAATGCAATGTTACCAAACAATATTTATGTTTAAAATGTACATGTTTATTTAACAGCTCTTAAGTGTAACTATGATGATTAATATTCATTACGCATGTTTCCAACAACTAACAGTACAACGGATAGCATAATAGGCTTTGAAGCCAAGGGTTTCTGGATTGAATCTTGGTCAACTGGAGGTAGTTTGTGAAATTAATGTAAGTATGTATACTGATTAGGATACTATAATAGTATAATATGAAAACGAAGGATGAAAGGAGATGAGCAGTGAAAATGGGAAAGAGGTGTAGGAGGATAATAGGAACAAGCCAGCAAGTCCACTTTTCTCCATCATCTCCCTACCCATAATCCCCCCATACCCACGCTGGTCCCATTATAGTGCAAAACTGGCCTAAGTCACAGTGTACAGAATTAACAACCCAACTTCTGCATAATTAATGAAAGAAAAGCACAACAGTTAAAAAGCATCTTTGGGAGCTGGGAGACAATGAAACTGGAGGAATTTGGAACTGTAAAATATAGATACTCCTTCAATGAAGAGTCTGAATGAGTAACTGTGAATCCAAAGAAATACAGAAATGGCAATTCACAAATAATGCCAGATAAAATAATCCTGCAGAACATTGAAAATGCATCGAAAATTGTTGCTCTCTAGTGATGATTATTACAGAATATTACAGAGTCTATTACAATAGTTTAAAAAGAGAACATTAAAAACACTGGAATGCCTTTCTCAAGCACCAAAGGGAAGTTGTTCAAATTAAGGAAGGTACAAGCCTAAAATTCCTCAACCCATGAACAGAAAATCCACAGAAATTATTATTTTCTAAGTGAATAGGAAATTCAAATAAAGAGATTACAAAACGTTCTATATTGATTTTTCCTAAGTATTCTTAATTATCAGAAAAATAAAATCTGGGATATGCATTGATAGAAGAGTTAAAATGCAAAAATTATGTATTGTTAAATGTACACTTAAATGGAAGTGGAAACTATTATACTGTTCATGTGAAAATATTACTCTTTTAATAAACAAATTATTGAACTTAACCCTCTCTTCTTTTATATAACACACTTCGTGCCATTCTCTCCAATCTGCAAGAAGGTATTAACTCAATAATTTTTATAAATACCTTGAAATGAAATTAATTTCAAGGGTAGAGCATTATACTCACATTATAAAAGAAAAATGTGAATATGTTTATTTGCTATTCTTGAAAAAGTCGGTAAAACACTTGTTTACATAAAGCTCCAAAGCCTTACCTTAAAATATCCGTAAACTAGTAAAAATGAGTAAACACCTTTTTGAGCCAAGGTCTTCAATTAAATTCTGTGCAACGACTCTATTTACTATGGTGGCCACGCACAGCTCCTTATTAAAGTACCAATATCACAAATGTATTTCTGCTGGATACCAGCCGCTACCAACATAATATGTAACAACATCGCTGGACATTTAACAAGCAGGGAGCACACATAGGTGATGCTGATTTGTGCGTATTTGATGTTTTGTGCATGTGTAAAATAAGTAATGCATGTTTTCTATAAGGGTAAATAAAAAGTGAAATATGCATAAACATGGGTATATCGCACAGAAATATGCGCGGATTGTGTGCAAAAGCACAAAAATGAAACGCAATAACCCTTAAAACAAAACACATAGATGAAGCCAAACATAAATATTGTTTAAAGCAAAGCATACATAAACTCTGGCAAGAAAAATAAAAAAATTTCAAGGTTTTTTTCATTAATTTTTACTTATTCCACCGCGTACGCCTTAGGTAGAAGTGTTGCATTTCACCAGAAATAGACGCTTTGAGGCCCATAAGTACAAAAAGCCTTTTGCTTACTTTACTGCATACCTAAAAAGGTAGAGGAGGTATTGTATACCACACAAAAATATTGAGATTTCACTGGAAATACATGTTTTGAGGCACCCTGAAGCAAAAAAGCATTTTTAACTTTTCTACCATGTACTTGTAGGTAAAGAAGGTATTCGTTAGTTTTGCTTTCGAAAGATGCATTTCTTGGACTCATAGAGCTTCAAAACATGTATCACCGGTGAAATCTCGGTATTGGATTTTTTGTGTAGAACCGAATACCTCCTCTGCCTGCTAGGTACATGGGTGAATAAGTAAAAGTTATTTATCTTTTAATTCCAGGGGTCTCAAAACATGTATTTCTGTTAAAACATCGCTTTAGAATTTTTGTGTGAAATAAAATATCTCCTCTATCTACTAGGTACGTGGTAGAATAAGGAAAAGTTCTTTTTCTTTTAATTCCAGGGGCATCAAAACATGTATTTCTGTTAAAATATCGCTTTAGAATTTTTGTGTGAAATGGAATACCTCCTCTAGCTACTAGGTACATGGTAGAATAAGTAAAAGTTATAGGTTTGTTCCAACATACGGTTCTGAACGGGTTCCGAACTAATTCCAACACATGCTAATGCACATGCGCCAGTCCGGTACGCTCACAGAACTAATTCAGAATTTTGTGTGGTTGGAACACTACTTGAACCGTTCGCATTCTGTCACGGCCCTCTTCGTTGCACGGTCAATCAGAAGACGATCAAATATCTACGTTTACAGCGTTGATGAATGAAATCAAACTCAGCGTTTCTTTCATACTGATTCCAGTCCTAATATTCGAGCAAAAATAAATTGCGTTAGTTTATCGGCTTATAGCCATTGATACTGAGTTATTGCGAATAACAATTGTAATTTATAGATATTATATTTAAACCAGAACCTGGAAAAAGTAATTTAACACAATTCAAATTTAACATTAGGTTTCCTGCTACAGAAGCTTCTAAACACAATGTTTAATTTAAAACTCCAATACTCTGAGACAATGACACCCCACATAAATTCTATTCCGAACGTAATGCAAATAATACAAAACTACATGGTACCAATGTATGCTTATGATCAGGGTTAGGATTTTTGGTTGCAAATTTCAGATGAAAAAAGGAAGGGAAAAGGTACTCAAATGAGGTGAAAAAGGCACAACAAGGTGCTGGTTTATTTAAGGGGATGCACAACTGAAATTGCTATTTTCTAAACCATCCATTCAATTGGGCTGAAATTTTTATTTCTTTATATATAATTGTTTTGTGAATTATAGCCCAGTCTTAATAATTCTCGGAACTGCGCGGTTGAGGTTATTGTCGTCTCTGCCTGCCCAGGCTTCGTCTCCATGTAAACAGATGACGTCTCTCACAGCAACAAACTCACATTCCACGAACAGCAGGCTACTGATTCTGGTGGGATAGAATCACTCATTGTCAATTGCATTATTGCGGGCAGTAAAGTGAGAGAAAGAGGTTTTCGTCGAACACAATTATTTTCCATTGTTGCGGGTGTGCTTTCAATTCCCGCGCGGCGTTTACTGAAAGAGGTAGACTTACTATTCGCACGTACACAGCAAGCTGAGGAGACGTTAATTGAAAGTTAAAGAATAAATTGGAATGAAACTTAAAAGAAAAAAGGGGATTATGGGCATGGTTGGGGGGAAATGGTATAAAGGTGCCAAAAAGGGGTAAAGGTCCCAAAATAACGGAATAATGTTTAAATGGATTTCAATCCTCATCTTCGGAAGTCGATGCATCATTAAAAAGATCACTGTCACCTTCTAAATCACTCATTATTGTTATCTTTGAATGCTGTTTTGCTCCCTGGCTTTGTTAGACGTTTGTTCTTTTCCTCAAGTATGTCGCCATACTACTCAACAGCGAGCAACTGCTTACCAAACACCTTTGCTATTCCGTATTGAGAAATAAACACGAATGGAGGAATAAATTACATATTCAAACTTATTTTCTACTGAATACAGAGAGTATGTCGCTTTTTCAATACTCTCTGTCGGGTTTGTTCCAAGCGATTAGAATCGATTCTGAATTAACTGAGTATGCGCTGTAGACCATACAATCTGCGCATGTCTGGAATTTTCAGTTCCTATTCTTAATCACGAACCGATTTCACTCGTTCTGAACTAGTTCCCAAATACGTTGGAACAGCAAACTGGAAATTCAGAATTGGTTCTGAACTGATTCTCTGTCGTGTTGGAACGCCACTTAGCTACTGCGCACACTCAGATAATTCGGAATCGATTCTGAATCGTGTGGGAACAAACCTTATGTTTCTTTTAATTCCAGGGGCCTCAAAACATGTATTTCTGTTAAAATATCGCTTTAGAATTTTTGTGTGAAATGGAATACCTCCTCTACCTACTAGGTACGTGGTAGAATAAGGAAAAGTTCATTTTATTTTCATTCAAGGGGCCTCAAAACATGTATTTACGGTGGATTCTCGGTATCTAATGTTTGGGTAGAATGCAATACCTCCTCTACCTACTACGTACATGGCAGAATAATGAATGAGAAAAAGAATAAGTAAACACGAAATTTAAAAAACAAAAATCAACAATTCTAAACTTCATAAATTGCAGACTCTTCCAAAATTTCATGCATATTTATTGTGTAGTTTACGCATGCTTTGCTTTAAACACTATTTATGTTTGGCTTCATCTACGTGTTTTGTTTTACGACGTCTTTACTTGTCACTTGTGTTTTCGCCTTATATCCATATTTATGCACATTTCACTTTTTATTTCCCCTTACAGAAAACACGCATTATTTATTTTACGCAGGTCTTCATTGCGTGCAACATCCATTGGTTATCCAGGTTCTACTCTTATTCGAAATCCGTGTTTCAAAATATAATCGACATTTAATATTGTGTGTGTGTGTGCCTTTTCTACGTTTGTTGGACGTCAAGCGATGTTAAATATTACGTTGGTAGCGGCTGGCAAGACGCGAATATACAGTTCTTTAATAAGGCTCTGAGCGCGGTCGCCATAGTAAATAGTGTCTCGCACAGAACTTCAAAACAAAAGGAAAACTTGAAAATGGTGAACCAGTTTATAAATAGATTGTACACGTTTCTTCTAGTTTCCTCCACCGTGCTTGCTCGTTGCACCTCTTTTATTTTGTCCACTCCATTTCTTGCTGTTCAACTTTACCTATCCTTCAAACCCTAACCTTAAATTGCCATCTCTTGTTGCTTTTACAACTCACCTTTGTTTTCTAAAAACAATATGTTTTATATGTCAAACATCTTTGACATGTGGAGAGACGCAACACTCGTCGTCAATGACCAAGGTAACTAGAGTATAGGTCAATGACGTGTTCTCTGAAACTATGGCCTGCGTGTACTACTCACTCGAGGCAAATACTTAGGTCTTCTAACGGCTTTTATTTTAGTAATGTCATTAGTGACCATTATAGCCACTATTACTATTAAATAAATTGTAATATTAGCACCTAGAACGCCAATCTCAATATAACTGAACGCAGTAAAAAATCACACCTACATTTCCACAAGTGACTTTACAGCACAGAACACCAAAGTATAAGAAGTGCTACCCTAGTGTTAAATTGGTGGAAACACGAAGGCGATCGCAGCGTGAGTAGTGATCGGGGATGGAACTAAACTATGAAGAATCGTGCTCTCGGATGATGACGTCACTCGTAGCTACTACAGCTGTATTTTTCATTCCCCCTAGCTGTCTGCTCAGCTGATCATATGTTCTAATACTGTATCGCTACTGATGACGTACAAAGTTAATTACGTGAGCTTAAATAATCGTGATTACACTTTGAGTTATTCAAATTTCTTTTTAAAGAAGTCGATTAAAGCTCACATAAAATAACTTGTCACTGTCATCTGTAGCAATACAATATTAGAACACAATTATGATCAGCTGAACACCTCACAGCTAGGTTAGTATGAAAAACACAACTGTTTATTCCTGTGTAACTTATTTAAATTATCCAATAGTCGGCATATACATTGCTTTTTATATAATATTATTTAGGTTAATAGTGGTTGCTGAATGTTTCTATTTCATAATACATACGTATTATGAAATGGTCACATTTAAACTTTTGAGAGTGAATGAGATCAAGCACCTTGCAATAATTTCTTCTGCATGCTTCATAGTAAAATCTTTTGCACTTAAACTGCCCCCATGGTTTGTTTGAACTTGCAACCAACCAACAGTAGGATGTGGAATTTGACAGGAAAATTGGAAGAATAACACATGTTTGACACTTGTTATTTTATTCTACTCTTAGATTGCGCAATACAATTTGACATGAATAACTTAACCCCATTTCCTACAAAGAAACTTCTGCACACATTATATGCAATAGTGTAGCTATTGTTTGTCATTCACTAAATCGCTATTAGCAGTGCAATAAATGTTATTAGCAACTTTCACCACACCATTTAACACTATTAATGTCATTGTCACTCTCTGTGCTCTGACGAAGCACCATCACTGGACACAAATAGCCACAACTTAACTCCAACTTTCCATTGTGTATATCCTAGAATTAAATAGAACACACATGTTTAAACTACCTTTAAAAGTAGGTTTCTGAAATGAGAAATTGCTTACATTAAGGAAAAATTTGTGGTTACAAACACCTTGTGATTATATTACACACTATCCACTGTAAACCAGAGTTCTCTCTGATGTGAACAAAGCATATGCTTCCTCTTGTCATGAAACTAAGCACTACGCTTACGCCAATGTAAATAGTTCCTTAAACGTATTGCATCATGAAATATTGGAGTAGGAATGGTATAGAACTACACATTTTATTGCGGTTATCGTAAGAACTCATTCTTAAAGGTAATGGATATATAACAACTGTTAAGAGATTACAAAATATGATTTTCTTAATTCTACCTGCTATTGCATTAACAATCAAAGAGTATCTTTTTGTTAATTACCAACTGTATGGATGACTGCTATTCTCTTGCCTATATGAGAAATGCAGCAATGAATTCGCAGCTGTGCTATCTGAGTACCAAATAAACTCTTTGCATAACGCAGGATATATGATAAGCAAACAGTCATTCATAATATGCTAGCACTCATATGCTCAGCTCAGGTCAAATCTTCGATTTTATCAGTTAGTGTTTGAGTTGTCATGACAAAGGAAGAAGTGCGTACTGTGAATAAGCTGTTTTACCACAAAACTGGGAAACCGTTAAAAAGTGGCAAAAAGTTTTGTTGATAAAGTGCTAAATGAGAAGGAAATAACACTTTTATTGTAAAACCACCACCACTTTGTGTTACTTGAACAAAATAAAATTCAGTATACGCAAAGGATCCATGGAACTTTTCATTGAATGTTCAATGAATCAGATCTTTTGAAGGATCCTTCGAACTGTTATTTATAGTGAAATTTTAGACACTTTTCATTAAAAGAATTACTAACCTTCTGTGAATTCAGAAAACTAAGCTTATATATATATATATATATATATATATATAAACTAACCTAATGCTAATCTTCCATAAATTCAGAAACCTAAGCTTATATAAAAAAAACCTAACCTCACATAGTACCTCGGATGCAATGCGCTATATATGAAAAGCGTTTAAAATACTTAGTGTGTTAAAATGTTCACTATAAATAACAGATCAAGGGATCATTCAAAAGATCCAATTCATTGAAAAGATTCATGGAACCTTCACTGAAAAGAGCATGGGTTGTTTGCATATACAGAATAGTGCACGAGTATATACATTCAGACAAAAAAATTCAATGCCATGCCTGGGATTCAAACCCGCAATCTTTAACTTGCCATACCACTGCTCTGCCATCTAAGACTCTCTCTACTCACAGTAAGCTATTTTTATAAGTATTCTACAAATGATTCATCATATATCGTGATTAACTTCATGTTTATCATATGTGCTAACTTAAAAGGCTTCAATACATTTAAAAATATTAAATGCCCATTACTTCAAAACCTTTGATTTTTGCACAAAAACATGATCGTTTAAATGCGCATACATTTCCTATAATATCCTGCAACTTAATTTCTACTGCACTATGTGTCTTTAAGGGAAGGATTTTGTATCATCAAAATTGCTACAAAGTTTAAATGGTAGAAAACAGACAAGAAAGATTGAAACCACTTTGGAATTTCAAAGCCTCAGAACACATACTGAAACTGCTAATTTCACTCAAAACAAACACTTCAGTTATTCTTGGAAACAAATGCTTTTGAGCATCTGTACTAACAGATTACAGGGACATTAATTGTCAAAAAAGCTACCAGAATTTCTATTTTCATACACCATTGTCAGTTCAAAAAAGGACATAGTGGCAGTTAGATAAAAATGCCCAAAAGAGGGTAAATTACTGAAATATTTGTGAATGATATCAAATATCTTTCTTCCTTCTGTATTAAAAAATTTCATTTGGGCACTGTCTTAAAAGAAGTATAGTATCATTGGCATGCTATCCTTGCAGTTAGTGTGTCAGTCCACTAATAATCCTACATTTTTTAATTATACACGAGTATCACTCGCATGATCTGCATCTATGTGTTTGAATATTAGCACAGTAACATGGTAATTAATTTGCATTAAGGTTGATTTTACCTTACCTACTTTTGGCTGTGATCTCCACCCATCAATTATGAAGTGCAAACAAGAAAATTAATCGTATGGACAATATCATCTTACAGTGTGCCCCACGGCGATGAATATGATGTGTTATATTGTCCAACAGATGTCACACTATGCCATGCACTAGCTCAACACATGTCACGTATGTCATATGTTTATGCTGCCAACATATAACAAATTAATGCCGCCAAAACGAAAATTAATGCCGCGAATGCGGAAACGACCACAGAGTGTAGCCCAGGGATCTTAAGACAACCTGTGCTTTATGAATTAACGGAAGGTTACGCTTACGTTAGATTTTTTATTTATGTAAGCTTTCGAAAGGTTAGGTTTAGGTTAGTTTTTTTATATAAGCTTACGTTTCTGAATTCACGAAAGGTTAGGTTTAGGTTAGTTTTTTTTATATAACCATAGGTTTCTGAATTACCTTTATATATATCCTTGTTTTAATTTGTTACCACTGTTTACATCAAACTAAACTTACGTTTCTGATTCACGGGAGGTTAGGTTAGGTTTAGCTTAGCTTTTTTTATATAAACTTACGTTTCTGAATTCAGGAAAGGTTAGGTTTAGGTTAGTTTTTTTATATAAGCTTACGTTTCTGAATTCACGAAAGGTTAGGTTTAGGTTAGTTTTTTTTATATAACCATAGGTTTCTGAATTACCTTTATATACATCCTTGTTTTAATTTGTTATCACTGTTTACATCAAAGCACGCGACGCTTCGCTCGCGTGCGTTCCTAAACTTACGTTTCTGATTCACGGGAGGTTAGGTTTAGTTTTTTTTATATAAGCTTACGTTTCTGAATTCAGGAAAGATTAGGTTTAGGTTAGTTTTTTTATATAAGCTTACGTTTCTGAATTGACGAAAGGTTAGATTTAGGTTAGTTTTTTTATATAACCATAGGCTTCTGAATTACCTTTATATATATCCTTGTTTTAATTTTTTACCACTGTTTACATAAAAGCACGCGAGCGAAGCGAGCGTACGTTCCTAAACTTACGTTTCTGATTCACGGGAGGTTAGGTAAGGTTAGGTTTAGTTTTTTTATATCAGCTTACGTTAATGGATTCACGGAAGGTTAGGTTTAGGTTAGTTTTTTATATAAGCTTATGTTTCTGAATTCACGAAAGGTTAGGTTTAGGTTAGTTTTTTTTATATAAGCTTATGTTTCTGAATTCACGAAAGGTTAAGGTTAGGTTTAGGTTAGTTTTTTTATATAAGCATAGGTTTTTGAATTACCTTTATATATATCCTTGTTTTAATTTGTTACCATTGGTTATATCAAAGCACGCGAGCGAAGCGAGCGTGCGTTCCTAAGCTTACGTTTCTAATTCACGGGAGGTTAGGTTTAATTTTTTTTATATAAGCTTACGTTTATGGATTCACGGAAGGTTAGGTTTAGGTTAGGTTTTTTTATATAAGCTTACGTTTGAATTCACTAAAGGTTGGTTTTTTTTATATAAGCTTACGTTTCTAAATTCATGAAAGGTTAGGTTTAGGTTAGTTTTTTTTACATAAGCTTACTTTTATGCATTCACGGAAGGTTAGGTTTAGGTTAGTTTTTTTTTATATAAGCTTACGTTTCTGAGTTCACGAAAGGTTAGATTTAGGTTAGTTTTTTTATATAAGCTTACGTTTCTCAATTCACGAAAAGTTAAGTTTAGGTTAGTTTTTTTTATATAAGCATAGCACGTGTTGAGTTAGAATGCTAAAGACAGTATTCTCACATCCCGTGCAAACCATTTTGCTTTATATTAAATACGCACTGTTAATTTGCACGCGTTGCGTTTCAACAAAATCGCAGAACAACAACAACAAATAGCGGTAACAACGGTGCATCGCATTTTTAGCCGATTTCACATTTTTATTTACGTTGGCAGTACCCAATTTGCATGTAATTTTTTGCAAAATGGCTACGTTTGTTTACTTCCTGACGCGATTTTCCTATATAACTAAAATACCTTAAACGGGCGGGCAGGTGGGCACCAGCTATAGACGAGACCACATCGTGTTCTAAGCTCACTCTTAAGGTAATTTATTCGCTTTCCTTTTGATTTTATAAGCATTTTCTATGGGCACACTATAAGATAATATTAGCCGAAAAGTAAATCAGACAATATAAAATTCAGCAACACTAAGAAGCTCTGAAAAACTTAACCTTTCATCCAGCACTGTAATGCTGGAAACTTAATAACTTGCTCAAACTTAATAACATACCTTCAGATTCTGTCACCATTCGGGACTCGAACCACAACACTGGATGGGAATGTAAATCGTAGGCGTATCCCCTCTGTCTGGACGGCTCAATGTATCTGAAAATTAATTTTATATAAAAATGTGTAACACACAATAAACTACCAAAGTTTTCTTCCTCATTCTACGAATATCACTGAAGTTAATAGAAAATACCAATATTACAACAAATATACATTCAATCAGAAATAGCGTAAATGTATGATTACCGTCTCTGCTTTGTTCCTGTTGAAAAAACTTCGGACGAAAACTTCCAGAATAAAAATCCAAGATGGTCCCTTTCTTCTTTACCTACACCAAAGCCTACTCTGGTGTTCTGTGCCTGCCATTTAGTTCGTTACGAACTTCGAAACTTGAAACAGCCAATCAGAAAATTCGCCTTTCCCGCAAAAGTACAACTAGTGACACACCGTGTTCATGTGGGGAGTTAGTGCCCTTGGTTTCCACTTCTCCAATACAACCTTCGCTCCTATGCTTTACAGACAAGAGCGTCACACGGCCAGCTGTGACTTTGCACGCGCAGTATGAGCGGGAGGGTGGTGTTCTTTGGTGTCAGTGTGTGTACTTGCGCTCTATACTACTCCATCCCACAGCTCCATCCTTAAACTGCATTGTGTGTTGCATAGCCTTTAACAGACGTTCCTCTAAGTACGAGACTTGCAATTGAGGAACATTCCGAAAACATTTTAAAAATTTCATGTGTTACATTCACATGACTTCACGTTACACTTCATGTTAATGGAGTTTGTTACATATTTCCTTGAAATTCAATTCTCTTCACATGACCAAGGAAAAAGAGTCAAGAGAAAAGTGTAGGTCTGAAAATACAAATCAATAACAACGAACCCGAAGTCGCGGGTTCAAACCCGGCGGAGGGGGGATGGATTTTTTCGGGCGTAATGGCATAGAATGGCTTCCTTCGGAAAGCAATAAGCCGGTGCTCCATGGTGCAGATTTACGGCACGTAAAAGCACCTCAAGCCTGATAAAGAGGCCTCTGAACAAAATTTCCGGTCTTTCACGCCAAATATAAAGTAGGGCGCTAAGGACCATAGTAGTTAAAATGGTCCATAAATAAAACTCAATTTATTTAATAACGAATATTTCAGAAACTTAACTCCACAAAATATATATATGTGTGTGTGTGTGTGCTTTACTAGTACCGTAGTAAGACTTTGTGTATCTCTTTGCCATTTGTACGGTCTATATCTTATACAAAAGCCATTCAGAATGAAGCCATTGCCAGAAAATTCGAAATAAACATTTCATTTGTCTTGAATATACCTGAGACATGTCATACTTAAATCAAATTGTTAGAGCCATTTTTGAGATAACTAAAATGCTGGGAAAATCTTCTATGTAAAGGATAATTTGAGTTGGAGGATTTTCTTGAACATATTCGTGTTGTATCCTTGGAAAATGCCAACTTATATATGACGTTTGGTATTTAAGGCACTTTTCGCTTTGGAGTTATACGGACCTTCTCCTAAATATGCTTTTGGGGTTCAGGGGCCTCAAAACATGTATTCGCATTGAAATCTCGATAATTAAATTTTTGGAATGGAATTCCTTCATTTCAGAGGTAGGCAAAACTTGTGTCGCAACTAGGAGTGCAGTTACAACGAAACGCCTGGGTCTGCGTTGCTAGCTAGAGGAGAGCGGGCGGTTGCAAGTAAACAGTTCCGTGATAGAGTTCGCAATGCCATTGTCTACTAAACCATCGTTTTCCGGGAAACGGAAATTACGTGCAGAACGGGAGGATGAGGCATTTTGCGGCTCAGGAGAGAATGTGAAATGCTTAATCTGCTCAAAAACATAACATGGCGTATTTAGAGGCAACATCCAAACACACTACGTTAGATGTCACGCTGCATATGATGAAATTAAAAGTATGCGTTACACGGAGAAGTTATTGTAGTTCATTATTTTATTTGTTTTAGGGATTGAAACCTGCGAAACTATTGCAAGAATTAATTGCAAACGGTATTGTACAGAAAGTCCCGAAAATTTATGACTGTAAATACAAAACAAAATGTGCTAGTTACGTATTTACCTGGGAGTCGCTTGATCGCAAAAACCTTTAAAGGATTTTGAATTTCTGAAACTACTTGCCAATTTTAATGATATTAATTCATCTCAAAGAACAATTTTAAGGAGAGTGGAAAACCTTTCGAAAGATGTATAAAGTCGACTTAAAAACACTGTAATAGTGAACTAAACTGCTATCAAACGTTATTATAGGAGTTCTACAAACGAAACTCACCCCCTTTCCTCACAACAATGCGTTAATTCCCTTTTCCTGGGAGCGTTGCATTCTGTTGCGTCGTCGGCGCAAAACCGACTTCTGCCCACCTCTGGTCTGCTTAGTAAGTAAGATATATAGTATAGAATGTAAAAGCTGACTTCTGCCCACCTCTGGTCTATGTAGAAGTAAGGTATATAGTACAGAATGTAAAAGCTGACTTCTGCCCACCTCTGGTCTATGCGGAAGTAAGGTATATAGTAGAGAATGTAAAAGCTGACCTCTGCCCACCTCTGGTCTACCTAGTAAGTAAGGTATATGGTAGAGAATGTAAAAGCTGAGTTCTGCTCACCTCTGGTCTACCTAGTAAGTAAGGTATGTAGTACAGAATGTAGAAGATGACTTCTGCTCACCTCTGGTCTATGTAGAAGTAAGGTATGTAGTAGAGAATGTAAAAGCTGACTTCTGCTCACTTATGGTCTACCTAGTAAGTAAGGTATATGGTAGAGAATGTAAAAGCTGACTTCTGCTCACCTCTGGGCTACCTAGTAAGTAAGGTATGTAGTAGAGAATGTAAAAGCTGACTTCTGCTCACCTCTGGTCTACCTAGTAAGTAAGGTATGTAGTAGAGAATGTAAAAATGACTTCTGCTCACCTCTGGTCTATGTAGAAGTAAGGTATATAGTAGAGATTGTAAAAGCTGACTTCTGCTCACCTCTGGTCTATTTAGAAGTAAGGTATATAGTAGACAATGTAAAAGCTGACTTCTGCCCACCTCTGGTCTACCTAGTAAGTAAGGTATATAGTAGAGAATGTAAAAGCTGACTTCCGCCCACCTCTGGTCTATTTAGAAGTAAGGTATATGGTAGAGAATGTAAAAGCTGACTTCTGCCCACCTCTGGTCTACCTAGTAAGTAAGGTATGTAGTAGAGAATGGAAAAGCTGACTTCTGCCCACCTCTGGTCTACCTAGTAAGTAAGGTATATGGTAGAGAATGTAAAAGCTGACTTCTGCCCACCTCTGGTCTACCTAGTAAGTAAGGTATGTAGTAGAGAATGTAAAAGCTGACTTCTGCCCACCTCTGGTCTATTTAGAAGTAAGGTATATGGTAGAGAATGTAAACACTGACTTCTGCCCACCTCTGGTCTACCTAGTAAGTAAAGTATGTAGTAGAGAATGTAAAAGCTGACTTCTGCCCACCTCTGGTCTACCTAGTAAGTAAGGTATATGGTAGAGAATGTGAAAGCTGACTTCTGCCCACCTCTGGTCTACCTAGTAAGTAAGATATGTAGTAGAGAATGTAAAAGCTGACTTCTGCTCACCTCTAGTCTATGTAAAAGTAAGGTATATAGTAGAGAATGTAAAAGCTGACTTCTGCCCACCTCTTGTCTGCCTAGTAAGTAAGGTATGTAGTAGAGAATGTAAAAGCTGACTTCTGACCACCTCTGGTCTACCTAGTAAGTAAGGTATATAGTAGAGAATGTAAAAGCTGACTTCTGCCCACCTCTGGTCTATTTAGAAGTAAGGTATATGGTAGAGAATGTAAAAGCTGACTTCTGCCCACCTCTGGTCTACCTAGTAAGTAAGGTATATGGTAGAGAATGTAAAAGCTGACTTCTGCCCACCTCTGGTATACCTAGTAAGTAAGGTAGGTAGTAGAGAATGTAAAAGCTGACTTCTGCTCACCTCTGGTCTATGTAGAAGTAAGGTATATAGTACAGAATGTAAAAGCTGACTTCTACCCACCTCTGGTCTATTTAGAAGTAAGGTATATAGTAGAGAATGTAAAAGCTGACTTCTGCCCACCTCTGGTCTACCTAGTAAGTAAGGTATATGGTAGAGAATGTAAAAGCTGACTTCTGCCCACCTCTGGTCTAACTAGTAAGTAAGGTATATAGTACAGAATGTAAAAGCTGACTTCTGCCCACCTCTGGTCTACCTAGTAAGTAAGGTATATGGTAGAGAATGTGAAAGCTGACTTCTGCCCACCTCTGGTCTACCTAGTAAGTAAGATATGTAGTAGAGAATGTAAAAGCTGACTTCTGCTCACCTCTAGTCTATGTAAAAGTAAGGTATATAGTAGAGAATGTAAAAGCTGACTTCCGCCCACATCTGGTCTATTTAGAAGTAAGGTATATGGTAGAGAATGTAAAAGCTGACTTCTGCCCACCTCTGGTCTACCTAGTAAGTAAGGTATGTAGTAGAGAATGGAAAAGCTGACTTCTGCCCACCTCTGGTCTACCTAGTAAGTAAGGTATATGGTAGAGAATGTAAAAGCTGACTTCTGCCCACCTCTGGTCTACCTAGTAAGTAAGGTATGTAGTAGAGAATGTAAAAGCTGACTTCTGCCCACCTCTGGTCTATTTAGAAGTAAGGTATATGGTAGAGAATGTAAACACTGACTTCTGCCCACCTCTGGTCTACCTAGTAAGTAAAGTATGTAGTAGAGAATGTAAAAGCTGACTTCTGCCCACCTCTGGTCTACCTAGTAAGTAAGGTATATGGTAGAGAATGTGAAAGCTGACTTCTGCCCACCTCTGGTCTACCTAGTAAGTAAGATATGTAGTAGAGAATGTAAAAGCTGACTTCTGCTCACCTCTAGTCTATGTAAAAGTAAGGTATATAGTAGAGAATGTAAAAGCTGACTTCTGCCCACCTCTTGTCTGCCTAGTAAGTAAGGTATGTAGTAGAGAATGTAAAAGCTGACTTCTGACCACCTCTGGTCTACCTAGTAAGTAAGGTATATAGTAGAGAATGTAAAAGCTGACTTCTGCCCACCTCTGGTCTATTTAGAAGTAAGGTATATGGTAGAGAATGTAAAAGCTGACTTCTGCCCACCTCTGGTCTACCTAGTAAGTAAGGTATATGGTAGAGAATGTAAAAGCTGACTTCTGCCCACCTCTGGTATACCTAGTAAGTAAGGTAGGTAGTAGAGAATGTAAAAGCTGACTTCTGCTCACCTCTGGTCTATGTAGAAGTAAGGTATGTAGTACAGAATGTAAAAGCTGACTTCTACCCACCTCTGGTCTATTTAGAAGTAAGGTATATAGTAGAGAATGTAAAAGCTGACTTCTGCCCACCTCTGGTCTACCTAGTAAGTAAGGTATATGGTAGAGAATGTAAAAGCTGACTTCTGCCCACCTCTGGACTAACTAGTAAGTAAGGTATATAGTACAGATTGTAAAAGCTGACTTCTGCCCACCTCTGGTCTATGTAGAAGTAAGGTATATAGTAGAGAATGCAAAAGCTGACTTCTGCCAACCTCTGGTCTATTTAGAAGTAAGGTATATAGTAGAGAATGTAAAAGCTGACTTCTGCCCACCTCTGGTCTACCTAGTAAGTAAGGTATATGGTGGAGAATGTAAAAGCTGACTTCTGCTCACCTCTGGTCTACCTAGTAAGTAAGATATGTAGTAGAGAATGTAAAAGCTGACTTCTGCTCACCTCTGGTCTATGTAGAAGTAAGGTATATAGTAGAGAATGTAAAAGCTGACTTCTGCCCACCTCTTGTCTACCTAGTAAGGTATATAGTAGAGAATGTAAAAGCTGACTTCTGACCACCTCTGGTCTACCTAGTAAGTAAAGTATGTAGTAGAAAAAGTAAAAGCTGACTTCTGCTCACCTCTGGTCTATTTAGAAGTGAGGTATATAGTACAGAATGTAAAAGCTGACTTCTGCCCACCTCTGATCTATTTAGAAGTAAGGTATATGGTAGAGAATGTAAAAGCTGACTTCTGCCCACCTCTGGTCTATTTAGAAGTAAGGTATATAGTAGAGAATGTAAAAGCTGACTTCTGCCCACCGCTGGTCTATTTAGAAGTAAGGTATGTAGTAGAGAGGGTAAAAGCTGACTTCTACCCACCTCTGGTCTATTTAGAAGTAAGGTATGCAGTTGAGAACGTAAAAGTTTGGCTTCTGCCCACCTCTGGTCTATTTAGAAGTAAGGTATGTAGTGTAGAATGTAAAAGCTGACCTCTGCCCACCTCTGGTCTACCTAGTAAGTAAGGTATATGGTAGAGAATGTAAAAGCTGACTTCTGCTCACCTCTGGTCTACCTAGTAAGTAAGGCATATGGTAGGGAAAGTAAAAACTGTCTTCTGCTTCACATTCAGGTCTATTTAGAAATAAGGTATATAGTAGAGAATGTAAAACCTGACTTCTGCCCACCTCGGGTCTACCTAGTAAGTAAGTTATATGGTAGAGAATGTAAAAGCTGACTTCTGCCCACCTCTTGTCTACCTAGTAAGTAAGGTATGTAGTAGAGAATGTAAAAGCTGACTTCTGCCCACCTCTGGTCTATTTAGAAGTAAGGTATATGGTAGAGAATGTAAAAGCTGACTTCTGCCCACCTCTGGTCTACCTAGTAAGTAAGGTATGTAGTAGAGAATGTAAAAGCTGACTTCTGCCCACCTCTGGTCTACCTAGTAAGTAAGGTATATGGTAGAGAATGTGAAAGCTGACTTCTGCCCACCTCTGGTCTACCTAGTAAGTAAGATATGTAGTAGAGAATGTAAAAGCTGACTTCTGCTACCTCTAGTCTATGTAAAAGTAAGCTATATAGTAGAGAATGTAAACGCTGACTTCTCCCCACCTCTGGTCTAGTTAGAAGCAAGGTATATAGTAGAGAATGTAAAAGCTGACTTCTGCCCACCTCTGGTCTATTTAAAAGTAAGGTATACAGTAGAGAATGTAAAAGCTGACTTCTGCCCACCTCTGGTCTACCTAGTAAGTAAGGTATATGGTAGAGAAAGTAAAAACTGACTTCTGCTCACATCAGGTCTATTTAGAAGTAGGGTGTATAGTAGAGAATGTAAAACCTGACTTCTGCCCAGCGCTGGGCTACCTAGTAATTAAGGTAGATTAGATTAGATTAGATTAGATCGTATTCTGTGAGTTCAGTAGCAGCCATAAAGGCTTGTGAACATAGAACATGTCAAGGAAATGTACAAAAATTACACATAAACATAAATATTACACCTGAATATGGAACATTTGAAATGAAATAGACACATACTATATGCGTGTCAAGGAAATGTATAATAAAGTTACATACATACATAAATATTACATAGTATACAGAACATTTAATATAAAATAAAGCCATATTATATACCAAATGAAGCAAATCAAGTGTAATTTTGTACAGAGTTGAATACCTCCTCACTGTTATAAGGTTAACATATATGTAGGCAAGAACAGTTATTTTAACATTCACTAGGATTTTAGCTTTGTTCGTCTGATCATTTTGTTCTATTTGATTTGTAATGCATAGCATTTACTGTCAGTTCTTAATATACATTTAAATAGCTTCATTAATTCTAGAGCAGGCATCAAATATGACTGGCAATTGTCATTAATATTTACTAATACTACTTACAGAGCTATATAAGTATTATCATCAGGATAATTTGTCATTCAAATAATCTTGTACAGAATAATATGCTTTTGAGCATAGGTACTCTTTAACAGCAGTTTTAAAGACATTGCAATTGTCAACTTGTCTCTTAAGATCATTAGGGAGAGTATTAAATATTTTAATGGTCTCGTAATATACACCTTTCTGGAAGCAAGAAAGCTTTGCACTGGGATGATGGATGTTACCGTTTTGTCTAGCGTTTATCTCATGAATTTCCATGTTGGTTATAAACGTGGCTCGATTGCATACATAGAATTTTAAGATTGAAAATATATACATGCAAGGTAGGGTTAATATCTTCAGTTTTCTAAAAAGATGATTGCAAGAGTGTCTGCTATGAGTGCTGGAAATGATTCTTATAACCTTCTTTTGCATGAGGAATATTCGTTTACTTTCTACCGAATTTCCCCAAAATAATATTCCATATTCAATGATAGAGTTAAAATATGCATAGTATACTAATTTAAGTGTATCTATAGAACTGACATTTACCAATGCTCGGATAGCATAACATGCAGAACTGAGTTTGGGTATGATATACGTAATGTGAACTTTCCAATCTAAATATCTGTCTACTTGGAGGCCCAGAAATTTAATGTTGTCTATTTGTTCTAGTGACATGTCATTAATCCCAATTTCTATTGGAGTGTGTAGTGATCGATGGGTTATAAATTTAACAACTTTTGTTTTGTCTATATAGTAGAGAAAGTAAAAACTGACTTTTGCTCACCTCAGGTCTATTTCGAAGTAAGGTATATGGTAGGGAAAGTAAAAACTGACTTTTGCTCACCTCAGGTCTATTTAGAAGTAAGGTATATAGTAGAGAAAGTAAAAACTGACTTTTGCTCACCTCAGGTCTATTTAGAAGTAAGGTATATAGTAGAGAATGTAAAAACTGACTTCTGCCCACCTCTGGTATAATTAGTAAGTAAGGTATATAGTAGAGAATGTAAAAACTGACTTCTGCCCACCTCTGGTACAATTAGTAAGTAAGGTATATAGTAGAGAATGTAAAAACTGACTTCTGCCCACCTCTGGTATAATTAGTAAGTAAGGTATATAGTAGAGAATGTAAAAACTGACATCTGCCCACCTCTGGTATAATTAGTAAGTAAGGTATATAGTAGAGAATGTGAAAACTGACTTCTGCCCACCTCTGGTCTATTTAGAAGCAAGGTATATAGTAGAGAATGTAAAAGCTGACTTCTGCCCACCTCTGGTCTATTTAGAAGTAAGGTATACAGTAGAGAATGTAAAAGCTGACTTCTGCCCACCTCTGGTCTACCTAGTAAGTAAGGTATATGGTAGAGAAAGTAAAAACTGACTTCTGCTCACATTAGGTCTATTTAGAAGTAGGGTGTATACTAGAGAAAGTAAAAACTGACTTCTGCCCACCTCTGGTCTACCTAGTAAGTAAGGTATATAGTAGAGAAAGTAAAAACTGACTTCTGCCCACCTCTGGTCTACCTAGTAAGTAAGGTATGTAGTAGAGAAAGTAAAAACTCACTTCTGGCACCTCTGATCTACCTAGTAAGTAAGGTATATAGTAGAGAAAGTGAAAACTGACTTCTGCCCACCTCTGGTCTACCTAGTAAGTAAGGTATATAGTAGAGAAAATAAAAACTGACTTCTGCCCACCTCTGGTCTACCTAGTAAATAAGGTATGTAGTAGAGAAAGTACAAACTGACTTCTGGCACCTCTGATCTACTTAGTAAGTAAGGTATATAGTAGAGAAAGTAAAAACTGACTTCTGGCACCTCTGATCTACCTAGTAAGTAATGTATATAGTAAAGAAAGTAAAAACTGACTTCTGGCACCTCTGATCTACCTAGTAAGTAATGTATATAGTAAAGAAAGTAAAAACTGACTTCTGGCGCCTCTGATCTACCTAGTAAGTAAGGTATATAGTAGAGAAAGTAAAAACTGACTTCTGCCCACCTCTGGTCTACTTAGTAAGTAAGGTATATAGTAGAGAATGTAAAAACTGTTTTTGCCCACTTCTGGTCTGCTTAGTAAGTAAGGTATATAGGATAGAAGGTTAAAACTGTCTTCTGCCCACTTCTGTTCTACGTAGTAAGTAAGAGGTTTTTAAATGTGGTGCTTCATGCAAACCTTGAAATTACACTTCGTTTTCATGACGTCACAGCAACACTTGAAACATGACAAATTATTCAAAATTACAAACCTATAATAACTGATATCTCGAAAAATGTCTGATGCCACAAAATAGGTCACAAGAAATAAATGTGTATATTAAATTGTAGTGCATTTTTTTCTGTCTTTAGGTTTAGCAGTTACATGGAATTCCTTCGAAATGAAAAGGATTTGTCGGGCTATTCGAGAAAAGTTCAATGTATACATTTTATCATGTAAATAACTAAAAATGCATTATTTTAGTCAAAATCAATACACACGCTTTTAAGTAGGTAAGTAAAGAATTTCTGAACATGTTTGAAGTTAATCATAGCTCAGTTTGGAGAGTTTTTTTGAAATTGCTCGTTTTTAAACTTTGGAAGATACTGCACGTAAATATTAAGTTTGGTATTTAACAGATATTTATTTTTGAGTTTTGTTGTTCACAGACACACTTGGACGTTTTATAAAACTGCATTACTTGGATTTAGGGGCTTCTTAACATGTATTTACTACTGAAATCTCCAAATTTAATTTTTGGATGGAATGCAATAATTTCCCTACCCGCTAGGTATACGGTAAACAAAGCAAAAACCAAAACCTCTTACCACTTGAGAAAGGTATTGGAAATTTCAAACCAATAACAGAGAATATCTCAGAAATGGTTGACGACAAAAAACAAACTACTGGTTTGACATAAATTCTTTATTTTCAGGAGATCTAGGTTTTGTCAATCTCTTACGGTATAAATATTCCTGTCTTATACCTGGAAGTAGCTGAACTTAAATACCAAGTTTTGTATTTAACCAACTTTTCCTTATGAGTTATGCTGTTCACAGACACAAACACACATAACGAATTTGTGGATGCAACTTCCTCTGCTTATTATAAACACGTAGCAGACAAAGGAAGTATAATCAATGTTCTATGAGCTGTTTCCTTTCTTACAGTTGTTTTTATCAGTTTCCTGTTAAAAAACAAAAATGTTAAATATCAAGAACAGTTTTCCGGGTGAATCAGAGCGCTTTGAACCAGACAAGGAGCAACACATTTAGTTCTTACAGCACTCTTCTATGGCAAGGTACGGTTTTTCATTGTTTATATTGTATACAGGCTGGACCATTTAAATTGAGACTGCACAATATCTCCAAAACTAAGCTTTGTAGAATGAAATACCTTTAATAAAAGTTGCTTGATATTATGGATTAAAGTAATACCATTAGTCGTGAATAGCTTATATATAAGAGATCTGGCGACGTTTTTGCGTTTATATGGGAAAAGATAGGGAAAACGAGGGTAGATGCTAGGTTGAGAGAGTGTTCAGGAGTAAAATGTGTTTGTACGGGGCAGATAGGGAAAACGAGGAGGGATCTTAGGTAGAGAAGAACCTGATGTAGGGGAATGTACTTTGTATGAGAGAGGTAGGGAATACGTGGAGAGATGCAACACTAGACAGGGGCTCAGGAGTAGAGTATGCTTTATATGGAGAGATAGGGAAAACGAGGAGAAATGCTAGGCTAGAAAGAGGCTGAAGGAGGAGAATGCCCTCTATAGGAGAGAGCTAGGGAATACGTGGAGAGGTGCCACGCTAGGCAGACGTCGAAGGAGGGGAAATATAGGCTTATACGGGAGAGATGAAGAATACGAGAGAGGTGCTATACTAGAGAGGACATGAAGGATAGAATATGGATTTTATATGAGAGAGGTAGAGAAAACCATGATAGGTGTTAGGGAGGTTAGTGTTGATACATATGTAATGTCCACTCTTCTCCAGGGCAGCACCATTCTACAGACGAGTATATTTCACAGTTTGGGTTGCAGCATAGTTGTGTATGATTTCACAGGTAATTCAGGTAATATCATAGGTATTTAGGGTAAATCAGATAGTATCATAGACAAACAGATTTCAGGAGTCGGGTGTATCATAGTTTCGTATGATTTCACAGGTAATTCAGCTAGTATTGGATGCCATTTAGGGTAATCTGAGTAGTATCACAGGTGTTCGTTATAATTTCGACCGGAGATTTTTATCGAAGCTATTTAATGTAATTTCAGGTAATTCAAGTAGTATCAAAGGTATTTGAGTCATTTTAAGAAGTAATTCAGATAGTATCTTTAATATTTAAGCTAATTTTCACGTAATTCATACAGTATCACCATTTAAGTCATTTAAGCAGGTAATTCGGATAGTATCACAGGTATTCATGGTAATACGGAGAGTAATCCAATACTCTATAAATGTTTTATATAATGTTACAACACCTTTATATACTTTGTTTCCTAAATGTTATTAACTCTTGATATTTGAACAGCTAGTGTGTGAGACAGAGAGGGTTAAACAGTGTATAAGCTTACAGCGAGAGAATATAGAAGTAGTATATACTAACTCGTTCGCATGGTTGAGAAGGTATTATAACGTTTTGGACGGCTTATATGGATACATTTTTTTGTCTGAGTCTAGTAGCTTTATCACGTAATCATTGTTTCATTCGACAAGAATTGTAAGGGTAGATGTCACTCCTCTTTATCTAGGCTTGAGACTAGCGTTAATATTTGCTCCTAATGGCAGGGTTAACACCTCCCCTTCCGTCTTCTTATTCTTCTTATTTATTCATTAGGTATCTGTTAGGTGTATACACAGAACATGAGTAAACTACAATTTTTGTAAAATCGTAGACTCGCTGAGAAAATTTCTATCTTGGCATCCAGGTTACATTCCTTTAAGCGCTGTTTGTAATACGCTAATGTGCATATGCATATATTATTATCCCATACTCCGTAATAACTCTTTTATCGTCGAAAGGAGTCAATGAGAGTTTATTCACTTGCACGGTGGTAAATGTATGATCTCGTGACAGGATCAGATTCATGGGCGTTCTTATTATTTCTCGGGTGCTAAGACAGTCTGTATAACTCTCAAATGTCATGACTGCTTAATAGCACTATATTTTATACGCTTTATTTTTTATCATTGAACCTTGGATATCTGGTGCATACATCTTAAGCAGTAGTCCAACAAAAAATATTAGTAAAAGTAAGTAAAATAAGTTTTTTTAAATTTTCATCCACTAACTCAAAATAAGTATACAACAATTACATTTCTACTGATAGCCAGTAAAAATAATTAACTGGTAGCCAGCTATCTAACTAAACCATCTAAATAAATTCTAACTAAATAACTAAATATACGTCGGAAATCGACAACTTAGGTACTGGTATCCAGCATCTTGAATACAAAACTAACACTATAATAAAAATAATTCATAATAATTCATTTATGGCTAATTTTGTTTTATCCTTGTCTGTTTTAATTGTTTATGGGATATTTAAATTTATTTTCTTTTATTTCTTTTGAGGTGTTGACATAATCATATACCCTAATTAGTTAAATTTTAATTTATAATCAATTCATTCTTTTACCCCAACTTCTCAGCACTAAAATATATACTAAATTCAAAATTATTATATTTACACTTCAGTAATCTGATAATAATTTATATTGATATCATATTAACTATTTCACAACACACTTCACTTTCACATCTATTATTTAATAACCACCAAAACTATTCCTCATGCCGGCAATAACTCCCACTAACAGTCCTCCGTTGTAATTGCACTGATCTCCTCACTTTCTTCTTCAATGCACCATACTTCTCCTCGCACCAGCTACCGCCTCCTTTGCTATTAGTCATCCATCCCATCCGGTCCTCCCGCTTCTCCTCCTTACATCATAGATCATCCTTCTGCCCCTTCCGCAATATACTGCTTTGTTTATGTATTTATTTACGTCTGGTGGTTGTAACAGTCAATAGGTTGAATTTTGTTATTATATTGCCACCGTAAGGTTGTTTGTTTTAAGTGTCATTGTATTGTATATCACTTATTAGTAATATTATTTACGTCTGTTATTGTTCCGATGGTTATGTCATTAGTAATTGTCGCTGTAATAGTTAATGTAATCCATATGGACATTATTTCAATGTATTAATATGTGCTAGATCCTAATATCTTCTCTTTTATATCTCTCCCTTCTTCTTTCTTCCTCTCCTTCCCTCCCTCTTTTTCTACTTCTTATTTTCTTTCTTCTTCTCGTTCACTTATTCTTCCATCTTCTTCCCCATCTCCCTCTTCTTTCTTCTCCTACCCTCCTCTTTTCTTCAATTACTTCTCTTCCTTCTTCCTTATAATTTACATCCTCCATTACTATTAAATCTCCTTATCAAAATTCTTCTCTCTTCTATTCACTTAACTGTTTCTTTTTTATTTATTATTACTTTTATAATTTTTTATTATGTTTCTCCCTTAACTTTATCTCTCTTCTTAACCGTCTTATAATTTACTTCATCTATAAATCCTTCTCTCTTCTCCTCACTTTACCGCTTCATATATTTTTACGTACATTTAATTTCCACTGCTTCAAAACAAAATGTAGCTCCACATTTCTTCTTCTATAATCCAAAACTATCTTCTTCTATTATCATTATTATAATTATCCTCTTCTTCTTCTTTGCTCCCTTCATCCTCTCCTACTTCTTCATCTCTTCTTTCTTCTCCCTGTGAGATAAATTGATGTTGTAATTGTATAGTTCTTATCATCTTACTATTACTTCTTCTTCATTGGTTCCTAAAATGTCTTCTTGTGGTATCACCACATCCCTCGCTAAATTGCTTATTTTAGGGCTAATTGCTCTAGATGCAAATATAATTCTTTATTTCTCAATATATTATACACTTGATGGCCACTCAACGCTATTCTTTCTTCTCTGGCTTGTTCTGAAAGTTGTACACATTCAAACAAAACGTGCTCTGGGTTGGCTTGTCTTTTGCACAGGCTACATATATTGTCCTGTGTTCTGTTAATTTTTTGGGGGGAGGCATGTGTGAAAAATTGCTAAAATCCATGGTTTTGGTCATAAGGATGTGAAATTTGTATGTATTTGTGCCAAAGGGTATCTAGTAGATATACTAAACTTCACATTTCTATCTAAGGTAGTTTCGCAAAAACAAATATTTATTGGTTTTTTGCCACAGTTTTAGTGTAGTATAACAAATGCTCCATGCATAACATTATTAGTTGTAAATGAACTAAACTCTAACTGTATGTTTCTTTTGATTATTTTTATAAAACTTGGTATTATTTTTCAGACATGTCAAATAGGTTTGGAGAAAAAAATATTGAATACATATATTACCTTTTTTACAAATTATTAATAATTTTCAAATTAAAAATGCAATAACAATTAAACTGCTCCATATAGATCATATAAAATACCAAGTTTTATGTAGCAGTAATCTAAGAACATGTGTGCAAAATTTCAAAGAAATCTATTAAAACTGCATTGCAAGGAGCATTTTGAACATTAAAAAATGTAGAAAAACAAAAAGCGAAGAAAAATGACTTTAAAGCTTTAAATGTATAACAACACATATTTACTGCTTTTGCATTCCCCTGAACCATATGAAGGTCCTTGAGATAACTGTTTAGTTTCCTCTTCTTTAAGTTTTAATACTTTTAACTGTTTCTTTGCTGATTTGAATGTATTTAGCCTTGTCACAAATTATTTGAGCTGCTTTTTTGGCTCAGAGATTCGGCATGTATCATTTTTTAAAAATGCTGTCTTCATATTTTGACTAGTTTTGATACCCATTTTTGCATAAATTTAAGCCTACCACTACATCCTTCAAGGATACCCAATGAGGTGAGGTAAATTCTTCACGGAGTAAGAATAAAAATAAAATAAAAAAAATTGTTTCTTTGGGGCGCGAATCTCTGATTATGCAACGTAACCATATCATGTCACAATGCCTTAACACGTTTGGCCATCTGAGCACATGATAGTTGCATTTTACCGGGTTTCGATCTTATGATCCTTGGTTTGATAGGTTAGCTACTCCTATCGTGCCTTACACCGCATGGCCATAAATCCCGATGTCGAACTTGCACCGCCATATTTAAAGGGTTTACTAATCGTGTAACATACCGTGTTATATATATATATATAATTTTAAAGCTGAGTTGTACTTCTTTATAGAATGCAAAACAAAAACTCAATATTTTCGCGGAAATTCACTTCCCGGTGTCCTTAACCCTGTACTCATGCTCTTGGCACACTGACTATGGCGCAAATTTGAATGACTTTTGGGAAAGAAAGTAACTATTTTGCAAGCGAGAACAAAAATAGGCGTGGCAGGCATTTAAATTTCCGTGCATGGTTTTTAAAAACGCCGGCCAAACCGGTTAAAAAGGTTTTTATCGCCATCAAACGCATTTAAATGTTTGACTAACATTATAAAGAGTTTATTTTTGCAGAAATAAAAAAACTGAAAATGTTGGCCATTTGGACTAATAAATCTGTCCTAGGTCCCCTTAAATTTCAAAATTGTACGCGATTTAGCTGCAATGGGGTAATGAGTGCATTTCAGGAGCCACGCCCACCCGCACATGGGCATTTACATCATGACGTAACGCCTTTTAAATGGTGATGCGGCGTAAACTACAATAGATTCTGAAAGTACAAAGTATAAACATAATTTTAAGGCAAAAAACGTAAAATCGGATTTTTCATCATTTTTGCCCCAATTTCACCGATGCCTCCCCTTAGGGCTAATTGCTCTAGATGCATATTTAATTCTTTGTTTCTCAATATATTATACACTTGATGGCCACTCAACGCTATTCTTTCTTCTCTGGCTTGTTCTGAAAATTGTACACATTCAAACAAAACGTGCTCTGGGCTGGCTTATCTTTTCCACAGGCTACATATATCGTCCTGTGTTCTGTAAATTGTTTTCCAGTAGGTTTTATATGGTCCATGACCTGTAAGGTGATGGATCATTCCTTTGGTAGATTGAATATGATTTAATATCAATCTTTCCGAAATATTATTAAGTAAATTAAAAGTTCTTCTTCCAGCCTCAATATTTTCCCATTCCCGCTTCTACTGCGCTTTTAAACTTCATTTTATATCACGTCCATCATCTGCCGGTTATTACATAAACTTTCTCCATATTTCCTTTTTTAAACCAAAAAACTGCACCTCTTAATTTTATTATTAAATCAATTCGCCATGTGCAACTAATAGGGCCAGGGTAGGTGAAGTGCTTAACGCTCCAGTAAATCTTAACAACACATTTCTCTCAGATCTTTATAATAAAGTTTTTATCTGTACATCATTCATCCTCATTGCCCAGGTCCCTGATCCATACGTTATTGTTGAGGCAAAGATGCTTGTGTGATGGCATTTAATGGAATATTACAATTTGATTGATCTAATCTAGCTAATATCATCATTACTTTTTCAGATTTGTTCCGAAAATATTCCGTGTGTTTTCTAAAATTAAGACGCTCATCTAAATAAATGCCTAAATATTTAGCTTCTCTTTCGCGTCTTATATTTTGGTTGTCATTGTTTATGCATGGATCTCTCTTAAGGATGCCCTTGAGAACCACATATCCTGATTTATTTGTAGCTACTTGAAGTTTGGTATTGCTACACCAATTGCTTAGTTTATTAGTTAAATTATTTGCTCTGTTTTCTATTTCACTTCTAGTATTTCCTTCTATTAAAAATAACACATTTTCCGCAGATGCTACGGTATTTTTAACATTTGCATCAGTAATTAACTAATCCAACAATATTTTCAATACTATATCCCAAAAGGTTGGTACCAAAATCGAGCGACCATATGTCAAATGTGTCGCAATTCTCTGGCCCGTGTTATCTTATTCACTAGGCGCTTCTTTTTTATTATTTTAAATTTGGGTTCTTTGTCCTCCGGCTAGCTATTACAACTCAGTCGAGCAAATGTGTATAAGCAGGGCGTGTAAATGGAAAAGAGTTGTTGCTAAAAGATAACACTGATAAAATAATTTGTTTCTACACTTTTATTGCCATCAAACTTAATTAATAATTCACATATTTAATCTTTATACACGCCAGACTGAAACTCAGATGTTTCCAAATGTAACTACAGTCGTATTAGTTGCCGCGTACCAATTACTTCGTGCACTTTACATTTTTGTAACTAACTCTGCGACGTACACCGCGTAAGAGATTCTTCGCAACTGTGTGATACTTGCTTATGGCTCAAGAATATATACTCCTTCACCCCGAATTGCCTAAACATTATAACAGAGCAGCTATTGGTTACCAAATCACGCCCACTTTAGCGTCTGTTTTGTCAGCCAATCACTACTACTTACATATATACTCTAGGTAAGATATTCCCTCCATTTATAAAAAAAACAAGGAAAACTACCCTGACGTCAATTGTTTGTCTCTTCTTAGTGATAAACAACTCACCCCCTCGGTTTATTGTTACCCACTTCTATTGTCAGTTTCAGTGAGGCCGTGTAAACTTATTTCCTAACAATACTTATGGCTAACAAACATCTAAAATCCTGTACATACAATAATATTAATTTACACTACAATCACTATGGCATTCACAGCATGTTATGATATAAAATACAGCCTCAAATGCACTAGAAACGTCAATTAAAATTTAAATTAAATACTTAGAATGCATTGTCTTAACAGTTTACATTACACAATTTATCGTATCTTCTGTAGATTTTTCTTTCCTAAAACCAAATTGGTTCCCCAAAGCAGTTCTTCTAAAATCTTTCCTAAACTATTCAATAAGCATATTGGTCTGTAGGATTTTGGATCCTTTGGGTCCTTTTCAGCATTTTTCTTCAACATAATTACTTTAGCCTCTTTCCAGCAAAAAGGAAAACGCCCTTTCCATATACAGTCGTTAAACAGTTGTAATAAAAACTGTGTAATTTTATCTTCCAAGGTTACTACAACTTCGTTTGTTATGCCATCTGGTCTTGCTGTCTTCTTCGTGTTTTGCTTATTTAGAATTAATCTAATTTCGGAAATATCAAAGGGAAATATTAATGTATTATTCCTATATGGCATATTCATATGTATTCTTTTTTGTGTATGTAAAATGCTATCCATACTTTTATCATCCCGAGGAAGTGACTTATCCAGGAGAACATTTACTGAATTTTGCCAATTTGTTGTCATTTCCCCATTATTCCTTTACAACGTATTTAAAATCTCGGGTCTTTTAGTTTTCAACATTATTATTTCATGGGGCATACCCCATATATTTATTTCTAATTCTTTTTCAGCAAATTCTTTCCACGAACTTTTTCTAGTTTCTTCTAAGCTGTCCTTAATTTCATTTTCGCCTTTCTATATTTATTCAAAGTTTTCTCTCTTTCGTCCGCAATTATTGATTTTTGATAAATTCTTTTAAGTTTCCTAATATTTCTACATGCCTTCTGTAATGCATCTGTCCAAATATTGTCATAGAACTTTTTAGGTTTAATAATTGGAACTGATTTTTCTTACGCCTTTTGTATTGATTGAACTAAATTTTAGCATCCTTGTCTACATATTCCCCTTCATATTCCGGCTGTAAGATATCAAACTCTTGACTCAAAAGACACCAATTTGCTTGTTTGTTGTTATAAATTTTATCTCCTCTTCCTTCTTTGTATTTAAGTTTCCCAATGAGGTAATCGAAATAAATTAATCATGATCACTGGTCGTCATATCATGACCAACTCCTTCTACAGCAAGCAGAATCCAGTTGATATCCTTAAGCTGTGACTCCTCCATTTCAATAACCAATTTTTTTAATTTCGCTTCCAACATAGGGTCCAGATCTGTTTCTAGGAAAACAGGTTGATTCCATGTTTTAAATGTTTTGTAAGAGATTTCTCTGATACTGTTAACAAATCGACATTCAGCCAGCAGATTAATTTTCACACTCTTGTGAATATTAAGCTCTGTACGTACAGCTGGATTAACTGTTGTTTTGCCTCATGCAGATACATATTCAGATCCTTAGATGATTTGAATCCTATAAATACGATTTCAAGTGTCCATCGAATGAAGTTTCCTATTCTTTCATATCTCAGTCCCCCATTGTAGATAATAGGTGATATATAGTAGGTTCCAATCTGCTTTTCTTCTCAGGTATACGTATTTCGCACAAATCTTCATGTCTCACACACTTATAACCGTCACTGAAGGTTACGCTACAATATTTACATTTAAAAATATGCTTACAGCCCATCTCGTGTCTTCTCTTATCATAATCTCGCAGTAATTTCTTCCTGCATTTACCGCAAGCGCATCCAGTAACGCTTGGAATAATATATTTATATGCAGAGTGATTCGTCTTTATTCTCGATGTAATAACGTATTAATCCTTATTCAAGGAAATGTAGACCTCTTCACCTTGATAAAACTTTCGAAAGCTGTTAATGCTCTGAGTGAACACAATGTTAACACCTCAAGACTAATTACAAAATAAAGATCAGTACCTGAAGGTAGTCTATTTATAGAGGGGGCATGCACCTTTTAGATCAATCGTATACTGAATTCTAATACTAAAACGATGTAAGCGCCTAATCTGTTATATTGCAATACGTGTTTAAACAGGTATTCGGGTATGTCCGTAGGGCTTCGTGCAGCTTCGTATGCTTGGAGATAGTTTTGGAATGCGTTGAGCATGTATATCTATGTGTTCGGGGGTGTCAATAGCTCTTCGTGCAGGTCCGGGTGCTTGGAGGAAGTGCTAGGGAAGTTACACGTGTTTAACTAGGTATTTCGAGGTGTTCGCGTGTGTTTGTGTGATTGTGTGTATGTGTAAGTACGCTGATATATGTATGTGGGTGTGTGCTGCTAATCCAGCTGCTGTGCATATGCCCTCTCGTCAGATTGTATTCAACTAGTGTATATACATTGAAATGAGTGTGTTGGACATCTCTAAGATGTACCACTATCATAACACGTGTTCTTACCGTATTATGGAGCTGAAAATCTGAAGCTTATGTATATGGACACTGATTCATTCACTCATTCATCGTGTGACAACTGAAGGTGTGTACCAGGACAGGCTACGTTTTCTCGAGCATCTGGATACAGCTGATTACCCTGTCAGCCATATGTGCCACTCCACTCAGAACAAAAAGGTGATGAGAAAATTTAAAGATGGGGCTAATAGCAAAATCGTCCTTCGCTTTGTTGGACTACGACATAAGATGAATGCACTAGATATCCGAGTTTCAATGATAAAAAAATTAAAGGCACAAAATGGTGTGCTATTAAGCACTACATTACATTTTACAGCTGTCTTAAAACCCGAGAAATAATAAGAACGTCCATGAATCTTGTCCTATCACGAGATCACACATTTACCACCGTGCAAGTGAATAAAATCTCATTGACTCCTTTCGATGATAAAAGAGTTATTACCGAGGATGTGATAACAATATATGCGTATGGGCATTGGCATATTACAAACAACGCTTAGAAGAATGTAACCTGGATATGAAGATAAAAATCTTCTCAGCGAGTCTACGATCTTAAAAAAATTGTAGTTTACTCATGTTCTGTATATACACGTAACAGATACCTAATGAATAAAGAAGAAGAATAAGAAGATGGAAGGGGAGGTGTTAACCCTGCCATTAGGAGCAAATACTAGTGCTAGTCTCATGCCTAGATAAAGGGGAGTGACATCTACCCTTACAATTCTTGTCGAATGAAGCAATGATTACGTGATAAAGCTACTAGACTCAGACAAAAAATGTATCCATATAAGCTGTCTAAAACGTTATAATACCTCCTCAACCATGCGAATGAGTTAGTATATACTATTTCTATATTCTCTCGCTGTAAGCTTATACACTGTTTAACCCTCTCTGTCTCACACACTAACTGTTCAAATATCAAGAGTTAATAACATTTAGGAAACAAAGTATATAAAGGTGTTCTAACATTATATAAAACATATTTATAGAGTATTGGATTACCCTCTGTATTACCATGAATACCTGTGATACTATCCGAATTACCTGCTAAAATGACTTAAATAGTGATACTATAGAATTACGTGAAAATTAGCTTAAATATTAAAGATACCATCTGAATTACTTCTTAAAATGACTCAAATACCTTTGATACTACCTGAATCACCTGAAATTACATTAAATAGCTTCGATAAAAATCTCCGATGGAAATTATAAGGAACACCTGTGATACTACTCAGATTACCCTAAATGGCATCCAATACTAGCTGAATTGCCAGTGAAATCATACGAAACTATGATACTCCCGACTCCTGAAATCTGTTTGTCTCTGATACTATATGGTTTATCCTAAATACCTATGATACTACCTGAATTACCTGTGAAATCATACGGCGCTATACACGTCTAAACTATGGAATCTATCCTCCTATGATACTAAATGAATTATCCTAAATACCAACGATACTACCTGAATTACCTGTGAAGTCATACGGGACTATACACACCCAAACCATGGAATCTATCCTCCTGTGATACTGTCTGTATTACCCTAAAGATCTGTGATACTACCTGAATTATCTTGAAATCATGCACAACTGTGCTGCAACCCAAACCGTGAAATATACTCGTCTGCTGAATGCTGAATGTTGCTGCCCTGGAGAAGAGTGGACATAATACATGTATCATCACTAACCTCCCTAACACCCATTTTCGTTTTCCCTACCTCTCTCATATAAAATCCATATTCTAGCCTTCTAGCACCTCCCTCGTATTTTCCATCTCTCCCGTATAAGCCTATACTCCTCCTCCCTCGACATATGTCTAGCCTAGAACCCTAGTTGTATTCCTCATCTATCTCGTACAAGCCTATATTTCTCCTCCTTCGACATCCGTCTAGCGTAGCACCTCTACACGTTTTCACTAGCTCTCTCGTATAAAGTGCATTCCCCTCCTTCAGCCTCTTTTTAGCCTAGTATCTCTCCCCGTTTTCCCTATCTTTCCATATAAAACATATTCTACTCCAGAACCCCCGTCTAGCCTTGCACCTCTCCACGTATTCCCTACCTCTATTATATATGGTACATTCACCTCCTTCAGGTTCAGCTCTACCAAAGATCTCTCCTCGTTTTCCCTGTCTCTCCCATATAAACGCATTTTCCTCCTTGAGCACTCTCTCAACCTAGCATCTACCCTCGTTTTCCCTATCTTTTCCCATGTAAACGCAAAAACTGCGCCAGGTCTCTTATATATAAACTACTGTCGTGTTTTGTTTGGAGTACGTTGTGAGGGGTACCTTGGGATAAAATTAAATTGACCTTATTATAGGTTCGCATTTAAACAATTACATGTTTTATATTTAAACCCCCTCTGCAGTTAGTTCTAGTCCCAGTTCTCGTGCTTCTGCATGGATTTTGTATAATAATAGATCAAAAAATGTTTAAAAAAATGGCATTTCGCTAAAGTGCTAAATGTATAAAATATACATTCTTTGTGACATTAACCACTTCCACAAATTTCTTTGTACTGGATTGAATTTTCAAATGCTTATAATTTGTTTTAACCCTTAAGTCGTCCTTTATTTTGTCTCGTCGCGGAGCAAAGAACGGAAATCTAAATCTTATATAGCGACACGCATTACATAGTTTACCGCCGCTTCAGCTCCTTGAGCCTGTCTTAGTCCAACAAGGAAATACGCAACAAGCCTCTTTTAATGACACCTTTATCTTGGTTAAAAAGAAAAAAATGAATATAACGTATTGTAGGAAACGTTAATAGACGACGTATGAAAAAAAGTGTAGTGGTAGAGAAAGTTATCCGAAATTAAAACGCCACAATATAAGGAGCAGAATTTCATGCTCTGGCTTTAAGCCAACATGTACTGAGGGCTGTATAGGATGTTATGGGGAGTTTATACTACTGCTGACAGGGAGCATTGTGAGCTCAGCCACATATTTACCAATGTGTCCTGCATATTGCAACTGTATAATGATGACATATTGTTTGTCTTATAGGATGATATCGGGAGTGTTATGCTACTTGTTGGCAGCAAGCATTATGACCTCAGCCTCATCTTCAACATTGTGTCCTGCATATTGCAACTGTATAATGATGACATATTGTTTGTCTTATAGGATGATATCGGGAGTGTTATGCTACTTGTTGGCAGCAAGCATTATGACCTCAGCCTCATCTTCAACATTGTGTCCTGCATATTAAAACTGTATAATGATGACATATTGTTTGTCTTATAGGATGATATCGGGTGTATTGTGCTGCTTGTTGGCAGTAAGCATTGTGGACTCAGCCGCACCTTCAACAGTGTGTCCTGAAGGATGTAAATGTACTAAGGATACAATCATCTGGTGTGAAGGAGTCTCATTAGTGCACCTAACGTCTTCATATTTGAACCTACTTAATCCCTTTTTGATAACACAACTGGTATTTTCTAACAATAACATTTCTGTGGTAGATTCGTATGTCTTCTTAGACTTCACCTCCTTGGTGAAGTTGGGGCTTGTTCAGAATGAAATAAGGGAACTCCCTGAAAAAGTATTTGACCCTCTTGAGAACTTGCTGTATCTGTATCTGTATGAAAACAAACTTTCTACCTTATCTGGTAATTTATTTAGAAATTTGAACCATCTAGTTATACTCCAATTATGCTGCAATTATTTCACAGAAATTCCACCAAACACGTTTGCCTCGTTGCACAATCTTTCAGAACTCTATTTGTATCAGAACCAAATATCCAATATAACAAAAGACAGCTTTAATGGACTGCATAACCTTGAGAAGCTTCACCTGCACGACAACCAACTTAAGGAGCTGCAAGAAGATGTCTTTGACCACTTGCATTCTCTTCGGAATCTGACTCTATACAACAATACCATTTCATATCTTGAAGGCGACGTTTTCGCTCGATTACCTCAACTCCAATTTCTACTGTTAGAAGGTAATATACTTACTACAATTACAGAAGTTCCCTTTGCTGGTTCCCGAACACTTAAACTATTATCCCTTTATAATAATTCCATTGTTGAGATGTCTAATAAAGCATTCCATGGGTTGTACAATCTTGAATATCTCTCTCTACACAGCAACCGGCTACACGATATTGATGTAGGTATCTTTACAGGTTTGACAAACCTTCGGGTACTTTATCTTAATAACAACAATTTAACAACCATTGATACAAAAACATTTGATTCGCTACACAATCTTATAGCACTCTCTTTGTCTCAGAACCAAATATCAAACATAACAAAAGACAGCTTTAATGGGCTACAAAACCTTAAGAAACTTAACTTCGGGGACAACCAACTTGGAGAGTTGGAAGAAGATGTCTTTGACAACTTACATTCACTAAAGAATTTGATTCTATACAACAATCGCATTTCATATCTTGAAGGCGACGTTTTCGCTCGATTACATCAGCTCCAATTTCTCCAGTTAGATGGTAATACCCTTACTAGGATTACAGCCAATCCCTTTACTGGTCCCCGAACACTTAAGTTCTTATCCCTTTTTAATAATTCCATTGTTGAGATATCTATTAAAGCATTCATTGGGTTGCACAATCTTGAATATCTTTATCTACACAACAACAGGCTACATGATCTTGATGCACGTGTCTTTATGGGATTAATAAGACTTGGTGTACTGCTTCTTACAAACAACAATTTAACACTCATTGAAACACAAACATTCGCGTCGCTACACAATCTTTCAGTACTGTCTTTGTCCCATAACCAAATATCAAACATAACAAAAGACAGCTTTAATGGATTACATAAACTTGCAGAGCTTCACTTGCGGGACAACCAACTTGAGGAGCTGCAAGAAGATGTCTTTGACCACTTACATTCACTACGGAATCTGACTCTAGCCAACAATCGCATTTCATATCTCGAAGACAACGTTTTCAATCGATTATCTCAACTCCAATTTCTCTGGTTAGATGGTAATAAACTTACTACGATTACAAAAACTCCCTTTGCTAGTTTCCGAACACTTAAGTTATTATCCCTTTATAATAATTCAATTGATGAGATATCTAATAAAGTATTCCATGGGCTGTACAATCTTGAGTACCTTTATCTAGGTAGCAACAGGTTACACGATCTCGATGCGGGTATCTTTATGGGATTGACAAAACTTCGTGTACTTTATCTTAATAACAACAATATAACAACCATTGAAACACAAACTTTTGAACCTTTAAGAAACCTTTGGCATATAAACATCTCAGGAAATCCTCTGAACTGCAGCTGCTCCCTACAATACTCCCTGCTACGATGGCGTGAGAAAGGTATTGAACAAGTAGCACTTTGTAGTCTTCCAGAAGAAGAACCGTTATGTGATTTTGGAAAATTCTCCGCTGGTCGCAACACTGATTCTTCAAGCACAAAGAAGAAAGAAGTTCTTGTTATCCTACCGCTTTCTGTTATGTTACAATTCTTCTGCAGCCTGTAAGATGGTGAGTTTGATTAATAGTGAGTGAAACCAGCTTCTAATTCTCTGCTGCTCTGAAATAATGTTTCAAACAGAAGATACAGAGTTCATAACTATAAATCCAAAATACAGAATGAGACCGTTAATCACTACTTTGTTGTGGCTGTCAAAATTACTGGGCGAGGCTGTCACTTGGCAAGTAAAACCTGTAAACTGAACAACTTGTGAAGATCACAAGAAGGACTCAGTGAAGCAACTTAGAGACAATCAACCATCACTTTGTTGTGGCTGTCACAATAACTGGGCGCGGCTGTCACTTAGTCAGTAAACCTGTAAACTCAACCACCTGTGAAGATCACAAGAAGGACTCAGTGAAGCAACTTAGAGACATTCAACCATCACTTTGTTGTGGCTGTCACAATAACTGGGCGTGACTGTCACTTAGTCAGTAAACCTGTAAACTGAACAATTTGTGAAGATCACAAGAAGGACTTAGTGAAGCAACTTAGAGACATTCAACCATCACTTTGTTGTGGCTGTCACAATAACTGGGCGTGGCAGTCACTTGGCAAGTAAAACCTGTAAACTGAACAATTTGTGAAGATCACAAGAAGGACTTAGTGAAGCAACTTAGAGACATTCAACCATCACTTTGTTGTGGCTGTCACAATAACTGGGCGTGGCAGTCACTTGGCAAGTAAAACCTGTAAACTGAACAATTTGTGAAGATCACAAGAAGGACTTAGTGAAGCAACTTAGAGACATTCAACCATCACTTTGTTGTGGCTGTCACAATAACTGGGCGTGACTGTCACTTAGTCAGTAAACCTGTAAACTGAACAATTTGTGAAGATCACAAGAAGGACTTAGTGAAGCAACTTAGAGACATTCAACCATCACTTTGTTGTGGCTGTCACAATAACTGGGTGTGACTGTCACTTAGTCAGTAAACCTGTAAACTCAACCACCTGTGAAGATCACAAGAAGGACTCAGTGAAGCAACTTAGAGACATTCAACCATCACTTTGTTGTGGCTGTCACAATAACTGGGCGTGACTGTCACTTAGTCAGTAAACCTGTAAACAGAACCACCTGTGAAGATCACAAGAAGGACTCAGTGAAGCAACTTAGAGACATTCAACCATCACTTTGTTGTGGCTGTCACAATAACTGGGCGTGACTGTCACTTGGCAAGTAAAACCTGTAAACTGAACAATTTGTGAGGATCACAAGAAGGACTTAGTGAAGCAACTTAGAGACAATAGCCATCACTTTGTTGTGACTGTCACAATAACTGGGTGTGACTGTCACTTGGCAAGTAAAACCTGTAAACTGAACAATTTGTGAGGATCACAAGAAGGACTTAGTGAAGCAACTTAGAGACAATAGCCATCACTTTGTTGTGACTGTCACAATAACTGGGTGTGACTGTCACTTGGCAAGTAAAACCTGTAAACTGAACAATTTGTGAGGATCACAAGAAGGACTTAGTGAAGCAACTTAGAGACAATAGCCATCACTTTGTTGTGACTGTCACAATAACTGGGTGTGACTGTCACTTGGCAAGTAAAACCTGTAAACTGAACAATTTGTGAGGATCACAAGAAGGACTTAGTGAAGCAACTTAGAGACAATAGCCATCACTTTGTTGTGACTGTCACAATAACTGGGTGTGACTGTCACTTGGCAAGTAAAACCTGTAAACTGAACAATTTGTGAGGATCACAAGAAGGACTTAGTGAAGCAACTTAGAGATAATCAACCATAACTTTGTTGTGGCTGTCAAAATTACTGGGCGTGGCTGTCACTTGGCAAGTAAAACCTGTAAACTGAACAATTTGTGAGGATCACAAGAAGGACTTAGTGAAGCAACTTAGAGATAATCAACCATAACTTTGTTGTGGCTGTCAAAATTACTGGGCGTGGCTGTCACTTGGCAAGTAAAACCTGTAAACAGAACCACCTGTGAAGATCACAATAAAGACTAAGTGAAGCAAGTTAGAGACAATCAACCATCACTTTGTTTTAGCTGTAACAATAACTGGGCGTGGCTGTCACTTGGCAAGTAAAATCTTTAAACTGAGTTACTTTCGAAGAAAGACACAGTGAAGCAAGTTAGAGATAGTCAGTTTAAAAGCTTTTCATTTAACAGTAACTTGTTAAAACATTAATGCGCAATTAAATTAGTAGCAAACATATATCGTTGTGATTCGTATGTTCCAGCAATAATTAACATATACTTTTATTTCTGACAAATGACAAAATTGACAAAATTTCAAACAATTCAAGCCAAAAGTGAAATAATAGTTTTATTCCCCAAGAAATGGAAAACATTCTGTAACATGGACTTGACCTGTCCATGTGATGTGTAAGTGTGATTTGATGTATTTGTTGTTCTTACGTTAATTAAAGAATGTGTATTTGTTAAGCAAAATATCCTATAGATGTAACAAAGTTGTAATTATAATTTTTCAAATACCTTCGAGTTTGGGTAAATAAATAAATAATAATAACACTAATAATAAAAATAATAATGAGTGCAAGGATATTAAAGAGTGAAACTGTTATTTTAATGCTCATTTAAGTGTGCTTTTGTGAGATTGCATGTAAAATGGTTAAACCATTTGTTATCAAAAGTGATATAAAAGATATCTTAGATCCTACTTAGAATACACTTCATAATATGTCATGTTAATGACTTGCCACAAATCGAGCATTGATGTTACATTCAGGTAACTTTCTGTGCTCAACACCATTTCTTCTAGGTAATATAAAGTATTGCCTTCGACTCAAATATTGCACATGGAGATTTCCTAGAATCAAAAAGGGTGCAAGCATAGAGAAAGCTTGTTTGTGTGTTGTGTATGTGCGGGCGCACGTGAAACGTAAACTTGAATAACGAAGAGTCGATGAACTCCCAACCCCGGCATTCATGTGCACAATCTTACAAGAATTCGCAGAGAATGCCTTAAGTAAACTCCCACACTATCAACTATTCTTCAATTAAAGCTATTTCGTTAAATGCTGTTTTCTCAAAAAAGGCTAAAACTATTTTGATAACAATATCATAAGTTTCCAAATACTGACAAGAGTAATAATATACAGGAGAATAGGAGATACTGAAAACACAGTTTGTTTGCCACTTAGGTATTCATTCACACGGTACACTCGAGCCATCTCTTGGCACAAAACAAAACTGATCCGTTGTATCACCACTCTCAAGAGAACTACAGAGTCACAACTCACAACTAAACTACTGAAACACAACTCACTACTGAACTTCTGAGTTCCAACTCACTACTGAACTTCTGAGTAATAGCTCACAACTGAGCTACTGAATCCCAACACACAGCCGAACAATTGAGTCACAACTTAATACCGAACTTCTGAGTTCCAACTCACTACTGAACTTCTGAGTCATAGCTCACAGCTGAAATGCTGAGTCACAACTTACAACTGAACTTTCGAGTCCCATCTCAAAACTGAACTACTTCGTCACAACTCACAGCTGAACTACTGAGTCACAACTCACAATTGAACCACAGTGCCACAACTCACAACTAAACTACTGAAACACAACTCACAACTAAACTACTGTGTCACAACTCACTACTGAACTTCTGAGTTCCAACTCAACACTGAACTTCTGAGTAATAGCTCACAGCTGAATTGCTGAGTCACAACTCACAATTGAACCACTGTGTCACAGCTCAAACTGAACTGCTGAGTCCCAAATCGCAAATGAAATTCCGAGCCCCATCTCACAACTAAACCACTCAGTCACAACTCACAACTGAACTACTGAGTTCCAACTCACAACTGAACTACTGAACCACAACTCACAATTGAACCACTCAGTCACGACCCACACTAAACTACTGAATTCCAACTCACAACTAAATTAGGAATTCCAACTCACAACTGAACTACTGAGTCACAGCTCACAGCTGAACTACTTAGTCACAACTCACAAATGAACTATTGAAACACAACTCACAACTAAACTACGGAGTTACAACTCACACTGAACTACTGAATCGCAATACACATCTGAACTACTGAGTCACTACTTACAACCGAACTTCTGAGCTCCAACTACCGCTGAACTTCAGAGTCATAGCTCACAGCTGAATTGCTGAGTCACAACTCACAATTGAACTACTGTGTCACAACTAAATCTGAACTACTGAAACACAACTCACTACTGAACTACTGAGTCACACCTCGCAGAATGAACTACTGAATCCCAACGTACAGCTGAACTGCTGAGTCAAAACTGATAACGGAGCTTTTGAGTTCTAACTCATCACTGAACTTCTGCGTCACAGCTCACAACTGAAGTATTCGGTCACAAAATATAACCATACTTCTGAGTCCTATCTCACAACTGAACTTCTGAGTCACAGCTCACAGCTGAACTACTATGTCATAACTCACAGCTGAACTATTGTGTTACAACTAACAACTGAACTAATAGGACACAACACGCAACTGAACTACTGCGTCATAACTCACAACTGAACTACTGAGTCACAACTCAGAACTGAACTACTGATTCATAACTCACAGCTGAACTACTGAGTTCCAACTCACAACTGAACTACTAAGTCCCAACTGACTTATAAGCTACTGAATCCCAGCTCACCACTGAACTTCTGAATCACACCTCACTGCTGAACTACTCTGTCACAACTCACAATTGAACTAATGTGTCACAAGTCATAACCGCAGTTCTTTGTTCCAACTTACAACTGAACTACTGAGTCACAACTAACAGCATAACTACTTAGTCACAGCTCACAACTGAACTATTGTGTCACAATTCAAACTTAACTACTGAATCACAACTCGCAACTGAACTAATAAGTGCCAATTCACAACTGAACTACTTAGTTACAATTCACAACTGAACTTCGCTGTCACAATTCACATTTGAACTACGGAGTCACAGCTCACAATTGAAATCGTGTCACAACTCACAACTGAACTACCGAGTCACAGCTCACAATTGAAATCGTGTCACAACTCACAACTGAACTACCGAGTCACAGCTCACAATTGAAATCGTGTCACAACTCACAACTGAACTACCGAGTCACAGCTCACAATTGAAATCGTGTCACAACTCACAACTGAACTACCGAGTCACAGCTCACAATTGAAATCGTGTCACAACTCACAACTGAACTACCGAGTCACAGCTCACAATTGAAATCGTGTCACAACTCACAACTGAACTACCGAGTCACAGCTCACAATTGAAATCGTGTCACAACTGACAACTGAACTACCTAGTCACAGCTCACGATTGAAATCGTGTCACAACTCACAACTGAACTACCGAGTCACAGCTCACAATTGAAATCGTGTCATAACTGACAACTGAACTACCTAGTCACAGCTCACAATTGAAATCGTGTCACAACTCACAACTGAACTACCTAGTCACAGCTCACAATTGAAATCGTGTCACATCTCACAACTGAACTACCGAGTCACAGCTCACAATTGAAATCGTGTCACAACTTACAACTGAACTACCAAGTCACAGCTCACAATTGAAATCGTGTCACAACTTACAACTGAACTACCGAGTCACAGCTCACAATTGAAATCGTGTCATAACTGACAAACTGAACTACCAAGTCACAGCTCACGATTGAAATCGTGTCACAACTCACAAACTGAACTACCGAGTCACAGCTCACAATTGAAATCGTGTCATAACTGACAACTGAATTACAATTGAAAACTACCGAGTCACAACCCACAAATGAAATGCTCAGTCGCTGTCCACATTTCACTTCCTAACTTCTTGATTGACACAACTTCACTCCAGGCAGTACCAGATTCTCATACACCTCCCAAAAGATGCGGGTTTCCAGAACGAGACTCTATGAAAGGAACGTACTGGGACACGTAAACGGCACACAATGTCTATTGTTCTGCACTAGCTATTGTTTCGATGGCCGCTCGAAGCCTCCACAGGTGCTGGACAGGGAGAACTTTATCGGCGGCCAACACCATCACACATAAACAAGCATTGGCGCGGAACACTCTCACTTACTTAAATACCTACCACCACCATTGCCATCACCACAACCACTACATTCACCACCACCACAGCAATATCTTCAACTCTACCATCACCCTCACCCGATTCACTACTTTCGCCATCATCACCACAAACATCACCATCACCAACACCCTACTTTCGCCACAATAATTACCTTCACCATCACCAAAACCTCACTAACATCACCTCCATCACCACAATTACCGCTACTAATACCTTCACCATTACCATACGATCACTACCACATCACCACCACAAGCACATTCGCCACCATCATCACCACCAGCATTTACATCACCATCACCACAACACTACCTTTGCGGCCACCACTACACCACCGCTACTTTCACCACCACAATCACCACCAAAACTACTTTCTCCAACACCATCACTACCACTATTTTCTCCACCACCATCACTACTTTCGTCACCACCATCACCGACAGTAATGTCGCCACCATAATCACCATCACCTCACTACCTTCACAATCACCACCATTACTTTCATGACCACCATTACAACCACAACTACTTTCGGCACCACCACCTGAACACCATCATCACCAACACCAACATCATCACGACTACTTTTACCACCACCATCCCCATCACTATCACCACTTCACTACCATCTCCACCGTTACAATTACTACCACTACTTTCACCATTACAATCACCACCACTACTTTCGCCACTACAGCTCACCACTGATATGTCAAAACCAGCCTCACCTCTATCAGTACAACCACTGCTTTCACCACCACCTCTATCAGCACCACCACTACGTCCGCCACCTTCATCACCACCTCCACTGCTTTCATCAGCACCTCCATCAGCACCACCACTATGCCCGCCACCTTCATCACCACCTCCGTCATCACCTCCTCCATTAGCATCACCACTACGTCCGCCACTTTCATCACCACCACCTCTATCAGCACCACCACTATGTCCGACACCTTCATCACCACACCACTACCTTCACCATCACCTCTATCAGCACCACCACTATGTCCGACACCTTCATCACCACCACCACTGCCTTCACCATCACCTCTATCAGCACCACCACTACGGCCGCCACCTTCATCATCATCACCAATGCTTTCACCATCACCTCTATCAGCACCACCACTACGGCCGCCACCTTCATCATCACCACCAATGATTTTACCATCACCTCTATCAACACCACCACTGCGGCCGCCACCTTCATCACCACCACCACTGCTTTCACCATCACCTCTATCAGCACCAGCACTACGCGGCCGCCACCTTCATCACCAACACCAATGCTTTCACCATCACCTCTATCAGCACCACCACTACGGCCGCCACCTTCATCACCACCAACAATGCTTTCACCATCACCTCTATCTACACCACCACTACGGCCGCCACCTTCATCATCACCACCAATGATTTAACCATCACCTCTATCAGCTCCACCACTGCAGCCGCCACCTTCATCACCTACACCAATGCTTTCACCATCACCTCTATCAGCACCACCATTACGGCCGACACCTTCATCACCACCACCACCACCAATGCTTTCACCATCACCTCTATGAGCACCACCAATACGGCCGCCACCTTCATCACCAACACCAATGATTTCACCATCACCTCTATCAGCACCACCACTAAGTGCGACACCTTCATCACCACCACCACTGCCTTCACCATCACCTCTATCAGCACCACCACTGCGGCCGCCACCTTCATCACCACCACCACCACTGATTTCACCATCACCTCTATCAGCACCAGCACTACGGCCGCCACCTTCATCACCAACACCAATGCTTTCACCATCACCTCTATCAGCACCACCACTACGTCCGCCACCTTCATCAACACCACCAGTTATTCACCACCGCCTACACCATCACGGCTACTTTCGCGACCAGCACCATCATCATTACCACCACCAGCAATTTTGTCACCAGCATCACCATCACCTCACTACCATCTCCACCATCACTGCCACTACCATTACTTTCACCACCAGCATTACTATCACCATCACCACTACTTTCGGCACCAGCGTCAACACCACCGCTACCACTACTACTACTTTCACCACCACCATCACAACTACCTTACTACCACCAGCATTACCACTACCACTTTTATCACCAGCACTACTACCACCTTCACCACCATCACCATCATCATCACTACTACTTTCGCCACCATCATTACCTCTACTTCACTACCACCACTTTCACCACCACCATCACCACTACATCACTACCGCCACCATCACTACCTTCACTACCACTACTACCACTTTCATCACCACCTCCACTACCACTACTACCACTTTCATCACCACCATCACCACTACTACCACTTTCATCACCACCTTCACTACCACTACTACCACTTTCATCACCACCATCACCACTACTACCACTTTCATCACTACCTCCACTACCACTACTACCACTTTCATCACCACCATCACCACTACTACCACTTTCATCACCACCATCACCACTACTACTACTTTCGCCACCGCCATTACCACTACCTCACTACCACCAGCATTATTACTACCACTTTCACCACCACCGTCACCACTACATCACTACCACCACCATCACCACCACCACCATCACCACCACCACTACCACTACTACCACCATCAACACCACCGCTTTCGCCACCGCTGTCTCCATCACCATCACTATCACCTTAAAAGCAGCACCACATCTACTACGACTAACACTACCTTCAGTACTATCACCAGAATCAGCCCCTACACTACTTTTGCCACCATCATCCCCATCACTATCACCAATACCGGTACCACTATCTTCACCACTGCCATCACCACCATCACTACCGCTACATTCACTACCATCACAACCAACACCACTACAACTATCACCAACACCATAGCCATCACCACCCCAACACCATTGCTACTATCCTCAACACCACTGCTATGAGCATCACCATTACCACCAACAACAACAGCAATTCTACTATTACCAACACCTCTACCACTACCACCACCACTACCACCAACAACACTACCACCAACACCACTGTCATTACCACTCCAATACCACTGTCACTACCACCACCATTACCACCACCACTATCACCAACAACACTACCACCACCACCACTACCACCACCACTACCATCACCACTACCACCAACACCACTGCAATTACCACTCCAACACCTCTACCACTACCACCACCACTACCACCAACAACACTATCACCAACACCACTGCCATTACCACCCCAACACCACTGCCACTACCACTCCAACACCACTGTCATTATCGTCAGTTACCACTGTTATCACGATCACAGCCATTACCACCACCAACACCTCTACCACCACCACCACAACCACCAACACCACTGCCGTTACCACTCTAACACCGCTGCTACTATCGTCAATACCACTGCTATCACGATCACCGCCATTACCAACACCAACAGGACTACTACTAACACCAACACCTCTGCCACCAACACCATGACCACCACCAACAGGACTACTACTAACACCATTACCATCACCACCACTACCACTACTATAGAGGTTCTCGGAACGTCTATATGGATATATGGAGACGGTTGAATATCGTATCTGCCAATAGGAGCAAGGTTTGGAACGCCTATTCAATGAGGGAAGTCGGCATAACAGTGCAGTTAAGTGATAATAATAGTAAGGCATAGTAACAGTAACTATGTAACAGCAAGTGAAGAAAATGGCAGTGCATGCCCTCATGTTTGTTCCCTATAGTCCGTAGCGTTAGACAAGAACAGCGTAAACACAATTAAATAAATAGATATGGGCGGATACGAATGAACCAAATAAAGACGTTTTAATCACTAAAACGTTACTTTATGCCCTCGTAAACAAAGCCTGTGTAATTGAAGTGGAAAATATTCTAAGACCTTTCGATCTGTTTTTGTCTATTATCATGGTAAGTACACTCTAGTGCAAGGGTCTGTTTTTGTCTATCATCATGGACTGTGCACTCTATTGCAAGCATGGGAAGATCCGCTCATCGTCTTTGCTGATAAGCAAGAGGAGTACAACAAAGCTCGGCTGGCTGCGTAGCTCAGACGGTAGAGCAGCTGCTTGTTGTGCGATGGGTCCCTGGTTCAATTCCCGGCTGGGGTTGCGGAATTTTCGTATAGCCAACATTATTCCTTATCCTCCTAGAGACTAAAAGTACGAATTAGATTGTGAATGTGTGTGATCTAATGATTAAATCCCAGAGTTTACTAAATACCCAAAGACAAGTGAATACGAGTTAACCATATTGCCTTCAGACAATAATATGCTCCAAAGTAAAGGCCACTAATAAGACCATTGTAGTTAAAGGCGGCGTGTAAATGTAACTTAAAGAAAAACCTCGCGCTAATTCGCCAGTTCCTCACTGCTTTGGAATTGCCCCATTCTGTTCTGCAACTCTTTTAACACACGGAGGGATATCTACACGGTTAAAATACGGCGCGATTGCACCATCTCCTATGATTTTGTCTTTTCTTTTACATCTTCTTATATTTGAGAGTTGCATATTCTTAAACCTTTCCTTCTCATTTTCCTTTTCCTTCCTACGGTTTCGTAAGCTACTTGCTGTATACTTTGCTAATATTTCCCCATGCTTCTCCTACGTATTTATTTTTATTAGAAGTTCTTCCAGCGCGTTCTTTTCATAAAGCGATCTCACGCTTTCTTGCTGTAGCAGATATACCTTAAAGACTTAAGCGGTTTTGCTTGTATTATTGTAAACTGAGTAATAGGTCCGATCACTAGAAAGTGATGTGAATACTTCCTCTATGTACTCTAACGTCCTGTATCTGGTCTACCATTAACAATAATACAATCCTTAAAGGACATACTTCCCCTAGGATCCCAAGTGTACATCCCTTTTCGTTAAATAAGGTGTTTGTTACCTTCATATTGCTATTTGTGGCAAAAAACCTAGGAAAGGTTTACATGTTTATGGCTCCAGTGAACACACTTATTGACCAATTAGTATAGATTGGCTATACGCAATTACAAATAAAGGAGAAAGATAATTTTATAAAACGTCAAAAACTTATATTGTAACAGTATAGTCTTATTTAAAAAGACAGTATGAAAACGTTACAAACGACGACAATCCCAAATGTGATTAACTTTTAGATATAATTCATAGCAAAATTGATACATTTGAAGAAAATATTCAATATATCAGTAACATGGCTACCTTGTCAGGTCTTAGGCATCCTACCAAACGTTACAAACTATTAAATATATCTGTAATATGCCTACCTTGCCAGGTCGTAAGCACCCTAATCACACGTTACCAAACTATTCAATATATCAGTAATATGGCTACCTTGCCAGGTCTTAGGCACCCTACCACACGTGACCAAGCTATTCACTATATCAGTAATATTGCTACCTTGTCAGGTCCTAGGCACCCTACCACATGTTATCAAACTATTCAATATATCAGTAATATGGCTACCTTGTCAGGTCCTAGGCACCCTACCATATGTTACAAACTATTAAATATATCAGTAATATGGCTACCTTGGCAGTTCCTAAGCACCGTACCACACGTTACCAAACTATTCAATATATCAGTAATATCGCTACCTTGATAGGTCCTAGGCACCCTACCACATGTTATCAAACTATTCAATATATCAGTAATATGGCTACCTTGTCAGGTCCTAGGCACCCTACCATATGTTACAAACTATTAAATATATTAGTAATATGGCCAACTTGACAGGTCGTAGGCACCCTAACACAAGTTACCACACTATCCATTATAACAGTAATATGGCTACCTCGCCAGGTTCTCTGCACCCTAACACACGTTACCAAACTATTCAATACATTAGTGATATTGCTACCTCGCCAGGTTCTAGGCACCCTACCACACGTTACCAAACTATTTAATATATCAGTAATATGGCTAACTTGTCAGATCCTAGGCTCCCTACCACACGTTAACAAACTATTTAATATATCAGTAATATGGCCAACTTGCCAGGCTCTAGGCATTCTACCACGTGTTACCAAACTATTCAATATATCAGTAATGTGGTCACCTTGCCAGCTTCTAGGCATTCTACCACGTGTTACCAAACTATTCAATATATCAGTAATATGGCCAACTTGCCAGCTTCTAGGCATCCTACCACGTGTTACCAAACTATTCAGTATATCAGTAATATGGCTACCTTGGCAAGTCCTAGGCACCCTACCACGCGTTACCAAACTATTCAATATATCAGTAATATGGCCACCTTGACAGGTCGTAGGCACCCTACCACACGTGACCAAACGATTCAATATATTAGTGATATGTCTACCTTGCCAGTTTCCAGGCACCCTATCACACGTTACCAAACCATTTAATATATCAGTAATGTGGCTAACTTGTCAGGTCCTAGGCTCCCTACCACACGTTAACAAACTATTTAATATATCAGTAATATGGCTAACTTGCCAGGTCCTAGGCACCCTACCACAGGTTAACAAACTATTTAATATATCAGTAATATGGCCGCCTTGCCAGCTTCTAGGCACCCTACATGTTACCAAACTATTCAATATATCCGTGATATGGCCACCTTGCCAGCTTCTAGGCATTCTACCACGTGTTACCGAACTATTCAATATAGCAGTAATATGGCCACCTTGCCAACTTCTAGGCATCCTACCACGTGTTACCAAACTATTCAGTATATCAGTAATATGGCTACCTTGTCAGGTCCTAGGCACCCTACCACACGTTACCAAACTATTCAAAATATCAGTGATATGGCTACTTTGCCAGCTTCTATGCACCCTACAGCACGTTACCAACCTATTCAATATATCAGTAATATGCCCACCTTGCCAGCTTCTAGGCACCCTACCACATGTTACCGAACTATTCAATATATCAGTAATATGGCTACCTTGTCAGGTCCTAGGCACCCTACTACATGTTACAAACTATTCAATATATCAGTAATATGGCTACCTTGGCAGTTCCTAAGCACTGTACCACACGTTACCAACTATTCAATATATCAGTAATATCGCTACCTTGACAGGTCCTAAGCACCCTAGCACACGTTACCAAACTATTCAATATATCAGTAATATGGCTGCCTTGTCAGGTCCTAAGCACCGTACCACACGTTACCAAACTATTCAATATATCAGTAATATCGCTACCTTGACAGGTCCTAAGCACCCTAGCACACGTTACCAAACTATTCAATATATCAGTAATATGGCTGCCTTGTCAGTCTTAGGCACCCTACCACACGTTACCAAACTATTCAATATATCAGTAATATCGCTACCTTGACAGGTCCTAAGCACCCTACCACACGTTACGAAACTATTCAATATATTAGTAATATGGCCAACTTGACAGGTCGTAGGCACCCTAACACACTTTACCACACTATCGATTATATCAGTAATATGGTTACCTCGCCAGGTTCTCTGCACCCTAACGCAAGTTACCAAACTATTCAATATATTTGTGATATTGCTACCTTGTCAGGTTCTAGGCACCCTACCACACGTTACCAAACTATTTAATGTATCAGTAATATGGCTAATTTGTCAGATCCTAGGCTCCCTACCACACGTTAACAAACTATTTAATATATCAGTAATATGGCCACCTTGCCAGCTTCTAGTCACCCTACCACATGTTACCAAACTATTCAGTATATCAGTAGTATGGCCACCTTGCCAGCTTCTAGGCACCCTACCACATGTTACCAAACTATTAAATATAAAAGTAGTATGGCCATCTTGCCAGCTTCAAGGCATCCTGCCACATGTTATCAAACTATTCAATATATCAGAAATACAGGCTACCTTGGTAGCTTCTATTTATCCTACCACATGTTACCAAAATATTCAATATATCAGAAATACAGGCTACCTTGGTAGGTTCTATTTATCCTACCACATGTTACCAAATTATTCTATATATCAGTAATATGGCCACCTTTCCAGCTTCTAGGCATCCTACCACATGTTACCAAGCTATTCAATATATCAGTAATATGGCTGCCCTGCCAGGCCCTAGACACCATACCACACGTTACCAAACTATTCAATATATCAGTAATATGGCCACCTTGCCAGGTCCTAGGCACTCCACCTCAGGTTACCAAACTATTCAATATATCAGTAATATGGCTAGCTTACCAGGCCCTAGGCACCCTACCACACGTTACCAAACTATTTAATATGTCAGTAATATGACCACCTTGCCAGATCCTAGGCACCCCACGTCAGTTTACGAAACTATTCAATATATAGGTAATAGGATATCTTGCCAGGTCCTAAGCACCTAACCACACGTTACCAAACTGTTCAGTATATCAGCAATATGGCCATCTTGCCAGGTCCGAGCCACCCTACCTCAGGTTACCAAACTATTTAATATGTCAGTAATATGGCCACCTTGTCAGTTCCTAGGGACTCCACCTCAGGTTACCAAACTATTCAATATATCAGTAAAATGGCTAGCTTACCAGGCCCTAGGTACCCTACCACACGTTGCCGAACTGTTCAGTGTATCAGTAATATGGCTACCTTTCCAGGTCCTAAACACCCTATCACACGTCGCCAAACTCGTACGACGGAGCCAGATTAGCTGAACGGAAACGTAAACAAATTACATAACAGCAGCAGCCCAGCATAGTCAACGGCACAAAGTGGTAACATATTAACCTCAATAATCAACCCCTTTTCATGCGCTAAATGATTTTTTTCCTAATACGAGGTACGTCAAGGAAGTAAGTTCCGTTTCAATTTCTCTCCGCTGCAGCGCTGCGATCGCAGTTCCGCTCATGCGCGGTAGACGTATATTTGTACACCTAACGGTGATTTGTCACTACTTTATCCTCTTTGTTTAGAAGAGGACAGTAACATTCAGGAAGAGGAAGTATATTTTGAAATTGCTTTCATAAAAGCCGATACAGTTTCAGGTCCTGATCATATACTTCTAAGGGTTATTAAAGAACCGAAGATCTACAAACTTCTATGCCTGATAACTAACGTGATGCTAAAATGTAAAATCTGATGTGTTACCTTCACATTACCTTCTCCACCCTCTACCTCTTTTTAGTGGAAATACAAATTATTCTTTCGAATGTTTATTTTCCTACCTACATCATTTTAATCCAAATAAACCTTTACAGAATAGCTACTTTACACATTTCGTTACAGAAACAAAGAGAACAGCGATAGTCAAATGTTTAACAACTGGACGCTATATGCTGGCGTTAAAATTCCATACTGTTTCCATGACATAGCAGGAAACAAGTGAATATAGACTGCACTTTAAAATAACCACTATTGAGCAATTATAACCATTAATAGCGGATATCTCGGAATGGTTACCAGCACAGAAAGTGTTATTCGAACTAAACTGTGGTTTTAGAGGGATCTGTATTTTTGTGAGGTACGTCTTAGTCTGTTGCTTAACGTTTACAAGATCATGTAAATTCCTTCCGAATGAAGAGGACTTCACAAGATATTCCCAGAAATTTCAAGATATAGGAGCGCTTTATTTGTCATTAGGTATCTTTAATATATGTTATTTCAATCAAAATCTATAGGAATCTTTCAGGAAAAAATAAGAAATAAAACAACCTTGCATCTAGAGGGTAGTTTGGGTTAGGGAGATTTTCTTTAAAACCCTCCTGTTGCATCGTTTAGTAGATACTTATTCAAAATCCCTTTTTTGAGTTATGCTGTTCACAGGCACACGCACGGACATTTGTCTAAAGCTGCTTTATTGCATTCAGAGGGCCTTACAACATGCATTTCCATGACATCTCTATATCAGATGTTTGGGAGGAATGCAAGCTGTTTTCTACGTACAATGCGTGTTGTAGAGAAAGTAAAAAATATCCTATTTTTGTAAGTTTAAAGTGTAGCCAGAACAATTCTGTGTCTCAGAGAAGGCGAGGAAAGTTGTTTGACAAATTCGCGACCAACAACAATATTTTCAGTAATTAGGATGATAGGAAAGTATTTAATGATGAATCATCGTTTAAGAGGACGTTCACGCGACGTAGAGTATTGCTAAGGGATTCTCCAACAGCAAGAGCGAGAATATGAATGGTTGCACAAGACATTCTAAAAGGCCGCAACACCATTCAAAAGGAGAGCGCTATTGCAGGGTGCAAATATCTGTGAAGTATATGAACGTTCTAGAGAAACACATTTAACAATTATTACAGTCTTTAATTCGCAACCAACAGTACATTATATAAATGTATATATTAATAATAATTTGTTTGATCCTGTTGTTAATTTGTTGTATATTATTCTCCATATTTTGTGATCTACTTATCATTTGTACTCTTCTTCTATATGTGCAACGCATTCCGGATGCTTGTGGTCAGCCGAAAATATCGTCCAGGTATTCCTGTTGGGAAATGTAGTATATTGAAGTTCAGCTTCACAAATGAAAGAAAACAGTTATAGCTATGGATTAAAACATTTTAATTCACTGCTGTGATTTAAAGCAGGAACGATCAAAGAAACGATACTTTATACGCGAATAGCGGATAAAAGTCTATTTGCTTGCTTATCCAAAATAACGTGTCAATTTGAGTATAAGCGAAAAAGGTTTGTTCTAACAGAGAGCGACTTTTACAAGTAAATCCAACTGTATTGTGTTCTGTTGCACGGTATCGTATCTGTATTTTCAGATAGCTTATAAACATCAGAGAAATTCTTACACGAATTGGTTGCAAATAACGAGCCTCTTACACGACTTTCACTACCCACTTTACTTGTATATAAACAAACACATAGTTTTCATTCTAGCTCATGCTAATTGAGATAAACATTTCGTTGCAGGTCCAATGAGGCTGCAGCGATAATAAATAAAATGTTATTAAAGGCACTCGATAAATTATCTTTGAATGATGTCAAGAGAAGTAACCGAATGGTGAAACACTTCAGAAATTGACAAAAGTACTTCAAATTAATAGCAAGAATATCTCGGAAATGGCTGATGCCACAAAAAGACTATTCATTATTAAGTGGGTATTTCAAAGCTATGAACATTTCTCGTGTAGCAACGAGATCTAGTGATATAGGCTTATGTCTATCCCACTCCCAAGGTTGCAGATTCAAACGCGGCCCAGACCGTTGGTGTTTAGCTGTACCATGTTAGTAGATTTATAGGCATGTTAAACCATTCCTGCGGGACGAAATTCCGTCACACTGGCGGCGCTGATGTGATCGTGGCAATTGACTGCGTCTTTAACAAACAAATATCTTAAATATTTATGTCTATCTATTGTGGTTTATCAGTTATACAGGTTATTTGCAAAACAGAAGCAACCGAAATCTACATTTAGCTAATCGTGTAAATATTTTAACATATATTTTAAACCCAATATGTAGTTGGAGTGATATTTTAGAAAATATAACTAAATTGTTCTATTCCAAAAGATAGGGTGGTGTGGGGGCTTAAGATCTTTGTGTCGCATCTCTGGAAGATGCTGAACTTAGATACAAAGTTTGGTATTTATTCGACTTTTTGTTTTGAGTTAGCTGTCGATAGAAACTCACGCACCAACGTTATCATCTTGCTTCCTGCCGTGTGGTCTACTCTTGCTTGTCGGTCCTCCCTTCAAGTGTCCTGAGGCTGCTGGATATAGCCCCGAGTCTGGTGGGTTCTGTTGCAGTTGGACCTCAGCCAGAGTGCTGTTATTGTGGTCCAAGTTGCGGTCTGCAATTAGGTCCAAGGATTCTTCTTCTCATGCGGCCAGCAGGGCTTGTGTCTGGGGTGGAAGTTTTGGCAGCCAAATGAGTCGGAGTAGTTCCTCGTGTGAGCTGGCTCCCGCCAGGTGAATCGTAGTAGCTGTGACATAGATCTCGAGCAGCCGGTACCTCAGCGCATGGTAGCGTTGGCCCCTGATTTGGCCACGTAATCAACTACCTGAACCACCATCTGTCGTAGAAGTTTTCCCACGATGCGGTGGGAGCGTGCGCGTGGTGACTGGATGCTGTGCGCTGCGAAGACGCCTGCAGGAACCATGTTGGAGGTCGTTAGAGTGGCGGTGGTGGCTCAAACGGCTTCAAGCTGTGCTGTGATATCCTCTGGTGTAGCTTCGTCGGTGGTCACTGTGCTGCGTGTTGTCACTACAAGAGGTTCGAGGTCTGAGGATGTTTGTTCGGCCGCCTGCTTGGTCCCTGGCCCTTCCTCAGCTGAGGTGGCTCTAGGCGATCAAACCAGGTTCGTCATCTCAGCTCGGCTGACCCGTACGGCGAACAAGACTCCTCTTGGCAGTGTAAGGCACACTGGTGGTAAGACTACTGGCCGAGATCGTCAAGTCTCTCTAAGAGTTCCCCACGGATAAGAAGAGACGGGACATGATCAGAGAGAGCACATAATTTACTCTACTGACGAATGAGTCAACTATCCTCTCTGTTTAAAGTGCGCTACTCTGGTAGGTAGCGAGAATCAGTTTTTTCTGGAGTGGAGCAGAAAAACACACGTTACGTGCTAACCTCAGCCCCGATGGGAGTCGGAGATTGAGAGTGTGGGACTCGCCAATACGTGGCCATACCCACTAATAAAGCTCTCCACCTGAAGGAAAATGAAAAATGAGAAAGAAGTAATTAGGGTGAGGAAATGCAGCAGTATCGCTATTGCACTTGCGCATTCAGAGAGCGGATATAATGGCTGGTTCAGAGAATCTCTAGAAGAAATGATAGCCAGGATGCAAGCATGCCCTAGGCCTACTTACGCCCTTGGGAATGCAGAGTGAGGAATTAAAGGAATTAGGGTGATGCGTCTCCGAATGGAGACCCCGTCATACTGGTCGTAATTTATTTGTTATGTTTTGCTGTCCTGAAACATAAATGCACATAATCATTAGTATTATTAAATAAGCTGAGTTGGTTTGTTGCTTAGACCTGAGGCAGTGTTGAAACACATGCGAAGCTGTCTCCCCTTGGTGGGTCGTCGTTCTACTGAAGGCCTCAAGGTCCGTCGTCATTCTGATATAATGAATTGTTTAGGCTTTAGTTTACTTATTATTATTAGTCTGTAAGCCTCGTGATTGATTGGTACTAATCATGCTGCATTGAAATGTTTAGTGTTGCCTTGGCGGTGAGCCGTGTCTTTAAATTTTAGTATTATATTTTAGGACTAACTTAGTGTTTTCCAGTCGTATCCATTTGTATTGTCTTGGTCGAATTTTGAGTGCACCCTACATCGTAGCCTAGACAATCGTGGCGCGGCTGCACTCAGACGTCACTCTGTTGGGGGTGCCCCTCCCCCGAGGCCGTCTTGATTCTAAGAGCAAGAACTTCAAGGGCCACAGTTGTCATGTTAGATAGTGACCATGCCATGGATAGTTTGTGAGTTTTATGTCTAGTTACGCTCATATTAGAGCGTCTAGGTATTCTTGGATATTAACCTTTGGTTTCTCCAGGTCAATATTTCTATCAAATGGTGATAGAGGTATTTTGTGTTTATCTCTCTCGCTGATGCAGTTACCTGAATCTCGAATTAGAGGTTGGAATTCTTGTTCCTTGGTTGTATAGGTTATAGCTTTGTAGCTTAATGAATTCTTCTATGGAGTGAAGTTTCAGCTCCTCGTGTACAAGATAAACCGGAGCGACCGCTGGGAGTTTCGCTATAATCCTAATGATCGTGTTTTGAAGGGTTTGTAGCCTATGAAAGTGTGACTTTGCATCATATACCCAAAGTGATGTATCTGTTACTATGGGTCTTATTAGCGTCTTATATATCTTGAGAGCTTGTTTTGCTGGCTAATGGCACTTGTCCTTGCGCTATTTACGTGTTGTTTCCAGGTGAAACCTTAGTTCAAGGTGACTCCTAAATAGGTTACCTGGTTCTTGCATACTGTTCTCTTGCCACTGTATATCAAGGACGGTTGCGTATGTCTAGTTAGTCCGCGTTGTACTCTTGTGGTAAGAATATAGACTGGCATTTGTTGGTGTTTATTTTAATTCGCCATTTTGGATACCATTGTTCTAGCTCATTTTTAGAGTATTCTGTAACCTAAGGTGTAATATCCTGAGCTGCGTGGACGCGTTATAAGCGCCGTGTCGTTGGCGTAGCCATTAGATCGTAACTCCTGCGCTAATTACCCGTGGTGCCATCTAGTTTATGGAGCTTGACTTAATGTATGTCAGCGCCGTTGTAGATTGCGTGTGAACTATTTACATAACATTTGCTATTAACAGTATATCAGTGCTTATGTGGCGTGCGTGAAGTCTGTGATGAACTTGTCTATATTTGTGGCGGGGTGCCGCTACATATAGTAATTTGGTAAAAATCGTTAAGCCATGTTTGAGAAAATCCAGCATTTCGAAAAACCTTCCATGTAAAGGATAACTTGGTTGGGGTTTTCTTGGAAACCTTCGTGTCGTATCCTTGGGAGATGTATGTATGTATGTATGTATTTTATTTATTCTGCAATTGGGTACTTCCCGGTGGCAGAATTAAACCGTACAAAATTTACATCACCATGACTAGCTTACAATAATAATAATAATAAACAAGGCTAACAATACAAAATGATTAATTTTAAATATTAACAAAGCTTTTAAAAACCTAATTACTGAACCATTTATAATTTACTTAACTATTCACAATTACTTAACTATTCACCATTTACTTCACTATTCACAATTTACTTAACTATTCACAATTTACTTAACTATTCTCAATTTACTTAACTATCTACAAAGTACTTAACAATTTACAAAGTACGTAACTATTTTTGAGGTACTTAACTATTTACAATTGGTCCTTATATTTAGTTACCAGTATTTTCAACCTGGTAGTGTCAACTTTAATAGTATAGTTTGTGAAATGAGTACACTAGTTAATTAACCAACATTTATTTTGCTAATATTATTTCTGAACTGCTTTAAGGTCAGAGGACAGCCCTGAAAGGCTGCTACAGGCAATTCATTCCATTCCTCAATGGTTCTATTAACAAAAGAAACTTTTCCCACGTCGGTTCTGCACTTTCTACCCCTAATTTTAAACAGATGATCGTTTCGACCGTAGTGTGCTGGATTCTCTAACCTTTCTCTAACATCCGCCCAAGCATTTGAACCAGTATAAGCTTTAAATAACGCAACTATCAATGTTTTTTTACGCCTAACTTTTAGCGGTTCCCATTCATTCTCTTCACCTTTTCTAAACCCAAAATCTTTACCTCTCCTTATGAATTTTATAGCCCTTCTCTGCACTTTTTCTAAGGAATCAATCTGATTGACTTTGTATGGGTCCCAACATGCTACTCCATATTCCATAACCGGCCGCACTAAAGATTTGTAGGCTAGTTCCCTGGTCTTTGCGCTCCCCTTTTTCAGTATTCTCATTACGAAATGCAATGCTTTCCACGCTTTCCTAGATGTACTATTTATCTGTTCCCCCCATCCAGCATTACTTGACAAGCACACTCCCAAATATTTGCAGCTGTCCACCTGTGGAATTGGTTCCCCGCCCATTTGATAGTTATGTATAATCTTCCCCTTAGTTCTGCTAAAAACAATGGACTTACTTTTCCCAGCATTAATTGTCATTTTGTTTGCTTCAGCCCACTGCCTGATTTCTGATGCTGAACTTAGTAATAAGTATGCTAGGTATGTAACGTTTCGTTTTTGAGTCATGTTCTTCAGGCACACACATACGGACCTTCTTCCAAAAATGTGTTTTTTAGATTCAAGGTGCCTCAAAACATGTACATAGGTTGGAACTTTAATGGTGGCAACTATTTATTTATTACTATTGCAATAATACATGTTTGAAACTACTACAGTCCTTCAATGTAATCATCCTGCGTTTTCAATAATCTGTTGCCAGCGATTTGTAAATCGCTGGTTCCCTGAAGCAGCGACTGTTGTGTTGATGTTCCTGATGCAGCGAACTAATGCCTGCAGAATTTTGGGAATGATCCTGAATTAAATTACACGAAGCCGTTACTTCATCTTCAGGATTAAATCAGAATCTCAGGAGCTCAGGTCCGGTGAATATGGTGGATGGGAAAGCACTTCGCAATCCCAGCGACGACACAGATCAGTTACAGATTGTGCAACGTGCATCCTAGCATTGTGTCGCAAGATGATGGGAGAATTCTGTAAAAAGTGTCGCCGCCTTCTTTACAACGCTGATCTGAGATGATGCTCCAAGAAATGATATAAATGCTGTGCAATAACACATAACGGTATGTGTTAGATAACGCCATCACCGTCGTACACAAGAAACACCATCACTCACGTTTCCTGGTCACAGTTCCCACATCCTCAACGGGACCTGCATGGCATTGTGTTGCTGCACGACCACGAGCACTTTCAGTCTTTAACCAGCTTCGTTGTTCCTGTTTTGTGAACACGGCGAAAACACAACAGTTTAGATCGGTAGCTCAAACAGTTCTATCTTCTGCTCGCCACAGTGCATGCGCTTTGAGTCGAAAGTGAGGGTCCATTTATTGGGTGATAGGTAAGATATGGTAAACATGAGAATACTTACTTCCTTGTCGTTTGGCTTCCCAGCTGTGTCGCCACTATAAAAGTTCCAACGCACGTATTTCCGGTAAAATCTTGATATCGAACTTTTGTGTGGAATGCAATGCCCACCTACTCTAACTCCTTTATACATGGTAGAGAAAGTATCAAATAAAATGTCTATAATTACTATAAGTAAGTAGAAAGGTAGCTACGGTATCTATAGGCTTCAAATTATTTAGGTTATTACAAAAATTACTTAGTGCGTGGATCAGTGACCGTACATACATGTTTAAGATACAAGCTAAATGAAACTTAGCAAAAAAGGAACAAAAGAAAAACAAAAATAGAGAGAATGAACACTAACAAAATTGAGAAGAAGAAATAGAAATAAATTATTCCTTCTGACTAATCCAACAAATGTTCCCTGTCTTCGCGCACATTAGCCAGGAAGTTGCCCATGTTTTGTCAGTTCGTGTGCCAACCAGTAGATCCCAAAATGCCAATCTCCTTCTAGCAGGACTCAGGAAGTTTTCTTTGAATTAACTGTTCGTTGGTTCTCCCAGTGTTAGCATTCCGCCAAAATATGTACCCAGTCCTCATCCAACCACAGGATGGACAGTTTCTCCTGCCAGAATCGTATGCACTCCCAGTCTAAACCATGCCATTCCTGATGTTTCCTTTCTTCCTAAGATAAGTATATATGCATCTTTACCCCAATTGAATTTTGTTTCGTTTTCAAGACACAGAGAAAGTTTAATTTTATAATCCCATTCTATTTCCTTCTGCTGATGTCTCTTCTTTTGCCTCCATTCCACATGTTTGTCATTTATTTTACCTCCTTGCCATACTAACCCCATTCCTATTCCCCTCAAACCTCTTTCCAAATCAAAAGCCCAAAACAGGAGACAAGTATTCTAGCTGGTGTTTATAACATTTGACCGTAGTGTGGAATTGTCTCTCTGCATCAGCCTCAGCTAGTACTTATCACTCTTATTGTGTCTCCGTGTCAACCCATCTCCCTCATTACCGCAGAATTTTATGTGCTTCGTGAAATTCCAAGAACTCCTTCCTAAAGTGGTACCTGCGTTTTGTTTATATGCTCTGCTCTTTCCCATCCCCAAATTTCACTTCCGTACAATAAAATGGGCTTTATCAATGAGTTATACATATTTTCTAATGTATGTATGGCCACATCAGGTATACGCGTGAGCGTACGTAATAATTCATTTAACTGCCCTCGTGCTATGTCACTCAGAGATATTTGTTCCAATTTCCTCTCATATAAAATTCTGCTTCTAAATAGGAGAAATGTTTAACATCTTGCATTTATAGCCCACTTATAGCACTATTTTTCATCCCTGACATACACATAGCCGTTTTAAAAGCTATTCTTTTCGTTTTATTAATGTTTACCGCCATATGCAATTATTTACAATACTCTTCAAACCTTTTTGTAAGCCTTCTACCGTAATGCCATCCCCGTGACTCAGCTATGTCCGTTGGAAATTAATAAAAAAACTGATAACATAAGTTTGTGAATGACACTTTGCTTTTTCTCTGCCACCTACATATCGCTAGTAGGTAAGGGAAACTATTATAGGTACTCTAAGCTGTAGCGGTTCCCCTATCGTCGTTGTCTTACGTTGCGTCGTCGTCCTTATCGCTACGTCGCCGTCTTCAGTAATCGAAACCACCGATGTCAGTAGGTAGCACGTCGTCATATCTCACGGTCATCTGTCGGCGAATCGATCTGAAATTCCCTACAGTGATTATGTCAGGTAGGATACGGGATTGGTGACACCGGGAATTGTCTTGAAAGAAACAATGTTTTCACTTTTCTGACTCCGGCGCGTATTTCTGCTAGAAATCCTGCAGGATTCTCTTGTTTTACCCAACACGCGTGATTCTTTAACATTGTCTTATCACTATTACCTCTTGATCCACTAACGTTTACTCCGGATAATTATTTATCATCTCAGTGGTCTATCGCCGTTCTTTAGATTCATGCGAACTTGAAGGAGCCACTTGACAATATTAAATCGTTACATAAACTCGGATGAAAATTTTCTCAACGAATGCTATCAGCAATTGAAATAGCATTACACATGTGTCTCTTTATAGTTATATAATTTCGCGGCACTTTACAAATTTCGGAACTTAGCGTCTTTTTCTGACTCGGAGTACTAGTGTTCACTTAACGAAGAATCATGACAGACTGTGTGAAATCCACACTTACGTTTACATATATTAACGTATTAGTTGTCTCCGCATTTCTGTCCATGCAACCACGTGTTCATATCTTCTCATTGCTTCTAACAATTGAAGAAGGCAATTTAGCGATGTTCTTGATGTCAGATGTTTCTTGTAAGCCCCACATTTTGCGTCAATTTGCGGTAGGTTACTTTGTTTACGTAAATATTATTAAGGTTACGTAATGAAGATACACTTTGATGTTGTTTGATTTTTAGGACGCCAAACTTTATAGTGAAGATGATGCTTGTTTTTACGTAATATTATTAAAGTTATTTGCCTCGGCTGCTTTCAGTCGCACTATAGAAACACCAGTTCTTGTAGGGTTGTGATAAGACTCTAATTATACGACGCCACACAATTTACTTTTTAATTTTTACTTCTTTTTTTATTTCACTTTATATTTGCACATTTTATAAACACAACACTTTATAAAATGAAACTGTGAGCACTTGATACATTTTTGGCGGAGAACACAAATTTTATCATTTATACTTTACAACATTTTTACCCACGACTTTCACGTCTGTTCTCTACAACTTCATGTCCGCGACTCTTACGTCTGCTGTCTACTACATCTTGTCCAAGACTGACTAGATTCAACGGTGAAAACCTTTAGCTTCGGTAATGCCATTCTCTCATTGGCTAATTCTAGTCCAACAGAATTTAAGTATTCAAACTAAAAATCTTTCTTTACTTTTGATTGGCTAATTCCAAACTGTAAGCGAAATTACGTTATTACCTATCTTTTCATAACCAGTACTTTTAAAATTCCAAACACAGTATTGTCACCAAAATTTCATTATTGCCTCATTATTAACATCCTAAAACATAGTATTCTCACAGTTTTTGCACTATTAGAATATATAAACATTTACATATTACTAATAAATACGTTTACAATAAAAAATAAGTATTTACAATGACTTTACATACAATTTATATAATAATTATATACATACTGCCTCACAATGATCCAGTGTCTTTATTGGCTCTCCGGTTGAAAATTCGAAGCTTAAACGGTAAGAAAAGACCGTTGTCTACAGTGTCTACTTTCTCTTAAAACTAGGTTCTTTCCCTCGAAGTACAAAGAAACGTTGGATTTTTACGGTCCCACGCTCGAAAAAATACAAAGTACATTTTGAAGCGAAGCCACTCTACTTTGCCTAAATCTTGCAGATTTTCTTACACAGTTACGCCTTTATTTATTGGACAATATCACTGAAACTTAAAAAAAAACATATTTACACTGTTTGACGGGCTCTTGATTGGTGTAGTTTTTAATCAAATTACTTTGAAATTGTAGAAAATTATCAAATTACGTGTTAATTAATCATTCATAAACTATAATTATTTAAGGATTTCTTTTTGTGCAGGTGTAATCAGGCAGGAATATCGCTACAAAGCAAAAAAACAATCTGATGTGTTACACTCACATGACTTTCTCTACTCTTGTACAAACTATTTTTACAAACGCTTATTCTCCATCTGCTTCATGTTAATCGATAGTTTATCTTATTGCTAATTTTCTTGTAGATGCAAGGGGAATTGGTAGGCTTTAAGCGATAGTCAAATATTTTAAGAGCTGGTTGCTATGTGGAGTATTCCATTCTCTTTGCATTATCAGGACAAAACAAAATGAATAACGAATTTTAGAAAAAGTATAAGTATTGAAAAATTTAAGGGAATAACAAGCAATATCTCGAAAATGGTTCACCCAACAAAAAAGTGTGTATGACATAAATTGTGTATTTTAACGCGATCTTGATTTTTTGTGCAGTAAACTTTTGTCTATGTCTTATGGTTTACCAGTTATGCAAAAGTCGTTCACAATGAAGAATGCTTTTGGAGACATTCCCAGAAAATTCGAGATATGCATTTCATTTGTCATAAAAATATCTTAAACATATGATATTTTAATCAAATTGTTAGAGCCATTTTTGAGAAAATTAAAATTTTCGAAAAATTTTCAATGTAAAGGGTAATCTGAGGTGGGGGTATTTGCTTGAAAACATTCGTGTCGCATCTCTGGAAGATACTGAACCTAAATACCAAGTTTGGTGTTTATCCGACTGTTCGTTTCTGAGTTATGCTGTTCATAGACACACAGACACACACAGAGATGTTTCTAAAAATGCTCTTTTGGATTCAGGGGATCTCAAAACGTGTATTTCCTGTGAAATCTTGGTATCGAGTTTCTGGGTGGAATACAATACTTCCCCTACTTACTATACGTAGTAGAGAAAGTAAAAAAGCCAGTGCGTGAGTGAGTGTATCTGTGAACAATATAACCCAAAACGAAAAAATTGTGTTATACTAAAACTCTAAGTACACTTTGTAGTGGAACATCTACCCATAAAGAGTGCAAATAATGAAAATTCACAGATATTCATAGTCAATAAGCTCAGACATGCTAATAAATACAACAGGGAAGGGAAACAAGATGTAAATAGAGTATACATAAATATCGTGTATATAATATTGTAAAGCAGGCACAGGTGGGGGAGACAAGTGAAGTTTATAAAACATGGAGTTGCAGCTACAGCGAGAGAGAGGACCGACGGTAGAAAGAGACGTAGATAGAGTTAAAGTATTAGAAGCGTCAGTCGCAGAACAGGGAGAATAGAGACAAAGTCGGCCTGTGAAAGAGATAGAGATAGTTAGGAAATTCAAATCAAAATTAACCAAAAAAATCTGATGTGTTACACTCACATGACTTTCTCTACTCTTGTACAAACTATTTTTACAAACGTTTAGTCTCCATCTACTTCATGTTAATCGAGATAAACATTTGCAGAAACTCTCTCATTGCTAATTTTCTTGTAGATGTAAGGGGAATATATATTTACAAGGGCAATATAGAAATACAGTAGCCTTTAAGCACATACATATCTCTTAATAGCTGGTTGCTAGGTGCAGCACCATTCCCTTTCCCACAGATTAATACTCTTTGCATATCCAAGACAAAAAAAAATGAATAACGAATTCCCATTTGAGAAAATAAGTATTGAAAAATTTAAGGGAATAACAAGCAATATCTCGAAAATGGTTCACTTAACAACAAAAATGTATATGACATAAATTCTGTATTTTAACGCGATATACATTCTTTGTGTAGTAAAATTTTGTCTATCTCTTATGGTTTACCAGTTATGCAAAAGTCGTTCACAATGAAGAATATTTTTGGAGACATTCCCAGAAAATTCAAGATATATATTTTATTTGTCATGAAAATATCTTAAACATATGATATTTTAATCAAAATCGTTAGAGCCATTTTTGAGAAAATTAAAATTTTCGAAAAATCTTCCATGTAAAGGGTAATCTGGGGTGGGGGGATTTTCTTGAAAACCTTCGTGTCGCATCTCTGGAAGATACTGAACCTAAATACCAAGTTTGGTGTTTATCCGACTGTTCGTTTCTGAGTTATGCTGTTCACAGACAGACACACACAGACACACAGACAGACACGCACGGACATGTTTCCAAAATTACTTTTTTTGGATTCAGGGGGTCTCAAAACATGTATTTCCGGTGAAATCTCGGTGTCGAATTTTTGGGTGGAATACAATACTTCCCCTACTTACTATACGTAGTAGAGAAAGTAAAAATTCCTTTTAAACGGCAGCTTGTTATGGAGGACTTTACCGAGCGTAGTGGCGTCACAGTGACGTGGGCGACTTGCATTCCGTAGGTACTGGGCTCGATCCTCGGCGGCTGATAACTGTGATCGATGGGTTTTACTGTTTTGGAGTCGGCAGCGGATGTTGAGCTGGTTTCTTCTCTACTACAACTTCCTTTCCATCATTACACTCCCATTCCATTTCCTTCTCAACTTCCAGGTTTCGTGGCACATGGCGGTGCCGGACAGATGGCGCGGATGCATGTTCAGTGGAACGGTTTTCCACGTGGTCACTAGAGGGCTGCTTGATTGGCGGGTCGTTCATCGCCCTCTCACAGCGGCTCCTGCAAGCTTGGAAATGTTGGGGACTTCCGCGAGTCTCAGTGCCATGTCAGCCTACAGCCTACAGCCAACAGTCTCCTATGGTTCCTTCACTTCATCCCTTCCTCCTGGAAGTGGTAGTCACAATAGATCTGTGCAGGTCGCAGTGTGTGAGGAGTCCACCTCAGATATTTAACCTATACCGTAGTCTCCTGTGGTTCCTTCACTTCATCCCTTCCTCCTGGAGGCGGTAAGTGCAATAGATCTGTGCAGATCGCAGTGTTTGAGGAGCCCACCTCAGATATTTAACCTATACCGTAGTCTCCTGTGGTTCCTTCACTTCATCCCTTCCTCCTAGAGGTAGTAAGTGCAATAGATCTGTGCAGGTCGCAGTGTGTGAGGAGTCCACCTCAGATATTTAACCTATACCGTAGTCTCCTGTGGTTCCTTCACTTCATCCCTTCCTCCTAGAGGTAGTAAGTGCAATAGATCTGTGCAGGTCGCAGTGTGTGAGGAGTCCACCTCAGATATTTAACCTATACCGTAGTCTCCTGTGGTTCCTTCACTTCATCCCTTCCTCCTGGAGACGGTAAGTGCAATAGATCTGTGCAGGTCGCAGTGTGTGAGGAGTCCACCTCAGATATTTAACCTATACCGTAGTCTCCTGTGGTTCCTTCACTTCATCCCTTCCTCCTGGAAGTGGTAGTCACAATAGATTTGTGCAGATCGCAGTGTGTGAGGAGTCCACCTCAGATATTTAACCTATACCGTAGTCTCCAGTGGTTCCTTCACTTCATCCCTTCCTCCTAGAGGTAGTAAGTACAATAGATCTGTGCAGATCGCAGTGTGTGAGGAGTCCACCTCAGATATTTAACCTATACCGTAGTCTCCTGTGGTTCCTTCACTTCATCCCTTCCTCCTAGAGGTAGTAAGTACAATAGATTTGTGCAGGTCGCAGTGTGTGAGGAGTCCACCTCAGATATTTAACCTATACCGTAGTCTCCTGTGGTTCCTTCACTTCATCCCTTCCTCCTGGAGGCGGTAAGTGCAATAGATCTGTGCAGGTCGCAGTGTGTGAGGAGTCCACCTCAGATATGTAACCTATACCGTAGTCTTCTGTGGTTCCTTCACTTCATCCCTTCCTCCTAGAGGTAGTAAGTACAATAGATTTGTGCAGGTCGCAGTGTGTGAGGAGTCCACCTCAGATATTTAACCTATACCGTAGTCTCCTGTGGTTCCTTCACTTCATCCCTTCCTCCTGGAGACGGTAAGTGCAATAGATCTGTGCAGATCGCAGTGTGTAAGGAGTCCACCTCAGATATTTAACCTATACCGTAGTCTCCTGTGGTTCCTTCACTTCATCCCTTCCTCCTGGAAGTGGTAGTCACAATAGATTTGTGCAGATCGCAGTGTGTGAGGAGTCCACCTCAGATATTTAACCTATACCGTAGTCTCCTGTGGTTCCTTCACTTCATCCCTTCCTCCTAGAGGTAGTAAGTACAATAGATCTGTGCAGATCGCAGTGTGTGAGGAGTCCACCTCAGATATTTAACCTATACCGTAGTCTCCTGTGGTTCCTTCACTTCATCCCTTCCTCCTGGAAGTGGTAGTCACAATAGATCTGTGCAGATCGCAGTGTGTGAGGAGTCCACCTCAGATATTTAAGCTATACCGTAGTCTCCTGTGGTTCCTTCACTTCATCCCTTCCTCCTGGAGGCGGTAAGTGCAATAGATCTGTGCAGGTCGCAGTGTGTGAGGAGTCCACCTCAGATATGTAACCTATACCGTAGTCTTCTGTGGTTCCTTCACTTCATCCCTTCCTCCTAGAGGTAGTAAGTACAATAGATTTGTGCAGGTCGCAGTGTGTGAGGAGTCCACCTCAGATATTTAACCTATACCGTAGTCTCCTGTGGTTCCTTCACTTCATCCCTTCCTCCTGGAGACGGTAAGTGCAATAGATCTGTGCAGATCGCAGTGTGTGAGGAGTCCACCTCAGATATTTAACCTATACCGTAGTCTCCTGTGGTTCCTTCACTTCATCCCTTCCTCCTGGAAGTGGTAGTCACAATAGATTTGTGCAGATCGCAGTGTGTGAGGAGTCCACCTCAGATATTTAACCTATACCGTAGTCTCCTGTGGTTCCTTCACTTCATCCCTTCCTCCTAGAGGTAGTAAGTACAATAGATCTGTGCAGATCGCAGTGTGTGAGGAGTCCACCTCAGATATTTAACCTATACCGTAGTCTCCTGTGGTTCCTTCACTTCATCCCTTCCTCCTGGAAGTGGTAGTCACAATAGATCTGTGCAGATCGCAGTGTGTGAGGAGTCCACCTCAGATATTTAACCTATACCGTAGTCTCCTGTGGTTCCTTCACTTCATCCCTTCCTCCTGGAGGCGGTAAGTGCAATAGATCTGTGCAGGTCGCAGTGTGTGAGGAGTCCACCTCAGATATGTAACCTATACCGTAGTCTTCTGTGGTTCCTTCACTTCATCCCTTCCTCCTAGAGGTAGTAAGTACAATAGATTTGTGCAGGTCGCAGTGTGTGAGGAGTCCACCTCAGATATTTAACCTATACCGTAGCCTCCTGTGGTTCCTTCACTTCATCCCTTCCTCCTAGAGGTAGTAAGTACAATAGATCTGTGCAGGTCGCAGTGTGTGAGGAGTCCACCTCAGATATTTAACCTATACCATAGTCTCCTGTGGTTCCTTTACTTCATCCCTTCCTCCTAGAGGTAGTAAGTACAATAGATTTGTGCAGGTCGCAGTTTGTGAGGAGTCCACCTCAGATATTTAACCTATACCGTAGTCTCCTGTGGTTCCTTCACTTCATCCCTTCCTCCTAGAGGTAGTAAGTACAATAGATTTGTGCAGGTCGCAGTGTGTGAGGAGTCCACCTCAGATATTTAACCTATACCGTAGTCTCCTGTGGTTCCTTCACTGCATCCCTTCCTCCTAGAGGTAGTAAGTACAATAGATCTGTGCAGGTCGCAGTGTGTGAGGAGTCCACCTCAGATATTTAACCTATACCGTAGTCTCCTGTGGTTCCTTCACTGCATCCCTTCCTCCTAGAGGTAGTAAGTACAATAGATCTGTGCAGGTCGCAGTGTGTGAGGAGTCCACCTCAGATATTTAACCTATACCGTAGTCTCCTGTGGTTCCTTCACTTCATCCCTTCCTCCTAGAGGTAGTAAGTACAATAGATCTGTGCAGGTCGCAGTGTGTGAGGAGTCCACCTCAGATATTTAACCTATACCGTAGTCTCCTGTGGTTCCTTCACTTCATCCCTTCCTCCTAGAGGTAGTAAGTACAATAGATCTGTGCAGGTCGCAGTGTGTGAGGAGTCCACCTCAGATATTTAACCTATACCGTAGTCTCCTGTGGTTCCTTCACTTCATCCCTTCCTCCTGGAAGCGCAATAGATTTGTGCAGGTCGCAGTATGAGGTGTGCACCTCCGTTGTATAGCGTATACTGTAGCCTGCTATGGTTCCATCACCTCATCCCCTCCTCCCGGAGGTGGTAGCGGTAGTAGATCGCTGGGGATGGAATTTTTGGCTGGGAGGCGAATCTTCCTGTACTAACAACAAGAATAGCGCCAGCGGCAACAACAACAACAATAATAATAATAATAATAATAATCGGTATATAAATAACAGTTTTCCTTGTCTAGTACCTACATCTATGGAGCAGTACATCCAGCCTTAAATTGGATATCAAGTTTTCATCCAAAATACACGTTTTGTGATCCTCTGAACCCAACAAAGAAAGCATTTTTACTTTCTCTACCTCAACAAAAGTTTGAGTTCCCTGAGCCCAAAACAGCAGTTTCAGACAATGTTGCCTGTCTGTGAAGCACAAGATCTAAAGGTTTGTGAAATTCCGGTCTTTTTATTTAAGTACAGCATCTTCCAAGAATGCGACAGTAAGTTCCCCCGACCCAAACTACATTTCACATGGCAACATTTTCCTTAATATTCGTTTTCTCAAAAACGGCTTTATTAATTTTGATTAAAATAACATAAACATTTCCATAACAAGTAAAACATACATGTTCAGTTTTCTGCGAATAACCGTGAAATCGGAGTAAGTTTTGTTCAGTTCGTAGACCGTAAGATTGGACAGAAAAAATGTAGATCTCCTTAAAACACACAATTTACATATTTTAGATACAACTTTTTGTGGCATTAATCATTTCCGACATATTCTTGGTTATTGTTTGAATTCACAAATACTTATACCTATTTCAAATGGTAAGTCGCAGTCCTGAAAAGGAATCGAGTTTTAAAGCTACAGTCACATTTTTTAAAACAGAAGGAAGGAAAGAAAGACAGTGTTTGGGTTTGTCTGTCTCCGTATGGCATAACTCAAAACGAAAAGTTTCGTAAATCCCAAAATTAGTACATATTTAAGTTGAGTGTCTTCCGAGGATGCAACACGAAGAAATAAAAATGAATCCACTCACTTCCAACTGCTATTTACAAGAATCATTATTTACCTACAAAAAAGAATATAACTTTTCTGGTTTAAACATCACCTGTAAAACTGGTTAACACGAGAAACAAAAGTGAAATCTGCTTTATTTGATTGAATTTTGTATAGTAGTGCATAACCAAAAGGCCGTATAAATTAGGCAAAAATGTGGAGCTAATTAAATTGAACAATTTCTGCCAAATAAATCTTTTCGTAGCGTTAGCTGTTTTGGAAATATTCCATGTTGCAAGTTTAGATCTTTCCTGAACGTACCTAACAAACATGCTTTAAGGTTTGCGATTCTTCTTTTTCTTCAATCGCAAGAGCTGTTTACCACGAATAAACATTTGAATGCTGTTGAAAGCTGTTTGTTAGAATCCTGAGTAACGTAGATTCGGTGTATCTATTACGGTATGACCATCATGGGAATGTGATTCTGAATTAGTGAGACTTCGCAGACTGCTCCTAGTTAATTCAAGTTACACTTTTTTTTGTCACGCAAATATCTTAAATATACGTAATTTAAATTAAAATTTATAGACCTATTTTTGAGAAAATCAAAATAATAAATATGCTTCCTTGCATCTGTGGTGGTGCATGTTCTTGGAAATATTCGTGTCTTATGCTTGGTAGACACTGAACTTAAATACCAAATGTGTATTTAACCAACTTTTCTTTTGAGTTATGGTGTGTTCACAGACACACACACACACACACACATGCACACACATGCAATTTGTGAGTGGAACACAATACTTCCTCTGCTTATTAAGTACGTAGTATACAAAGGAAGTAAAATCAATACTCCATGGGCTGTTTCCTTTCCCAAATTCTTCTTATCAACTTCCCGTTAAAGAAACAAAAATGCTAAATATCAGAATAACAGTTGTCCTGTAAATCAAAGCGCTTTGAAACAGACGCGGAGCAACACATTCGGTTTTTATAGCAGTCTTCTGTGGCAAGGTACGCTTTTTCATTGTTTTTATCATATACAGGCTGGAGCATTTGAGTTGAGACTACAATATCTCAACACTAAGCGTTGTAAAAAGAAATACCTTTAATAAAAGTTGCTTGATATTATGGAGGAAAGTAAATGTCATTAGTCGTGATATAATTGGAGTTCGTTGTGAGGGTCAATAAAGGGTCAATTTAAATTGATGCTAATTGTAGCTTCCCGTTTAAAATCATAACTTGACCCTAAAACGTCCTCCAAATAAAACACGAATAATGGCATTTGCTTACCCCCGTAATATCTAGCAACTTTTATTAAAGACATTTCTTTTTACAAGCTTAGTTTTGGAGATATTGTAGAGTGTTAACTTAAACGGACCACACTGTGTATCGTACCAAATAAGAATTAGCCGTAGTAACTCCGCATAAATTGTATATTTAAAAATAATGTTAGGGTCATTTGGAGCCAAGGTGTGTGCTGTAGACAATTTCGTGAAACTTAGTCATCACAAACAATAACTAACATTATAGCTGCTGCTGAGTATTATATTTTATTTAGTAATTGAAATTGACAATAAGAACGCAAAGAAATAAACGTCATGTTAATACAGAAATTGGTGATAAATGTACAGAATATACCATGAATTTACCATCATGATGTATCGTGAAATCCAGCCTTTCTCTACCACCAGCCTAAGGTAGGAGACAGGAAGTTGGTGATACGTGTATCTGAACTACAGAATATCCCATGTGTTTGTTATTATAATGTAACATTTAAACTAACACTTTCTCTACCACCAGCCTAAGGTAGGAGACAGGAAGTTGGTGATACGTGTATCTGAACTACAGAATATCCCATGTGTTTGTTATTATAATGTAACATTTAAACTAACACTTTCTCTACCACCAGCCTAAGGTAGGAGACAGGAAGTTGGTGATAGATGTATCTGAACTACAGAATATCCCATGTGTTTGTTATTATAATGTAACATTTAAACTAACACTTTCTCTACCACCAGCCTAAGGTAGGAGACAGGAAGTTGGTGGTAGATGTATCTGAACTACAGAATATCCCATGTGTTTGTTATTATAATGTAACATTTAAACTAACACTTTCTCTACCACCAGCCTAAGGTAGGAGACAGGAAGTTGGTGATAGATGTATCTGAACTACAGAATATCCCATGTGTTTGTTATTATAATGTAACATTTAAACTAACACTTTCTCTACCACCAGCCTAAGGTAGGAGACAGGAAGTTGGTGATAGATGTATCTGAACTACAGAATATCCCATGTGTTTGTTATTATAATGTAACATTTAAACTAACACTTTCTCTACCACCAGCCTAAGGTAGGAGACAGGAAGTTGGTGATAGATGTATCTGAACTACAGAATATCCCATGTGTTTGTTACTATAATGTAACATTTAAACTAACACTTTCTCTACCACCAACCTAAGGTAGGAGACAGGAAGTTGGTGATAGATGTATCTGAACTACAGAATATCCCATGTATTTGTTACTATAATGTAACATTTAAACTAACACTTTCTCTACCACCAACCTAAGGTAGGAGACAGGAAGTTGGTGATAGATGTATCTGAACTACAGAATATCCCATGTATTTGTTACTATAATGTAACATTTAAACTAACACTTTCTCTACCACCAGCCTAAGGTAGGAGACAGGAAGTTGGTGATACGTGTATCTGAACTACAGAATATTCCATGTGTTTGCTATAATGTAACATTAAAACTAACACTTTCTCTACCACCAGCCTAAGGTAGGAGACAGAAAGTTGGTGATAACGTGTATCTGAACTACAGAATATCCCATGTGTTTGCTATAATGTAACATTAAAACTAACACTTTCTCTACCACCAGCCTAAGGTAGGAGACAGAAAGTTGGTGATAACGTGTATCTGAACTACAGAATATCCCATGTGTTTGCTATAATGTAACATTAAAACTAACACTTTCTCTACCACCAGCCTAAGGTAGGAGACAGAAAGTTGGTGATAACGTGTATCTGAACTACAGAATATCCCATGTGTTTGCTATAATGTAACATTAAAACTAACACTTTCTCTACCACCAGCCTAAGGTAGGAGACAGAAAGTTGGTGATAACGTGTATCTGAACTACAGAATATCCCATGTGTTTGCTATAATGTAACATTAAAACTAACACTTTCTCTACCACCAGCCTAAGGTAGGAGACAGAAAGTTGGTGATAACGTGTATCTGAACTACAGAATATCCCATGTGTTTGCTATAATGTAACATTAAAACTAACACTTTCTCTACCACCAGCCTAAGGTAGGAGACAGAAAGTTGGTGATAACGTGTATCTGAACTACAGAATATCCCATGTGTTTGCTATAATGTAACATTAAAACTAACACTTTCTCTACCACCAGCCTAAGGTAGGAGACAGAAAGTTGGTGATAACGTGTATCTGAACTACAGAATATCCCATGTGTTTGCTATAATGTAACATTAAAACTAACACTTTCTCTACCACCAGCCTAAGGTAGGAGACAGAAAGTTGGTGATAACGTGTATCTGAACTACAGAATATCCCATGTGTTTGCTATAATGTAACATTAAAACTAACACTTTCTCTACCACCAGTCTTAGGTAGGAGACAGAAAGTTGGTGATAACGTGTATCTGAACTACAGAATATCCCATGTGTTTGCTATAATGTAACATTAAAACTAACACTTTCTCTACCACCAGCCTAAGGTAGGAGACAGAAAGTTGGTGATAACGTGTATCTGAACTACAGAATATCCCATGTGTTTGCTATAATGTAACATTAAAACTAACACTTTCTCTACCACCAGCCTAAGGTAGGAGACAGAAAGTTGGTGATAACGTGTATCTGAACTACAGAATATCCCATGTGTTTGCTATAATGTAACATTAAAACTAACACTTTCTCTACCACCAGCCTAAGGTAGGAGACAGAAAGTTGGTGATAACGTGTATCTGAACTACAGAATATCCCATGTGTTTGCTATAATGTAACATTAAAACTAACACTTTCTCTACCACCAGCCTAAGGTAGGAGACAGAAAGTTGGTGATAACGTGTATCTGAACTACAGAATATCCCATGTGTTTGCTATAATGTAACATTAAAACTAACACTTTCTCTACCACCAGCCTAAGGTAGGAGACAGAAAGTTGGTGATAACGTGTATCTGAACTACAGAATATCCCATGTGTTTGCTATAATGTAACATTAAAACTAACACTTTCTCTACCACCAGCCTAAGGTAGGAGACAGAAAGTTGGTGATAACGTGTATCTGAACTACAGAATATCCCATGTGTTTGCTATAATGTAACATTAAAACTAACACTTTCTCTACCACCAGCCTAAGGTAGGAGACAGGAAGTTGGTGATAACGTGTATCTGAACTACAGAATATCCCATGTGTTTGTTAAAATGTAACATTAAAACTAACACTTTCTCTACCACCAGCCTAAGGTAGGAGACAGAAAGTTGGTGATAACGTGTATCTGAACTACAGAATATCCCATGTGTTTGTTATAATGTAACATTAAAACTAACACCTTCTCTACCACCAGCCTAAGGTAGGAGACAGAAAGTTGGTGATAACGTGTATCTGAACTACAGAATATCCCATGTGTTTGTTATAATGTAACATTAAAACTAACACTTTCTCTACCACCAGCCTAAGGTAGGAGACAGAAAGTTGGTGATAACGTGTATCTGAACTACAGAATATCCCATGTGTTTGTTAAAATGTAACATTAAAACTAACACTTTCTCTACCACCAACGTAAGGTAGGAGACAGGAAGTTGGCGATACGTGTATCTGAACTACAGAATATCCCATGTGTTTGTTAAAATGTAACATTAAAACTAACACTTTCTCTACCACCAGCCTAAGGTAGGAGACAGGAAGTTGGTGATACATGTATCTGAACTACAAAATATTCCATGTGTTTGTTAAAATGTAACATTAAAACTAACACTTTCTCTACCACCAACGTAAGGTAGGAGACAGGAAGTTGGTGATACGTGTATCTGAACTACAGAATATCCCATGTGTTTGTTAAAATGTAACATTAAAACTAACACATTCTCTACCACCAACGTAAGGTAGGAGACAGGAAGTTGGTGATACATGTATCTGAACTACAGAATATCCCATGTGTTTGTTACTATAATGTAACATTAAAACTAACACTTTCTTTACCACCAGCCTAAGGTAGGAGACAGGAAGTTGGTGATACATGTATCTGAACTACAGAATATCCCATGTGTTTGTTACTATAATGTAACATTAAATCTAACACTTTCTTTACCACCAGCCTAAGGTAGGTGGGAGAAATTTGATGATACATGTATTTCAACTACAGAATATCCCATGTGTTTGTTATTATAATGTAACATGAAAACTAGCACTTTCTCTACCACCAGCCTAAGGTAGGTGGGAGAAATTTGGTGATACATGTATCTCAACTCCCATGTGTTTGTTATTATAATGTAACATGAAAACTAGCACTTTCTCTACCACCAGCCTAAGGTAGGAGACAGGAAGTTGGTGATACATGTATCTGAACTACAGAATATCCCATGTGTTTGTTATTATAATGTAACATGAAAACTAGCACATTCTCTACCACCAGCCTAAGGTAGGTGAGAGGAAGTTGGTGATACATATATCTCAACTACAGAATATCCCATGTGTTTGCTATAATGTAACATTAAAATTAACACATTCTCTACCATCAGCCTAAGGTAGGTGAGAGGAAGTTGGTGATACATGTATCTCAACTACAGAATATCCCATGTGTTTGCTATAATGTAACATTAAAATTAACACATTCTCTACCATCAGCCTAAGGTAGGTGAGAGGAAGTTGGTGATACATGTATCTCAACTACAGAATATCCCATGTGTTTGCTATAATGTAACATTAAAATTAACACATTCTCTACCACCAGCCTAAGGTAGGGAAGAGGAGGTATTGCATTCGATGTCGAGATTCCTGCGGAAATGCTTGCTTTGTGACTTCCTGAATCCAAAAGAAAAGCATTAATAGAAAAGTGTCTATGTGTTTTTGAACACCATAACCACAAAGCGAAATATGCAACAAATACCAAAGTGGTGTTTACATTCAGCATTCTTCAAAGACGTAACTTAAGGATTTTAAAGAACATCCGCACCGTAAGCTGCGCTCACATTAAAGAATTTTCAGATATTTAGAATTCTCAAGAATGGCTCTAACGATTTTAATTAAAACAACACATGCTTTAGAAGGCGAAATCTAAATCTGGAATCTTCAGGTAACAGCAGATGAATGCTATATATTTTTAATCATTTTATATAATTGTTTATAATGATTAACTATAAGAAACAGACAAAATTTCCTTAGAACACATAATTTACTTCAAATAACTTTTTCGTAGCTTTTACCCTTTCAGAGATTCCCGTTGCTATTGGTTAGAATTTTTCAATGTATTTTAATTTTCATTTAACTGAAGTAAGTGTTCCTGCCAAAAATTCGATACCGAGATTTCACTAGATCCACCACTTCTGTGCTTGCCTAAAGAATTATAAGCTGCGTGCATGTCTCTATAGTTGTCTACATCATCTCCGAAAATTAATACACGTTATTATTTAAGTTCAGCATCTTTCAAGGATGCGACTGAAGGTTTACGAGAAAATTCCTTTAACCCATTTGTCATAGAAAAGTTTGGTTTTGAATGTATTTTATTTGTTAATGAAAATCACACGAATTTGAAAAGTACGTTCCGAGGTAAGAATTTAGGACGGGACGGAGTATTTTCAGATTTTTATTAATACAAATTTAGTCCCTGGAACTACGTGATTAAGAAAGTTTCACAGGACGCATAGTAACCGCCAGCCGAACACCGTCGCTGATCCTACAACCCTGTAACAGATGACAATGAACATGATGGGTACGGGAGAATCGTGGTAGAGGACGAATCACGCCAGCATTCGCTTACCGATCCGGGAAACCACGGAAAACCCATGGGTCTGAGTGGACGAGTGTAGGGGACTGAACCTGGGACCTTACTTTACCGAGGCGCCACCATGCTCGGTACTTCCCTACAGCAGGTAGAGGAAGTATTACATTCCAACCAAAAATTAAGCATAAACATTTCACCGGAAATGTGTATACGTTTGAGGTTTCCTGAATAAAACAAAAGCATCTATACAAATAGGGCCATGTGTCTGTCTGTCCGTCAAACGAAAACGAAAAAGTCACTTAAATATGCAGCCAACTTGGCATTCCTTTTAAAGATGGTACACAAAGATTTTCAGGAAAATCCTCTTACCGTTACTTGGAAAATGTGACCACAATCACTATAATTATCTTGATTAAAACAACACATGTTTAACACCTTTGCATCACAAAGTGTATATCTTGAACTTTCGGCTAACAGTTCGTGACATCGCTTTGATTCTGAACACCTTTAATGTTATTGGTAAACAACAGCTAAAAGACGAAACATTAGATCCTGTTAAAAAAGGTTTATGTGAAAACATTTGTTTATACCCCTAACCACTTCAGAGACAGCTTTTGTTATTAGCTTCTGTTTTCAAAAACCTATGCTTTTGGGTTCTGTATACTCTGTACCAACATTTAGAGAAGGTATTCTGTTCCGTACAAACATTGTAGTTTTAGATATCATTGAAAATACAGGATTTGAGGCCCCCAATGCAAAAGAAGATTTACAGACAAAGGTGCGAACGTGCGAGTGTGCGTGTGCTACGTTCAACAACATAACTAAAACAAAACTCCGGTATGTACAAAATAATTTCCACCTCTTTCAAAGAAGCAACACAAAGATTTTCAAGAAAATACAACCAATTTGTCCATTACGTGGAAGAATTTAAATTTTATATTCTGAATATAAGCATTATATTTACATGATAATGGCCAGCATAATTATTTGTACCTTCACATGATAAAATAGTAACGTATACCCGGAATTTGCTAGGAACACCTGCAGTATTATACTTATATGATGATGGTCAGTATAACTATATGTAAATTCACATGATAATGGTCAGTATAACTATATGTACCTTCACATGATAAAATAGTAACTTATACGCGGAATTTGCTAGGAACACCTGCAGTATTATATCTATATGATGATGGTCAGTATAACTATATGTAAATTCACATGATAATGGTCAGTATAACTATATGTACCTTCACATGATAAAATAGTAACTTATACGCGGAATTTGCTAGGAACACCTGCAGTATTATATCTATATGATGATGGTCAGTATAACTATATGTAAATTCACATGATAATGGTCAGTATAACTATATGTACCTTCACATGATAAAATAGTAACTTATACGCGGAATTTGCTAGGAACACCTGCAGTATTATATCTATATGATAATGGTCAGTATAACTATTTGAACATTTACTTGATAGAACAGATATGTAAACTGGAATTTGCTAGGAACACCTGCATTATTATATCTATATGATAATGGTCAGTATAATTATTTGAACATTCACATGACAGAACAGAAATGTAAACTGGAATTTGCTAGGAAAACCTGCAGTATTATATCTATGTGATAATGGTCAGTATAATTATTTGAACATTCACATGACAGAACAGAAATGTAAACTGGAATTTGCTAGGAACACCTGCAGTATTATATCTATATAATAACGGTCAGTATAATTATTTGAACATTCACATGAGAGAACAGAAATGTAAACTGGAATTTGCTAGGAAAACCTGCAGTATTATATCTATATGATAACGGTCAGTATAATTATTTGAACATTCACATGAAACAACAGAAATGTAAACTGGAATTTGCTAGGAACACCTGCAGTATTATATCTATATGATAACGGCCAGTATAATTATTTGAACATTCACATGATACAACAGAAATGTAAACTGGAATTTGCTAGGAACACCTGCAGTATTATATCTATATGATAACGGTCAGTATAATTATTTGAACATTCACATGACAGAACAGAAATGTAAACTGGAATTTGCTAGGAACACCTGCAGTATTATATCTATATGATAACGGCCAGTATAATTATTTGAACATTCACATGATACAACAGAAATGTAAACTGGAATTTGCTAGGAACACCTGCAGTATTATATCTATATGATAACGGTCAGTATAATTATTTGAACATTCACATGAAACAACAGAAATGTAAACTGGAATTTGCTAGGAACACCTGCAGTATTATATCTATATGATAACGGTCAGTATAATTATTTGAACATTCACATGAAACAACAGAAATGTAAACTGGAATTTGCTAGGAACACCTGCAGTATTATATCTATATGATAACGGTCAGTATAATTATTTGAACATTCACATGACAGAACAGAAATGTAAACTGGAATTTGCTAGGAACACCTGCAGTATTATATCTATATGATAACGGTCAGTATAATTATTTGAACATTCACATGACAGAACAGAAATGTAAACTGGAATTTGCTAGGAACACCTGCAGTATTATATCTATATGATAACGGTCAGTATAATTATTTGAACATTCACATGACAGAACAGAAATGTAAACTGGAATTTGCTAGGAACACCTGCAGTATTATATCTATATGATAACGGTCAGTATAATTATTTGAACATTCACATGACAGAACAGAAATGTAAACTGGAATTTGCTAGGAACACCTGCAGTATTATATTTATGTGATAATGGTCAGTATAATTATTTGAACATTCACATGACAGAACAGAAATGTAAACTGGAATTTGCTAGGAACACCTGCAGTATTATATTTATGTGATAATGGTCAGTATAATTATTTGAACATTCACATGACAGAACAGAAATGTAAACTGGAATTTGCTAGGAACACCTGCAGTATTATATTTATGTGATAATGGTCAGTATAATTATTTGAACATTCACATGACAGAACAGAAATGTAAACTGGAATTTGCTAGGAACACCTGCAGTATTATATTTATGTGATAATGGTCAGTATAATTATTTGAACATTCACATGACAGAACAGAAATGTAAACTGGAATTTGCTAGGAACACCTGCAGTATTATATCTATATGATAACGGTCAGTATAATTATTTGAACATTCACATGACAGAACAGAAATGTAAACTGGAATTTGCTAGGAACACCTGCAGTATTATATCTATATGATAACGGTCAGTATAATTATTTGAACATTCACATGACAGAACAGAAATGTAAACTGGAATTTGCTAGGAACACCTGCCAGGTCATCTTCAATCTGAATGTAAACGAGTGGGTTGGTTGAGGCCGTAGGGTTTGTGGCCCACATTCCGGGGGAAGTCGTGGGTTCGCTTCCCACTTCCAGACACATTTGTTTCTCTTGAGGGCTTTCCTAGGGTCGCTAGGCAAATGCTGGGAGGGTTCAGTACATCCCTTGAATTTCCTGTCCCTCCATTTCACCTCCGTTCTCATTTTACTATAGCCCTCATCTGCTTGAGGGCTGCAAGTTTTGGCGGGAGACTCGGTGTTGCATGGCGGGGAAAATTAATGCTCTATGTAGCACGTCGTCCTCGGAAAGAGGCCGGTCAACCAGTCTCGGACACCTCAGCACAGGAGAGGAATCGCTTGCACCAGCGGCCACACAGCGAATTTCAACCAGTAAACGTTAGGGACCCTGCCCTCAGGCTTGTCATATCTCCTGATGACACAGCCCACTGTCTACCCTCACTCAACCCACAGGCACACCGACAGGGACTACAGCACAAAAGTTAGTATCCCTGCCCTCATCCCTGTCGTGTGTCCTGATGATACAGCCCTCTGTCTCCCCTCACCTCAACCCACAGGCATACCGTCAGGGACTACAGCACAAAAGTTAGGATCCATGCCCTCATCCCTGTCGTGTGTCCTGATGATACAGCCCTCTGTCTCCTCTCACCTCAATCCTCAGGCATAGCGTCAGTGGCTACAGCACAAAAGTTAGGATCCATGCCCTCATCCCTGTCGTGTGTCCTGATGATACAGCCCTCTGTCTCCCCTCACCTCAATCCTCAGGCATACCGTCAGTGGCTACAGCACAAAAGTTAGGGACTCTGCCCTGAGCCCTGTCGTGTGTCCTGATGATACAGCCTTCTGTCTCCTCTCACCTCAACCCACAGGCATACCGTCAGTGGCTACAGGCATAAAAGTTAGGGACTCTGCCCTGAGCCCTGTCGTGTGTCCTAATGATACAGCCTTCTGTCTCCTCTCACCTCAATCCTCAGGCATACCGTCAGTGGCTACAGCACAAAAGTTAGGGACTCTGCCCTGAGCCCTGTCGTGTGTCCTGATGATACAGCCTTCTGTCTCCTCTCACCTCAACCCACAGGCATACCGTCAGTGGCTACAGGCATAAAAGTTAGGGACTCTGCCCTGAGCCCTGTCGTGTGTCCTGATGATACAGCCTTCTGTCTCCTCTCACCTCAACCCACAGGCATACCGTCAGTGGCTAGGGCACAAAAGGTCTTGTAGCTCGAGGTACAAAGTCTCCCTCTGCTGTGAGTGCTCGTGCTTATAAATGAACTCTGTACAACAATTAAACAGATCAACAAAACCTTACAGCAAAACTGACGATGTCGCTAAAGCTAAACATGTATTAAAAAATACGTTCTTCGAACATTAACCATTTCCGGGATATTCTGGTTTGAATTTCCAAACGCTTAGTATTTATTTCAACCTTTAAGTCGCGCTTTATTTTTTCGCGTCGTCGTGCAAAGAACGGAAATCTAAATCCTGATACAGCGACCCGCCTTGTACAGACTTTACCGCCACTTCAGCACTTGAGTACCTCTTACAACATGAAAATACGATATAAAGGTATTTCAATCTTACCCATATCTTGATCAGCAAGAAAAAAACTGGTATAACGAATGCTAGGAATCGTTCATAGACAACATATCAAAATTAACGCTAGTCGGTAGAGAATGTTATGTGAAATAAAAACGACTGCAATTTCATGCTCTGGCAACACGTGCTGAGGTCTGCATACGATGTTATCCGGAGTGTTATACTACTACTGACAGCAGAATTGTCAACTCAGCAAAATTTTAAACAATTTGTCCTGAATCGTGAAACTGCATAATGATAAGACATGCTATTATTATTATTATTATTATTGTTGTTGTTGTTGTTGTTTTTATTATAATTACTTGTTACATAGGATAATATCGGGAGCGTTATACTACTGATAAGAGCAAACATTGTGAGCTCAGTCACATCTTGAATAATGTGCCCTTATTTTTGCAAGTGTATAATGATAACACTTATTGTTTGTTTTATACGTTGATATCGGGAGTGTTATACTCACTGCTAGCTGTAAAAATACTGAGCTGAGCCACATTTTCAACAATGTGTCCTGAAATACGCACCTGTATAATGATAACACTTATTGTTTGTTTTATAGGTTCACATCGGGAGTGTTATACTCACTGCCAGCAGTAAACATACTGAGCTGAGCCACATTTTCAACAATGTGTCCTGCATGTCGCACCTGTATAATGATAACATGTTTTGTTACTTTTATACGTTGACATCGGGAGTGCTTTCCTATTACTAGGAGCAAGCGTTTTATGCTCACCCGAGTTTCAGCAATGTTTGAAACTGTACAATATTAACACGTATTTTTTGTGTTATAGGATGATATCGACAGTGTTATTCCTTTTGCTGACATCAAGCATTGTGAGCTCAGCAACATCTTCTACTGTGTGTCCTGAAGGATGTGATTGTAGCAACATGACAATCGTCTGGTGTGTAGAAGGTTCTCTGGTGCACGTAACCTCTTCATCATTGAAACTACCGAATGCCTTTTTGGTAAAAGAATTGGTTATTTCTAACAATCATATTACTGTAATAGATCCAAATGCCTTCGCAGACTTAACGGCCTTGGTAAAGTTGTGGCTTATTCAGAATGAAATAAGAGAACTCCCAGAAGGACTGCTTGATCCTCTTGAGAACCTACGGTATCTCTATCTGTATAAAAACAGACTTTCTATCTTATCTGATGGTTTATTTAGAAACTTAAGCCATCTATCGGTACTGTCACTGTTTAGGAATTATATCACAGAAGTTCCACCAAACACGTTTGTGTCGCTACACCATCTCTCTGCACTCACTTTGTCTGAGAACAAAATATCTAACATAACAAAAGGGAGCTTTAATGGACTACGTAACCTTGGGGAGCTTCACTTGCATGTCAACCAACTTGAGGAGTTGGAGGAAGATGTCTTTGATCACTTACATTCACTACAGAATTTGATTCTAGCCAACAATCGCATTTCACATCTTAAAGGCGACGTTTTCGCTCGATTACCTCAACTCCAAATTCTCCAGTTAGAAGGTAACAAACTTACTAAGATTACTGACACTCCTTTTGCTGGTTCTCGAACACTTAGGTATTTAATACTTTTTAATAATTACATTTCTGGGATATCTAATAAAGCATTCCTTGGCTTGCACAACCTGGAACGTCTTTATCTACACGACAACAGGCTACAAGATCTTGATGCAGGTGTCTTTATGGAACTGACAAAACTTCGTGTACTTTATCTTAGTAACAACAATATAACAACCATTGAAACACAAACTTTTGAACCTTTGACAAATCTTTGGTATGTAAACATCTCAGCAAATCCTCTGAACTGCACCTGTTCACTACAGGGCTCCGTGCTACAGTGGACTGAAAGAAATATTACTGTAGAATCATCTTGTATTCTTCCTGAAGGAGAAATATTAACTGATGTTGGAAAACTCGGCTGTGAAGGCGGCAGTGATTCTCCAAGCGCAAACAAGAAACAAGTTATTGTACTCATATTACTTTGTGTTTTGTTACAATTCTTCTTCAACCTGTAAGATGCTGTGTTTTGTAACAGTAGGTGAAAACAGACGTCCAGTTCTCTATATCTATAATTCCAAAATACAAAATGAGACACTCAACCACTACCTAATTGTGAGTGTCATAATTGCTGGGCTTGGCGACCTTAGCAAGGAGGACATATACAGTGAACCATTTGTGAAGGATGTAGTATAATTTGCCAAGGAGGAAGCAACTTAGTGACAGTCATTTGAAAACTCTTCCGTTTAACGTAAACTGAGGCAATTTTCAAATTAGTAGCAAGTATATGATGCATATGTTATATTAATAATTAACTTGTATTTTCTGACCCTGAAAATTCAAAAAATTTAAAACTATTCAAGACAAACATAAGGTTATCGGTTTTATTCACTTAAAATGGAGAACACTGTGTAACAAGAAGGACAATTGCTTTAACTTGTCCATATTATGTGTATGTGTGATTCCATTTGCTTATAACCCTTACATTAATTAAATCAAGGAAAATATTCCTTACATGTAAAAAAGCTGTCACTATAATTTTTCAAATACTTTTGATTTTAGATAAATAAATAATAGATAGAAATTGTTATCTTAATGCTTATTTACGTGTGTTTGTGTGAGTTTACATGTAAGAATGATTAAACCAGTTGTTATGAAAGTTTTTATATAAGGTATCTTGTGTCCCACTTAAAATGAAGTCTATAATATGCCATGTTAATGTCTTACCTCAAATCGAGGATTCCATTGTGACAAAAATAACTGTTACATTCGCTAAGCTATTGTACTCAATGCCGTTTATTGAGAATAATAGAAAGTATTGTATTCGACACATAAATAAGCTATTGAGATTCACTCCAAACACCTGTAGCAAGAAGTAACGCATACACAGGCTGTATCGAAAATACAGGGCATTATTTCAAGTGTGCACTCCCATATATAGACAACAAAAAAGTTCATTACAACATGAGTACGAAAATGTCTGGTATCTGAGTAATGGTCTTCAAAACAGTGATATTCACTGGATCGTGTGTCTTACCGCAGGTAATTTTCTTTACAGAAGATGTTCAAGGTGTCCAACTCCTGCTTCAATACAGACCTCTTATGGCCGCGCGAACACGATCCCAAATTCCAAAAGTGTTCCGTATTTCGTCACAACCTGCAACAATTAAATTCTGAAGGAATTCCATGTATTGCATCGGAGACGAATACATCAGCACATTTAAATGGTCCCACAAGTAGAAATCGAAAGCGTTGAAATGAGGTGATCGTGGTGGCCAAACAATTGGCCACCTCTACCTATCCATCGATAAGTAAACCTTCGAACCTAGTACCGGCGAGCGGTGCGACTGAAGTGTGCAGCAGTGCCACCATGCAAGAAGTGGGCTTATTGACGAATGCACAGTGGCGTGTCTTCATACAATGAGGTATGATGTTTTCATGGACGTTTGTTTACGCCTGCCCTGTAAGCCTATACAAGTACATGAGGTCCAACGAACCGATCACCAACGACACCGGCCCACATGTTGAGAGTGAACCGCACTTGGTGATGGCATGCAACAAATGAATGTGGGTTTTCATATGCCCATATGTGCTCTTTGTCTTCCGTCCTGGGCACTCGACCTCCCTGCAACTGCTGCGCGTGGTGGAGGCAGCTGCCCTGGGTTTCCAGAACAGGGCTTACACCGCCGCGGTTCCCTGGATGTCGAGAAGGCGTTCTCGACGACCTAGCATGCGGGTCTCCTCATGAAACTCATCCAACTGGAGCTCATTACACACATAATACATCTTTTACACACATGTCTAAAACATCGCATTTTTTTAGTTTCAGTTGCGGGATACAAATCTACATGAAGGCCAATTCGAGGCGGAGTCCCCGAAGGTTCTGTGCTATCCCCCACACTCTTTAGTGTGCACATGGCCGATCTACCTACAGAGCAGCACGTCAATATGGCGCAGTACGCTAATGACGTGCTCCTGTATTGCATAAGTAAAAACCCACGCAGAGCCTTCTACCCCGTTCAGAGACACCTCCGCCTCCTCCAAGAGTGGTGCAGGCGTTGGCGATTATCCATCAATCCGGCAAAAAGCCACGCCATTCTCTTCACCAAGCGCCGCTTTCCCGCAATCCTCTCCACATTTAGCTACCTCAGGAGAAGAATAGAGTGGACAAATGTCATCACCTACCTAGGAGTTAAGTTAGAGGCCTAACTTTTGAGGGGCACGTCAGGAACCTCGCGCATCGGGCCACTGGGGCTACGGCTTCATTGAACCCCATGCTGAGGTCGACGATGTCTGTCCCTCTTAAGTTACACCTCTTTTGAGCGCTCATAATCCCCGTCCTTCTTTACGCCTGCGAGATCTGGGCACGGCCGCAGACTCCAGTCTGCTGCTTCTGCAACGGGTGCAAAATAGAGGCCTTCGGGCTATCTATTCTGTAAACCACTCCTTTCCCGTGAGACTGCTTCACAAAGCCTCATCTCTTCTCTACGTGGAGGATGAAATTAGGCGCCGGGCTGCAAAATTTTACGACCAGTTGCCATACCATCAGAGCACCCTCGTTCGGTCTCTTGGGGATTATAACCCCAGAACACGCCACTTGAGGCGTCACCGGCTCCCCCACATGGCATGCGGACATATTCGGTAACAATGGAGCACCTCCAACAGCAACTAAGGCTGAGCTCCTATACAATCCCTTTAAGAGTAGCTTGCACTTCAAAATTACTATCCCTACATTTTTAAATTACTAAATTAATATCACCAGCGGTCCACAAGGGCCGATGCACCATGTCCGGCTACCGTTGAGGAACAAACTTTGTTACCTCCTTTCTCTCCCCTACCTAAATAACAACCGCCATCCTGTAGCCTCCATATCCCGTCACTACGTGGTTAAGCCCTAATTAGGGCAGGTGCACGCCTAACACACCTTCGTGTTGCCCTCAACCTGCCATCACAACGTCCTCGTCGTCAGTTCGTTTTGCGCCAGCATAATGCGCTGGCGCGACAGACGTACTGTATCGAGAGGAGTCTAGTGCGTTGTGCGCTGCGTGATAGAGGCCTGCTGTGTGGAGTTGTATTTGATACACATCGTACATGTTACAAAATGACACCTCTTACTGTTCGAATTTTCAGCTGTAGAAGACAAACAGCTAATTGAATTGGTTGCTGAACACTCCGTTTTGTGGAATATGGCGAATGCAGACTTCAAAAACACTTTAAAGAAGGATTCACCACTGCAGCACTAGTGAACGCTCATCTCACTCACCTGGCACCACGGCCAACAATGAAGAAAGCCACGATAATTTGTGTATTTTCAGTACTTTTGTGTACCAGTATAAGGAATAGACAAACCACTTGTTTATTAAATTCTTAATTAATTAAGAAATGCAACCTTTCTTCGTAATATATACCTCAGAATTAGCGCAAGTTTTTCTGCTGGTGAAATGGGCATTTTCATTCACTTGTATGGTTTCGTATACAAATCAGCTTATACTAGGTTAAACAGGAAACTAAACTGTTCTCCGGGTGAATCTGAAGTATGCTTCAAATTCCACATCGTCTTCTAATAGGTGTTTCTCAATTAGTATTTTAAAAGCGCCGTCGTTTTCTATATAAGAAAACACTTCACTAACGGACTTACTATGCAATAATGATCAACTACATAATCAATTTCGTCTTCTATGTCTTCACAGTCTTCAAACAGCCACAATAAGCACAGTTTTTTTTCTGTTTTGACACACAATTCATTTTTTAATCTGTTCTCAACTGGAGAATTACTGCGACAAGCCACGTTTTATCCGTTTGTAGGAAAACACAATACGTAGCGCATTACGTGACGCGTTTAAGGTTGGCGTTTTAAGCTACACGCGACATAATAAGTGCGCCGCTAAGATACAATTGTTGCTCTCGCAGCAGCCTCCAGACAGTCGTGTGAGGAACATTCACTTGCACGCTAACCTTCGTGTGCTGATAGAAGGAGTCGTGTTCACTGAATCTCCTCCTCTACATCTGGATCAGCAGCCGTGGTGCGGGCGTCGCGGACCCATAGCACTCGTGGTACTTCTGACGTACGTCGGGCCGAACGTTCGAGCCCCGCTGTTCGGATTGGGTTGGTCTCGTCGGGGCAGTGGTTCCCGATACCTATGCGAGATTGTGTACGTATACAGGCGGGGTTGTGAGACACCTCAATGTCCTCCGGTACCGCCCTGGATAACCGGCAGACGGCTTGCTAGAAAGCTGTCGGTCCTACCGAGGTTATCGGTAGTCGCCCTTTCGGGATGACGCGCGTAATTGGCGTCTCCACTTCCATCTCCCCGTAAGCGAGGGGACCTTTTTAGGAAACCAGGCATTGCCCTCATGGGAAAATCCCGGTTAGAGAGCCACTCGGTTGACGCTAACCCTGGGCATAGAAGGGGGGACTTGCCCCGGGTAGACCTTCGCACTTAACTGTTTCAAGTAAGATTAATATTTACCCGCACGATTTGACATCTTCGAATATTCGATTTTTAATATCAAAACGACAGCATTACTTTCCCTACCACGTATACTAAGTAGGGGAAGTATCGCATTCCACTCAAAAATTAGTTACGGAGATTTCCCCATAAATACATGTTTTGAGGTACCCTGAATCCAAATAAAGCATTTTTGGAAACATGCCCGTGTGTGTCTGTCTGTCAGTCTGTGAACAGCATAACTCAAAAACGAAAAGTGGGATAAATATTCAACTTGGTGTTTGAATTTATTATCTTTCAATGATGCGACACTAAGATTTTCAAGAAAACTCCCCCACCCTAGACCACCCAGAAGATTGTTCTAAAATTTTGATTTTCTCAATAACGGCTCCAACGATTTTGATTAAAATATCATATGTTTAGGATATTTTCATGGCAAATGAAACATTTGTCTTGAATTTTCTGGGAATGTCCCCAAAAGTGGTCATCATTCGGAATGATTTTCGCATAACTGGTAAACCGTAAGAGAAGACAACGATTTACTATACAAAAAATACAGATCTTGTTAAAACACACAATTTATGCCATATACATTTTTTAATCCAGTGAACCATTTCCGAGATATTTCTTGTTATTTGTTTACATTTTCCAACACTTATACTTTTTTCTCAAATAGGAATTAGTTATTCGTTTTTTTATGCCCTGGACACACAAAGAGAATGGAATGCTCCATATAGCAACCAGCTCTTAAAATATTTGACTATCGCTTAAAGCCTACCATGTTCACCTTGCACCTATGAGAAAATTAGCAATAAAAGTGCAAAACACCAGATAGTTTTGTTTCGCTTGTCTTTACATTATTTTTATTTTAAGACAAAGAATAATTCGTCCCTTTAGCCATAATAATATTATATTTCTCTTAATACTATGGTTATATTAAACACCATTCCAAAACTAGTAATAATTCCACAAAACGTCTCTTTCCTTATTCAAAGCAACCTCAGATACGATTTTATCATCTGCGGATAAAGGAAATAAATGTGAATTAATAGGAAAGAAGGTCTTCTTCTTCTTTACTGCATGTAGGGTTAGCCAAACATCCTGCTCCGTCTTCCTTTCTTCAGCTCCACCTTTTCTTGGGGCATCAACATATCTTCTACGTCGTGGTTTATACCCTTGTATCGTCAATGGTATTCATTTATTATTCACTCCAATTTCCCTTGGACTCTCAATTTTATCATTTACTTCAAACACACCTAGTTCTTCCGCATATCTTCATCTCGAAAGAGATCTCTTCTTGTACAACCTTTTACCCTTCTCAGAAATATAATTTCTGCTGCTTGTAATTTACTTCTGTCTTTCTCGCTCATGACCCAGGACTCGCTGCTGTGGGCCAACTTTGGAACACACATTATTTTATAAAATTGAATGTTGCTATCTTTTTAGTTTTATTTTCTAATGTCTGTGCCACATATTTGACGAAACTTATTTATTTTACATGCTTTATCTCTGTCAAAACTTATGTTACAGTCCAAGCACACAGAGTCTGAGACTTTATCTAATATTTTGCCTTGTTTAACAATTTTAGATGTTTTAAGGTATTTTCCTTTGTGTGCCACCACTTTTGACCTACTTGTTGACAATTTCATGTTATGGTTATTTCCTGTAACACTGAACCTGTAGACGCAACTTTGCAAATCGTTTTCGCTGTTTCATATTAATATTGTAAACCCCCTACGGAGGTGGTTACCCCGCAGTAGTTGGTTACACTAGGGGGGTGATAGCTCAGAGGTAGGGGATGTGTCGGTACTGGGGTGGTAGGTAGGCCAGGGTAGCGTTCCAGGAAAGGGTTATTTAAATAATTCACAGGGGATGCATTGACCCAATAAAGTATATTATTACTTTAACGTGAGTACATTGGCCACTCAGATTGGGGTGAAGCCCGACAAGCAAGCAGATCTTACAGGAGATACATCCTTACCTGTTCGACTGGTGTTGCGTTGGCGACTCGTGTATGGTGAGCGGACCTGAGGTCATCGATGTTACAACTTTCCCTTCAACTGATTACTACGGCGATTCCCGCAATGATTCAGACAAGGGTCTCGACGACTGATTCAACCATTGATCATTGATCCCCCTCGAGTCAGACCCCCGTAGTATAAATACATACAGAAGAGCTGATTCGGCGTTCCTTAGCGTGGTCGTGTTGAGGTAACCTCATTTCGACACATTATGCTTGGTTACCTCATATGATGTAATCCTCGGCGCTCAACCTGGTCAGCTACGTCGGTCCCAGGTTCGCCAAATTCCGACCCGGAATTTAAAATTGAAAAGGAGGGCAAACATCTTAGGGGGTACTAAAACTGTCTGTTTAGACGAGAGTTGGTAATCTGCTGTCCAAGATTCGGATATCAGGGACGAAAATATTTTGTAAGGGTTGGTGAGTTCGTTAGGGGTGGGTTCGACTGCGCACCGCAGCCTGCTGCCCATTTTCGCCTCTTCTACGCTGGTTGCTTATTTCCGTGCCCGGAGGTGAACTTTGCCTTGTATGTTTGAGTGACTGAGCTGCTGATTGATTCCGCATACGTAGCTATTTTCCTGGTTACGTAGCATTTAGTTTCGCCGCGTGCCGCATTTCTTCGGTAATGCATTGGCGTTCCCTCAGGGTGCACCTATTCTTCCTGGCCTGGCGCGACCCCCTTCGTGAGTTATTGTCACTTGTACTATGTTGGGTACTGGTCGACCTGGGTTTTTCTTGTTGATTGCTCCTCTTCTAACCGTCTCGTGGTGCGCAGCAACAGGGTTTTTTTCAAGATGGATTTCACTTCGGAAAGGTGGGAAGTGTTTTATTTTTTACGGGATGAGACTAAACACTGCAGAGAAAAGGTAAATTTAGAAAACTGAGTGAGTACCCCTGCCGACTCTCTGTCTCCCCAAATTTTGTAAAGGAAAGAGAAAAAAACCACAGAAAAGAAAAACATTAAGCTCCGTTATCTAGATATGATGCAACTACTCATAATTTCTGCTTGCCTTGGTATGATTGTTAAAAAAACTTATATAGGTACATATATACAATTATTATCGTCTGTAACTGTACAATGAGGTTGTTTTCTTGTGTTACATTGTGTGTAGACGGTGTTTAGACGGTGTTTACTCCTTTGGGTAGTAATGTAGTCTTCCACCATTTTGGCATTTTGTTGTTTCCTTGCTTCCGTAACAGGGGGAGGGTCGCTGAAGCTGCTGTAGACTGACCCTCACTCGTGGTTTCTCTTGCATCCTTGAGAACGTCCTCTATAAACAGACTTAAATTTTGCCTTTTGCTCACGTAACGCAATTTTAACAATATTTTAACTAATATTGTAGTAAGTTATGACCAATCATACAACGAACAATGAAACAAAAAAACAAAAACGATATTTACACTGCGCCCATGCTTACTCTATTTAAATACATGTCCCAGTGTGCTGTACGCCACTGAGAGGTACAAAGTCAAGCTCTGTACGTCTCGCGACAAGTACCTTGTGTCAGCGGGATTCATTACGAGACTGCGGTCCGGCTAACTGTCGAGGCACGTATGGTCATTCACAACTGAGTTTGCGTGAAAGCATTACTGTGTTTCTTAGTTTGTGAAAAACAATCCTGTACCCATTCGCGTGTGTGGAAAGTGTTGCATCTTTTGGTTTGTGTAATTCGTGGAGGATATTTGTGCCTTTCCTGCCTTCATCCCCTTGTTTATTTTGAGCGTTTTTTATTTATTTATTTCTCCCTCTATGTTCGTGTTGATTCTGAGACGGGATGCGAGATTCAAAATTTCTATATTCCTGGTCCATGTCGTGTATTATTTGCCCTGGTTGTGAGAGATTTGTTGATTTTTCATTTGCTTATTTGCCACGTTGCATTTATCTACTGATTTGCACTTTGATTTACTTCGCCTTGTCTGTTAATTGACATTTATTTACTTTATAGCGCTTGGTTGTCGCACCAGAGTGAACGTTATTAGATTTTTGAGCTATTATCTATTCTCTATGCGTTAACGCATGTGTAAGGTGCGAAGAAAAGATCAACCTATAGTTCTCAAAACAAATTATCAAATACCTATCTTAAATTTATCTTAACCTAACAATTATATAAATAACAGTACTATGAAATAACTTTTCAACCTCCACTAAATCTTATTTGCTATTCCCTTTCCTATTTCTTTAACTCTGCTCCCCGAACTTAAGAACAAGGACAATACTTATTTTGTTTCGTATACTTGTTCTCTGTTGTGTCCCTCGACCCATTGTACTCTCAATTCCTGGGGGATAATATATATTGTTCAAATTTTTGTATCTGCATTAAGCGAATAACAGGGTCGCGTCTCGGATTTCCCATTATATTTTCACTTCCAGATATATTTTCTCTTCATCAAGAGAAAAAGAGAGCAAAAAAATTAAAACATTAAAAGTGAATCGCGTGGATTATCATTTTTAACCTAACTTAAGCTTGAGGTCCGAAGGTATACTACGTCTTGCATTGTAACCTATTACTTAACCTATCTTACGCATTTGAGAACTATTGTTAATGTTTAATGTTTTAACTTCTTTCTGTTTCTTGTTTGTTTATTTTTATACTTCATTCTTACTGCAGCGTGGATGGTGTTGTGTAACGCATTTCGTCATGTAATGATGTCAACACTTGTGTATTGATAGACATGGAGTGATACGCTGGCGATTTTTATTGTGTTTATTTATATGTGGCAATAAGACTGTGTTTACTCGCTGTGTGTCTGCCGCAAGAGTGGTATATACTCACTAGGTATAATATGGTGAAGTTCTACTAACATGAACATTCTGTCGTTTTACGGAATTTCTTGCTTTTATTACATAATTCAGGGGACTCCGTTTTTTCATTACTCTATACGGTCCTGTGTAGCTCATCAAAATTTTCGTGGCTCTACCTACCCTCCTTTTAGGGGTGTACAGCTTCACCAAATCGCCGACTTTATACTCGACGTGCCCTCTCTTTGAATCATATAAACTTTTATTTTTTCTTTGGCTCTTTGCTATATTCTGGGATGCTAACGCCCTGCTTTTAGTACTGCCTCCCGTGTTTGCTGCACAAATAGGTTTTGCGAGGTGCCCTGTAATTGAAGGTCTGAGGGTGCCATAATTTTCCGCGATAGCGTGAATTTTATGCTTACCACACTGCATTTAATTTTTATTTTCTTGACCATTTATATATTTAGCATTCATCGCCCTTATTATATAAATTACTTTTACCTCTGCGTTGTCTTATCCTTCCGTCGTTAAAGCTTTTAATTCATTTATAGTTCTCGCCTGCACAATTTGTTTTTGGAGAAATCAGCTCCAACTGACTTAACATTCGCCAATTATTTTCGAAATAAGTTAACATATAAACAATGCCATGATTAAACTCAAATATTCGGTGAATCCTAGACATTCATAAACACTCCAGCGATAATTTTTAGTCTTTATTCTACTATAGAAGGCATGCGAAACTAAAAATACCTCATAATTCATGTACGGTACTCCTTGAGCGTACACCACAAACTACTGAAAAATCAATTTGTCATCAGCATTGTCTTCCCGAACTTAGCTTGTATGACAACAATATACTCCGTTCAAATCTTTATATCTGAACATTTGGTGTCTTAAAACGTGAGGATACACCAGGGTCGCATCGGATAAACCTTTTGCACCTCACCTAAGACATTGTCTCCCTATCATACCTCTTAAAAAAACACAGATGTGTCGCGTAGATCATCACATGGTCTTAGAAAAAGCTTAAAATTACGCTGGAGGTGAAAAACATACAGTGAATTGTATTATAACGAATTAATTTATTTATTTTTCAAGCATTTGAGAACTATTATGACAATTTAAAAATTAACATATTTGCTTCTTTTGTTTTCTTACTCCTTTCTACTTTCCCTTTATTTTCCTTCACTACCTATAATGACTTATTACTGCACGGGTGTGGAAGAAAATGAATTTCGGAATTTGTAGTGGAAGCACTTTCACTACTGTTGTGTTGGAAAGTGAAACGTCAACATGCTTCGCTGACATTGAACCTGTCAACCACCTCCTGGCGTTTGTGAATACTTAGCGCTTGCTACGCGTAACACATATGGGTCAGCCGTGGTTTTCTTTAACGTGCCAATGGAAGCTACTTTTCATCATAATAAATTGATTTGAGGTGAGTAAAATATTGCAGCAATAATCATTGTAATGATACTTTGATAACACACTGAACTCGCTTTCTGAATGTATTATATTTTATAGAAATCGACGAAGTCATTATGGGGATAATTAGATTTGAATACATTTATAAATTTGAATTTTTACTTGTACAATGATATAGGGCGACTTTTTATATTGCCGTATTCGTTTTGTCAAGCTGTACTACAATCCTGTACGTTTATCTCGTTTCTCTGTAAGGGTGGCTCTGTTAATTTTGTACGTTTGTCGTTTACATGCCTTATGTGTCTTCTGATCGCACTGGTGACGGCGCCTTTCACTGCTCACGACATCTTGGCTTTTGGGCTTAAACTATCTTTACTATTTACATGGTTCAGCTGAAGGAGAAAAAAAACTTACATACTAATGCTACACATCTTACTATGAAATAATTAGAAAATAGCATGCCCTTAAAAAAAGTAATGTCATGATGCAACGGGTGGGCGGGTGGGTTTTTACACGGCATCATGACTGGGTTTTCTTATCTACAGTGGAGGGCGGAGGGGAAAAAAGGTATATGCATAGGTGATAGAAGGGAGAAAAAAATTCTGGGAGACGTGCTCCGCAGTTCCACCATTCTGTAGTGGTAACATGTAGCTTTCCTTACGTCCCAAGCTGTTGCTTGGTAGTGCCACCTTGTAGGTGTACTCCACCATATTGTAGTAGGTGCCTACCCCACATTGTACTCGGCGCCTCCACCAAATTGTTACTCCCCTACGGAGTGGTTACCCCGCAGTAGTTGGTTACACTAATGGGTGATGACTCAGAGGTAGGGGATGCGTCGGTACTGGGGTGGTAGGTAGGCCAAGGTAGCGTTCCAGGATGGGGGTATTTAAATAATGCACAGGGGATGCATTGACCCAATAAATTATATTGTTACTTTAACGTGAGTGCATTGGTCACTCAGATTGGGGTGAAGCCCGACAAGCAAGCAGATCTTAGAGGAGATACATCCTTACCTGTTCGACTGGTGTTGCGTTGGCGACTCGTGTACGGTGAGCGGACCTGAGGTCGTCGATGTTACAACTCTCCCTTCAACTGATTACTACAGCGATTCCCGCAATGATTCAAACAAGCGTCTCGCGAATGATTCAACCATTGATCATTGATCCCCCTCGAGTCAGACCCCCGTAGTATAAATACATACAGAAGAGATGACTCGGCATTCCTTAGCGTGGACGTCTTGAGGTAACCTCATTTCGACACATTATGCTTGGTTACCTAATATGATGTAATCCTCGGCGCTCAACCTGGTCCGCTACAATATCACATAATGAGCATACAATAAAATGTTCAAGGAATAACCTCTGTAAACCTGTATTTGTGTGATCTCTGTTTCAAATTTTCGCAATATCATCAATATAGATATTAAATAGTGATGGCGATAGACTACATCCTTGTTGCCCTTATTTGTGACAATTTGTTGTGTTGTTGATGTGCCAGTATTATAATAAAAACCTCTGTAAACCTGAAGTTATATGATCTCCCTTCCAAATTTACACAATATCATCAATAGGGATATTAAATATTGATGGCGATAGACTACATTCTTGTTGTCCTTATTTGTGACAATTTGTTGTGTTGTTGATATACCAGTATTATAATAATAACCTCTGTAAACCTGAAGTTATATGATCTCTCTTCCAAATTTACACAATATCATCAATAGGGATATTAAATAGTGATGGCGATAGACTACATCCTTGTTGCCCTTATTTGTGACAATTTGTTGTGTTGTTAATGTGTCAGTATTATAATAATAACCTCTGTAAACCTGAAGTTATATGATCTCTCTTACAAATTTACACAATATCATCAATAGGGATATTAAATATTGTTGGCGATAGACTACATCCTTGTTGCCCTTATTTGTGACAATTTGTTGTGTTGTTAATGTGTCAGTATTATAATTACGTACATCAGTTCCTCTATACACACTTACTTCAGTTGAATGTGTGGGGTATCCTCTGTTCTCCATTATGCTCCATTGGTTATGTCTATCCACATAATCGAAAGCTCTCTCGATGTTAGTAAATGCTATATGCGTTTCAGGGTTGACCTCTCGTCGTTTTTCTAACATGTAATCTGTTTTGCTTTTTCTACCACGTATAGTAGGTAAGAGAATATTGCATTTCACCCAAAAATTCAACACCCAGATTTCACTGGTGATATATGTTTTGAGGCGCCCTGAATCCAAATAAAGCCTTTTTGGAAACATTTCCATGTGGGTGTGTATGTATGTCTGTGAAGAGCATAACTCAAAAACGTAAAGTCGGATAAATACCAAACTTGGTATTTAGGTTCAGTATCTTCCACGGTTGCGACACGAAGTTTTTAAAGAAAATTCCGCCACCCTAACTACCCTTTAAATGAAACACTTTTCGAAAACTCTGATTATCTGAAAATGGCTCTAACGATTTTGATTAATATACTCCATATCAAAGATATTTGTCCGATAAATAAAATATATATTGAATTTTCTGGCAATAGCCTGTGAAACCCTTTTCCTTCGGTGGGGATTTTGCATCATCTTGTATAACTGTGAACCTTAAGCGATAGACGAAAAGTATATTCATTATTAAAGGTTCCAATTGCTCATTTCTTGGTCACTCTTTAAAGTTCTTTCAACATTTAGTTGTTTCTTGTGATGTCATGTAAACGGTCTGTAATTTTAAGGCCAGCATATAGCGTCCACTTTCTAAGCATCTGACTGTCGCTGTTCTCTTTGTATATATAAGAAATGTATAATTTAGCTGTTTCTGCAAACGTTTATTGGGATTATGATGTAGTTAAAAGAAAAACAAGCTTACTAAGAATACTTTGTATACCCACTAATAAAGATAGAGCGAAGAGGAAATCATGTGAATGGAATACATATGTCTTAAACTAGACACATTACAACTGCACGAACGATCTTTTCTAAATCCTGCTTGTTCTTTCTGTCGTAGCACCTCTGCTATATCTTTAAGTGGTTATTAATAATTTCTGCACACACTTTATATAGGGTACACAAAAGGCTTATACCTCTATAACAGCTACAGTCATCTGTTTGACGTTAAAGTGAAACAATTTCTTCTGTTTTCCATGACTGGGGCATTTTGTAGCATTTCCAACATTCATTGTATAGATGTAATAATCTTAATTCAATAAATAAACAAGACTACTGCTATCATCACTACTTTCGCCACCACCACCATCACCGCTACCGTTACCACTACCACAACCACCATCACCACCGCCACTACTACTATCACCACTACTTGCGTCACCACCACCATCACCACTTCCGCTACCACTACCACAACCACCATCACCACCGCCACTACACTATCACCACTACTTGCGTCACCACCACTATCACCACTACCGCTACCACTACCACAAACACCATCACCACCGCCGCTACACTATCACCACTACTTTCATCACCACCACTATCACCACTACCGCTAACACTACCACAAACACCATCACCACCGCCGCTACACTATCACCACTACTTGCGTCACCACCACTATCACCACTACCGCTACCACTACCACAACCACCATCACCACCGCCACTACTACTATCACCACTACTTGCGTCACCACCACCATCACCACTACCGCTACCACTACCACAACCACCATCATCACCGCCACTACTACTATCACCACTACTTGCGTCACCACCACTATCACCACTACCGCTACCACTATCACAAACACCATCACCACCGCCACTACACTATCACCACTACTTGCGTCACCACCACTATCACCACTACCGCTACCACTACCACAAACACCATCATCACCGCCACTACACTATCACCACTACTTTCGTCACCACCACCATCACCACTACCGCTACCACTACCACAACCACCATCACCACCGCCACTACACTATCACCACTACTTTCGTCACCACCACCATCACCACTACCGCTGCACACTACCAGAACCACCATCACCACGGCCACTACAGTATCACCACTACCGTTACCACTACCAGAACCACCATCACCGCCGCCACTACACTATCACCACTACTATTGTCACCACCACCATCACCACTACCACAACCACCATCACCACCGCACTACACTATCACCACTACTTTCGTCAGCACCACCATCACCACTACCGCTACCACTACTACAACCACCATCATCACCGCCACTACACTATCACCACTAATTTCGTCACCACCACTATCACCACTACCGCTACCACTACCAGAAGCACCATCACCACCGCCACTACACTATCACCACTACTTGCGTCACCACCACCATCACCACTTCCGCTACCACTACCACAACCACCATCACCACCGCCACTACACTATCACCACTACTTGCGTCACCACCACTATCACCACTACCGCTACCACTACCACAAACACCATCACCACCGCCGCTACACTATCACCACTACTTTCATCACCACCACTATCACCACTACCGCTAACACTACCACAAACACCATCACCACCGCCGCTACACTATCACCACTACTTGCGTCACCACCACTATCACCACTACCGCTACCACTACCACAACCACCATCACCACCGCCACTACTACTATCACCACTACTTGCGTCACCACCACCATCACCACTACCGCTACCACTACCACAACCACCATCACCACCGCCACTACTACTATCACCACTACTTGCGTCACCACCACTATCACCACTACCGCTACCACTATCACAAACACCATCACCACCGCCACTACACTATCACCACTACTTGCGTCACCACCACTATCACCACTACCGCTACCACTACCACAAACACCATCATCACCGCCACTACACTATCACCACTACTTTCGTCACCACCACCATCACCACTACCGCTACCACTACCACAACCACCATCACCACCGCCACTACACTATCACCACTACTTTCGTCACCACCACCATCACCACTACCGCTGCACACTACCAGAACCACCATCACCACGGCCACTACAGTATCACCACTACCGTTACCACTACCAGAACCACCATCACCGCCGCCACTACACTATCACCACTACTATTGTCACCACCACCATCACCACTACCACAACCACCATCACCACCGCACTACACTATCACCACTACTTTCGTCAGCACCACCATCACCACTACCGCTACCACTACTACAACCACCATCATCACCGCCACTACACTATCACCACTAATTTCGTCACCACCACTATCACCACTACCGCTACCACTACCAGAAGCACCATCACCACCGCCACTACACTATCACCACTACTTTCGTCACCACCACCATCACCACTACCGCTACCACTACCACAACCACCATCATCACCGCCACTACACTATCACCACTACTTGCGTCACCACCACCATCACCACTACCGCTACCACTACCACAACCACCATCATCACCGCCACTACACTATCACCACTACTTTCGTCACCACCACCATCACCACTACCGCTACCACTACCACAACCACCATCATCACCGCCACTACACTATCACCACTACCGCTACCGCTACCACAACAACCATCACCACCGCCACTACACTATCACCACTAATTACGTCACCACCACTATCACCACTACCGCTACCACTACCAGAAACACCATCACCACGGCCACTACACTATCACCACTACTTTCGTCACCACCACCACCTTCACCACTACCGCTACCACTACCAGAACCACCATCACCACGGCCACTACACTATTACCACTACTTTCGTCACCACCACCACCTTCACCACTACCGCTACCACTACCAGAACCACCATCACCACCGCCACTACACTATCACCACTACTTTCGTCACCACCACCTTCACCACCGCCACTACACTATCACCACTACCGCTATCACTACCACAACCAGCATCACCACCGCCACTACACTATCACCACTACTTTCCTCACCACCATCGTCACTACTACCGCTACCACTACCACAATCACCATCACCACTTCTTTCGTCACCACCACCAGCACCACTACGGCTACCACTACCACAATCACCATCACCACTTCTTTCGTCACCACCACCAGCACCACTACCGCTACCACTAACACTACCACAACCATCATCACCACCACCACTACAACTACCATCACCACTGCCACTACCACTATCACCACTACTTTCGTCACCAGCACCACTACCGCTACCTCTACCACAACCACCATCAACACCACTACCTTCGCTACCACCGTCACCACCACCGCACTACCATCATCAGCCTACGACCACCAGGAGTACACCACCACTATTTCAACTGGTATAGCGGTTCTCAGAACGTCCATATGGATACATAGAGACGGTTGGAACATCGTAATAATGAACACAGCAAAATTTAGAAAACCTATTCAATGAGCCAAGTCGGCATAGCAGTACTGTTAAATGATGATTTTGATAATGATGATGATAATAATAATAATAATAATAATAATGATAATAATACATAGTATCACAGTAACATTTTAACAGTAAGCGATAAAAATAGCAGTGAAATTCTACAAGCTCTCATGTTTGTTGTTTATGGTCCGTAATGTTAGACAGAACAGCAGTAATTCAATTAAATAAATAGCTATGGGCAGATACGGATAAGTGAAATAAAGACGTTTTAATTATTTGTCACTCTAAAAAGTAGTTTATGCTCCCGAAAACAAAGCCTGTGTAACTGAATTGGAAAATATTTTAAGACTTTTTCGATCTGTTTGTGTCTATCATCACGGACTGTACACTGTAATGCAAGGGTCTGTTTGTGTCTATCATCACGGACTGTACACTCTATTGTAAGTCTAGGAAGTGCCTCTCAATGAGAACGATTCGGTCATCGTCTTGGCTGATAGGCAAGAGGAGTACAACAAAGCCAGGCTTCTGCGTAGTTCAGTCGGAGGAGCACCTTCCTGCTGTGCAAGAAGGCCGTCGTTCGATTCCCATTTGGGGGCGGGAATTTTTCTCTAGGAAAGAGTATTCCTAATCCTCCGTAGAGTCTGGAAGTATGAATGAGAGTGTAAATGGTGTGTGATCTAATGATTGAGACACAAACTTTACCAGATACACAAAGTTAACACCTTTGCCTAAACACAGTAATATGCCCCAAAGGAATGGCCACGAATAAGACCACGCTTTCTTGTTATAGCTATATATATATATATATATATATATATATATAGCTACAACAAGAAAGCGTGGTCTTATATATATATAGCTTCCTCTATGTAATGTAACGTCCTGTATCTGGTTTTCCCTTAACAATAATACAATCCTTAAGTGACATACTTCCTCTAGCACTCCATGTATAGATACCTTTTCCTTAAACAAAGTGTTTGTTACCTTCATATTGTTATTTGTGGCAAATACTCCAGGAAAGAAAGTTTGTAAGACTTATAGCTCAAGTGAACAGACTTATTGGCCAATACGTATAAATTGTCTTTAGGCAGTTCCAGTGGCAAATACTCCAGGAAAGAAAGTTTGTAAGACTTATAGCTCAAGTGAACAGACTTATTGGCCAATACGTATAAATTGTCTTTAGGCAGTTCCAAATAAAGGAGAAAGATAATTTTAAAAAATGTCACACTTCTTATTGTCACGGTTATAGTTCTATTTTAAAAGACCGTATGTGGGGGTGGTTTAGAAAACCCGACAATCACAAGTATAGTTCACTTTTAGATATAATTTATAGCAAAAAGGTAAATTTGAAGAAACTATTCAGTATATAAGTAATTATTTATCAAATGCATGGCCACCTTGCCAGGTCCTAAGCGCCCTACCACATGTTCCCAAATTATTCTATATATCAGTAATATTGCCACCTTGCCAGGTCATAAGCACCCTACCACACGTTACCAAACTATTCAATATATCAGTAATATGGCCTCTTGCCAGGTCCTAAACACCCTACCAAACTTTGCCAAACTATTCAATATATCAGTAATATTGCCACCTTGCCAGGTCATAAGCACCCTACCACACGTTACCAAACTATTCTATATAGCAGTAATATTGCCACCTTGCCAGGTCATAAGCACCCTACCACACGTTACCAAACTATTCAATATATCAGTAATATGGCCTCTTGCCAGGTCCTAAACACCCTACCAAACTTTACCAAACTATTCAATATATCAGTAATATTGCCACCTTGCCAGGTCCTAAACACCCTACCAAACTTTACCAAACTATTCTATATATCAGTAATATTGTCACCTTGCCAGGTCATAAGCACCCTACCACACGTTACCAAACTATTCTATATATCAGTAATATTGCCACCTTGCCAGGTCATAAGCACCCTACCACACGTTACCAAACTATTCTATATATCAGTAATATTGCCACCTTGCCAGGTCATAAGCACCCTACCACACGTTACCAAACTATTCAATATATCAGTAATATGGCCACTTTCCAGGTCCTAAGCACCCTACCAAACTTTACTACACAATTCAATATATCAGTAATATGGCCTTTTGCCAGGTCCTAAGCACCCTACCAAACTTTACTACACAATTCAATATATCAGTAATATGACCTCTTGCCAGGTCCTAAGCACCCTACCACACGTTACCAAACTATTCAATATATCAGTAATATGGCCACTTTCCCGGTCCTAAGCATCCTACCACACGTTATCACACTATTGAATATATCTGTAATATGGCCACCTTGGCAGGTCCTAGGTACCCTACCACACGTTACCAAACTATTCAATATATCAGTAATATGGCTACCTTGCCAGGTCCTAGGCACTCTACCACACGTTACCAAAATATTCAATATATCAGTAATATGGCTACCTTGTCAGGTCCTACGCATCCTACGACATGTTACCACACTATTCAATATATCAGTATTATGGCCATCTTACCAGGTCCTAGGCACCCTAACACACGTTACCACACTATTCAATATATCAGTAATATGGCCACCTTGCCAGATCCTAGGCACCCTACGACATGTTACCACACTATTCAATATATCAGTATTATGGCCATCTAACCAGGTCCTAGGCACCCTAACACACGTTACCACACTATTCAATATATCAGTAATATGGCCACCTTGTCAGGTCCTAGGCATCCTACGACATGTTACCACACTATTCAATATATCAGTATTATGGCCATCTTACCAGGTCCTAGGCACCCTAACACACGTTACCACACTATTCAATATATCAGTGATATGGCCACCTTGCCAGGTCCTAGGCACTCTACCACACGTTACCAAAATATTCAATATATCAGTAATATGGCCACCTTGCCAAGTCCTAGGCACCCTACCACACGTTACCAAACTATTCAACATATTAGTAATATGGCCACCTTGCCAGGTCCTAAAAACCCTACCACACGTTACCAAACTATCCAATATATCAGTAATATGGCTACCTTGCCAGGTCCTAGGCACTCTACCACACGTTACCAAACTATTCAATATATCAGTAATATGGCCACCTTGCCAAGTCCTAGGCACCCTACCACACGTTACCAAACTATTCAACATATTAGTAATATGGCCACCTTGCCAGGTCCTAAAAACCCTACCACACGTTACCAAACTATCCAATATATCAGTAATATGGCTACCTTGCCAGGTCCTAGGCACTCTACCACACGTTACCAAACTATTCAATATATCAGTAATATGGCACCTTGCCAGTTCTTTAGTACCCTACCACACGTTACCAAACTATTTAATATATCAGTAATATGGCTACCTTGCCAGTTCTTTAGTACCCTACCACACGTTACCAAACTATTTAATATATCGGTAATATGGCTACCTTGCCAGTTCTTTAGTACCCTACCAAACGTTACCAAACTATTTAATATATCAGTAATATGGCCACCTTGCCAATTCTTTGGTACCCTACCACACGTTACCAAACTATTTAATATATCAGTAATATGGCTACCTTGCCAGTTCTTTGGTACCCTACCACACGTTACCAAACTATTCAATATATCAGTAATATGGCCACCTTGCCAGTTCTTTGGTACCCTACCACACGTTACCAAACTATTCAATATATCAGTAATATGGCCACCTTGCCAGTTCTTTAGTACCCTACCACACGTTATCAAACTATTCCATATATCAGTAATATGGTCACCTTGCCAGGTCCTAGGCATCCTACGACACGTTACCACACTATTCAATATATATCAGTGGTATGGCCACCTTGCCAGTTCTTAGGTACTCTACCACACGTTACCAAACTGGTACGACGTTGCCAGATTAGCGAAATGAAACGTAAAGATTCTAGGGAATAGAAGTAGCCCAGTATAATCAAGGGCACAATGTGGTAACATATTCATCACAATAATTAACTCCTGTTAATGCGTTAAATGTATTTTTTCCCAACATATTTGGACACCTAACGGTGATTTGACACTACTTGATCCTCTTTGTTCAGAAGAGGACAGTAAAATTTAGGTAGAGGAAGTACTTTTTGCAATTTTTTCATAAAAGCCGATACACCTTCAGGTCCTGATCATATACTTTTAAGAGTTATTAAACAACCAAAGATCTCCAAACCTCTATGCCTAATAACTAACGTAATACTAAAATTTAAAATCTGATGTGTCTCATTCACATTACTATCTCTACCTTTTATCGCCTAATGCAAATACAAATTATTCTTTCGAATGTTTATTTTTCTATCTACATCATTTTAATCGAGATAAACCTTTGCAGATATAGCTACATTACACATTTCGTTATGAATACAAAGAGAACAGCGATAGTCAAATGTTTAACAACTGGACGCTATATGCTGGCCTTAAAATTCCATACTGTTTCCATGTCATTGCAGGAAACAGGTGAACATAGGCACAACTTTCAAGGCAGCAGTATTGAACAATTCGAACCATTAATAGCGCATACCTCAGAATGGCTAATACCATAAAAATGGTTATTTGAAGAAAATTGTGTGTTTTAAGGAGAGCTACATTTTGTGTGTAGTACATCTTAGTCTGTCGCTTAACGTTTGTCATTTATACAGGATTATGTAAATTTCCTTCCGAGTGAAGGGGATGTGACCAGTTATTCCCACAAATTTCAAGATATAGGATCATGTTATTTGTCATTTAGATATCTTTAATGTACAGGATGGACCATTTAAGTTGAGACAGATACAGCATCTCCAAAACTAAGCGCTGTAGAAACTTGAATAAAAGTTGCTTCATATACTGGGGGAAAGTAAATGCCATTAGTCGTGATTTATTTGGAGGACGTTGTGCTGGTTATCTTAGGGTCAATTTAAGTTTATCCTAATTGTAGGTTTCCATTTAAACATATTAAATTGAACCTAAGATGACCATCATAACGTCTTCCAAATAAAACCCGACTGATGGAATTTACTTACCCCTATAATATCAAGTAACTTTTTTTCAAGACATTTCTTTGCTTAGTTTTGGAGATACTATATCAGTCTCAACTTAAATGGTGAACATTATATGTTGTTTCAATTAAAATTTTTAGAGCCATTTTTTTAAAAAAAGAAAAACTCTTCCATGTAAAGGGTAGTTTAGGTTAGGAGGATTTTTTTAGAAAATCTTCATGTTGCATCTTTGGAACGTTTTGAACTTAAATACCAAATTTTGTATTTACTCAAAATTTCATTCTTGAGTTATGTTCACAGACAAACGTACACAAACACACACACACACACACAAACACCAATACTTTCTTCTAAAACTGCTTTTTTGTCTTCAGGGGGCTTCAGAACATGTGTTATGGTACATCTCGATGTCAAATGTTTGGGAGGATGCAAGCCCTTCTCTACCTTTTATGCATGTTGTAGAGAAAGTAAAAGATGTCCCATTTTTGCAAGCTTAAAAAGTAGCCAGAACAATTGTGTTGCTGAAAGAAGGCGAGGAACATTGTTTTAGAAATTCCTCACCAATAACAATATTTTCAGTAATTTGAAGGATCATGGGAAAGTGTTTAATAATGAATCACCGTTTAAGAGGACATCTACGGCGACGTAGTCCAGTGCTAAGGGATTCTTCAACAGCAAGAGTACCGACCATTTCTGTCGGTAACTAATTAAATAATAATATATTTATATCAGTGATTGGTTAAGTAATACTATGCATTCACGTCAGTAATAATTCATTAATAATATGCGCTGAGAACGTATGACTATTACTCAAGATACTAGATACGTTAAAACGTTATTTAGACGATATCTGTAAGTAAACGTGATTTACTGGCGAATGCTGGGGTGGTTCATCTTCTATCACTAATCTCCTGTACCCATCATCTTCCTTGTCATTTATTTCAGGGATGTACGACTAGTTGACGGTGTCCGGCTGAGCGGTGCTTGAGCTCTGTAATGGCTTCTTCCCTGCAGTAGCTGCAGTACCGCTCAGTTAAGTCTCTCCTCAGCGTGGGCCTGGGGTGGTTCATCTTCTATCACGAATCTCCTGTACCCATCATCTTCCTTGTCATTTATTTCAGGGATGTAGGACCAGTTGACGGTGTCCGGCTGGGCGGTGCTTGAGCTCTGTAATCGCTTCTTCCCTGCAGTAGCTGCAGTACCGCTCAGTTAAGTCTCTCCTCAGCGTGGGGCTCCGCTCCGGGGGACAAGGGATCGTGCGGCGTCGGATGTGTTCTATCTGGAAATTTAGGAACTCCGTCCATGCATGCGCTCATGGGCTTCTGGTTCTGGTCGCCCTTCGGTCTCTCCTCTCCCAGGAGTCACCTTGGAAACATAAAGGCCTGCCCCGGTTCCGGCGACCCTCCATGATACGTACCTTTACCTTTACGTCATCAAATTGAAGAAATGTCGAATGTACAAGATACGAGGGGTGGTAATGTTTTAGTCATCATCTCGAAGAAATGAAGCTGCGATCATGAAACTTAGAGACCTTCTCTACACATTCATCCTTCGATGCGACACGTTTTTCCCAACAATGGATAACTTGGAGGAGACTGATTGTAGAGGTCTGCATTTTCGCTGTTCAGATAACGTTCCGCCTCGAAAATCACATTGTCGTCATTCTGGAAATGCCTGTCACGCAGTGAGGAAAGACGAAGTAGTCACTGGGTGCCATGTCAGGAGATGGCGCAAGAAGCAGCAGTGTCCTGTGCAGAATGAACTGGGGCATTGTCGTGGAGCAAAATCACCCCCTTGAACAGCTTTCCGCGACACTCATCTTGACAACCTCCTCGTCAGAAGTTTTCAGTAATATGCTCCTCTGATGGTTTGCCTTTCACGAGCGTAATCTGTTAGCACTACACCATGGCAATCCCATAAGACACTCAGATCACCTTGCACGCTGGTGGTTGGGTATTCGCCTTCTTCGGCGGTGGTGAATCTGCCTGTTTCCACTGCTTGCTTTGCTCCTTTGTCTCGGGGTCATAGTGGTACACCCAGCACTCATCCATGGTGACTAAGGTCATCTGTTGGGTTGACAAGCTGCAACATATCCGTTGCTGCCTTGGTTCGGCGGGTGTGAGTAGTCGTGGAACCCAGTGAGCGGCGACTTCGTCATGTTCAAACGTCATGCAAGATGATCAGAATTGATCCACGGCTGAGATTCACTTTTTGCACCATCGCCTCGATTATAATACGCCGGTCTTGGAGCACCAGGGCCTCCAATTCTCTTCAGATTGCCTTTTTCACGGAGAGATGGTCAGTCACTTCGTTCTTCGTCATTTTGTTTGAATACACTAAAAGCGTCTCTAACCACTGTGTCATATGATGGTGCATTGTTGCCGTACACTTCCACCAACTTAGCATGGATTGTTCCCCTTCTACTCCACTTTGTCGATGGGGTGCGCCATTTTGTTTTGCTCCTCTAGCGGTGTGCTACGGTACTGTGGCGCGGTGATTTCAAGTTCTACTAGGACTGCAATCATGTATATGCAAAAATGAATCAGTTATCTTTATTTTTTAGAGATGATAATGAAAACTTTATGAGCACCCTTCGTGCACGCACCAGGCAATTCCTTTTTGTCTGTGGCAATAACTAGGTCCTTGGAGGACAGTTTTGGCTCGTAATAAAACAAAGATTCCCAATGAAGTGACTTTCGAACCACTTTGTAGCAATATTCACATTCGTCCTGAAAGAATGAAGGGTTTAAGGAAGCTTTACCTTTATTTGAAGCCAGAGAGTCAGATGTTTTATGATAATCTTGCCATTACAGAAGAAGCAGGGGTTGAGGTGATCCAGTCTGATGATAATAGCAGTGGAGAGGAAGAATTCTGACACGTTAAGTACTCCAGTGATTTATTTCATTCATTGAATAACGAGTGACGAATAAGGCTGTTTACTGTGATGATCTTATTTGGAAATGAGATATGAAAATGGTGTATCATACAAAAGCACACTCATATGTATCTTTGCTTTCTTGTGGAATGAAAACACTGAAATATGTCAGTGTTAACAATACAGTTGTAAACTTGTTATGTCACCAAATTCAACCTTTCCATTTCCCAGCCTCAAAAGTTTTCCATCAAAAACAGCCTTTGGCATGACGTAACGAACTTTGTGGTTGATTTTGGATACAGTTGCTCTGCAACATATACACAGAAAACCCCCAAAATTGTTGCGTTATATCCTTAATATTTGGTTAAAGAATGAAAATAACAATGTCAGACAGTGTCTTTGCTCTCCTGAAAAATTCATAAAATGTGACAAAGGCTGTTTTTGTTATAAACCCCTGGCTTGTCCTTCCAATCATAATTGTTTTTACTGGATGGAAATCCTCTGAAGTAACCAATTCCCAATTATTGAAGTTTCACCATCGTCAGGCTAGGAAAAATTAGAATTTTACTTTCATTATTATTTTCTCTGCAGTTTTAAGGTCTCCTGAAACTACAAAATCATATCTATAAAATATTCATTGTGAACATTTGTATTTCCGTTCAGGATGTTACAGAAATAGAACACGGAGTTGAGGATTAATGTCCCATTTCCCAAAAAGTGATTTAAATTGAAAATTATGCATATTTTAATAATTTTGATGAAATACTTGCATATATGAAATACTAACATTCACAAATAAAATATACATCATAAGTGTCCTATACACGCTCTACCTTCCCACTAACTAGAGCAAAAAAGAATCCATCATAGTTCACATAGCTTTCTCTAGCTTCTATTGTTTAATTTTGTACATCTTTTAGAAATTATCCTTACGAAAGCTTCTTTTTCTATTTGCTTCATGTTAATCGAGATAAACCATTGTAGAAACACTTTCATTATACTTTACGTTGTAGGTTCAAGGGGCATAGAGAGAACCGAATTAATAATTGATTTTTAAAGGTGGTGCCACATTCAGGTCTTGAAATTACACTACGCTTTCATGATGTCGCGAGAAACAATTGAATAGCAACAGCACTGTAAACATGACAAAATATTCAACACTTCAAACCTATAATAACTGATATAAATGACTGATTCCACAAACTTTGTTACAAGAAATAAATTTGTATATTAAATTGTAGTACATTTTTGTCTGTCTTTAGGTTTAGCACTTACATGAAATTCCTTCAAAACGAAAAGGATCTTGTCGGGCTATTCGAGGAAAATTCAAGATATAAATTTTATATGTAAATAGCTAAAAATTGCATTTTTTAACCAAAATCAATACACACGCTTTTAAATAGGTAAGTAAAGAATTTCTGAACATGTTTGAAGTTAATGATAGTTCGGTTTGGAGAGCTCTTTGAAAATATTCGTTTCGAAACTTTGGAAGATAAATATCCAGTTTGGTATTTAACAGATATTTATTTTTCAGTTTTGTTGTTCACAGACACACTCGGATCTTTTTTAAAACTGCATTACTTGGATTTAGGGGCCTTTTAATATGTATTTACCACTGAAATCTCCAAATTGAATTTTTGGGTGGAATGCAATAATTCGCCTTCCCGCTAGGCATGTGGTACATAAAGCCGCTTACCACTTGAGAAAAGTATTTCAAATTTCAAACCAATAACAGAGAGTATCTCAGAAATGGTTAACGACAAAAGAATTTATTGACATCTAGGTTTTGTCTATCTCTTACGTTATAATATTATGCCAGTATGATTCAGAATTAATGGGACTTCGCAGGTTGTTCCCTGAAAATTCAAGATATACCTTTATTTATCAGCAAATATAAAAAACACGCGTAATTTTAATTAAAATCACTGGATCGAGTTTTTAAAAATTCAAAATAACGAAACTATTTCCTTGCATTTGTGATGGTGGAAATATCCGTGCGTTATCCCTGGAAGCGGCTCAACTTAAATACCAACGTTTATTTAGGAGTTATGTTGTTCACAGACACACACACATCAATCTGTGGGTGGAGCACAACACTTCCTCCACTTATTATAAGTACGGAATAGACAAAGGAAGTGCAATCAATGCTCCACGAGCTGTTTCCTTTCTCAGAGCTCTGTTATCAATTTCCTGTTAAAGAAAAAAATGTTAAATATCAGAAAGAACAGTTCTCCTGTGAATCAGAGCGCTTTGAAACAGACACAGAGCAACACATTCGGTTCTTATAGCAGTCTTCTATGGCAAGGTATGATGTTTCATTGTTTTTATCATATACAGGGTGGACAATTTAAGTTGAGACCGCACAATATCTCCAAAACTAAGGGGTGTAGAAAGAAATGTCCTTAATAAAAGTTGCTTGATATTATGTGGAAAGTAAATGGCATTAGTTGTGTTTTATTTGGAGAACGCTGTGAGGGGCATTATAGTGTCAAATTTAATTGACCTAGGTTCCCATTTAAAAAATTAAATTCCTTTTAAATTTAACCCTCCTCTGAACTTAGTCGTAGTCCCAGAACTCGTGCTTCTGAATGAATTGTGTATAATAACAAAACAGAAAAACAAAATCTTACAATAAAAAATTACTATGTCGCTAAACAATAAATCTATAAAAATAATACACTCTTCGTAGTATAAGCCACTTCGGGGATATTCCATGTAACGGTTTCAATTTTCAAATGGTTATAGTTTGTTTCCGCCCCTAATTCACCCTTTACTTTTCTCGTCGCCGTGCAAAGAACGGAATTCTAAACCTGATATGGCGACCCGCCTTGTGCAGAGTTTACCGCCGCTTCAGCTCCTTGAGTCTCTCTTGTGCCAACAGGGAAATACGCAATAAAGTTATTTCAATTATACATTAATTTTGATTAGTAAGAAACAAAGAATATAAGGTGTTGTAGGAATAGTTCATACAAGACATATAAAGTAAACGCTGGTGGTACAGAAAGTTATGTGAAAGTAAGATGTCACTGCTTTAGCAGCAGAATTTCATGCTCTGGCTTTAAGCCAACAATTTATAAGATGTTATCGGGAGAGATATACTACTGCTGACAGCAAGCATTCTAGGCTCATCCACATCCTTAGTATTGTGTCCTGATGGTTGCAACCGTATAATGATCACATGTGTTGTTTGTTTTATAGAATGTTATCGGGAGAGATATACTACTGCTGACAACAAGCATTGTGAGCTCATCCACATCCTTAGTATTGTGTCCTGATGGTTGCAACCGTATAATGATCACATGTGTTGTTTGTTTTATAGAATGTTATCGGGAGAGATATACTACTGCTGACAGCAAGCATTGTGAGCTCATCCACATCCTTAGTATTGTGTCCTGATGGTTGCAACCGTATAATGATCACATGTGTTGTTTGTTTTATAGAATGTTATCGGGAGAGATATACTACTGCTGACAGCAAGCATTCTAGGCTCATCCACATCCATAGTATTGTGTCCTCATGGTTGTAACTATATAATGATCACATGTGTTGTTTGTTTTATAGAATGTTATCGGAAGAGATATACTACTGCTGACAGCAAGCATTGTGAGCTCATCCACATCCTTAGTATTGTGTCCTGATGGTTGCAACCGTATAATGATCACATGTGTTGTTTGTTTTATAGAATGTTATCGGGAGAGATATACTACTGCTGACAGTAAGCATTCTAGGCTCATCCACATCCTTAGTATTGTGTCCTGATGGTTGCAACCGTATAATGATCACATGTGTTGTTTGTTTTATAGAATGTTATCGGGAGTGTTATAATACTGCTGACAGTAAGCATTCTAGGCTCATCCACATCCTTAGTATTGTGTCCTCATGGTTGTAACTATATAATGATCACATGTGTTGTTTGTTTTATAGAATGTTATCGGGAGAGTTATACTACTGCTGACAGCAAGCATTGTGAGCTCATCCACATCCTTAGTATTGTGTCCTGATGGTTGCAACCGTATAATGATCACATGTGTTGTTTGTTTTATAGAATGTTATCGGGAGAGATATACTACTGCTGACAGTAAGCATTCTAGGCTCATCCACATCCTTAGTATTGTGTCCTGATGGTTGCAACCGTATAATGATCACATGTGTTGTTTGTTTTATAGAATGTTATCGGGAGTGTTATAATACTGCTGACAGTAAGCATTCTAGGCTCATCCACATCCTTAGTATTGTGTCCTGATGGTTGTAACTATATAATGATAACATGTGTTGTTTGTTTTATAGAATGTTATCGGGAGAGTTATACTACTGCTGACAGCAAGCATTGTGAGCTCATCCACATCCTTAGTATTGTGTCCTGATGGTTGCAACCGTATAATGATCACATGTGTTGTTTGTTTTATAGAATGTTATCGGGAGTGTTATACTACTGCTGAGAGTAAGCATTGTGAGCTCATCCACATCTTCAGTATTGTGTCCTGATTGTTGTAACTGTATAATGATCACATGTGTTGTTTGTTTTATAGAATGTTATCGGGAGTGTTATACTACTGCTGAGAGTAAGCATTGTGAGCTCATCCACATGCTTAGCATTGTGTCCTGATGGTTGCAACTGTATAATGATAACATGTGTTGTTTGTTTTATAGAATGTTATCGGGAGAGATATACTACTGCTGACAGCAAGCACTGTGAGCTCATCCACATGCTTAGCATTGTGTCCTGATTGTTGTAACTGTATAATGATCACATGTGTTGTTTGTTTTATAGAATGTTATCGGGAGTGTTATACTACTGCTGACAGCAAGCATTGTGAGCTCATCCACATGCTTAGCATTGTGTCCTGATTGTTGTAACTGTATAATGATCACATGTGTTGTTTGTTTTATAGAATGTTATCGGGAGTGTTATACTACTGCTGACAGCAAGCATTGTGAGCTCATCCACATGCTTAGCATTGTGTCCTGATTGTTGTAACTGTATAATGATCACATGTGTTGTTTGTTTTATAGAATGTTATCGGGAGTGTTATCCTACTGCTGACAGTAAGCATTGTGAGCTCATCCACATCTTCAGTATTGTGTCCTGATTGTTGTAACTGTATAATGATCACATGTGTTGTTTGTTTTATAGAATGTTATCGGGAGTGTTATACTACTGCTGACAGCAAGCATTGTGAGCTCATCCACATCTTCAGTATTGTATCCTGATTGTTGCAACTGAATAATGATCACATGTGTTGTTTGTTTTATAGAATGTTATCGGGAGTGTTATACTACTGCTGACAGCAAGCATTGTGAGCTCATCCACATCTTCAGTATTGTATCCTGATTGTTGTAACTGTATAATGATAACATGTGTTGTTTGTTTTATAGAATGTTATCGGGAGTGTTATACTACTGCTGACAGCAAGCATTGTGAGCTCATCCACATCTTCAGTATTGTATCCTGATTGTTGCAACTGAATAATGATCACATGTGTTGTTTGTTTTATAGAATGTTATCGGGAGTGTTATACTAGTGCTGACAGTAAGCATTGTGAGCTCATCCACATCTTCAGTATTGTGTCCTGATTGTTGTAACTGTATAATGATAACATGTGTTGTTTGTTTTATAGAATGTTATCGGGAGAGATATACTACTGCTGACAGCAAGCATTGTGAGCTCATCCACATGCTTAGCATTGTGTCCTGATTGTTGTAACTGTATAATGATCACATGTGTTGTTTGTTTTATAGAATGTTATCGGGAGTGTTATACTACTGCTGACAGCAAGCATTGTGAGCTCATCCACATGCTTAGCATTGTGTCCTGATTGTTGTAACTGTATAATGATCACATGTGTTGTTTGTTTTATAGAATGTTATCGGGAGTGTTATCCTACTGCTGACAGTAAGCATTGTGAGCTCATCCACATCTTCAGTATTGTGTCCTGATTGTTGTAACTGTATAATGATCACATGTGTTGTTTGTTTTATAGAATGTTATCGGGAGTGTTATACTAGTGCTGACAGTAAGCATTGTGAGCTCATCCACATCTTCAGTATTGTGTCCTGATTGTTGTAACTGTATAATGATAACATGTGTTGTTTGTTTTATAGAATGTTATCGGGAGTGTTATACTAGTGCTGACAGTAAGCATTGTGAGCTCATCCACATCTTCAGTATTGTGTCCTGATTGTTGTAACTGTATAATGATAACATGTGTTGTTTGTTTTATAGAATGTTATCGGGAGTGTTATACTACTGCTGACAGTAAGCATTGTGAGCTTATCCACATCTTCAGTATTGTGTCCTGATTGTTGTAACTGTATAATGATAACATGTGTTGTTTGTTTTATAGAATGTTATCGGGAGTGTTATACTACTGCTGACAGTAAGCATTGTGAGCTCATCCACATCTTCAGTATTGTGTCCTGATTGTTGTAACTGTATAATGATAACATGTGTTGTTTGTTTTATAGAATGTTATCGGGAGTGTTATACTACTGCTGACAGTAAGCATTGTGAGCTCATCCACATCTTCAGTATTGTGTCCTGATTGTTGTAACTGTATAATGATAACATGTGTTGTTTGTTTTATAGAATGTTATCGGGAGTGTTATACTAGTGCTGACAGTAAGCATTGTGAGCTCATCCACATCTTCAGTATTGTGTCCTGATTGTTGTAACTGTATAATGATAACATGTGTTGTTTGTTTTATAGAATGTTATCGGGAGAGATAAACTACTGCTGACAGCAAGCATTGTGAGCTCATCCACATCCTTAGTATTGTGTCCTGATGGTTGTAACTATATAATGATAACATGTGTTTTTTGTTTTATAGGATGATATCGGGAGATTTATACTACTGCTGACAGCAGGTATTGTGAGCTCATCCACATCCTTAGTATTGTGTCCTGATGGTTGTAACTATATAATGATAACATGTGATTTTTGTTTTATAGGATGATATCGGGAGATTTATACTACTGCTGACAGCAGGTATTGTGAGCTCATCTACATCTGCAGTATTGTGTCCTGATTGTTGTAACTATATAATGATAACATGTGTTCTTTGTTTTATAGAATGTTATCGGGAGTGTTATACTACTGCTGACAGCAAGCATTGTGAGGTGAGTCACATGTTCAGCAATGTTTCCTGATTGTTGTAACTGTATAATGATAACATGTGTTGTTTGTTTTATAGAATGTTATCGGGAGTGTTATACTACTGCTGACAGCAAGCATTGTGAGGTGAGTCACATGTTCAGCAATGTTTCCTGATTGTTGTAACTGTATAATGATAACATGTGTTCTTTGTTTTATAGAATGTTATCGGGAGTGTTATACTACTGCTGACAGCAAGCATTGTGAGGTGAGTCACATGTTCAGCAATGTTTCCTGATTGTTGTAACTGTATAATGATAACATGTGTTCTTTGTTTTATAGAATGTTATCGGGAGTGTTATACTACTGCTGACAGCAAGCATTGTGAGGTGAGTCACATGTTCAGCAATGTTTCCTGATTGTTGTAACTGTATAATGATAACATGTGTTGTTTGTTTTATAGGATGATTTCGGGAGATTTGTGCTACTGCTGACAGTAAGCATTGTGAGCTGAGTCACGTGTTCAGCAAAGTTTCCTGATTGTTGTGACTATATAATGTTAAGATGAATTGTTTGTTTTTAGGATGACATCGGCAGTGTTATGCTACCTGCTGATAGCAAGCGTTGTGAGCTCATCAACATCTTCAACAATGTGTCCTGAAGGATGTGACTGTAGCAGCCTCACAGTCGTCTGGTGTGTAGAAAGTTCTTTGGTTCACCTAACCTCTTCATTATTGAAACTACCGAATGCCTTTATGGTAAAGGAACTGGTTATTTCTAATAATAATATTTGTGTAATTGATCCAAATGCCTTCACAGACTTAACGGCCTTGATAAAATTGTGGCTTTTTCAGAATGAAATAAGAGAACTCCCAGAAGGACTGTTTGATCCTCTTGAGAAACTACGAGATCTCTGTCTGTGTAAAAACAGAATTTCTAGCTTATCTGATGGTCTATTTAGAAACTTAAGCCATCTATCGATACTGTCACTGTTTAGGAATTATCTCACAGAAATTGCACCATTCACGTTTGCGTCCCTACACAACCTTTCTGCACTCACTTTGTCTGAGAACCAAATATCTACCATAACAAAAGAGAGCTTTAATGGACTACATAAGCTTGAGAAGCTTCACTTGCGGGACAACCAACTTGAGCAGTTGCAAGAAGATGTCTTTGATCACTTACATTCACTACAGAATCTGACTCTATCCAACAATCGCATTTCACATCTTGAAGGCAACGTTTTCGCTCGGTTACCTCAACTCCAGGTTCTCCAGTTAAAAGGTAATAAACTTACTACGATTACAAATACTCCTTTTGCTGGTTCTCGAACACTAAAGTATTTATTGCTTTTTAATAATTCCATTGCTGAGATATCTAATAAAGCATTCCTTGGCTTGCATAACCTTGAACGTCTTTATCTACACGACAACAGGCTACACGATCTTGATGCAGGTGTCTTTATGGATCTGACAGAACTACGTATACTTTCTCTTAGTAACAACAATATAACAGTCATTGAAACACAAACATTTGAAACTTTGACACATCTTTGGTATGTAAACATCTCAGGAAATCCTCTGAACTGCACCTGTTCGCTACAGGACTCCGTGCTACAGTGGAATGAAACAATCACTTATGTAGTAACATCTTGTATTCTTCCAGAAGGGAAAATTTTAAATGATGTTGTAAAATTCGACTGTGAAGGCGGCAGTGATTCTTCAAGGACAAAGAAGAAACAAATCATTATACTCATATTACTCTGTGTTGTGTTACAATTCTTCTTCAACCTGTAAGATGGTGTGTTTTATAGCAGAAGGTGAAAACAGACTTCCAGTTCTCTTTCTTTGAAATAATGTTTCAAAAAGATGACAAGGAATTTACAATTACACATCCAAAATTCAAAATAAGACACTCGACCACTGCTTTGTAGTGAGCATCATAATTACTGGACTTGGGATCTTAACAAGCTAGACGTGTAAATTGAAACATTTGTGAAGGGCGTCGTGTAATCTGTTCAAGGAGGACTCAGTGAGGCAACTTAGAGACACTCAACCACTACCTTATTGTGTCATAATTACTGGACTTGGTATCTTAACAAGCAAGACGTGTAAATTGAACCATTTGTGCAGGACGTCGTGTAATCTGTTCAAGGAGGACTCAGTGAGGCAACTTAGAGACACTCAACTACTACATTATTGTGTCATAATTACTGGACTTGGTATCTTAACAAGCAAGACGTGTAAATTGAACCATTTGTGCAGGACGTCGTGTAATCTGTTCAAGGAGGACTCAGTGAGGCAACTTAGAGACACTCAACCACTACCTTATTGTGTCATAATTACTGGACTTGGTATCTTAACAAGCAAGACGTGTAAATTGAACCATTTGTGAAGGACGTCGTGTACTCAACTCAAGGAGGACTCAGTGAAGTAGCTTAGAGACACTCAACCACTACCTTATTGTGTCATAATTACTGGACTTGGCGATCTTAGCAAGCAAGACGTGTAAATTGAACCATTTGTGAAGGACGTCGTGTACTCAACTCAAGGAGGACTCAGTGAAGTAGCTTAGAGACACTCAACCACTACCTTATTGTGTCATAATTACTGGACTTGGCGATCTTAGCAAGCAAGACGTGTAAATTGAACCATTTGTGAAGGACGTCGTGTACTCAACTCAAGGAGGACTCAGTGAAGTAGCTTAGAGACACTCAACCACTACCTTATTGTGTCATAATTACTGGACTTGGCGATCTTAGCAAGCAAGACGTGTAAATTGAACCATTTGTGAAGGACGTCGTGTACTCAACTCAAGGAGGACTCAGTGAAGTAGCTTAGAGACACTCAACCACTACCTTATTGTGTCATAATTACTGGACTTGGTATCTTAACAAGCAAGACGTGTAAATTGAACCATTTGTGCAGGACGTCGTGTACTCAACTCAAGGAGGACTCAGTGAAGTAGCTTAGAGACACTCAACCACTACCTTATTGTGTCATAATTACTGGACTTGGTATCTTAACAAGCAAGACGTGTAAATTGAACCATTTGTGCAGGACGTCGTGTAATCTGTTCAAGGAGGACTCAGTGAGGCAACTTAGAGACCCTCAACCACTACCTTATTGTGTCATAATTACTGGACTTGGTATCTTAACAAGCAAGACGTGTAAATTGAACCATTTGTGAAGGGCGTCGTGTAATCTGTTCAAGGAGGACTCAGTGAGGCAACTTAGAGACACTCAACTACTACCTTATTGTGTCATAATTACTGGCCATGGCGATCTTAGCAAGCAAGACATGTAAATTGAACCATTTGTGAAGGACGTCGTGTACTCAACTCAAGGAGGACTCAGTGAAGTAGCTTAGAGACACTAAACCACTACCTTATTGTGTCATAATTACTGGACTTGGTATCTTAACAAGCAAGACGTGTAAATTGAACCATTTGTGAAGGACGTCGTGTACTCAACTCAAGGAGGACTCAGTGAAGTAGCTTAGAGACACTCATACACTACCTTATTGTGTCATAATTACTGGCCATGGCGATCTTAGCAAGCAAGACATGTAAATTGAACAATTTGTGAAGGGCGTCGTGTACTCAACTCAAGGAGGACTCAGTGATGTAGCTTAGAGACACTCAACCACTACCTTATTGTGTCATAATTACTGGACATGGCGATCTTAGCAAGCAAGACATGTAAATTGAACCATTTGTGAAGGGCGTCGTGTACTCAACTCAAGGAGGACTCAGTGAAGTAGCTTAGAGACACTCAACCACTACCTTATTGTGTCATAATTACTGGCCATGGCGATCTTAGCAAGCAAGACATGTAAATTGAACCATTTGTGCAGGACGTCGTGTAATCTGTTCAAGGAGGACTCAGTGAGGCAACTTAGAGACACTCAACTACTACCTTATTGTGTCATAATTACTGGCCATGGCGATCTTAGCAAGCAAGACATGTAAATTGAACCATTTGTGCAGGACGTCGTGTAATCTGTTCAAGGAGGACTCAGTGAAGTAACTTAGAGACACTCAACTACTACCTTATTGTGACATAATTACTGGCCATGGCGATTTTAACAAGCAAGTCATGTAAATTGAACCATTTGTGCAGGACGTCGTGTAATCTGTTCAAGGAGGACTCAGTGAAGTAGCTTAGAGACACTCAACTACTACCTTATTGTGTCATAATTACTGGCCATGGCGATCTTAGCAAGCAAGACATGTAAATTGAACCATTTGTGAAGGGCGTCGTGTACTCAACTCAAGGAGGACTCAGTGAAGTAGCTTAGAGACACTCAACCACTACCTTATTGTGACATAATTACTGGACTTGGTATCTTAACAAGCAGGACATGTAAATTGAACCATTTGTGAAGGGCGTCGTGTAATCTGTTCAAGGAGGACTCAGTGAGGCAACTTAGAGACACTCAACTACTACCTTATTGTGTCATAATTACTGGACTTGGCGATCTTTGCAAGCAAGACATGTAAATTGAACCATTTGTGAAGGGCGTCGTGTAATCTGTTCAAGGAGGACTCAGTGAGGCAACTTAGAGACACTCAACCACTACCTTATTGTGTCATAATTACTGGACTTGGTATCTTAACAAGCAAGACATGTAAATTGAACCATTTGTGAAGGGCGTCGTGTAATCTGTTCAAGGAGGACTCAGTGAGGCAACTTAGAGACACTCAACCACTACCTTATTGTGACATAATTACTGGACTTGGTATCTTAACAAGCAAGACATGTAAATTGAACCTTTTGTGAAGGGCGTCGTGTAATCTGTTCAAGGAGGACTCAGTGAGGCAACTTAGAGACACTCAACTACTACCTTATTGTGTCATAATTACTGGCCATGGCGATCTTAGCAAGCAAGACATGTAAATTGAACCATTTGTGAAGGGCGTCGTGTAATCTGTTCAAGGAGGACTCAGTGAAGTAGCTTAGAGACACTCAACTACTACCTTATTGTGTCATAATTACTGGCCATGGCAATCTTAGCAAGCAAGACATGTAAATTGAACCATTTGTGAAGGGCGTCGTGTACTCAACTCAAGGAGGACTCAGTGAAGTAGCTTAGAGACACTCAACTACTACCTTATTGTGTCATAATTACTGGACTTGGGATCTTAACAAGCAAAACATGTAAATTGAACCATTTGTGAAGGGCGTCGTGTAATCTGTTCAAGGAGGACTCAGTGAAGTAGATTAGAGACACTCAACTACTACCTTATTGTGTCATAATTACTGGCCATGGCGATCTTAGCAAGCAAGACATGTAAATTGAACCATTTGTGAAGGGCGTCGTGTACTCAACTCAAGGAGGACTCAGTGAAGTAGCTTAGAGACACTCAACCACTACCTTATTGTGTCATAATTACTGGCCATGGCAATCTTAGCAAGCAAGACATGTAAATTGAACCATTTGTGAAGGGCGTCGTGTAATCTGTTCAAGGAGGACTCAGTGAGGCAACTTAGAGACACTCAACTACTACCTTATTGTGTCATAATTACTGGCCATGGCGATCTTAGCAAGCAAGACATGTAAATTGAACCATTTGTGAAGGGCGTCGTGTAATCTGTTCAAGGAGGACTCAGTGAAGTAGCTTAGAGACACTCAACCACTACCTTATTGTGTCATAATTACTGGACTTGGTATCTTAACAAGCAAGACATGTAAATTGAACCATTTGTAAAGAACGTAGTATAATTTGCTCAAGGAGGACTTAGTGAGTCAACTTGGAGACAGTCATTTGAAAATCATTGCATTTAACGTAAACTAGGTCAAATGTTTATAGACAATTGTCAAATTAGTGGCATATATATATATAAACTCACTGGCGTGCAAAACCTAAGGACGAAAGTAATCTTCGCATGCTGACAAGTAACATAGCTCGATGGATATAGGAAACTGCTACGGTATGCTACAGTAGGCAACTAAACGAGATATGCAATGACAGAACAGAAATGACGCTTTTATTCATGCTACACTAAAGTCAATACGACATATGATGGCTCTCTAGATTTACAGAAACATATATAGGTGCTTAAAGCGTGTATGATCACTACGGACAGCAATGCATGCTCTGCATCGTGCTCCCATACTGGCCACAGGGTTGGTAAGCAGTTCTTGTGGTAGGGCGTTCCATTTCTCCACCAGCGCGATTGACAGCTGTTGGATGGCCGTTGGTGAATGCGGATGTGCTGCAATGCGTCTCCCCAAAGCATCCCACACGTGTTCAATGGGATTTAAATCGAGGGAACGGGCAAGCCAGTCCATTCGCCGAATATCCTCTCGCTCCAAGAGATCCTCCACCTGCGCTGTTTGATGCGGTCGCGCATTGTCATCCATAAAAATGAAGTCAGGGCCAACTGCACCCCTGAAAAGACGCTCATGGGGAAGGAGTACAGTATCACAATAACGTTGACCAGTGAGGCTACCGTGTTCAAAGATTTGGAGGTCGGTGCGCCCATGCAACATCATGTCTCCCCAAACCGTAAAACCCGGACCACAAAAAGGATCATGTTCAAGGATGTTTCTGGGTTCATTATTGTTCCCAGATAGATGAGGGTACGTCGAGAATCACTACTTAGAATTAATCTGCTCTCATCCGAGAAGAACACGCGACCCCATTCCTCTTGGTCCAATTTTGATGTTCCTGGGACCATTGCAAGCGGTGCCGCCGATATGCGGATGTCAATGGAACACAACGTACTGAACGTCGGGCAAAGAGACCACCTCTGTGTAGTCACCTTGCCAGTGTGTATCGTGAGATTGCGTGCCTAGCTGTTCTGTTAAATGTGGTTGCAATTGCACCCGCTGTTTGGCGTGGTTCCCTTCTTGCCTGTTGCACAATGTAGCGGTCATCTGCTGCTGTAGTTGAGCGTGGTTGACCACTACCTCTCCTTGGGATAGCAGTGCCTGTGGTTTGGAAGGTTCCCCATGCACGTGAAACAAGGCTGTGAGCAATTCCAAACTCCTGAGCAACAATCATCACACTTCACCCTTCTTCCAGTTTCCCGATGATTCTTCCCCGTGTGAAGTCATCCAAATGGTGTCTACGGGCCATGTTGCAATGAAGAATACCACTACAGTGCACCGTAACAGCTCGCTAATTGCCACACACCATCTTGTCCTGTTTCGTCAACTGCCCCGTGTTGCGGGATCAGAACCATTTGGCACTATAGGCTCGCTACACACACGCCATGTGACGTCTAGCTTTCTGTGTACGTTTGAGAGACCTCTGGCAACACCAAGAGTTTATTTGTTATGTTACTTTACCCATCTCGTCCTTGGTTTTGTACACCAGTGGATATATACATACAATACTTTTATTTTTATTTCTGTGTCCGAAAAGCCAATAAATGTAAAACAGTTGAAGACAAATATAAGTTTATAGGTTATATTAACTTAGAAATGGAAAAGTTTGCGTAACACGAAAGACAACATTATGTCCTTGACGTGTCCATATTATGTGATGTGTGAGTGGATTTGCTTATTACTCTTACATTAATTAAAGCAAGTTTGTTTGTGCAGCAAAATATCTCATACATGTAACAAAACTACTTCTGTTGTTTTTGATATACTTTTGCTTTTAGATAAATAAAGAATAGCCAGAAATTATAATCTTAGTGGTTATTTATGGGTTTGTGTGAGTTTGCATGGAAGAATCGCTAAACCAATTGTTATAAATGTTGGTATATTAAGCCCCACTTAGAACAGAGTCTATAATATATCATGTTAATGACTTACCACAAATCGAGGATTCTATTGTGACAAAAATAACTGTCACGTTCACATAAATTACTGTACTCAATGCTGTTCATCCTGCGTAATAGAATGTATTGTATTCCACGCAAAAATACGCTATTGAGATTTCCTCCAATCACCTGCAGCAAGAAGTAGCACATATATAGGTCGTTTTAAAAATAGAGGACACAATTTTAGGTGTGCATTCGCATATGTAGACAATTAAAAAAGGTCATTAAAGTTCGGTACGGAAATACCTGGTTTCTGCGTTATGGCCTTCTAAACAGTATATTTAACGGGACGCGTTCCTTACGGCAACTACTGAGGCACAAATCACAACCGAACTGCTGATTCATGACTCACAACCGAACTGTTGATTCTTGATTCACAACCGAAGTGCAGATTCTTGACTCACAACCGAACTGCTGATTCATGACTCACAACCGAACTGTTGATTCTTGATTCACAACCGAAGTGCAGATTCTTGACTCACAACCGAACTGCTGATTCTTGACTCACAACCGAACTGCTGATTCATAACCCTCAACTGAACTACTGATTTACAAATCACAACTGAACAGCTGATTCATGACTCACAACCGAGCTGCTGATTCATGAATCACAACCGAACTGCTGATTCATGACTCACAACCGAACTGCTGATTCATGACTCACAACCGAACTGTTGATTCTTGATTCACAACCGAAGTGCAGATTCTTGACTCACAACCGAACTGCTGATTCTTGACTCACAACCGAACTGCTGATTCATAACCCTCAACTGAACTACTGATTTACAAATCACAACTAAACAGCTGATTCATGACTCACAACCGAGCTGCTGATTCATGACTCATAACCGAACTACTGATTCTTGACTCACAACCGAACTGTTGATTCTTGATTCACAACTGAACAGCTGATTCATGACTCACAACCGAAGTGCAGATTCTTGACTCACAACCGAACTACTGATTCTTGACTCACAACCGAACTGTTGATTCTTGATTCACAACCGAACTGCTGATTCATGACTCACAACCGAACTGCTGATTCATGACTCACAACCGAACTGTTGATTCTTGATTCACAACCGAAGTGCAGATTCTTGACTCACAACCGAACTGCTGATTCTTGACTCACAACCGAACTGCTGATTCATAACCCTCAACTGAACTACTGATTTACAAATCACAACTGAACAGCTGATTCATGACTCACAACCGAGCTGCTGATTCATGACTCACAACCGAACTACTGATTCTTGACTCACAACCGAACTGTTGATTCTTGATTCACAACTGAACAGCTGATTCATGACTCACAACCGAAGTGCAGATTCTTGACTCACAACCGAACTACTAATTCTTGACTCACAACCGAACTGTTGATTCTTGATTCACAACCGAACTGCTGATTCATGACTCACAACCGAACTGCTGATTCATAACCCTCAACTGAACTACTGATTTACAAATCACAACTGAACAGCTGATTCATGACTCACAACCGAGCTGCTGATTCATGACTCACAAAGGAACTACTGATTCATAACCCACAAATGAACTACTGATTCATAGCTCACAAACGAACTGCTGATTCACAAACCACAACTGAACTACTGATTCCTAACCCACAACAGAACTTCTGATTCAAAACTCACAACTTAACTACTGATTCTTGACTCACAACCGAACTGCTGATTCATAAATCACAACTGAACTACTGATTCTTGCATCACAACCGAACTTCTGATTCATAACCCACAACTGAACTACTGATTCTTGATTCACAACCATACTGCTGATTCATAACTCACATCTGAACTACTGATTATTGACTCACAACCAAAAGCAGTTCTTGATTCAAAACCGAACTGCTGATTCATAACCCACAACTGAACTACTGATTCCTGATTCACAACCGAACTGCTGATCCTTGACTCACAACCGAACTGCTGATTCATGACTCACAACCGAACTGCTGATTCATGACTCACAACCGAACTGTTGATTCTTGATTCACAACCGAACTGTTGATTCTTGACTCACAACCGAACTGCTGATTCATAACCCACAACTGAACTACTGATACGCAACTCACAACTGAACCTCACAGTAACAACACACAACAAAACTACTGGGCCACTACTCACAACTAAACTACTGAGTCACTACTCACAACAAAACTACAGAATCACAAATCACAACTAAACTACTGAGTCACTACTCACAACTAAGCTACTGAATCACAACTCACAACTAAACTACTCAGACACAAATCACAACTGAGCTGCTGATTCACAGCTCACAATGAAGTGCTGATTCACAACTCACAACTGAACTACTGAGTCACTACCCACAACAAAACTACTGGGTCACTCCTCACAATTGAACTACTGAGTCACAACTCACAAACTGAACTACTGAGTCACTACTATCAACAAAACCACTGAGTCCCTACTCACAACTCACAACTGAACCACTGAATCACTACTGACAACAAAAATACTGATTCACTACTCACAACTGAAATACTGAGTTACTACTCCCAACTGAAATACTGAGTCACAACTCACATCTAAACTACTCAGACACAAAATACAACTGAACTACTGAGTTACAACTCACAACGGAACAACTGAGTCACTACACAAAACAAAACTACTGAGCCACTACTCACAACTAAACTACTCAGACACAAATCACAACTGAACTACTGACTCACTACTCAAAACAAAACTACTGAGTAACTACTCACAACTAAACTACTAAGTCACAACACACAACTAAACTATTCAGACACAAATCACAACTGAGCTGCTGAATCACAGCTCACAATGAACGGCTGATTCACAAATTACAGCTGAACTGCTGATTCACAACTCACAACTAAACTACTGAGTAACTACTCACAATAAATCTACTGAGTCACTACTCACAATTGAACTACTGGGTCACAACTAACAACCAAACTACTGAGTCAAAACTCACAACTAAACTATTCAGACACAAATCACAACTGAGCTGCTGAATCACAGCTCACAATAAACTGCTGAGTCACTACTCACAACAAAACTACTGAGTCACAACTCACAACTAAACTACTGAGTCACAACTCTCAATTGAACTACTGAGTCACAACTCACAACTAAACTACTGAGTCACTACGCACAATTGAACTACTGAGTCACAACTCCTAACTAAACTATTGAGTCACAACTCACAACTGAACTACTAAGTCACTACTCGCAATTGAACTACTGAGTCACAACTCACAACTAAACTACTGTGTCACAACTCACAACTAACTACTGAGTCTGTACTATCAACAAAACCACTGAGTCCCTACTCACACTTAAACTACTGAGTCACAACTCACAACTAAACTACTGAGTCACAACTCACAACTAAACCACTGAGTCACTATTATCAACAAAACCACTGAGTCACAACTCACAACTGAACTACTGAGTTACATCTCCCAACTGAAATACTGAGTCACAACTCACACCTAAACTACTCAGACACACAATATACCTGAACTACTAAGTTACAACTCACAACTGAACTACTGAGTCACTACTCAGGAAAACACTACTGAGTCACTACTCACAACTAAACTATTCAGACACAAAGTACAACCTAGCTGCTGATTCAGAACTCACAACTGAACTACTGAGTCACTACTCACAACTGAACTACTGAGTCACTACTTACAACAAAACGACTGAGTCACTACTCACAACAAAACTACTGAGTCGCTACACAAAACTAAACTACTGAGTCACAACTCACAACAAAACTACTGAGTCGCTACTCAAAACCAAACTACTGAGTCGCTACTCACAACACAACTAATGAGTCACTACTCACAACAAAACTACTGAGTCACTTCTCAAAACTAATCTACTCAGACACAAAATACAACTGAGCTGCTGTTTCAGAACTCGCAACTGAACTACTGAGTCACTACTTAAAACTAAACTACTGGATCACTACCACAACAAAATTACTGAGTCTCTACTCAGTTGCTCTTCAAAACTAAACTACTGAGTCATAACTCACAACAAACCTACTGAGTCGCTACTCAAAATTAAACTACTGAGTCGCAACTCACAACAAAATTACTGAGTCGCTACTCAAAACAAAACTACTGAGTCACTACTCACAACAAAACTACTGAGTCGCTACTCAAAACTAAACTACTGAGTCACTACTCACAACAAAAACTACTGAGTCGCTACTCACAACAAAACTACTCAGTCACTACTCACAACAAAAATACTGGGTCGCTACTCAAAACTAAACTACTGAGTCACTACTCAAAACAAAACTACTCAGTCGCTACTCAAAACAAACCTACAGGGTCACTACTCACAACAAAACCACTGAGTCGCTACTCACAACAAAACCACTGAGTCACAACTCACAAATAAACTACTGAGACACTACTCACAACAAAACTACTGAGTCGCTACTCACAATCAAACTACTGGGTCACTACTCTCAACAAAACTACTGAGTCGCTTTTCTCAACAAAACTGCTGAGTCGCTACTCACAACCAAGCTACTGAGTCACTACTATCAACAAAACTACTGAGTCACAAGTCACAACAAAACTACTGAGTCACTAATCACAACTAAACAACTGAGTCACAAGTCACAACTGAACTACTGAGTCACATCTCACAAGTGGACTACTGAGTTACATCTTCCAACGGAAAAAGTGAATCACAACTCACATCTAAACTACTCAGACACAAAATACAACTGAACTACTGAGTTACACCTCACACTTGAACTACTGAATCACAACTCACAACAAAACCACTGAGTTACTACTCACAACTAAACTACTGAGTCACAACACACAACTGAACTACTGAGTCACAACTCACAACTGGACTACTGAGTTACATCTCCCAACAGAAAAACTGAGTCACAACTCACATCTAAACTACTCAGACACAAAATACAACTGAACTACTGAGTTACAACTCACAAATGAACTACTGAATCACTACTCAAAACAAAAAATGTGAGTCACTGCTGACAACTAAACTTCTCAGACACAAAATACAATTGAGCTGCTGATTCAGAACTCACAATTGAACTACTGAGTCACTACTCACAACTGAAGTAATAAGTCACTACTCACAATAAAACTACTGAGTCACTACTCACAACAAAATTACTGAGTCGCTACTCACAACAAAACAACTGCGTCGCTACTCACAACTAAACTACTGAGTCCCAACTCACAACTAGAGTACTGAGTCACAACTCACAACTAATCTACTGAGTCACTACTCACTACAAAACTACTGAGTTACAACTCGCAACTAAAGTAATGAGTCACAACTCACAACTAAACTACTGTGTCACTACTATCAACAAAACCACTGAGACACTACCCTTAACTGAACTACTGAGTCACAAATTACAGCTAAACCACTGAGTCACTACTCACAACTAAACTACTGAGTCACAACTCACACCTGAACTACTGAGTCACAACTCACAACTGAACTACTGAGTTACATCTCCCAACTGAAGTACTGAGTCACAACTCACATCTGAACTACTCAGACACAAAATAAAACTGAACTACTGAGTCACTACTCACAATTAAACTACTGAGTCACAAATCACAACAAAACTACTGAGTTACAACTCACAACTAAGGTAATGAGTCACAACTCACAACTAAACTACTGTGTCACTACTATCAAGAAAACCACTGAGTCACTACTCACAACTGAACTACTGAGTCACAAATCACAACTGAACTACTGAGTCACAACTCACAACTGAACTACTAAGTTACATCTCCCAACTGAAATACTGAGCCACAACTCAAATCTAAACTACTCAGACACAAAATACAACTGAACTACTGAGTTACAACTCACAACTGAACTACTGAGTTACACCTCACAACTGAACTACTGAGTCACTACTCACAACTAAACTACTGAGTGACTACTCACAACTGAAGTAGTGAGTCACTACTCACAGCAAACCTACTAAGTCGCTACTCACAACTAAGCTACTATGTCACTACTCAAAACTAAACTACTGAGTCACTACTCACAACAAAACTACAGAGTCGCTACTCACAACAAAATTACTCAGTCGCTTCTCACAACAAAACCACTGAGTAACTACTCAAAACTAAACTACTGAGTCACTACTCACAACAAAACTACCTGAGTCACTAATCACAACAAATCTACTGAATCACTACTCACAACTAGGCTACTGAATCAATACTCAAAACTAAACTACTGAATCACTTCTCACAACAAAACTACAGAGTCGCTACTCACAACAAAAATACTGAGTCGTTATTCTCAACAAAACTACTGAATCACTACTCACAACTAAGCTACTAAGTCACTACTCAAAACTAAACTACTGAGTCAGTACTCACAACAAAACTACTGAGTCGATACTCACAACAAAACTACTGAGTCACTACTCAAAACTAAACTACTGAGTCGCTACTCAAAACAAAACTACTCACTCGCTACTCAAAACTAAACTACTGAGTCACTACTCACAATAAAGCTACTAAGTCGCTACTCACAACAAACCTACTGAGTCGCTACTCACAATTAAGCTACTAAGTCACTACTCACAACAAAACTACTTAATCGCTACTCAAAACTAAACCGCTGAGTCACTACTCACAACAAAACTACTTAGTCGCTACTCACAACAAAACTACTGAGTCGCTACTCACAATTGACCTACTCAGACACAAAATACAATTGAACAACTGAGTCACAACTCACATCTGAACTACTCAGACACAAAATACAACTAAGCTGCTGATTCACCACTCACACCTGATCTACCGAGTCACAACTCACAACAAAACTACTGAGTTACTACTCACAATTGATCTATTGAGTCAAAACTCACAACTAAGCTACTTAGACACAAAAAATTACTTAGCTGCTAATTCACAACTTGTAATTGAACTATTGAGTCACTACTCACAATTAAACTACTCAGACATAAATCACAACTGTTCTACTGAGACACTACTCACAACTAAACTACTCAGACATAAATCACAACTGCGCTACTGAGTCACTACTCACAATTAGGCTATTCAGACATAAATCACAACTGAGCTGCTGAGTCACTACTCAGAACTAAACCACTTAGGCATAAATCACAACTTAGCTACAGAGTCACTCAAGTATTCTACTCAGACATAAATCACAAACGAACTACTGACTCATTACTCACAACTATACCACTCAGACATAAATCACAACTGAGCTGTTGAGTCAATACTCACAATTAAACTAATCAGATTTAAATCACAACTTAGCTGCTGAGTCACTACTCACAATTAAACTACTCAGACATAATTCACAACTTAACTACAGAGTGACTCAAATATTCTACTAAGACATAACTCACAACTGAACTACTGAGTCACTACTCACAACTATACTGCTCAGACATAATTCTCAACTGAACTACTCAGTCACTACACACAACAAAACTACTCAGACACAAATCACAACTGAACTACTGAGTCGCCACTCACAACTATACTACTCAGACATGAATCACAACTGAACAACTGTGTCACTACTCACAACTATTCTACTCAAACATAAATTACAACTGTACTACTGATTCACTACTCTTAACTATTCTACTCAGACATATATCACTACTGAACTACCGAGTTTCTACTCACAACTAAACTGCTCAGACATAAATCACAACTGAGTTGCTGAGTCATTACTCACAACTATTCTACTGAGACATAAATTACAACTGTACTACTGATTCACTACTCTCAACTATTCTACTCAGACATACATCACAATGAACTACTGAGTTACTACTCACAACTGTTCTACTCAGACATAAATCACAACTGATCTACTGAGTCACTACTCTTAACTATTCTACTCAGACATAAATCACAACTGAACTACTGAGTCACTACTCACAACTAAACTACTCAGACATAAATCACAACTGAGTTGCTGAGTCACTACTCACAAGGAAACTACTCAGTTATAAATCACAACTGAACTACTGAGTCACTACTCACAACTATTCTACTCAGACATATATCAGAACTGAACTACTGAGTGACTACTCACAACTAAACTACTCAGACATAAATCAGAACTGAGTGGCTGAGTCACTACTCACAACTAAAGTACTCAGACATAAATCACAACTGAGCTGCTGAGTCACTACTCACAATTATTCTACTCAGACATAAATCACAACTGAACTACTGAGTCACTACTCACAACTATTCTACTCAGCCATAAATCACAACTGAACTACTGTGTCACTAATCAAAACTATTCTACTCAGACATAAATCACAACTGAACTACTGAATCACAACTCACAGATGTTCTACTCAGACATAAATCTAAACTGAACTACTTAGTCACTACTCACAACTATACTGCTCAGACATAATTCTCAACTGAACTACTCAGTCACTACACACAACAAAACTACTCAGACACAAATCACAACTGAACTACTGAGTCGCCGCTCACAATTATACTACTCAGACATAAATCACAACTGAACTACTGTGTCACTACTGACAACTATTCTACTCAGACATAAATTACAATTGTACTACTGATTCACTACTCTCAACTATTCTACTCAGACATAAATCACTACAGAACTACTGAGTTTCTACTCACAACTAAACTGCTCAGGCATAAATCACAACTGAGTTGCTGAGTCACTACTCACGACTAAAGTACTCAGACATAAATTACAACTGTACTACTGATTCACTACTCTTAACTATTCTACTCAGACATACATCACAATGAACTACTGAGTTACTACTCACAACTGTTCTACTCAGACATAAATCACATCTGATCTACTGAGTCACTACTCTTAACTATTCTACTCAGACATAAATCACAACTGAACTACTGAGTGACTCAAATATTCTACTCAGACATAACTCACAACTGAACTACTGAGTCACTACTCACAACTATACTGCTCAGACATAATTCTCAACTGAACTACTCTGTCACTACACACAACCAAAACTACTCAGACACAAATCACAAGTGAACTACTGAGTCGCCACTCACAACTATACTACTCAGACATAAATCACAACTGAACTACTGTGTCACTACTCACAACTATTCTACTCAAACATAAATTACAACTGTACTACTGATTCACTACTCTTAACTATTCTACTCAGACATATATCACTACTGAACTACCGAGTTTCTACTCACAACTAAACTGCTCAGACATAAATCACAACTGAGTTGCTGAGTCATTACTCACAACTATTCTACTCAGACATAAATTACAACTGTACTACTGATTCACTACTCTCAACTATTCTACTCAGACATACATCACAATGAACTACTGAGTTACTACTCACAACTGTTCTACTCAGACATAAATCACAACTGATCTACTGAGTCACTACTCTTAACTATTCTACTCAGACATAAATCACAACTGAACTACTGAGTCACTACTCACAACTAAACTACTCAAACATAAATCACAACTGAGTTGCTGAGTCACTACTCACAAGGAAACTACTCAGTTATAAATCACAACTGAACTACTGAGTCACTACTCACAACTATTCTACTCAGACATATATCAGAACTGAACTACTGAGTGACTACTCACAACTAAACTACTCAGACATAAATCAGAACTGAGTGGCTGAGTCACTACTCACAACTAAAGTACTCAGACATAAATCACAACTGAGCTGCTGAGTCACTACTCACAATTATTCTACTCAGACATAAATCACAACTGAACTACTGAGTCACTACTCACAACTATTCTACTCAGCCATAAATCACAAATGAACTACTGTGTCACTAATCAAAACCATTCTACTCAGACATAAATCACAACTGAACTACTGAATCACAACTCACAGATGTTCTACTCAAACATAAATCTAAACTGAACTACTTAGTCACTACTCACAACTATACTGCTCAGACATAATTCTCAACTGAACTACTCAGTCACTACACACAACAAAACTACTCTCAGACACAAATCACAACTGAACTACTGAGTCGCCGCTCACAATTATACTAAGCAGACATAAATCACAACTGAACTACTGAGTCACTACTCACAACTAAACTACTCAGACATAAATCACAACTGAGTTGCTGAGTCACTACTCACAAGGAAACTACTCAGTTATAAATCACAACTGAACTACTGAGTGACTACTCACGACTAAAGTACTCAGACATGAATTACAACTCTACTACTGATTCACTACTCTCAACTATTCTACTCAGACATTCATCACAATGAACTACTGAGTTACTACTCACAACTGTTCTACTCAGACATAAATCACATCTGATCTACTGAGTCACTACTCTTAACTATTCTACTCAGACATAAATCACAACTGAACTACTGAGTCACTACTCACAACTAAACTACTCTGACATAAGTCACAACTGAGTTGCTGAGTCACTACTCACAAGGAAACTACTCAGTTATAAATCACAACTGAACTACTGAGTCACTACTCACAACTATTCTACTCAGACATATATATGAGAACTGAACTACTGAGTGACTACTCACAACTAAACTACTCAGACATAAATCATTACTGAGCTGTTGAGTCACTACTCACAACTATTCTACTCAGACATAAATCACAACTGAACTACTGAGTCACTACCCACAACTATTCTACTCAGCCATAAATCACAACTGAACTACTGAGTCACTACTCACAACTATTCTACTCAACCATAAATCACAAATGAACTACTGTGTCACTAATCAAAACTATTCTACTCAGACATAAATCACAAATGAACTACTGAATCACAACTCATAGATGTTCTACTCAGACATAAATCTAAACTGAACTACTGAGTCACTACTCACAACTATTCTACTCCGACATAAGTCACAACTGAACTACTGTCACTACTCGCAACTAAACTACTCAGACATAAATTGCAACTGAACTACTGAGACACTACTCACAACTAAACTACTCAGACAGAAACCATAACTGAACTACTTAGTCACTACTCACAACTAAAATACTCCGACATAAATCACAACTGAGTTGTTGAGTCACTACTCACAACTAAACTACTCAGACAGAAATCACAATGAACTACTGAGTCACCACTCCTAATTAAACTACTCAGACATAAATCACAATGAACTACTGAATCACTACTCACAACTAAACAACTCAAACATAATTCACAATGAACTACTGAGTCACTACTCACAACTATACTATTTAGACATAAATCACAACTGAGCTGCTGAGTCACTACTCACAACTAAACTACTCAAACATGAATCACAACTGAACTACTTAGTCACTACTCACAACTAAACTACTCAGACATAAATCGCAACGGAGCTGCTGAATCACTACTCACAACTAAACTACTCAGACATAAATCACAACTAAGCAACTGAGTCACTACTCACAACTAAACTACTCTGACATGTATCACAACTGAACTGTTGAGTCACTACTCACAACTAAACTACTCAGACATAAATCTCAACTGATCTGCTGAGTCACTACTTACAACTAAACTACTCAGACATAAATCAAAACGGAACTACTGTGTCACTACTCACATCTAAACTACTCAAACATGAATCACAACTGAACTACTTAGTCACTACTCACAACTAAACTACTCAGACATAAATCGCAACGGAGCTGCTGAATCACTACTCACAACTAAACTACTCAGACATAAATCACAACTAAGCAACTGAGTCACTACTCACAACTAAACTACTCTGACATGTATCACAACTGAACTGTTGAGTCACTACTCACAACTAAACTACTCAGACATAAATCTCAACTGATCTGCTGAGTCACTACTTACAACTAAACTACTCAGACATAAATCAAAACGGAACTACTGTGTCACTACTCACATCTAAACTACTCAGACAGATATTACAACTGAGCTGCTGAGTCACTACTCACAACTAAACTACTCAGACATAAATCACAATGAACTACTGTCACTACTCACAACTAAACAACTCAACCATAAATCACAATGATCTACTGAGTCACTACTCACAACTAAACTACTCAGACATAAATCACAATGAACTACTGAATCTCTACTCACAACTGTTCTACTCAGACACAAATCACAATGAACTACTGATTCACTACTCACAACTATTCTATTCAGACATAAATCACAACTGAGCTACTTATTCACTACTCACAACTAAACTACTCAGACATAAATCACAACTGAGCTGCTGAGTCACTACTCACAATTTAACTACTCAGACATGAATCACTACTGAACTACTGAGTCACTACTCACAACTAGACTACTCAGACATAAATCACAACCGAGCTGCTGAATAACTACTCACAACTAAACTACTCAGACATAAATCTCAACTGATCTGCTGAGTCACTACTCACATTTAAACTACTCAGACATAAATCACAACGGAACTACTGTGTCACTACTCACAACTAAACCACTCAGACATAAATCACAATGAACTACTAAGTCACTACTCACAACTAATCTATTTAGACATAAATCACAACTGAGCTGCTGAGTCACTACTCACAACTAAACTACTCAAACATGAATCACAACTGAACTACTGAGTCACTACTCACAACTAAACTACTCAGACATGAATCACAACTGAACTACTGAGTTACTACTGACAACTAAACTACTCAGACATAAATCTCAACTGATCTGCTGAGTCACTACTCACAACTAAACTACTCAGACATAAATCAAAACGGAACTACTATGTCACTACTCACAACTAAACTACAAAGACATAAATCACAACTGAGCTGCTGAGTCACTACTCACAACTAAACTACTCAGACATGAATCACAACTGAACTACTGAGTCACTACTCACAACTAAACTACTCGGACATAAATCACAACTGAGCTGCTGAGTCACTACTCACAACTAATCTACTCAGACATTACTCAAACTGAGCTGCTGAGTCACTACTCACAACTAAACTACTCAGACATAAATCACAACTGAGATGCTGAGTCACTACTCACAACTGAGTTGCTGAGTTACTACTCACATTTAAGCCACTCGGACATAAATCACAACTGAGCTGTTGAGTCACAACTCACAATTATACTACTCAGACATAAATCACATCTGAGCTACTGTGTCACTACTTACAACTATTCTACTCAGACATAAATCACAACTGAACTACTGTGTCACTACTTGCAACTAAACTACTCAGACATAAATCAAAACTGAATTACTGTGTCACTACTCACAACTAAACTACTCAGACATAAATCACAACTGAACTACTGAGTGACTACTCGCAACTAAGCTACTCAGACACAATACACAACTGATCTGCTGAGTCACTACTCACAACTAAGCTACTCAGACATAAATCACAACTGAGCTGCTGAGACACTACTCACAACTAAACTACTCAGACATAAATCACAACTTTGCCGCTGAGTCACTACTCGTAACAGAACTACTGAGTATGTGTATATATAAGACAGCGAGGCCACTTTTTGCCTAGTTATGGAAGAGATATGGGAAACGATGGTAGATGCTGTGTTGGGAGGGCATTCAAGGATAATATGCGTTATATGGGAGAGATAGAATGAGGAGAGTGACTACGTTAAGCTAGGGCTATAGGAGGGGAATGCATTTTATATGAGAGAGGTAAGAGATACACAGAGAGGTGCAAGGCTAGACAGAGGTTGAGGAATAGAGTATGCGTTTGTATGAGAAAGATAGGGAAAACGGAGAGAGAAGCTAGGCTAGGCAGTAGCTGAAGAAGGGGGAATGTGCTTTATACGAGAGAGGTAGGAAATACGCGGAGAGGTGGAAGGTTAGACAGAGGTTGAGGAATAGAGTATGCGTTTATACGGGAAAGATAGGGAAAACGTGGCGAGATGATAGGCTAGACAGATGCTGGAGGAGGGAATACACTTTATACGAGAGAGGTAGGGGAAACGTGGAGATGTGCTAAGATAGACGGATGTAAAAGGTAGAGTGCGTTTATATTAGAGAGATAGAGAAAACAATGATAGGTGTTAGGGAGGCTAGTGTTGATGCATGTGAAATGTTCAGCCTTCTCTAGGATAGCAACATCCAGCATTCAGTAGGCGAGCAGATCCCATGGGGTTGAGTACAGCATAGGTGTGTATGATTTCACAGATAATTCAAGTAATATAGTAGCTATTTAGGGTAATTCACCTGTATCACAGGAAGGTAGATTCCATGGTTTAGGCGTGTACAGCTCCATATGATTCCACAGGTAGTTCAGGTAATATCGTAGGTATTTACTTGGTATTACTCTTCTAGCTGAAGAAGAAAAGGGGATCACAGATGTCAGCTTATTTGAATCCCTCATCTATGGTCAACATCGGAATGAGGCACCCAAGACTGAGAAAGCTGTTATGAATGATGTAATTCTATTGAAGGAATTCAGCACATACCAAATTGCAGTATTGGGAAGGCAGTTTCTGTGGCATTTCATTGCCATTTATGGTTCTTTTCTCAACACAATTGGAGTGGAACTCTTTGGTTCTTGCGTCGATATTGCCAGAAAAACTAAAATGGTTGAAAACGTACAGCATCCAGCAAACGCCGTTAAGAGAACAGAAGGTAAATGATTCAAGCATGACAGTCCTCTGGTAACATACACGAACATTTCTGATCCTGACTATATTGAAATGAAAGAGAAAAAGTCTGATGTGTTACACTCACATGACTTTCTCTACTCTTGTACAAACTATTTTTACAAATGCTTATTTTCCATCTACTTCATGTTAATCGAGATAAACATGTGCAGACTCTATCTTATTGCTAAGTTTCTTGTAGATGTAAGGGGAATATATATTTACAAGGGCAATATAGAAATACAGTAGCCTTTAAGCACATACATATGTCTTAATAGCTGGTTGCTAGGTGCAGCACCATTCCCTTTCCCACAGATTAATACTCTTTGCATATCCAAGACAAAAAAATGAATAACGTATTCCTATTTGAGGAAATAAGTATTGAAAAATTTAAGGGAATAACAAGCAATATATCGAAAATGGTTCACTCAACAAAAAAAATGTATATGACATAAATTGTGTATTTTAACGCTATCTACATTTTTTGTGCAGTAAAATTTTGTCTATCTCTCATGGTTTACCAGTTATGCAAACGTCGTTCACAATGAAGAATACTTTTGGAGACATTCCCAGAAAATTCAAGATATACATTTTATTTGTCATGAAAATATCTTAAACATGTGATATTTTAATCAAAATCGTTAGAGCCATTTTTGAGAAAATTAAAATTTTCGAAAAATCTTCCATGTAAAGGGTAATCTGGGGTGGGGGATTTCTTACTATACGTAGTAGAGAAAGTAAAAATGAACGTAGTAAATGACTGCTCTGATTGAAGCTTATAATACTAGAATCACTAAGCATGAAGAACAATTCCAACATATACTTCGACAAAGAAAACAGTTTCCATTGTCCAAGAAGGCAACCTGATGAGGCAAGTACTGATAAACATGACTAGCTTAATCTAATGAACACTAAATTATAGTTTTGGAAAAATCTTGAATTCTTCGTCGGGGAAAATGATGTCTTACTTATCCTACAGATGCCACCCTATGTCATCCTCTACCTGTGTGCGGCTTGGCAAATGTACAAACAAAATGCTGGCAACATATGAATAAGAAATACTGCCAATGCCGGCGAGCAAAGTAAGTGTGCAAGCTTTGATTCACGGGAGGTTATGGCTCGGTTAGATTCTTTTATATACCAGATGAGTCAGCTGTCCTTAGGTATTCGTAACTATGCAACCCGCAATTTATAGTCTATGTGAAAACATTAACCCTTTTAGCAAATAAACTGTTATTGTAGCTATACCCTACTATTCGGTACTGTATGCAACCAGCATTAATGATTAAACGCCTGAATGAGAACTAAAGAGCTGCGATAGCCTTAAAACAGACGGCGTTTCATGGATATAACGCTTTCAAGGAGATAGAGGAATGTTTTACCGAAGAGCGGGAAAGACTACGTAGGTTCTGGCCAAATGGGTTAGTTGCTGGAATGTAGTGAAGCAAATGTTAGCTTTGGAGGTTCGAATCTGATACAAACATCAAGTTGTTTTGGTTCTTTTTTATATTCTCCTGGTGTTTATTTTCTGTATTTTAGTGTACTAATTTATTCATTTTTGTTATTGGCTCTCCTGTGAGCCAAAGACACAAAAATTACAATCAGAAAAGTGTGTATCATATTTACCCTAATAATCTGTACCGTATCTGGTGTTGTAAACCGTGTTACGTAGTTAGCTTTCATTCTCTTGGGCACATATCGACGATATTAAATATAACAATTTTTGTTTCATGTTTAAACCTTATGTTTCACTTCTTCTATTGACAAAAGAGATGTAAATGTGCTAATTTCACAGGTAAACAGGATAATAAATTGTTGAAGAACGTGAATTTCATCAACGAAGTAAATGTTCAAAATGACGACCCCCTTCATCAATGCGCATTTGTGTACGTTGTATAAATTATCCACCTCCCAGTGGAAAACATGCCGATTATTCTATTTTGTACACACTTATGTTATAAAAATGTTATTTGTATTCATAATATCAAATTATAGGCCCAAAGATATCAAACAAAAGGTAATAAAAAGTTTGAACTTAATCCGAACTGAAATGGCACGATGTTAAAGCAACCATGATAATACCATTCGACCAATGCTACCTTGCAGCCTGAAATTCCTATACGAATTAGTAATCGCTGAACTAGACCCCACGTCGAACCTTTACTAGCTTTTTGTAGCGTCATACAGTGTTTTGAGCTCGGTTTGGTAGTTTTAATTCAAGCAAATAAACTGCATCAGTCATTACAATTACTGTATGATCTGAAATACGCCATAGTTTATGACATAAGCGAAATTATCTACCGAATACTTAGCAGCCTTTGACAAGGCTGTACAACCAACCTTTGTTGGCTGGTAGCTTAAATCCAATTGGTCGCATTGCATAGATATTCCATTTTATTTTCAAATGGTTTTGCCAACCGATACATGTGATAGGTTGTTCCTTCGGGGGCGTTTTCAAAGGGGTGCATGGATGTATGCTAAGGAATAAAAGCTTGTAAATTGGCTAAAGTTGCTACTTCAGCTCTCAGTGTCAGGGTGGGATGTTTTTGTATTGACATACATAGCGACTGAATTCTGTTTTGTAAAACACTTATGCACTGAGTTATCTATACCTCCTCTATAAAGTGTTATGCAAATCAGCCATTAAAAGGCATTTGAGAAAGGCGTAAGTCAAATATGTCGCTTAGCACGTTGCATAAATTCATAAATAAACAGACAACTGACTCACCTGGTATATATATTAGCAACCAGTGGTTGCACCAAATTTTGTGCATTCCTAGGCTTAAGTTTCTGATTCACGGGAGGTTAGGGCCCGATTAGGTTTTATTGAAGTAGAACTTCTTTAGTCCCGGGAGAGCAAATTGGCCTGGATCAGATGAAACGTGAAATACCTCCCCTTCTGCGACTCCAACCAGCAGTTGAGAAAAAACGGAGGGAGAATCAATACTTGAGCTATCATAAACCCTTGATTGTGAGTATGAATTAATGCAGATTGATAAATAAAATAAATACTTAATCAAGAGAGATTTTCTCCAATCAAATTCCACCTAACCCTGAAGTAATACAATCGTTAACAAATGCTAGAACCTAAGAAGTTCCATTTCAAATGCGCGACAGTCTCACACAGTTTTTTTATATAAGTTTAGGCTTCTGATTCATGGGAGGTACTGTTACATTTTGCTTCCTTAATGCACTATCAACAGCGCATAGCATTTATATCAGGAGAAGCGAATGTTAAGAGCACATAGCTAACTCTGTGGATTTTACTTCATTTAGGTTGGCAGTTCCCAACACGCATATGCAGTAGTAACAAGATGGCCATGTTTGTTGTTTTTAACCGTAATTTTGCTTATAAAAGTAAAACGCTTAAAAAGGGTGGGCAGGTCTAGGACCGGAAACATCCACTACAAACAAAACTTCTAAAGTAATTTAATAATAACTTTCCTTTCACTTTTAACACATTACCTCACACTGATACATTTTACACACTCACCTTTTGATTTTCTTTTATTAATAATGAATAAGTAGCTTAGTATTCCAATTATTGTATGATAAACCTATATCACTGACAGCAATTTTTGTTTGTTAACATTTCAACAATAGGATTTTCTTACACTCTATAACTAAATTGCAACTGTCGAAAATACAGCATATTTCTTTTTATGTTCTTTCTATATTACTGAACTACCTCTTAAGTTCTGTTGGTCCCAGGATTGCAGGAAAAGGTTTATATAATAATAGTACAAGTGAATAATTTGTTATTATCGATATCCATTGTTGCTTTGCTAGCAGAAAGGCAAACAATCTCCTTTTAGATCATTAGGAGAAAACAGTATTGTCTGCTGATGCTGCTGTAATTCTAATACAATAAAAACATTCAGTATTAGAATTGGTGAGAGAGGTTTATTTTATTGAGTGTATACTACAATACAAAATAATACTGTCTGCAGCTGCAGTAATACTCATGCAATAAAAGAAGTTAGTATTGGAGTTCATGACTGAGGTTTCTTTTATTGAGCGTGTAGTATAATGCAAAACAAGATTCTCTGCTGATGTTGCTGTAATACAAATACAACAAAGACATTCAGTATTGGAGTTGGTAAGTGAGGTTTATTTTATTGAGTGTATACTACAATACAAAACAACATTCTCTGCTGATGTTGCTGTAATACTTATACAATACAGACATTCAGTATTGGAGTTGGAGATTGAGGTTTATTTTATTGAGTATATACTACAATACAAAACAACATTCTCTGCTGATGTTGCTGTAATACTTATGCAATACCTACATTCAGTATTGGAATTGGTAAGTGAGGTTTATTTTATTGAGTGTATACTACAATACAAAACAAGATTCTCTGCTGATGTTGCTGTAACACAAATAAAATACAGACATTCAGTATTGGAGTTGGTGATTGAGGTTTATTATATTGAGTGTATACTACAATACAAAACAACATTCTCTGCTGATGTTGCTCTAATACTTATACAATACAGACATTCAGTATTGGAGTTGGTAAGTGAGGTTTATTTTGTTGAGTGTATACTACAGTACAAAATAACATTCTCTGCTGATGTTGCTGTAATACTTATACAATACAGACATTCAGTATTGGAGTTGGTGAGTGAGGTTTATTTTATTGAGTGTATACTACAATACAAAATAACATTCTCTGCTGATGTTGCTGTAATACTTATACAATACAGATATTCAGTATTGGAGTTGGTGAGTAAGGTTTATTTTATTGAGTATATACTACAATACAAAATAACATTCTCTGCTGATGTTGCTGTAATACTTACACAATAGAGACATTCAGTATTGGAGTTGGTGAGTGAGGTTTATTTTATTGAGTATATACTACAATACAAAATAACATTCTCTGCTAATGTTGCTATAATACTAATGCAATCAAAACATTGAGTATTGGAGTTTGGTGAGTGACGTTTATTTTATTGAGTGTATACTACAATACAAAACAATATTCTCTGCTGATGTTGCTGTAATACTTATACAATAAAGACATTCAGTATTGGAGTTGGTGATTGAGGTTTATTTTATTGAGTGTATACTACAATACAAAACAATATTCTCTGCTGATATTGCTATAATACTTATACAATAAAGACATTCAGTATTGAAGTTGGTGAGTGACGTTTATTTTATTGAGTGTATACTACAATACAAAACAACATTCTCTGCTGATGTTGCTGTAATACTTACACAATAGAGACGTTCAGTATTGGAGTTGGTGAGTGAGGTTTATTTTATTGAGTGTATACTACAATACAAAACAACATTCTCTGCTGATGTTGCTGTAATACTTACACAATAGAGACATTCAGTATTGGAGTTGGTGAGTGACGTTTATTTTATTGAGTGTATACTACAATACAAAACAACATTCTCTGCTGATGTTGCTGTAATACTTACACAATAGAGACATTCAGTATTGGAGTTGGTGAGTGAGGTTTATTTTATTGAGTGTATACTACAAAGAAACAGTGTTTTCTGCTGATGTTGCTGTAATAGTAATGCAATAAAAACATTTAGTATTGGATTTTGTGCGTGAGGCTTATTTTATTGAGTATACAGCACAATACAAAACTACAAAACTATATTATCTGCTGATGCTGCTGTAATACTAATACAATAAAAACATTGAGTATTGGAGATGGTGAGTGAGGTTAGTTTTATTGAGTGTATAGTTACAATACTAAAAACATCCTCTGCTGATGTTCCTGTAATACTAATTCAATAAGAACATTGAATATTGGAGTTGGTGAGTGAGGTTAGTTTTATTGAGTGTATAGTATAATAAAAACCGTATTTTCTGCTGATCCTCCTGTAATACTAATGCAATAAAGATGTTCAGTATTGGAGATGGTGAGTGACATTTATTTTATTGAGTATACAGCAGAATACAAAGCTGCAAAACAATATTGTCTGCTGATGTGCTGTAATATTAATGCAATAAAGATATTCAGTATTGGTAATGGTGAGTGAGGTTTATTTGATTGAGTATATAGCACAATACAAAACAATATTGGCTACTGATGCTGCTGTAATACTAATGCAATAACGACATTCAGTATGGTGGGTGGGGGAAAATTGTCATGTTGTTTTTCGTCAAAAAGCTTCTGGTGAACAAGGAATTGTGATGTCGCATTATCGTGATGCAACAACCAGCTCCCTTGTCGCCAAAACTCAGGCCATCGTCTCTGCACATTTTTTACAGAGCCATCACAAAATGTCACAGTAGTACATGGAATTTACTGTTTGATTCGTTGGGATGAATTCTTTGTGCACAAACCCCTTGGTATCAAAGAAAACAAGGAACATGCAGCTTGTGCAGTTGACGGGCCTACCGGTGAGAGTCTTCATTAGTTCTTCTTCATTAGTTCATTAATTTATTTTATTGTTTTATTGAGGTTTATTTATTGAGTATACATCACAATACAAAAACTACAGAACAGTATTTTCTGCTGATGCTGCTGTAATACTAATGCAATAAAGATATTTAGTATTGGTGATGGTGAGTGAGGTTTATTTTATTGAGTATACAGCACAATACAAAACTACAGAACAATATTGTTTGCTGATGCTGCTGTAATACTAATGTAATACAGACATTCAGTATTTGAATTGGTAACTGAGGTTTATTTTATTAAGTGTATAGCACAATACAAACAAAATGCAAGCAAATTTATGATAGCGTGTTTAAAGGCATTACAATGGATGAAGCTTTAGACATTATAAATAGTGATACTTTTGAAGGCCTGACTGATGAGGAAACTATAAATGTTGATGTGGTGGTTGTTCCTGCAGATACTGATGCTTTGACAGATGAAGAATCGGCAGATGATACTGCGACAGGTACTGTGAATACTCTTGATGTTCCTCAATTGCTGCAAGTTCATTTTCAGTGTTCTGGAGTTCCGAAAACTGTGGATAATGAAATACTGGGTACTCAGGGAGTAAACTCAAGAAACAAGAAAGAAAACTTTGCATCCAACTGCCAACCTACAGTAAAACGATGCCAATATATATTCTAACTCCTAAAAATGACTTTTCAGCCCGGAATTGTAGTGTGCAACATTTATGTGAAACAAGCAGCTTACATAACGAGAGCTTTGGAGAGAAAAGGGACTAGGCCATTTCTTGTGTACACTTAAAATGCATACAATTCTGAAATGGATTATAATCAATTTCAGTATCTGTAAAACTGATTATTATAACAAATAATTAATTTTATGCTAAAAGTAGCATGTTTACAATCATGTCACTCATGACAACTTTAGCCTATACACAACATGTGTGAAGTACAACTAACATACACTGACCTAACATAGGTTAATTGTGAAGTCCAAGACTTCAAGTACTTAAGATCGTGTTAAAGTCGCATTGGTGTAGGTACATTATCTGAAAATAAATTTGAGAACACCTTGTGGTTTACTATAAACAAAAAGTGAGTTAAATGTCGCATTGGCTGGCATTTTAAAATTCCTGTAGTTGTACTAGCAATAGTAGCCTAGGTAATATAATTACAAGGTGTTTGTAACCACAAACTTTCCCCTGATACAGATTGATTTTTCTTCTCAAAAACGTGCTCTCACAGGTAGTTAAGCATATATTTTTATGTATTTCTGGGATACACAAAATGGAAAGTTGTAGTTAAGCTGTGCCTATTTGTGTCCAGCGATGGTATTCAAATCGGTGATCATGATGTTGCTAAATGATTTAGTGAAATGGTTACTAATAACAGATGTTGCATTGCTGATAGCAATCAAGTGAATGACAAACAGGTGTTGGCATATGTAGTAATAGCTATGTGTTGCATATAAAGTATGCAGAAGTTTTTTTGTAAGAAATGGAGTAACGTTATTCATGTCGATGGTGTTGTGCTATTCGGAGAGTAGAATAAACTAAGAGTACCAAACATGTGTCATTCTTCCCATTTTTCTGTCAAATTCCACATCCTGCTGTTAGTTGGCTGCGAGCAAACATATCTTGGAGGTACTTTAAGAACAAACGATTACTTAAATCGTGGTGCTTTTACATTCTGTAAATCTGCAACACGTGACCACTCGCTTACTTCCTTTCCGAAGGAAGCCCCGACAGGCCGTATTTAGAGGCGGGGTTGGGGTAGCATTCAACCGCCCCAAAACTTCTGACAGCTTTATTTATTTAAATTCATATCAAACCAATATGGAAAAAATGTCCTTAGATAACACTATGTCTACTGCTAGTAGCACATTTACAAGGAAAAGGGAAACTTAATATTGTTGCCTTACATAAGTAAGGTGAACATACGTTACGGTTTTCGAAGCAGTCTTGATGTTTTGTGCTGCAAGGTGGAGTATATTCATTCTAGTGAATTTTTCCTGTCTATGTAATGTCCCCAAGCAATTTTCTTATCCACATATCGTCTATACACCACAGAGTAGTTACTTGGTAACTGTGTGGGGTGCTGTTAAGTTTAGATATAATTATAGAAAACCCTTCCTAAAACTTTTTTCTGGGTACGGGGATGACGCCCGAAAAAAATCCATCTCCCTCCATCGGGTTTGAACCCGCGACCTCGGGTTCGTTGTTATTGATTTGAATTTTCAGAGACCTACACTTTTCTCTTGACTTTTTCAATCTCGCATAACATAAAGTGTAACGTGAAGTCATGCGAATGTAACATTTATAATATTTTTAAAGTGTTTTCAGGATTTACAGATTCATGTTTTCGGAATGTTCCTCAAGTGCAAGTCTTGTAGTTAGAGAAACTTTGCAACACACAGTGGATTTTAAGGATGGAGGGTTAATATAGAGCGCAAGTACACACTCAGACGTAGTGTGTAATTAAATTGAATTATGTTTTAAACTGTATGTCACACTGGTTTAAAGCTAAACAAATTATCTATAAATCTAGACAAAACAAAAGTTGTTAACCCATCGATCATCACACACTCCAATAGAAATTGGGATTAATGGCATGTTACTAGAACAAATAGACAACATTAAATTTCTGGGTCTCCAAGTAGACAGATATTTAGATTGGAAAGTTCACATTACGTATATCTTACCCAAACTCAGTTCTGCCTGTTATGCTATCCAAGCATTGGTAAATGTCAGTTCTATAGATACACTTAAATTAGTATACTATGCATATTTCAACTCTATCATTGAATATGGAGTATTATTTTGGGGAAACTCGGTAGAAAGTAAACGAATATTCCTTATGCAAAAGAAGGTTATAAGAATCATTTCCAGCACCTATAGCAGACACTCTTACAAACATTTTTTTAGAAGACTGAAGATATTAACCCTACCTTGCATGTACATATTTTCAATCTTAAAATGCTATGTATGCAATTGAACCACATTTCTTACAAACGTGGAAATTCATGAGATAAACACTAGACAAAGGGGTAACATCCATCATCGAAGTGCAAAGCTTTCTTGCTTCCAGAAAGATGTATATTATGATACCATAAAACATTTAACACTCTCCCTAATGATCTTAAGGGAAAAGTTTACAATTTCAATGTCTTTAAAACTGCTGTTAAAGAGTACCTATGCTCAAAATCATATTATTCTATACAAGATTATCTGAATGACAAATTATCCTGATGATAATACATATATAGATCTCTAAGTAATATTAGTAAATATTAATGACAATTGCCAGTTTTCCAATTGCCTGCTCTAGAATTAATGAAGCTAGTTAAATGTATGTATATTAAGAACTGACAGTAAATGCTACACATTACAAACCAAATAGAACAAAATGATGAGACGAACAAAGGTACAAGCCTAGTGAAACTTAAAATAACTGTTCTGTCTATAAATATAATGTTAATCTTATAACGGTAGGGAGGTATTCGATTTTGTACAAAATTACACCTGATTTGTTTCATTTTGCATATAATATGTCTTTATTTTATTTGAAATGTTCTATATTCCATGTAGTATTTATGTATATATGTAACCTATTGTGCATTTCCTTGACACGCATATAGTACATCTCTGTTTTATTTCAAATGTTCTATATTCTGTGTAATATTTATGTTTATATGTAATTTTTGTAGATTTCCTTGACATATTATTCTATGTTCACAAGCCTTCATGGCTGCTGGTGAACACACAGAATCCAATCCAATCTAATCTAATCTAATCTATACCAAACCCCACCGCTCCCGTTCATATTGCGCGCGTAAAATCACAGCTTGTAGGGTGCAAGTGCTGCCTGTAAAGTCAGACATGTACATGTGGTGTTTACTGCGTTCAGTTATATTGAGAGTGGCAGTCACGGTGATAACATTACAATTCATTTAGTAGGAAAAGTGGCTATAATAGCTCCTAAAGATATTACTAAAATAAAAGCCTTAGTAAGGCCTAAGTTTTTGGTCTTGAGTGAATAGTGCAATGCAGGTTATTTGACACTTAAAAACCAATTCATTGACGATAACCTCCACTCCACTTAGAAAGTGGTTTTTAGGAAACAGAGGTGAGTTGTAAAAGCAGGAAGAGATTGCAGTTTAATGGCCGTGTGCACCATTTTCGTTTCGTTTAAGATTTATCGCGGTGAACAATCATTTATGGTGCATCGACGCCGGTAAAAGTTTATCGAGGATTTTACCGCGGTTAAATCTGATCGGCCATGAACGGCAGGTTTTCGTCGATTATTTCCAAATTCATTTGTGCTGAAATGTTAAAATGGCGGAACGGTATAGGTTAGAGTTCCCAATTAATAGATACATTCCAATTTTGCCGATGAATAAATCCTGACATGTAATTTTTAATGTTTTAAGACCTTTTTGTACTACACATGCCTTAAATATCCTGATTCAAGACATAACGAAAATCCACATAAATCAGGGCGTTACATACCATAATTATATCAGTTGAAGCATATTTCCAAGAACATGGTAGAAATAAGGGAAGTAATGAATGGGTTTAGTGAATTAATACATATTCAGGAATATTAGGTACATCAATTGCACAGATATAGAAATCGCTAACCTAAAGAGGCCGTGCTGAAATATAAAATTTGTAGTGGTCATTGTGGTGTCGGGGTAATATGTGTGTCTCCGATTCAAGAGGTTCAGGGTTCAAATCTTGGTTGGGAATAATATTATTTTTTTTTCTGCCTGTCTTTCAGTAGTGAATGCTGACTAAGCTAACTGGGATTTTGCCAGTGTGAAAAGAAAGAAAAAAGTCTGTAATAGTTCAGCATATATCTAATCAATTGTAAGGCTAGCTTTTTTCACATGTCCATCTGTAAGTTATTGCTTCTATCTGTGTACTTTCTTTTCTTAAGAATTACATGTTAATTACAATAGAGAAACTTGGGTTTGCTTTTGCTTTCCTCTGTTGCACGTTGAACTACATGCATGCATTTCAGCAAAGAGGTAGAACAAGTGAAAAACAGATGACATGATGTACATCCAGGTGCATTCAGTAGAGTTTAACTGTAATGAATGTGCGCTTAACCATGGTGAACACTTGCCAGGTAACCATGATCACCTAAAACTGTGATGAACATTGGTGCACCACTGTGAGGTGAATACCCTGGGCAAATTCTTACCGGTAAGCTGAAGGTCCCTAAAAGGTTTGTTTAACGAGGATGGTGCACATTGCCATAAGTCTAGGGTTTGACAGATAGGTAGAGGTGAACAGCAGGAAATGGGGAGGACAGAATAAAAGTGATGCAATGGGCAAATACAGTTGAGGAAACCAGAAGAAATGTTAAACAACAAAACTGATTTGACATTCTCATGTTTTCCTATTGATTTGAAGACCTTGGTGCATAAAGGTGTTAAGTTAACTCATTGTGGCTAGTTTACAGATATTTTGAAGTAAAGTCAAAATCTTTGGAACTTTTAAGTAAATGAGAGTTTTACCAACCTTTTCCAGAATAGCAACTAAACATATTCTGACTTTTATTTCTTTTATGATGCAAGAACATTGCTCTATCCTTTAAATTATTTATTTTTTCAGGGTATTTATCCAAAATTGAGTTAACACCTTTTTGCAGAGTGGAGAGAATGCCATGAAGTTTGATTATGTAAAAGAATAATGCTTACGTTCCATAATTTGTTTATTAAAAGGGTAATATTTTCACACTAATATAATGGTTTCCATATGCATTTAAGTGAACATTTAACGGTTTATAGTTTTGGCATTTTAACTCTTTAATCAAAACATATTCCACGTTTTATTTTTCTGATAACTAAGAATACCTAGAAAAATTCAATATAGAACATTTTTTAATCTCTTTAGTTGAACTTCCTATTCAGTTACAAAGCAATAATTTCTGGTGCCTTTTCTGTTCATGTATTGAGAATTTTTAGGCTTGTACCTTCCTTAATTGAAACTATTTCCCCTTTTTTGCTTTAGAAAGTATGAGAAAGACATTCTACTAGTTTTAATATCCTCTCTTTAAAATACTTATTGTAACAGCCTCTGTAACATTCTGTAATAACCAGCACCTGTTTATGCACATCATACCAGGGAGCAGCAATTGGAATTATTTTAACTGGCATGATTTATCAATTGCAATTTCTGTATTTTTTTAAATCCACAGTTACCCATTCAGACTCTTCATTAAAAGGGTATCTGTATTTTGCAGTTGCATGCTCCTCCAGTTTCATCATCCGACATTTCTCAAAGATGCTTTTTATCTGTTATACTTTTCTTTGTTTCAGTCATGAAATGTGGCCTTTTTGATAGAACATATTACATTAAGGAACTTGTCTTTCATTCTTGTTACTGTAAACAGCTTATTTTTCTGGGCCTGTGTCATTAATGTTGAGTGCTAGCCTACACTGTAAATGTTTTCCCTCTTTCTTGCTTCCTTTTGTACACTTGGAAAGTCTCTATCAGAATCCATAAATATATGCCCCATCTCTGGGAATTTTGTAATGGATTATTTCTATTTTCTTTTTGTATAATATATTCCCAAAGACATACAACCTGAAAATTCTTAATTTGACAACAGCTGAATCACTCCCAGCTATAATATTAGGGTAATAGATGGAGCTAATGTTTTCTAGAAAAGCTAATGTACAACTACGGACTTCTAATGAACATCTATGACCATCTTCTGTCTATACGTGAAAGAAACCTCTGTCTTTCTGTTCATTGTTAGCTATAACGTGTATTCCAAGGTTGCACAGTCATATTTGACAAAATAGAAGGCAATATTTTGGAAAGTTTGGAAAGTGATAAAGTTTTCTGTAAATCAAAGGTCATATGCAATGTTTCCTTTTGTTTTCTATTCTGCATCTCATACTAAAAATATAGTACAGGTTAACTGGGGCGCACTGGTGCCACAAGTACTATACATATGTTCACAACTTTGGCGCTCAGCTGCGGTCAGTCTACCAATCTGTTTTCTTGTGAATGATACATCACCAAAAAGTGAAATATCTGCTCTGCTATTTAAGGCTATTGCAAGACATTTAATTTTCACTTGTACTTTATCTCTCGTCTTTGTATATTTAAGTACTTGAAATACAATTTTACAGGTATCAAAATACATATCAAGCAAATATGGAGATATAATATATAAAAACTTTTGGGAGAGTATCATCACTGTTTATTCTTGACAAAATAGCATTCACGTTGCCAGAATGTTTTCAAACAGCAAAGAATGAACGATGCACTGCACTCTGCTTTGCTTTACTCCATCATATTCTGTTAACCTAGCATGCTTTTCTCCCCTCACTCTTTTTGCCTTCTCTTTGATGGCATTCTTAGAGGTCCTTTCATTCATTCAGTTTTTAATCTGCACAACACTGTTTCTGAACACTCAGTAACCTTAGCTGTGTCTCTTACTGGCTTACTATCATTAATTTTTCTTGAATAACATAACTCGTTCATAATTATTTTGCATTTCTCCTTAGTTTATTAACATTTCGTCTCTTACTAACTTCTCCCTCCATAACTATAAAATTTTAGGTAAAATGTTAGTTAAATGATCTACATAACACTTCGCAGTGTTCCACATGCTACAAATGTATAACTTCCTTGCAATCGATGTTAACCTTTACTGGCTTCTGCCTCATGTCTGGCACGTATTTGCTAAATAGATGGATGACTTTAGTTTGACATACACAATGAATGCTAAAAATTTACCCCATTCCAGTTTCTTTTAAAAACTGTCTCCAACCCTCATAATTTTCTCTTGCTTTGGTCCCCATTGGAAACCCCATAACAAAAACGTTTATCACTTTCTGACTTTTCTACTGAATGGGTATAACATTTTCTGTAAATATTTAATTTAAAAAGTTATAATGCTCGTCTCATTAAGGATAGAGAATTCAAACTAGACAGGTATCAGCATTCTGGTTTACTCTAGTCAGAAGAAAAATATTGTTTCGTTCTACTCTTTTGTCTATTAGTAACTGCATGATAGTTAAAGAAACAGAAAATATTGAGTTTTACTGAAAAACATGTTTTCTTTCGAAATTTGGTCCCACAGAAACAGATAAAGTCTCTGAAAGTGTTATAATCTGGTAGAGCAAAATGTTCTGCATAAGATAAGCTATTATCAGCAGACAGAAATATTCCATTTAGTTTAATACTGTCTTTTAAGGTTGAGACAAACTCTGCTGTCTCCCTATCACTTTTGGGGCACTAATGGCAGTCTTGTGTTCATGAACATTTCATTGCAATCACCAGTGTCTCAGGTCTTGCATGTATCAGTACGAGGAAAGCCAAACCCCAGATTGTATTGGTTTACAAAGATTTGCCTGTACATGCTAAGAGATACTGATTTTACACTCTTCTGTGGCATACAAGTCATACGTTTTATTATTGATAGTGTAAGAGCCACTATCAATAATGGGGATTTTTGCTTCTTAAATAATACACTTCACTTGGGAAACAAACAACTCCTATATCTCTCTTAGTATAGCGTTTAGTCTGTTATGATGCCTACGTCTTCTATCAGCTTTAGGTACAAAAACCGCTTTGGATCTTTTATCTCTTATCAAATGTAATTTCTATCTAGCTATTTAACATGCAGATAAAACTGGATATTTACAAACCTGCCATCATTTACCATAAACTGTAAGATATTATCTGCAACTTTGACAATGTTTTTAAGAATTAATGCTTGCCTGTTTAACCTCAAGAGGCTCCATGATCCCAAACCAAAGCATATTTTTCTCATTAAGATTTAAGTTATAACACTCATCAAACATGGTTGCCTTTCTTTATGTGAGAATCTCTGGTCACAATTTAAACAACAGGTTTACAAAGTAGCTTACCTGTACTACAGAGCTTAGCACTGATTTCTTTACCTTTACAGTTCATATAAGATATTCCTGCTTCTCTTTGTTTCTTAGCATTATTTCTTTTCCATAATGTTGTATGCCTGTTCCTCTGCCTTGAAGCCTTCCCTGATACCTTTGTTTTTTTGCTGTTTTCACTATCATCCTTGAGCCCTATTTATCTCACTTATTGTTCTGTTAAGGGCATTTCATCTGGAATGATATTTTAGTAAGGAATAATTTCAGAAGATTTGGAAAAATGGAAACAACAAACATCAAATAAAGTAAAATCATTTTTGAACCTTTTAATAGAGTATCAATTTGTTCACTCTCATTTTTCAAGCCTAATTCATACTTTGTTTTCCTGGTAGGAAAATATTAAGTCCATACCACTGAAATTAAAATATCCTAATTTATTATAAATGGGCAAATATTTAAATGTAGCTTTTCTAGATGTATTTTAGTACACAGAAATAAAGACAACCATACATATTTATGATGATATTGAAATATTGTAATAGTACCATGTTCATTGTCTGAATAACAGCAGTCATTTTGTGAGTTTTCCATAAAAGAGTGATTTCATGTATACAGCTGTCCGCAAACTCAGTGCTCACTGAAAAATACTGAATAAGCCATAATCCAAAATAACATACCATTAAGTTAGTATAAATGGTGTAGAGTAACACTTATTTCTTCATACCTGGTCTTGGTTTGTGATGTGAACCGGAGTTGTTAAAGATTTCATCTTCATTGTCACAAAGTGCATTATCATTTTCACGTTACAGAATGTTACAGAACTGTGTATGTGATCTGTTACAGTGGTTCCCCTATTAGTATTGTTCCTTTCTGAAACACACACATAAATCATAAAGTAGTATCCTCTTAATTACTCTAAAGCCACGGTTAAATGTTATCCTTTAGGGGATCAGCTCAAGACAGAATGAATGCTAGATTTTCTTATTCAGGATTGGTGTATAATTTTATCTTCATTTACATTGGTTCCATTCTCATCATTCTCTACCAAAGTGTTGCTGGCATTGGTATCCTCAATGTCACTTTATGTTAAATAGTTAATTGTATTGAGAGCCAACTTCATGGCCTTCCTTCCTCGCTCCATTTTGTTACTGCATGTGTCACATTAATGGCTAAATGGTATGACAATGAAGGCTTATAAACTATATGTGCAGTTGGTACCAACCCCAACAAAACAGTGATAATTAACCATGGCAAGAACATGTTATTTCCAATGTTAACATCTTTCAAATTAAAAATTTGGGACACCTTCCATGTAACAATGTAGTGGTATTTAGATATAACACTTCTGCAAGCAAAATATCTCAGCATCTGCTGACATCTAGAGGATTTTTATAATACCATAAGATAGAGAATGAGTTGTTGCAAAAAGAAAGTACAAATCTAAAAAATCAGTTGACACCTTTTTGCACTGAGGTCTTCATTTGTTATGTGTAAGTAAATAATATTGAAAAAACACATAAAATAGTAATAACAATATTATAAAATCACACATAATAGCAATAATTGGGCCGCTGGGAAAAAATTAATAAATGCAGTTTTACTAATAAATTGCTTTATGCAGATTTTGTTTGTCTGAAAAGCTCTGTAGTGGAGTTGAAGATTGATTTGTTACATGCAGCAGAAAATATTGTGATTCTTAGAATGAGGAGGAGACAAGCATAGGCCCTTGGACCGTAGTGAGTCCTAATGAAACTAAGAGGTCCTGTGTTTACTAAACTTCTGGTTAGATCAGGTTAGGTGTCTATATGAAGAGGGTATTGCTTAATTATATACAATGAAGTTCTGCTGCCAGCACTTACTGCTATTTCTCTTAGGACCGTTATGGCTCATGCAGCCAGCTCCATGTCAGAGCTTTTCAAACAATCAACATCTGTGCAGATGTAATCAGATAAAAGGATTCCCCAGTGACACTGTATTTTTAATTGTTTTTTTTACTTTACTTTTGCATTGTCCAAATTCTGCATAAGTATCCTGTGTTTTTTTATATTGTGATGGGCTACAAAATATAAATATTGCAGCACTGATAAACTTTTAAGTAGGTCTAGGTATTTTAATTAAGAAGCTATTTAAGCTTCTGATTGATACAGATATATCAAATAGATATTTATTGATATTCCAGTACTCATTTGATGTAACCAGTACAAATCCTGTATCAATATTTGGTGTTTAAGATAATAGAATTCATTATAAACAAGTTTCTTTAAATTTTCCTGGTTTGAGTCTTTGCATTTGACAGGAAGTATCCCCAATTACACCTTCATGTAGTGCAGCAGGTGTCTACTTTAAAATCTGACTCCTGTTTGTTGTGTTTTTTTCTATAGGTATTTGAATGAAGGTTAAGATGGACACAGCAGCACACAGTGATCCTGAAGTGCAAACCAAATGAAAATCAAAGAAGAGTCTCTGGCATTAGACATTGGCTCACCAAAAGGGGAAAGGTGTCCTGTTTCAAATCCTACAATGAAGATTAAAGGTGAAACTGCAGTACACAGTGACAGTGAAGCAGAAAACAAAATGAAAGTGAAAGAAGAGGAAGGACCTTCTATTTCAGACCTTGTAATGAAGATTAAAAGTGAGACAATAGTACACGGTGACGGTGTAGCAGAAAACAAAATGAAAATCAAAGAAGAGGGTATGGTGTTGGATATTAACTTATGCAATGAAGAACGTTTTCCTTCTTTGGATACAATGAAGATTAAGAATAACAGTGATGTAAATGGAGTGGTCTCCAACATAGAGATTAAGGAGGAACCACGGTGGCAGGAAGTAACATCAATAGAAGTGAAATCACAGCCAGAAGCATCATCTCCTTCAGATCTTCAGGTATACAGTGAAATTAAGGTAAGTTTCCAGTAGATACCAAACAGATATTTAATTACAATTTTATAAGATTGCTGAATAAACACTTCATGTGCTACTATTCAACAGATAAAACAAAGAACTATACTTGATCTTATACAAGGTTCGGCTGATAAGTCCCGGGCCTCTCAACAAAAACACAATTTAAAAAAGTCTTTTTTTTTTATTTCTCAACATAATCTCCAGAAATGTTAATGCATTTGTCATACCGGTGTTCTAATTTAATTAAACCATCTCTGTAGTGAGATTTGTCAAGGTTCTCAAAATAGCTGTTTACCGCATCAATGGCCTTCTCGTTGCTGTGAAATCTTTGTCCTTCAAGAAATGTTTTGAGATTAGGGAACTGGGTGCTAGATCTAGTGAATAGGATGGATGTTCAAGCAATTCAAACTTTAATTTGCAAATTTTTCCATTGCAATGACTGAATGAGGGCCGGAGCAGTGTCGTGATGAAACAAGATTTTTTTTCTTTTTTTTGCCTTTGTCTTTCCACCTCATCACTCAAACGTTGCACTAAGCTTGTGCAGTAGTCACCAGTGATACTTTTACCTTTTTCCAAGTAATCAATAAAAATAATTTCCTGTGTATCCCAGAAAACACTTGCCATAACCCTGTTAGCTGACAAAATTGACTTTGCCTTTTTTGAGTTGGTTCACCTGGCGCAATCCACTGTTTTGACTGTGATTTACTTTCTGGAGTGTAGTGATTCATCCATGGTAATAAGCAGTCTCAAAAATTCATTGGGGTTTTTATGGTAGAGCTCCACATTCTTAACAGAAACAGTTTTTCTATACAACTTTTGATCAGGTGTCAACAAATGTGACATCCACCTCGCTCAGACCTTGTGAAAGCACAAAACATTACTTAAAATATTGCCTGCATGTTCTTTTGATACGTTTATAGCCTCTGCTATCTCAAACAACTTTAACCTGTGGTCTTCCAGTACTAAATGATGAATTTTTTTCAATCATCTCTGGAGTTGTGACTTCCACAGGGCGTCCAGAGCGAGGCTCATCATTAGTGCTTGTACGTCCCATTTTAAACTCTGCATCCCACCTCTTAATCATTGAATATGAAGCGGCAGAGTCTTTCAATGTACTGTCCATTTCCTCCTTCATTTCTTTAGGGGTTAAGCCTTTCAAATGGAAGTATTTAATCACTGCTCATTTTTCCAAATCCTCCATTTTCGTGAAAACTCTAAAGTTGTTTTGTTTAAAATGGTGTCATTCAAAAACTAAACAAGCTATTGACCTGTAACTATGGATACAAGCTAGTCTAGAGTAAAACTATACGATGCTACCGTCTAACTGGCCTAGTGGCGCCATCTCTGTGTGAGGGCTGGGACTTATCAGCTGACCCTCATATGTAAGATGAACAGCAGTATTCAAACAAACAAACACACAGATGTTGTGTGTGTATAGACCTAGCAAGATATTCAAGTCATAAAGGAGATACACTCCTTCTGTGAGTGTATGTAAACTAGCATATGATGAATGTTCTGTACATTTGAGATGTTTTGTTACAGGATGTGACAAATGTGGACTTCCCTGCAACAGAATCAACAAGGTAAGATCAAAAACCCTGTACCCCTTCTTATCATGTTTCAGTTCTTGGTAAATTGTCTTGCTCTTTGATCCCTTAGTGAGCAATGTTCTGGTATGTCAAGGACGTCACACATTACATTGTTGATACTGGCACTAGTCACGGCCCACCTGAAATCACACAGCAAGTGGGCTATATATTTAAAATACAGCTGTTCTATTTTAAGAGAATACACTTGTCGTTACTATCAACAATTGGGAACTTGCATGAAAATGTAATTATGCTCACATATGGGCCATTCTGATAATATTGGAAGTAAAAATAATATCTTTAAATATCCTCATATTGTAATTTCATTTCAAGGAAGTCATGGGACAAAATAATGCATCCTTATTGATCTGACATCACTATGGTGGCAAAATAATAAATCATATTGTGCTGCTGTGTAAAACGAAGGCACTGTATTTATTTCCCTTGTAGTTAAATGCAGGTTTTGTGCAGCATATGTAACAGAATATTTTCAGTCAACATGAGCTCTGATCAGATGTTGAAGCAGAAAGGTTACAAGTTTTGTATAGTTCCCTTGTACACAAATAGATTGCATACCTCCAGGAAACTGTTTGTTCCTGTGCTAAAAAACTGTAATAAAGAAGAAAAGGGTTTTCCATGGTCAAAGAATGTCAAATATATGTCACAGAATTCTACAAGGCAAAAGTCTAAAGGTAATTAAACAAATGTAAAGGTAATCAATTTGCCTCCTTGTTAATGCAAGCACTTAAAAAGCAGTAATCTAGGTCCTTGGGCCATAATAATGACAATTAAAATTCTCTCTCTGTATCATACAGTATGTGTCAAAGCATGGCACGCCAAGATTGCAGGTCACTTTGATCAATTGATTTGGCTAGTTTCATTTGCTGTTCAGTTACTACCTACCTTAATAGGTGCACGTAATGCACATCTCGTCATAATGGCAACTGCAAGAATCTGCCAATCACCACTGTGTTTATTTCTGGAGCAGCGATCATGATGTCCATTTTATAGATGCAGATTATTTCCGAGCATTCTTGAATTGGTCACATTATGTGCATGGAAGTAATAACACAGAAAATGTCTTCCAACAAACTGTATCTCGATCATATATAGACCAATAATAGTAGTACATAGTGTGTAAAGGTAGAACAGGGTCATTAAATTAACATCTTTCTTTTGTTTCATTTCTTTGTTGCTTCTTTAAGTTTATCATCTTTTAACCGGGTAGGTCATATGGAGGGACTTCTTTATTTGTAAAGAGAGCTTAAACAGTGAGTGCATTTGTTGAAACATTAGTAGCCGTACTAGACAATAAAAATAACAGAAAACAAACAAAAGTGAAGCTGAAGAGATGATTGTGTTATGTAGGATTGAGAAATGCATATAAAAGAGGTTATATGCATGAATAAAAGTGAATCAGATCTATCTACCACAGTTTGTATATTTTGTGAATGTCTGATTGTATTAAGTTTCTATTTGGGATGATTTTTAGTTAGGTGTTTTTATGATCATCTGCCTTCAGTTAACATGGGGGAAAATTTTTTTTCAAAACCTTTACTTGCAACAGAGTGAATTCAAATTGTGACTTAGGCCTGCAGAAGGACAGAAGCATGACGCATACTGTAATCTGTGCACAAAAAGATTTGATAACAGAAAGTTAAGAATATATACGATGGAAGTGAAATAGTCCTGTGGACTGGGGGAGGGATGCAGATGAACAAAAATCTCTTAACACTTTTTTGTAATTAAATGCACTGTTTTCAAGAAAAAAATGCTTTTATCCAAAAACTTTATCACCACCTTGCTAGGTTACTGTTGATTAAAGGTCCTCAATTTATTATTATATTCATAGAACATTGAATAAACCTTTTTCCTTTGGCATATTTCAATAGAAGGAACGATTTTTATGTAAATTAAATTTAAAAAGTCCATAATTTGTTGCCTCCTTAGTTCTGTTATAACTGGCAACATTGGATCAGCTGCAATTACTTTCTTCCCATATTGGTGTATATCGTGGGAAATGTTGATTTATTCGCATGCGATTGTTATTATGTCGAAGCTAGAAGTTAAGATCAGAGCCGTTAAAGGAGGCATGGATAAAGAAAAGACAAACAAAGGACAGAAAATCTTGTTACAGAACAACATACACTATACTGCAATTTTCAACATTCAAATTTCTGGACATGATAATAATTTATGGAGAAACGTAGTGTAATTCTCAATCTGCGTAATGACTATGCTGAAAGATTTCCTAACAGGATTGTGCCAAGTGCAGACACATTTGTTGCCATTTGTCAGTGGCTCCATGATACAGGTAGTGTAATTCCGAGTTGTCATAATCAAGGGCATATGGAACACTTCCTCTAAACTCTTACTTCAAATTTACATCCTGGAGGCAACTTCAGATATTTTAAATTAATCCCAATATTTTTCTATACTTGTAAATACTAATAAATGCTAACTATTAAAGTTATGATCATTTTTTGTTTGTAAAGCTACCAAGTAAATAACGGTAGTTCGTGACTGTGGAATTCATTGACCATGAAGAGCTATGTCAATTTTGTTTACCTACGTTTTTTAAAATATTTCTATATCTGTCAGACATACTCATGCACACAAATTTTATCAGTAATGTTTGTGTTGCTATTTTACTAAGTCAAGATTTTTTTGCACACATAAGCTTATTGTTAAATCATATTGGAGTGACCATTGACGAAATTGCTTCTAAAAAGTTCTGCATCATGTTATACAGATTCCCCTTTTTAGACTGGTAGGTAGACATACGTGGGCATGAAGCACATTGGTCCCATTTTAAAGCGAGTAAATTAAAAATTAAGTAGAAGCGCACACTTCCTTGTAGGACAAAACTATAAACAATTGCACACAAATTTTCTTTAAGGATGTTGGAGTAGAGTGTAAATTCGCATTATAAATTATGCTTCCTAAAAGTTTAACAATTATTAGTATCACATTGTTAAATACGTCACAGAATAATTGTCTTAATAACGTAAGAGGTGTTTCACATAAGAGTGCCATAACCTTTGGAATGCTTGTTTTTGTTTCAAGTAAAGCATTGCATTGTCACATAGATATTACTGCAGTATGACATTGCATAATTATTAAAATGTACCTTTTAAACTGCATACATAGGCATTATGTGTACACAAACCTTAAAACTGTTTATAACAACTCCATGTGAGTTTGTTACCTTACCATGGCATAAGCCTCTGAAATAGAATAGGCTAGATATTCAGGCCTTTAAACATATTAAATAAAATATTTTTAATTATGTGGGAATTCGAGGTAATGTTAACATATGGTGCAGTGAAAATAACTTGACTTTTTCTCTGAATTTTTGTGATGTCTTGTGCACCAGCGACAAAACATCTGAATTCGATACATGGCCAACGTTACTTAAATGGTTTTATAAAGTATTGGAATAGTTAAAGGCGCTACCAGTAGAAGCAGACTACTCAAACAACTCCTACTTTTAAATATGATTATGTAGTTAATGGTACATTTAATTATAAAAAGGTGTTTAAGGTTTTTGTTCATCTACATCTACTCTCCCACCTCCCCCATCCGCAAGGACTATTTCACTTCCATCCTGTATAATGTCTCTTCATATGCAACAGGAAAATGCAGATGTCATTATTCCAGAGTATCATACAAACTAAGTTGTACTTCAGTGGGTTACATAAATAGGAAAGAAAAACAGTAAAAAAATATTTTCTGCATTGCCTTCAAAAGATACAAACTAAACAAGTGGAGCGATGTGCAGTTACAGATAGCCCTATTGGCAATGTACTGAGTTATCTAAATTCTAGCAATGTAACAAAAGCAGAAGTTCTTTGATCAGCTCATATGTAATATCAAATGTGTCACTGCATTTTGCTGCTGCCACAGCTGAATCATTTGTTTGTTTCCAGTCTAAAAGCTGAAGCTCCTAAAGCACAAGTTGGCATGTGATTTAGGCCCTTATTTTCATGATTTACTTCAAAGGAATGTGAGAAAAGGTTCCTTTGTTTGCACTTCTGTTTTAAATCTTTGATCTCAATATTAACTCTAAATTCTTTTCACTTCTGTATATCACTTTTGTTTTTAAAATCCTTTCAAAGGTACTTTATGTGCACACAGTTTATTTCCATTGAGCATACTAATTATAAACTACTTAATTTTTTACGCTTCTTGTCCTTCTTTTGTTTTTCCTTGACTCTTTAAAGAACAATGGATTATATGCATTGTAATCTGATAGATATATTTGATGAACACTTTCTTGGCCAATAAAGACACATTTAAAAGGTGTCTTCTGTAGTGTCAAAAGGTAAGTAGTTTTAGTTTTGATTGTTCATTAAACACACTGAATGCATTGTTACGAAGATATTTTTTAAGTATGTTACAGGTATTACAACATTTTCTTATATTTTTGTGTTTAATTTTTTTTTTTTCAATGTGAAGTCATTGAAACTATACATTTGCCAATTTTAACCTCTTTAAGAACTGCTTTTAATATTTCAATTGGCTTTGATGTGTATGAAATTAAATATTTATGTATGTGTAAGCTTGTTTTTCTTCGCCAAATTAAGAAGCCGTAGAGTAAAGATAAGATGTAATCATTCTGTGCTAAGCAATGAATGTCTCTCATTAGCATACCATTTTCATGTAACAAAGTAAAACCTTACTGGTTTTTTGCTGTTTTCTTCATGTTATCCTTACACCAGAATTACAGGTATCTTGCATCTTTTTAAGCATTTCATTTCTTGGAAAGGTAGAATCAGACTGAAAAATTCTGTTTCCAAACCTGTCCTACACACCTGGCTTGTGTGAAAGGAAAAGTTAATTACCATTATATTTTTGTTTCATAATGTGAACAAGTAACAGCTATTTTCTTCTTAGCCATTATTCCTGTGTCATGCTGTGTATATGTAATACAAATTAATTCGTAACAAATCTGCTAGTCTAATGCAAATCAGTTTAAAGCCACATGTTTAACCTAATGCTTCGTTGTGAACAAGAAATAGGATTATCATGCTTCACTATCAGCTACTGAAAACTAAATGATGTCTTAGTTTTTCAACATAAGCATTAGATTTATTGAAACATAACAGATTTGAATAATGAGGCATATAAAACCTGAGGTATGATACTTATCAATATGCTTTAGATCCATGAATTTTGGCAACCATAAACAGTTGTTATTTTTTATAAAGGTGTTGCCATTAATGCATCCACACATGGCAGATTATCTGATTTTTTGAAATCCTCATTTGTTATTTTGAAAAAAAAACATGCAAAAATAAAGCTGTATCTAACAGTATATATTTACCACCAACGGAAATAAATGTTACTATGGCGTGACATACTGTAAGGTGATGTGACAACCTAGTTACTATCTTGGCAGCATTTTTCAGAACCTTGCAAAATGGAGCTGTAAAGTAGCTTTTCCCACAAATTTTAATAACATAACATTACAATGCAATATCATTTGTTATTAATTTGAGAATTCACTTTTTACCAAACATATTTTTAGCATGCTTGAATGTTGCCAATTACAAATTTAGGCAAAATAGCACATCCTGCTCCATTATCACTACTATCTTAAAAGAACTGGACACAATTGTGCCATTAAGAGGGCTTTAAAATTCCTCAGCATGACCAACAAAACACAAGATTTAAGAGAAGTATTTCTTTATTCCGTCACTGTGAGGTAAGGGTAGCAAAGCTCATACAGTTTTGCAGCAACAATGCCACATGTGTATGAAGGCTCAATAATGTGGGGAAACAACTTGAAGTGTGAAAGTGTAGTCTGATAGCATCCTTCTAGTGGTCCAGTAGTGAAGTGTAATACTCTTAGGTGATTGTTCTGCCCCTCTGGTGGTAGTCTATTAGCATCACACAATTAGAATTCCAAAATCCTGTAGCTGTCACTTTTCCTGAAGTAGGAACCATTTTTACTTTTTTTGGTGCACTTTCATCTGTTACCACCCACTGTTTTGACTGCTCCTTTGTGTCTGGCATGTAGTGATGAATGCATGTTTCGCCTACTGTTACAAAATGTTTGAGAGACTGACTTGAAATTTAATTAAAGCAGTCTAAACACAGTTGAGAAATTATAATTCAAATGTGTTTTTGGCCCCTTAGTAACAAACATTGAACCCATATAGGAGAAAGCTTTCTAATGCCCAAAACTTTGTGTAAAACATGGCAGACAGGAACTATTGAAGTGTTAGGCATGTCAGTCAATTCATGTAGCTTCAATGAGCACTCGCTGAGTAAAGCATGGAGTTTTAGTTACAATCTTGTCAGTCATAGTGTTTTTGGGATGCCATGAGTGCTTATCATTTTGAATAGATGTATGACCACACTGAAATTAGCCAGCCTACGTTTAACCATTGAAAACCAAGGGTAAGAATTCTTTAATATAAAATCTAACTTCTTTTGGATTTAAACCCTTCAAAATGGTATACATTATCACAGCGCATATGTCAATTTTAACATTTAATAGAAAACGCTAACACTAATTTGTTTACGTTGTTGTCACAAACAGGTGCATTAACTTGTGCTTTTGAAGTCCTACCATATGCCATCTAAAGCATGATACATAGTTATCATAAGTAATACCAATTAATTACTTCATAAATAGCAGGGGTTACTTTTAAAACCTCATATGTCTCTTCCAGACAGTTTTACAGGAGGCTAAAAAAAAGCTATTTAACATCTCTGTAAAACCGCTTTTGTTAGTCGAATTCTTGTGAAACATCTTGTAACATTACAATTACTAATTTGATGCATCATTCTGAATGCTTAAATATTGTCATTTTTACGAGACTTACAGGGTTTTGTTAATCAAATATTGGAATGACTTTATTGAACTTACGGGGTTTTATTGAAATTTTATTAGATTTATAAGGTTTTATTAATAAATTTCCCTTACTTACCTTTTAACTTACAAGCTTTCAGAGGTTTTACCAGATTTACATTGTTTTATTAATGAATTTCTGGAAGTAATTATTAACTTTCAAAGTTTGGAGTCTGATATTTAATCAACTCAGACTTGGTTTGGTATTAACATCAGTAAAAGCATACAAATAATTATATTTTAACCTTGTTTTCTTGTAACTTTTCTAAATAAACTTGCAAAAGTCTATTATGAAATTGTTGCTATGCAATGTATCCTATTCATAAGGCAAATTGTTATAAAATGAATGGAAGTATTTTGGAACCAATGGCTCACTACCTGCAAGTCAATGAATTTGTCTTTCTAAGGGGAGCACTGTACAGACCAGCAACGATCATCTCAGAAGATTTTTCACTACCACTTTTTCTTCTGTTATACAGGTTCTTCCACTCATCTGAGAGGAAAGATATAATTATAAGCGTTTATTCAAAATTTATATATTTTCGAGATTTATACTTCATTTACATTCACAGCTCAATTTTTGAAGATTTAGAAGCTTGTAACAGTGATGTGTCATAATTTAAAATAGAGAGTTGAGGGTTGTTACACTACATCACTATGATAAACTTACTTGAACGCGTTTCGGGAGACGGCTTGTTCCCATCGTCAGCATTCTCTATCAACTGATATTTGCCGGTCATCGTCTGGGGGATGTGTGTGGTTTGTGGTGTTCTCTGGTGCTGGGCTGATGAACCTCCAAAGGCTGTTGGGTGGCGGCAGTTCAAAATTCATTAGGTGATTCCTGTGTTTGACAATATGTATTTTTTCCCAGATGTCCAATTCATTGCTGCTGTTGATCGGTTTTAAGAGTTTTATGTTTGGAGTGATATCATGGTTTGAAGACCAGAAATGATGTGCTACTGCTGATTTATCTTGCTGCTTTTGGTAAATGCATCTCATATGCTCTTTAAGTCTTATTTCAAGATTTCTTTTTGTTCTTCCTATATATACCAGGTTACATTCATTACAATCAATTTGATATATACCAGCTGATTTATTGTTGGGGATAGGATCTTTTGTTCTGTTGCATAGTAGTTTCTGTATGTTGTGGTTATTCTGTGGAGACAGGGTGATGTTGTATTTTTTGAAAATCCTTTGAAATTTATGATGTGTCCAAGGGTGATAAGTGAATTTTCTATATGCTTGTGGTTTTTGTTGTCTGAGTAACGTAGTCATTTGTTGGATGTATTTCTGTCTTTCAAACTTTTTTATCTTCTTATCTATTGTTTTTTTCTGGTATCCATTCATAGTGGCTATGTTGATAATGTGTTGGTATTCTTTCTGGTATTCCTCTTTCTCCATTGGTATATATACTAACCTGTTTGTAATACTATTTAAAATTGCATGTTTGTGGCTTGTAGGATTGTAGCTATTATTTTTAATATAGTTTTCTGTGTGCGTTGGTTTTCTGTAAATGCCAAACGTTAGTTTGTTGTGTGCATTATTTCTGATGATCCTGATGTCTAGGTAAGGTAATTGGCCATTTTCTTCTTTTTCCATTGTGAATTTTATAGATCTTTTTTGTAAATTTAATAATTTCAAAGCATCTTCTGAAAGTTTTTTTGGAACAATAGCAAAAATATCATCTACATACCTATACCAGGTTTTGAATAGATGTGGGAAAGATTTAGTAATATGGCATTCAAAATGGCTCATATATAGTTCTGCTAAAAATGGTGAAAGGGGGTTTCCCATAGTTAGGCCTGAGGTTTGTTTAAAGATTTTGTGATGGAATGAAAAGAAATTCTGGTCCAGACATAATTTTGTTAGTTTCAGGTAATCTTCTGTTTGTGCTCTAGGTGTGCCATTGTTTAATATCCAATTTTCTAGGAGTGGTAATAATTCTTCTTTTGGTATGCTTGGGAAGAGTGCAGTGACATCAAATGATACCATCATGTCTGTGGGTGATATATTTATATTTGAAAGGTGACTGGTTAATTCTAAAGAATTTTTTATGCTAAGACTTTTGAACATAGGCATGGAGTTGAAGGTATTTGAAAGCCATTTTGCTAGTTTATATGTGGGAGAGTTTATGTTATTCACTATGGGCCTCATTTTGTTGCCGAGTTTGTGTATTTTTGGTAGTGCATATAACCTAGGTATGATGGGAAAATCTGGTTTAATTCTGGATTTTTCGGCTTTTGTTAATGTTTTGGTTTCTAGCAATGTATTCTGGAGTGACTTGGTGCATTCTTTTAATGGATTTTTGCTGATTTCTATGTACTCTGGGTTATGTAGTAATTGCATAACTCTAGATTGATAATCTTCATTGATGTCACTGCACTCTTCCCAAGCATACCAAAAGAAGAATTATTACCACTCCTAGAAAATTGGATATTAAACAATGGCACACCTAGAGCACAAACAGAAGATTACCTGAAACTAACAAAATTATGTCTGGACCAGAATTTCTTTTCATTCCATCACAAAATCTTTAAACAAACCTCAGGCCTAACTATGGGAAACCCCCTTTCACCATTTTTAGCAGAACTATATATGAGCCATTTTGAATGCCATATTACTAAATCTTTCCCACAACTATTCAAAACCTGGTATAGGTATGTAGATGATATTTTTGCTATTGTTCCAAAAAAACTTTCAGAAGATGCTTTGAAATTATTAAATTTACAAAAAAGATCTATAAAATTCACAATGGAAAAAGAAGAAAATGGCCAATTACCTTACCTAGACATCAGGATCATCAGAAATAATGCACACAACAAACTAACGTTTGGCATTTACAGAAAACCAACGCACACAGAAAACTATATTAAAAATAATAGCTACAATCCTACAAGCCACAAACATGCAATTTTAAATAGTATTACAAACAGGTTAGTACATATACCAATGGAGAAAGAGGAATACCAGAAAGAATACCAACACATTATCAACATAGCCACTATGAATGGATACCAGAAAAAAACAATAGATAAGAAGATAAAAAAGTTTGAAAGACAGAAATACATCCAACAAATGACTACGTTACTCAGACAACAAAAACCACAAGCATATAGAAAATTCACTTATCACCCTTGGACACATCATAAATTTCAAAGGATTTTCAAAAAATACAACATCACCCTGTCTCCACAGAATAACCACAACATACAGAAACTACTATGCAACAGAACAAAAGATCCTATCCCCAACAATAAATCAGCTGGTATATATCAAATTGATTGTAATGAATGTAACCTGGTATATATAGGAAGAACAAAAAGAAATCTTGAAATAAGACTTAAAGAGCATATGAGATGCATTTACCAAAAGCAGCAAGATAAATCAGCAGTAGCACATCATTTCTGGTCTTCAAACCATGATATCACTCCAAACATAAAACTCTTAAAACCGATCAACAGCAGCAATGAATTGGACATCTGGGAAAAAATACATATTGTCAAACACAGGAATCACCTAATGAATTTTGAACTGCCGCCACCCAACAGCCTTTGGAGGTTCATCAGCCCAGCACCAGAGAACACCACAAACCACACACATCCCCCAGACGATGACCGGCAAATATCAGTTGATAGAGAATGCTGACGATGGGAACAAGCCGTCTCCCGAAACGCGTTCAAGTAAGTTTATCATAGTGATGTAGTGTAACAACCCTCAACTCTCTATTTTAAATTCATTTACATTATTTACTTTTGAAATCAGCTTTGAACCGCGCTGTCATGCAGGGGTATTATTTCAAGCAACAGATGTTGTGTCCCCTTTCTTGATGCGTGCACAAATAGAAGAATATGTCTTCAATGAACTGTAATCCTTGCAGAAGTTATGGCTTAGGTAATATACTTCGTATGGTTTAGGTTTCAGTCTTGCTGTCTTAAACATTGCAACATAGCTTGTAGGTGTGTATGTGTCTTGATTTTTTAATTTCCTCTTTATGCAAAATGCACTGAAATGCATTACATTTGTGTGTGGCCTTTTGGCAAATACTTTTGAACTATAAAAACATTCATCTTGTTAGCTAAATCAAGTAGTGTGTTTGGTAATGTCACATTTCTCTTCTGATAGACACAACCATCACTGTAAAATATTATTTCATCTTCTTTGTCACACATAACACGTTTTGAGATGAAATTACACAGAATTGTAGCAAATTCATTGGCACTGAGCGCTCCTTCACTCTCGTGCCACACATAGCAATCACGTAGTTCCCATTATCCTACTTGTTCTTTAACACCATACTGCTATTTACTTCCAGGTCTTCTGGTCCTCCCTGTATGCTTTACCATGCATTCTCTTCTTTTTATTTTCCTCTGACGTCCACGTAGGTTCTTGTACTAAATTTCTTTTGTCTTTCTTCCTTTAGTATGAATGTCATTGTTCATGTTTTCTGTGACATCACTTATATCAAAGTAGTATCACTTTGTATAAATTGACAATTGTTGTCATCGGAATCTGGTTCAGGTTCACACCCCAATTAACGTAACTAGATTGCCTAATTCATCAACAAATACGTCCCCTTGAGGGGTATCATCTGAATCTAGCTTTACAGAATTTAAATTTATTTTATTTCCTCCTAAAGTTGACAGTTTTAAAATGTACATGCTCGTCTTCAGTTACACATCTAACTCAACACCACTACTTTTCCCCATCAGAGTTTCTCCAGCATTAAGACATTTTTCATTCCATTGCATTCCTAGAACAGTATGTTTTTCACCTGTATTTTTATTTGAATCTAAATCATGAAGCTCCTTTTAAGTGTTTTCAGCATCTAAATTATTAATAATAAATTTGATTTTATTGAGGATAATTGAGATTCATTTTCTTTATCTTCAATTCTGTCAATAGTTTCTGTAGTTAAATTTTGTCTATGTTCCTAGCCAATGGTACTTGTATTCTCAAACTGTTCAACATTTTCTGAGCTCTGGAACTTATTTTCTGTTAAAAATGAAGAAGGGAGAATGCAACGGTAAGTAATGGATAACAAATTTTTGCTTTAAGTAACTATATTAATAGTATTCCCATTTGAAGGCTGCTTCCTACTGTTTAAAACCAAGGATTGAAACGGAAACCTTTACCAAAGAGAACGCTAATCTAACTGACTGAATGAAAATTTTGACAAAACAAAAAGCTAATAAAACCTTTAATTTAACCAAATGAACCTATCATATTATTTCGCACTCATTATTTTAGTTTAAATCCATTCAAAAGGTTTGCACTTAACATTTAAAATTCCAACTTATTTTGAAGTTGCAAGTATATCTACCTGGGGAGCTTGTGAGAGCTTAATATAAAACTACACTGGCTTTCTTCATTCTTTCTTTTTATTAACATTAGTATGTAAGATTATTATTCATTAAGTAAATAAATTAATTGTATGTTTTTCCTAAAAACGTTTGATAACTTCAGTGCAAACTGGAACATGAAGGTAACTCCATAAAATAGTAATCAAATTTGAAATATGAAAAAGTTATTGACTAATTTTGAAGATTTATAAGCTAGTAACAGTGATGTGTCATAATTTAAAATAGAGAGTTGAGGTTTGTTACACTACATCACTATGATATTCTTACTTGAACGCGTTTCAGGAGACGGCTTGTTCCCATCGTCAGCATTTTCTCTCAACTGATTTTTGCCGGTCATCGTCTGGGGGATGTGTGTGGTTTGTGGTGTTCTCTGGTGCTGGGCTCATGAACCTCCAAAGGCTGTTGGGTGGTGGCAGTTCGAAATTCATTAGGTGATTCCTGTGTTTGACAATATGTATTTTTACCCAGATGTCCAATTCATTGCTGCTGTTGATCGGTTTTAAGAGTTTAATGTTTGGAGTGATATCATGGTTTGAAGACCAGAAATGATGTGCTACTGCTGATTTATCTTGCTGCTTTTGGTAAATGCATCTCATATGCTCTTTAAGTCTTATTTCAAGATTTCTTTTGGTTCTTCCTATGTATACCAAGTTACATTCATTACAATCAATTTGATATATACCAGCTGATTTATTGTTGGGGATAGGATCTTTTGTTCTGTTGCATAGTAGTTTCTGTATATTGTGGTTATTCTGTGGAGACAGGGTGATGTATTTTTTGAAAATCCTTTGAAATTTTTGATGTGTCCAAGGGTGATAAGTGAATTTTCTATATGCTTGTGGTTTTTGTTGTCTGAGTAAGGTAGTCATTTGTTGGATGTATTTCTGTCTTTCAAACCTTTTTATCTTCTTATCTATTGTTTTTTTCTGGTATCCATTCATAGTGGCTATGTTGATAATGTGTTGGTATTCTTTCTGGTATTCCTCTTTCTCCATTGGTATATGTACTAACCTGTTTGTAATACTATTTAAAATTGCATGTTTGTGGCTTGTAGCTATACTTAGGTATTTATTGAAAATTTCCTTCTGTTTTATATATATTGTGATGATGCCAGCCGCTGCTGCCATGACCTTCAACGCAAAGCTAGCTGGCAAAGAGGCACCAAAGGGTTTCCAACTGATGTAAACAATTCTAGGAAAGACCTTCTAGCCATAATGTGACTGTCCTGAATACTTTTATTGTTCTTGAGCTTTCCAGAACATTCAGTAGCCATATATAAGCGAGCACTCTCACGGCAGAGGGGAGTAGCCGAGTCAGTGGTAATAGTGGCATTGTGTGTTACAGCCAGTACAAGTTGAGAAGTTCAAGTGAGCAAGTCAGAGAGCAGTTCTCCACGTGAGTTGGTAACATTCTGTGGTGATGTTCAACAAGTGTTACCATGAAGCGACGGTTGTGGAGGTCTTGTGTTCGAATCCAGAGTGAAGTAAACCATCCAGCAGACTGTGTCACGAAGATATGAAGGGATAGAGAATTGAACTAATTCACTTAAGTGAAGTGAAAGTATGATGAAGTGAACTAGATAAAACAAAACAGTGACAATGGGAACTGAGTGACTGTTGGAAAATGGACAAAGTCATAACACATATTTCAATTTCATATGTATGGCAATTTGCTTAAATGTTATAGTTTCTTCTGTCTTTTTATGGATAGTCATTTTTTTTCTTGCTTTCATCCAAATTTGAAATGTTTCGTAAAATGTCATTAAAAGTATTTTATATAAGCATTTGATAATTATGTACAATAATACATTACAGTTAATTTTAAGAAGCATATAAATTTAATTTATGGCAGTTTCAGTAATATTTGAAGGATTTAAAGCATATTACTAAAACACTACTGTTGCATGGTCTTAGCTTCTGAGGTGTAAGAAACCAACTAGGCCTAAAAATGCAGTAATTCAGTGAGATACTTAAATCATGAAATTATGAATTATCTTTCAGCTAAATTCATTATGTGATGCTCAAGAGAACAATATTGGAGACTTCTATTGATTGCATTTAGATGTCACCCTAACGTTGCTTCTGTTGTAATTAAAACAGTAGTATGCTTTCAAAACACTTCTTGTGATTAATGATAATATCTCTTGTAATATTTCAGGTTACAAGCAGAGACACCTCTCAGCGCCTGTGGTACTACTCCATATTTATCCACTGCCACAGATTTAGTGGAAATGGATAGTTTGATACACAGAAAGGAGAATCCTGAGTTTTCTAGGGATGAAGTAAACAAAGTGCATGTAAGTGACAAGATGGAATCATCCTGTGAAGAACAAACTGTTCACTTTCATCAGTCAAAAATAATTCATGAACACAAGCAATGTGATGAAGTTAATAAATGTAGCAATAGCAGCAATAAGTTACATGTTTGTGAAATTTGTAAGAAGCATTTCTTTAACTGGAGCACCTTGCAAGCTCACATTTTGTCCCATGACGGCAAAATGCCCCTAAAATGTAAAATTTGTGGAAAGAGCTATACTCAGAATGGAGAGTTGAAAACACATATGCTGACTCATGAGAGCAAAAGGCCCTACATTTGTGAAGTTTGTGGAAAGAGCTTTTCTCTGAAGGGAAATCTGAAGATACACATTCTGATTCATGAGGGCAAAAGACCCTATATATGTGAAGTTTGTGGAAAGAGCTTTACTTTGAAGGGAAATCTGAAGACACACATTCTGTTACATCAGGACAAGAGACCATACAAATGTGAAGTTTGTAGAAAGAGTTTTACTCTGAGCAGAAATTTGAAGAGACACATTCTGATTCATCAGGGCAAAAGACCACACAAATGTGAAGTTTGTGGAAAGAGCTTTACTGTGAAGGGTGGTCTGAAGAGACACATTCTGATTCATCAGGACAAAAGACCACACAAATGTGTAGTTTGTGGAAAGAGCTTTACTCTGAAGACAACTCTGAAAACACACATTCTGATTCATCAGGGCAAGAGACCTTACAAATGCGAAATTTGTGGAAAAGACTGTACTCAAAAGGGAGCTTTTAATAGACACATTCTTATTCATCAGGGCAAAAGACCATACAGATGTGACATTTGTGGAAAGACCTTTACTCATAAAGTATATTTGAGCAAACACATTCTGCTTCATCAGGGCAAAAGACCACACAAATGTGAAATTTGTGAAAAGAGCTTTACTCTGAAGGCATATCTGAAAACACATATAGTGTCTCATCAGGGCAGGAAACCATACAAATGTGAAATTTGTGAAAAGAGCTTTTCTGATAAGGGATACTTGAAGAAACACATTCTGCTGCATCAGGGCAAAATACTATACAAATGTGAAGTTTGTGGAAAGAGCTTTGCTCAGAAGGGAAATCTGAACACACACATTATGATTCATCAGGACAAAAGACCATACAAATGTGATATATGTGGAAAGAGCTTTTCTATAAAAAGATATCTAAAGACACACATTCTGTGTCATCAGGACAATAGACCATACAAATGTGAAGTTTGTGGAAAGGCCTTTACTGTGAAGGGAACACTGAGGAGACACATTATGATTCATCAGGGCAAAAGGCCATACAAATGTGACATCTGTGATAAGGGCTTTACTCTGCAGGGGTATTTGAATAAACACATTCAGATTCATCAAAGAAATGCCCTACAAGTGTGACTTTGTAAAAAGAAGGTTTACTCAGAAAGAAAATTTAAACACACATAATTGGATTCATCAGAGCAAAATACCTTACAAATGTGAAAACTGTGAAAAGAGCTTTACTGAAGAGGGGAATTTGATTATATACATCACAGATGTGATGGCTGTGAAAAAAGCTTTACTGAGAAGGGAGATTTGAATATAAACTTTTAGATTTATCAATGCAAATGTGATGACTGGAAACAACTTTACTGAAAAGGGAAATTTGAACGTGCATTGATATTCATCAGAGCAAAAACCTTACAAAAATGATGACTGTGGAAGGAGCTTTACTCAGATTGGAAATTTGAACATATTTTGATGCATAGAGCAAAGCTCTATTCAGGCATAACGTTTGTGAAAAGAACTTTACAAAAATGTCATTCTTGAAGAATCAGATTCTGATTGACAAGGGCAGAAGCAGTTATGATGTATGTCAAAAAAGCTTTACTCAGAATTGTATGCATGAAGAAACACATTCCAAATCATACAGGTAAAACACTTGTACGCATGATATCTGCAAAAATGGGTCAATTTTAATGGGGGGATTTGAAAAATACATGCTCTGTTTGATGAAGCAAAACATTATAGAAGTGTAATCATTGTAAAAAGAAATTTTTCAAATGGGACAGTTTAAAAGGGATATTCCGATTCATTAGAATACAAGTATTCTGTTTGTGAAAAGGACATTCAATGGTCAATTCTGATTCATCACGGCAAAACTTGCAACAAGGTTACTATTTTGCAGAACAGCATTTCAGTCGTGACATAAATTATATAAGTAATTTCACCCTTTAAACATACCTGTATATGACTAGAGTCAAGCCATGTGAAATTCCAATACGATTTGCATGTAGAAATGCTTTATAATTAAATCAAATGATTGACCATACAATTACAAGTTAAATAACTAATTCATCCTTTAAATGACCTTACCCTTCCTTTCTTTGTTCTACCCAGCTCTCTCCCCTTGTTTCTCCCTTTCTCATATCCTACTCTGTCTCTCCTTCTCACAGCACTTGCCCTTAACCCTTTCTTTCTCTCTTTACAGCTTTGTTGTGATTTTTTGGCACCTGTTACAAAACTGCTGTTTATGGGGCATTCATAAAAATTAAAATCTGAGAGGGAGAGAATAACAAGAAGGGAAAGGATTCAACATAATCATATATTTTATTGAGAAACTTCAACGTCTGAATATGGAAGTATGTTCTTTGAGTGAATCAATAGTAGTTGTAACTTAATGTGATGCTCGATTTAATAGTTTCAACTGTTACGTTTAAACACATTAAGTTAATGAAGGAGTGATATTTCTTTATAACTTACAGTGGCTTATAAAGGTACAAGTGCCTATCTATCTACTGCACCACCCACTGACCACCAGCCTGGGGGAAATCGCTACGTACTACTACTATGACAACCACAACTCCAATAATAATAATAATAATAATAATAATAATAATAATAATAATAATACTGCTGCTACTATTGCTAATATCATTTCTTAAGAATATTAAAATAAAGTATAATAATCATTTTTTGTGAAATAAGCCCTCACTTCCTTTTTAATTTTTTTGTTACCATGGCTGCCATTGGCTATTTCTTGTACTGCAACGTTCAAGTGACATGAAAATTAAGATTAGTGTGATGTTTTAAAAATAAATTTGCAATAACATTGACATAAATACATTAAAAAGACAAATAGTTGACAAAAGTTATAATTATGGGAGACAAAAGCTTTTAGTGTGAGAAAATAATAAATAAAATCATATGTAGCTGCGATGCGGCAAAAATCAGAAATAGTAGCTGTTAGGGAAGCTGGGAGTTAAAAAGGAATCATTTCTACTTTTTCTACCATATACATTACTTACTAGGTAGACCAGAGTGAGCAGAAGAAAGCTTTTACCTTCTCTACTATACACCTTACTTAAGAGGTCAGTTTTTACTTTCTCTACTATATACCTTACTAGGTAGACCAGAGCTGGGCAGAAGTCAGCTTTTGCATTCTCTGCCATATACCTTACTTCCTAAGTAGACTTCAGGTGGACAGAAGACAGTTTTTACTTTCTCTACTATATAGCCCACTTACTAAGTAGACCAGAGGTGGGGAGAAGTCAGTTTTACTTTCTCTACCATATACTTTACTTACTAGGTAGACCAGAGATGGGGACAAGTCAGTTTTACATTCTGTACCATATACTTTACTTACTAGGTAGACCAGAAGTAGTCAGAAGTCAGTTTTACTTTCTCTAACATATACTTTACTTACTAGGTAGACCAGAGATGGGCAGAAGTCAGTTTTATTTTCTCTACCATATACTTTACTTACTAGGTAGACCAGAGTTGGGCAGAAGTCAGTTTTACTTTCTCTACCATATACTTTACTTACTAGGTAGACCAGAGATGGGGAGAAGTCAGTTTTACATTCTGTACCATATACTTTACTTACTAGGTAGACCAGAAGTGGTCAGAAGTCAGTTTTACTTTCTCTACCATATACTTTACTTACTAGGTAGACCAGAGATGGGCAGAAGTAGTTTTACTTTCTCTACCATATACTTTACTTACTAGGTAGACCAGAGGTGGGGGAAAGTCAGTTTTACTTTCTCTACAATATACTTTACTTACTAGGTAGACCAAAGATGGGGAGAAGTCTGTTTTACATTCTGTACCATATACTTTACTTACAAGGTAGACCAGAAGTGGTCAGAAGTCAGTTTTACTTTCTCTACCATATACTTTACATACTAGGTAGACCAGAAATGGGCAGAACTCATTTTTTACATTCTCTACCATATACTTTACTTACTAGGTAGACCAGAGGTGGGGGGAAGTCAGTTTTACTTTCTCTACCATATACTTTACTTACTAGGTAGACCAGAGATGGGGAGAAGTCAGTTTTACATTCTGTACCATATACTTTACTTACTAGGTAGACCAGAAGTGGTCAGAAGTCAGTTTTACTTTCTCTACCGTATACTTTACTTACTGGGTAGACCAGAGATGGGCAGAAGTCAGTTTTACTTTCTCTACCATATACTTTACTTACTAGGTAGACCAGAGGTGGGGAGAAGTCAGTTTTACTTTCTCTACCATATACTTTACTTACTAGGTAGACCAGAGGTGGGGAGAAGTCAGTTTTACTTTCTCTACCATATACTTTACTTACTAGGTAGACCAGAGATGGGCAGAAGTCAGTTTTAATTTCTCTACCATATACTTTACTTACTAGGTAGACCAGAAGTGGTCAGAAGTCAGTTTTACATTCTCTACCATATACTCTACTTACTAGGTAGACCAGAGATGAGCAGAAGTCAGTTTTTACATTCTCTACTATATACCTTACTTACCAAGTAGACCAGAGGTGGCAAAACTCAGTTATTACCTTCTCTACCATATATCTTACTTACAAAGTAGACCAGAGCTGGGTAGAAGTGAGTTTCTGCTTTCTCTACTATAAGTAGTTCATAGGTGGGGAGAAGTCAGTTTTTACATTCTCTACTATACTTACTAGGTAGACCAGAGGTGGAGCGAAGTCAGTTTTTAATTTCTCTACTATATACCTTACTTACTAGCTAGACCAGAGGTAAACAGAAGTCAATTTTTACATTCTCTACTATATACCTTACTTACTAGGTAGACCAGAAGTGGGCAGAGGTCAGTTTTTACGTTCTCTACTATATACCTTACTTACTAGGTAGACCAGAGGTGGGAGAAAGTCAGTTTTTACATTCACTGCTATATACCTTACTTACTAGGTAGACCAGAGGTGGCAAAAGTCAGTTTTTACATTCTCTACTATATATCTTACTTACAAGGTAGACCAGAAGTAGACAGAAGTCAGTTTTTACATTCTGTACTATATACCTTAATTACTAGGTAGACCAGATATGGGCAGAAGTCAGTTTTTACATTCTCTACTATACACCTTACTTACTAGGTAGACCAGAGGTGGACAGAAGTCAGTTTTTACATTCTCTACTCTATACCTTACTTACTAGGGAGACCAGAAGTGGGCAGAGGTCAGTTTTTACGTTCTCTACTAGGTAGACCAGAGATGGGCAGAAGTCAGCTTTTACTTTTTGCGTATATAGCTTACTTACTAGGTAGACCATAGGTGGGTAGAAGTCAGTTTTTACTTTCTCTACTATATATCTTACTTACTAGGTAAACCAGAGGTGGGCAAAAGTCAGTTTTTACTTTTTGTATATATAGCTTACTTACTAAGTAGACCAGAGGAGGGCAAAGGTCAGTTTTTACATTCTCTACTATATATCTTACTTACTAGGTAGACCAGAGTTGGGCAGAAGTCAGTTTTTACTTTTTGTATATATAGCTCACTAGGTATACCGTAGGTGGGTAGAAGTTAGTTTTTACTTTCTCTACTATATATCTTACTAATTAGACCATACGTGGGCAGATGTCAGTTTTTACTTTCACTACTATATACCTTACGTACTAGGTAGACCAGAGGTGGTAGAAGTCAGTTTTTATATTCTCTACTATATACCTTACTTACTAGATAGACCAGAGGTTAGCAGAAGTCAGTTTTTACTTTCTCTACTATATATCTTACTTACTAGTTAGTCCATACTTGGGCAGAAGTCAGTTTTTAATTTTTGTATATATAGCTTACTTACTAGGTAGACCGTAGTTGGGCAGAAGTCAGTTTTTACATTCACTACTATATACCTTACATACTAAGTAGACCAGAGGTAGGCGGAAGTCAGTTTTTATATTCTCTACTATATACCTTACTTACTAGATAGACCAGAGGTTAGCAGAAGTCAGTTTTTACTTTCTCTACTATATATCTTACTTACTAATTAGACCATATGTGGGCAGATGTCGGTTTTTACTTTCACTACTATATACCTTACATACTAAGTAGACCAGAGGTAGGCGGAAGTCAGTTTTTATATTCTCTACTATATACCTTACTTACTAGATAGACCAGAGGTTAGCAGAAGTCAGTTTTTACTTTCTCTACTATATATCTTACTTACTAGTTAGTCCATACGTGGGCAGAAGTCAGTTTTTAATTTTTGTATATATAGCTTACTTACTAGGTAGACCGTAGTTGGGCAGAAGTCAGTTTTTACATTCTCTACTAAATCTTACTAGGTAGACCAGAGCTGGGCAGAAGTCAGTTTTTACTTTTTGTATATATAGCTTACTGGGTAGACTGTAGGTGGGCAGAAGTCAGTTTTTACTTTCTCTACTATATATCTTACTTACTAATTAGACCATATGTGGGCAGATGTCAGTTTTTACTTTCACTACTATATACCTTACATACTAAGTAGACCTGAGGTAGGCAGATGTCAGTTTTTATATTCTCTACTATATACCTTATGTACTAGGTAGACCAGAGGTTAGCAGAAGTCAGTTTTTATATTCTCTACTATATTCCTTACTTACAAGGTAGACCAGTGGTGGGCAGATGTCATTTTTACTTTCTCTACTAAATATCTTACTTACTAAGTAGATCAGAGGTGGGCAGAGGTCATTTTTACTTTCGCTACTATACACCTTACTTACTAGGTAGACCAGAATTGGGAGGAAGTCAGTTTTTATATTCTGTACTGTATAGCTTACTTACTAGATTGGGCAGAGATCAGTTTTTAGTTTTATATATATAGCTTACTTACTAGGTAGACCGTAGGTGAGCAGAAGTCAGTTCTTCCTTTCTCTACTATATATCTTACTTACTAAGTAGACCAGAGGTGGACAGAAGTGAGTTTTTACTTTTTGTACATATAGCTTACTTACTAGGTAGACAGTAAGTGAGCAGAAGTCAGTTCTTCCTTTCTCTACGATATATCTTAATTACTAGGTAGACCAGAGTTTGGCAGAATTTAGTTTTTACTTTTTGTATATATATAGCTTACTTACTTGGTATACCATAGGTGGGCAGAATTTAGTTTTTACTTTGTCTTCTGCATACCTTACTTACTAAGTACAGCAGAGGTGGGCAGAAGGCAGTTTTTCTTTCTCTTCTGTATACCTTACGTACTGAATACAGCAGAGGTGGGCAGAAGGCAGTTTTTACTTTCGCTTCTGTATACCGTACGTGCTAAGTACAGCAGAGGTGGGCAGAAGGCGGTTTTTACTTTCTCTTCTGTATACCTTACTTACTAAGTACAGCAGAGGTGGGCAGAAGGCAGTTTTTACTTTCTCTTCTGTATACCTTACTTACTAAGTACAGCAGAGGTGGGCAGAAGGCAGTTTTTACTTTCTCTACTATAAGTTTTGCTTTCATTGGACATGTGCAAACATTGTTAGTGAGAATGTGAGTAATTGTGCGGAGTGGTTTTGTGAACTTTGTAAGTATAGGCATAAATATAAGTCAGAAAGCACGAGGAAACCATTTTGAACCAGAGAAAATAACTAGAATTTTTCAAAACAGAAACTAGAAGCACTGTTTCAGCTTCAAAGATTTTGGCAAATAACCTTCAGGACTTCAGGATGGGATCTAAGAATATTCTCAGGATGAAAAGGCGTTTCTCTGCAGATGATCAACATCTTGTCCAACTGAGCAACAGATTCAGTGTTCTTGAAACGCTGAATGTTGAATAAGCCACAAATCCCTAAGAGCAGGTCTTCGATGAATCTGTAAATCACACAAAATGCAATGTCTTATTGCTTGAGAGTAGTCATGGGAGGGGCAAAGCATCCGTGCTCAAACGGGACTTGGGGTGTGATTATGATGTAGTAGGCATAGTTAAACCCAGTGCTGTGCTCTCTGATGTCACTGAGGACCTGGTAAATCTAACTGCAGTTTCACCAAGTGGGATTATGTAGTGATAGTGGGTGGGCCAGGGAATAGTCTGGATAGAAATAGTAGCTATGTTATTGAAAAGCATCTGTGTGACATTAGTGAGACCAACAGCCATACTAATGTGAAGGTAGTGGGACTTTTTCTTTTTTTTTAAGATAAAGAGAGTTGACGGTTGTTACACTACATCACTAAAATATTCTTACTTGAATGCGTTTCGGGAGACGGCTTGTTCCCATCGTCAGCATGTTCTCAACCAACTTAGCCGTCTCCCGAAACGCGTTCAAGTAAGAATATTTTAGTGATGTAGTGTAACAACCCTCAACTCTCTTTATCTTAAATTATGACACATCACTGTTACTAGCTTCTAAATCTTCAAAATTAGTCAATAGTGGGACTCTTTCAAAGGCATGACAAGCCTCAGCTTCATTGGAGGGTAAAGGATATGAATCTCAGACTTGAGCATGCCTTGTTAAGTCCTGCTGCATCTCACATGTGTATGATAGATGTCGATGGTATAGGCAGGGATGGTTATACCTCTCATGGCCTACACCTAAATTCTAGAGGCAAAGAGAAGCTATCTCTTCTTATTGCTGACAGAATTAGGGGTAAAATTCCTGTTGTCACTAGTAGGAGGTCTTTTTTAGGTTAAATATGTCTCATAGTCAACATAATCATCGACACTTAAAGCAAATTGAGATAATTATCCCAAATACCTCTGTATCCACAAGTAACTATAGAAATAATGCTTCTGATATCAATAGTAATGATGATAATAAAAATAAAAACTGCCTATCTGTATTTCATCAGAATATAAGAGGCTTAAGAAACAAAGTAGATGAACTTACTATTAGTCTTAATACTGAAAACCCACTGCCACACATTTTATGCTTATCCGAACACCACCTGCCACAACAGGAATTTCAGCCGATTTTACTGCATTGGTACTCTTTAGCAGCAGAGTTTTCAAGAAAAACTTGCATAAAGGTGGGCTTTGTATATATGTCAGAAATGATGTGACTTATAAAGTTTTCGATTTATCCAAGTTTTGTAGTGAACAAAACCTTGAACTCTGTGCAGTTCAGCTAAATGAAAGTAAATTGAATTTAATTATAGTAGCCCTTTATCGATCTCCCTTAGGCAATTTTGAAATATTTAGAAAGCAACTAGAACATCTTTTAAAATTTTTATTCAAACCAAAAGGAGAATTAATCATATGTGGTGATATAAATGATGATTATTTGAAACCTAGTCTTCAAAGGGAACAACTCAGCACTTTACTTGCAACATACCACATGACACAGTAAACTTTCCAACAAGAATCCAAAACAGCTCCTCTACAGCTATAGATAATATATATGTAAATTCAGATAGCATTAAGTTTTGTAATGTCTCATCAAAATCTAATGGCCTGTCGGATCATGATGCACAAGTTCTATACATTAAAATGTTAAAATTTTAAAATCCAAGCCTAAATATACTTATGAGAAATCTAGGGAAATAAATGAAAATACTCTTGAGTGAGTTTAGTAAAATATTTAAACTTGAATCATGGAATGAAACTTACCAAACAAATGGAACCAATAATAAGTATAACATCTTTCTTCAATGTTTCAAAACCCACTTTGATGCTTGCTTCCTGGTCAAGTTAAACAAAATATCTAACTTCAAAAGAGAGAATGCCTTCATCACTTTAGGAATTAGGACGTCATGTAGACATAAAAGAGAATTATATGAGCAAGTAAAAATTAGTAATAATATAGATTTAAAACACTGCTTCAAAAAAGTATTGTAAGCTTCTAAAGAAGGTAATAAACGCGGCTAGAATATTGCATTATAAAAACAGATTCAACTCCCCAACAATAAAATAAAAACTACTTGGAATATAATAAAAAGAGAAGCGAGTAAATCCTCATTACAAAATGACTTAATAACACTAAACATTGATAAACAAGAAATTAGTAAACCTCATGAAGTTGCAGAAATTTTTAACAAATGCTTTTTGGATGTAACAAACAAACTGAGTGTTAATTTTGGAAGTAAAGAGGCAGCTTTGGAATTTTAATATCAAATTTCACTAATGAAGTGCTTGAATTTAAAATTGACCTGACAACGTCTTGTGAAATAAACAAAATTATTAACTCCTTCAAAACAAAAAGGTCTTCTGGTTATGATGAAATAACAATAAATATCTTAAAATCATGCTCATCTCAAATTTTCACTCCCCTTAGTTATTTGTGCAATTAGTTACTAAGGTCAGGAATTTTCCCTGACAGAATGAAATTTTCCATTGTTAAACTACTTTTCAAAAAAGGCGAATGCAATAATGTTTCAAATTATAGACCAATATCTCTCTTGCTATTTGTTTCAAAAGTTCTTGAAAAGGTGATGTTTAATAGACTTTATAAATACCTTGAAATAGCAACATACTTGTCAGGGATCAGTTCGGGTTCAGAAGAGAAATGTTGACCAATAATGCAACATATAAACTTACTGTTAACTGCATTAAACAAAATAATGCATGTAAGTGGGATTCGCTGTGACTTAGCAAAGGCATTTGACTGTGTTAATCATAATATTCTGATAGGAAAATTGAAATTCTATGGACTAAAAAAGGAAATTGTAAGTTGGTTCATATCATATTTAAATGAAAGAAAACAAAGTGTTGAAGTAGTCAATGATACTGAATTTGGAAAACATACATCAAAATGGAAAACAGTAACACATGGAGTGCCCCAAGGTTCAGTCCTTGGACCTTTATTATTTTCGATCTATATAAATGACCTATCATTTTATATAAAGGACATTGCAAGTATCATTCTGTTTGCTGATGACACGAGTGTACTGGTGACTAGTAAAAACTTGAGTGAGTGTGTAATTAAATTGAATTATGTTTTGAGCTGTATGTCACACTGGTTTAAAGCTAACAAATTATCTATAAATGCAGACAAAACAAAAGTTGTTAAATTTATAACCCATCGATCACCACACACTCCAATAGAAATTGGGATTAATGATATGTCACTAGAACAAATAGACAACATTAAATTTCTGGGCCTCCAAGTAGACAGATATTTACATTGGAAAGCTCACATTACGTACATCTTACCCAAACTCAGTTCTGCCTGTTATGCTATCCGAGCAGTGGTAAATGTCAGTTCTATAGATACACTTAAATTAGTATACTATGCATATTTTAACTCTATCATTGAATATGGAATATTATTTTGGGAAACTTGGTAGAAAATAAACGAATATTCCACATGCAAAAGAAGGTTATAAGAATCATTTCCATCACCTATAGCAGACACTCTTACAAACATCTTTTTAGAAGACTGAAGATATTAACCCTACCTTGCATGTACATATTTTCAATCTTAAAATTCTATGTATGCAATCGAACCGCATTTATTACAAACATGGAAATTCATGAGATAAACACTAGACAAGGGGGTAACATCCATCATTGAATTGCAAAGCTTTCTTGCTTTCAAAAAGATGTATATTATGAGACCATAAAAATATTTAACACTCTCCCTAATGATCTTAAGGGAAAAGTTGAAAATTTCAATGTCTTTAAAACTGCTGTTAAAGAGTACCTATGCTCAAAAGCATATTATCCTACACAAGATTATCTGAATGACAAATTATCCTGATGATAATACATATATAGCTCTCTAAGTAATATTAGTAAATATTAATGACAATTGCCAGTTTTCCAATCCCCTGCTCTAGAATTAATGAAGCTATTTAAATGTATGTATATTAAGAACGGACAGTAAATGCTATGCATTACAAATCAAATACAACAAAATGATGAGACAAACAAAGGTACAAGCCTAGTGAATGTTAAAATAACTGTTCTTCCCTATACATATGTTAAACTTATAACGGTAAGGAGGTATTCGACTCTGTACAAAATTACAGTTGATTTGTTTCATTTTGTATATAATATGTCTTTGTTTTATTTTAAATGTTCTGTATACTATGTAATATTTATGTATATATGTAACTTTATTGTACATTTCCTTGACACACATATAGTATGTATCTGTTTTATTTCAAATGTTCTATATTCTTTGTAATAGTTATGTTCATATGTAATTTTTGTACATTTCCCTGACATATTCTATGTTCACAAGCCTTTATGGCTGCTAGTGAGCTCACAGAACACAATCCAATCTAATCTAACCTACTAAGTAGACAAGAGGCAGGCAGAAGTCAGTCTTTACTGTATCTACTATATACCTTACTTACTAAGCAGACCAGAGGTGGACAGTAGTCAGTTTTTACTTTATAAACAATATACCTTACTTACTAAGTATACCAGAGGTGGACAGTAGTCAGTTTTTACTTTATAAACAATATACCTTACTTACTAAGTATACCAGAGGTGGACAGTAGTCAGTTTTTACTTTATAAACAATATACCTTACTTACTAAGTATACCAGAGGTGGACAGTAGTCAGTTTTTACTTTATAAACAATATACCTTACTTACTAAGTATACCAGAGGTGGACAGTAGTCAGTTTTTACTTTATAAACAATATACCTTACTTACTAAGTATACCAGAGGTGGACAGTAGTCAGTTTTTACTTTATAAACAATATACCTTACTTACTAAGTATACCAGAGGTGGACAGTAGTCAGTTTTTACTTTATAAACAATATACCTTACTTACTAAGTATACCAGAGGTGGACAGTAGTCAGTTTTTACTTTATAAACAATATACCTTACTTACTAAGTATACCAGAGGTGGACAGTAGTCAGTTTTTACTTTATAAACAATATACCTTACTTACTAAGTATACCAGAGGTGGACAGTAGTCAGTTTTTACTTTCTCTACAATTTACCTTACTTACTAAGCAGACCAGAGGTGGACAGAAGTCAGTTTTTACTTTCTCTACAATTTACCTTACTTACTAAGCAGACCAGAGGTGGACAGTAGTCAGGTTTTACTTTTTGTACTATATACCTTACTTACTAAGTAGACAAGAGGTGGACAGAAGTCAATCTTTACTGTACCTACTATATACCTTACTTACTAAGCAGACCAGAGGTGGACAGTAGTCAGTTTTTACTTTCTCTACAATTTACCTTACTTACTAAGCAGACCAGAGGTGGACAGTAGTCAGGTTTTACTTTTTGTACTATATACCTTACTTACTAAGTAGACAAGAGGTGGACAGAAGTCAATCTTTACTGTACCTACTATATACCTTACTTACTAAGCAGACCAGAGGTGGACAGTAGTCAGTTTTTACTTTCTCTACAATTTACCTTACTTACTAAGCAGACCAGAGGTGGACAGTAGTCAGGTTTTACTTTTTGTACTATATACCTTACTTACTAAGTAGACAAGAGGTGGACAGAAGTCAATCTTTACTGTACCTACTATATACCTTACTTACTAAGCAGACCAGAGATGGACAGAAGTCAGTTTTTACTTTCTCTACAATTTACCTTACTTACTAAGTATACCAGAGGTGGACAGTAGTCAGTTTTTACTTTCTCTACAATTTACCTTACTTACTAAGCAGACCAGAGGTGGACAGAAGTCAGTTTTTACTTTCTCTACAATTTACCTTACTTACTAAGTATACCAGAGGTGGACAGTAGTCAGGTTTTACTTTTTGTACTATATACCTTACTTACTAAGTAGACAAGAGGTGGACAGAAGTCAATCTTTACTGTATCTACTATATATATCTTACTAAGTATACCAGAGGTGGACAGTAGTCAGTTTTTACTTTTTGTACTATATACCTTACTTACTAAGTAGACAAGAGGTGGACAGAAGTCAATCTTTACTGTATCTACTATATATATCTTACTAAGTATACCAGAGGTGGACAGTAGTCAGTTTTTACTTTTTGTACTATATACCTTACTTACTAAGCAGACCAGAGGTGGACAGAAGTCAATCTTTACTGTATTTACTATATATATCTTACTAAGTATACCAGAGGTGGACAGTAGTCAGGTTTTACTTTTTGTACTATATACCTTACTAAGCAGACCAGAGGTGGACAGAAGTCAATCTTTACTGTATCTACTATATATATCTTACTAAGTATACCAGAGGTGGACAGTAGTCAGTTTCTACTTTTTGTACTATATACCTTACTTACTAAGTAGACAAGAGGTGGACAGAAGTCAATCTTTACTGTATCTACTATATATATCTTACTAAGTATACCAGAGGTGGACAGTAGTCAGTTTTTACTTTTTGTACTATATACCTTACTTACTAAGTAGACAAGAGGTGGACAGTAGTCAGTTTCTACTTTTTGTACTATATACCTTACTTACTAAGTAGACAAGAGGTGGACAGAAGTCAATCTTTACTGTATCTACTATATATATCTTACTAAGTATACCAGAGGTGGACAGTAGTCAGTTTTTACTTTCTCTACAATTTATCTTACTTAGTTTTGTGCCGACGACGCAACAGAATGTAACCCTCACAAGAAACAGGGAATTAACGCATTGTTGTGAGGAAAGGGGTGAGTTACGTTTGTAGAACTCCTATAATAACGTTTGATAGCAGTTTAGTTCACAATTACAGTGTTTTTAAGTGGACTTTATACACCTTTCGAAACGTTTACCACTCTTCTTGAAATAGTTCTTCGAGATAAATTAATATCATTAAAATTGGTAAGTAGTTTCAGAATCTCAAAATCCCGTAAAGGTTGTTGCGATCGAGCGACTCCCAGGTAAGTACTATCACATTTAGTTTTGTATTTACAGTCATAAATTTTCGGTACTTTCTGTACAATACCGTTTGCAATTAATTCCTGCAATAGTTTCGCAGGTTTCAATTCCTAATACAAATAAAATAATGAACTACAATAACTTCTCCGTGCAACGCATACTTTTAATTTCATCACATGCAGCGTGACATCTAACGTAGTGTCTTTGGATGTTGCCTCTGAATACGCCATGTTATGTTTTTGTGCAGATTAAGCATTTCACATTCTCTCCTGAGCAGCAAAATGCCTCATCCTCCCATTCTGCACGTAATTTCCGTTTCCCGGAAAACGATGGTTTAGTAGACAATGGCATTGCGAACCAGGGGGGTCTCTTCCCGCAACGTTTTCGCTTGTACTGGTTTCGGTCCGCCTGCTGCATGACGTCATCGAGAGTGAAGTTTTAGCTAGCCAGTATTCTGCACCGTACTTTTCGGCATGAAAGTTCGTATAATATTCTCGTTATACGATCTGTTTCGACCCTATACTACTTGAAACAAAATCGCATCTATAACTAGACTTAGTCTTGGAAATAATAAACACAAACCTGTCTTTTTACAGCTAAATACCCAACTGGCGCCCATTTCATTTCTCCTTGAAATATTCACTAAAACGCTGTCGATATATGAAATTTGGTCTTGAGGGATAACTTACAGCATACATGTTATTCAAGAAAGAGAGATATGTAGATATAAAGCAGATATTTGTTACATTAAAGTTGTTCAGAAGCTTTAAGTTGCAAGCTTTAAAACCATTTTCTTAGTTTATGCTATTGCTTGACTTTAATTATATTATGTTAAAGAAAACCGATAACACATTATTCGGCCAATTTTAGCAACGAAAATAAAATACGTTATACGCTATATAAAATTCAACGTTATACGCTATCGGATCTTAAACTTTGATTCGAAATTAAATTGTATTGTTTGTTTATGGATTGTGAAAAACGCAGCTTAATGAGAGAAACTGTATGTTGATCATGCTATTATGTAATATGACTTAAACATAGCAGTTTTAAAAGTCATGATAGCTGAAAACTTGATATATGTGCATGTTTTCCGAGACTTTTTTTTCGCGTCTAGGTAAAAGCATGAATAATCGACATGCATATTTAAAATAATTTTTTAAAAAAGAATTTTATTAATATAACTATTTTGGCAGAAGAGAGTAACTCCACAAAATGAATTAAATTCACATAACATTCGACTACTTGAAGTAGATAATGGACACATGCTGAAAAACAGTTATCTGCACAGCAAGTCTTGCAAATATCCTCCAATTTTCAAATAAACCAAATTTACAGAATAGTGTACATTCGAATGATGTGTTCAGAATTTGGATATTTTGGCTTCATTATTTAGGCTGAGAATGTGCGTATATAAACCTAGTTTCTTAATTATTACTAGTATAAAGTTGTTTTAATTTTTTAATTAATGAATAATTAATTGTACATAGTTCCCATTTGATCCTTCCTACTTGAAAGAGTAAGAACAAGGATACGTCTAGCCTTAATATTTTGGAGATATTAATTTTAGAACAACGTTTCCTGTATGCTTTAGTGTACGCTCGCAACTAATACCCTTAAAAGCACACAAATGTAATGCTTTCACCCACGGGAAAGTGGGTGTTGTTAAAAGGAGGTGTATTAGTGTATTGCACTGGCGATCATTGAAACATATTACACTGATCCTTTTAAAAGGAGGTAGATCTAAGGAACTTGCCAATTGTAATTAGGTGCCTATATTATTTAGTATTTATGCAAGGAAAGTGCAATAACTTACTCGTATCTTAGTTTTCGTTATTTTGTATAAAACATGGACACATTTCACGCCAAACTGGCAGGAGAGGCTTTACGAAACAAATCAATATTATGTGAGCAAATACAGGGGAGATGAACGTAAATACATGAGAAAAAATATCAGAGCGGTGTTTTATAAGCAGGGCGCGGATTTTGATGACTATTTTTTTTTAAATGACTACATTTGTTTCAAAATGACTTTGTAATTACAAAAAATTATCTAAAATGAGATTTATTTGATTTACTAAAATTAGTGTACAGAAAGTTATAAATTAATTTATATATTGATATAACTCCTATACAAGAAGAAAAAATAAGTAAAAGAGCAGTGAAAATGTTCTTGTTCAAAGAATCTGAAAAGAAAAGAAAATTTTCTTACTTTCCTTTTCAGATTCTTCAAACAAGTAAGAACATTATTTTCTTTGCTTTTCAGATTCTCCAAACAAGAACATAGAACAAATATATTTTCAATTAATTTTCTAACTTATTGTGTTTTTAAACAGGTCTTACAAAAGTGTAGCATTAACTCTTTTGAGAACTCAGAATATGCAATGTTTATTGCAAATGAAGAGGATTTCACAGTCCATGTCATACATAAATAAGAGCAATACGCACTTATTAAGCAAAAAAGGGAAAACTGACCTCATCCCTAATTTTGGACATGAATTCATAACAGTAGTTATACCTGTTTCCCTGACAATAACCATCTCTCCATCCACAAGCAACTCTTTCCAGACCAACCAATAATCTTTATATACTCTATACTTATGCAAGGAAGTTACCAAATAAAGCCGCAAAGGACAAAGAAATTACAAATTAATGATGCAATATCGAAAAAACATTATCCAAAATAGAAAACTTGAAACTACCAAAATGACCTAATATATATTTCTTAATATGGGACCCATGATAAGGATTTATTTACACTTAAGCAATACCTTTATTGCAAGAATTAAAAGATGGCATGTCATCAGAATCCGGATCATGCTTATATGATACTTCGTCTTCAAATAGCTTCTGCTCACAATAATATACTGTTTAATACGCATTCCTGAGGAATATAAAGAACTTACTTTTTGGCAGGTAGGCCGACTCATAACATGAAAACAGATGTAATGCGGGCCAAATGTTCCCTGAAAATGGCAAGCTTTTCCAGGTATATAATCCTTTACAGAACCACAGTGAACGGAAAAAGGTTGTTAAACTTTGGCTGTAAGAGCAAATAGCATTTCCTTTGAAATAATTATGCCGCTCAACTGCGTAAAAGGCAACAGATATTAATCTGAGCTTCTCTTCGCTTTAAAAGTCACGTACAATTGTCCTATTTTATCTCGCTATGTTGGCGGAAACTTCACAACTTAACAACAGATGTACGAAAGTACAACGCAGACCCAGGCGTTTCGTTGTAACTGCACTCCTAGTTGCGACACAAGTTTTGCCTACCTCTGAAATGAAGGATTTCCATTCCAAAAATTCAATATCGAGATTTCACTGCAAATACTGTTTTGAGACCCCTGAACCCCAAAAGCCATTTTAGAAGAAGGTCCTGTGTTTGTGAACCATATAATTCCAAAGCGAAAAGTGCCTTAAATACCAAACTTCATATACAAGTTGGTATCTTCCAAGGATACAACACGAATATGTTCAAGAAAATCCTCCAACTGAAACTACCCTTTACATAGAACGTTTCCCCAGCATTTTTATTATTCTAAAAATGGCTCTAACAATTGTGATTTAAGTATCACATGTCTCAGGTATATTCAAGACAAATGAAATTTTATCTTGAATTTTCTGGCAATGGCTTCATTCTGAATGACTTTTGTATAAGATATAGACCGTGTAAACCGTAGAGAGATACACAAAGTATCTACGGTAGATCTCGTAATGCACATATTTTTTTGTTTTGTTTTGCTTTGCTTTGCTTTTTGTGGAGCTGAGTTTCCGAAATATTCGTTATTAAATAAATTGAATTTTATTTATGGACCATTTTAACTACTATAGTCCTTAGCGCCCTACTTTATATTTGACGTGAAAGACCGGAAATTTTGTTCAGAGGCCTCTTTATCAGGCTTGAGGTGCTTTTACGTGCCGTAAATCTGCAACATGGGACCACCGCTTACTTCCTTTCCGAAGGAAGCCATTCTATGCCATTACGCCCGAAAAAACCCATCGCCCTCTGCCGGGTTTGAACCCGCGTCCTCGAGTTTGTTATTGATTGAATTTTCAGAAACCTACACTTTTCTCTTGACTTTTTTTCCCTGGTCATGTGAAAAGGATTGAATTTCAAGGAAATATGTAACAAACTCCATTAACATAAATAGTAACGTGAATGTAACACATGAGATTTTTAAAATGTTTTCGTGTTGTTCCTCAATTGCAAGTCTCGAACTTAGAGAAACGCCTGTTAAATGCTTTGCAGCACACAGTGCAGTTTAAGGGTAGAGGAGTATTATACACACACTGACACCACGCTTCCCGCTCATACTGCGCGCGCAAAGTCACAGCTGGCCGTGTGACGCTCTTGTCTGTAGAGCATAGGGGTGAAGGTTGTATTGGAGAAGTGGAAACCAAGGGCACTAACTCCCCACATGAATACGGTGTGTCACTAGTTGTACTTTTGCGGGAAAGGCGAATTTTCTGATTGGCTGTTTCAAGTTTAGACGTTCGTAACGAACTAAATGGCAGGCACAGAACACCAGAGTAGGCTTTGGTGTAGGTAAAGAAGAAAGGAACCATCTTGGATTTTTATTCTGGAAGTTTTCGTCCGAAGTTTTTTCAACAGGAACAAAGCAGAGACGGTAATCATACATTTACGCTATTTCTGATTGAATGTATATTTGTTGTAATATTGGTATTTTCTATTAACTTCAGTGATATTCGTAGAATGAGGTAGAAAACTTTGATAGTTTATTGTGTGTTACACATTTTTATATAAAATTAATTTTCAGATACATTGAGCCGTCCAGACAGAGGGGATACGCCTACGATTTACATTCCCATCCAGTGCTGTGGTTCGAGTCCCGAATGGTGACAGAATCTGAAGGTATGTTATTAAGTTTGAGCAAGTTATTAAGTTTCCAGCATTAGCTGGATGAAAGGTTAAGTTTTTCAGTTAATCACGATATATGATGAATCATTTGTAGAATACTTATAAAAATAGCTTACTGTGAGTAGAGAAAGTCTTAGATGGCAGAGCAGTGGTATGGCAAGTTAAAGATTGCTGGTTTGAATCCCAGGCATGGCATTGAATTTTTTGTCTGATTGTATATACTCATCCACTATTCTGTATATGCAAACAACCCATGCTCTTTTCAGTGAAGGTTCCATGAATCTTTTCAATGAATTGGATCTTTTGAATGATCCCTTGATCTGTTATTTATAGTGAACATTTTAACACACTAAGTATTTTAAACGCTTTTCATATACAGCGCATTACATCCGAGGTACTATGGGAGGTTAGGTTTTTTTTATATAAGCTTAGGTTTCTGAATTTATGGAATATTAGCATTAGGTTAGTTTATTTATTTATTTATATATATAAGCTTAGTTTTCTGAATTCACAGAAGGTTAGTAATTTTTTTAATGAAAAGTGTTTAAAATTTCACTATAAATAACAGTTCGAAGGATCCTTCAAAAGATCTGATTCATTGAACATTCAATGAAAAGATCCATGGATCCTTTGCGTATACTGAATTTTATTTTGTTCAAGTAACACAAGGTGGTGGTTTTACAATAAAAGTGTTATTTCCTTCTCATTTAGCACTTTATCAACCAAACTTTTTTGCCACTTTTTAACGGTTTCCCAGTTTTATGTTAAAACAGCTTATTCACACTACGCACTTCTTCCTTTGTCATGACAACTCAAACACTAACTGATAAAATCGAAGATTTTATGAGCATATGAGTGCTAGCATATTATGAATGACTGTTTGCTTATCATATATCCTGTGTTATGCAAAGAGTTTATTTGGTACTCAGATAGCACAGCTGCGAATTCATTGCTGCATTTCTCATATAGGCAAGAGAATAGCAGTCATCCATACAGTTGGTAATTAACAAAAAGATACTCTTTGATTGTTAATGCAATAGTAGGTAGAATTAAGAAAATCATATTTTGTAATCTCATAACAGTTGTTATATATCCATTACCTTTAAGAATGAGTTCTTACGATAACCGCAATAAAATGTGTAGTTCTATACCTTTCCTACTCCAATATTTCATGATGCAATACGTTTAAGGAACTATTTACATTGGCGTAAGCGTAGTGCTTAGTTTCATGACAAGAGGAAGCATATGCTTTGTTTACATCAGAGAGAACTCTGGTTTACAGTGGATAGTGTGTAATATAATCACAAGGTGTTTGTAACCGCAAATGTTTCCTTAATGTAAGCAATTTCTCATTTCAGAAACCTACTTTTAAGGGTAGTTTAAACATGTGTGTTCTATTTAATTCTAGGATATACACAATGGAAAGTTGGAGTTAAGTTGTGGCTATTTGTGTCCAGTGATGGTGCTTCAAGTCAGAGCACAGAGAGTGACAATGACATTAATAGTGTTAAATGGTGTGGTGAAACTTGCTAATGACATTTATTGCACTGCTAATAGCGATTTAGTGAATGACAAACAATAGCTATACTATTGCATATAATGTGTGCAGAAGTTTCTTTGTAGGAAATGGAGTTAAGTTATTCATGTCAAATTGTATTGCGCTATCTAAGAGTAGAATAAAATAACAAGTGTCAAACATGTGTTATTCTTCCAATTTTCCTGTCAAATTCCACATCCTACTGTTGGTTGGTTGCAAGTTCAAACAAACCATGGAGGCAGTTTAAATGCAAAAGATTTTACTATGAAGCATGCAGAAGAAATTATTGCAAGGTGCTTGATCTCATTCACTCTCAAAAATTTAAATGTGACCATTATGTATTATGAAATAGAAACGTTCAGCAACCACTATTAACCTCAATAATATTATATAAAAAGCAATGTATGTGCCGACTATTGGATAATTTAATAAGTTACACAGGAATAAACAGTTGTGTTTTTCATACTAGCCTAGCTGTGAGGTGTTCAGCTGATCATAATTGTGTTCTAATATTGTATTGCTACAGATGACAGTGACAAGTTATTTTATGTGAGCTTTAATCGACTTCTTTAAAAAGAAATTTGAATAACTCAAAGTGCAATCACGATTATTGAAGCTCACGTAATTAACTTTGTACGTCATCAGTAGCGATACAGTATTAGAACATATGATCAGCTGGGCAGACAGCTAGGCGGGTATGAAAAATACAGCTGTAGTAGCTACGAGTGACGTCATCATCCGAGAGCACGATTTTTCATAGTTTAGTTCCATCCCCGATCACTACTCACGCTGCGATCGCCTTCGTGTTTCCACCAATTTAACACTAGGGTTGCACTTCTTATACTTTGGTGTTCTGGGTGTTCTGTGCTGTAGAGTCACTTGTGGAAATGTAGATGTGGTTTTTACTGCGTTCATTTATATTGTGATTGGCGTTCATGGTGCTAATATTATAATTTATTTAATAGGAATAGTGGCTATAATGGTCATTAATGATATTACTAAAATAAAAGCTGTTAGAAGACCTAAGTATTTGCCTCGAGTGAGTAGTACACGCAGGCCATTTGATAATTTCAAAGAACACTCCAGTGACGACGAGTGGAGCGTCTCTCCACATGTCAAAGAGAGTGGTTTTTGGAAAACAAAGGTGAGTTGTAAAAGCAACAAAAGATGGCAATTTAAGGTTAGGGTTTGAAGGATAGGTAAAGGTGAACAGCAAGAAATGGAGAGGACAAAATAAAAGAGGTGCTACGAGCAAGCACGGCGGAGGAAGTTTTCCTTTTGTTTTGAGGACTAGTAATTCTGTGCGACGACTCTATTTACTATGGCGACCGCGCGCAGAGCTTTAATAAAGTGCCAACATTAGAACTGTATATTCGCGTCTGTCAAGCCGCTACCAACGTAATATTTAACATCGCTTGACGTCCAACAGACGTGGAAAAGGCACACACAAACACAATATTGAAATGTCGATTATATTTTGAAACGCGCATTTCGAATAAGAGTAGAACCTGGATAACCCATGGATGTTGCACGGAATGACACGCGTAAAATAAATAATGTGTGTTTTCTGTAAGGGGAAATAAAAAGTGAAATGTGCATAAACATGGATATAAGGCACATAAATATGCGCGGATTCTGTGCGAAAATATAAATGACAAGTAAAGACGCCGTAAAACAAAACGCGTAGATGAAGGTAAACGTAAATAATGTTTAAAGCAAAGCATTCCTAAACTACACAATAAATATGCATGAAATTTTGGAAGAGTCTGCAATTTATGAAGTTTAGAACTGTGGATTTTTGTTTTTCAAATTTCGTTTCACTTATTCTTTTTCTCATTCATTATTCTACTATGTAGATACTAGGTAGAGGAGGAATTGCATTCTACCAAAAAATTAGATACCGACATTTCACCGTAAATACATGTTTTGAGGCCTTGAATGAAAATAAAAGGAACGTTTACTTATTCTATCATGTACATAGGGTAGAGTAGAGGATGAATTGCATTCTACCCAAACATTAGATACCGAGATTTCACCGCAAATACGTTTTGAGGCCCCTTAAATGAAAAGAAAAAGAACTTTCTTACTTTATCACGTACCTAGTAGTTAGAGGAGGTGTTTCATTTCACACAAAAATTTTAAAGCGATATTTTAGCAGAAATGCATGTTTTGAGGCCCCTGGAATGAAAAGGAAAAGAACTTTTACTTATTTTACCATGTACCTGGCAGGCAGAGGAGGTACTTGGTTCTACACAAAAAATCCAATACCGAGATTTCACCGGTAATACGTGTTTTGAAGCTCTATGAAACCAAGAAATGCATTTTTAGAAAGCAAAACTAGGAATACCTTCTTTACCTACAGGTACGTGTTAGAAAAGGTAAAAATGCGTTTTTGCTTCAGGGTGCCTCAAAACATGTATTTCCAATGAAATCTTAATATCACATTTTTGTGTGGAATGTAATACCTCCTCTACCTTTTTAGGTACGCAGTAAAGTAAGCCAAAGGCTTTTTGTATTTATGGGCCTCAAAACATGTATTTCTGATGAAATCTTTGTGTGAAATGCAGCACTCCTACCTAAGGCGTATGCGGTAGAATAAGTAAAAATTAATGAAAAAACATTGAAATTTTTTTATTTTTCTTGCCAGAGTTTATGTATGCTTTGCTTTAAACAATATTTATGTTTGGCTTCATCTGTGTGTTTTGTTTTAAGGGTTATTGCATTTCATTTTTAGGTTTCTGCACACAATCCGTGCATATTTCTGTGCATTATACTCATGTTTATGCATATTTAACTTTTTATTTACCTTTATAGAAAACATGAATTGCTTATTTTACGCATGTACAAAACATCAAATACGTCATACGCACATTTCAGCATCACCTATGTGTGCTCCCTGCTTGTTTAATGTCTAGCGATGTTGTTGCATATTACGTTGGTAGCGGCTGGTATCCAGCGAACAGTTGTGATATTGGCATTTCAATAAGCGCTGCCTGCGGCCACCATAGTAAATAGTCATCACACAGAATTTACCTGAAGGCTTAGCTCAAAAACATGTTGACACATTTTTACTAGTTTAGGAAATTTTGAGGTAAAGCTTCTGAGCTTTTATGTAAATAAGTGTTTTACTGACCGTTTTCATGGATAGCAACTAAACATATTCACAATTTTCTTTTTTTTTTAATTATAATGTGAGAATAATGTTCTACCCTTGAAATTAATTTTATTTTTCAAGGTACAGTGGAATCTTGTTAGCACGTTTTTGCAGAGACCTAAGGATTTGGATGTCATAGGCAGGAAAACGTGTTAATGAAAATGCAAAATATGCAATTTAAGAACATAGTTATGTAATAAAATCTAATAATTACTATGTCTCCATGGGTAATTGAAATCGATTTTGAGTACAATCCATGTTGAATTCAATATGTGTTCAAATGGATTTGGATACACAAGGCCTGAGAATAAATAATTCAAGCTTTTATGTTGGTCAACTTGAATTTTTGAGGTTATGAATGTTTTTGAGAAAATAAATTGCGAATTATGGAAGCGACAAGAGTGGCTTTGCTGTGCGTTTTATTACACATGTCATAACAATTTCCACTAAAAAAGAAAAGAAAAAAAATGATGAGCATGCATCATGTTACGAGTACAATAGGCGAATGTATCTTTGGCATATTCAATACGATTTGAATACGGTAAGTGTTTCCATGCAACAAATTTCGTTCTGGTCCTCTTCTGATCCTATTTTCCAAGAGAAAAGTTTTGTTTTTGCATTTTTCCCTCCTTTAAAAGCAGTTTTAATCAATTTAGGTTTGCTAACAATTGTGTTTAAGGTTGACAGAGGAATGTTTAACTTTCGCACTATATCCACATGTTTCATATTTGGATTGTGATCTATTTCAAGGATTTTCAGTTTTTCACTATTGGTTATTTACTAGACTTTCTTTTTTTCATTGCAAATTAAAAGTTAAAATACAATCTACGTACGTTTGGTCAATACTCAACAGTAGAAACTATCGTTGGCATTTACCTTAGCCAAGGTAAAGCATTCTCTATCCCGCCCACACAAATATTTACATACATGCATGTGATTGGCTGCCAGTATCCACCCCGTGACCGAGGATTGACCAAAGTAGCCAATGAGGACGTCAAACTTTGAACGTGTTAAGCGCCTTCTCCCACTGGGGGGTATTATGAGAGTTTATTAGACTTGTAAGGCTGTATTAATAAATTTCCCTTATATACCTTATTGATTTACAAGCTTTCAGAGGTTTTACGAGATTAACACTGCTTTATTAATGAACTCCTGGAAGTAATTATTAATTTTCAAAGTTTTGAGTCCAATATTTAATCAATGCAGACGTGGTTTGGTATTAACATGAGAAAAAGTATATAAATAAAGATATTTTAACCTTGTTTTCTTGTAACTTTTCTCTAATAAATTTGCAAAAGTGGATTATGAAATTGGTGCAATGCCTATGCCTAGTCGTAAGGCAAATTGTTATAAAATGAAAGAAGTATTTTTGAACCAATAGCTCAGTACCTGTAAGTCAATGAATTTGTCATGAAGCATATGGGGAATGTTCTGTAATACTGCTTTTATAGCTGTTAATTCTCCATCATAGTGGTTTGACGTTTCATCTAATGTTAGATCCTGTGCAAAATGTTTACATTGTATTCCACTGTACTCTGTACAGAGCAGCAACTATCATCTCAGAAGATTTTTCACTACCTTTTTTACTTTCTCTACTACGTATAGTAAGTAGGGGAAGTATTGTATTCCACCCAAAAATTCGATACCGAGATTTCAGCAGAAATACATGTTTTGAGAACCCCTGAATCCAAAAAAAGATTTTTGGAAAAATGTCCGTGTGTGTGTCTGTGAACAGCATAACTCAGAAACGAAAAGTCAGATAAACACCAAATGTGGTATTTAGATTCAGTATCTTCCAGAGATGCGACACAAAGGTTTTCAAGAAAATCCCCCACCCCAGATTACCCTTTACATGGAACATTTTTCGAAAATTTTAATTTTCTCAAAAATGGCTCTAACGATTTTGATTAAAATATCATATGTTTAAGATATTTTTATGGCAAATGAAATGTATATCTCGAATTTTCTGGGAATGTCTCCAAAAGTATTCTTCACTGTGAACGACTTTTGCATAACTGGTAAACCCTAAGAGATAGACAAAATTTTAGTACACAAAAAATGTAGATCGCGTTAAAATACACAATATATGTCATATACATTTTTTTTGTTGAGTGAACCATTTTCGAGATATTGCTTGTTATTCCCTTAAATTTTCCAATACTTGTATTTTTTCTCAAATTCATTATTCATTTTTTTTGTCCTGGTAATGCAAAGAGAAGGAATACTTCACATAGCAACCAGCTCTTAAAACATTTGACTATCGCTTAAAGCCTACCAATTCCCCTTGCATCTACAAGAAAATTAGCAATAAGATTAACATGAAGCATATGGGGAATAAGTGTTTGTAAAAATAGTTTGTACAAGAGTAGAGAAAGTCATGTGAGTGTAACACATCAGAATTTTTTCTTGTGTTATACAGGTCCTTCCACTCATCTGAGAGAAAGATATAATTATAAGTGTTTATTCAAAATTATGTTTTTTCGAGATTTATGCTTTATTTAGATTATTTACCTTAGAAATCAACTTTGAAATGCGCTGTCATGTAAGCGCAGTAGTTCAGGCAACACACGTCATTGACTGTAGAATCCCCTTTCTTAATGCTTGGACGAATAGAAGAGTGGCTTCAATGAACTATAATCTTTTAAGAAGGTATGGCTTAGGTAATATACTTTGTATGGTTTAGGTTTCAGTCTTGCTGTCTTAAACACTGCAACATATTATGCTTATTTTCATTCAATTATGACTTATGGATTAACATTTTGGGGAAATTCACTAGACGCATAAAAAAATATTTCTTTTACAAAAAAAGGTAATAAGTATAATGGCAGGTGTAAAGAAATCAACTCATTGTAAACCACTATTCAAAACATTTGGAATTCTACCATTAGCCTGTGAGTATATTTTAGCTGTACTTTTAACCGTGGTTGACCACCCAGAAGTGTTCATAAAAAATTAAGACATACATAGCAAACAAACCAGAAATGGGCAGGACTTACACAGGCCAAGCAATAACCTACAAGTATTCCAAAAAGGGGCTTACTACAATGGTGTAGTATTATTTAATTCACTTCCATCATATATTAAGGAACTGAAAACTAATAAAAATAAATTCAAGTTAGCATTAAAAAGATATCACTCACACCTTCTATACAGAGGAGGATTTCTTTCATTCAAAAAATAACTGACTATAAAATGTTACCAAATTTTATAGCTACATTAAGTATAAATAATATTGTCTTAAATTTTTTTAGCTCTAACGTACTCTACATAAGAACTGCAATTTATTTACATACAAGTACACAATGCAATTATGTATTTATGATGTAATCTACATTTTAGAGTAGACTAGCTTTCTTTAAGCTGGTCTAGCTCACAATAGGGTCTATAGATTGAGATGTTATGTTATGTTCATAGCTTGCAGGTGTGTATATGTCCTGATTTTTTAATTTCCTCTCTATGCAAGAATGCACTGAATCGCATTCCATTTGTGTGCTGCCTTTTGGCAAATACTTTTGAACTATAAAGATGTTCATCTTGTTAGCCAATTCAAGTAGCACGTTTGCTAGTGTCACATTTCTATTCTGATAGCCACAACCATCACTGTAAAATATTATTTCATCTTTTTTGTCACACATAACATGTTTTGAGATGAAATTGCACAGAATTGTAGCAAATTCATTAGCACTGAGCCGTCCTTCACTCCTCGTACCACACATAGCAATAGGCATTTCCAGTTTTCACATTATAGATTGTGAAGTTATGAACCTTAAGCTTCATTTTATAATAGATGCCCGAAACCTTCAAATTTGGGCACAACTATAGACTCTAGATCCATTGTATATGCATGCTTCACAGTTTTTTTGTCTTTTAATGTTTCTGTCTTGCTGCTTTCATTTTGCTGATATGTGAACTGTAAGCATCCTCTGATATGTTTCCAGAGTCGTAGCTGCACCAGCAAAGATCACATCTATCTTTTTTGGGACTAAAGATGCTTAGATTCATGTCATAAAATACCTCATGAAATGATTTTATAGACTTGCCTTAACCTTCTTTCGCTCAGAATACTTTTCATATTCCCGACTTAATGCTGATTTTGAATTCCATAATGGCTCTAGATACTTTTTTGAAGACGAAGCTCTGCAATACTAAGAAACAATCTGTGGGAGCTCTTCAAAGAATGATACAAGTAAGCTCAAGTTTTGAAGATTTAGAAGCTTGTAACAGTGATGTGTCATAATTTAAAATAGAGAGTTGAGGGTTGTTACACTACATCACTATGATATTCTCTTAGTTGAGAGAAAATGCTGACGATGGGAACAAGCCGTCTCCCGAAACGCGTTCAAGTAAGAATATCATAGTGATGTAGTGTAACAACCCTCAACTCTCTATTTTAAATGATACAAGTATTTTCTTTTGTTTGCTCACCTCCTAGCATTTTCTTTGCTTTTCACATCTCACGTGCCTATGTTGTTCACTTGTTGTATTCAAAGTGCCCCCTTATTCATGGATTATCACTTTTATACCTACTTTCTTTAATCCAGTGTAGGACTGTTCATTCCCCAATAGATAATATATTGAACATTTTCTTGCAGACCCTTACTCTTGTACTGTTTTTTTCTTCTGGAAACTTCAGTTTTTCTTATTTTTCTTTTCTTTGCATTATGTTTATCTATTAGATATTGCACCATGACTTTTTTTTCATCCCATGACTTCCTCCAGAAGCTTCAAAGTTCTCTTTGCTGTCACTATCTGTTAGAGTTTTGCAGTACATCTTCTTGGACTTGGTGCTCATTTTGCAGCTGCACATAGTTCCCATTAACCTATCTGCTCTTTAATACCACACTCCCATTTACTTCCGGAACTTCTGGTCTCCCTATATGCTTTACCATGCATTCCAATCTTTTTTTTTTCCTCTGATGTCCACATAGGTTCTTTTACTAAATTTATTTTGCACTTCCTTGCTCTAGTATGAATTTCATTGTTCATGTTTTCTGTGACATCACTTATATGAAAGTAGTATCACTTTGTATAAATTGATGATTGTTGTCAACGGAATCTGGTTCAGGTTCACCCTCAATTAATGTAACTAGACTGCCTAATTCATCGACAAAAAGTTCCCCTTGAGGGCTGCGATCTGAATCTATCTTAAGAAAATGTAAATTTATTTTGTTTCCTCCTAAACGTGACAATTTTAAAATAGTATAATGCTCATCATCATTTACATTGAACTCAACAACACCACTACTTTTCTCTATCAGATTTTCTCCTGCCTTAAGACATTTCTCATTCCATTGCATACCTAAAACGGTATGTTTTTAACCTGTATTTTTAATTGAACCTAAACCGTGAAGTTCCTTTTCAGTGTTTTCAGTATCTAAATCATAAATATTAAATTTGACTTTATTTGATTGCACAAAATTTGAGGAAAATTGAGATTCATTCTCTTTATCTTCATTTCTCTCAATAGCTTCTGTAGTTAAACTTTGTCTACGTTCTCTAGCCAATGGTACTTGTATTCCCAAAATTTTCAACATTTTCTGAGCTCTAGAACTCATTTTTTGTTAAAATGAAGATGGGAGAATGCAGTGGTAAGTAATAGATAATAAACTTTTGCTTTAATTAACTATGTTAATAGTACTCCCATTTGAAGATTGCTTCCTACTATTTAAAACCAGGGATTGAAACAAACCTTTACCAAAGGGTACGCTAATCTAACTGACTGAATGAAAATTTTTACAAAACAGAAAGCTAATAAACCCTCAAATTTAACCAACCAAACCTATCATATTATTTCCCACTCATTATTTTCGTATTATGGTTTATATTTTGTCAAACTGTTTAGCTAACATTATTATGTACAACTTAATCAATCATTAAGTAAATTAATTAATTTTCTTTTCTTCCTACAGGCGTTTGATAACTTTAATGTAAACTGGAACATGAAGGTAACTTCATAAAGTAGTAATTAAATTCAAAATATAAAAAGTTAGTTTGCTCATTTCCGCACTACATTATAAAATGAGCATAAGGTGAAATAATGAGTTATCAGTAATATAGGCTGTGAAACAACATTTTCCTTGTAAGAAAGGTGCTATAATTATACTAGCTGTGTAAGAATGCTGTACTCAAGTTACAACTGCAGACTGTAGGGGTATTTGCTGCTACAAAATTTTCAACATTTGTTATTGATGTGTCATTTCTGGTTTCCTTTGATCTTTTTTATGTAGAATGTTTCATTACACAGTAAACCGGACCGGAATGCTACACATTGTTTACAAGAGGGAACGGAAGATATCCAAAGTTTTAAAACACAGAATAGGATTCCGTTTTGCTCTCCTCCATTTCGATCCCTGATTAAAACTCCTACCTTCACATTCTACGAAGTCTTAATTTACCTTAACTTGTTGTAATATGAGTACTTACTATTAAAATGTCAAATTCTTGATGTATTAATATGAAATACCATGTCACAAACCACTCACTAAATAATCACCTCACAGAATGAAGTTTCCACACAAAATAATCTCTCATTGTACACAAACAACAGTGTAATTCAACATTATTAAGAATGACTTTCATCTGGAAGAGTTTTTGTTTTTTTCTAAACCAGATCAACTGTATAATACAATAGCACCTCTAATTGGACAAAAATAGACAGCCTAAAACCCGAGATCACAAATGCATCATTTTTTACTATTGGTTTATTTATAGGCTACAATCATCTCTCTGATATTTAACCTGGGTTATAAGAAAGAAAACAGAATTGCTATTCCTATTGCAATGTACTGGATTTACGGGGTTAAAAGCAACAATTTTCTGAATAAAGTCTTGTATGCTGAATTCAGTAAGAAGTTAAGACCCAAGAGTTTTTAAGGTAACACTGTACATTCATAAGCCCTTCTTTCAGAATAAAATGGAGATTTAGGAGTTTTTAAGGTAACATTTAAAGACTTACAAAAATATGAGATTTACATTTTATTAAATATCAGCCTTAATGTAGTGTTCAGATTTACGAGGATTTAAACGACAATAGAGAATAAAAAATTGTAATTAAAACACACAAAATCTCAAAATGCATAAAATCAGACTTACAAAGTTTTAGAAGTAGCCACTGATAGAGCAGTTTTGTGGAGCAGAGCATTGAGTGTTGTCCACCAACAATGAAACTCAGCTTTTAGGTAGTTGAAATGTAATATTTACTGTATGTTGTCACGGTAACTTCGTGTTATCTTATTGCTGAGTGCCTGTTATTGTTTTACTATTTTGAATTTGGGTTCTTTGTCCTCCGGCTAACTATTATTACTACTCAGTCGAGCAAATCTCTTGAACAGGATTTGTAAACGGAAAGGAGTTGTTACTAAAGATAACACTGATAAAAGAATTTGTTTTTACACTTTTAATGCCGTCACACTTCATTAATTTCACATATTTACTCTTGATACACACCCTACTGAAACTGTTATATTTTCGAATGTAACTATTATCACTTATTTGCCGCACATTATTAATTCGCATATTTCACATCCTTTAACTAACTTTACGACGTGAGAGATTCTGTAGAACTGCAGAATGTTTGCCTTGTTAATGATTCTGCAAAACTGCGTGACGTTTGCCTTGTGAATTATTATGTAGAACTGTGCGACGTTTAACCCGTGAATGATTCTGTTGGACTGAACGTTACCCGTCTCTGGCTTTAGCTTTTTATACTCCCTCACCCCGATATGCCTAAACACTATAACAGAGCTGCTATTGGTTAATAAAACGTGCCAACATTAGCGTCTATTTTTATATCCAATCAATATTACGAACACAAATGCTCTAGGGAAGATATTCCCTCCATTTCTAAAGAAAGGCACTCTACTCTGATGTCATTTGTTTGTCTCTTTTAATTAATAAACAACTCACCCCCTCGCTCATTGTTACCCACTCCTATTGTCAGTTTCAGTGAGACCCTTTAAACTTATTTCCTAACAAGGCTTATAATTAACAAACATCCCAAATCATTGTCATACAATAATGCAAATTTACACTACAATCACTCTGGCATTTACAGTGTTGTGATATAAAATACTGCCACATATGCCCCACTAGAAACATAATTATAAATATTTACAACTTTTTTTGGAAATTTTATAATTGGGTTCTTAGTCTCCTGACTTTTGTAACACACGGTATTTATCACTTGCACTTAACACTGCACACGCAAATTTACACACATTATACATTTTCCCCTTTTTCTCGCCACTATTCACTGGCTCGGGTCTAATGTGTTTATATACATACATCTATCTGACATTACAATTTTTTATAGCAAATACTGTACCATGAACTATTTAGGTCACTGTTACAAAATGGTTATACTTTTTTAGATTATTGACATAGAAATTTCTACACTCAAGATTTTTAACCGGGTTCATTTTGTAATTATTGAACACATTTACCAAAATATTCATCCTCTACACAAATATATTTACATCTCTTAATTCTACACATAATTTCATATTATCTGTGTGCCACATAAGTGTTTTGCTTTAATTATCTTTATCCCTTTAAACAATTATTTTTGTCCTGAATTTATTTCTCTTTTCTTATTATATATATATATATATATATATATATATATATATATATATATATATATATATATACATAGTTAACCCTCTTACATTCTAATACTTAGTTCTGCAGTTCAGCTTTACTTATCCTGGATTTGCTTGCTTTTCTTTTTTTCTTCTTTCTTTTTAGCGGTCATTGCTATTCCCTTTTCTGGATCAAATTGTCTATGGCTAAACATTACTCGTTTGTATTGTAACCTTCCAAAATCTGTTCATGAATAGCCTCTTAAAGTATTCATATGAAATTTTGCCCCATGATACCATTTGAAACCAATCTAAAGTTTTCTGAACCACACATCTTTTAACAACTATCATTTTTAATTCTTCCTGTATCTTTTTAATTTGAAAATACTTTGACAATTCTGAAATAAACTGTACTGGATTGGAGTTTTCATTTTGAACAGCTTGGTGCTTGTTAATTTCAGAAGTTAGTTTTTGATCCAAATTTATAGACAAAACTTTAACTTCTTCAGACAACTTATTTCTTTGTGTTTCTGATTCCTTCTGAATTTCAGATATCTCCCCTCTGAAATTAACTTGCACCAGAATTAAATCTGCATTCATCTCTCCTAGCTCACTTGAAATGCTACTCATTTGACTTCCTAACTCTGTACATTTTACGTCAACATGTTCAATTTTATTATTAACCTCATTTTTTTGTTAGATATTTCCCTGTTCATATCTGACATTTTCTTTGAAATTCATCCTATCTCATTTGCTATTATTTCCTGATTTTCATTTCTTATTCTTGTCATACTGCTATCTAGCTCCATAAATTTCTTTTCAATTTCTTCCCTGTTTTGTTCTAAGCTCTTACCAATATCTTCCCTTAATTCCCTATTACTCTTTTCCATATCTTCTCTCAATTCCCTATTATTCTTTTCCATATCTTTCCTTTATTGATCTGTAATACTCTTACCAATATCTTCCCTCAATTCCCTCTTATTCTTTTCCATATTCTTATTTAATGTTTCACCAAAATTTCTCAGCATTTCCATCATCATACCAGCATCAAAATTAGCATTTCCTGCCATTCTATTCTCACTTTCTTCACTAATATTTCCTCCCTCAAATTCTACATTGTTTGAGCTATTTTCCGTAACCTGTATTGAATTACAGCTAACTGTTAAATTATCATGTTCCATAATTGTTTCTTCTGTATTATTAGTGGACATTGTTTTCTTAATCCTACCACTTCTTAACAACATTTATATTCTCACAATTTTTATTTTTTTTCCTTTTAGGATACACAAAAAATTTACAATTTTCTAACCTTTATGATGCTATCTGATGATGTTGCTTTGATGTCCAGCTTCCTGCCCCTCTCCCCTAGATGTATATGTCGCCTCTGTGTCATACTACGATCGATCTGCGTCGTCTCACTGTCTTGGTGTCCTGTAGTCGAATTCCCCTGTTGCCTTCTATTCTCGTAGTTATGATGTCCACTCATCCGTGTCGTCGGTCATTCTGGTTGTTACTTATGGGATCTACGTCTTGTAGTTAATTGCACTGCTCCATTCACTCCACGTTCTAGTTCCTTCGTCCCTTCCTGGTTATTTCGCCCAAAGTTCTGGGAGTCAATTTGTCGCGGTATCGTCGTGTTATCTTATTGCTGAGCGCCTGTTATTGTTTCACTATTTTGAATTTGGGTTCTCTGTCCTCCGGCTAACTATTATTACTGCTCAGTCTAGTAAATCTCTTGAACAGGGTGTGTAAAAGGAAAGGAGTTGTTACTAAAGATAACACTGATAAAAGAATTTGTTTTTACACTTTTATTGCCATCACACTTCATTAATTTCACATATTTACTCTTGATACACGCCCGACTGAAACTGTTATATTTTCGAATGTAACTATTATCACTTATTTGCCACACATTATTAATTCGCGTATTTCACATCTTTTAACTAACTTTACGACGCAAGAGATTCTGTAGATCTGCGCGACGTTTGCCTTTGAATGATTCTGCAAAACTGCGCGACGTTTGCCTTGTGAATTATTCTGTAGAACTGCGCGACATTTAACCCGTGAATGATTCTGTTGGACTTAACGTTACCTGTCTCTGGCTTTAGCTTTTTATACTCCCTCACCCCGATATGTCTAAACATTATAACAGAGCTGCTATTGGTTAATAAAATGCGCCAAAATTAGCGTCTATTTTTATATCCAATCAAAATTATGCACACAAATGCTCTAGGGAAGATATTCCCTCCATTTCTAAAGAAAGGCATGCTATTCTGACGTCATTTGATTGTCTCTTCTAATTAATAAACAACTCACCCCCTCGCTCATTGTTACCCGCTCCTATTGTCAGTTTCAGTGAGGCCCTTTAAACTCATTTCCTAACAATGCTTATAATTAACAAATATCCCAAATCATTGTCATACAATAATGCAAATTTACACTACAATCACTCTGGCATTTACAGTGTTGTGATATAAAATACTGCCACAATGTTTACACTGTAACGTGCCATTAGCTTCTTTATTCATATCCTGCTCCTTCTATACAGCATATTTAATAACTATCTATAAATACAACTCATACATATGTGTAATAAATTAACATTAACTCCATTATGGAACCTTTCCAGCAAACAAAATTAGTAAAAATGTAATTAGCATAAAAGAATCTACCATTAACACTGCAATAAATTGATTTTTTCAAGCAGCTCAAGTTCTGCATAATAACCTTTCTTTCTTTCAATCATGAACGCTAGCACTTCTGATACAACAAACATGAAGTAACTTGTCTTTCGTTCTTGTATAATAACATTTATTACAATCATGAACCCTAGCACTTCTGATACAACATATACGCAAATTAAGTTGTCTTTCATTCTTGTATAATAACATTTCTTACAACCATGAAACCTAGCACTTCTTATACAACATATACATGAGGTAACTTGTCTTTCGTTCTTGTATAATAACATTTCTTTCTTTCAATCTTGAACCCTAGCACTTCTGATACAACATATACATGAAGTAACTTGTCTTTCGTTCTTGTATAATAACATTTCTTACAATCATGAACCCTAGCACTTCTGATACAACATATACATGAAGTAACTTGTCTTTCATTCTTGTATAATAACATTTCTTACAATCATGAACCCTAGGACTTCTGATACAACATATACATGAAGTAACTTGTCTTTCGTTCTTGTATAATAACATTTCTTACAATCATGAAACCTAGCACTTCTGATACAACATATACATGAAGTAACTTGTCTTTCGTTCTTGTATAATAACATTTCTTACAATCATGAAACCTAGCACTTCTGATACAACATATACATGAAGTAACTTGTCTTTCGTTCTTGTATAATAACATTTCTTACAATCATGAAACCTAGCACTTCTGATACAACATATACATGAAGTAACTTGTCTTTCGTTCTTGTATAATAACATTTCTTACAATCATGAAACCTAGCACTTCTGATACAACATATACATGAAGTAACTTGTCTTTCGTTCTTGTATAATAACATTTCTTACAATCATGAACCCTAGCACTTCTGATACAACATATACATGAAGTAACTTGTCTTTCGTTCTTGTATAATAACATTTCTTACAATCATGAAACCTAGCACTTCTGATACAACATATACATGAAGTAACTTGTCTTTCGTTCTTGTATAATAACATTTCTTACAATCATGAACCCTAGCACTTCTGATACAACATATACATGAAGTAACTTGTCTTTCGTTCTTGTATAATAACATTTCTTACAATCATGAAACCTAGCACTTCTGATACAACATATACATGAAGTAACTTGTCTTTCGTTCTTGTATAATAACATTTCTTACAATCATGAAACCTAGCACTTCTGATACAACATATACATGAAGTAACTTGTCTTTCGTTCTTGTATAATAACATTTCTTACAATCATGAACCCTAGCACTTCTGATACAACATATACATGAAGTAACTTGTCTTTCATTCTTGTATAATAACATTTCTTACAATCATGAACCCTAGGACTTCTGATACAACATATACATGAAGTAACTTGTCTTTCGTTCTTGTATAATAACATTTCTTACAATCATGAAACCTAGCACTTCTTATACAACATATGCATGAAGTAACTTGTCTTTCATTCTTGTATAATAACATTTCTTACAATCATGAAACCTAGCACTTCTTATACAACATATACATGAAGTAACTTGTCTTTCATTCTTGTATAATAACATTTCTTACAATCATGAACCCTAGCACTTCTGATACAACATATACATGAAGTAACTTGTCTTTCATTCTTGTATAATAACATTTCTTACAATCATGAACCCTAGGACTTCTGATACAACATATACATGAAGTAACTTGTCTTTCATTCTTGTATAATAACATTTCTTACAATCATGAACCCTAGGACTTCTGATACAACATATACATGAAGTAACTTGTCTTTCATTCTTGTATAATAACATTTCTTACAATCATGAACCCTAGGACTTCTGATACAACATATACGCGAATTAAGTTTTCTTTCATTCTTGTATAATAACATTTCTATCTTACAAGCATGAAACCTAGCACTTCTGATACAACATATATATGAAGTAACTTGTGTTTCATTCTTATATAATAACACTTCTATCTTTCAATCATGAAACCTAGCACTTCTGATACAACATATAAATGAATTAACTTGTCTTTCATTCTTGTATAATAACCCCACTCTCTCTCCCTCCCCCTCTCTTCTTCTCTCTCACTAGGAAACCTTTTTCTGGGTCTGTGTTATTAATGCTGAGTACTTTTCTATACTATAGTATGTCCTTATGTGAAAGAAATCTGTGGTGATTATTCATTGTTAGCTATAAATGTATTCCAAGTTTGTGCACCATATTTGCATCAAATAGAAAACAATATTTGTGTATAAAGTTTGGAAAGTGGTAAAGTTTTCTGAAATCAAAGGTCATATACAATATTTTCTTTTCTTTTCACTGCATCTCATGCTTAAAAGACAGAACAGGTTAAATGAAGTGCACAGTTGTCACATATACTATATGTATGCTTGCAACTTGAGCGCTCAGCAGCAGTCAATCTACCAATCTAATGTTATCTTGTGAATGATAGATCACCAAATAATGAAATAACCACACTGTTGTTAAATCCTAATGCAGCACATTTAATATTCACCTGTATGTCACATCCTGCCTTTGTATGTTTAGTACATGAAATATAATTTTAACAATTTTACAGGTATAACAATATATACTATCAAACAAATGTGGAGATATAAAATGATAAAAGCTTTAAGTTAGAATGGTGTCATCACTGTTTACCCTTGTTGTCTCAGGATCAGTGCTCACTGGAAAAATACTTAATGAGTCATAATCCAAAATACCATACCATTAACTTATTATAAATGGTGTAGTATAACAGTTATTTCTTCATACCTGGTCTTGGTTTGTGGATCTGAACTAGAGTCATTAAAAATTTTATCTTCATTGTCAGAAAATGCATTATCATTTTCATATTGTTAAAGAATGTTACAGAACTGTGTATACAATCTGTTACAGTGGTTCCCCTATTAGTATCGTTCCTTTCTGAAACACACATAAATCATAAAGAAGTATCCTCTTAATTACTCTAAAGCCATGGATAAATGTTATCCTTTAGGGTATCAGTTCAAAACAGAATGAATGCCAGATTTTCTTTCCCGGGATTGGTGTATAAGTTTATCTTCATTTACACTGGTTCCATTCTGATCATCCTCTACCAAAATGTTGCTGGCATTGGTATCCTCAATATCACTTCATGTTGAATTGTCAATTATATTGAGAGCTAGTTTCACTAGCTTCCAGCCTGGTTCAATTTTGTTACTGCATATGTCACATTAATGGCAAAATGGTATGGCAGTGATGGCTTTTAAACAATATGTGCAGTAGGTCCCAACCCCTACAAAACAGTGATAATTAACCATGGCAAGAATATCATATTTCCAATGTTAACATCTTTAGAATTAAACATTTGTGACACCTTCCATGTAAGAAAGTAGTCCCATTTAGATATAACACTTTCTGCAAACAAAATATCTCAACATCTGCTGACATCTAGAGGAATGTCTTAATACCATAAGATAGAGAATGAGTTGTTTCAAAAAGAAAACACAAATAAAAAAAAATCAGTTGATACCTTCTTGCACCAAGGTCTTCCTTTGTTATGCTCCATGTGTAAAAAATAATATTAAAAGAACACATAAAATAGTAACAACAATATTATAAAATTACATATAATAGTAATAGTTGGGGCATTAGAAAGAAATTATGAAAATGCGGTTTTACTAATAAATTGTTTTAAGCTGATTTTGTTTTGTCGGAAAAGCTCTGTAGTAGAGTTCAAGATTGATTTGTACATGCACCAGAAAATCTTGTGATTCTTAGAATGAGGAGGAGGCAAGTATAGGCCCTTGGACCATTCTGAGCCTAATCTAACCTAGGGATCCTGTATTTACTAGACTTAGTCGTAGGTTAAGTCAGATAAGGAATGTATGTAGGAGGATAATGCTCTATTAGGGGGTCAAGGAATAAGTAATGCCTCCTATTAATGCCTTTTTTTCTCCTAAACTAAGAGAGTTAAGTGAACAATTTGAACTTTGTGCAATTCCTCCAACCTTCATCTCCACTCCACTGCAATAGCAACTTCCTACATCAAGCGGTGGCAGCACTGCTACCTGTTGAAAAATGCTGACATCAATGTTCATATTAGACAGCTTTCTGTCTTTGAATTCTTGAATATGGAAGGTGAAACGCAGATTCACATTCATGAAAGACTCAAAAAGTTGTATGGTGATGCAACAATGGATGTCAGCATGGTTGGAAGATGGATTCGTCGCTGTAATGAAGCTCAAGGGCCAACGCCATTGCCTGATGAACAGTGGAACAGCAGACCCGTGACTGTAGTGACTCCATGAACATTGAGCAACTGGATGAATTATGTCATGTTACGTCCCTCAGTAAAGGCAGTGTAGTGACGATTATTCATGAACTGGGGTACTCAAAAGTTTATTCACGGTGGGTGCCTGTAATGTTAATGGACCAGAATAAGGAGACTTGAAAAACAATAGCCTCCGAACACTTGCAGCACATTCATTTGGTGGGACATGAGTTCCTGGACAAAATTGTGACTGGAGACGAAACGTGGGTTCATCTTTTTGAACCAGAATCAAAGAGACAGTTCATGGAATGGCATCACACAACCTCACCAAAGAAGAGAAGGTTCAAAATTGTGCCATTGGCAGGCAAAGTGATGGCGCCCATGTTATGGGATACAGAGTATGTGATTCTGGTTGATTTTTTGGAGCAGGGATGCACAACAGATTCTTGCAATATGTCAGCACCCTCAAAAAGCATAAAGCACGTCTTCAGCAGGTTTCCCAACAAAAACCATGGCGGATGTTCTGCTTTTGCATGACAATGCAAAACCACACGCCTATCGTCAAACTTATGAAGTGATTGTGAACATTGGATAGGAAGTATTGCCTCATCTTCCATACAGAACTGACCTAGCACCATCAGTTTGGGCCATTAAAGGAAGCTCATTGTGGCATTCACTTTCAAGTTGAGGAGGCTGTAAAACATCTGTGTGTTAATGGCTAGAAGTAAAACCTTGCATTTTACCACACAGAAATACCTGCCCTGGTTAAAAGATGTGGAAAAGGATGGGGGATTACATTAAAAGGTGACAATTTAATCCTCAATGTTATGGCTTTCATGCTGTGTAATCAAAGTTTAAGTTTCTTGCAAATTACAAGAGAAAAAAAAATAGGAGGCATTAGTTATTGACTGAGTCTCATACATACAATGAAATGCCACCAGCACTTACTGCTACATCTCTTGAAATTCTTATGGCTCATGCAGCTTCCATAACAAAGCTTTTTGAACAATCAACATCTGTGTACATGTAATAGGATAAAATGATTCCACAATGACATTGCATTTTATTTTTTAAAATTTGCTTTTTACTTTTGCATGGCCGAAGTACTACATAATTATCTTGTGTTCTTTTATATTAATGAGTTACAAAATAAAAGTAATGCAGCGCTGATAAGTTTTTAGTTGCCACTAGCACTTTTAATTAGGAAGTTATTTATGCTTTAATTGGAACAGGAAATGTATATTTATTAATATTCCAGTACTCATTTGTGAGGTATCTGGTACAAATGTCCTAGGAGAAGAGTGTTGGTTAGGGGAGATGGGAAATGTCCTAAAAGAAATTGGCATGAGGAATATTTTCCTATTAGATAAATATAATAACAGTGGGTTTCGGAAAGAAGTGAGATTGAGGGTGGGAGATATCGAGAAACAAGAGATATGGGCTAGTTTTGAGGATAAAAGATCATTGATCTTGTATAAATCAGTTAAAAGAAATTGGGGAAGGGAGAAGTATGTAGATATATGTAATCAATTTGGTAGAATAGGTCTTGCATGAATGCGCACAGGAGTAATATTTTTAAAAAGGAATGGATATAATGGCTCGGGGAGATGTATTATGTGTGATGAATCAGGTAGTACTTTTCATTGTCTAATAGAATGTGATAAGGTTAAAAGGTGGAGAGAGGTTATATGGAATAAAAAATGGGATAAGCTAAACAAAGAAGCAGTAGCATTAAGAATGTTGGGAAGCACAAAAGTAGAAACAATTAAAATGATGGGGACATTTTTAGGCAACACAAGGGATAAGTGGATAAGGAGCTTAAGAAAGGTACAGCTGAACGAGCATAGTTTGTAAAGTGGAGAGATGGTATAGTAGCTTTATCCCATATATACAGCCTAGGGGCTAAATATGGGGGAGCTAGAAAACTGGTGCACTAGACATAAGTTTTAGATGTAAGCTTTATTTGTATTATTGTAATAATGATGATGAAATAAAATATTACATAGTATGTTGCAAAAAAAATATTCCAGTGCTCATTTGTGAGGTATCTGGTACAAATGCTGAATCAGTATTTGGTATTTAAGATAACAGAATTTATTTTAAACAAGTTTCTTTAGATTTTCCTGGGTTGGAGTCTTTTTTTTTTTTTTTTGCATTTGACAGGAAGTGTCCCCTATATCACATTCACCAAGTGCAGCAGGTATCTACTTCAAAATCTGACTCTGTTTATTTGTTTTTTAGGTATTTGAATGAAGGTTAAGATGGACACTACAGCAACAGTGATTCTGAAATGCAATCCAAATGAAAATGACAGAAGGGTCTCTGGTATTGGACATTGGCTCACCAAAAGGGGAAAGGTCTCCTGTTTCAAATCCTGCAATGAAGATTAAACGCAAAACTGTGGTACACAGTGACAGTGAAGCAGAAAACAAAATGAAAGTCAAAGAAGAGGAAAGACCTCCTATTACAGATCTTGTAAGAAAGATTAAAAGTGAAACAGCAGTACACAGTGACGGTGTAGCAGAAAACAAACTGAAAATTAAAGATGACGATGTGGTGTTGGTTATTGACTTATGCGATGAAGATAGTCTACCTTATTTGGATACAATAAAGATTAAGAATAACAATGATGTATATGGAATGGTCTCAGAAATGGTCTCAGGAATAGAGATTGAAGAAGAAACCTGGTGGCAGGAAAGTACATCAATAAAAGCGAAATCACAGCCAGAAGCATCATCTGTTTCAGATCTTCAGATGTACAGCAAAATTAAGGTAAGTTGTTCGCAGAACAAACCAAACTGACATTTTATTACAGTTTTATAACATTACTGAATAAACAGTTAATATGTTAAGAAATACTTGATGTTATGTGTAAGTTGAGCAGCCACATTCAAATAAACATGTTGTGTGTGCAGGACATTCAAGTCAGAAAGAAGATCGTTGAATTCTCCTTCTGCGAATATATGTAAACTTGCATATAGTGAACGTTATGTACATTTGAGGTGTTTTGTTACAGGATGTGGCAAATGAGGACTTCCCTGCAACAGAATCAACAAGGTAAGATGAAGGGCCCTGTACCCCCTCCTCATCACTGTTTCAGATGATTTATGCCTTTGTGTTGCTCTTTGATTCCGTAGTGATCAATGTTCTGGGATATCAAGGTCATTATACAAGGTCTGTTTAAAAAATTCTGGAACATTCGTAATTTCGCACCAATGGAGTGTTGGAGTGAAATGCGGTTGGCATCCCTGCACACACCTGGTTTAATGTGTAACTGCCAAAAGTTTCATTATTCTGTGTCTGTTAGTTATTGTTCAGTGCCGTATTGAGTAGAATGTTGTGTCGCACAGTTTGTGAATTTTGAGGTGGCAGAGTTAGAGGAGCAATGCGTCTGCAGTAAATTTTGTGTGAAACTCAAGAAGACCTTAACAGAGACACACCAAATGATACAGGAAGCCTACAGTCATGAGTGCTTAAGCCATACTCAGTGTTACGAATGATTCACGCAGTTTAAAAATGGCCAGATGGAAGTTAAAGATGGGCCTTGTTCAAGACGCCCTTCAACATCTATCGATGATGCTCATGTCAGGAACATCAGCAAAATTGTGCATGCCAATGGACCACTGACTATCGGAATGTGTTGCGATGCCTGTGAGAAAATGTGAGAAGGAAACGGCCTGAAATGTGGCGAGACAACTCATGGCTCTTGCATCACGATAATGCACCCACACATTCATCCCTGTTGGTGCATAACTATTGCACAAAATGCGATATCACTGTAATGCTTCATCGTTGTACTCTCCAGAACTGGCCCCTGCAGACTTCTTTTTATTTCCAAAGTTGAACACCCCATTGAAAGGACGAAGATTTGTAACGATAGATGAGATAAAAGAAAATTTGCAGATGGCGCTTTGCGTGAACGAGAATGAGATGTACCAAGACAGCTTCCTGAAGTGAAAATGGCATTGGGAGCGCTGTTTCAATTATGGAGGAGACCATGCACAATAAGTAAAAGCTAGGCCGAGAAAAATGTTGTGGACAAAGATCCGTAATTTTTTGAACAGACCTTGTACATTACGTTGTTGATACTGGCACTATTAACCACCCACCTGATATCACCGCAGCAAATGGACTATATATTTAAAATAGAGGTATCCTATTTTAAGGAAATACACTTGTCATAACTATCAACAATTGGGAACTTGCATGAAAATGTAATTATGCTCACATATGAGCTATTCTGATAATATCAGGAAGTAAAAAATAAAAGCTTTAAATATCATTTTATTGGAATTTGATCTGCAAAGGAGCCATGGGAGAAAATAATGCATCCTTATTGGTCTGGCATCACTGTCTATGTTACAAAATAATAAATTATGTTGCGCCATGTAAAATGCAAAAACTATTTATTTCTCTTATAGTTAAATGCAAGTTTTATGTGGCAGAATGTTTTCAATCAACATGAATTCTGATCAGATGTTGAAGCTGAAAGTTTCCAAATTGTGTATAGTTCCTCTGTACACAAATACATTGCATACCTCCAGGAAACTGTATGTTCATGTGCTAAAAAAGTGTAATCAGGAAGAAAATTATTTTGCCATGGCCAAGGAATGTCAAATATATTTTAGAGAATTCTACAGTGTCAAAAGTCTACCAGTAATGAAAGGTAATTAAACAAACATAAAAATAAATAAATTTGCTTGTTTCATAATGCAATTAATTAAAAAAAAAAAGGAAGGTAATTTAAGCTTTTGGCCACAATGGTCAGGAAAATTCTCCCCCTTTATCATCCTGTAAGTGAAGATTGCAGATCGATTTGATCAGTTGATTTTGCTAGTTTTATTTGCTATTTAGTTACTACCTACCTTAATGTGATGCACTGTAATGCACGCCACAGCATAAGGGTAACCTCAAGAATCAGTGAATCACCATGTGTTCCTTTCATGATTTTAGTTTTATAGATGCAGATTTTTCCCCAACATTCTTGAATTGGTCACATTATATGCATTACGGCAACGGCACAGAAAATGTCTTCCGACAAACTATACCTTGGGCATTTGTTTCAGACGGAAAGAATCAATAATATTAGTACATAGTGTGTATAGGTAGAACAGGGTCACTAAATTTAGATATTCTTTTTTTTCTGTTTTCTTTGTTTGTTGTTTCTTGAAGTTTAATATCCTTTAACTGGGTAGTCTGTATAGAAAGGACCTCTTTATTTATAAAGAGAGGTTAAACAGTCAGTGCATTTGTGAGGCATATAGTAGCCATACTAGACAATGAAAAAAACAGGAAACAAACAAAAGTGGAGCTGAAGAGATGCTTGTGTTCTGTAGGATTGAGAAATACATGTAAAAGAGGGTATATGTGTGAATAAAGGTGAATGAGATCTATCTATCACTGTTTGAATGTTCTGGGGCTGAAATGTGAATGTCTGATTGCAATAAATTTCTAATTGGAATGGTTATTAGTAAGGTGTTTTTCTGCTTTCAGTTAAGATGGGAGAAAAGTCTGGTTTCAAAATTATTGCTTGCAACAGAATGAATTTAAATTTTGACTTACGCTTGTAGGACGGAATCATGCTGCTTACTGTGATTTGTGCAGAAAAAAATTTGATATCAGAAAGTTAGGAATATATGTCTCTTAATATGCAACAGAAAAAACCACAATGCATTATTCAGAGTATCGCATCAGTTGTACAAACTAAGTTACACTTCAGTGTGATGGGTTACACAAACAAGAAGGAAAAACAGTAAAAGAATATTTCTTTGCATCGTCTTCAAAATATACAAACTGTAGAAGTGCAGAAATGTACAATTGCAGATAGTTCTACTGGCAGCAAACTGAGTTATCTAAATTCTAGCAGTGTAACACAACATACAAACTGTAGAAGTGCAGGAATGTATAATTGCAGATAGTTCTACTGGCAGCAAACTGAGTTATCTAAATTATAGCAATGTAACAAAAGATACAAACTGTAGAATTGGAGCAATGTACAATTGCAGATAGTTCTACTGACAACAAACTGAGTTATCTAAATTCTAGCAGTGTAACACAACATACAAACTGTAGAAGTGCAGGAATGTATAATTGCAGATAGTTCTACTGGCAGCAAACTGAGTTATCTAAATTATAGCAATGTAACAAAAGATACAAACTGTAGAATTGGAGCAATGTACAATTGCAGATAGTTCTACTGACAACAAACTGAGTTATCTAAATTCTAGCAGTGTAACACAACATACAAACTGTAGAAGTGCAGGAATGTATAATTGCAGATAGTTCTACTGGCAGCAAACTGAGTTATCTAAATTATAGCAATGTAACAAAAGATACAAACTGTAGAATTGGAGCAATGTACAATTGCAGATAGTTCTACTGACAACAAACTGAGTTATCTAAATTCTAGCAGTGTAACACAACATACAAACTGTAGAAGTGCAGGAATGTATAATTGCAGATAGTTCTACTGGCAGCAAACTGAGTTATCTAAATTCTAGCAGTATAACAAAAGATACAAACTGTAGAATTGGAGCAATGTACAATTGCAGATAGTTCTACTGACAACAAACTGAGTTATCTAAATTCCAGCAGTGTAACAAAGGATACAAACTGTAGAATTGGAGCAATGTACAATTGCAGATAGTTCTACTGACAACAAACTGAGTTATCTAAATTTCAGCAGTGTAACAAAGGATACAAACTGTAGAATTGGAGCAATGTATAATTGCAGATAGTTCTACTGACAACAAACTGAGTTATCTAAATTTCAGCAGTGTAACAAAGGATACAAACTGTAGAATTGGAGCAATGTATAATTGCAGATAGTTCTACTGACAACAAACTGAGTTATCTAAATTTCAGCAGTGTAACAAAGGATACAAACTGTAGAATTGGAGCAATGTATAATTGCAGATAGTTCTACTGACAACAAACTGAGTTATCTAAATTTCAGCAGTGTAACAAAGGATACAAACTGTAGAATTGGAGCAATGTATAATTGCAGATAGTTCTACTGACAACAAACTGAGTTATCTAAATTTCAGCAGTGTAACAAAGGATACAAACTGTAGAATTGGAGCAATGTATAATTGCAGATAGTTCTACTGACAACAAACTGAGTTATCTAAATTTCAGCAGTGTAACAAAGGATACAAACTGTAGAAGTGGAGCAATGTACAATTGCAGATAGTTCTACTGACAACAAACTGAGTTATCTAAATTCTAACAGTGTAACACAACATACAAACTGTAGAAGTGCAGGAATGTATAATTGCAGATAGTTCTACTGGCAGCAAACTGAGTTATCTAAATTCTAGCAGTATAACACAACATACAAACTGTAGAAGTGCAGCAATATACCATTGCAGATAGTTCTACTGGCATCAAACCGAGTTAGTCTAAATTCTAGCAATGTAATAAAAGATACAAACTGTAGAAGTGCAGCAATGTACAATTGCAGATAGTTCTACTGGCAGCAAACTGAGTTTTCTAAGTTTTAGCAATGTAACAAAAGATATAATCTGTAGAAGTGGAGCAATGTACAATTGCAGATAGTTCTACTGGCAGCAAACTGAGTTATCTACGTTTTAGCAATGTAACAAAAGATATAAGCTGTAGAAATGCAGGAATGTGAAATTGCAGATAGTTCTACTGGCAGCAAATGGAGTTATCTAAATTCTAGCAATGTAACAAAACATACAAACTGTAGAAGTGGAGCAATTTACAACTGAGCCATCTAAATTCTAGGCAATACTAGACGAGCCTATAAGGCCAAACAGATAGAATACAGTGCCAAAACTCCAAAGAAAGTTGATTGAATGTGATGTAAATATAATTGTAATGAGAATTTAATTGTTTATGACAAAGAGAATTTGCTGAGATTACTGGGAACTAGAGGACTATAACAGAAAAAAGGACTTTATGTCTTATAAAGGTGCTTGCGCTAGGGCGCAGAAGAACAAGGAAAATAACGACAAAGAGCAAACAAATGTAACATATATTTAAATATATATTAAGAGTCATATATTAAAACATACTTCACTTATGTCAGATGGTTAAGATCTGGAAATGTCTTTTTTGTTTTGTTTTGTTTTGTTTTTGTTTTTTAAAACAAAAATTTAAGGAAATCAACACATCAAAGGAAACAGATAACAAAGATTGGAAATGTAAAAAAAATGTATATATAATCCATGGGCTTTTAATAAATTTGAGAAGGCTTTCAAGGGATTTAATATTAGATTGGCTCCCCAAATCAAATAGATTTTTAATAATTTACTCCACAAAACTCTCAAAAATGGTGACCCATTCAAAATGAAATCATGAACTTACCAAATTAACTATGAGAAATTTTGCATAAAGAAAACTATAAGAAATTTAAACACCATTTTGAAGGAACACCAAAGAAATATCAATAACGTACAAACAGATGTCAGCAATGGCTTACAACTTTTGATAGGATAATCAGGAGAATGGACAAGATATTACATTCTTAAAACCTGTAATTACAGCATTACAATTGGAAATTTGGGAAAAGATTTATATTTACAAGAAAGAAAATCCCCCCAGGGGCTCACCTTTTGTGAGTACAGGTTGGGCGCACCCGGGGTACCCGAGCCATTCATCGCCATATTCATCCCTTCACCCTCATCCGGTCGAGGCTGGTTCTTCTCATGACCGGTGGACACAAGGTAGGCTCTCGTGCGTTCTTTGCATTCCATTCATACTGCACCTCACCATCGTTTCTTTCTTCCCTTGTCACTTTCCAGCCATGTCGCACCACGACATTCGCACATCTCTTTTTCTTCCTCGCTGGCCTACCTTGCGTGCGAAAGGCCCACACAGTTTTATTTCTTTTATTTTTCTTTTAATCCTCCTTGGACACAGCCTGACGGATACCCGCGCACGGGGTGCGCAGTTGGGTGAGTGGGTAATGGCGTCATCCCCACCACCCGGGGTCGTCATGTAGGGTTTGTGTTCGTATCCGCTGTTCAACTGCAGTCCCGCGGGGGGGGGGCATTGCATGAGCTGCTGACTTCTGACGGCGATTGGGTCCCTCTGTCTTATGTTCTGGGAGGTGTGACCCTGGGGTGAGTCTGGTATAGATAGGCCACTCACCCAAGCCGGGGTAACGCCCGGGAAGTCAGAGCCCGAGGTCGGAGACGGTTGCAATGGTGGAGGATTTATCTCGCTATGGAGCACCCTCCATTAATACAAACAAGCGCCGAAAAGTTATTGTAACAGAAGTAGCACCGCCGTCATCTGGTTGTTACTTGGTCATTTCAAGAACATAAGAAGGACAAAACTTTGAGAAGGTGAACCCTTTTATAATTCAGAAGGGCATAGATGCTATTGCTGGTGCGGTTCAATCCTGCACTCGTCTACGGAATGGTTCCTTATTGGCACAAACTAAGTCCGATCAGCAAAGTAAGAACTTGTTGCGCGCTACCCTTCTCCACGGTTATCCCATCCGTGTCGAGAAGCACCGCACATTGAATTCCTGTCGGGGCGTCGTTACCACCCTAAGCCTCGATGGTATATCGGACGAGGTTCTAGTAGAATATTTATCCGATCAGAAGGTGACAGACCTTTAATTTTCTGTCTGCTAATAATGAGTGTTATAATACACTTTTCACAATGAGGGAGCTGGAGCACGCTCTTCATAGCTCTAGGCACTCCGCTCCTGGCCCGGACGGCGTTCATGTCCTGATGTTAAAGCACCTTTCAGCCGACAGTAAACTCTTTCTCTTACAGGTCTATAACCGTATTTGGCAAGACGGCGTTTTTCCTTCCGTTTGGCGCGAAGCCACCATTGTCCCTATACTTAAGCCTGGGAAGGATCGCCAACTACCTTCCAGCTACGGCCCTATATCCCTCACCAGTTGCATTTGCAAGGTGATGGAGCGCATGATCAACGGGCGGTTGACATGGTGGCTTGAGTCTCAGAAACTTCTAGCGAACGCTCAATGCGGATTTCGTCGATATCGCTCTACCGTCGACCACCTGGTGTCCCTGTTGACGCATATTATGAATGGATTTCTGAGAAAATGTCAAACCGTGGCTGTGTTTTTTGACCTGGAGAAAGCTTATGACACTTGTTGGAGGGGCGGCATTTTACGTACACTTCACGCATGGAATATCCGCGGTCGTCTTCCCATATTTCTTCGGGAATTTATGACGGACCGCGTCTTTCGTGTACGTGTGGGCTCGGTTTTATCTAGTCGTTTTATTCAAGAGAACGGAGTACCGCAGGGCTCTGTACTCAGTGTCACACTTTTTGCAATTGCCACCAACCCCATTGTTGATTGTATTCCACCTGGCATTTCATCGTCCCTTTTTGTTGACGATTTTGCCTTTTATTGCAGTTCACGGCGGACCTGTCTACTCGAACGCCGACTCCAGAGCTGTATCGACCGTCTCTACGCCTGGAGTAACGCCAACGGCTTTAATTTCTCCGCCGAGGAATCCGTCTGTATCAACTTCTGGCGCCGGAAGTATTTCCCTCCGCCCTCTCTCCATCTTGGGCCAGGGATACTTCCCTTTGCAGACGAGGCGAAATTTTTGGGGTTGATATTTGATAGAAAGCTGAGCTAGATATCGCACATTTCGTTTTTAAAAGGAAAGTGTGACCGTTCTATTAATCTTTTACGTGTTTTAAGTGGCACATCCTGGGGAGCTGATCGGACCGTCCTTCGCCTTTATCGCACTTTGGTCCGATCCAAGCTTGATTACGGGTGTATTGTTTATTCGTCGGCACGTCCATCTGTGTTACGTCGATTGAATGCCATTCACCATCGTGGCATAAGAGTTGCTACAATTCAATTCAATTTCACATCTGACCGCCTTGTCCTGACCTCTTGTTTCCTATGTCAGGACGAAGTAGCCAATCTTTATTTATTTATTTCAATTTACATTTACAAATTAAAACAAATTTTTACATCAGATTTTTAAAATTACATCTAAAAATTTACCTAACTGAACAAACATAAGAGTTTAGTGCTATTCATTTATTTAAAACAAATTTTCTTAATAATTATTATTACCTCTTTCATTTAGCACTACCCTAAAATAAAATAACTAATATATTTAAAGACATAAATAATTAAACATTATAAATATAATGACAAAATCCAAATATTGCTTCTTTACAATTCAACACAATAGTTATTCCATATAACTCGAAATTAAATAACAATATATTTTATCTCTAAATGTTCAATCATTTTAAAATAGACAACAACAAAAGTATTAAAATCATTTTATACCATTCTCAAATCCATCAAGAAACAGAATGCTTGTATCTAATCTAAACATATTAAAACTTCACTTAGGATTTGAGGCTTTAAAGGTACTTAATTACGGCCGACAGAAAATGAAACATATTACATTCCTAAATGCTTCCTAGCAATTAATTCACTTCTACCCTTACAAACAATACTCTTTATCTCGAAATTGAAAATCAAAATTCTTAAATACATGACAAAAAGATTTTATTGACTACTGTAAAATGTTCATTTACAAAAGTTCCGTGAATATCACTTCACCACGCATTTCACCTCACAAACAAAGAACCAGCCAAAGTCACTTACTACACGATCTTCCCTCCATCTTCCTAACCTTGGGAATAAATTCTTCCCCTCAAAGTCAATCTCCTCCTACTCAAAATCCTCGTCTTTCTCGTCCACTCACTAACTACCTGCCTACCATTAACTTCCATATTAACACTTCTACATATAAGTTGCTTCTCTACATCCCTCACACCTCCCATAGCCGCCTGGTAAACTTTTCCATCCCTAATTAACCTCTTCCTTCCTATTATATATTCATCTCCCTTCTTAAAGCACCTGCTCTATTACTTCTTTCCAAAGCCATATTCTTTAATGCAATTGTCGAAATCTTATTCGCTATTTTGCTCATAATCTCAAAAAGTGTTCTACTCCTCATTATTCTCCCAATTTGTTTTCCTTCCAATTTCCTTCTTAAATCGCTTAATTCCTCATTATATTTCGTACATTCAAAAAACACATGTTCAGGCGAGTCCACTATACTACAACTGTCACATAAATCTGTACTTCTCTTCCCAATTCTATGTAAATAGTTGGAAAAAGGACCATGTCCAGTCATATAATGTATAATGCATTTATTTGGTTTGACATAATCTAACTTAAGTCTTTCCTGAATATTAGGGAAGATTTCATATACTCTTCTCCCTTCCTCTATCCTATCCCATTCCTTTTGCCATTCACTTAGCAATTTAGCCTTCATTTCCTTCAAATTGCTGCAACTGCCTCCAATGATTTCCTCAACCTTATTCATTTTCTTTTTCTTTAGCCAATATTTGGCTCCTCTTAATCTGATAATTAAATCAGCTGGCCATATCCCCAAAATGACTAATAAAGCCAGTGTAGGTGAAGTGTTTACTGCACCAGTAAGTTTCAGTAAGAGTTGCTACAGTGGCTTTTCCAACTAGTCCTGTACCCAGTTTATACACAGAAGCTGCAGAGCCTCCGCTGTCTTTCCGGCGTGAGATCCTTTAGTGCAGCTATGCTTGTCGGCTCTCAAGCTTGCCTAACCACCCGTCCTTCGATTTATTTTACGAGGATTCGCTTCATCGACAATATTTCGTTAGCTCCTCTGCATTACCACCTCCAAGGGTTCGATTTCGACAACTCCTTCGGCATTTGGACGTTACGCCAGCGCCGGCCCTTCCCAGGGGGGAAACGCTTTTTCCTCCATGGTTGCGCGCTGAGGCCCACTGTCACCTTGGGCTAACGTCGATGCCGAAGACTGAGACCCCTTCTTCAGTCTTTAGATCGGCTTTTTTAGAAGTCCGGGCGCAATTCGGGGATTTTCATTTTTTTTTTACCGATGGATCTAAGACTGATGCTGGAGTTGGATGTGCCTTTGTTTTTGGTCAATGTAGTTTTACGTTTCGTTTACCTGGACAATGTTCAATTTTTACCACCCAACTTTTTAGCATTTATCAATCTGTTTTATACATTCAGCGGCACGGATTGCGGCACTGTATTATTTGTACGGACTCTCTGAGTGTCCTTCAGAGTATTAACGCGCTGTACCATTACCACCCACTCGTACAGCGCATACATGACCTGCTCCACTCGCTTGGTGTCTCTGGCATCAGCGTCTCCTTCATGTGGATTCCAGGTCATGTGGGCATCTCAGGTAACGAGTCTGCCAAATCGGCGATTTTATTACCCAGTTCTTTTACTTCTGTTGTTCCCTCTACAGATTTGTTTGTTATTTTACGTGGCCGCATCCTCCTGCTTTGGAGGGATGAGTGGACGGCCCTCCGAGGGAACAAGTTACGGGAGGTTAAGCCTCTCCCGTTACTCTGGGGTACCTCTTCTCGTTTGTGTCGTCGGGAAGAGGTAATTTTAGCTCGTTTACGGATTGGACATTGTCTGTTTAGTCATAGGTATCTGCTCAGTGGTGACCCCGCCCCACTCTGTGAGCAGTGTGATGTGCCCTTAACGGTGCGTCACATTTTAGAATACTCAGGTTTTAGCTCCATTGCGCGTTCGTGTTGGTCTGCCAGTTGGCATAGCCAACGTTTTGGCGGACGACACGCGTATTGTAGAATGTGTTTTACGTTTTATTAGTGACAGTGATTTTAATCTGCGCATTTGATGCGTTGAGCGTCCTTTAGCTTTGTTATTTTATTCTGTATGTTTTAATAGGGACTCTACTCCCCAGTGGACATATAGCGCTCATGTCCCTCATATTCTACAGTTCTTGACACGCTTTAATCTTTTATTGCCAATGCTTTTAGTGTGTTGGTTTTTCGGGTTTTTGTATTGTTATTATTGTTGTTATTATTGAATTATTGTTATTTTTAGCTTTTTGGACATCGCGGGTTTGTGTCCCGTTTTTTAATTATGCGGTTCTTTTACCCGTCCTTTATATTTTATACATTGTAAGGGCGCTGATGACCTTAGCAGTTTAGCGCCCTTAAACCGCATATCATCATCATCATCAAGAAAGAAGATAATTTGTTGATCTTTGCGATCCTACTGCCAAACGAACTAATGAAGTTGTGTAGAACTAGAGGGCATTAAGGTCACAGTACATTAGATGAGGTCACCAAACAACTGAGAATGGTGTTGAATGTATCCAAAAAATATTTCCTGGTCTTATCCATCTAACATAAGAGAAGTATGCTGTAATACGTGACTCATTATGTATTTTAATATGTATATTGTCTTTTTCAGTAGTGCTTCGAATCTTAATAATTTTAAGAAATTTAAATGCAAACTAGCTTTTATTTTACAATAATGGGATTCAGAAGAGGGAGTGTCAGAAGTGTTTATAAATGCTCTGTGTGTTAGCAATGTTCCTCTGAAAAAGGCTACGGAAATGAGAAATGCTTCTGGTTCTTTTTCTTATCAAGAAATGAGGGGAAACATTCTCAACCAATAAACTGTCAGAAGATGATGTGAAATGAGTAAAAGGTCCCATTGAGAGCTTTCTAAAAAAGGATTCTCACTACATACCTAAGTCATCTCCAAGGAAATATCTAGACAGTGATTCTTCAGTAGCTAAAATGTATTCACTCTTTGAAGAAATTTGTTATGAAAGAGGTGGAAAACCTCCCAGTTTGACCATATATAGAGTAGTTAACTTACATTCGAACCCATTCACGGCCTCTCCCTTCTTCACTACTCCCGCACCAGCTGCCGGGACTTTGGACTGGCAATGCCTGCTAGAAAGTGTGCTGGTGCCAACTCTCATTGGTATTGCTGTCATTCAGTGTGCTTCTGTCGTGCAGTAAACATGGTGTGTCACTTATCTGTGGAAGAATGTGTGTTTATTGGTAAAGTTTACATCAAGCATGAATCTGCTCGCGGTGTGCGCAGGGAGTTTGTTGAAAAGTTTCCAAACTCTCCACCACCTGCAAGCTCAACCGTACATGCGATGGTAAATAAATTTTTAAGCTTCGGGTTTGGTGTTGGACAAGAAACATTCGAGTAAGAGGTGAGTGTTAACTGAAAATAAACTGGATCACATTGGTGCCACTTTGGAGTGTTTGCCTCGAAAATTGCTGAAAAAACCAGCGCAGCAAACAGGTGTATCTCGATCTTCTGCGAGAAATGCTACACGTCTGTTGAAACTGAAGCCCTATTGCTACACACGAGTGCAAGCATTAAAGCCAAATGATCCCGCTAAACGTGTGAATTATTGGAACTGGTTTTTCCATTCCTTGGAAAGGGGTTTCATTGACCCACAGTTTTGTATTTCACTGATGAATCTGGGTTTCATTTAAGTGGACATGTGAATACTCACAACAGTCAATACTGGGCTTCAGAGAAACCAGTGCTACTGGTTTATGATCAGAAAACTGGAGTGTGGTGCGGCGTTGTCACCACGCATAGCCTCGATGGCATATCGGACGAGGACCTGGTCGAATATCTTGCAGACCAGAAGGTGACAGCGGTTCATCGAGTGCAGGCCAAACGCGACGGCGTATTGGTACCCACTCGTACCCTGTTTCTAACATTTGATGGCGTCGATCTGCCCACGAGCATTTCCGCAGGGTACGAACGGATTTCTGTGAGGCCTTGTATTCCTAGACCTCTGCGTTGTTTTAAGTGCCAACGTTTTGGGCATACGCAAGTCTCATGTAAGAGTGCCGTTAACATCTGTGCAACATGTAGCCAGCCCTCACACGAAGGTACCTGTTCAACAGCCCCCGTCTCCGTTAATTGTAAAGGGTCACATTCTGCTTCATTTGGCGACTGTCCGCGGTATTTGGACGAGAAGGCGATCCAGGAGATCCGGGTAAAGGAGAAACTCTCCTTCGCCGAAGCCCGGAGGCGTTACCATGCGCGCCAACCTTCGCTCCTGCGATCGGGAACATTCAGTTCTATTGTTGCCTCGCCCATACCCCGGAAGGATGCTGGGACTCAAACTTGGACCATGGCTGCTTTAACCGCCACTACCATCCGGCCGTCCAAGTCTGCTACTGTTACCAAGCCCTATAAACCTGGTCCAAATTCTATGAAGTCACAAGTCACAAGCCACTGACAAAAAGCCGAAGCAGAAACTTCGAAGAGAAGACTTTTTAAAAGACCCTCCGCGTGTTCACAGCAAGCATAATTCACCTTCTCCTCGGAGGTCGCAGTCCCAGAAAGATCCTGGGACAAGCCGCGCTCAGCGGCACCCCTCACCCATCGCCACCCAGAACCGATTCACGGCGCTTGAATCGGTTTCTGGCTCTGAGCGCGTGGGCCCTCCCGTCGAGGAGGCTATGGAGTCTGACCAACTCCATACCAAAAGCCCGAGCCCAAAGGTTAAACAAAAGGTAATTTTATGCCGCCCTTCTAAGTAGACAGTTTATCCCTTTTTTCTTAATAGCTATCCTGACCTGGAATGTACGTGGTGTACGATCGCATAGGGCGGAACTGCAACTTTTATTGCGTTCCCATTCGCCTATGGTCGTGTGTTTGCAGGAGACTAAGCTTCGCCCTCACGATCCTTTTGATCTCCGAGGATATACACCGGTTCGCTACGACCTTGAACCGGAGGAGGCTTCTCCTGCTCATGGGGGTGTCATGTTGTTAGTGCGTAACGACGTTCATTTTAAACCTGTCACACTTACATCCGACTTGCAAGCTGTTGCCGTTCGCCGGCTTTTTGTTTTCTGTTTGCTCTGTGTATTCACCTCCATCGTCTCCCGTCGCTCCCGCGGACATTCGAGCTCTCCTGTCCGCTCTCCCAACACCATTTCTTCTGTTGGGAGATTTTAATGCCCATCACCCACTGTGGGGTTCGCCAAGGGCTTGTGCGAGGGGAACTCTTCTTTCCGACAATTTTTACCAGTTCAATCTTTCCATCCTCAATACAGGTGCACCTACTTTTATTTCTGATTCTTCTGGTACATTCTCTCACCTAGACCTTGCCATTTGCTCACTCTAGCTTGCTCGTCGTCTTCAGTGGAACGTCGTCGCTGACACCTACTCCAGCGACCATTACCCCTGCATCGTTTCTCTTCTATCGCACCACGTACAGCATTCCAGAGTACCTACCTGGATATTCTCAAAAGCCGACTGGAGCTTGTAGTCCACCCTCGTGCATTTTTACGATCAGCCCTTCTCCGACATTAACCAACTAGTGCAGCACCTTACGTCTACGATTTTCTCTGCCGCCGAACGCGCAATTCCCCGTTCATCCTCTCAACCTCGGCGGCCACTTATTCCGTGGTGGAACGAGGATTGTCGGGACGCCCTTCGTGCCCGTAGGACTGCACTTAGGGTGTTTCGGTGACACCCTACACTTGATAATTTGGTGACTTTTAAACAATCGCGCACCAGGGCTCGTCGCATTATTCAGGATAGCAAGAAGGCGTCGTGGACTCGTTTTGTCGAGTCTTTTAATCGCTTTACGCCTTCATCTGTTGTTTAAGATAAACTTCGTCGCTTCTCAGGTAAAGTGTCGCATTGTACTGTTTCTGGCCTTCAAGTTTCCAATGCCACTATAGTGGATCCGGCTGCCATCGCTAACACTCTGGGTGCTGCCTTTGAGGCGGTATCCAGTTCAGACCATTATTCCGCCGGCTTTCGCTCTATCAAAGACCGGCTGGATTCCGCCACCTTTAATTTTCGGTCTGCTAATATTGAGTGTTATAATGAAGTTTTCACAATGAGGGAGCTAGAGCACGCTCTTCATTGCTCTAGGCACTCCGCTCCTGGGCCGGACGGCATTCATGTCCTGATGTTAAAGAACCTTTCAGCCGACAGTAAACTCTTTCTCTTACAGGTCTATAACCGTATTTGGCAAGACGGCCTTTTTCCTTCCGTTTGGCGCGAAGCCACCATTGTCCCTATACTTAAGCCTGGGAAGGATCGCCAACTACCTTCCAGCTACCGCCCTATCTCCCTCACCAGTTGCATTTGCAAGGTGATGGAGCGCATGATAAACGGGCGGTTGACATGGTGGCTTGAGTCTCAGAAACTTCTAGGGAACGCTCAGTGCGGATTTCGTCACTATCGCTCTACCGTCGAACATCTGGTGTCCCTGTCGACGCATGTTATGAATGGATTTCTGAGAAAGTGTCAAACTGTGGCTGTGTTTTTTGACCTGGAGAAAGCTTATGACACTTGTTGGAGGGGCGGCATTTTACGTACACTTCACGCATGGAATATCCGCGGTCGTCTTCCCATATTTCTTCGGGAATTTATGACGGACCGCGTCTTTCGTGTACGTGTGGGCTCGGTTTTATCTAGTCGTTTTATTCAAGAGAACGGAGTACCGCAGGGCTCTGTACTCAGTGTCACACGTTTTGCAATTGCCACCAACCCCATTGTTGATTGTATTCCACCTGGCATTTCATCCTCCCTTTTTGTTGACGATTTTGCCATTTATTGCAGTTCATGGCGGACGTGTCTACTTGAACGCCGTCTCCAGAGCTGTATCGACCGTCTCTACGCCTGGAGTAACGCCAACGGCTTTAATTTCTCCGCCGAGGAATCCGTCTGTATCAACTTCTGGCGCCGGAAGTATTTCCCTCCGCCCTGTCTCCATCTTGGGCCAGGGATACTTCCCTTTGCAGACGAGGCGAAATTTTTGGGGTTGATATTTGATAGAAAGCTGAGCTGGATATCGCACATTTCGTTTTTAAAAGGAAAGTGTGACCGTTCTATTAATCTTTTACGTGTTTTAAGTGGCACATCCTGGGAGCTGATCGGACCGTCCTTCGCCTTTATCGCACTTTGGTCCGATCCAAGCTTGATTACGGGTGTATTGTTTATTCGTCGGCACGTCCATCTGTGTTACGTTGATTGAATGCCATTCACCATCGTGGCATAAGGGTTGCTACAGTGGCTTTTCCAACTAGTCCTGTACCCAGTTTATACACAGAAGCTGCAGAGCCTCCGCTATCTTTCCGGCGTGAGATCCTTTTGTGCAGCTATGCTTGTCGGCTCTCAAGCTTGCCTAACCACCCGTCCTTCGATTTATTTTACGAGGATTCGCTTCATCGACAATATTTCGTTAGCTCCTCTGCATTACTACCTCCAGAGGTTCGATTTCGACAACTCCTTCGGCATTTGGACGTTACGCCAGCGCCGGCCCTTCCCAGGGGGGAAACGCTTTTTCCTCCATGGTTGCGCGCTGAGGCCCACTGTCACCTTGGGCTAACGTCGATGCCGAAGACTGAGACCCCTTCTTCAGTCTTTAGATCGGCTTTTTTAGAAGTCCGGGCGCAATTCGGGGATTTTCATTTTTTTTTACCGATGGATCTAAGACTGATGCTGGAGTTGGATGTGCCTTTGTTTTTGGTCAATGTAGTTTTACGTTTCGTTTACCTGGACAATGTTCAATTTTTACCGCCCAACTTTTTAGCATTTATCAATCTGTTTTATACATTCAGCGGCACGGCTTGCGGCACTATTATTTGTACGGACTCTCTGAGTGTCCTTCAGAGTATTAACGCGCTGTACCATTACCACCCACTCGTACAGCGCATACATGACCTGCTCCACTCGCTTGGTGTCTCTGGCATCAGCGTCTCCTTCATGTGGATTCCAGGTCATGTGGGCATCTGAGGTAACGAGTCTGCCAAATCGGCGATTTTATTACCCAGTTCTTTTACTTCTGTTGTTCCCTCTACAGATTTGTTTGTTATTTTACGTGGCCGCATCCTCCTGCTTTGGAGGGATGAGTGGACGGCCCTCCGAGGGAACAAGTTACGGGAGGTTAAGCCTCTCCCGTTACTCTGGGGTACCTCTTCTCGTTTGTGTCGTCGGGAAGAGGTAATTTTAGCTCGTTTACGGATTGGACATTGTCTGTTTAGTCATAGGTATCTGCTCAGTGGTGACCCCGCCCCACTCTGTGAGCAGTGTGATGTGCCCTTAACGGTGCGTCACATTTTAGAATACTCAGGTTTTAGCTCCATTGCGCGTTCGTGTTGGTCTGCCAGTTGGCATAGCCAACGTTTTGGCGGACGACGTGCGTATTGTAGAATGTGTTTTACGTTTTATTAGTGACAGTGATTTTAATCTGCGCATTTGATGCGTTGAGCGTCCTTTAGCTTTGTTATTTTATTCTGTATGTTTTAATAGGGACTCTACTCCCCAGTGGACATATGGCGCTCATGTCCCTCGTATTCTACAGTTCTTGACACGCTTTAATCTTTTATTGCCTATGCTTTTAGTGTGTTGGTTTTTCGGATATTTGTATTATTATTATTGTTGTTATTGTTATTATTGTTATTATTGAATTATTGTTATTTTTAGCTTTTTGGACATCGCGGGTTTGTGTCCCGTTTTTTAGATATGCGGTTCTTTTACCCGTCTTTTATATTTTGACTTTATATTTTATACATTGTAAGGGCGCTGATGACCTTAGCAGATGCCCTTAAACCGCATATCATCATCATCAAGAAAGAAAATAATTTGTTGATCTTTGCGAACCTACTGCCAAACGAACTAATGAAGTTGTGTAGAACTAGAGGGCATTAAGGTCACAGTACATTAGATGAGGTCACCAAGCAACTGAGAATGGCGTTGAATGTATCCAAAAAATATTTCCTGGTCTTATCCATCTAACATAAGAGAAGTATGCTGTAATACGTGACTCATTATGTATTTTAATATGTATATTGTCTTTTTCAGTAGTGCTTCGAATCTTAATAATTTTAAGAAATTTAAATGCAAACTAGCTTTTATTTTACAATAATGGGATTCAGAAGAGGGAGTGTCAGAAGTGTTTCTAAATGCTCTGTGTGTTAGCAATGTTCCTCTGAAAAAGGCTACGGAAATGAGAAATGCTTCTGGTTCTTTTTCTTATCAAGAAATGAGGGGAAACATTCTCAACGAAATAAACTGTCAGAAGATGATGTGAAATAAGTAAAAGGTCCCATTGAGAGCTTTCCAAAAAAGGATTCTCACTACATACCTAAGTGCATCTCCAAGGAAATATCTAGACAGTGATTCTTCAGTAGCTAAAATGTATTCACTCTTTGAAGAAATTTGTTATGAAAGAGGTGGAAAACCTCCCAGTTTGACCATATATAGAGTAGTTAACTTACATTCGAACCCATTCACGGCCTCTCCCTTCTTCACTACTCCCGCACCAGCTGCCGGGACTTTGGACTGGCAATGCCTGCTAGAAAGTGTGCTGGTGCCAACTCTCATTGGTATTGCTGTCTTTCAGTGTGCTTCTGTCGTGCAGTAAACATGGTGTGTCACTTATCTGTGGAAGAATGTGTGTTTATTGGTAAAGTTTACATCAAGCATGAATCTGCTCGCGGTGTGCGCAGGGAGTTTGTTGAAAAGTTTCCAAACTCTCCACCACCTGCAAGGTCAACCGTACATGCCATGGTAAATAAATTTTTAAACTTCGGGTTTGGTGTTGGACAAGAAACATTCGAGTAAGAGGTGAGTGTTAACTGAAAATAAACTGGATGACATTGGTGCCACTTTGGAGTGTTTGCCTCGAAAATTGCTGAAAAAACTAGCGCAGCAAACAGGTGTATCTCTATCTTCTGCGAGAAATGCTACACGTCTGTTGAAACTGAAGCCCTATTGCTACACACGAGTGCAAGCATTAAAGCCAAATGATCCCGCTAAACGTGTGAATTATTGGAACTGGTTTTTCCATTCCGTGGAAAGGGGTTTCATTGACCCACAGTTTTGTATTTCACTGATGAATCTGGGTTTCATTTAAGTGGACATGTGAATACTCACAACAGTCAATACTGGGCTTCAGAAAAACCAGTGCTACTGGTTTATGATCAGAAAACTGGAGTGTGGTGTGGCGTTGTCACCACGCATAGCCTCGATGGCATATCGGACGAGGACCTGGTCGAATATCTTGCAGACCAGAAGGTGACAGCGGTTCATCGAGTGCAGGCCAAACGCGACGGCGTATTGGTACCCACTCGTACCCTGTTTCTAACATTTGATGGCGTCGATCTGCCCACGAGCATTTCCTCAGGGTACGAACGGATTTCTGTGAGGCCTTATATTCCTAGACCTCTGCGTTGTTTTAAGTGCCAACGTTTTGGGCATACGCAAGTCTCATGTAAGAGTGCCGTTAACATCTGTGCAACATGTAGCCAGCCCTCACACGAAGGTACCTGTTCAACAGCCCCCGTCTCCGTTAATTGTAAAGGGTCACATTCTGCTTCATTTGGCGACTGTCCGCGGTATTTGGACGAGAAGGCGATCCAGGAGATCCAGTAAAGGAGAAACTCTCCTTCGCCGAAGCCCGGAGGCGTTACCATGCGCGCCAACCTTCGCTCCTGCGATCGGGAACATTCAGTTCTATTGTTGCCTCGCCCATACCCCGGAAGGATGCTGGGACTGAAACTTAGACCATGGCTGCTTTAACCGCCACTACCATCCGGCCGTCCAAGTCTGCTACTGTTACCAAGCCCTATAAACCTGGTCCAAAGTCTATGAAGTCACAAGTCACAAGCCACTGACAAAAAGCCGAAGCAGAAACTTCGAAGAGAAGACTTTTTAAAAGACCCTCCGCGTGTTCACAGCAAGCATAATTCACCTTCTCCTCGGAGGTCGCAGTCCCAGAAAGATCCTGGGACAAGCCGCGCTCAGCGGCACCCCTCACCCATCGCCACCCAAAACCGATTCACGGCGCTTGAATCGGTTTCTGGCTCTGAGCGCGTGGGCCCTCCCTTCGAGGAGGCTATGGAGTCTGACCAACTCCATACCAAAAGCCCGAGCCCAAAGGTTAAACAAATGGTAATTTTATGCCGCCCTTCTAAGTAGACAGTTTATCCCTTTTTTCCTAATAGCTATCCTGACCTGGAATGTACGTGGTGTACGATCGCATAGGGCGGAACTGCAACTTTTATTGCGTTCCCATTCGCCTATGGTCGTGTGTTTGCAGGAGACTAAGCTTCGCCCTCACGATCCTTTTGATCTCCGAGGATATACTCCGGTTCCCTACGACCTTGAACCGGAGGAGGCTTCTCCTGCTCATGGAGGTGTCATGTTGTTAGTGCGTAACGACGTTCATTTTAAACCTGTCACACTTACATCCTACTTGCAAGCTGTTGCCGTTCGCCGGCTTTTTGTTTTCTGTTTGCTCTGTGTATTCACCTCCATCGTCTCCCGTCGCTCCCGCGGACATTCGAGCTCTCCTGTCCGCTCTCCCAACACCATTTCTTCTGTTGGGAGATTTTAATGTCCATCACCCACTGTGGGGTTCGCCAAGGGGTTGTGCGAGGGGAACTCTTCTTTCCGACATTTTTTACCAGTTCAATCTTTCCATCCTCAATACAGGTGCACCTACTTTTATTTCTGATTCTTCTGGTACATTCTCTCACCTAGACCTTGCCATTTGCTCACTCCAGCTTGCTCGTCGTCTTCAGTGGAACGTCGTCGCTGACACCTACTCCAGCGACCATTACCCCTGCATCGTTTCTCTTCTATCGCACCACGTACAGCATTCCAGAGTACCTACCTGGATATTCTCAAAAGCCGACTGGAGCTTGTATTCCACCCTCGTGCATTTTTACGATCAGCCCTTCTCCGACATTAACCAACTAGTGCAGCACCTTACGTCTACGATTTTCTCTGCCGCCGAACGCGCAATTCCCCGTTCATCCTCTCAACCTCGGCGGCCACCTATTCCGTGGTGGAACGAGGATTGTCGGGACGCCGTTCGTGCCCGTAGGACTGCACTTAGGGTGTTTCGGTGACACCCTACACTTGATAATTTGGTGACTTTTAAACAATCGCGCACCAGGGCTCGTCGCATTATTCAGGATAGCAAGAAGGCGTCGTGGACTCGTTTTGTTGAGTCTTTTAATCGCTTTACGCCTTCATCTGTTGTTTAAGATAAACTTCGTCGCTTCTCAGGTAAAGTGTCGCATTGTACTGTTTCTGGCCTTCAAGTTTCCAATGCCACTATAGTGGATCCGGCTGCCATCGCTAACACTCTGGGTGCTGCCTTTGAGGCGGTATCCAGTTCAGACCATTATTCCGCCGGCTTTCGCTCTATCAAAGACCGGCTGGATTCCGCCACCTTTAATTTTCGGTCTGCTAATATTGAGTGTTATAATGAAGTTTTCACAATGAGGGAGCTAGAGCACGCTCTTCATTGCTCTCGGCACTCCGCTCCTGGGCCGGACGGCATTCATGTCCTGATGTTAAAGAACCTTTCAGCCGACAGTAAACTCTTTCTCTTACAGGTCTATAACCGTATTTGGCAAGACGGCCTTTTTCCTTCCGTTTGGCGCGAAGCCACCATTGTCCCTATACTTAAGCCTGGGAAGGATCGCCAACTACCTTCCAGCTACCGCCCTATCTCCCTCACCAGTTGCATTTGCAAGGTGATGGAGCGCATGATAAACGGGCGGTTGACATGGTGGCTTGAGTCTCAGAAACTTCTAGGGAACGCTCAGTGCGGATTTCGTCACTATCGCTCTACCGTCGAACATCTGGTGTCCCTGTCGACGCATGTTATGAATGGATTTCTGAGAAAGTGTCAAACTGTGGCTGTGTTTTTTGACCTGGAGAAAGCTTATGACACTTGTTGGAGGGGCGGCATTTTACGTACACTTCACGCATGGAATATCCGCGGTCGTCTTCCCATATTTCTTCGGGAGTTCATGACGGACCGCGTTTTTCGTGTACGTGTGGGTTCGGTTTTATCTCGTCATTTTATTCAAGAGAACGCAGTACCGCAGGGCTCTGTACTCAGTGTCACACTTTTTGCGATTGCTATCAACCCCATTGTTAATTGTATTCCACCTGACATTTCATCGTCCCTTTTTGTTGATGATTTTGCCATTTATTGCAGTTCATGGCGGACCTGTCTACTTGAACGCCGTCTCCAGAGCTGTATCGACCGTCTCTACGCCTGGAGTAACGCTAACGGCTTTAATTTTCCGCCGAGAAATCCGTCTGCATCAACTTCTGGCGCAGGAAGTATTTCCCTCCGCCCTCTCTCCATCTAGGGCCAGGGATCCTTCCGTTTGCAGACGAGGCGAAATTTTTGGGGTTGATCTTTGATAGAAAGTTGTGTTGGAACTCGCACATTTCTTTTTTAAAAGCAAAGTGTGACCGTTCTCTTAATCTTTTACGTGTTTTAAGTGGCACATCCTGGGGAGCTGATCGGACCCATCCTTCTGCGTCTATATCGCTCTTTGGTCCGATCCAAACTTGATTACGGGTGTATTGTCTTTTCATCGGCACGTCCATCTGTGTTACGTCGCTTGAATCCCATTCATCATCGTGGTATTAGAGTCGCTACAGGGGCCTTTCCAACTAGCCCCGTGCCCAGTATTTACGCTGAAGCTGCAGAGCCTCCGCTGTCCTCCAGGCGTGAGATGCTCTTGTGTAGCTATGCCTGTCGACTCTCCAGCTTGCCTGACCACCCGTCCTTCGCGGCATTTTACGAGGATTCGCTTGATCGGCAATATTTAGTTAGCTCCTCTGCATTGCTCCCTCCTGGGGTTAGAATTCGTCAGCTTCTTCGGCAATTGAACGTTACGCCAGCGCCGGCCCTTCCAAGGGGGAAACGCGTTTTCCTCCATGGTTGCGCGCTGAGGCCCTCTGTCACCGGGTTATCGTCGATGCCGAAGAATGAGACCCCTTCTTCAGTCTTTAGATCAGCGTTTTTAGATCTTCAGTCGCAATTAGGGGACTTTGATTTTATCTTTACTGATGGATCTAAGACTGATGCTGGAGTAGGATGTGCCTTTTTTTGTGGTGGAAATAGTTTTACCTTTCGTTTACCAGAGCAATGTTCGATTTTTACCGCCGAACTTTTTAGCATTTATCAGTCTCTTTTATACATTCAGCGGCACGACTTACGGCACTGTTTTATTTGTTCCGACTCCCTGAGTGCTCTTCAAAGTATTAGCTCGCTGTACAGTTACCACCCGCTCGTACAGCGCATTCATGACCTGCTCCACTCGCTTGGTGTCTCTGGCATCAGCGTCTCCTTCATGTGGATTCCAGGTCATGTGGGCATCTCAGGTAATGAGTCTGCCGACGCCGCTGCCAAATCGGCGATTTTAGCACCCAGAAGTTTTACCTCTGTTGTTCCCTCGTCAGATTTGTTTATTGTTTTACGTCGCCGCATCCTCTCGCTTTGGAGCGATGAGTGGACGGCCGTCCGGGGGAACAAGTTGCGGGAGGTTAAACCTCTCCCGTTAGTCTGGGCTACCTCTTACCTTGCTTCTCGTCCGGAAGAGGTAATTTTAACACGCCTTCGTATCGGACATTGCATTTTTAGTCATAAGTATTTGCTGAGTGGTGACCCCGCACCACTCTGTCGGCAGTGTGATGCGTCCTTAACAGTGCGTCACATTTTAGAAGAGTGTCAGGTTTTAGCTCCATTGCGCGTTCGTGTTGGTCTGCCAGTTGGCAGACGACGCGCGTATTGTAGAATGTGTTTTACGTTTTATTAGTGACAGTGATTTTAATCTGCGCATTTGATGCGTTGAGCGTCCTTTCGCCTTGTTATTTTATTCTGTATGTTTTAATAGGGACTCTACTCCCCAGTGGACATATGGCGCTCATGCCCCTCGCATTCTACAGTTCTTGACACATTTTACTCTTTTATTTCTAATGTTTTTAGTGTGTTAGTTTTTGCGATTGTTGTCTTGTTGTTTTTAGCTTTTGGACATAGCGGGTTTGTGTCCCGTTTTTAATTATGCGGTTATTTTATATTTTTGGCTTTATATTTTATACATTGTAAGGGCGCTGATGACCTTAGTAGTTTAGCGCCCTTAAACCACATCTCATCTCATCTCATATAAAAGTATCAAATCATTCAGCTGTCAGTTCCAAGATATTGTTTCTTCAACACAAATATGCCTTTCTGAGTTAGTGATAATCACATGCTGGCAAATCTGCTGGAGAAAGTCAGTACATGCAAGGCTTATATGGCACTCTTTGGTCCTGTGTATTCCATAAATGAAGGTCCTGTGAAGTATTCAGCATTCTGGGCATTTCAGAATGTTTTCTGTCAGGTGCATTACATTTTGAGGTTTAATTAAACAGAAATATTGGTTTTGAGAAATTCAGAAATGATTTTTGCATTGCACTACATGAATGATGTGATGGAGACAAAGCTTATGTTCAAACACAATATCTGGCCACACAAACATAGCACTGTCTGCTTCAATTTTATATTTTGTAGGAAATGTTTTGTACAATTGAAAATATATCTATTTCTTGCAACATTTCTGATATAATAGCTCACAGTTTTTCTTCATGTTTACACTTTACTTCTTTCTAGGTAGAGGAAGTACAGTATGTAACCCTAAAGTTTGATAAGTAGCACTCTCACCCAACATAAACACCAAAAGCACTATTGTCAGTAATCAGAATCTTTTACAAGTTTTGTTTCTCCCCACTTCCAGAACACACTGGAATGTGCTGTGGATATTTTCAAGGGCTATAGAAGTGAGTGCTTTCACAAGTGAGTCATTGAGTATTTCTGGTGTAATGAAAGGTGCTGTTCTCCAAGTGAGTTTGTGATGTGCAGAGAGTGCTGCTACTGCAAGAGATTTGAAATGTCTTGCGTCCGATCCTCCAGTGGTTGTACCCTCCAGAAGAAGAGACTGCAGTGAGAGTATTTCAATTTGACAGTGAAAAGTTGAGCTAGTTCACATTAGTGAGTGAAGTGACAGCAAGAAGTTAATGAAGAGACACTTACAAGCTGGATAACTCTCTCTCTTTCTCTCTTTATATATATATTTACAGTGCCTTATTTTCGACTCCTGGCCGGCAGCTTGGTGGATGTGGATGCATGCGCACAGTGCTTTTAACCGGTTGTGCTCCCGTTGTTCTGCCTACACTCCATGTGGCCGTGCATGTGCGACCATTGCTAATGTGAGTTCATGTTTTGTTCTTTGTGATTAAAGTGTGATATTGCTGTTATAATGCCAAGAAGTGCATTTGCTTCAGAACATCGCTTACTCATTTATGATTCCTACATACGAGCAGAGTCTTGTAGACAAGTGACACGGCTAAGAAACACAAAGTAACTCGCCATTTTCTTACAGAGCAAAACTCGATGAGATAGGACAAGGTTAGAACATAGCCCAAAAAAATCTCTGAGTAGGCTATCACAGGAAGCAGGAGTTTCATAATTCTTGGCTTGGAAAGCTACTGAACGTTTAAAACTAAAACCTTATAAGATAACCATAGTTCAGGAACTGTAACCACATGATACTGTGAGTGGAGTAAACTTCTGCATTTGGGTGTCGGGTAATGATGGTTCTATGGACTCAAAGTTAATTTTTTTTCACAGACGAAGCATGGTTTTCTTTAAATCGCCATGTATCAAAACAACAGATACTGGAGTGCAGAAGAACACGATATTATATACAAAATGCCATTGCATGACTAGCAAATTGGTGTTTGGTGTGCAGTGAATGCGTACTGAATTATAGGGCGTATATTCTTTGAGGACACAGTTAATGGACAGAGGTACAGGGATACAATAATCCTGGAATATTTGTATGACAGTGAATGCGTACTGAATTATAGGGCCTATATTCTTTGAGGACACAGTTAATGGTCAGAGGTACAGGGATACAATAATCCTGGAATGTTTGTATGACAGTGAATGCGTACTGAATTATAGGGCCTATATTCTTTGAGGACACAGTTAATGGACAGAGGTACAGGCATACAATAATCCTGGAATGTTTGTATGACAGTGAATGCGTACTGAATTATAGGGCCTATATTCTTTGAGGACACAGTTAATGGACAGAGGTACAGGGATACAATAATCCTGGAATATTTGTGTGACATTGAATGCACACAGGCATATTTTCAACAAGACTATGCTACAGTACATACAGCTGATGTCTCATTGAAATTAATTGTGGATATTTTTGAAAATAGGGTCATCAGTAAAGGACTATGCCCACCGCGCTCCCCAGACCTTGTATGTTAATGGAAATTTTCTTAAAAGCGTGGGAGATGCATGTCAGTAGAAGGACATAATTTCCAACACCTTCTGTAATAAAGGTATGTGGTTATTGTATGCATGTAAATCTATGTGCTTGAATTGCTGGCAGGCTATACACTGGAGTTCAGGGTGTGTGAAGATTCAACTCGGTTGGCAGCAGCGTGCGGTCTTGCGGCAGCAGCAGGCCGCAAAGCAAATGGCCAGGAGTCGGAAATAAAAAACTGTATATATATTATCTTGAGGCATAAAATGTAGGTATTTTAAATAATATTTTTGTCAAGTCACCATTCTTTTGTGTCTTAGGAAGTTGGGAAGAATATGCAATACCAAGCAAAAATAAAAACCTGCTAATTAGCATTCTGGTATTGCCTCAATCTCCTGTATCCTGTTGGGAACAATTGTCATTAACACATTTCTGGCAAATACTTTCTTGATTAAGGTGAAGTGGATAAAGGTTTTTATGTCTGGTTTGTAGAACAAATTTGAAATTAAGTTACAGTGGTTAAAGAAAGCTGTTGATTATAACACAAAAGATTCTTCCTTTAGTATACAGGTGAACTGCGTATGTAAGAGGCTATGTGGTTATTGGAAGCCTATTTTTATTTAATTGTTTGTAGATGTGGAAATGTCTCTTGTCATTGAAAATAGAAAAGATAATATCACAGTGATGGATACTTAGTATTTATTGAAAATTTCCTTCTGTTTTACTTATGTATATTTTGATGAAGCCAGCCACTGATGTCATGATCTTCAACGCAAAGCTAACTGACAAAGAGGCATTGGAGAGTTTCTAGCTGATGTAAAGAATTCTAGGAAAGGCCTTCTAGCCATAATGTGACTGTTATATTGTTCTTGAGCTTTCCAGAAAATTCAGCAGCCATATATAAACGACCATTCTAACGGGTAGTCGAGTCAGTGGTGATAGTGGCATTATGTGTTGCAGCCAGTGCAAGTTGAGAAGCTCAAGTGAGTCAGTTACCAAGCGATTCCCCAAGTGAGTTGTTGAGAAGAGTTTTAATACTCTCTTCCATCTACCTCCCTTACGAAGACTCTGATCCACCATCGATAGCGGTGAGGGACCTTGTGACCCACTGCGGAGAGAATGGAAAGGTGTTAATCCTGCGGGTTGATGCCAATGCACACCACACGTTGTGGGGGAGCACTGATATCAATCCCAGAGGAGAAAGGTTATTGGAGTACTTGGTGAGTACAAACCTTAATATTCCAAATCGAGGTAATGAACCAACCTTTGTAATTTTGCAAAGGGAGGAAGTCATTGACATAACAATAGGGACTAATATTATTGAGGACCTAATTTCAAGGTGGCATGTATCATCGGAGATCACTCTCTGTGACCATAGATGCATATGCTTCAATATCAAAGCACAAGTCACTCTACCAGTGATTTACAGAAATCTGAGGAAAACTGACTGAGACGGATATAGACGAGACCTATCAGCATTGACATCGGGTATCTCAAGGAACATTTGTTCGATATTGGATGTGGAGTTTGCTGTTGATAAATTGTAATGGTCAATTCTCTTATCCTATCATCAAAATTGTCAGCCTGAGGTAGCTTACTCGCCAAGGCTTGTGCCTTGGTGGACTAAAGAGTTAAGTAGACTTAGGAAGAAAGCAAGGAAATTATTTAGGCTTGCAAAAAGAACTGTGATTGGGATTCATATAGACAAGCCCTCACCAATTATAATAAAGAATATGCAAAGTCAAAAGGATTTTGTGGAGGGAGTACTGCCAGGGGATGGAGAATGTTCCCAGCAGTGCAAGATTCATGAAACACATGGCAAAGGGTGTTAAAAAAATTGTGAGCACTATTAAACTGCCTGATGGCACATACACACAGTCTGGTTCTGAGACGCTCCTGCAACTTGCGAGGGCTCACTTTCCAGACTTTAAGATAGACAATGACAGCAATTCTGTAAAGGGTCAACCAAATCTGGACTATCTTTCTTTGGACAGAGAGGATTGGAACCTAATCAGGAGCGTAGTCAATGTCACTAAAATACGATGGGCTGTTAAGTCGTTTGGACCATATAAATCGGCAGGCCCTGATTTAATCATTCCTGCATTTCTACAATATGGTATTGATTCAGTTCAATCCCTACTTTGTGGTGTTTTTAAAGTTTGCCTAGCCTATGGATATATAACCATGGCTTGGAGACAACCAAAGGTGGTGTTTATACCTAAACCAGGGCGTCCTAGTTACGCCTAGGCCAAGGCTTATCGCCCTATAAGTCTCTCCTCTTTTATCCTTAAAACTCTGGAGAGGTTAGTGGAAAGGCACATTAGGGATGGGATTATGTTTTAATGAAACATCCATTAAACAAGTACCAATTTGCCTATCAAATAGGGAAATCAATGGAAGCAGCACTTCATCAAGTGGTCTCGACTATTGAGAAGGCGCTTAATACCACAGAAATAGCCATTGGTGCTTTTCTTGATATTGAAGGTGCGTTTGACAGGACATCTTGTGTTGTAGTGTCGAACGCTGTTTATGGACACGATGTACCTTCACTTCTTTGTGAGTCGATACATTTTGTCTTACATCATAGGAAGATAACCATGAATGTATGTGGAGAGACGCTGGATGTGTTCACGGAGAAGGGCTGCCTGCATGGGGGTGTTTTATCACCCCTGCTATGGAACCTTGTAGTGGGCACACTTCTTTGCGCACTCAATAGTGATGGTTGCTTCACAGTTGGTTTTGCAGATGATATTGCAATAATCATAAGAGGGAAATTTCTTCACATATTTGCTCAAGTGCTACAAACAGAACTTAAGAAAGTGGAAGCTTGGTGCAAGATGAATAATCTAACTGTTAATGCAAGCAAAACAGTAGTGGTACCCTTCACCAGGAGAAGGGGGTCTGATTTAACCGGACTCTCTCTCTTTGGTGAAGTAGTGCCCTATTCACACAAGTTAAATATCTTGGGCTTGTTTTAGACAGGAAATTAACTTGGAAACATCACATGGAATTATGCATTACCAAAGCCTACAGAGTGTTTTGGATATGTAGAGGTATGCTTGGTAAGACATGGGGTCTGAAACCTAGCATAGTGTATTGGATATACACTGTCATGGTGAGACCTATATTCTCTTATGCCGCACTGATGTGGTGGCCTAGAGTTAATTTAAAGGTGTGCATAAAGGAAATCTAAATTACAGAGGACCTTCTGCGTTTCAATTATGGGAGCCTTCAAAACTACTCCAACTGCAGCAATGGATATGCTGATTGGGCTCACACCTCTCCACATATGGATGAAGGCAGAAGCCATGATCGCGTATCACCATATTTGTTACCAAACCAAAGTGTGTAATACTGGACATATTAATCATCTCAAGCATCCTTGGGATAAGAATGTACAACAGATACTCAACATGGGGACTGACGTTCTTGAACCAAGATTCAAGTTTGATTTGAAATTTAAGGTCTCCTATCCACAGCAGAGGGAATGGGAAAGACTGGTAAAACCTCATAATAACAAAGGCCCAATCTGGTATACTGATGGTTCTAGAACCAAATCAGGAATGGGGGTTGGGCTTTACGGTAATAGCACCAAGATTTATTATAGTCTTGGTACCTTAGCTGCAGTTTTCCAGGCTGAGGTTTTTGCAATCCTAGCCAGTGTCATGGAAAGTATTAAAAGGAGATATAAGAATAGAAGTGTTCTTATCCTCTCAGACAGTCAAGCTGCTCTTAAAGCACTTGAATCACCATCAATAAAATCAAAGCTCATCTCAGAATGCCGGGAATCCTTAATGACACTGGCTGAACACAATAAGGTTCAACTTATGTGGGTGCCAGAACACACAGGTATACCAGGTAATGAGAAAGCAGATGAAGCAGCTAAGATTGGAAGCAAAATCCCATTTTTTGGTCCGGAGCTTGTACTGGGGGTATCCTACAGACCAGTGAAACAGGCTATTAAGTGCTGGTATCAAGCAATACACAAGAACTACTGGAACTCCATTGAGGGTTGCAGACATTCCAAGTTGTTTATTACAGACCTGGATAACAGCCAGGCAAAATACTTGTGGGGTCTTAGTAGAAGACTTGCATGGGCAACAGGATTCATTACAGGACATTGTGCCCTAAAGTTTAATCTATACAGAATGGGATTGTTTAACAACCCTATCTGTAGTAGATGTCTAGAAGGAGATGAGACTGCTACTCATCTACTATGTGATTGCCCTGTTCTGGCGAATTAAAGAGCAAGTATTTTTGGCAATCAGTTTCCAAAGATAGATGAACTATCAAAAGCCTCAGTTAGCAGTCTGGTTAAGTTCATATCGAGCAACAGGCTACTTAACTGATGAAAGGGGGATGCGCCATAGATCTTAAGGTCGCAGTGCTTGGGCATAAAACCCACCCATTTTCAAACTAGAACTAGAGTTGTTAATGGCTGTGGTAACTTGCAGTGAGTATTACCACAGAGCGATGTTTGTGAAGGTCTTGTATTCAACTCCAGAGTGAAGTGAATCATCCAGTGTGAAGAGGCTGCATCATGAAGGAAGAAGTGAAGTGACCTAGAAATCAACTAGTTCACCTCAGTGAAGTGAAATAGATAAAAAAACAGTGACAGTTTGAAAACTGGACAAAAGTCACAAAATATATTTCAACTTCATATGTATACCAATTTGCTTAAATATAATACTTTCTTATGTCGTTTTATGGATAGTCATTTTTTTCTTTTTCTTTTTGCCTACTTTCACCCAAATTTGAAATGTTTCGTCAAATGACATTAAAAGGAACTTATATAAACATGTGATAATTATGTGCAGTAATATATTATAAGCAGTTCATTTTAAGAAGCTATAAATTTAATTTATGACAGTTTCAGTAATATTTTAAAGGTTTCAATAACATTACTAAAATGTAGTGATGCAATGAGTTACTTAAGTCTTGAGATTATGAAATATATTTCAGGCAAATTCATTATTTGATGCTCAGGAGACAATATGGGAGAATTCTGTTGTTTGCATTTATATGTCATCCTGACACTGCATCTGTTGTAATTAAAACAGTAGTGTGTTTTCAAAATACTTCTTGTGATTAATGGTAATATCTCTTGTAATATTTCAGGTTACAAGCAGAGACATCTCTCAGCGCCTGTGGTACTACTCCATATTTATTCACTGCCACAGATTTAGTGGAAATGGATAGTTTGATACACAGAAAGGAGAATCCTGGGTTTTCTAGGGATGATGTAAACAAAGTTCATGCAAGTGACGTGATGGACTCATCCTGCGTAGAACAAACTGTTCACTTTCATCAGTCAAAAATAATTCATGAACACAAGCAATGTGATGAAGTTAATAAATATAGCAATAGCAGCAATAAGCTACATGTTTGTGAAATTTGTAAGAGGCGTTTCTTTTACTGGAGTACCTTGCAAGCTCACATTTTGTCCCATGATGGCGAAACACTCCTAAAATGTAAAATTTGTGGAAAGAGCTATACTCAGAATGGAGAGTTGAAAGCACATATGCTGATTCATGAGAGCAAAGAACCCTACATATGTAAAGTTTGTGGAGAGAGCTTTGCTCTGAAGGGAAATCTGAAGAAACACATGCTGATTCATGAGCGTAAAGAACCCTACATATGTGAAGCTTGTGGAGAGAGCTTTACTCTGAAGGGAAATCTGATGACACACATTCTGTTACATCAGGACAAGAGACCATACAAATGTGAAATTTTTGGAAAGAGCATTTCTCTAAAGGAAAATCTGAAGACACATGTTCTGTTTCATCAGGACAACAGACCATACAAATGTGAAGTTTGTGGAACGGCCTTTACTCAAAAGGGAAGTTTGATGAGACACATTCTGATTCATCAGGGCAAAAGACCACACAGATGTGACATTTGTGGAAAGAGTTTTACTCTGAAGACAACTCTGAAAAAACACATTTCAATTCATCTGGGCAAAAGAGACTATAAATGTGAAGTTTGTGGAAACACCTTTACTCAAATGGGAAGTTTGTATAGACACATTCGGGTTCATCTGGGCATAAGATCACACAAATGTGAGATTTGCGGAAAGAGCTTTTTCGAGAAGAAAAATCTGAAGAGACATATTCTGGTTCATCAGGACAATGGATATACAAATGTGAAGTTTGTGGAAAGAGTTTTTCTCTGAGGGAAAATCTGAAGATACACATTATGATTCATTGAGCAAAAGACCCTACAATTATGAGATTTGTGGAATGAGCTATACTGAACAGGGACATTTGAACAGACATTCGATTGATCTGGGCAAAAGACCATTCAAGTGTCACATTTGTGGAAAGAGCTTTACTCTGAAGGGAAATCTGAAGACATACATTGTGATTCATCAGGACATAAGGCCATATAAATTTGACATTTGTGATAAAAGCTTTACTCTGAAGGTCAGTTGATTAAACACATTCAGATTCATCAAAGAAATGTCCAAGTGTGACTTTGTGAAAAGAGCTTTACTCAGAAGGGAAATTTCAACACACACCTATGGACTCATCAGAGCAAAGGACCTTACAGATGTGAAAATAGCTATACTTCAAATGGAAATTTGAATACACACATTCATATTCATCAGAGCTAAAGAGTTAACAAATGTAACTGTGAAAAAACTTTACTGAAAAGGTAAATATGAGTATAAATATTCATCAGAGCAGAAGACATTACAATTGTGATGATTGTGGAAAGATTTATACTAAACACACAAAGCTGAACACACATTCAGATTCGGAGCAAAAGACTCTACAAAAGTAATGACTGTGGAAAGAGCTTTACTCAGATAGCAATTTTTGAAGACATTCCGATATATAAGGTGTGATGTTTGTGAAAAGAGCTTTACACAACTGTCATCCTTGAAGAATCATATTCTGATTCACAAGGGCAAAAGCCATACAGTTGTGATGTATGTACAAAGAGCTTTACTTGGAATGTATGCATGAAGAAACACATTGTGAATCATATAGGTAAATCACTTGAATGCATGATGTTTGCAAAAGTGGCTTATGTTAAAGACATTGTTCTGATTAATAATTTAGTAATTTTATTTATAGACGCTCTTTAACTACCATGGTTCTTAGCATTCCATTCTGTATTGGTTGCGAAGGATCCCTCTTTATCAGGCTTGAGGTTCTGTTATGTGCCATATATTTACAACATGGGAGCACTGACTTTACTTCTCTTCCAAAGAAGCCGTGCTAAGGAATTTTACGCCCCCCCAAAAAAATCCATATCCCTCCACTGGGTGGAAAGTGCAACCTTGGGAACCAGAGGCTAACATGGTACCCCTAGACTGCAGAGGACGGCACATGCTCTGGTTGATGAAGCGAAAGATTTACAAGTGCAATCTTTGTAGAAAGAAGTTTTTTCAAATGGGAGGTTTGAAAAGGCATATTCGTACAGCTATTTCCTCATTTGGAATAATGTGAGCATAATTTGTAAGTTGTATTGCAGTCTGGTCACTATTTCTTCCATTGTATTTGTTGGAAGTAACTTCCTTACGTTGACATCTGGCCTTAGAATTACGTTTTCTACCAGTAGTTTATTTTGATAATACTGACCAATTAGCTTTATAGTTTGTTTGCTTATTACTCAAATTAATCACATGATTTTCATACCATTATATCAATAAAATGGAGGATAATGAGCTTATAGTTACCCCGTAGTATTGTCAGTGAAGAAATAAGATTGTGTAACTGATAAAATGTGACTTCTATAGCAGTTGGAAAAAACAGCTATTTGAATGTTACATTCTCGTTCTCAAAACCTGAAACAGGGCCAGGGTATGTGTTTCATACTATAACATGTAACACACTAGATGCACATATTTAAATACAGTATGAGCACCAGGCTGAAACAGATGACAGTAATGCAGTCACTCAGCAGTTCAGTAAAAAATTCCAGCTACACTAATGTATCTGATGCAGGAGTCTTTCCTCAGGTATACTTATTACAGTAGTGCAAATTTTGCAGTCTGTGTTGCTAAATAAACATGAAAATTAAACTATTTTCAGTCTGATCATTCTATTTATGACGGCTGTTCCAGAAGTACCCGAGCTAACATGGAAAACACAAAACTTTTGGGAAGAAACATATTTATTTCTCTACACAGTCTCCTTTAACCTCGATACACTTTTCCCAGATATGTTCAATAACTTTGATACCTTGTTTATAGTGAGAACCATCGAGTTCAGCAAAATGTCCATCAACTGCAAACTCCACCTCTTCATTGCTGGCAAATCTTTTACCACCAAGCCATTTCTTAAACTTTGCAAACAGAAAATGATCAAAGCCGCTAAATCTGGTGAATAGGGTACATGGGGAAGCAACTCAAACTTCAACTCATTGATTTTGGCCTTGGCGAAAATGGATGTGTGAGCTGGTGCATTGTCTTGATGAAACAGAACTTTATTTTTTGTTAAATGTGACCCTTTTTGCTTGAGTTTATCATTCAAATGCTTCAATAACTTTGCATAATACTCATCATTGGTTGCTTTTCCTTTTTTAAGATATTGAAAATTATCCCAACACATCCCAGAAAACTGACACCAAGACCTTGCCTGCAGATGAAACTGTCTTCGCCTTCTTTAAAACTGATTCTTCCCTTTCAATCCACTGTTTTGACTGTTCCTTCATTTCAGATGTGAAGTGATGGATCCATGTTTCATCCATGGTTATAAATTGATGCAAAACTCAGCTTTATTGCAGCGAAACAGCACCAAATACTCAGTTGAAACATCCCCATGATGCTGCTTTTGTTCCATTGAGAGTAAACGTGGCACCCATCTTGCGCACAGTTTTCTCATGTCTAAATTTTCAGTTAGTGTGTGATGTACATCAGTTTTTGAAATGCCTATGATGTCTACTAGTTCGCACACTTTCAGCTGACGGTTATCCAATATCATTTTGTGGATTTTCTTCACAATTTCTGGCGTGGTCACCTTACTTGGTGAACCAGTGGCAGCTCGTACAGCCTCTCTTAAACTTTGCCACCCAATATTTTATTGTTGTAAACAAAGGAACAGACTCTCCCAGAGTAGAACCTAGCTCAGCTTTAATATTAGTTGGTTTGAGACCTTTCAAATGAAAGCATTGTATCACATAACGATGACAAGTTTTATCCATGTTTATAAATTCACTGAGAGTGTTCATTATTGATGGCTGCCAAACAATTGCTAAACAACATAGCATCGTCAAACTTCAAACTTAAGCTTTATAAGGTTAGTACTTTCTACCATAGTCATCTGTTTGAAACAATGACCCTATATATACATCAGGTCGGTACTTCTGGGACTGCCCTCATAGTTTATAAATTAGATGCACTCATTTCAAATAAATGATGTTTCAACTCTTCATGCTGAACTCAATTTCCCTGGAGGAGGAAGAGGAAAATGAATAATACCTGCTGTCATCTTACAGAAAAATGACGATAGTGTACGATGGCATTTCCAGTTCACCATCCCTCACCCAATAACAATTGTTTATAAATCTGTGTTAAAACCGTGCCATTCTGTTTCAGTTATAAGGGATATACCATCAAGTGTTATATCACAGTGGTTAGTCACCTGTTATTGTGTTTACCTAACCAACCATTCATTACATAGTGATCCAAACTGTTTCTATGGGAGGCAATGTTGTCCTCTGTGGTTACCAGCTAGCCTCTAGTTCCCGAGGTTGCGGGTTCAAACGTGACGGATGGTGATATATTTTTTTGGGTGTAAAAATCCTTAGTATGGCTTTCTTCGGAAAGGAAGTAAAACCAGTGGTCCCATGTTGTAGATTTACAACACGTAAAAGAACCTCAAGCCTGATAAAGAGGCCTCTTAGCAAAATTACCGGCCTTTCGTGCCCAGTATAAAATGGGACTCTAAGCACCACAGCAGTTACACAAAGCATCCATAAATAAATTATGGAAGGCAAGCAAACTATATCACCCAAAAAAGAAAAAATACAACCACCTTAAACACTTCTTTAAGCTTACTTATTTCAATAACCTTCTCAATTCTGGTTTATGAATAGAGCTGTTGCACTGATTCTCTTTTATTTTGATATAACAACAGATTTCACTGAACTCCTAGATATGAGTGTTGACCTCCAAATTGTAATATGGAGGGTTGTGTAAGATTACTATTGAAGAAGGGAACTAATTAGGAGCTAGTTTTTCTAGAATACTTCTTTTCAAAATGTGCATGGTTTATTCAACTGTGGTAGTCACCATTAGTTGTAAATGAGTCCAATAGAATATATTGATATACAATATCAGAATGACCTGATTTATACACTACAGAAACAAAACAATATACCAGATGAAATGAAAGCCATAGCAATAGCTATGGAAAATGAAAGTAACCCAGAAAACAACGGCTCCGAATATATACAGATGGATCCCTCATCAATAAAAAAAATGCTGGTGCAGCAGTATAATGTAAACATTTTGCACAGTATCTAACATTAAATGAAACGTCAAATGACTATGATGGAGAATTAACAGCTATAAAAGCAGCATTGCAGAACATTTATATACACCATATATAAAAAAAAATAGTCATCTTATCAGACTCAAAATCAGCCATAGATGGAATAATAAATTACAATAATAAAACAACAAGAAATAAGAAGCCTAATTAAAGTAGTTGAAACTAGAAATCATGTCACTCTACAGTGGATCCCAGCTCATGTTGGACTTTTGGGCAATGAACATGCGGATCAATTAGCAAAGAAAGGTTGCAATACAACAAATAAAACCTGTAGGAGAAATAGAAATATATAAAGAATTAAATAACGTTAAACAACATTTCAAAAGACAGCAGAGCTTGACAAAGATAAATTAAAACATAAAGCTTATAAGAACATTAAAGATAGAGTTGATATACAAAAAATGCAAAGGAAGACTGCAGTGGCCTTATATAGGATGGCAACTGGCCAGGATTGCCTCGTAGAACACCTCTATAAGATACGATGCCTACCTACACCCAAGTCCACTCTCTGTGAAGAAGATGTCATCCTGAACAAACAGTATCTCGCCAAATGCAAGGCCTTGAAAGTGATAACTTACAGACTTTATATTGGGAAGCCAGAGGGAAAATGATGCAGATCAATTAATGCCCAGTACCATTGTTGAACAACAACAACAGTATACTTAGTATACTATATATCAATTCTATATATGCAGTACATTTTTTTAATAACATAAAATATATATTTGTTATCAAAATAATTAAAGACACATTAAAAAATTACAAACAAAATACTATCCATGTAAAATGTTGTTTGTTTGTGGAATTTTCTTAGAATCGGCCTGGCATTGTTCGCAGTGCCTGTCCTGAATACCAAATGTATTTCTATATGATTTTCTGTTTGAGTTATTCTGTCTATCTGACACATAAAAGGAGCTTTTCTAAAAACGCTTTGTGTTGAGGGGACTTCAAAATATGCATGTTCAATGACATCATATCAGCTTTGTGTGAAATACTGTGCTACTTCTACCTGATACACCTATGTGGTAGAGAAAATAAAAACTCTGAAGCATTATATATGCAATATTGCCTGCAAAATATATTTTCACTTGTTCATTAAATATGATATTAAATATACAATTGAGACAGACAACGCTAGTTTTATGTAGTCAGATATTCTGGTTGAGAGTACGCTATAGTCTTCATCACAAACGAAGGTGGTTAGTGACATTTGCATATTTCAATGAGGTAGGGGATTGGTTGCAATTACGTATGGGTTTCACGCATATTGATCAACACATTATTTTGTTGTCCTACTTAGAGGGTCCAGAGAGTGAAACAATTTATAGTTTGAAATTATCAGATTTAACTGCTAAACAGGTAGTAGGTTTTTACAAACATACTGTGAAGTAAACCACTTCTGATTGGCTAGAAAGGGTGTGGCTATAATGTTTCACAATGTACAACCATTGTCATTCTGATGGACACTAGCTGATTTACTAGGATACTTTGGCATGTATACATTACACTAACAAAACGTAAGTTATGCAACAAAAGAGCAAAGTCTGTACTTAACTCCCATTATCCTGAAAACGTTATGCGAGGGTATTAATATTTGTAAATTATTTGAGGAGCATTGAAACAAAAAACACACTAAATCTATCCAATGACGTAATGCTTTTTTATACACATTTCCCCTATTTGAAAGCACAGAATCAATCTTTGCCATTAATTTGTTTCCAATAGCACATCTTTCTGTTGTAAAATGGCTTTGAAATACAGTGTTTGGTTCAGAAGGCACTCATTCCACCAATATCAGCAGAATAAAATGAAAAATTTTACAGAAAGTTAAAAAAATTGCTTAAATGACACTGCGGTTTTTTGCTGTGATTGCATTGTATAGAGCTAGAAACGCATGTATATTGCTTCCTTGGATCTTGTTAGCAATACTACGTCATGCTAAATGAAGTTGACAAATCTCCATTCTTGAAGTTCAGAGATAGGGAGCTGTGTTTGCATTGTGTACAACTAGAAATGCATGTATATTACTTCCTTGGATCTTGTTAGCAATACTACGTCATGCTAAATGAAGTTAACAAATCTCCTTACTTGAAGTCCTGAGATAGGGAGCTGTGTTTGCATTGTGTACCACTAGAAATTCATGTATATTGCTTCCTTGGATCTTGTTAGCAATACTACGTTGTGTTAAATGAAGTTAACAAATCTCCTTACTTGAAGTTCTGAGATAGGGAGCTGTGATTACATTGTATACAACTAGAAATGCATGCATATTGCTTCCTTGTATCTTGTTAGTAATACTATGTCGTGTTAAATGAGGTTAACAAATCTCCTTACTTGAAGTTCTGAGATAGGGAGCTGTGCTTGCATTGTGTACAACTAGAAATGCAGGTATATTGCTTCCTTGGATCTTGTTAGTAATACTATGTCGTGTTAAATGAAGTTAACAAATCTCCTTACTTGAAGTTCTGAGATAGGCAGCTGTGATTGCATTGTATACAACTAGAAATGCATGTATATTACTCCCTTGGATCTTGTTAGCAATACTACAGCGAGTTAAATGAAGTTAAAAAAATCTCCTTACTTGAAGCTCTGAGATAGGGAGCTGTGATTGCATTGTATACAGCTAGAAACGCAGGTATATTACTCCCTTGGATCTTGTTAGTAATACTATGTCGTGTTAAATGAAGTTAACAAACCTCCTTACTAGAAGTTCTGAGATAGGGAGCTGTGATTACATTGTATACAACTAGAAATGCATGTATATTACTCCCTTGGATCTTGTTAGCAATACTACATCGAGTTAAATGAAGTTAACAAATCTCCTTACTTGAAGCTCTGAGATAGGGAGCTGTGACTGCATTGTATACATTTAGAAATGCAGGTATATTACTCCCTTGGATCTTGTTAGCAATACTACATCGAGTTAAATGAAGTTAACAAATCTCCTTACTTGAAGTTCTGAGATAGGGAGCTGTGATTGCAGTGTATACATCTAGAAATGCATGTATATTACTCCCTTGGATCTTGTTAGCAATACTACATCCAGTTAAATGAAGTTAACAAATCTCCTTATTTGAAGTTCTGAGATAGGGAGCTGTGATTGCATTGTATACAACTAGAAATGCATGTATATTGCTTCCTTGGATCTTGTTAGCAATACTACATCGAGTTAAATGAAGTTAACAAATCTCCTTACTTGAAGCTCTGAGATAGGGAGCTGTAATTGCATTGTATACAACTAGAAATGCATGTATATTGCTTCCTTGGATCTTGTTATTACTCGCGCAAAACTTCTGGAATCGTTACCTTGATTGCCAACCCAGCTGCCGAGCCTAGGACTGGTTTATGTTTAGCTTTATCAACGAAAGCGATATAATACCTTTGCTTACTCACAGTGCGTTACACATACAGTCTGCATAGAAAGTGTCTGCATCTGGTTGTAATTTTAAAGAGAGCTGCAGTATCTAAATAGTACTTATTTTATATTTGTTATATTTATAGCCATGGCTCCTATGTTTTCAAAGTTAAGTGGTAAGGTGTTACATACTCAAAGTAGGGAAATAATTGCAAATGTCGTCGACTTCATGAAGCAAGAAGCAGAGATGAAGGAAGAAATTATATCCGAGTTCCACAAAAGCCTTAAGAGAGTGAATGAAAGAGTAGTCAAAGCAACTGGTGTTTCACCGAGTTCCGTTTCCAGAGTTCTCAAAGATAAGAGAAAAAGACATATGGACGAAAGAGTACCATTTGACACACCTGGGAAGAAACACAAGGTCCCTAAACGTATTACAGAAATAGTCGATTTCGAATGCGTCATTCGGCGCACGATTCACAATTCCTATGTGGAAGAAAAAACTGTGCTAACAATAAGCAGATTGCTCATCCAGCTGAAAGACAGCAGAAACTTTCAAGGTGGTGCTACAAATCTCAGAAAAATTATTAAAGATTTAGGGTTCAAATGGATGAAACCGAAATCAAATAAAAGAGTTTGTAGCGGAATAAATTGTATTATGTTTTAAGCCCCACGTATGGGAGCCAATTATGCGACGGTATTGTTTCTTACGTAAGATTTATAGCGTAAGAAATTAGAACTTTTAGATCATATGTTGTGCTGCTTTACTTAACGCGTTGCCATCTTGTGACGTCACTCCTTGTTTGGTTCGAAGCTCCCTCTGGCGTAGCAATTTGTATCAATTAGTTTCCGAAAGAATTTAAAGTTTTGTATATTGTCCTCCGGCTAGCTATTTAGGTCGACATTTAACTCTTGCAGGGTGTGAATCGGAAAGGAATCTTTTATCCAGAAATGATACTGATGAAGAAATTGGTTTTATAACTTTTATTGTCGAACACGTTCACAAACACTTTTACAAATTGATTTAGATACTCGCCAAACTGAAACTGTTTGTAATAACTTCTTACATATCACTTTTAACTCGCATACTTCAACTTTATGTAATTTTTTTTAAATGTATGATACTTTATAATTACTCTCGTAATTCTGCTGCGCGTAACTTGACGAAATGAATGAACTGAGAGACCGACGTGTATAGTACTGAGAATTCTGTTGAACTGGGAGCGACCGACCTCGAGCCTGGCTTATATACCCCCCTCCTCGACATGCCTAAAGATTATAAATGAACTGCTATTGGCTAATAAAACGCGCCAACATTAGCGTCTATTTTAATATCCAATGAAAACCACTAATACATATTCTTTAGGAAGAAAACATTCCAGAAGCTTCTACCGAAAAGGCGCGAAACATTACGTAACTTCCTGGTTCCCGGTAATTATAAACAACTCACCCCCTTCTCTGCATTATTGCGTTATTGTTGACAGTTTCAGTAAAGCCGTATATTATTATTTACCAATAATAATTACAATTAATAAACCTCTGAAACCAATGTCACATAAAAATACATATTCATATTACTATCATTAATTACATCTGAGTAATTTGTGATACAAATTACCGTATCATATGCCCCACTAGAAACATAATTATAAATATTTATAACTTGTTTAGAAATTTTAAAATTGTGTTTTTAGTCTCCTAAATCTTGGAACACACGTTATCACTTTCACTTAACACTTCACACGCATTTAACACACGACATATGTTTTATCTCGCCACTACTTACTGGCTCTGGTTTAATTAATTTAAATATTAATCTGACATTATAATTTTTATAGCAAATACTTTACCCTAAATTACTTATTTACTGCTACCAAATTGTTTACTTTAAGTTGTTGACAAAAATTTATACATTTAAGATTTTTGTAATTATTATACATATTTACCAAAATATTCACCCTCTACATATATTTACATCTCTTAAATCTAGATAATGTTTCACCTTTTCTGTTTGCTACATAAGTATTTGTTTTTTTTAATTATTTTTACACAATTTTTGTTATTTTGTACTTTATTTTAATAAGGTTCTTGGAATTGTATTTACGTACTTTTAATTTACTATCATATTAAGTTTCAATCTTTGCATTCTTAATTTCAAATGTTGTTACAGTTACTAAAAATTTAATTTATTTATTTATTTTTTTTTTTAAAACATTTCTCTTTTTTTTTATAACTTATTTCTCTTTTCAAATGACATATATATGTAGTTAACCCTCTTACGTTCCAATACATTTATCTGCAAGTCATCTTTACCTATCCAGCATTTACTTTACATCTCATTGCTATTTACCCTCCTGGATCAAATTGTGTGTGGCTAAACATTACTCGTAGCCGTAACCTAACCTTCAAATTTTTGTTCATGAATAACCTCTTGTATTCATTTGAAATTTCATCACATAACATTTGAAAACAATCTACAGTTTCTTGAACAACACATCTTTTAACAAATGTCATTTTCAATTCTTCTACTATCTCTTTAATTTGAGAGTACTTTGACAAATCTGTATTAAACTGTACTGGACTGGAGTTTTCATTTTGAACATCTTGGTACAATTTATTTATTTGCATTACTGACTCATTTTGTATTTCTGATATTTCCCCTCTGAAATTAACTTGCACCTTTATTAAATCTGCATTTGTAGCCTCCCTCATCTCTTTTAACTCACTTGAAATGCTACTCATTCGGCTACCTAGCTCTGTACATTTTACATTAACATGCTCTATTTTATTATTAACCTCACTTTTTTGGTTAGATATTTCCCTGCTCATGTCTAACATTTTCTTTGAAACTTCACCTATCTCATTTGCTATCATCCTGATTTTCATTTCTCAATCTCATCATACTACTATCTAGCTCCATGAATTTCTTTTCAATTTCTTCCCTGTTTTGTTCTAAGCTTTTACCAATATCTTCCCTTAATTCTCTCTTATTCTGATCTAGTTTTTGTTCTAAACTCCTATCAATATCTTCTCTCAATTCCCTATTATTCTTTTGCATATCTTCCCTGTTTTGATCTATTTTCTTACTAAGATCTTCCCTCAATTCTTTCTTATTCTTTTCCATATCTTCCCTTAATGTCCCAATATTCTTTTGCATATCTTCCCTGTTTTGATCTAATTTATGGTCTAATTTCTCATTCAAATTTTTCAGCATTTCCATAATCATACTAGTATCAGAATTAATATTTCCTGCTATTCTATTCTGACTTTCTGCACTAACATTTTCATCTTCAAATCCTAAAAAATCTGGGCTATTTTCTGCACTAACATTTTCATCCTCCATAATTATTTCCTCTGAATTATTGGTAGCCATTGTTTTTTTTATCCTACCACTTCTCATTAACATTTATTTACCTTTTTTTTTTTTTTTTTTTAAAAAATTAAGATACTCTAACCTTACTAATGCTGTCCGTTGCTGTTACTTTGATGTCCAGCGTTCTGCCCCATTCTCCTAGATTTGTATGTCGCTTCTGCGTTGTGTTGTGATGAATCTACGTCGTCTTGTTGTTTTGTCGTTGAATTCCTTGTTGCATTGTAGTCTCGGAATTACGATGTCCAATCATCCGTATAGTCTGTCGTTCCTGGAATCTGCGTCTTGTAGATCATTTCACCGCTGCATTCCTGGTTACTCTGCTTCATTCCTGGTCGTGTTCCTTTCCTGGTCACTTCGCCTTCCTTTCCTGGTTATCGCGCCTTCCTTTCCTGGTTACTTCGCCTTCCTTTCCTGGTCACTTCGCCTTCCTTTCCTGGTCACTTCGCCCCACGTCCTGGGTACCAATATGAAGTAGAATTAATGTTGTATTTGTGTATTTGTAGCCCCACGTATGGGAGCCAATTATGCGACGGTATTGTTTCTTACGTAAGATTTATAGCGTAAGAAATTAGAACTTTTAGATCATATGTTGTGCTGCTTTACTTAACGCGTTGCCATCTTGTGACGTCACTCCTTGTTTGGTTCGAAGCTCCCTCTGGCGTAGCAATTTGTATCAATTAGTTTCCGAAAGAATTTAAAGTTTTGTATATTGTCCTCCGGCTAGCTATTTAGGTCGACATTTAACTCTTGCAGGGTGTGAATCGGAAAGGAATCTTTTATCCAGAAATGATACTGATGAAGAAATTGGTTTTATAACTTTTATTGTCGAACACGTTCACAAACACTTTTACAAATTGATTTAGATACTCGCCAAACTGAAACTGTTTGTAATAACTTCTTACATATCACTTTTAACTCGCATACTTCAACTTTATGTAATTTTTTTTAAATGTATGATACTTTATAATTACTCTCGTAATTCTGCTGCGCGTAACTTGACGAAATGAATGAACTGAGAGACCGACGTGTATAGTACTGAGAATTCTGTTGAACTGGGAGCGACCGACCTCGAGCCTGGCTTATATACCCCCACTCCTCGACATGCCTAAAGATTATAAATGAACTGCTATTGGCTAATAAAACGCGCCAACATTAGCGTCTATTTTAATATCCAATGAAAATCACTAATACATATTCTTTAGGAAGAAAACATTCCAGAAGCTTCTACCGAAAAGGCGCGAAACATTACGTAACTTCCTGGTTCCCGGTAATGATAAACAACTCACCCCCTTCTCTGCATTATTGCGTTATTGTTGACAGTTTCAGTAAAGCCGTATATTATTATTTACCAATAATAATTACAATTAATAAACCTCTTAAATCAATGTCACATAAAATAACATATTCATATTACTATCATTAATTACATCTGAGTAATTTGTGATACAAATTACCGTATCAAGTTCTAACAGAAAAGCAAAATAAATAAATAAAATAAAAAAATGATAAAATAAAAAGTAAATGTTGCCATGATAGCTTAGTCGGTTAGAGCAACGGCACGGAAAACCTAAGATCCGTGTTTAAAATCCCGGCTATGGCATTGAATTTTTCAGTCTGATTCTACCTTTCCAAATGACTATAATTTTATATGTACTTATATCAGTGTGTACTTATATCAGCATCAATTTTCAAGGTGGTGCTACAAATTTCAGAAAAATACTATAATGTATGAAGATGAGTCATACATACACAGCAGTCATACAGCGTCTAAAATTTGGAGTGACGATAGCGAATTAGGTTTGCAGGCACCTGTTGCCAAAGGGCAAATACTTATTATCGTTTATGCTGTTGGAAAGATCGGCTTCGTTCCAAATGCCCTTCTTTTACAAGTCGCAACAAACAACATCGCCATAATGTACTTAGACTTTCATCGTATCGCCCAGATCTAAACCCAATCGAATTAATCTGGGCTGATATCATAAAATAGGTGGCATGCAGAAATATCACTTTCAAATTAAAATATGTGGAGCAGTTATAACTCCAGCAATTTGCTGAAATTGGAAGGCCAGAATGGCAAAATGTATGGCGACATTCTGAATAAATTAAGAATCATTATTCCGAAAAATACGGAATTGCAGAAAATCAAATAGAAATAATTCTCATCCAGGATAATGGTGCAGAAAGTAGTGACAGCAGTGATGACGGCAATAATGTGAGTAATTCCGCAGAAGAGGAAGGATTGTTAGATGTGGAAGAATTGGAGGCAATGATTGACAGCGTTTTTTATATTAAACACTTTTTACAGCGTGGATTTTAATATACTGTATATAACTAAGTTTATCAACTCAAAGCAGTGCATAACCGGTGTGGATATTTGACGATAACTGTCCCACGCATGCAGTCGAGCGGTCACCACCTGATCTGGTAAGCAACTCGCATCATAGCTCTCATTAAGATTTTCACGTGTCTAGAACTGTTGCGCCGATTATAGCAATACTACATCGTGTTAAATGAAGTTAACAAATCTCCTTACTTGAAGTTCTGAGATAGGGAGCTGTGATTGCATTGTAAACAACTAGAAATGCATGTATGTTGCTTCCTTGGATCTTGTTAGCAATACTACATCGTGTTAAATGAAGTTAACAAATCTCCTTACTTCAAGTTCTGAGATAGGGAGCTGTGTTTGCATTATATACAACTAGAAATGCATGTATATTGCTTCCTTGGATCTTGTTAGCAATACTATGTTGTGTTAAATGAAGTTAACAAATCTCCTTACTCGAAGTTCTGAGATAGGGAGCTGTGATTGCATTGTATATAACTAGAAATACATGTATATTGCTTCCTGGGATCTTGTTACCAATACTACGTTGTGTTAAATGAAGTTAACAAATCTCCTTACTTGAAGTTCTGAGATAGGGAGCTGTAATTGCATTGTATACAACTAGAAATACATGTATATTGCTTCCTTGGATCTTGTTAGCAATACTACGTCGTGTTAAATGAAGTTAACTTTTCTTACTCGAAGCTCTGAGATAGGGAGCTGTGATTGCATTGTATACAACTAGAAATGCATGTATATTGCTTCCTTGGATCTTGTTAGTAATACTATGTCATGTTAAATGAAGTTAACAAATCTCCTTACTTGAAGTTCTGAGATAGGGAGCTGTGATTGCATTGTATACAACTAGAAATGCATGTATATTGCTTTCTTGGATCTTGTTAGCAATACTACGTTGTGTTAAATGAGGTTAGCAAATCTCCTTACTTGAAGTTCTGAGATAGGGAGCTGTGATTGCATTGTATACAACTAGAAATGCATGTATATTGCTTCCTTGGATCTTGTTAGTAATACTATGTCGTGTTAAATGAAGTTAACAAATCTCCTTACTTGAAGTTCTGAGATAGGGAGCTGTGATTGCATTGTATACAACTAGAAGTGCATGTGTATTGCTTCCTTGGATCTTGCTAGTAATACTACGTCGAGTTAAATGAAGTTAACAAATCTCCTTACTTGAAGCTCTGAGATAGGGAGCTGTGTTTGCATTGTGTACAACTAGAAATTCATGTATATTGATTCCTTGGATCTTGTTAGCAATACTACGTTGTGTTAAATGAGGTTAACAAATCTCCTTACTTGCAGTTCTGAGATAGGGAGCTGTGATTGCATTGTATACAACTAGAAATGCGTGTATATTGCTTCCTTGGATCTTGTTAGCAATACTACGTCGTGTTAAATGAAGTTAACTTTTCTTACTCGAAGCTCTGAGATAGGGAGCTGTGATTGCATTGTATACAACTAGAAATGCATGTATATTGCTTCCTTGGATCTTATTAGCAATACTACGTCGTGCTAAATGAAGTTAACTTTTCTTACGTATGTATTGTAATGAAAAGAAGCTAGAAACAGTGATGTGTATTGAATTTATTTAAAGGTGAGTCGAAAGTGTTACACTAACATCACTTAAGTGATGTTAGTGTAACAATTTCGACTCACCTTTATATAAATTAACTTTTCTTACTCGAAGCTCTGAGATAGGGAGCTGTGATTGCATTGTATACAACTAGAAATGGATGTATATTGCTTCCTTGGATCTTGTTAGTAATACTATGTCGTGTTAAATGAAGTTAACCAATCTCCTTACTTGAAGCTCTGAGATATGCAGCTGTGATTGCATTGTATACAACTAGAAATGCAAGTATATTACTCCCTTGGATCTTGTTAGCAATACTACATCGAGTTAAATGAAGTTAACAAATCTCCTTACTTGAAGCTCTGAGATAGGGAGCTGTGATTGCATTGTATACAACTAGAAATGCATATATATTGCTTCCTTGGATCTTGTTAGTAATACTACATCGAGTTAAATGAAGTTAACAAATCTCCTTACTTGAAGTTCTGAGATAGGGTGCTGTGATTGCATTGTATACAACTAGAAATGCATGTATATTACTCCCTTGGATCTTGTTAGCAATACTACATGGAGTTAAATGAAGTTAACAAATCTCCTTACTTGAAGCTCTGAGATAGGGAACTGTGATTGCATTGTATACAACTAGAAATGCATGTATATTGCTTCCTTGGATCTTGTTATTACTCGCGCAAAACTTTTGGAATCGTGACCTTGATTGCCAACCCAGCTGCCGAGCCTAGGACTGGTTTATGTTTAGCTTTATCAACGAAAGCGATATAATACCTTTGCTTACTCACAGTGCGTAACACATACAGTCTGCATAGAAAGTGTCTGCATCTGGTTGTAATTTTAAAGAGAGCTGCAGTATCTAAATAGTACTTATTTTATATTTGTTATATTTATAGCCATGGCTCCTATGTTTTCAAAGTTAGGTGGTAAGGTGTTACATAGTCAAAGTAGGGAAATAATTGCAAATGTCATCGACTCCATGAAGCAAGAATCAGAGATGAAGGAAGAAATTATATCCCAGTTCCACAAAAGCCTTAAGAGAGTGAAAGAAAGAGTAGTCAAAGCAACTGGTGTTTCACCGAGTTCCGTTTCCAGAGTTCTCAAAGATAAGAGAAAAAAACATATGGATGAAAGAGTACCATTTGACACACCTGGGAAGAAACATAAGGTCCCTAAACGTATTACAGAAGTAGTCCATTTCGAATGCGTCATTCGGCGCAGGATTCACAATTCCTATGTGGAAGAAAAAACTGTGCTAACAATAAGCAGATTGCTCATCCAGCTGAAAGACAGCAGAAACTTTCAAGGTGGTGCTACAAATCTCAGAAAAATTATTAAAGATTTAGGGTTCAAATGGAAGAAACCGAAATCAAGTAGAAGAGTTCTAACAGAAAAGCAAAATAAATAAATAAAATAAAAAATAATGATAAAATAAAAAGTAAATGTTGCCATGATAGCTTAGTCGGTTAGAGCAACGGCACGGAAAACCTAAGATCCGTGTTTGAAATCCCGGCTACGGCATTGAATTTTTCAGTCTGATTCTACCTTTCCAAATGACTATAATTTTATATGTACTTATATCAGTGTGTACTTATATCAGCATCAATTTTCAAGGTGGTGCTACAAATTTCAGAAAAATACTATAATGTATGAAGATGAGTCATACATACACAGCAGTCATACAGCATCTAAAATTTGGAGTGACGATAGCGAATTAGGTTTGCAGGCACCTGTTGCCAAAGGGCAAATACTTATTATCGTTTATGCTGTTGGAAAGATCGGCTTCGTTCCAAATGCTCTTCTTTTACAAGTCGCAACAAACAACATCGCCATAATGTACTTAGACTTTCATCGTATCGCCCAGATCTAAACCCAATCGAATTAATCTGGGCTGATATCAAAAAATAGGTGGCATGCAGAAATATCACTTTCAAATTAAAATATGTGGAGCAGTTATAACTCCAGCAATTTGCTGAAATTGGAAGGCCAGAATGGGAAAATGTATGGCGACATGCTGAATAAATTAAGAATCATTATTCCCAAAAATACGGAATTGCAGAAAATCAAATAGAAATAATTCTCATCCAGGATAATGGTGCAGAAAGTAGTTACGGCAGTGATGACGGCAATAATGTGAGTGATTCCGCAGAAGAGGAAGGGTTGTTAGATGTGGAAGAATTGGAGGCAATGATTGACAGCGTTTTTTATATTAACCCTCCGTCAGGCGCGCGCTTTGGTAGAACGCCGTTATTCGCGCCGGGCCTTGTAGACCCGCACTATATTTTTGTTGTTATTGTTTGTATTTTTGTTTTCTTTCGTTTATTTCCTTTTTTTCTGTTTTTATCTTTATTTAGATTAAGCGTACAAGGCTTTCATTAATAGGTATTACCTTACAACATAAAAATATAAGCTAAAATATGAGTACATATACGTTGTAAATTGTATTACAGTAAGTATATAGAAATACATTGCCATTTCCAGGTATACATACAACTTGTAATTTCAAATGCTCAGTTACTCAGAATCATCTACTATTTCACCCGTGTTTTCCCCGACTAAGCAACTATCGTAAATAATTTTAGCATGTTTGTTCAAACAGGGGGGTGTTGCATTTCCCACATGCATATTTAGTTTTGCACTTCATTTTGTCTTTGTTGCTGGGTTCACATCGTTTCCTTTTCAATGTGCATAGTGGTGTATTTGACAGTTCATCTACTCCGGATTCTTCAGGTTTATATTTTGTCAAAAGTCCTTTCAAATCATCGGATAGATTTGATACTGTTGCTCTCCTTTGTAGCTGTTGCAACAGTAAAGCTAAAGATAGCGATTTCAAATACCCCTGCCTTGTGGAATATTTATTTTGGTTTCCAAGGAGGATAACCCTAGAATTAATACATGCAATGTTCAAGATATGGTCAAAAATTACCATGGGCCACCTCTGTTCTGGCTACATTGTATGTAGCATACAATTTATCTACTGCATCAACTCCACATTTAGTGTCGTTGTAATGCAGGATTATTTCAGGCTTTTTCTCAGGACCTTCTGATAACTGTGTGGATGAAACGTGTAGACTTGAGAGCAAAACTACTGTTTTATCCTTTCTTGGAATATATGAAACAAGTGATTCATTTTTTGTAAAGCCAAATATGCTTTCGTACGGTCTGCGATCTTTTGGAGAAGTGAAATTAGTGGGTAACTCTTTTTTGTTCTTTCGCACTGTACCGACGAAAGAAAGTTGCCTTTGCGCAATTCATTCACCAGCTATTCACTGGTGAAACAATTATCTGCAGTAACGTTTCGTCCAGTGCCAGAGATTGGTTCAGTTAGTCTCAGCACTACAGTCTCTGCCGAGTTAGTTTGTAAATATGGTCCGTCCTGCTGCTGTCCACAATCAATCTCCGCGTTAGTTGTATAAAACAGTTTTGCATCACTCAAACAGAATATCTTTATGCCATACCTGTTTGGCTTGGATGATATATATTGTCTAAAAGCACATCGACCACGAAATCCCGGCAACTGTTCGTCGACAGTAACATTTTGTCCAAGAGAATAATGGTTCTGACAGTTGTTCAGAAACAATGTAGACATTTCTCTAACTACAGCCAATTAATCCAATCTTCGTTGCTCCAGTCTTGAGCTTTTGTCATCAAAGCGAATACAGCGTATTAGAAAACTGAATCGTTTTTCGGACATAGCCATTGGAATAGAGGAATTCCAAGATCGGTTCTCCAAAACTCGTGAATATTCTGGCGTCCACCACGAAAAATTCCTGCCAGGTACAATAAGCCTAGGAAAGCTTTTATTTCTATTACATCTGTAGGTCTGCTGTCTCTTTCATAAATCAAATTTGTGCTGCACACTGCTAATGTAAGTATTTGCGCTCTCAACAATCAAATCAACTATATCATCGGTAACAAAAACGTTCCAACAATCAATTTCCGTTTTCGCATTTTTGGCAGCTCCTACCACACCAGGAAGTTTGGTCAATATATTGTGAGCCTTTGCCTGTGTTATTTTCAAAGATTTTTTTTTTTCATTTTGTTCCATCTCTTCCTCTGAATAACAACAGAATGTATTGTCAATAATAATAATAATAATAATAATAATAATAATAAGAAGAAGAAGAAGAAGAAAAAGAAGAAGAATTATTATGATACGCATGTGATGTTACCTATAAAATACATGTTATCACACAAGCTGCTTTCATCGTCTTCCTCTTCATCTTCATGGTCAGTTTCTGAATCTAAAGATCTCGTTTCGAGTTTATCTTCTGAATCAGAGTATTCTTATTCATATAAGTTGTCATCCACGGGCAAGGCATCATCATCGCAAAGTAGGCGATGTACTTCTTCCATATCATTCGGATTTTGTAAATCGTGCCTTTTACTCGTATTCATGACGAAGCAGCAACAGCTCCTTGCAATGGTAAAGCAATATTGCACAAAAGCTAATGAGAAACAAATCTCTCAACAATATGTAACGCGAGCAGGCGCGCGGGGCCTGGTTGACCTGTGCGACACGTAACTGCTGATTATTCATTCCTCCAGCCAAACAAATAAACAGATAAGGTTATCGCTGCAGCAAATAATCGCGCAAGGTGTAATGTTAGATGTCCTAGTCAGGCAATTGCATAGGTGCGTTCCTTCGAAAATTATAACATTTATATAATGCCAGGGGTCTCTGAGGCCCCTAGCGACTGACGGAGGGTTAAGCACTTTTTACAGCGTGGATTTTAATATACTGTATATAACTAAGTTTATCAGCTCAAAGCAGTGCATAACCGGTGTGGATATTTGACGATGATTGTCCCACGCATGCAGACGAGCGGTCACCACCAGATCTGGTAAGCAACTCGCATCATAGCTCTCATTAAGATTTTCACGTGTCTAGAACTGTTGCGCCGATTATAGCAATACTACATCGTGTTAAATGAAGTTAACAAATCTCCTTACTTGAAGTTCTGAGATAGGGAGCTGTGATTGCATTGTATACAACTAGAAATGCATGTATATTGCTTCCTTGGATCTTGTTAGCAATACTACATCGTGTTAAATGAAGTTAACAAATCTCCTTACTTGAAGTTCTGAGATAGGGAGCTGTGTTTGCATTGTATACAACTAGAAATGCATGTATATTGCTTCCTTGGATCTTGTTAGCAATACTATGTTGTGTTAAATGAAGTTAACAAATCTCCTTACTCGAAGTTCTGAGATAGGGAGCTGTGATTGCATTGCGTATAACTAGAAATACATGTATATTGCTTCCTGGGATCTTGTTACCAATACTACGTTGTGTTAAATGAAGTTAACAAATCTCCTTACTCGACGTTCTGAGATAGGGAGCTGTGATTGCATTGTATACAACTAGAAATGCATGTATATTGCTCCCTTGGATTTTGTTAGCAATACTACGTCGAGTTAAATGAAGTTAACAAATCTCCTTACTTTAAGCTCTGAGATAGGGAGCTGTTATTGCATTGTATACAACTAGAAATGCATGTATATTGCTTCCTTGGATCTTGTTAGCAATACTACGTCGAGTTAAATGAAGTTCAGAAATCTCCTTACTTGAGGCTCTGAGATAGGGAGCTCTGAATGAAATCGTGTTAAATGAAGTTCAAAAATCTCCTTTCTTGAAGTTCTGAGATACGGAGCTGTGATTGCATTGTATACAACCACTTGGAACTTCAACATTCAGATAGCTCGGAGAGTTACCTGGAGAAACCCCCGTTGATCGAGGCCACAGACACTATTGCTGGAGCAGAAACGAGCTTGTGTGTGCGGAGCAGCCATGGAAACGTGCCAGCTGTGACGTGGATGTAGGACAGACCAGGGGCGGCTGGTGTCTCTGAACTTTGATGGTTCACAAAATTATCCTTGTAATTTGAAGTATTTTAAGTAATAAATACAGAATAAGTTTCTCACTATAGACTGATTAATTTATGCAAATAAACAAGAAATGGGAATTTACAATATATAACACATGCACATTTCATAAACAGTGTAGCATATAGCACTCACCTATTTATAGAGAAAATCAGCCCTTCTCTCCTTCCTGCCAACAAACTTATCGATGACCAGTTCATTGAAGTTCTTGATCTGCATGATGAAATCCCTTTCAATGGAAAGCATGGCCAACGCAGATAACCTCTCCTCAGACATTGTGTTATACAGAAATGTTTTAATCCTTTTCAGAGTAGAGAAGCATCTTTCTACCTCGCATGTTGTCTTGGGGATTGTTAGAATGACACTTAGTAGTTTAACAGATTCACTAAAAGTGGAACATAAATTATTATCCCTAAAAAACTCCATTAGTGGAACAACTCCAGTTGTTTTTAAATTCTTCAGTGCTATACATTGTGGAAAGTTCTGTAATGAGTTTCTTTTCTTCAATAAAAGAATATGTCCGAAGGGCAACTTTAATATGTTGTTCCGAGAACGAAATGTTATATTCTGAAAATCTGTCAGGCTGAAAGAGAACTACTGCTCCCATATGAGCAACAAATCTGAACCTGTCTTTCATTTCAGTAATGATTACATCACACACTTCAATGGCCTCTCGTTTTCTTTCAGTGTGTTCAACAATTTTTCTTTTCTTCGTCACATTTTCATCAACTGCAGTGGAACTTAGGTGCTTTTAATTTTGAGAATTTCCACCTCAAAATAATTAAGTCTATCCTGGACCATTACAGGAGCACAGTCGCTCCTCTGAAGTTGGTTGTAGGAAATATTAACATGGGGCATAATTTTATGGAAGGACAACCAAAATATGAAATCTGCATCACTCAAAATTCCAATAAATCCAGATGCTTGAAGAACAGAACTTGAATTGGTGATACTTTCGCCTCTCCTTAGGATTTTCATACATTCTATTAACTCCTCCCTGTATTCGAAATCTGTGTTGACAGATCTAGATTGAAAGTTTCTTCTCGTTTGCAGCCGATCTTGGCAGCCGCTTCTGCATTACTTCTTTTAAAACTGATCTTCTTTGAGGAGAGTTAGAGAAAAAAACACAAATTCCTTGAAGATTTATGCAGAAAATTTGTGCACTACTATTCGCTGATGCATTTAACATAATTAAGTTCAACTGATGCATATGGCTGAATGTATTCTCAGACCTGTACTTCTGTTTTATGATCGATTGAATGCCATTTTTTGACCAAGACATAACATTAGACCCATTGTATGTTTGAGCAATCAATTTATGTTCACAGCCTAGCAGATGTCGATCAAGTTCTGGCAATATGCTTTGTGTCCTATAGGATTCACAAAACCCAGTGCCTTTCCACTGGCTTATGGTTTACCAATATCTATAGACAATTACCATTTGATACTTGGATGTTACGCTGCTGGTTTCATCTGCTATGACAGATAAAACTGGCGAGTCTTTTATTTCTTTTGATATCTCCTCATGACAGACTTCAAGTATGCATTGCAAAATCTCATTTTGAATCATTTTTACATTCCCTTAAACACTGTTGCATTTTCCAAATCACAGTCTAGCTCTGCACTGAAATTTATCAGTCCACGAAAAATACCAGGGTTACTTGAAGTCGCTGACTCATCATGAACTTGAAGAGCCAACTCAAAGGCCCCACAAAACCGAATGTACAGTAGAAACGATGGTTTTGTGCCGGTGACCTTGTTTCCTCGCGAACTGAAGCGAGTCTATGTCCAACGCCAGGCACCTCTCTGTCTGCCTGCCTGCTGGAAGACGTGGGACTTTGCCGATACGACATAAACATAGACCACCGCACCATTACAAGTACAAGATGAGAGACGGAACACAGCACGGCACGGCTATATTTCAGAGACACAGCTTGTACTTACTACTCCAAAGATTTCGCAAACGTTTCAAATTACAGGAAAAGAAAAATATGGGGCGATGGATTTGTGGGTTAACTAGCAACGCATGGTAGCGAGTTAGCCCGTCCTCAGCCATTGTGGCTAGTGTGTTTGGTACTAGTGCTGGTCACATAGAGGACCGCGGTTTCGACTCCCGCCTCGGGTATGGGTGTTTGTGTTCATGTAAATGTGGTGTATGGAAACGGTAAACAAACAGTGAAACAGAAAACCCGGGAAAATAAACCGGCAGAAGAATAACTAAGTAGTATACTATCATGTGACTCACCGTATTGTTGTTCATTTCTAGAATGACGGCTGCTACGGGCGGGTGCGAGATCGCGCTGTTTCACAGAACAATGTATTGCACTCCTAACAGAACACAGTTAATATAAACCATTTTAAATACTGTGGTACAGCTCGTTTCTCTTTTTTCCAACACGCACACACTCGCACACAGTTTTAACAATGAGGTATCTAATCATTTGGCAAATATTCAACACCTGACAGCTCACTATCGTCATCATGTTGTTCTACTTCCTCTTCTTCTGTTTCCTTACCTTCACTACTGTCTCCTGATACTTGCACTATAAAGCTCTCTATTACATTTTCAAAGATTCATTCTTTTTTAATGTAATCATTTTAAATTTTTTGAACGTGCAGGCACACATTTTTCCACTTTTCTTCACTGATATCTGCAACCCATTGCTCACACAAGTTCATGACATCCTGTAATTTAAATGTCGTGTTACGACCTGCTAACCATTGTTTTATGTCGGCCCAAATAAGTTCTATGGGGTTTAGGTCAGGTGAATATGGTGGTAACCTGAGTACTGAATGGCCATGCTTGGCTAAGAGTTCGTCGACCACGTAGGTTTTATGGGCTGTCTTATGCACCTTAATGAGGCTGTATAGCTCTACTTTCAACATTTGTTGTTGAAAGGGCACTGCCTTGATGTCAGCCATTCCTTCATAGCTCTTTTTGTGGAGCTGCTTGTAGGAGCCTTATCCAATTGCACATTATAGTACGGAGCATTATCTATTACTAAAACAGATTTAGGAGGCAAATTAGGAATTAGTTTCTCATTTAACCATTTTTTGTAATTCCTCCCATTCATCTCATCGTGATAGTCTCCGGTTTTTTTATTTGACTGGAACATTAAAAAAGCCCAACAACAAATTCCAATTGCCCTCCTGCATGAACTATAATAACTCTTGGTCCCTTTGCAACAGGTGCTAATAAGCCAGAGGTGCTGTCATCGCTCCAATTATTTGGCCTTGTGTGGCTGCTATGAAGGTATGTTTCATCTTCATATATAATCGGCCTTCCTTCGTCTCTAAACTTTTTAATGGCACGCAAATATGACACGCGCCAATCTCTTATCTCATGTCTTTCCTGTAACAAGACCTTATTGTTCCTTGTTCTTCCACGTGAAACCCATGTCACGTAAGATAATATTTAAACTAGTGCTTCCCCCTTTAAAGTTAAGGGAATCCTTAAGCTTCAGGAGCAGATTTCTGACAGTGGGCACGGTTTTCTCCTGAATATAAAAATTGTAAATTGTTTGCCAAATCACACACCTATCAAAGTAATCAATGTCTGTGATCCAGTTTGGTACACGAATGTACCTTTCCAGGTGTCCCAAAGGAGGTTCCCTGTTCCTCACATGTTCCCCCTTCTTTAATTATTGTACGTATTGTCCTCTCAGATACTTTTGTTGCTGCACTCACCCTCTCTTGCACTTTCTTCAATGGAATTAGATTATCGCCAGAAGCTGCTTCCCGTTTCATGAAGAAATGGACGTTATTAACAACTTCACGTGTTTGGCTGTGCAGTGTTTTTCCACCTAGTTTGCTTTGAATGGGAGGCATTTTAGTCTAAATAAGCAAATACATATACACGCGCACACTTCATACACACAAGACACAAAACACTAATCACGAATGCGGTTAACAATCACTTTCTAAAACTTGTAAAACTTAACGTGCTGGCACCGAAGCGGTAGAAGACAGATACTGCACGGTCAAAGCTCTCCACGATACTGGCCATTTCAGTGTACTGCGCATGACCGAGAATATAGACTCGGCAACTGGGCTCTAAACGATTGCGCACCCAGTCTTCACCGGCACAAATCCATCGTTCCTGCTGTAGTTAATAATAATGTTTAAAACATATGTATTTTAAGCCATTTTCTGGTTGTGTTCTTCAATTGCTCTTCGATATGCACTGTCCATCTGTTTTGCTATATTTACATTGCCAAACATAACAAGACTGACAGCATTTTTCATGCGCAGCTTTGACGCTAATGTTTTTTTAGCATGAAGATGCTGCAAATCATTCATGCCATGCTTTGTCCATGTATCTTCACCACACAAGAAAACGCATGGAAAGCAAAATAGGGCGTTTTTAATATCACAACCACACATCCAATCATATTTTGATATACATCGCTGTTAAAATTCCTGTTAAAACATCTTGTTTTTGTTTGAGCTACCTGAGTGATTTGTAGGTATTGTGTGGGCCTGCCAATGCATTTAATTTGATTCTTTTCCTCCAAGTTTAGCATTGAGAACGGTTGCGTTAAAAGAGACTGAATGGAATTCATTGTTTCTCTTTATAGCAGCGTTTACCTGTATTTAGCTAAATAAACCACTTTAATTCATAAATTAAAACCCGATACACACAACAAGGCACAAACCACGTGACATACAGGCAACGTAATAATCAGAGATGCATGCAATTCAGTAGATAGAAGACCAGAAGTGAGGTAAACATTTACTGTGAATTCAATAGATGGCTCTGTGTATGCGAGGAAACGAAAAATATTGTTCCTGCTGATCAACCTACTCTATGCTCTCTGACTACTAGGTTAACCAACAACATGCTGCTTATGCCCCGCACTTCCCCTACCCATTAACCTCTGCACTCCCTTGGTTCGTCATTCCCTATACTTCACCATTATATCAATGTGGGTTGCAGCCGGGAGTGCACTACTTGGCACCTGCAAACAATACAACGCTGGCCGAAGTCCACTCCACTAGATCATGTCAGAATGATAACCGAAATGTATGGGTCATATACGTTATTTACATTAAAGGGAGAGCCAGGATTTTGGTTGTAGCGCAAACGCGCTACCATATTAAGAAATCACCCCTGGAACAGACAAACACTGAAGGAAATAGAATTAAATGACGTGGAAGGAAAGAGCACCGGAACAGAAAAAGGGATTACAATACGTTGCACGGGGGTTGCAGGGGGTTAGTTAGCGGACACCGAATCATCGGGATAGGTACAGAGAAAAAAAACATGGGCAGAGGAGGTAGTGTACACACCAGGGAATAAAGAAGAAAAACTCCACGGCATTACTACCAAGAAGTACTAAATGAGCGGCTGACATATTTGCGCAGCTCACACACACAGAGGCGACCTTGCAAGGTAGCCATTGTAAGGAAGTGACAAGGCTGGCGTTCCACTGATATTACGGAGAAAACACAGGTGCTTAGTCGGCAAACTCCACACACACAGGCGACCTTGCAAGGTAGCCATCGTAAGTAGGTGACAAGGCTGGCGTTCCAGTGAAATTACGGAGAAAACACAGGTGCTTAGTCGGCAAACTGCACACACAGGCGACCTTGCAAGGTAGCCATCGTAAGGAGGTGACGAGGCTGGCGTTCCAGTGAAATTACGGAGAAAACACAGGTGCTTAGTCCGCAAACTGCACAAACACAGTCGACCTTGCAAGGTAGCCATCGTAAGGAGGTGACAAGGCTAGCGTTCCACTGATATTACGGAGAAAACACAGGTGCTTAGTCCGCAAACTGCACAAACACAGTCGACCTTGCAAGGTAGCCATCGTAAGGAGGTGACAAGGCTGGCGTTCCACTGATATTACGGAGAAAACACAGGTGCTTAGTCGGCAAACTGCACAAACACACAGTCGACCTTGCAAGGTAGCCATCGTAAGGAGGTGACAAGGCTGGCGTACCAGTGATATTACGGAGAAAATACAGGTGCTTAGTCCGCAAACTGCACAAACACAGTCGACCTTGCAAGGTAGCCATCGTAAGGAGGTGACAAGGCTGGCGTTCCACTGATATTACGGAGAAAATACAGGTGCTTAGTCCGCAAACTGCACAAACACAGCCGACCTTGCAAGGTAGCCATCGTAAGGAGGAGACAAGGCTGGCGTTCCACTGATATTACGGAGAAAACACAGGTGCTTAGTCCGCAAACTGCACAAACACAGTCGACCTTGCAAGGTAGCCATCGTAAGGAGGTGACAAGGCTGGCGTTTCACTGATATTACGGAGAAAATACAGGTGCTTAGTCCGCAAACTGCACAAACACAGCCGACGTTGCAAGGCAGCCATCGTAAGGAGGTGACAAGGCTGGCGTACCAGTGATATTACGGAGAAAACACAGGTGCTGAGTCGGCAAACTGTACACGCTTAACATATGGTGCACTATACTGTGGGCAGGAACGCGCACGAATAAGACGCTCCAATCAAGAAGCGAAAAGCGGAACCGCATGAAGGTACAGAAAATATGTACTTAGAATAGAGTAACCTGAACTTACACGATACATCCAAATCATGTGAAACTAAAACATATCTGATCCACAGTGAGAACAACTTAACTGAAATAATACTCGCCCTCGGTTCTCTGGCTGCTCGCATATGGGCAGCCGGACCAAATCCTCACCTCAGAAAACCATAAAGAAGTTTTAAGGGTCGTTATAACTACTTTCTCACAACACGTAGCGACTCAAATGAGCACAACATGGCTCAAACTAATGTGCTACATAGACCGTGAGGTACTTGAGAGGCGACACAACGCACAGTATACCATTTATACGAACACCTCGCTGGTATAGCTGTACATAGACATACACAAAATAACTTGTGCTCACATCACATCTGATTGATGTGCCACTCGGTGTCCTATCAATACCGGTACTTACTACCACAAGTACACATTTGCCCACTATCCGTGAGACATTAAACGTGCGACCACAAATATACAAAGAAAAATATTTTTTGTTTCAGATGGGTCACATCCTAAAATTATAAACAAGTATCGAACTATTTTGACCACTTCTGCATAGAAAACAAAAGAGAACTTACTATAAACTTATTGTTTTGTTGTATAATTGTAGAACAAGAATAAAACCTAACTGATGTAATCCTAAGCGAGTTACCGCAATCGATTTTTTAAGAAAAACAAAATATCGCGGTTCTGTTTTACATGAAGACGTGGTAAAGGACTCATAGACATTGAAATTACAATATGCTAATAGGAAAAGGGGTACATTCTTAATAAGTGTATGAGAAGGTGGAATACGGCATTCAGGAACTAGCCTAGAGATAACGGAAATTGTATAAAAACATCACAGAACCTTAAAGTTGATATTTATTGAGTAGTTATTTTCCTGTCGGCTGGTTCAAACCGGAAGAGAACCTTACTATCTATTGGTGTTGATGGACTGGTCTGAATTGAGGCTGGTCGCCGTTTGGGACTTCGATGGCTGATGTCACTAATACTACTCTCTTCTCCGATGGACTGACGGCGCTCCCCGAGTTGAGCGTTCGGGCTTTGCGCTGTAGGCGGTAAACCTGTAAGCCGAACATAAACCATTTATAAATTATGGCTGCCGCCCCACACGGATAGAATGAAACAAATATGATTATCGACATTTGTAGGAATTCCATACGGGCCGAATCATAAGTAGACACACCCGGACACGCGTGACCAATACGTGCTCCGGCCGACTTGATGTTGAACAAAAAACAAGCAATAACGTACCATCCCTGACATATCTCATTCTAACCTGTCTCTAGTTAGTTCTTCCTGTTTCCTTTGCTTTTTGTTTTTATTTGTCTCAGATATTCCCACATAGGTCTTCCGTTAAACGGCCTCTACTGTTTATACCTCTCAGGTCCTTTTGTCCCATTCCTTAAGCATTGTGGTGGATTACTCTAAGGAAAAAAGAAAACGAAAAAGGGAAGGAAAAAACGACTAGGGAGGAAGAAGTTCAACATTCCGCTTAAAATGATTCTAGCGTTCTTTTATGTCACTATTTTCTTCTTTCATTTTGGTCATCCTTTCTATGTGGCATACCAGCGGATGTGCTTCTGCCTGGCTCACATCCGCTCACTGTTATGCTGTGATTGCACGCGTATAGCGTGTTCTTAATGCGTACCCTCCTGCGACTTGTATTCTCTATCATATTTTTTTGTGCACCTTCTCATAAGCATTTCCCGTTACTTCTACTAACTCCAGGGTTCCCTCCCTCAAAAGCAAACAACTACACCAATTAGAACAGTATGTTAAAATCACTAATGTGTCTAATCTGTGTTTAGTTTAAGGAGTCGAATCACCTTTTACCCGCCTTTCATTTTGTTCTTGGCCCTGTTTGCACCTACATCTTATTTTACTTTCACTTCTATCTCTTATTGTCCTTGGCCCTGTTTGCACCTACATCTTATTTTACTTTCACTTCTATCTCTTATTGTCCTTCGCGCTGTTTGCCACATATTTTATTTTATTTTCACTTCTATCTCCTAGAGTTTTAGTACTCGTATTCATTACTTATTAGTAGTTACATTATACGTTGTTTACCTTTAACTACTAAAAATCTGATTAATTAATTTGTTAATAAAAAGAGACCAATAAAGGGAGAAACATTTATATTTGTCTATACTAATCGTCGGGCTTCTACATGACCACCTGAAGTCATGGTTATCCCCAATTCCATTTATCTTTTTATGTTAATTAATAAAAGCAATTGCTTTCCTTTTACGTTCCTCGTGGCTCGTGTGATTCTTGCGCGTATCACAAAATTATCACATGGCTTTACGAACCTACATTACCTATACATTAGCGCTTAATTCCCCACCGAGTAGATAAAACTAATATTTTAGACTTGTCTTCCAACTTAGGGGCCGTGCCTATATGCACTAACTGAAAGGGCAAAACCAATGTGAATGAAAAATTACAATTAAAATATATTAATGCTTGGTATGGAGCGCAAAAAGAACAGGAAAAAAACCTACTGCTACTTGTCCGCTTAGGACGCGATTGTTCACTACCTCATATTAGTATTTCTGGGTCATTCTGTATACACGCTCGGCAACAGAATGCGTGTTGACTTTGGTTTGCTTCTCTCCGCATGCAGCAAACTCTCTGCCTATCCGTGACAACACAATATTTTGCAACGTTTGCTACATTCCTTCTGTTAGCAGAGTTAATCTCTCCGATACGATGGAGCATACGTGTACATAGTCCTAAACCGCACAACTCGTTTAAATACTATCCGCGCATACGATCTTTTATTAAACAGTTAACCGGGCGGAGACGTTTTACTACAACAAATGGACCGTGGTAATTATGCAAGAGTTTCGAGGAGAAGCCTTTCTTTCTTCTCGGAGTGTAAACTCTTAGCAACCTTCCGGGCGCGTACGTCGCTGCTCGGTGTTTACTATGAACCGACTCTTTTGTTTTCTCTGCGCGGCTCTAATATTCCTGCGTGCCAGTTCACGTGCTTGTGTGGTACTTTGTTGCGTGTGCTTCGCAAATGGATTATCCGTTGTGTACTTCTGTGGGCAAGACAGGATGCCTCCCGTACATCAAGAAGTAAGGCGAGTACCCTGTTGACTCCTTTATGGCTCTATCATAGGCCCATATTACATGTTGAAGAAAGACGTCCCAGTCATCTTGTTTCGTGCTGACATAATGACTGAGAATGTTGATTATGGTCAGATTACATCTTTCAACCAGGTCATTACGAGCAGGATATATGCCGTCGTTAAGTTTTGCTTAAGTCGCAGGAGTTTTAAAAGCTCTTTCACTGCTTCACTCAGGGAGACTGTTCCCCTATCAGATAATAAGATTACTGGCGTCCATGACGACATAAAATATTCTCCAGAAGAAATTTAGCTACCTGCGGTGCGGACGCGTTAGGTAGTGTCGAGTTTCTGTATATTCACTAAACGCGTCCGTCGCTAATATTATAGCGGTATTGGCACTCTTCGTCTTGTGTATTGGCTCTACTAAATCAATGTCTAACCGCCATCCTTTTACGAATTTGGCACGCCATTTCTTCATCCCACCAATATAAACGCCCTCTAGCTTCCTGAAGGTTTTCGTGAAACCCAGGTGCCTCGACATGGGGTATCATGGTGAGTTTTAAGGAGCTCGGTTTTAAGTGCCTCTGGGAGGACCAGTAAATAGAGGTCGCCCGACGCTCCGGAATTTTTCCTATAAAGGACGCTTGACTTAAGCGTGTAACATGATGCCTGACGACACAACTTTGGCAACGGTTTAATTAATCTATACAGCTCCGGTTTCTGTCCTGTTCTGCGACTATCTCCGTTGGGTGCAGGAGGCGCATAGAGACTTCCTCCAACTGATCAAGTTGGGCTTAGGGGCGAACACGGGGAAGCGTGATAGACAATCGGCGCCCTTGTGCAGTTTACCTGCATTGTGCTTTATAGTGTTGTATTCCTGCAACTTTAACGCTCGCCGGACTAACGTGACCGTTACATCCTTCAATCTCGGAGATAGCATAACACGTGGTGGTCACAGACAATATGGACGGGATATTCGAATATAAAGGAGCGGAAATATAGTACCGCGTAAACCAAACCCAGGAGTCCCAACTCCATTACGGCGTTCGTACTTGTTTAATCAGCGGGACACATAGGAGACGGGGTGGAACATGTCGTCAGCCTCTCTCTGGTACAAAATTGCCCCTATGCCTTCTTGGAGCTGTCCACATGTCTCTGTGTATGCTCCCAGCTTATAATGGGCTAAAATAGACTTAGAAGTAAGCAACGACTTTAGTGGCTCAAATGCTTTTTTCTGCGGTCCGTACCACACAAAGGGTTGCTCCACCCGTGTAAGGAAATGCAAGGCACAACTACACTACAGCCCTGAGCACTGATTTCAATATGGCGACAGTCGAAGGTGGTGGGCAACGAATTCCACAGTTCCAAGCAAAAAGACAGAGGAACGTAAAAATCAAAAAAACTAAGTTAATTTAAAATAATAGCAACTAGACACCTCTAGAACACAAAGATAACATTAAAGAAATAATGATAATTCATTGTATTCTATAAAAACAATCGTGGCTTTTAAGTATTTGTGCATGTATTGCATTAGAAAAAACTAAAATAGTGCTATAAGTAATAAACACAGTAGAATGTGTAGCTGTAGTCGTTATGAACCTATCAAATAATGTAGCTGCAGCAGTATTATGGGTACTTTGTTTTAATAATGATAATAAATGAAGAAATTAAAACAGAACATAATTACTATGCAGTTACAGTACGAACGATGGTTCTGTGCCGGTGAGGGCTCGATGCGCACTGGTTATCTGTACAGTGAGCGAGCCCCCAATTCTCGGGCATGCGCAGTGAGTGCCATCGCTTCAGTCTAGTGGCAGCAGTAGTTCGAGTAACATCTGTCTTGCCAGTCGTCTGTTGATGCTACCTTGAACGTTATGTTTATAAATTAGTCACTATATGTTTCTGTAGGGGCGTGATTTCAGTTTCTGCATTGGGGGGCCAAGATTGCTTGGAGTAGTTTCACAAATGTTCATGTGGATTGTAACGATATATATATATATATATAATGTTTTATTTCTTAAATGTGAAATATTGCTATTAATAGTACAATTGTAATGTTTCATTTGGTAGAGCAATAATGTTGCTCGTAACCTAGGGGAGGGGGACAATTGACCCCTTGCCCCCTAAATGACACCCCTGTGTTTCTGTAATTAAACTTGGATTGCATATAGTTATTGTGTATTTTGGTGTGTTTATTAGAGGTTCTTGCCTTCTGCGACGTTTTATGTAAAAATACAACGGTCAATATAACACAAAATGATGGGGATAAATACCAAGAAATCGCTAATGGAAAAACTAATTCCTACCTTGCCTCTCAGATCTGTCTTGGTGATGCATAACGCACCGTGCCATAGTGTGTAGTTGGAAAAGGCCCCATCGCCTCACACCAAAATACATGCAGAACTTGCCCCATTCTAAGAAAGGATGCTAAGTTTGGAGCTTTACAACTTAAATAAGGGTCAAAACCTATTCCGAATATTTACGTTGATAGTTTGTAGGCCATGCACACAATGTTCTCCGATTACCGCCCTAGTCTTCCGGTCTTACTCGAGTAGAACTCATCTGGGCTGATATAAAGCAATGGGTAGCTTGGTAGAACACCCTTTTAAACTACATGATGTTATTGATTAAGCTTAGCTAACAACATGTTGAGGACATTAGCGTAGAAAAGTGGGAAAATGCCTCTCAACACATTAAGTAGGAAGACAAATACATTGAAGAACAACAAGGCCTGTTTGAAAATGTCTTAGAAGGTTCTGTAATCCAGGTTAGGAAATATAGTGACAGCGAACGAGAAGACTGATGACGATGAAAGGGAAAGTCTTGCAGAAGAAAACGACGGTGGTGATATGTCTGGTGTAGAGTGTTTATCACACTATTAAAGCCCCTGCTTGTTTAACACAATGCATTTATGTGACAAGGTTTGTGTATAATGTGTAAATATAAAAGAATGATAGAGCAATCTGAACATAGTGACAATAAACCAGTCATGCAGTGATGTGGTGTATGTTTATGTCGTATCAGCAAAGCCCCACGTCTTCCAGCAGGCAGGCAGACAGAGTGTTGCCTGGCGTTAGACATAGACTCTCTTCAGCGCGCGAAGAAACAAGATCACCGGCACAGAACCATCGTACGTACTGTAAATTAAACAGTATTAAATTATACAGGTGCACATAAAAGTCAATTCACCTTATTACAAAGAAGGTGGCTCAAAATATGACAATTTTATATTTAAGTATGCACTGAACATCTGTATTATGTTTTGGGACAAAATATTATTTTCACTAAACACCTTACCTGTATATTATCATATGTTTACAAGCTCAGCTTCGAATAGAATGAAAATAAACAGCTAGATAACACAAATATCAAACATTTCAGTTTATTAGGACTTACCTACCTTTGAACACAATTGTAGGAACTTATTCTCATGCTTTATATATTTCATTACAACAGGAATAGCAAAATTAAGGATTGCAAATTATAGAAAGAAGCATTTTTGAGATATGGTTATATTTATTCCACTCAAAAGCTGTGAATATACAATAAAAATTAAAATATTCTGCACTAATTTAATACATTGGAGTAATTTTTCTCATTCACCACTGTACAAGTCAATACACACTGACAAACTTTTATAAGATTTCTTTTGTAGTTACTGAAAATTAAAATCGACATAAAAGCTAACAGTTCATCCACTAAATCTGCTATTGCTGCTACTGGTAATATACTAAAGCTTCCCACATATGTATTAGTTGAGTAAAGAGAGTAAAATTGCTGAAATATATAATGTGAAGCCAAAGTCAGATAGCCTCTGTGTTCATTATAAAATATATACAATAATTTATATTACAGAAAAACGTGGCATTTAATACACACATTATTCCATGTAAATATCATAAAAATACTGTAAGTATTGTTTCCTTCCTCATGGCATGCACAAAATACTCATGAATTCACACACTGGTCAGTTTTTGTATTTTTCTTTTATCGCAAGACTTTTGTTTCTTATCCTCAGTTACCATTTTGAAGTAACTATTTACAATAATTTGGAAATAATTGAGCATACATCATAATAATTTGGAAATAATTGAGCATACATCATAATAATTTGGAAATAATTGAGCATACATCATGAAAATAGTCTTCAAATTTATGATTGCATTGATTGATGATCGTTTCTCTGGTTTCATCCATAATGTTTACCATATAGGGACTGCACTCTTCTGGTTGTTTTTCTTCTCAGAAAATGAGGCAAACATTCTCAACCAAATAAGCTGTCGGAAGATGAAGTGAAATACATAAAAAGCCACGTTGAGAGCTTCCCAAAAAAGGATTCTCACTGATACATAAGTCGTCTCACAGTAAGCCTTCATAGCTAAAATGTATACACCATTTACGAAATTTGTCGTAAAAGAGGTATAAAGCCACCCAATCTGACCACATCAGTGTTCTATGTGCACGGAGTATAATGATGCCTGTAAGAACAATACAAGGAGCATAAAGAGCAAGAAAAGGAAGCAAATGAGAGCACGGCTCTTGACCAGTAAAGGCCTGATACCTATTTTGTGAGCATGCCCATTGATCCTCAGAGCATTCTGCAGATTCCATCACGTGATGTGTCACCAATATACTGTTGCAGGAAGTTTTGTTGTTACAGTCTAACCATATACAAAGCAGCACTTCCATACAAAACATTTTGCTATACCTGGCACAAGGTAAATGGTAAGTATTCATTCAAATTTGTCACTAGCAATGTCAGATAAGTGTGTAACCCTATAATGGAATTAACTATTAATATTGTTTGTATAATTATTGAGTGAACTAATAATAAAATTCAGGATGTAAGCAAACAAATTTCATTAAATCATTATCACTGTTTCAACTTAAGTCACACATCAAAAAACATTTTGTTGGTGAGAAAAATCACGAAGTCAAAAGTTTCCCCAATTAATATCTTAAGGGAAACAATGTAAAATTAGTAGACAGAAGTCTGTAAACCAATTTTTACTGTTGTTCATGACTGTTTAAATTGGCTGTATCTCAAATCTATGACTTGAACTTAGTGCCTTTTGCCAGAACACCGACGATATTGAAATTGCTGGAAATAGGGTCCTCTTCATTCTGAATAAGTTTTGGTAAAGCCTAAGAGATAGTAAAACATTAATTCTCAAAAAAGTGTACATCCCAAACCACAGGTTTTTTTGTGTTGACTATTTCCTAGATACTCCTTGTTATTTGTTTGAATTCTCAGACACTTCCCAAATGTGAAGTCATTATCCATTTTTTGTCATGGCATGCAAGGAGCATGGAATTACAAAGCCATCACAGATCAACTCACTCTTTAAACATCTTACTATTGCTTTATCTACTATTCTGGATTAACAAGATGTAGCTAGAATAATAAGCTTTTGTGAAAGTAGTTTGTATAAACGCAACTAGTAAAACTCATGTAAATGTAACACACAAGATATTTAATTATGTTAACAAAGGGATAATTGTACTACCCATTTGGAAGCTATAAGTTGTAAAATAACCTTGGTACCCAAGGTTTAACCATTATAATCAAGTATTTTAAATTGAGAGATTGGGACTTCTACTATTGCAAATATTGCTTGCCATTTCATGGTTACTCATGCTATAAAAATATCAAAACTGTTCAACTGTCAGTTTCCAGATATTGTTTCTTCAATACAAATATGTCTTTCTGAGTTAGTGATAATCACATGCCAGTAAATCTGCTGGAGAAAGTCAGTACATGCAAGGCTTAGATGGCACTCTTTGGTCCTGTGTGTTACATAATTGAAGGTTCTGTGAAGTATTTATAATTCTGGATTTCAGAACGTGTTTCCTGTCAGGAGCATGACATCTTGAGGTTTAATTAACCAGAAAGATTGGTTTTGAGAAATTCAGAAATGATTTTTGCATTGCACTACATGAATGATGTGATGGAGACAAAGCATATGTTCAAACACAATATCTGGCCACACAAACATAGCACTGTCTGCTTCAATTTTATATTTTGTAGCAATTTTTTTGAATAAGTGAGAATATATATATATATTTCTTGTAACATTTCTGATATAATAGCTCACAGTTTTTCTTCATGTATACACTGTACTTCTTTCTAGGTAGAGGAAGTACAGTATGTAACCCTAAAGTTTGATAAGTAGCACTTTCACCCAACATAAACACCAAGAGCACTATTGTCAGTAATCAATATCTTTTGGAAGTTTTGTTTCTCCCCACTTCCAGGACACACTGGAATGTGCTGTGGAAATTTTCAAGGGCTATATAAGTGAGTGCTTTCACAAGTGAGTCATTGAGTATTTCTGGTGTAATGAAAGGTGCTGTTCTCCAAGTGAGTTTGTGATGTGCAGAGAGTGCTGCTGCTGCAAGAGATTAGAAATGTCTTCCGTCTGACCTTCCAGTGGTTGTACCCTCCAGAAGAAGACACTGCAGCAGTGAGAGTATTTCAATTTGACAGTAAAAAGTTGAACTAGTTCACATTAGTGAAGTGACAGCGAGAAGTTAATGAAGTGACAGTTAGAAACTGGATTCTTTCTCTCTCTTTATAGAGAGAGAGAGAGGGGGTTGTGGCTCCAGCTATTCTCCCTACACTCCTTGCATTACTGCATCTGCGGCCATTCCTAGTGCGAGTTAATGTTTTGTTATTTGCAGTTAAAGTGTGATATTCCTGTTATAATGCCAAGAACTACGTTCACCTTAGAACACCGCATACTCATGTATGATTCCTATGTTCGAAGAGAGACTTGTAGACAAGTGACATGTCTATTTATTGATAGATTCCCTGGAATCCTGCGCCTCACAAAGAAGCAGTTTGTAGTCTTGTAAATTGATTTAGAGAAACGGGTTCTGTCTTGATAATAAAACCAAACTAACTCACAGTGTTCAACCCCAATGAGTTAGGACAAATGCTAGAACATAGATCAAAAAAATCTCGCAGTAGGTTATCACAGGAAACGGGAGTTTCACAATTCTCGACTTGGAAAGCCACTAAACTTTTAAAATTAAAATCTTATAAGATAACTATAGTTCAGGAAATGCAGCCATGTGATACTGTGGGTGGAGTAAATTTCTGCAATTGGGTGTTGGATAAAGTTAATGATGGCTCTATGGACCCAAAGTTAATGTTTTTCACATACGAAGCAAGGTTTTCCTTAACTGGCCATGTATCAACACAAAACAACAGTTACTGCAGTGCGGAAAAATCCGATATTGTACACGAAATGGTGTTTGGTGTGGCTGTGAATGTGTGCCAAATTATATGGCCTATATTCTTTGTGGATACAGTTAACGGACAAATTTACAGGGATACAATAACCAAACCATTTCTGGAATATTTGCGTGACACTGAATGCACACAGCCATATTTTCAACAAGACTTTGCTACAGCACATATAGCTGATCTCTCGTTGAAATTAATTGTAGAAATTTTTGAATATGGGGTCATCAGTAAAGGACTGTGGTCACTGCGCTCCCCATACCTTACGGTATGTAACTTTTATTTATGGGGGAAGTTTAAAGTATATCAGAACAACCCGCTTACGTTCGAAAAACTGAAAGAAATATCAGAAGAGTAAATGCTGCAATTTCAGAAGAAGAATTAATGCATGTTAATGGAAATTTTCTTTAAAGTGTAAGAAATGCATGGCAGCACAAGGACATCATTTCCAACACCTTCTGTGATAAAGGTATGTGGTTATTGTATGCATGTAAATCTATGGCTTGAGTTCAGGGTCTACGAATATTCAAATCGGCCGGCAGCACCAGGCCGCAAAGCAGCCGGCCAGGAGTCAGAAATAAGGCACTATAATATTATCATGAGGCATAAAATGTAGGTATTTTAAACAATATTTGTATTGAGTCACCATTCTTTTGTATTGAGGCAGTATTTTTAACACTTAAATGATTTTAGTCAAATTATATAAATATAATTCAATAACAGCACTTCTTAAAGCAATATGTGTATGTAACAATATATAAAAAGTGTATATTACAGTCATTGTAAATATTTACATTATTGTATACATGTTCAATAATGTTATGTGAATGTATTACGTAATTTAATAATGTAGGAGCTGTGAAAAATAGGTTTAAAGTTGCTAACAATGAGGTAACCTTGAGGCAATAATGAGTAAGAAAGTTTAATAATACTACTAGTCATTATTAGAGCAGCAAAATGTAAATTTTGAGATAGTTTATAAAAATAGCCATTCAACAACCAGAAAAAGCTTAAGTTAAAAGAAGGTATTCTATTGGATAAGGAATAGCTAATCAGAGACTTGAAATACAGAAATTTACAAAATGTGGCGGTAGAAATCTGTTCAGTTGGTTGTAAACAGCGTTACTAACCAGACACAAAACGTGACCTCAAGAAACTTAATACGTATTTGAGTGAGACGAAAATAGTTTACGTATTAAAAAGTGCAAGTAATTAATTAAAGAATCTCATAGCTCTCTATATCAGTGAAGTTTTATTTAAATAGTGTCAAGCATTAATAAAAGGAGTGAAGTAAACTTATAATCTGTGTATGCCTAGATTCTTGTCGCACCACAACCCTGCCAAGACATCCATGTCTCTAACAACAATACTGACGCAGCCGAGGCAAACATAAATATATAATATATAAAGGAGCAGTCAAATTACAAAGCTAATATTTTTAAACTTGGGGCGAAGGCTACCGGAAACCGGGTACTATACGTGTGGTTGCTACGAATTTCAAGTTCGACTCCCCAACAGTTGAAATACAATACAACTCTTACTTCAAATCGGCTTTCCATACATAGAAGTAACAACCTACCTCAAATTGACGCCCAAAGCGTGGTGCAAATAATGTAAAGAAACAATCTACTTCTCAATTTGGCGTCCATACGTGGGGCAGAAATAAAAACTTAATTTCCTCAGTATTTTAGAAAGTTCTGAAGAATATGCAACACCAAGCGAAAATAATAAGCTGCTTTTTTAACGTTTCACTATTGCCTCAATCTCCTGTATCATCATGTGAACAAAATGTGTCATTAACACATTTCTGGCAAATATTTTCTTAATTAAGATGAAGTGGATAAAGTTTTTTATGGCTGATTTATAGAACGAATATGAAAATAAGTTACAGTGGTTAGACAAAGCTGTGTGGTTATAACACGTAAGATTCTTCCTTTAGTTTAAGCTGAACTGCATATGTAAGAGGCTCTGTGGTTTTCGGAAACCCCTTTTTTTTTACTGAATTGTTTGTAAATATTGGAATGTCTTTTGTCATTGAAAACAGGAAAGATGATATCACGGTGTTAGATACTTAGGTATTTATTGAAAATTTCCTTCTGTTTTATAAATATTGTGATAATGCCAGCCGCTGCTGCCATGACCTTCAATGCAAAGCTAGCTGGCAAAGAGGCACCAAAGGGTTTCCAGCTGATGTAAACAATTCTAGGAAAGACCTTCTAGCCATAATGTGACTGCCCTGAATACTTTTATTGTTCTTGAGCTTTCCAGAACATTCAGTAGCCATATATAAGCGAGCACTCTCACGGCAGAGGGGAGTAGCCGAGTCAGTGGTAATAGTGGCATTGTGTGTTACAGCCAGTACAAGTTGAGAAGTTCAAGTGAGCTAGTCAGAGAGCAGTTCTCCACGTGAGTTGGTAACACCTGTGGTGATGTTCAACAATTGTTACCATGAAGCGATGGTTGTGGAGGTCTTGTGTTCGAATCCAGAGTGAAGTAAACCATCCAGCAGACTGGGTCACGAAGATGTGAAGGGATAGAGAATTGAACTAATTCACTTCAGTGAAGTGAAAGTGTGAGGAAGTGAACTAGATAAAACAAAACACTGACAATGGGAACTGAGTGACTGTTGGAAAACTGGACAAAGTCTCAACACATATTTCAATTTCATATGTATGGCAATTTTCTTAAATGTTATAGTTTCTTCTGTCATTTTATGGATAGTCATTTTTTCCTTGCTTTCATCCAAATTTGAAATGTTTCGTAAAATGCCATTAAAGGTATTTTATATAAGCATTTGATAATTATGTGCAATAATACATTACAGTTAATTTTAAGAAGCATATAAATTTAATTTATGGCAGTTTCAGTAATATTTGAAGGATTTCAAGCACATTACTAAAACACTACTTTGCATGGTCTTAGCTTCTGAGGTCTAAGAAACCAACTAGGCCTAAAAATGGAGTGATTCAGTTGACATACATAAATCCTGAAATTATGAATTACCTTTCAGCTAAATTCATTATGTGATGATCAAGAGAACAATATGGGAGAATTCTATTGATTGCATTTAGATGTCACCCTAACATTGCTTCTGTTGTAATTAATACAGTAGTATGCTTTCAAAACACTTCTTGTGATTAATGGTAATATCTCTTATAATATTTCAGGTTACAAGCAGAGACACCTCTCAGCGCATGTGGCATTACTCCGTATTTATTCACTGCCACAGATTTAGTGGGAATGGATAGTTTGATACATGGAAAGGCGAATCCTGGGTTTTCTAGGAATGATGTAGACAAAGTGCATATAAGTGACGTGATGGACTCATCCTGTGTAGAACAAACTGTTCACTTTCATCAGTCAAAAATAATTCATGAACACAAGCAATGTGACGAAGTTAATAAATGTAGCAATAGCAGCAATAAGCCACATGTTTGTGAAATTTGTGAGAAGGTTTTCTTTTACTGGAGCACCTTGCAAGCTCACATTTTGTCCCATGACGGCGAAACGCCCCTCAAATGTAAAATTTGTGGAAAGAGCTTTACTCAGAATGGAGAGTTGAAAACACATATGCTGATTCATGAGGGCAAAAGACCCTACATATACGAAGTTTGTGGAAAGAGCTTTTCTCTGAAGGGAAATCTGAAGATACACATTCTGATTCATGAGAGCAAAAGACCCTATATATGTGAAGTTTGTGGAAAGAGCTTTTCTCTGAAGGGAAATCTGAAGACACATATTCTGTTACATAAGGACAAGAGACCATACAAATGTGAAGTTTGTAGAAAGAGTTTTACTCTGAGCAGAAATCTGAAGAGACACATTCTGATTCATCAGGGCAAAAGACCACACAAATGTGAAGTTTGTAGAAAGAGTTTTACTCTGAGCAGAAATCTGAAGAGACACATTCTGATTCATCAGGACAAAAAACCACACAAATGTGAAGTTTGTGGAAAGAGCTTTGCTGTGAAGGGAAATCTGAAGATACACATTCTGATTCATGAGGGCAAAAGACCCTATATATGTGAAGTTTGTGGAAAGAGCTTTACTCTGAAGGGAAATCTGAAGAGACACATTCTGATTCATCAGGACAAAAGACCACACAAATGTGAAGTTTGTGGAAAGAGCTTTGCTGTGAAGGGAAATCTGAGGAGACACATTCTGATTCATCAGGACAAAAGACCACACAAATGTGAAGTTTGTAGAAAGAGCTTTCCTGTGAAGGGAAATCTGAAGATACACATTCTGATTCATGAGGGCAAAAGACCCTATATATGTGAAGTTTGTGGAAAGAGCTTTACTCTGAAGGGAAATCTGAAGACACACATTCTGTTACATAAGGACAAGAGACCATACAAATGTGAAGTTTGTAGAAAGATTTTTACTCTGATCAGAAATCTGAAGAGACACATTCTGATTCATCAGGACAAAAGACCACACAAATGTGTAGTTTGTGAAAAGAGCTTTACTGTGAAGGGAGGCCTGAAGAGACACATTCTGCTACATCAGGGCAAAAGACCACACAAATGTGAAATTGGTGAAAAGAGCTTTACTGTGAAGGGGGCCCTGAAGAGACACATTCTGATTCATCAGGGCAAAAAACCACACAAATTTGTGGTTTGTGGAAAGAGCTTTACTCTGAAAACACACATTCTGATTCATCAGGGCAAAAGGCCTTACAAATTCGAAGTTTGTAGAAAAGACTGTACTCAAAAGGGAGCTTTTAATAGGCACATTCTTATTCATCAGGGCAAAAGACCGTGACATTTGCGGAAAGAGCTTTACTCATAAGGTATATTTGAGCAAACACATTCTGCTACATCAGGGCAAAATACCACACAAATGTGAAATTTGTGAAAAGAGCTTTACTCTGAAGGCATATCTGAAAACACACATAGTGTCTCATCAGAGCAGGAAACCATACAAATGTGGAATTTGTGAAAAGAGCTTTTCTGATAAAGCATATTTGAAGAAACCATTCTGCTTCATCAGGGCAAAGATACTATACAAATGTGAAGTTTGTGGAAAGAGCTTTGCTCAGAAGGGAAATCTCAATACACACATTATGATTCATCAGGACAAAAGACCATACAAATGTGATATATGTGGAAAGAGCTTTTCTATAAAAAGATATCTAAAGACACACATTCTGTGTCATCAGGACAAAAGAGCATACAAATGTGATATATGTGGAAAGCGCTTTACTATAAAAAGATATCTAAAGACACACATTCTGTGTCATCAGGTCAAAAGACCATACAAATGTAATATATATGTGGAAAGAGCTTTTCTATAAAAAGATATCTAAAGACACACATTCTGTGTCACTAGGACAAAAGACCATACAGATGTGATATATGTGGAAAGCGCTTTACTATAAAAAGATATCTAAAGACACACATTCTGTGTCATCAGGACAATAGATCATACAAATGTGAAGTTTGTGGAAAGGCCTTTACTGTGAAGGGAACACCGAAGAGACACATTATGATTCATCAGGGAAAAAGGCCATACAAATGTGACATTTGTGATAAGGGCTTTACTCTCAAGGGTATTTGAATAAACACATTCAGATTCATCAAGGAAATGCCCTACAAGTGTGACTTCGTAAGAAAAAGCTTACTCAGAAAGAAAATTTAAACACACAAGTAGTATTAGTCCCGGATGAGCCAATTGGATTAATGATAATCCTGCCGCTAGGGGCGCTAGTGTCGCTAGTGTCGCTGCGTGCGACGGCGGCGGCGGTAAGTTTGAAAAGCGCCCTGAGCGGGAGGATTATCGTTATTGCAATTGGTTCATCCGGGACGAGTTAAAAGAATTGAGGATTAGGGAAAGGTGAAGGAGAAACAGGAAGTGACGTGGAGTGTTTTGATTGGTTCGTTAATTCGGGTGGAAGTTGAAGGAAGGAAGATGAAAGAGTATGGAGGTCACGTGATGGAGAGGAGCGGGGTGGCGAGGTGTTGTCTGTGCGGAGGTCGGGACTGAAAGAGGGAAAAGATGGGGAGCGAGGGATAAAAAGTATAACAGAAAGTGACGTGTGAAGTTGTGATTGGTGGGAAAAAGAAGTGATGTTATTGGTGGAAAGGAACAAATGAAAGTTGTTGATTGGTAAGAATAAGAGAGATTATGATTGGTGGAAAGAAAAAGGTGTGGGAGTGGGGTATGTTGGAGGTGATGGGAAAGGTAAGTTTTGCTAGCAACAAGATTTGCAAAAGCCTGTCGAGAACTGATCAGCAATTTTTTGTACGTTGGATGGTAGTTTTCTTGAGTGGATAGAGAGATGGGGCGATATGAGATGCGGTGGCGAAAATGGGGACTAAACAAGATGGTTGAGACAAGAGGTTTAAGGACGAGGAAATTTGGAGGTTAGTGGTGAACATGGCGGTCGCAAGAGGTGGGGGCAAGGAGACGCGGTGGTGAGAATGGGAACTAAAAGAAGATGGCGGTAGCAAGAGCTTAGAAGAGCAGATTTTGAGGTTAAAATAGTGGGAACTAAAAATGGCGGAGGGTCTGCGACAAGGAGATGCGGTGAGAACTAAACAAGATGGCGGACGCAAGAGGAGGGTAAGGAGGTTTGAGGTTACAGTACCAAAACACGAAAGGATATATTCCTACGCCAAGCAGGCCCGAAAAATAATTATGCGTGTGGTACTTACCTGTTACTGGTGTGGATGCGTCACCAAAAGCGCAGCAGCTTCACGCGACGCGAAAAAATAAAAGCAAACTGTTTTAGAAAATGCTTAACCAGCTTTAAGATCAACCAACATCACTACGCACTGATATACCTAGGTTTTCTAAAGCGGTACAGACGCCCTTTGCAGAGACGTAATTTAACTATACCAAAAACCTGGTACTGGACCATCGTGATGGTCGCTAGCGTACGTAGGAACAGGGTTCTCATAGCCGGTCGAAAGCGGTCAAAAAAATGTACGACGTAGGTGTTCACAGTAGTTGGTGTCGAGTCAACCGTCGAGGTGTGAATGAACGAGATCTGTTCTTGCCGGCAATCTGGTTGGGAGATGAGAGGCGCGGTGGAAAAAATGGGAACTAAATAAGATGGCGGAGGCATGAAGTTGAGGTTAAGGAGCGGTGAGGTGTTGTCTGTGCGGAGGTTGGGACTGAAAGAGGGGAAAGATGGCGAACGAGGGATAAAAAGTATAACAGAAAGTGACGTGTGAAGTTGTGATTGGTGGGAATAAGAAGTGATGTTATTGGTGGAAAGGAACAAATGAAAGTTGTTGATTGGTAAGAATAAGAGAGATTATGATTGGTGGAAAGAAAAAAGGTGTGGGAGTGGGGTACGTTGGAGGTGATGGAAAAGGTAAGTTTTGCTACCAACAACATTTGCAAAAGCCTATCCAGAACTCATCAGCAATTTTAAATAACTAGTGTTTCGGGGTTTTCTCTGGTTGGTAGACGAATCCAAGCTGTTTCTGCTTTTTCATAGGTTTTCCCAAAATTGAAAATGCATATATATTGTAACACAAATGTGTGCAGTGCAAAAGAAAATAAAAATTAAATAGGCACACACACACACACACCCGTTGCAGTTGCCATACTTATATTATTCGTCTTTTCCTTTTTTTCTTTTTGTTTTTTCGTTTTTTTAAAAAAATAACTAGTTTTTGGGGGTTTTCTGGGGATGGTAAACGAATGCAAGCTCTTTCTGCTTTTTCATAGGTTTTCCCTGGTTGGTAGGCGTTTTCTGTAGTGGTTGACGAAGCCGTTTCTAATTTTCGAGGTTTTTCAGGTTTTTAGTGGTTGTCCCTGCCCGGTAGGTAAATGATGAAGTTTTACCTTGTCGGCGCACGGATACTAGGAACATACTCGCACACACACACACACACATTTAATAGTAGCGTGTAGCAAACTGTTTTTGAAAAATGCTTAACCAGCTTTAAGATCAACCAACATCACTACGCACTGATATACCTAGGTTTTTAAAGCGGTACAGACGCCCTTTGCACAGACGTAATTTAACTATACCAAAAACCTGGTCGCTAGCGTACGTAGGAGCAGGGTTCTCATTGCCGGTCGAAAGCGGGCAAAAAAGTGTACTATCTTGTTTTCATGGGTTTTCCAGATCGGTAGGCGTTAGAATACTCTTAGAGCTTTTTTCAGATTTTTCGCGGTTGTCCCTGTCCGGTAGGCAAATGATAAAGTTTTTTCTATAATGTCGTCGTTTTGGCTTGTGGCGCACGGATACTAGGCACATACTCGCACACACACACACACACACTATAATAGTAGCGTATAAAAAATTTAACAAACAAAATCTACACAATAACAAAATTGAAAATGTATATATATTTTAACACAAAAGTGTGCAGTGTAAACGATTTTCTAGCCCCTAGTGAGTGTAAAATTGCGTTTACTTCACTTCTTTCAAACTGCTTAAAAATCATATAAATGGTTGTTTCACGTCATAATAAGCCTATATATACCAAGAATACTGAGTTTTTAAAAAGTCAAGAAATTGGATTTTCTAGCTCCTAGTGAGTGTAAAATCGCGTTTACTTCACTTCTTTCAAACTGCTTAAAATTCATATAAATGGATGTATCACCTCATAATAAGCCTCTATATACCAAGAATATTGAATTTTTGACAAGGCAAGAAAATGGATTTTCTACCGTCTATTGAGTGTAAAATCGCGTTTACTTCACTTCTTTCAAACTTCGAAAAAATCATATAAATGGTTGTTTCACGTCATAATAAGCCTATATATACCAAGAATACTAAGTTTTTAAAAAGTCAAGAAATTCGATTTTTTAGCCACTAGTGAGTGTAAAATCGCGTTTACCTCACTTCTTTCAAACTTCGAAAAAATCATATAAATGGTTGTTTCACGTCATAATAAGCCTATATATACCAAAAATACTGAGTTTTTAAAAAGTCAAGAAAATGGATTTTCTAGCACCTAGTGAGTGTAAAATCGCGTTTACTTCACTTCTTTCAAACTTCGAAAAAATCATATAAATGGTTGTTTCACGTCATAATAAGTCTATATATACCAAGAATACTCAGTTTTTAAAAAGTCAAGAAATTGGATTTTCTAGCTCCTAGTGAGTGTAAAATCGCGTTTACTTCACTTCTTTCAAACTGCTTAAAAATCATATAAATGAATGTATCACCTCATAATAAGCCTCTATATACCAAAAAAATTGAGTTTTCAAAAAGGCAAGAAATTCGATTTTCCAGCGTCTATTGAGTGTAAAATCGCGTTTACTTCACTTCTTTCAAACTGCTTAAAAATCATATAAATGAATGTATCACCTCATAATAAGCCTGTATATACGAAAAATGCTGAGTATTCAAAAAGTCAAGAAATTCGATTTTCTAGCCCCTAGTGAGTGTAAAATCGCGTTTACTTCACTTCTTTCAAACTGCTTAAAAATCACATAAATGGATGTATCACCTCATAATAAGCCTCTATATACCAAGAAAATTGAGTTTTCAAAAAGGCAAGAAATTCGATTTTCCAGCGTCTATTGAGTGTAAAATCGCGTTTACTTCACTTCTTTGAAACTGCTTAAAAATCATATAAATGAATGTATCACCTCATAATAAGCCTGTATATACGAAAAATGCTGAGTATTCAAAAAGTCAAGAAATTCGATTTTCTAGCCCCTAGTGAGTGTAAAATCGCGTTTACTTCACTTCTTTCAAACTGCTTAAAAATCATACAAATGGATGTATCACCTCATAATAAGCCTCTATATACCAAGAAAATTGAGTTTTCAAAAAGGCAAGAAATTCGATTTTCTAGCGTCTATTGAGTGTAAATTCGCGTTTACTTCACTTCTTTCAAACTTCAAAAAAATCATATAAATGGTTGTTTCACGTCATAATAAGCCTATATATACCAAGAATACTGAGTTTTTAGAAAGTCAAGAAATTGGATTTTCTAGCCCCTAGTGAGTGTAAAATCGCGTTTACTTCACTTCTTTCAAACTGCTTAAAAATCATATATATGGTTGTTTCACGTCAGAATAAGCCTATATACCAAGAATACTGAGTTTTTAAAAAGTCAAGAAATTCGATTTTCTAGCCCCTAGTGAGTGTAAAATCGCGTTTACTTCACTTCTTTCAAACTGCTTAAAAATCATATAAATGAATGTATCACCTCATAATAAGCCTCTATATACGAAAACTGCTGAGTATTCAAAAAGTCAAGAAATTCCATTTTCTAGCCCCTAGTGAGTGTAAAATCGCGTTTACTTCACTTCTTTCAAACTGCTTAAAAATCATATAAATGGATGTATCACCTCATAATAAGCCTCTATATACGAGAAATATGAGTTTTCAAAAAGGCAAGAAATTCGATTTTCTACCGTCTATTGAGTGTAAAATCGCGTTTACTTCACTTCTTTCAAACTTCGAAAAAATCATATAAATGGTTGTTTCACGTCATAATAAGCCTATATATACCAAGAATACTGAGTTTTTAAAAAGTCAAGAAATTCGATTTTCTAGCCCCTAGTGAGTGTAAAATCGCGTTTACTTCACTTCTTTCAAACTGCTTAAAAATCATATAAATGGATGTATCACCTCATAATAAGCCTATATATACCAAGAATACTGAGTTTTTAAAAAGTCAAGAAATTCGATTTTCTAGCCCCTAGTGAGTGTAAAATCGCGTTTACTTCACTTCTTTCAAACTGCTTAAAAATCATATAAATGGTTGTTTCACGTCATAATAAGCCTATATACCAAGAATACTGAGTTTTTAAAAAGTCAAGAAAATGGATTTTCTAACACCTAGTGAGTGTAAAATCGCGTTTACTTCACTTCTTTCAAACTTCGAAAAAAATCATATAAATGGTTGTTTCACGTCATAATAAGCCTATATATACCAAGAATACTCAGTTTTTAAAAAGTCAAGAAATTGGATATTCTAGCTCCTAGTGAGTGTAAAATCGCGTTTACTTCACTTATTTCATACTGCTTAAAAATCATATAAATGAATGTATCACCTCATAATAAACCTGTATATACGAAAAATGCTGAGTATTCAAAAAGTCAAGAAATTCGATTTTCTAGCCCCTAGTGAGTGTAAAATCGCGTTTACTTCACTTCTTTCAAACTGCTTAAAAATCATATAAATGGATGTATCACCTCATAATAAGCCTCTATATACCAAGAAAATTGAGTTTTCAAAAAGGCAAGAATTCCGATTTTCTAGCGTCTATTGAGTGTAAAATCGCGTTTACTTCACTTCTTTCAAACTTCGAAAAAATCATATGAATGGTTGTTTCACGTCATAATAAGCCTATATATACCAAGAATACTGAGTTTTTAAAAAGTCAAGAAATTCGATTTTCTAGCCCCTGGTGGGTGTAAAATCGCGTTTACTTCACTTCTTTCAAACTGCTTAAAAATCATATAAATGGTTGTTTCACGTCATAATAAGCCTATATATACCAAGAATACTGAGTTTTTAAAAAGTCAAGAAATTCGATTTTCTAGCCCCTGGTGAGTGTAAAATCGCGTTTACTTCACTTCTTTCAAACTTCGAAAAAATCATATAAATGGTTGTTTCACGTCATAATAAGCCTTCATATACCAAAAATACTGAGTTTTTTTTCGTACTCACCTATAAGAGATAGAGGGTAGAGGTCATACGAACGTAACACTTGAGAATTTTTAATCTGCAGTTGGTGTTACTCCTTAGAAAGGAAGTATCTGCTGATTCTATTTAATTCTTACATTTTGCATAACACGTATGCACGGCACAACACAAAAACACTACACACGACACTCATAGTTTTAAATATTGCACTAGTGGGGGTGCAAGCTGAACCACTATTAACAACAGGTAGCAAGCGTTAGAGTTCTGCTCACTTTAGTATCGGAGAAAACAGTAAAAAAGAATCATTCTCATGTCCAGCACTACGCATCTTGCTCAATATGGTTTTTGTTTTATTGCCCGGCGTGACGCATTGCGCGGCGCGCGTTTGCCGTAAACCGTTACAGTTGCCATACTTATATTATCCTTTTTTTTAAAAAAAAAATCTTCGCCATCTTAGTTCACAAATTCACCGCTAATTCCTTCTCGTCATTTTTCATCCAATCACCTTTGATTTTATTTTCGCCTATCACATCACGTTATTTCAATTTGTCCACCTATCAGAGATCGTCTTATTTTCAGCAATCACAACGTTCCACGTCACTACTTGTTCTGCTTTTTAACCCTCGGTCGTGCATGTTTTGCGTCCTTGAGTTTCCATACCTCGCACACGCAACACCACAGCGCGATAACATGTCCACGTGCTAGCTGGTGTACCGGTACGATCGCCTCCTGGGCCTGCTCAACGCCGAGGAAGTGGTAGTGCAGACCTGCGTACCCGTGACGAACCAGGTCATGTACGATGTGTTGAGGTAACTCCGAGGAGAGCCCCAAGAAGATCCACGCTACCAATGCCGTGATTGCGGCTTATACCACGGCACACAAGTGCCTAGTGTTATTTTGTCACCTGAAGTGAAAGGTCTCCGTGGAAACGTATCGAAGCTGCAATCTGCCGTTCACGTATAGAAACAGAGGTACAGTTGCCTAGCACTAAGGTCTCCGTGGACACGTATCGAAGCTGCCATCTGACGTTCACGTATAGAAACACAGGTACAGTTGTCTAGCACTAAGGTCTCCGTGGACACGTATCGAAGCTGCAATCTGCCGTTCACGAATAGAAACAGGTATAGTTGCCTAGCACTAAGATCTCCGTGGACACGTATCGAACCTGCAATCTGCCGTTCACGTATAGAAACAGAGGTATAGTTGCCTAGCACTAAGGTCTCCGTGCACACGTATCGAAGCTGTAATCTGCCGTTCACGTATACAAACAGAGGTACAGTTGCCTAGCACTAAGGTCTCCGTGGACACGTATCGAAGCTGCAATCTGCCGTTCGCGTATAGAAAATGAGGTGCAGTTGCCTACCACTAAGGTCTCCGTGAACACGTATCGAAGCTGCAATCTGCCGTTCACGTATAGAAACAGAGGTACAGTTGCCTAGCACTAAGGTTTCCGTGGACACGTATCGAAGCTGCCAAACATACGTTCACGTATAGAAACACAGGTACAGTTGCCTAGCACTAAGGTCTCCGTGGACACGTATCGAAGCTGCAATCTGCTGTTCACGTATAGAAACAGAGGTACAGTTGCCTAGCACTAAGGTCTCCGTGGACACGCATTGAAGCTGCAATCTGCCGTTCACGTATAGAAACAGAGGTGCAGTTGCCTAGCACTAAGGTCTCCGTGGATACGTTTCGAAGCTGCAATCTGCCGTTCACGTATAGAAACAGAGGTGCAGTTGCCTAGCACTAAGGTCTTCGTGGACACGTATCGAAGCTGCAATCTGCCGTTCACGTATAGAAACAGAGGTACAGTTGCCTAGCACTAAGGTCTCCGTGGATACGTATCGAAGCTGCAATCTGCCGTTTACGTATAGAAACAGAGGTGCAGTTGCCTAGCACTAAGGTCTCCGTGGACACGTATCGAAGCTGCAATCTGCCGTTCACGTATAGAAACAGAGGTACAGTTGCCTAGCACTAAGGTCTTGCAATGCATTTCCTGTCACGATCCACCACTGCACGATCCCTACCATCGACAATAAAACTGCATTTAAAAGATTTTATCGCTGACGAACATCCGTTTCTCACGCTCATTTTACACACACATCAGCACACGGTCTTTGCACGTAGTGCTGGACATGAGAATGATTCTTTTTTACTGTTTTCTCCGATACTAAAGTGAGCAGAACTCTAACGCTTGCTACCTGTTGTTAATAGTGGTTCAGCTTGCACCCCCACTAGTGCAATATTTAAAACTATGAGTGTCGTGTGTAGTGTTTTTGTGTTGTACCGTGCATACGTGTTATGTAAAATGTAAGAATTAAATAGAATCAGCAGATACTTCCTTTCTAAGGAGTAACACCAACTGCAGATTAAAAATTCTCAAGTGTTACGTTCGTATGACCTTTACCCTCTATCTCTTATAGGTGAGTACGAAAAAAAACTCAGTATTTTTGGTATATAAAGGCTTATTATGACGTGAAACAACCATTTATATGATTTTTTCGAAGTTTGAAAGAAGTGAAGTAAACGCGATTTTACACTCACTAAGGGGCTAGAAAATCGAATTTCTTGACTTTTTAAAACCAATGTATTCTTGGTATATAGGCTTATTATGACGTGAAACAACCATTTATATGATTTTTAAGCAGTTTGAAAGAAGTGAAGTAAACGCGATTTTACACTCACAAGGGGTTAGAAAATCGAATTTCTTGACTTTTTAAAAACTCAGTATTCTTGGTATATATAGGCTTATTATGACGTGAAACAACCATTCATATGATTTTTTCGAAGTTTGAAAGAAGTGAAGTGAACGCGATTTTACACTCAATAGACGCTAGAAAATCGAATTTCTTGCCTTTTTGAAAACTCAATTTTCTTGGTATATAGAAGCTTATTATGAGGTGATACATCCATTTATATGATTTTTAAGCAGTTTGAAAGAAGTGAAGTAAACGCGATTTTACACTCACTAGGGGCTAGAAAATCGAATTTCTTGACTTTTTGAATACTTAGCATTTTTCGTATGTAGAGGCTTATTATGAGGTGATACATTCATTTATATGATTTTTAAGCAGTTTGAAAGAAGTGAAGTAAACGCGATTTTACACTCACTAGCGGCTAGAAAATCGAATTTCTTGACTTTTTAAGAACTCAGTATTCTTGGTCTATAGGCTTATTATGACGTGAAACAACCATTTATATGATTTTTAAGCAGTTTGAAAGAAGTGAAGTAAACGCGATTTTACACTCACTAGGGGCTAGAAAATCGAATTTCTTGACTTTTTAAAAACTCAGTATTCCTGGTATATAGGCTTATTATGACGTGAAACAACCATTTATATGATTTTTTCGAAGTTTGAAAGAAGTGAAGTAAACGCGAATTTACACTCAATAGACGCTAGAAAATCGAATTTCTTGCCTTTTTGAAAACTCAATTTTCTTGGTATATAGAGGCTTATTATGAGGTGATAATCCATTTATATGATTTTAAGCAGTTTGAAAGAAGTGAAGTAAACGCGATTTTACACTCACTAGGGGCTAGAAAATCGAATTTCTTGACTTTTTGAATACTCAGCATTTTTGGTATATACAGGTTTATTATGAGGTGATACATTCATTTATATGATTTTTAAGCAGTTTGAAAGAAGTGAATTAAACGCGATTTTACACTCACTAGGTGTTAGAAAATCGAATTTCTTGACTTTTTAAAAACTCAGTATTCTTGGTATATAGGCTTATTATGACGTGAAAGAACCATTTATATGATTTTTTCGAAGTTTGAAAGAAGTGAAGTAAACGCGATTTTACACTCAATAGACGCTAGAAAATCGAATTTCTTGTCTTTTTAAAAACTCAGTATTCTTGGTATATAGGCTTATTATGACGTGAAACAACCATTCATATGATTTTTTCGAAGTTTGAAAGAAGTGAAGTAAACGCGATTTTACACTCAATAGACGCTAGAAAATCGAATTTCTTGACTTTTTGAATACTCAGCATTTTTCGTATATAGAGGCTTATTATGAGGTGATACATTCATTTATATGATTTTTAAGCAGTTTGCAAGAAGTGAAGTAAACGCGATTTTACACTCACTAGGAACTAGAAAATCCAATTTCTTGACTTTTTAAAAACTGAGTATTCTTGGTATATATAGACTTATTATGACGTGAAACAACCATTTATATGATTTTTCGAAGTTTGAAAGAAGTGAAGTAAACGCGATTTTACACTCACTAGTGGCTAGAAAATCGATTTTCTTGCCTTGTTAAAAATTCAATATTCTTGGTATATAGAGGCTTATTATGAGGTGATACATCCATTTATATGAATTTTAAGCACTTTGAAGGAAGTGAAGTAAACGCGATTTTACACTCACTAGGAGCTAGAAAATCCAATTTCTTGACTTTTTAAAAACTGAGTATTCTTGGTATATATAGGCTTATTATGACGTGAAACAACCATTTATATGATTTTTAAGCAGTTTGAAAGAAGTGAAGTAAACGCGATTTTACACTCACTAGGGGCTAGAAAATCGAATTTCTTGACTTTTTGAATACTTAGCATTTTTCGTATGTAGAGGCTTATTATGAGGTGATACATTCATTTATATGATTTTTAAGCAGTTTGAAAGAAGTGAAGTAAACGCGATTTTACACTCACTAGCGGCTAGAAAATCGAATTTCTTGACCTTTTAAGAACTCAGTATTCTTGGTCTATAGGCTTATTATGACGTGAAACAACCATTTATATGATTTTTAAGCAGTTTGAAAGAAGTGAAGTAAACGCGATTTTACACTCACTAGGGGCTAGAAAATCGAATTTCTTGACTTTTTAAAAACTCAGTATTCCTGGTATATAGGCTTATTATGACGTGAAACAACCATTTATATGATTTTTTCGAAGTTTGAAAGAAGTGAAGTAAACGCGGATTTACACTCAATAGACGCTAGAAAATCGAATTTCTTGCCTTTTTGAAAACTCAATTTTCTTGGTATATAGAGGCTTATTATGAGGTGATAATCCATTTATATGATTTTAAGCAGTTTGAAAGAAGTGAAGTAAACGCGATTTTACACTCACTAGGGGCTAGAAAATCGAATTTCTTGACTTTTTGAATACTCAGCATTTTTGGTTTATACAGGTTTATTATGAGGTGATACATTCATTTATATGATTTTTAAGCAGTTTGAAAGAAGTGAATTAAACGCGATTTTACACTCACTAGGTGTTAGAAAATCGAATTTCTTGACTTTTTAAAAACTCAGTATTCTTGGTATATAGGCTTATTATGACGTGAAAGAACCATTTATATGATTTTTTCGAAGTTTGAAAGAAGTGAAGTAAACGCGATTTTACACTCAATAGACGCTAGAAAATCGAATTTCTTGTCTTTTTAAAAACTCAGTATTCTTGGTATATAGGCTTATTATGACGTGAAACAACCATTCATATGATTTTTTCGAAGTTTGAAAGAAGTGAAGTAAACGCGATTTTACACTCAATAGACGCTAGAAAATCGAATTTCTTGCCTTTTTAAAACTGAATTTTCTTGGTATATAGAGGCTTATTATGAGGTGATACATCCATTTATATGATTTTTAAGCAGTTTGAAAGAAGTGAAGTAAACGCGATTTTACACTCACTAGGGGCTAGAAAATCGAATTTCTTGACTTTTTGAATACTCAGCATTTTTCGTATATAGAGGCTTATTATGAGGTGATACATTCATTTATATGATTTTTAAGCAGTTTGCAAGAAGTGAAGTAAACGCGATTTTACACTCACTAGGAACTAGAAAATCCAATTTCTTGACTTTTTAAAAACTGAGTATTCTTGGTATATAAAGACTTATTATGACGTGAAACAACCATTTATATGATTTTTCGAAGTTTGAAAGAAGTGAAGTAAACGCGATTTTACACTCACTAGTGGCTAGAAAATCGATTTTCTTGCCTTGTTAAAAATTCAATATTCTTGGTATATAGAGGCTTATTATGAGGTGATACATCCATTTATATGAATTTTAAGCACTTTGAAGGAAGTGAAGTAAACGCGATTTTACACTCACTAGGAGCTAGAAAATCCAATTTCTTGACTTTTTAAAAACTGAGTATTCTTGGTATATATAGGCTTATTATGACGTGAAACAACCATTTATATGATTTTTAAGCAGTTTGAAAGAAGTGAAGTAAACGCAATTTTACACTCACTAGGGGCTAGAAAATCCATTTTCTTGACTTTTTAAAAACTCAGTATTTTTGGTATATATAGGCTTATTATGACGTGAAACAACCATTTATATGATTTTTCGAAGTTTGAAAGAAGTGAAGTAAACGCGATTTTACACTCACTAGTGGCTAGAAAATCGATTTTCTTGCCTTGTTAAAAATTCAATATTCTTGGTATATAGAGGCTTATTATGAGGTGATACATCCATTTATATGAATTTTAAGCAGTTTGAAAGAAGTGAAGTAAACGCGATTTTACACTCACTAGGAGCTAGAAAGTCCAATTTCTTGACTTTTTAAAAACTGAGTATTCTTGGTATATATAGGCTTATTATGACGTGAAACAACCATTTATATGATTTTTAAGCAGTTTGAAAGAAGTGAAGTAAACGCAATTTTACACTCACTAGGGGCTAGAAAATCGTTTACACTGCACACTTTTGTGTTAAAATATATATATACATTTTCAATTTTGTTATTGTGTAGATTTTGTTTGTTAAATTTTTTATACGCTACTATTATAGTGTGTGTGTGTGTGTGTGCGAGTATGTGCCTAGTATCCGTGCGCCACAAGCCAAAACGACGACATTATAGAAAAAACTTTATCATTTGCCTACCGGACAGGGACAACCGCGAAAAATCTGAAAAAAGCTCTAAGAGTATTCTAACGCCTACCGATCTGGAAAACCCATGAAAACAAGATAGTACACTTTTTTGCCCGCTTTCGACCGGCAATGAGAACCCTGCTCCTACGTACGCTAGCGACCAGGTTTTTGGTATAGTTAAATTACGTCTGTGCAAAGGGCGTCTGTACCGCTTTAAAAACCTAGGTATATCAGTGCGTAGTGATGTTGGTTGATCTTAAAGCTGGTTAAGCATTTTTCAAAAACAGTTTACTACACGCTACTATTAAATGTGTGTGTGTGTGCGAGTATGTGCCTAGTATCCGTGCGCCGACAAGGTAAAACTTCATCATTTGCCTACCGGGCAGGGACAACCACTAAAAACCTGAACAACCTCGAAAATTAGAAACGGCTTCGTCAACCACTACAGCAAACGCCTACCAACCAGGGAAAACCTATGAAAAAGCAGAAAGAGCTTGCATTCGTTTACCATCCGCAGAAAACCCCTAAAAACTAGTTATTTTTTTAAAAAAAACGAAAAAACAAAAAGAAAAAAAGGAAAAGACGAATAATATAAGTATGGCAACTGCAACGGGTGTGTGTGTGTATGCCTATTTATTACTTTCTCTACTACGTATAGTAAGTAGGGGAAGTATTGCATTCCACCCAAAAATTCGATACCGAGATTTCACCGGAAATACATGTTTTGAGACCTCCTAAATCCAAAAAAAGCATTTTTGGAAACATGTCCCTGTGTGTGTCTGTGTGTGTGTGTGTGTGTCTGTGTGTGTGTCTGTGAACAGCATAACTCAAAAACGAACAGTCGGATAAGCACCAAACTTGGTATTTAGGTTCAGTATCTTCCAGAGATGCGACACTAAGGTTTTCAGGAAAATCCCCCCACCCCAGACTACCCTTTACATGGAAGATTTTTCGAAAATTTTAATTTTCTCAAAAATGGCTCTAACGATTTTGATGAAAATATCATATGTTTAAGATAATGTCATGAGAAATGAAATGTATATCTCGAATTTTCTGGGAATGTCTCCAAAAGTATTCTTCATTGTGGACGACTTTTGCATAACTGGTAAACCATAAGAGATAGACAAAATTTTACTACACAAAAAATGTAGATCGCGTTAAAATACACAACTTATGTCATATACATTTCTTTTGTTGAGTGAACCGTTTTCGAGATATTGCTTGTTATTTCCTTAAATTTTACAATACTTACACTTTTTCTCACATTCGTTATTCATTTTTTTTATGTCCTGGACATGCAAAGAGAATGGAATGCGCCACATAGCAACCAGCGTTAAAATATTTGACTATCGCTTAAAACCTACCATATTTCCCTTGCATCTACCAGAAAATTACCAATAAGATTGACATCTCGATATCTCGATTAACATGAACCATATGGAGAATAAGCGTTTGTAAAATTAGATTGTACAAGAGTAGAGAAAGTCATGTGAGTGTAACACATCAGATTTTTTATTTTCTTTTGCACTGCATACATTTGTGTTACAATATATATGCATTTTCAATTTTGGGAAAACCTATGAAAAAGCAGAAACAGCTTGCATTCGTCTACCAACCAGAGAAAACCCCGAAACACTAGTTATTTAAAATTGCTGATGAGTTCTGGATAGGCTTTTGCAAATGTTGTTGGTAGCAAAACTTACCTTTTCCATCACCTCCAGCATCCCCCACTCCCACACCTTTTTTCTTTCCACCAATCATAATCTCTCTTATTCTTACCAATCAACAACTTTCATTTGTTCCTTTCCACCAATAACATCACTTCTTATTCCCACCAATCACAACTTCACACGTCACTTTCTGTTATACTTTTTATCCCTCGTTCGCCATCTTTCCCCTCTTTCAGTCCCAACCTCCGCACAGACAACACCTCACCACTCCTTAACCTCAACTTCATGCCTCCGCCATCTTATTTAGTTCCCATTTTTTCCACCGCGCCTCTCATCTCCCAACCAGATTGCCGGCAAGAACAGATCTCGTTCATTCACACCTCGACGGTTGACTCGACACCAACTACTGTGAACACCTACGTCGTACACTTTTTTGACCGCTTTCGACCGGCTATGAGAACCCTGCTCCTACGTACGCTAGCGACCATCACGATGGTCCAGTACCAGGTTTTTGGTATAGTTAAATTACGTCTCTGCAAAGGGCGTCTGTACCGCTTTAAAAAACCTAGGTATATCAGTGCGTAGTGATGTTGGTTGATCTTAAAGCTGGTTAAGCATTTTCAAAAACAGTTTGCTTTTATTTTTTCGCGTCGCGTGAAGCTGCTGCGCTTTTGGTGACGCATCCACACCAGTAACAGGTAAGTACCACACGCATAATTATTTTTCGGGCCTGCTTGGCGTAGGAATATATCCTTTCGTGTTTTGGTACTGTAACCTCAAATCTCCTTACCCTCCTCTTGCGTCCGCCATCTTGTTTAGTTCTCACCGCATCTCCTTGTCGCAGATCCTCCGCCATTTTTAGTTCCCACTATTTTAACCTCAAAATCTGCTCTTCTAAGCTCTTGCTACCGCCATCTTCTTTTAGTTCCCATTCTCACCACCGCGTCTCCTTGCCCCCACCTCTTACGACCGCCATGTTCACCACTAACCTCCAAATTTCCTCGTCCGTAAACCTCTTGTCTCAACCATCTTGTTTAGTTCCCATTTTCGCCACCGCATCTCATATCGCCCCATCTCTCTATCCACTCAAGAAAACTACCATCCAACGTACAAAAAATTGCTGATCAGTTCTCGACAGGCTTTTGCAAAACTTGTTGCTAGCAAAACTTACCTTTCCCATCACCTCCAACATACCCCACTCCCACACCTTTTTCTTTCCACCAATCATAATCTCTCTTATTCTTACCAATCAACAACTTTCATTTGTTCCTTTCCACCAATAACATCACTTCTTATTCGCACCAATCACAACTTCACACGTCACTTTCTGTTATACTTTTTATCCCTCGCTCCCCATCTTTTCCCTCTTTCAGTCCCGACCTCCGCACAGACAACACCTCGCCACCCCGCTCCTCTCCATCACGTGACCTCCATACTCTTTCATCTTCCTTCCTTCATCTTCCACCCGAATTAACGAACCAATCAAAACACTCCACGTCACTTCCTGTTTCTCCTTCACCTTTCCCTAATCCTCAATTCTTTTAACTCGTCCCGGATGAACCAATTGCAATAACGATAATCCTCCCGCTCAGGGCGCTTTTCAAACTTACCGCCGCTGCCGTCGCACGCAGCGACACTAGCGACACTAGCGCCCCTAGCGGCAGGATTATCGTTAATCCAATTGGCTCATCCGGGACTAATACTACTTACACATAATTGGATTCAGAGCAAAATACCTTACAAATGTGATAACTGTGAAAACAGCTTTACTGAAGAGGGGAATTTGATTACACACATCCATACTCCTCAGAGCAAAAGAACTCACAGATGTGATGGCTGTGAAAAGTGATTTGCTGAGAAGGGAAATTTGATTATAAACTTTTAGATTTATCAGTGCAAAGGACCATGCAAATGTGATGACTGTGGAAACAACTTTACTGAAAAGGGAAATTTGAACATGCATTAAGATTCATCAGAGTAAAAACCTTACAAAAATGACTGTGGAAGGAACTTTACTCAGATTGGAAACTTGAACATGTTTTGATGCATAAGGCAAAGCTCCATTCAGGCATAATGTTTGTGAAAAGAGCTTTACAAAAATGTCATCCTTGAAGAATCACATTCTGATTCACAAGGGCAGAAGCCATGCAGTTATGATGTATGTCAAAAGAGCTTTACTCGGAATTGTATGTATGAAGAAACACATTTCAAACCATACAGGAAAAACACTTGTATGCATGATGTCTGCAAAAATGGGCCAATTTTAATGGGCGGATTTGAAAAACACATGCTCTGTTTGATGAATCAATAGATTATACAAGTGTTATCATTGTAAAAAGAAATTTTTCAAATGGGAGAGTTTAAAAGGGATATTCTGATTCATTAGAATACAAGTATTCTGTTTGTGAAAAGAAGGACATTCAATGGTCAATTCTGATTCATCAGGGCAAAACTTGCAACAAGGCTGCTATTTTGCAGAACAGCATTTCAGTTGTGACATTATAAATGATATAAGCAATTTCACCTTTTGAACATCCCTGTACATGACTAAAGTCAAGCCACGTGAAATTCCAATACGATTTGCATGTAGAAATGCTTTATAATTAAATCAAATGATTGACAATACAATTACAAGGTAGATAAATAATTCATCCTTTAAACGACCTTACCCTTCGTTTCCTTTGTGCTACCCAGCTTTCTCTCTCTCTCTCCCTATTTCTCCCTTTCTCATATCCTACTCTCTCTTCCTCTCACAAGCACTTGCCCTTAACCCTTTCTTTCTCTCTTTAAAGCTTTGTTGTGATGTTTTGACACCTGTTACTAAACTGCTGTTTATGGGGCATTCATAAAACTTAAAATCTGAGAGTGAGAGAATAACAAGAAGAATATTGTAGATTGAACTAAAATGTTAGAAAGGATTCAACATAATCACATATCTTATTGAGAAACTTCAACGTCTGAATATGGAAGTGTGTTCTTCTAATGAATCAATAGTAGTTGTAACTCAATGTGATGCTCGGTTTCATAGTTTCAACTGTTATATTTAAACACATTAAGTTAATGAAGGAGTGATATTTCTTTATAACTTACAGTGGCTTATAAAGGTACATGTGACTATCTATCTACTGTACCACCTGCAAAACAACTGACTACCAATCTGGGGGAAATCGCCACGTACTACTATTACGACGACGACCACAACTCCTCCTCCTACAACAATAATAACACTGCTGATACTAGTGCTAATAAAATTTGTTATGAATATTAAAATAAAGTATAATAATTCATTTTTGTGCCATATGCCCTCACTTCCTTTTTTTCTTACCACGGCTGTCATTGGCTATTTTTTGTACTATAACTTTCAAGTGACATGAAAATTAAGATTAGTGTGATGTTTTAAAAATAAATTTAGATATAATTATGAGAGACAAAAGAGAACATAATAAATAAGATCATATGGATCTGCGATGCGGCAAAAATCAGAATTAGTAGCTTTTAGGGAAGCTGGGTGTTAAAAAGGAATCATTTTTACTTTTTCTACCATATACATTACTAAGTAGACCAGAAGTGGGCAGAAGGCAGTTTTCACTTTCTCTACTATATACCTTATTTACTAAGTAGACCAGAGGTGGGCAGAAGACAGTTTTTACATTCCCTACTATAAATAGACAAGAGGTGGGCAGATAGTCAGCTTTTACATTCTCTACAATTTACCTTACTTACTAAGCAGACCAGAAGTGGGCAGAAGCCAGTTTTGCGCCGACGACGCAACAGAATGCAACCCTCACAAGACAAACGGAGGAATTAACGCATTGTTGTGAGGAAAGGGGGGGAGTTAGGTTTGTAGAGCTCCTATAATGACGTTTGATAGCATTTTTGTTATTTTTCCTATCACAGAGTTTTTTAAGTCGCCTTTATACATCTTTCGAAAGGTTTTTCCACTCTCCTTGAAGTGGTTCTTCAAGATAAATTAATATCATTAAAATTGGCAAGTAGTTTCAGAAATTCAAAATCCCGTAAAGGTGTTTGCGATCGACCTCCCAGATAAGTACGTAACTAGCACATTTTGTTTTGTATTTACAGTCATACATTTTCGGTACCTTCTGTAAATTACCGTTTGCAATTTATTCCTGCAATAGTTTCGCAGGTTTCAATTCATAAAACAAATAAAATAATGAACTACAATAACTTCCCCGTGCAACGCATACTTTTAATTAAATCATATGCAGCGTGATATCTAACGTAGTGTCTTTGGAATACGCCATGTTATGTTTTTGAGCAGATTAAGCATTTCACATTCTCTCCAGAGCAGCAAAATGCCTCATCCTCCCGTTCTGCACGTTATTTCCGTTTCCCGGAAAACGATGGTTTAGTAGACAATGGCATTGCGAACTCCATCACTGAACTGTTTACTTGCAACCGCCCGCTCGCCTCTAGCTAGCAACAGAGACCCTGGCGTTTAGTTGTAACTGCACTCCTAGTAGCGACACAAGCTTTGCCTACCTCTGAAATAGATTTCCATTCCAAAAAAATCATTATCGAGATTTCAATGCGAATACACGTTTTGAGGCCCTTGAACCCCAAAAGCATCTTCAGAAGAAGGTCCGTGTGTTTGTGAACCGTATAATTCCAAAGCGAAAAGTGCCTTAAGTACCAAACGTCATATACAAGTTGGTATCTTCCAAGGATACAACACGAATATGTTCAAGAAAATCCTCCCACGCAAACTACCCTTTACATAAAGATTTTCCCAAAATTTTTGTTGTCCCAAAACGGCTCTAACAATTGTGATTTATGTATGACATGCCTCAAGCATATTCAAGATAAATGAAATGTTTATCTTGAATTTCCTACAATGGCTTCATTCTGAATGACTTTTGTATAAGATGTAGACCGTATAAACGGTAAAGAGATACACAAAGTCTTGCTACGGTAGATCTCGTAATGCACATATCTTTTTTTTTTTTTTTTTTTTTTTTTTTTTTTTTTTTTTTTGTTTTGCTTTTTGTGGAGTTGAGTTTCCGAAATATTCGTTATTAAATAAATTGATTTTTATTTATGGACCATTTTAACTACTATAGTCCTTAGCGCCCTACTTTATATTTGGCGTGAAAGACCGGAAATTTTGTTCAGAGGCCTCTTTATCAGGCTTGAGGTGCTTTTACGTGCCGTAAATCTGAAACATGGGACCACCGGCTTATTGCTTTCCGAAGCAAGCCATTCTATGCCATTACGCCCGAAAAAATCCATTGCACTCCGCCGGGTTTGAACCCGCGACCTTGGGTTCGTTGTTATTGATTTGAATTTTCAGAGACCTACACTTTTCTCTTGACTTTTTTCCCTGGTCATGTGAAGAGAATTGAATTTCAGGGAAATATGTAACAAACTCCATTAACATGAAGTGTAACGTGAATGTAACACGAAATTTTTAAAATGTTTTCGGAATGTTCCTCAATTGCAAGTCTCGTACTTAGAGAAACGTCTGTGCAGTTTGCAACACACAGTGCAGTTTAAGGAGGGGGGAGTAATATAGAGCACAAGTACACACCACGCCTCCCGCTCATACTGCGCGCGCAAAGTCACAGCTGGCCGTGTGACGCTCTTGTCTGTAAAGTCACTTGTGGAAATGTAGATGTGGTTTTTACTGCGTTCATTTTTATTGAGATTGGCGTTCATGGTGCTAATATTACAATTTATTTAATACGAATAGTGGCTATAATGGTCACTAATGATGTTACTAAATTAAAAGCCGTTAGAAGATCAAGTATTCGCATCGAGTGAGTAGTACACGCAGGCATTTAATGGTTTCAGAGAAGACTTCATTGTTGCGTCTCTCCACATGTCAAAGAGAGTGGTTTTTGGAAAACAAAGGTGAGTTGTAAAAGCAACATGAGATGGCAATTTAAGGTTAGGGTTTGAAGGATAGGTAAAGGTGAACAGCAATGGAGAGGACAAAATAAAACAGGTGCAACGAGCAAACACGGTGAAGGAAACTAGAAGAAACGTGTACAATCTATTTATAAACTGGTTCATCATTTTCAAGTTTTCCTTTTGTTTTGATGACTACTAATTCTGTGCGACGACTCTATTTACTATGGCGACCGCGCGCAGAGCTTTATTAAAGTGCCAACATCAGAACTGTATATTCGCGTCTGGCCAGCCGCTACCAACGTAATAGTTAACATCGCTAGAGATTCAACAAACGTGGAAAAGGCATACACTTACACACACACACACACACAATATTGAAATGTCGATTATATTTTGAAACGCGCATTTCGAATAAGAGTAGAACCTGGATAACCAATGGTAGTTGCACGCAATGACACGCGTAAAATAAATAATGTGTGTTTTCTGGAAGGGGGAATAAAAAGTGAAATGTGCATAAATATGGATATAAGGCACATAAATTTGTGCGGATTCTGTGCGAAAACACAAATGACAAGTAAAGACGCCGTAAAACAAAACGCATAGATGAAGCTAAACTTAAATAATGTTTAAAGCAAAGCATGCGTAAACTACACAATAAATATGCATGAAATTTTGGAAGAGTCTGCAATTGGTAATAGTGATAAAGTCGGGACCGTGCGCTTACCCGTCATTCTCTCCAATCAATTAAACTGTATTCCTTTCTTCCTCCCTTCCCTTACAGTGCAATAAACTGTATTCCTTTCTTCCTCCCTTCCTTTAAAATCAATTAAACTCTATTCCTTTCATTATGTAAACTATCCTTTCTTCCTCCCTTCCCTTACAGTGTAATAAATTATATTTCTTTTGCGTGCAAACTATTCCTTCTTTGCCCCAATTCTTTGAAATAAAATAAATTGCATGTCATTCACGTGGATATGCCAGGCAAGCACAGGGTCCCGACAATTTCACGTATCAGTGCGTGGTGCTCCTACACACCGATATGCCTAAAGATTATAACAACTGCAATTGGCTAATAAAACGCGCCAACATTAGCGTCTATTTTTATATCCAATGAAAATTATGAATACGTTTCCAATAATGATAAACAGCTCACCCCCTCGCTGCATTATTGCACGCTATTATTGTCAGTTTCAGTAAGGCAGTATAAGGCAGTGGTGGGGGAACCATGTTGCGTGTATAAGGCAGTGGTGGGGGAACCATGTTGCGTGGAGGGGAAGGTGGAATTTGGTGGATATGGAAGGTAAGCGCAGGGACCCGACTTTATCACGTATGCCCTGCAATTTATGAAGTTTAGAGTTGTGGATTTTTGTTTTTCAAATTTCGCTTTTACTTATTCTTTTTCTTATTCATTATTCTACCATGTACATAGGGTAGAGTAGAGGAGGAATTCCATTCTACCCAAACATTAGATACCGAGATTTCACCATAAATACATGTTTTGAAACCTTGAATGAAAATAAAAGGAACGTTTACTTATTCTACCATGTACCTAGTAGGCAGAGGAGGCATTTCATTCCACATAACAAATTCGATATCGAGATTTCACCGAAAATACAGGTTTTGAGGTCCCTGAATGAAAATAAAATAAACTTTTCCTTATTCTACCACGTACCTGGTAGGTAGAGGAGGTGTTTCATTTCACACAAAAATTCTAAAGCGATATTTTAGCAGAAACACATGTTTTAGGTCCCAGGAATTAAAAGAAAAAGAACTTTTAGTCTGCTTTTTTGCTTCAGCGTGCCTCAAAACATTTATTTCCAGTGAAATCTCCATTTTGAATTTTTGTGTGGAATGCAATACCTCCTCTACCTTTTTAGGTATGCAATAAAGTAAGCAAAAGGCTTTTTGTATTTATGGGCCTCAAAACGTGTATTTTTGGTGAAATCTTCGTGTGAAATGCAACACTTCTACCTAAGGCATAGGCAGTGGAATAAGTAAAAATTATTGAAAAACCGTGAAAATTGTTTATTTTTCTTGCCAGAGTTTACGTATGCTTTGCTTTAAACAATATATATGTTTGGCTTCATCTATGTGTTTTGTTTTAAGGGTTATTGCGTTTCATTTTTGTGCTTTTGCACACAATCTGCGCATATTTCTGTGCGATATACGCATGTTTATGCATATTTCACTTTTTATTTACCCTTATGGAAAACGTGCATTACTTATTTTACACATGCACAAAACATCAAATACGCATAAATCAACATCACCTATGCGTGCTCCCTGCTTGTTAAACGTCTAGCGATGTTGTTACATATTATGTTGGTAGCGGCTGGTATCCAGCAGAAATACATTTGTGATATTGGCACTTTAATAAGGTGCGCGTGGTCACCATATTAAATAGAGTTGTTGCACAGAATTTAATTGAAGACCTTGTCTCAAAAAGGTGTTAACTCATTTCTACTAGCTTAGGGATATTTTAAGGTAAGGCTTTGGAACTTTATGTAAAGAAGTGTTTTACCGACTTTTTCAAGAATAGTAACTAAACATATTCACATTTTTCTTTTATAATGCGAGAATAATGCTCCACCCTTGAAATTAATTTCATTTCAAGCTATTTATAAAAAATTATTGAGTTAAAACCTTGCGGTTTGGAGAGAATGGCACTAAGTGTGATTTTGTAAAAGAAGAGAGGGTTAAGTTCAATAATTTGTTTATTAAAAGACCAATATTTTCACATGAACAGTATAATCGTTCCCACTTCCATTTAAGTGTACATTTAACAATAAATAATTTTTGCATTTTGACTGTTCTATCAATACATATCCCAGATTTTATTTTTCTGATAATTAAGAATACTTAGGAAAAATCAATAAACAGCATTTTGCAATTCCTTTATTTGAATTTCCTATTTACTTGCAAAATAATAATTTCTGGTGGCTTTTCTGTTCATGGGTTGAGGAATTTTAGGCTTGTACCTTCCTTAATTTAAACAACTTCCTTTTGGTGCTTGAGAAAGGCATTCCAGTGATTTTAATCTTCTCTGTTTAACTATTGTAATAGACCCTGTAACATTCTGTAATAAACATCACTAGAGAGCAACAATTTTCGATGCATTTTCAATGTTCTGCAGGATTATTTTATCTGGCGTTATTTGTGAATTGCCATTTCTGCATTTCTTTAGATCCACAGTTACCCATTCAGACTCTTCATTGAAGGAGTATATATTTTACAGTTCCAAATTCCTCCAGTTTCATCATTTCACATCTCCCAAAGATGCTTTTTACCTGTTGTACTTTTCTTTCATTAATTATGCAGAAGTGGGCTGTTAAGTCTGTATACTGGACTTAGGCCAGTTTTGCACTCTAATGGGACTAGTGTATGAGGGGATTATGGGTAGGGAGATGATGGAGAAAAGCGGACTTGCTGACTTCTTCCTACTATCCTCCTAGACCTCCTTCCGCTTTTTACTGTTCATCATTTGCTTTCATCCTTTGTTTTCCTATTATACTATATACTATCCTAATCAGTATACATACTTGCATTAATTTCACAAATTACCTTCCGTTGACCAAGATTCGATCCAGAAACCCTTGGCTTCAAAGCCTATTATGCTATCCGTTGTTCTGTTAGTTGTTGGAAACATGCGTAATGAATATTAATCATCATAGTTACCCTTAAGAGCTGTTAAATAAACATGTACATTTTAAATATAAATATCGTTTGGTAACATTGCATTAAGGTAACTGTTTACTTCCCATCATTTCTGTAGCTTACCTTCATGTAGTCAAATGGCGGTTTTATTTTTGCCATAGTTCACCATTCTTCCTATTGGCTATAGGAATATAAAGGTTACAATGTCAAGGAGACAGCACATGTTCAATTCGATAATTAACTTGCTATCGGCAGCAGTTTAATTTGTAAAATGACAGTGCTTACACCAAAACTTACGGGATTCAACGCTTGCATTAGTTGGATAGTTATCAACCATATTTATCAAAATGTGCTAGTTTCACAAAAATTAAAACCGTTTCTGATAAGCCATGGTGTATTGTCAAATACTCTGAATTGTCCGAGCTGTGGTGCTATGTTGTTGCAAACTGGAACTTTAAAACATTCCAGTGCAGAGAAAAAATGAAGTTTGTCCAAAAAAAATAAAAAAAAAAAATCTGATGCATTACACTCACATACTTTCTCTACTCTTGTACAAACTATTTTTACAAATGCTTATTCTCCATATGCTTCATGTTAATCAAGATATCAAGAAGTTAATCCTATTGCTAATTTTCTTGTAGATGCAAGGGGAATTGGTAGGCTTTAAGCGATAATCAAATATTTTAAGAGCTGGTTGCTATGTGGAGTATTCCATTCTCTTTGCATTACCAGGACAAAAAAAATGAATAATGAATATGAGAAAAAGTATAAGTATTGGAAAATTTAAGGGAATAACAAGCAATATCTCAAAAATGGTTCACTCAAAAACAAAATGTATATGACATAAATTGTGTATTTTAGCGCGGTCTACATTTTTTGTGTAGTAAAATTTTGTCTATCTCTTATGGATCTCTTATGGTTTACCAGTTATGCAAAAGTCGTTAACAATGAAGAATACTTTTTGATAGACATTCCCAGAAAATTCAAGATATTCATTTCATTTGTCATGAAAATATCTTAAATGTATGGTATTTTAATCAAAATTGTTATAACCATTTTTGAGAAAATTAAAATTTTCGAAAAATGTTCCATGTAAAGGGTAATCTGGGGTGGGGGATTTACTTGAAAACCTTCGTGTCACATCTCTGGATGATACTGAACCTAAATACCATGTTTGGTGTTTATCCAACTGTTAGTTTCTGAGTTATGCTGTTCACAGACAGACACACTCATGGACATGTTTCCAAAAATGCTTTTTTTTGGATTCAGGGGGCCTCAAAACATATATTTCCAGTGAAATCTCGGTATCAAATTTTTGGGTGGAATACAATACTTCTCCTGCTTACTCTACGTAGTAGAGAAAGTAAAAAACATAAAGAGTGCAGCTTTAAAGTGTCAGTGTATGACAGCAGCTTTTTCTCCTAAGTTCACTTGACAGTGGAAACAAACTTTGTATTTATATTGTATTATCTAAACAGACATGCAAACAACTTTTCTGTAACGTGAGATTGACATTTCTGCTCACATGGTGGTTGACTGGTGCTCGTTTTCTTGATAAGTGTGTCTAGATTGGTGGTTCCGTAAGCTAAAATGACTAGGTGGAAATGAGGTTGCGGTAGAGATAGATGAGGCAAAGGTAGGGAAAGGAAAATATAACTGTGAAAGGTAATTCAGAGTTAGTACACTTCTAGAGGGGTAGAGAGAGAGACAACCCATGAAACATTTTGTTGTGCCTGTTGAAAAATGTGACAATGATTCTTTCTTAACGGCAATCAAGGAATGTATCTTGCCAGGGACTAAAACTGTCAGTGTTTGCTGGAAAGCTTATGACTGTCATTTTAAAGAAGGATTTATTCACTTTACCATCACCCTAAGTGTAAATTTCATGGATCCAGGTGCCGGCGAACATACTCAAAATATAGAATGCTCTAGGAGAGAACTACACTGTGAAGTTCCCAGGTATGGTCAAAAAACAGCACATTACAGTGGATAGCTTGCCAAAGTTAAATTCGATAGAGCATATCCAGACCACCAACATCGACTTAATGCTTTCTTCAAAGCTCTCGGGCAGCTGAATACTCCGTACATGCATAAAAGATAAGGCTAAAACTTCACAAAACCATCAAAGAATCATAGTGGTAACAGCATGACAGTGAAAAATAAAAATTTTGTCCTACATTAACATGAATTTCTCTTCCCTTTATCGTTTATTACTGGGTATACAAATTATCCTTACAAAAGTTTATTTTCTTGTCTACTTCATTTTAACTGATATAAGCCTTTGCAGAAATAGCTACATTACAGATTTGATTATAGATTCAAAGGGATTGACGATAGTCAAATGTTTAAGAACTGGACACCATATACTGGTCTTATTGTTTATTTGTTTGTTTGGTGCTGTGAGCAGTGCTCAGGGACATTGAAGACATCATACAATGATGAAATATGCAGCATAACCAATAAACATACCCAGCACCAAGGACTTAACTAATAACATAACCAACACCAAGAGCATTTCTCTCTCTCTCTCTCTCTCTCTCTCTCTCTCTCTCTCTCTCTCTCTCTCTCTCTCTCTCTCTCTCCACACCATGCATTATCTAAGAAATGAAAATTTGCAAACCATCACCATTCCACATCTCAACATGCATTACAGTAGGACAATAACAAATAAGTGTATAGTCACCATCATATTCCGGCTGCCCCATGTATTGAATATTTATATCTTGCACAACATAATAAAAAATTCCTCCATAGTATATGGGCAGTGAGTGTATAAGAAAGACCTTAGCTCTTTCTTAAAAATATTAAAATTCCATACTGTTACCATGCTCATGAACTGGTTGAATATGCAGTTCCAAATTTTTAAAAGTGCCTGAATTTAGGCCATATTTTAATTCCAAACTTGTTAAAAAACTGTAGGAAACAACCTATTCCACATACAACCCAATTCACAAACACCACTATCACACCAACTTTTTTTTTTTTTTTACTAAACCACACATTTATAAGTCGCCAAAACATAATGTTCATAAAACAAGCTTATTAACCTAGGCCTAACAACGGGTGAATCAGAAAATCAGAGGACTCCATCAAACTACTGTGGCTTGCTACAGCGTGACGGCCTCCTCTTGCCTGCAACTCGTTCTAGGGCTAAAAATAGGTGCAAATATTATTATCAACAAGTTCAGAAAAATTAACAAAGCTGTCAAAAGATACATGCTGGTAGCAGTACAACAGCAAAAAATAAAAAAGGGCCATGCTTAAGATAATCTAAGGGTTTCGTTAATCTCTCACAAGAATATTCTTAGTCAAAGTACATGGTACGGTAGCCAGCCTCAAGTGACATCTCGGTGGCTTACTTTTAAAACTTGTATCTCTCTTCCAGACAGTTTTACAGGAGGGTAAAAAAAAACTATTTTACATCTCTGTAAAACCGCTTTTGTTAGTCAAGTTCTTGTGAAAAGTCTTCTCACATTACAATTATGAGACTTACAAGGTTTTGTTAATCAAATATTGTAATGCCTTTAGTGACCTTTGGGGTTTTATGAGAGTTTATTAAACTTATAAGGCTGTATTAATAAATTTCCCTTATGTACCTTATTGATTTACTAGCTTTCAGAGGTTTTACGAGATTTACACTGTTTTATTAATGAATTCCTGTAAGTAATTATTAACTTTCAAAGTTTTGAGTCCAATATTTAATCAATGCAGACTTGGTTTGGTATTAACATGAGAAAAGGCATACAAATAAATATATTTTAACCTTGTTTTCTTGTAACTTTTCTCTAATAAATTTGCAAAAGTCTATTATGAAATTGGTGCTATGCAATACAGTGGAATCTCGTTAGCACGTTCCTCATTAACACGTTTTCCCGTGTATTGCGTTGAATTATAAAAGTCCCAGCACAAAATGCATCAAATGCATTAATAACGTTCGTTTAGTACGTTTTCTCGCTCCCGCTTACTACGTTCGAAGTTTGATGCCCTCATTCGCTATTTTGGCCAATGCCAATGCTTGGTCGGTCGGTATTAATAGTCATTTTTGAGAACATAAAAGTAACGGTTCAGCGGGAGTAGATTTACTACATTCAAAGTTAGACGTTCTCATTCGCTACTTTGGTCAAACCAGGCGGGGTGGAACCGGCAGCCAATACCATGTGTGTACGTATTTGTGGGACACGTTTTGTGTGTGTGTGGGGGGGGATGCTTTAGTGACGCTCTTTGGTGTTCTGCGGTGACGCTTTAGTTTAACAGTGGCTTGGTGTGGTTAGTTTATGCTGTTGAGTGTTGACGAAACGTAAAAGTATTTTAACTTTTTGTTCGCAATGGAGAAAAAGAAAGTGCGGCAAATAACCAACAGTGAAAAACTGAAAATCCTTGAGGAAGTAGATCGCAATCCAAATATGAAACGTTAGGATATAGCGCGGAAGTTAAACATTCCTCTGTCAACCTTAAACACAATTGTTAGCAAACGTAAACTAATTGAAACTGCTTTTGAAGAAGGAAAAAATGCTAAAAGAAAACGTAATCGCCCTGGCCAGTTTCCAGAATTAGAAGATGTTGTGCTAAAGTGGTTTACACAAGCTAGAGCTTCAAATGTGCCAATAGACGGTACTGTGGTTCGAGCTCAGGCAACACATTTAGCACAGAAGATGGGACTGGATGATTTCAAAGCGTCCAATGGCTGGATTGAAAGGTTCAAGAATCGACATGGCTTAGTCTACAGATGTTTGCGAGGTGAGGCTGCTGCCGTAGATATTGACGCTACACTGTGTGAAAACATAGAAATGTGGAAAAATACAACGCTCCCGTCAATTTTGAAAGACTATAGCCCCAAGGATGTGTATAATGCAGATGAAACAGGACTATTTTTCCATCTTTTGCCAGACAAAACCCTGGATTTTAAGGGCACTAAGTGCCACGGTGGGAAACTTAACAAGGAGAGGATTACAGTTTTGTTGTGCTGTAACGAAAGCGGAACGGAGAAATTGGTACCACTGGTTATTGGAAAAGCACGCAATCCGCAATGTTTTAAGAATGTGAGATCTTTTCCATGTAAGTACACTTCCAACACAAAAGCCTGGATAACTTCTGCCGTCTTTGAAAATTTCTTACGAGCATGGGACGCAAGACTGGGCATAAGAAGCAGGAAAATTGCACTGTTTATTGATCAGTGTGCTGCTCATCCACCAACTGTTTCAAATTTAAGAAACATAAAGATCATTTTCTTCCCAGCAAACTGCACGAGTAAGCTACAACCTTTAGATCAAGGCATAATTCGGTGCATGAAACATGCGCATCGTAAGAGGCTGGTACAGAGAAGGTTGGCTGCACTGAAATCGACGACAAGAAAAATCACCGTCTTAGATGCCATACATTTTATTAGAACTGCTTGGGATTGTGTGACGCAAGATACCATTAGGAACTGCTTTAATAAATCCGGTTTTTGCCGAGTTCTTGGTGATGAAATTACGCAGGAAGACGAGTTTTCCGAGAGTGAAGAATGGCGCCAAATAGCAGACGATGCCGGCGTGTCTTTCGAAAACTATGTAAACATTGACAATGAAATTCCAGTGTGTGAAACAGTGACGATAGATGAAATACTTGAAGAACAAGTGAAAGATGAAGCATTAGTGGGAGACGAAAGTGACGATGAACCAGATCCTGAGCCAGTACCTACAGTGTCAGAAGCCATGCAGGCAATGGACATAGTGAAGCGATATGTGTGCAGTTTCGAAGTTGATGATGATGTAATGACTTTACTAAACAAGATGGACAGTAAAATTTTGGCATTAAAACCAACAAAGCAATCAACTATCGATATGTATTTCAAACCAATGTAAATAGTGTCTATATTTCACATCCGTTTTTGAGGTAAGATGTATTATTAGATTTTATTACATAAATATGTTCTTAAGTTGCAGATTATGTATTTTCATTAACACGTTTTCCCGTCTATGACGTCCAAATCCTTGGGTCCCCGCAAAAACGTACTAACGAGATTTTACTGTATATCCTATTCATAAGGCAAATTGTTATAAAATGAATGGAAGTATTTTTGAACCAATGGCTCAGTACCTGCAAGTCAATGAATTTGTCTTTCTAAGGGGAGCACTGTGCAGACCAACAACTATCATCTCAGAAGATTTTTCACTACCTTTTTTACTTTCTCTACTACGTATAGTATGTAGGGGCAGTATTGTATTCCACCCAAAAATTTGATACTGAGATTTCACCAGAAATACATGTTTTGAGATCCCCTGAATCCAAAAAAATAATTTTTGGAAACATGTCCGTGTGTGTGTGTGTGTGTGTTTGTATGTGTCTGTCTGTGAACAGCATAAACGAACAGTCGGATAAGCACCAAACTTGATATTTAGGTGCAGTATCTGCCAGAGATGCGACACAAAGGTTTTCAAGAAAATACCCCCACCCCAGATTACCCTTTACATGGAACATTTTTCGAAAATTTTAATTTTCTCAAAAATGGCACTAACGATTTTGAGTAAAATATCATATGTTTAAGATATTTTCATGACGAATGAAATGCATATCTCGAATTTTCTGGGAATGTCTCCAAAAGTATTTTTCATTGTGAACGACTTTTGCATAACTGGTAAACCATAAGAGATTGACAATATTTTACTACACAAAAAATGTATATCGCATTAAAATACACAATTTATCTCATATACATTTTTTTTGTTGAGTGAACCATTTTCGAGATATTACTTGTTATTCCCTTAAATTTTCCAATACTTATACTTTTTCTCATATTCATTATTCATTTTTTTTTGTCCTGGTAATGCAAAGAGAATGGAATACTCCACATAGCAACCAGCTCTTAAAACATTTGACTATCGCTTAAAGCCTACCGATTCCCCTTGCATCTACAAGAAAATTAGCAATAAGATTAACATGAAGCATATGGGGAATAAGCGTTTGTAAAAATAGTTTGTACAAGAGTAGAGAAAGTCATGTGAGTGTAACACATCAGAATTTTTTCTTGTGTTATACAGGTCCTTCCACTCATCTGAGAGAAAGATATAATTATAAGTGTTTATTCAAAATTTATGTTTTTTCGAGATTCATGCTTTATTTAGATTATTTACCTTTGAAATCAACTTCGAAATGCGCTGTCATGTAAGAGCAGTAGTTCAGGCAAACATGTCATTGATGTAGAATCCCCTTTCTTAATGCTTGGACGAATAGAAGAATGTCTTCAATGAACTATAATCTTTTAAGAAGGTATGGCTTAGGTAATATACTTTGTATGGTTTAGGTTTCAGTCTTGCTGTCTTAAACACTGCAACATATTATGCTTATTTTCATTCAATTATGACTTATGGAATAACATTTTGGGGAAATTCACTAGACGCATAAAAAATATTTCTTTTACAAAAAAAGGTAATAAGTATAATGGCAGGTGTAAAGAAATCAACTCATTGTAAACCACTATTCAAAACATTTGGAATTCTACCATTAGCCTGTGAGTATATTTTAGCTGTACTTTTAACCGTGATTGACCACCCAGTGTTCATAAAAATTCAGACATACATAGCAAACAAACCAGAAATGGGCAGGACTTACACAGGCCAAGCAATAACCTACAAGTATTCCATAAAGGGGCTTTCTACAATGGTGTAGTACTATTTAATTCACTTCCATCATATATTAAGGAACTGAAAACTAATAAAAATAAATTCAAGTTAGCATTAAAAAGATATCTCATCACTCTCACTTTCTATTCAGAGGAGCATTTATTTCATTCAAAGAATAATTAACTATAAAATGTTACTAAATTTTATAACTACATTAAGTATAAATAATATTGTTTTAAAATTTTTTAGCTCTAATGTACTCTACATAAGAACTACAATTTATTCACATACAAGTATACAATGTAATTATATGTTTATGCTGTAATCTACATCCTAGAGTAGACTAGCTTTCTTTAAGCTGGTCTAGCTCACAATAGGGTCTATAGATCGAGACCTTATGTTATGTTATGTTCATAGCTTGCAGGTATGTATATGTCCTGATTTTTTAATTTCCTCTCTATGTAAGAATGCACTGAATCACATTCCATTTGTGTGCAGGCTTTTGGCAAATACTTTTGAACTATAAAGATGTTCATCTTGTTAGCCAAATCAAGTAGCGCATTTGCTAGTGTCACATTTCTATTCTGATAGCCACAACCATCACAGTAAAATATTATTTCATCTTTTTCGTCACACATAACTTGTTTTGAGATGAAATTGCACAGAATTGTAGCAAATTCATTAGCACTGAGCCCTCCTTCACTCTCGTGCCACACATAGCAATACGTATTTCCAGTTTTCACATTATAGATTGTGAAGTTATGAACCTTAAGCTTCATTTCATAATAGATGGATGAAACCTTCAAATTTGAGCACAACAATAGACTCTAGATGCATTGTATATGCATGCTTCACAGTTTTTTTGTCTTTTAATGTTTCTGTCTTGCTGCTTTCTTTTTGCTGATATGTGAACTGTAAGCATCCTCTGATATGTTTCCAGAGTTGTAGCAGCAGCAGCAAAGATCACATCTATCTTTTTTTGGATGAAAGAGGCTTAGATTCATGTCATAAAATACCTCATGAAATGATTTTATAGACTTGCCTTAACCTTCTTTCTCTCAGAATACTTTTCATATTCCCTACTGAATGCTGATTTTGAATTCCATAATGGCTCTAGATACTTTTTTGAAGACGAAGCTCTGCAATACTAAGAAACAATCTTTAGGAGCTCTTCAAAGAATGATACAAGTATTTTCTTTTGTTTGCTCACCTCCTCGCGTTTTCTTTCCTTTTCACATCTCACATGCCTATTTAGTTCACTTGTTGCATTCGAGGTTCCCCCTTATTCATGGATTATCACTTTTATACCTACTTTCTTTAATCCAGTTTAGGACTGTTCATTCCCCAATAGATAATATGTTGAACATTTTCTCGCAGACCCTTACTGTTGTACTGTTTTTTTCTTCTGGAAACTTCAGTTTTTCTTATTTTTCTTGTCTTTGCATTATGTTTATCTATGAGATATTTCAGCATGACTTTTTTTTCATCCCATGACTTCCTCCAGAAGCTTCAAAGTTCTCTTTGCTGTCACTATATGTCAGAGTTGTGCAATACATCTTCTTGGACTCGGTGCTCATTTTGCAGTTGTATATTGTTCTGATTATCCTACCTGTTTTTTAATACCACACTCCCATTTACTTCCAGATCTTCCGGTCCCCCTATATGCTTTACCATGCATTATCATCTTTTTTTTCCCCTCTGATGTCCACGTAAGTTCTTGTACTAAATTTCTTTTGCACTTCCTTGCTCTAGTATGAATTTCGTTGTTCATGTTTTCTGTGACATCACTTATATGAAAGTAGTATCACTTTGTATAAATTGACAATTGTCAACGGATTCTGGTTCAGGTTCACCCTCAATTAATCTAACTAGACTGCCTAATTCATCAACAAAAAGTTCCCCTGTCATCTGTCATCTGAATCTATCTTAAGAAAATGTAAATTTATTTTGTTTCCTGATAAAGGTGGCAGTTCTAAAATAGTATATGCTCATCATCATTTACATTGAACTCAACAACACCACTACTTTTCTCTATCAGAGTTTCTCCAGTATTAAGACATTTCTCATTCCATTGCATACTTAAAACGGTATGTTTTTAACCTGTATTTTTAATTGAACCTAAAACATGAAGCTCCTTTTCAGTGTTTTCAGTATCTAAATAATTAATAATAAATTCAACTTTATTTGTTTGCACAAAATTTGAGGAAAATTGAGATTCATTCTCTTTATCTTCATTTCTCTGAATAGTTTCTGTAGTTAAATTTTGTCCATCTTCTCTAGCCAACGGTACTTGTATTCCCAAAATGTTCAACGTTTTCTGAGCTCTAGAACTCATTTTCTGTTAAAATGAAGATGGGAGAACGCAGTGGTAAGTAATAGATAACAAACTTTTGCTTTAAGTAACTATATTAATAGTACTCCCATTTGAAGATTGCTTCCTACTATTTAAAACCAGGGATTGAAACAAACCTTTAGCAAAGAGAACGCTAATCTGACTGAATGAAAATTTTTACAAAACAGAAAGCTAATAAACCCTCAAATTTAACCAAACAAACCTATCATATTATTTCCCATTCAGTATTTTCGTATTATGGTTTAAATTTTTTCAAACTGTTTAGATAACATTATTATCTATAACATTTCGAGCCCTGATTAAAACTCCTACCTTCACATTCTACAAAGTCTTAATTTACCTAAACTTGTTATAATATGAGTACTTACTAATAAAATGTCAGAATTCTTGATGTACTAATATGAAATACCATGTCACAAACCACTCACTAAATAATCACCTCACAGAATGAAGTTTCCACACAAAATAATCTCTCATTGTACACAAACAACAGCGTAATTTGACATTATTAAGAATGATCGTCAGCTGGAAGAGTGTTTGTTGTTTTTCTAAACCAGATCAACTGTATAATACAATAGCACATCTAATTGGACAAAAATAGACAGCCTAAAACCCGAGATCACAAATGCATCATTTATTATTATAATTGGTTTAGTTATAGGCTACAATCATCTCTCTGATATTGAACCTGGGTTATAAGAAAGAAAATAGCATTACCATTTTTATTGCAATGTACTGAATTTACGGGGTTAAAAGCAACAATTTTCTTAATAAAATCTTGTATGCTGAATTCAGTAAGAAGTTAAGACCTAAGAGTTTTTAAGGTAACACTGTACATTCATAAGCCCTTTTAAGCCCTTCTTTCAGAATAAAATGGAGACTTAAGAGTTTTTAAGGTAACATTTAAAGACTTACAAAAATATGAGATTTACATTTCATTAAATATCAGCCTTAATGTAGTGTTCAGATTTACGAGGTTTTAAAAAACAATAGAGAATAAAAAATTGTAATTAAAACACACAAAATTTCAAAATGCATAAAATCAGACATACAAGGTTTTAGAGGTAGACGACGACATAGCAGTATTGCAGAGCATAGCATTGAGTGTTGTCCACCAACAATGAAACTCAGCTTTTAGGTAGCTGAAATGTAATATTTACTGTATGTTTACACAGTAACTTGCCATTAGCTTCTTTATTCATATCCTGCTCCTTTAATACAGCATATTTAATAAATATCTATAAATACAACTCATACATATGTATAATAAATTAACATTAACTCCATTATGGAACCTTTCCAGCAAACAAAATCAGTAAAAATTTTATCACATAAAAGAATCTACCATTAATACTGCAATAAATTGATTTTTTCAAGCAGCTCACGTTCTGCATAATAACCTTTCTTTCTTTCAATCATGAAACCTAGCTCTTCTGGTACAACATATACATGAGGTAACGTGTCTTTCATTCTTGTATAATAACATTTCTTTTTTTCAATCATGAAACCTAGGACTTCTGATACAACATATACATGAAGTGACGTGTCTTTCATTCTTGTATTATAACATTTCTTTCTTTCAATCATGAAACCTAGCACTTCTGATACAACATATACATGAAGTAATGTGTCTTTCATTCTTGTATAATAACATTTCTTTTTTTCAATCATGAAACCTAGCACTTCTGATACAACATAAACATGAAGTAACTTGTCTTTCATTCTTGTATAATAACATTTCTTTCTTTCAATCATGAAACCTAGCACTTCTGATACAACACAAACATGAAGTAACTTGTCTTTCATTCTTGTATAATAACATTTCTTTCTTTCAATCATGAAACCTTGCACTTCTGATACAACATATACATGAAGTAACTTGTCTTTCATTCTTGTATAATAACATTTCTTTCTTTCATTCGTGAAACCTTGCACTTCTGATACAACATATACATGAAGTAACTTGTCTTTTATTCTTGTATAATAACATTTCTTTCTTATCATTCAGAAACCCTAACACTTCTGATACAACAAACATGAAGTAACTTGTCTTTGATTCTTGTATAATAACATTTCTTTCTTATCAATGACGGACCCTAGCACTTCTGATACAACATACATGAAGTAACGTGTCTTTCATTCTTGTATAATAACATTTCTTTCTTATCAATCATGAACCCTAGCACTTCTGATACAACATACATGAAGTAACGTGTCTTTCATTCTTGTATAATAACATTTCTTTCTTATCAATGACGGACCCTAGCACTTCTGATACAACATACATGAAGTAACGTGTCTTTCATTCTTGTATAATAACATTTCTTTCTTATCAATCATGAACCCTAGCACTTCTGATACAACATACATGAAGTAACGTGTCTTTCATTCTTGTATAATAACATTTCTTTCTTATCAATGACGGACCCTAGCACTTCTGATACAACATACATGAAGTAACATGTCTTTCATTCTTGTATAATAACATTTCTTTCTTATCAATCATGAACCCTAGCACTTCTGATACAACATACATGAAGTAACATGTCTTTCATTCTTGTATAATAACATTTTTTTCTTATCAATCATGAACCCTAGCACTTCTGATACAACATATACATGAAGTAACGTGTCTTTCATTCTTGTATAATAACATTTCTTTCTTATCAATGACGGACCCTAGCACTTCTGATACAACTTATACATGAAGTAACGTGTCTTTCATTCTTGTATAATAACATTTCTTTCTTATCAATCATGAACCCTAGCACTTTTGATACAACAAACATGAAGTAACTTGTCTTTCATTCTTGTATAATAACATTTCTTTCTTATCAATCATGAACCCTAGCACTTTTGATACAACAAACATGAAGTAACTTGTCTTTCATTCTTGTATAATAACATTTCTTTCTTATCAATCATGAACCCTAGCACTTTTGATACAACAAACATGAAGTAACTTGTCTTTCATTTTTGTATAGTAAAATTTCTTTCTTATCAATGATGGACCTTAGCACTTCTGATACAATATACATGAATTAACTTGTCTTTCATTCTTGTATAATAACATTTCTTTCTTATCAATGACTGACCCCAGCATTTCTGATACAACATACATGAATTAACTTGTCTTTTATTATTGTATAATAACATTTCTTTCTTTCAGTCATTAAACCTAGCACTTCTGATACAACAAACATGAAGTAACTTGTCTTTCATTCTTGTATAATAACCCCTCTCTCTCCCTCCCCCTCTCTTCTTCTCTCCCCCTCCCCCTCTCTCCCTGTCACTCTCTCACTAGAAAACCTTTTTCTGTGTCTGTGTTACTAATGCTGAATACTTTTCTACACTGTAGTATGTCCATATGTGAAAGAAATCTGTGTTGTTCATTCATTGTTAGCTATAAATGTATTGCAAGGTTGTGCACCATATTTGCGGCAAATAGAAAACAATATTTGTGTAAAGTTTGGAAAGTGGTAAAGTTTTCTGAAATCAAAGGTCATATACAATATTTCCACTGCATCTCATGCTTAAAAGTAAGAACAGGTTAAATGGAGTGCACAGTTCTCACATGTTCTATATGTATGCTTGCAACTTGGACACTCAGCTGCAATCAATCTACCAATCTAATGTTATCTTGTGAATGATAGAACACCAAATATTGAAATAACTACACTGCTATTGAAGGCTAATGCAACACATTTAATATTCACCTGTGTGTTACATCTTGCCTTTGTATATTCAGTACTATAAATAAATTTTTAACAATTTTACAGGTATAAAAATATATTCTATCAAACAAATGTGGAGATATAAAATGATAAATGATTTAAGTTGGAATGGTATCATCACTGTTTATCCTTGTTGTCCTGAGGATCAGTGCTCACTGGAGGAATACTTAATGAGTCATAATCCAAAATAACATACCATTAAGTTATTATAAATGGTGTAGAATAACACTTATTTCTTCATACCTGGTCTTGGTTTGTGATCTGAACTGGAGTCTTTAACGATTTCATCTTCATTGTCTCAAAAAGCATTATCATTTTCATGTTACAGAACTGTGATCTGTTACAGTGGTTCCCCTATTAGTATCGTTCCTTTCTGAAACACACACATAAATCATAAAGTAGTATCCTCTTAATTACTGTAAAGCCATGGTTAAATGTTATCCTTTAGAGGATAAGTTCAAGACGAAATGAATGCTAGATTTTCTTACCTGGGAATGGTGTATAAGTTTATCTTCATTTACATTGGTTCCATTCTGATCATCTTCTACCAAAATGTTGCTAGCATTGGCATCTTCAATGTCACTTTATGTTAAATTGTCAATTATATTGAGAGCTAGTTTAACTAGCTTCCTTCCATTTTGTTACTGCATATGTCACATTAATGGCAAAATGCTATGACAATGATCGCTTTTAAACTATATTTGCAGTAGGTACCAACCCCCACAAAACAGTGATAATTAACCATGGCAAGCAGATGTTATTTCCAATGTTAACATCTTTCAAATTAAAAATTTGTGACACCTTCTTCCATGTAACAATGTAGTGCTATTTAGATATAACACTTTCTGCAAACAAAATATCTCAACATCTGACATCTAGAGGATTTTCATAATACTATAAGATAGAGAATGAGTTATTGAAAAAAGAAAACACAAATCGAAAAAAATAAGTTGACAAGGTCTTCCTTTGTTATGCTCCATGTGTAAGTAAATAATATTAAAAGAACACACAAAATAGTAATAACAATATTATAAAATCACATATAATAGTAATAGTTGGGGCATTGGAAAAAAATTAAGAAAATGCGGTTTTACTAATAAATTGTTTTAAGCTGATTTTGTGTATAGTGGAGTTCAAGATTGATTTGTTACATGCACCAGAAAATGTTGTGATTCTTAGAATGAGGAGGAGGCAAGCATAGGCCCTTGGGCCGTAGTGACTTCTAATCAAACCAATGGGTCCTGTGTTTACTAGACTTAATCGGAAGTTAATTCAGATAAGGAATGTATGTAGGAGGATAGTGCTTTATTAGGGGGTCAAGGAATAAGTAATGCCTCCTATTAATGCCTTTTTTTTTCTCCTAAACTAAGAGATTAAAGTGAACAATTTGAACTTGCTGCAATTCCTCCAACCTTCATCTCTACTCCACTGTAATAGCAAGTTCCTACATCACGCGGTGGCAGCACTGCTACCTGTTGAAAAACGCTGACATCAATGTTCATATTAGACAGCTTTCTGTCTTAGAATTCTTGAATATGGAAGGTGAAACGTTCATTCGCATTCATGAAAGACTCACAAAGTTGTATGGTGATGCAACAATGGATGTCAGCATGGTTGGAAGATGTATGCATCGCTGTAACAAAGCTCAAGGGCCAACGCCATTGGCTGATGAACAGTGGAACAGCAGACCCGTGACTGTAGTGACTCCATGAACATTGAGCAACTGGATGAATTATGTCACGTTACGTCCCTCAGTAAAGGCAGTGTAGTGACAATTATTCATGAACTGGGATACTCAAAAGTTTGTTCACAGTGAGTGCCTGTAATATTAATGGACCAGAATAAGGAGACTTGAAAAACAATAGCCTCCAAACACTTGCAGCACATCCATTTGGTGGGAGATGAATTCCTGGACAAAATTGTGACGAGACGAAACGTGGGTTCATCTTTTTGAACCAGAATCAAAGAGACAGTTCATGGAATGGCATCACACAACCTCACCAAAGAAGAAAAGGTTCACAATTGTGCCATTGGCAGGCAAAGTGTGGTGCCCATGTTTTGGGATACAGAGTATGTGATTCTGGTGGATGTTCTGCTTTTGCATGAGAATACAAAACCACACGCCTATCGTCAAACTTATGAAGTGATTGTGAACATTGGATAGGAAGTATTGCCTCATCTTCCATACAGAACTGACCTAGCACCATCAGACATCCATCTGTTTGGGCCATTAAAGGAAGCTCATTGTGGGATTCACTTTCAAGTTGAGGAGGCTGTAAAACATCTGTGCGTTAATGGCGAGAAGTAAAACCATGCATTTTACCACACAGAAATACATGCCCTGGTTAAAAGACTAAAACTGTGGAAAAGGATGGGGGATTACATTGAAAAGTGACAATTTAATCCTCAATGTTATGGCTTTCATGCTGTGTAATCAAAGCTTAAGTTTCTTGCAAATTATAAGAGAGAAAAAAATAGGAGGCATTAGTTATTGACTGAGTCTCATACATACAATGAAATGCCACCAGCACTTACTGCTACATCTCTTGAAATCCTTATGGCTCATGCAGCTCCATAACAAAGCTTTTTGAACAATCAACATCTGTGCATATGTAATAGGATAAAATGATTCCACAATGACATAGCATTTTATTTTTTAAAATTTGCTTTTTACTTTTGCATGGCCGAAGTATTACATAATTATCTTGTGTTCTTTTATATTAATGAGTTACAAAATAAAAGTATTGCAGCGCTGATAAGTTTTTAGTTGCCACTAGCACTTTTAATTAGGAAGTTATTTATGCTTTAATTGGAACAGGAAATGGATATTTATTAATATTCCAGTGCTCATTTGTGAGGTATCTGGTACAAATGCTGAATCAGTATTTGGTATTTAAGATAACAGAATTCACTTTAAACAAGTTTCTTTAGCTTTTACTTGATTTGAGTATTGGTTTGTATTTGACAGGAAGTGTCCCCTATATCACATTCACCAAGTGCATCAGGTATCTACTTCAAAATCTGACTCTGTTGTTTTTTTTAGGTATTTGAATGAAGGTTAAGTTGGACACTACAGCAACAGTGATTCTGAAATGCAGTCCAAATGAAAATGACAGAAGGTTCTCTGGTATTGGACATTGGCTCACCAAAAGGGTAAAGGTCTCCTGTTTTAAATCCTCCAATGAAGATTAAAGGCAAAACTGCGGTACACAGTGACAGTGAAGCAGAAAACAAAATGAAAGTCAAAGAAGAGGAAAGACCGCCTATTATAGATCTTGTGAGAAAGATTAAAAGTGAAACAGAAGTACACAGTGACGGTGTGGCAGAAAACAAACTGAAAATTAAAGATGACGGTGTGGTGTTGGTTATTGACTTATGTGACGAAGAAAGTCTACCTTCTTTGGATACAATAAAGACTAAGAATAACAATGATGTATATGGAATGGTCTCAGAAATGGAGATTGAAGAAGAAACCTGGTGGCAGGAAAGTACATCAATAGAAGGGAAATCACAGCCAGAAGCATCGTGTGTTTCAGATCTTCAGGTGTACAGTGAAATTAAGGTAAGTTGTTCGCAGAACAAACCAAACTGACATTTTATTACAGTTTTATAAGATTGCTGAATAAACAGTTAATATGTTAAGAAATACTTGATGTTATATGTAAGTTGAGCAGCCACATTCAAATAAACATGTGTGTGCAGGACATTCAAGTCAGAAAGAAAATCGTTAAATTCTCCTTCTGCAAATATATATAAACTTGCATATAATGAACGTTATGTACATTTGAGGTGTTTTGTTACAGGATGTGGCAAATGAGGACTTTCCTGCAACAGAATCAACAAGGTAAGATGAAGGACCATGTACCCCCTCCTCATCACTGTTTCAGATGATTTATGCCTTTGTGTTGCTCTTTGATTCCATAGTGATCAATGTTCTGGGATATCAAGGTCTGTTTAAAAAATTCTGGAACATTTGTAATTTCGCGCCAATGGAGCGTTGGAGTGAAATGCGGTTGGCATCCCTGCACATGCCTGGTTTAATGTGTAACTGCCAAAAGTTTCATTATTCTGTGTCTGTTAGTTATTGTTCAGTGCCGTATTGAGTAGAATGTTGTGTCGCACAGTTTGTGAATTTCGAGATGGCAAAGTTAGAGGAGCAACGCATCTGCAGTAAATTTTGTGTGAAACTCAAGAAGACCTTAACAGAGACACACCAAGTGATACAGGAAGCCTACGGTCATGAGTGCTTAAGCCATACTCAGTGTTACGAATGATTCATGCGGTTTAAAAATGGCCAGATGGAAGTTAAAGATGACCCTTGTTCAAGACGCCCTGCAACATCTACCGACGATGCTCATGTCAGGAACATCAGCAAAATTGTGCATGCCAATCAACCACTGACTATCGGGATGTATTGCGACGCCTGTGAGAAAATATGAGAAGGAAACGGCCTGAAATGTGGCGAGACAATTCATGGCTCTTGCATCATGATAATGCACCCACACATTCATCCCTGTTGGTGCGTAACTATTGCACAAAAAGCGATATCACTGTACTGCTTGATCCTCCATACTCTCCAGAACTGGCCCCTGTAGGCTTCTTTTTATTTCCAAAGTTGAACACCCCGTTGAAAGGACGAAGATTTGGAACGATAGATGAGATAAAAGAAAATTTGCAGACGGGGCTTTGTGCGAACGAGAATGAGTTGTACCAAGACAGCTTCCTGAAGTGGAAATTGCATTGGGAGCGCTGTTTCAATTGCGGAGGAGACTATATCGAAGGAGACCATGCACAATAAGTAACAGCTAGGTCGAGAAAAATGTTGTGGACAATGATCAGTAAATTTTTTGAACAGACCTTGTACTTACGTTGTTGATACTGGCACTATTCACCACCCACCTGATATCACAGCAGCAAATGGGCTATATATTTAAAATACAGGTATCCTATTTTAAGGGAATACACTTGTCATAACTATCAACAATTGGGAACTTGCATGAAAATATAATTATGCTCATATATGAGCTATTCTGATAATATCAGGAAGTAAAGATAAAAGCTTTAAATATCATTCTATTGCAATTTGATCTGCAAAGGAGCCATGGGAGAAAATAATGCATCCTTATTGGTCTGGCATCACTGTCTATGTTACAAAATAATAAATTATGTTGCGCTATGTAAAATGCAGAAACTATGTATCTCTCTTGTAGTTAAATGCAAGTTTTATGTCGCAGAATGTTTTCAATCAACATGAATTCTGATCAAATGTTGAAGCTGAAAGTTTCCAAATTGTGTATAGTTCTTCTGTACACAAATACATTGCATACCTCCAGGAAACTGTTTGTTCATGTACTAAAAAAGTGTAATCAAGAAGAAAATGATTTTGCCATGGCCAAGGAATGTCAAATATATTTTAGAGAATTCTACAGTGTCAAAAGTCTACCAGTAATGAAAGGTAATTAAACAAACATAAAAATAAATAAATTTGCTTGTTTCATAATGCAATTAATTAAAAAAAAAAGGAAGGTAATTTAAGCTTTTGGCCATAATGGTCAGGAAAATTCTCCCTCTCTATCATCCTGTAAGCGAAGATTGCAGATCGATTTGATCAGTTTATTTTGCTAGTTTTATTTGCTATTTAGTTACTACCTACCTTAATGAGATGCACTGTAATTCACGTCACAGCATAAGGGTAACCTCAAGAATCAGTGAATCACCATGTGTTCCTTTCATGATTTTAGTTTTATAGATGCAGATTTTTCCCCAACATTCTTGGATTGGTCACATTATATGCACTACGGCAACGACACAGAAAATGTCTTCCGACAAACTATACCTTGGGCATTTGTTTCAGACGGAAAGAATCAATAATATTAGTACATAGTGTGTATAGGTAGAACAGGGTCACTAAATTTAGATATTCTTTTTTTTCTGTTTTCTTTGTTTGTTGTTTCTTGAAGTTTAATATCCTTTAACTGGGTAGTCTGTATAGAAAGGACTTCTTTATTTATAAAGAGAGGTTAAACATTCAGTGCATTTGTGAGGCATCTAGTAGCCATACTAGACAATGAAAAAAACAGGAAACAAACAAAAGTGGAGCTGAAGAGATGCTTGTGTTCTGTAGGATTGAGAAATACATGTAAAAGAGGTTATATGTGTGAATAAAGATGAATGAGATCTATCTATCACTTTGAATGTTCTGGGGCTGAAGTGTGAATGTCTGATTGCAATAAATTTGTAATTGGAATGGTTTTTAGTAAGGTGTTTTTATGCCTTCAGTTAAGATGGGAGAAAAGTCTGGTTTCAAAATTATTGCTTGCAACAGAATGAATTTAAATTTTGACTTAAGCTTGTAGGACAGAATCATGCTGCATACTGTGATTTGTGCAGAAAAAAATTTGATATCAGAAAGTTAGGAATATATAATGTCTCTTAATATGCAACAGGAAAAACCACAATGCGTTATTCAGAGTATCGCATCAGTTGTACAAACTAAGTTACACTTCAGTGTGATGGGTTACACAAACATGAAAGAAAAACAGTAAAAGAATATTTCTTTGGCTCATCTTCAAAAGATACGAACTATAGAAGTGCAGGAATGTACAATTGCAGATAGTTCTACTGACAACAAACTGAGTTATCTAAATTATAGCAATGTAACAAAAGTTACAAACTGTAGAAGTGCAGGAATGTACAATTGCAGATAGTTCTACTGGCAGCAAACTGAGTTATCTAAATTCTAGCAATGTAACAAAAGATACAAACCGTAGAAGTGCAGGAATGTACAATTGCTGATAGTTCTACTGACAACAAACTGAGTTATCTAAATTATAGCAATGTAACACAACATACAAACTATAGAAGTGCAGGAATGTACAATTGCAGATAGTTCTACTGGCAGCAAACTGAGTTATCTAAATTCTAGCAATGTAACAAAAGATACAAACCGTAGAAGTGCAGGAATGTACAATTGCTGATAGTTCTACTGACAACAAACTGAGTTATCTAAATTATAGTAATGTAACACAACATACAAACTATAGAAGTGCAGGAATGTACAATTGCAGGTAGTTCTACTGGCAGCAAACTGAGTTAATCTAAATTCTAGCAATGTAACAAAAGTTACAAACTGTAGAAATACAGGAATGTACAATTGCAGACACTTCTACTGACAACAAATTGAGTTATCTAAATTCTAGTAATGTAACACAACATACAAACTATAGAAGTGCAGGAATGTATAATTGCAGACACTTCTACTGACAACAAATTGAGTTATCTAAATTTGAGCAATGTAACACAACATACAAACTATAGAAATGCAGGAATGTACAATTGCAGACATTTCTACTGACAACAAATTGAGTTATCTAAATTTTAGCAATGTAACACAACATACAAACTGTAGAAGTGCAGGAATGTACAATTGCAGACATTTCTACTGACAACAAATTGAGTTATCTAAATTTTAGCAATGTAACACAACATACAAACTGTAGAAGTGCAGGAATGTACAATTGCAGACACTTCTACTGACAACAAATTGAGTTATCTAAATTCTAGCAATGTAACACAACATACAAACTATAGAAGTGCAGGAATGTACAGTTGCAGACACTTCTACTGACAACAAATTGAGTTATCTAAATTTTAGCAATGTAACACAACATACAAACTATAGAAGTGCAGGAATGTAAAATTGCAGACACTTCTACTGACAACAAACTGAATTATCTAAATTCCAGCAATGTAACACAACATACAAACTGTAGAGGTGCAGGAATGTACAATTGCAGATAGTTCTACTGGCATCAAACTGAGTTATCTAAATTTTAGCAATGTAACAAAAGTTACAAACTGTAGAAGTGCAGGAATGTACAACTGCAGGTGGTTCCACTTGCAGCAAACTGAGTTATCTAAATTCTAGCAACGTAACAAAAGTTACAAACTGTAGAAGTGCAGGAATGTACAATTGCAGATGGTTCCACTTGAGCAAACTGAGTTATCTAAATTCTAGCAGGGTAACAAAAGTTACAAACTGTAGAAGTGCAGGAATGTACAATTGCAGATAGTTCTACTGGCAGCAAACTGAGTTATCTAAATTCTAGCAATGTAACAAAACATACAAACTGTAGAAGTGCAGGAATGTACAATTAGTTCTACTGGCAGCAAACTGAGTTATCTAAAATCTAGCAATGTAACAAAAGTTACAAACTGTAGAAGTGGTGCAATGTACAATTAGTTCTACTGGCAGCAAACTGAGTTATCTAAAATCTAGCAATGTAACAAAAGTTACAAACTGTAGAAGTGGAGCAATGTACAATTAGTTCTACTGACAGCAAACTGAGTTATCTAAATTCTAGCAATGTAACAAAAGTTACATACTGTAGAAGTGGAGCAATGTACAATTGCAGATAGGTTTACTGGCAGCAAACTGAGTTATCTAAATTCTAGCAATGTAACAAAAGTTACAAACTGTAGAAGTGGAGCAATGTACAATTAGTTCTACTGACAGCAAACTGAGTTATCTAAATTCTAGCAATGTAACAAAAGTTACAAACTGTAGAAGTGGAGCAATGTACAATTAGTTCTACTGACAGCAAAATGAGTTATCTAAATTCTAGCAATGTAACAAAAGTTACAAACTGTAGAAGTGGAGCAATGTACAATTAGTTCTACTGACAGCAAACTGAGTTATCTAAATTCTAGCAATGTAACAAAAGTTACAAACTGTAGAAGTGCAGGAATGTACAATTAGTTCTACTGACAGCAAACTGAGTTATCTAAATTCTAGCAATGTAACAAAAGTTACAAACTGTAGAAGTGGAGCAATGTACAATTAGTTCTACTGACAGCAAACTGAGTTATCTAAAATCTAGCAATGTAACAAAAGTTACAAACTGTAGAAGTGGAGCAATGTACAATTAGTTCTACTGACAGCAAACTGAGTTATCTAAATTCTAGCAATGTAACAAAAGTTACAAACTGTAGAAGTGGAGCAATGTACAATTAGTTCTACTGACAGCAAACTGAGTTATCTAAATTCTAGCAATGTAACAAAAGTTACAAACTGTAGAAGTGCAGGAATGTACAATTAGTTCTACTGACAGCAAACTGAGTTATCTAAATTCTAGCAATGTAACAAAAGTTACAAACTGTAGAAGTGGAGCAATGTACAATTAGTTCTACTGACAGCAAACTGAGTTATCTAAAATCTAGCAATGTAACAAAAGTTACAAACTGTAGAATTGGAGCAATGTGCAATTAGTTCTACTGACAGCAAACTGAGTTATCTAAATTCTAGCAATGTAACAAAAGTTACAAACTGTAGAAGTGGAGCAATGTACAATTAGTTCTACTGACAGCAAACTGAGTTATCTAAATTCTAGCAGGGTAACAAAAGTTACAAACTGTAGAAGTGCAGGAATGTACAATTGCAGATAGGTTTACTGGCAGCAAACTGAGTTATCTAAATTTTAGCAATATAACAAAAGATACAAACTGTAGAAGTGGAGCAATGTACAATTAGTTCTACTGACAGCAAACTGAGTTATCTAAATTTTAGCAATGTAACAAAAGTTACAAACTGTAGAAGTGGAGCAATGTACAATTAGTTCTACTGACAGCAAACTGAGTTATCTAAATTCTAGCAATGTAACAAAAGTTACAAACTGTAGAAGTGGAGCAATGTACAATTAGTTCTACTGACAGCAAACTGAGTTATCTAAATTCTAGCAGGGTAACAAAAGTTACAAACTGTAGAAGTGCAGGAATGTACAATTGCAGATAGGTTTACTGGCAGCAAACTGAGTTATCTAAATTTTAGCAATATAACAAAAGATACAAACTGTAGAAGTGCAGGAATGTACAATTAGTTCTACTGACAGCAAACTGAGTTATCTAAATTTTAGCAATGTAACAAAAGTTACAAACTGTAGAAGTGGAGCAATGTACAATTAGTTCTACTGACAGCAAACTGAGTTATCTAAATTCTAGCAATGTAACAAAAGTTACAAACTGTAGAAGTGGAGCAATGTACAATTAGTTCTACTGACAGCAAACTGAGTTATCTAAATTCTAGCAATGTAACAAAAGTTACAAACTGTAGAAGTGGAGCAATGTACAATTAGTTCTACTGACAGCAAACTGAGTTATCTAAATTCTAGCAATGTAACAAAAGTTACAAACTGTAGAAGTGCAGGAATGTACAATTAGTTCTACTGACAGCAAACTGAGTTATCTAAATTCTAGCAATGTAACAAAAGTTACAAACTGTAGAAGTGGAGCAATGTACAATTAGTTCTACTGACAGCAAACTGAGTTATCTAAAATCTAGCAATGTAACAAAAGTTACAAACTGTAGAAGTGGAGCAATGTACAATTAGTTCTACTGACAGCAAACTGAGTTATCTAAATTCTAGCAATGTAACAAAAGTTACAAACTGTAGAAGTGGAGCAATGTACAATTAGTTCTACTGACAGCAAACTGAGTTATCTAAATTCTAGCAATGTAACAAAAGTTACAAACTGTAGAAGTGCAGGAATGTACAATTAGTTCTACTGACAGCAAACTGAGTTATCTAAATTCTAGCAATGTAACAAAAGTTACAAACTGTAGAAGTCCAGGAATGTACAATTGCAGATGGTTCCACTTGCAGCAAACTGAGTTATCTAAATTCTAGCAGGGTAACAAAAGTTACAAACTGTAGAAGTGCAGGAATGTACAATTGCAGATGGTTCCACTTGCAGCAAACTGAGTTATCTAAATTCTAGCAATGTAACAAAAGTTACAAACTGTAGAAGTGCAGGAATGTACAAATGCAGATGGTTCCACTTGCAGCAAACTGAGTTATCTAAATTCTAGCAATGTAACAAAACATACAAACTGTGGAAGTGCAGGAATGTACAATTAGTTCTACTGGCAGCAAACTGAGTTATCTAAATTCTAGCAATGTAACAAAACATACAAACTGTAGAAGTGCAGGAATGTACAATTAGTTCTACTGGCAGCAAACTGAGTTATCTAAATTCTAGCAATGTAACAAAAGTTACAAACTGTAGAAGTGCAGGAATGTACAAATGCAGATGGTTCTACTGACAACAAGCTGAGTTATCTAAATTCTAGCAATGTAACACAACATACAAACTGTAGAAGTGCAGGAATGTACAATTGCAGACACTTCTACTAACAACAAATTGAGTTATCTAACTTTTAGCAATGTAACAAAAGTTACAAACTGTAGAAGTGCAGGAATGTACAATTGCAGATGGTTCCACTTGCAGCAAACTGAGTTATCTAAATTCTAGCAATGTAACAAAAGTTACAAACTGTAGAAGTACAGGAATGTACAAATGCAGATGGTTCCACTTGCAGCAAACTGAGTTATCTAAATTCTAGCAATGTAACAAAACATACAAACTGTGGAAGTGCAGGAATGTACAATTAGTTCTACTGGCAGCAAACTGAGTTATCTAAATTCTAGCAATGTAACAAAACATACAAACTGTAGAAGTGCAGGAATGTACAATTAGTTCTACTGGCAGCAAACTGAGTTATCTAAATTCTAGCAATGTAACAAAAGTTACAAACTGTAGAAGTGCAGGAATGTACAAATGCAGATGGTTCTACTGACAACAAGCTGAGTTATCTAAATTCTAGCAACGTAACACAACATACAAACTGTAGAAGTGCAGGAATGTACAATTGCAGACACTTCTACTAACAACAAATTGAGTTATCTAAATTTTAGCAATGTAACAAAAGTTACAAACTGTAGAAGTGCAGGAATGTACAATTGCAGAAGGTTCTACTGACAACAAACTGAGTTATCTTAATTCTAGCAATGTAACACAACATCCAAACTGTAGAAGTGCAGGAATGTACAATTGCAGACACTTCTACTGACAAGAAATTGAGTTATCTAAATTCTAGCAATGTAACAAAAGATACAAACTGTAGAAGTAGCAGGAATGTACAATTGCAGATAGTTCTGCTGGCAGCAAACTGAGTTATCTAAATTTTAGCAATGTAACAAAAGATATAAACTGTAGAAGTGCAGGAATGTACAATTGCAGATAGTTCTACTGGCAGCAAACTGAGTTATTTAAATTCTATCAATGTAACAAAAGATACAAGCTGTAGAAGTGCAGGAATGTACAATTGCAGACAGTTCTACTGAAAACAAACTGAGTTATCTAAATTCTAACAATGTAACACAACATACAAACTGTAGAAGTGCAGGAATGCACAATTGCAGACACTTCTACTGACAACAAATTGAGTTATCTAAATTCTAGCAATGTAACAAAACATACAAACTGTAGAAGTGGAGCAATTTACAACTGAGCCATCTAAAGTCTAGACAATACTAGACGAGCCTATAAGGCCAAACAGATAGAATACAGTGCCAAAACTCCAAAGGAAGTTGATTGAATGTGATGTAAATATAATTGTAATGAGAATTTAATTGTTTATGACAAAGAGAATTTGCTGAGATTACTGGGAACTAGAGGACTATAACAGAAAAAAGGACTTTATGTCTTATAAAGGTGCTTGCGCTCGGGCACAGAAGAAACAAGATAAATAACGACAAAGAGCAAACAAATGTAACATGTATTTAAATATATATTAAGAGTCATATATTAAAACATACTTCACTTATGTCAGATGGTTAAGATCTGGAAATGTCTTTTTTTGTTTTGTTTTTGTTTTGTAAAACAAAAAACTTAAGTAAATCAACACATCAAAGGAAACAGATAACAAAGATTGGAAATGTAAAAAAAGTGTATATATAATCCATGGACTTTTAATAAATTTGAGAAGGCTTTCAAGGGATTTAATGTTGGATTGGCTCCCCAAATCCAATAGATTTTTAATAATTTACTCCACAAACCTCTCAAAAATGGTGACCCATTCAAAATGAAATCAGGAACTTACCAAATTAACTATGAGACATTTTGCATAAAGAAAACTATAAGAAATTTAAACACCAGTTTGAAGCAACACCAAAGAAATATCAATAATGTACAAACAGATGTCAGCAAATGACTCACAACTTTTGATAGGATAATCAGGAGAATGGACAAGATATTACATTCTTAAAACCTGTAACTTCAGCATTACAATTGGAAATTTGGGAAAAGATTTATATTTACAAGAAAGAAAATAATTTGTTGATCTTTGCGATCCTACTGCCAAACGAACTAATGAAGTTGTATAGAACTAGAGGGCATTAAGGTCACAGTACATTAGATGAGGTCACCAAACAACTGAGGATGGCGTTGAATGTCTCCAAAAAACATTTCCTGGTCTTAACCATCTAACATAAGAGAAGTATGTTTTAATATGTATATTGCTTCTTTTTCAATAGTCCTTCGAATCTTAATAATTTTAAGAAATTTAAATGCAAACTAGTTTTTATTTTACAATAATGGGATTCAGAAGAGGGAGTGTCAGAAGTGTTTCTAAATGCTCTGTGTGTTAGCAATGTTCCTCTGAAAAAGGCTACGGAAAGGAGAAATGCTTCTGTTCTTTTTCTTATCAAGAAATGAGGGGAAACATTCTCAACCAATAAACTGTCAGAAGATGATGTGAAATGAGTAAAAGGTCCCATTGAGAGCTTTCTAAAAAAGGATTCTCACTACATACCTAAGTCATCTCCAAGGAAATATCTAGACAGTGATTCTTCAGTAGCTAAAATGTATTCACTCTTTGAAGAAATGTGTTATGAAAGAGGTGGAAAACCTCCCAGTTTGACCATATATAGAGTAGTTAACTTACATTCGAAGCCATTCACGGCCTCTCCCTTCTTCACTACTCCCGCACCAGCTGCCGGAACTTTGGAGTGGCAATGCCCGCTAGAAAGTGTGCTGGTGCCAACTCTCATTGGTATTTCTGTCATTCAGTGTGCCTCTGTCGTGCAGTAAACATGGTGTGTCACTTATCTGTGGAAGAATGTGTGTTTATTGGTAAAGTTTACATCAAGCATGAATCTGCTCGCGGTGTGTGCAGGGAGTTTGTTGAAAAGTTTCCAAACTCTCCACCACCTGCAAGCTCAACCGTACATGCCATGGTAAATAAATTTTTAAGCTTCGGGTTTGGTGTTGGACAAGAAACATTCGAGTAAGAGGTGAGTGTTAACTGAAAATAAACTGGATGACATTGGTGCCGCTTTGGAGTGTTCACCTTGAAAATTGCTGAAAAAACTAGCGCAGCAAACAGGTGTATCTCGATCTTCTGCGAGAAATGCTACACGTCTGTTGAAACTGAAGCCCTATTGCTACACATGAGTGCAAGCATTAAAGCCAAATGATCCCGCTAAACGTGTGAATTCTTGTAACTGGTTTTTCCATTCCGTGGAAAGGGGTTTCATTGACCCACAGTTTTGTATTTCACTGATGAATCTGGGTTTCATTTAAGTGGACATGTGAATACTCACAACAGTCAATACTGGGCTTCAGAAAAATCTGTGCTACTGGTTTATGATCAGAAAATTGGAGTGTGGTGTGCCATAAGTGCTAGAAGAATAATACTCACATATTCTTTGATGAAACAAATGCAGAGCCATAACTGAGGTTTATTTTGAGGCCATTTTATTTTATTTTTGTTTATTTTGCGGCTTGACAGAAGAAGAGAAATCGTTGGTGCATTGCAGCAAGATTCTGCAACAGCACTTACGGCTGCCAAATCATTACATGCAATAAGAGAGGTGTTTGATGACAGAATAATTAGTGCTGATTTGTGCCCCCGCATTCTCCTGACCTAACAAAATGTGATTTTTATTTATGGGGTTCTTTGAAAGACAAAGTGTATCATTCCAATCCTTGCACACTACAGGAACATAGAGAAAACATTTGCAAGAAATCACAAGAATTCCTGCTGCTGAGCTTCAGAGAGTGAGCAAGAATATTTACATGAGATATGCTGCCTGTTAGAGAGCAGAAGTTCAACATTTCCAGCATCTATTGTAAGGTAAGGATTTTAAAGTCTGCCTCTGCCAGCGTAATTTCCCCAGCGACTGCCGGCTGTCTCCCGCGGTAGGGAGAAGGCTGCAAGTATTTTGAATATAATTTAACTACCCTTTATAACAGAATATTCCATGGGGAATACAATTGCTCTTTCTTCAAACTGATAAAAGGATCATATTCTATCTGCACAGAGTATAATGATGCCTGTAAGAACAATACAGGGAACATAAAAGGAAGCAAATGGGAGCAGAGCATTTGACAAGCTAAGGGCAATTACTGATACATATTTTGTGGGCATGTCCATTGATCTTAAGAGCATTCTGCAGATTCCATCACGTGATGTGTCACCAATATACTGCAGCAGGAAGTTTTGTTTTAACCATATACGAAGTAGCACTTCCATACAAAGTATTTTGCTATACCTGGCACAAGGTAGATGGAAAGCAAGGCAATGTAGAAATTGGAACTTGTCTTTACAAATTTTAACTACTCTAATTGACAATGTTTTTGAAGTGCCCCTTCTGGCACATGTGGTGGTCAGAACCAAAAGCAGAATATTACTGCTCTAAAGATATGTATGATTCACGCAGCTCACTTTGAAATAATTGAGCAAAACTTTTTGGAATTTGAACATTCATTGATGGAGTGTGACAGCATGCACAGTGATATTGAGTCACAGAAAATAATGTATATAATGCACGGCTGGACCTTCAAGGCAGCTAGCTCAGATAGGGGAAAAAGATGCTCTCCCATATAAATACAGGAACTTGAGTTTGACGACTTCCTTGATGTGTCAGTCTCTCTGAAATCTGCTACAAAACAATAGGCACTGAAGAAACTAAAATAAATTGGTTAAAGGTTCAATGTTTCCACTTTGAAAAACAAATAAAGACAACATCCTGGCATTATATTTTTTACATACTGTCACTCAGGAGATTACTCTCAAATCACTGCCTATGCTCATGAACGTTTCACAATTCCTTCTATTTCAAAGGCCTACAATGCACCTTTTCCTGTCTCTGAACCTAAGTACCATGATATAATGCAGTTATGTGATAAGGGAGATATAACATAAGAGTTTTATACTTGGTACACATCCCTTCCAAAATCAGTAATTTTAAATAATGTAAATGCAGAACCAAGCCAGGAAATGGATTCAGTAAATAACAATAGTTTTATTCAGTTAAATGTTGATTAATTTCTATTTGATTTCATTCAAATTTTTCTCTAGCAATGTCAGATATGTGTATAACCCTATAATGGAAGAGATTATTAATATTATTTGCATTTTTGTATAATTATTGAGTGAACTAATAATAAAATTCAGGATGTAAGCAAACAAATTTCATTAAATCATCATCATTGGCTGAACTTAAGTCACACATCAAAAAACATTTTATTGGTAAGAAAAATCACCAAGTCCAAAGTTTCCCAATTAAGAGTTTACGGGAAACTTTTTATATCAAGTTTTAAATACATAAATTAAGGTACACACTGAGAAAGAAGTGTGTAAACCAATTTTCACTGTTGTTCATGACTTCATGACTGTTTAAATTGGCTGTATCTCAAATCTATGATTTAGATTAAGTTCCTTTTGTCTGAATACCGACATCTACTGGAAATAGTGTCTGAAGTCCTCTTCATTCTGAATGAGTTTTGGTAAAGCCTAAGAGATAGAAATAAATTACCTCTCAAAAAAGTGTACATCCCAAAACACAGTTTTTTTTTGTGTTGATTATTTCCTAGATACTCCTTGTTATTTGTTTGAATCCTCAGATACTTCTCAAATGCGAAGTCATTATCCATTTTTTGTCATGGCATGCAAAGAGCATGGAATTGCAAAGCCATCACAGATCAACTCACTCTTTAAACATCTTACTATTGCTTTATTTACTATTCTGGATTAACAAGATGTAGCTAGAATAATAAGCTTTTGTGAAAGTAGTTGTATAAAAGCAACTAGTAAAACTCATGTAAATGTAACACACAAGATATTTAATTATGTTAACAAAGGGATAATTGTACTACCCATTTGGAAGCTATAAGTTGTAAAATAACCTTGGTACCCAAGGTTTAACCATTATAATCAAGTATTTTAAATTGAGAGATTGGGACTTCTACTATTGCAAATATTGCTTGCCATTTCATGGTTACTCATGCTATAAAAATATCAAAATTGTTTAACTGTCAGTTTACAGATATTGTTTCTTCAACACAAATATGCCTTTCTGAGTTAGTGATAATCACATGCTAGCAAATCTGCTGGAGAAAGTCAGTACATGCAAGGCTTAGATGGCACTCTTTGGTCCTGTGTGTTACATAATTGAAGGTTCTGTGAAGTATTTATAATTCTGGATTTCAGAACGTGTTTCCTGTCAGGAGCATGACATCTTGAGGTTTAATTAACCAGAAATATTGGTTTTGAGAAATTCAGAATTAATTTTTGCATTGTTGTGATGGAGACAAAACATTTGCTCAAACACAATATCTGACCACACAAACATATCACTGTCTGCCTCAGTTTTATATTTTGTAGCAAATGTTTTGTACAATTGAAAATATATCTATTTCTTGCAACATTTCTGATATAATACCTCACAGTTTTTCTTCATGTTTATACTTTACTTCTTTCTAGGTAGAGGAAGTACAGTATGTAACCCTAAAGTTTGACAAGTAGCACTTTCACCCAACATAAACACCAAGAGCACTATTGTCAGTAATCAGAATCTTTTGGAAGTTTTGTTTCTCCCCACTTCCAGAACACACTGGAATGTGCTGTGGAAATTTTCAAGGGCTATAGAAGTGAGTGCTTTCACAAGTGAGTCATTGAGTATTTCTGGTGTAATGAAAGGTGCTGTTCTCCAAGTGAGTTTGTGATGTGCAGAGAGTGCTGCTACTGCAAGAGATTAGAAATGTCTTGCATCTGACTCTCCAGTGGTTGTACCCTCCAGAAGAAGAGACTGCAGTGAGAGTATTTCAATTTGAACAGTGAAAAGTTGAGCAAGTTCACATTAGTGAAGTGACAGCGAGAAGTTAATGAAGAGACACATAGAGACTAGATAAGTTTCTCTCTTTCTCTTTCTTTCTATATATACATATACAATGCCTTATTTTCGACTCCTGGCCGGCAGCTTGCCGGATGTGGCTACATGCGCACAGTGCTTCTAACTGGTTCTGTCTCCTGTTGTTCTGCCTACACTCCACGTGTCCGTGCATGTGCGACCATTCCTAATGTGAGTAAATGTTTTGTTCTTTGCGGTTAAAGTGTGATATTGCTGTTATAATGCCAAGAAGTGCATTTGCTTCAGAACATCGCATACTCATGTATGATTCCTATATACGAGCAGAGTCTTGTAGACAAGTGACACGGCTAAGAAACACAAAGTAACTCGCCATTTTCTTACAGAGCAAAACTCGATGAGATAGGACAAGGTTAGAACATAGCCCAAAAAAATCTCTGAGTAGGCTATCACAGGAAGCAGGAGTTTCATAATTCTTGGCTTGGAAAGCTACTGAGCGTTTAAAATTAAAACCTTATAAGATAACCATAGTTCAGGAACTGTAGCCACATGATACTGTGAGTGGAGTAAACTTCTGCATTTGGGTGTCGGGTAATGATGGTTCTATGGACTCAAAGTTAATTTTTTTTCACAGACGAAGCATGATTTTCTTTAAATGGCCATGTGTTAAAACAACAGATACTGGAGTGCAGAAGAACACGATATTATATACAAAATGCCATTGCATGACCAGCAAATTGGTGTTTGGTGTGCAATGAATGCATACTGAATTATAGGGCCTATATTCTTTGAGGATACAGTTTATGGGCAGAGGGACAGGGATACAATAATCCTGGAATATTTGTGTGACGTTGAATGCACACAGGCCTATTTTCAACAAGACTCTGCTACAGTACATACAGCTGATGTCTCATTGAAATTAATTGTGGATATTTTTGAAAATAGGGTCATCAGTAAAGGACTATGCCCACCGCGCTCCCCAGACCTTGTATGTTAATGGAAATTTTCTTAAAAGCGTGGGAGATGCATGTCAGTAGAAGGACATAATTTCCAACACCTTCTGTAATAAAGGTATGTGGTTATTGTATGCATGTAAATCTATGTGCTTGAATTGCTGGCAGGCTATACACTGGAGTTCAGGGTCTGTGAAGATTCAACTTAGCTGGCAGCAGTGTGTGGTCTTGCGGCAGCAGCAGGCCACAAAGCAAATGGCCAGGAGTCGGAAATAAAAAACTGTATATATATATTATCATGAGGCATAAAATATAGGTATTTTAAATAATATTTGTGTCAAGTCACCATTCTTTTGTCTTAGGAAGTTCGGAAGAATATGCAATACCAAGCAAAAATAAAAACCTGCTAATTAGCATTCTGGTATTGCCTCAATCTCCTGTATCCTGTTGGGAACAATTGTCATTAACACATTTCTGGCAAATACTTTCTTGATTAAGGTGAAGTGGATAAAGGTTTTTATGTCTGGTTTGTAGAACGAATTTGAAAATAAGTTACAGTGGTTAAAGAAAGCTGTTGATCATAACACATAAGATTCTTCCTTTAGTATACAGGTGAACTGCATATGTAAGAGGCTCTGTGGTTATCGGAAGCCTATTTTTACTTAATTGTTTATAGATGTGGAAATGTCTCTTGTCATTGAAAATAGAAAAGATAATATCACAGTGATGGATACTTAGTATTTATTGAAAATTTCCTTCTGTTTTACTTATGTATATTTTGATGAAGCCAGCCACTGATGTCATGATCTTCAACGCAAAGCTAACTGACAAAGAGGCATTGGAGAGTTTCTAGCTGATGTAAAGAATTCTAGGAAAGGCCTTCTAGCCATAATGTGACTGTTATATTGTTCTGGAGCTTTCCAGAAAATTCAGCAGCCATATATAAACGAGCACTCTAATGGGTAGTCGAGTCAGTGGTGATAGTGGCATTGTGTGTTGCAGCCAGTGCAAGTTGAGAAGCTCAAGTGAGTCAGTTACCAAGCGATTCCCCAAGTGAGTTGTTGAGAAGAGTTTTAATACTCTCTTCCGTCTACCTCCCTTACGAAGACTCTGATCCACCATCGATAGCAGTGAGGGACCTTGTGACCCACTGCGGAGAGAATGGAAAGGAGTTAATCCTGGGGGTTGATGCCAATGCACACTACACGTTGTGGGGGAGCACTGATATCAATCCCAGAGGAGAAAGGTTATTGGAGTACTTGGTGAGTACAAACCTTAATATTCCAAATCGAGGTAATGAACCAACCTTTGTAATTTTGCGAAGGGAGGAAGTCATTGACATAACAATAGGGACTAATATTATTGAGGACCTAATTTCAAGGTGGCATGTATCATCGGAGATCACTCTCTGTGACCATAGATGCATATGCTTCAATATCAAAGCACAAGCCACTCTACCAGTGATTTACAGAAATCCGAGGAAAACTGACTGAGATGGATATAGACGAGACCTATCAGCATTGACATTGGGTATCTCAAGGAACATTCGTTCGATATTGGATGTGGAGTTTGCCCTTGATAAATTGTAACGGTCAATTCTCTTATCCTATCATCAAAATTGTCAGTCTAAGGTAGCTTACTAACCAAGGTTTGTGCCTTAGTGGACTAAAGAGTTAAGCAGACTTAGGAAGAAAGCAAGGAAATTATTTAGACTTGCAAAAAGAACTGGTGATTGGGATTCATATAGACAAGCCCTCACCAATTATAATAAAGAAATACGCAAAGCCAAAAGGATTTCGTGTAGGTAGTACTGCCAGGGGATGGAGAATGTTCCCAGCAGTGCAAGATTCATGAAACACATGGCAAAGGGTGTTAAAAAAATTGTGAGCACTATTAAACTGCCTGATGGCCCGTACACACAGTCTGGTTCTGAGACGCTCCTGCAACTTGCGAGGGCTCACTTTCCAGACTTTAAGGTAGACAATGACAGCAATTCTGTAAAGGGGCAACCAAATCTGGACTATCTTTCTTTGGACAGAGAGGATTGGAACCTAATCAGGAGCGTAGTCAATGTCACTAAAATACGATGGGCTGTTAAGTCGTTTGGACCATATAAATTGGCAGGCCCTGATTTAATCATTCCTGCATTTCTACAATATGGTATTGATTCAGTTCAATCCCTACTTTGTGGTATTTTTAAAGTTTGCCTAGCCTATGGATATATACCCATGGCTTGGAGACAACCAAAGGTGGTGTTTATACCTAAACCAGGGCGTCCTAGTTACGCCCAGGCCAAGGCTTATCGCCCTATAGGTCTCTCCTCTTTTATGCTTAAAACTCTGGAGAGGTTAGTGGATAGGCACATTAGGGATGGGATTATGTTTTAATGGAACATCCATTAAACAAGTACCAATTTGCCTATCAAATAGGGAAATCAATGGAAGCAGCACTTCATCAAGTGGTCTCGACTATTGAGAAGGCGCTTAATACCACAGAAATAGCCATTGGTGCTTTTCTTGATATTGAAGGTGCGTTTGACAGGACATCTTGTGTTGTAGTGTCGAACGCCGTTTATGGACACGATGTACCTTCACTTCTTTGTGAGTGAATACATTTTGTCCTACATCATAGGAAGATAACCATGAATCTATGTGGAGAGACGCTGGATGTGTTCACGGAGAGGGGCTGCCCGCATGGGGGTGTTTTATCACCCCTGCTATGAAACCTTGTAGTGGGCACACTTCTTTGCGCACTCAATAGTGATGGTTGCTTCACAGTTGGTTTTGCAGATGATATTGCAATAATCATAAGAGGGAAATTTCTTCACATATTTTCTCAAGTGCTACAAACAGAACTTAAGAAAGTGGAAGCTTGGTGCAAGATGAATAATCTAACTGTTAATCCAAGCAAAACAGTAGTGGTACCCTTTACCAGGAGAAGGGGGCCTGATTTAACCAGACTCTCTCTCTTTGGTGAAGTAGTGCCCTATTCAACAAAAGTTAAATATCTTGGGCTTGTTTTAGACAAGAAATTAACTTGGAAACATCACATGGTATTATGTATTACCAAAGCCTATAGAGTGTTTTGGACATGTAGAGGTATGCTTGGTAAGACATGGGGTCTGAAACCTAGCATAGTATATTGGATATACACTGTCATGGTGAGACCTATATTCTCCTATGCCACACTGATGTGGTGGCCTAGAGTTAATTTAAAGGTGTGCATAAAGGAAATCTGTAAATTACAGGGGACCTTCTGCATTTCAATTATGGGAGCCTTCAAAACTACTCCAACTGCAGCAATGGAGATGCTGATTGGGCTCACACCTCTCCACATATGGATGAAGGCAGAGGCCATGATTGCGTATCACCGTATTTGTCGCCAAACCAAAGTGTGTAATACTGGACATATTAATCATCTCAAGCTTCCTTGGGATAAGAATGTACAACAGATACTCAACATGGGGACTGACATTCTTGAACCAAGATTCAAGTTTGATTTGAAATTTAAGGTCTCGTATCCACAGCTGGGTGAATGGGAAAGACTGGTAAAACCTCATAATAACAAAGGCCCAATCTGGTATACTGATGGTTCTAGAACCAAATCAGGAATGGGGGTTGGGCTTTACGGTAATAGCACCAAGATTTCTTATAGTCTGGGTACCTTAGCTGCAGTTTTCCAGGCTGAGGTTTATGCAACCCTAGCCAGTGTCATGGAAAGTATTAAAAGGAGATATAAGAATGGAAGTGTTCTTATCCTCTCAGAGAGTCAAGCTGCTCTTAAAGCACTTGAATCATCATCAATAAAATCAAAGCTCATCTCAGAATGCCGGGAATCCTTAATGACACTGGCTGAACACAATAAGGTTCAACTTATATGGGTGCCAGGACACATAGGTATACCAGGCAATGAGAAAGCAGATGAAGCAGCCAAGATTGGAAGCAAAATCCCATTTTTTGGTCCGCAGCTTGTACTGGGGGTATCCTACAGACCAGTGAAACAGGCTATTAAGTGCTGGGTTCAAGCAAAACACAAGAACTACTGGAACTCCATTGAGGATTGCAGACATTCCAAGTTGTTTATTACAGACCTGGATAACAGCCGGGCAAAATACTTGCGTGGTCTTAGTAGAAGACTTGCATGGTCAACAGGATTCATTACAGGACATTGTGCCCTAAAGTTTAATCTATACAGAATGGGATTGTTTAACAACCCTATCTGTAGTAGATGTCTAGAAGGAGATGAGACTGTTACTCATCTACTATGTGATTGCCCTGCTCTTGCGAATCAAAGAGCAAGTATTTTTGGCAATCACTTTCCAAAGATAGATGAATTATCAAAAGCTTCAGTTAGCAGTCTGGTTAAGTTCATATCGAGCAACAGGCTACTTAACTGATGAAAGGGGGGATGCGCAATAGATCTTAAGGTCGCAGTGCTTGGGCATAAAACCCACCCCTTTTCAAACTATAACTAGAGTTGTTAACGGTTGTGGTAACTTGCAGTGAGTGTTACCACAGAGCGATGTTTGTGAAGGTCTTGTGTTCAACTCCAGAGTGAAGTGAATCATCCAGCGTGAAGAGGCTGCATCAGGAAGGAAGAAGTAAAGTGACCTAGAAATCAACTAGTTCACCTCAGTGAAGTGAAATAGATAAAAAAACTGTGACAGTGAGAACTGAGTGACAGTTTGAAAACTGGACAAAAGTCACAAAATATATTTCAACTTCATATGTATACCAATTTGCTTAAATTTAATAGTTTCTTCTGTCATTTTAGGATAGTCATTTGTTTTCATTTTCTTTTTGCCTGCTTTCATCCAAATATGAAATGTTTCGTCAAATGACATTAAAAGGAATTTATATAAACATTTGATAATTAAGTGCAGTAATACATTATAAGCAGTTCATTTTAAGAAGCTATAAATTTAATTTATGACAGTTTCAGTAATATTTTAAAGGTTTCAATAACATTACTAAAATGTAATATTCCAGTGAGTTACTTAAGTCTTGAGATCATGAAATATATTTCAGGCAAATTCATTATTTGATGCTCAGGAGAACAATATGGGAGAATTCTGTTGTTTGCATTTATATGTCATCCTGACACTGCATCTGTTGTAATTAAAACAGTAGTGTGTTTTCAAAAAACTTCTTGTGATTAATGGTAATATCTCTTGTAATATTTCAGGTTACAAGCAGAGACATCTCTCAGCGCCTGTGGTACTATTCCATATTTATTCACTGCCACAGATTTAGTGGAAATGGATAGTTTGGTACATGGAAAGGCGAATCCTGGGTTTTCTAGGGATGATGTAGACAAAGTGCATGTAAGTGACGTGATGGACTCATCCTGTGTAGAACAAATTGTTCACACTCATCAGTCAAAAATAATTCATGAACACAAGCAATGTGATGAAGTTAATGAATATAGCAATAGCAGCAATAAGCTACATGTTTGTGAAATTTGTAAGAAGCGTTTTGTTTACTGGAGTACCTTGCAAGCTCACATTTTGTCCCATGTTGGCGAAACACTCCTAAAATGTAAAATTTGTGGAAAGAGCTATACTCAGAATGGAGAGTTGAAAGCACATATGCTGATTCATGAGAGCAAAACATCCTACGTATGTGAAGTTTGTGGAAAGAGCTTTTCTCAGAAGGGAAATCTGAAGAAACACATGCTGATTCATGAGGGCAAAAGTCCCTATATATGTGAAGTTTGTGGAGGGAGCTTTGCTCTGAAGGGAAATCTGATGAAACACATGCTGATTCATGAGCGTAAAGAACCCTATGTATGTGAAGTTTGTGCAAAGAGCTTTTCTCTGAAGAGAAATCTGATGAAACACATGCTGATTCATGAGCGTAAAGAACCCTATGTATGTGAAGTTTGTGGAAAGAGCTTTTCTCTGAAGAGAAATCTGATGAAACACATGCTGATTCATGAGCGTAAAGAACCCTATGTATGTGAAGTTTGTGGAAAGAGCTTTTCTCTGAAGAGAAATCTGATGAAACACATGCTGATTCATGAGCGTAAAGAACCCTATGTATGTGAAGTTTGTGCAAAGAGCTTTACTCTGAAGGGAAATCTGAAGAAACACATGCTGATTCATGAGGGCAAAAGACCCTACGTATGTGAAGTTTGTAGAAAGAGCTTTTCTCTGAAGGGAAATCTGAAGAAACACATGCTGATTCATGAGCGTAAAGAACCCTACATATGTGAAGTTTGTGGAGAGAGCTTTACTCTGAAGGGAAATATGATGACACACATTCTGTTACATCAGGACAAGAGACCATACAAATGTGAAATTTTTGAAAAGAGCTTTACTCTGAAGGAAAATCTGAAGACACATGTTCTGCTCCATCAGGACAACAGACCATACAAATGTGAAGTTTGTGGAATGGCCTTTACAATAAAGGGAAGGTTGATGAGACACATTCTGATTCATCAGGGCAAAAGACCACACAGATGTGACATTTGTGGAAAGAGTTTTACTCTGAAGACAACTCTGAAAAAACACATTTCGATTCATCTGGGCAACAGAGACTATAAATGTGAAGCTTGTGGAAAGACATTTACTCAAATGGCAGGTTTGTATAGACACATTCGGGTTCATCTGGGCATAAGATCACACAAATGTGAGGTTTGTGGAAAGAGCTTTACTGAGAAGAGAGAACTGAAGACACACATTCTGGTTCATCTGAACATTAGACCATACAAATGTGAAGTTTGTGGAAAGAGCTTTACTCAGAAGAGATATCTGAAGACACACATTCCGGTTCATCAGGACAATAGACATACAAATGTGAAGTTTGTGGAAAGAGCCTTTCTCTGAGGGGAAATCTGAAGATACACATTATGATTCATTGAGCAAAAGACCCTACAATTATGAGGTTTGTGGAAAGAGTTATATTGAACAGGAACATTTGAACAGGCATATTCTATTGATCTGGGCAAAATACCATTCAAATTTCACATTTGTGGAAAGAGCTTTTCTCTGAGGGGAAATCTGAAGATACACATTATGATTCATCGGGCAAAAGACCCTACAATTATGAGGTTTGTGGAAAGAGCTATACTGAACAGGGACATTGGAACAGACATATTCGATTGATCTGGGCAAAAGACCATTCAAATGTCACATTTGTGGAAAGAGCTTTACTCTGAAGGGAAATCTGAAGACACACATTGTGATTCATCAGGACACAAGGCCATATAAATTTGACATTTCTGATAAAAGTTTACTCTGAAGGTCATTTGATTAAACACATTCAGATTCATCAAAGAAATGTCCGAGTGTGACTTTGTAAAAAGAGCTTTACTCAGAAGGGAAATTTCAACACACACCTATGGACTCATCAGAGCAAAGAACCTTACAAATGTGACAACTGTGAAAATAGCTTTACTTAAAATGGATATTTGAATATACACATTCATATTCATCAGAGCAAAAGAGTTTATAAATGTAACTGTGAAAAATCTTTACTGAAAAGGTAAATATGGGTATAAATATTCATCAGAGCAGAAGACATTACAATTGTGATGATTGTGGAAAGATTTATACCAAACATACAAAGTTGAACACACACACAGATTTGGAGCAAAAGCCTCTACAAAAGTAATGACTGTGGAAAGAGCTTTACTCAGATAGCAATTTTTGAAAACATTCTGATATATAAGGTGTGATGTTTGTGAAAAGAGCTTTACACAACTGTCATTCTTGAAGAATCATATTCTGATTCATAAGGGCAAAAGCCATACAGTTGTGATGTATGTCCAAAGAGGTTTACTTGGAATGTATGCATGAAGAAACACATTGTAAATCATATAGGTAAATCACTTGAATGCATGATGTTTGCAAAAATGGCTTATGTTAAAGACATGTGTTCTGATTAATAATTTAGTAATTTTATTTATAGACGCTCTTTAACTGCCATGGTTCTTAGCATCCCATTCTGTATTGGTTGCGAAGGATCCCTCTTTATCAGGCTTGAGGTTCTTTTATGTGCCATATGTTTACAACACGGGAGCACTGACTTTACTTCTCTTCCAAAGAAGCCATGCTAAGGAATTTTATGCCCCCAAAAAAAATCCATGTCTCTCCACTGGGTGGAATATGCAACCTTGTGAACCAGAGGCTAGCATGGTACCCCTAGACTGCAGAGGACGGCACATGCTCTGGTTGATGAAGCGAAAGGTTTACAAGTGCAATCTTTGTAGAAAGACCTTTTTTCAAATGGGAGGTTTGAAAAGGCATATTGTGATTCACAAGAAGAAAATCCAGAAGGATTCTTGGAAAGGTATATTTGTACAGCGTAAAAGTTGCTAGAAGCTATTTCGTCATTTGGTATAATGTGAGCATAATTTGTAAGTCGTATTGCGGTCTGGTCACTATTTCTTCCATTGCACCTGTTGGAAGTAACTTCCTTACGTAGACATCAGGCCTTAGAATTACAATCTCTACCAGGAGTTTATTTTGATAATACTGACCAACCAGCTTTATAGTTTGTTTGCTTATTACTCAAATAAGTCACATGCTTTTCATACCATTATATCAATACAATGGAGGATAATGAGCTTATAGTTACCCCATAATATTGTTAGTGAAGAAATAAGATTGTGTAACTGATAAAATGTGAATTCTATAGCAGTTGGAAAACAAACAGCTGTTTGAATGTCACATTCTCGTTCACAAAACCTGCAATAGGATCAGGGTATGTGTTTCATACTATAACATGTAACACACTAGATGCACATATTTAAATACAGTATGAGCACCAGGCTGAAACAGATGACAGTAATGCATTCACTCAGCAGTTCAGTAAAAAATTCCAGCTACACTATAGTATCTGATGCAGGAGTCTTTCCTCAGGTATACTTATTACAGTAGTGCTATTTTGCAGTCTGTGTTGCTAAATATACATGAAAATTAAACTATTTTCAGTCTGATCATTCTATTTATGAGGGCTGTTCCAGAAGTACCTGAGCTAACAAAGAAAACACAAAAATTTTGGGAAGAAACATATTTATTTCTCTACACAGTCTCCTTTAACCTCGATACACTTTTCCCAGATATGTTCAATAACTTTGATACCTTGTTTATAGTGAGAACCATCGAGTTCAGCAAAATGTCCATCAACTGCAAACTCCACCTCTTCATTGCTGGCAAATCTTTTACCACCAAGCCATTTCTTAAACTTTGCAAACAGAAAATAATCAAAGGGGCTAAATCTGGTGAATAGGGTACATGGGGAAGCAACTCAAACTTCAACTCATTGATTCTGGCCTTGGCGAAAATGGATGTGTGAGCTGGTGCATTGTCTTGATGAAACAGAACTTTCTTTTTTGTTAAATGCGGCCCTTTTTGCTTGAGTTCATCATTCAAACACTTCAATAACTTTGCATAATACTCATCATTGGTTGCTTTTCCTTTTTTAAGATAATAAAAATTATCCCAAACACATCCCAGAAAACTGACACCAAGACCTTACCTGCAGATGGAACTGTCATCGCCTTCTTTAAAACCGATTCTTCCCTTTCAATCCACTGTTTTGACTGTTCCTTCATTTCAGATGTGAAGTGATGGATCCATGTTTCATCCATGGTTATAAATTGATGCAAAACTCGGCTTTATTGCAGCGAAACAGCACCAAATACTCAGTTGAAACATGCTCATGATGCTGCTTTTGTTCCATTGAGAGTAAAAGTGGCACCCATCTTGCGCACAAGTTTCTCATGTCTAAATTTTCAGTTAGTGTGATGTACAGCAGTTTTTGAAATGCCTATGATGTCTGCCAGTTTGCACGCTTTCAGCCGACGGTTATCCAATATCATTTTGTGGATTTTCTTCACAATTTCTGGCATGGTCACCTCAGTTGGTGAATTAGTGGCAGCTCGTACAGCCTCTCTTAAACTTTGCCACCCAATGTTTTATTGTTGTAAACGAAGGAACAGACTCCCCCAGAGTAGAACCTAGCTCAGCTTTAATATTAGTTGGTTTGAGACCTTTCAAATGAAAGCATTGTATCACATAACGATGACAAGTTTTATCCATGTTTACAAATTCACTGAGAGTGTTCATTATTGATGGCTGCCAAACAATTGCTAAACAACATAGCATCGTCAAACTTCAAACTTAAGCTTTATAAGGTTAGTACTTTCTACCATAGTCATCTGTTTGAAACAATGAGCCTATATATACATCAGGTCGGTACTTCTGGGACTGCCCTCATAGTTTATAAATTAGATGCACTCATTTCAAATAAATGATGTTTCAACTCTTCATGCTGAACTCAATTTCCCTGGAGGAGGAAGAGGAAAATGTATAATACCTGCTGTCATCTTGCAGAAAAATGACGGTAGTGTACGATGGCATTTCCAGTACACCATCCCTCACCCAATAACAATTTTTTATAAATCTGTGTTAAAACCGTGCCATTCTGTTTCAGTTATAAGGGATATACCATCATGTGTTATATCACAGTGGTTAGTCACCTGTTATTGTGTTTACCTAACCAACCATTCATTATATCGTGATCCAAACTGTTTCTATGGAAGTCAAATGTCACACATATGGGAAGCAATGTTGTTCTCTGTGGTGTAGTGGTTACCAGCTAGCCTCTAGTTCCGGAGGTTGCGGGTTCAAACCTGGCGGAGGGTGATATATTTTTTCGGGCGTAAAAATCCTTAGTATGGCTTTCTTTGGAAAGGAAGTAAAACCAGTGGTCCCATGTTGTAGATTTACAACACGTAAAAGAACCTCAAGCCTGATAAAGAGGCCTCTGATCAAAATTACCGGCCTTTCATGCCCAGTATAAAATGGGAATCTAAGCACCAGAGCAGTTAAACAGAGCATCCATAAATAAATTATAGAAGGCAAGCAAACTATATCACCCAAAAAAGAAAATATACAACCACCTTAAGCACTTCTTTAAGCTTACTTATTTCAATAACCTTCTCAATTCTGGTTTATGAATAGAGCTGTTGCACTGATTCTCTTTTATTTTGATATAACAACAGATTTCACTGAACTCCTAGATATGAGTGTTGACCTCCACATTGTAATATGGAGGGTTGTGTAAGATTACTATTGAAGAAGGGAACTAATTAGGAGCTAGTTTTTCTAGAATACTTCTTTTCAAAATGTGCATGGTTTATTCAACTGTGGTAGTCACCATTAGTTGTAAATAAGTCCAATAGAATATATTGATATACAATATCAGAATGACCTGATTTATACACTACAGAAACAAAACAATATACCAGATGAAATGAAAGCCATAGCAATAGCTATGGAAAATGAAAGTAACCCAGAAAACAACGGCTCCGAGTATATACAGATGGATCCCTCATCAATAAAAAAAATGCTGGTGCAGCAGTATAATGTAAACATTTTGCATAGTATCTAACATTAAATGAAACGTCAAATGACTATGATGGAGAATTAACAGCTATAAAAGCAGCATTGCAGAACATTTATATACACCATATATAAAAAAAAAATAGTCATCTTATCAGACTCAAAATCAGCCATAGATGGAATAATAAATTACAATAATAAAACAACAAGAAATAAGAAGCCTAATTAAAGTAGTTGAAACTAGAAATCATGTCACTCTACAGTGGATCCCAGCTCATGTTGGACTTTTGGGCAATGAACATGCGGATCAATTAGCAAAGAAAGGTTGCAATACAACAAATAAAACCTGTAGGAGAAATAGAAATATATAAAGAATTAAATAACGTTAAACAACATTTCAAAAGACAGCAGAGCTTGACAAAGATAAATTAAAACATAAAGCTTATAAGAACATTAAAGATAGAGTTGATATACAAAAAATGCAAAGGAAGACTGCAGTGGCCTTATTTAGGATGGCAACTGGCCAGGATTGCCTCGTAGAACACCTCTATAAGATACGATGCCTACCTACACCCAAGTCCACTCTCTGTGAAGAAGATGTCATCCTGAACAAACAGTATCTCGCCAAATGCAAAGGCCTTGAAAGTGATAACTTACAGACTTTATATTGGGAAGCCAGAGGGAAAATGATGCAGATCAATTAATGCCCAGTGCCATTGTTGAACAACAACAACAGTATACTTAGTATACTATATATCAATTCTATATATGCAGTACATTTTTTTAATAACATAAAATATATATTTGTTATCAAAATAATTAAAGACACATTAAAAAATTACAAACAAAATACTCTCCATGTAAAATGTTGTTTGTTTGTGGAATTTTCTTAGAATCGGCCTGGCATCGTTCGCAGTGCCTGTCCTGAATACCAAATGTATTTCTATATGATTTTCTGTTTGAGTTATTCTGTCTATCTGACACATAAAAGGAGCTTTTCTAAAAATGCTTTGTGTTGAAGGGACTTCAAAATATGCATGTTCAATGACATCATATCAGCTTTGTGTGAAATACTGTGCTACTTCTACCTGATACACCTATGTGGTAGAGAAAATAAAAACTCTGAAGCATTATATATGCAATATTGCCTGCAAAATATATTTTCACTTGTTCATTAAATGTGATATTAAATATACAATTGAGACAGACAACGCTAGTTTTATGTGGTCAGATATTCTGGTTGAGAGTACGCTATAGTGTTCATCACAAACGAAGGTGGTTAGTGACATTTGCATATTTCAATGAGGGTAGGGGATTGGTTGCAATTACGTACAGGTTTCACACATATTGATCAACACATTATTTTGTTGTCCTACTTAGAGGGTCCAGAGAGTGAAACAATTTATAGTTTGAAATTATCAGATTTAACTGCTAAACAGGAAGTAGGTTTTTACAAACATACTGTGAAGTAAACCATTTCTGATTGGCTAGAAAGCGTGTGGCTATAATGTTCCAGAGTTTTACAATGTACAACCATTGTCATTCTGATGGACACTAGCTGATTTACTAGGATACTTTGGCATGTATACATTACACTAACAAAACATGTTATGCAACAAAAGAGAAAAGTCTGTATTTAACTCCCATTATCCTGAAAACGTTATGCAAGGGTATTAATATTTGTAAATTATTTGAGGAGCATTGAAACAAAAAACACACTAAATCCATCCAATGACGTAATGCTTTTTTATACACATTTCCCCTATTTGAAAGCACAGAATCAATATTTGCAATTAATTTGTTTCCAATAGCACATCTTTCTGTTGTAAAATGGCTTTGAAATACAGTGTTTGATTCAGAAGGCACTCATTCCACCAATATCAGCAGAATAAAATGAAAAATTTTACAGAAAGTTAAAAAAATTGCTTAAATGACACTGCGGTTTTTTGCTGTGATTGCATTGTATAGAGCTAGAAACGCATGTATATTGCTTCCTTGGATCTTGTTAGCAATACTACGTCATGCTAAATGAAGTTGACAAATCTCCATTCTTGAAGTTCAGAGATAGGGAGCTGTGTTTGCATTGTGTACAACTAGAAATGCATGTATATTACTTCCTTGGATCTTGTTAGCAATACTACGTCATATTAAATGAAGTTAACAAATCTCCTTACTTGAAGTCCTGAGATAGGGAGCTGTGTTTACATTGTGTACAACTAGAAATTCATGTATATTGCTTCCTTGGATCTTGTTAGCAATACTACGTTGTATTAAATGAAGTTAACAAATCTTCTTACTTGAAGTTCTGAGATAGGGAGCTGTGATTGCATTGTATACAACTAGAAATGCATGTATATTGCTTCCTTGGATCTTGTTAGTAATACTATGTCGTGTTAAATGAAGTTAACAAATCTCCTTACTTGAAGTTCTGAGATAGGGAGCTGTGATTGCATTGTGTACAACTAGAAATGCATGTATATTGCTTTCTTAGATCTTGCTAGTAATACTATGTCGTGTTAAATGAAGTTAACAAATCTCCTTACTAGAAGTTCTGAGATAGGGAGCTGTGATTGCATTGTATACAACTAGAAATGCAGGTATATTACTCCCTTGGATCTTGTTAGCAATACTACATCGAGTTAAATGAAGTTAACAAATCTCCTTACTTGAAGTTCTGAGATAGGGAGCTGTGATTGCATTGTATACAACTAGAAATGCATGTATATTACTCCCTTGGATCTTGTTAGCAATAGTACATCAAGTTAAATGAAGTTAACAAATCTCCTTATTTGAAGTTCTGAAATAGGGAGCTGTGATTGCATTGTATACAACTAGAAATGCATGTATATTGCTTCCTTGGATCTTGTTATTACTCGCGCAGAACTTCTGGAATCGTGACCTTGATTGCCAACCCAGCTGCCGAGCCTAGGACTGGTTTATGTTTAGCTTTATCAACGAAAGCGATATAATACCTTTGCTTACTCACAGTGCGTAACACATACAGTCTGCATAGAAAGTGTCTGCATCTGGTTGTAGTTTTAAAGAGAGCTGCAGTATCTAAATAGTACTTATTTTATATTTGTTATATTTATAGCCATGGCTCCTTTGTTTTCAAAGTTAAGTGGTAAGGTGTTACATAGTCAAAGTAGGGAAATAATTGCAAATGTCGTCGACTTCATGAAGCAAGAAGCAGAGATGAAGGAAGAAATTATATCCGAGTTCCACAAAAGCCTTAAGAGAGTGAAAGAAAGAGTAGTCAAAGCAACTGGTGTTTCACTGAGTTCCGTTTCCAGAGTTCTCAAAGATAAGAGAAAAAGACATATGGATGAAATAGTACCATTTGACACACCTGGGAAGAAACATAAGGTCCCTAAACGTATTACAGAAATAGTCGATTTCGAATGCGTCATTCGGCGCACGATTCACAATTCCTATGTGGAAGAAAAAACTGTGCTAACAATAAACAGATTGCTCATCCAGCTGAAAGACAGCAGAAACTTTCAAGGTGGTGCTACAAATCTCAGAAAAATTATTAAAGATTTAGGGTTCAAATGGAAGAAACCAAAATCAAATAAAAGAGTTCTAACAGAAAAGTAAAATAAATAAATAAAATAAAAAAATAAAGATAAAATAAAAAAAAAATAAAAAGTAAATGTTGCCATGATAGCTTAGTCGGTTAGAGCAACGGCACGGAAAGCCTAAGATCCGTGGTTCAAATCCCGGCTATGGCATTGAATTTTTCAGTCTGATTCTACCTTTCCAAATAACTATAATTTTATATATACTTATATCAGTGTATACTTATATCAGCATCAATTTTCAAGGTGGTGCTACAAATTTCAGAAAAATACTATAATGTATGAAGATGAGTCATACATACACAGCAGTCATACAGCATCTAAAGTTGGAGTGACAATACCGAATTAGGTTTGCAGGCACCTGTTGCCAAAGGGCAAATACTTATTATCGTTTATGCTGTTGGAAAGATCGGCTTCGTTCCAAATGCCCTTCTTTTACATGTCGCAACAAACAACATCGCCATAATGTACTTAGACTGTCATCGTATCGCCCAGATCTAAACCCAATCAAATTAATCTGGGCTGATATCAAAAAATACGTGGCATGCAGTAATATCACTTTCAAATTAAAATACGTGGAGCAGTTATAACTCCAGCAATTTGCTGAAATTGGAAGACCAGAATGGGAAAATGTATGGCGACATGCTGAATAAATTAAGAATCATTATTCCGAAAAATACGGAATTGCAGAAAATCAAATAGAAATAATTCTCATCCAGGATAATGGTGCAGAAAGTAGTGACAGCAGTGATGACGGCAATAATGTTAGTAATTCCGCAGAAGAGGAAGGGTTGTTAGATGTGGAAGAATTGGAGGCAATGATTGACAGCGTTTTTTATATAAAGCACTTTTTACAGCGAGGATTTTAATATACTGTATATAACTAAGTTTATCAGCTCAAAGCAGTGCATAACCGGTGTGGATATTTGACGATAACTGTCCCACGCATGCAGTCGAGCGGTCACCACCTGATCTGCTAAGCAACTCGCATCATAGTTCTCATTAAGATTTTTACGTGTCTAGAACTGTTGCGCCGATTATAGTAATACTACATCGTGTTAAATGCAGTTAACAAATCTCCTTACTTGAAGTTCGGAGATAGGGAGCTGTGTTTGCATTATATACAACTAGAAATGCATGTATATTGCTTCCTTGGATCTTGTTAGCAATACTATGTTGTGTTAAATGAAGTTAACAAATCTCCTTACTCGAAGTTCTGAGATAGTGAGCTGTGATTGCATTGTATATAACTAGAAATACATGTACATTGCTTCCTGGGATCTTGTTACCAATACTACGTTGTGTTAAATGAAGTTAACAAATCTCCTTACTTGAAGTTCTGAGATAGGGAGCTGTGATTGCATTGTATACAACTAGAAATGCATGTATATTGCTTCCTTGGATCTTGTTAGCAATACTACATCGTGTTAAATGAAGTTAACAAATCTCCTTACTTGAAGTTCTGAGATAGGGAGCTGTGTTTGCATTATATACAACTAGAAATGCATGTATATTGCTTCCTTGGATCTTGTTAGCAATACTATGTTGTGTTAAATGAAGTTAACAAATCTCCTTACTTGAAGTTCTGAGATAGGGAGCTGTGATTGCATTGTATACAACTAGAAATGCATGTATATTGCTTCCTTGGATCTTGTTAGCAATACTACATCGTGTTAAATAAAGTTAACAAATCTCCTTACTTGAAGTTCTGAGATAGGGAGCTGTGTTTGCATTATATACAACTAGAAATGCATGTATATTGCTTCCTTGGATCTTGTTAGAATACTATGTTGTGTTAAATGAAGTTAACAAATCTCCTTACTCGAAGTTCTGAGATAGTGAGCTGTGATTGCATTGTATATAACTAGAAATACATGTACATTGCTTCCTGGGATCTTGTTACCAATACTACGTTGTGTTAAATGAAGTTAACAAATCTCCTTACTTGAAGTTCTGAGATTGGGAGCTGTGATTGCATTGTATACAACTAGAAATGCATGTATATTGCTTCCTTGGATCTTGTTAGCAATACTAGGTCGAGTTAAATGAAGTTAACAAATCTCCTTACTTGTAGCTCTGAGATAGGGAGCTGTGTTTGCACTGTGTACAACTAGAAATTCATGTATATTGATTTCTTGGATCTTGTTAGCAATACTACGTTGTGTTAAATGAGGTTAACAAATCTGCTTACTTGAAGTTCTGAGGTAGGGAGCTGTGATTGCATTGTATACAACTAGAAATGCGTATATATTGCTTCCTTGGATCTTGTTAGCAATACTACGTCGTGATAAATGAAGTTAACTTTTCTTACGCGAAGCTCTGAGATAGGGAGCTGTGATTGCATTATATACAACTAGAAATGCGTGTATATTGCTTCCTTGGATCTTATTAGCAATACTACGTCATGTTAAATGAAGTTAACTTTTCTTACTCGAAGCTCTGAGATAGGGAGCTGTGATTGCATTGTATACAACTAGAAATGCATGTATATTGCTTCCTTGGATCTTATTAGCAATACTATGTCGTGTTAAATGAAGTTAACTTTTCTTACTCGAAGCTCTGAGATAGGGAGCTGTGATTGCATTGTATACAACTAGAAATGGATGTATATTGCTTCCTTGGATCTTGTTAGTAATACTATGTCGAGTTAAATGAAGTTAACAAATCTCCTTACTTGAAGCTCTGAGATAGGCAGCTGTGATTGCATTGTACACAACTAGAAATGCATGTATATTGCTTCCTTGGATCTTGTTAGTAATACTATGTCGTGTTAAATGAAGTTAACAAATCTCCTTACTTGAAGTTCTGAGATAGGGAGCTGTGATTGCATTGTATACAACTAGAAATGCAAGTACCTATATTACTCCCTTGGATCTTGTTAGAAATACTACATCAAGTTAAATCAAGTTAACAAATCTCCTTACTTGAAGCTCTGAGATACGGAGCTGTGATTGCATTGTATACAACTAGAAATGCATGTATATTGCTTCCTTGGATCTTGTTAGTAATACTATGTCGTGTTAAATGAAGTTAACAAATCTCCTTACTTGAAGTTCTGAGATAGGGAGCTGTGATTGCATTGTATACAACTAGAAATGCATGTTTATTGCTTCCTTGGATCTTGTTAGTAATACTATGTCGAGTTAAATGAAGTTAACAAATCTCCTTACTTGAAGCTCTGAGATAGGCAGCTGTGATTGCATTGTACACAACTAGAAATGCATGTATATTGCTTCCTTGGATCTTGTTAGTAATACTATGTCATGTTAAATGAAGTTAACAAATCTCCTTACTTGAAGTTCTGAGATAGGGAGCTGTGATTGCATTGTATACAACTAGAAATGCATGTATATTACTCCCTTGGATCTTGTTAGCAATACTACATTGAGTTAAATGAAGTTAACAAATCTCCTTACTTGAAGCTCTGTGATAGGGAGCTGTGATTGCATTGTATACAACTAGAAATGCATGTATATTGCTTCCTTGGATCTTGTTATTACTCGCGCAGAACTTCTGGAATCGTGACCTTGATTGCCAACTCAGCTGCCGAGCCTAAGACTGGTTTATGTTTAGCTTTATCAACGAAAGCGATATAATACCTTTGCTTCCTCACAGTGCGTAACACATACAGTCTGCATAGAAAGTGTCTGCATTTGGTTGTAATTTTACAGAGAGCTGCAGTATCTAAATAGTACTTATTTTATATTTGTTATATTTATAGCCATGGCTTCTATGTTTTCAAAGTTAAGTGGTAAGGTGTTACATAGTCAAAGTAGGGAAATAATTGCAAATGTCGTCGACTTCATGAAGCAAGAAGCAGAGATGAAGGAAGAAATTGTATCCGAGTTCCACAAAAGCCTTAAGATCGTGAAAGAAAGAGTAGTCAAAGCAAATAATGATAAGATAAAAAAAAAATAAAAAGTAAATGTTGCCATGATAGCTTAGTCGTTTAGAACAACGGCACGGAAAGCCTAAGCTCCGCGGTTCAAATCCCGGCTATGGCATTGAATTTTTCAGTCTGATTCTCCTTTCCAAATGACTATAATTTTATATGTACTTATATCAGTGTGTACTTATATCAGCACCAACTTTCAAGGTGGTGCTACAAATTTCAGAAAAATACTATAATGTATGAAGATGAGTCATACATACACAGCAGTCATACAGCATCTAAAAGTTGGAGTTACAATAGCGAATTAGGTTTGCAAGCACCTGTTGCCAAAGGGCAAATACTTATTATCGTTTATGCTGTTGGAAAGATCGGCTTCGTTCCAAATGCCCTTGTTTTACAAGTCGCAACAAACAACATCGCCATAATGTACTTAGACTGTCATCGTATCGCCCAGATCTAAACCCAATCGAATTAATCTGGGCTCATATCAAAAAATAGTAGGCATGCAGAAATATCACTTTCAAATTAAAATAGGTGGAGCAGTTATAACTCCAGCAATTTGCTGAAATTGGAAGGCCAGAATGGGAAAATGTATGGCGACATGCTGAATAAATTATGAATCATTATTCCGAAAAATACGGAATTGCAGAAAATCAAATAGAAATAATTCTCATCCAGGATAATGGTGCAGAAAGTAGTGACAGCAGTGATGACGGCAATAATGTAAGTAATTCCGCAGAAGAGGAAGGGTTGTTAGATGTGGAAGAATTGGAGGCAATGATTGACAGCGTTTTTTATATTAAGCACTTTTTACAGCGTGGATTTTAATATACTGTATATAACTAAATTTATCAGCTCAAAGCAGTGCATAACCGGTGTGGATATTTGACGATAACTGTCCCACGCATGCAGTCGAGGGGTCACCACCTGATCTGGTAAGCAACTCGAATCATAGCTCTCATTAAGATTTTCACGTGTCTAGAACTGTTGCGCCGATTATAGCAATACTACATCGTGTTAAATGAAGTTAACAAATCTCCTTACTTGACGTTCTGAGATAGGGAGCTGTGATTGCATTGTATACAACTAGAAATGCATGTATATTACTCCCTTGGATCTTGTTAGCAATACTACATCGAGTTAAATGAAGTTAACAAATCTCCTTACTTGAAGCTCTGAGATAGGAAGCTGTGATTGCATTGTATACAACTAGAAATGCATGTATATTGCTTACTTGGATCTTATTAGCAATACTACGTCCTGTTAAATGAAGTTAACTTTTCTTACTCGAAGCTCTGAGATAGGGAGCTGTGATTGCATTGTATACAACTAGAAATTGATGTATATTGCTTCCTTGGATCTTGTTAGTAACACTATGTCGTGTTAAATGAAGTTAACAAATCTCCTTACTTGAAGCTCTGAGATAGGCAGCTGTGATTGCATTGTATACAACTAGAAATGCATGTATATTGCTTCCTTGGAGCTTGTTAGTAATACTATGTCGTGTTAAATGAAGTTAACAAATCTCCTTACTTGAAGTTCTGAGATAGGGAGCTGTGATTGCATTGTATACAACTAGAAATGCAAGTACCTATATTACTCCTTTGGATCTTGTTAGCAATTTTACATTGAGTTAAATGAAGTTAACAAACCTCCTTGCTTGAAGTTCTGAGATAGGGAGCTATGATTGCATTGTATACAACTAGAAATGCATGTATATTGCTTCCTTGGATCTTGTTAGCAATACTACATTGAGTTAAATGAAGTTAACAAATCTCCTTACTTAAAGTTCTGAGATAGGGAGCTGTGTTTGCATTATATACAACTAGAAGTGCATGTATATTGCTTCCTTGGATCTTGTTAGCAATACTATGTTGTGTTAAATGAAGTTAACAAATCTCCTTACTCGAAGTTCTGAGATAGTGAGCTGTGATTGCATTGTATATAACTAGAAATACATGCACATTGCTTCCTGGGATCTTGTTACCAATACTACGTTGTGTTAAATGAAGTTACCAAATCTCCTTACTTGAAGTTCTGAGATAGGGAGCTGTGATTGCATTGTATACAACTAGAACTGCATGTATATTGCTTCCTTGGATCTTGTTAGCAATACTAGGTCGAGTTAAATGAAGTTAACAAATCTCCTTACTTGAAGCTCTGAGATAGGGAGCTGTGTTTGCATTGTGTACAACTAGAAATGCATGTATATTGATTTCTTGGATCTTGTTAGCAATACTACGTTGTGTTAAATGAGGTTAACAAATCTCCTTACTTGAAGTTCTGAGATAGGGAGCTGTGATTGCATTGTATACAACTAGAAATGCGTATATATTGCTTCCTTGGATCTTGTTAGCAATACTACGTCATGTTAAATGAAGTTAACTTTTCTTACTCGAAGCTCTGAGATAGGGAGCTGTGATTGCATTGTATACAACTAGAAATGCATGTATATTGCTTCCTTGGATCTTATTAGCAATACTACGTCGTGTTAAATGAAGTTAACTTTTCTTACTCGAAGCTCTGAGATAGGGAGCTGTGATTGCATTGTATACAACTAGAAATGGATGTATATTGCTTCGTTGGATCTTGTTAGTAATACTATGTCGAGTTAAATGAAGTTAACAAATCTCCTTACTTGAAGCTCTGAGATAGGCAGCTGTGATTGCATTGTACACAACTAGAAATGCATGTATATTGCTTCCTTGGATCTTGTTAGTAATACTATGTCGTGTTAAATGAAGTTAACAAATCTCCTTACTTGAAGTTCTGAGATAGGGAGCTGTGATTGCATTGTATACAACTAGAAATGCAAGTACCTATATTACTCCCTTGGATCTTGTTAGCAATACTACATAAAGTTAAATCAAGTTAACAAATCTCCTTACTTGAAGCTCTGAGATACGGAGCTGTGATTGCATTTATACAACTAGAAATGCATGTATATTGCTTCCTTGGATCTTGTTAGTAATACTATGTCGTGTTAAATGAAGTTAACAAATCTCCTTACTTGAAGTTCTGAGATAGGGAGCTGTGATTGCATTGTATACAACTAGAAATGCATGTATATTGCTTTCTTGGATCTTGTTAGGAATACTATGTCGTGTTAAATGAAGTTAACAAATCTCCTTACTTGAAGTTCTGAGATAGGGAGCTGTGATTGCATTGTATACAACTAGAAATTCATGTGTATTACTCGCTTGGATCTTGTTAGCAATACTACATCGAGTTAAATGAAGTTAACAAATCTCCTTACTTGAAGTTTTGAGATAGGGAGCTGTGATTGCATTGTATACAACTAGAAATGCATGTAGATTGCTTCCTTGGATCTTATTAGCAATACTACGTCGTGTTAAATGAAGTTAACTTTTCTTACTCGAAGCTCTGAGATAGGGAGCTGTGATTGCATTGTATACGACTAGAAATGCATGTATATTGCTTCCTTGGATCTTGTTAGTAATACTATGTCGTGTTAAATGAAGTTAACAAATCTCCTTACTTGAAGTTCTGAGATAGGGAGCTGTGATTGCATCGTATACAACTAGAAATGCATGTAGATTGCTTCCTTGGATCTTATTAGCAATACTACGTCGTGTTAAATGAAGTTAACTTTTCTTACTCGAAGCTCTGAGATAGGGAGCTGTGATAGCATTGTATACAACTAGAAATGCATGTATATTGCTTCCTTGGATCTTGTTAGCAATACTACATCGTGTTAAATAAAGTTAACAAATCTCCTTACTTGAAGTTCTGAGATAGGGAGCTGTGTTTGCATTATATACAACTAGAAATGCATGTATATTGCTTCCTTGGATCTTGTTAGCAATACTATGTTGTGTTAAATGAAGTTAACAAATCTCCTTACTCGAAGTTCTGAGATAGTGAGCTGTGATTGCATTCTATATAACTAGAAATACATGTACATTGCTTCCTGGGATCTTGTTACCAATACTACGTTGTGTTAAATGAAGTTAACAAATCTCCTTACTTGAAGTTCTGAGATTGGGAGCTGTGATTGCATTGTATACAACTAGAAAAGCATGTATATTGCTTCCTTGGATCTTGTTAGCAATACTAGTTCGAGTTAAATGAAGTTAACAAATCTCCTTACTTGAAGCTCTGAGATAGGGAGCTGTGTTTGCACTGTGTACAACTAGAAATTCATGTATATTGATTTCTTGGATCTTGTTAGCAATACTACGTTGTGTTAAATGAGGTTAACAAATCTCCTTACTTGAAGTTCTGAGGTAGGGAGCTGTGATTGCATTGTATACAACTAGAAATGCGTATATATTGCTTCCTTGGATCTTGTTAGCAATACTACGTCGTGATAAATGAAGTTAACTTTTCTTACGCGAAGCTCTGAGATAGGGAGCTGTGATTGCATTATATACAACTAGAAATGCGTGTATATTGCTTCCTTGGATCTTATTAGCAATACTACGTCATGTTAAATGAAGTTAACTTTTCTTACTCGAAGCTCTGAGATAGGGAGCTGTGATTGCATTGTATACAACTAGAAATGCATGTATATTGCTTCCTTGGATCTTATTAGCAATACTACGTCGTGTTAAATGAAGTTAACTTTTCTTACTCGAAGCTCTGAGATAGGGAGCTGTGATTGCATTGTATACAACTAGAAATGGATGTATATTGCTTCCTTGGATCTTGTTAGTAATACTATGTCGAGTTAAATGAAGTTAACAAATCTCCTTACTTGAAGCTCTGAGATAGGCAGCTGTGATTGCATTGTACACAACTAGAAATGCATGTATATTGCTTCCTTGGATCTTGTTAGTAATACTATGTCGTGTTAAATGAAGTTAACAAATCTCCTTACTTGAAGTTCTGAGATAGGGAGCTGTGATTGCATTGTATACAACTAGAAATGCATGTTTATTGCTTCCTTGGATCTTGTTAGTAATACTATGTCGAGTTAAATGAAGTTAACAAATCTCCTTACTTGAAGCTCTGAGATAGGCAGCTGTGATTGCATTGTACACAACTAGAAATGCATGTATATTGCTTCCTTGGATCTTGTTAGTAATACTATGTCATGTTAAATGAAGTTAACAAATCTCCTTACTTGAAGTTCTGAGATAGGGAGCTGTGATTGCATTGTATACAACTAGAAATGCATGTATATTACTCCCTTGGATCTTGTTAGCAATACTACATTGAGTTAAATGAAGTTAACAAATCTCCTTACTTGAAGCTCTGTGATAGGGAGCTGTGATTGCATTGTATACAACTAGAAATGCATGTATATTGCTTCCTTGGATCTTGTTATTACTCGCGCAGAACTTCTGGAATCGTGACCTTGATTGCCAACTCAGCTGCCGAGCCTAAGACTGGTTTATGTTTAGCTTTATCAACGAAAGCGATATAATACCTTTGCTTCCTCACAGTGCGTAACACATACAGTCTGCATAGAAAGTGTCTGCATTTGGTTGTAATTTTACAGAGAGCTGCAGTATCTAAATAGTACTTATTTTATATTTGTTATATTTATAGCCATGGCTTCTATGTTTTCAAAGTTAAGTGGTAAGGTGTTACATAGTCAAAGTAGGGAAATAATTGCAAATGTCGTCGACTTCATGAAGCAAGAAGCAGAGATGAAGGAAGAAATTATATCCGAGTTCCACAAAAGCCTTAAGATCGTGAAAGAAAGAGTAGTCAAAGCAAATAATGATAAGATAAAAAAAAAATAAAAAGTAAATGTTGCCATGATAGCTTAGTCGTTTAGAACAACGGCACGGAAAGCCTAAGCTCCGCGGTTCAAATCCCGGCTATGGCATTGAATTTTTCTGTCTGATTCTCCTTTCCAAATGACTATAATTTTATATGTACTTATATCAGTGTGTACTTATATCAGCACCAATTTTCAAGGTGGTGCTACAAATTTCAGAAAAATACTATAATGTATGAAGATGAGTCATACATACACAGCAGTCATACAGCATCTAAAAGTTGGAGTTACAATAGCGAATTAGGTTTGCAAGCACCTGTTGCCAAAGGGCAAATACTTATTATCGTTTATGCTGTTGGAAAGATCGGCTTCGTTCCAAATGCCCTTCTTTTACAAGTCGCAACAAACAACATCGCCATAATGTACTTAGACTGTCATCGTATCGCCCAGATCTAAACCCAATCGAATTAATCTGGGCTCATATCAAAAAATAGTTGGCATGCAGAAATATCACTTACAAATTAAAATAGGTGGAGCAGTTATAACTCCAGCAATTTGCTGAAATTGGAAGGCCAGAATGGGAAAATGTATGGCGACATGCTGAATAAATTATGAATCATTATTCCGAAAAATACGGAATTGCAGAAAATCAAATAGAAATAATTCTCATCCAGGATAATGGTGCAGAAAGTAGTGACAGCAGTGATGACGGCAATAATGTAAGTAATTCCGCAGAAGAGGAAGGGTTGTTAGATGTGGAAGAATTGGAGGCAATGATTGACAGCGTTTTTTATATTAAGCACTTTTTACAGCGTGGATTTTAATATACTGTATATAACTAAATTTATCAGCTAAAAGCAGTGCATAACCGGTGTGGATATTTGACGATAACTGTCCCACGCATGCAGTCGAGGGGTCACCACCTGATCTGGTAAGCAACTCGAATCATAGCTCTCATTAAGATTTTCACGTGTCTAGAACTGTTGCGCCGATTATAGCAATACTACATCGTGTTAAATGAAGTTAACAAATCTCCTTACTTGACGTTCTGAGATAGGGAGCTGTGATTGCATTGTTTACAACTAGAAATGCATGTATATTACTCCCTTGGATCTTGTTAGCAATACTACATCGTGTTAAATGAAGTTAACAAATCTCCTTACTTGAAGCTCTGAGATAGGGAGCTGTGATTGCATTGTATACAACTAGAAATGCATGTATATTACTCCCTTGGATCTTGTTAGCAATACTACATCGAGTTAAATGAAGTTAACAAATCTCCTTACTTGAAGCTCTGAGATAGGAAGCTGTGATTGCATTGTATACAACTAGAAATGCATGTATATTGCTTACTTGGATCTTATTAGCAATACTACGTCCTGTTAAATGAAGTTAACTTTTCTTACTCGAAGCTCTGAGATAGGGAGCTGTGATTGCATTGTATACAACTAGAAATTGATGTATAGTGCTTCCTTGGATCTTGTTAGTAACACTATGTCGTGTTAAATGAAGTTAACAAATCTCCTTACTTGAAGCTCTGAGATAGGCAGCTGTGATTGCATTGTATACAACTAGAAATGCATGTATATTGCTTCCTTGGAGCTTGTTAGTAATACTATGTCGTGTTAAATGAAGTTAACAAATCTCCTTACTTGAAGTTCTGAGATAGGGAGCTGTGATTGCATTGTATACAACTAGAAATGCAAGTACCTATATTACTCCTTTGGATCTTGTTAGCAATTTTACATCGAGTTAAATGAAGTTAACAAACCTCCTTGCTTGAAGTTCTGAGATAGGGAGCTATGATTGCATTGTATACAACTAGAAATGCATGTATATTGCTTCCTTGGATCTTGTTAGCAATACTACATTGAGTTAAATGAAGTTAACAAATCTCCTTACTTAAAGTTCTGAGATAGGGAGCTGTGTTTGCATTATATACAACTAGAAATGCATGTATATTGCTTCCTTGGATCTTGTTAGCAATACTATGTTGTGTTAAATGAAGTTAACAAATCTCCTTACTTGAAGTTCTGAGATAGCTGTGATTGCATTGTATACAACTAGAAATGCATGTATATTGCTTCGTTGGATCTTGTTAGTAATACTATGTCGTGTTAAATGAAGTTAACAAATCTCCTTACTTGAAGTTCTGAGATAGGGAGCTGTGATTGCATTGTATACAACTAGAAATGCATGTATATTACTCCCTTGGATCTTGTTAGCAATACTACATTGAGTTAAATGAAGTTAACAAATCTCCTTACTTGAAGCTCTGAGATAGGGAGCTGTGATTGCATTGTATACAACTCGAAATGCATGTATATTGCTTCCTTGGATCTTGTTATTACTCGCGCAGAACTTCTGGAATCGTGACCTTGATTGCCAACCCAGCTGCCGAGCCTAGGACTGGTTTATGTTTAGCTTTATCAACGAAAGCGATATAATACCTTTGCTTACTCACAGTGCGTAACACATACAGTCTGCATAGAAGGTGTCTGCATCTGGTTGTAATTTTAAAGAGAGCTGCAGTATCTAAATAGTACTTATTTTATATTTGTTATATTTATAGCCATGGCTCCTATGTTTTCAAAGTTAAGTGGTAAGGTGTTACATAGTCAAAGTAGGGAAATAATTGCAAATGTCGTCGACTTTATGAAGCAAGAAGCAGAGATGAAGGAAGAAATTATATCCGAGTTCCACAAAAGCCTTAAGAGAGTGAAAGAAAGAGTAGTCAAAGCAACTGGTGTTTCACTGAGTTCCGTTTCAAGAGTTCTCAAAGATAAGAGAAAAAGACATATGGATGAAAGAGTACCATTTGACACACCTGGGAAGAAACATAAGGTCCCTAAACGTATTACAGAAATAGTCGATTTCGAATGCGTCATTCGGCGCACGATTCACAATTCCTATGTGGAAGAAAAAACTGTGCTAACAATAAGCAGATTGCTCATCCAGCTGAAAGACAGCAGAAACTTTCAAGGTGGTGCTACAAATCTCAGAAAAATTATTAAAGATTTAGGGTTCAAATGGAAGAACCCGAAATCAAATAAAAGAGTTCTAACAGAAAAGCAAAATAAATAAATAAAATAAAAAAATAAAGATAAAATAAAAAAAAAATAAAAAGTAAATGTTGCCATGATAGCTTAGTCGGTTAGAGCAACGGCACGGAAAGCCTAGGATCCGTGGTTCAAATCCCGGCTATGGCATTGAATTTTTCAGTCTGATTCTACCTTTCCAAATGACTATAATTTTATATGTACTTATATCAGTGTGTACTTATATCAGCATCAATTTTCAAGGTGGTGCTACAAATTTCAGAAAAATACTATAATGTATGAAGATGAGTCATATATACACAGCAGTCATACAGCATCTAAAAGTTGGGGTGACAATACCGAATTAGGTTTGCAGGCACCTGTTGCCAAAGGGCAAATACTTATTATCGTTTATGCTGTTGGAAAGATCGGCTTCGTTCCAAATACCCTTCTTTTCATGTCGCAACAAACAACATCGCCATAATGTACTTAGACTGTCATCGTATCGCCCAGATCTAAAACCAATCCAATTAATCTGGGCTGATATCAAAAAATAGGTGGCATGCAGAAATAACACTTTCAAATTAAAATACGTGGTGCAGTTATAACTCCAGCAATTTGCTGAAATTGGAAGGCCAGAATGGGAAAATGTATGGCGACATGCTGAATAAATTAAGAATCATTATTCCGAAAAATACGGAATTGCAGAAAATCAAATAGAAATAATTCTCATCCAGGATAATGGTGCAGAAAGTAGTGACAGCAGTGATGACGGCAATAATGTGAGTAATTCCGCAGAAGAGGAAGGAATGTTAAATGTGGAAGAATTGGAGGCAATGATTGACAGCGTTTTTTATATAAAGCACTTTTTACAGCGTGGATTTTAATATACTGTATATAACTAAGTTTATCAGCTCAAAGCAGTGCATAACCGGTGTGGATATTTGACGATAACTGTCCCACGCATGCAGTCGAGCGGTCACCACCTGATCTGCTAAGCAACTCGCATCATAGCACTCATTAAGATTTTCACGTGTCTAGAACTGTTGCGCCGATTATAGCAATACTACATCGTGTTAAATGAAGTTAACAAATCTCCTTACTTGACGTTCTGAGATAGGGAGCTGTGATTGCATTGTATACAACTAGAAATGCATGTATATTGCTTCCTTGGATCTTATTAGCACTACTACGTCGTGTTAAATGAAGTTAACTTTTCTTACTCGAAGCTCTGAGATAGGGAGCTGTGATTGCATTGTATACAACTAGAAATGGATGTACATTGCTTCCTTGGATCTTGTTAGTAATACTATGTCGTGTTAAATGAAGTTAACAAATCTCCTTACTTGAAGCTCTGAGATAGGCAGCCGTGATTGCATTGTATACAACTAGAAATGCATGTATATTGCTTCCTTGGATCTTGTCAGTAATACTATGTCGTGTTAAATGAAGTTAACAAATCTCCTTACTTGAAGTTCTGAGATAGGGAGCTGTGATTGCATTGTATACAACTAGAAATGCAAGTACCTATATTACTCCTTTGGATCTTGTTAGCAATACTACATCGAGTTAAATGAAGTTAACAAATCTCCTTACTTGAAGCTCTGAGATAGGGAGCTGTGATTGCATTGTATACAACTAGAAATGCATGTATATTGCTTCCTTGGATCTTGTTAGCAATACTACATTGAGTTAAATGAAGTTAACAAATCTCCTTACTTAAAGTTCTGAGATAGGGAGCTGTGATTGCATTATATACAACTAGAAATGCATGTGTATTGCTTCCTTGGATTTTGTTAGCAATACTATGTTGTGTTAAATGAAGCTAACAAATCTCCTTACTTAAAGTTCTGAGATAGGGAGCTGTGATTGCATTATATACAACTAGAAATGCATGTATATTGCTTCCTTGGATCTTCTTAGCAATACTACATTGTGTTAAATGAAGTTAACAAATCTCCTTACTTAAAGTTCTGAGATAGGCAGCTGTGATTGCATTATATACAACTAGAAATGCATGTGTATTGCTTCCTTGGATCTTGTTAGCAATACTATATTGAGTTAAATGAAGTTAACAAATCTCCTTACTTGAAGTTTTGAGATAGGGAGCTGTGATTTCATTGTATACAACTAGAAATGCATGTATATTGCTTCCTTGGATCTTGTTACCAATACTACATCGTGTTAAATGAAGTTAACAAATCTCCTTACTTGAATTTCTGAGATAGGGAGCTGTGTTTGCATTATATACAACTAGAAATGCATGTATATTGCTTCCTTGGATCTTGTTAGGAATACTATGTTGTGTTAAATGAAGTTAACAAATCTCCTTACTTGAGGTTCTGAGATAGGGAGTTGTGATTGCATTGTATACAACTAGAAATGCATGTATATTGCTTTCTTGGATCTTGTTAGGAATACTATGTCGTGTTAAATGAAGTTAACTTTTCTTACTCGAAGCTCTGAGATAGGGAGCTGTGATTGCAATGTATATTGATTCCTTGGACCTTGTTACCAATACTACGTCGTGTTAAATGAAGGTAACTTTTCTTACTCGAAGCTCTGAGATAGGGAGCTGTGATTGCATTGTATACAACTAGAAATGCATGTATATTGCTTCCTTGGATCTTGTTAGTAAAACTATGTCGAGTTAAATGAAGTTAACAAATTTCCTTACTTGAAGCTCTGAGATAGGCAGATGTGATTGCATTGTATACAACTAGAAATGCATGTATATTGCTTCCTTGGATCTTGTTAGTAGTACTATGTCGTGTTAAATGAAGTTAACAAATCTCCTTACTTGAAGCTCTGAGATAGGCAGATGTGATTGCATTGTATACAACTAGAAATGCATGTATATTCCTTCCTTGGATCTTGTTAGTAATACTATGTCGTGTTAAATGCAGTTAACAGATCTCCTTACTTGATGCTCTGAGATAGGCAGATGTGATTGCATTGTATACAACTAGAAATGCATGTATATTGCTTCCTTGGATCTTGTTAGTAATACTATGTCGTGTTAAATGAAGTTAACAAATCTCCTTACTTGAAGTTCTGAGATAGGCAGATGTGATTGCATTGTATACAACTAGAAATGCAAGTACCTATATTACTCCCTTGGATCTTGTTAGCAATACTACATCGAGTTAAATAAAGTTAACAAATCTCCTTACTTGAAGTTCTGAGATAGGGAGCTGTGATTGCATTGTATACAACTAGAAATGCGTGTATATTGCTTCCTTGGATCTTGTTAGCAATACTACGTCGTCTTAAATGAAGTTAACTTTTCTTACTCGAAGCTCTGAGATAGGGAGCTGTGATTGCATTGTATACATCCAGAAATGCGTGTATATTCCTTCCTTGGATCTTATTAGCAATACTACGTCGTGTTAAATGAAGTTAATTTTTCTTACTCGAAGCTCTGAGATAGGGAGCTGTGATTCCATTGTATACAACTAGAAATGCATGTTTATTGTTCCTTGGATCTTGTTACCAATACTACGTCGTGTTAAATGAAGTTAACGTTTCTCACTCGAAGCTCTAAGATAGGGAGCTGTGATTGCATTGTATAAAACTAGAAATGCATGTATATTGCTTCCTTGGATCTTATTAGCAATACTACGTCGTGTTAAATGAAGTTAACTTTTCTTACTCGAAGCTCTGAGATAGGGAGCTGTGATTGCATTGTATACAACTAGAAATGGGTGTATATTGCTTCCTTGGATCTTGTTAGTAATACTATGTCGTGTTTAATGAAGTAAACAAATCTCCTTACTTGAAGCTCTGAGATCGGCAGATGTGATTGCATTGTATACAACTAGAAATGCATGTATATTGCTTCGTTGGATCTTGTTAGTAATACTATGTCGTGTTAAATGAAGTTAACAAATCTCCTTACTTGAAGTTCTGAGATAGGGAGCTGTGATTGCATTGTATACAACTAGAAATGCATGTATATTACTCCCTTGGATCTTGTTAGCAATACTACATCGAGTTAAATGAAGTTAACAAATCTCCTTACTTGAAGCTCTGAGATAGGGAGCTGTGATTGCATTGTATACAACTAGAAATGCATGCATACTGCTTCCTTGGATCGTATTAGCAATACTACGTCGTGTTAAATGAAGTTAACTTTTCTTACTCGAAGCTCTGAGATAGGGAGCTGTGATTGCATTGTATACAACTAGAAATGGATGTACATTGCTTCCTTGGATCTTGTTAGTAATACTATGTCGTGTTAAATGAAGTTAACAAATCTCCTTACTTGAAGCTCTGAGATAGGCAGCCGTGATTGCATTGTATACAACTAGAAATGCATGTATATTGCTTCCTTGGATCTTGTTAGTAATACTATGTCGTGTTAAATGAAGTTAACAAATCTCCTTACTCGAAGTTCTGAGATAGGGAGCTGTGATTGCATTGTATATAACTAGAAATACATGTATATTGCTTCCTGGGATCTTGTTACCAATACTACGTTGTGTTAAATGAAGTTAACAAATCTCCTTACTTGAAGTTCTGAGATAGGGAGCTTTGATTGCATTGTATACAACTAGAAATGCATGTATATTGTTTCCTTGGATCTTGTTAGCAATACTACGTTGTGTTAAATGAGGGTAACAAATCTCCTTACTTGAAGTTCAGAGATAGGGAGCTGTGATTGCATTGTATACAACTAGAAATGCGTGTATATTGCTTCCTTGGATCTTGTTAGCAATACTACGTCGTGTTCAATGAAGTTAACTTTTCTTACTCGAAGCTCTGAGATAGGGAGCTGTGATTGCATTATATACAACTAGAAATTCGTGTATATTGCTTCCTTGGATCTTATTAGCAATACTACGTCGTGTTAAATGAAGTTAAATTTTCTTACTCGAAGCTCTGAGATAGGGAGCTGTGATTGCATTATATAACTAGAAATGCGTGTATATTGCTTCCTTGGATCTTATTAGCAATACTACGTCGTGTTAAATGAAGTTAACTTTTCTTACTCGAAGCTCTGAGATAGGGAGCTGTGATTGCAATGTATATGGATTCCTTGGATCTTGTTACCAATACTACGTCGTGTTAAATGAAGTTAACTTTTCTTACTCGAAGCTCTGAGATAGGGAGCTGTGATTGCATTGTATACAACTAGAATTCATGTAGATTGCTTCCTTGGATCTTATTAGCAATACTACGTCGTGTTAAATGAAGTTAACTTTTCTTACTCGAAGCTCTGAGATAGTTAGCTGTGATTGCATTATATACAACTAGAAATGCGTGTATATTGCTTCCTTGGATCTTATTAGCAATACAAGGTCGTGTTAAATGAAGTTAACTTTTCTTACTCGAAGCTCTGAGATAGGGAGGTGTGATTGCAATGTATATTGATTCCTTGGATCTTGTTACCAATACTACGTCATGTAAAATGAAGTTAACTTTTCTTACTCGAAGCTCTGAGATAGGGAGCTGTGATTGCATTGTATACAACTAGAAATGGATGTATATTGCTTCCTTGGATCTTGTTAGTAATACTATGTCGTGTTAAATGAAGTTAACTAATCTCCTTACTTGATGCTCTGAGATAGGCAGCTGTGATTGCATTGTATACAACTAGAAATGCAACTACCTATATTACTCCCTTGGATCTTGTTAGCAATACTACATCGAGTTAAATGAAGTTAACAAATCTCCTTACTTGAAGCTCTGAGATAGGGAGCTGTGGTTGCATTGTATACAACTAGAAATGCATGTATATTGCTTCCTTGGATCTTGTTAGCAATACTACATTGAGTTAAATGAAGTTAACAAATCTCCTTACTTGAAGTTCTGAGATAGGGAGCTGTGATTGCATTATATACAACTAGAAATGCATGTATATTGCTTCCTTGGATCTTGTTAGCAATACTATGTTGTGTTCAATGAAGTTAACAAATCTCCTTACTTGACGTTCTGAGATAGGGAGCTGTGATTGCATTGTATACAACTAGAAATGCTAGTACCTATATTACTCCCTTGGATCTTGTTAGCAATACTACATCGAGTTAAATGAAGTTAACAAATCTCCTTACTTGAAGCTCTGAGATAGGGAGCTTTGATTGCATTGTATACAACTAGAAATGCATGTATATTGTTTCCTTGGATCTTGTTAGTAATACTATGTCGTGTTAAATGAAGTTAACAAATCTCCTTTCTTGAAGTTCTGAGATAGGGAGCTCTGATTGCATTGTATACAACTAGAAATGCATGTATATTGCTTTCTTGGATCTTTTAGTAATACTATGTCGTGTTAAATGAAGTTAACAAATCTCCTTACTTGAAGTTCTGAGATAGGGAGCTGTGATTGCATTGTATACAACTAGAAATGCATGTATATTACTCCCTTGGATCTTGTTAGCAATACTACATTGAGTTAAATGAAGTTAACAAATCTCCTTACTTGAAGCTCTGTGATAGGGAGCTGTGATTGCATTGTATACAACTGTAATGCATGTATATTGCTTCCTTGGATCTTGTTATTACTCGCGCAGAACTTCTGGAATCGTGACCTTGATTGCCAACCCAGCTGCCGAGCCTAGGACTGGTTTATGTTTAGCTTTATCAACGAAAGCGATATAATACCTTTGCTTACTCACAGTGCGTAACACATACAGTCTGCATAGAAAGTGTCTGCATTTGGTTGTAATTTTAAAGAGAGCTGCAGTATCTAAATAGTACTTGTTTTATATTTGTTATATTTATAGCCATGGCTTCTATGTTTTCAAAGTTAAGTGGTAAGGTGTTACATAGTCAAAGTAGGGAAATAATTGCAAATGTCGTCGACTTCATGAAGCAAGAAGCAGAGATGAAGGAAGAAATTATATCCGAGTTCCACAAAAGCCTTAAGAGAGTGAAAGAAAGAGTAGTCAAAGCAAATAATGATAAAATAAAAAAAAAATAAAAAGTAAATGTTGCCATGATAGCTTAGTCGTTTAGAACAACGGCACGGAATGCCTAAGCTCCGCCGTTCAAATCCCGGCTATGGCATTGAATTTTTCAGTCTGATTCTACCTTTCCAATTGACTATAATTTAATCTGTACTTATATCAGTGTGTACTTATATCAGCACCAATTTTCAAGGTGGTGCTACAAATTTCAGAAAAATACTATAATGTATGAAGATGAGTCATACATACACAGCAGTCATACAGCATCTAAAAGTTGGAGTTACAATAGCGAATTAGGTTTACAAGCACCTGTTGCCAAAGGGCAAATACTTATTATCGTTTATACTGTTGGAAAGATCGGCTTCGTTCCAAATGCCCTTCTTTTACAAGTCGCAACAAACAACATCGCCATAATGTACTTAGACTGTCATCGTATCGCCCAGATCTAAACCCAATCGAATTAATCTGGGCTCATATCAAAAAATAGGTGGCATGCAGAAATATCACTTTCAAATTAAAATAGGTGGAGCAGTTATAACTCCAGCAATTTGCTGAAATTGGAAGGCCAGAATGGGAAAATGTATGGCGACATGCTGAATAAATTAAGAATCATTATTCCGAAAAATACGGAATTGCAGAAAATCAAATAGAAATAATTCTCATCCAGGATAATGGTGCAGAAAGTAGTGACAGCAGTGATGACGGCAATAATGTGAGTAATTCCGCAGAAGAGGAAGGGTTGTTAGATGTGGAAGAATTGGAGGCAGTGATTGACAGCGTTTTTTATATTAAGCACTTTTTACAGCATGGATTTTAATATACTGTATATAACTAAATTTATCAGCTCAAAGCAGTGCATAACCGGTGTGGATATTTGACGATAACTGTCCCACGCATGCAGTCGAGGGGTCACCACCTCATCTGGTAAGCAACTCGCATCATAGCTCTCATTAAGATTTTCACGTGTCTAGAACTGTTGCGCCGATTATAGCAATACTACATCGTGTTAAATGAAGTTAACAAATCTCCTTACTTGACGTTCTGAGATAGGGAGCTGTGATTGCATTGTTTACAACTAGAAATGCATGTATATTGCTTCCTTGGATCTTATTAGCACTACTACGTCGTGTTAAATGAAGTTAACTTTTCTTACTCGAAGCTCTGAGATAGGGAGCTGTGATTGCATTGTATACAACTAGAAATGGATGTACATTGCTTCCTTGGATCTTGTTAGTAATACTATGTCGTGTTAAATGAAGTTAACAAATCTCCTTACTTGAAGCTCTGAGATAGGCAGCCGTGATTGCATTGTATACAACTAGAAATGCATGTATATTGCTTCCTTGGATCTTGTTAGTAATACTATGTCGTGTTAAATGAAGTTAACAAATCTCCTTACTTGAAGTTCTGAGATAGGGAGCTGTGATTGCATTGTATACAACTAGAAATGCAAGTACCTATATTACTCCTTTGGATCTTGTTAGCAATACTACATCGAGTTAAATGAAGTTAACAAATCTCCTTACTTGAAGCTCTGAGATAGGGAGCTGTGATTGCATTGTATACAACTAGAAATGCATGTATATTACTCCCTTGGATCTTGTTAGCAATACTACATCGAGTTAAATGAAGTTAACAAATCTCCTTACTTGAAGCTCTGAGATTGGGAGCTGTGATTGCATTGTATACAACTAGAAATGCATGTATACTGCTTCCTTGGATCGTATTAGCAATACTACGTCGTGTTAAATGAAGTTAACTTTTCTTACTCGAAGCTCTGAGATAGGGAGCTGTGATTGCATTGTATACAACTAGAAATGCATGTATATTGCTTCCTTTGATCCTGTTAGCAATACTACATCGTGTTAAATGAAGTTAACAAATCTCCTTACTTGAGGTTCTGAGATAGGGAGCTGTGTTTGCATTATATACAACTAGAAATGCATGTATATTGTTTCCTTGGATCTTGTTAGCAATACTATGTTGTGTTAAATGAAGTTAACAAATCTCCTTACTCGAAGTTCTGAGATAGGGAGCTGTGATTGCATTGTATATAACTAGAAATACATGTATATTGCTTCCTGGGATCTTGTTACCAATACTACGTTGTGTTAAATGAAGTTAACAAATCTCCTTACTTGAAGTTCTGAGATAGGGAGCTTTGATTGCATTGTATACAACTAGAAACGCATGTATATTGTTTCCTTGGATCTTGTTAGCAATACTACGTTGTGTTAAATGAGGGTAACAAATCTCCTTACTTGAAGTTCAGAGATAGGGAGCTGTGATTGCATTGTATACAACTAGAAATGCGTGTATATTGCTTCCTTGGATCTTGTTAGCAATACTACGTCGTGTTCAATGAAGTTAACTTTTCTTACTCGAAGCTCTGAGATAGGGAGCTGTGATTGCATTATATACAACTAGAAATTCCTGTATATTGCTTCCTTGGATCTTATTAGCAATACTACGTCGTGTTAAATGAAGTTAACTTTTCTTACTCGAAGCTCTGAGATAGGGAGCTGTGATTGCATTATATACAACTAGAAATGCGTGTATATTGCTTCCTTGGATCTTATTAGCAATACTACGTCGTGTTAAATGAAGTTAACTTTTCTTACTCGAAGCTCTGAGATAGGGAGCTGTGATTGCAATGTATATGGATTCCTTGGATCTTGTTACCAATACTACGTCGTGTTAAATGAAGTTAACTTTTCTTACTCGAAGCTCTGAGATAGGGAGCTGTGATTGCATTGTATACAACTAGAAATGCATGTAGATTGCTTCCTTGGATCTTATTAGCAATACTACGTCGTGTTAAATGAAGTTAACTTTTCTTACTCGAAGCTCTGAGATAGTTAGCTGTGATTGCATTATATACAACTAGAAATGCGTGTATATTGCTTCCTTGGATCTTATTAGCAATACAAGGTCGTGTTAAATGAAGTTAACTTTTCTTACTCGAAGCTCTGAGATAGGGAGGTGTGATTGCAATGTATATTGATTCCTTGGATCTTGTTACCAATACTGCGTCATGTAAAATGAAGTTAACTTTTCTTACTCGAAGCTCTGAGATAGGGAGCTGTGATTGCATTGTATACAACTAGAAATGGATGTATATTGCTTCCTTGGATCTTGTTAGTAATACTATGTCGTGTTAAATGAAGTTAACACATCTCCTTACTTGAAGTTCTGAGATAGGGAGCTGTGATTGCATTGTATACAACTAGAAATGCATGTATATTACTCCCTTGGATCTTGTTAGCAATACTACATCGAGTTAAATGAAGTTAACAAATCTCCTTACTTGAAGCTCTGAGATAGGGAGCTGTGATTGCATTGTATACAACTAGAAATGCATGTATATTGCTTCCTTGGATCTTGTTAGCAATACTACGTCGTGTTAAATGAAGTTAACTTTTCTTACTCGAAGCTCTGAGATAGGGAGCTGTGATTGCATTGTATACAACTAGAAATGCATGTATATTGATTCCTTGGATCTTGTTACCAATACTACTTCGTGTTAAATGAAGTTAACTTTTCTTACTCGAAGCTCTGAGATAGGGAGCTGTGATTGCATTGTATACAATTAGGAATGCATGTATATTGCCTCCTTGGATCTTATTAGAAATACTATGTCGTGTTAAATGAAGTTAACAAATCTCCTTACTTGAAGTTCTGAGATAGGGAGCTGTGATTGCATTGTATACATTTAGAAATGCATGTATATTGCTTCCTTGGATCTTGTTAGCAATACTACGTCGAGTTAAATAAAGTTAACAAATCTCCTTACTTGAAGCTCTGAGATAGGGAGCTGTGTTTGCATTGTGTACAACTAGAAATTCATGAATAATGATTCCTTGGATCTTGTTAGCAATACTACGTTGTTTTAAATGAGGTTAACAAATCTCCTTACTTGAAGTTCTGAGATAGGGAGCTGTGATTGCATTGTATACAACTAGAAATGCATGTATATTGATTCCTTGGATCTTGTTACCAATACTACTTCGTGTTAAATGCAGTTAACTTTTCTTACTCGAAGCTCTGAGATAGGGAGCTGTGATTGCATTGTATACAATTAGGAATGCATGTATATTGCTTCCTTGGATCTTATTAGCAATACTATGTCGTGTTAAATGAAGTTAACAAATCTCCTTACTTGAAGCTCTGAAATAGGCAGCTGTGATTGCATTGTATACAACTAGAAATGCATGTATATTGCTTATTTGGATCTTGTTAGTAATACTATGTCGTGTTAAATGAAGTGAACAAATCTCCTTACTTGAAGTTCTGAGATAGGGAGCTGTGATTGCATTGTATACAACTACAAATGCATGTATATTGCTTCCTTAGATCTTGTTATTACTCGCGCAGAACTTCTGGAATCGTGACCTTGATTGCCAACCCAGCTGCCGAGCCTAGGACTGGTTTATCTTTAGCTTTATCAACGAAAGCGATATAATACCTTTGCTTACTCACAGCGCGTAACACATACAGTCTGCATAGAAACTGTCTGCATCTTGTTGTAATTTTAAAGAGAGCTGCAGTATCTAAATAGTACTTATTCTATATTTGTTATATTTATAGCCATGGCTCCTATGTTTTCAAAGTTAAGTGGTAAGGTGTTACGTAGTCAAAGTAGGGAAATAATTGCAAATGTCGTCGACCTCATGAAGCAAGAAGCAGAGATGAAGGAAGAAATTATATCCGAGTTCCACAAAAGCCTTAAGAGAGTGAAAGAAAGAGTAGTCAAAGCAACTGGTCTTTCACCGAGTTCCGTTTCCAGAGTTCTCATAGATAAGAGAAAAAGACATATGGATGAAAGAGTACCATTTGACACACCTGGGAAGAGACATAAGGTCCCTAAACGTATTACAGAAATAGTCGATTTCGAATGCGTCATTCGGCGCACGATTCACAATTCCTATGTGGAAGAAAAAACTGTGCTAACAATAAGCAGATTGCTCATCCAGCTGAAAGACAGCAGAAACTTTCAAGGTGGTGCTACAAATCTCAGAAAAATTATTAAAGATTTAGGGTTCAAATGGAAGAAACCGAAATAAAATAAAAGAGTTCTAACGGAAGAGCAAAATAAATAAATAAAATAAAAGAATAATGATAAAATAAAAAAAATAAAAAGTAAATGTTGCCATGATAGCTTAGTCGGTTAGAGCAACGGCACGGAAAGCCTAAGATCCGTGGTTGAAATGCCGGCTATGGCATTGAATTTTTCAGTCTGATTCTACCTTTCCAAATGACTATAATTTTATATGTACTTATATCAGTGTGTACTTATATCAGCATCAATTTTCAAGGTGGTGCTACAAATTTCAGAAAAATACTATAATGTATGAAGATGAGTCATACATACACAGCAGTCATACAGCATCTAAAATTTGGAGTGACGATAGCGAATTAGGTTTGCAGGCACCTGTTGCCAAAGGGCAAATACTTATTATCGTTTATGCTGTTGGAAAGATTGGCTTCGTTCCAAATGCCCTTCTTTTACAAGTCGCAACAAACAACATCGCCATAATGTACTTAGACTGTCATCGTATCGCCCAGATCTAAACCCAATCGAATTAATCTGGGCTGATATCAAAATATAGGTGGCATGTAGAAATATCACTTTCAAATTAAAATATGTGGAGCAGTTATAACTCCAGCAATTTGCTGTAATTGGAAGGCCAGAATGGGAAAATGTATGGCGACATGCTGAATAAATTAAGAATCATTATTCCGAAAAATACGGAATTGCAGAAATCAAATAGAAATAATTCTCATCCAGGATAATGGTGCAGAAGGTAGTGACAGCAGTGATGACGGCAATAATGTGAGTGATTCCGCAGAAGAGGAAGGGTTGTTAAATGTGGAAGAATTGGAGGCAATGATTGACAGCGTTTTTTATATTAAGCACTTTTTACAGCGTGGATTTTAATATACTGTATATAACTAAGTTTATCAGCTCAAAGCAGTGCATAACTGGTGTGGATATTAGACGATAACTGTCCCACGCATGCAGTCGAGCGGTCACCACCTGATCTGGTAAGCAACTCGCATCATAGCTCTCATTAAGATTTTCACGTGTCTAGAACTGTTGCGCCGATTATAGCAATACTACATCGTGTTAAATGAAGTTAACAAATCTCCTTACTTGAAGTTCTGAGATAGGGAGCTGTGATTGCATTGTATACAACTAGAAATGCATGTATATTGCTTCCTTGGATCTTGTTAGCAATACTATGTTGTGTTAAATGAAGTTAACAAATCTCCTTACTTGAAGTTCTGAGATAGGGAGCTGTGATTGCATTGTATACAACTAGAAATGCATGTATATTGCTTTCTTGGATCTTGTTAGTAATACTATGTCGTGTTAAATGAAGTTAACAAATCTCCTTACTTGACGTTCTGAGATAGGGAGCTGTGATTGCATTGTATACAACTAGAAATGCTAGTACCTATATTACTCCCTTGGATCTTGTTAGCAATACTACATCGAGTTAAATGAAGTTAACAAATCTCCTTACTTGAAGCTCTGAGATAGGGAGCTTTGATTGCATTGTATACAACTAGAAATGCATGTATATTGTTTCCTTGGATCTTGTTAGTAATACTATGTCGTGTTAAATGAAGTTAACAAATCTCCTTTCTTGAAGTTCTGAGATAGGGACCTCTGATTGCATTGTATACAACTAGAAATGCATGTATATTGCTTTCTTGGATCTTTTAGTAATACTATGTCGTGTTAAATGAAGTTAACAAATCTCCTTACTTGAAGTTCTGAGATAGGGAGCTGTGATTGCATTGTATACAACTAGAAATGCATGTATATTACTCCCTTGGATCTTGTTAGCAATACTACATTGAGTTAAATGAAGTTAACAAATCTCCTTACTTGAAGCTCTGTGATAGGGAGCTGTGATTGCATTGTATACAACTGTAATGCATGTATATTGCTTCCTTGGATCTTGTTATTACTCGCGCAGAACTTCTGGAATCGTGACCTTGATTGCCAACCCAGCTGCCGAGCCTAGGACTGGTTTATGTTTAGCTTTATCAACGAAAGCGATATAATACCTTTGCTTACTCACAGTGCGTAACACATACAGTCTGCATAGAAAGTGTCTGCATTTGGTTGTAATTTTAAAGAGAGCTGCAGTATCTAAATAGTACTTGTTTTATATTTGTTATATTTATAGCCATGGCTTCTATGTTTTCAAAGTTAAGTGGTAAGGTGTTACATAGTCAAAGTAGGGAAATAATTGCAAATGTCGTCGACTTCATGAAGCAAGAAGCAGAGATGAAGGAAGAAATTATATCCGAGTTCCACAAAAGCCTTAAGAGAGTGAAAGAAAGAGTAGTCAAAGCAAATAATGATAAAATAAAAAAAAAATAAAAAGTAAATGTTGCCATGATAGCTTAGTCGTTTAGAACAACGGCACGGAATGCCTAAGCTCCGCGGTTCAAATCCCGGCTATGGCATTGAATTTTTCAGTCTGATTCTACCTTTCCAATTGACTATAATTTAATCTGTACTTATATCAGTGTATACTTATATCAGCACCAATTTTCAAGGTGGTGCTACAAATTTCAGAAAAATACTATAATGTATGAAGATGAGTCATACATACACAGCAGTCATACAGCATCTAAAAGTTGGAGTTACAATAGCGAATTAGGTTTACAAGCACCTGTTGCCAAAGGGCAAATACTTATTATCGTTTATGCTGTTGGAAAGATCGGCTTCGTTCCAAATGCCCTTCTTTTACAAGTCGCAACAAACAACATCGCCATAATGTACTTAGACTGTCATCGTATCGCCCAGATCTAAACCCAATCGAATTAATCTGGGCTCATATCAAAAAATAGGTGGCATGCAGAAATATCACTTTCAAATTAAAATAGGTGGAGCAGTTATAACTCCAGCAATTTGCTGAAATTGGAAGGCCAGAATGGGAAAATGTATGGCGACATGCTGAATAAATTAAGAATCATTATTCCGAAAAATACGGAATTGCAGAAAATCAAATAGAAATAATTCTCATCCAGGATAATGGTGCAGAAAGTAGTGACAGCAGTGATGACGGCAATAATGTGAGTAATTCCGCAGAAGAGGAAGGGTTGTTAGATGTGGAAGAATTGGAGGCAGTGATTGACAGCGTTTTTTATATTAAGCACTTTTTACAGCATGGATTTTAATATACTGTATATAACTAAATTTATCAGCTCAAAGCAGTGCATAACCGGTGTGGATATTTGACGATAACTGTCCCACGCATGCAGTCGAGGGGTCACCACCTCATCTGGTAAGCAACTCGCATCATAGCTCTCATTAAGATTTTCACGTGTCTAGAACTGTTGCGCCGATTATAGCAATACTACATCGTGTTAAATGAAGTTAACAAATCTCCTTACTTGACGTTCTGAGATAGGGAGCTGTGATTGCATTGTTTACAACTAGAAATGCATGTATATTGCTTCCTTGGATCTTATTAGCACTACTACGTCGTGTTAAATGAAGTTAACTTTTCTTACTCGAAGCTCTGAGATAGGGAGCTGTGATTGCATTGTATACAACTAGAAATGGATGTACATTGCTTCCTTGGATCTTGTTAGTAATACTATGTCGTGTTAAATGAAGTTAACAAATCTCCTTACTTGAAGCTCTGAGATAGGCAGCCGTGATTGCATTGTATACAACTAGAAATGCATGTATATTGCTTCCTTGGATCTTGTTAGTAATACTATGTCGTGTTAAATGAAGTTAACAAATCTCCTTACTTGAAGTTCTGAGATAGGGAGCTGTGATTGCATTGTATACAACTAGAAATGCAAGTACCTATATTACTCCTTTGGATCTTGTTAGCAATACTACATCGAGTTAAATGAAGTTAACAAATCTCCTTACTTGAAGCTCTGAGATAGGGAGCTGTGATTGCATTGTATACAACTAGAAATGCATGTATATTACTCCCTTGGATCTTGTTAGCAATACTACATCGAGTTAAATGAAGTTAACAAATCTCCTTACTTGAAGCTCTGAGATTGGGAGCTGTGATTGCATTGTATACAACTAGAAATGCATGTATACTGCTTCCTTGGATCGTATTAGCAATACTACGTCGTGTTAAATGAAGTTAACTTTTCTTACTCGAAGCTCTGAGATAGGGAGCTGTGATTGCATTGTATACAACTAGAAATGCATGTATATTGCTTCCTTTGATCCTGTTAGCAATACTACATCGTGTTAAATGAAGTTAACAAATCTCCTTACTTGAGGTTCTGAGATAGGGAGCTGTGTTTGCATTATATACAACTAGAAATGCATGTATATTGTTTCCTTGGATCTTGTTAGCAATACTATGTTGTGTTAAATGAAGTTAACAAATCTCCTTACTCGAAGTTCTGAGATAGGGAGCTGTGATTGCATTGTATATAACTAGAAATACATGTATATTGCTTCCTGGGATCTTGTTACCAATACTACGTTGTGTTAAATGAAGTTAACAAATCTCCTTACTTGAAGTTCTGAGATAGGGAGCTTTGATTGCATTGTATACAACTAGAAATGCATGTATATTGTTTCCTTGGATCTTGTTAGCAATACTACGTTGTGTTAAATGAGGGTAACAAATCTCCTTACTTGAAGTTCAGAGATAGGGAGCTGTGATTGCATTGTATACAACTAGAAATGCGTGTATATTGCTTCCTTGGATCTTGTTAGCAATACTACGTCGTGTTCAATGAAGTTAACTTTTCTTACTCGAAGCTCTGAGATAGGGAGCTGTGATTGCATTATATACAACTAGAAATTCCTGTATATTGCTTCCTTGGATCTTATTAGCAATACTACGTCGTGTTAAATGAAGTTAACTTTTCTTACTCGAAGCTCTGAGATAGGGAGCTGTGATTGCATTATATACAACTAGAAATGCGTGTATATTGCTTCCTTGGATCTTATTAGCAATACTACGTCGTGTTAAATGAAGTTAACTTTTCTTACTCGAAGCTCTGAGATAGGGAGCTGTGATTGCAATGTATATGGATTCCTTGGATCTTGTTACCAATACTACGTCGTGTTAAATGAAGTTAACTTTTCTTACTCGAAGCTCTGAGATAGGGAGCTGTGATTGCATTGTATACAACTAGAAATGCATGTAGATTGCTTCCTTGGATCTTATTAGCAATACTACGTCGTGTTAAATGAAGTTAACTTTTCTTACTCGAAGCTCTGAGATAGTTAGCTGTGATTGCATTATATACAACTAGAAATGCGTGTATATTGCTTCCTTGGATCTTATTAGCAATACAAGGTCGTGTTAAATGAAGTTAACTTTTCTTACTCGAAGCTCTGAGATAGGGAGGTGTGATTGCAATGTATATTGATTCCTTGGATCTTGTTACCAATACTGCGTCATGTAAAATGAAGTTAACTTTTCTTACTCGAAGCTCTGAGATAGGGAGCTGTGATTGCATTGTATACAACTAGAAATGGATGTATATTGCTTCCTTGGATCTTGTTAGTAATACTATGTCGTGTTAAATGAAGTTAACACATCTCCTTACTTGAAGTTCTGAGATAGGGAGCTGTGATTGCATTGTATACAACTAGAAATGCATGTATATTACTCCCTTGGATCTTGTTAGCAATACTACATCGAGTTAAATGAAGTTAACAAATCTCCTTACTTGAAGCTCTGAGATAGGGAGCTGTGATTGCATTGTATACAACTAGAAATGCATGTATATTGCTTCCTTGGATCTTGTTAGCAATACTACGTCGTGTTAAATGAAGTTAACTTTTCTTACTCGAAGCTCTGAGATAGGGAGCTGTGATTGCATTGTATACAACTAGAAATGCATGTATATTGATTCCTTGGATCTTGTTACCAATACTACTTCGTGTTAAATGAAGTTAACTTTTCTTACTCGAAGCTCTGAGATAGGGAGCTGTGATTGCATTGTATACAATTAGGAATGCATGTATATTGCCTCCTTGGATCTTATTAGAAATACTATGTCGTGTTAAATGAAGTTAACAAATCTCCTTACTTGAAGTTCTGAGATAGGGAGCTGTGATTGCATTGTATACATTTAGAAATGCATGTATATTGCTTCCTTGGATCTTGTTAGCAATACTACGTCGAGTTAAATAAAGTTAACAAATCTCCTTACTTGAAGCTCTGAGATAGGGAGCTGTGTTTGCATTGTGTACAACTAGAAATTCATGAATAATGATTCCTTGGATCTTGTTAGCAATACTACGTTGTTTTAAATGAGGTTAACAAATCTCCTTACTTGAAGTTCTGAGATAGGGAGCTGTGATTGCATTGTATACAACTAGAAATGCATGTATATTGATTCCTTGGATCTTGTTACCAATACTACTTCGTGTTAAATGCAGTTAACTTTTCTTACTCGAAGCTCTGAGATAGGGAGCTGTGATTGCATTGTATACAATTAGGAATGCATGTATATTGCTTCCTTGGATCTTATTAGCAATACTATGTCGTGTTAAATGAAGTTAACAAATCTCCTTACTTGAAGCTCTGAAATAGGCAGCTGTGATTGCATTGTATACAACTAGAAATGCATGTATATTGCTTATTTGGATCTTGTTAGTAATACTATGTCGTGTTAAATGAAGTGAACAAATCTCCTTACTTGAAGTTCTGAGATAGGGAGCTGTGATTGCATTGTATACAACTACAAATGCATGTATATTGCTTCCTTAGATCTTGTTATTACTCGCGCAGAACTTCTGGAATCGTGACCTTGATTGCCAACCCAGCTGCCGAGCCTAGGACTGGTTTATCTTTAGCTTTATCAACGAAAGCGATATAATACCTTTGCTTACTCACAGCGCGTAACACATACAGTCTGCATAGAAACTGTCTGCATCTTGTTGTAATTTTAAAGAGAGCTGCAGTATCTAAATAGTACTTATTCTATATTTGTTATATTTATAGCCATGGCTCCTATGTTTTCAAAGTTAAGTGGTAAGGTGTTACGTAGTCAAAGTAGGGAAATAATTGCAAATGTCGTCGACTTCATGAAGCAAGAAGCAGAGATGAAGGAAGAAATTATATCCGAGTTCCACAAAAGCCTTAAGAGAGTGAAAGAAAGAGTAGTCAAAGCAACTGGTCTTTCACCGAGTTCCGTTTCCAGAGTTCTCATAGATAAGAGAAAAAGACATATGGATGAAAGAGTACCATTTGACACACCTGGGAAGAGACATAAGGTCCCTAAACGTATTACAGAAATAGTCGATTTCGAATGCGTCATTCGGCGCACGATTCACAATTCCTATGTGGAAGAAAAAACTGTGCTAACAATAAGCAGATTGCTCATCCAGCTGAAAGACAGCAGAAACTTTCAAGGTGGTGCTACAAATCTCAGAAAAATTATTAAAGATTTAGGGTTCAAATGGAAGAAACCGAAATAAAATAAAAGAGTTCTAACGGAAGAGCAAAATAAATAAATAAAATAAAAGAATAATGATAAAATAAAAAAAATAAAAAGTAAATGTTGCCATGATAGCTTAGTCGGTTAGAGCAACGGCACGGAAAGCCTAAGATCCGTGGTTGAAATGCCGGCTATGGCATTGAATTTTTCAGTCTGATTCTACCTTTCCAAATGACTATAATTTTATATGTACTTATATCAGTGTGTACTTATATCAGCATCAATTTTCAAGGTGGTGCTACAAATTTCAGAAAAATACTATAATGTATGAAGATGAGTCATACATACACAGCAGTCATACAGCATCTAAAATTTGGAGTGACGATAGCGAATTAGGTTTGCAGGCACCTGTTGCCAAAGGGCAAATACTTATTATCGTTTATGCTGTTGGAAAGATTGGCTTCGTTCCAAATGCCCTTCTTTTACAAGTCGCAACAAACAACATCGCCATAATGTACTTAGACTGTCATCGTATCGCCCAGATCTAAACCCAATCGAATTAATCTGGGCTGATATCAAAATATAGGTGGCATGTAGAAATATCACTTTCAAATTAAAATATGTGGAGCAGTTATAACTCCAGCAATTTGCTGTAATTGGAAGGCCAGAATGGGAAAATGTATGGCGACATGCTGAATAAATTAAGAATCATTATTCCGAAAAATACGGAATTGCAGAAATCAAATAGAAATAATTCTCATCCAGGATAATGGTGCAGAAGGTAGTGACAGCAGTGATGACGGCAATAATGTGAGTGATTCCGCAGAAGAGGAAGGGTTGTTAAATGTGGAAGAATTGGAGGCAATGATTGACAGCGTTTTTTATATTAAGCACTTTTTACAGCGTGGATTTTAATATACTGTATATAACTAAGTTTATCAGCTCAAAGCAGTGCATAACTGGTGTGGATATTAGACGATAACTGTCCCACGCATGCAGTCGAGCGGTCACCACCTGATCTGGTAAGCAACTCGCATCATAGCTCTCATTAAGATTTTCACGTGTCTAGAACTGTTGCGCCGATTATAGCAATACTACATCGTGTTAAATGAAGTTAACAAATCTCCTTACTTGAAGTTCTGAGATAGGGAGCTGTGATTGCATTGTATACAACTAGAAATGCATGTATATTGCTTCCTTGGATCTTGTTAGCAATACTATGTTGTGTTAAATGAAGTTAACAAATCTCCTTACTTGAAGTTCTGAGATAGGGAGCTGTGATTGCATTGTATACAACTAGAAATGCATGTATATTGCTTTCTTGGATCTTGTTAGTAATACTATGTCGTGTTAAATGAAGTTAACAAATCTCCTTACTTGACGTTCTGAGATAGGGAGCTGTGATTGCATTGTATACAACTAGAAATGCTAGTACCTATATTACTCCCTTGGATCTTGTTAGCAATACTACATCGAGTTAAATGAAGTTAACAAATCTCCTTACTTGAAGCTCTGAGATAGGGAGCTTTGATTGCATTGTATACAACTAGAAATGCATGTATATTGTTTCCTTGGATCTTGTTAGTAATACTATGTCGTGTTAAATGAAGTTAACAAATCTCCTTTCTTGAAGTTCTGAGATAGGGACCTCTGATTGCATTGTATACAACTAGAAATGCATGTATATTGCTTTCTTGGATCTTTTAGTAATACTATGTCGTGTTAAATGAAGTTAACAAATCTCCTTACTTGAAGTTCTGAGATAGGGAGCTGTGATTGCATTGTATACAACTAGAAATGCATGTATATTACTCCCTTGGATCTTGTTAGCAATACTACATTGAGTTAAATGAAGTTAACAAATCTCCTTACTTGAAGCTCTGTGATAGGGAGCTGTGATTGCATTGTATACAACTGTAATGCATGTATATTGCTTCCTTGGATCTTGTTATTACTCGCGCAGAACTTCTGGAATCGTGACCTTGATTGCCAACCCAGCTGCCGAGCCTAGGACTGGTTTATGTTTAGCTTTATCAACGAAAGCGATATAATACCTTTGCTTACTCACAGTGCGTAACACATACAGTCTGCATAGAAAGTGTCTGCATTTGGTTGTAATTTTAAAGAGAGCTGCAGTATCTAAATAGTACTTGTTTTATATTTGTTATATTTATAGCCATGGCTTCTATGTTTTCAAAGTTAAGTGGTAAGGTGTTACATAGTCAAAGTAGGGAAATAATTGCAAATGTCGTCGACTTCATGAAGCAAGAAGCAGAGATGAAGGAAGAAATTATATCCGAGTTCCACAAAAGCCTTAAGAGAGTGAAAGAAAGAGTAGTCAAAGCAAATAATGATAAAATAAAAAAAAAATAAAAAGTAAATGTTGCCATGATAGCTTAGTCGTTTAGAACAACGGCACGGAATGCCTAAGCTCCGCGGTTCAAATCCCGGCTATGGCATTGAATTTTTCAGTCTGATTCTACCTTTCCAATTGACTATAATTTAATCTGTACTTATATCAGTGTATACTTATATCAGCACCAATTTTCAAGGTGGTGCTACAAATTTCAGAAAAATACTATAATGTATGAAGATGAGTCATACATACACAGCAGTCATACAGCATCTAAAAGTTGGAGTTACAATAGCGAATTAGGTTTACAAGCACCTGTTGCCAAAGGGCAAATACTTATTATCGTTTATGCTGTTGGAAAGATCGGCTTCGTTCCAAATGCCCTTCTTTTACAAGTCGCAACAAACAACATCGCCATAATGTACTTAGACTGTCATCGTATCGCCCAGATCTAAACCCAATCGAATTAATCTGGGCTCATATCAAAAAATAGGTGGCATGCAGAAATATCACTTTCAAATTAAAATAGGTGGAGCAGTTATAACTCCAGCAATTTGCTGAAATTGGAAGGCCAGAATGGGAAAATGTATGGCGACATGCTGAATAAATTAAGAATCATTATTCCGAAAAATACGGAATTGCAGAAAATCAAATAGAAATAATTCTCATCCAGGATAATGGTGCAGAAAGTAGTGACAGCAGTGATGACGGCAATAATGTGAGTAATTCCGCAGAAGAGGAAGGGTTGTTAGATGTGGAAGAATTGGAGGCAGTGATTGACAGCGTTTTTTATATTAAGCACTTTTTACAGCGTGGATTTTAATATACTGTATATAACTAAATTTATCAGCTCAAAGCAGTGCATAATCGGTGTGGATATTTGACGATAACTGTCCCACGCATGCAGTCGAGGGGTCACCACCTGATCTGGTAAGCAACTCGCATCATAGCTCTCATTAAGATTTTCACGTGTCTAGAACTGTTGCGCCGATTATAGCAATACTACATCGTGTTAAATGAAGTTAACAAATCTCCTTACTTGACGTTCTGAGATAGGGAGCTGTGATTGCATTGTATACAACTAGAAATGCATGTATATTGCTTCCTTGGATCTTATTAGCACTACTACGTCGTGTTAAATGAAGTTAACTTTTCTTACTCGAAGCTCTGAGATAGGGAGCTGTGATTGCATTGTATACAACTAGAAATGGATGTACATTGCTTCCTTGGATCTTGTTAGTAATACTATGTCGTGTTAAATGAAGTTAACAAATCTCCTTACTTGAAGCTCTGAGATAGGCAGCCGTGATTGCATTGTATACAACTAGAAATGCATGTATATTGCTTCCTTGGATCTTGTTAGTAATACTATGTCGTGTTAAATGAAGTTAACAAATCTCCTTACTTGAAGTTCTGAGATAGGGAGCTGTGATTGCATTGTATACAACTAGAAATGCAAGTACCTATATTACTCCTTTGGATCTTGTTAGCAATACTACATCGAGTTAAATGAAGTTAACAAATCTCCTTACTTGAAGCTCTGAGATAGGGAGCTGTGATTGCATTGTATACAACTAGAAATGCATGTATATTGCTTCCTTGGATCTTGTTAGCAATACTACATTGAGTTAAATGAAGTTAACAAATCTCCTTACTTAAAGTTCTGAGATAGGGAGCTGTGATTGCATTATATACAACTAGAAATGCATGTGTATTGCTTCCTTGGATCTTGTTAGCAATACTATGTTGTGTTAAATGAAGTTAACAAATCTCCTTACTTAACGTTCTGAGATAGGGAGCTGTGATTGCATTATATACAACTAGAAATGCATGTATATTGCTTCCTTGGATCTTCTTAGCAAAACTACATTGTGTTAAATGAAGTTAACAAATCTCCTTACTTAACGTTCTGAGATAGGGAGCTGTGATTGCATTATATACAACTAGAAATGCATGTGTATTGCTTCCTTGGATCTTGTTAGCAATACTATATTGAGTAGAATGAAGTTAACAAATCTCCTTACTTGAAGTTTTGAGATAGGGAGCTGTGAATTCATTGTATACAACTAGAAATGCATGTATATTGCTTCCTTGGATCTTATTAGCACTACTACGTCGTGCTAAATGAAGTTAACTTTTCTTACTCGAAGCTCTGAGATAGGGAGCTGTGATTGCATTGTATACAACTAGAAATGGATGTACATTGCTTCCTTGGATCTTGTTAGTAATACTATGTCGTGTTAAATGAAGTTAACAAATCTCCTTACTTGAAGCTCTGAGATAGGCAGCCGTGATTGCATTGTATACAACTAGAAATGCATGTATATTGCTTCCTTGGATCTTGTTAGTAATACTATGTCGTGTTAAATGAAGTTAACAAATCTCCTTACTTGAAGTTCTGAGATAGAGAGCTGTGATTGCATTGTATACAACTAGAAATGCAAGTACCTATATTACTCCTTTGGATCTTGTTAGCAATACTACATCGAGTTAAATGAAGTTAACAAATCTCCTTACTTGAAGCTCTGAGATAGGGAGCTGTGATTGCATTGTATACAACTAGAAATGCATGTATATTGCTTCCTTGGATCTTGTTAGCAATACTACATTGAGTTAAATGAAGTTAACAAATCTCCTTACTTAAAGTTCTGAGATAGGGAGCTGTGATTGCATTATATACAACTAGAAATGCATGTGTATTGCTTCCTTGGATCTTGTTAGCAATAGTATGTTGTGTTAAATGAAGTTAACAAATCTCCTTACTTAAAGTTCTGAGATAGGGAGCTGTGATTGCATTATATACAACTAGAAATGCATGTGTATTGCTTCCTTGGATCTTGTTAGCAATACTATATTGAGTAGAATGAAGTTAACAAATCTCCTTACTTGAAGTTTTGAGATAGGGAGCTGTGATTTCATTGTATACAACTAGAAATGCATGTATATTGCTTCCTTGGATCTTGTTAGCAATACTACATCGTGTTAAATGAAGTTAACAAATCTCCTTACTTGAAGTTCTGAGATAGGGAGCTGTGTTTGCATTATATACAACTAGAAATGCATGTATATTGCTTCCTTGGATCTTGTTAGGAATCCTATGTCGTGTTAAATGAAGCTAACAAATCTCCTTACTTGAGGTTCTGAGATAGGGAGCTGTAAATTGCATTGTATACAACTAGAAATGCATGTATATTGCTTTCTTGGATCTTGTTAGGAATACTATGTCGTGTTAAATGAAGTTAACTTTTCTTACTCGAAGCCCTGAGATACGGAACTGTGATTGCAATGTATATTGATTCCTTGGATCTTGTTACCAATACTACGTCGTGTTAAATGAAGGTAACTTTTCTTACTCGAAGCTCTGAGATAGGGAGCTGTGATTGCATTGTATACAACTAGAAATGCATGTATATTGCTTCCTTGGATCTTATTAGCAATACTACGTCGTGTTAAATGAAGTTAACTTTTCTTACTCGAAGCTCTGAGATAGTTAGCTGTGATTGCATTATATACAACTAGAAATGCGTGTATATTGCTTCCTTGGATCTTATTAGCAATACAAGGTCGTGTTAAATGAAGTTAACTTTTCTTACTCGAAGCTCTGAGATAGGGAGGTGTGATTGCAATGTATATTGATTCCTTGGATCTTGTTACCAATACTGCGTCATGTAAAATGAAGTTAACTTTTCTTACTCGAAGCTCTGAGATAGGGAGCTGTGATTGCATTGTATACAACTAGAAATGGATGTATATTGCTTCCTTGGATCTTGTTAGTAATACTATGTCGTGTTAAATGAAGTTAACACATCTCCTTACTTGAAGTTCTGAGATAGGGAGCTGTGATTGCATTGTATACAACTAGAAATGCATGTATATTACTCCCTTGGATCTTGTTAGCAATACTACATCGAGTTAAATGAAGTTAACAAATCTCCTTACTTGAAGCTCTGAGATAGGGAGCTGTGATTGCATTGTATACAACTAGAAATGCATGTATATTGCTTCCTTGGATCTTGTTAGCAATACTACGTCGTGTTAAATGAAGTTAACTTTTCTTACTCGAAGCTCTGAGATAGGGAGCTGTGATTGCATTGTATACAACTAGAAATGCATGTATATTGATTCCTTGGATCTTGTTACCAATACTACTTCGTGTTAAATGAAGTTAACTTTTCTTACTCGAAGCTCTGAGATAGGGAGCTGTGATTGCATTGTATACAATTAGGAATGCATGTATATTGCCTCCTTGGATCTTATTAGAAATACTATGTCGTGTTAAATGAAGTTAACAAATCTCCTTACTTGAAGTTCTGAGATAGGGAGCTGTGATTGCATTGTATACATTTAGAAATGCATGTATATTGCTTCCTTGGATCTTGTTAGCAATACTACGTCGAGTTAAATAAAGTTAACAAATCTCCTTACTTGAAGCTCTGAGATAGGGAGCTGTGTTTGCATTGTGTACAACTAGAAATTCATGAATAATGATTCCTTGGATCTTGTTAGCAATACTACGTTGTTTTAAATGAGGTTAACAAATCTCCTTACTTGAAGTTCTGAGATAGGGAGCTGTGATTGCATTGTATACAACTAGAAATGCATGTATATTGATTCCTTGGATCTTGTTACCAATACTACTTCGTGTTAAATGCAGTTAACTTTTCTTACTCGAAGCTCTGAGATAGGGAGCTGTGATTGCATTGTATACAATTAGGAATGCATGTATATTGCTTCCTTGGATCTTATTAGCAATACTATGTCGTTTTAAATGAAGTTAACAAATCTCCTTACTTGAAGCTCTGAAATAGGCAGCTGTGATTGCATTGTATACAACTAGAAATGCATGTATATTGCTTATTTGGATCTTGTTAGTAATACTATGTCGTGTTAAATGAAGTGAACAAATCTCCTTACTTGAAGTTCTGAGATAGGGAGCTGTGATTGCATTGTATACAACTACAAATGCATGTATATTGCTTCCTTAGATCTTGTTATTACTCGCGCAGAACTTCTGGAATCGTGACCTTGATTGCCAACCCAGCTGCCGAGCCTAGGACTGGTTTATCTTTAGCTTTATCAACGAAAGCGATATAATACCTTTGCTTACTCACAGCGCGTAACACATACAGTCTGCATAGAAACTGTCTGCATCTTGTTGTAATTTTAAAGAGAGCTGCAGTATCTAAATAGTACTTATTCTATATTTGTTATATTTATAGCCATGGCTCCTATGTTTTCAAAGTTAAGTGGTAAGGTGTTACGTAGTCAAAGTAGGGAAATAATTGCAAATGTCGTCGACTTCATGAAGCAAGAAGCAGAGATGAAGGAAGAAATTATATCCGAGTTCCACAAAAGCCTTAAGAGAGTGAAAGAAAGAGTAGTCAAAGCAACTGGTCTTTCACCGAGTTCCGTTTCCAGAGTTCTCATAGATAAGAGAAAAAGACATATGGATGAAAGAGTACCATTTGACACACCTGGGAAGAGACATAAGGTCCCTAAACGTATTACAGAAATAGTCGATTTCGAATGCGTCATTCGGCGCACGATTCACAATTCCTATGTGGAAGAAAAAACTGTGCTAACAATAAGCAGATTGCTCATCCAGCTGAAAGACAGCAGAAACTTTCAAGGTGGTGCTACAAATCTCAGAAAAATTATTAAAGATTTAGGGTTCAAATGGAAGAAACCGAAATAAAATAAAAGAGTTCTAACGGAAGAGCAAAATAAATAAATAAAATAAAAGAATAATGATAAAATAAAAAAAATAAAAAGTAAATGTTGCCATGATAGCTTAGTCGGTTAGAGCAACGGCACGGAAAGCCTAAGATCCGTGGTTGAAATGCCGGCTATGGCATTGAATTTTTCAGTCTGATTCTACCTTTCCAAATGACTATAATTTTATATGTACTTATATCAGTGTGTACTTATATCAGCATCAATTTTCAAGGTGGTGCTACAAATTTCAGAAAAATACTATAATGTATGAAGATGAGTCATACATACACAGCAGTCATACAGCATCTAAAATTTGGAGTGACGATAGCGAATTAGGTTTGCAGGCACCTGTTGCCAAAGGGCAAATACTTATTATCGTTTATGCTGTTGGAAAGATTGGCTTCGTTCCAAATGCCCTTCTTTTACAAGTCGCAACAAACAACATCGCCATAATGTACTTAGACTGTCATCGTATCGCCCAGATCTAAACCCAATCGAATTAATCTGGGCTGATATCAAAATATAGGTGGCATGTAGAAATATCACTTTCAAATTAAAATATGTGGAGCAGTTATAACTCCAGCAATTTGCTGTAATTGGAAGGCCAGAATGGGAAAATGTATGGCGACATGCTGAATAAATTAAGAATCATTATTCCGAAAAATACGGAATTGCAGAAATCAAATAGAAATAATTCTCATCCAGGATAATGGTGCAGAAGGTAGTGACAGCAGTGATGACGGCAATAATGTGAGTGATTCCGCAGAAGAGGAAGGGTTGTTAAATGTGGAAGAATTGGAGGCAATGATTGACAGCGTTTTTTATATTAAGCACTTTTTACAGCGTGGATTTTAATATACTGTATATAACTAAGTTTATCAGCTCAAAGCAGTGCATAACTGGTGTGGATATTAGACGATAACTGTCCCACGCATGCAGTCGAGCGGTCACCACCTGATCTGGTAAGCAACTCGCATCATAGCTCTCATTAAGATTTTCACGTGTCTAGAACTGTTGCGCCGATTATAGCAATACTACATCGTGTTAAATGAAGTTAACAAATCTCCTTACTTGAAGTTCTGAGATAGGGAGCTGTGATTGCATTGTATACAACTAGAAATGCATGTATATTGCTTCCTTGGATCTTGTTAGCAATACTATGTTGTGTTAAATGAAGTTAACAAATCTCCTTACTTGAAGTTCTGAGATAGGGAGCTGTGATTGCATTGTATACAACTAGAAATGCATGTATATTGCTTTCTTGGATCTTGTTAGTAATACTATGTCGTGTTAAATGAAGTTAACAAATCTCCTTACTTGACGTTCTGAGATAGGGAGCTGTGATTGCATTGTATACAACTAGAAATGCTAGTACCTATATTACTCCCTTGGATCTTGTTAGCAATACTACATCGAGTTAAATGAAGTTAACAAATCTCCTTACTTGAAGCTCTGAGATAGGGAGCTTTGATTGCATTGTATACAACTAGAAATGCATGTATATTGTTTCCTTGGATCTTGTTAGTAATACTATGTCGTGTTAAATGAAGTTAACAAATCTCCTTTCTTGAAGTTCTGAGATAGGGACCTCTGATTGCATTGTATACAACTAGAAATGCATGTATATTGCTTTCTTGGATCTTTTAGTAATACTATGTCGTGTTAAATGAAGTTAACAAATCTCCTTACTTGAAGTTCTGAGATAGGGAGCTGTGATTGCATTGTATACAACTAGAAATGCATGTATATTACTCCCTTGGATCTTGTTAGCAATACTACATTGAGTTAAATGAAGTTAACAAATCTCCTTACTTGAAGCTCTGTGATAGGGAGCTGTGATTGCATTGTATACAACTGTAATGCATGTATATTGCTTCCTTGGATCTTGTTATTACTCGCGCAGAACTTCTGGAATCGTGACCTTGATTGCCAACCCAGCTGCCGAGCCTAGGACTGGTTTATGTTTAGCTTTATCAACGAAAGCGATATAATACCTTTGCTTACTCACAGTGCGTAACACATACAGTCTGCATAGAAAGTGTCTGCATTTGGTTGTAATTTTAAAGAGAGCTGCAGTATCTAAATAGTACTTGTTTTATATTTGTTATATTTATAGCCATGGCTTCTATGTTTTCAAAGTTAAGTGGTAAGGTGTTACATAGTCAAAGTAGGGAAATAATTGCAAATGTCGTCGACTTCATGAAGCAAGAAGCAGAGATGAAGGAAGAAATTATATCCGAGTTCCACAAAAGCCTTAAGAGAGTGAAAGAAAGAGTAGTCAAAGCAAATAATGATAAAATAAAAAAAAAATAAAAAGTAAATGTTGCCATGATAGCTTAGTCGTTTAGAACAACGGCACGGAATGCCTAAGCTCCGCGGTTCAAATCCCGGCTATGGCATTGAATTTTTCAGTCTGATTCTACCTTTCCAATTGACTATAATTTAATCTGTACTTATATCAGTGTATACTTATATCAGCATCAATTTTCAAGGTGGTGCTACAAATTTCAGAAAAATACTATAATGTATGAAGATGAGTCATACATACACAGCAGTCATACAGCATCTAAAAGTTGGAGTTACAATAGCGAATTAGGTTTACAAGCACCTGTTGCCAAAGGGCAAATACTTATTATCGTTTATGCTGTTGGAAAGATCGGCTTCGTTCCAAATGCCCTTCTTTTACAAGTCGCAACAAACAACATCGCCATAATGTACTTAGACTGTCATCGTATCGCCCAGATCTAAACCCAATCGAATTAATCTGGGCTCATATCAAAAAATAGGTGGCATGCAGAAATATCACTTTCAAATTAAAATAGGTGGAGCAGTTATAACTCCAGCAATTTGCTGAAATTGGAAGGCCAGAATGGGAAAATGTATGGCGACATGCTGAATAAATTAAGAATCATTATTCCGAAAAATACGGAATTGCAGAAAATCAAATAGAAATAATTCTCATCCAGGATAATGGTGCAGAAAGTAGTGACAGCAGTGATGACGGCAATAATGTGAGTAATTCCGCAGAAGAGGAAGGGTTGTTAGATGTGGAAGAATTGGAGGCAGTGATTGACAGCGTTTTTTATATTAAGCACTTTTTACAGCGTGGATTTTAATATACTGTATATAACTAAATTTATCAGCTCAAAGCAGTGCATAATCGGTGTGGATATTTGACGATAACTGTCCCACGCATGCAGTCGAGGGGTCACCACCTGATCTGGTAAGCAACTCGCATCATAGCTCTCATTAAGATTTTCACGTGTCTAGAACTGTTGCGCCGATTATAGCAATACTACATCGTGTTAAATGAAGTTAACAAATCTCCTTACTTGACGTTCTGAGATAGGGAGCTGTGATTGCATTGTATACAACTAGAAATGCATGTATATTGCTTCCTTGGATCTTATTAGCACTACTACGTCGTGTTAAATGAAGTTAACTTTTCTTACTCGAAGCCCTGAGATAGGGAGCTGTGATTGCATTGTATACAACTAGAAATGGATGTACATTGCTTCCTTGGATCTTGTTAGTAATACTATGTCGTGTTAAATGAAGTTAACAAATCTCCTTACTTGAAGCTCTGAGATAGGCAGCCGTGATTGCATTGTATACAACTAGAAATGCATGTATATTGCTTCCTTGGATCTTGTTAGTAATACTATGTCGTGTTAAATGAAGTTAACAAATCTCCTTACTTGAAGTTCTGAGATAGGGAGCTGTGATTGCATTGTATACAACTAGAAATGCAAGTACCTATATTACTCCTTTGGATCTTGTTAGCAATACTACATCGAGTTAAATGAAGTTAACAAATCTCCTTACTTGAAGCTCTGAGATAGGGAGCTGTGATTGCATTGTATACAACTAGAAATGCATGTATATTGCTTCCTTGGATCTTGTTAGCAATACTACATTGAGTTAAATGAAGTTAACAAATCTCCTTACTTAAAGTTCTGAGATAGGGAGCTGTGATTGCATTATATACAACTAGAAATGCATGTGTATTGCTTCCTTGGATCTTGTTAGCAATACTATGTTGTGTTAAATGAAGTTAACAAATCTCCTTACTTAAAGTTCTGAGATAGGGAGCTGTGATTGCATTATATACAACTAGAAATGCATGTATATTGCTTCCTTGGATCTTCTTAGCAAAACTACATTGTGTTAAATGAAGTTAACAAATCTCCTTACTTAAAGTTCTGAGATAGGGAGCTGTGATTGCATTATATACAACTAGAAATGCATGTGTATTGCTTCCTTGGATCTTGTTAGCAATACTATATTGAGTAGAATGAAGTTAACAAATCTCCTTACTTGAAGTTTTGAGATAGGGAGCTGTGAATTCATTGTATACAACTAGAAATGCATGTATATTGCTTCCTTGGATCTTATTAGCACTACTACGTCGTGCTAAATGAAGTTAACTTTTCTTACTCGAAGCTCTGAGATAGGGAGCTGTGATTGCATTGTATACAACTAGAAATGGATGTACATTGCTTCCTTGGATCTTGTTAGTAATACTATGTCGTGTTAAATGAAGTTAACAAATCTCCTTACTTGAAGCTCTGAGATAGGCAGCCGTGATTGCATTGTATACAACTAGAAATGCATGTATATTGCTTCCTTGGATCTTGTTAGTAATACTATGTCGTGTTAAATGAAGTTAACAAATCTCCTTACTTGAAGTTCTGAGATAGAGAGCTGTGATTGCATTGTATACAACTAGAAATGCAAGTACCTATATTACTCCTTTGGATCTTGTTAGCAATACTACATCGAGTTAAATGAAGTTAACAAATCTCCTTACTTGAAGCTCTGAGATAGGGAGCTGTGATTGCATTGTATACAACTAGAAATGCATGTATATTGCTTCCTTGGATCTTGTTAGCAATACTACATTGAGTTAAATGAAGTTAACAAATCTCCTTACTTAAAGTTCTGAGATAGGGAGCTGTGATTGCATTATATACAACTAGAAATGCATGTGTATTGCTTCCTTGGATCTTGTTAGCAATACTATGTTGTGTTAAATGAAGTTAACAAATCTCCTTACTTAAAGTTCTGAGATAGGGAGCTGTGATTGCATTATATACAACTAGAAATGCATGTGTATTGCTTCCTTGGATCTTGTTAGCAATACTATATGGAGTAGAATGAAGTTAACAAATCTCCTTACTTGAAGTTTTGAGATAGGGAGCTGTGATTTCATTGTATACAACTAGAAATGCATGTATATTGCTTCCTTGGATCTTGTTAGCAATACTACATCGTGTTAAATGAAGTTAACAAATCTCCTTACTTGAAGTTCTGAGATAGGGAGCTGTGTTTGCATTATATACAACTAGAAATGCATGTATATTGCTTCCTTGGATCTTGTTAGGAATCCTATGTCGTGTTAAATGAAGCTAACAAATCTCCTTACTTGAGGTTCTGAGATAGGGAGCTGTGATTGCATTGTATACAACTAGAAATGCATGTATATTGCTTTCTTGGATCTTGTTAGGAATACTATGTCGTGTTAAATGAAGTTAACTTTTCTTACTCGAAGCCCTGAGATACGGAACTGTGATTGCAATGTATATTGATTCCTTGGATCTTGTTACCAATACTACGTCGTGTTAAATGAAGGTAACTTTTCTTACTCGAAGCTCTGAGATAGGGAGCTGTGATTGCATTGTATACAACTAGAAATGCATGTATATTGCTTCCTTGGATCTTATTAGCAATACTACGTCGTGTTAAATGAAGTTAACTTTTCTTACTCGAAGCTCTGAGATAGGGAGCTGTGATTTCATTGTATACAACTAGAAATAGATGTATATTGCTTCCTTGGATCTTGTTAGTAGTACTATGTCGTGCTAAATGAAGTTAACAAATCTCCTTACTTGAAGCTCTGAGATAGGCAGATGTGATTGCATTGTATACAACTAGAAATGCATGTATATTCCTTCCTTGGATCTTGTTAGTAATACTATGTCGTGTTAAATGCAGTTAACAAATCTCCTTACTTGATGCTCTGAGATAGGCAGATGTGATTGCATTGTATACAACTAGAAATGCATGTATTTTGCTTCCTTGGATCTTGTTAGTAATACTATGTCGTGTTAAATGAAGTTAACAAATCTCCTTACTTGAAGTTCTGAGATAGGGAGCTGTGATTGCATTGTATACAACTAGAAATGCAAGTACCTATATTACTCCCTTGGATCTTGTTAGCAATACTACATCGAGTTAAATGAAGTTAACAAATCTCCTTACTTGAAGTTCTGAGATAGGGAGCTGTGATTGCATTGTATACAACTAGAAATGCGAGTATATTGCTTCCTTGGATCTTGTTAGCAATACTACGTCGTGTTAAATGAAGTTAACTTTTCTTACTCGAAGCTCTGAGATAGGGAGCTGTGATTCCATTGTATACAACTAGAAATGCATGTTTATTGTTCCTTGGATCTTGTTACCAATACTACGTCGTGTTAAATGAAGTTAACGTTTCTCACTCGAAGCTCTAAGATAGGGAGCAGTGATTGCATTGTATAAAACTAGAAATTCATGTATATTGCTTCCTTGGATCTTATTAGCAATACTACGTCGTGTTAAATGGAGTTAACTTTTCTTACTCGAAGCTCTGAGATAGGGAGCTGTGATTGCATTGTATACAACTAGAAATGGGTGTATATTGCTTCCTTGGATCTTGTTAGTAATACTATGTCGTGTTAAATGAAGTTAACAAATCTCCTTACTTGAAGCTCTGAGATAGGCAGATGTGATTGCATTGTATACAACTAGAAATGCATGTATATTGCTTCGTTGGAACTTGTTAGTAATGCTATGTCGTGTTAAATGAAGTTAACAAATCTCCTTACTTGAAGTTTTGAGATAGGGAGCTGTGATTGCATTGTATACAACTAGAAATGCATGTATATTACTCCCTTGGATCTTGTTAGCAATACTACATCGAGTTAAATGAAGTTAACAAATCTCCTTACTTGAAGCTCTGAGATAGGGAGCTGTGATTGCATTGTATACAACTAGAAATGCATGTATTCTGCTTCCTTGGATCGTATTAGCAATACTACGTCGTGTTAAATGAAGTTAACTTTTCTTACTCGAAGCTCTGAGATAGGGAGCTGTGATTGCATTGTATACAACTAGAAATGCATGTATATTACTCCCTTGGATCTTGTTAGCAATACTACATTGAGTTAAATGAAGTTAACAAATCTCCTTACTTGAAGCTCTGAGATAGGGAGCTGTGATTGCATTGTATACAACTACAAATGCATGTATATTGCTTCCTTGGATCTTGTTATTACTCGCGCAAAACTTCTGGAATCGTGACCTTGATTGCCAACCCAGCTGCCGAGCCTAGGACTGGTTTATATTTAGCTTGTATCAACGAAAGCGATATAATACCTTTGCTTACTCACAGTGCGTAACACATGCAGTCTGCATAGAAAGTGTTTGCATCTGGTTGTAATTTTAAAGAGAGCTGCAGTATCTAAATAGTACTTATTTTATATTTGTTATATTTATAGCCATGGCTCCTATGTTTTCAAAGTTAAGTGGTGAGGTGTTACATAGTCAAAGTAGGGAAATAATTGCAAATGTCGTCGACTTCATGAATCAAGAATCAGAGATGAAGGAAGAAATCATATCCGAGTTCCACAAAAGCCTTAAGAGAGTGAAAGAAAGAGTAGTCAAAGCAACTGGTGTTTCACCGAGTTCCGTTTCCAGAGTTCTCAAAGATAAAAGAAAAAGACATATGGATGAAAGAGTACCATTTGACACACCTGGGAAGAAACATAAGGTCCCTAAACGTATTACAGCAATAGTCGATTTCGAATGCGTCATTCGGCGCACGATTCACAATTCCTATGTGGAAGAAAAAACTGTGCTAACAATAAGCAGATTGCTCAATCAGCTGAAAGACAGCAGAAACTTTCAAGGTGGTGCTACAAATCTCAGAAAAATTATTAAATATTTAGGGTTCAAATGGAAGAAACCGAAATCAAATAAAAGAGTTCTAACAGAAAAGCAAAATAAATAAATAAAATAAAAAAATAAAGATAAAATAAAAAAAAATAAAAAGTAAATGTTGCCATGATAGCTTAGTCGGTTAGAGCAACGGCACGGAAAGCCTAAGATCCGTGGTTCAAATCCCGGCTATGGCATTGAATTTTTCAGTCTGATTCTACCTTTCCAAATGACTATAATTTTATATATACTTATATCAGTGTGTACTTATATCAGCATCAATTTTCAAGGTGGTGCTACAAATTTTAGAAAAATACTATAATGTATGAAGATGAGTCATACATACACAGCAGTCATACAGCATCTAGAATTTGGAGTGACGATAGCGAAATAGGTTTGCAGGCACCTGTTGCCAAAGGGCAAATACTTATTATCGTTTATGCTGTTGGAAAGATCGGCTTCCTTCCAAATGCCCTTCTTTTACAAGTCGCAACAAACAACATCGCCATAATGTACTTAGACTGTCATCGTATCGCCCAGATCTAAACCCAATCGAATAAATCTGTGCTGATATCAAAAAATGGGTGGCATGTAGAAATATCACTTTCAAATTAAAATATGTGGAGCAGTTATAACTCCAGCAATTTGCTGAAATTGGAAGGCCAGAATGGGAAAATGTATGGCGACATGCTGAATAAATTAAGAATCATTATTCCGAAAAATACGGAATTGCAGAAAATCAAATAGAAATAAATCTCATCCAGGATAATGGTGCAGAAAGTAGTGACAGCAGTGATGACGGCAATAATGTGAGTGATTCCGCAGAAGAGGAAGGGTTGTTAGATGTGGAAGAGGTGGAGGCAATGATTGACAGCGTTTTTTATATTAAGCACTTTTTACAGCGTGGATTTTAATATACTGTATATAACTAAGTTTATCAGCTCAAAGCAGTGCATAACTGGTGTGGATATTTGACGATAACTGTCCCACGCATGCAGTCGAGCGGTCACCACCTGATCTGGTAAGCAACTCGCATCATAGCTCTCATTAAGATTTTCACGTGTCTAGAACTGTTGCGCCGATTATAGCAATACTACATCGTGTTAAATGAACTTAACAAATCTCCTTACTTGAAGTTCTGAGATAGGGAGCTGTGATTGCATTGTATACAACTAGAAATGCATGTATATTGCTTCCTTGGATCTTGTTAGCAATACTACATCGTGTTAAATGAAGTTAACAAATCTCCTTACTTGAAGTTCTGAGATAGGGAGCTGTGTTTGCATTGTATACAACTAGAAATGCATGTATATTACTCCCTTGGATCTTGTTAGCAATACTACATGGAGTTAAATGAAGTTAACAAATCTCCTTACTTGAAGCTCTGAGATAGGGAGCTGTGATTGCATTGTATACAACTAGAAATGCATGTATATTGCTTCCCTGGATCGTATTAGCAATACTACGTCGTGTTAAATGAAGTTAACTTTTCTTACTCGAAGCTCTGAGATAGGGAGCTGAGATTGCATTGTATACAACTAGAAATGCATGTATATTGCTTCCTTGGATCTTGTTAGTAATACTATGTCGAGTTAAATGAAGCTAACAAATCTCCTTACTTGAAGCTCTGAGATAGGGAGCTGTGATTGCATTGTATACAACTAGAAATGCATGTATATTGCTTCCTTGGATCTTATTAGCAATACTATGTCGTGTTAAATGAAGTTAACTTTTCTTACTCGAAGCTCTGAGATAGGGAGCTGTGATTGCATTGTATACAACTAGAAATGGATGTATATTGCTTCCTTGGATCTTGTTAGTAATACTATGTCGTGTTTAATGAAGTTAACAAATCTCCTTGCTTGAAGCTCTGAGATAGGCAGCTGTGATTGCATTGTATACAACTAAAAATGCAAGTATATTACTCCCTTGTATCTTGTTAGCAATACTACATCGAGTTAAATGAAGTTAACAAATCTCCTTACTTGAAGTTCTGAGATAGGGAGCTGTGATTGCATTGTATACAACTAGAAATGCATGTGTATTGCTTTCTTGGATCTTGTTAGTAATACTATGTCGTGTTAAATGAAGTTAACAAATCTCCTTACTTGAATTTCTGAGATAGGGAGCTGTGATTGCATTGTATACAACTAGAAATGCATGTATATTACTCCCTTGGATCTTGTTAGCAATACTAGATCGAGTTAAATGAAGTTAACAAATCTCCTTACTTGAAGCTCTGAGATAGGGAGCTGTGATTGCATTGTATACAACTAGAAATGCATGTATATTGCTTTTTTGGATCTTGTTATTACTCGCGCAAAACTTCTGGAATCGTGACCTTGATTGCCAACCCAGCTGCCGAGCCTAGGACTGGTTTATGTTTAGCTTTATCAACGAAAGCGATATAATACCTTTGCTTACTCACAGTGCGTAACACATGCAGTCTGCATAGTAAGTGTCTGCATCTGGTTGTAATATTAAAGAGAGCTGCAGTATCTAAATAGTACTTATTTTATATTTGTTATATTTATAGCCATGGCTCCTCTGTTTTCAAAGTTAAGTGGTGAGGTGTTACATAGTCAAAGTGGGGAAATAATTGCAAATGTCGTCGACTTCATGAATCAAGAATCAGAGATGAAGGAAGAAATCATATCCGAGTTCCACAAAAGCCTTAAGAGAGTGAAAGAAAGAGTAGTCAAAGCAACTGGTGTTTCACCGAGTTCCGTTTCCAGAGTTCTCAAAGATAAAAGAAAAAGACATATGGATGAAAGAGTACCATTTGACACACCTGGGAAGAAACATAAGGTCCCTAAACGTATTACAGAAATAGTCGATTTCGAATGCGTCATTCGGCGCACGATTCACAATTCCTATGTGGAAGAAAAAACTGTGCTAACAATAACCAGATTGCTCATCCAGCTGAAAGACAGCAGAAACTTTCAAGGTGGTGCTACAAATCTCAGAAAAATTATTAAAGATTTAGGGCTCAAATGGAAGAAACCGAAATCAAATAAAAGAGTTCTAACAGAAAAGCAAAATAAATAAATAAAATAAAAAAATAATGATAAAATAAAAAGTAAATGTTGCCATGATAGCTTAGTCGGTTAGAGCAAGGGCACGGAAAACCTAAGATCCGTGGTTGAAATCCCGGCTATGGCATTGAATTTTTCAGTCTGATTCTACCTTTCCAAATGACTATAATTTTATATGTACTTATATCAGCATCAATTTTCAAGGTGGTGCTACAAATTTCAGAAAAATACTATAATGTATGAAGATGAGTCATACATACACAGCAGTCATACAGCATCTAAAATTTGGAGTGACGATAGCGAATTAGGTTTGCAGGCACCTGTTGCCAAAGGGCAAATACTTATTATCGTTTATGCTGTTGGAAAGATCGGCTTCTTTCCAAATGCCCTTCTTTTACAAGTCGCAACAAACAACATCGCCATAATGTACTTAGACTTTCATCGTATCGCCCAGATCTAAACCCAATCGAATTAATCTGGGCTCATATCAAAAAATAGGTGGCATGCAGAAATATCACTTTCAAATTAAAATAGGTGGAGCAATTATAACTCCAGCAATTTGCTGAAATTGGAAGGCCAGAATGGGAAAATGTATGGCGACATGCTGAATAAATTAAGAATCATTATTCCGAAAAATACGGAATTGCAGAAAATCAAATAGAAATAATTCTCACCCAGGATAACGGTGCAGAAAGTAGTTACAGCAGTGATGACGGCAATAATGTGAGTGATTCCGCAGAAGAGGAAGGGTTGTTAGATGTGGAAGAATTGGAGGCAATGATTGACAGCGTTTTTTATATTAACCCTACGTCAGGCGCGCGCTTTGGTAGAACGCCGTTAGTCGCGCGGGTCCTAGTAGACCCGCACTATATTTTTGTTGTTATTGTTTGTATTTTTGTTTTCTTTCGTTTATTTCCTTTTTTTCTGTTTTTATCTTTATTTAGATTAAGCGTACAAGGCTTTTATTAATAGGTATTACCTTACAACATAAAAATATAAGCTAAAATATGAGTACATATACGTTATAAATTGTATTACAGTAAGTATAAAGAAATACATTGCCATTTCCAGGTATATATACAACTTGTAGTTTCAAATGCTCAGTTACTCAGAATCATCTACTATTTTACCCGTGTTTTCCCCGACTAAGCAACTATCGTAAATAATTTTAGCATGTTTGCTCAAACAAGGTGTTCCATTTCCCACATGCATATTTAGTTTTGCAGTTCATTTTGTCTTTGTTGCTGGGTTCACATCGTTTCCTTTTCAATGTGCATAGTGGTGTATTTGACAATTCATCTACTCCGGATTCTTCAGGTTTATATTTTGTCAAAAGTCCTTTCAAATCATGGGATAGATTTGATACTGTTGCTCTCCTTTGTAGCTGTTGCAACAGTAAAGCTAAAGATAGCGATTTCAAATACTCCTGCCTTGTGGAATATTTATTTTGGTTTCCAAGGAAGATAACCCTAGAATTAATACATGCAATGTTCAAGATATGGTCAAAAATTACCATGGGCCACCTCTGTTCTGGCTACATTGTATGTAGCATACAATTTATCTACTGCATCAACTCCACATTTAGTGTCGTTGTAATGCAGGATTATTTCAGGCTTTTTCTCAGCACCTTCTGATAACTGTGAGGATGAAACATGTAGACTTGAGAGCAACACTACTGTTTTATCCTTTCTTGGAATATATGAAACAAGTGATTCATTTTTTGTGAAGCCAAATATGCTTTCGTACTGTCTGCGATCTTTTGGAGAAGTGAAATTAGTGGGTAACTCTTTTTTGTTCTTTCGCACTGTACCGACGAAAGAAAGTTGCCTTTGCGCAATTCATTCACCAGCTATACACTGGTGAAACAATTATCTGCAGTAACGTTTCGTCCAGTGCCAGAGATTGGTTCAGTTAGTCTCAGCACTACAGTCTCTGCCGAGTTAGTTTGCAAATATGGTCCGTCCTGCTGCTGTCCACAATCAATCTCCGCGTTAGTTGTATAAAACAGTTTTGCATCACTCAAACAGAATATCTTTATGCCATACCTGTTTGGCTTGGATGGTATATATTGTCTAAAAGCACATCGACCACGAAATGCCGGCAACTGTTCGTCGACAGTAACATTTTGTCCAAGAGAATAATGGTTCTGACAGTTGTTCAGAAACAATGTAGACATTTCTCTAACTACAGCCAATTAATCCAATCTTCGTCGCTCCAGTCTTGAGCTTTTGTCATCAAAGCGAATACAGCGTATTAGAAAACTGAATCGTTTTTCGGACATAGCCATTGGAATAGAGGAATTCCAAGATCGGTTCTCCAAAACTCGTGAATATTCTGGCGTCCACCACGAAAAATTCCTGCCAGGTACAATAAGCCTAGGAAAGCTTTTATTTCTATTACATCTGTAGGTCTGCTGTCTCTTTCATAAATCAAATTTGTGCTGCACACTGCTAATGTAAGTATTTGCGCTTTCAACAATCAAACCAACTATATCATCGGTAACAAAAACGTTCCAACAATCAATTTCCGTTTTCGCATTTTTGGCAGCTCCTACCACACCAGGAAGTTTGGTCAATATATTGTGAGCCTTTGCCTGTGTTATTTTCAAAGATGTTTTTTCTTCATTTTGTTCCATCTCTTCCTCTGAATAACAACAGAATGTATTGTCAATAATAATAATAATAATAATAATAATAATAATAAGAAGAAGAAGAAGAAGAAGAAGAAGAAAAAGAAGAAGAAGAATTATTATGATACGCATGTGATGTTACCTATAAAATACATGTTATCACACAAGCTGCTTTCATCGTCTTCCTCTTCATCTTCATGGTCAGTTTCTGAATCTAAAGATCTCGTTTCGAGTTTATCTTCTGAATCAGAGTATTCTTATTCATATAAGTTGTCATCCACGGGCAAGGCATCATCATCGCAAAGTAGGCGATGTACTTCTTCCATATCATTCGGATTTTGTAGATCGTACCTTTTACTCGTATTCATGACGAAGCAGCAACAGCTCCTTGCAATGGTAAAGCAATATTGCACAAAAGCTAATGAGAAACAAATCTCTCAACAATATGTAACGCGAGCAGGCGCGCGGGGCCTGGTTGACCTGTGCGAAAAGTAACTGCTGATTATTCATTCCTCCAGCCAAACAAATAAACAGATAAGGTTATCGCTGCAGCAAATAATCGCGCAAGGTGTAATGTTAGATGTCCTAGTCAGGCAATTGCATAGGTGCGTTCGTTCGAAAATTATAACATTTATATAATGCCAGGTGTCTCTGAGGCCCCTAGCGACTGACGGAGGGTTAAGCACTTTTTACAGCGTGGATTTTAATATACTGTATATAACTAAGTTTATCAGCTCAAAGCAGTGCATAACCGGTGTGGATATTTTACGATGATTGTCCCACGCATGCAGACGAGCGGTCACCACCAGATGTGGTAAGCAACTCACATCATAGCTCTCATTAAGATTTTCACGTGTCTAGAACTGTTGCGCCGATTATAGCAATACTACATCGTGTTAAATGAAGTTAACAAATCTCCTTACTCGAAGTTCTGAGATAGGGAGCTGTGATTGCATTGTATATAACTAGAAATACATGTATATTGCTTCCTGGGATCTTGTTACCAATACTACGTTGTGTTAAATGAAGTTAACAAATCTCCTTACTCGAAGTTCTGAGATAGGGAGCTGTGATTGCATTGTATACAACTAGAAATGCATGTATATTGCTCCCTTGGATCTTGTTAGCAATACTACGTCGAGTTAAATGAAGTTAACAAATCTCCTTACTTGAAGCTCTGAGATAGGGAGCTGTGATTGCATTGTATACAACTAGAAATGCATGTATATTGCTTCCTTGGATCTTGTTAGCAATACTACGTCGAGTTAAATGAAGTTCACAAATCTCCTTACTTGAGGCTCTGAGATAGGGAGCTCTGAATGAAGTCGTGTTAAATGAAGTTCAAAAATCTCCTTACTTGAAGTTCTGAGATACGGAGCTGTGATTGCATTGTATACAACCACTTGGAACTTCAACATTCAGATAGCTCGGAGAGTTACTGGAGAAACCCCCGTTGATCGAGGCCACAGACACTATTGCTGGAGCAGAAACGAGCTTGTGTGTGCGGAGCAACCATGGAAACGTGCCAGCTGTGACGTGGATGTAGGACAGACCAGGGGCGGCTGGTGTCTCTGAACTTTGATGGTTCACAAAATTATCCTTGTAATTTGAAGTGTTTTAAGTAATAAATACAGAATAAGTTTCTCACTATAGACTGATTAATTTATGCAAATAAACAAGAAATGGGAATTTACAATATATAACACATGCACATTTCATAAACAGTGTAGCATATAGCACTCACCTATTTATAGAGAAAATCAGCCCTTCTCTCATTCCTGCCAACAAACTTATCCATGACCAGCTATTGAAGTTCTTGATCTGCATGATGAAATCCCTTTCAATGGAAAGCATGGCCAACGCAGATAACCTCTCCTCAGACATTGTGTTACACAGAAATGTTTTAATCCTTTTCAGAGTAGAGAAGCATCTTTTTACCTCACATGTTGTCATTGGGATTGTTAGAATGACACTTAGTAATTTAACAGATTCACTAAAAGTGGAACATAAATTATTATCCCTAAAAAACTCCATTAGTGGAACAACTCCAGTTGTTTTTAAATTCTTCAGTGCTATACATTGTGGAAAGTTCTGTAATAAGTTTCTTTTCTTCAATAAAAGAATATGTCTGAAGGGCAACTTTAATATGTTGTTCCGGGAACGAAATGTTATATTCTGAAAATCTGTCAGGCTGAAAGAGAACTGCTGCTCCCACATGAGCAACAAATCTGAACCTGTCTTTCATTTCAGTAATGATTACATCACACACTTCAATGGCCTCTCGTTTTCTTTCAGTGTGTTCCACAATTTTTCTTTTCTTCGTCACATTTTCATCGACTGCAGTGGAACTTAGGTGCTTTTAATTTTGAGAATTTCCACCTCAAAATAATTAAGTCTATCCTGGACCATTACAGGAGTACAGTCGCTCCTCGGAAGTTGGTTGTAGGAAATATCAACATGGGGCATAATTTTATGGAAGGACAACCAAAATATGAAATCTGCATTACTCAAAATTCCAATAAAACCAGATGCTTGAGGAACAGAACTTGAATTGGTGATTCTTTCGCCTCTCCTTATGATTTTCATAGATTCTATTAACTCCTCCCTGTATTCGAAATCTGTGTTGACAGATCTAGATTGAAAGTTTCTTCTCGTTTGCAGCCGATCTTGGCAGCCGCTTCTGCATTACTTCTTTTAAAACTGATTTTCTTTGAGGAGAGTTAGAGAAAAAAAACACAAATTCCTTGAAGATTTATGCAGAAAATTTGTGCACTACTATTCGCTGATGCATTTAACATAATTAAGTTCAACTGATGCATATGGCTGAATGTATTCTCAGACCTGTACTTCTGTTTTATGATCGATTGAATGCCATTTTTTGACCAAGACATAACATTAGACCCATTGTATGTTTGAGCAATCAATTTATGTTCACAGCCTAGCAGATGTCGATCAAGTTCTGGCAATATGCATGCAGCTAAGTTATTTGCTTTGTGTCCTATAGGATTCACAAAACCCAGTGCCTTTCCACTGGCTTATGGTTTACCAATATCTATAGACAATTACCATTTGATACTTGGATGTTACGCTGCTGGTTTCATCTGCTATGACAGATAAAACTGGCGAGTTTTTTATTTCTTTTGATATCTCCTCATGACAGACTTCAAGTATGCATTGCAAAATCTCATTTTGAATCATTTTTACATTCCCTTAAACACTGTTGCATTTTCCAAATCACAGTCTAGCTCTGCACTGAAATTTATCAGTCCACGAAAAATACCAGGGTTACTTGAAGTCGCTGACTCATCATGAACTTGAAGAGCCAACTCAAAGGCCCCACAAAACCGAATGTACAGTAGAAACGATGGTTTTGTGCCGGTGACCTTGTTTCCTCGCGAACTGAAGCGAGTCTATGTCCAACGCCAGGCACCTCTCTGTCTGCCTGCCTGCTGGAAGACGTGGGACTTTGCCGATACGACATAAACATAGACCACCGCACCATTACAAGTACAAGATGAGAGACGGAACACAGCACGGCACGGCTATATTTCAGAGACACAGCTTGTACTTACTACTCCAAAGATTTCGCAAACGTTTCAAATTACAGGAAAAGAAAAATATGGGGCGATGGATTTGTGGGTTAACTAGCAACGCATGGTAGCGAGTTAGCCCGTCCTCTTAGCCATTGTGGCTAGTGTGTTTGGTACTAGTGCTGGTTACCTAGAGGACCGCGGTTTCGACTCCCGCCTCGGGTATGGGTGTTTGTGTTCGTGTAAATGTGGTGTATGGAAACGGTAAACAAACAGTAAAACAGAAAATCCGGGAAAATAAACCGGCAAAAGAATAACTAAGTAGTATACTATCATGTGACTCACCGTATTGTTGTTCATTCCTAGAATGACGGCTGCTACGGGCGGGTGCGAGATCGCGCTGTTTCACAGAACAATGTATTGCACTCCTCACAGAACACAAGTTAATATAAACCATTTTAAATACTGTGGTACAGCTCGTTTCTCTTTTTTCCAACACGCACACACTCACACACAGTTTTAACAATAAGGTATCTAATCATCTGGCAAATATTCAACACCTGACAGCTCACTATCGTCATCATGTTCTTCTTCCTCTTCTTCTGTTTCCTTACCTTCACTACTGTCTCCTGATACTTGCACTATAAAGCTCTCTATTACATTTTCAAAGATTCCTTCTTTTTTAATGTAATCATTTTCAATTTTTTGAACGTGCAGGCACACATTTTTCCACTTTTCTTCACTGATATATGCAACCCGTTGCTCACACAAGTTCATGACATCCTGTAATTTAAATGTCGTGTTACGACCTGCTATCCATTGTTTTATGTCGGCCCAAATAAGTTCTATGGGGTTTAGGTCAGGTGAATATGGTGGTAACCTGAGCACTGAATGGCCATGCTTGGCTAAGAGGTCGTCGACCACGTAGATTTTATGGACTGTCTTATGCGCCTTAATGAGGCTGTATAGCTCTACTTTCAACATTTGTTGTTGAAAGGGCACGTGCCTTGATGTGAGCCATTCCTTCATAGCTCTTTTTGTGGAGCTGCTTGTAGGAGCCTTATCCAATTGCACATTATAGTACGGAGCATTATCTATTACTAAAACAGATTTAGGAGGCAAATTAGGAATTAGTTTCTCAGTTAACCATTTTTTGTAATTCCTCCCATTCATCTCATCGTGATAGTCTCCGGTTTTTTTATTTGACTGGAACATTAAAAAAGCACCAGGAACAAATCCCAAATGCCCTCCTGCATGAACTATAATAACTCTTGGTCCCTTTGCAACAGGTGCTAATAAGCCAGAGGTGCTGTCATCGCTCCAATTATTTGGCCTTGTGTGGCTGCTATGAAGGTATGTTTTATCTTCATATATAATCGGCCTTCCTTCGTCTCTAAACTTTTCAATCGCACGCAAATATGACACGCGCCAATCTCTTATCTCATGTCTTTCCTGTAACAAGACCTTATTGTTCCTTGTTCTTCCACGTGAAACCCATGTCACGTAAGATAATATTTAAACTAGTGCTTCCCCCTTTAAAGTTAATGGAATCCTTAAGCTTCAGGAGCAGATTTCTGACAGTGGGCACGGTTTTCTCCTGAATATAAAAATTGTAAATTGTTTGCGGAATCACACACCTATCAAAGTCATCAATGTCTGTGATCCATTTTGGTACATGATGTACCTTTCCAGATGTCCCAAATGAAGTTCCCTGTTCCTCACATGTTCCCCCTTGTTTAATTATTTTACGTATTGTCCTCTCAGATACTTTTGTTGCTGCATTCACCCTCTCTTGCACTTTCTTCAATGGAATTAGATTATCGCCAGAAGCTGCTTCCCGTTTCATGAAGAAATGGACGTTATTAACAACTCAGGTGCTTAGTCGGCAAACTGCACACACACACACACACACACACACACACACACACAACCTTGCAAGGTAGCCATTGTAAGGAAGTGACAAGGCTGACGTTCCACTGATATTACGGAGAAAACACAGGTGCTTATTCGGCAAACTGCACACACACACACACAGGCGACCTTGCAAGGTAGCCATTGTAAGGAAGTGACAAGGCTGGCGTTCCACTGATATTACGGAGAAAACACAGGTGCTTAGTCGGCAAACTGCACACACACACACACACACACACACACACAACCTTGCAAGGTAGCCATTGTAAGGAAGTGACAAGGCTGGCGTTCCACTGATATTACGGAGAAAACACAGGTGCTTAGTCGGCAAACTGCACACACACAGGCGACCTTGCAAGGTAGCCATTGTAAGGAAGTGACAAGGCTGGCGTTCCACTGATATTACGGAGAAAACACAGGTGCTTAGTCGGCAAACTGCACACACACACACACACACACAGGCGACCTTGCAAGGTAGCCATCGTAAATAGGTGACAAGGCTGGCGCTCCAGTAAAATAACGGAGGAAACACAGGTGCTTAGTCGGCAAACTCCACACACACACACACACACACACACACACACACACACACACACACACACACACACACACACACAGGCGACCTTGCTGCCATCGTAAGGAGGTGATAAGGCTGGCGCTCCAGTGAAATAACGGAGAAAACACAGGTGCTTAGTCGCCAAACTGCACACACACAGTCGACTGTGCAAGGTAGCCATCGTACGGAGGTGACGAAGCTGGCGTTCCAGTGAAATTACGGAGAAAACACAGGTGCTTAGTCGGCAAACTCCACACACACACACACACACACAGGCGACCTTGTAAGGTAGCCATCGTAATGAGGTGACAATGCTGGCGTTCCACTGATATTACGGAGAAAACACAGGTGCTTAGTCCACAAACTGCACACACACAGTCGACTGTACAAGGTAGCCATTGTAACGAGATGACAAGGCTGGCGTTCCAGTGAAATTACTGAGAAAACACAGGTGCTTAGTCCGCAAACTGCACACACACAGGCGACTGTACAAGGTAGCCATTGTAACGAGATGACAAGGCTGGCGTTCCAGTGAAATTACTGAGAAAACACAGATGCTTAGTCCGCAAACTGCACACACACACAGGCGACTGTACAAGGTAGCCATTGTAACGAGATGACAAGGCTGGCGTTCCAGTGAAATTACTGAGAAAACACAGGTGCTTAGTCCGCAAACTGCACACACACACAGGCGACTGTACAAGGTAGCCATTGTAACGAGATGACAAGGCTGGCGTTCCAGTGAAATTACTGAGAAAACACAGGTGCTTAGTCCGCAAACTGCACACACACACAGGCGACTGTACAAGGTAGCCATTGTAACGAGATGACAAGGCTGGCGTTCCAGTGAAATTACTGAGAAAACACAGGTGCTTAGTCCGCAAACTGCACACACACACAGGCGACTGTACAAGGTAGCCATTGTAACGAGATGACAAGGCTGGTGTTCCAGTGAAATTACTGAGAAAACACAGGTGCTTAGTCCGCAAACTGCACACACACACACAGGCGACTGTACAAGGTAGCCATTGTAACGAGATGACAAGGCTGGCGTTCCAGTGAAATTACTGAGAAAACACAGGTGCTTAGTCCGCAAACTGCACACACACACACAGGCGACTGTACAAGGTAGCCATTGTAACGAGATGACAAGGCTGGTGTTCCAGTGAAATTACGGAGAAAAGACAGGTGCTTAGTCGGTAAACTGCACACACACAGTCGACTGTACAAGGTAGCCATTGTAACGAGATGACAAGGCTGGTGTTCCAGTGAAATTACGGAGAAAAGACAGGTGCTTAGTCCACAAACTGCACATACACACACACACACACACAGTCGACTGTACAAGGTAGCCATTGTAACGAGATGACAAGGCTGGTGTTCCAGTGAAATTACGGAGAAAACGCAGGTGCTTAGTCCACAAACTGCACATACACACACACACACACACAGTCGACTGTACAAGGTAGCCATTGTAACGAGATGACAAGGCTGGTGTTCCAGTGAAATTACGGAGAAAACACAGATGCTTAGTCCGCAAACTGCACAAACACAGCCGACGTTGCAAGGCAGCCATTGTAACGAGATGACAAGGCTGGCGTACCAGTGATATTACGGAGAAAACACAGGTGCTGAGTCGGCAAACTGTACACGCTTAACATATGGTGCACTATACTGTGGGGCAGGAACGCGCACGAATAAGACGCTCCAATCAAGGAGTGAAGAACGGAACCGCATGAAGGTACAGAAAATATGTACTTACAATACAGAGTAACCTGAACTTACACGATACATCCAAATCATGTGAAACTAAAACGTATCTGATCCACAGTGAGAACAACTTAACTGAAATAACACGCGCCCTCGGTTCTCTGGCTGCTCGCATATGGGCAGCCGGACCAAATCCACACCTCAGAAAACCATAAAGAAGTTTTAAGGGTCGTTATAACTACTTTCTCACAACACGTAGCGACTCAAATGAGCACAACATGGCTCAAACTAATGTGCTAAATAGACCGTGAGGTACTTGAGAGCCGACACAACGCACAGTATACCATTTATACGAACACCTCGCTGGTATAGCTGTACATAGGCATACACAAAACAACTTGTGCTCACATCACATCTGATTGATGTGCCACTCGGTGTCCTATCAATACCGGTACTTACTACCACAAGTACACATTTGCCCACTATCCGTAAGACATTAAACGTGCGACCACAAATATACAAAGAAAAATATTTTTTGTTTCAGATGGGTCACATCCTAAAATTATAAACGAGTATCGAACTATTTTGACCACTTCTGCATAGAAAACAAAAGAGAACTTACTATAAACTTATTGTTTTGTTGTATAATTGTAGAACAAGAATAAAACCTAACTAATGTAACCTAAGCGAGTTACCGCAGTCGATTTTTTAAGAAAAACAAAATATCGCGGTTCTGTTTTACATGAAGACGTGGAAAAGGACTCATAGACATTGAAATTACAATATGCTAATAAGAAAAGTGGTACATTCTTAATAAGTGTATGAGAAGGTGGAATACGGCATTCAGGAACTAGCCTAGAGATAACGGAAATTGTATAAAAACATCACAGAACCCTAAAGTTGATATTTATTGAGTAGTTATTTTCCTGTCGGCTGGTTCAAACCGGAAGAGAACCTTACTATCTATTGGTGTTGATGGACTGGTCTGAATTGAGGCTGGTCGCCGTTTGGGACTTCGATGGCTGATGTCACTAATACTACTCTCTTCTCCGATGGACTGACGGCGCTCCCAGAGTTGAGCGTTCGGGCGTTGCGCCGTAGGCGGTAAACCTGTAAGCCGAACATAAATCATTTATAAATTATGGCTGCCGCCCCACACGGATAGAATGAAACAAATATGATTATGGACATTTGTAGGAATTCCATATGGGCCGAATCATAAGTAGACACACCCGGACACGCGTGACCAATACGTGCTCCGGCCGACCTGATGTTGAACAAAAAAAAACAAGCAATAACGTACCATCCCTGATATATCTCATTGTAACCTGTCTGTAGTTAGATCTTCCTGTTTCCTTTCCTTTTTGTTTTTATTTGTCTCAGATATTCCCACATAGGTCTTCCGTTACACGGCCTCTGCTGTTTATACCTCTCAGGTCCTTTTGTCCCATTCCTTAAGCATTGCGGTGGATTACTCTAAGGAAAATAGAAAACGAAAAAGGAAAGAAAAAAACGACTAAGGGAGGAAGAAGCTCAACATTCCGCTTAAAATGATTCTAGCGTTCTTTTATGTCCCTATTTTCTTCTTTAATTTTGGTCATCCTTTCTTGTGGCATACCAGCGGATGTGCTTCTGCCTGGCTCACATCCGTTCAGTGTTATGCTGTGATGGCACGCGTATAGCGTGTTCTTAATGCGTGCCCTCCTGCGACTTGTATTCTCTATCATGTTTTTCTTTGTGCACCTTCTTATAAGCATTTCCCGTTACTTCTACTAACTCCGGGGTTCCCTGCCTCAAAAGCAAACAACTACACCAATTAGAACAGTATGTTAAAATCACTAATGTGTCTAATCTGTGTTTAGTTTAAGGATTCGAATCACCTTTTACCCGCGTTTCATTTTGTCCTTGGCCCTGTTTGCACCTACATCTTATTTTACTTTCACTTCCATCTCTTATTGTCCTTGGCCCTGTTTGCACATACATTTTATTTTACTTTCAGTTCTATCTCTTATTGTCCTTCGCCCTGTTTGGCACCTACATTTTATTTTACTTTCACTTCTGTCTCTTATTGTCCTTCGCGCTGTTTGCCACATATTTTATTTTATTTTCACTTCTATCTCCTAGAGTTTTAGTACTCGTATTCATTACTTATTAATAGTTACATTATACGTTCTTTACCTTTAACTACTAAAAATCTGATTAATCAATTTGTTAATAAAAAGAGACCAATAAAGGGAGAAACATTTATATTTGTCTATACTAATCTTCGGGCATCTACATGACCACCTGAAGTCATGGTTATCCCCAATTCCATTTATCCTTTTATGTTAATTAATAAAAGCAATTGCTTTCCTTTTAGGTTCCTCGTGGCTCGTGTGGATCTTGCGCGTATCACAAAATTATCACATAGCTTTACGAACCTACATTACCTATACACTTGCGCTTAATTCCCCACCGAGTAGGTAAAACTAATATTTTAGACTTGTCTTCCAACTTAGGGGCCGTGACTATGTGCAGTAACTGAAAGGGCAAAACCAATGTGAATGAAAAATTACTATTAGAATGTATTAATGCTTGGTATGGAGCGCAAAAAGAACAGGAAAAAAACCGACTGCTACTTGTCCGCTTAGGACGCGATTGTTCACTACCTCATATTAGTATTCCTGGATCATTCTGTATACACGCTCGGCAACAGAATGCGTGTTGACTTTGGTTTGCTTCTCTCCGCATGCAGCAAACTCTCTGCCTATCCGTGACAACACAATATTCTGCAACGTTTGCTACATTCCTTCTGTTAGCAGAGTTAATCTCTCCGATACGATGGAGCATACGTGTACATAGTCCTAAACCGCACAACTCGTTTAAATACTATCCGCGCATACGATCTTTTATTAAACAGTTAACCGGGAGAGACGTTTTACTACAACAAAAGAACCGTGGTAATTATGCAAGAGTTTCGAGGAGAAGCCTTTCTTTCTTCTCAGAGTGTAAACTCTTATCAACCTTCCGGGCACGTACGTCGCTGCTCGATGTTTACTATGAACCGACTCTTTTGTTTTCTCTGCGCGGCTCTAATATTCCTGCGTGCCAGTTCACGTGCTTGTGTGGTACATTGTTGCGTGTGCTTCGCAAATGGATTATCCGTTGTGTACTTCTGTGGGTAAGACAAGATGCCTCCCGTACATCAAGAAGTAAGGCGAGTACCCTGTTGACTCCTGTATGGCTGTATCATAGGCCCATATTACATGTTGAAGGCAGACGTCCCAGTCATCTTGTTTCGTGCTGACATAATGACTGAAAATGTTGATTATGGTCTGATTACATCTTTCAACCAGGTCATTACAAGCAGGATTATATGCCGTCGTTAAGTTTTGCTTAGGTCCCAGGAGTTTTAAAAGCTCTTTCACTGCTTCACTCAGGGAGACTGTTCCCCTAGCAGATAATAAGATTACTGGCGTCCATGACGACATAAAGTATTATCCAGAAGAAATTTAGCTACCTGCGGTGCGGACGCGTTAGGTAGCGTCGAGATTCTGTATATTCACTAAACGCGTCCGTCGCTAATATTATAGCGGTATTGGCACTCTTCGTCTTGTGTATTGGCTCTACTAAATCAATGCCTAACCGCCCCCTATATAGCCAACTGGGATAGGCTACAGTTCCGGCGGCGTCAGATTTATATGACCTTACCGGGATTGACACCACGGACATCCTTTTACGAATTTGGCACGCCATTTCTTCATCCCACCAATATAAACGCCCTCTCGTTTCCTGAAGGTTTTCGTGAAACCCAGGTGGCTCGACATGGGGTTATCATGGTGAGTTTTAAGGAGTTCGGTTTTAAGTGCCTCTGGGAGGACCAGTAAATACAGGTCGCCCGATGCTCCGGCATTTTTCCTATATAGGACGCATGAATTAAGCGTGTAACATGATGCCTGACGACGCAATTTTGGCAACGGTTTAATTAATCTATACAGCTCCGGTTTCTGCCCTGTTCTGCGACTATCTCCGTTGGGTGCAGGAGGCGCATAGAGACTTCCTCCAACTGATCAAGTTGGGCTTAGGTGCGAACACGGGGAAGCGTGATAGACAATCGGCGCCCTTGTGCAGTTTACCTGCATTGTGCTTTATAGTGTTGTATTCCTGCAACTTTAACGCTCGCCGGACTAACGTGACCGTTACATCCTTCAATCTCGGAGATAGCATAACACGTGGTGGTCACAGACAATATGGACGGGATATTCGATATAAAGGGGCGGAAATGTAGTACCGCGTAAACCAAACCCAGGAGTGCCAACTCCATTACGCCGTTCGTACTTGTTTAATCAGCGGGACACATAGGAGACGGGGTGCAACATGTCGTCAGCCCCTCTCTGGTACAAAATGGCCCCATATGCCTTCTTGGAGCTGTCCACATGTCTCTGTGTATGCTCCCAGCTTATAATGGGCTAAAATAGACTTAGAAGTAAGCAACGACTTTAGTTGCTTAAATGCTTTTTTCTGCGGTCCGTAACACACAAAGGGTTGCTCCACCCGTGTAAGGAAATGCAAGGCACAACCCACTACACTACAGGCCTGAGCACTGATTTCAATATGGCGACAGTCGAAGGCGGTGGGCAACGAATTCCACAGTTCGAAGCAAAAAGACAGAGGAACGTAAAAATAAAAAAACCAAGTTAATTTAAAATAATAGCAACTAGACACCTCTAGAACACAAAGATAACATTAAAGAAATAATGATAATTCATTGTATTTTATAAAAACAATCGTAGCTTTTAAGTATTTGTGCATGTATTGCATTAGAAAAAACAAAAATAGTGCCATAAGTAATAAACACAGTAGAATGTGTAGCTGTAGTCGTTATGAACCTATCAAATAATGTAGCTGCAGCAGTATTATGGGTACTTTGTTTTAATAATGATAATAAATGAAGAAATTAAAACAGAACATAATTACTATGCAGTTAAGTTAAACAGTATTAAGTTATACAGGGGCACATAAAAGTCAATTCACCTTATTACAAAGAAGGTGGCTCAAAATATGACAATTTTATATTTAAGTATGCACTGAACATCTGCTTTATGTTTTGGGACAAAATATTATTCTCACTAAACTCCTTACCTTTATATAATCATATGTTTACAAGCTCAGCTTCAAATAGAATGAAAATAAACAGCTAGATAACACAAATATCAAACATTTCAGTTTATTAGGAGTTACCTACCTTTGAACACAATTGTAGGAACGTATTCTCATGCTTTATATATTTCATTACAACAGGAATAGCAAAATTAAGGATTGCAAAATTGTACAAAGAAGCATTTTTGGGATATGATTATATTTATTCCCCTCAAAAGCTGTGAATATACAATAAAAACTAAAATATTCTGCACTAATTTAATACATTACAGTAATTTTTTTCATTCACCACTGTACAAGTCAATACACACTGACAAACTTTTATAAGATTTCTTTTGTATTCACTGAAAATTAAAATCAACATAAAAGCTAACGGTCCATCCACTAAATCTGCTAATGTTGCTACTGGTAATGTACTAAAGCTTCCCACATACGTATTAGCTGAGTAAAGAGAGTAAAATTGCTGAAATATATAATGTGAAGCCAAAGTCAGATAGCCTCTGTGTTCATTATAAAATATATACAATAATTTATATTACAGAAAAACGTGGCATTTAATACACACATTCTTCCATGTAAATATCATAAAAATACTGTAAGTATTGTTTCCTTCCTCATGGCAAGCACAAAATACTCATGAATTCACACACTGGTCAGTTTTTGTATTTTTCTTTTATCGCAAGACTTTTGTTTCTTATCCTCAGTTACCATTTTGAAGTAACTTTTTACAATAATTTGGAAATAATTGAGCATACATCATGAAAATAGTCTTCAAATTTATGATTGCATTGATTGATGATCGTTTCTCTGGTTTCATCCATAATGTTTACCATATAGGGACTGCACTCTTCTGGTTGTTTTTCTTCTCAGAAAATGAGGGAAACATTCTCAACCAAATAAGCTGTCGGAAGATGAAGTGAAATATATAAAAAGCCACGTTGAGAGCTTCCCAAAAAAGGATTCTAACTAATACCTAAGTCGTCTCAGTAAGCCTTCATAGCTAAAATGTATACACCATTTACGAAATTTGTCGTAAAAGAGGTATAAAGCCACCCAATCTGACCACATCAGTGTTCTATGTGCACGGAGTATAATGATGCCTGTAAGAACAATACAAGGAGCATAAAGAGCAAGAAAAGGAAGCAAATGAGAGCACGGCTCTTGACCAGTAAAGGCCTGATACCTATTTTGTGAGCATGCCCATTGATCCTCAGAGCATTCTGCAGATTCCATCACGTGATGTGTCACCAATATACTGTTGCAGGAAGTTTTGTTGTTACAGTCTAACCATATACAAAGCAGCACTTCCATACAAAACATTTTGCTATACCTGGCACAGGGTAAATGGTAAGCATTCATTCAAATTTGTAACTAGCAATGTCAGATAAGTGTGTAACCCTATAATGGAATTGACTATTAGTATTGTTTGTATAATTATTGAGTGAACTAATAATAAAATTCAGGATGTAAGCAAACAAATTTCATTAAATCATTATCACTGTTTCAACTTAAGTCACACATCAAAAAACATTTTGTTGGTGAGAAAAATCACCAAGTCAAAAGTTTCCCCAATTAATATCTTAAGGGAAACAATTTAAAATTAGTAGACAGAATCTGTAAACCAATTTTTACTGTTGTTCATGACTGTTTAAATTGGCTGTATCTCAAATCTATGACTTGAACCTTTTGCCAGAACACCGACGATATTGAAATTGCTGGAAATAGGATCCTCTTCATTCTGAATAAGTTTTGGTAAAGCCTAAGAGATAGTAAAACATTGATTCTCAAAAAAGTGTACATCCCAAAGCACAGTTTTTTTGTGTTGACTATTTCCTAGATACTCTTTGTTATTTGTTTGAATTCTCAGACACTTCCTAAATGTGAAGTCATTATCCATTTTTTGTCATGGCATGCAAGGAGCATGGAATTGCAAAGCCATCACAGATCAACTCACTCTTTAAACATCTTACTATTGCTTTATCTACTATTCTGGATTAACAAGTTGTAGCTAGAATAATAAGCTTTTGTGAAAGTAGTTTGTATAAAAGCAACTAGTAAAACTCATGTAAATGTAACACACAAGATATTTAATTATGTTAACAAAGGGATAATTGTACTACCCATTTGGAAGCTATAAGTTGTAAAATAACCTTGGTACCCAAGGTTTAACCATTATAATCAAGTATTTTAAATTGAGAGATTGGGACTTCTACTATTGCAAATATTGCTTGCCATTTCATGGTTACTCATGCTATAAAAATATCAAAACTGTTTAACTGTCAGTTCCAAGATATTGTTTCTTCAATACAAATATGCCTTTCAGAGTTAGTGATAATAACATGCTAGCAAATCTGCTGGAGAAAGTCAGTACATGCAAGGCTTAGATGGCACTCTTTTGTCCTGTGTGTTACATAATTGAAGGTCCTGTGAAGTATTTATAATTCTGGATTTCAGAACGTGTTTCCTGTCAGCAGCATGACATCTTGAGGTTTAATTAACCAGAAAGATTGGTTTTGAGAAATTCAGAAATGATTTTTGCATTGCACTACATGAATGATGTGATGGAGACAAAGCATATGTTCAAACACAATATCTGGCCACACAAACATAGCACTGTCTGCTTCAATTTTATATTTTATAGCAATTTTTTTGAATAAGTGAAAATACATATATTTCTTGTAACAATTCTGATATAATAGCTCACAGTTTTTCTTCATGTATACACTGTACTTCTTTCTAGGTAGAGGAAGTACAGTATGTAACCCTAAAGTTTGATAAGCAGCACTTTCACCCAACATAAACACCAAAAGCACTATTGTCAGTAATCAGAATCTTTTGGAAGTTTTGTATCTCCCCACTTCCATAACACACTGGAATGTGCTGTGGAAATTTTCAAGGGCTATATAAGTGAGTACTTTCACAAGTGAGTCATTGAGTATTTCTGGTGTAATGAAAGGTGTTGTTCTCCAAGTGAGTTTGTGATGTGCAGAGAGTGCTGCTGCTGCAAGAGATTAGAAATGTCTTCCGTCTGACCTTCCAGTGGTTGTACCCTCCAGAAGAAGACACTGCAGCAGTGAGAGTATTTCAATTTGACAGTGAAAAGTTGAACTAGTTCACATTAGTGAAGTGACAGCGAGAAGTTAATGAAGTGACAGTTAGAAACTGGATTCTTTCTCTCTCTTTATAGAGAGAGAGAGGGGGTTGTGGCTCCAGCTATTCTCCCTACACCCCATGCATTACTGCATCTGCGGCCATTCCTAGTGCGAGTTAATGTTTTGTTCTTTGCAGTTAAAGTGTGATATTCCTGTTATAATGCAAGAACTAAGTTTACCTTAGAACACCGCATACTCATGTATGATTCCTATGTTCGAAGAGAGTCTTGTAGACAAGTGACACGTCTATTTATTGACAGATTCCCTGGAATCCTGCGCCTCACAAAGAAGCAGTTTGTAGTCTTGTAAATTGATTTAGAGAAACGGGTTCTGTCTTGATAATAAAACCAAACTAACTCACAGTGTTCAACCCCAATGAGTTAGGACAAATGCTAGAACATAGACCAAAAAAATCTCGCAGTAGGTTATCACAGGAAACGGGAGTTTCACAATTCTCGACTTGGAAAGCCACTAAACTTTTAAAATTAAAATCTTATAAGATAACTATAGTTCAGGAAATGCAACCATGTGATACTGTGGGTGGAGTAAATTTCTGCAATTGGGTGTTGGATAAAGTTAATGATGGCTCTATGGACCCAAAGTTAATGTTTTTCACATACGAAGCAAGGTTTTCCTTAACTGGCCATGTATCAACACAAAACAACAGTTACTGCAGTGCGGAAAAATCCGATATTGTACACGAAATGGTGTTTGGTGTGGCTGTGAATGTGTGCCAAATTATATGGCCTATATTCTTTGTGGATACAGTTAACGGACAAATTTACAGGGATACAATAACCAAACCATTTCTGGAATATTTGTGTGACACTGAATGCACACAGCCATATTTTCAACAAGACTTTGCTACAGCACATATAGCTGATCTCTCGTTGAAATTAATTGTAGAAATTTTTGAATATGGGGTCATCAGTAAAGGACTGTGGTCACTGCGCCCCCCCATACCTTACAGTATGTAACTTTTATTTATGGGGGAAGATTAAAGTATATCAGAACAACCCGCTTACGTTCGAAAAACTGAAAGAAATATCAGAAAAGTAAATGCAATTTCAGAAGAAGAATTAATGCATGTTAATGGAAATTTTCTTTAAAGTGTAAGAAATGCATTGCAGCACAAGGACATCATTTCCAACACCTTCTGTGATAAAGGTATGTGGCTATTGTATGCATGTAAATCTATGGCTTGAGTTCAGGGTCTACGAATATTCAAATCGGCCGGCAGCACCAGGCCGCAAAGCAGCCGGCCAGGAGTCAGAAATAAGGCACTATAATATTATCATGAGGCATAAAATGTAGGTATTTTAAACAATATTTGTATTGAGTCACCATTCTTTTGTATTGAGGCAGTATTTTTAACACTTAAATGATTTTAGTCAAATTATATAACTATAATTCAATAACAGCACTTCTTAAAGCAATATGTGTATGTAACAATATATAAAAAGTGTATATTACAGTCATTGTAAATATTTACATTATTGTATACATGTTCAATAATGTTATGTGAATGTATTACGTAATTTAATAATGTAGGAGCTGTGAGAAATAGGTTTAAAGTTGCTAACAATGAGGTAACCTTGAGGCAATAATGAGTAAGAAAGTTTAATAATACTACTAGTCATTATTAGAGCAGCAAAATGTAAATTTTGAGATAGTTTATAAAAATAGCCATTCAACAACCAGAAAAAGCTTAAGTTAAAAGAAGGTATTCTATTGGATTAGGAATAGCCAATCAGAGACTTGAAATACAGAAATTTACAAAATGTGGCGGTAGAAATCTGTTCAGTTGGTTGTAAACAGCGTTACTAACCAGACACAAAACGTGTCCTCAAGAAATTTAATACTTATTTGTGTGAGACGAAAATAATTTACGTGTTAAAAAGTGCAAGTAATTAATTAAAGAATGTCATAGCTCTCTATATCAGTGAAGTTTTATTTAAATAGTGTCAAGCATTAATAAAAGAGTGAAGTAAAATTATAATCTGTGTAAGCCTAGATTCTTGTCGCACCACAACCCTGCCAAGACATCCATGTCTCTAACAACAATACTGACGCAGCCGAGGCAAACATAAATATATAATATATAAAGGAGCAGTCAAATTACAAAGCTAATATTTTTAAACTTGGGGCGAAGGCTACCGGAAACCGGGTACTATACGTGTGGTTGCTACGAATTTCAAGTTCGGCTCCCCAACAGTTGAAATACAATACAACTCTTACTTCAAATCGGCTTTCCATACATAGAAGTAACAACCTACCTCAAATTGACGCCCAAAGCGTGGTGCAAATAATGTAAAGAAACAATCTACTTCTCAATTTGGCGTCCATACGTGGGGCAGAAATAAACACTTAGTTTCCTCAGTATTTTAGAAAGTTCTGAAGAATATGCAACACCAAGCGAAAATAATAAGCTGCTTTTTTAACGTTTCACTATTGCCTCAATCTCCTGTATCATCCTGTGAACAAAATGTGTCATTAACACATTTCTGGCAAATATTTTCTTAATTAAGATGAAGTGGATAAAGTTTTTATGGCTGATTTGTAGAACGAATATGAAAATAAGTTACAGTGGTTAGACAAAGCTGTGTGGTTATAACACGTAAGATTCTTCCTTTAGTTTAAGCTGAACTGCATATGTAGGAGGCTCTGTGGTTTTCGGAAACCCTTTTTTTTTTACTGAATTGTTTGTAAATATTGTAATGTCTTTTGTCATTGAAAACAGGAAAGATGATATCACAGTGTTAGATACTTAGGTATTTATTGAAAATTTCCTTCTGTTTTGTATATATTGTGATAATGCCAGCCGCTGCTGCCATGACCTTCAACGCAAAGCTAGCTGGCAAAGAGGCACCAAAGGGTTTCCAGCTGATGTAAACAATTCTAGGAAAGACCTTCTAGCCATAATGTGACTGTCCTGAATACTTTTATTGTTCTTGAGCTTTCCAGAACATTCAGCAGCCATATATAAGCGAGCACTCTCACGGCAGAGGGGAGTAGCCGAGTCAGTGGTAATAGTGGCATTGTGTGTTACAGCCAGTACAAGTTGAGAAGTTCAAGTGAGCTAGTCAGAGAGCAGTTCTCCACGTGAGTTGGTAACACCTGTGGTGATGTTCAACAATTGTTACCATGAAGCGATGGTTGTGGAGGTCTTGTGTTCGAATCCAGAGTGAAGTAAACCATCCAGCAGACTGGGCCACGAAGATGTGAAGGGATAGAGAATTGAACTAATTCACTTCAGTGAAGTGAAAGTGTGAGGAAGTGAACTAGATGAAACAAAACACTGACAATGGGAACTGAGTGACTGTTGGAAAACTGGACAAAGTCATAACACATATTTCATATGTATGGCAATTTTCTTAAATGTTATAGTTTCTTCTGTCATTTTATGGATAGTCATTTTTTCCTTGCTTTCATTCAAATTTGAAATGTTTCGTAAAAGTCATTAAAAGTATTTTATATAAGCATTTGATAATTATGTGCAATAATACATTACAGTTAATTTTAAGAAGCATATAAATTTAATTTATGGCAGTTTCAGTAATATTTGAAGGATTTCAAGCACATTACTAAAACACTACTTTGCATGGTCTTAGCTTCTGAGGTGTAAGAAACCAACTAGGCCTAAAAATGGAGTGATTCAGTTGACATACATAAATCTTGAAATTATGAATTACCTTTCAGCTAAATTCATTATGTGCTGATCAAGAGAACAATATGGGAGAATTCCATTGATTGCATTTAGATGTCACCCTAACATTGCTTCTGTTGTAATTAAAACAGTAGTATGCTTTCAAAACACTTCTTATGATTAATGGTAATATCTCTTGTAATATTTCAGGTTACAAGCAGAGACACCTCTCAGCGCATGTGGCATTACTCCGTATTTATTCACTGCCAAAGATTTAGTGGGAATGGATAGTTTGATACATGGAAAGGCGAATCCTGGGTTTTCTAGGAATGATGTAGACAAAGTGCATATAAGTGACGTGATGGACTCATCCTGTGTAGAACAAACTGTTCACTTTCATCAGTCAAAAATAATTCATGAATACAAGCAATGTGACGAAGTTAATACATGTAGCAATAGCAGCAATAAGTTACATGTTTGTGAAATTTGTGAGAAGGTTTTCTTTTACTGGAGCACCTTGCAAGCTCACATTTTCTCCCATGACGGCGAAACGCCCCCCAAATGTAAAATTTGTGGAAAGAGCTTTACTCAGAATGGAGAGTTGAAAACACATATGCTGATTCATGAGGGCAAAAGACCCTACATATACGAAGTTTGTGGAAAGAGCTTTTCTCTGAAGGGAAATCTGAAGACACACATTCTGTTACATAAGGACAAGAGACCATACAAATGTGAAGTTTGTAGAAAGAGTTTTACTCTGAGCAGAAATCTGAAGAGACACATTCTGATTCATGAGAGCAAAAGACCCTATATATGTGAAGTTTGTGGAAAGAGCTTTACTCTGAAGGGAAATCTGAAGACACACATTCTGTTACATAAGGACAAGAGACCATACAAATGTGAAGTTTGTAGAAAGAGTTTTACTCTGAGCAGAAATCTGAAGAGACACATTCTGATTCATCAGGACAAAAGACCACACAAATGTGAAGTTTGTGGAAAGAGCTTTCCTGTGAAGGGAAATCTGAAGATACACATTCTGATTCATGAGGGCAAAAGACCCTATATATGTGAAGTTTGTGGAAAGAGCTTTACTCTGAAGGGAAATCTGAAGACACACATTCTGTTACATAAGGACAAGAGACCATACAAATGTGAAGTTTGTAGAAAGAGTTTTACTCTGAGCAGAAATCTGAAGAGACACATTCTGATTCATCAGGGCAAAAGACCACACAAATGTGAAGTTTGTAGAAAGAGTTTTACTCTGAGCAGAAATCTGAAGAGACACATTCTGATTCATCAGGACAAAAAACCACACAAATGTGAAGTTTGTGGAAAGAGCTTTGCTGTGAAGGGAGGCCTGAGGAGACACATTCTGATTCATCAGGACAAAAGACCACACAAATGTGAAGTTTGTGGAAAGAGCTTTCCTGTGAAGGGAAATCTGAAGATACACATTCTGATTCATGAGGGCAAAACACCCTATATATGTGAAGTTTGTGGAAAGAGCTTTACTCTGAAGGGAAATCTGAAGACACACATTCTGTTACATAAGGACAAGAGACCATACAAATGTGAAGTTTGTAGAAAGATTTTTACTCTGATCAGAAATCTGAAGAGACACATTCTGATTCATCAGGACAAAAGACCACACAAATGTGAAAAGAGCTTTACTGTGAAGGGAGGCCTGAAGAGACACATTCTGCTACATCAGGGCAAAAGACCACACAAATGTGAAATTGGTGAAAAGAGCTTTACTGTGAAGGGGGCCCTGAAGAGACACATTCTGATTCATCAGGGCAAAAGACCACACAAATTTGTGGTTTGTGGAAAGAGCTTTACTCTGAAGACAACTCTGAAAACACACATTCTGATTCATCAGGGCAAAAGACCTTACAAATGCGAAGTTTGTAGAAAAGACTGTACTCAAAAGGGAGCTTTTAATACGCACATTCTTATTCATCAGGGCAAAAGACCGTGACATTTGCGGAAAGAACTTTACTCATAAGGTATATTTGAGCAAACACATTCTGCTACATCAGGGCAAAATACCACACAAATGTGAAATTTGTGAAAAGAGCTTTTCTGATAAAGCATATTTGAAGAAACCATTCTGCTTCATCAGGGCAAAGATACTATACAAATGTGAAGTTTGTGGAAAGAGCTTTGCTCAGAAGGGAAATCTCAATACACACATTATGATTCATCAGGACAAAAGACCATACAAATGTGATATATGTGGCAAGAGCTTTTCTATAAAAAGATATCTAAAGACACACACTCTGTGTCATCAGGACAAAAGACCATACAAATGTGATATATGTGGAAAGCGCTTTACTATAAAAAGATATCTAAAGACACACATTCTGTGTCATCAGGTCAAAAGACCATACAAATGTAATATATATGTGGAAAGAGCTTTTCTATAAAAAGATATCTAAAGACACACATTCTGTGTCACTAGGACAAAAGACCATACAGATGTGATATATGTTGAAAGAGCTTTACTATAAAAAGATATCTAAAGACACACATTCTGTGTCATCAGGACAATAGATCATACAAATGTGAAGTTTGTGGAAAGGCCTTTACTGTGAAGGGAACACCGAAGAGACACATTATGATTCATCAGGGAAAAAGGCCATACAAATGTGACATTTGTGATAAGGGCTTTACTCTCAAGGGTATTTGAATAAACACATTCAGATGCATCAAAGAAATGCCCTACAAGTGTGACTTCGTAAGAAAAAGTTTACTCAGAAAGAAAATTTAAACACACATAATTGGATTCAGAGCAAAATACCTTACAAATGTGATAACTGTGAAAACAGCTTTACTGAAGAGGGGAATTTGATTACACACATCCATACTCCTCAGAGCAAAAGAACTCGCAGATGTGATGGCTGTGAAAAGTGATTTGCTGAGAAGGGAAATTTGATTATAAACTTTTAGATTTATGAGTGCAAAGGACCATGCAAATGTGATGACTGTGGAAACAACTTTACTGAAAAGGGAAATTTGAACATGATTAAGATTCATCAGAGTAAAAACCTTACAAAAATGACTGTGGAAGGAGCTTTACTCAGATTGGAAACTTGAACATGTTTTGATGCATAAGGCAAATCTCCATTCAGGCATAATGTTTGTGAAAAGAGCTTTACAAAAATGTCATCCTTGAAGAATCACATTCTGATTCACAAGGGCAGAAGCCATGCAGTTATGATGTATGTCAAAAGAGCTTTACTCGAAATTGTATGTATGAAGAAACACATTTCAAACCATACAGGAAAAACACTTGTATGCATGATATCTGCAAAAATGGGCCAATTTTAATGGGCGGATTTGAAAAACACATGCTCTGTTTGATGAATCAATAGATTATACAAGTGTTATCATTGTAAAACGAAATTTTTCAAATGGGAGAGTTTAAAAGGGATATTCTAATTCATTAGAATACAAGTATTCTGTTTGTGAAAAGAAGGACATTCAATGGTCAATTCTGATTCATCAGGGCAAAACTTGCAACAAGGCTGCTATTTTGCAGAACAGCATTTCAGTTGTGACATTATAAATGATATAAGCAATTTCACCTTTTGAACATCCCTGTACATGACTAGAGTCAAGCCACGTGAAATTCCAATACGATTTGCATGTAGAAATGCTTTATAATTAAATCAAATGATTGACAATACAATTACAAGGTAGATAAATAATTCATCCTTTAAACGACCTTACCCTTCGTTTCCTTTGTGCTACCCAGCTTTCTCTCTCTCTCTCCCTATTTCTCCCTTTCTCATATCCTACTCTCTCTTCCTCTCACAAGCACTTGCCCTTAACCCTTTCTTTCTCTCTTTAAAGCTTTGTTGTGATGTTTTGACACCTGTTACTAAACTGCTGTTTATGGGGCATTCATAAAAATTAAAATCTGAGAGTGAGAGAATAACAAGAAGAATATTGTAGATTGAACTAAAATGTTAGAAAGGATTCAACATAATCACATATCTTATTGAGAAACTTCAACGTCTGAATATGGAAGTGTGTTCTTCTAATGAATCAATAGTAGTTGTAACTCAATGTGATGCTCGGTTTCATAGTTTCAACTGTTACATTTAAACACATTAAGTTAATGAAGGAGTGATATTTCTTTATAACTTACAGTGGCTTATAAAGGTACATGTGCCTATCTATCTACTGCACCACCTGCAAAACAACTGACTACCAATCTGGGGGAAATCGCCACGTACTACTATTACGACGACGACCACAACTCCTCCTCCTACAACAATAATAACACTGCTGATACTAGTGCTAATAAAATTTGTTATGAATATTAAAATAAAGTATAATAATTCATTTTTGTGCCATATGCCCTCACTTCCTTTTTTTCTTACCACGGCTGTCATTGGCTATTTTTTGTACTATAACTTTCAAGTGACATGAAAATTAAGATTAGTGTGATGTTTTAAAAATAAATTTAGATATAATTATAAGAGACAAAAGAAAACATAATAAATAAGATCATATGGATCTGCGATTCGGCAAAAATCAGAATTAGTAGCTTTTAGGGAAGCTGGGTGTTAAAAAGGAATCATTTTTACTTTTTCTACCATATACATTACTAAGTAGACCAGAAGTGGGCAGAAGGCAGTTTTCACTTTCTCTACTATATACCTTATTTACTAAGTAGACCAGAGGTGGGCAGAAGACAGTTTTTACATTCCCTACTATAAATAGACAAGAGGTGGGCAGATAGTCAGCTTTTACATTCTCTACAATTTACCTTACTTACTAAGCAGACCAGAAGTGGGCAGAAGCCAGTTTTGCGCCGACGACGCAACAGAATGCAACCCTCACAAGACAAACGGAGGAATTAACGCATTGTTGTGAGGAAAGGGGGGGAGTTAGGTTTGTAGAGCTCCTATAATGACGTTTGATAGCATTTTTGTTATTTTTCCTATTACAGAGTTTTTTAAGTCGCCTTTATACATCTTTTGAAAGGTTTTCCACTCTCCTTGAAGTGGTTCTTCAAGATAAATTAATATCATTAAAATTGGCAAGTAGTTTCAGAAATTCAAAATCCCGTAAAGGTGTTTGCGATCGAGTGACCTCCCAGATAAGTACGTAACTAGCAAATTTTGTTTTGTATTTACAGTCATACATTTTCGGTACTTTCTGTAAATTACCGTTTGCAATTTATTCCTGCAGTAGTTTCGCAGGTTTCAATTCATAAAACAAATAAAATAATGAACTACAATAACTTCCCCGTGCAACGCATACTTTTAATTAAATCATATGCAGCATGATATCTAACGTAGTGTCTTTGGAATACGCCATGTTATGTTTTTGAGCAGATTAAGCATTTCACATTCTCTCCAGAGCAGCAAAATGCCTCATCCTCCCGTTCTGCATGTAATTTCCGTTTCCCGGAAAACGATGGTTTAGTAGACAATGGCATTGCGAACTCCATCACTGAACTGTTTACTTGCAACCGCCCGCTCGCCTCTAGCTAGGAACAGAGACCCTGGCGTTTAGTTGTAACTGCACTCCTAGTAGCGACACAAGCTTTGCCTACCTCTGAAATAGATTTCCATTCCAAAAAAATCATTATCGAGATTTCAATGCGAATACACGTTTTGAGGCCCTTGAACCCCAAAAGCATCTTCAGAAGAAGGTCCGTGTGTTTGTGAACCGTATAATTCCAAAGCGAAAAGTGCCTTAAATACCAAACGTCATATACAAGTTGGTATCTTCCAGGATACAACACGAATATGTTCAAGAAAATCCTCCCACGCAAACTACCCTTTACATAAAGATTTTCCCAAAAATTTTGTTGTCCCAAAAATGGCTCTAACAATTGTGATTTATGTATGACATGCCTCAAGCATATTCAAGATAAATGAAATGTTTATCTTGAATTTCCTACAATGGCTTCATTCTGAATGACTTTTGTATAAGATGTAGACCGTATAAACGGTAAAGAGATACACAAAGTCTTGCTACGGTAGATCTCGTAATGCACATATCTTTTTTTTTGTTTTTTTTTTTGTTTTGCTTTTTGTGGAGTTGAGTTTCCGAAATATTCGTTATTAAATAAATTGATTTTTATTTATGGACCATTTTAACTACTGTAGTCCTTAGCGCCCTACTTTATATTTGGCGTGAAAGACCGGAAATTTTGTTCAGAGGCCTCTTTATCAGGCTTGAGGTGCTTTTACGTGCCGTAAATCTGAAACATGGGACCATCGCCTTATTGCTTTCCGAAGCAAGCCATTCTATGCCATTACGCCCGAAAAAATCCATTGCACTCCGCCGGGTTTGAACCCGCGACCTTGGGTTCGTTGTTATTGATTTGAATTTTCAGAGACCTACACTTTTCTCTTGACTTTTTTCCCTGGTCATGTGAAGAGAATTGAATTTCAGGGAAATATGTAACAAACTCCATTAACATGAAGTGTAACGTGAATGTAACACGAAATTTTTAAAATGTTTTCGGAATGTTCCTCAATTGCAAGTCTCGTACTTAGAGAAACGTCTGTGCAGTTTGCAACACACAGTGCAGTTTAAGGAGGGGGGAGTAATATAGAGCACAAGTACACACCACGCCTCCCGCTCATACTGCGCGCGCAAAGTCACAGCTGGCCGTGTGACGCTCTTGTCTGTAAAGTCACTTGTGGAAATGTAGATGTGGTTTTTACTGCGTTCATTTTTATTGAGATTGGCGTTCATGGTGCTAATATTACAATTTATTTAATACGAATAGTGGCTATAATGGTCACTAATGATGTTACTAAATTAAAAGCCGTTAGAAGACCCAAGTATTCGCATCGAGTGAGTAGTACAAGTAGGCATTTAATGGTTTCAGAGAAGACTTCATTGTTGCGTCTCTCCACATGTCAAAGAGAGTGGTTTTTGGAAAACAAAGGTGAGTTGTAAAAGCAACATGAGATGGCAATTTAAGGTTAGGGTTTGAAGGATAGGTAAAGGTGAACAGCAATGGAGAGGACAAAATAAAACAGGTGCAACGTGCAAACACGGTGAAGGAAACTAGAAGAAACGTGTACAATCTATTTATAAACTGGTTCATCATTTTCAAGTTTTCCTTTTGTTTTGATGACTACTAATTCTGTGCGACGACTCTGTTTACTATGGCGACCGCGCGCAGAGCTTTATTAAAGTGCCAACATCAGAACTGTATATTCGCGTCTGGCCAGCCGCTACCAACGTAATATTTAACATCGCTAGAGATTCAACAAACGTGGAAAAGGCATACACTTACACACACACACACACACACACACACACACACAATATTGAAATGTCGATTATATTTTGAAACGCGCATTTCGAATAAGAGTAGAACCTGGATAACCAATGGTAGTTGCACGCAATGACACGCTAAAATAAATAATGTGTGTTTTCTGGAAGGGGGAATAAAAAGTGAAATGTGCATAAATATGGATATAAGGCACATAAATATGTGCGGATTCTGTGCGAAAACACAAATGACAAGTAAAGACGCCGTAAAACAAAACGCATAGATGAAGCTAAACTTAAATAATGTTTAAAGCAAAGCATGCGTAAACTACACAATAAATATGCATGAAATTTTGGAAGAGTCTGCAATTTATGAAGTTTAGAGTTGTGGATTTTTGTTTTTCAAATTTCGCTTTTACTTATTCTTTTTCTTATTCATTATTCTACCATGTACATAGGGTAGAGTAGAGGAGTAATTGCATTCTACCCAAACATTAGATACCGAGATTTCACCGTAAATACATGTTTTGAAACCTTGAATGAAAATAAAAGGAACGTTTACTTATTCTACCATGTACCTAGTAGGCAGAGGAGGCATTTCATTCCACATAACAAATTCGATATCGAGATTTCACCGAAAATACAGGCTTTGAGGTCCCTGAATGAAAATAAAATGAACTTTTCCTTATTCTACCACGTACCTAGTAGGTCAAGGAGGTGTTTCATTTCACACAAAAATTCTAAAGCGATATTTTAGCAGAAACACATGTTTTAGGTCCCTGGAATTAAAAGAAAAAGAACTTTTACTGTGCTTTTTTGCTTCAGCGTGCCTCAAAACATTTATTTCCAGTGAAATCTCCATTTTGAATTTTTGTGTGGAATGCAATACCTCCTCTACCTTTTTAGGTATGCAATAAAGTAAGCAAAAGGCTTTTTGTATTTATGGGCCTCAAAACGTGTATTTTTGGTGAAATCTTCGTGTGAAATGCAACACTTCTACCTAAGGCATAGGCAGTGGAATAAGTAAAAATTATTGAAAAACCGTGAAAATTTTTTATTTTTCTTGCCAGAGTTTACATATGCTTTGCTTTAAATAATATGTATGTTTGGCTTCATCTATGTGTTTTGTTTTAAGGGTTATTGCGTTTCATTTTTGTGCTTTTGCACACAATCTGCGCATATTTCTGTGCGATATACCCATGTTTATGCATATTTCACTTTTTATTTACCCTTATGGAAAACGTGCATTACTTATTTTACACATGCACAAAACATCAAATACGCATAAATCAACATCACCTATGCGTGCTCCCTGCTTGTTAAACCTCTAGCGATGTTGTTACATATTATGTTGGTAGCGGCTGGTATCCAGCAGAAATACATTTGTGATATTGGCACTTTAATAAGGTGCGCGTGGTCACCATATTAAATAGAGTTGTTGCACAGAATTTAATTGAAGACCTTGTCTCAAAAAGGTGTTAACTCATTTCTACTAGCTTAGGGATATTTTAAGGTAAGGCTTTGGAACTTTATGTAAAGAAGTGTTTTACCGACTTTTTCAAGAATAGTAACTAAACATATTCACATTTTTCTTTTATAATGCGGGAATAATGCTCCACCCTTGAAATTAATTTCATTTCAAGCTATTTATAAAAAATTATTGAGTTAAAACCTTGCGGATTGGAGAGAATGGCACTAAGTGTGATTTTGTAAAAGAAGAGAGGGTTAAGTTCAATAATTTGTTTATTAAAAGACCAATATTTTCACATGAACAGTATAATCGTTCCCACTTCCATTTAAGTGTACATTTAACAATAAATAATTTTTGCATTTTGACTCTTCTATCAATACATATCCCAGATTTTATTTTTCTGATAATTAAGAATACTTAGGAAAAATCAATATACAGCATTTTGCAATTCCTTTATTTGAATTTCCTATTTACTTGCAAAATAATAATTTCTGGTGGCTTTTCTGTTCATGGGTTGAGGAATTTTAGGCTTGTACCTTCCTTAATTTAAACAACTTCCTTTTGGTGCTTGAGAAAGGCATTCCAGTGATTTTAATCTTCTCTGTTTAACTATTGTAATAGACCCTGTAACATTCTGTAATAATCATCACTAGAGAGCAACAATTTTCGATGCATTTTCAATGTTCTGCAGGATTATTTTATCTGGCGTTATTTGTGAATTGCCATTTCTGCATTTCTTTAGATCCACAGTTACCCACTCAGACTCTTCATTGAAGGAGTATCTATATTTTACAGTTCCAAATTCCTCCAGTTTCATCATTTCACATCTCCCAAAGATGCTTTTTACCTGTTGTACTTTTCTTTCATTAATTATGCAGAAGTGGGCTGTTAAGTCTGTATACTGGACTTAGGCCAGTTTTGCACTCTAATGGGACTAGTGTATGAGGGGATTATGGGTAGGGAGATGATGGAGAAAAGCGGACTTGCTGACTTCTTCCTACTATCCTCCTAGACCTCCTTCCGCTTTTTACTGTTCATCATTTGCTTTCATCCTTTGTTTTCCTATTATATTATATACTATCCTAATCAGTATACATACTTATATTAATTTCACAAATTACCTTCCGTTGACCAAGATTCGATCCAGAAACCCTTGGCTTCAAAGCCTATTATGCTATCCGTTGTACTGTTAGTTGTTGGAAACATGCGTAATGAATATTAATCATCATAGTTACCCTTAAGAGCTGTTAAATAAACATGTACATTTTAAACATAAATATCGTTTGGTAACATTGCATTAAGGTAACTGTTTACTTCCCATCATTTCTGTAGCTTACCTTCATGTAGTCAAATGGCGGTTTTATTTTTGCCATAGCTCACCATTCTTCCTATTGGCTATAGGAATATAAAGGTTACAATGTCAAGGAGACAGCACATGTTCAATTCGATAATTAACTTGCTATCGGCAGCAGTTTAATTTGTAAAATGACAGTGCTTACACCAAAACTTGCGGGATTCAACGCTTGCATTAGTTGGATAGTTATCAACCATATTTATCAAAATGTGCTAGTTTCACAAAAATTAAGACCGTTTCTGATTAGCCATGGTGTATTGTCAAATACTCTGAATTGTCCGAGCTGTGGTGCTATGTTGTTGCAAACTGGAACTTTAAAACATTCCAGTGCAGAGAAAAAATGAAGTTTGTCCAAAAAAAAATAAAAAAAAAAAAAAAAAATCTGATGCATTACACTCACATACTTTCTCTACTCTTGTACAAACTATTTTTACAAATGCTTATTCTCCATATGCTTCATGTTAATCAAGATATCAAGAAGTTAATCTTATTGCTAATTTTCTTGTAGATGCAAGGGGAATTGGTAGGCTTTAAGTGATAGTCAAATATTTTAAGAGCTGGTTGCTATGTGGAGTATTCCATTCTCTTTGCATTACCAGGACAAAAAAAATGAATAATGAATATGAGAAAAAGTATAAGTATTGGAAAATTTAAGGGAATAACAAGCAATATCTCAAAAATGCTTCACTCAAAAACAAAATGTATATGACATAAATTGTGTATTTTAGTGCGGTCTACATTTTTTGTGTAGTAAAATTTTGTCTATCTCTTATGGATCTCTTATGGTTTACCAGTTATGCAAAAGTCGTTAACAATGAAGAATACTTTTGGAGACATTCCCAGAAAATTCAAGATATTCATTTCATTTGTCATGAAAATATCTTAAATGTATGGTATTTTAAGCAAAATTGTTATAGCCATTTTTGAGAAAATTAAAATTTTCGAAAAATGTTCCATGTAAAGGGTAATCTGGGGTGGGGGATTTACTTGAAAACCTTCGTGTCACATCTCTGGAAGATACTGAACCTAAATACCATGTTTGGTGTTTATCCAACTGTTAGTTTCTGAGTTATGCTGTTCACAGACAGACACACTCATGGACATGTTTCCAAAAATGCTTTTTTTTGGATTCAGGGGGCCTCAAAACATATATTTCCAGTGAAATCTCGGTATCAAATTTTTGGGTGGAATACAATACTTCTCCTACTTACTCTACGTAGTAGAGAAAGTAAAAAACATAAAGAGTGCAGCTTTAAAGTGTCAGTGTATGACAGCAGCTTTTTCTCCTAAGTTCACTTGACAGTGGAAACAAACTTTGTATTTATATTGTACTGTCTAAACAAAGATCCAAACAAACTTTTCTGTAATGTCAGATTGACATTTCTGCTCACATGGTGGTTGACTGGTGCTCGTTTTCTTGATAAGTGTGTCTAGATTGGTGGTTCTGTAAGCTAAAATGACTAGGTGGAAATGAGGTTGCAGTAGAGATAGTTGAGGCAAAGGTAGGGAAAACAAAATATAACTGTGAAAGTTAATTCAGAGGTAGTAGACTTCTAGAGGGGTAGAGACAGAGAGAGAGATAACCCATAAAACATTTTGTTGTGCCTGTTGAAAAATGTGACAATGATTCTTTCTTAGCGACGATAAAGGAATGTATCTTGCCAGGGACTAAAACTGTCAGTGTTTGCTGGAAAGCTTATGACTGTCCTTATAAAGAAGAATTTATTCACTTTACCATCACCCTAAGTGTAAATTTCATGGATCCAGGTGCCGGCAAACAAACTCAAAATATAGAATGGGCTACGAGAGAATTACACTGTAAAGTTCCCAGATATGGTCAAAAAACATTACAGTGGATAGCTTGCCAAAGTTAGATTCGATAGAGCATATCCAGACCACCAACATTGACTTAATGCTTTCTTCAAAGCTGTATACTCCATACATGCATAAAAGATAACGCTAAAGCTTCACAAAACCACCAAAGAATCATACTGGTAACAGCATGACAGCGAAAAATAAAAATTTTGTCCTACATTAACATGAATTCCTCTTCCCTTTATCGTTTATTACTGGGTATACAAATTATCCTTACAAAAGTTTATTTTCTTGTCTACTTCATTTTAACTGATATAAGCCTTTGCAGAAATAGCTACATTACAGATTTGATTATAGATTCAAAGGGATTGACGATAGTCAAATGTTTAAGAACTGGACACCATATACTGGTCTTATTGTTTATTTGTTTGTTTGGTGCTGTGAGCAGTGCTCAGGGACATTGAACACATCATACAATGATGAAATATGCAGCATAACCAATAAACATACCCAGCACCAAGGACTTAACTAATAACATAACCAACACCAAGAGCATTTCTCTCTCTCTCTCTCTCTCTCTCTCTCTCTCTCTCTCTCTCTCTCTCTCTCTCTCTCCACACCATGCATTATCTAAGAAATGAAAATTTGCAAACCATCACCATTCCACATCTCAACATGCATTACAGTAGGACAATAACAAATAAGTGTATAGTCACCATCATATTCCGGCTGCCCCATGTATTGAATATTTATATCTTGCACAACATACTAAAAAATTCCTCCATAGTATATGGGCAGTGAGTGTTTAAGAAAGACCTTAGCTCTTTCTTAAAAATATTAAAATTCCATACTGTTACCATGCTCATGAACTGGTTGAATATGCAGTTCCAAATTTTTAAAAGTGCCTGAATTTAGGCCATATTTTAATTCCAAACTTGTTAAAAAACTGTAGGAAACAACCTATTCCACATACAACCCAATTCACAAACACCACTATCACACCAACTTTTTTTTTTACTAAACCACACATTTACAAGTCGCCAAAACATAATGTTCATAAAACAAGCTTCTTTGCACATACTAACCTAGGCCTAACAACGGGTGAATCAGAAAATCAAAGGACTCCATCAAACTACTGTGGCTTGCTACAGCGTGACGGCCTCCTCTTGCCTGCAACTCGTTCTAGGGCTAAAAATAGGTGCAAATATTATTATCAACAAGTTCAGAAAAATTAACAAAGCTGTCAAAAGATACATGCTGGTAGCAGTACAACAGCAAAAAATAAAAAAGGGCCATGCTTAAGATAATCTAAGGGTTTCGTTAATCTCTCACAAGAATATTCTAAGTCAAAGTACATGGTACGGTAGCCAGCCTCAAGTGACATCTCGGTGGCTTACTTTTAAAACTTGTATCTCTCTTCCAGACAGTTTTACAGGAGGGTAAAAAAAAACTATTTTACATCTCTGTAAAACCGCTTTTGTTAGTCAAGTTCTTGTGAAAAGTCTTCTCACATTACAATTATGAGACTTACAAGGTTTTGTTAATCAAATATTGTAATGCCTTTAGTGACCTTTGGGGTTTTATGAGAGTTTATTAAACTTATAAGGCTGTATTAATAAATTTCCCTTATGTACCTTATTGATTTACTAGCTTTCAGAGGTTTTACGAGATTTACACTGTTTTATTAATGAATTCCTGTAAGTAATTATTAACTTTCAAAGTTTTGAGTCCAATATTTAATCAATGCAGACTTGGTTTGGTATTAACATGAGAAAAGGCATACAAATAAATATATTTTAACCTTGTTTTCTTGTAACTTTTCTCTAATAAATTTGCAAAAGTCTATTATGAAATTGGTGCTATGCAATATATCCTATTCATAAGGCAAATTGTTATAAAATGAATGTAAGTATTTTTGAACCAATGGCTCAGTACCTGCAAGTCAATGAATTTGTCTTTCTAAGGGGAGCACTGTGCAGACCAACTATCATCTCAGAAGATTTTTCACTACCTTTTTTACTTTCTCTACTACGTATAGTATGTAGGGGCAGTATTGTATTCCACCCAAAAATTTGATACTGAGATTTCACCAGAAATACATGTTTTGAGATCCCCTGAATCCAAAAAAATAATTTTTGGAAACATGTCCGTGTGTGTGTGTGTGTGTGTGTTTGTATGTGTCTGTCTGTGAACAGCATAAACGAACAGTCGGATAAACACCAAACTTGATATTTAGGTTCAGTATCTGCCAGAGATGCGACACAAAGGTTTTCAAGAAAATACCCCCACCCCAGATTACCCTTTACATGGAACATTTTTCGAAAATTTTAATTTTCTCAAAAATGGCACTAACGATTTTGAGTAAAATATCATATGTTTAAGATATTTTCATGACAAATGAAATGCATATCTCGAATTTTCTGGGAATGTCTCCAAAAGTATTTTTCATTGTGAACGACTTTTGCATAACTGGTAAACCATAAGAGATTGACAATATTTTACTACACAAAAAATGTATATCGCATTAAAATACACAATTTATCTCATATACATTTTTTTTGTTGAGTGAACCATTTTCGAGATATTGCTTGTTATTCCCTTAAATTTTCCAATACTTATACTTTTTCTCATATTCATTATTCATTTTTTTGTCCTGGTAATGCAAAGAGAAGGAATACTCCACATAGCAACTAGCTCTTAAAACATTTGACTATCGCTTAAAGCCTACCAATTTCCCTTGCATCTACAAGAAAATTAGCAATAAGATTAACATGAAGCATATGGGGAATAAGCGTTTGTAAAAATAGTTTGTACAAGAGTAGAGAAAGTCATGTGAGTGTAACACATCAGAATTTTTTCTTGTGTTATACATGTCCTTCCACTCATCTGAGAGAAAGATATAATTATGAGTGTTTATTCAAAATTTATGTTTTTTCGAGATTTATGCTTTATTTAGATTATTTACCTTAGAAATCAACTTCGAAATGCGCTGTCATGTAAGGGCAGTAGTTGAGGCAACACACGTCATTGACTGTAGAATCCCCTTTCTTAATGCTTGGAGGAATAGAAGAATGTCTTCAATGAACTATAATCTTTTAAGAAGTTATGGTTTAGGTAATATACTTTGTATGGTTTAGGTTTCAGTCTTGCTGTCTTAAACACTGCAACATATTATGCTTATTTTCATTCAATTATGACTTATGGATTAACATTTTGGGGAAATTCACTAGACGCATAAAAAAATATTTCTTTTACAAAAAAAGGTAATAAGTATAATGGCAGGTGTAAAGAAATCAACTCATTGTAAACCACTATTCAAAACATTTGGAATTCTACCATTAGCCTGTGAGTATATTTTAGCTGTACTTTTAACCGTGGTTGACCACCCAGAAGTGTTCATAAAAAATTCAGACATACACAGCAAACACACCAGAAATGGGCAGGACTTACACAGGCCAAGCAATAACCTACAAGTATTCCAAAAAGGGGCTTATTACAATGGTGTAGTATTATTTAATTCACTTCCATCATATATTAAGGAACTGAAAACTAATAAAAATAAATTCAAGTTAGCATTAAAAAGATATCTCATCACTCACACTTTCTATTCAGAGGAGCATTTATTTCATTCAAAGAATAATTAACTATAAAATGTTACTAAATTTTATAACTACATTAAGTATAAATAATATTGTTTTAAAATTTTTTAGCTCTAATGTACTCTACATAAGAACTGCAATTTATTCACATACAAGTTCACAATGCAATTATGTATTTATGATGTAATCTACATCCTAGAGTAGACTAGCTTTCTTTAAGCTGGTCTAGCTCACAATAGGGTCTATAGATCGAGACCTTATGTTATGTTATGTTATGTTCATAGCTTGCAGGTATGTATATGTCCTGATTTTTTAAGTTCCTCTCTATGTAAGAATGCACTGAATCGCATTCCATTTGTGTGCAGCCTTTTGGCAAATACTTTTGAACTATAAAGATGTTCATCTTGTTAGCCAATTCAAGTAGCACGTTTGCTAGTGTCACATTTCTATTCTGATAGCCACAACCATCACTGTAAAATATTATTTCATCTTTTTTGTCACACATAACTTGTTTTGAGATGAAATTACACAGAATTGTAGCAAATTCATTAGCACTGAGCCCTCCTTCACTCTCGTACCACACATAGCAATACGTATTTCCAGTTTTCACATTATAGATTGTGAAGTTATGAACCTTAAGCTTCATTTTATAATAGATGCCCGAAACCTTCAAATTTGAGCACAACAATAGACTCTAGATCCATTGTATATGCATGCTTCACAGTTTTTTTGTCTTTTAATGTTTCTGTCTTGCTGCCTTCTTTTTGCTGATATGTGAACTGTAAGCATCCTCTGATATGTTTCCAGAGTTGTAGCAGCTGCAGCAAAGATCACATCTATCTTTTTTTGGGACTAAAGAGGCTTAGATTTATGTCATAAAATACCTCATGAAATGATTTTATAGACTTGCCTTAACCTTCTTTCTCTCAGAATACTTTTCATATTCCCTACTGAATGCTGATTTTGAATTCCATAATGGCTCTAGATACTTTTTTGAAGACGAAGCTCTGCAATAATAAGAAACAATCTTTAGGAGCTCTTCAAAGAATGATACAAGTATTTTCTTTTGTTTGCTCACCTCCTCGCGTTTTCTTTCCTTTTCACATCTCACATGCCTATTTAGTTCACTTGTTGCATTCGAGGTTCCCCCTTATTCATGGATTATCACTTTTATACCTACTTTCTTTAATCCAGTTTAGGACTGTTCATTCCCCAATAGATAATATGTTGAACATTTTCTCGCAGACCCTTACTGTTGTACTGTTTTTTTCTTCTGGAAACTTCAGTTTTTCTTATTTTTCTTGTCTTTGCATTATGTTTATCTATGAGATATTTCAGCATGACTTTTTTTTCATCCCATGACTTCCTCCAGAAGCTTCAAAGTTCTCTTTGCTGTCACTATATGTCAGAGTTTTGCAATACATCTTCTTGGACTCGGTGCTCATTTTGCAGTTGTATATTGTTCTGATTATCCTACCTGTTTTTTAATACCACACTCCCATTTACTTCCAGATCTTCTGGTCCCCTTATATGCTTTACCATGCATTATCATCTTTTTTTTCCTCTCTGATGTCCACGTAAGTTCTTGTACTAAATTTCTTTTGCACTTCCTTGCTCTAGCATGAATTTCGTTGTTCATGTTTTCTGTGACATCACTTATATGAAAGTAGTATCACTTTGTATAAATTGACAATTGTTGTCAACGGATTCTGGTTCAGGTTCACCCTCAATTAATCTAACTAGACTGCCTAATTCATCAACAAAAAGTTCCCCTAGAGGAGTGTCATCTGAATCTATCTTAAGAAAATGTAAATTTATTTTGTTTCCTGATAAAGGTGGCAGTTCTAAAATAGTATATGCTCATCATCATTTACATTGAACTCAACAACACCACTACTTTTCTCTATCAGAGTTTCTCCAGTATTAAGACATTTCTCATTCCATTGCATACTTAAAACGGTATGTTTTTAACCTGTATTTTTAATTGAACCTAAAACATGAAGCTCCTTTTCAGTGTTTTCAGTATCTAAATAATTAATAATAAATTCAACTTTATTTGTTTGCACAAAATTTGAGGAAAATTGAGATTCATTCTCTTTATCTTCATTTCTCTGAATAGTTTCTGTAGTTAAATTTTGTCCATCTTCTCTAGCCAACGGTACTTGTATTCCCAAAATGTTCAACGTTTTCTGAGCTCTAGAACTCATTTTCTGTTAAAATGAAGATGGGAGAACGCAGTGGTAAGTAATAGATAACAAACTTTTGCTTTAAGTAACTATATTAATAGTACTCCCATTTGAAGATTGCTTCCTACTATTTAAAACCAGGGATTGAAACAAACCTTTAGCAAAGAGAACGCTAATCTGACTGAATGAAAATTTTTACAAAACAGAAAGCTAATAAACCCTCAAATTTAACCAAACAAACCTATCATATTATTTCCCATTCAGTATTTTCGTATTATGGTTTAAATTGTTTCAAACTGTTTAGATAACATTATTATCTATAACATTTCGAGCCCTGATTAAAACTCCTACCTTCACATTCTACAAAGTCTTAATTTACCTAAACTTGTTATAATATGAGTACTTACTAATAAAATGTCAGAATTCTTGATGTACTAATATGAAATACCATGTCACAAACCACTCACTAAATAATCACCTCACAGAATGAAGTTTCCACACAAAATAATCTCTCATTGTACACAAACAACAGCGTAATTTGACATTATTAAGAATGATCGTCAGCTGGAAGAGTGTTTGTTGTTTTTCTAAACCAGATCAACTGTATAATACAATAGCACATCTAATTGGACAAAAATAGACAGCCTAAAACCCGAGATCACAAATGCATCATTTATTATTATAATTGGTTTAGTTATAGGCTACAATCATCTCTCTGATATTGAACCTGGGTTATAAGAAAGAAAATAGCATTACCATTTTTATTGCAATGTACTGAATTTACGGGGTTAAAAGCAACAATTTTCTTAATAAAATCTTGTATGCTGAATTCAGTAAGAAGTTAAGACCTAAGAGTTTTTAAGGTAACACTGTACATTCATAAGCCCTTTTAAGCCCTTCTTTCAGAATAAAATGGAGACTTAAGAGTTTTTAAGGTAACATTTAAACACTTACAAAAATATGAGATTTACATTTCATTAAATATCAGCCTTAATGTAGTGTTCAGATTTACGAGGTTTTAAAAAACAATAGAGAATAAAAAATTGTAATTAAAACACACAAAATTTCAAAATGCATAAAATCAGACTTACAAGGTTTTAGAAGTAGACGACGACATAGCAGTATTGCAGAGCATAGCATTGAGTGTTGTCCACCAACAATGAAACTCAGCTTTTAGGTAGCTTAAATGTAATATTTACTGTATGTTTACACAGTAACCTGCCATTAGCTTCTTTATTCATATCCTGCTCCTTTAATACAGCATATTTAATAAATATCTATAAATACAACTCATACATATGTATAATAAATTAACATTAACTCCATTATGGAACCTTTCCAGCAAACAAAATCAGTAAAAATTTTATTGCATAAAAGAATCTACCATTAACACTGCAATAAATTGATTTTTTCAAGCAGCTCACGTTCTGCATAATAACCTTTCTTTCTTTCAATCATGAAACCTAGCTCTTCTGATACAACATATACATGAGGTAACGTGTCTTTCATTCTTGTATAATAACATTTCTTTTTTTCAATCATGAAACCTAGCACTTCTGATACAACATATACATGAGGTGACGTGTCTTTCATTCTTGTATTATAACATTTCTTTCTTTCAATCATGAAACCTAGCACTTCTGATACAACATAAACATGAAGTAACTTGTCTTTCATTCTTGTATAAAAACATTTCTTTCTTTCAATCATGAAACCTAGCACTTCTGATACAACACAAACATGAAGTAACTTGTCTTTCATTCTTGTATAATAACATTTCTTTCTTTCAATCATGAAACCTTGCACTTCTGATACAACATATACATGAAGTAACTTGTCTTTCATTCTTGTATAATAACATTTCTTTCTTTCATTCGTGAAACCTTGCACTTCTGATACAACATATACATGAAGTAACTTGTCTTTTATTTTTGTATAATAACATTTCTTTCTTATCAATCAGAAACCCTAACACTTCTGATACAACAAACATGAAGTAACTTGCCTTTGATTCTTGTATAATAACATTTCTTTCTTATCAATGACGGACCCTAGCACTTCTGATACAACATATACATGAAGTAACGTGTCTTTCATTCTTGTATAATAACATTTCTTTCTTATCAATCATGAACCCTAGCACTTCTGATACAACATACATGAAGCAACGTGTCTTTCATTCTTGTATAATAACATTTCTTTCTTATCAATGACGGACCCTAGCACTTCTGATACAACATACATGAAGTAACGTGTCTTTCATTCTTGTATAATAACATTTCTTTCTTATCAATCACGAACCCTAGCACTTCTGATACAACATACATGAAGTAACGTGTCTTTCATTCTTGTATAATAACATTTCTTTCTTATCAATGACGGACCCTAGCACTTCTGATACAACATATACATGAGGTGACGTGTCTTTCATTCTTGTATTATAACATTTCTTTCTTTCAATCATGAAACCTAGCACTTCTGATACAACATAAACATGAAGTAACTTGTCTTTCATTCTTGTATAAAAACATTTCTTTCTTTCAATCATGAAACCTAGCACTTCTGATACAACACAAACATGAAGTAACTTGTCTTTCATTCTTGTATAATAACATTTCTTTCTTTCAATCATGAAACCTTGCACTTCTGATACAACATATACATGAAGTAACTTGTCTTTCATTCTTGTATAATAACATTTCTTTCTTTCATTCGTGAAACCTTGCACTTCTGATACAACATATACATGAAGTAACTTGTCTTTTATTTTTGTATAATAACATTTCTTTCTTATCAATCAGAAACCCTAACACTTCTGATACAACAAACATGAAGTAACTTGCCTTTGATTCTTGTATAATAACATTTCTTTCTTATCAATGACGGACCCTAGCACTTCTGATACAACATATACATGAAGTAACGTGTCTTTCATTCTTGTATAATAACATTTCTTTCTTATCAATCATGAACCCTAGCACTTCTGATACAACATACATGAAGCAACGTGTCTTTCATTCTTGTATAATAACATTTCTTTCTTATCAATGACGGACCCTAGCACTTCTGATACAACATACATGAAGTAACGTGTCTTTCATTCTTGTATAATAACATTTCTTTCTTATCAATCACGAACCCTAGCACTTCTGATACAACATACATGAAGTAACGTGTCTTTCATTCTTGTATAATAACATTTCTTTCTTATCAATGACGGACCCTAGCACTTCTGATACAACATATACATGAAGTAACGTGTCTTTCATTCTTGTATAATAACATTTCTTTCTTATCAATGACGGACCCTAGCACTTCTGATACAACATACATGAAGTAACATGTCTTTCATTCTTGTATAATAACATTTCTTTCTTATCAATCATGAACCCTAGCACTTCTGATACAACATACATGAAGTAACATGTCTTTCATTCTTGTATAATAACATTTCTTTCTTATCAATCATGAACCCTAGCACTTCTGATACAACATATACATGAAGTAACGTGTCTTTCATTCTTGTATAATAACATTTCTTTCTTATCAATCATGAACCCTAGCACTTCTGATACAACATATACATGAAGTAACGTGTCTTTCATTCTTGTATAATAACATTTCTTTCTTATCAATGACGGACCCTAGCACTTCTGATACAACATATACATGAAGTAAGGTGTCTTTCATTCTTGTATAATAACATTTCTCTCTTATCAATGACGGACCCTAGCACTTCTGATACAACATATACATGAAGTAACGTGTCTTTCATTCTTGTATAATAACATTTCTTTCTTATCAATCATGAACCCTAGCACTTCTGATACAACATACATGAAGTAACGTGTCTTTTATTCTTGTATAATAACATTTCTTTCTTATCAATCATGAACCCTAGCAGTTTTGATACAACAAACATGAAGTAACTTGTCTTTCATTCTTGTATAATAACATTTCTTTCTTATCAATCATGAACCCTAGCACTTTTGATACAACAAACATGAAGTAACTTGTCTTTCATTCTTGTATAATAACATTTCTTTCTTATCAATCATGAACCCTAGCACTTTTGATACAACAAACATGAAGTAGCTTGTCTTTCATTCTTGTATAATAACATTTCTTTCTTATCAATCATGAACCCTAGCACTTTTGATACAACAAACATGAAGTAACTTGTCTTTCATTTTTGTATAGTAAAATTTCTTTCTTATCAATGATGGACCTTAGCACTTCTGATACAATATACATGAATTAACTTGTCTTTCATTCTTGTATAATAACATTTCTTTCTTATCAATGACTGACCCTAGCATTTCTGATACAGCATACATGAATTAACTTGTCTTTTATTATTGTATAATAACATTTCTTTCTTTCAGTCATTAAACCTAGCACTTCTGATACAACAAACATGAAGTAACTTGTCTTTCATTCTTGTATAATAACCCCTCTCTCTCCCTCCTCTCTCTTCTTCTCTCCCCCTCCCCCTCTCTCCCTGTCACTCTCTCACTAGAAAACCTTTTTCTGTGCCTGTGTTACTAATGCTGAATACTTTTCTACACTGTAGTATGTCCATATGTGAAAGAAATCTGTGTTGTTCATTCATTGTTAGCTATAAATGTATTGCAAGGTTGTGCACCATATTTGCGGCAAATAGAAAACAATATTTGTGTAAAGTTTGGAAAGTGGTAAAGTTTTCTGAAATCAAAGGTCATATACAATATTTCCACTGCATCTCATGCTTAAAAGTCAGATCAGGTTAAATGGAGTGCACAGTTGTCACATGTGCAACTTGTATGCTTGCAACTTGTATGCTTGTATGCTTGCAACTTGGACACTCAGCTGCAATCAATCTACCAATCTAATGTTATCTTGTGAATGATAGATCACCAAATATTGAAATAACTACACTGCTATTGAAGGCTAATGCAACACATTTAATATTCACCTGAGTGTTACATCTTGCCTTTGTATATTCAGTACTTGAAATAAATGTTTAACAATTTTACAGGTATAAAAATGTATGCTATCAAACAAATGTGGAGATATAAAATGATAAATGCTTTAAGTTGGAATGGTATCATCACTGTTTACCCTTGTTGTCCTGAGGATCAGTGCTCACTGAAGGAATACTTAATGAGTCATAATCCAAAATAACATACCATTAAGTTATTATAAATGGTGTAGAATAACACTTATTTCTTCATACCTGGTCTTGGTTTGTGATCTGAACTGGAGTCATTAACGATTTCATCTTCATTGTCACAAAATGCATTATCATTTTCATGTTACAGAACTGTGTATGTGATCTGTTACAGTGGTTCCCCTATTAGTATCGTTCCTTTCTGAAACACACACATAAATCATAAAGTAGTATCCTCTTAATTACTGTAAAGCCATGGTTAAATGTTATCCTTTAGAGGATAAGTTCAAGACGAAATGAATGCTAGATTTTCTTACCTGGGAATGGTGTATAAGTTTATCTTCATTTACATTGGTTCCATTCTGATCATCTTCTACCAAAATGTTGCTAGCATTGGCATCTTCAATGTCACTTTATGTTAAATTATCAATTATATTGAGAGCTAGTTTCACTAGCTTCCTTCCATTTTGTTACTGCATATGTCACATTAATGGCAAAATGCTATGACAATGATCGCTTTTAAACTATATTTGCAGTACGTACCAACCCCCACAAAACAGTGATAATTAACCATGGCAAGCAGATGTTATTTCCAATGTTAACATCTTTCAAATTAAAAATTTGTGACACCTTCTTCCATGTAACAATGTAGTGCTATTTAGATATAACACTTTCTGCAAACAAAATATCTCAACATCTGACATCTAGAGGATTTTCATAATACTATAAGATAGAGAATGAGTTATTGAAAAAAGAAAACACAAATCGAAAAAAATAAGTTGACAAGGTCTTCCTTTGTTATGCTCCATGTGTAAGTAAATAATATTAAAAGAACACACAAAATAGTAATAACAATATTATGAAATCACATATAATAGTAATAGTTGGGGCATTGGAAAAAAATTAAGAAAATGCGGTTTTACTAATAAATTGTTTTAAGCTGATTTTGTGTATAGTGGAGTTCAAGATTGATTTGTTACATGCACCAGAAAATGTTGTGATTCTTAGAATGAGGAGGAGGCAAGCATAGGCCCTTGGGCCGTAGTGACTTCTAATCAAACCAATGGGTCCTGTGTTTACTAGACTTAATCGGAAGTTAATTCAGATAAGGAATGTATGTAGGAGGATAGTGCTTTATTAGGGGGTCAAGGAATAAGTAATGCCTCCTATTAATGCCTTTTTTTTTCTCCTAAACTAAGAGATTAAAGTGAACAATTTGAACTTGCTGCAATTCCTCCAACCTTCATCTCTACTCCACTGTAATAGCAAGTTCCTACATCACGCGGTGGCAGCACTGCTACCTGTTGAAAAACGCTGACATCAATGTTCATATTAGACAGCTTTCTGTCTTTGAATTCTTGAATATGGAAGGTGAAACGTTCATTCGCATTCATGAAAGACTCACAAAGTTGTATGGTGATGCAACAATGGATGTCAGCATGGTTGGAAGATGTATGCATCGCTGTAACAAAGCTCAAGGGCCAACGCCATTGGCTGATGAACAGTGGAACAGCAAACCCGTGACTGTAGTGACTCCATGAACATTGAGTAACTGGATGAATTATGTCACGTTACGTCCCTCAGTAAAGGCAGTGTAGTGACAATTATTCATGAACTGGGATACTCAAAAGTTTGTTCACGGTGGGTGCCTGTAATGTTAATGGACCAGAATAAGGAGACTTGGAAAACAATAGCCTCCAAACACTTGCAGCACATCCATTTGGTGGGAGATGAGTTTCTGGACAAAATTGTGACTGAAGACGAAACGTGGGTTCATATTTTTGAACCAGAATCAAAGAGACAGTTCATGGAATGACATCACACAACCTCACCAAAGCAGAAAAGGTTCAAAATTGTGCCATTGGCAGGCAAAGTGGTGGTGCCCATGTTATGGGATACAGAGTATGTGATTCTGGTGGATGTTCTGCTTTTCCATGAGAATACAAAACCACACACACCTATCGTCAAGCTTATCAAGTGATTGTGAACATTGGATAGGAAGTATTGCCTCATCTTCCATACAGAACTGACCTAGCACCATCAGACATCCATCTGTTTGGGCCATTAAAGGAAGCTCATTGTGGGATTCACTTTCAAGTTGAGGAGGCTGTAAAACATCTGTGCGATAATGGCTAGAAGTAAAACCATGCATTTTACCACACAGAAATACATGCCCTGGTTAAAAGACTAAAACTGTGGAAAAGGATGGGGGATTACATTGAAAAGTGACAATTTAATCCTCAATGTTATGGCTTTCATGCTGTGTAATCAAAGCTTAAGTTTCATGCAAATTATAAGAGAGAAAAAAATAGGAGGCATTAGTTATTGACTGAGTCTCATACATACAATGAAATGCCACCAGCACTTACTGCTACATCTCTTGAAATCCTTATGGCTCATGCAGCTCCATAACAAAGCTTTTTGAACAATCAACATCTGTGCATATGTAATAGGATAAAATGATTCCACAATGACATAGCATTTTATTTTTTAAAATTTGCTTTTTACTTTTGCATGGCCGAAGTACTACATAATTATCTTGTGTTCTTTTATATTAATGAGTTACAAAATAAAAGTATTGCAGCGCTGATAAGTTTTTAGTTGCCACTAGCACTTTTAATTAGGAAGTTATTTATGCTTTAATTGGAACAGGAAATGGATATTTATTAATATTCCAGTACTCATTTGTGAAGTATCTGGTACAAATGCTGAATCAGTATTTGGTATTTAAGATAACAGAATTCACTTTAAACAAGTTTCTTTAGATTTTACTTGATTTGAGTATTGGTTTGTATTTGACAGGAAGTGTCCCCTATATCACATTCACCAAGTGCATCAGGTATCTACTTAAAAATCTGACTCTGTTGTTTGTTTTTAGGTATTTGAATGAAGGTTAAGTTGGACACTACAGCAACAGTGATTCTGAAATGCAGTCCAAATGAAAATGACAGAAGGTTCTCTGGTATTGGACATTGGCTCACCAAAAGGGTAAAGGTCTCCTGTTTTAAATCCTCCAATGAAGATTAAAGGCAAAACTGTGGTACACAGTGACAGTGAATCAGAAAACAAAATGAAAGTCAAAGAAGAGGAAAGACCGCCTATTATAGATCTTGTGAGAAAGATTAAAAGTGAAACAGAAGTACACAGTGACGGTGTGGCAGAAAACAAACTGAAAATTAAAGATGACGGTGTGGTGTTGGTTATTGACTTATGTGACGAAGAAAGTCTACCTTCTTTGGATACAATAAAGACTAAGAATAACAATGATGTATATGGAATGGTCTCAGAAATGGTCTCAGGAATGGAGATTGAAGAAGAAACCTGGTGGCAGGAAAGTACATCAATAGAAGGGAAATCACAGCCAGAAGCATCGTCTGTTTCAGATCTTCAGGTGTACAGTGAAATTAAGGTAAGTTGTTCGCAGAACAAACCAAACTGACATTTTATTACAGTTTTATAAGATTGCTGAATAAACAGTTAATGTGTTAAGAAATACTTGATGTTATATGTAAGTTGACCAGCCACATTCAAATAAACATGTTGTGTGTGCAGGACATTCAAGTCAGAAAGAAGATTGTTGAATTCTCCTTCTGCGAATATATGTAAACTTGCATATAGTGAACGTTATGTACATTTGAGGTGTTTTGTTACAGGATGTGGCAAATGAGGACTTTCCTGCAACAGAATCAACAAGGTAAGATGAAGGGCCCTGTACCCCCTCCTCATCACTGTTTCAGATGATTTATGCCTTTGTGTTGCTCTTTGATTCCGTAGTGATCAATGTTCTGGGATATCAAGGGCGTTATACAAGGTCTGTTTAAAAAATTCTGGAACATTCGTAATTTCGCACCAATGGAGTGTTGGAGTGAAATGCGGTTGGCATCCCTGCACATGCCTGGTTTAATGTGTAACTGCCGAAAGTTTCATTATTCTGTGTCTGTTAGTTATTGTTCAGTGCCGTATTGAGTAAAATGTTGTGTCGCACAGTTTGTGAATTTTGAGGTGGCAGAGTTAGAGGAGCAATGCGTCTGCAGTAAATTTTGTGTGAAACTCAAGAAGACCTTAACAGAGACACACCAAATGATACAGGAAGCCTACAGTCATGAGTGCTTAAGCCATACTCAGTGTTACGAATGATTCACGTGGTTTAAAAATGGCCAGATGGAAGTTAAAAATGACCCTTGTTCAAGACGCCGTGCAACATCTACCGACGATGCTCATGTCAGGAACATCAGCAAAATTGTGCACGCCAATGGACCACTGACTATTGGGATGTGTTGCGACGCCTGTGAGAAAATGTGAGAAGGAAACGGCCTGAAATGTGGCGAGACAACTCATGGCCCTTGCATCACGATAATGCACCCACACATTCATCCCTGTTGGTGCGTAACTATTGCACAAAAAGCGATATCACTGTACTGCTTCATCCTCCGTACTCTCCAGAACTGGCCCCTGCAGACTTCTTTTTATTTCCAAAGTTGAACACCCCGTTGAAAGACGAAGATTTGTAACGATAGATGAGATAAAAGAAAATTTGCAGACGGCACTTTGTGCGAACGAGAATGAGATGTACCAAGACAGCTTCCTGAAGTGGAAATGGGAGAGCTGTTTCAATTGTGGAGGAGACCATGCACAATAAGTAAAAGCTAGGCCTACAAAAATGTTGTGGACAAAGATCCGTAATTTTTTGAACAGACCTTGTACTTACGTTGTTGATACTGGCACTATTCACCACCCACCTGATATCACAGCAGCAAATGGGCTATATATTTAAAATACAGGTATCCTATTTTAAGGAAATACACTTGTCATAACTATCAAAAATTGGGAGCTTGCATGAAAATGTACTTATGCTCACATATGAATTATTCTGATAATATCAGGAAGTAAAGATAAAAGCCTTAAATATCATTGTATTGCAATTTGATCTGCAAAGGAGCCATGGGAGAAAATAATGCATCCTTATTGGTCTGGTATCACTGTCTATGTTGCAAAATAATGAATTATGTTGCGCTATGTAAAATGCAGAAACTATGTATCTCTCTTGTAGTTAAATGCAAGTTTTATGTGGCAGAATGTTTTCAATCAACATGAATTCTGATCAAATGTTGAAGCTGAAAGTTTCCAAATTGTGTATAGTTCCTCTGTACACAAATACATTGCATACCTCCAGGAAACTGTTTGTTCATGTGCTAAAAAAGTGTAATCAAGAAGAAAATGATTTTGCCATGGCCAAGGAATGTCAAATATATTTTAGAGAATTCTACAGTGTCAAAAGTCTACCAGTAATGAAAGTTAATTAAACAAACATAAAAATAAATAAATTTGCTTGATGCATAATGCAAGTAATTAAAAAAAAAAGGAAGGTAATTTAAGCTTTTGGCCATAATGGTCAGGAAAATTCTCCCTCTCTATCATCCCGTAAGCGAAGATTGCAGATCGATTTGATCAGTTGATTTTGCTAGTTTTATTTGCTATTTAGTTATTACCTACCTTAATGTGATCCACTGTAATTCACGTCACAGCATAAGGGTAACCTCAAGAATCAGTGAATCACCATGTGTTCCTTTCATGATTTTAGTTTTATAGATGCAGATTTTTCCCCAACATTCTTGAATTAGTCACATTATATGCATTACGGCAACGGCACAGAAAATGTCTTCCGACAAACTATACCTTGGGCATTTGTTTCAGACGGAAAGAATCAATAATATTAGTACATAGTGTGTATAGGTAGAACAGGGTCACTAAATTTAGATATTCTTTTTTTTCTGTTTTCTTTGTTTGTTGTTTCTTGAAGTTTAATATCCTTTAACTGGGTAGTCTGTATAGAAAGGACTTCTTTATTTATAAAGAGAGGTTAAACATTCAGTGCATTTGTGAGGCATCTAGTAGCCATACTAGACAATGAAAAAAACAGGAAACAAACAAAAGTGGAGCTGAAGAGATGCTTGTGTTCTGTAGGATTGAGAAATACATGTAAAAGAGGTTATATGTGTGAATAAAGATGAATGAGATCTATCTATCACTTTGAATGTTCTGGGGCTGAAGTGTGAATGTCTGATTGCAATAAATTTGTAATTGGAATGGTTTTTAGTAAGGTGTTTTTATGCCTTCAGTTAAGATGGGAGAAAAGTCTGGTTTCAAAATTATTGCTTGCAACAGAATGAATTTAAATTTTGACTTAAGCTTGTAGGACAGAATCATGCTGCATACTGTGATTTGTGCAGAAAAAAATTTGATATCAGAAAAGTTAGGAATATATAATGTCTCTTAATATGCAACAGGAAAAACCACAATGCGTTATTAAGAGTATCGCATCAGTTGTACAAACTAAGTTACACTTCAGTGTGATGGGTTACACAAACATGAAAGAAAAACAGTAAAAGAATATTTCTTTGCCTCATCTTCAAAAGATACGAACTATAGAAGTGCAGGAATGTACAATTGCAGATAGTTCTACTGACAACAAACTGAGTTATCTAAATTATAGCAATGTAACAAAAGTTACAAACTGTAGAAGTGCAGGAATGTAAAATTGCAAATAGTTCTACTGGCAGCAAACTGAGTTATCTAAATTCTAGCAATGTAACGAAAGATACAAACCGTAGAAGTGCAGGAATGTACAATTGCTGATAGTTCTACTGACAACAAACTGAGTTATCTAAATTATAGCAATGTAACACAACATACAAACTATAGAAGTGCAGGAATGTACAATTGCAGATAGTTCTACTGGCAGCAAACTGAGTTATCATAAATTCTAGCAATGTAACAAAAGTTACAAACTGTAGAAATACAGGAATGTACAATTGCAGATACTTCTACTGACAGCAAACTGAGTTATCATAAATTCTAGCAATGTAACAAAAGTTACAAACTGTAGAAATACAGGAATGTACAATTGCAGATATTCTACTGACAACAAATTGAGTTATCTAAATTCTAGCAATGTAACACAACATACAAACTATAGAAGTGCAGGAATGTACAATTGCAGACATTTCTACTGACAACAAATTGAGTTATCTAAATTTTAGCAATGTAACACAACATACAAACTATAGAAGTGCAGGAATGTACAATTGCAGACATTTCTACTGACAACAAATTGAGTTATCTAAATTCTAGCAATGTAACACAACATACAAACTATAGAAGTGCAGGAATGTACAATTGCAGACACTTCTACTGACAACAAATTGAGTTATCTAAATTTTAGCAATGTAACACAAAATACAAACTGTAGAAGTGCAGGAATGTACAATTGCAGACATTTCTACTGACAACAAATTGAGTTATCTAAATTTTAGCAATGTAACACAACATACAAACTGTAGAAGTGCAGGAATGTACAATTGCAGACACTTCTACTGACAACAAACTGAGTTATCTAAATTCTAGCAATGTAACACAACATACAAACTGTTGAGGTGCAGGAATGTACAATTGCAGATAGTTCTACTGGCATCAAACTGAGTTATCTAAATTTTAGCAATGTAACAAAAGTTACAAACTGTAGAAGTGCAGGAATGTACAACTGCAGATGGTTCCACTTGCAGCAAACTGAGTTATCTAAATTCTAGCAGGGTAACAAAAGTTACAAACTGTAGAAGTGCAGGAATGTACAACTGCAGATGGTTCCACTTGCAGCAAACTGAGTTATCTAAATTCTAGCAGGGTAACAAAAGTTACAAACTGTAGAAGTGCAGGAATGTACAATTAGTTCTACTGGCAGCAAACTGAGTTATCTAAATTCTAGCAATGTAACAAAAGTTACAAACTGTAGAAGTGCAGGAATGTACAATTAGTTCTACTGGCAGCAAACTGAGTTATCTAAATTCTAGCAATGTAACAAAAGTTACAAACTGTAGAAGTGGAGCAATGTACAATTAGTTCTACTGACAGCAAACTGAGTTATCTAAATTCTAGCAATGTAACAAAAGTTACAAACTGTAGAAGTGGAGCAATGTACAATTAGTTCTACTGACAGCAAACTGAGTTATCTAAATTCTAGCAATGTAACAAAAGTTACAAACTGTAGAAGTGGAGCAATGTACAATTAGTTCTACTGACAGCAAACTGAGTTATCTAAATTCTAGCAATGTAACAAAGGTTACAAACTGTAGAAGTGCAGGAATGTACAATTGCAGATGGTTCCACTTGCAGCAAACTGAGTTATCTAAATTCTAGCAATGTAACAAAAGTTACAAACTGTAGAAGTGCAGGAATGTACAAATGCAGATGGTTCCACTTGCAGCAAACTGAGTTATCTAAATTCTAGCAATGTAACAAACGTTACAAACTGTAGAAGTGCAGGAATGTACAAATGCAGATGGTTCCACTTGCAGCAAACTGAGTTATCTAAATTCTAGCAATGTAACAAAACATACAAACTCTAGAAGTGCAGGAATGTACAATTAGTTCTACTGGCAGCAAACTGAGTTATCTAAATTCTAGCAATGTAACAAAACATACAAACTGTAGAAGTGCAGGAATGTACAATTAGTTCTACTGGCAGCAAACTGAGTTATCTAAATTCTAGCAATGTAACAAAAGTTACAAACTGTAGAAGTGCAGGAATGTACAAATGCAGATGGTTCTACTGACAACAAGCTGAGTTATCTAAATTCTAGCAATGTTACACAACATACAAACTGTAGAAGTGCAGGAATGTACAATTGCAGACACTTCTACTAACAACAAGTTGAGTTATCTAAATTTTAGCAATGTAACAAAAGTTACAAACTGTAGAAGTGCAGGAATGTACAATTGCAGATGGTTCTACTGACAACAAATTGAGTTATCTAAATTCTAGCAATGTAACACAACATCCAAACTGTAGAAGTGCAGGAATGTACAATTGCAGACACTTCTACTGACAACAAATTGAGTTATCTAAATTCTAGCAATGTAACAAAAGATACAAACTGTAGAAGTGCAGGAATGTACAATTGCAGATAGTTCTGCTGGCAGCAAACTGAGTTATCTAAATTTTAGCAATGTAACAAAAGATATAAACTGTAGAAGTGCAGGAATGTAAAATTGCAGATAGTTCTACTGGCAGCAAACTGAGTTATCTAAATTCTATCAATGTAACAAAAGATACAAACTGTAGAAGTGGAGCAATTTACAACTGAGCCATCTAAAGTCTAGACAATACTAGACGAGCCTATAAGGCCAAACAGATAGAATTCAGTGCCAAAACTCCAAAGGAAGTTGATTGAATGTGATGTAAATATAATTGTAATGAGAATTTAATTGTTTATGACAAAGAGAATTTGCTGAGATTACTGGGAACTAGAGGACTATAACAGAAAAAAGGACTTTATGTCTTATAAAGGTGCTTGCGCTAGGGCACAGAAGAAACAAGCAAAATAACGACAGAGAGCATACAAATGTAACATATATTTAAATATATATTAAGAGTCCTATATTAAAACATACTTCACTTATGTCAGATGGTTAAGATCTGGAAATGTCTTTTTTTTTGTTTTGTTTTGTTTTTGTTTTTTAAAACAAAAAACTTAAGGAAATCAACACATCAAAGGAAACAGATAACAAAGATTGGAAATGTAAAAAAAATGTATATATAATCCATGGGCTTTTAATAAATTTGAGAAGGCTTTTAAGGGATTTAATATTAGATTGGCTCCCCAAATCAAATAGATTTTTAATAATTTACTCCACAAAACTCTCAAAAATGGTGACCCATTCAAAATGAAATCACAACTTACCAAATTAACTATGAGAAATTTTGCATAAAGAAAACTATAAGAAATTTAAACACCAGTTTGAAGGAACACCAAAGAAATATCAATAACGTACAAACAGATGTCAGCAATGGCTCACAACTTTTGATAGGATAATCAGGAAAATGGACAAGATATTACATTCTTAAAACCTGTAACTTCAGCATTACAATTGGAAATTTGGGAAAAGATTTATATTTACAAGAAAGAAAATAATTTGTTGATCTTTGCGATCCTACTGCCAAACGAACTAATGAAGTTGTATAGAACTAGAGGGCATTAAGGTCACAGTGCATTAGATGAGGTCACCAAACAACTGAGGATGGCGTTGAATGTATCCAAAAAACATTTCCTGGTCTTATCCATCTAACATAAGAGAAGTATGCTGTAATACGTGACTCATTATGTATTTTAATATGTATATTACTTCTTTTTCAACAGCACTTCGACTCTTAATAATTTTAAGAAATTTAAATGCAAACTAGTTTTTATTTTACAATAATGGGATTCAGAAGAGGGAGTGTTTATAAATGCTCTGTGTGTTAGCAATGATCCTCTCAAAAAGGCTACGGAAAGGAGAAATGCTTCTGTTTCTTTTTCTTATCAAGAAATGAGGGGAAACATTCTCAACCAATAAACTGTCAGAAGATGATGTGAAATAAGTAAAAGGTCCCATTAAGAGCTTTCCAAAAAAGGATTCTAACTACATACCTAAGTCATCTCCAAGGAAATATCTAGACAGTGATTCTTCAGTAGCTAAAATGTATTCACTCTTTGAAGAAATTTGTTATGAAAGAGGTGGAAAACCTCCCAGTTTGACCATATATAGAGTAGTTAACTTACATTCGAACCCATTCACGGCCTCTCTCTTCTTCACTACTCCCGCACCAGCTGCCGGAACTTTGGATGGCAATGCCCGCTAGAAAGTGTGCTGGTGCCAACTCTCATTGGTATTGCTGTCATTCAGTGCGCCTCTGTCGTGCAGTAAACATGGTGTGTCACTTATCTGTGGAAGAATGTGTGTTTATTGGTAAAGTTTACATCAAACATGAATCTGCTCACGGTGTGCGCAGGGAGTTTGTTGAAAAGTTTCCAAACTCTCCACCACCTGCAAGCTCAACCGTACAGGCGATGGTAAATAAATTTTTAAGCTTCGGGTTTGGTGTTGGACAAGAAACATTCGAGTAAGAGGTGAGTGTTAACTGAAAATAAACTGGATGACATTGGTGCCACTTTGGAGTGTTCACCTTGAAAATTGCTGAAAAAACTAGTGCAGCAAACAGGTGTATCTCGATCTTCTGTGAGAAATGCTACACGTCTGTTGAAACTGAAGCCCTATTGCTACACACGAGTGCAAGCGTTAAAGCCAAATGATCCCGCTAAACGTGTGAATTATTGTAACTGGTTTTTCCATTCCGTGGAAAGGGGTTTCATTGACCCACAGTTTTGTATTTCACTGATGAAGCTTGATTTCATTTAAGTGGACATGTGAATACTCACAACAGTCAATACTGGGCTTCAGAAAAACCTGTGCTACTGGTTTATGATCAGAAAATTGGAGTGTGGTGTGCCATAAGTGCTAGAAGAATAATACCCCCATATTCTTTGATGAAACAAATGCAGAGCCATAACTCAGGTTTATTTTGAGGCCATTTTATTTTATTTTTGTTTATTTTGCGGCTTGACAGAAGAAGAGAAATCGTTGGTTCATTGCAACAAGATTCTGCAAGAGCACTTACGGCTGCCGAATCATTACATGCAATAAGAGAGGTGTTTGATGACAGAATAATTAGTGTTGATTTGTGGCCCCCGCATTCTCCTGACCTAACAAAATGTGATTTTTATTTATGGGGTACTTTGAAAGACAAAGTGTATCATTCCAATCCTCACACACTACAGGAACATAGAGAAAACATTTGCAAGAAATCACAAGAATTCCTGCTGCTGAGCTTCAGAGAGTGAGCAAGAATATTTACATGAGGTATGCTGCCTGTTAGAGAGCAGAAGTTCAACATTTCCAGCATCTATTGTAAGGTAAGGATTTTAAAGTCTGCCTCTGCCGGCATAATTTCCCCAGCGACTGCCGGCTGTCTGCCACGGTAGAGAGAAGGCCGCAAGTGTTTTGAATATAATTTAACTATCCTTTATAACAGAATATTCCATGGGGAATACAATTGCTCTTTTTTCAAACTGATAAAAGGATCATGTTCTATCTGCACAGAGTATAATGATGCCTGCAAGAACAATACAGGGAGCATAAAAGGAAGCAAATGAGAGCAGAGCATTTGACAAGCTAAGGGCAATTACTGATACATATTTTGTGGGCATGTCCATTGATCTTAAGAGCATTCTGCAGATTCCATCACGTGATGTGTCACCAATATACTGCAGCAGGAAGTTTTGTTGTTACAGTCTAACCATATACAAAGCAGCACTTCCATACAAAGTATTTTGCTATACCTAGCACAAGGTAGATGGAAAGAAAGGCAATGTAGAAATTGGAACTTGTCTTTACAATTTTTAACTACTCTACATGACAATGTTATTGAGGTACCCTTTCTGGCACATGTGGTGATCAGAACCAAAACCAGAATATTACTGCACCAAAGATATATCTAATTCACGCAACTCACTTTGAAATAATTGAGCAAAACTTTTTGGAATTTGAACATTCATTGATGGAGTGTGACAGCATGCACAGTGATATTGAGTCACAGAAAATAATGTATATAATGCATGACTGGACCTTCAAGGCAGCTAGCTCAGATAGGGAAAAAGATGCTCTTCCATATAAATACAGGAACTTGAGTTTGACGACTTCCTTGATCTGTCAGTCTCTCTGAAACCTGCTACAAAACAATAGGCACTGAAGAAACTAAAATAAATTTGTTAAAGGTTCAACGTTTCCACTTTGAAAAACAATAAAAGATAACTCCTGGCATTATATTTTTTACATACTGTCACTCAGGAGATTATTCTCAAATCAATGCCTATGGTCATGGACGTTTCCCAATTCCTTCTATTTCAAAGGCCTACAATGCACCTTTTCCTGTCTCTGAACCTAAGTACCATGATATAATGCAGTTATGTGATAAGGGAGATATAACATAAGAGTTTTATACTTGGTACACATCCCTTCCAAAATCAGTAATTTTAAATAATGTAAATGCAGAACCAAGCCAGAAAATAGATTCAGTAAATAACAATAGTTTTATTCCTTTAAATGTTGATTAATTTCTGTTTGATTTCATTCAAATTTTTCTCTAGCAACGTCAGATAGGTGTGTAACCCTATAATGGAAGAGATTATTAATATTGTTTGCATTTTTGTATAATTATTGAGTGAACTAATAAAATTCAGGATGTAAGCAAACAAATTTCATTAAATCATCATCACTGGCTGAACTTAAGTCACACATCAAAAAACATTTTTTTGGTGAGAAAAATCAGCAAGTCCAAAATTTCCCAATTAAGAGTTTACAGGAAACTTTTTATATCAAGTTTTAAATGTATAAATTAAGTTACTCCCTGAGAAAGAAGTCTTTAACCAATTTTTACTGTTGTTCATGACTGCTTAAATTGGCTGTATCTTAAATCTATGATTTAGACTAAGTGCCTTTTGCCTGAATACCGACATCTACTGGAAATAGTGTCTGAAGTCCTCTTCATTCTGAATGAGTTTTGGTAAAGTCTAAGAGAGAGAAATAAATTACCTCTCAAAAAGGTGTACATCCCAAAGCACAGTTTTTTTGGTGTTGGCTATTTCCTAGATACTCCTTGTTATTTGTTTGAATCCTCAGATACTTCTCAAATGCGAAGTCAGTATCCATTTTTTCTCATGGTCGTGCAAAGAGCATGCAATTGCAAAGCCATCCCAGATCAATGCACTGTTTAAATATCCTACTATTCTGGATTAACAAGATGTAGCTAGAATAATAAGCTTTTGTGAAAGTAGTTTGTATAAAAGCAACTAGTAAAACTCACGTAAATGTAACACACAAGATATTTATTATGTTGACAAAGGATGATTGTACTACCCACTTGGAAGCTATAAGTTGTAAAATAACCTTGGTAGCCAAAAGGTTTAACCATTATAATGGAGTATTTTAAATTGAGAGATTGGGACTTCTACTATAGCAAATATTGCTTGCCATTTCATGGTTACTCATGCTATAAAAATATCAAAACCATTCAACTGTCAGTTTCCAGATAATTTTTCTTCAATATAAATATGCCTTTCTGAGTTAGTGATAATCACATGCCAGCAAATCTGCTGGAGAAAGTCAGTACATGCAAGGCTTAGATGGCACTCTGTGTGTTCCATAAATGAAGGTCCTGTGAAGTATTTATCATTCTGGGCATTTTAGAATGTGTTTTCTGTCAGGACCATGACATCTTGAGGTTTAATTAACCAGAAATATTGGTTTTGAGAAATTCAGAAATGATTGTTGCATTGCACTACATGAATGATGTGATGGAGACAAAGCATATGTTCAAACACAATATATGGCCCACACAAACATAGCACTGTCTGCTTCAATTTTATATTTTGTAGCAAATGTTTTGAACAATTGAAAATATATATATTTCTTGCAACATTTCTGATTTAATAGCTCACAGTTTTTCTTCATGTTTACACTGTACTTCTTTCTAGGTAGAGGAAGTACAGTATGTAACCCAAAAGTTTGATAAGTAGCACTTTCACCCAACATAAACACCAAAAGCACTATTGTGAGTAATCAGAATCTTTTGGAAGTTTTGTTTCTCCCCACTTCCAGAACACACTGGAATGTGCTGTGGAAATTTTCAAGGGCTATAGAAGTGAGTGCTTTTACAAGTGAGTCATTGAGTATTTCTGGTGTAATGAAAGATGCTGTTCTCCAAGTGAGTTTGTGATGTGCAGAGAGTGCTGCTGCTGCAAGAGATTAGAAATGTCTTGCATCCGATCCTCCAGAGGTTGTACCCTCCAGAAGAAGAGACTGCAGTGAGAGTATTTCAATTTGACAGTGAAAAGTTGAGCTAGTTCACATTAGTGAGTGAAGTGATAGCGAGAAGTTAATGAAGAGACACATAGAGACTAGATAAGTTTCTCTCGTTCTCTTTCTTTCTATATATACATACACAGTGCCTTATTTTCGACTCCTGGCCGGCAGCTTGGCGGATGTGGATGTATGCGCACAGTGCTTCTAACCGTTGTTCTGCTTACACTCCACGTATCCGTGCATGTGTGAGTTCATGTTTTGTTCTTTGCGGTTAAAGTGTGATATTGCTGTCATAATGCCAAGAAGTGCATTTGCTTCAGAACATTGTATCTCATGTATGATTCCTACATACGAGCAGAGTCTTGTAGACACGTGACACGGTTAAGAAACACAAAGTAACTCGCCATGTTCTTACAGAGGAAAAACTCGGTGAGATAGGACAAGGTTAGAACATAGCCCAAAAAAATCTCTGAGTAGGCTATCACAGGAAACAGGAGTTTCATAATTCTTGGCTTGGAAAGCTACTGAATGTTTAAAACTAAAACCTTATAAGATAACCATAGTTCAGGAACTGTAACCACATGATACTGTGAGTGGATTAAACTTCTGCATTTGTGTGTCGGGTAAAGTTAATGATGGTTCTATGGACTCAAAGCTAATTTTTTTTCACAGACGAAGCATGGTTTTCTTTAAATGGGCATGTGTTAAAACAACAGATACTGGAGTGCAGAAGAACACGATATATTATACAAAATGTCATTGCATGACCAGCAAATTGGTGTTTGATGTGCAGTGAATGCATACTGAATTATAGGGCCTATATTCTTTGAGGATACAGTTAATGACAATGGGACAGGGATACAATAATCATGGAATATTTGTGTGACGTTGAATGCACACAGGCATATTTTCAACAAGACTCTGCTACAGTACATACACCTGATATCTCATTGAAATTAATTGTGGATATTTTGAAAATAGGGTCATCAGTAAAGGACTATGCCCACCGCGCTCCCCAGACCTTGTGTGTTAATGGAAATTTTCTTAAAAGCGTGAGAGATGCATGGCAGTAGAAGGACATAATTTCCAACACCTTCTGTAATAAAGGTATGTGGTTATTGTATGCATGTAAATCTATGCGCTTGTATTGCTGGCAGGCTATACGCAGGAGTTCAGGGCCTGTGAAGATTCAACTCGGCTGGCAGCAGCAGCAGGCCGCAAAGCAAATGGCCAGGAGTCGGAAATAAAAAACTGTATATATATTATCATGAGGCATAAAATGTAGGTATTTTAAATAATATTTGTGTCAAGTCACCATTCTTTTGTGTCTTAGGAAGTTGGGAAAAATATGCAATACCAAGCAAAAATAAAAACCTGTTAATTAGCATTCTGGTATTGCCTCAATCTCCTGTATCCTGTTGGGAACAATTGTCATTAACACATTTCTGGCAAATACTTTCTTGATTAAGGTGAAGTGGATAAAGGTTTTTATGTCTGGTTTGTAGAACAAATTTGAAATTAAGTTACAGTGGTTAAAGAAAGCTGTTGATTATAACACATAAGATTCTTCCTTTAATGTACAGGTGAACTGCATATGTCAGAGGCTCTGTGGTTATTGGAAGCCAGTTTGTTATTTAATTGTTTGTAGATGTGGAAATGTCTCTTGTCATTGAAAATAGAAAAGATAGTATCACAGTAATGGATACTTAGTATATATTGAAAATTTCCTTCCGTTTTACTTATGTATATTGTGATGAAGCCAGCTACTGATGTCATTGTCTAGCTGATAAAGAGGCATTGGAGAGTTTCCAGCTGATGTAAAGAATCTTACGAAAGGCCTTCTAGCCATAATGTGACTGTTATATTGTTCTTGAGCTTTCCAGAAAATTCAGCAGCCATACATAAACAAACACTCTAATGGGTAGTCGAGTCAGTGGTGATAGTGGCATTGTGTGTTGCAGCCAGTGCAATTGAGAAGCTCAAGTGAGTCAGTTACCAAGCGATTCCCCAAGTGAGTTGTTGAGAAGAGTTTTAAAACTCTCTTCCGTCTACCTCCCTTATGAAGACTCTGATCCACCATCGATAGCGGTGAGGGACCTTGTGACCCACTGCAGAGAGAATGGAAAGGAGTTAATCCTGGGGGTTGATGCCAATGCACACCACACATTGTGGGGGAGCACTGATATCAATCCCAGAGGAGAAAAGTTATTGGAGTACTTGGTGAGTACAAACCTTAATATTCCAAATCGAGGTAATGAACCAACCGTTGTAATTTTGCAAAGGGAGGAAGTCATTGACATAACAATAGGGACTAATATTATTGAGGACCTAATTTCAAGGTGGCATGTATCATCAGAGATCACTCTCTCTGATCATAGAAGCATATGCTTCAATATCAAAGCACAAGTCACTCTACCAGTGATTTACAGAAATCTGAGGAAAACTCCCTGGGACGTATATAGACGAGACCTATCAGCATTGACATCGGGTATCTCAAGGAACATTTGTTCGATATTGGATGTGGAGTTTGCCGTTGATGAATTATGACGGTCAATTCTCTTATCCTATCATCAAAATTGTCAGCCTGAGGTAGCTTACTCGCCAAGGCTTGTGCCTTGGTGTACTAAAGAGTTAAGCATACTTAGGAAGAAAGCAAGGAAATTATTTAGACTTGCAAAAAGAACTGGTGATTGGGATTCATATAGACAAGCCCTCACCAATTATAATAAAGAAATACGCAAAGTCAAAAGGATTTTGTGGAGGGAGTACTGCCAGGGGATTGAGAATGTTCCCAGCAGTGCAAGATTCATGAAACACATGGCAAAGGGTGTTAAAAAAATTGTGAGCACTATTAAACTGCCTGATGGCCCGTACACACAGTCTGGTTCTGAGACACTCCTGCAACTTGCAAGGGCTCACTTTCCAGACTTTAAGGTAGACAATGACAGCAATTCTGTGAAGGGGCAACCAAATCTGGACCATCTTTCTTTGGACAGAGAGGATTGGAACCTAATCAGGAGCCTAGTCAATGTCACTAAAATACGATGGGCTGTTAAGTCGTTTTGACCATATAAATTGGCAGGCCCTGATTTAATCATTCCTGCGTTTCTACAATATGGTATTGATTCAGTTCAATCCCTACTTTGTGGTATTTTTAAAGTTTGCCTAGCCTATGGATATATACCCATGGCTTGGAGACAAACAAAGGTGGTGTTTATACCTAAACCAGGGCGTCCTAGTTACGCCCAGACCAAGACTTATCGCCCTATAAGTCTCTCCTCTTTTATGCTTAAAACTCTGGAGAGGTTAGTGGATAGGCACATTAGGGATTATGTTTTAATGGAACATCCATTAAACAAGTACCAATTTGCCTATCAAATAGGGAAATCAATGGAAGCAGCACTTCATCAAGTGGTCTCGACTATTGAGAAGGCGCTTAATACCACAGAAATAGCCATTGGTGCTTTTCTTGATATTGAAGGTGCGTTTGACAGGACATCTTGTGTTGTAGTGTCGAATGCCCTTTATGGACAGGATGTACCTTCACTTCTTTTTGAGTGGATACGTTTTGTCTTACAACATAGGAAGATAACCATGAATCTATGTGGAGAGACACTGGATGTGTTCACGGAGAGGGGCTGCCCGCATGGGGGTGTTTTGTCACCCCTGCTATGGAACCTTGTAGTGGGCACACTTCTTTGCGCACTCAATAGTGATGGTTACTTCACAGTTGGTTTTGCAGATGATATTGCAATAATCATAAGAGGGAAATTTCTTCACATATTTTCTCAAGTGCTACAAACGGCGCTTAAGAATGTGGAAGCTTGGTGCAAGATGAATAATCTAACTGTTAATCCAAGCAAAACAGTAGTGGTACCCTTTACCAGGAGAAGGGGGCCTGATTTAACCAGACTCTCTCTCTTTGGTGAAGTAGTATCCTATTCAACAAAAGTTAAATATCTTGGGCTTGTTTTAGACAAGAAATTAACTTGGAAACATCACATGGAATTATGTATTACCAAAGCCTATAGAGTGTTTTGGACATGTAGAGGTATGCTTGGTAAGACATGGGGTCTGAAACCTAGCATAGTGTATTGGATATACACTGTCATGGTGAGACCTATATGCTCCTATGCCACACTGATGTGGTGGCCTAGAGTTAATTTAAAGGTGTGCATAAAGGAAACCTGTAAATTACAGAGGACCTTCTGCATTTCTATTATGGGAACCTTCAAAACTACTCCAACTGCGGCAATGGAGATGCTGATTGGGCTCACACCTCTCCACATATGGATGAAGGCAGAAGCCATGATCGCGTATCACCGTATTAGTCGCCAAACCAAAGTGTGTGATACTGGACATATTAATCATCTCAAGCTTCCTTGGGATAAGAATGTACAACAGATACTCAACATGGGGACTGACATTCTTGAAACAAGATTCAAGTTTGATTTGAAATTTAAGGTCTCCTATCCATAGCGGAGTGAATGGGAAAGACTGGTAAAACCTCATAATAACAAAGGCCCAATCTGGTATACTGATGGTTCTAGAACCAAATCAGGAATGGGGGTTGGGCTTTACGGTAATAGCACCAAGATTTCTTATAGTCTTGGTACCTTAGCTGCAGTTTTCCAGGCTGAGGTGTTTGCAATCCTAGCCAGTGTCATGGAAAGCATTAAAAGGAGATATAAGAATAGAAGTGTTCTTATCCTCTCAGACAGTCAAGCTGCTCTTAAAGCACTTGAATCATCATCAATAAAATCAAAGCTTGTCTCAGAATGCCGGGAATCCTTAATGACACTGGCTGAACACAATAAGGTTCAACTTATGTGGGTGCCAGGACACATAGGTATACCAGGTAATGAGAAAGCAGATGAAGCAGCCAAGATTGGAAGCAAAATCCCATTTCTTGGTCCGCAGCTTATACTGGGGATATCCTACAGACCAGTGAAACAGGCTATTAAGTGCTGGGCTCAAGCAGAACACAAGAACTACTGGAACTCCATTGAGGGTTGCAGACATTCCAAGTTGTTTATTACAGACCTGGATAACAGCCGGGCAAAATACTTGCGCGGTCTTAGTAGAAGACTTGCATGGGCAACAGGATTCATTACAGGACAACCCTATCTGTAGTAGATGTCTAGAAGGAGATGAGACTGCTACTCATCTACTATGTGATTGCCCTGTTCTGGCGAATTAAAGAGCAAGTATTTTTGGCAATCAGTTTCCAAAGATAGATGAACTATCAAAAGCTTCAGTTAGCAGTCTGGTTTAGTTCATAACGAGCAACAGACTACTTAACTGATGAAAGGGGGGGATGCGCAATAGATCTTAAGGTCGCAGTGCTTGGGCATAAAACCCACCCCTTTTCAAACTAGAACTAGAGTTGTTAACGGCTGTGCTAACTTGCAGTGAGTATTACCACAGAGCGATGTTTGTGAAGGTCTTGTGTTCAACTCCAGAGTGAAGTGAATCATCCAGTGTGAAGAGGCTGCATCAGGAAGGAAGAAGTGAAGTGACCTAGAAATCAACTAGTTCACCTCAGTGAAGTGAAATAGATAAAAAAACTGTGACAGTTTGAAAACTGGACAAAAGTCACAAAATATATTTCAACTTCATATGTATACCAATTTGCTTAAATTTAATAGTTTCTTCTGTCGTTTTATGGATAGTCATTTTTTTTCTTTTTCTTTTTGCCTACTTTCACCCAAATTTGAAATGTTTCGTCAAATGACATTAAAACGAATTTATATAAACATTTGATAATTAAGTGCAGTAATACGTTATAAGCAGTTCATTTTAAGAAGCTATAAATTTCATTTATGACAGTTTCAGTAATATTTTAAAGGTTTCAATAATATTACTAAAATGTAGTGATGCAATGAGTTACTTAAGTCTTGAGATTATGAAATATATTTCAGGCAAATTCATTATTTGATGCTCAGGAGAACAATATGGGAGAATTCTGTTGATTGCATTTATATGTCATCCTGACACTGCATCTGTTGTAATTAAAACAGTAGTGTGCTTTCAAAACACTTCTTGTGATTAATGGTAATATCTCTTGTAATATTTCAGGTTACAAGCAGAGACATCTCTCAGCGCCTGTGGTACTGCTCCATATTTATTCACTGCCACAGATTTAGTGGAAATGGATAGTTTGATACATAGAAAGGAGAATCCTGGGTTTTTGAGGAATGATGTAGACAAAGTGCATGTAAGTGACGTGATGGACTCATCCTGTGTAGAACAAACTGTTCACTTTCATCAGTCAAAAATAATTCATGAACACAAGCAATGTGATGAAGTTAATAAATATAGCAATAGCAGCAATAAGCTACATGTTTGTGAAATTTGTAAGAAGCGTTTCTTTTACTGGAGTACCTTGCAAGCTCACATTTTGTCCCATGCCGGCGAAACGCCCCTAAAATGTAAAATTTGTGGAAAGAGCTATACTCAGAATGAAGAGTTGAAAGCACATATGCTGATTCATGAGAGCAAAACACCCTACGTATGTGAAGTTTGTGCAAAGAGCTTTACTCTGAAGGGAAATCTGAAGAAACACATGCTGATTCATGAGGGCAAAAGACTCTACATATGTGAAGTTTGTGGAGAGAGCTTTACTCTGAAGGGAAATCTGATGACACACATTCTGATTCATGAGCGTAAAGGACCCTACATATGTGAAGTTTGTGGGGAGAGCTTTACTCTGAAGGGAAATCTGATGACACACATTCTGTTACATCAGGACAAGAGACCATACAAATGTGAAACTTTTGAAAAGAGCTTTACTCTGAAGGAAAATCTGAAGACTCATGTTCTGCTCCATCAGGACAACAGACCATACAAATGTGAAGTTTGTGGAATGGCCTTTACAATAAAGGGAAGTTTGATGAGACACATGCTGATTCATCAGGGCAAAAGACCACACAGATGTGACATTTGTGGAAAGAGTTTTACTCTGAAGACAACTCTAAAATCACACGTTTCGATTCATCTGGGCAAAAGAGACTACAAATGTGAAGTTTGTGGTCAGACTTTTACTCAAATGGGAAGTATGTATAGACACATTCGGGTTCATCTGGACATAAGACCACACAAATGTGAGGTTTGTGGAAAGAGCTTTTTTGAGAAGAGAAATCTGAAGGCACACATTCAGGTTCATCAGCACAATAACATAACGTAAGATCTCAATCTATAGACCCTATAGTGAGCTAGACCAGCTTAAAGAAAGCTAGTCTACTCTAGGATGTTGAATACATCATAAATACATAATTACATTGTATACTTGTATGTAAATCAATTGTAGTTCTTATGTATTGTATGTTACAGCTAAAAAATTTAAAACAATATTATTTATACTTAATGTAGTTATAAAATTTGCTAACATTTTATAGCCAGTTTTTTTTTGAATGAAAGAAATCCTTCTCTGTATAGAAGGTGTGAGTGATGAGATATCTTTTTAATGCTATCTTGAGTTTATTTTTATTAGTTTTCAGTTCCTTAATATATGATGGAAGTGAATTAAATAATACTATACCATTGTAGTAAGCCCCTTTTTTGGAATGCTTGTAGGTTATTGCTTGGCCTGTGTAAGTCCTGCCCATTTCTGGTTTGTTTGCTGTATATTTCTGAATTTTTTATGAACACTTCTGGGTGGTCAACCATGGTTGACAGCTAAAATATACTCACAGGCTAATGGTAGAATTCTAAAAGTTTTGAATAGTGATTTACAAAGAGTTGATTTTTTTACACCTGCCATTATTACCTTTTTTTGCAAAAGAAATATTTTTTTTGAGTCTACTGAATTTCCCCAAAATGTTATTCCATAAGTCATAATTGAATGAAAATAAGCATAATATACTGTTTTTAGGATGCTTTTATTTGTAAAATGAATTAATGATCTAATTGCAAAACATGCAGAGCTTAGTTTTGGTAGGATGTAGTCAATAATAAGACCAAGGAATTTTATGCTGCAAGTTTCAGTAATTTCATTGCCTTCATGTTCAATTCTTATGTCTGTAATACTTTTATTTTTTGTGCGAAAATTGATATACTTAGTTTTTATAAAGTTTATATGAATTTTGTTACTATCAAACCAATTATTTAGCACACTGAAAATACCATTGGATAACTCTGAGAGGTGACTGATGTTGTGTTCTTTAATTATAATACTTGTATCATCTGCAAAGAGAACTGGGTGAGCATGTTCATTTATTATTCTGTGGAGGTCGTTGACATATATTAGGAACAATAATGGACCCAAAATCGAACCTTGTGGAACATTATGCTATATTTCTGACCATTTGGAATATATTTTGGAATTATCTGCAGTATTTATTATGACCTTTTGATGTCTGTTTGATAGGTAAGATGCAATCCATTGATATGTTTTGTTCTTAATGCCATAATATGATAATTTTGATAAGAGTATATTATGATTTACACAGTCAAATGCTTTTGATAGGTCACAGAATATTCCTGGTGTATTACATTTATTATCGTGTGATTCCAAAATTTCGTTCATTAAGTTGAAAGTGGCATCATTGGTTGACATGTTTTTCTTAAATTCAAACTGCTCCTTTGCTAAAATATTATTTTTAATTAGGTGGTGACATATTCGTTTTAACATACGTTTTTCAAATACTTTGGAGAAAGCAGTTAGTAATGATACTGGTCTATAGTTCGACAGTTGTGACTTTTGCCCTTTCTTGTATAGTGGTTTAACTATAGAATATTTTAGCCTGTCAGGAAAAATTCCTGCTACAAAGGAGAAGTTACATATATGACTTAAAGGTTTGCTAATTTTATCGGCACATAGTTTTAATATCTTAGTAGTTATTTCGTCATAACCCGATGAATTCGTGCTTTTGAGGGATTTTATCGTTTTATTTACTTCTATCGTGCTCGTGGGTACTATTTCTGTACAAATAGGCTGTTTTAAGCTTGTTTTTTTCAAATATGAAAGAGGGTCCTCCACTTGTTTGGACTGTAACAGTAAATTTTCTGCTAACTGAATATAATACTCATTAAATAATGTTGCTATTTCTTGTGGTTCTTTTGTGGTGATATGATTTACTTTATTTTCTTTTATTTCATTTTTTATGTGTTGTTTACCAGTCTCTTTTTTTATAATTTTCCATATTGTATTAGGCTTGTTATTTGAGGATTCTATCTGCTTTTCATAGCAGAGTTTTTTAGCTACATTAATAATCTTTTTTAAAATTTTACAATATTTTTATAGTGTTGTCTATGTTTCTCACAACTGCTTTCTCTAGTAGCCATGTAGAGTTCTCTTTTGTGTTTGCAGGATATCTTAATACCTTGTGTTAACCAGCCATTTCTAGGTGTGTTAATAATTTTCTTTACATGAGATGGTAAACTTGAGTTATGAATCCTTATGAAAGTATTTAGAAAAAGGAGTTAAACTTGTCATTCATATTGTTCTTTTTGTATATTTCTTCCCAGGTTTGTTCTGAAACCTAGTAATTAAAGAGTTTTATGTTCTCACTGTTAATGACTCGGTAGTTGGATACATGATTCATTATTTTGGAATGGAGAATGTTATAATTGATTCTAAGCAACTGTCCATCATGGTCTGAAAGTCAATTAGTTAAGGGTTGGATTTCATGGTACTCATTTTTAGACATATCTATGAAAATATTATCAATAGCTGTTTTGGAATTTTTTTGAATTCTAGTTGTAAAGTTGGCTGTATGCGTAAGGTTGTATGTTCTTAATAATGAACAAATTTGTTCCTTTTGGTTGCTGTCTTTAATGAAGTCTATATTTAAGTCACCACAAAGTATAAATTCAATCTTAGGCTTAAATATATATTTTAAAGCAGCATCCAGATTGTGTAGGAAGTTTTAAAAATTGGCTGCTGGGGCTCTGTATACTGTTAATATAATTAGTTCATTGTCTGGCATTTTTATATGAACTGCGCAACACTCAAATGTTTGTTCTATACAGTATTTATCCAGATCAATATTGTCAAACTGTATGTTTTTCTTAACCAAGATACTCACACCTCCTTTACAGAGTTTTTTTCTACAATAATATGCTGCTCTGTTGTGGCCTTCCATTGAGATATGTAATATTTTATGTTTGTCCATGTGATGTTCCGTTCTGCATAAGATATTACTAATAAATACATAAACTAATTAATAACTCAGAGATTTTATTTCTTAAACTTTGAATATTTTGATGAAATACTGTTAATGAGTAATGTCTTTTTGTTGATTGTGTGCAATATGTGTCTAATTTCTCTGTTTCAATTACTTGTAATGTCCTTCCATATCTCTTATTTAGGGGAGACTCTTCTGTTAACAATTGCAGAAATATTACTGGTACTACCCATGGATGTACATGAAATCCTCTCAGCAATGAGGTGCGTTAGCATATCCTTGCCATGAGCGCATAAATGCAATCCATGTGTAGTATAACCATTCCTCTCAATGGATGATACATTTTTAATTCTAATGTGGCCTGTTCCCTCTCTACCAAGACACTAATCAAGTCTTCGATTAACTACCCTCACCTTCTTGTTAATCCAAGGCTTGTCATGCCTTCAGAAGAGATTCACAAAGCACACATTTGTGTGGCTACTGGCATCAGCAATGTGGTTCATATCCATCTCAATTGAATAATTGAGATTTCTATCCAAACTATTTCTAGCTCTCCCCACTATTACCACATGATCTTCTTTATTGAGATCCTTTGACATGTCTGTATTTGTAGACATACAAATGTGAAGTTTGTGGAAAGAGCTTTTATCTGAGGGGAAATCTGAAGACACACATTATGATTCATCAGGCAAAAGATCCTGCAATTATGAGGTTTGTGGAAAGATCTATAGTGAAAAGGGACGTTTGAACAGACATATTCGATTGTTCTGGGCAAAAGACCATTCAAATGTCACATTTGTGGAATGAGCTTTACTCTGAAGGGAAATCTGAAGACACACGTGATTCATCAGGACACAAGGCCATATAAATTTGATATTTGTAATAAAAGATTTACTCTGAAGGTCATTTGATTAAACACATTCAGATTCAGATTCATCAAAGAAATGTCTGAGTGTGACTTTGTGAAAAGAGCTTTACTCAGAAGGGAAATTTCAACACACACCTATGGACTAATCAGAGCAAAGACCTTACAAATGTGACAGCTGTGAAAATAGCTTTACTTAAAATGGAAATTTGATTACACACATTCATATTCGTCAGAGCAAAAGAGTTTATAAATGTAACTGTGAAAATGTTTACTGAAAAGGTAAATATGAGTATAAATATTCCTCAGAGCAAATGACATTACAATTGTGATGATTGTGGAAAGAATTATACTAAAAAACAAAGTTAAACACATATTCAGATTCTGAGCAAAAGACTCTACAAAAGTGATGTTTGTGGAAAGAGCTTTACTCAGATAGCAATTTTTGAAGACATTCTGATATATAAGGTGTGATGTTTGTGAAAAGAGCTTTACACAACTGTCATCCTTGAAGAATCATATTCTGAATCACAAGGGCAAAAGCCATACAGTTGTGATGTATGTCCAAAGAGCTTTACTTGGAATGTATGCATGAAGAAACACATTGTAAATCATACAGGTAAATCATTTGAATGCATGATGTTTGCAAAAATGGCTTATGTTAAACACATGTGTTCTGATTAAAAGTTTAGTAATGTTATTTATAGATGCTCTTTAACTACCATGGTTCTTAGCATCCCATTCTGTATTGGATGTGAAGGATCCCTCTATCAGGCTTGAGGTTATCTTACATGCCTTACATTTACAACACGGGAGCACTGACTTTACTTCTCTTCCAAAGAAGCCATGCTAAGGAATTTGACACCCAAAAAAAAATCCATGTCCCTCCACCGGGTGGAATGTGCAACCTTGGGAACCAGAGGCTAGCATGGTACCCCTAGACTGCAGAGGACGGCACATGCTCTGGATGATGAAGCGAAGGATTTACAAGTGCAATTTTTGTAGAAGGAACTTTTTTCAAATGGGAGGTTTGAAAAGGCATATTGTGATTCACAAGAGGAAAATCCAGAAGGAATTCTTGGAAAAGCATATTCGTACAGCGTAAAAGTTGCTAGAAGTTATTTCCTCATTTGGTATAATGTGAGCATGATTTGTAAGTCATATTGCGGTCTGGTCACTATTTCTTCCATTGCACCTGTTGGAAGTAACTTCCTTACGTAGACATCTGGCCTTAGAATTACGTTCTCTACCAGTAGTTTATTTTGATAATATGACCAACCAGCTTTATAGTTTGTTTCTTTATTACTCAAATTAGTCACATGCTTTTCATACCATTATATCAATACAATGGAGGATAATGAGCTTATAGTTACACCATAGTATTGTCAGTGAAGAAATAAGATTGTGTAACTGATAAAATGTGAATTCTAAAGCAGTTAGAGAAAACAGCTATTTGAATGTCACATTCTCGTTCTCAAAACCTGAAATAGGGCCAGGGTATGTTTCATACTATGACATGTAATACATCAGATGCACATTTTTAAATACAGTATGAGCACCAGGCTGAAACAGATGACAGTAATGCAGTCACTCAGCAGTTCAGTAAAAAATTCCAGCTACACTATGCTATCTGATGCAGGAGTCTTTCCTCAAGTATACTTATTACAGTAGTGCAAATTTTGCAGTCTGTATTGCTAAATAAATATGGAAATTAAACTATTTTCAGTCTGATCATTCTATTTATGAGGGCTGTTCCAGAAGTATCCGAGCTACCAAAGAGAAAACAAAACTTTTGGGAAGAAACATATTTATTTCTCTACACAGTCTCCTATAACCTCGATACACTTTTCCCAGATATGTTCAATAACTTTGATACCTTGTTTATAGTGAGAACCATCGAGTTCAGCAAAATGTCCATCAACTGCAAAATTCACCTCTTCATTACTGGCAACTCTTTTACCACCAAGCCATTTCTTAAACTTTGAAAACAGAAAATAATCAAAGGGGCTAAATCTGGTAAATAGGGTACATGAGGAAGCAACTCAAACTCCACCTCTTCATTGCTGGCAAATCTTTTACCATCAAGCCATTTCTTAAACTTTGTAAACAGAAAATAATCAAAGGGGCTAAATCTGGTAAATAGGGTACATGAGGAAGCAACTCAAACTTCAACTCATTGATTTTGGTCTTGGCGATAATGGATGTGTGAATTGGTGCATTATCTTGATGAAACAACTTTCTATTTCATTAAATACGGCCGGCTTTGCTTGAGTTCAACATTCAAATGTAGCAATAACTTTGCATAATACTCACCATTGACTGCTTTTCCTTTTTTAAGATAATCAATGAAAATTATCCCACACACATTGAGGCAGTATTTTATATCACAACACTATGAATGCCAGAGTGATTTTAGTGTAAATTAACATTATTGTATGACAATGATTTGAGATGTTCGTTAATTATAAGCATTGTTAGGAAATAAGTTTACACAGCCTCATTGAAACTGACAATAGGAGCGGATAACAATGAAGTGAGGGGGTGAGTTGTTTATCAATTAGAAGAGACAAACAAATGATGTCAGAGTAGCGTGCCTTTCATTAGAAATAGAGGGAATATCTTCCCTAGAGCATATGTGTTCGTAATTTTGATTGGATAAAAATATAGATGCTAATGTTGGCGCGCTTTATTAACCAATAGCAGCTCTGTTATAATGTTTAGGCATATCAGGGTGAGGGAGCCAAAGACAGGTATCGCTCAGTTCAACAGAATCATTCACGAGTTTCATGTCACGCAGTTCAACAGAATCATTCACGAGTTACATGTCGCGCAGTTCTACAGAATCATTCACAAGGAAAACATTGTGCAGTTTTAAGAAATCTCTCTCGCGAGTTACACGTCAGGTAGACCTATGGAAGCATTCACAAAGTACACATTATGCAATTCTACAGAATCTCTCACGTCGTAAAATTAGTTACAAATGTGAAATATGCAAATTAATAGTGCGCGTCAAATAAGTGATTGTAGTTACATTCGAAAATATAACAGTTTCAGTCGGGCATGTATCAAGAGTAAATATGTGAAATTAATAAAGTTTTATGGCAATAAAACTGTAAAAACAAATTCTTTTATCAGTGTTATGTTTTAGTAACAACTCCTTTGTGTTTACACACCCTGTTCAAGAGAAATTTGCTCCACTGAGTAATAATAGCCAGCCGGAGGACAAAGAACCCAAAATTCAAAATAGTAAAACAATAACAGGCGCTCAGCAAATAAAATAACACAAACATTTATTGCGACAAATTGGCTCCCAGAACGTGGGGCGAAAAAAAAACAGGAAGGGATGAAATAACCAAGACGTGGAGCGAATGGAGCAGTAAAATTAACTACAAGACGCAGATCCCAGAAACAATCACCAGAACGATCGACGACGCAGATGAGAGGACATCAGTAACTATGTGAACAGATGACAACAGTGGAATTCGACACCAAGACAGCGAGACAATGCAGATCCATCGTAGTACGATGCAGAGGCGACATATACATCTAGGAGAGAGGGGCAGGAAGCTGGACATCAAAGCAACATCATCAGATAGCATCATAAAGGTTAGAAAATTGTAAATTTTATCCGTATCCTAAAAAAAAAATTGTGAGAAAGTAAATGTTGTTGAGAAGTGGTAAGATTAAGAAAACAATGTCCACTAATAATACCGAAGAAATAATTATGGAAGGGGATAATGTAACAGTCAGCTGTAATTCAATACAGCTTACAGAAAATAGCAAACAAACAATGTAGGATTTGAGGGAGGAAATATTAGTGAAGAAAGTGAGAATAGAATAGCAGGAAATGTTCATTTTGATGCTGGTATGATGATGGAAATGCTGAGAAATATTAGTGAAACATTAAATAAGAATATTACAGACCAAATAGAAAATAATAGGCAATTAAGGGAAGATATTGGTAAGAGTGTTGAGAAATTAGAACAAAAACTAACTCAAAATATGGAAAAGAATAATAGGGAATTGAGGGAAGATATTGGTAAGAGTTTAGAACAAATTGAAAAGAAATTTATGGAGCTAGATAGTAGTATGATAAGAATGGGAAATGAAAATCAGGAAATGATAGCAAATGAGATAGGAAAAGTTTCAAAGAAAATGTCAGACATGAGCAGGGAAATATCTAACCAAAAAAGTGAGGTTGATACTAAGTTGAACATGTTAGTGTAAAATGTACAGAGTTTGGAAGGCGAATGAGTAGAATTTCAAGTGAGCTAAGAGAGATGAATGCAGATTTAATTCAGGTGCAAGTTAATTTCAGGAGTCGGAAACACAAAGAAATAAGTTTTCTGAAGAAGTTAAAGTTTTTCTATAGATTTGAATCAAAAACTAATTTCTGAAATTAACAAGCACCAAGCTGTTCAAAATGAGAACAATAAAAAATTGGAACAAATGATAGAAAGTCTGCAAGGTACTGTAAATAGGTTAGAATTGAATTCAAGGGTCCATATATGTGATGTTAATGTATCTGATGCACAGAATAATGATAGAGGTAGTTTCTCAGGTATGACTAATAATGTGAGTGACGCGGCAGCTTCATCCATAGCTCACGCTGAAACTCAGACTGCACAAGTAATGTTAGAGAATTTAAATATGGGAATAAAGGATATGCAAAACTATAATTATATCTTAAGTGATTTGCCACTTCCAAAATTTAATGAAAACTCCAATCCAGTACAGTTTATTGCAGACTTGTCAGAGTATTTTCAAATTAAAAAGATACTGGAAGAATTGAAAATGATAGTTGTTAAAAGATGTGTGGTTCAGAAAACTTAGATTGGTTTCAAATGGTATCAGGGGAGGAAATTTCATATGAATCCTTAAAGAGGTTATTCATGAACAGGTTTTGGAACGTTACGGTACAGCATAGAATATGAGTAATGCTTAGCCATAGACAATTTGATTCAGGAGAGGGAATAGCAATGACCGCCCCCCAAAAAAGAACAAAGTATTGGACTGTAAGAGGGTTAACTATGTACAATGTCATAACAAGGGAGAAATAAATTCAGGACAAAAATAAATGTTTAAACGGGAGAAATAAGATTTTCTTAGTAAACAGTAACCACATTTGAAATGAAGCAGGTAATAATGATAATTTAATGTCATATTAAAGTAAAAGTATGTAGATATAATTCAAAGAGCATTGTGGATATAAAGTACAAAACAATAAAAAAGGGGTAAAGATAATTAAAGCAAAACACTTATGTAGCACATAGATAATGTGAAATTATGTCTAGAATTAAGAGATGTAAATATATTTGTGTAGAGGATGAATATTTTGGTAAATGTGTTCAATAATTACAAGATGAACCAGGTTAAAAATCTTGAGTGTATAAATTTCTATGGCAATAATCTAAGAAAGTATAACCATTTTGTATAGTGAACTAAATAGTTGAGGGTAAAGTATTTGCTATAAAAAATTGTAATGTCAGATGTATGTATATAAACACATTAGACCCGAGCCAGTGAATAGTGGCGAGAAAAAAGGGCAAGATGTATGACGTGTGTTAAATGCGTGTGCAGTGTTACAAGATTCAGGAGACTAAAAACCCAATTATAAAATTTCCAAAAAAAGTTATAAATATTTATAATTTTGTTTCTAGTGGGGCATATGAGGCAGTATTTTATATCACAACACTGTGAATGCCAGAGTGATTGTAGTGTAAATTAACATTATTGTATAAATTAACATTATTGTATAACAATAATTTGAGATGTTTGTTAATTATAAGCATTGTTAGGAAATAAGTTTACACGGCCTCACTGAAACTGACAATAGGAGCGGATAACAATGAAGCAAGGGGGTGAGTTGTTTATCAATTAGAAGAGAAACAAATGATGTCAGAGTAGCGTGCCTTTCTTTAGAAATGGAGGATATATCTTCCCTAGAGCATATGTGTTCGTAATTTTTATTGGATAAAAAAATAAACGCTAATGTTGGCGCGCTTTATTAACCAATAGCAGCTCTGTTATAATGTTTAGGAATATCGAGGTGAGGGAGTATAAATTCTAGAGCCAAAGACAGGTATCACTCAGTTCAACAGAATCATTCACAAGTTACACGTCGCGCAGTTCAACAGAATCATTCACGAGTTACACGTCGCACAGTTCAACAGAATCATTCACAAGTTACACGTCGCGCAGTTCTACAGAATCATTCACAAGGCAAACGTCGCGCAGTTTTAAGAAATCTCTCTCGCGAGTTACACGTCAGGTAGATCTATGAAAGCATTCACGAAGTACACATTATGCAATTCTACAGAATCTCTCACGTCGTAAAGTTAGTTACAAATGTGAAATATGCGAATTAATAGTGCGCGTCAAATAAGTGATTGTAGTTACATTCGAAAATATAACAGTTTCAGTCGGGCATGTATCAAGAGTAAATATGTGAAATTAATAAAGTTTGACGGCAATAAAAGTGTAAAAACAAATTCTTTTATCAGTGTTATCTTTTAGTAACAACTCCTTTCCATTTACACACCCTGTTCAAGAGAAATTTGCTCGACTGAGTAATAATAGCTAGCCGGAAGACAAAGAACCCAAAATTCAAAATAGTAAAACAATAACAGGCCCTCAGCAAATAAGATAACACGAGAGGTTACCGCGACAACATCCCAAAAAGCTGTCACCATGAGCTTGCCAGGAACTGTCTTCGCCTTCTTTTCAAGCGATTCTTCCCTTTCAATCCACTATTTTGACGGTTCCTTCATCTCAGATGTGAAGTGATGGACCCATGTTTCATCCATGGTTATGAATTGATGCAAAACTCAGCTTTATTGCAGCAAAACATCACCAAAGACTCGGCACGATGTTGCTTCTGTTCCATTGAGAGTAAACGTGGCACCCATCTTGCGCACAGCTTTCTCATGTCTAAATTTTCAGTTAGTGTGTGATGTACAGCACTTTTAGAAATGCCTATGATGTCTGCTAGTTTGCACGCTTTCAGCCGACGGTCATCCAATACCATTTTGTGGATTTTCTTCACAATTTCTGGCGTGGTCACCTCACTTGGTGAACCAGTGTGATGTTCGCCTTGGCAGCTCGTACGGCCTCGCTTAAACTCTGCCACCCAATATTTTATTGTTGTAAATGAAGGAACAGACTCCCCCAGAGTAGAACCTAGCTCAGCTTTAATATTAGTTGGTTTGAGACCTTTCAAATGAAAGTGTTTTAACACATATGATAACAAGTTTTATTCATGTTTACAAATTTACTGAGAGTGTTCACTATTGATGGCTGCCAAACAATTGCTAAACAACGTAGGATTGTCAAACTTCAAACTTAAGCTTTATAAGGTTAGTACTTTCTACCATAGTCATCTGTTTGAAACAATGACCCTATATATATACATCAAGTCGGTACTTCTGGGACTGCCCTCGTAGTTTATAAATTAAAATGCACTCATTTCAAATAAGTTATGTTTCAACTCTTCATGCTGGACTCAATTTCCCCGGAGGAGGAAGAGGAAAATGTATAATCCCTGCTGTCATCCTGAAGAAAAATGACGATAGTGTACGATGGCATTTCCAGTACACCATCCCTCACCCAATAACAACTTTTTATAAATCTGTGCCAAAACCGTACCATTCTGTTTCAGTTACAAGGGATATACCGTCAAGTGTTATATCACATTGGTTAGTCACTTGTTATTGTGTTTACCTAACCAACCATTCATTACGTCGTGATCCAAACTGTTTCTATGGGAGTCAAATGTCACACATATGGAAGGCAATGTTGTCCTCTGTGGTGTAGTGGTTACCAGCTAGCCTCTAGTTCCCGAGGTTGTGGGTTCAAACCTGGCAGAGGGCGATATATTTTTTCGGGCATAAAAATCCTTAGTATGGCTTTCTTCGGAAAGGAAGTAAAACCAGTGGTCCCATGTTGTAGATTTGCAGCTCGTAAAAGAACCTCAAGCCTGATAAAGGGGTATTTGAGCAAATTACCGGCCTTTCATGCCCAGTATAAAATGGAACACTAAGCACCATAGCAATTAAGGAGCATCTATAAATAAATTATGGAAGGCAAGCAAACTGTATCACCCAAAAAAGAAAAAATACAACCACCTTAAACACTTCTTTAAGCTTACTTATTTCAATAACCTTTTAAATTCTGGTTTATGAATAGAGCTGTTGCACTGATTCTCTTTTATTTTGATATAACAACAGATTTCACTGAACTTCCAGATGAGTGTTGACCTTTACATTGTAATATGGAAGTTTGTGTAAGATTACTATTAAAGAAGGGAAGGAGCTGATTTTTCTAGAATACTTTTTTCAAAATGTGCATGGTTCATTCAACTGTGGTAACTCACCTTTAGTTGTAAATGAGAAGAGATTTCCCCCGAAACCCATTTACACTACCGACATGAACAACTATGAGTATTAGTGTTAAATGTATGCCAAATTGCTTCTTGGTTTTTTAGTGCTTATCAAATGTTTGCACCTGTTATTCTGAGGTATAAATGAATGCCAAATTCCTTCTTGGGTTTTGAGTGCTTATCAAATGTTCGCACTAGTTATTCTGAGGTGTAAATGTATGCCAAATTGCTTCTTGGTTTTTGAGTGCTTATCAAATGTTTGCACTAGTTATTCTGAGTTGTAAATGAATGCCAAATTCCTTCTTGGGTTTTGAGTGCTTATGAACGTTTGCACTAGTTATTCTGGGGTGTAAGTAAAACATAGCTATCGGTTGTGATTATACATAATTATAATGTAAAATAGTAACATTTGGCAATTGCAGCATAACAACTTATCATCTTATCTTGGATAAGATTAACGTGCAGCATCTCGCCTCTTGTTTTCATTCCCTCGAGATGTAATTCTATTGCACTAGCATGTTATTTCATTGTGCTTTATCTAGGCAATCTTGAAACTATGCTACTATAGTACTTACTATTGTTAAAAGCTTAAAAATCAGGTATTGACACACATGATAAGCAATTGCTTTAAATTGAAAGATTGGGTACTTTTATTGTTATAGATCATACCTGCAATTCCAAGATTACTGAAGCTACAAAAATATCAAAAGCTTTGAGACGTCAGTTACATGGTATTGTTTCTTCAAAGACAATGTGCAACTCCTGAGTTAAAGCAAGAATTAGTGCTTTTAGCTGGAGAGGTTAACACATGCCCTAAGTACTTGCTTGGCTGAGATAGGACACTTAGGTCCTACAGGTAGAAGAACAGCTATTTTAGGTGTTTATAAATTTCTTCTGAAGTTGTGTGTCTTAATAAGTAAACGAGGAGTATCAAATCAGAAAGTATTAAGTGCATAATAAAAAGCTTTTTAAGAGAGGGAAAACCTATATGCCATAAACTTTCCGTGCTTTTTAAATCTCCATACATAAATGCAGTGCAAATACCACTTTCTGAATACTGTTATCAGAAAATAATTTTTATTGAATAGCACATATATAATAAAAAATGTTCAAGACTTAGTGCATTTTGAGCCAACTATACTGAAAATATCATGAGCATAAACAAAAAATGGCAAAAATTATATTTAATTATATTTTAGTAAACACTTTCAATTCCACATACAAAGCAATTCTATACTTTCCTTTGTGCATGTTTTGGGGGAAAAAAAGATAACACTTCATATTTCCTTTGTCACCTTTTCTGTGAACACCTTTATGTCATTCCTTCTTTCACAAACATAACTGTGTTTCTGAATTAAAAAACGTCCATTCTTCCTTCAAAAGGTCAAATTCTTCGTCATTCTGGTTGTCGTTACAGAATGCATACGCTTCATCCCCAACCTTTACATAAAACTGCAGCTCTGCGTCATACCATCTTTCACTCCTGCAGCAGTTCTGTAACTCTCCATCAATATCCTTCTTAGCTCTGGAGTGTTAAGCTCTGGATATGTATACGGTCAGGTGTAACTCTATTCCAGTGAAGATACGAATGTTATAGAGGTATGGTAAAAAGTTACTTAGGTGAATCTGATTGCTTATCTGAAGGATTATGCAAGAAAAGGAGCACTTTTAAATCTAGTGTTAAAGATAAAACAACAGAAAGTTCTCTCAATACCCTTTGCAGGCATTACACTGCATATATTCGCAAGAGAGTAAAGCTGAATGGCATGGCACAAACTACTTCCCTCAGATTTACATATTTTCTTGCCTTCATTTCCTGCATTTTCATTACCTTCCTGATACCTCTACTGCTTCCAAAACAATTATTTGTTTTTCCATGCCGCAGTACTATAACAAATGTACTATTAGTTCTTCCTTGTCCAGCTCCCTGTCTCAAGAGCTTCAAGTAAGGAGATCTGTTAACTTCATTTAGCATGACGTAGTATTGCTAACAAGATCCAAATAAGCAATATACATGCATTTCTAGTTGTATACAATGCAAACACTGCACCCTATCTCAGACCTTCAAGTAAGGAGATCTGTTAACTTCATTTAGCACGACGTAGTATTGGTAACGAGATCCAAGGAAGCAATATACATGCATTTCTAGTTGTATGCAATGCAATCACAGCTCCCTATCTCAGAGCTTCAAGTAAGGATATTTCTTAACTTCATTTAGCACGACGTAGTATAGCTAACAAGATCCAAGGAAGCAATATACATGCATTTCTAGTTGTATACAATGCAAACACAGCTCCCTATCTCAGAACTTAAAGTAAGGAGATCTGTTGACTTCATTTAACTCGAGGTAGTATAGCTAACAAGATCCAAGGAAGCAATATACATGCATTTCTAGTTGTATACAATGCAAACACAGCTCCCTAACTCAGAACTTAAAGTAAGGAGATCTGTTAACTTCATTTAACTCGGTGTAGTATTGGTAACGAGATCCAAGGAAGCAATATACATCCATTTCTAGTTGTATACAATGCAATCACTGCACCCTATCTCAGACCTTCAAGTAAGGAGATCTGTTAACTTCATTTAGCACGACGTAGTATTGGTAACGAGATCCACGGAAGCAATATACATGCATTTCTAGTTGTATGCAATGCAATCACAGCTCCCTATCTCAGAACTTCAGGTAAGAAAAGTTAACTTCATGTAGCACAACGCAGTATTGCTAACAAGATCCAAGGAAGCAATATACATGCATTTCTAGTTGTATACAATGCAAACACAGCTCCCTATCTCAGAACTTAAAGTAAGGAGATCTGTTAACTTCATTTAACTCGGGGTAGTATTGGTAACAAGATCCAAGGAAGCAATATACATGCATTTCTAGTTGTATACAATGCAATCACTGCACCCTATCTCAGACCTTCAAGTAAGCAGATCTGTTAACTTCATTTAGCACGACGTAGTATTGGTAACGAGATCCAAGGAAGCAATATACATGCATTTCTAGTTGTATACAATGCAAACACAGCTCCCTATCTCAGAACTTAAAGTAAGGAGATCTGTTAACTTCATTTAACTCGGGGTAGTATTGGTAACGAGATCCAAGGAAGCAATATACATGCATTTCTAGTTGTATACAATGCAATCACAGCTCCCTAACTCAGAACTTAAAGTAAGGAGATCTGTTAACTTCATTTAACTCGGGGTAGTATAGCTAACAAGATCCAAGGAAGCAATATACATGCATTTCTAGTTGTATACAATGCAAACACAGCTCCCTATCTCAGAACTTAAAGTAAGGAGATTTGTTAACTTCATTTAACACGATGTAGTATTGGTAACAAGATCCAAGGAAGTTTTCGCCCCACGCCCACACATTTACACATCTCTTTTAAACTAGTCGCGGGCATCCTTTCCCCAACCGGCTTCAAAGCGAACGGAAAGCTTTGAAGCCTGACCATAAACCCATCAGTAAACGATTAGTAGGGTCTTCCCATCCCTTAAACACAACACGTGGTCCTTTCTCCAGCTCCACCAAAGCAAAGCGTTGTTAAGATTTTATGGTGCTTGCGGTTAGGGAGGGTAGGGAACAAGTGTTTGGCTACTGCACAAAGGTCGCCGCTTGGGGATCCGAAGGCTGCGATGACCATACTTCTTCGCCGGCCTACCCTGAGTCCGAAACGCCCACAAACTTTTAGTTTCTTTTAAAGTTTTCTTTTAATCCTCCGTGGACACAGCCTGACGGATACCCGCATACGAGGTGCGCAGCTGGGTGAGTGGGTAATGGCGTCATCCCCACCACCCGGGGTCGTCATGTAGGGTTTGTGTTCGTATCCGCTGTTCAACTGCAGTCCCGCGGGGGGGGGCCATTGCATGAGCTGCTGACTTCTGACGGCGATTGGGTCCCTCTGTCTATGTTCTGGGAGGTGTGACCCTGAGTTGAGATTGGTATAGTTAGGCCACTCACCCAAGCCGGGGTAACGCCCGGGAAGTCAGAGCCCGAGGTCGGAGACGGTTGCAATGGTGGAGGATTTTTTTTTGCTATGGAGCACCCTTTCTCCATTAATACAAACAAGCGCCGAAAAGTTATAGTAACAGAAGTAGCACCGCCAACAGCTGGTTGTTACTTAGTGATTACCCGTACAGAGGAAGGATAATTATTCGAGAAGGTGAACCCTTTTATCATCCAGAAGGGCATTGTCTCAATTGCTGTTCCGGTTCTTTCCTGCACTCGTCTTCGTAATGGTTCGCTTTTAGTGCAAAGCAAGTCCGAGGCACAAACTAAGTCCTTGTTGAGCGCCACGCTTCTCCACGGTTATCCTATCCGTGTTGAGAAGCACCGTACCTTGAATTCCTGTCGAGGCGTCATCACCACCCGTAGCCTCGATGGTATGTCAGACGAAGACCTAGTGGAATATCTTTCCGTACAAAAGGTAACGGAAGTTCATCGAGTGCAGGCCAAACGCGACGGCGTATTGGTACCCACTGGTACCCTGTTTCTAACATTTGATGGCGTCGATCTGCCCACGAGCATTTCCACAGGGTACGAACGGATTTCTGTGAGGCCTTATATTCCTAGACCTCTGCGTTGTTTTAAATGCCAACGTTTTGGGCATACGCAAGTCTCATGCAAGAGTGCCGTTAACATCTGTGCAACATGTAGCCAGCCCTCACACGAAGGTGTTCAACAGCCCCCGTCTGCGTTAATTGTAAAGGGTGTCATTCTGCGTCGTTTGCCGACTGTCCGCGGTGCTTGGACGAGAAGGTAATGCAGGAGATCCGGGTGAAGGAAAACTCTCCTTTGCTGAAGCCCGGAGGCGTTATCATGCGCGCCAACCTTCACTCCTGCGATCTGGCACATTTAGTTCTGTTGTTGCCTCGCCAGTACCACGAGTAGATGCCGAAACTCAGACTTGGACCATGACTGCATTAACCGCCACTACCATCCGGCCGTCCATTAAAGCTACTGTTACCAAGCCCTATAAACCTGGTCCAAAGTCAATGAAGTCGCAAGCCGCTGAAAAGAAACCCAAGTAGAAACTTCGTAGGGAAGATTTTCTGAAGGACCCTCCGCGTGCGCGCGGTAAGAAAAGTTCACCTTCTCCTCCTCGGAGGTCGCAGTCCCAGGAAGCTCCTGGGACAAGCCGCGCTCAGCGGCCCCCCTCACCCATCGCCACCCAGAACCGATTCACGGCGCTTGAATCGGTTTCTGGTTCTGAGCGCGTGGGCCCTGCCTTCGAGGAGGCTATGGAGTCTGACCAACTCCATACCAAAAGCCCGAGCTCAAAGGTTAATTAAAAGGTAATTTCAAGCCGCATTTCTAAGTAGACAGTTTATCCCATTTTTCTTAATGTCTATCCTGAGATGGAATGTACGTGGTGTACGATCGCATAGGGCGGAACTGCAACTTTTATTGCGTTCCCATTCACCCATGGTCGTGTGTTTGCAGGAGACCAACCTTCGCCCTAATGATCCTTTTGATCTCCGAGGATATACTCCGGTTCGCTACGACCTTGAACCGGAGGAGGGTACGCCTGCTCATGGTGGTGTCATGATTTTGGTGCGTAACGACGTTCACTTTCAAACTATCACACTTACATCTGACTTGCAAGCTGTTGCCGTTCGACTTCACTTACCCGGCTTTTTGTTTTCTGTTTGCTTTGTGTATTCACCTCCATCGTCTCCCCTCGCTCCCGCGGACATTCGAGCTCTTCTGTCCGCTCTCCCAACGCCATTTCTTCTGTTGGGAGATTTTAATCCCATCACCCACTGTGGGGTTTGCCAAGGGCTTTTGCGAGGGGAACTCTTCTTTCCGACATTTTTACCAGTTCAATTTTCCATCCTCAATACAGGTGCACCTAATTTTATTTCTGATTTTTCTGGTACATTCTCTCACCTGGACCTTGCCATTTGCTCACTCCAGCTTGCTCGTCGTCTTCAGTGGAACGTCGTCGCTGACACCTACTCCAGCGACCATTACCCCTGCATCGTTTCTCTTCTGTCGCACCACGTACACCATTCCAGAGTACCTACCTGGAGATTCTCAAAAGCCGACTGGAGCTTGTATTCCAGCCTTGTGCATTTTTACGATCAGCCCTTCGCCGACATTAACCAACTAGTGCAGCACCTTACGTCTACGATCTTCTCTGCCGCCGAACGCGCAATTCCCCGTTCATCCTCTCAATCTCGGCGGCCACCTGTTGCGTGGTGGAACGAGGATTGTCGGAACGCCGTTCGTGCCCGTAGGACTGCACTTAGGGTGTTTCGGCGACACCCTACACTTGATAATTTGGTGACTTTTAAACACCAGGGCTCGTGCATTATTCAGGATAGCAAGAAGGCGTCGTGGACTCGTTTTGTCGAGTCTTTTAATCGCTTTACGCCTTCATCTGTTGTTTGGGATGAACTTCGTCGCTTCTCATGTAAAGTGTCGCATTGTATGTTTCTGGGCTTCAGTTTTCCAATGCCACTATAGTGGATCCGGCTGCCATCGCTAACAACTCTGGGTGCTGCCTTTGAGGCGGTATCCAGTTCAGACCATTATTCCGCCGGCTTTCGCCCTATCAAAGACCGGCTGGATTTCGACACTTTTAATTTTCGGTCTGCTAATATTGAGTGTTATAATGAACTTTTTACAATGAGGGAGCTGGAGCACGCTCTTCATTGCTCTAGGCACTCCGCTCCTGGGCCGGACGGCATTCATGTCCTGATGTTGAAGAACCTTTCAGCCGACAGTAAACACTTTCTCTTACAGGTCTATAACCGTATTTGGCAAGACGGCCTTTTTCCTTCCGTTTGGCGCGAAGCCACTATTGTCCCTATTCTTAAGCCTGGGAAGGATCGCCAACTACATTCCAGCTACCGCCCTATCTCCCTCACCAGTTGCATTTGTAAGGTGATGGAGCGCATGATCAACGGGCGGTTGACATGGTGGCTTGAGTCTCAGAAACTTCTAGCGAACGCTCAGTGCGAATTTCGTCGCTATCGCTCTACCGTCGACCATCTGGTTTCCCTGTCGACGCATGTTATGAATGGATTTCTGAGAAAGTGTCAAACCGTGGCTGTGTTTTTTGACCTGGAGAATGCTTATGACACTTCTTGGAGGGGTGGCATTTTACGTACACTTCACGCATGGAATATCCGCGGTCGTCTTCCCATATTTCTTCGGGAGTTCATGACGGACCGCGTTTTTCGTGTACGTGTGGGCTCGGTTTTATCTCGTCATTTTATTCAAGAGAACGGAGTACCGCAGGGCTCTGAGCTCAGTGTCACACATTTTGCAATTGCTATCAACCCCATTGTTGATTGTATTCCACCTGGCACGTCATCGTCCCTTTTCGTTGCCGATTTTGCCATTTATTGCAGTTCACGGCGGACCTGTCTACTCGAACGTCGTCTCCAGAGCTGTATCGACTGTCTCTACGCCTGGAGTAACGCCAACGGCTTTAATTTCTCCGCCGAGAAATCCGTCTGCATCAATTTCTGGCGCCGGAAGTATTTCCCTCCGCCCTCTCTCCATCTAGGGCCAGGGATACTTCCGTTTGCAGACGAGGCGAAATTTTTGGGGTTGATCTTTGATACAAAGTTGTGTTGGACTTCGCAAATTTCCTTTTTAAAAGCAAAGTGTGACCGTTCTCTTAATCTTTTACGTGTTTTAAGTGGCACATCCTGGGGAGCTGATCGGACCGTCCTTCAGCGTCTATATCGCTCTTTGGTCCGTTCCAAACTTGATTACGGGTGTATTGTCTTTTCATCGGCATGTCCATCTGTTTTACGTCGCTTGAATCCCATTCATCATCGTGGTATTAGAGTCGCTACAGGGGCCTTTCGAACTAGCCCCGTGCCCAGTCTTTACGCTGAAGCTGCAGAGTCTCCGCTGTCCTCCAGGCGTGAGATGCTCTTGTGTAGCTATGCCTGTCGACTCTCCAGCTTGCCTGACCACCCGTCCTTCGCGGCATTTTACGAGGATTCGCTTGATCGGCAATATTTAGTTAGCTCATCTGCATTGCTCCCTCCAGGGGTTAGATTTCGTCAGCTTCTTCGGCATTTGGACGTTACGCCAGCGCCGGCGCTTCCAAGGGGGGAATTGCCTTTTCCTCCACGGTTGCGCGTTCAGGCCCTCTGTCACCTTGGGTTATCGTCGATGCCGACGAATGAGACCCCTTCTTCAGTCTTTAGATCAGCGTTTTTATAACTTCAGTCGCAATTCGGGGACTTGCCTTTTATATGTACTGATGGATCTAAGACTGATGCTGGGGTAGGATGTGCCTTTTTTGTGGTGGAAATAGTTTGACCTTTCGTTTACGGAGCAATGTTCGATTTTTACCGCCTAACTTTTTAGCATTTATCAGTCTCTTTTATACATTCAGCGGCACGACTTACGGCACTGTTTTATTTGTTCCGACTCCCTGAATACTCTTCAAAGTGTTAGCTCGCTGTACAGTTACCACCCGCTCGTACAGCGCATTCATGACCTGCTCCACTCGCTTGGTGTCTCCGGCATCAGGGTCTCCTTCATGTAGATTCCAGCTCATGTGGGCATCTCAGGTAATCAGTCTGCTGACGCCGCTGCCAAATCGGCGATTTTATCACCCAGAAGTTTTACCTCTGTTGTTCCCTCGTCAGATCTGTTTATTGTTTTACGCCGACGCATCCTCTAGCTTTGGAGCGATGAGTGGACGGCCCTCCGGGGGAACAAGTTGCGGGAGGTTACACCTCTCCCGTTAGTCTCGGCTACTTCTTCCCGTGCTTCTCGTCGGGAAGAGGTAATTTTAACACGCCTTCGTATCGGACATTGCGTTTTTAGTCATAAGTATTTGCTGAGTGGTGACCCCGCACCACTCTGTGGGCAGTGTGATGCGCCCTTAACGGTGCGTCACGTTTTAGAGGAGTGTCAGTTTTTAGCTGCATTACGTGTTCGTGTGGGCTTCCTGTTGGCCTAGGCAACGTTTTGGCAGACGACGCGCGTGCTGTAGAGTGTGTTTTGCGTTTTATTCGTGACTGTGAATTTAATCTGCGCATTTAATGCGTTGAGCGCCCTTTAGCTTTGCAATTTTATACTGTGTGTTTTAATGGGGACTCTACTCCCCAGTGGACATATGGCGCTCATGCCCCTCGCATTCTACAGTTCTTTACACGTTTTACTCTTTTATCGCCTATACTTTTAGTGTGTTGGTTTTTAGGATTGTTGTATTGTTGTTTTTAGCTTTTGGACATCGCAGGTTTGTGTCCCGTTTTTAATTATGCGGTTGTTTTATATTTCTGACTACATTTTATACGTTGTTAGGGCGCTGATGACCTTAGTAGTTTAGCGCCCTTAAACCGCATCTCATCATCATCATCCAAGGAAGCAATATACATGCATTTCTAGTTGTATACAATGCAATCACTGCACCCTATCTCAGAGCTTCAGGTAAAGAGATATGTTAACTTCATTTAACACGACGTAGTATTGGTAACAAGATCCAAGGAAGTAACATACATGCATTTCAAGTTGTATACAATGCAAACACAGCTCCCTATCTCAGAGCTTCAGGTAAGAAAAACTACTTCATGTAGCACAACGTAGTATTGCTAACAAGATCCAAGGAAGCAATATACATGCATTTCTAGTTGTATACAATGCAAACACAGCTCCCTATCTCAGAGCTTCAAGTAAGGAGATTTGTTAACTTCATTTAACTCGACGTAGTATTACTAACAAGATCCAAGGAAGCAATATACATGCATTTCTAGTTGTATACAATGCAAACACAGCTCCCTATCTCAGAGCTTCAAGTAAGAAAAGTTAACTTCATTTAGCACGACGTTGTATTGCTAAAAAGATCCAAGGAAGCAATATACATGCATTTCAAGTTGTATACAATGCAAACACAGCTCCCTATCTCAGAGGTTCAGGTAAGAAGATTTGTTAACTTCATTTATCACGATGTAGTATTGCTAACAAAATCCAAGGAAGCAATATACATGCATTTCTAGTTGTATACAATGCAATCACAGCTCCCTATCTCAGAGCTTCAGGTAAGAAGATTTGTCAACTTCATTTAACACTATGTAGTATAGCTAACAAGATCCAAGGAAGCAATATACATGCATTGCTAGTTGTATACAATGCAATCACTGCACCCTATCTGAGAGCTTCAGGTAAAGAGATATGTTAACTTCATTTAACACGACGTAGTATTGGTAACAAGATCCATGGAAGTAACATACATGCATTTCAAGTTGTATACAATGCAAACACAGCTCCCTATCTCAGAGCTTCAGGTAAGAAGATTTGTTAACTTCATTTAACACGATGTAGTATTGCTAACAAAATCCAAGGAAGCAATATACATGCATTTCTAGTTGTATACAATGCAATCACAGCTCCCTATCTCAGAGCTTCAGGTAAGAAGATTTGTCAACTTCATTTAACACGATGTAGTATAGCTAACAAGATCCAAGGAAGCAATATACATGCATTTCTAGTTGTATACAATGCAAACACAGCTACCTATCTCAGAGCTTCAAGTAAGAAAAGTTAACTTCATTTAGCACGACGTTGTATTGCTAACAAGATCCAAGGAAGCAATATACATGCATTTCAAGTTGTATACAATGCAAACACAGCTCCCTATCTCAGAGCTTCAGGTAAGAAGATTTGTTAACTTCATTTAACACGATGTAGTATTGCTAACAAAATCCAAGGAAGCAATATACATGTATTTCTAGTTGTATACAATGAAAACACAGCTCCCTAACTCAGATCTTAAAGTAAGAAGATCTGTTAACTTCATTTAACTCGGGGTAGTATTGGTAACGAGATCCAAGGAAGCAATATACATCCATTTCTAGTTGTATACAATGCAATCACTGCACCCTATCTCAGACCTTCAAGTAAGGAGATCTGTTAACTTCATTTAGCACGACGTAGTATTGGTAACGAGATCCAAGGAAGCAATATACATGCATTTCTAGTTGTATGCAATGCAATCACAGCTCCCTATCTCAGAACTTCAGGTAAGAAAAGTTAACTTCATGTAGCACAACGCAGTATTGCTAACAAGATCCAAGGAAGCAATATACATGCATTTCTAGTTGTATACAATGCAAACACAGCTCCCTATCTCAGAACTTAAAGTAAGGAGATCTGTTAACTTCATTTAACTCGGGGTAGTATTGGTAACGAGATCCAAGGAAGCAATATACATGCATTTCTAGTTGTATACAATGCAATCACTGCACCCTATCTCAGACCTTCAAGTAAGGAGATCTGTTAACTTCATTTAGCACGACGTAGTATTGGTAACGAGATCCAAGGAAGCAATATACATGCATTTCTAGTTGTATACAATGCAAACACAGCTCCCTATCTCAGAACTTAAAGTAAGGAGATCTGTTAACTTCATTTAACTCGGGGTAGTATTGGTAACGAGATCCAAGGAAGCAATATACATGCATTTCTAGTTGTATACAATGCAATCACAGCTCCCTAACTCAGAACTTAAAGTAAGGAGATCTGTTAACTTCATTTAACTCGGGGTAGTATAGCTAACAAGATCCAAGGAAGCAATATACATGCATTTCTAGTTGTATACAATGCAAACACAGCTCCCTATCTCAGAACTTAAAGTAAGGAGATTTGTTAACTTCATTTAACACGATGTAGTATTGGTAACAAGATCCAAGGAAGTTTTCGCCCCACGCCCACACATTTACACATCTCTTTTAAACTAGTCGCGGGCATCCTTTCCCTAACCGGCTTCAAAGCGAACGGAAAGCTTTGAAGCCTGACCATAAACCCATCAGTAAACGATTAGTAGGGTCTTCCCATCCCTTAAACACAACACGTGGTCCTTTCTCCAGCTCCACTAAAGCAAAGCGTTGTTAAGATTTTATGGTGCTTGCGGTTAGGGAGGGTAGGGAACAAGTGTTTGGCTACTGCACAAAGGTCGCCGCTTGGGGATCCGAAGGCTGCGATGACCATACTTCTTCGCCGGCCTACCCTGAGTCCGAAACGCCCACAAACTTTTAGTTTCTTTTAAAGTTTTCTTTTAATCCTCCGTGGACACAGCCTGACGGATACCCGCATACGAGGTGCGCAGCTGGGTGAGTGGGTAATGGCGTCATCCCCACCACCCGGGGTCGTCATGTAGGGTTTGTGTTCGTATCCGCTGTTCAACTGCAGTCCCGCGGGGGGGGGGGGGCATTGCATGAGCTGCTGACTTCTGACGGCGATTGGGTCCCTCTGTCTATGTTCTGGGAGGTGTGACCCTGAGTTGAGATTGGTATAGTTAGGCCACTCACCCAAGCCGGGGTAACGCCCGGGAAGTCAGAGCCCGAGGTCGGAGACGGTTGCAATGGTGGAGGATTTTTTTTGCTATGGAGCACCCTTTCTCCATTAATACAAACAAGCGCCGAAAAGTTATAGTAACAGAAGTAGCACCGCCAACAGCTGGTTGTTACTTAGTGATTACCCGTACAGAGGAAGGATAATTATTCGAGAAGGTGAACCCTTTTATCATCCAGAAGGGCATTGTCTCAATTGCTGTTCCGGTTCTTTCCTGCACTCGTCTTCGTAATGGTTCGCTTTTAGTGCAAAGCAAGTCCGAGGCACAAACTAAGTCCTTGTTGAGCGCCACGCTTCTCCACGGTTATCCTATCCGTGTTGAGAAGCACCGTACCTTGAATTCCTGTCGAGGCGTCATCACCACCCGTAGCCTCGATGGTATGTCAGACGAAGACCTAGTGGAATATCTTTCCGTACAAAAGGTAACGGAAGTTCATCGAGTGCAGGCCAAACGCGACGGCGTATTGGTACCCACTGGTACCCTGTTTCTAACATTTGATGGCGTCGATCTGCCCACGAGCATTTCCACAGGGTACGAACGGATTTCTGTGAGGCCTTATATTCCTAGACCTCTGCGTTGTTTTAAATGCCAACGTTTTGGGCATACGCAAGTCTCATGCAAGAGTGCCGTTAACATCTGTGCAACATGTAGCCAGCCCTCACACGAAGGTGTTCAACAGCCCCCGTCTGCGTTAATTGTAAAGGGTGTCATTCTGCGTCGTTTGCCGACTGTCCGCGGTGCTTGGACGAGAAGGTAATGCAGGAGATCCGGGTGAAGGAAAACTCTCCTTTGCTGAAGCCCGGAGGCGTTATCATGCGCGCCAACCTTCACTCCTGCGATCTGGCACATTTAGTTCTGTTGTTGCCTCGCCAGTACCACGAGTAGATGCCGAAACTCAGACTTGGACCATGACTGCATTAACCGCCACTACCATCCGGCCGTCCATTAAAGCTACTGTTACCAAGCCCTATAAACCTGGTCCAAAGTCAATGAAGTCGCAAGCCGCTGAAAAGAAACCCAAGTAGAAACTTCGTAGGGAAGATTTTCTGAAGGACCCTCCGCGTGCGCGCGGTAAGAAAAGTTCACCTTCTCCTCCTCGGAGGTCGCAGTCCCAGGAAGCTCCTGGGACAAGCCGCGCTCAGCGGCCCCCCTCACCCATCGCCACCCAGAACCGATTCACGGCGCTTGAATCGGTTTCTGGTTCTGAGCGCGTGGGCCCTGCCTTCGAGGAGGCTATGGAGTCTGACCAACTCCATACCAAAAGCCCGAGCTCAAAGGTTAATTAAAAGGTAATTTCAAGCCGCATTTCTAAGTAGACAGTTTATCCCATTTTTCTTAATGTCTATCCTGAGATGGAATGTACGTGGTGTACGATCGCATAGGGCGGAACTGCAACTTTTATTGCGTTCCCATTCACCCATGGTCGTGTGTTTGCAGGAGACCAACCTTCGCCCTAATGATCCTTTTGATCTCCGAGGATATACTCCGGTTCGCTACGACCTTGAACCGGAGGAGGGTACGCCTGCTCATGGTGGTGTCATGATTTTGGTGCGTAACGACGTTCACTTTCAAACTATCACACTTACATCTGACTTGCAAGCTGTTGCCGTTCGACTTCACTTACCCGGCTTTTTGTTTTCTGTTTGCTTTGTGTATTCACCTCCATCGTCTCCCCTCGCTCCCGCGGACATTCGAGCTCTTCTGTCCGCTCTCCCAACGCCATTTCTTCTGTTGGGAGATTTTAATCCCATCACCCACTGTGGGGTTTGCCAAGGGCTTTTGCGAGGGGAACTCTTCTTTCCGACATTTTTACCAGTTCAATTTTCCATCCTCAATACAGGTGCACCTAATTTTATTTCTGATTTTTCTGGTACATTCTCTCACCTGGACCTTGCCATTTGCTCACTCCAGCTTGCTCGTCGTCTTCAGTGGAACGTCGTCGCTGACACCTACTCCAGCGACCATTACCCCTGCATCGTTTCTCTTCTGTCGCACCACGTACACCATTCCAGAGTACCTACCTGGAGATTCTCAAAAGCCGACTGGAGCTTGTATTCCAGCCTTGTGCATTTTTACGATCAGCCCTTCGCCGACATTAACCAACTAGTGCAGCACCTTACGTCTACGATCTTCTCTGCCGCCGAACGCGCAATTCCCCGTTCATCCTCTCAATCTCGGCGGCCACCTGTTGCGTGGTGGAACGAGGATTGTCGGAACGCCGTTCGTGCCCGTAGGACTGCACTTAGGGTGTTTCGGCGACACCCTACACTTGATAATTTGGTGACTTTTAAACACCAGGGCTCGTGCATTATTCAGGATAGCAAGAAGGCGTCGTGGACTCGTTTTGTCGAGTCTTTTAATCGCTTTACGCCTTCATCTGTTGTTTGGGATGAACTTCGTCGCTTCTCATGTAAAGTGTCGCATTGTATGTTTCTGGGCTTCAGTTTTCCAATGCCACTATAGTGGATCCGGCTGCCATCGCTAACAACTCTGGGTGCTGCCTTTGAGGCGGTATCCAGTTCAGACCATTATTCCGCCGGCTTTCGCCCTATCAAAGACCGGCTGGATTTCGACACTTTTAATTTTCGGTCTGCTAATATTGAGTGTTATAATGAACTTTTTACAATGAGGGAGCTGGAGCACGCTCTTCATTGCTCTAGGCACTCCGCTCCTGGGCCGGACGGCATTCATGTCCTGATGTTGAAGAACCTTTCAGCCGACAGTAAACACTTTCTCTTACAGGTCTATAACCGTATTTGGCAAGACGGCCTTTTTCCTTCCGTTTGGCGCGAAGCCACTATTGTCCCTATTCTTAAGCCTGGGAAGGATCGCCAACTACATTCCAGCTACCGCCCTATCTCCCTCACCAGTTGCATTTGTAAGGTGATGGAGCGCATGATCAACGGGCGGTTGACATGGTGGCTTGAGTCTCAGAAACTTCTAGCGAACGCTCAGTGCGAATTTCGTCGCTATCGCTCTACCGTCGACCATCTGGTTTCCCTGTCGACGCATGTTATGAATGGATTTCTGAGAAAGTGTCAAACCGTGGCTGTGTTTTTTGACCTGGAGAATGCTTATGACACTTCTTGGAGGGGTGGCATTTTACGTACACTTCACGCATGGAATATCCGCGGTCGTCTTCCCATATTTCTTCGGGAGTTCATGACGGACCGCGTTTTTCGTGTACGTGTGGGCTCGGTTTTATCTCGTCATTTTATTCAAGAGAACGGAGTACCGCAGGGCTCTGAGCTCAGTGTCACACATTTTGCAATTGCTATCAACCCCATTGTTGATTGTATTCCACCTGGCACGTCATCGTCCCTTTTCGTTGCCGATTTTGCCATTTATTGCAGTTCACGGCGGACCTGTCTACTCGAACGTCGTCTCCAGAGCTGTATCGACTGTCTCTACGCCTGGAGTAACGCCAACGGCTTTAATTTCTCCGCCGAGAAATCCGTCTGCATCAATTTCTGGCGCCGGAAGTATTTCCCTCCGCCCTCTCTCCATCTAGGGCCAGGGATACTTCCGTTTGCAGACGAGGCGAAATTTTTGGGGTTGATCTTTGATACAAAGTTGTGTTGGACTTCGCAAATTTCCTTTTTAAAAGCAAAGTGTGACCGTTCTCTTAATCGTTTACGTGTTTTAAGTGGCACATCCTGGGGAGCTGATCGGACCGTCCTTCAGCGTCTATATCGCTCTTTGGTCCGTTCCAAACTTGATTACGGGTGTATTGTCTTTTCATCGGCATGTCCATCTGTTTTACGTCGCTTGAATCCCATTCATCATCGTGGTATTAGAGTCGCTACAGGGGCCTTTCGAACTAGCCCCGTGCCCAGTCTTTACGCTGAAGCTGCAGAGTCTCCGCTGTCCTCCAGGCGTGAGATGCTCTTGTGTAGCTATGCCTGTCGACTCTCCAGCTTGCCTGACCACCCGTCCTTCGCGGCATTTTACGAGGATTCGCTTGATCGGCAATATTTAATTAGCTCATCTGCATTGCTCCCTCCAGGGGTTAGATTTCGTCAGCTTCTTCGGCATTTGGACGTTACGCCAGCGCCGGCGCTTCCAAGGGGGAATTGCCTTTTCCTCCACGGTTGCGCGTTCAGGCCCTCTGTCACCTTGGGTTATCGTCGATGCCGACGAATGAGACCCCTTCTTCAGTCTTTAGATCAGCGTTTTTATAACTTCAGTCGCAATTCGGGGACTTGCCTTTTATATGTACTGATGGATCTAAGACTGATGCTGGGGTAGGATGTGCCTTTTTTGTGGTGGAAATAGTTTGACCTTTCGTTTACGGAGCAATGTTCGATTTTTACCGCCTAACTTTTTAGCATTTATCAGTCTCTTTTATACATTCAGCGGCACGACTTACGGCACTGTTTTATTTGTTCCGACTCCCTGAATACTCTTCAAAGTGTTAGCTCGCTGTACAGTTACCACCCGCTCGTACAGCGCATTCATGACCTGCTCCACTCGCTTGGTGTCTCCGGCATCAGGGTCTCCTTCATGTAGATTCCAGCTCATGTGGGCATCTCAGGTAATCAGTCTGCTGACGCCGCTGCCAAATCGGCGATTTTATCACCCAGAAGTTTTACCTCTGTTGTTCCCTCGTCAGATCTGTTTATTGTTTTACGCCGACGCATCCTCTAGCTTTGGAGCGATGAGTGGACGGCCCTCCGGGGGAACAAGTTGCGGGAGGTTACACCTCTCCCGTTAGTCTCGGCTACTTCTTCCCGTGCTTCTCGTCGGGAAGAGGTAATTTTAACACGCCTTCGTATCGGACATTGCGTTTTTAGTCATAAGTATTTGCTGAGTGGTGACCCCGCACCACTCTGTGGGCAGTGTGATGCGCCCTTAACGGTGCGTCACGTTTTAGAGGAGTGTCAGTTTTTAGCTGCATTACGTGTTCGTGTGGGCTTCCTGTTGGCCTAGGCAACGTTTTGGCAGACGACGCGCGTGCTGTAGAGTGTGTTTTACGTTTTATTCGTGACTGTGAATTTAATCTGCGCATTTAATGCGTTGAGCGCCCTTTAGCTTTGCAATTTTATACTGTGTGTTTTAATGGGGACTCTACTCCCCAGTGGACATATGGCGCTCATGCCCCTCGCATTCTACAGTTCTTTACACGTTTTACTCTTTTATCGCCTATACTTTTAGTGTGTTGGTTTTTAGGATTGTTGTATTGTTGTTTTTAGCTTTTGGACATCGCAGGTTTGTGTCCCGTTTTTAATTATGCGGTTGTTTTATATTTCTGACTACATTTTATACGTTGTTAGGGCGCTGATGACCTTAGTAGTTTAGCGCCCTTAAACCGCATCTCATCATCATCATCCAAGGAAGCAATATACATGCATTTCTAGTTGTATACAATGCAATCACTGCACCCTATCTCAGAGCTTCAGGTAAAGAGATATGTTAACTTCATTTAACACGACGTAGTATTGGTAACAAGATCCAAGGAAGTAACATACATGCATTTCAAGTTGTATACAATGCAAACACAGCTCCCTATCTCAGAGCTTCAGGTAAGAAAAACTACTTCATGTAGCACAACGTAGTATTGCTAACAAGATCCAAGGAAGCAATATACATGCATTTCTAGTTGTATACAATGCAAACACAGCTCCCTATCTCAGAGCTTCAAGTAAGGAGATTTGTTAACTTCATTTAACTCGACGTAGTATTACTAACAAGATCCAAGGAAGCAATATACATGCATTTCTAGTTGTATACAATGCAAACACAGCTCCCTATCTCAGAGCTTCAAGTAAGAAAAGTTAACTTCATTTAGCACGACGTTGTATTGCTAAAAAGATCCAAGGAAGCAATATACATGCATTTCAAGTTGTATACAATGCAAACACAGCTCCCTATCTCAGAGGTTCAGGTAAGAAGATTTGTTAACTTCATTTATCACGATGTAGTATTGCTAACAAAATCCAAGGAAGCAATATACATGCATTTCTAGTTGTATACAATGCAATCACAGCTCCCTATCTCAGAGCTTCAGGTAAGAAGATTTGTCAACTTCATTTAACACTATGTAGTATAGCTAACAAGATCCAAGGAAGCAATATACATGCATTGCTAGTTGTATACAATGCAATCACTGCACCCTATCTGAGAGCTTCAGGTAAAGAGATATGTTAACTTCATTTAACACGACGTAGTATTGGTAACAAGATCCATGGAAGTAACATACATGCATTTCAAGTTGTATACAATGCAAACACAGCTCCCTATCTCAGAGCTTCAGGTAAGAAGATTTGTTAACTTCATTTAACACGATGTAGTATTGCTAACAAAATCCAAGGAAGCAATATACATGCATTTCTAGTTGTATACAATGCAATCACAGCTCCCTATCTCAGAGCTTCAGGTAAGAAGATTTGTCAACTTCATTTAACACGATGTAGTATAGCTAACAAGATCCAAGGAAGCAATATACATGCATTTCTAGTTGTATACAATGCAAACACAGCTACCTATCTCAGAGCTTCAAGTAAGAAAAGTTAACTTCATTTAGCACGACGTTGTATTGCTAACAAGATCCAAGGAAGCAATATACATGCATTTCAAGTTGTATACAATGCAAACACAGCTCCCTATCTCAGAGCTTCAGGTAAGAAGATTTGTTAACTTCATTTAACACGATGTAGTATTGCTAACAAAATCCAAGGAAGCAATATACATGTATTTCTAGTTGTATACAATGAAAACACAGCTCCCTAACTCAGATCTTAAAGTAAGAAGATCTGTTAACTTCATTTAACTCGGGGTAGTATTGGTAACGAGATCCAAGGAAGCAATATACATCCATTTCTAGTTGTATACAATGCAATCACTGCACCCTATCTCAGACCTTCAAGTAAGGAGATCTGTTAACTTCATTTAGCACGACGTAGTATTGGTAACGAGATCCAAGGAAGCAATATACATGCATTTCTAGTTGTATGCAATGCAATCACAGCTCCCTATCTCAGAACTTCAGGTAAGAAAAGTTAACTTCATGTAGCACAACGCAGTATTGCTAACAAGATCCAAGGAAGCAATATACATGCATTTCTAGTTGTATACAATGCAAACACAGCTCCCTATCTCAGAACTTAAAGTAAGGAGATCTGTTAACTTCATTTAACTCGGGGTAGTATTGGTAACGAGATCCAAGGAAGCAATATACATGCATTTCTAGTTGTATACAATGCAATCACTGCACCCTATCTCAGACCTTCAAGTAAGGAGATCTGTTAACTTCATTTAGCACGACGTAGTATTGGTAACGAGATCCAAGGAAGCAATATACATGCATTTCTAGTTGTATACAATGCAAACACAGCTCCCTATCTCAGAACTTAAAGTAAGGAGATCTGTTAACTTCATTTAACTCGGGGTAGTATTGGTAACGAGATCCAAGGAAGCAATATACATGCATTTCTAGTTGTATACAATGCAATCACAGCTCCCTAACTCAGAACTTAAAGTAAGGAGATCTGTTAACTTCATTTAACTCGGGGTAGTATAGCTAACAAGATCCAAGGAAGCAATATACATGCATTTCTAGTTGTATACAATGCAAACACAGCTCCCTATCTCAGAACTTAAAGTAAGGAGATTTGTTAACTTCATTTAACACGATGTAGTATTGGTAACAAGATCCAAGGAAGTTTTCGCCCCACGCCCACACATTTACACATCTCTTTTAAACTAGTCGCGGGCATCCTTTCCTTAACCGGCTTCAAAGCGAACGGAAAGCTTTGAAGCCTGACCATAAACCCATCAGTAAACGATTAGTAGGGTCTTCCCATCCCTTAAACACAACACGTGGTCCTTTCTCCAGCTCCACTAAAGCAAAGCGTTGTTAAGATTTTATGGTGCTTGCGGTTAGGGAGGGTAGGGAACAAGTGTTTGGCTACTGCACAAAGGTCGCCGCTTGGGGATCCGAAGGCTGCGATGACCATACTTCTTCGCCGGCCTACCCTGAGTCCGAAACGCCCACAAACTTTTAGTTTCTTTTAAAGTTTTCTTTTAATCCTCCGTGGACACAGCCTGACGGATACCCGCATACGAGGTGCGCAGCTGGGTGAGTGGGTAATGGCGTCATCCCCACCACCCGGGGTCGTCATGTAGGGTTTGTGTTCGTATCCGCTGTTCAACTGCAGTCCCGCGGGGGGGGGCCATTGCATGAGCTGCTGACTTCTGACGGCGATTGGGTCCCTCTGTCTATGTTCTGGGAGGTGTGACCCTGAGTTGAGATTGGTATAGTTAGGCCACTCACCCAAGCCGGGGTAACGCCCGGGAAGTCAGAGCCCGAGGTCGGAGACGGTTGCAATGGTGGAGGATTTTTTTTTGCTATGGAGCACCCTTTCTCCATTAATACAAACAAGCGCCGAAAAGTTATAGTAACAGAAGTAGCACCGCCAACAGCTGGTTGTTACTTAGTGATTACCCGTACAGAGGAAGGATAATTATTCGAGAAGGTGAACCCTTTTATCATCCAGAAGGGCATTGTCTCAATTGCTGTTCCGGTTCTTTCCTGCACTCGTCTTCGTAATGGTTCGCTTTTAGTGCAAAGCAAGTCCGAGGCACAAACTAAGTCCTTGTTGAGCGCCACGCTTCTCCACGGTTATCCTATTTGTGTTGAGAAGCACCGTACCTTGAATTCCTGTCGAGGCGTCATCACCACCCGTAGCCTCGATGGTATGTCAGACGAAGACCTAGTGGAATATCTTTCCGAACAAAAGGTAACGGAAGTTCATCGAGTGCAGGCCAAACGCGACGGCGTATTGGTACCCACTGGTACCCTGTTTCTAACATTTGATGGCGTCGATCTGCCCACGAGCATTTCCACAGGGTACGAACGGATTTCTGTGAGGCCTTATATTCCTAGACCTCTGCGTTGTTTTAAATGCCAACGTTTTGGGCATACGCAAGTCTCATGCAAGAGTGCCGTTAACATCTGTGCAACATGTAGCCAGCCCTCACACGAAGGTGTTCAACAGCCCCCGTCTGCGTTAATTGTAAAGGGTGTCATTCTGCGTCGTTTGCCGACTGTCCGCGGTGCTTGGACGAGAAGGTAATGCAGGAGATCCGGGTGAAGGAAAACTCTCCTTTGCTGAAGCCCGGAGGCGTTATCATGCGCGCCAACCTTCACTCCTGCGATCTGGCACATTTAGTTCTGTTGTTGCCTCGCCAGTACCACGAGTAGATGCCGAAACTCAGACTTGGACCATGACTGCATTAACCGCCACTACCATCCGGCCGTCCATTAAAGCTACTGTTACCAAGCCCTATAAACCTGGTCCAAAGTCAATGAAGTCGCAAGCCGCTGAAAAGAAACCCAAGTAGAAACTTCGTAGGGAAGATTTTCTGAAGGACCCTCCGCGTGCGCGCGGTAAGAAAAGTTCACCTTCTCCTCCTCGGAGGTCGCAGTCCCAGGAAGCTCCTGGGACAAGCCGCGCTCAGCGGCCCCCCTCACCCATCGCCACCCAGAACCGATTCACGGCGCTTGAATCGGTTTCTGGTTCTGAGCGCGTGGGCCCTGCCTTCGAGGAGGCTATGGAGTCTGACCAACTCCATACCAAAAGCCCGAGCTCAAAGGTTAATTAAAAGGTAATTTTAAGCCGCATTTCTAAGTAGACAGTTTATCCCATTTTTCTTAATGTATATCCTGAGATAGAATGTACGTGGTGTACGATCGCATAGGGCGGAACTGCAACTTTTATTGCGTTCCCATTCACCCATGGTCGTGTGTTTGCAGGAGACCAACCTTCGCCCTAATGATCCTTTTGATCTCCGAGGATATACTCCGGTTCGCTACGACCTTGAACCGGAGGAGGGTACGCCTGCTCATGGTGGTGTCATGATTTTGGTGCGTAACGACGTTCACTTTCAAACTATCACACTTACATCTCACTTGCAAGCTGTTGCCGTTCGACTTCACTTACCCGGCTTTTTGTTTTCTGTTTGCTTTGTGTATTCACCTCCATCGTCTCCCCTCGCTCCCGCGGACATTCGAGCTCTTCTGTCCGCTCTCCCAACGCCATTTCTTCTGTTGGGAGATTTTAATCCCATCACCCACTGTGGGGTATGCCAAGGGCTTTTGCGAGGGGAACTCTTCTTTCCGACATTTTTACCAGTTCAATTTTCCATCCTCAATACAGGTGCACCTAATTTTATTTCTGATTTTTCTGGTACATTCTCTCACCTGGACCTTGCCATTTGCTCACTCCAGCTTGCTCGTCGTCTTCATTGGAACGTCGTCGCTGACACCTACTCCAGCGACCATTACCCCTGCATCGTTTCTCTTCTGTCGCACCACGTACACCATTCCAGAGTACCTACCTGGAGATTCTCAAAAGCCGACTGGAGCTTGTATTCCAGCCTTGTGCATTTTTACGATCAGCCCTTCGCCGACATTAACCAACTAGTGCAGCACCTTACGTCTACGATCTTCTCTGCCGCCGAACGCGCAATTCCCCGTTCATCCTCTCAACCTCGGCGGCCACCTGTTCCGTGGTGGAACGAGGATTGTCGGAACGCCGTTCGTGCCCGTAGGACTGCACTTAGGGTGTTTCGGCGACACCCTACACTTGATAATTTGGTGACTTTTAAACACCAGGGCTCGTGCATTATTCAGGATAGCAAGAAGGCGTCGTGGACTCGTTTTGTCGAGTCTTTTAATCGCTTTACGCCTTCATCTGTTGTTTGGGATGAACTTCGTCGCTTCTCATGTAAAGTGTCGCATTGTATGTTTCTGGGCTTCAGTTTTCCAATGCCAGTATAGTGGATCCGGCTGCCATCGCTAACAACTCTGGGTGCTGCATTTGAGGCGGTATCCAGTTCAGACCATTATTCCGCCGGCTTTCGCCCTATCAAAGACCGGCTGGATTTCGACACTTTTAATTTTCGGTCTGCTAATATTGAGTGTTATAATGAACTTTTTACAATGAGGGAGCTGGAGCACGCTCTTCATTGCTCTAGGCACTCCGCTCCTGGGCCGGACGGCATTCATGTCCTGATGTTGAAGAACCTTTCAGCCGACAGTAAACACTTTCTCTTACAGGTCTATAACCGTATTTGGCAAGACGGCCTTTTTCCTTCCGTTTGGCGCGAAGCCACTATTGTCCCTATTCTTAAGCCTGGGAAGGATCGCCAACTACATTCCAGCTACCGCCCTATCTCCCTCACCAGTTGCATTTGTAAGGTGATGGAGCGCATGATCAACGGGCGGTTGACATGGTGGCTTGAGTCTCAGAAACTTCTAGCGAACGCTCAGTGCGAATTTCGTCGCTATCGCTCTACCGTCGACCATTTGGTTTCCCTGTCGACGCATGTTATGAATGGATTTCTGAGAAAGTGTCAAACCGTGGCTGTGTTTTTTGACCTGGAGAATGCTTATGACACTTCTTGGAGGGGTGGCATTTTACGTACACTTCACGCATGGAATATCCGCGGTCGTCTTCCCATATTTCTTCGGGAGTTCATGACGGACCGCGTTTTTCGTGTACGTGTGGGCTCGGTTTTATCTCGTCATTTTATTCAAGAGAACGGAGTACCGCAGGGCTCTGAGCTCAGCGTCACACATTTTGCAATTGCTATCAACCCCATTGTTGATTGTATTCCACCTGGCACGTCATCGTCCCTTTTCGTTGCCGATTTTGCCATTTATTGCAGTTCACGGCGGACCTGTCTACTCGAACGTCGTCTCCAGAGCTGTATCGACTGTCTCTACGCCTGGAGTAACGCCAACGGCTTTAATTTCTCCGCCGAGAAATCCGTCTGCATCAATTTCTGGCGCCGGAAGTATTTCCCTCCGCCCTCTCTCCATCTAGGGCCAGGGATACTTCCGTTTGCAGACGAGGCGAAATTTTTGGGGTTGATCTTTGATACAAAGTTGTGTTGGACTTCGCAAATTTCCTTTTTAAAAGCAAAGTGTGACCGTTCTCTTAATCTTTTACGTGTTTTAAGTGGCACATCCTGGGGAGCTGATCGGACCGTCCTTCAGCGTCTATATCGCTCTTTGGTCCGTTCCAAACTTGATTACGGGTGTATTGTCTTTTCATCGGCATGTCCATCTGTTTTACGTCGCTTGAATCCCATTCATCATCGTGGTATTAGAGTCGCTACAGGGGCCTTTCGAACTAGCCCCGTGCCCAGTCTTTACGCTGAAGCTGCAGAGTCTCCGCTGTCCTCCAGGCGTGAGATGCTCTTGTGTAGCTATGCCTGTCGACTCTCCAGCTTGCCTGACCACCCGTCCTTCGCGGCATTTTACGAGGATTCGCTTGATCGGCAATATTTAGTTAGCTCATCTGCATTGCTCCCTCCAGGGGTTAGATTTCGTCAGCTTCTTCGGCATTTGGACGTTACGCCAGCGCCGGCGCTTCCAAGGGGGGAATTGCCTTTTCCTCCACGGTTGCGCGTTCAGGCCCTCTGTCACCTTGGGTTATCGTCGATGCCGACGAATGAGACCCCTTCTTCAGTCTTTAGATCAGCGTTTTTATAACTTCAGTCGCAATTCGGGGACTTGCCTTTTATATGTACTGATGGATCTAAGACTGATGCTGGGGTAGGATGTGCCTTTTTTGTGGTGGAAATAGTTTGACCTTTCGTTTACGGAGCAATGTTCGATTTTTACCGCCTAACTTTTTAGCATTTATCAGTCTCTTTTATACATTCAGCGGCACGACTTACGGCACTGTTTTATTTGTTCCGACTCCCTGAATACTCTTCAAAGTGTTAGCTCGCTGTACAGTTACCACCCGCTCGTACAGCGCATTCATGACCTGCTCCACTCGCTTGGTGTCTCCGGCATCAGGGTCTCCTTCATGTAGATTCCAGCTCATGTGGGCATCTCAGGTAATCAGTCTGCTGACGCCGCTGCCAAATCGGCGATTTTATCACCCAGAAGTTTTACCTCTGTTGTTCCCTCGTCAGATCTGTTTATTGTTTTACGCCGCCGCATCCTCTAGCTTTGGAGCGATGAGTGGACGGCCCTCCGGGGGAACAAGTTGCGGGAGGTTACACCTCTCCCGTTAGTCTCGGCTACTTCTTCCCGTGCTTCTCGTCGGGAAGAGGTAATTTTAACACGCCTTCGTATCGGACATTGCGTTTTTAGTCATAAGTATTTGCTGAGTGGTGACCCCGCACCACTCTGTGGGCAGTGTGATGCGCCCTTAACGGTGCGTCACGTTTTAGAGGAGTGTCAGTTTTTAGCTGCATTACGTGTTCGTGTGGGCTTCCTGTTGGCCTAGGCAACGTTTTGGCAGACGACGCGCGTGCTGTAGAGTGTGTTTTACGTTTTATTCGTGACTGTGAATTTAATCTGCGCATTTAATGCGTTGAGCGCCCTTTAGCTTTGCAATTTTATACTGTGTGTTTTAATGGGGACTCTACTCCCCAGTGGACATATGGCGCTCATGCCCCTCGCATTCTACCGTTCTTTACACGTTTTACTCTTTTATCGCCTATACTTTTAGTGTGTTGGTTTTTAGGATTGTTGTATTGTTGTTTTTAGCTTTTGGACATCGCAGGTTTGTGTCCCGTTTTTAATTATGCGGTTGTTTTATATTTCTGACTACATTTTATACGTTGTTAGGGCGCTGATGACCTTAGTAGTTTAGCGCCCTTAAACCGCATCTCATCATCATCATCCAAGGAAGCAATATACATGCATTTCTAGTTGTATACAATGCAATCACTGCACCCTATCTCAGAGCTTCAGGTAAAGAGATATGTTAACTTCATTTAACACGACGTAGTATTGGTAACAAGATCCAAGGAAGTAACATACATGCATTTCAAGTTGTATACAATGCAAACACAGCTCCCTATCTCAGAGCTTCAGGTAAGAAAAACTACTTCATGTAGCACAACGTAGTATTGCTAACAAGATCCAAGGAAGCAATATACATGCATTTCTAGTTGTATACAATGCAAACACAGCTCCCTATCTCAGAGCTTCAAGTAAGGAGATTTGTTAACTTCATTTAACTCGACGTAGTATTACTAACAAGATCCAAGGAAGCAATATACATGCATTTCTAGTTGTATACAATGCAAACACAGCTCCCTATCTCAGAGCTTCAAGTAAGAAAAGTTAACTTCATTTAGCACGACGTTGTATTGCTAAAAAGATCCAAGGAAGCAATATACATGCATTTCAAGTTGTATACAATGCAAACACAGCTCCCTATTTCAGAGCTTCAGGTAAGAAGATTTGTTAACTTCATTTATCACGATGTAGTATTGCTAACAAAATCCAAGGAAGCAATATACATGCATTTCTAGTTGTATACAATGCAATCACAGCTCCCTATCTCAGAGCTTCAGGTAAGAAGATTTGTCAACTTCATTTAACACTATGTAGTATAGCTAACAAGATCCAAGGAAGCAATATACATGCATTGCTAGTTGTATACAATGCAATCACTGCACCCTATCTGAGAGCTTCAGGTAAAGAGATATGTTAACTTCATTTAACACGACGTAGTATTGGTAACAAGATCCAAGGAAGTAACATACATGCATTTCAAGTTGTATACAATGCAAACACAGCTCCCTATCTCAGAGCTTCAGGTAAGAAGATTTGTTAACTTCATTTAACACGATGTAGTATTGCTAACAAAATCCAAGGAAGCAATATACACGCATTTCTAGTTGTATACAATGCAATCACAGCTCCCTATCTCAGAGCTTCAGGTAAGAAGATTTGTCAACTTCATTTAACACGATGTAGTATAGCTAACAAGATCCAAGGAAGCAATATACATGCATTTCTAGTTGTATACAATGCAAACAGAGCTACCTATCTCAGAGCTTCAAGTAAGAAAAGTTAACTTCATTTAGCACGACGTTGTATTGCTAACAAGATCCAAGGAAGCAATATACATGCATTTCAAGTTGTATACAATGCAAACACAGCTCCCTATCTCAGAGCTTCAGGTAAGAAGATTTGTTAACTTCATTTAACACGATGTAGTATTGCTAACAAAATCCAAGGAAGCAATATACATGCATTTCTAGTTGTATACAATGAAAACACAGCTCCCTAACTCAGATCTTAAAGTAAGAAGATCTGTTAACTTCATTTAACTCGGGGTAGTATTGGTAACGAGATCCAAGGAAGCAATATACATGCATTTCTGGTTGTATACAATGCAAACACAGCTCCCTATCTCGGAACTTAAAGTAAGGAGATCTGTTAACTTCATTTAACTCGGGGTAGTATTGGTAACAAGATCCAAAGAAGCAATATACATGTATTTCTAGTTGTATACAATGCAAACACAGCTCCCTATCTCAGAACTTAAAGTAAGGAGATCTGTTAACTTCATTTAACTCGGGGTAGTATTGGTACCGAGATCCAAGGAAGCAATATACATGCATTTCTAGTTGTATACAATGCAATCACTGCACCCTATCTCAGACCTTCAAGTAAGGAGATCTGTTAACTTCATTTAGCACGACGTAGTATTGGTAACGAGATCCAAGGAAGCCATATACATGCATTTCTAGTTGTATACAATGAAAACACAGCTCCCTAACTCAGATCTTAAAGTAAGAAGATCTGTTAACTTCATTTAACTCGGGGTAGTATTGGTAACGAGATCCAAGGAAGCAATATACATGCATTTCTGGTTGTATACAATGCAAACACAGCTCCCTATCTCAGAACTTAAAGTAAGGAGATCAGTTAACTTCATTTAACTCGGGGTAGTATTGGTAACAGGATCCAAAGAAGCAATATACATGCATTTCTAGTTGTATACAATGCAAACACAGCTCCCTATCTCAGAACTTAAAGTAAGGAGATCTGTTAACTTCATTTAACTCGGGGTAGTATTGGTAACGAGATCCAAGGAAGCAATATACATGCATTTCTAGTTGTATACAATGCAATCACTGCACCCTATCTCAGACCATCAAGTAAGGAGATCTGTTAACTTCATTTAGCACGACGTAGTATTGGTAACGAGATCCAAGGAAGCAATATACATGCATTTCTAGTTGTATACAATGCAAACACAGCTCCCTATCTCAGAACCTAAAGTAAGGAGATCTGTTGACTTCATTTAACTCGAGGTAGTATAGCTAACAAGATCCAAGGAAGCAATATACATGCATTTCTAGTTGTATACAATGCAAACACAGCTCCCTATCTCAGAACTTATAGTAAGGAGATTTGTTAACTTCATTTAACACGATGTAGTATTGGTAACAAGATCCAAGGAAGTTTTCGCCCCACATCCACACATTTACACTTCTGTTTTACTTCTTCGCCGGCCTACCTTGAGGCCGAAACGCCCACACATTTTTAGTTTCTTTTAACGTTTTCTTTTAATACTCCGTGGACAACGGCCTGACGGATACGCGCGTTCGAGGTGCGCAGATGGGTGAGTGGGTAATGGCGTCATCCCCACCACCCGGGGTCGTCATGTAGGGTTTGTGTTCGTATCCGCTGTTCAACTGCAGTCCCGCGGGTGGGCCATTGCATGAGCTGCTGACTTCTGACGGCGATTGGGTCCCTCTGTCTATGTTCTGGGAGGTGTGACCCTGAGTTGAGATTGGTATAGTTAGGCCACTCACCCAAGCCGGGGTAACGCCCGGGAAGTCAGAGCCCGAGGTCGGAGACGGTTGCAATGGTGGAGGATTTTTTTTGCTATGGAGCACCCTTTCTCCATTAATACAAACAAGCGCCGAAAAGTTATAGTAACAGAAGTAGCACCGCCAACAGCTGGTTGTTACTTAGTGATTACCCGTACAGAGGAAGGATAATTATTCGAGAAGGTGAACCCTTTTATCATCCAGAAGGGCATTGACACAATTGCTGTTCCGGTTCTTTCCTGCACTCGTCTTCGTAATGGTTCGCTTTTAGTGCAAAGCAAGTCCGAGGCACAAACTAAGTCCTTGTTGAGCGCCACGCTTCTCCACGGTTATCCTATCCGTGTTGAGAAGCACCGTACCTTGAATTCCTGTCGAGGCGTCATCACCACCCGTAGCCTCGATGGTATGTCAGACGAAGACCTAGTGGAGTATCTTTCCGAACAAAAGGTAACGGAAGTTCATCGAGTGCAGGCCAAACGCGACGGCGTATTGGTACCCACTGGTACCCTGTTTCTAACATTTGATGGCGTCGATCTGCCCACGAGCATTTCCACAGGGTACGAACGGATTTCTGTGAGGCCTTATATTCCTAGACCTCTGCGTTGTTTTAAATGCCAACGTTTTGGGCATACGCAAGTCTCATGCAAGAGTGCCGTTAACATCTGTGCAACATGTAGCCAGCCCTCACACGAAGGTGTTCAACAGCCCCCGTCTGCGTTAATTGTAAAGGGTGTCATTCTGCGTCGTTTGCCGACTGTCCGCGGTGCCTGGACGAGAAGGTAATGCAGGAGATCCGGGTGAAGGAAAACTCTCCTTTGCTGAAGCCCGGAGGCGTTATCATGCGCGCCAACCTTCACTCCTGCGATCTGGCACATTTTGTTCTGTTGTTGCCTCGCCAGTACCACGAGTAGATGCCGAAACTCAGACTTGGACCATGACTGCATTAACCGCCACTACCATCCGGCCGTCCATTAAAGCTACTGTTACCAAGCCCTATAAACCTGGTCTAAAGTCAATGAAGTCGCAAGCCGCTGAAAAGAAACCCAAGTAGAAACTTCGTAGGGAAGATTTTCTGAAGGACCCTCCGCGTGCGCGCGGTAAGAAAAGTTCACCTTCTCCTTCTCGGAGGTCGCAGTCCCAGGAAGCTCCTGGGACAAGCCGCGCTCAGCGGCCCCCCTCACCCATCGCCACCCAGAACCGATTCACGGCGCTTGAATCGGTTTCTGGTTCTGAGCGCGTGGGCCCTGCCTTCGAGGCGGCTATGGAGTCTGACCAACTCCATACCAAAAGCCCGAGCTCAAAGGTTAATTAAAAGGTAATTTTAAGCCGCATTTCTAAGTACACAGTTTATCCCATTTTTCTTAATGTTTATCCTGAGATGGAATGTATGTGGTGTACGATCGCATAGGGCGGAACTGCAATTTTTATTGCGTTCCCATTCACCTACGGTCGTGTGTTTGCAGGAGACCAAGCTTCGCCCTAATGATCCTTTTGATCTCCGAGGATATACTCCGGTTCGCTACGACCTTGAACCGGAGGAGGGTACGCCTGCTCTTGGTGGTGTCATGATCTTGGTGAGTAACGACGTTCACTTTCAAACTATCACACTTACATCTGACTTGCAAGCTGTTGCCGTTCGACTTCACTTACCCGGCTTTTTGTTTTCTGTTTTCTTTGTGTATTCACCTCCATCGTCTCCCCTCGCTCCCGCGGACATTCGAGCTCTTCTGTCCGCTCTCCCAACGCCATTTCTTCTGTTGGGAGATTTTAATCCCATCACCCACTGTGGGGTTCGCCAAGGGCTTGTGCGAGGGGAACTCTTCTTTCCGACATTTTTACCAGTTCAATTTTCCATCCTCAATACAGGTGCACCTAATTTTATTTCTGATTTTTCTGGTACATTCTCTCACCTGGACCTTGCCATTTGCTCACTCCAGCTTGCTCGTCGTCTTCAGTGGAACGTCGTCGCTGACACCTACTCCAGCGACCATTACCCCTGCATCGTTTCTCTTCTGTCGCACCACGTACACCATTCCAGAGTACTTACCTGGATATTCTCAAAAGCCGACTGGAGCTTGTATTCCAGCCTTGTGCATTTTTACGATCAGCCTTTCGCCGACATTAACCAACTAGTGCAGCACCTTACGTCTACGATCTTCTCTGCCGCCGAACGCGCAATTCCCCGTTCATCCTCTCAACCTCGGCGGCCACCGGTTCCGTGGTGGAACGAGGATTGTCGGAACGCCGTTCGTGCCCGTAGGACTGCACTTAGGGTGTTTCGGCGACACCCTACAGTTGATAATTTGGTGACTTTTAAACAATCGCGCGCCAGGGCTCGTGCATTATTGAGGATAGCAAAAAGGCGTCGTGGACTCGTTTTGTCGAGTCTTTTAATCGCTTTACGCCTTCATCTGTTGTTTGGGATGAACTTCGTCGCTTCTCATGTAAAGTGTCGCATTGTATGTTTCTGGGCTTTAGTTTTCCAATGCCACTATAGTGGATCCGGCTGCCATCGCTAACAACTCTGGGTGCTGCCTTTGAGGCGGTGTCCAGTTCAGACCATTATTCCGCCGGCTTTCGCCCTATAAAAGACCGGCTGGATTTCGACACTTTTAATTTTCGGTCTGCTAATATTGAGTGTTATAATGAACTTTTTACAATGAGGGAGCTGGAGCACGCTCTTCATTGCTCTAGGCACTCCGCTCCTGGGCCGGACGGCATTCATGTCCTGATGTTGAAGAACCTTTCAGCCGACAGTAAACACTTTCTCTTACAGGTCTATAACCGTATTTGGCAAGACGGCCTTTTTCCTTCCGTTTGGCGCGAAGCCACTATTGTCCCTATTCTTAAGCCTGGGAAGGATCGCCAACTACATTCCAGCTACCGCCCTATCTCCCTCACCAGTTGCATTTGTAAGGTGATGGAGCGCATGATCAACGGGCGGTTGACATGGTGGCTTGAGTCTCAGAAACTTCTAGCGAACGCTCAGTGCGAATTTCGTCGCTATCGCTCTACCGTCGACCATCTGGTTTCCCTGTCGACGCATGTTATGAATGGATTTCTGAGAAAGTGTCAAACCGTGGCTGTGTTTTTTGACCTGGAGAATGCTTATGACACTTCTTGGAGGGGTGGCATTTTACGTACACTTCACGCATGGAATATCCGCGGTCGTCTTCCCATATTTCTTCGGGAGTTCATGACGGACCGCGTTTTTTGTGTACGTGTGGGCTCGGTTTTATCTCGTCATTTTATTCAAGAGAACGGAGTACCGCAGGGCTCTGAGCTCAGTGTCACACATTTTGCAATTGCTATCAACCCCATTGTTGATTGTATTCCACCTGGCACGTCATCGTCCCTTTTCGTTGCCGATTTTGCCATTTATTGCAGTTCACGGCGGACCTGTCTACTCGAACGTCGTCTCCAGAGCTGTATCGACTGTCTCTACGCCTGGAGTAACGCCAAAGGCTTTAATTTCTCCGCCGAGAAATCCGTCTGCATCAATTTCTGGCGCCGGAAGTATTTCCCTCGGCCCTCTCTCCATCTAGGGCCAGGGATACTTCCGTTTGCAGACGAGGCGAAATTTTTGGGGTTGATCTTTGATACAAAGTTGTGTTGGACTTCGCAAATTTCCGTTTTAAAAGCAAAGTGTGACCGTTCTCTTAATCATTTACGTGTTTTAAGTGGCACATCCTGGGGAGCTGATCGGACCGTCCTTCAGCGTCTATATCGCTCTTTGGTCCGTTCCAAACTTGATTACGGGTGTATTGTCTTTTCATCGGCATGTCCATCTGTTTTACGTCGCTTGAATCCCATTCATCATCGTGGTATTAGAGTCGCTACAGGGGCCTTTCGAACTAGCCCCGTGCCCAGTCTTTACGCTGAAGCTGCAGAGTCTCCGCTGTCCTCCAGGCGTGAGATGCTCTTGTGTAGCTATGCCTGTCGACTCTCCAGCTTGCCTGACCACCCGTCCTTCGCGGCATTTTACGAGGATTCGCTTGATCGGCAATATTTAGTTAGCTCATCTGCATTGCTCCCTCCAGGGGTTAGATTTCGTCAGCTTCTTCGGCATTTGGACGTTACGCCAGCGCCGGCGCTTCCAAGGGGGGAATTGCCTTTTCCTCCACGGTTGCGCGTTCAGGCCCTCTGTCACCTTGGGTTATCGTCGATGCCGACGAATGAGACCCCTTCTTCAGTCTTTAGATCAGCGTTTTTATTACTTCAGTCGCAATTCGGGGACTTGCCTTTTATATGTACTGATGGATCTAAGACTGATGCTGGGGTAGGATGTGCCTTTTTTGTGGTGGAAATAGTTTGACCTTTCGTTTACGGAGCAATGTTCGATTTTTACCGCCTAACTTTTTAGCATTTATCAGTCTCTTTTATACATTCAGCGGCACGACTTACGGCACTGTTTTATTTGTTCCGACTCCCTGAATACTCTTCAAAGTGTTAGCTCGCTGTACAGTTACCACCCGCTCGTACAGCGCATTCATGACCTGCTCCACTCGCTTGGTGTCTCCGGCATCAGGGTCTCCTTCATGTAGATTCCAGCTCATGTGGGCATCTCAGGTAATCAGTCTGCTGACGCCGCTGCCAAATCGGCGATTTTATCACCCAGAAGTTTTACCTCTGTTGTTCCCTCGTCAGATTTGTTTATTGTTTTACGCCGCCGCATTCTCTAGCTTTGGAGCGATGAGTGGACGGCCCTCCGGGGGAACAAGTTGCGGGAGGTTACACCTCTCCCGTTAGTCTCGGCTACTTCTTCCCGTGCTTCTCGTCGGGAAGAGGTAATTTTAACACGCCTTCGTATCGGACATTGCGTTTTTAGTCATAAGTATTTGCTGAGTGGTGACCCCGCACCACTCTGTGGGCAGTGTGATGCGCCCTTAACGGTGCGTCACGTTTTAGAGGAGTGTCAGTTTTTAGCTGCATTACGTGTTCGTGTGGGCTTCCTGTTGGCCTAGGCAACGTTTTGGCAGACGACGCGCGTGCTGTAGAGTGTGTTTTACGTTTTATTCGTGACTGTGAATTTAATCTGCGCATTTAATGCGTTGAGCGCCCTTTAGCTTTGCAATTTTATACTGTGTGTTTTAATGGGGACTCTACTCCCCAGTGGACATATGGCGCTCATGCCCCTCGCATTCTACAGTTCTTTACACGTTTTACTCTTTTATCGCCTATACTTTTAGTGTGTTGGTTTTTAGGATTGTTGTATTGTTGTTTTTAGCTTTTGGACATCGCAGGTTTGTGTCCCGTTTTTAATTATGCGGTTGTTTTATATTTCTGACTACATTTTATACGTTGTTAGGGCGCTGATGACCTTAGTAGTTTAGCGCCCTTAAACCGCATCTCATCATCATCATCCAAGGAAGCAATATACATGCATTTCTAGTTGTATACAATGCAATCACTGCATCCTATCTCAGAGCTTCAGGTAAAGAGATATGTTAACTTCATTTAACACGACGTAGTATTGGTAACAAGATCCAAGGAAGTAACATACATGCATTTCAAGTTGTATAAAATGCAAACACAGCTCCCTATCTCAGAGCTTCAGGTAAGAAAAGTTAACTTCATGTAGCACAACGCAGTATTGCTAACAAGATCCAAGGAAGCAATATACATGCATTTCTAGTTGTATACAATGCAAACACAGCTCCCTATCTCAGAGCTTCAAGTAAGGAGATCTGTTAACTTCATTTAACTCGACGTAGTATTACTAACAAGATCCAAGGAAGCAATATACATGCATTTCTAGTTGTATACAATGCAAACACAGCTCCCTATCTCAGAGCTTCAAGTAAGAAAAGTTAGCTTCATTTAGCACGACGTTGTATTGCTAAAAAGATCCAAGGAAGCAATATACATGCATTTCAAGTTGTATACAATGCAAACACAGCTCCCTATCTCAGAGCTTCAGGTAAGAAGATTTGTTAACTTCATTTAACACGATGTAGTATTGCTAACAAAATCCAAGGAAGCAATATACATGCATTTCTAGTTGTATACAATGCAATCACAGCTCCCTATCTCAGAGCTTCAGGTAAGAAGATTTGTCAACTTCATTTAACACGATGTAGTATAGCTAACAAGATCCAAGGAAGCAATATACATGCATTTCTAGTTGTATACAATGCAAACACAGCTACCTATCTCAGAGCTTCAAGTAAGAAAAGTTAACTTCATTTAGCACGACGTTGTATTGCTAACAAGATCCAAGGAAGCAATATACATGCATTTCAAGTTGTATACAATGCAAACACAGCTCCCTATCTCAGAGCTTCAGGTAAGAAGATTTGTTAACTTCATTTAACACGATGTAGTATTGCTAACAAAATCCAAGGAAGCAATATACATGCATTTCTAGTTGTATACAATGAAAACACAGCTCCCTAACTCAGATCTTAAAGTAAGGAGATCTGTTAACTTCATTTAACTTGGGGTAGTATTGGTAACAAGATCCAAAGAAGCAATATACATGCATTTCTAGTTGTATACAATGCAAACACAGCTCCCTATCTCAGAACTTAAAGTAAGGAGATCTGTTAACTTCATTTAACTCGGGGTAGTATTGGTAACGAGATCCAAGGAAGCAATATATATACATTTCTAGTTGTATACAATGCAATCACTGCACCCTATCTCAGACCTTCAAGCAAGGAGATCTGTTAACTTCATTTAGCACGACGTAGTATTGGTAACGAGATCCAAGGAAGCAATATACATGCATTTCTGGTTGTATACAATGAAAGCACAGCTCCCTAACTCACATCTTAAAGTAAGAAGATCTGTTAACTTCATTTAACTCGGGGTAGTAATGGTAACAAGATCCAAAGAAGCAATATCCATGCATTTCTAGTTGTATACAATGCAAACACAGCTCCCTATCTCAGAACTTAAAGTAAGGAGATCTGTTAACTTCATTTAACTCGGGGTAGTATTGGTAACGAGATCCAAGGAAGCAATATACATGCATTTCTAGTTGTATACAATGCAATCACTGCACCCTATCTCAGACCATCAAGTAAGGAGATCTGTTAACTTCATTTAGCACGACGTAGTATTGGTAACGAGATCCAAGGAAGCAATATACATGCATTTCTAGTTGTATACAATGCAAACACAGCTCCCTATCTCAGAACCTAAAGTAAGGAGATCTGTTAACTTCATTTAACTCGGTGTAGTATTGCTAACGAGATCCAAGTAAGCAATATACATGCATTTCTAGTTGTATACAATGCAATCACAGCTCCCTATCTCAGAACTTAAAGTAAGGAGATCTGTTGACTTCATTTAACTCGGGGTAATATAGCTAACAAGATCCAAGGAAGCAATATACATGCATTTCTAGTTGTATACAATGCAAACGCAGCTCCCTATCTCAGAGCTTCAGGTAAGAAGATTTGTTAACTTCATTTAACACGATGTAGTATTGCTAACAAAATCCAAGGAAGCAATATACATGCATTTCTAGTTGTATACAATGAAAACACAGCTCCCTAACTCAGATCTTAAAGTAAGAAGATCTGTTAACTTCATTTAACTCGGGGTAGTATTGGTAACGAGATCCAAGGAAGCAATATACATGCATTTCTGGTTGTATACAATGCAAACACAGCTCTCTATCTCAGAACTTAAAGTAAGGAGATCTGTTAACTTCATTTAACTTGGGGTAGTATTGGTAACAGGATCCAAAGAAGCAATATACATGCATTTCTAGTTGTATACAATGCAAACAGAGCTCCCTATCTCAGAACTTAAAGTAAGGAGATCTGTTAACTTCATTTAACTCGGGGTAGTATTGGTAACGAGATCCAAGGAAGCAATATACATACATTTCTAGTTGTATACAATGCAATCACTGCACCCTATCTCAGACCTTCAAGCAAGGAGATCTGTTAACTTCATTTAACACGACGTAGTATTGGTAACGAGATCCAAGGAAGCAATATACATGCATTTCTAGTTGTATACAATGAAAGCACAGCTCCCTAACTCACATCTTAAAGTAAGAAGATCTGTTAACTTCATTTAACTCGGGGTAGTAATGGTAACAAGATCCAAAGAAGCAATATCCATGCATTTCTAGTTGTATACAATGCAAACACAGCTCCCTATCTCATCACTTAAAGTAAGGAGATCTGTTAACTTCATTTAACTCGGGGTAGTATTGGTAACGAGATCCAAGGAAGCAATATACATGCATATCTAGTTGTATACAATGCAATCACTGCACCCTATCTCAGACCATCAAGTAAGGAGATCTGTTAACTTCATTTAGCACGACGTAGTATTGGTAACGAGATCCAAGGAAGCAATATACATGCATTTCTAGTTGTATACAATGCAAACACAGCTCCCTATCTCAGAACTTAAAGTAAGGAGATCTGTTAACTTCATTTAACTCGGTGTAGTATTGCTAACGAGATCCAAGGAAGCAATATACATGCATTTCTAGTTGTATACAATGCAATCACAGCTCCCTATCTCAGAACTTAAAGTAAGGAGATCTGTTGACTTCATTTAACTCGGGGTAGTATAGCTAACAAGATCCAAGGAAGCAATATACATGCATTTCTAGTTGTATACAATGCAAACACAGCTCCCTATCTCAGAACTTAGAGTAAGGAGATTTGTTAACTTCATTTAACACGATGTAGTATTGGTAACAAGTTCCAAGGAAGTTTTCGCCCCACGTCCACACATTTACACTTCTGTTTTACTTCTTCGCCGGCCTACCTTGAGTCCGAAACGCCCACACATTTTTAGTTTCTTTTAACGTTTTCTTTTAATACTCCGTGGACACAGCCTGACGGATACCCGCGTACGAGGTGCGCAGCTGGGTGAGTGGGTGATGGCGTCATGCCCCACCACCCGGGGTCGTCATGTAGGGTTTGAATTTGTATCCTCTGTTCAACTGCAGTCCCGCGGGGGGGCCATTGCATGAGCTGCTGGCTTCTGACGGCGATTGGGTCCCTCTGTCTATGTTCTGGGAGGTGTGACCCTGGGGTGAGATTGGTTTATATAGGCCACTCACCCAAGCCGGGGTAACACCCGGGAAGTCAGAGTCCGAGGTCGGAAACGGTTGCAATGGTGGAGGATTTTTTCGCTATGGAGCACCCTTTCTCCATTAATACAAACAAGCGCCGAAAAGTTATAATAACAGAAGTAGCACCGCCAACAACTGGTTGTTACTTAGTGATTACCCGTACAGAGGAAGGACAATCATTCGAGAAGGTGAACCCTTTTATCATCCAGCAGGGCATTGACTCAATTGCTGGTCCGGTTCTTTCCTGCACTCGTCTTCGTAATGGTTCGCTTTTAGTGCAAAGCAAGTCCGAGGCACAAAGTAAGTCCTTGTTGAGCGCCACGCTTCTCCACGGTTATCCTATCCGTGTTGAGAAGCACCGTACCTTGAATTCATGTCGAGGCGTCATCACCACCCATAGCCTCGATGGTATGTCAGACGAAGACCTAGTGGAATATCTTTCCGAACAAAAGGTAACGGAAGTTCATCGAGTGCAGGCCAAACGCGACGGCGTATTGGTACCCACTGGTACCCTGTTTCTAACATTTGATGGCGTCGATCTGCCCACGAGCATTTCCACAGGGTACGAACGGATTTCTGTGAGGCCTTATATTCCTAGACCTCTGCATTGTTTTAAATGCCAACGTTTTGGGCATACGCAAGTCTCATGCAAGAGTGCCGTTAACATCTGTGCAACATGTAGCCAGCCCTCACACGAAGGTGTTCAACAGCCCCGTCTGCGTTAATTGTAAAGGGTCTCATTCTGCGTCGTTTGCCGACTGTCCGCGGTGCTTGGACGAGAAGGTACTGCAGGAGATCGGGTGAAGGAAAAAATCTCCTTCGCTGAAGCCCGGAGGCGTTATCATGCGCGCCAACCTTCACTCCTGCGATCTGGCACATTTAGTTCTGTTGTTGCCTCGCCAGTACCACGAGTAGATGCCGAAACTCAGACTTGGACCATGACTGCATTAACCGCCACTACCATCCGACCGTCATTTAAAGCTACTGTTACCAAGCCCTATATACCTGGTCCAAAGTCCATGAAGTCGCAAGCCGCTGAAAAGAAACCCAAGCAGAAACTTCGTAGGGAAGATTTTCTGAAGGACCCTCCGCGCGCGCGCGGTAAGAAAAGTTCACCTTCTCCTCCTCGGAGGTCGTAGTCCCATGAAGCTCCTGGGACAAGCCGCGCTCAGCGGTCCCCATCACCCATCGCCACCCAGAACCGATTCACGGCGCTTGAATCGATTTCTGGCTCTGAGCGCGTGGGCCCTGCCTTCGAGGAGGCTATGGAGTCTGACCAAATCCATATCAAAAGCCCGAGCTCAAAGGTTAAACAAAAGGTAATTTTAAGCCGCCCTTCTAAGTAGACAGTTTATCCCCTTTTTCTTAATGGCTATCCTGACCTGGAATGTACGTGGTGTACGATCGCATAGGGCGGAACTGCAACTTTTGTTGCGTTCCCATTCACCTATGGTCGTGTGTTTGCAGGAGACCAAGCTTCGCCCTAATGATCTTTTTGATCTCCAAGGATATACTCCGGTTCGCTACGACCTTGAACCGGAGGAGGGTACTCCTGCTCATGGTGGTGTCATGATTTTGTTGCGTAACGACGTTCACTTTCAAACTATCACACTTACATCTGACTTGCAAGCTGTTGCCGTTCGACTTCACTTACCCGGCTTTTTGTTTTCTGTTTGCTCTGTGTATTCACCTCCATCGTCTCCCCTCGCTCCCGCGGACAATCGAGCTCTCCTGTCCGCTCTCTCAACGCCATTTTTATTATTGGGCGATTTTAATGCCCATCACCCACCGTTGGGTTCGCCATGGGCTTGTGCGAGGGGAACTCTTCTTTCCGACATTTTTTACCAGTTCAATCTTTCCATCCTCAATACAGGTGCACCTAATCTTATTTCTGATTCTTACGGTACATTTTCTCATTTGGACCTTACCGTCTGCTCACTCCAGCTTGCTCGTCGTCTTCAGTGGAACGTCGTCGCTGACACCTACTCCAGCGACCATTACCCCTGCATCGTTTCTCTTCTGTCGCACCACGTACACCATTCCAGAGTACCTACCTGGATATTCTCAAAAGCCGACTGGAGCTTGTATTCCAGCCTTGTGCATTTTTACGATCCGCCTTTCGCCGACATTAACCAACTAGTGCAGCACCTTAGGTCTACGATCTTCTTTGCCGCCGAACGCGCAATTCCCCGTTCATCCTCTCAACCTCGGCGGCCACCTCTTCCGTGGTGGAACGAGGATTGTCGGAACGCCGTTCGTGCCCGTAGGACTGCACTTAGGGTGTTTCGGCGACACCCTACAGTTGATAATTTGGTGACTTTTAAACAATCGCGCGCCAGGGCTCGTCGCATTACTCAGGATAGCAAGAAGGCGTCGTGGACTCGTTTTGTCGAGTCTTTTAATCGCTTTACGCCTTCATCTGTTGTTTGGGATGAACTTCGTCGCTTCTCATGTAAAGTGTCGCATTGTATGTTTCTGGGCTTCAGGTTTCCAATGGCACTATAGTGGATCCGGCTGCCATCGCTAACACTCTGGGTGCTGCCTTTGAGGCGGTATCCAGTTCAGACCATTATTCCGTCGGATTTCGCCCTATCAAAGATCGGCTGGATTTCGACACCTTTAATTTTCGGTCTGCTAATATTGAGTGTTATAATGAACTTTTCACAATGAGGGAGCTGGAGCACGCTCTTCATTGCTCTAGGCACTCCGCTCCTGGGGCGGACGGCATTCATCTCCTGATGTGGAAGAACCTTTCAGCCGACAGTAAACACTTTCTCTTACAGGTCTATAACCGTATTTGGCAAGACGGCATTTTTCCTTCCGTTTGGCGCGAAGCCACTATTGTCCCTATGCTTAAGCCTGGGAAGGATCGCCAACTACCTTCCAGCTACCGCCCTATCTCCCTCACCAGTTGCATTTGCAAGGTGATGGAGCGCATGATCAACGGGCGGTTGACATGGTGGCTTGAGCCTCAGAAACTTCTAGCGAACGCACAGTGCGAATTTCGTCGCTATCGCTCTACCGTCGACCATCTGGTTTCCCAGTCGACGCATGTTATGAATGGATTTCTGAGAAAGTGTCAAACCGTGGCTGTGTTTTTTGACCTGGAGAATGCTTATGACACTTGTTGGAGGGCGGCATTTTACGTACTTTCACGCATGGAATATCCGCGGTCGTCTTCCCATATTTCTTCGGGAGTTCATGACGGACCGCGTTTTTCGTGTACGTGTGGGCTCGGTTTTATCTCGTCATTTTATTCAAGAGAACGGAATATCGCAGGGCTCTGAGCTCAGTGTCACAATTTTGCAATTGCTATCAACCCCCTTGTTGATTGTATTCCACCTGGCACGTCATCGTCCCTTTTTGTTGACGATTTTGCCATTTATTGCAGTTCACGGCGGACCTGTCTACTCGAACGCCGTCTCCAGATCTGTATCGACCGTCTCTACGCCTGGAGTAACGCCAACGGCTTTAATTTCTCCGCCAAGAAATCCCTCTGCATCAACTTCTGGCGCCGGAAGTATTTCCCTCCGCCCTCTCTCCATCTAGGGCCAGGGATACTTCCGTTTGCAGACGAGGCGAAATTTTTGGGGTTGATCTTTGATACAAAGTTGTGTTGGACTTCGCAAATTTCCTTTTTAAAGCAAAGTGTGACCGTTCTCTTAATCTTTTACGTGTTTTAAGTGGCACAACCTGGGGAGCTGATCGGACCGTCCTTCTTCGCCTTTATCGCTCTTTGGTCCGATCCAAGCTTGATTACGGTTGTACTGTCTATTCGTCGGCGCATCCATCTGTATTACGTCGATTGAATGCCATTCACCATCGTGGCATAAGAGTTGCTACAGGGGCCTTTCCAACCAGCCCTGTACCTACCCTATATGCTGAAGCTGCTGATCCTCCGCTGTTCTTCAGGCGTGAGATGCTCTTGTGTAGCTATGCCTGTCGACTCTCCAGCTTGCCTGACCACCCGTCCTTCGCGGCATTTTACGAAGATTCGCTTGATCGGCAATATTTAGTTAGCTCCTCTGCATTGCTCCCTCCAGGGGTTAGATTTCGTCAGCTTCTTCGGCATTTGGACGTTACGCCAGCGCCGGCCCTTCCAAGGGGGGAAACGCCTTTCCCTCCATGGTTGCACGCTCAGGCCCTCTGTCACCTTGGGTTATCGTCGATGCCGAAGAATGAGACCCCGTCTTCAGTCTTTAGATCAGCGTTTTTAGAACTTCAGTCGCAATTCGGGGACTTGCCTTTTATATTTACTGATGGATCTAAGACTAATGCTGGGGTAGGATGTGCCTTTTTGTGGTGGAAATAGTTTTACCTTTCGTTTACCAGAGCAATGTTTGATTTTTACCGCCGAACTTTTTAGCATTTATCAGTCTTTTATACATTCAGCGGCACGACTTACGGCACTGTTTTATTTGTTCCGACTCCCTGAATGCTCTTCAAAGTATTAGCTCGCTGTACAGTTACCCCCGCTCGTACAGCGCATTCATGACCTGCTCCACTCGCTTGGTGTCCCTGGCATCAGCGTCTCCTTCATGTGGATTCCAGGTCATGTGGGCATCTCAGGTAATCAGTCTGCTGACGCCGCTGCCAAATCGGCGATTTTATTACCCAGAAGTTTTACCTCTGTTGTTCCCTCGTCAGATTTGTTTATTGTTTTACGTCGCTTTGGAGCGATGAGTGGACGGCCCTCCGGGGGAACAAGTTGCGGGAGGTTAAACCTCTGCCGTTAGTCTGTGCTACATCCTCCCGTGCTTCTCGTCGGGAAGAGGTAATTTTAACACGCTTTCGTATCGGACATTGCAATTTTAGTCATAAGTATTTGCTGAGCGGTGACCCCGCACCACTCTGTGGGCAGTGTGATGCGCCCTTAACGGTGCGTCATGTTTTAGAGGAGTGTCAGGTTTGAGCTGCATTACGTGTTCGTGTGGGCTTCCTGTTGGCCTAGCCAACGTTTTGGCAGTCGACGCGCGTGCTGTAGAGTGTGTTTTACGTTTTATTCGTGACTGTGAATTTAATCTGCGCATTTGATGCGTTGAGCGCTCTTTAGCTTTGCAATTTTATACTGTGTGTTTTAATGGTTCTCCACTCCCCAGTGGACATATGGCGCTCATGTCCCTCGCATTCTACAGTTCTTTACACGTTTTACTCTTTTATCGCCTATACTTTTAGTGTGTTGGTTTTTAGGATTGTTGTATTGTTGTTTTTAGCTTTTGTACATCGCGGGTTTGTGTCCCCTTTTTAATTATGCGGTTGTTTTATATTTTTGACTATATTTTATACGTTGTTAGGGCGCTGATGACCTTAGTAGTTTAGCGCCCTTAAACCGCATCTCATCATCATCATCCAAGGAATACATGCATTTCTAGTTGTATACAATGCAATCACTGCACCCTATCTCAGAGCTTCAGGTAAAGAGATATGTTAACTTCATTTAACACGGTGTAGTATTGCTAACAAGATCCAAGGAAGCAATATACATGCATTTCTAGTTGTATACAATGCAATCACTGCACCCTATCTCAGAGCTTCAGGTAAAGAGATATGTTAACTTCATTTAACACGGTGTAGTATTGCTAACAAGATCCAAGGAAGCAATATACATGCATTTCTAGTTGTATACAATGCAATCACTGCACCCTATCTCAGAGCTTCAGGTAAAGAGATATGTTAACTTCATTTAACATGACGTAGTATTGCTAACAAGATCCAAGGAAGCAATATACATGCATTTCTAGTTGTATACAATGTAATCACAGCTCCCTATCTCAGAGCTGCAGGTAAGAAGATTTGTTAACTTCATTTAACATGACCGCAATCACTGCACCGTATCTCAGAGCTTCAGGTAAGAAGAGTTGTTAGCTTCATTTAACATGACCGCAATCACTGCACCCTATCTCAGAGCTGCAGGTAAGAAGATTTGTTAACTTCATTTAACATGACCGCAATCACTGCACCCTATCTCAGAGCTGCAGGTAAGAAGAGTTGTTAGCTTCATTTAACATGACCGCAATCACTGCACCCTATCTCAGAGCTTCAGGTAAGAAGATTTGTTAACTTCATTTAACATGACCGCAATCACTGCACCCTATCTCAGAGCTGCAGGTAAGAAGATTTGTTAACTTCATTTAACATGACCGCAATCACTGCACCGTATCTCAGAGCTTCAGGTAAGAAGAGTTGTTAGCTTCATTTAACATGACCGCAATCACTGCGCCCTATCTCAGAGCTGCAGGTAAGAAGATTTGTTAACTTCATTTAACATGACCGCAATCACTGCACCCTATCTCAGAGCTGCAGGTAAGAAGATTTGTTAACTTCATTTAACATGACCGCAATCACTGCACCGTATCTCAGAGCTTCAGGTAAGAAGAGTTGTTAGCTTCATTTAACATGACCGCAATCACTGCACCCTATCTCAGAGCTGCAGGTAAGAAGATTTGTTAACTTCATTTAACATGACCGCAATCACTGCACCCTATCTCAGAGCTGCAGGTAAGAAGATTTGTTAACTTCATTTAACATGACCGCAATCACTGCACCGTATCTCAGAGCTTCAGGTAAGAAGAGTTGTTAGCTTCATTTAACATGACCGCAATCACTGCACCCTATCTCAGAGCTGCAGGTAAGAAGATTTGTTAACTTCATTTAACATGACCGCAATCACTGCACCCTATCTCAGAGCTTCAGAGCTTCAGGTAAGAAGAGTTGTTAGCTTCATTTAACACGACGTAGTATTGGTAACAAGATCCAAGGAAGCAATATACGTGCATTTCTAATTGTATACAATGCAATAAAAACACAGTGTCGTTTAAGCAGTTCTTTACTTTCTGTAAAATTCTGCATTTTTTTCTTCTAACATTGGTGGACTCAGTGCTTTCTGAACCAAACACTGTATTCCAAAGCCATCTTACAATAGAAAGATGTGCTTTTGGAAACAAATTGATTGCAAGGATTGATTCAGTGCTTTCAAAATAGGATAAATCTGTTTCAAAATGCAAGACGTCAGTGGATGGAGTTAGTGTTTTTTGTTCCACTGCTCCTCAAATAATTTGGAAATATTAATACCCTTGCATAACGTTTTCAGGATAATGAGAGTTAAGTACAGAGTTTTGCACTTTGTTGCATAACTTGTATGTTTTGTTAGTGTAATGTATATGTGTCAAAGTATCCTTGTAAATCAGCTAGTGTCATGAATGAAGATGGTTGTACAGTGGTAAAACTTTGGAACTCAAACACTTTCTAGCCAATCAGAAGTAGTTTACTTCACAGTATGTTTGTAACAACCTACTTCCTGTTTAGCAGTAAAATCTGATATTTTCAAACTATAAAATGTTTTCATTCTCTGGACCCTCTCAGAAGAACAACAAAATAATGTGTTGACCAATATGCGTGAAACCCGTACATAATTGCAACCAATTCCCTACCCTCATTGGAATATGCAAATGTCACTAACCACCTTCATTTGGGATGAAGACTAAAGCGTACTCTCAACCGGAATATCTGACGACATAAAACTAGCCTTGTCTGTCTCAATTTTATATTTAGTATCACATTTAATGAACAAATGAAAATATATTTTGGAGGAAATATTGCATATATAATGCTTCAAGTTTTTATTTTCTCTACCACATAGGTGTATCAGGTAGAAGTAGCACAGTATTTCACACAAAGCTGATATGATGTCATTGAACATGCATATTTTGAAGTCCCCTCAACAAAAAGCAGTTTTAGAAAAGCTCATTTTATGTGTCAGATAGACAGAATAACTCAAACAGAAAATCATATAGAAATACATTTGGTATTCAGGACAGGCACTGCAAACGATGCCACGCCGATTCTAAGAAAATCCCACAAACAAATTTTTATATGGAGAACTTTGTAATCTTTTAAGGTGTCTTTAATTATTTTGATAACAAATATATATTTTATGTTATTAAAAACAATGTACTGCATATATAGAATTGATATATAATATACCAAGTGTATTGTTGTTGTTGTTCACCAATGGCACTGGGGATTAATTGATCTGCATCATATTCCTTCTGGCTTCCCAATATAAAGTCTGTAAGTTATCACTTTTAAGGCCTTTGCATTTGGTGAGATACTGTTTGTTCAGGATGACATCTTCTTTACAGAGAGTGCACTTGGGTGTAGGTAGACATCGTATCTTGTACAGATGTTCTACGAGGCATTCGTGGCCAGTTGCCATCTTAAATAAGGCCACTGCAGTCTTGCTTGGCATTTTTTGTATATCAACTCTGTCTTTAATATTCTTATAATCTTTATCTTTTAATTTATCTTCATCAAGCTCTGCTGTCTTTTGAAATGTTGTTTAATGTTATTTAATTGTTTATTTATTTCTATTTGTCCTAAAGGCTTTATTTGTTATATTGCACCTTTCTTTGCTAATTGATCGTCATGTTCATTGCCCAGAAGTCCAACATGAGCTGGGATCCATTGTAGAGTGACATGATTTCTAGTTTCATCTACTTTAATTAGGCGTCTTATTTCTTTAATATTTCTTGTTGTTTTATTATTGTAATTTATTATTCCATCTATGGCTGATTTTGAGTCTGATAAGATGACCTTTTTTATGTATGGTCTATATAAAATGTTTTGTAATGCTGCTTTTATAGCTGTTAATTCTCCATCATAGTGGTTTGACGTTTCATCTAATGTTAGATACTGTGCAAAATTCTATATTATACTTCATTATACTTCTGCACTGGCCTTTTTTATTGATGAGGGATCCATCTGTATATATTCAGAGCCATATTTTTTCTGGGTATCTTTCATTTTCCATTGCTAATGCTATGGATCTCATTTCATCTGTTATATTGTTTTGTTTGTGTAGTGTATATATCAGGCCATTCTGATATTGTATATCAATATATTCTATTGGACTCGTCATCTCTGTGGCTATTATATTTGTTGTAATTATATTCTTGTATTTTAAGTTATTAATATATGTTGTGAAGCTTATTTGAGTTTCTAAATTACTTATAGTATCTGCTGTGTGGTTACACTTGTATCTGTTTCTATACCAACTGTATTGTAATGTAAGTTTCGTATATTTAATTGATGATGTGTCTTTCACGGAATTTCCGTCTCTGGTGAAGTAGTTTAAGATTTGTCATTCCGTTAAACTGGAGAGGGGCCTTGCCCCTGGCTGTAAGTTAAGGTCACAGATTTGTGAAAAAACGCCAAAAATTGCCAACTTTCATAATACAAAGATTTCAGTGTTATTAAACACTATAAGCCCTCTGCTTTAATTCTATGTCACTGTTATAGCTGTGTGATCTTTCAAAGTATATCATATATAGCTACAAATGTTTGCCTTTAAGTCTAGCTTTATGTAAAGTTGCAGTAAAAGTGATATGTTTTGTTAATATTAACGTGAACAAACAACCAAGAGAGACCTCAGGAATCTTCAAATACTAAATAAGACAAAGGTAGGCCTGCATGTCAACTAAATGTTTTTTAAACATCATAAAGTTAGAAAGACGTTATTTCAGTATTATTTATTTATTTACTTCAACAGGGCATTGGCCACAATTACAGAAGGGTTGGACAAAAATAAACACACACATAAACAAAAAACACATACATATAGACAAAATTATAACAAACAAACCAAGCAATCAGTAACGCCCTTATCTACTTAAGATAGAGTTCTTTTGACCACATTTTTAGATGAGGAGTACTCAAGAGAAAAATCAAGCACACTTTTCTGTGATATCTTGTTATACATTGAACACATTGTCAATTTTTATATGATATAGACCTAGGAATCTGACACATCAAAGGAAAACATAGTCTCGGGTTCAAATGCCTTACTTTAAAGTTTAATTCTTCTAAGAATGATGGATTGTATAAAATAGTTAACCAATTTATAGAGTAACATTTGATTAGTAACTGCTCTTTAACCCTCAGTTTGCCAATGTTAAATTCAACTAAAAGATCCTGGTGGTGCATACCATCACTATATTGTCACGGTGCATTTGGCAGTAGCATTATTATACATAGTAGTCAATTTGGCCATATAATCCTAAATTGCTAAACCCGGAACATAAGCTGCATGTGGTAGTCAAGTGGCGAGACACAGAAGCTACTATGTCAAACTCAGGGTAATGACCTGAAGATAGCTGAGTTGCGGTCAGTAGGTTAACCTATCGAGTGACGTATTGCCCAAGTGGTCGAATTTTGCTTTAAAACCCCTCGGTTTTGGTCACTCGGGGAATTCTGTCTCGTGTTGCAGCTGGAGCCTGCATCACGAGTTATAAAGTTTAATTTTATCAGTCATACTCACCAATCACCATGCTGCACTACCCTTCAGTCCAGGTAAACACTTACACCTTTGAATTAATTTGTAACTCCCTTTGGCCCAGAGTCATGTTTGTCAATAAACTCCTTCTCACTCTTAGTAGTGAAACTTAGCATGCTTTGGTCCAGGTTTACCCTGTCATACCTGCATCCCTATGCTGTACCCTCCCCGTATGATGTTCCCCTCTTCGAGTTTCCCTCTGAAACCCTTGCTATTTCCGCATCAGCGCCAAGGACAGAGAACATGTCAGCAGACAGCCGTCGGCTATACTAAGGATCCTGGTCCTCGACGAGTAGCCCTCTTACCCCCGAAAAAGCAAGAGTTCAGGCAGCAGCGCCCGGCTCCGGCCCACGGCGGGGTGATTACCCTTGGACCCGATGCGGCAGCGCACCACTCTACCACTGTAGGGGTAGCCGTGGCAGTTGGTGGAGTCGCCGCTCTGCTAGCAACCCCGTCCACGGATTCAATTCCGGCAGGGCGTGTTTTAGCATTCTTCCTCTGGAGAAGCCATTCTAAGTAGGGAAGCTCTGGTTTGGAGTGCCCCATTATATCGTCACATTCAGTAAAAAGGATCTTTTCCGCCACCCACCCACCCACTCAAGAAAACTTCCGACCATTTGTTTTTATGGTTGCTTCTAGACAACAAAAAGTAGTATGACCAGGGTATAAGAATGTGTTTTTAAGAATATAGTGTACGTCTTGAGGGAGTGAGGGGGGTTCAGTGTTTAAATTATAAGATAACCAGACGAGTTTACACACAGTGAGAGGTTGTAAGATATCTCGCATGCGCAGGTCCCTCCCCATAATGGAAGGTAGAAGCATGACCATCAGGAGCGGGTTGTCTAACAATTATAGAGTAGGATTTTTGCATGGATTTTCTTAAGGAATTAGATCCAAACAGCCCTACGTCGCAAGAAATACTACAGCGATACGAGCAGTTTCATGGAACCACTGATATTATAGTTCAGATACAGCAAAACGCGGTAACAGATATACAAGTCTTGTCCGGGGAGCTTTCAGATTTATATAATTATGCCCCATGTACATTTGCGGTCAGGGAAAGCTTTAGCTCCCCAAGCAGTGCTAATACAGGAAGGAAGTATTTCAGTAAATCCCTTCACGTCAGCTAAAGTTCAGGATGTACCACTAATCCCCACCCTGGTTAGACGAACATTGTGTTTCACTGAGTCACCGGTGTTTACTCTAGCGGCAGGGCAACTCGCGAGTATAGCAACTAATAATTTCTCCCTAACCCCGTTCTCATGCTCCTTAATAGACCTTGGAAAATTTGAGGATATACAGGAAGAAGATGCGAGGACGTTCCTATATAATTTTGGACTGGTAGTGTCAGCTGACGGCTGGGCGGTACCACATTAAAGACAAGTTTTGCCATGTTACCTCTGAGAAGCGGCAGTTACATGGTTCCGCACGTTTGCCCGTAGACAACCAGATTATAAATGGCCACAATCAAGGGATGCTTTGAAAGATGCCCTCACAACCGTGACGTAGGACGATGTCCACGAATATAGGTTATGCCAGCGGGTCCAGGATATAACCGAGCATTATAAGTGCTCGCGCTGTGCGACCAAGTGAAGCAGATTTACTTAAATCCCCGCTGTTATAGCAAGTGTTGCCAGCCAACCCACAGTCACTAGCAGCACTGCTGGGTCTGGAAAAACACATAGAAACGGCAAGGTATCTTACGAGTAGAAGGGTTCATTTATTAGCTTCCCCCAAGGATGTGATTGGCATCCATCGCTTTTAGAGCAAGTGTTGCCAGCCAACCCACAGTCACTAGCAGCACCGCTGGGTCTGGAAAAACGCATAGAAACGGCAAGGTATCTTACGAGTAGAAGGGTTCATTTATTAGCTTCCCCAAGGAGGTGACAGTGGCATCCATCGCTGTTAGAGCAGGTGTTGCCAGCCAACCCACAGTCACTAGCAGCACTGCTGGGTCTGGAAAAACGCATAGAAACGGCAAGGTATCTTACAAGTAGAAGGGTTCATTTATTAGCTTCCCCCAAGGAGGTGACAGTGGCATCCATCGCGAATGCGCAAGTCAATCAGCAATTACCTGATATGCCCAGCCAGTTGCAGTCTCTTAAAGAGCAGCTGAGCAATTTAAATGTAGACCCCCCCACGGGATAACCATCTCCAGAGGATTAGGAAATAACCACAATATTAAAAAAGGCGAAGGCCAGGCTGGGAGGACGAGTGGACGGCCTCCAAGAGGGGACTATATCACGGACGTGCGCTGATATGACCAGCCAATTGCAATCTCTTAAAGAGCAGCTGAGCAAGTTAAATATAGACGCCCCCACAGGATAACCATCTCCAGAGGATTAGGAAAGAACCACAAAATTAAAAAAGGCGAAGGCCAGGCTGGGAGGACGAGTGGGCGGCCTTCAAGAGGGGACTATATCAAGGACGGGCGCTGATATGACCAGCCAATTGCAGTCTCTTAAAGAGCAGCTGAGCAAGTCAAATATAGACGCCCCCACGGGATAACCATCTCCAGAGGATTAGGAAAGAACCACAAAATTAAAAAAGGCGAAGGCCAGACTGGAACGCACGGTATGGCGTAGCCCGGGAGGCCGAGTGGCGGCCTCCGAGAGGGGACTATACCAAGGACGGGCGCCCGATTTGCTTTACTTCCAGAAAGGCAGGGTGCGTAGCCATGAACTGCTTCCGGTGGGTATATAAAATAGGCCAGTAGACCCCATGGGCACGAAGCCCGGTGACCAGTCATTACTTCGGCAAGTGTGTTATCGGTGAAAGGGGTAACAAATAAGCTGCCGATTACGGTACGTGTAGATACAGGGAGTGCGGTATTATTAACGAAGCCCTAGTTTCTTCGCATAAAGAACTGTTAACAGAAGCGTTAAAGCTCAGAACAGCGAATGACCGTCTTCCAGATGCAGAGTATACATTTTGCCTTCAGAGAATTCCATTTGTAGAGAATCTAATTGTAGCCTCACACTTAGGCCCTCAAGTGTTGTTGGGAGTGAACTTTCTGACAAGACACAAGGCAGTACTAAACTTGGCAAGCAGCGAAATTTCCCTGCAGTCAGGGAAGGAAATTCGCTTCTAATTACGTGCGGAGAGCGGCCACGCTAGCCCTTAAAACTAATTACAATTCACACGTTAGAAGACCCTCTCCCCAGTAAGGTCACACGCACCTTGGTAATAAATGTAGCGTTACAAATGTCGGGTACAGTTTACAGCACCAGGCACCAAGGAGATATTACTCGAACCATCAGAGGAAATAACGCAGAAAAACATCAATTCAAATTCCACCTATGCTTTACCTTGCCATGGGTAAAGCCACACTGTCAGTTAGAAACAACACGGCTGAGGTAAAAACGTATTTGCGGGAACATCTGTAGCTCATGTGCATGAGGTAGCGTTAGTGCAGTCTTCGAACCTCCCCCACAGGACATAATTACAGTGATGATAGAGGTCATGCCGTTCAGTATTCAAACCTATCGGCTCAGCAGCAATCGCTTTTAGAAGAAAGTTTAAAAAAAATACAACAAGCTTAAAGGGCATAGGAATGCTTCGGTAGACGAATTCCATGTATACCTCACGAACACGAAACACATTAAGCCAAGGCCCTATAGGGTATCACAGAAACAGCGGGAGGTCATGTTGCAAGATGGCATAATCGGAGTCCACGAGCCCGTGGACTGTGCCAGTTCTAGTTATGCGTCGTGTTTATGTTGATTAATTATATAAAGTTAAATGTAACAGAAACATCCTCGCTTCCGTTACCCTTAATTGATTATTGTTAGGACACTTAGCTAATGCGAAATGGTTTTTTACTTTAGATCTTAGTGCCTAGTTTCAAGTCACGCTGGCACAAATATAAAATATTAACGAGATTCGTTACGTCGACTGGACAGTTTGAATTCCAGACCCTCAGTTTTGGGCTAGTGAATGCTCCTAGCACTTTTCTCGAATATCAGATAAACTGTTAGGGGACCTTAAATATAAGAAAACCATCCTTTATCTCGATGATATACCTGTATTTGGTTCCACATACCAAAAGATGGTATGTGTCTCGCCAGGGATATCTGCATGTGACTTTCAGGGCTTGCCCAGTCAACCATCCACCCTCTGATGTTTAAATACCTCCCTTGCAAGTAGCCCGTGGCTCCTTCTGTCTATTTGTGGTCCAGTTCCTTCCTCCGTATACAACTCCCGTCTCAACTTGCATCATTATTTGAGCTGCAGCCCCGTATGTGTCATACATCTATACGGTGACTCGCATCGTAGCTTTCCATTAAAAGTTTCACATTCCAAAATCCGTGGCGCGATGATGATGATGATGATGAGATGCGGTTTAAGGGTGCTAAACAGCTAAGGTCATCAGCGCCCTTACAAAGTATAAAATGTACGGTCCAGGAATAAATGTCCGATAAAAAACCGCATAATTAAAAACGGGACAGAAACCCGCGATGTCCAAAAGGTAAAAAAAAAACCCAAAGTCCAAAAACGAACACACTAAAACCATGGACAATAAAAGAGTAAAACAACGTGTCAAGAACTGTAGAATGCCAGGGACACGAGCGCCAGATGTCCACTGGGGAGGAGATGCCCCATTAATAACAAGATAAAATCACACAGTCAAAATACGCTCAGCGCATCAAATGCGTCTGGTAAATCCAATGTCACTGATAAAACGTAAACGACACTCTACAGCATGCGCGTCGTCTGCCAAAACGTTAGCTAGGCCAACAGGCAGACCAACACGAACGCGCAACGGAGCTAAAACTTGACACTCTGCTAAAATGTGACGCACCGTTAAGGGCGCATCACACTGCTCACAGATTGGTGCGGGGTCACCACTGAGCAGGTATCTATGGCTAAAAAGACAATGTCCGATTCGTAAGCGAGCTAAAATTACCTCTTCCCGACGACACGAACGAGAAGAGGTACCCCAGATTAATGGGAGAGGCTTAACCTCCTGTAACTTGTTTCCTCGGAGGGCCGTCCACTCATCCCTCCAAAACAGGAGGATGCGGCTACGCAAAAGTACATACAAATCTGTGGAGGGAACAACAGAGGTAAAATGTCTGGGTAATAAAATCGCCGACCTGGCAGCGGCGTCGGCAGACTCATAACCTGAGATGCCCACATGACCTGGATTCCACATGAAGCAGACGCTGATGCCAGAGACACCAAGCGGGTGGAGCAGTTCATGAATGCGCTGTACGAGCGGGTGGTAACTGTACAGCAAGCTAATACTTTGAAAAGCACTCAGGGAGTCTGAACAAATAAAACAGTGCCGTAATTCATGCCGCTGAATGTATAAAAGAGACTGATAAATGCTAAAAAGTTCGGCGGTAAAAATCGAACATTGCCCCAGTAAACGAAAGGTAAAAATATTTCCACCACAAACAAAGGCACATCCTACTCCAGCATCATTCTTAGATCCATCAGTAAAGATAAAACGAAAGTCCCCGAAATGCGACTAAAGTTCTAAAAACGCTGATCTAAAGACTGAAAAAGGGGTCTCATTCTTCGGCATCGACGATAACCCAAGGTGACAGAGGGCCTCAGCGCGCAACCATGAAGGTAAATGCGTTTCCCCCTTGGAAGGGCCGGCGCTGGCGTAACGTCCAAATGCCGAAGAAGTTGACGAAATCGAACCCCTGGAGGGAGCAATGCAGAGAAGCTAACTAAATATTGCCGATCAAGCAAATCCTCGTAAAATGTCGCGAAGGACGGGTGGTCAGGCAAGCTGGAGAGCCGACAGGCATAGCTACACAAGAGCATCTCACGCCTGAAGGACAGCGGAGGATCAGCAGCTTCAGCATATAGGCTAGTTACAGGGCTGGTTGGAAAGGCCCCTGTAGCGACTCTTATGCCACGATGATGAATGGCATTCAATCGACGTAATACAGATGGACGCGCCGACGAATAGACAATGCACCCGTAATCAAGCTTGGATCGGACCAAAGAGCGATAAAGGCGAAGAAGGACGGTCCGATCAGCTCCCCAGGATGTGCCACTTAAAACACGTAAAATATTAAGAGAACGGTCACACTTTGCTTTTAAAAAAGAAACGTGAGAAGTCCAGCTCAGCTTCCGGTCAAAGACCAACCCCAAAAATTTCACCTCGTCTGCAAATGGAAGGACCTCCGACCCAAGATGGAGAGACGGCGGAGGGAAAGCCTACCGGCGCCAGAAGTTGATGCAGACGGATTTCTCGGCGGAGAAATTAAAGCCGTTAGCGTTACTCCAGGGTAGAGACGGTCGATACAGCTCTGGAGACGGCGCTCGAGTAGAAAGGTCCGCCGTGAACTGCAATAAATGGCAAAAACGTCAAAGAAAAGGGACAATGAAGTGCCAGGTGGAATACAATCAACAATGGGGTTGATATCAATCGCAAAAAGTGTGACACTAAGTACAGAGCCCTGCGGTACTCCGTTCTCTTGAATAAAACGACTAGATAAAACCGAGCCCACACGAACACGAAAGACGCGGTCCGCCATAAACTCCCGAAGAAATATGGGAAGACGACCGCGGATATTCCATGCGTGAAGTGTACGTAAAATGCCGCCCCTCCAACAAATGTCATAAGCTTTCTCCAGGTCAAAAAACGCAGCCACGGTTTGACACTTTCTCAGAAATCCATTCATAATATGCGTCGACAGGGACACCAGATGGTCGACGGTAGAGCGATAGCGACGAAATCCGCACTGAGCGTTCGCTAGGAGTTTCTGAGACTCAAGCCACCATGTCAACCGCCCGTTGATCATGCGCTCCATCACCTTGCAAATGCAACTGGTGAGGGAGATAGGGCGGTAGCTGGAAGGTAGTTGACGATCCTTCCCAGACTTAAGTATAGGGACAATGGTGGCTTCGCGCCAGACGGAAGGAAAAAGGCCGTCTTGCCAAATACGGTTATAGACTGTAAGAGAAAGAGTTTACTGTCGGCTGAAAGGTTCTTTAAGATCAGGACATGAATGCCGTCCGGCCCAGGAGCGGAGTGCCTAGAGCAATGAAGAATGTGCTTCAGCTCCCTCATTGTGAAAAGTTCTTTATAACACTCGGTATTAGGAGACCGAAAATTATAGCTGGCGGAATCCAGCCGGTCTTTGACAGAGCGAAAGCTGGCGGAATAATGGTCTGAACTGGAAACCGCCTCAAAGGCAGCACCCAGAGTGTTAGCGATGGCAACCGGATCCACTATGGTGGCATTGGAAATCTGAAGGCCAGAAACAGTACAATGCGACACTTTACCTGAGAAGCGACGAAATTTATCCCAAACAACGGATGAAGGCGTAAAGCGATTAAACGACTCGACAAAACGAGTCCAAGATGCCCTTCTTCTATCCTGAATAATGCGACGAGCCCTGGCGCGCGATTGTTTAAAAGTCTCCAAATTATCAAGTGTAGGGTGCCGCCGAAACACCCAGTGCAGTTCTACGGGCACGAACGGCGTCCCGACAATCCTCGTTCCACCATGGAACAGGCATTCGCCGAGGTTGAGAGGATGAACGGGGAATTGCGCGTTCGGCGGTAGAGAAAATCGTAGACGTAAGGTGCTGCACTTGTTGGTTAATGTCGGTGATGGACTGGTCGTCAAAATGCACGAGGCTGGAATACAAGCTCCAGTCGGCTTTTGTGAATATCCAGGTAGGTACTCTGGAATGCTGTACGTGGTGAGACAAAAGAGAAACGATGCAGGGGTAATGGTCGCTGGAGTAGGTGTCAGCGACGACGTTCCATTGCAAACGACAAACAAGCTGGAGTGAGCAAACGGCAAGGTCCAAGTGAGAACATGTACCGGAAGAATCAGAAAGAAACGTAGGCTCACCGGTATTGAGTATAGAGAGATTGAACTGATTAAGAATGTCGGAAAGAAGAGTTCCCCTCGCACAAGCCCTTGACGAACCCCACAGTGGGTGATGGGCATTAAAATCTCCAAACAGGAGGAATGGTGTTGGGAGAGCGGACAAGAGATCTCGAAGGTCCGCCGGAGCGAGGGGAGACGACGGAGGTGAATATACAGAGCAAACAGAAAAGAAAAAACCGGGTAACTGCAATCTAATGGCAACAGCTTGCAAGTCGGACGTAAGAGTGAGACGTAGCAAATGAACGTCGTTAAGCACTAATAACATGACACCTCCATGAGCAGGAGTGCCCTCCTCCGGTTCAAGGTCATAGCGAACCGGAGTATATCCTTGGAGATCAAAAGGATCATGGGGGCGAAGCTTAGTCTCCTGCAAACACACGACCATAGGCGAATGGGAACGCAATAAACGTTGCAGTTCCGCCCTATGCGATCGTACATCACGTACATTCCAGATCAGGATAGCCATTAAGAAAAAAGGGATAAACTGTCTACTTAAAAGGGAGGCTTAAAATTACCTTTTGTTTAACCTTTGGGCTCGGGCTTTTGGTATGGAGTTGGTCAGACTCCATAGCCTTCTTGAAGGGAGGGCCCACGCGCTCAGAGCCAGAAACCGATTCAAGCGCCGAGAATCGGTTCTGGGTGGCGATGGGTGAGGGGTGCCGCTGAGCGCGGCTTGTCCCAGGAGCTTCCTGGGACTGCGACCTCCGAGGAGGAAGAGAAGGTGAACTCTTCTGGCTGTGAACACACGCAGGCTCTTTTAAAAAGTCTTCTCTTCGAAGTTTCTGCTTCGGCTTTTTCTCAGTGGCTGGTGACTTCATAGACTTTGGACCAGGTTTATAGGGTTTGGTAACAGTAGCAGACTTGGACGGCCGAAAGGTAGTGGCGGTCAAGGCAGTCATGGTCCAAGTTTGAGTCCCAGGATCCTTCCGGGGTACTGGCGAGGCAACAACAGAACTGAATGTTCCCGATCGCAGGGGCGAAGGTTGGCGCGCATGGTAACGCCTCCGGGCTTCGGCGAAGGAAAGTTTCTCCTTTAACCGGATCTCCTGGATTACCTTCTCGTCCAAATACCGCGGACATTCGCCAAGTGAAGCAGAATGTGACCCTTTGCAATTAACGCAGACGGGGGCTGTTGAACAGGCACCTTCGTGTGAGGGCTGGCTACATGTTGCACAGATGTTAACGGCACTCTTACATGAGACTTGCGTATGCCCAAAACGTTGGTATTTAAAACAACGCAGACGTCTAGGAATATAAGGCCTCAGAAATCCGTTCGTACCCTGCGGAAATGCTCGCGGGCAGATCGGCGGCATCAAATGTTAGAAACAGGGTACGAGTGGGTACCAATACGCCGTCGTGTTTGGCCTGCACTCGACGCACTGCTGTCACCTTTTAATCGGATAGATATTCCACTAGGTCCTCGTCCGATATACCATCGAGGCTATGCGTGGTAACGACGCCACGACAGGAATTCAATGTGCGGTGCTTCTCGACACGGATGGGATAACCGTGGAGAAGCTTAGCGCGCAACAAGGTCTTACTTTGCCTATCGGACTTAGTTTGTGCCAATAAGGAACCATTCCGTAGACGAGTGCAGGACTGAGTCACACCAGCAATTGCATCAATGCGCTTCTGAATTATAAAAGGGTTCACCTTCTCAGAGTTTTGTCCTTCTTCTGTTCTTGAAATGACCAAGTAACAACCAGATGTCGGCGGTGCTACTTCTGTTACAATAACTTTTCGGCGCGTATTTGTATTAATGGGTGCTCCATAGCGAATGAAATCCTCCACCATTGCAACCGTCTCCGACCTCGGGCTCTGACTTCCCGGGCGTTACCCCGGCTTGGGCGAGTGGCCTATCTATACCTAGCTCACCCCCAGGGTCACACCTCCCAGAACATAGACAGAGGGACCCAATCGCCGTCAGAAGTCAGCAGCTCATGCAATGGGCCCCCCGCGGGACTGCAGTTGAACAGCGGATACGAATACATACCCTACATGACGACCCCGGGTGGTGGGGATGACGCCATTACTCACTCGCCCAGCTGCGCACTCCGTGCGCGGGTATCCGTCAGGCTGTGTCCACGGAGGATTTAAATAAAAAGATAAAAGAATCTAAAAGTGCGTGGGCGTTTCGCACGCAAGGTAGGCCGGCGAAGAAGTAAAAGAGATGTGTAAATGAATGGGCGCGGGGCGAAATGTGCATAAGTAGAAGAGAAGAATGAAGCGATGGCGAGAGGCGACATGGAGTGAAATGCACAGAACGCACGAGAGCCTACCTTGAGTCCCCCGGTCACGAGAACGAACCCACCTCGACCGGACGGGGATGAAGTGATGAAGATGGCGATGAGTGGCTCGGGAACCCCGGGTACGCCAAACCCGTTTTCGCATAAGGTGAGACCCTGGGGGGTCCGTGCGCAACCTATAGTTAACCTAACATCATTGTTTCAGCGGTTGAACATTTTTCATTTCAAGCTGAAACCCTCGAAGTTCTGCTTTGCAAATCAAGTAGTTAAACTGCTTAGCTTTCAGGTCTCGCTTCACGGGATAGAACCGGATGCGGACGAAATTAAAGCTCTTAGGGAATTACGAGCCCTTAAGTCCGTTCGAGATGTTAGAAAAGTTTGGGACTCTTTAGTTTCTATAGACGGTTTATCCGCAACATTCTGGCGTTTGCTCAGTCCTTGCATATCCTTCCAGGGGAGGAGTAACCCTTTGTGTGGTCGGACCGCAGAAAGGAGCATTTGAGCATCTGAAGTCGGTTCTTACTTTTAAGCTTATTTTAGCCCATTATAAGCCGGGATCATGCACAGAGACATGTGGACAGTTCCAAGAAAGCAGAGGAGCCGTTTTGTACCAGAGAGGGGCTAACGACATATTGCACCCTATCTGCTATGTGTCCCGCTCATTAAACAAGTACGAAAAGCGTTATAGTGCCACGGAGTTGGAACTCCAGCGTTTGGTTTATGCGGTACCACATTTCTGGCCCCTTATATTCGAATATCCCGCCCGTATCGTCATTGACCACGCACTATGCTACCTCCGAGCAATGAAGGATGTAATGGGCAGGTTAGCCCGATGCACGTTAAAGTTACATCACTATAAAGTACAATGCAGGTAAACTGCACAAGCTCACGGAATGCCTATCACGCTTCCGTTTTCGCCCCTGAGCCCCATCTTGACGTTTATATATCTCCCGCAGCCAACGCAGATAGCCGCAGAACAGAGCAGAGCCCCGGAGTTGTATAAGTTAATTCGATCGTTGAAACAACCGGAGGACGCTTCGCCAAATTTGCGTCGCCAGGCCTCATGTTACCCGCTAAAGTCGAGCTCGGGCGACATGTATTTACTGGTCGTCCCAGAGGCACTTAAAAACGAACTCCTTAAAACTCACTATGATTACCCTATGTCGGGGCACCTGGTTTCACAAAAACCTTTCGGAAATGAGCAGGGCGTTTCTATTGGGTAGGATGAAGAAATGACGCGCAAATTCGTCAAAGGATATCCGTCGTGTCAATCCCGGTAAGGTTATAGAAATCTGAGGCCGGCGGAATTGTAGTCTATCCCATTTGGCTATATAGGTGGGGGCGGTTAGGCATTGATTAGTAGTGCCAATACACAATACGAAGAGTGGCAATACCATTATAATAGTAGCGACGGACGCGTTTAATAAACATACGAAAACCCGACACTACCTAAACCGTCCGCACCGCAGGTAGCTAAATTTCTTCTGGAGAATACTTTAAGTCGCCATGGGGCGCCAGCAATCTTATTATCTGATAGGGGAACAGTCTCCCTGAGTGAAGCAGTGAAAGAGATTTTAAAACTCCTGGGACTTAAGCACAACTTTATGACGGCATATAATCTTGGTTGAAAGATGTAATCAGACCATAATCAACATTCTGAGTCATTGTGTCAGCACGAAACAAGATGACTGGGACGTCTGCCTTCAACATGTAATATGGGCCTATGATACAGCCATACAGGAGTCAACAGGGTACTCGCCTTACTTCTTGATGTACGGGAGGCATCCTGTCTTGCCCACAGAAGTACACAAGTGATAATCCATTTGCGAAGCCCACGTAACAATGTACCATACAAGCACATGAGCTGACACGCAGGAATATTAGAACCGCGCAGAGAAAACAAAAGCGTCGGTTCATAGTAAACACCGAGCAGCGAGGTACGCGCCCGGAAGGTTGGTAAGAGTTTACACTCTGAGAAGAAAGAAAGGCTTCTCCTCGAAACTCTTACATAATTACCACGATCCATTTGTTGTAGTAAATCGTCTCTCCCCGGTTAACTGTTTAATAAAAGATCCGTATGCGCGGAAAGTATTTAAACAGTTGTGCGGGTTAGGAGAATGCTCACGTATGCTCCATCATATCGGAGAGATTAACTCTGCTAACAGAAGTAATATATCACACCTTGCAAAATATTGTGTTGTAACAGCACGCGAGTGTGCTGCAGCGGAGAGAAGCAAACCAAAGTCAACACAAATTCTGTTGCCGAGCGTGTATACAGAATGGCCCAGAAATAGTAATATCAGGTAGTGAACAATCGCGTCCTAAGCGGACAAGTAGCAGTAGGTTTTTCTCCTGTTCTTTTTGCGCTCCATACCAAGCATTAATACATTCTAACAGTAATTTTTCATTCATATTGGGTTTGCCCTTTCAGTTAGTGCATATAGGCACGGCCCCTAAGTTGGAAGACAAGTCTAAAATATTAGTTTTACCTGTTCGGTGGGGAGTTAAGCGCAAGTGTATAGGTAATGTAGATTCGTAACGCCGTGTGATAATTTTGTGATACGCGCAAGATTCACGCGGGCCACGAGGAACATAAAAGGAAAGTAATTGCTTTTATTAATTAACATAAAAGAGTAAATGGATTTGGTGGATAACCATGACTTCAGGTGGTCATGTAGATGTCCGAAGATCAGTATAGACAAATATAAATGTTTCTCCCGTTATTGGTCTCTTTTTATCAACAAATTAATTAACGAGTTTCTTAGTAGTTAAAGGTAAACAACGTATAATGTAACTACTAATAAGTAATGAATACGAGTACTAAAACTCTAAGAGACAGAAGTGAAAATAAAATAAAACATAGATGCCAAACAGGGCGAAGGACAATAAGAGAGAAGTGAAAGTAAAATAAGATGTAGGTGCAAACAGGGCCAAGGACAAAATGAAAGGCGGATAAAAGGTGATTCGAATGCTTAAACTAAACTCAGATTAGGCGCATTAGTGATTTTATCCTGCTGTTCTAATTGGTGTAGTTTGCTTTTGAGGAAGGGAACCCTGGAATTAGTAGAACTAACGGGAAATGCTTATAAGAAAGTGCACAAAGAAAAACATGATAGAGAATACAAGTCGCAGGAGGGTTCGCATTAAGAACACGCCATACGCGTGCAATCACAGCATAACACTGAGCGGATGTGAGCCAGGCAATAGCACATCCGCCGGTGTGCCACACGGAAGGATAAACAATATTAAAGAAGAAAATAGTGACATAAAAGAACGCTAGGATCACTTTAAGCTCAATCTTGAACTTCTTCCTCCCTAGTCGTTTTTTTCCTTCCCTCTTTCGTTTTCTTCTTTTCTTAGAGTAATCCAGCACAATGCTTAAGGAATAGGACAAAAGGACCTGAGAGGTCTGAACAGCAGAGATCGTGTAACGGAAGACCTATGTGGGAATATCTGAGACAAATAAAAACAAAAAGAACAGAAACAGGAAGAGCTAATTAGAGACAGGTTAGAATGACATATGTTAGGGGCGGTACGTTATTGCTTGTTTTTTGTTCAACATCAGGTCGGCCGGAGCACGTATTGATCACGCGTGTCGGGGGTGTGTCCGCTTATGATTCGGCCCGCGTGGAATTCCTACAAATGTCCATAATCATATTTGTTTCATTCTATCCGTGTGTGGCGGCAGCCGTAATTTATAAATTATTTATGTTCGGCTTACGGCGCAACGCCCGAACGCTCAGCTCGGGGCGCGCCGCCAGTCCATCAGAGAAGAGAGTAGTATTGGTAACATCAGCCACCCAAGTCCCAAACGGCGCCCAGCCTCGGATCAGACCAGTCCACCAACACCAATAGATAATAAGGTTCTCTTCCGGTTTGAACCAGCCGACAGAGGAAAATAAATAATAAATATCAACTTTAAGGTTCTGTGATGTTTGTTATACAATTTCCGTTATCCCTAGGCTAGTTCCTGAATGCCGTGTTCCACCTTCTCATACACTTATTAAGAATGAGCCCCTCTTCTTATTAGCATATTGTAATTTCAATGTCTATGCGTCCTTTTGCACGTCTTCATGTAAAACAGAGACACGCGATATTTTGCTTTTCTTAAAAAATCGACTGCGGTAACTCGCTTAGGATTACATTAGTTAGGTTTTAGTCTTGTTCTATGATTATACAACAAAACAGTAAGTTTATAGGAAGTTCTCTCTTTTATTTTCTATGCAGAAGTGGTCAAAATAGTTCGATACTCGTTTATAATTTTAGGATGTGACCCATATGAGACACCAAATATTTTTCTTTGTATATTCGTGGGCGCATGTTGAATGCCTCACGGCTAGTGCGTAAATGTGTACTTGTGGTAGTAAGTACCGGTGTTGATGATAGGACTCCGAGTGGCACATCAGTCAGATGTGATGTGCGCAAAAGTTGTTTTGTGTATGTTTATGTACAACTGTACCAGCGAGGTGTTCGTATAAATGGTGTACTGTGTGTTGTGTCGCCTCTCAAGTACCTTACGGTCTATGTAGCACATTAGTTTCAGCCATGTTGTGCTCATTTGAGTCGTTACGTGTTGTGAGAAAGTAGTAATAACAACCCTTAAAGCTTCTTTATGGTTTTCTGATGTGTGGATTTGGTCTGGCTGCCATATGCGGAGCAGCCATGGAACCGAGGGCGAGTATTCTTTCAGTTAAGTTCTCACTGTGAATCAGATACATTTTAGTTTCACATGATTTGGTTGTATCGTATAAGTTCAGGTTACTCTGTATTCTAAGTACATATTTTCTATACCTTCATTTGATCCTTTTTTCGCTCCTTGATGGGAGCGTGTTATTCGTGCGCGTTCCCGCCCCACAGTATAGTGAATCATATGTTAGGCGTGTGCAGTTTGCCGACTAAGCACCTGTGTTTTTTCCATAATATCAGTGGAAGGCCAGCCTTGTCACCTCCTTACGATGCCTGCCTTGCAAGGTCGCCTGTCTGTGTGTGTGTGTGTGTGTGAGAGAGAGAGAGAGAGAGAGAGCTGCGCAAATATGTCAGCTGCTCATTCAGCACTTCTTGGTAGTAATGCCCTGGAGTTTTTCTCCTTTATTCCCTGGTGTCTACACTACCTCCTCTGCCCATGTTGTTTTTTCTTTTTACCTATCCCGGTGATTCGGTGTCCGCTAACTACCCCCTGCAACCCCCGTCCAACGTATTGTAATTCCTTATTCTGTTCCGGTGCTCTCTCCTTCCACGTCGTTTTATTTTATTTCCCCCAGTGTTTGTCTGTTCCTACATCCACGTCACAGCTGGCGCTTTTCCATGGCTGCTCCGTACACACAAGCTCCTTTCTGCTCCGGCAATAGTATCTGTGGCCTCGATCAACGTGGATTTCTCCAGGTAACTCTCCGAGCTATCTCAATGTCGAAGTTCCAAGTGACACTCCGGGAATGTTCACCAACCTTGTGTCTGGGTGATTGCCTTTGCGTCGACGATCTCTTGGAAAGGTATTTTGTGGATCTTCGGCCCCGTGGATCTCCCGTGTCATTATCATCTTGGGCGGGTGTTTCTAAGGCGCTCGTTAGGCGCATTCTACATCTGCTTGTGCCACGACTACACTGGATAAATTTGCTCACCCTTACTCATATACAGGATGTGTTGGATGGATTTGTGTGGATCGTCTTCACCCCTTCTTGCCTGTGTGTGGGTGTTCCTGCCTTTCGCCCCGTCTCCTTTTTTCTTTCCTCCTTTCTCTCCTTCCCTTCTTCTCCTACAGTCCCCGTCTCTCCTTCCTTAGTTATATACACACGTCCTCCCCGGTAAGGTCGTTTCCTACACTTTTCCTTCTGTACCTCCTGTGGCAGAACCAACAGCCATGCCTATGCTGTCTAGAGCTTGCTTGAACATAAGCTTCGCCTGTCTGTTTTACTATTATGTACATCTGTATTGGTTCGCTTGTTTTGTTTTTGTGACATACTTTTCTACTGCGTGGTTTCTGCCGTGGATGGCTGCTTTTAGAGGGAGGGTGATGTCACGGTGCATTTGGCAGTAGCATTATTGTAATAACACAGGTTTACAAATAAAAAAATTGTGAGCTGTTTTACATTTGAAATGTGATTCTTAATATTTCAGTACCACTGATTTAAAGAATGCCTTCCGGTTTTCTCCATCACATCAAGGTTTGTTTTTTTTTTTTTGCAAATCAGAAATGAAGTATTCACATTATTTCTTTAAAAAATTATATACTCATTAGTTAAGAGCTACAAATGAAAATGTGGAGGTTTTTATTGGCAAATATCACATTTAAATTCATTTTATAAACAGCAGGTCAATAAAATCTTGTTCGTTTGATATCGAATGTTTGTCTCTTGGATTTTCTCTTGCGTTTCCGTGAAATCCTACACAGCATCCAGCAGTAATCTGTAATCATTGAAGAATTCCATTGTCCTTGGTATCTCCTCTCCATTTCTCGAATATCCTCATGGAACATCTCCCCTTCTCCTCACTGACTGCCCCCAGGTCGTCACGAACGACGTCCAAATGTGAAAACAGAAAGTGTAATTTGAAACTCATGTTGCATCCCAAAGTTCTGAACTTCTGTAGCATGTTGTTCACAATTTGAACGTAGTCAGGATGTTTATTGTTTCATAGAAAGTTGTCTATAACTTCTTTAAAGGCATTCCAACCATTTTTCTCTTCAGAAATCCTGGTAGGTTCAAATCGCCTGTCTTTAAACAGAGCTCTGATTTGCGGACCCACAAAGATTCCTTCTTTTATTTTTGGTTCAGAAAGAGCACGAAACTTGACACTGAGATATTTGAAACAATCACCATCTTGATCAAGTGCTTTTACGAACTGTTTCATTACACCAAGTTTTATATGAAGAGATTGTAAAAGAATTTTCTTAGGATCCAGTAGGCTACTCCTTCTTATGTTCTTACTACCTGCCGTTCAACTTTCTCTTTTGGGCCATTGTGTTTGTTTCCAGTGTTTGTATCTTGCCCTACTCGCATAAATAACATGGTAATTTTGTGAATCCCTGTTGTTGGTCTAATATCAAACCGCCACACATCAACCACTGATATTCAACATATTTAATTCTCTCCAAAATATACTTCAAACTTTCATAATTCTCCTTCAGCTGCACTGAGTGCGCTACTGGAACTGAAGAAAGAGCATTTTCATTGTGAAACAGCACACCCTTAAGACTTCTTTTTCTAGAATCAATAAATAGCCTCAATTCATGTGGATCATATGTAACACAATTCAGTTTCTTTATTAAGCCTGGAATGTTATTACACTAAACTAGATTTTCTTCTTCGCTGAAGTATTGCAAGAAATTCTTTTCTCTGTTCCTGTAGAAAGTCACTGATGTATCAGCTGGAAGTAAGTTGTTTTTCTGTAATATGGAACTTAACACCTCAGCCGCATCCTTGGGAAGATTTAAATCCCTTACAATATCATTTAGCTTGGCTTGTGATAATGGTTGTGGTGCGTTTGATGTTTCAGAACGAAATCCTCGGACACAAGTGATAATGGCGAACCACTGTTACTGACTGTATCTGAAATAAGTTCACTACTGTCTTTAGATGGCTTACGTATAAGAATACCAGGGCCATGGGCGCTGGTCTCATAGCAGATGGAAAATTTGGGTATACAATTCCTGTTTTGTTGTTTGCATTAAAACCCTTCACATTGCATGTACAAAAGTAAGTCAGTATTGTGATTCTGAGGTTCACGCCACACCATTGTTATTCCAAAACGTAGTCATTGTTTCTTCCCCTTTGTCCAATTTCGTAAGTCTTCAACACAAACACAACACCTTCTTTCCGTTATGCTGTACTGAGTTACATATAATAAAGATAACAAAATAGTATTATTTAAATGCTAATTTCTTGCTTTATACAACAACTATTAATCCCTGTACCAGATGAATTCTCAATACAAAATTATGTAAGTAGCTTAGAATTTCTGCCACATGCCATAAAACACTCAACTATTTCATTTTAGTAGCTTTATTCCAATAGATGGCATTGTTGTAATAGTGTAATGGTTCATGATCACATAAAACATACACAAAAAATAAAAATGGTATGTGATACGAATAGACTTCATTTTTGGAATCAGGACATAGAAATTACTATAAAAAGACTTGAGTAACTAGAAAAGCAAAATCACTGTTGATGTATAACTTTTGGCCATACAATTCTAAATTGTTAAGCCCCGAACATAAAGCTACCATACAGTAGTCAAGTGGCGAGACACAGTTATGCTGTGCCAACTTAGGGTAATGATCTGAAGATCGCTGACTTCCGGTCAATACGTTAACCGTTCGAGTGACGTATTGCCTGAGTGGTCGGAGTTCGCTTTAAAGACACTCGGTTTTGCTCACTCGGGGATTCTGTCTCGTGTTGCGGCGGGAGCCTTCGTCGCTTGGTTTCTTGAAAACCCACGTGTTACAAAGTTTCATTTTATCAGTGATACTCGCCAATCACCATGCTACTCCCTTCCCGCAGGGTAAGCGTCCTCGTATGTTGTTTCTCTTTTCGAGTCTCCCTCAGAACCCCTTGGTATTTCCTCATCAGCGCCAAGGACAGAGGACATGCTAGCAGACAGCCGTCGGGCTGGTTCTCAGCGAGTAGCCCGTTACTTCCGAAAACGAAAGAATTCAGGCAGCAGCGCCCGGGTCCGGCTCACGGCGGGGTGATTACCCTTGGACCCGATGCGGCAGCACACCACGCCTATCACTGTAGGAGTAGCCGCGACAATTGCTTATTCCAAGGCAGGTTCTGGTACTATAAAGGGGAGAGGAATTACCCTTTTCATTTCCCGCAATACCTGTATGTCCAGGTATCCATTGCAATTCTGCTGTATTGTGGGTGGAGAAGTTTGGTAAATATTGATAATGTTCCCGCACTAAGCTGTCATTTGAACATTTTGTAGTTATACTCAATGGAAACTTATAATTGCATGTGCTAATTTACATAAGTTGTCACAACCATTGCATTTTAAAAACCTTCTCCAGCTGTGTGTTCACAAGTTTAGTGTCCAATTTCTAAAATCTTCCGCTTTAATTTAGCCAAATAAGTTTTTAAATAATTTCGAAATTTTCTCCTGCCTATGAACAGGGCAATTGGATTTAGACATGAGTTCAACATTACCAACCATAGAATAATAAATTTGTAATGAGGGTGGTTGAAGTTTTGAATTAACAGGTAGATGTTGTATGGAACGTGTGTTATACAAAAGATAATAACAAAAGACACAATCACATATGTACCTCTCTTTCGTGCACGTGCTTCACGTAACGTGACAGTGGTTTGCACGCCAGGAATGGCTCTGCGAAGTATTCTTGCGGTTAGAACAGAGAACACAGTGATAACAATGAGGGGCAGCGGGCAAAGAAAAACAATCCTGAGGTATAACAGCGTTAATTGATGTTTGTATGGAATTTTATAAACAGAATCCACCACCACACTTACTCCAATGACTGCTGCCAAAATCCAAACTAGCACTAGCAGGACAGCGATCGCTTTACGGTTCTGGAGAAACTCATGACTTCTACTCCCGGGAGTAGCGGATGCGGCCAGGTACTTGAGTACGCTGAGGAGCACCGTGGAGTATACACTGACGACAATGAATAGAACAGTCATGTACTTTATCACCCACTGCCAGTTTAAGTGCGTTTCCGAGCTCATCCATCTACCACTGATATAATTCAGCAGAATATGTTCTGCCAATAAGAGCATATCACCTACAGCAAGATTCACGACCGCCATGTTGGACCCTGTTCTCAAATCCTCGTGCCTGGAGTATATGAGTACAATCATGAAATTGCCTACCATTCCAAATATGAAGAATATGCTACTAATTACTGGAAATATATAGTCCATCCAGTAAAAGAAAGGCGCTCTATCACTCACAAATGTGTCAACTGCTTGTGTCAACATTTTAAGTTTAACAATATCGACGCAAGTCTTGTTGGAAACATTCTGCTACAAAATAAATCAGATTATCGACTTTAGTTATAAGACTACGCATTTCCAATGAGAAAAGGTGTAATTGATTGTACGTAAGAGAATCGAAAACAAATATCTGCAATAGCAGCTGTTTTATGAGCGCCACCTGATCGTAGAGTTGTTCGGAACAGCTGACTGCCGGTCCAGATAGAGTCTGACAGCTTCCTATCATGTTAAACATGTCGCAGGAAGAACTGGTGACCGAGCTGGCAGCTGGCACAAAACCAATCACCAGACTCCACAAAACAAATGCATGCATCTGTAACAAACAAAGCAATTTAAAGGATTGTAGTTATTGTTCTTGGACATTGAAATAATAACGGGACATTAATTAACAACTCTTAAAATAGGAATTTAAGACTCATATTCAAATACGGTTAAAGTGGGCAGATTTAATGCAAAAATCATTTTAGTTTAACACTTTATTATACGCCTATAATCCTAAAACAGCCTTCTGTAGTCGAGTGGTCAGCGACCTGACTTCTCTCAATACAGGTTCCCTGTTCGATAGGAGGCTGGGAATTTAAATTTCACATTCTCTACTACATTAATGATGAGTACGGGAAAACATTACGTTGCACTCAAATTTTTGACAACGAGATATCAGCAGAAATATATATTTTGAAGTCCACTGAATAAAAAATGTGGCATTTTTAGAAAGCCTGTGACACTGGTGTCTGTGTCCATGTTTCTCTGTGTTTGTGTACGGAAACCACAACTCAAAAACGAATAGTGGGAAGCATACCAAATGCATATTCGTTTAGGATGGATAACAAATACTTTCACTTAATTCATCCACAAATAAGTACATATTCACATGGAAAGTGTTGTTATATACATAAAAATCTGATGTGTTACGCTCACATATTTTCTCTGCCCACCATAATTTATATTTATACAGGTTACAAGAAATTTTCTTCTCTCTAGTTCATATTTGTCGACGTGAACGTCTGCAGATCTAGTTTATTGACACGTCTCGTTGTAGCCACAAGTTGGATACAGGAAACCGAAATAAAATTAAATTTTTAAAAGCGGATCATATATACAGGCTTTGAAATTCCATATTGTTTGCATGATACGCGCGAGAAACAACTGAATAACAACAGCATTTGAAAAAATGGAGAGTGTTGAAGAATTCAAACAATGACACCAGATGTCTAGGTAATGGCTGATGCCACAAAACGGTTATTGAAAACAAATTGTTTGTTTCAAAGACATCTATATTTCCTGTACTGTGACGCAGCGGCTATGGCCTAAGGTTATCGGGAAGCCGGCGCCAAGCGGTCGGAGTAAACAACGATAAGTGCCACTTGGTAGCTTAACCACCGGAAGCGCTATCAGCATATAACTAGAACATTCTGGAAGCTTCTCACCCCTTCTTCAGGAAGTGTGTTGAAATGGTTCTAGAACGTTGGAGAACCTTGTAGAAGGATTATACTGCCTATATAAGCGAGCGTTCTCGCGAGAAGGCAGAGTTGTTGAGTCAGCTTGCGAGCGAGTTAGTGACTGCGTCTCTGGTGCGACATCAAGAACGATTCTCAGAGCGAGCTGCTGACGTGATGCGAGTGCTACGTTGTGGAGGTCTTGTGTTCGACTCCGACTGAAGTGAACCGTCCGGCGTGAAGAGGCTACGAGTTCAAGTGACGGAGAATTGAACTAACTCACCTTAGTGAAGTGAACCGTCCGGCGTGAAGTGGCTACGAGTTCAAGTGACGGAGAATTGAACTAACTCACCTTAGTGAAGTGAACAGTCCGGCGTGAAGACGCTACGAGTTCAAGTGACGGAGAATTGAACTAACTCACCTTAGTGAACTGAACTGCCCGGCGTGAAGAGGCTACGAGTTCAAGTGACGGAGAATTGAACTAACTCACCTTAGTGAAGTGAACCGTCCGGCGTGAAGAGGCTACGAGTTCAAGTGACGGAGAATTGAACTAACTCACCTTAGTGAAGTGAACCGTCCGGCGTGAAGAGGCTACGAGTTCAAGTGACGGAGAATTGAACTAACTCACCTTAGTGAAGTGAACCGTCCGGCGTGAAGAGGCTACGAGTTCAAGTGACGGAGAATTGAACTAACTCACCTTAGTGAAGTGAACCGTCCGGCGTGAAGACGCTACGAGTTCAAGTGACGGAGAATTGAACTAACTCACCTTAGTGAACTGAACTGCCCGGCGTGAAGAGGCTACGAGTTCAAGTGACGGAGAATTGAACTAACTCACCTTAGTGAACTGAACTGCCCGGCGTGAAGAGGCTACGAGTTCAAGTGACGGAGAATTGAACTAACTCACCTTAGTGAAGTGAACCGTCCGGCGTGAAGAGGCTACGAGTTCAAGTGACGGAGAATTGAACTAACTCACCTTAGTGAAGTGAACCGTCCGGCGTGAAGAGGCTACGAGTTCAAGTGACGGAGAATTGAACTAGCTCACCTTAGTGAAGTGAACCGTCCGGCGTGAAGAGGCTACGAGTAGAAGTGACGGAGAATTGAACTAGCTCACCTTAGTGAAGTGAACTGCCCGGCGTGAAGAGGCTACGAGTTCAAGTGACGGAGAATTGAACTAACTCACCTTAGTGAAGTGAACTGCCCGGCGTGAAGAGGCTACGAGTTCAATTGACGGAGAATTGAACTAACTCACCTTAGTGAAGTGAACTGCCAGTGAAGGTGAACTACATAAAAAATGAAACAGCGACAGTTAGAACTGATAGTTGAAAAACTGGACAATGTATCACAGTATAATAAGCGTTTTTTCTAGTCTACCAGTTATACAAAATCGTATTATTTATTTACGAATAAAGAGGACTTCTCTAGCAATTACCAGAAAATTCAGTAAATGCTATATATTTCATTAAGTAAATATCCTAAATATACGGCTTTTAAATCAAATTGTCTAGAGGCACTTATGAGTAAATAAAAAGATTACAAAATTTTCTATATAAAGAGTATTTTAGCATGGAGGATTACCTTGGAAACCTCTGTGTCGTATTTTGGAAACCGGAGTTTAAATAAAAAAAATTGGTATTTATTCAAAATTTTGTTTTTTAGTTTTGGCGTTGACAGTCGCACACAATGCACACAATGCACACACACACACACACACACACACACACACACACAACACACACACCAGAGAAAGAGAGAGACGGACTTTTTTTCTAGAAATTGATTTCAGGGAGGCTCAAAACGTGTATTTCCGTTTAATTCTAGGTGTCGTATTTTTTAGTTGCATTCAATCTTTCCTCTAGCCACTATAGGTTAAGCAGTAGGGAAAGTAAGAAGACTGCGAACGCTTGTATTAAACTATCACATGCTGACATATTAGCATGTGAAATAAAACGTGCATCCTGAAACTTCTATGAATGTTTTCTGAATTCTGTTAAAACTAGCAAAGCTTAAAACATTAACAAAGTAAAAATATGCAATTTTTTAAAATAATTACACACAAATAAATTAATATATGGTATGAATTAAATTATCAGCTCTACCAGTGTCCTAAATATTCGTCATTGTATGTTTAATGTTAAAATCAGTGAATGCTGCTAAGTCCTGACGCGTTTGAAAATGTGGGATTCTTCTTCTTTTTCAGTTCCTCGCATCTGCTGTTTACTAAAAAGAAGAAAAGGCGGATTTGTGTTATGAAAAGATGAGAGATGTTTGCACATAACCAAGCCCATAATGCCAAGTTTTAAACGATTTCCACTCAAATATTCATCACAGGCACAAGTAGAAGGTGGAGAATTTGGGAAGACGTTACTCCATGAGTCCCGTATCCCACTCATGACGAAAGTGAACTGGAAGTATTGACAACCTATAAAGGGAATAGAATCCAGCATGGCGGCTTGTGAACGGAAGCGATAACAAAACTAAAAGCGAATATAATAAGTTGCTAATTGGCTAGAACCGGAAGCGCAGAAACTACAAAATTTCCACCGGATGTGAACCCGACTGCCACTTGTGACGTGGATAAGAAAAACCAGCGCTAACGACAGCCGGTTGCAAGCTTACTTGCGCGGACGTAGCGGTGATTATAAGACTAGATTAAAACAGGACCAGCAGCGATAACGTTACATTTGAGAGCTTTAGAGAGACGTGCACGGTGCGAAGCAAATAGCATTATACATAGCAATGTTTGAATACTCGCACAAGAGGCAAAATTAAACTAGCTAAAAGCCTGAAAATAATTGAACTTATATAAATGAGCTAGGCTATTGTAGCGGGATACAGGAGAAAAAATCTAAAAGTGTTAGAGATTTATAAATGGTGAGATTATACACTAGGTAGCTGCATTAGAGATTTATAGTTGCGAGCAATACTACGAGATGTGATCAAAACGTTTCCGTAATGACGTCATAAATACTACACAACAGTTTGTTATTTCTAATCTGCACTGTCACCCACGAAGTAGACTCCTTGGGAGTTGATACACTTGTCCCAGCGCTTCTGCCACTGCTGGAAGCACCTTTGGAAATCCTCTTCTTTCAACATGTTCAGAGCCTTCTGCGATTCGCGATGGATGACATCAATGTCCTCAAAACGGTGTCCTCGGAGCCGCATTTTAAGTCGCGGGAAAAGAAAAAAGTCCGCTGGTGCCAAATCTGGAGAATAGGAGCGATGGGGAACAGTATTCATCGTATTTTATCCAAAAATTGCGAACAGAAAGTGCTTTGTGCGCGGGCGCATTGTCATGATGCAGGAACCAGTCACCATTCCTCCATTTCTCCGGCCGTTTGCGTCGCACATTCTCCCTTAATCTTTGCAGCACTTGTTTGGAGAACACTTGATTCATTGTTTGATACCGTGGCACAAATATCTTATGTATAATGCCTTTAATGTCAAAAACACAATCATCATTGACTTCACTTTGAATCGAACTTGTCTGGCCTTTTTCGGGCATGGAGATGAAGGACTCTTCTATTGTGAAGATTGTTGCTTCGTTTCTGGATCGTACCCATAAATCCATGTTTCATCACCAGTAATAATTTTCTCCATAAACTGTGGGTCATTTTGTAGCTGTTCTTTAGGATCTTTGCAGGCAATCACACGGCTTTCCTTTTGGTCATTTGAAAGCAGGCGGGGCACGAACTTGGCGGCAATTCTTCTCATCTCCAATTTGTCTTTCAAAATGCTTTGAACACTTCCAAAGTAGAGTCCTAATGATTCAGAAGATTCTCGTATTGTAATGCGCCTATCATTTAAGACTATTTCCCTCACCTGATTGATATTTTCATCAGTTTTGCTGGAACACCCCGAACGATCTGCATCTTTAAATAATCACACCACTTTTAAATTTCGAAAACCACTCAAATCCTTAAGTGTTGCCCATAACTTCCTCCCCATACGCTGTTCTTAACATTTCATAGGTTTCTGTTGCAGTTTTACCGAGTTTAAATCAAAATTTAATGTTCGTTCTTTGTTCTTCGTAATCTGACATTTTTGCTACGCGGAAAGATCGCAGCACATCCAAAACACGTGTTCACTTCAGAGCGTCTACCTCGTCACTACATGGTCACAGCAAGTCACCTCACCTAATTTTTATCGGGAAGGTACGGTGCATGTTCAGTATGGGTAAGAATTAAAGAAATAGCAGCATCAGCATTGTTGTGAAGCCATTCCGGAAACTTTTTGATCACACTTCGTAGTAATCGAAATGGAAAAACAACTAGGCACTAGCAGACAGCAGAACGAACACGAGGATGATGATGATGATGATATGCGGTTTAAGGGCGCTAAACTGCTGCGGTCATCAGCGCCCTTACAATGTGTAAAATATAAGGTCAAAATATAAAAGACAGGTAAAAAACCGCATAATTAAAAAACGGGACACAACCCGCGATGTCAAAATGTTAAAAATAACAATAGAATAACAATAACAATAATAACAATAACAATCATAACAATAAATATATCTGAAAAACCAACACACTAAAAGCATAGGCAATAAAAGATTAAAACGTGTCAAGGACTGTAGAATGCGAAGGACATGGGCGCCTTTTGTCCACTGGGTATTAGAGTCCCCATAAAAATAGAGAGAATAAAATTACTACGCTAAAAGACGCTCATCGCATTAAATGCACAGATTAAAATCACTGTCATGAATAAAACGTAAAACACATTCTACAGCACGCGTGTCGTCTGCCAAAACGTTGGCTAGGCCAACAGGCAGACCCACACGAACACGCAATGCAGCTAAAACCTGACACTCTGTTAAAATGTGACGCACCGTTAAGGGCACGTCACACTGCCCACAGAGTGGTGCGGGGTCACCACTGAGCAAATACCTATGACTAAAAACACAATGTCCAATCCGTAAACGAGCTAAAATTACCTCTTCCCGACGACAAGAACGAGAAGAGGTACCCCAGAGCAACGGGAAAGGCTTAACCTCCCGCAACTTGTTCCCCCGGAGGGCCGTCCACTCATCGCGCCAGCGCGAGAGGATGCGGCGACGTAAAATAACACACGAATCTGACGAGGGAACAACAGAAGTAAAAAATCTGGGTAATAAAATCGCCGATTTCGCAGCGGCGTCGGCAGACTCATTACCTGAGATGCCCACATGACCTGGAATCCACATGAAGGACACGCTGATGCCAGAGACACCAAGCGAGTGGAGCAGGTCATGTATGCGCTGTACGAGTGGGTGGTAATGGTACAGCGCATGAATAGTCTGAAGGGCACTCAGAGAGTCCGTACAAATAAAACAGTGCCGTAAGTCGTGCCGCTGAATGTATAAAACAGATTGATAAATGCTAAAAAGTACGGCGCTAAAAATTGAACATTGTCGAGGTAAACGAAAAGTAAAACTCTGTACACCAAAAACAAAGGCACATCCTACTCCAACATCAGTCTTAGACCCATCAGTATATATAAAATAACAGTCCCCGAACTGCGCCTGTAGTTCTAAAAAGGCGGATCTAAGAACAGAAGCAGGGGTCGCATTTTTCGGCATCGACGTTAGCCCAAGGTGGATGTGGGCCTCAGCGCGCGACCATGGAGGAAAGCGCGTTTCCCCTCGGGTAAGGGCCGGCGCTGGCGTAACGTCCAAATGCCGAAGTAGCAGTCGAAATCGAACCCCTGGAGGGAGCAATGCAGAGGAGCCAACGAAATATTGGCGATCAAGCGAATCCTCGTAAAATACATCGAAGGACGGGTGGTTAGGCAAGCTTGAGAGTCGACAAGCATAGCTGCACAAAAGCATCTCACGCCGGAAGGACAGCGGAGGCTCTGCAGCTTCTGCGTACAGACTGGGTACAGGGCTAGTTGGAAAGGCCCCTGTAGCGACTCTTATGCCACGATGGTGAATGGCATTCAATCGACGTAACACAGATGGACGTGCCGACGAATAAACAATACACCCGTAATCAAGCTTGGATCGGACCAAAGAGCGATAAAGGCGAAGAAGGACGGTCCGATCAGCTCCCCAGGATGTGCCACTTAAAACACGTAAAATATTAAGAGAACGGTCACACTTTGCTTTTAAAAAGGAAACGTGCGAGGTCCAACACAACTTCCTATCAAAAATCAACCCCAAAAATTTCGCCTCGTCTGCAAACGCAAGTATCCCTGGTCCAAGATGGAGAGAGGGCGGAGGGAAATACTTCCGGCGCCAAAAGTTGATGCAGACGGATTTCTCGGCGGAGAAATTAAAGCCGTTGGCGTTACTCCAGGCGTAGAGACGGTCGATACAGCTCTGGAGACGGCGTTCGAGTAGACAGGTCCGCCGTGAACTGCAATAAATAGCGAAATCATCAACAAAAAGGGACGATGAAATGCCAGGTGGAATACAATCAACAATGGGGTTGACAGCAATTGCAAAAAGTGTGACACTTAGTACAGAGCCCTGCGGTACTCCTTTCTCTTGAATAAAACGACGAGATAAATCCGAGCCCACACGTACAAGAAAGACGCGGTCCGTCATAAACTCCCGAAGAAATATGGGAAGACGACCGCGGATATTCCAAGCGTGAAGTGTACGTAAAATGCCGCCCCTCCAACAAATGTCATAAGCTTTCTCCAGGTCAAAAAATACAGCCACGGTTTGACACTTTCTCAGAAATCCATTCATAATATGCGTCGACAAGGACACCAGATGGTCGACGGTAGAGCGATAACGACGAAACCCGCACTGAGCGTTCGCTAGAAGTTTCTGAGACACAAGCCACCATGTCAACCGCCCGTTGATCATGCGCTCCATCACCTTGCAAATGCAACTGGTGAGGGAGATAGGGCGGTAGCTGGAAGGTAGTTGGCGATCCTTCCCAGGCTTAAATATAGGGACAATGGTGGCTTCGCGCCAGACGGAAGGAAAAAGGCCGTCTTGCCAAATACGGTTATAGACTGTAAGAGAAAGAGTTTACTGTCGGCTGAAAGGTTCTTTAAGATCAGGACATGAATGCCGTCCGGCCCAGGAGCGGAGTGCCTAGAGCAATGAAGAATGTGCTTCAGCTCCCTCATTGTGAAAAGTTCTTTATAACACTCGGTATTAGGAGACCGAAAATTATAGCTGGCGGAATCCAGCCGGTCTTTGACAGAGCGAAAGCCGGCGGAATAATGGTCTGAACTGGAAACCGCCTCAAAGGCAGCACCCAGAGTGTTAGCGATGGCAGCCGGATCCACTATAGTGGCATTAGAAACCTGAAGGCCAGAAACAGTACAATGTGACACTTTACCTGAGAAGCGACGAAGTTTATCCCAAACAACGGAGGAAGGCGTAAAACGATTAAAAGACTCGACAAAACGAGCCCAAGATGCCTTCTTGCTATCCTGAATAATGCGACGAGCCCTGGCGCGCGATTGTTTAAAAGTCACCAAATTATCAAGTATAGGGTGTTGCCGCAACACCCTAAGTGCAGTCCTACGGGCACGAACGGCGTCCCGACAATCCTCGTTCCACCACGGAACAGGTGGCCGCCGAGGTTGGGAGGATGAACGGGGTATTGCACGTTCGGCGGCTGAGAAAATAATAGACGTAAGGTGCTGCACTAGTTGATTAATGTCGGAGAAGGGCTGGTCGTCAAAATGCACGAGGCTGGAATACAAGCTCCAGTCGGCTTTTGCGAATATCCAGGAAGGTACTCTGGAATGCTGTACGTGGTGCGACAGAAGAGAAACGATGCAGGGGTAATGGTCGCTGGAGTAGGTGTCAGCGACGACGTTGCACTGAAGACGACTAGCAAGCTGGAGTGAGCAAACGGCAAGGTCTAAATGAGAAAATGAACCGGAAGAATCTGAAAGAAACGTAGGCTCGCCCTTATTGAGAATAGAGAGATGGAACTGGTCAAAAATGTCGGAAAGAAGAGTTCCCCTCGCACAAGCCCTTGGCGAACCCCATAGTGGGTGATGGGCATTAAAATCTCCCAACAGAATAAATGGTGTTGGGAGAGCGGACAGGAGAGCTCGAATGTCCGCGGGAGCGAGGGGAGACGATGGAGGTGAATATACAGAGCAAACAGAAAACAAAAAGCCGGGTAAGTGAAGGCGAACGGCAACAGCTTGCAAGTCGGATGTAAGTGTGACAGGTTTAAAATGAACGTCGTTACGCACTAAGAACATGACACCTCCATGAGCAGGAGTACCCTCCTCCGGTTCAAGGTCGTAGCGAACCGGAGTATATCCTCGGAGAGCAAAAGGATTGTGAGGGCGTAACTTAGTCTCCTGCAAACATACGACCATAGGCGAATGGGGACGGAATAAAAGTTGCAGTTCCGCCCTATGCGATCGTACACCACGTACATTCCAGGTCAGGATAGCCATTAAGAAAAAGGGGATAAACTGTCTATTTAGAAGGGCGGCTTAAAATTACCTTTTGTTTAACCTTTGGGCTCGGGCTTTTTGTATGGAGTTGGTCAGACTCCAAAGCTTCCTCGGAGGGAGGGCCCACGCGCTCAGTGCCAGAAACCGATTCAAGCGCCGTGAATCGGTTCTGGGTGGCGATGGGTGAGGGGTGCCCTGAGCGCGGCTTGTCCCAGGAGCTTCCTGGGACAGCGACCTCCGAGGAGGAGAAGGTGAACTTTTGTTACCGCGCGCACGCGGAGGGTCTTTCAAAAAATCTTCCCTACGAAATTTCTGCTTGGGTTTCTTTTCAGCGGCTTGCGACTTCATTGACTTGGGACCAGGTTTATACGGCTTGGTAACTGTAGCCTTAATGGACGGCCGGATGGTAGTGGCGGTTAATCCAGTCATGGTCCAGGTCTGAGTTTCGGCATCTACTCGTGCTACTGGCGAGGCCACAACAGAACTAAATGTGCCAGATCGCAGGAGTGAAGGTTGGCGCGCATGGTAACGCCTCCGGGCTTCAGCGAAGGAGAGTTTTTCCTTTACCCGGATCTCCTGGATCGCCTTCTCGTCCAAGTACCGCGGACAGTCGGCAAACGAAGCAGAATGAGACCCTTTACAATTAACGCAGACGGGGGCTGTTGAACAGGTACCTTCGTGTGAGGGCTGGCTACATGTTGCACAGATGTTAACGGCACTCTTACATGAGACTTGCGTATGCCCAAAACGTTGGTATTTAAAACAACGCAGAGGTCTAGGAATATAAGGCCTCACAGAAATCCGTTCGTACCCTGCGGAAATGCTCGTGGGCAGATTGACGCCATCAAATGTAATAAACAGAGTACGAGTGGGTACCAATACGCCGTCGCGTTTGGCCTGCACTCGATGCACTGCAGTCACCTTTTGATCGGATAGATATTCTACGAGATCCTCGTCCGATATACCATCGAGGCTATGGGTGGTAACGACGCCCCGACAGGAGTTCAATGTGCGGTGCTTCTCAGCACGGATGGGGTAACCGTGGAGAAGCGTAGCGCGCAACAAGGTCTTACTTTGCTGATCGGACTTAGTTTGTGCCAATAAGGAACCATTCCGTAGACGAGTGCATGATTGAACCGCACCAGCAATAGCATCTATGCCCTTCTGAATTATAAAAGGGTTCACCTTCTCAAAGTTTTGTCCTTCTTCTGTTCTCGAAATGACCAAGTAACAACCAGATGACGGCGGTGCTACTTCTGTTACAATAACTTTTCGGCGCTTATTTGTATTAATGGAGGAAGGGTGCTCCATAGCGAGATAAATCCTCCACCATTCCAACCGTCTCCGACCTCGGGTCTCTGACTTCTCGGGCGTTACCCCGGCTTGGGTGAGTGGCCTATCTATACCAGACTCACCCCAGGGTCACACCTCCCAGAACATAGACAGAGGGACCCAATCGCCGTCAGAAGTCAGCAGCTCATGCAATGGCCCCCCCGCGGGACTGCAGTTGAACAGCGGATACGAACACAAACCCTACATGACGACCCCGGGTGGTGGGGATGACGCCATTACCCACTCACCCAGCTGCGCACGCGGTGCGCGGGTATCCGTCAGGCTGTGTCCACGGAGGATTTAAATAAAATATAAAAGAAACTAAAACTGTGTGGGCGTTTCGCACGCAAGGTAGGCCGGCGGGGAAGAAAAAGAGATATGCGAATGTCGTGGTGCGAAATGGCCGGAAAGTGATAAGGGAAGAACGATGGTGAGGTGCGGTATGGATGGAATGCAAAGAACGCACGAGAGCCTACCTTGGGTCCACCGGTCACTTGAAGAACTCACCTCGACCGGATGGGGGTGAGGGGATGAATGTGGCGATGATTGGCTCGGGAACCCCCGGGTGCGCCAAAAACCCGTACTCACATAAGGTGAGCCCCTGAGGGGGAACACGAGGAAATTCTACGGCAGGGAGCTAGGTTCGAAGTCATAGCCCGCAGATAGAGAATCCTTTCAAAGTTTTACTCTGGGTTTTTGGAAACCGAAATAGCTGTTCTCGAATATGCAGATCCACAACAATGGCCACGAATCATGTTTAATGACGTGTTATAATACGTGAAAACAGAATTGTTAGAAAGCGAACCAGGCTATATAGGTCTAACCATACACAATTTGCGAAATGCTTTTGCACCTTTTAGCACGAGTGTGCGTAAATTTGATCAGGTTAATTCTAATGTATTTATGCAAAGCATAGAAAACGATATGCAAAGCAACAGGGAATTTATAATGGGAGAGCTACTAACGCTCAATTTTTTATGGACGAAGGAGGTTTCTGGAAACTTTATAAACCATTCGAGGTGTGTCGTAGAAACAACGGCATCATAGAAGTTAAAAATAGAGATGATTTCTGTTTGCCTAGAGCCATAGCAGTGGGGAAGGCCAAAGTGGACAAGGACATAAACTACACTGCTATTATCAACTACGAGTACTTGCAAAAGGAATGGGCCATGGCGTTGCACAAAGGAGTAGAGGGAGCAATGAGAATGTGCAACGCTACGACGAAGGGCTACCGACATACAACCTTACCGTGTTTGGCGATCATACCGGGAAAAACGTGTCGTTTAAGTCGAGAAACCAAAGTGAAAAACTCGTAGACGTTATATTGCATGATGGAGACTATAATGCCATAGTGAACATAAACATGGTATTTAAGAGCAGATTTTATTGCCGCAACTGTAACTACCCGATTACAAACCCTAGGGAATTTCACAGATGTGACAAACTTTGTACAAAGTGCCACATGCAATGCCGTGGTCCATATACGTAATACGTGCGATGTAATACGTATCATACGGAGTTTAATGGACAGCAGTGTTTTATGAACCATCTAAAACCCGGTGGGTTTTATTCAAAGGGCCGTAGAGTGTGTGAAGCGAGAAGATTTGCGTAACTTGCAACAAATTGTACAACACTAAAAATAGGAGAACAGCTTACACGTGTGGGGAAATATACTGCACGAAATGCAGGGCACATGTTGAAGCCAACCATTTGTGCTACATACAACCGTTCCAGTCTAGAAATTTAAACAACAATTTTATTTTCATATTTATTGATTTTGACTGTACACGGAATACCAGGTTTAAAGGAAGGGTAGGCGTGTTTGAACACGTACCAAACATGTGTTATGTACCAAGTGTGTGCGCTGTGTGTATACGATGAGCCGCAAACGAGGACCTGCACATAATTTTGGGTAAAGTAGAGGGTCTTTGCGCAGGATCCGGTCAAACAGCTGTTTGACCACATCACCTATGCTAGGTATGACCGACGTGACTGTTATTGCACATAACCTAAAGGCGAATGACCGGCAATTTATTTTAAAACATATGATAGGAAGTTTGCATTGGAGTCCAGAGATAATTATGAATGGTATAGAAATATTTAGAATAAATCATAATAATGTAACGTTCCTGGGCTCGATAAACTTTCTGCCAATACCCTTGTAAAGGTTTTCAAAAACCTTCCAGCAACGCGAGAGCAAAGGGTATTTTCCTTACCTTTTTAATACTCGGAGAATAGGGATTACATCGGGCCGATTCCGAATCAGAGGTATTACTTCCCGGACGTTAGGTCACAGGAGCTAGAATAGCGTTTGAGCAGTGGCATGACGAACAAAAGGTCTCCAACTACGTGTTTTACATGAGATGTGAAATTGTAGCCTATTGTAGAATTGATGTGCTACTATTGTGCAGAGCGTGTTAAAATTTAGAAAGGAGTTTTTTCGAGGAGAACGGTATTGACCCGTTTAGAGAATGTGTAACGATTGCGCAGGCATGTATGAACGTGTACAGAAAACGTTTTATGCCAAAGCGCAAAATAGCCATGATACCCAGATGTGGGTACCGCCTAACGGACAAACAGTCGCGCACAGCGTACAGATTGCCTTCTTGGCTAGAGCGGCAGCATAAGATACACATAATGTACGCCTCAGTGGACGTGAGGTGCGCATTGCCGGGCATAATGTAGATATGTACAGACACAGCAAGACGATTTACTTTTTTCACGGCTGTTTTTACGGGTGCTCAAGGTGTTTTTCAAAAAGGCACGCCGTGGTGTACTGCTCGGGAAACGAGACTATGGCCTCTCGGTACGAGAGCACCGTGAAGGTCTCGCTAAATATTCGCAACGCAGTTTTCACCGTGGTTTAATTGTGGTAGTGTAGCTTTAACGCTATGGCGAAGGCGAACGACGAGCTGGCTAGATATGTGAAAATGTATTCCATGCAGGACCTCTGACCCCCCAGAGACGCCTTTTACGGTGAGCGGAAAAACTGTACAAAAACGTATTGCGAGGCAACAGGGACCACCAAACCGTTCTATTACGAAGTTTACAGTCTGTACCCGTTTGTGGACAAGACCAAACCATACTCTGTGCCCCTGTGGGCCATCCGAAGATACACTTAGACCACTTTCCCGCCTTTGAAACGGTGCGTGGAGGTCTAGCAAAGTGCAAGGTACTTCCGCCGCAACACGTGTACCATCCCGTGTTGCCTCTATGCGTGAATGGCAAGCTTATGTTCCCGCTGTGCCGAACATGTGCGGAAACGGAAAACCAGATGTAGTGTGACCACGATGATAAGTCAGGGTACTATCGAGAACCTGGGTGGTCGAAGAGTTGAAGGTCACCGTGGAGGATGGGTATCGGGTGTTGGAGATGTATGAGATGTCGGAGTATGATATGGTACTGTACTACCCCTCTACCGGTACGAAGGAATTGTTTCAGTACTATGTGAGTCAGTTTCTGAAGATAAAAACAGAATCAAGCGGTTGGCCCATGGAGTGCGAGATACCTAGCACTAAAGAGGAATATGTGAGGCGGTTCTACCAGCGCGAAGGCGTTACCCTGGATCCGGCAGCCATTGCATGCAATCCTGGTAGGCGGGAGATAGCGAAGCTTATGCTGAACTCTTTCTGGGGAAAATACGGGCAGAGGGACAATTTGCCTACGTGCGAAGGGTAGAGCAGTACTGTAGGCTCGTTGAATTGCTTAACGACCCATGCGTACAGGTGCAAACGATAACTCAGGATCTTATGTACGGCGGTACTGTAAACAGAGCAGCACATCCAATGTCGTGATTACAGCATACACCACCGCGCATGCATAGTTAGTTTTTTACTCGTATCTAAAACAGCTTGGCGAACGAGTATGCTACTTCGATACCGACTCCGTTATTGCCGCCTTTGCACCCGGTCAGTGGACGCCGTCTGTGGTATGTTTCTTGGGAGACATGACGGAGGAGCTTGAAAAGACGGTTAAGGTGCTTACATTTCTCGCTTTGCCTCCACCGGCCAGAAGAGCTATTGCCTCAAAGTGTGCTGCCCCGACTGGGGAAAGACGTTTTTCGTGTGGAAAATTAAAGGCATTACCCTCAACTCTGGCAATTTGCGTTCGGTGAATGTGATCCACGAGGTGATTCTGCACGATAATGCGAAGGTGGTCACGCTGTGGGGCGATCAGACTTTGACACCCTTCCCTACAGTTACAAGAGGCGACGCCAGAGGCCTTAAATGCTGCAATGTCGAAGTATACCGCATGTCCAAAGTAGCTTACCTTCCCATGCACTATGCTTGTGGCAGGCCCTTCGTGGTATCGCAAATCGACGTTTGTGAAATAGCTTATTCGATGCACCCGTAGCATGTTTGATAAACCTTTGCAAGGGGTTCTGTGGTGCAATCCCGAAGAATACTCACCTGGCCTATCGGATCTGCCTTTGACCTGCGAGACGCACCCCGGCATACCGGACCTGGATAGGGTAGGAGAAATCTACCTTGTCATCCTATACGATTTAATGTATGACGCAGACTGTTTAAACGTGTCTAATTTTTCACCCGTGATTCACATCACAAACGTTCGGCAAAACGGCATTTTACAAAACGTGCTGTCGCAGGATAGGAAATTTCGTACGATATCACTGAATGCAAACTATAACGTGATTATAAAAATAATAGGGATAAGATGCAGGTTCAGAGACTATGTCAAAAGTTGGAACCAAACAGGTCTAAATTTTTATTGGAGGCGTTCGAAAAAGCAACGGAAGCTCCCCACAAGTGCCTGCTCCTTGACTGTACGCAGTACACGCCTAGTGCATTCCGGAATCGAACTGGTCTTCTTGTAGGTGAGCACCTTTCTTACTTCGTTGCTAATGACCGGCACTAAACCGAATTCAGTTATATACAGGTGTTTCACAGTTATGGAGGCATTCCAAAGGCAAAGTGGGCAGGAAAAGAACGACCATCGCTAAATTGAGCAGTTTATAGCGTGGCAACACGCCAATATGACGGCGTTGGCCAAGGCGAAGCCCTCGCTCGAAAATCCCTGTTACAGAATGCCAGCCCCGACCTAGTGAAGGCCGTTTCCGAATGCATGCCTAACGTGACCAAGGGCACTGTGCCATTAACTCAGAGGTGTTTAAATCGTTTAAAAAGGCACAGGTCCAGTTGGAGAAGGTTAGTCGACAAGAAGCTGTCGCTAAAGAAAAAGAAACGCATTTCGTGCAGCGGGGCGGCTTTCTTCCGGTTTTGCTGTTGCCCATTCTAGCATCCCACGGAAGTGCCCTTGTGACAAAGTTTGTGTAATGAAGTACGGGCGCAGGTCGTCGTCGTCGATCCTCAGCCTAAAGCTGCGGATGGCTTACACGTCATAGACAAGAGTCTTTGCGGTTTGATAAGAAATTGATATACTGAAACGGGCCAAAATGGCGCCTCCAGAAAAGTGGCACCTAATGTAATATAAATTGGGAAACTGTCTAAAGCTAACTGCACAAGTGAGGAAACTGTTTATGCCATCGGAGGACGATATGACGGGTGTATGAGGATATTACCGAAAAGCCTAGTGCAAACTCCAAGCAGCTGGAGCCCGTCGGTAGGAAAACACACAAACGAGAACCTAAGCCCAAAAGCGGAATTCGCATTCCCAAACTAAAGCGCCTGGAGGCAGAAAAATCACTGAAACGTCAAAGTGACGAACAGACCGTTCGGCTTTCGACGCCCCTGAAATCGACGCGACCGTACGTGTTTCAGAAGCGGCGTTGGGAACCCCTATATAATGAATAACGCATGAAGGAGTGGACGACGCTAGAGCACGTCTATTACGACCCCGGGCATTATGCAGGATTTTCCACGCCGGCAAAACTGAGAAAGGTCACGGGCATTCCTAAGGGTAAGATCCAAGCCTTTCTCGAAACGCAGTCATACCTATCAGAAACCGGCGATAAAACGCTATCCGATGACATTTTACCACGTGACCAACATTGACGATGTTTGAAAGGTCAATCTAAACGTGTTTTCCAACATCGAGGTGCACAACAAACCCTACGCTACATCTTAACCGTTATCAATCTTTTCCAAGTACGCCTGGGCGCTTGCACTAAAGGCGAAGGCCGGCACGGAAATGGTCTCGGCGTTTACCGTGCTATTCTCCAATAGGGTTCCAAAAATCCTGCAGACCGACAAGGGCACCGAGTTCACCAACAGGGTCTTTCGTCAGTTTCTAAAGAAACGCGATGTTGCGTACTACACCACCAGTAACAATGTTAAGGCCAGCGTCATAGAGCGCTTCAATCGCACGCTTAAGTCCAAGTACTTCGCGCACAAAAACACCTTTAGATACGTAGACGTTCTGCCGGCTCTGGTAAAGTCTTACAACAGCTCGTACCACAGATCCATAAAGATGGCGCCAAAGGACGTGAATGCGTCTAACATATTGCAGGTGTACGGCAATCTGTATGCCCATCTCCAAGGTGCCAAGAAGGCAAGGGCACGCCTCCTAAAGGCGAGAGATCACGTGCGCATATCGAAACAGAAGATGAGGTTCGACAAGAGGTACGAGCAGATCTGGACTGACGAAATCTTCGAGATCGTCACCGTTGTGAACGGATATCCGGCGGTATATAAGTTAAAAGACCTGGTCGGGGGTGCCATTGAGGGCTCCTTCTACGCAGAGGAGGTGGCGCTCCTCCAGATCTTCAAGATCGACGGGATATTGCAGTCCAAATAACCTGGCGCAAACAAGCAGTATCTCGTGAAGTGGAGAGGATACCCGGCAAACTTTAACTCTTGGGTTAAACCTTCCGACGTAGAGCCGGCATGATCAGGACCAGACCGTTCACCTTGACGCTCGTCAGCAATGCCTCTATGGATCACTTCACCGACAACAACGTCTAAATTTTCCACAATTGTGCCCGAGCGAATAGTGCTGCAGGGGGAGTTGGAATTGGCCTTGCAAAAGGTGAGATACCCGGTAAAATTTCACGTTTCAAGGCTCAATGGACAGATACTGGGCACCAATTGCACCCTCATTTTAAATCCCACGCAATCGAAGCTCAGCCTTCAGGCGCCGCAGACCATCGTTTACGATCCCGAATAGCTACTGAATAGCATCAATGACATCATCTACGAACATCTGAAGGTGAGGAACATATTTGTATGCGAAGCCTCCAAACCGCTGAGGGTCAACGACAGTCAGCCACCCGGGCCAGTTATCCGGCATGCCTTTCGCCGATTCCGTAGAGAATGCTCTGCCAGTCGAAGTCATACGACCCGACAAGGGAGTCCTTTCGGAGGCTCCGAGGACACATTCACATCGAAAATGTCAAGACCCAAACTTGGGCCTAAGCCGTTAGAGTGCTTTTAAAGACGACTCCCCCCGTCGAATCTTCGTCAAGAACGCCACCACGCGCGGTCGCCGCCTCCCAGTGGGAAGCCCTGCACGGTGCCTTCGGCGCCGGCCGCCGCCACCGATACGCACACCGCAAGCTGGTCGACAGCGCCTTTTCCGCGGATCGTACCTATCGTACTCACAGACGCAGGGAAAGTACCCCATGCATCCATATATGGGGTTTCCTTACGAAATGTTCATCTGCTGCAATCTCTTCGCGCCACAGTTATTGGGCGACGCGTTTGCCCAGGTCATCGAAAGCGTGCCCGTACAGTACGAAAAGAGCACCAACACATACATGACCGACGGAAAGACGTTCTCGCCGATGAACTGCGTGCCACTGGTGCAGCACGATTTCAAGGCCGCCAATATAGTTTTAAGAAACGGGTTCGGCGAACTCCTTCCATTTGCCAACGTCCTTTCCTCCACTATAGTGCTCGAGTTTAGACCCAAGCATCCTTAGTGGAGCTACAGAACGTTACCGTAACTACCTCGATCAGGCGGGCGGAGCTCTACGCGATCGCGATTTCGTTCTCTTTAGAGATAAACGCTATCAGAGGGGCAGCGGGCTCTTTTCGGCCCTTGGCGTTCTCTTTAGAACCATTCTGCTGTTCCTAAAGAGCGGCGCTAAAGCGATCGGAAAGGAGGCCCTCAAAGTAGGCACTAACGTACTGTCCGACCTGGTCACCACAAGCGCGTCCCCAAAGCAATCTTTAAAGACGAGGCTCAAAGAGGTGAGGTCTAATCTTAAGCGAAAGGCCGAAAATAAGATCGACTCCCTGCTTGGTTCCGGTTTACGTCGCCTCAAACGAATAAAACGAACCACGGTCGCAAAAAAGAAGCAGTCTAGACCCGTTGGCAGAAGACGCAACGTACACAACATATTTTCGCAATAGCCGGAGCATCGGTGCACATGAGTTCCGAATTGGACCTCCTTGGGAACCTTCCCGTAGAGATGAACGTGGAAGAATCCCGCTTCATTTCTCTGAATCCTCAAAACACGCTAACGAAGAACCCCCATCACACTTCATTATTCGGACAACCCGGACGATTACCTCGACCTCATCTAAGTCGTGGTCGAACTTAAACTGCACAGCCTAGATGACAAAGGAAACGCTCCGAAGCCCGAGGTCAATGACACCCTCGTCAACAATCCTCTCAATTCGCTATTTCAGCAGGTCGAGGTCTCTCTCAATAACGTTCTCGTCTCCGTTGCGCAGCCAGGCTACCCCTACAGGACCAACCTGGAGATGCTTTTGAATTACTCCAAAGATGTCATGAACACTAGTCTTCAGTCGTGCCTCTGGAGGAAGGACACAGCCGGCCTCATGGATACATGGGAGGCCAACGCGGGGTTCCTGTATCGCCACGGCTTCACCAAAGGTGGCAAGGTGGTGCAGGTCATGGGGTGCCCTTCCAACGCACTCATTAGACAGGAGAATCTACTCTTAAACAACATCAGCTCACCCTAAAGCTCACGACTTCCTCTTCGCAGTTTCAACTGTTCTCCACGGCCAAGGATTTCAAGGGGTCCGTCGACATTCAGTTCGCCACGCTGCATTTGAAAACGGTGAGAGCGTCGCCCACCATGAAGCCCTCCCATCAGGAGGTGCTAGCAAAGACTAACGCAAAGTACCATCTCAAGGATGTCAGCTTTCACTCCCTCAGCATCCCGAAAGGGTCCGGCGGAATGTCGTTCAATGACGTTTTCATTGGTCAGGTTCCTCGGAGGATCGTCATTGCCATGATCACCGACAAGGCCTACAACGGACACTATGCCGCCAACCCCTACAACCTACAGCACTTTGGCATGAATTCCTTTCACATGTACGTCAGCGGGCAACTCATACCCGCGCAACCGTTCCAACCCGATTTCGGCAACGGCCACGTCATTCAATGCTTCCACACCCTTCAGGACGGTCTCGGCATTCACTTTAAGGACGAGGGCCACTCTATCTCCAAAGAGCAATACCGGCACGGATACACCGTCGTGGTGTTCGATCTCACTGCCGATATGAGCGCCAGCGCCTCCTACGCGTCTGGGCAACGGAACGGCACCGTGTTTATAAGTATTGGCTTTTCTGTGTCGCTGGCAGTAGCCTTTGTACTTTTCGTTGTAGCGGAAATCCATCGTACGATCCAAAAAGACACCAACAAGTCTATACTGGTGGCATGAACACGTTTCATTTTGAGCGCTTCCGTTCCACCTACTCCTACACGCATCCCTTCTTTCTGGGTGTTTTTGCACGCAATCAGTTGCCCAAGGCCACCTCTCGTCTCACCTTTCCTTTAACCGTAGCTATCAACACCGACCCTAGCACAAAGCCGGGCAAGCACTGGGACTGCATCTTTGTCTATAAAGGAAGCAGGGGGAGTATTTCGACAGTTACGGCCTAGTGCCATTTGTACCGCATATTCTAAATTGGCTGAATAAGGTTCGCGGCATCCGTTGATCTCACAGTATCCGTAGACTTCAGGGTGAATAGAGCACCACCTGCGGTCATTGCCTCATTGATTTTCGTTCTCACCGCAGCTCGGATTTGTCCGCGCATAGATTTCCTTCTAAATTACGAGCCAATGATTTCGCTCACAACGATGCCGTCATTCGCAAAACCTACCAGCATGTGAGTTTCGGATCATGCTCTTGACCTCGCCAGTCCTGCCAGCCTTTGCAGGTAAGTACCAGTGTGCTTTTTGCCTTTCCTACCTCCATCTATTGGTAATTTATTTTGTTTAATTTCTCGCTCTGGGGGTTTCAGAATGCGCTTCGCCTTCTATAGGTGCTGCACAGCTGGTCTAGCACCAGTGCACCATGAGCCGTGAGATGAACAGCACGCCCTCTAGGTAAGTCGTTTCCGCTTTGTTCCCTATCACACGCGTTTGTTTCTTCCACTACCATTTCCCGTGTTTATGTTGCAGGTGCGGCCATCAGGAGGAGGAGCCGGCACCTCCAGGAACAGTCATCGGCCCGCTTTCCGACCTATAATTCCTCAACGACGCGCAAACCAAATTTGTGTGCGTCGGCTTTTCGGCTGTCACACCCTTCCAGCTTCGGATTTTCATTGCAAAGTGTGGAAACCGCGTCGCTGCAGTCATCCTAGATTTCGAATTGTCGCAGAGTCTCGTCGAGGCAAGACCCGCCATCCTAAAACGCCTAGGTAATGCCGAGAGCCAGCTGCAGGACTATCACTTCACCAGGCGCATCCCCGTGCCCTTCAAAACCGTGTTCGGCAGGTTGTCCGTCGTCTTCAGAGGCGCCCAAGGGCGCTCCGTTTCGTTTAACCGTCAGGAATAAGACGTCTTGGACCCTCTGTATAAACTCATTTCCGACATCTTATTGTACAAAAAAGGAGGAGGAGGCCGATGTTCAAAACCAAATCTCGGCTTTCTACGAGTATATGCTTCACAACTTCGCCTTCAATATCCCATTCCACTCCATAAACTTCACCATATTCACAAAGTGCATACGCTCCGCCAACTTTAGAACGTTCCTAGAGGTGGAGCATTATCTTAAATAGGCCTTCCTTCAAAGCATTCTACGTCAGCAACCTTAACCGCGCATTTGCTCTCCGCTTTCTCTCTCATTCGACTCCCAACCGCCGACTCCTCAACAGCAACCATGGATTATAAACATTACGTCTCCGTGTACAGCGACGCCTCCAAGGTATTAACAAATTCTCGATTCCTCCTTCGAAGGCAAAGCCGTTTCCGTAAAGTGCCACAGCTGCGAGAGCAAGATCCACTACGTCTTGTGAAAAATGAATCTGCAGGACATTCAGTTTAAGTCAGGCGCAGGCAATCTGACATCGCTGACGAGGGGCAGCACGATCATGAGGTTAGTGATCAAGTCTTCACATTTGTTCCTAGGAGAAGATTGTTCATCGTTTTCTGTTAGCAATAATACATCTCCGCAGCGGTAATGCAACATTTGAGAAATAACGGTCGCTTGAGGTGCTTCGGTAGATGCCTTGCAGGGCACCTCGGTAACGACACGTCACACATCATACCTGCCATGTCCCCGGTGATTGACTGTACAGTGTGGACAAAACAGGGCCGTAGACGAGGAGGGAGAGATGAATGATGCCAGCGCCATCATGTATGACAGGAATGACATCTTATGTTAGAACCTCGCACTCCCAATATGCAGGAACTGCAGTGCGCACCGCATCATTCTTCCAAGTGCTTTCATCGCCGGTGCCGGTGCAGTATTCGCTCCTACTGGTGTGACAAGTGCAGCGGAAGATTCTTCACCGTGCTGAGGAAACTTCAGCAAAGAATAGACGCTTTTCTTCTGAGGTATGCCAGACGCAATGACACAGATCCCGGCATTGCTCAATTACTTCCAAAATCGTTCTCTCGCCAAATTCGACAGTGAGGAGCTTCGCACCATACTATTGCACGCCGATACTGTCTTCCCCACGTATCCCCCTTCCGATGTCGATTTCGTGTAGGAGCGTCTACCGTCTAACCTTCGTCAGAAATTGTCCCTTTTTAGGCGGTGCAAGCAACATTGGAACCAACCGTGGCACAGAGTTCACATACACGGAAAAGAACCGCTCATTAGATACCGCCAAGGCCACCCTGGTTTCAATTTCCTGTAAGCACCAAGTTCCCGTTCTCACGTCCTTATCACCGGATGCTGGGTTTCCGGCGGTTGTCCTATTTCCGCTCCTTCACTCCTTATAACACCGCAAGGGCCTCTTCCAACTCACAGTCTGAACCACAATCCTCTACAGCATGACGTCCAGCAAATCGTTCGTGATTTCAACCAAATGGCTGCTTCTCTGTCTTTTATGTCCATCGCAGAACTCAACAGGGTACGGCCGTACAGGATCCAAGGTGTTCGAGCCATCTCCACCAAATACGGACGCAAGATCCTCGTCAACATCAACAACCACGAACTGTTCCTGCCATCCAGCTTCGACGCCATGTCTCAGGAATGCATCAACCAGATGAATGCCGCTCCTTTATGCATGACGTACGTAGGAGACGAATTCCTCAAGATCGACTACAAGAGGCGCAACGTGAAATTCTCCTCTCCTGTCCTAACCAGGACTCGGACTTTGAGTAGTCTTAGTTCACCCAATACCATGCCTTGCAGGTCCTATCGGCCAGAATCCTCTTCGACGTTGATGATACCGTAAATGCTACCGCCAACTATGCCAGCCGTTCCCGTATCATCTCTCAGGAAACATTCTCCTTTGGTGATCATAAAATTGTCACCATCAAAGTTTCCTGCAGCGACGCCGACATCGTCCTTGTCAGAATCCTCGTCGACAGAAACGCTCCTTTTGACGACCGTACAAGGTACACCTGTTTTGGGAAACTACAAAGTACCCTCCATGGACATCATCATCACCGCCTCGGAATCCATTCCTGCCGGAGGCCGAATGCGCGATTGCATCATAGCGTCCTTGTATGTTTCCCAGTTCGATGCCGATATCGACCCAAACTTTCTTCACCTGCGTCACCAGCAAGCATTGCCTCCGCACAGTGTTGGTGGTGTTGAACCATCTAAGACTTCATTCAACATCATATTTGTGTCTATTAATTCGCAAACGTGAAGTGGCCAGGGATGCATAGGAGCTTTGTTCTACTTATTCGCAAACATAAGCGTTTTCTGTATACTTATCTTTCAATTTTCTCAAAGTGCGTGTGTGTCACTATATTGTGTACATATTTTTAACAAACAGCGCGCCATTATGTATACACATGTGTGTGTGTGTCGTTCTATTTCATGTCAATATATTGTATTATTCACATTGTACTTGTTCAAGGATTTTTATTAACAAAAATATATAAAGTATTTATTATGGTTTAATGGTTTGATTATCGATATTTCCTGCCACCTTTTATTTCAAATCTCCAGGGTAATTTGGGCGCTAGTGTCGTCGGACAAACTAAAAGGCACCAAAAAGCCATCATCGTGTTTTCAGGGCGTTGCTTTACATTCCCGCCAATCATGCAACATGGCGGATTTGGCGGGATGTTCTTTTCAACATGGCGGCTTTTGGCACCAAACTTTCCCGCCTTTTTTCGTTAATCTGGCGACATTAGCCCCTAATCTCCCCTGGCGGCAGGATTATCGTTTATCCAAACTTTTAAGCTGTAATATTTACTACTGACATATTAGTCCAAGATTCTGTTATAAGTACTATTAGCCTTCAGAATAATGCATCGGTGGTACTTGAGGAGTTTAGGAAAATCACAAATTAAACACGAGATTCTGCTGAAAGTATTATTATCCTAGGCAATATTATATTTCCAGTGCTTGGAGAGGTTAAGGAAATCAAATTATTAATCACGAGGTCCTGCTGTAAGTTTTTTTTATCCTTACCAATATTACATTTTCAGTACTTGTGGAGGTAAGGGGGCATTACAAATTAGTCACGAGATTTTCGTACAGCACAGCTAAGCTTCGCAATATTACATTTCCAGCACTTGGGTGGTCAAGAACATGACAAATTAGTTACGCGATACATCGGTACGCACTTTTATCCTTCCCAACATTACATTTCCAGTACTTGTGGAGGTTAAGGAAATCTCAAGCTGGTACGAGATTCTGCTGTATCATTAACCTTCGCAATATTACATTTCCACTACTTGTTTAGTTTAAGGAAATCGCAAATTAGTCACGTGAATCTGATGTAAGCAGGAACGTCATATCAGATTCTGCTTGGGGGCAAGGATTGCCTGAAACAGGTGTCCGAATTTTCATGTGAATTTTAAAACATTTAACTTAGAGAAAATCACCTCTTACCTTTCAAATGTGAAATATTTGTATTAAAATTGCGGTTCTAGTAATTTTACTTCTGCTACTGCAATTAACTATCAGTAGCCTAAATTTTTCCCTTAACCTACTAGAGGCAACTGACCCCACTAAAGCCTAAAATGACGCCCATGGATGTAAGGATTATTAACCTACGCAATATTACATTTCTTTACTTGGGGAGGTTAAGGAAATCACAAAATAATGACGACATTCAGCTGTGATTATTATTAGTTTTATAATATAACATTATCAGGAGCTGGGAGGTTAAAGAAATCACAAATTAGTCACGAGATTCAGGTGTAAGTATTATTAACCTTCGCAATATTACATCTCCAGAGCTTGAGAGGTTAAAGAATCCGTAAATTAGTCACGAGAATCTGCTCTATGTATTACTTACCTTCGCAATATTGTATTTCCATTACTTGGCTATGTAGAGAAAATCACAAACTATTCACGAAACTCTGCTGTAAGTAGTATTGACCTTTACAATATTATATTTCCAATACCTGAGGAGGTTAAGAAAATCGTAATTTAATTAAGAGATTCTGATGTAAGTACTAACCTTGACAATAATACATTACCATTACTTGGGGAGGATAAGCAAATTTCCAATTGGTCATGAGATTCTCCTGTAAGTACTACAAACCTTTGCAATATTACGTTTGTGGTACTTTTGGAGGATAAGGAAATAATAAACTAATCACGAGATACTGCTATAAGTATTACCAACCTTCCCTGCATTACATTTCCAGCATTCGGGGAGTTTAAGGATATCACAAATTAGACACGAGTTCTTGATGCAAGTATTATTAACCTTCCCAATATTCCATTTCCAGTACCTTGGGGGGAAGGAAATTTCAAATTAGTCACGAGATTCTGATGTATGTATTATTAACCTTCACAAAATTAATGTCCATTACTTAGGGAGCTTACGAAAATCACAAGTCAGTCACTATATTCTGCTGTAAGTATTATTAGCCTTCGCAGTATTACATTTGCAGTACTCGGGGAGTTTAAGCAAATCAGAAATTACTCCTGAGATTGTGTGTAAGCATTATTAGCCGTTGCAGTATTTCATCTCTAGTACTTGGGTCGATTAAGGAAATCACAAATTAATCACTATATACTGCTGTGAGTTTTATTAACCTTTGCAATATTACATTTCGTGTATCCGGACTGTTTAAGAAAATAAAAAAGTTAATCCCCATATTCTGCTGTATGTCATACTACCCTTTGCAGTGTTACATTTCCGGCACTTGGCAAGGTTAAGGAAACCACAAGTTAGTCAGGAGAATCTACTGTAGATATTATTATCATCTTTAGCAATATTACATTTCCAGTTCATGGGGAGGTTAAGGAAATCACAACAAATGCCGAACAAAAAACAAACAACAAATGACGAACACGAAGCAATGAACTTCCGGATGCGTTCGGTAGCCTTCTCAGCAGTTAAATCTGGAAGTGATCTGAAATGAGCGGTGCGCTCTACTACAGCGAGCGCTTGCCAGATAATCACGGCCAATTAAACAGCGTGAACCAGGATGCACCAGGTTGCAAGGTTTACCACAGTCAACTTCTTACCGCGTTTAAGTAAACGTCCCGAAGGGGTTTGTTTAACGAGAATGGTGCACTAGGCCACTAGATATCTAAAGTAGGAAAACCCACCTCATAACCCAAGTAAATTCAATTGCAATACCAAAACCTCTCCCGAAAAAAAGAAAACATAAATCGGCGAGCACCAACGAAGATAGCGACAGTCAAGCAGGACCGTTAGACACTAGTAGGAATCCAAAGCTGACCAAGCAAGAAAAACAAATCATAACTGCAAAGAAAAAAGCAAGACCAATGCTTCGAAGAACCCTGCTACAAGCTACTTCCACATAAGATGGAATCTCGTGGAATCTTTTCATTCTGCGTACCTAAATGCGACAGAGAGAAACCTTTTGCCTGTGTAGACTGGTGATAAAGAGATAACTAAATACGCAGAGCCTTATCTTCAAAACAAGTATCATTAGACCTGCTGACAGATTTAAATTGTGTCCAGCAATGAAAAAAATGCTAGAACTTTTAAGCAGGCAATTCGCCGACACACTTCGACAAAAACACAGCCATCCTTACAAGCCTACTTGAATCATCACTATCAGGTTTAAGCAGATCAATGGAAAAACAATGACTACAATTGTTTAAGGAGTCCCTACTGATATACCTGAAGATGCACTTCAGTAAATGTCCAAGTCAACTATCCTGATATTGATAAAGTCTTTAGAAAGGTCTAGCAAAGCTGTAAACATATCAGTGATTAGATTATTCAGAAAAGAGTCCCCCACCATAAACCAAATACTAAACGACGGCACATACAGGATGTAACATAAATGTACGGCGCAAATTGCAGGACACTTCCTCACACGTAGACGAAGAAATTATGTTGTATGAACATGCGTATCTAAAAGCTTTGTTTCCGTGTTACAACTCATTTTCTCCAACACATTAATCATAGGAAACACACAAGAATAGAACGTACCAGCATACCGCATGCAACTCTTTCTCACAGGAGATGTTCAATATGCCCTTCGTGATCATTGACACATGCATCAACCCGCCGTCGTAGTGAATTCCGGATGGGCTGATGTATCCCTGGAGTATTGCGTATGGTTTCGCAGCCTTCCATAATACGGGCACGGAGACTCTGAACATCTGGTACTGGCGTTCGAAACACAAGCGCTTTCAAATGCTCCCATAAATAAAAGTCCAGTGGGTTTAGATCCGGGGAACGTGGAGGCCAGACAATTGGTCCACCTCTACCTATCCATCTGTCACCGAATCTGTTATTTAGAAGCCGACGGACGTTGACACTAACATGAGGAGGTGCTCCATCGTGCATGAAGTACATGTTTTATCGCACAGATAAGGCACATCTGCTAGCAGATCTGGTAGAACATTCTCTACGAAATTGTGGTAACTTTGTCCGTTGAGCCTGGGTGGAAGAACGTGAGGCCCTATCAAACAGTCACCAACAATGCCGGCCCAAACATTGACAGAAAATCTTTGTTGATGAATTGCTTCAACAGTTGCGTGAGGATTGACGTCAGCCCATACATGCCGATTGTGATAATTTACAATCAGATCTGTTGAAACGACGCCTCATCTGTGAACAGCACCGTTGCACTAAAACTAGAGTTGACACTTTGTTGCATAAACCATTCGCAGAAGCGTACCCGTGCAGGAAACGCAGCTGCTGATAGTGCCTGCACACGCTGTAAATGATATGAATACAGCCGGACCTCGTGTAACACTCGCCAGACAGTCATGTAGTGAACATTCATTGTTGCAATTACTTGTCTTGTACCAATACTAGGGTCGTCACCAACTGCCTGAAGAATTGCCGCCTCCTGTTTCGGTGTCCTCGTCCTCCTAGGCCTCAGGCTGAAATGCCTCATGTTCCCTAAGACGGCAATCAATGGCTTCAAATGTTTTCCTGTCGCGGCACCTTCGTCCTTGAAATCTCTCCGGGTACAAACGTTGAGCGCAAGCGCCATTGCCGTCTGCTAATCCATACATCAAATGGGCATCTGCCATCTCTGCATTTGTGTACACTGCCATTGCACGAGCCAAGTCTTTGATCAACTCTACTAGTACGTAGTAACCCTTGTGCTTGCCAAGGTCGTACTGCTCACTGGAACAGTTGATGTTACCTGTAAACAAGCAATGACGTAAGTCGCAAGGCAACAGGGACATGTAAAACACAACACTAGTGATGCACCTACGATGGCAACGTAACCAGACGTAACCAAGAGTGCAAGTTCCCCATGATTCTAACGTTCTGTTTCCCATGATTAATGAATTGGAGAAAATTAGTTGTAACATGGAAACAAAGCGTTTCCAGACCCATTTTCATATAACATAATTTCTTCGTCTACGTGCGAGCAATGTGCGCTGACATGTGTGCCGTACATCTGTGTTACATCCTGTATATAAAGGGGTAAACATTCTATACTAAACCTTTTAGAATCATTGAAAGCACACTCCATGCAAAAATGTCAAATGTATGTACACAACAAATAATGCAAAAAATGAGCCTTACTGTTTCTATTGCGGCGACAGGAAAACAAACTTGGAAGTACAACCATCAGATCAAAGCTCAAGAAGGGCTGTGCTACAGTCAAAGAAACTGGATCTGACCAAGTTAAATTCCCCAAGTACCCCAGAGAACAACCAATCCAGATCATCCAAGTTGCAGTCACCAAGGTATTACGGCATGTCATACAATTATAACTAATAAGGAGAGTGGTGAATAATGACCACTCCTGAAACTTAACCATATTTCGGAAAATAAGAAAACAACTTTCAACTGAGGAAACATCGCAAAAACTTAAAAGATGTGTATAAGACGACTGAGAAGAAATTGAATCTTAGCCATGAGAAACAGTTGACACACAGGAACATTTGCTAAACTATATAAAAGACATCACTGAGAATTTAGCAGAGCGATCACAGTGACCGCCTATAAGGTTATTGTACCAAGTTACCGGCAGCAAATTTTCAAAAATGTATCAGAGACATAAAACGAACCTTGAAAAGAGCCATTAATGCGTACAAAACAGGTGGACAACTGGCAGTTGTAATTAATAAAATAATAATTCCTAGTCATAATGAGTTGCCTTCCGTGGCGTAGTGGTTACATGCTAGCCTGTAATTTCCGAGGCCGCGAGTTCAAAAGAGGCCTCTGAGCAAAATTACCGGCCTTTCACGCACAATATAGAATGGGACGCTAACGACCACAGCAGTTAAAGAGCGTCCATAAATAAAACTCAATTTTTACTAGTCACAATGAAGATTAATATACAATACCCAGCAATGGTAATCTACTTCAGGCACGTGCATGCCAGAGTGAATATTTTTATCAGCTGATGCTCTTTGGTTGAAATAATTTAATGCTACCAACTTACTCATACTTACTTACCTACCTACCGACCCACCCACCCACCTACTTAGTCTTTATTGACTATAGTTGCTCTGTGGCTGTAACAATCCCTCAACCTTACATGTGAATTTTGCATGTTCTTATAATAACAATGAATTTGTAGTTGTTCTTGGTTTGTAAGCCCATATACGGGTTTACAGCCCGCAATAACAGCTTACCTAGAACAACTTACTCTCAAAGGAACTACATTTCCATTAATACACTAGACATTCTGACAGCTAGGTGCAGACGGGCGCTTGATAGAACTGCCATGACAATGAACGCTTCCGCCAATCAGTAGTCCGCTGTTACGCTACACCCTTCACCGTAAACCTGTTTTGAAGCCTTCCTTAAGGTACTCATCCACGATGCAACTTAAATGGCTTGCAACTTCGAACTGGCAACAAACGTGGAGCTGGATCGTGTAAACTGCCAAGTAAGTAGGAAAATTGCACGCGCAACTCAAATTCAGGCAACGTATAAGTGGCGTGTAACTTAGGAATTTGCTTCGTGTACGCAGCAAAAAAAAAAAAAAAGAAAGTTGCGCCATCTGAAAGTGACTTGAACAGTTTAGAAAACTTTTGTGACGTATTCCGTGCAACTTTGTTATGTCGTCTGCTGTGATAGTAAATAGCTGTTTGAGAGGTAGGTACAAGGATTATAATTTGTGTTACACTAAATACAGAATTAAGACAGACACGTGCATTTTATTTCCTTAACAATACGAACAATTTATTGTAGTACGGTGAAAATTTATGTCTTCATAGCTAATAATGTCCACAATAAATGGACGAGGGAAATGACAAAAACGTTTATTGAACTGATTGGGACCAAAGATTGCTTGTGGAGAGTAAACACTACGGATTACAGAAATAAACAAAAGCGACAAAATGCGTTACATGATATAGAAATAGAGTTCTACATGTCAGCAGAGGAAATTAAAGTAAAAATCCACAGGTTGAGAACCCAGTTCACCAACGAAAGGAACAAAATGAAGGCAGGGAAATCAGGAAGTGGTGCAAAAGACAAGTATAAAACAAAATGGGAATTTTACGATGCACTTCAGTTTATGTTTTACCACACCAGTACCAATAATGATGCAGTAGATGAGTAGATTCTTTGGTAAGTACCAACACACTCACTTTAAATGTAGCGATATTACCATGGAACCTCTCCTTCGCGGCAAAAAATACTTCTTGAATTCCTAACGGTTTTTGCTGCAGTATGAGGATTCATACTTACACTTCTTTGCAACGGCACAAAGTCTTAATTCTTGTTGTGCAGATATAAAAAATAAATACATCTTTGACTGATAGCTGCTGCCTAAAAAAAATCACATTGATTATGTAGATGACAGCCAAACGTGTTATATTTTAAACTCGATAATGTTGCCGCTCCATCATTTTAAGCCGAATTACCTGTGGCTAAAAATCTCAGTGTCAACACGCTGTTGCTGATATTGACCTTCTCATTATTGTATCTTGCTTTTGTAGGTGCTATTCTTCTAAGCAGATAATTAAAGTCAACCGCTGACATGCGCAGGAAATTCTAAATTTTGATCTCCGTCATAGAGCTCTTGCAGCAAGTTGTTTACAACCCCACAATATTCGCGACTTAAAATCCACCCTCTTACCCAACACTTTCTGGCCGTCCTTTTACGTTTTTCTCTACGTCAACGAAGTAAAACAAGAGACACGCATGCCACGGATAAAACTTCATTATCAGACGACATATTCGACATACCAAGCACACAGCTGACTAGAAAGTGGCATGCAGAAAAATTACCGTCACAAATATAGCATCGTGTAAACGCTCGGTGCAACATTTCTGTGGACATGCCACTTTTATAGTGGCGCAACTCAAAATCGTGCAACTTTGCAAGCTGTGTGTAAACAGAACGTGCCACATTTGTGGCCCACAAGAAAAGTGGCATGCCATAAAACTGGCATCATGGACGAGTACCTTTAGTTGCCAATGCCATACTGATCTGTCATTTGCACGTGCGTTTCCCGAGTGTTTGCGAGTTTTGTTGGAGTTCCGTTAGTGTGTCTATTTAACGTTTAGCAGCTGTGATTGTAGCTGTCCCCTATTTGCGCGGCACACAGCTTAGCCGAGGGAGGAGCTGGCATCCCAGCGCACATACGTTACAGCCAGGCGGTAGCTGTCAGATTGGACTCATTTTAATGGAATCGTAGAAAACACAACTTGATGTCACTTGGAATGACTGGGCATTTAAAATAAATGTTGCTTCCAAAGTGTCCAGTAGCCGCGCAATTACGCTAAACTGTACCAACCCTACGCCAGGAAATCAGTGAAGATTAAGAGAGAGTTGGTAATTCTTAATATCAATATTGAAACGGAAGGAAACGTCACGTGATTAACCACCGAATGAAAATGAAGCGTAAAAGGGGGTTACCATAATCAGAAAGGAATATGGAGTATAAATGGAATTAATTTTCCTTTGTTTGGTTTAAGCAGCCTCATTGTGTTCCAGCTGTTAATTTGCTATGCATCCGCGTTTAAAATAGTGTTGCAATACTCAGTAATTTCCGAAAATTATTTCCAGTAATATCGGATTGCTAAAGCATACCATTTGTCAATTGCATTAACACATGCAACTGTAGAACGCAACTTTTTACGAGTTTAAACATATATTACAAACTATATTAACATTTTAAACTTATGAACGCATTGCGGAAGTTATAAATTAATAATTATTTAAGTATGTGGTACTACTCATGCCGCTACATTGGTTATTTGTTAAACACATTACGAAATATATTCACATTTTAAGGTTACCTACCCACTGAAGTTATGAATCAATATAAGGGCTGAAGTTCATTACTCGTGTCCGTATTGAAAAGCAAAACATTGGAGTTTTAGAAGTACAGGTTCCACGGCTACGCCCTGTCGCCGCTTCATATTCGGCCGCAACTACTTCACATATCTACTTCTAAAAAACATCCCTAGACGCTTTGCTGCTTAGAGCCCTCAACATTGGGATACGCCTGAAATTCGTCCAACAGACGCGAGTACTGAACCTTCTTCAACATTTCGGTCTGTCCGCGTACTTTTAAGAAGTCCGCTCACTACATAATCGAGTCTACGTATTAAAAAAGCACCGACTCCATACGTTTCGTAACATTTAAGCCGGATACGAAATAATGTCTGTTCGTCGTACTACTCATGCCCCTATATTGGTTATTTGTTACACATATATTACAAAATATATGCATATTTTAAGGCTATCTACCCATTGCGGAGGCTAGGAACTAATAATTATTTTAGCTTGTCGTATTACCCATGTTTCTATGCTGGCTATTTGCTAAATAAACATATATTACGAAATATATTAACATTTTGTGCTAAACTACTCACTGCGGAGGTTATAAATTAATAATTATCCCAATTCCATTTTTTAAAATAATGCCATTTCCCGCTTTCCTCACCCAGGTACTCGTTCACGATGCCAGTTTTATGGCATGCCACTTTTCTTGCGGGCCACAAACGTGGCACGTTCTGTTTACACAGAATGCAAAGTTGCGCGATTTCGAGTTGCGTCACTATAAAAGTGGCATGTCCACAGCAATGTTGCACCGAGCGTTTACAGGATGCTATATTTGTGACGGTAATTTTTCTGCATGCCACTTTCTAGTGAGCTGTGTGCTTGGTATGGCGAATATGTCGTCTGATAATGAAGTTTTATCCGTAGCATGCCTGTCTCTTATTTTACTTCGTCGACGTGGAGAAAAACGTAAAAGGACGGCCAGAAAGTGTTGGGTAAGAGAGTGGATTTTAAGTCGCGAATATTGTGGGGTTGTAAACAACTTGCTGCAAGAACTCTACGGTGGAGATCAAAACTTCTACGTTCGGCTGTCATAATTTAGAACTATATAATCAATGTGATTTTTTTAGGCAGCAGCTAGCAGTCAAAGATGTATTTATTTCTTATATTTGGCACAACGAGAACCAAAACTTTGTGCCGTTGCAAAGAACTGCAAGTATGAATCCTCATACTGCAGCAGAAAACGTTAGGAATTCCAGAAGTTTGTTTTTTACAGTGAAGGAGAGTTTCCATAGCAATATTGCTACATTTAAAGTGAGTGTGTTGGCACTTACCAAAGAATCTACTCATCTACTGCATCATTATTGGTGCTGGTGTGGTAAAACATGAATTGCAGTGCATCGTAAAATTCCCGTTTTGTTTTATACTTGTCTTTTGCACCACTTCCAGATTTCTCTGCCTACATTTTATTCCTTTCGTTGGTGAACTGGGTTCTCAACCTGTGGATTTTTACTTTAATTTCCTATGCTGACATGTAGAACTCTATTTCTATATCATGTGACGCATTTTGTCGCTTTTGTTTATTTCTGTAATCCGTAGTGTTTACTCTCCACCAGCAATCTTTGGTCTGAATCAGTTCAATAAACTTTTAGTCATTTCCCTCGTCCATTTATTGTTAAGGTCATTATTAGCTATGAAGAAATAAATTGTCACCGTACTACAATAAATTGGTCGTATTATTAAGGAAATAAAATGCACGTATCTGTCTTAATTCTGTATTTAATGTAACACAAATTATAATCCTTGCACCTACCTCTCAAACAGCTATTTACTATTACAGCAGACGACATAACAAAGTTGCACGGAATACGCACCAAAAGTTTTCTAAACTGTTCAAGCCACTTTCAGTTGGTACAACTTTCTTTTTATCGCTGCGTACACGAAGCAACTTCCTAAGTTGCACACCACTTAGAAGTTGCGCTGAATTTGAGTTGCGTGTGCAATTTTCCTACTTGCTTGGCAGTTTACACGATGCAATTCCACTTTTGTTGCGCAGCTTCAAGTTGCAAGCCATTTAAGTTGCATCGTGGACGATTATCTTGCATAGGTCATGCCAACTTACTCATTATACGTAATGATGCTTACATCGCGGTTCCGCTATATTAACTTTGGATATGTTGCTTACTATGCCGTCACGCGGCCCTGGACGCTTTTGAAGCAAAGTATAAAAATATAGTGTCATTGGGTTGAAAAAGGATCGCACGATGTATAGTGTACGCTTCGCTCTGACTCAGAGCTTACGTTCCTCTCGCTAGAGCGCGGTAAAGCACAGAAACTAGCGACAATGGTGAAATACATATTCCGAGGTCACCTTTCTTTAATGTAGTATCATCACCATCTTGCTGCAAGTTAATGCGTTTGAAAGCGCAAATTGTTTAATTAAATCAAATGCACATATAATACACTAAAATATCCTTATAAATAAAATGTATGATTTTGAATATAATTATGTCGTTAAGTTTTGAAACTAAGAAGCATTATTTCAATATTTGTATACTTCATAGTAACAGGTTTAGGTTGTGATTGAGTACGTGGTAAAATATCTTATCCACCACACAACAAAAGACTTACGTATTCACCATGTATTGGGCAACTGTTTTCAAAACAATTTAAGTATTTCTATGTTCCTGTAGTAACACTTCGGTCCAAAGATGTAGTTCATCGTGAAGTTAGATAACTAAAACAATGTTGACGATTTTCTTTAAGTGAATATTCAGCTGTACGTGAAACTTATAAACATGAACAAAGCAAGTGAATTATTAAAAACTCCATTTAGTAACACGATTCAGTGAAAAACTTCAGACCAAAACATTGTGTATGTCACTCCCTTATCTGAATCTGCAGCAACAAACATCGATGTCGTAAGTGCATATCTCTAAATATACCAAAAGAAGAAATGGATTTGTGCCTATGAGCACACAACGTTGCCCCCCCGGTTTCTAACGTGTTATTTGCAGATGTCCATTGTATAAGACAGGAACAAATGATATTGGGCATATATGGGTCTAAAATGAAAATATATTCAATTCTTGTTAACTGTCTAATACATTCGATGCTACTACAAGAATTATTTAAGGGATTTTTTTTGTACCGCCAATAAAATAACTCAGTGCCGCCACTGCTACTCCAGCTAATGTGGATAAAAACAAAAGCGGTGTATTATGCTCCAGCCTGTAACAGATCAATACTTAAATGTACTAATATAGCAAGTAGATTTTAATATATTTAAGGGTATTAAAAATAACATAAACCGCTTAACATCCAAAACATTATTTATTTCTCGATAATCTCCTGAAAATATAATATGAAGGAACGCTTAAAAACTTCAACTTTTTATCATTTCAACGTAAAAAAATATCTGATGTCTAACATAATAATACATGTTCCAATGCCGGAAATATAATGGACTGTGGTAATTCTGAGCGACAAAATTGCCGTCATTTTACCCTTCTGTACCCTTTTGCGGTTTTACGCTATATTGTACTCCCTTAGTTTTTCTATGCTCTCTGGTCGTCACTTGGAGATTGTCTTCGGGGATTGAAACTCTTTGAAAATGCAAGCATACTCCTAACCACAGATTCTCCTAACCTATAATGGGGAATTTTGATTCGTCTTAGGAACGGCACGGTAGCAGGTTAGCAAGGCGCATAGTGTATATCGACTTCAGTGGGGAGGGGTGGGGATACACGTTAGAGCGTGTATTCGCCTGAAGTGCAGGTTGGCACGTGCACCGCTTTACGCCTGTATTGGGCAGTTTCTTGTAGTTTTCTTGATTTTCGTATATTTGGAGTGTGGCTGTCGTCTTTTGGTAAGTGTGATTTTTTCTCTTTGTATTCGTGCGTGGATCTGTGAGTTACAGAAAGGGGCACAGCCCCCAAGGGGGTGCCAAGCCGTACCATGGCGGCGGCAGAGGAGACTCTTTTGTGTGAAACGCCGTGTGTAGGAATGGAGACGGAGGTGATCACTAGCACGCCGATAATATCTCAGATTCAAAGTGCGGAACAATTACACCCGTCCAATGTGCCCATGATGGAGCACCAGTCAAATGGGGAAGTGATAGCACCACGTGTTGCTTCGGCTACGAATCCACCACAGCCACCTTTAAGATACATGCACACGGATGCAGGACCTTATTTTGTGCTTGTGCGTGGTAATAGCCAAAATATAAGGGATTTCCACCCCTTAAAGCTCGGTAAATGGCTGTTCTTACACGCCAAAGGAGTTACGCATAGCAACAAATCGGGGTTTAACCAAATTGAAGTACATTTTGCCTCGGCACAGGGAGCGAATGATTTCTTAGATTCAGATTTTGATTCGATACATGATACCCGATCATACATACCTTCCTATAACCTTTTTGTATCAGAAGTGGTACGGGGAATAGATCTAGGTGTGGATCTCGACGAGATTCGCAATCATCTTAGCATGACTGCACAAATACCAGTGCACCATATCATGCGATTTAATCGCCGAGCACAGTTAGATGGGGAAACCCAATATATTCCTACGCGTTCACTGAAAATCACGTTTCGCACGCAAACTTTACCATCCCATATATATCTCTATTATCAAAGGTTTCAGGTGGACCGATACAATGCGCGGGTAGTCGTTTGCACTAAATGTGGGAAATTCCACCATAGGGCCAAATTTTGTAAAAATAAACCACGTTGTCTCAAATGTGGACAAGACCATTTGAATGCGCAACCTGAATGTCTTACGGATAGATTGCGATGCATCAATTGCAAACAGGAACACCTACCCACGGAGACGGAGAAATGCCCGGCATTTCACTTGGAAACACAAATAACGCAGACCATTGCGTCGCTACCAGTGTCACGGTATGAAGCACGCCAAATGGCGACAGGCCGAATATCCTATGCCGAGGCTCTACGTACACCTAGTGTTCCATCACCTAGGACACATACCGGGGAACTTTCGCCCACTATACCACAGGTGACAACTCCCGTACCGGGTGCCATGGTGGCGCCACAGGGACTGGGGCGTACAGGGGCTAATGGCTCTAATAAACGTAAATGTATGGCGTCTAGTACTCCTACGACCCCGGAGTGGGTACAGGAGCGCTGGGCACCACACGGCAGGTGGCCCGAGGGGGCGCCGGCGGCGACTAGTAGGAACAGGGACGCATACGAGCTGGGGAGAGATGGTGGTGGGAGACCCACGCCTTCGACTTTACCTCGGGAGAACCCGACAACATGGTTTGCTGACATGGGTAGGGGTGACAATGTATTAGCTCCGGGAGGAGCACAGCTTACACCACAGACACGTGAGCCCACGGGGATGCCCGGGGTCAGTATGCAACTCAGGACACTCTTTGTAAAATTGTGCATGATGGCACCGGACTACGTTTTACACACCCTCCAGGGGCTGCAGCATCAGCTGCATTTATAAACTTAAGCGTCTTAACGTATGGAAGGGCAGCCAATCGTTTACTACTGGAATGCGCGTAGTGTGACTTCAAAGAAGGCGGAACTCCAAACATATTTAGCCCGGGTCCGTCCCTGGGTTGTGATTATCGTGGAAACCTGGTTACGGGAAGGGCAGGCATTTCGACTCCCAGGTTACAACATTTATAGAACGGACAGACAATCTCCGGGTGGGGGTGTGGCTATTTGTGTCGCAGACAACTTGTGCGTATATAATTGGAGGACGGGCATTCGGTTCCCACCGCACCTCGAGGCGGTTCGAGTCGTGCTGGGGGATCTCACTGTCGTCGGTGTTTATACATCGGGCGCTCGATTCACACTACGAGAGTGGGAGAGATTTCTTAACCCCCGTGATTCCAAATACTTACTTGTAGGCGACTTCAATATTGGACATTTCACGACTTTAACACCGCAAAGGAGGCGATGCGTACCATTAGGACAACTGGCGACTAAACATAGATGGCAGATCCTTACGCAACATTTTACTACTCGGCAGGGATCGCTACAACAGCTTGATTCCTCGCCGGACATTATATTCGCTACGCCTGACGTGACACAAAATCTACGGGTATCCCGCCTTGAATACACCATGGGTAGCGACCACTACCCGTTCATTCTTTACACCGCTAGTACCACAGCAGTGATACCGCCGGACAGACGACTTCTCCGAACAGGTGACTTTGCGCCACATCAATTTCAGGTACACCTACAACACGTTACCCGACTACTCCATGACACCGATGCCACTTATGAACACCTGGAGAATACCCTTACCGGATATCTAGATCACTTCCATCCTAAAACACCTCGACGTCCACGCAGAATTCCAAGGCCGCCTTGGTGGACCCCAGAATGCGCCCGACTAGTGGCGGAGAAACGTCGGCTTTATGCTCAATATCATCGGGAACGAACTAGGGAGACCTTCTTACTAGTGCGAGCTAAAGAAGCACACGTTCACCGCCGGTTCCGCCAGATTAAACGTGCAGCTTGGGCCACCTTCTGTAATTCGACTACTACCCGTACCCCTACAGTCCAGGTTTGGAAACGTCTTGCGTGGTTTACGAAAGCCAGACAATCAGCACCGGCACCGATATCGGGAAATCCACGACTGCAGATGGAATTCTTGAGACATGTCGCACCTGACTCAGCCCTGGATCCCCCCTTATCTCTTCCGGTTGATACCAACATATCCGACCCATTATTTCGACCGATTACCGGAACTGATGTCCGCAGTGTCGTGATTGGAAGATCAGATAAATCTACCCCGGGACTTGACGATATTACGTATCGACATTTGAAGGCTTTGCCCACCACATGGTACACTTTGCTTGCGAATGCCTTTACTTCCATCCTTCGTACGGGGGTACTACCACTGTCTTGGCGCGAGGTAATTATCTATCCAATCTTAAAACCGGGTAGCGCGGGACTGACCGCCGCAGACTATCGCCCCATTGGCATGCTCCCTACTCTACGCAAAACCTTTGAAAAATTACTACATGACCGTTTAAGCTTTTACTTGGAACGCTATAACTTATGGCCCGCCACACAATATGGTTTTCGAAAGGGCCATGGCACCACATTCCCGTTATACATTCTTCTTACCGACATTAATATAGCCTTTCACACACACCGACAGGTGCTTGCACTTTTCCTTGATTTGTCTGCAGCGTATGACCATGTCCTTCTGCCGATGCTTATAGACCGTCTCCGTGAATATTCCATTCCATCTCGTATATGTGCGTTACTTTATGGCCTTTTTTACAATCGCCGTTACCACCTCGCGTCGTATTTTCATAATCCCCACACACGTACTACATCTCGCGGTTTGATACAGGGTTCAACACTAAGTCCTTTGTTATACTCGTTATACATTGGAGATATCCGATCCGAAGTGACAATCACTGCGCGTGTGGTACAATATGCGGACGACCTGGTGATATACACACCGATTCAACCGAATTCCGGGGGCGACTTTCGACTCTTTGAACTAGACTGCCTACGTGTTATACGCTTTTTGGAATCCTTGGGCATGCGGGTAAACATCCGGAAAACGAAATTCCAGCATTTCCGTAGATCCACTAGACCTTCACCATTTGTACTCCACATACTGGACCACGATCTAAGCCCGACACCGACGGTGAAATATCTAGGCCTTCATCTGCAACATAATCTCTCCACCTTATCACATTTCAAATTTCTTGTGACTGCCTTGAATCGTATCAAAAATCTCTTCAGAGCCTGTGCGGCCCGGCATTGGGGCATGCATCCTCTCTTACTACTCCGACTGATACCACCACTGATACACGCTAGATTGGAATACGGACAACTTCTTGTACCGCCATTATCGGGTGGAACTAGAAGGACGCTGGACACCTTTTTCTACCAACTGTATAACATCATCTTTCACATTCCGGGTAAACCGGCTAAATACCTCTCGCAAAGACATTTCCCGCGATATCATTTGGAACAGCGGCTATTTGCACTCAGCATACACTTTATGGCTGACCTACTAACTCATTCTCATTCCCCATTGTTACCTAAACTTACCCGTCTATACGAAATACTATGCGCCAAACCCGAAGGGGTGGCGCATTTACCTTTACCACTGATACGCGCTCTTGCCTTATTCCGACAACGCACACAATATTATAGCACGCCGGTATACCCGGCGTATCTGCTGGACATCCCGGCCCACACACTCCCGGACTATGTACAAGTTGACACCCGAACATTCCATATTCCGATTTCAGATTATAAGACATTATGGCACGCGTACCGCGAGGACCGGAAGATCGCTTGGAAGGACGATTCCCCACCCCTAATCTTCACAGACGGCTCCAAAACCCCGGAAGGCAGTAGTGCGGCGATCTATGTTGACACAACGTCCGAAACTTTTACATGGCGACTGGACGACGCTACTACTATTTATACGGCGGAGTCTATTGCACTCTATAGGGCACTGAAGTACCTACATGGTCATTTAGTACCACACTGTATTGTATTTACTGACTGCCGCAGTCTTTTGACGGTTCTGCAATGCCCGGTCCGGTGGCCCAAGGTTCCTATATATGAAGTGCTTATCCGGAATCTCCTGCATACTTTACCGGGGACGGTACACCTATTTCTAACCTGGATACCGAGCCACGTAGGAATCCCGGGTAACGAATGTGTGGATGCAGCTGCGCGGGACGCGACGAAGAACCGGACGACCTGTGACCAGTTACGGACGCCTCCATCGGACATTGTAAGACATCTATTACGGGTGGTGCCCGATATGGGACAGATGCCGCATACAACTGCAGATCATCTAATTACATTTTTATCTAGTTATCCAAGACTACCTAATCGAGCGTTCTCGTCTTACTTTCGCCTTCTATTTCATGTGGCTTTGACTCCTGCGTATCTCTTTCGTATCGGTCTCCGAGATACGGACCTCTGCACCTGTGGTCATCGGGGTGATGTTAATCACCTTTTTTTTGAGTGCCCCCGTCACCAGGCCGCTACGGCTGCTCTTTTTGCCAATTTACACGACATGGGTATTATGGGACCATACCATTTACCTTCGATTCTCCTGCCATTCTCCGGACATCTTTGTAGGGCTTTATTTAGATTCATCACACGCACTAAAATGAAGTTGTAGACGATGGTGTCCCCACTCCTCATTTTAAATACGGCGCCTGATATCACTGCTGCTAACCGTTTTCCTGAGACGCAGTAGCTCACCTTTGGTGGAGCAGTAGCGTCTAAAAACAAGCCAACAACAACAACAACAACAACAACAACAACCTATAATGGGTGTTTTAAGAAATGTTATTGTTTGAGACAGGCCGCTATTATGCAGGATAACCTTTACCTCATTGTAGAGTTCTTTTTAAACAACAGTGAAATGTACCGAGAGACTATTTTGTATTAGAAGATATTTCTGCATTACTATAAGCAAAATGAAATGTTATTTTCTCCTTGCGTTACATAATATTTCTCGTGATATTTCGCTTTCAATAGCACCTGAAAAGTAAACCAAAACAAAATATTTGCTTTACAAGCCAAAGCAGTCAAGTATATAGAAAACTTGATGTTCAGATCTCTTGTCGCATTACGTTGAATGCGCAGTTGAAACTTCTTAAAACATACAAGCTTGTACAGTTATAGAAGGCTCTTGTTTCTAATGAGGGAGAATTACGAGCAGAAATTAATTCGGACATAGGTGGTCACAACACGGAAGGTAATTATCTAAAACCACCACCACCACTATAAATACCCAGGGAAGATAGGAATCTAAGCAAGACTGATTAAAAATTCATTTTGTGTACTTAATACGTTAAAACTCTTCACTGTTTTTTCCAAAATGAGAGGAAATCGAAAAGATGATGTTCTATTAACCTGTTAGCACTGCATTTATTTGCAAGGATAGTCATCAGCATTGCCCTTGTTCACAAGTTTTAATTAGATAGGTACATAACTAAAACCCTATTTGGAGTATTTTATTTCAATTACCATAACCCACTGTTACTCTAATTAAGCATACTTATTTCACTTACAATCAGATTAGGATGGGGTAATCTGTACTAATTTATAAAGCCGTTTTGTTTGAAGTTATCTTGGAAGCTTAAACCCTTAGATATATAAATAGGCCATAACTTAATGTATAAAAACAAAAGTGAATATTAAAATGGCATTTTGCAAGTATGACATTTGTATACTAATTCTGAATGGTTGGGTTACATGTTTGTTAAACCTTCATGAGCTCTTGACACGTTTATTTTGCTCACTGATGTAATCACAAGAGACATGTGTATCTCATGTTTGAGGTTATTCTTCTTGGCATTTTTGTTGTTAAGCACATGAAGTTTGGCAGAATTGCCATTTGTCTCAGGAAAAGGGTTATTAAATGATATCAAATTACATGTTGGACCAGATTGAAGCACTTCTTAGTAATACAGCACTCATTATTTTTCTCCGAATGTTTATTACAACATAGAAAGCTCTGTTATGTCCAAGATTAAAACTGCTGCTGGAATAATGTAATTTAAAGCACAGTTTAATATAATAATACACATTAGATACACATTAATCAAACCTAGGTAAGCAACCTATGGATCTTTACACATTAAAATATTGTACTTAAATATTATCCTGAATTACAATTGCTACTTTATACCTCCTTTATAGTGTCTGCCCCATTAGTTAAAATGTAATGTAGTTACAATTACGTAGAAGTAAAACTCAATACTAATAACATGCTTCTTTTTTCACAGATTTGCTACTGAAGTTTAAGAACTGTTCAAATGCAGCAACTATAATAATATGGATGTCAAAGTAGAAGTCAAAGAAGAGCCTTATTTTCCATTTTCACAGAATGGGACTGAGCTTTTTTCTAAAGATGCTGCAAAGAAAGTTAAGAGTGAAACTGTTACAAGTACCAGTGACTGTGATATAGATACCAACACAGATATTGAAGAAAATGCTGTAGGTTCTAATTACCTGTGTTCACTGAATCAGAGAGAATTTGTTTCAGAAGATCCTATAATGGGATATAGTAAAAGCAGCAAAGACAGTGAAGTTGAAACCAAAACAGAAATCAAAGAAGAGCAGTGTTGGGTGGAAACAACTTCAAAAGAATCTCTCTGTATTTATGATGACATTAAGGTAAGTTTTTTCAGAAAAAGTTGCCATAGCCTGAGTTATGATTTGTAAGCAGATGCCATTAGTTTATCTCCCTGAGAAAGAAGGGGGGGGGGGAAACTTTGCAAAATATTGTACTTTGGATTATTTTGGGTCTAAAAATCTTAGCGTGGCATTTCCTTCAGAAGAGAAGTAAAGCTGGTGGTCCTGTGTCAGATTTTATGACAATTACCCCTTTCGGGGATATGGACGTCATATGACGTCCATGTTAAAATGCAGGAGAAAGGATATGGACGTCAATAGACGTCCTGTGTATACATGCATTTAATGCTTATTTAACCCTAATTATTATAATTTTTCTCTTTTATAATAAATTTAAATAAATTTTATAAGATATCAAGGCTTACTTTAAAGGTTTCTTCTTGAATAGTATACCTCAAAACATGGATAAACACACAAGGGCACATCACATTCATGGCAAATCATATTGGTTTCCTTGCGAACACCTTTTTTGCGACACACCAGACACTTTCGAAATGGACGCGACTTTTTTGCAATGGGTGGTATCCTTCTAGGAAAATGTTTTCCTTAAAGTCTGAGGGGTGCAGGGGTTGTGGATTTCTTACCCCCAGTATGAAGAGGCCTCTGAATATTATACTGCTCAATTAGGCTACGAGCTATTGCTATGCGGAAGTCTAGGTATGTCATTGTCTTGCGTGGATTTACAGCTCTCCAAATTACCAAACAATTGGTATGGTTATATCCAACTGGCGCAAAAATACTTTTTTATACCACTCAACTGTTTTTCGTAAAGAGGGATATGCTTGCAATACCTGATCTACTAGATCCACACCCCCCCCCATATGCATATTGTATTCCTGAATAACATCAGGCTTGAAAATTGACATTTTGGTGTGAGAATCTATTTTTCCAGTGTCAATCATCAAAATCTTAGAGCTGCAATTGGATAGTGCCGTAACTACCCTCCTGTCTTGCCAAGCAATGTGGGAGCTGACACACCTGCATTTCTCCTCTCCATAGAGCCTTTGTATTCACGTCCTTTGGCAAGCCAATACAATTTGAACGCACTGTTCCAATTGCATTTGTTTTTCTTTTGTATAAGGCCATGTATAATTTTGGGGAGCTGTACCAATTATCTAAATATACAGTCCTACCCTGATCAAGTACAGGTTCCATCAGGTGCATTACTATGGAGCCAGATAACCCCAAATCTTTGTCTCCAGTATTATCAGTCCCTTGACCACTGTATATGTAACTATTATAAAGATATCCCGTTTTACTTTCACAAAGACCAAAACTCTTTATGCCAAATGTGGCCCTCTTTGTTTTGATGTATTGCTTCCAAACTAAGCGGCCCTTCCAAAGCATCAAGCTTTCATCAACAGTGACTTTTTCACTAGGCACGTAATTTTCTTTAAATTTTGAAATAATATAATAAAAAACCGGCCTGATTTTGTGTAGCTTATCATTTACATTTTCTGTGCATGTGAAATGTAGGAACCGCAAAACGGAAGTAAATCTGTTATTTGACATGCATTTCCCAAAAAATGGAGTAGCTAGCATGTCATCTGTGGACCAATACATTGGTAATGTAGTTTACGAATAACGCCCATGAGCGTAATTAGACCAACTAGCCTGTAAATCTCATTCAGTGTTACTTCTGTCCACTTCTGAATTCTACTCTTAGGGCCTAAATTGCCTTTAGAGGTCAGCTCTTCCTTCACCTCATTCGCATATACATTTGTTTCCGTAACAATGAGAGACACTAAGTCAGCAGTAAAAAATTTTGAAAATGTCAATTGGTTGGCTGTCAGAATTCAGTTGAGCCTGGGGTTGTACACCAGAGGCTGTGTTCCTGAAGATATGTCTATTTGTTTTGGAGTTATTTTCACCACTCCACAATGTTGATTCTTCACGTACACCTGTAGGAAGAGTGTCATTTTCTTCCTCACTGCTACCTATATCCTCAATACCCCCCTCAAAATCTGAAAACCCGCCGTCTATATCCAAATCACTATCACACAGGAAAAAGTCCTCCACATTTTCTGAAGTAATTTCAGAAGCCCATACACTTCCAATGTGAGCTAATTGATTTGCTACGTTACTAGTTGAAGCCATCGTTAGCACTGAGATATAACAATTTCAAATGTACTTTTCAGTACAGAACACGAAAGCTTTCCAGACTGAATGAAAATATCACTGCATTCATTTACCCTACACTTCGGTTGTGTAATATTCTAAGACGTAGGCACATACAAATGCTGACAAACAGGTTTGCTTTGTTTGTAGCTGGCATGTTTCAATACACAGAAGTATATTATCGCATTGTAATATAAACAAAAGCATGAAACCTTGAACCGGAGAACACATCGCTGAGGCAGCTATATCGTTCGTACGCACAAACAAGAAGCTGACTCACAAATTAGGTGCACTCGACGCACAAATAGCTTTTGCTACCGAGAAAAAAAGTAGTGATATTTCAATGTTTTTTAAAATAGTTTACACTTTGTTGGTACTGTAGATGTATACTACCTTTAATGAGCTTTAAACCAGTTTTTGTTTCATTAAGATAACTTAATAAATACGGAAGATATGAATGTGTATTTATGCAGCATTTTTACTCCATTTAACAATTTAAATGTCTTGCGCTGTTTATTGGGTATCCATTCCCGGCCCGTGCAGCATTTAAATGGCCATCGCTGAAGCGGTTAAACGAACCTGAAGCCTGATAAAGAGGCCTCTGAATAAACTTTCTGATCTTTCACGCCCAATTTAAAATGGGACACTAAGAACCATAGGAGTTAAAGAGCGTCCATAAATAAAACTCAATTTAATTTTAAAAAGTGTCAATCAAAAGGACCAAAAATTTTATAATAATTCTTGTGTATAATTTAGGATTTTCTGCTATTTTTGCAATAACAATCAGTCATAGGCAAGGCAGAAGAGAGACTTTACATTTATGAGAATTGGAAATAAGCATGAAGAGGAGTGTGATACTCCAAATACTACGATTGGTAGGATAATTATATAGGCAGGCAGTGAACAAAGTGTAGTTAAAAAATAATAATAGAGATAGAGAAGAGATAGAGAAAAAAAATTAGTCAACATGAAAAAGCATTAGGAAAGAATGCTTTGGGCAGGAGAAAAAGACCATAAACCAATGAAGCGAAATCCCTAGTATGTGAAGGTAATCAATTTAATTGAAGGTGCAGCTATTGCAGATATCAGCGTTATGAAATATAAAAATCTGATGTGTTCCACTCACATGACTTTCTCTACTCTTGTACAAACTATTTTTACAAACGCTTATTCTCCATATGCTTCATGTTAATCGAGATGTTAATCTTATTGCTAGTTTTCTTGTAGATGCAAGGGGAATTGGTAGGCTTTAAGCTATAGTCAAATATTTTAACCGCTGGTTGCTATGTGGAGCATTCCATTCTCTGCATTACCAGGACAGAAAAAAATGAATAACGAATTTGAGAAAAAGTATAAGTATTGGAAAATTTAAGGGAATAACAAGCAATATCTCGAAAATGGTTCACTCAACAAAAAAAAATGTATGACATAAATTGTGTATTTTAATGTGATCTACATTTTTTGTGCAGTAAAATTTTGTCTATCTCTTATGGTTTACCAGTTATGCAAAAGTCGTTCACAATGAAGAATACTTTTGGAGACATTCCCAGAAAATTCGAGATATACATTTCATTTGTCATGAAAATATCTTAAACATATGATATTTTAATCAAAATCGTTAGAGCCATTTTTGAGAAAATTAAAATTTTTGTAAAATGTTCCATGTAAAGAGTAATCTGGGGTGGGGGGATTTTCTTGAAAACCTTCGTGTCGCATCTCTGGAAGATACTGAACCTGAATACCAAGTTTGGTGTTTATCTGACTGTTCGTTTCTGAGTTATGCTGTTCACAGACACAGACAGACACACACACAGACATGTTTCCAAAAATACCTTTTTTGGCTTCAGGGGGTCTCAAAACATGTATTTCTGGTGAAATCTCGGTATCGAAGTTTTGGGTGGAATACAATACTTCCCCTACTTACTATATGTAGTAGAGAAAGTAAAAATAACACCACTCCATCATCAAAGTAGAATTTAAATGCACCAGTCATGTAAAATGCATATATTTATAACTATTAAGATAAATGTTCCTGCTCTGGAAAAGTGCATTTTATTTGTAAATTGAATAGCCCATTAGAAAACTTCACATTTACACAAATATGAAGGGGTATATTCTCTTTTGATATACTATAGATACTAAATGTGAGTCTGTTCATGATATTATCTGTGTTATCTCAAGTTGGTGTTTGATAATCTATCTTCATATAAAGAAACACTTAGCTAAGTTTTCACCATAACAACTTGCACTGCACTTCACACATCAACAAGACATCTGAACGCTGTGCTGTAAATATTTTATATAGTTGGTAAACATGTAAAAGGCACACAAATGAGATTCTGCTGCATCAATCACTTTGGGTTTCCCTAAAACTGTTGTGATAAACAGGTAAGACTGGTATTCTTAATTAAACTAAGAGATATATAACATATATTAACCACTGTATTCCGCAAATTTCCAGAAAACTTGGGTTGTGAAGAAATAATAACTTTCCAGGCGGTTTTAATAAAAATTCTGTAGTTTTTACACTTCATTCAATTTTTATATAACAATATTATTAAAATGCTGAACATCCAAGTCCTAGTTTACTGAGTGATGTACTGCAAAGCAGCAAATGTCTTCGGTGTATGTAAAATGTATTTAACAAATCACCCATTATCAGTTCTTTAATTTTTTAAACATTCACAGTGAAGCTAAACTATGAAGTTTAAATGAAGTGTTATTCAGAAGTCAGAGGCAGTAAAGCAGAACAATAATTTAATTGAGTCTTCAGTCGATGGATACACTAAAACTTCACTACTTGAAATTAATTGAATATGTTTCGAAAGCATTGCTAGCTTTCATCTTCACCTTTTTTCAGACTGAGCATGCCGGCAATTCGGGTCCATAGATGTAGGTGGCATAGAAGTGGTGTCACTGGTGTGTCCATGATGAAGCTGCTTAGATTGTTGGGTGATGGAATTTCAAAATTCATGCATTTGGTTATGTGTATGTTTTCCCAAACTTTTAGTTACGAGGGGCACTATTTATATATTCAGCCTTGGCAACCCTGAATGTTGTAGGTGCCATCTGATGTTTCCAATGGAAAGTTTGATATTTTTGACCATAATCTATTTCAAAGATTTAGTCAAGAGAGCGTCATTTGTTTTGTTTACTCTAACTTGAAAATTGTGTCAACAAAAACATGGAATTAACTCGTGAAAATGTTCTTGCAATGATTTATTACGACTTTCGACATGGATTATCAAGACAAGACTGCATCAATCAACTAACTTCCACATTTGGCGATGAAGCTCCATCCTTTGCAACTGTGAAACGCTGGTATAATGAATTTAATCGTGGCCGCTGTTCGCTCAATGATGAAGTTCGTGAAGGTCGTCCAAAATCAGTTATTGTGGCAGAAAACATTGATGCTGTGCAAAAACTAATATCGAAAGATCGTCATGCGACATATTGTGAGATTGGGGCAACCCTAGGCATTAGTTGCACCAGCATATATAAAATATTGCATTATTATTTAGCCCTGAAAAAGGTTTGCTCTCGTTGGATCCTACATAATTTGACGCAATCTAAAAAAGATGCCCGTGTCAATTGGTGTACAAAAATGCTCAAGAAATACAATGGAGGTGCCTAAAAAGACGTATATAAGATTGTAACAGGTGACGAATCATGGATCTATGCGTATGAGCTGGAACATAAACAGCAGTCAACTGTATGGGTGTTTCAAGATGAAGCAAATGCAAAAAACGTTGTTTGCACTTGAAGCACTTTGAAGCAAATGGTCACCTGCTTTTTCACCAAAACTGGCCATGTGGCAACAGTGCCTTTAGAGGAACATAAAACAGTCAATGCCAAATGGTACACGAGCATTTGTTTGCCGTTAGTCTTCAGTGAAGTAAGGAAAACCAACAAGAACTGTATGATCGTTCCTCATCAAGACAATGCAAGCGCATGCACATCTCGTCTAACAACAGAGTATTTGAAGGCTAAAAAAATTGAATTGAGGGTCATCCGCCACAGTCCTGATTTGGCACCCAATGACTTCTTTTTGTTCCTGAACATCAAGAATAAATTGCGTGAACAACGATTTTCGTTGGCAGAAGAAGCCGTTGATGCCTTCAAAAACCATGTTTTGGAGGTGTCTCAAGAAGACTGGAATAAATGCTTTGACAAATGGTTCAAACGGATGCAAAAGTGTATTGATCATAAAGGAGAATATTTTGAAAAACAATAAAGCAGTTTTCAATCAGAAATTACTTTGTTTTAATTATTAGGCTCAAAATATAAATCGTGCCCCTCGTATGTTGAATTGGTATTTGACTTTGGAGTTGATGTTTTGGTTTATGGTCCAAAAATGCTTTGCTATAGCAAATTTGTCCGTCTGTTTATTGCATATACATCTGAAGTGTTCTTTCCTTGTGGTTTCAATATTTCTTTTTGTTTTGCCAACCAACACCAAGTCACAATTTTCACAGTTAATTAGGTAGATGCCAGATTTTTGTTCGTGTGGAATTTTATCTTTGGCAGGGGAAGCTAATAGGTTCTGAATTGTGTGTTTATTATGTGGTGCCAATGATATATTGTATTTTTTTAATATTGTACTGAATTTGTGATTAAGCTGAGGATGGTATATGAATTCTATGAATTATTGTTTTGGTTCCTGTGTACAGAGGATTGTATTTTCTCTAGTGTTTCTGGAACTTTTTTACTTTGCTGTGGACTATATTGGTGTTGTAATCATTTACATCTGCTCTGTGGAGGATGTAGTTATATTCATGTTCATATTCCTCTTTGCTGAGGGGAAGGTTGTTGAAAATGGAGTGTTGATGAGGTTTTGGATTGAAACTGTTGCTCTGTATGCAATTGATATGAGCGGGTGTTGTAAAAATGAGAGGTGGTTTTGTTTCTTGAAGATCTTTGAATTCAAATATGAGAGGAACCCATCTTTCCCTATTTCAAGTGTGAACTGTGCAGAACTGACTTGTAGGTTGAGGAGTTTTACAGCATCACCTGGGAGTTTTGTAGGTACTATGGCAAAAACATCATCTACATATCTGACCCAGGTCTTGAAACAGCAATGGGAAGGCTTTGGTGGCTCTTGTTTTTTAAACTTGGTATCCACCAACTCAAGATTCAATTGAATTATAAAGTTTAAATTGAGTCACATTATCACTCAGTCTACTTCATTAATTTATGTCTTGTTAGGATACGTTTCACAAATCCTGATTCACAACAAAGTTGAGGATACAAACAAAAGTCATGAACCATGTCTTAACAGTAGATTAAGTGGTAATGTGATCCATTTTAAACTTTAAACCAACCTTTGTTTGTTTCATTCACATACTGAAACTACACATAGATTTGAAAGTTAAATTTACAGATTAATCACACAATTTCATTACCAACAGAACAGAAATAATTTTTAGTTAAAAAGCATTGAATTTTCTTGCTCAGGCACAAATTTTCAAAAGAATTAATCGTGATTAAGGAACCTTAAATTACTAAAATTGTAATAGAGTTTAATTTTTTCCTCTTAACTATTCAGGAAACAAGAAGTTTGGAAACCCACAGTTTTATACTTCTTTTCTTCCTATAATGCCTTTATCTGTTCTTATGGAAGAATGTCACTAATCATTCTTTGAGGCTTTCAATATGAAGTAATTTGTCATTTGATGATTACATAAAAAGTGTTTCCACATTCGTTTCTGGCCCTGTTTATTGAAGAAAACTACTTCAAGGTAAAAGTAGGCAGTATGATAAACATATGAATTATTCTGTTACAGGATGGAACACAAGAAGTTGTTTATTCCATGGATTTACCGAGGTAAGGTCTCTGATTTATGCTTTGTCCAGTGACTTACTATTTCTTTTACATTTTCTCCACACTTCCTTAGTGTTAGGTATGGAATTGTTTTCCAAACTTAATGAGCCAACTGGAATTGCTTGACCAAGTTGGTTAACCCTCTTGCTGCCGAGCCCTTTAAATTGTTTCTACCGTAAAAGGCTGAGAGTCAGTACAATCGATTGTACTATACCAAGCGAAGATTGCCAGTGTCAATCTTATCAACACAGTGTTTGGGAGACTGTAAACCTATTTTTATACACTTTATAGGGATGTGGTTTAAGCCACTGAAAAGAGGATACCTTTTACTTTGTAAAGTTATGTTTCAAAGAATTTCAGAGGAATCTTTTGTTATTTGAAGGGCAGTATTTCCAACCCTTGCCAATTATGTTTGACCTTGTCCAATTTATTGACTAATTTTGAAGATTTAGAAGCTAGTAATAGTGATGTGTCGTAATTTAACATAAAGAGAGTTGAAGGTTGTTACACTACATCACTAAAATGTTCTTACTTGAATGCGTTTCAGGAGATGGTTTTCTCCCATCGTCAGCATGTCCTCAACTGATTTTTCCAGTCATTGTCTGGGGGATGTGTGTGGCTAGTGGTGTTCTCTGGTGCTGGGCTGATGAACCTCCAAAGGCTGCTGGGTGGCGGCAGTTCGAAATTCATTAGGTGATTCCTGTGTTTGACGATATGCATTTTTTCCCAGATGTCCAATTCATTGCTGCTGTTGATCGGTTTTAAGAGTTTTATGTTCGGAGTGATATTATTGTTTGAAGACCAGAAATGATGTGCTACTGCTGATTTATCTGGCTGCTTTTGGTAAATGCATCTCATATGCTCTTTAAGTCTTATTTCAAGATTTCTTTTGGTTCTTCCTATGTATACCAGGTTACATTCACTTTGGAGGTTCATCAGCCCAGCACCAGAGAACACCACTAGCCATACACATCCCCCAGACAATGACCAGAAAAATCAGTTGAGGACATGCTGACGATGGGAGAAAACCGTCTCCTGAAACGTGTTCAAGTAAGAATATTTTAGTGATGTAGTGTAACAACCTTCAACTCTCTTTATTTTAAATTGTCCAACTTAGTTGGGTTTTTACTATGTAAAACTGAACATGGCAAGTTGTTCTGGGAATGTTTTTGTGCCAGGGAGGGATGATGATAAAATCTTGTCAATGCAAATACTCTAAGCAACAGTGATGAAGGTGTATCTAACACACCTCTAGGGTCACCACATGCAAAGTGGTGGTGTGTCAATTTAAAATGGCTAGAGATACAATTAATAATTCTCCTTCATCATCATATGGTGAGAAATTATTGCCAAAAAAGCAGGAATGCTAGTGTACTGTGTGCTATATGCCAAGGCGAAGAAAAATATCCCATACAGTGTGCATAAAATGTGAAAATGGGTTACATTCTAAGTGCATCAATTGACATAAGTGTTCTAAAAAACAAAATTAGTGATTTACAACCAAATAATATCAGTATAATTAATTAATGTTTTAATAAATGTAGTGCTAGAGTAATTTTTTTTTATGGCTGGAAGTGTTATTTTTGTTAAATAGTGTTCCATTTTTTAATTTTCTGATGACCATAAGTGATTAATTATAATTAATTTTTTTCTGTATATGTGTAAACTGAGAACTGCAAGAGCTGTAGTGTTTAAAACTAATGCATGGAAACAAATTGCATTTGTTATGAATTTTTTTTCTGAATATCAGTATTTTAAGATGTAGAAGTCTGGCATTTTTCAGTCCTACTGCCTTATTTGAACTTGGCATTTAAACGCTGCGCAAGCACTGTTGATCTGATTAATGTGCGGCAGTAGGAGGGTTAAGTGACCGTTCTTGGACACATGCTAGATATGGAATTGTTCTCTGAACATAAGGAGTTTAAACAGCTCTTGGATCAGGTTGTATCAGTGACTATCCCTAGACACATTGTCATATTCCCTGTTACCTTTAGATATAGAACTGCTCTTTTAACATAATGAGTTTAACAGTTCTTTGATCAAGTTGTATCAGTGACTACCCCATACAATTCTCATATTTCCTGTTATGTTTAGATATTGACTGTTCTCTGACATAAACAGTGGAAACAGTTTTTTGATCTAGTTGTACAAGTGATTATCCCCAGATGGATTGTTAATGTTCCCTGTTAGTTTAGGAATGGAGCTGTTCTTTGATCATAAGAAGTTCTTTGGCCAAGTGGTATGTCAGTATCCTCAGACACATTGTAATGTTCTCTGTTAGTATTAGATATGCAACTGTTCTTTAAATATAATAAGTGTATCACAGTGCTATCCCCAGACACATATCATATTCCCTGTAAGTGTTAGACACAGAACTGTACTCCAAATGTAAGGAGTTCTTTGATCAAGTATTAATAACTACCTCCAAACACATTGTCATATTCCATATATTTGGGGTGTTATGTGAAACTATTTGGCAGAGTTTAATTTCTGTATGTCAATTAGTTTTTGAATTGTTGAAAGTTTTCCTTAAAAAAATTTGCAAATTACGAACTGAAATTCACTCTACACTTTTTTGAAAAATAGTTTGATTTTTTTTTTTTACAAAACTAGAAACTGATTTACAAAAACTTGATGCATGTGTTTTGTAATATATTAACTGTTGAGGATATTAAAAAAAAATTCAAAGTTTTTGCAATCACTACACATTTTATTTTTTATCTCAAAAAGGGCTAAGTTAATCCTGAATTCCATGCTTCAGTTTCTTTGCTATGCTTTATAGAATGTACAGTAAATATTTCAGCCCTCTAACACCAAATTTGTGGATATAATTTTGTTTTGAATGAATAAAAGTGTAACAAAAATTAAAGTGAGGGAAAAATGAGTTTAAAAGTTTGTGTGCAGTTAACCAGAAATAATGACTTGCAGACTTTCCTAGAAGCATCTGCCTTTCAGTGCTAAGTCCTATGTAAAAATGCTTTTGATTGTTGTCATTACACTTCAGGTCCTTCACCAACGATCATACAGTAAAACTGGTGTTCACCAATATACGAGGTCTGTTCAAAAAGTATCGCGAATTTTGTGTTTTTTCAAAAGGTATTTATTTATTGATGAATATCTATTTTGTCCCCTTCAAAGTAATCCCCACCAGATATGCACCTGTGCTAACGCTTTTTCCAATCCTCGAAGCACTTTAAAAAATCCTTTTTTGTGATCTTGTTCAGCTTCTCCTTCGATGCCGTCTTTATCTCCTCAATCGTGGTGTAGCGTCGTCCTTTCATGGGCCTCTTCAGTTTTGGGAACAGAAAAAAGTCACAGGGGGCCAGGTCTGGGGAGTACAGTGGCTGCGGCATCATAAGTGTGTTGTTTATGGCCAAAAGTTCGCGCACAAGCAATGATGTCTCCATGCAAAAAAGTCTCATGATGCCCAAATCATTGGTAAAAATCAAATGGCATGAGCCAATCAATATGTTTAGGTCCTCAGCAACTTCTCTAACGGTGATTCAACTATTTTCTTCACTTCTTCAATATTTTCGTCTGTTGTTGACAAGCTCAGGCATCCAGGACGCTCTTCGTCATTCACATCTTCTCGACCCTCTGAGAACATTTCGTACCACCAATAAACGTTGCTTTGGTCCAAGGTAGCTTCAGCATATGCCACAGTCAACATTCAGAATGCATCCGCGCACTTAATTTTGTTTTTCATACAAAGTTTTATACAGATTCTTTGTTCCATTTTTTAGAATAGGCAAAATTCGAAGACAAGCCAAAACACGTCCAAGCAAAATAGCTATCAACAATTAACCCAACATTCAAAACGGCCAAGCTTGTCAACATAAGTGAGGGACATGAGTACCAATATAACACCACAAAACAATCGAAAATCGAATATATGAAGCCTGCGGAAATTCAAAAGTCATGATAGTTTTTGAACATACCTTGTATATTTACACTCTTCATTATTTACAGCAGGTATATCTTCCAGCTGTTTCTGCCTTAAATGTTTCTGTTGTGCACCACATTCATGCTCATCTAACCTTTCATCACGGTATTATTTTCACTTGTTTCCGGCTCATGTTTATGAAACAACATATAAGTTGATGATCTACCAGCAGAGCTACTGTAATTATATTATACCAATCACAGTGGTTCAGTGACAAATCAGAAACTAACCTTCACGGAAAAAATCCCACAAACATCGGTAAAAAAAAGTGTATATTTTGTTTCATGCAGCGATTTCATCACTTGCGTTGCTTTCTCAAAGACATATAAGGAGCACAGATCTTTAAATATGACGTAATTAGAGCAACTTCTAGGCACTGTAGTGCTTTAAAACTTTGCATATATGCACTTCAAACCACCTAGTATTTTTTGGTACAAAAAAAACAAAATGTGAAATGTTGTCATTTTTGGTCACATTTTCACCCGTTTCCCCCCTTAACCATTTCCATCATATTGTATTCTATGGTTCTGAATTCTCCAGTGCTTCTACAATATGTGAAGTGCTAAGCCAACATTCATTTTTTTTCTCATGAAATCATGTAAAATAGCTAGTGTTTCAATACTAACATAATTTAGTGACCTACTTTTTAAAGATTTCACTTAGTCCAGTCTCCTGTATCTATTTTGTACCTAAAATGAATGGTGTTATGAAACTATTTATGTAAATGTGTATCTTTGCTTAACATGAAGTACATAGAAGAATAGGCTTTTGTAAAAATTGATGTAACAAATAGGTAGGGCACATAGTGTGAATGTCAGACAACACGTTTTTCTGAACTTGGTTGGAAACATTTGGATAATCACAAAAGCTAAACATGGTACTTACATTAACGTCATCGTTGTTGTAAGAACATTAATATATGACACGCAGACTACGCCTAATCAGCCACATGTTAATGTGTTCCACTGTCCATCACAGCTGACTTTCCACTCACAACCACACAGCTATTTGTATACTTCATGTTATCTTGCAATACTCGTGTACAATTGTTTGCTGTGCTAATGTTCTCACTTGTTACTTTAAACTGTGCCACACATTTTCACAAGTGCATGTATATATGTACATTGATTGGAGAAGTACACAGAAAATGCAACTGGGATGATTTAAAGTTACCTGAGAAATGTTTTACCCAATTACAATTACTAACAGTATGCTAATTGTAAGCAAACCACTTCTTGTCATATTCAATACAGATTTCAGTCATTGCTCCGGACGCACTTCAGCCTTGGGCTTTGTGCTACTTGTATTGGTTTAAAACCAATACATTATGCCTGCACCCTTTACCAAGGAATACAGTCTCAGAACAATATGGTTTCAAAATCTTCTAGTTCTAAAAACATTTTCCCAAAAGCAATACATCTCTTGTAAGTCAAGGCCTCACAGGAGCATATAATGTGCCGGGCTGTTTCAGTTTCTTTCTTGCACAATCTGCAATCTAAGTTACCCTGAAACACTCCCAGCATGTCCTTTGAGAAATACAGTAATTGTTCTCAGCTGAAGTCTTGTTACATTTAAGTAAGCTTTAAGCTCTTTACTTACACAGTTTTCTAATAGTTTACCATTTTGTTTCCTGGAGTTTTAAGCCAGGTTTTATGATGTTCTACTTTGGACCAGTTCTTAATAGCCTCTCTTACTGAACATCAAGATGTTCCTAGAGCCGGCTCTGCCCAATAAATTGTGCAGCTGCTCTGTATCTTGCAAGTTTATCAGCTTTTTTCATTTCCCTCTATGCCGCTATGACCTGGCACCCAGGTGAGCTGAACTTCATTCTGTTCTGCCAAGCTTGCGAGCATATTCAGGCAATATAAAACCAATCTTGAGGTCACCTTATGACTACTTAGAGCCTTAAGTGCAGCCTGGTTATCTGAAAAGATAAGGATGTGTTTATCAGTGTAAGCTCTCCTATATTTTCATGTATGCATTGAATAATAGCATAAATTTCTGTTTCAAAAACATAGCATATTCATCCAAGCGAAAAAACTTTTTGCAACTTGAAGGAAACTACTGACTTTTTGAATGAAATTTTTACATCTTCAGATGTTCATTGGGTTCCATTTTCAACAACGTGTAATTTCAAACTTTCAGCGATTGTATAACATGATTATTTAAGTTTCATCTGATAGCTACAACAATAAACTATTGGAATTGTAATTGTATTCTTAGCATGCTAATTGTGAGTGCTAAACGTCCTCCATGGTGTAGTGGTTACCATGCTAACCTCTAATTCCAGTGGAGGGTGCAGGATTTTTTTTTTGGTGTAAAAATCCTCAGCATGGCTTCCTTCGGAAGGGAAGTAAAGCTGGTGGTCCCATGTCATAGATTTATGGCATATAAAAGAACCTCAAGCCTGATAAAGAGGCCTCTGAATAAAATTACTGATCTTTCATGCCCAATATAGAATAGGATGCTAAGGACCACAGCAGCTAAACAGCATCTGTAAATAAAACTCAATTTCTCTTGGGGCTTCAACATTACCAAACCTTCAGTGAGGTTTATACTATATAATTCAATAATTTCTGCACAAAAATTACATTAGATAAATAAAAAGTATGTAACCATTATATACAATAAATATACTGCATTATGAGACACTTTTACATCCTATAGTTATATTTAAATTTATTCCTCTCTTCTATAAGGAGCATATTTTATTAAATGTTTTTATTGGTTAAATCACTGCATTACAAAATTTTTGGTCTTTACCTCTTCTGGGAAGTGTTATAAAGGGCAATTAAATAATATTCAAACCAACTTGTGGCCTCTCTTTACTGTGCGAGACAGCCGGCAGAGGCAGACTAAAATCCTTACCTTATAATAGATGCTGAAAATGTTGACGTGGTCTCAAACAGGCAGCATATCTTGTGTAAATATTCATTTTGCAATTGCTTGACAGAAGAAGAGAAATCGTATGGTTGGTTCCAGCAAGATTCTGCAACAGCACATACAGTTGTCGAATCATTACATGCAATAAGAGAGGTGTTTGATGACAGAATAATTAGTGTTGATTTGTGGCCCCCTCGTTCTCCTGACGTAACGAGTTGTGATTTTTATTTATGGGGTTCTTTAAAAGACAAAACGTATTGTTCCAATCCTCGCACACTACAGGAACTTAGAGAAAACATTGTGCAAGAAATCACAATAATTCCTGCTGGTGAGCTTCGGAGAGTCAGCGAGAATATTTACACAAGATATGCTGCCTGTTTGAGAGCAGAAGAGCGAGTGGGTTCGAATATAATTTAACTACCCTATATCTGTCTTTACCAGTGCATTTCAAAGAGCAATTATTATTAAGTGTTCCCCTGGGAGTAGCTCTGAGTTGGTCTTTTTTGTTTCTTACAGTATAGAAATGTATATTGCAGTTTTTTTGAAATTTACAATTTTCAATTACATATTTTATGCTTTTGTGTTATGGAACAGATGAGCTACTATCTTTATGATCTTTTTTGTAACCTAAAACATGATACTACCTCCTTTGAATGAGTATTCCTCCATAGGGTTATTCCATATTTTAATTGAACATAGATAAAATTAATTGTTCACAATTTTATCTATTATCTTTCTAGCATGCGTAATTATATAAATACATTTGTTTATTTTTTTTTGATGATTTATTCTATTTGTGGTTGTAAGCAGATATACTGCAAATTATTATCTCTATAGAGTTTTTGTAGTGTACTTGGGCATACTTTTGCCACCTATATTCTGTTTTATATTGTGAGACTACTTTTTAGGAACACACTTTGCCCAAAGCAACTTAATTTTTATTATTTATTTATCATCATGATCAGATTTGAAAATGTTATATTTGTCAGAATGTTGTTTCTGTTACTTTTTAATCTCTACTCACTTGTATCTTTAATTATAATGCCTTTTGATGTAGGTATTGATTATTGAGGTGCTTTATGTTTATCTGCCCCACGTATGGGAGCCAATTTGAAGAGGTATTGTTCTTCAATTTGTAGATTGTAGGTTGCGTAATTATTTTGAGGAGTTTGCCCCACAGTTGTATGCCAATTTGCGGTAGGGTATTTGGTTACATAAATATTATTAAGGTTACGTAATGAAGATACACTTTGATGTTTGATTTTTAAGACGCCAAAACTTTATAGTGAAGACGATGCTTGTTTTTACGTAATATTATTAAAGTTATTTGCCTCGGCTGCTTTCAGTCGCACTATAGAAACACGAGTTCTTGCAGGGTTGTGATAAGACTCAAATTATAAGACACCACACAATTTACTTTTTAATTTTTACTCCTTTTTATTTCACTTTATATATGCACATTTTATAAACACAACACTTTATAAAATAAAACTGTGAGCACTTAATACATTTTTGGCAGAGAACACAAATTTTATCATTTATACTTTACAACATTTTTACCCATGACTTTCACGTCTGCTCTGTCTAATATCTTGCCCGAGACTTTCACGTCTGCTGTTCACTACATCTTGCCCGAGACTTACTAGATTCAATGGTAAAAACCTATAGCATTCGGTAATGCCATTCTCTTATTGGCTAACTCTAGTCCAATAGAATTTAAGTATTCAAACTAAAAATCTTTCTTTACTTTTGATTGGCTAATTCCAAACTGTAAGCGAAATTACATTATTACCAATCTTTTTCATAACCAATATTTTTTTTAAAACTCCAGACACATTATTGTCACAAAAGTTACATTATTGCCTCATTATTAACATCCTAAAACATAGTATTCTCCCAGTTTTTGCACTATTAGAGTATATAGACATTTACATATCACTAATAAATATGTTTACAATAAAAATAAGTATTTACAATGACTTTACATACAATTTATATAATAATTATATACATACTGTTTTCTAGATGGGCTGTTATTGAATTTAATTAATAAAAAATACAATTACTATCATTTAGGCATTAAAATACTGCCTCACCTTATCTTGCACATAACCAATTGTGGTGTCACCATGATGTGTTGCTACAGTTTTATTTGATGTAGAAAATAACCAATATAAGTGAAAGGAATAAAATCATTATAATTGCAGGTAATTTGATTAGTTATACTCAACTACTTGCCATTAATGAATAATAGCAAATCAAAAAGTCTTTGCTCCTATTTTTTATTAGCCAAAATAAGGTACATACAGGTAATTACAAATATGCATACTATTCTATGTACCTTACACTATTTTTCCACATAGCCACCACACTGGTTCACACATTTGTCCTAACACAGCACTAAATTTGAGATGCCCCTGTGGTAGAATTCGCCCAGCTGACTGTTGGATTGCTGTCTTGGCTTCATGATTGCATGTGAATCGCTGTCCTGCCAGGAACTCTTTCAGCGGTCCGAAAACATGGAAATCACTAAGAATGAGGTATTGACTGTACAGTAGGTGGTCCAGATTCTCCCAGTGAAATGCTCGGAGTTGTCAGTGGTTCTAATTACTGCATGTGGCCTTGCATTGCCTTGGAGGAGTATCATGTCGCCCACATCAAGAATCCTTCGGCACTTTTGCTTGATGGCAGCCTGCAGACACAACAGTGTGGAACAATAACTGTTGGCACCTTGTGGCATGAACTCCAGAAGGCCGTTATCATCACTTCCACAACAGATGGCACTGAACGGAATGTTTTTTGTCATAGGTGAACCCGGATGTTTCCACATCATGCTTTGCTGCTTCGATTCTAGCATGAAATGCAGCATCCACGTTTCATCGCCAGTATGATGCCGTCCAGGAACCATCACCCTCCTTGGTGTACCGTTGCAGATGATTCAGTGAAGCAATTATTTGTTTGCCTTTCATCATGTTATCCAATTGCTTAGGCACCCATTGACATGAGACCTTCTGGTACCCTAAGGACCCGTGAACGATGTTGTAAATACTCCCATACGAAATATCACCAGGAAATGACCTTGAGGTACACACACTGATCCATTTTCACAATTACTTCTACGCGGGAAATGTTGTCAGTCAGCGACAAATACGGACTCCTCGAACGCTCACTGTCATGCAAGACTTCACAGCCCTTGCAAACTCATCACCACCACCTCACACTTCCCAAAGCGCGACAATTTTCCCCATATGTGAGCTGCATTTCCTTGTGGAACTCGATGGGTGTTCATCCTTTGCTCCATAGAAAACTAATCATATTTCGTTATTCATGTACCATGGACATATGAAGCACAACTGACAGCAGTGCCGTGTCACAGAGCTACTGGTAGATAAGGCAAGGCCGGGCTGGTCCAAGAAAGGTCCACCACTGGGAATGGATATGTTTACTTTGCATTTACAGCTGAAATAGGGCCAAAGACTCTCTGGTTTGCCCTCGTATATATAGGAGAGAGAGAAAAAATGCACTTCATTAAAAAAAATGGATGAAAATCGCATAACAATTATACAATCACCCCATGTAATGTATATTAGCAAGACATAAGGGTGATTTATCTTTATACTTGTAGGCAAGATAAAGTTTTGAAACAGAGAGACTCAATATTCGCTTACATTTACTACAATGTTTCAAATTAGTGAAACCATTTCACTTGTGAATGAACTATAATAACAACACATCTTAATTCATATAACTATGTTAGTTGAGGTAATTCCGTTTTTGATCACGTACATATGGAATATAAACTTTCAAGTTATTTTCTCATCCTTGTGTTCCAATAATTACTGATCATAATATTTTTAAATTTCAGTTTGTATGAAGAGGGCGTTTCCAGTTATACGTCACATTTATTCTCCAATGAACACTTAAGAAATCACATAAATTTCAATATGAGAAAGGATAGTTCTGAATGTGAAGGCGCCAAAGAATGCCAAAGTCAAGAAAGTGATGTCACAGGTATATCTTCAGTAGCAAACAAGTGTGACATTTGTGACAAGGTGTTTACTCAGTTGTCAACTTTGAAAGCTCACAGATTGTTCCATGAGGGCAAAAATCCATACAAGTGTGATATTTGTGACAAGGTTTTTACTGAATTGTCAAACTTAAAAAGACACAAATTGATTCACGAGGGCAAGAAACCACACAAGTGTGACATTTGTGACAAGGCGTTTACTCAGTTATCAACTTTGAAAGCTCACAAATTGATTCATGAGGGCAAAAATCCACACACGTGTAACATTTGTGAGAAAACTTTTAATCATTTGCAAAATTTGAAAACACATGAACTGATTCATGAGGGAAAGAAACCACACAAGTGTAACATTTGTGAGAAGGCTTTTACTCAGTTGTCAAATTTAAAAAGACACAAATTGATTCACGAGGGCAAAAAGCCAAATAAGTGTGATATTTGTGACAAGACTTTTACTCATTTACATCATTTGAAAGTACACAAACTGATTCATGAAGGCAGAAAGGAATACAAGTGTAACATTTGTGGCAAGACTTTTACTCATTTACAAAATTTGAAAAAACATAACCTGATTCATGAGGGCAGAAAGCCATACAAGTGTGACATTTGTGACAAGGCTTTTACTCAGTTGTCAAATTTAAAAAGACACAAATCGATTCATGAGTCAAACAAGTGAAAACATTTGCAACAAGGCTTTGATTCATTAGCACTATTTGAAAATGGAACTGATTTATGAGTGCAAAAAGCCACATGAGTGTGATATTTGGGAACACTTAACCCTTTCGGGGATGTAGATGTCATATGACGTCCATGTTAAAATGCAGGAGAAAGGATATGAACATCAATAGACGTCCTGTGTATATATGCATTTAATGCTTATTTAACCCTAATTATTATAATTTTTCTCTTTTATAATAAATTTAAATACATTCTATAAGCTTACCTTTAAAGGTTTCTTCTTGAATGGTATACCTCAAAATATGGATAAACACACAAGGGCACATCAGATTCATGGCAAATCATATTAGTTTCCTTGCGAACACCTTTTTTGCGACACACCAGACACTTTTGAAATGGATGCAACTTTTTTGCGGTGGGTGGTATCCTTTCAGGAAAATGTTTTCCTTCAAGTCTGAGGGGTGCAGGGGTTATGGATTTCTTACCCCCCAGTATGAAGAGGCCTCTGAATGTTATACTGCTCAATTAGGCTATGAGCTATTTATATGCGGAAGTTCAGGCATGTCATTGTCTTGCGTGGGTTTACAGCTCTCCAAATTACCAAACAATTGTATATGGTTATATCCAACTGGTGCAAAAATACTTTTTTATACCATTTAACTGTTTTTTGTAAAGAGGGATATGCTTGCAATACCTGATCTACTAGATCCACACCCCCATATACATGTTGTATTCCTGGATAACATCAGGCTTGAAAATTACATTTTGGTGTGAGAATCTATTTTTCCAGTTTTTCAAAATCTTTGAGCTGCAATTGCATAATGCCGTAACTACCCTCCTGTCTTGCCAAGAAATGTAGGTCAAAGGTGGGAGCTGACACACCGGCATTTCTCCTCTCCTTAGTGCCTTTGTATTCATGTCCTTTGGCAAGCCAATACGATTTGAATGTACTGTTCCAATTGCATTTGTTTTTCTTTTGTATAAGGCCATGTATAATTTTGGGGAGCTGTACCAATTATCTAAATATACAGTCCTACCCTGATCAAGTGGAGGTTCCATCAGGGTATTACTGTGGAACCAAGTAACCCCAAATCTTTGTCTCCATTATTATCAGTCCGTTGACCAGTGTATATGCAATTATTATAAAGATATCCCATTTTACTTTCACAAAGATCAAAACTCTTTATGTCAAATCTGGCCCTCTTTGTTTTGATGTATTGCTTCCAACCTAAGCAGCCCTTCCAAAGCATCAAGCTTTCATCAACAGTGACTTTTTCACTAGGCACGTAATTTTCTTTAAATTTTGAAATAATATAATCCAAAACCGGCCTGATTTTGTGTGGTTCATCATTTACATTTTCTGTTCATGTGAAATGTAGGAACCACAAAATGGAAGTAAACCTGTTATTTGACATGCATTTCCCAAAAAATGGAGTAGCTAGCATGTCATCTGTAGACCAGTACATGTGTAACGTATGTTTACGAATAACACCCATGAGCGTAATTAGAATAAGTAGCCTGTAAATCTCATTCAGTGTTACTTCTGTCCACTTCTGAATTCTACTCTTAGGCCCTAAATTGCCTTTAGAGGTCAGGTATTCCTTCACCTTACTCACATATACATTTGTTTCCATAACAATGAGAGACACTAAGTCAGCAGTAAAAAAATTTGTGAAAATGTCAATTGGTTGGCTGTCAGAAGTCAGTTGAGCCTGGGGTTGTACACCAGAGGCTGTGTTCCTGAAGATATGTCTATTTGTGTTGGAGTTATTTTGACCACTCCACAATTATGATTCTTCACGAACACCTGAAGGAGGAGTGTCATTTTCTTCCTTACTGCTACCTGTATCCTCAATACCCCCTCAAAATCTGAAAACCTGCCATCTATATCCAAACCACTACCACACAGCAAAAGGTCCTCCACATTTTCTGAAGTAATTTTAGAAGCCTGTACACTTCCTAGGCGAGCTAATTGATTTGCTACATTACTAGTTGAAGCCATGGTTAGCACTGAGATATAACAATTTCAAATGTGCTTTTCAATACAGAACATGAAAGCTTTCCAGACTGAATGAAAATATCACTGCATTCGTCTATCATACACTTCGGTTGTGTAATATTCTAAGACGTAGGCACATACAAATGTTGACAGAGAGTTTTGCTTTGTTTGTAGCTGGCATATTTCAATACACAGAAGTATATTATCGTGTTGTAATATAAACGAAAGCATGAAACCTTGAACCAGATAACACATCACTGAGGCAGCTATATCGTTCATACGCACAAACAAGAAGCTGACTCACAAATTAGGTGCATTTGATGCAAAATGGCTTTTGCTACAGAGAAACAAAGTAGTGAAATTTCAACGTTTTTTAAAATAGTCTACACTTTGTTGATACCGTAGATGTATACCACCTTAATGAGCTTTAAACCACTTTTTGTTTCATTAAGATAACTTAATAAATACGGAAGATACAAATGTGTATTTATGCAGCATTTTTACCCCATTTAACAATTTAAATGTCTTGCGCTGTTTATTGGGTATCCAGCAGGGTTTAAATGGCCATCGCTGAAGCGGTTAAGTTGGCCCACAGTGTCAAAGTCCACAAAAGTGTAACGTGTGTGAGAAGAGTATCTCAGTTGTCAAGTTTGAGAACACTTTAAACGATTCAGGATAACAAAGGTTACAGTAATGTGGTGTTTGCAGAAAGATTTTTTTTCTCCAAATTTTAAAAGAGTTAACTTAATTCATGGATGAGAAACATCTATATGATAGTAAAAGCTGTATGAAGTCTTTTGTTGAGAATTGAAATTATATAAATGCATTTATGAATGAAGAAAGGCATAGATGTTTTGTATAATTTCTGAAGACTATAGTGTTATAGATTGAGATGATTTCCAATTTAATGGTGACTGGACTAAAAATGTATTTTTTCACGTGTAAAAGGATACTTAAACTAATAACACCAGTGAAGACCTTACTCTCCTACATGTATCATTTACTTGAAAAATCTGTTTTAATCTAAGTTGCGTCAGAATGCTGAGCAATCTTACTTACCACCTGAAATTGTGACTCAGGAGTTTATTGTTATTAATTTGCAGCATTACAAAGTTGTGCCTGATCATGTTGGTAACAAAGCATGCATGTACAATGTTCATTTCCCCCAGCATTGTCTCTCTTGTTTTTCTCTCATGCGGGAGCTTTCCACTCATTGTGTTCTTTGTTTACAGCTCTCAAGGCTTATTTCTATCTCTTTACTGTTCCGAGGGCAACATTCTTTCATATGTGTGGCATATAAACTGGGGAGAGGCGTACTTTGATCACGGAAGACAGTTCAAGTTGTATTTAATATCATAACAAACAAGGTTAAATCCTGACGTAGGTAATGTCGCATATTCAGTTTTATGTATCAGGGAACTGCATATATGTCAATAGTAAATTGTTCCATTTCACTATTACGTACATGTTTAACTGCATTTTACAGTAGAAAGTATGTTTTGAAATTTATTTATTTAAAAACCAGATGACCTTACACTAACTAAAGTCAAGTACGTAAATTGTAATTCTTAATTACAACCTTATATATTTGTGTTCACATATGTATACACCAATCTTTGGTATGCTTCATAAATCAAGTACAAACTCTTATTTATCCTTCCCTTGTATTGATTCACATAGGGCTTTTCCTTTCAGTAACATCTTCCAAATCAAATAATTTTTTTTTTTTTATGTGGTACGTTCACATGTCTTTCTCTACCCCTCTATCGTTTATTAGTGGGTACACAAGCTTATACTTTTTATCTACTACATTTTAATCCAAATAAACCTTTGCAGAAATACTTACATTACACATTTCATTATAGATACAAATAGAACAGCGATAATCAAAACAACTGAATGTTGAAAGGACTTTAAGAGAATGAACAAGAAGTGAACAATTCAAACTTTAATAATGGATATCTCAAAGTGGCTTATACCTCAATAAAAAAACTTATTTTAAATAAATTGTAGATTGTAAAGAGATCCATATTTTTTTTGTGTAGTAAGTTTTTGTTTGTCCCTTAACGTTTACAAGATTATACAAAATTCTTTCCGAATGATGTGGACTTTACAGGCTATTCCCAGAAAATCCAAGATATGTATTTTATTTGTCATGTAAATATCTTTAATGTATGGTATTTTAATGAAAATAGTTACAGCCATTTTTTAGAAAATAAAAATTTTCGAAAAATCTTCCATTTAAAGGGTAGTTTGGGGTGGAGGGGATTTTCCTGAGAAACTTAGTGTTGCATCTTTGGAAGGTACTGAACTTAAATACCAGGTTTGATGTTGATGCGACTTTTCATTTTTGAGTTATGCTGTTCACAGACACACACATATACCTTTTTTCTAAAAAGGCTTTTTTTTTGAATTCGAGGCCTCAAAACATGCACTTCTTGTGAATTTTTAGGTGGAATACAATACTTCCCCTACTTACTATATGTAGTAGTGAAAGTAAAAATTTGTTATGTCACACTAGCAACTGGGAAGAGAACTTAGTCTAAAGCCAGATTAAAATGTGACAATAAATAAAGTGGTAGCAGACCCATGATTATTTAGTAGTAGCTTCGGTTGTGTTTTGGCTGATTGTATAGGTAGTTAATAGAAGTGATAGCTTGTATAAGAGTTATTTTTAGTAAGTCATATGCAGTTATTGTGCTTCCATGAATAGGACTATGCTTTATAGTCTTGTTGATTATGCATTGGGTTTTGTGAATACACAGTCCGCCAAAAAAAATGTATACACTCTTTGTCAGGCTGTGTTGGGATATTGATATTGTCAATTGATTCGAATTATGAGTATGTTCTTTTGCTCAACAGTGTGCTGATTGTTATTTTTTTTTAACTGTGATACTGTTATTTTTATTGCCAGTCATTTGCATTGTGCCTTTTTTTTTTATGATCTCTTTGTCCACTCACTCCTGCCCCCTCTCACTGTACATCCTCTTTGGATTGAGGACGTGGCTGACTGTGTTGCGTGGTGTGGCTTGCCGACTGTTCTCTCATGGCAGACCTGGCACGGCATTAGTACCAGCGAGATGGAGGTGGTATGTGTTCCTTGGTGGGAGCGAGATGACTACTATTTTCTAGTCTTTTTGCCAGAGCTTGTTATATTTGAGAAGTTTTCTATATGCCATCATGCGTAATGTAAATGAGTAAAAGAGTTGACTACTTCTCAAAATTCGATGGGTGGCATGAATTTGTTAGTGTATTCACGAAAGATTTTTCTACTCCAGCGTATGTGAAGGTAAGATCTGTTGTCAGCTCATTTTCTTTCTTTGTTCTTTCAAAGTGAATGGGAGTTACCGTAGTATTCAGAGATTGTCCCAAGGCTATCATAAATGAATGGTTCTGACATTTAACATACAGGATAATTTTGTGTGGCTATTTTATTCATGTTCGGTTTTTCGAATTTTATAGATACAGTTAATGCTTTGGCTTATAACATTTAAAATTTGTTAAAGTTCATTATTGGAAGTTAAATGTAATGTGTTAAGTTTTCTAGAGTTTGTAAAAGTGTTAATTCTATTTCCTTTATATTCCGTCAATCTTTAAATTATATTACTTTCTCTACTACGTATAGCAAGTAGAGGAAGTGTTGTATTTCACCCAAAACTTCGATACCAAGATTTCAACGGAAATACATGTTTTGAGGTCCCCTGAATCCAAAAAGAGCATTTTTGGAAACATGTCCAACAGTTGGATAAACACCAAACTTGGTATTTAGGTTCAGTATCTTCCAGATATGTGACATGAAGGTTTTCAAGAAAATCCCCCCACCCCAGATTACCCTTTACATGGAACATTTTTCGAAAATTTTAATTTTCTCAAAAATGGCTCTAACGATTTTGATTAAAATATCATATGTTTAAGATATTTTTATGACAAATGAAATGTATATCTCGAATTTTCTGGGACTGTCTCCAAAAGTATTCTTCATTGTGAATGACTTTTGCATAACTGGTAAACCATAAGAGATAGACAAAATTTTACTACACAAAAAATATAGATCACGTTAAAATACACAATTTATGTCATATACTTTTTTTTGAGTGAAGCATTTTTGAGATATTGCTTGTTATTCCCTTAAATTTTCCAGTACTTATACTTTTACTCAAATTCATTAATCATTTTTTTTTGTCCTGGCAATCAAAGAGAATGGAATACTCCACATAGCAACCAGCTCTTAAAATATTTGACTATAGCTTAAAGCCCACCAATTCCCCTTGCATCTACAAGAAAATTAGCAATAAGATTAACACCTCGATATCTTGATTAACATGAAGCATATGGGGAATAAGCGTTTGTAAAAATAGTTTGTACAAGAGTAGAAAAAGTCATGTGAGTGTAACACATCAGATTATTTTATGTCCTGGACATGCAAAGAGCACTTAAAAGATTTGACTATTGCTTAAAGCCTACCATATTCCCCTTGCGCCTACAAGAAAATTAGCAATAGGATTAACATCTCGATTAATGTGAAGCATATGGAGAATAAGCATTTGTAAAAATAGCTTGTACAAGAGTAGAGAAAGTCATGTGAGTGTAACACATCAGATTTTTTTTTTAAGAAAATCCCAGCAGATGTTTCTGGCTTTGAAAACACATTTAAAGAAGATTAGGGCTCAGTAAACCAAAAGCTGTGTGTGTTATATTAGTCAATCTTCTGGATCAAGCAACATTAATAGCCTTCATAAAGCAATATGTTAATTTGCCCCATTTGAATGTGGAAATATGAAAGTTTACTACTTGAGGAAATGATTCGCTTTTGTCAATTTCAAATGATATTTCTTGTGACCCTGTATTAGCAATAGGACCGTTATCATACAGATTTAATTACAGCTGTATTAATTGTACCTTTTCTAACTTTGAAGAAGTGACCCAACACTTGCACTATAGGGGAGATCTAGTTTACAAAGATACTTTTCTACATTTCTTCTGGTCATGCAAATACCTTTTTGACGTTTGCCTCTGATATTTGTGTTTGACCATCTGTCATTCCTTTGTTTGCTGAACTATTGCTCATTTAATTGTCTTGTAGCTGATGTTAAATTAAGCTTTGCTCGGGCTTTTACTCTTGACCAGTTATTAATGAATTCTGTTCCTTAGTGCATGTGTTTGTCATGATTGATGCTTTGCTTTAAGTGTTTTATTTCATGTTTGTGGTTAATTTCATATTTTTCCTTTTCAGCTATATTATTTACCGAGTTGTTTCAGGGTTTGAGTTTATGTAAGTCTTTCATTCATCACTAGTATTTGTCCGATTATTCTGCTTCCTATACTTAATTATAATAGTGGCTTTATAAAAGGTGATTTACCATTTCTAAACTTTAAAAACAATCTTGTTGTGCAATATACTTGTTTATCAGATTATAATTTGCAATATATAAGGATGTTTAAATGTGGCCCTGAAATGACTATTTGAATCATTTGGTTTTTGTGCTTTGTTTTTTAGTTTTTAATTTCTATGGTTGATTTCAAAGTTGCATATTTTTGGTTTAGTTTAATATTGGATGCTAAAATATTGTGCTGTATCAGCATTTAAATCTTTTTTTGAGATCGTAAGCTTTATTATAAATTCACTTTAATTTTTTTTTGCTACATTTTGCATTATTGAGGTTTATATTTCATTTAATGTGCTAATTATTCATTTAAATTTTGTTTATGTATTCTTTAAATCATTCTGGTTTAGTGTATTACTCTTGATTTATTATTTCATCAGCTTGGTGTTAATATATTGTTATTTGCTTATTTTTGAGGGGTTATGTTAATGTGGCATAGTTGATTGATGAAAATAAAGCCAGTTAATAGCTAGATTTGCTTCTGTTCTTATGCTGAGAAATTTTCCCTGGGTCCAGTTTTTTGAATAGGTTATCACAATTCTGTTGTTCGTTTCTGTGAATTTTTCCTTACGGCATTCATTAGGCCCATCCTTTTTGTCTTGCCGGGGTTCCCGGCAAATTTTTGTAAACGGCTGCGTGGCTATGATGTCTTCCCATGCAGAAGTGCCTGGTGAAGCCACCGTGAGCCATCGCAACAGGTGTTGGTACTTTCAGCATAATAGTGAGAAAACAAAATGGCTGGAGCACGCATGACTTTCAAGGAGCACAACTACATTCTAAAGTGGTTTATAAGGTTTGATAATGTTGAAGTGCAGCATCTGTGGAGGCAGGAGTTAGGAACAGAAACCCTGACCCATCTAACAATTAAATGCATTATTGACAGTTTGAGGTGCATGGAATGATTTATGATATTCACAAAGAAAGATTGGGAAGACAGCTACATGTACTGCTTCATCAGCTCTTGTGTTGGAAAACTTTATTACTTCTGCACAGAAGTTGGCTACGCAATCTGCTCGGGAAGTGGGGAGTAGCAGTACAAGTGTATGACGAGTTGCTAAGTGAAAAGTTTATATATCACAATTACTGCATGTGCTTAATGATAATGATCCTGGTCATCAAATGCAAAATGAAGATGAACAATTTGTGACAAAGGTAGTGTGGTCCGATGAGGCCCAGTTTAAACTCAATTAACAGTAAATTGTCATAACTGAGCACCGGCAAATCCACATGTGCATATAGATAAGGTGGACAATTTACCAAGGGTTCATGTGTGGTGTGGACTATCATCTAGAGGCTTAGTAGGACCCCTTTTCTTTGATGCTACTGTCACTGAAGAAGTGTACCCTGAACTGTTACACACATCAATTTTATCAGGTATACGTGCACTTTATGGAGCTGATGATGAGATCTTCTACCAACAGAATGGGCACCACCACACTACTACCTAGCCGTACGAGCTTTCCTGGATGACAATTTGCAGGGACATTGGATTGGACGAAGAGGGCCCATTGAGTTTCCTCCACGGTCACCAGATCTAACCCCTATGGACTTTTACTTATGGGCAACTGTGAAAGATGCAGTGTATTGACGCACACTACGCATGCTGGAGGTACTTTGCAAGGAGATTACAGCGACATATGCCGCGATCTCCATCAAAACATTAACCAACATAATTGCAGCAACCGTTCGTCATTTCGCTATGTGTCTGGCTGCCAACTGCCAACATTTTGAGCATCTAAAGTAACCATGTGCTGAACTGAAGACAGTACTACATGTGTGATCAGTATTTAAATGTAAAACAAACATATAATAAATACTTTTTGTTCCTTAAAGTGTTTATACATTGTTTTGGCGGACCTGTATATGGTGCTAGAGTTACATATTTCTGGGTCTGTGTGTATAACTTCCATAAGTAGTGCACATTACGAGTTTATCTGAGTCAGTTGTTTCTTGTCAGAGTGGAGAGAGTGTTTATCTTTAATTTATATGGTATTAATATTTAAATATGGAATTTCCTTACCATGCTGAATAAGTTAATAGGAGAGAATTAGTGTGGTTACATTGCGAGCAGTACCATTGGAATAGGCGAGTACCGTGACTGAGTTGCAGTTTCAAATAAGAAAGATTATCAAAGCTGTAGCGTAACTTATGAGGGTGGTCTGAAAAGTTTCCAACCTCAACATGAAGATGGCAGCATTCATAAATAAAAGCTAGTGAATTTCGTTGTTCATCTGTTGACAGTTACTCACCAAAGTTTCAGCCACTTTGGACGCTCAGTTGTTATGTAACAGTCGTTTGAGTGAGGTGATGTGAGTATTTTTATGAAAATGGACAAAATTGAGTATCAAGCTGTCATTAAATGTTTGTTTTTGAAAGGCAATACGCCTACGCAAATCAAAAATGAGTTGGATTCTGTGTATGGGGACTCTGCACCATCATTTACCACAGTGAAATTTTGGGCAGCTGAATTTAAACGTGGCTGTAAGAGCTTGGGAGACGAATGTTCGGGACATCCAAAAACTTCAACTACTGATGAAAACTTCGCCAAAGTTCACCAAATGGTACTAGACGACTGCCGAATTAAAGTGAGAGAGATAGCAGAGGCTATGAACATGTCAAAAGAACGTTTTTGTCACATATTAAATCAACATTTAGACATAAGAAAGCTGTCCACGCGTTGGGTGCTGTGTTTGCTCACGTTTGACTAAAAACGTGTTCGAATGAACATTTCCAATGCTCTGTTGGCGCAGTTTTGGCACAATAAATTCGAGTTTTGGCGCCGATTAATTACTGTAGATGAAACTTGGATACACCATTATACACCCGAAACAAAAAATACAGTCCAAACAGTGGACTGCAAAGGGGGAACCGGCTGCAAAAACTGTTTTTTCGGCTGGGAAAGTGATGGCGATTGTTTTTTGGGATAGTCATGGAGTTATTTTAATTGATTATCTTCGAAAAGGAAAAACCATTACAGGAGCATACTATGCATCATTACTTGACAAGCTGAAGGCAGAACTTGCGGAAAAATGGCCACATTTGCAGAAAAAGAAAATCCTGTTTCACCAAGACAATGCACCATCTCACACCTCAGCGGTTGCAATGGCGAAAAACCAGGAATTACGGTTTGAACTGCTTGACCATCCACCTTACTCACCAGATCTAGCCCCAAGCGACTTCTTTTTGTTCCCTCATCTGAAAATTGCGCTCGGAGGAGGGAGATTTTCATCAAATGAAGAGGTAATCACCTTCATGAACAATTATTTTGCAGAGAAAAACGCAGAGTACTATTGGGACGGGTTACAGAGATGGGAGCATCGCTGGGAGAAGTGTGTAGAGTTACAAGGAGACTATGTTGAAAAATAAAAAAAAAAATCTGAAAAAATGTCTTATCTTTATTAGTTCGGAAACTTTTCAGACCCCCCTCATATACCTGAACAAAGTTGGTTGTGAATGTCTCTACTGAGAGCGAAAACTATGAGTGTGCTCTTCACAACTTTCAGGAATGTATGAAGGTAGATCTGTTTGTGTACCAGTTGTGTAGATTACTGTATCAGAAGTACAGGCCAGAATACTTAATGCTAGGAGTTAAATGTGAACAGCATTGTATATTACAAGACAGTTAACGAATTTGGATTTTTTGTATAATAAAATTTAAGATTTGCAAACCAAAATCCAGGAAAAAGTACAGAATCAACTTCATTTGGTAGAGAAGTATGCGATCAGGTGGAAGAAGCAAATTGGGCATGTGTTGAGGAAATGGATTAGATAGTAAAGTGGTAATTCAACCAGCTATGACCAGTTGAAGATGCTATGATTGGCACTTATTGCATGTATGAGATATTTTTATATTGCCAACAAGTTACAGCACATTGATTTCAGGTGAGATTTTTGTCAGCAAAGCAAGACTGAGTCGTTTACTGATTTTATGAAATGCATGGAGAAACATTGGAGTGTGCAGGTATTCCTTATTCTCAAGCAGAAATTGCAAGAAATTCAAGGCATCCTGAAATATATGCATAATGAAAAGGTACCAGCAGTCCCTGTAGTGAATCAGAAGGCATATAATTGGGCAATTGTATGTTGGTATTGTAATAAGGTGGGGCATAGAAAGGCACAATGTTATAAACTTCTAGCAACTACAAAATCACATAGTTCTTTTGCGAAACATGTGAATAATAATAATACTTTATTGAGCTACAAAGACATTATATGTATAGTACTGCCCTAACCGCTGTTCAGTTGGACCACCCATCTTATGCACCAATGTACATTTTTTATATACTCATAAATTATTGTTATTTTCCTCTTTTAATAATCCATTTCCACTTTTGCTAAATATTGCCACATTTTCTTACAGCGTTTATCTAAAATTTTATTTACATAAGTTTTCTTATTCGTTCTTAACCATAGTAGTTAAAGAGCATCCAACAAATAGAAAACTTAATTTAATTTTTGTTCTTAACCACACCATTTCATTTCTCCAAGCCTCAGTTTCCCTGCATTCAAATAGTATGTGTAGTACATCATCATTTCCCCGACAAATGGGTAGTCACCTTATGGATAGCCATTTCATTGACCTCTTAAACACCACACTCTTTCTTATTCATTGTTGCGGTCTATATACCTCTTTTACTCAACATTTTTCATTGAAATAGAATAAAAATGACCTCTCTGTTAGCTGCCTGAGCAATTTTTGTATTAATACCTTCAAACGCTTTTCCAAAACCTTTATTATTTGTTTCTCTTATTTCTCAAGCCATTCTTTTCAAAGTTATTTCTTAGATTGTTTACCCATATACTTTCTAGACCTGTTTCTTGGTATTTTAAATATTGTTTTAGTATACGAATCGTATCATGTGAATTCAGGATCCTACACCAGTATTTCAAAGCTCTTTCCTTACTACTCTTCCCATTTCATTTTGGCAACCCCACAACTTCCTTGCAAAACATCCTACTTACTAAGTCTATAACTTTCTACTCATTTTCAAGTCCCCATATGTCAATGCCATATAATATTCAAGCCTCAACCACTGAGTTATATACCCTTTCTGACCATTTCACCTCCATCATGCTCTAGTTCCTGAGGTCGCGGGTTCAAACCCGGCAGAGGGTGATGGATTTTTTAGGCATAAAACTCCTTAGCATGGCTTCCTTCGGAAGGGAAGTAAAGCTGGTGGCCCCATGTCGTAGATTTATGGCATATAAAAGAACCTCAAGCTTGGTAAAGAGGCCTCTGAGCAAAATTTCCAATCTGCCATACCCAATATAGAATGGGATGTTAAGGACCACAGCAGTTAAAGAGCCTTTATAAATAAAACTCAGTTTAATTTAATCTTCATCTCTGGCATGTTATATGAACACCCTCTACAGCCATCACTGCTGCTTTCCCTTACGCTAATGCTGATCTCTTTTGTTTCTCCGACTTTCAACCTGCTTCTATTTTAATTCTTAAGTATGCACCAGTTTATACTCTTTACCTTCTTTAATTTTCATGTTTATTCAGTATACCTCCCCTCTTAAATACTATGATTTGTTTTTTTTTTCTCTCTATATACCTTTAGGGTCAAATTCATAGTCATCACTTATTTGAAGGAAGTCCTTAAGCAGCAATTTTCAATTCACAGACATCACTCTTTCAAGCGAACAAGGAAATATTTATTATTCTTAGTGGCATGTCTTTCCCTCACTTCTGACTACTGATCTGTCCAGGCCTAATATTTTGTGAGGGGAGAGCTATCCTTCAATGAGGATATATTGCTGGCCTTCAGCTATCTTTGTCTACCTACATTATAATGAGTGAGACTAGGATATTCATATTTAGTTGCTACTAGTTTGGTAGCTAATCTACTTTACTTAATGACAGAGATAGATATTTAAAATATTTCTCATTACGATAATCTGTGTTATTTTCCATATTCTGAATTGTGTTTTTCATGAGGGTGTATATGGTGATTCTTTCCACTTTGTAATGTTTGAGCTGTGTTAGCAGCCAGTTTGTTAACTAGAGCAAATACAAGGCAACTGTAAATTCAATTTTACATTGTTTAGAGGAACAGAGTTAAATGTTATGTAGCATAAAATATACACAAAGTTATTTCACAGTAATTTTAGCTTTTAACTGCTCTTGCAACTTAGTTTATTGTTAAAAGTGTGAATGTATTGTATCCACTTCTCTTTTGCATGAGCTGTAGTTACTAATGTATCTGTATGCCCATAAACATTATAATTTTGTCACTTCGTCATAGCATTCTAATTTGTATATAGTTCACAGCTCATTTTAACACTGTAATTACTTGGTGTGATTGCACAAATCACAGAACATATATATATATATATATATATATATTGTTAATGAAATTGTATTAAGAATCTGTTGTTGAATAATTATTACTTAAAACAATCTTACTTTCTCGTCATTAACCTTCCCCTTTGATCCAGGATTGTATATATACGTCTCTCCCCAGTATGATGCCACACAAAATTCTACCATCTAGGAAAGTTAGGGGATTTCTGAGAAACTTAGCAAGTGGTTTATATAATTTGCCAAGGTGGTGGTGCAGGATTCACTGGCGATATACAGCAATGCTAATTTAAGAAATATTGTTTCACCAAAGCCACTGCCATAAGTAATTTAATACCTCTGTTGTAACAAGTAACATTTCAGACTAGCAAGACATCTTCAATTTTAAAACAGCCCACAAGTGAATACCATTTTAAAGTTAGTATATGCACTCAATTTTGCTTGTGTGAATACATAACATCGCAACATAAAGTGGGGGTGCTTATATATAAGTAGGCCTCATGAAAACCAATAATACATGTTTTGTTGTCTATTTCTGAATGCAAATAATAATAATAATAATAATAATAATAATAATGAAGAAGAAGAAGAAGAAGAAGAATTACTATGATAAGCATATATGTTACCTATAAAATACATGTTATCACTCAAGCTGCTTTCATTGTCTTCATCTTCATGGTCAGTTTCTGAATCTAAAGATCATGTTTCGAGTTTATCTTCAGAATCAGAATCATCTGATTCATATAAGTTGTTCATCCATGGGCAAAGCAACATCGATGTACTTCTTCCAAATCATTCGGATTTTGTAGATCGTACCTTTTACTCGTATTCATGATGAAGCAGTAACAGCTCATTGCAATAGCAAAGCAATATTGCACAAAAGCTAATAAGAAACAAATCCATCAATAATATGTAACGAGAGCAGGTGCACAGGGTCCGGTTGATCTGTGCGACATGTAACTGCTGATTAGTTATTCTTCCAGCCAAACAAATAAACAGATAAGGTAATCACGCAAGGTGCAATGTTAGATGTCCTAGTCAGGCAATTGCATAAGTGCGTTCGTTCGAAAATTATAACATTTATTTAATGCCAGGGGTCTCTCAGGCCCCTAGCGACCAATGGAGGGTTAAGCTGGCTAGTAATGGATGCTGGAAGAGACAGAAAAGATCTGCAATGGCAAAAGGAAAACAATGGTCTTGATAGTGATATGTAAATGTTCATACTTAATGCCAGTAATGTGCATTAAATGATCTGAAAGACTTTATCTTGGTTGAATCTCGATGGATTTATGAAGAGGAAATTTTGGGAAAAGATGAGGGATGGCATAATAGGACTTTATATTTAAGAAGTTTCTGTAAATTAAGTTTTGGAATCCCTAGCAATACCGCAAATGCAGCAGCTTTAATGCACCTAGGAAAGGTAAGCATAAGAGGGCTAATGTTGGAGAAAGCACTGAAATATTTATTTCAGGTCCAAGAGTTGCCTGATAAAATCAGTCAAAATATGCTTGATATGTTAAGAACAAAATTTGGGTATTATGTCAAATGTCTGGTTGAGGAAAACTAGAGAGCAGTTATTTAAAAATGGGTTGGGAGATTTTTGGGTTAAAATTGGACACTGTGAAAAAGACTTTTGGAAAGAAGTGAGACCTAGAATGGAAGACATGGATAGACAAATTTATTAGCCCAGGTTAAGGAGAAAAGCATACTGACTTATACAAGGCATTAAAAAATGAGCCAGAAAAGGAGAAGTACATTTTAATTCACAAAAACAATGAAGGAGAAGAGTTAGCCTGGTTTCAATTAGGGCGTTGGAAACTAAGAGGCATGAGGGGAGAGGTTATTCCTGGAATGTGCCCTATATGTGAGTAGAGGGAAGATGAAATTCACATTGATCTTTCAATGTAAAGCCACCAATGACTGAAGGGCAAGTCTAATAAGTACGAAATGGTTACTGAGAATCAAAGAAATTACACTTATACAGAGTTTTGAAGACCAGGAGCAGATTTCCAAACTAAGGGAGTTCTTATGAAAAAAAAGATGAAATGGAAACGGTCATCGAAAAACATGCAATTTAGATTCATTTTTAGTTAATAAAAGTACTTCTATGTAATATGTTAACTTTTGTATTTGTATACTGAAATAGTTATGGCTGGCCAAATAACTAGAGTTAAGGTCAGTCCATAACCTTGAATAAATTTAGTACTTAAATAAATATATAACCTGACAAGGAGAGTGCCACTTGGACATGGCCTGCTCACCCCTTTGTACAGTCCAACTGGGAAAATGTGAATTAGCACATTCAGTGGCATTTGTAGTAGGCATTTTCTGACCACCTTTCTTTTCTTATTCTCAAAACACAATAACATTACTAATAACATATCGAGCGTACTCGTGAATAACTCTGCATTCTTTATGTTCCATCATTAGCACTGAACATTGTGTGATATGTTAAAGAGTAAATAAGACTGCACAGCATTTCTGACATGTGCATATGGTTGTATTGATTCACTGTGTTAGTTCATCATCTTTCTGCTCCTAATGCAGGACTTCACTTGTCTTGGCCAGGTAGTAAGTTTATTTTATCAATAAAACGGTCATACTACTTAGAAAATAGTTTCCACCAGCATTATTTGCATTTTATAATTACGAATAATGTGCTTGTAATATAATACAGATTTTAAAATCCTACTCTTGGCTATAATTATAAAATAAAGCACCTACACAGCAATTTATTTTTATTTTATTTACTTTTCCTGCAGCAAAATTAATTCCACATAGGAAACCTCAAGATGGAACAGTTGCAACCAAAACGAACTAATAACATGCCACAAAATTACCATTTTATAACATTTAATATTGGATGTGTATCCTGAGAAACAGCAGTTAAAAGAAATGATTTTGCCATCCAAAAACAATTTTAGACTCCTTTGTGGAATATAAATATAACAGAAGTGACATTTAGTTAATTCTGGATAACTTCCTTAAGTTGGGCTGGACACCAAAAATATCATTTACTGAGATTTCCCTATTTCCTTTCTACCTTAATATTTATCTCAAAATATAACTAAATGCAGTGTTCTTACATTTTATTTCTCAGCATATTAAATATGGACTACAGAGATTGTGAAAAACGAGCAAAATTACACAAAAACCATATGCCTCTCTGCATTCATGAATGCATTTATCTAATTTAAAATTTTTGACAAAGCATTTCATACACTTTCACACTCATTATAGACATTTTGTATTCATGAATCAAATTAACTCTTTTAAAAGCTGAAAAAAGAGTGAAATCCTTCTCACAAACATTACTCTTATAGACTTAGTAAAGTTCAAGCAGTTCAAAATAACCTGATAATGGAAATGAGTACAGGAAGCATGACAACTTACATTTTGGTTCACAATACCTTGGAAATGAGAACAGGAATGCATATTGATAGCAAAGTGGAAAGTCTATTTTGTGCATTGGGATATCAATGATATTTTTTCACCTGCTTCCAATTCAGCCAACATAAGCAGGTCAAAGTTTGATAGTCAACATTTTATAAATGCAATTTCATTACTATTTCCGATTCCTCTAGTCCTACGAAACATCATTGCTTTTTTAATAGGATACATTAAATGGTTTGTTGTTCTTTAATTTCTAATAGTTTTGGCTTTTATTTGTATGTTTTTGACACAATAGCCAGTTTTCAGTTATAAACTGCAGATGACATCACTAGAAGAACCAAAGCTCAATGGATCTGAGTGATTTCTATGCTGAGTCAAATATGTGCAATGCGGATGTAATATGCTATGCCCATTTCCAGGAAAACTTCTTATTAATTGTGAATACTCACATTATAATACATGTGCTTTAACTTTGTTGTTCTTCTTTTTATTACCATTTTCAGTTACTGAGAACCAAGCTTTATCATTAATCAATATCTTGCCAAATTTGACAGCTGAGAACTCTTCTCACAAACAAACCTTGGTGGATTTTTTCCTTCATGAATATTTGTAAATTTTCAAAATTGGCAACTGAGTAAAAGCCTTGTCACAATGTCACACTTACATCATTTTTACCCCCATAAAGCAATTAGCATGTTTTCAAATAATGCAAATGAAAAAAAAAGTCTTGCTACAAATTTTAAACTTATTTAGCTTTATATCCCCACAAATCAGTTTGTGAGTTTTTAAATTTGACAGTTGCATAAAAGCCTTGCAGAAATGTCACACTTATGGATGGCTCTTTGCCCTCATGAATCAAAAATGTATTTTTTTAATATTGAAAATAAGTAAAGGTCTTGTCAAAAATGTCTCACTGATATGCCTACTTGGCCTCATGTATCACCTTGTGAGTTTTTAAATTTGACAACTGAGTAAAAGCCTTATCACAAATGTCACACCTGTATGGCTTTTTGCCCTCATGAATCAATTTGTGTGTTTTCAAATTTGACAACTGAGTAAAACTCTTGTCACAAACATTACACTTGTTTGGCTTTTTACCTTCATGAATCAGTTTGTGAGCTTTCAAATTTGACAACTGAGTAAAACCCTTGTTACAAATGTCGCACTTATTTGGCTTTTTGCCCTCATGAATAAATTTGTGAGCTTCTAAATATGACATACGAGTAAAAGCCTTGACACAAATGTTACATTTGTATGGCTTTTTGCCCTCATGAATCAATTTGTGAGCTTTTAAATATGACATACGAGTAAAAGCCTTGACACAAATGTTACATTTGTATGGCTTTTTGCCCTCATGAATCAATTTGTGTCTTTTCAGACAAGACAACTGATTAAAACCCTTCTCACAAATGTCACACTTCTTTGCCTTTTTGCCCTCGTGAATCAGTTTGTGAGCTTTTAAATTTGACAACTGAGTAAAAGCTTTGTCACAAGTGATACACTTGTGTGGCTTTTTGTCCTGATGAATCAATTTGTGTTGTTTTAAACATGACAATTGATTAAAACCCTTCCCACAAATGTCACATTTGTTTAATTTTTTACCCTCATGAATCAAGTGGTGGTATTTTAAATGAGATGCATATTTAAAATTCTTCTCACAAATGTCACATTTGTATGCCTTTCTGTATTCACAACCCAAGGTTGACTTGCAGGCCTCCTTATTGGTATCTTGTTTATTTATGTTGCACTGCTGAAGCAAATTCTTTTGTTTCAAACAGGAAGGCATGCTCCCACCATCAGGTGTTTCTGAGCAAACAATTGTTTTTATTGAAGATATATTTGCAATATCACTTTCTTGACGGCATTTTCTGGTACTTTCACATTCAGGGCTATCCTTTCTCATATTGAAACTTATGTCATTTCTTAAGTCTTCATTGGAGAATAAATTTGATGCACAACTGGAAACAGCCTCATTGTAAACACTGAAATGTAAGAATAATATCATCAGTAATTACCAAAACCCAAGAACTTGAGTGAAAAATAATGTACTTATTTTCTGCCTGCGTCTGGGGATAGTCACTTATACAACTTGGTTAAGCAATTCTATTTTGCTCATTTAATTTGGAAAATATTTCCATACCTAACACAGATGGTTGAATTCATAGTCTTCACTTATATGGAAAGGAGATGCTTAAGCAATAAGCATTTGCTTATTACCAATTTTATACATAGACTTTACTTATATGCTCAACACTAAGCACTTTTTTATTTCTGAAGTATGTGTAGCAACATGGTTCAGTTGTTTCACAGCCATTCAAATGCACAAACGAATGTGTAAATGAGCATGCAGGTGATCACATAGCCAGCTGCTATTTCCATACTCATTGTTGTTTTCTTCAAAATTGCTGAGCACATGGTAAAAGTTTGTAAGTTTTGAATAGTGCATTTATAATTAATTAGTTTACTTTAGTTTAAAATCAAGTAGATCGTAAACTTACAGTTTATAGTATTAGTTATAGGGCAACATTTACCATGCTGGAGTAAATTATTTTGGAAGTACGGTTTACTAAAGAAGACCATATTATGGAAGTAGATTACTATGGGAGCTATTTATTCCAGAAGTAATGTCAGAGAGTTCAATTATAATTTACTCTTTTAATTATGACTATGGAAGAGCACATTACTTCCAGAGTACTGTTTTGTTTGTGTGATTTACTTGAAATGATTAAGTTTAAGGTTCTGTGTGGCATGAAAAGGGAGAACAATGAACAAGATAAATGTTTGTTGGTAAAAAAAGAAAAGTAATTTAAACAACATGAGTGTAAAACACATTATGTAAAGATGAAAGAGAAACACTTGGAAAGTTGTGACAGACTAGTTTTGTAATGCTTCAAGTGATGGGAAACATACTGAAGAGCAGCTTAAAATTATGGAAACAATTTTTCTAATTTTCATATTTGCATCGCAGATCACTTGCGTGTTAATAGAGAAATATGCTTTCCGATTTCAGAAAAGTTCACAATATTCACCAGATGGGCACAAAATAAGAACATGCATGCAATCAATTGCACCTACAATGTGTGGGAAATCTGAAAAAGTGAAGAAACATTAACTTTTATTTTTGGAATACTCATCTATATTTATTTATGTATCTTGCTGTTAACCTCAAAAGTGCTGTAACAGCAGGTAAAAGATATGACCAGCAGGTACATGATGGGCGTTTATAATATCACCTGTAATGCCGGGATTACAATGAACTTTACTTAATGTTACATGAAGTTAAATGCTGAAAATTGAAATTGAGTTTTATTTATGGACGCTCTTTAACTGCTGGGTCCTTAGTGCCCCATTCTTTATCAGGCTTGAGGTTCTTCTACGTGCCATAAATCTACAACACGGGACCACCGGCTTTACTTCCCTTCTGAAGGAAGCCATGCTAAGGATTTTTACGCCCGAAAAAATCTATCACCCTCTGCCAGGTTTGAACCCGTAACCTCGGGAACTAGAGGCTAGCATGGTAACCACTACACCATGGAGAACAAGTAAAATGCTGGTAAACATAGGATGCATTTAACTTAATGTAATGGGAATGACTCTCGGCTGATAGCTCTTTAATTAATTTGTGCTACTGCTTCATGTCGATCGGTTCCAATTACCATGCGACATCAAATTGATATAACGGGAAGGAAAAGTTTGTTACTGCCAAACATTTAAGTTATGTCGCATTAAATCACCCCTAAATAGCTTCATTTAATACAATGTGAATGTCATTTTAGGTTCATTGTAATCCCAACTTAAATATAATGCAACGTTTCAGTACAAAACAGCCGTAGAATGGGTAGCAATTGTAGTTTGGGTGATATAGCTAAATTCTTGTAAATGCTCTCCAAGCAGGTTCAAAAGAAATGTAAAAGTCAGTCTCTGTTTCTCTCTCTCTCATAAGGAACTCACAAAGCACTATTACATTCCTGTTTTCTTTGTGGAGATCATCAATGTAATGTAAGTAATCCACAAAAATGTCAAAATATCTTACTCCAAATATGATACAGTATTCCAGTCCAATCAACAGGGTAATTACTCCATCCAGGTTGTGAGAGTAAATTCTAACATATATTTGTGTTCTATTAAATTCCATAATTACAATCATGATGTGGGTCTCTTGACATTTGTCATCTTCTGTGGTGTAGTGGTTACCATGCTAGCCACTAGTTCCCAAGGTCGCAGGTTCAAACCTGGCGGAGGTTGATGGATTTTTTCGGGAGTTAAAATCCTTTGCATGGCTTCCTCTGGAAAGAAAATAAAGCTGGTGGTCCCATGTCATAGATTTACGGCATGTAAAAGAACCTTAAGCCTGTTATAGAGGCCTCTGAGCAAAATTTGTGGTCATTCATGCCCAATATAGAGTGGGATGCTAAGAATCACAGCAGTTAATCAGCATCCATAAATAAAACTCAATGTAAGTTTTTTCTCTGATATTTACTTGTGCAGCAATTTACTCTGGAAGTATCTGAAAGGAGTAAAATACTTCAGAAGTAGTTTACTCTTGTATGGAAGTTGCCAAGTGTTGACCTGAATAGTAGTTTACTATGAAAGTAGAAGCTTACTCTAGGTTAGTGCATGCCATCCATATGGTTATAATAGGTCAAAAAAATGCAAATGAAAAACATTTCAGTGACCAGGAAGAAACCAACTAAAAAAGTTTATGCTTATATTAAAAGACATCATTGAATGCAGGTACTCGGATGCTGTGTGATGTACTAACCTTAAAAGGTATTCACTCATAGATTGTTTTAAAATTGAAAACCTGGCTTTCTAGTCTGTATGGCAGACACAAACTTTAAAGGCAGCTGACCTCTATGGGAGAAGTGCAACATTGCTACATGTTAAAGAGTGGAGCGAAGTTAAACATAGTAATAGATTAAATGAAAGCAATCTATAGGGTATTACTGTAGTACTTAAGCAAACACACTTGCTATACATTGCTTAAGTTAACAAGTAAAGTAATCTGAAAGTCATACCTTAATAACAGTAATATAAATCTTGCACAGACCAAGTATAAAAGAAGAATGAATACACATAGTAATTATATTCCTGTTTTGGTGATGCAACACTTCCAGTTTGTGTGTTATTGGTTGACTTTCACTACTTTTACTGTGTTCTTTAAGTGACATTTTGAATACACACCAATAAAATAGCACAACACAATGGTTATAATTGAACTACAGGAACTTAAATTATTACCACCATGCGAGAGTAAAAATCTGTAATGAAGCTATAACATTAACAACTTAGAGGTATTTTGCTTCCTTATCACTTACGACATGCTGGTTTTGGTATCTGTTTTGAATCACATGCTGACACAATAAACAGAAGAGGCATGAAGGGAGTTGGACAGAAAACTTTAAAGCTTCTTAGCAGAATCCCTCCTTAAAAGAGGAGTTCAATGCGCATCCATGGGTGGTATTAATAAAAGTGAGCCATGACTTAAAACTCGCAATTTCCAAGCCATGACTCACTTCCGTATTAATAAAATGCAACAACTAAAGCTTAGCATGACCTTCGACTTATCAACTACTCAACCCCTCCTCCTAACGAGTCATGGCTCTAGTCGTTGTGTTAATAAAATGGAGCCGTGACTTCAGTTTAAGAGCCATGGCTTACGATTTCTTAAGCCACCTCAGTAGCTGTCTCAAACTTGAAGGCGATGGCTCAGTTGCAAGTGAATGTCAACCTGAAAAAAGAAAAATACTATAAAATGCTCCGGGATTCTGAAGACTACTAATATAAACAACTTAATAGGTTTGAGAAAGAAAACGTGAGGTGGCTTGCCCAGCATTTCCTTCTGGAAAATGTGAAGACAAGAGGAAAGGCCCTTATGTACTAGAGATGGAAAAATGAGAATATTTCTACGCTGCATAGGGGACCCCGGATTCCAGAGGACTTGGACATTTCACAAGATACAGTTTAAATAAATTTTGGAAAGTTTCTTCTGGCATTAAACAAAAATCGAGAAACTGGATCAAATTTCCAGCAACTACTGCAGCACTATAAGCTGCTAAATTTGAATGGCGTTATTTTACGTTATTGCAACCTCTCAAAAACAGCAATAACCTTGAATTATTTCATAAAAAAGAAGCTTTACTAGTAGCATCAATAAACTGGAGAATAATTGAAAGTCATCCTTACTATTCTTACCTCTTAACAAAACTATAGATGGATTTGATTCCCCTTGAATAAGGTTCTAAAACTTGTTTTCCCAGTTTATCAGGGCTATGGGCCTGTTGTCTGTCCGTCGCAGATCAGTCTTCACTTTTAGGCGACTTTTTATATTTTCTTTGCTGTCTGGTCTTCTGTTAGGCGAAGATTCAGATTCTCTTTTAGTTTTCGCTGCACTTCGGTCAAAGCAGAAGCCTTTTCCGCTTGTCCGCAGGCAGCTGAGATTTGCTCATTATCTCTTTTGGTGGTTAAGTTCACAAAAGAAGATACAAGCTGATTGCTTTCTTCAGTCATTTCTGATGGATATACTGCCACAAAAATACCTAAACTGAATCGAATGTTTACTGCTGCACGACAATAAAGCATTTGCAATCAGGAAGAGGGGAAACACGAGTCAAGAGACTTGCTATCATAGAGCCAAGGCTCAGTATGGAGGGGAAGTTTTTATTTATATCAAATCTGTGACTCCCGACTCGGTTTTGCAACAAGCCATGGCTCATGAGTCATGGCTCACTTTTATTAATACCACCCCATATCCCTGCAACCACTTAATGTAGGGAGTTGGATTTTACACTGCAAGTTTAAAAATAAAATACTCTTCATGCACAGGTTAATCTCTTTCCTGGAGCACAGTTGAATTTTGTGAGTGCAAATGATATTTGCATCACCAGCTTTACAGCGTGATTTAACAGCAACTTAACTGTATAACACTGCAAGACGGAGCAAGTCTGTCATTGGATTTTGTGAAAAACAGCTCCTCCCACCACCAGACATCAAATTTTGTGTCCGCCATAGAAGTATTTACAATAATCTGCACACCTGCATATACATGCATGGAAGCAAACCACAAATACGATTACTACACCAATTAGCATTAATCAGAGAAACAAAGCAGCCAATAACTTAGTCTTTGGTTTGAATAGCAATTTTACACATCAAATAAGTAAACCTCTGTTCAAGATTCTGATAATACAATGTATATTTGCAAATTACTGGTAAAGATGTTAAGACATTGCTAAGCGATCTATTGCAATAGTAGTGATAGGCAAAATAGGCAAGTTGATGGAAAAAAGCACTGCAGCAACATACCTTGTATATTGTAGAAATATTTACGCCTTTTAGCTTTAGGATTTTATGAAGTGATTCTGAATAAATGCAGTGGAATCTTGTTTTCTAGGAACCAAAGAATTCTGGACGTCATAAACGGGAAAACATATTAACAGAAAACATACATATAGTACTATAGCACTGAGATTCTATGCATCATCAGCTTTTAGGTAAGCCTGTCTTGCGTAGTAACTTTATAACCTCCGTTTGTTAAGGTTACATTGTTTAGCAGAGGCATTAGATTATTTAAAACAGTGGCTTTGGTAAAACAATGACACTTCTAAAATGCAGCATCACTGTCATTTCAAGTGGATTCTGCAACCAATACAATTTTGATATGAAATTCCATATACTCCATGAAATCATTATCATCCTTAACCTCCCTGTAGACAATTGAGCATCGGCTCTCCTTATTGCATATAACCAGAGGACAGAGCTTCCTTATTTGCATGTAAGAGTAACATCTGTGAATTTAAATCACTGCTTAAGGACTTCCTTGAAATAAGTGATGACTATGAATTCGACCCAGAGGACGAATGTGGAGAAAACTGTAAGTCATTGGAGCAAGCACAAATCAAGAGACTCACCTGGATGATGGTATGGAATAAAAGTCATCTGTTCCATCCTGCAACACAACAATTCACACATAAATCACACTATTTATACTGTAACATTGTTATCATTGGAAAACTGGGTCAGAAACAAATGCAGAAAGGCTTCTGTATGAATAACAAGGAATAAAATAAGATGTTTTATTGTCATAAACACTTGCATTACAGCTTGATTAGAAGTTCTGTAATCAGGTGACTCATCAAATAAATTAAAAGGTATATACATAATACAACATAGTATTTACAACAATGATACATAATGATTTATAGGAACTAAACTAAAATCTGATCAGACAATAATAATAGTCATTTAATATACACTGAGTGGCCAAAAGCCCGGGAAGGGTTGTCCCATTAGAAAATATGTGTCGTGTATGACTCCTGAGTATTGCCGCTAGATGGGGCATATGGCGCATGTGTAGACGTGATATCTGAGCAGTCTGTTACAGACACGTGTGTAGTGAATATGGCAACACATAACGAGTTAACAGACTTTGAACATGGGATGATAATTGGTGCATGATGCATGGATCATACCATATCAGAGTTTACGTGAGAATTCAAGTTTCCCACATCAACAGTGTCTAGGGTGGATCTTCAATATTGCAGAGAATGTTTCCTTATGTGTAAACTGCTGCATGGGAAGACTACAGGTGCTTAACAAATGGACAATACGTTGCCTCAGCAGAACCATATAGGGCGCTCGAAGGGCTACTGTGAGTCAGATCACTGTACAGTTGAATGTTGGGAGTCAGGAACCTGTTTCCACCAGGACTGTAAGGAGGCACATGCACCAATAGGCTTCAACAGCCAATGACCAACTCATGTCTCTTTACTGACACCCCAACACGGAACTCAACAAGGTGCATGGGTCCGCAAACATTGGCAATGTACCATGGAACAGTGCCGGCATGTGGTATGGTCCGATGAATCCCGGTTCCAGTTGTATCAAGCTGATGGGCGGGTGAGAGTGTGGCCTATGCTCCATGAAGCTATGGATCCTGCGTGTCAACAAGGTTGTGTCCAGGCAGGAGGTGGCTCAGTTACGGTCTGGGCTGTGTACTCATGGTTGCAATTAAGCCCCATTGTCCGGCGGCAGGGATCAATGACAGGTGCACGTAACGTGGACATCCTTTCAGACCATCTGCATCTCTTTCTGGCACTGATGGAGATGCCTTGTTTCAACAGGACAATGTGACATGTCACTGCTCTTTGGTGTCATGCAGGTGATTTGATGAGCATGTCTTGGCCCTGAGATCACCCAATCTGAATGCAATCGAGCATTTATTGGATGCTTTTGATACTGGTGTACACTCCCTGAAGTCAGCACCATCTACACAAGAACAATTGTGGGTAGCACTGCAAGATGCGTGGGTCCATATCCCCCCAGAACGATTCCAATACCTTGTAGAGTGAATGCCTCAATGTATTGCTGCAGTTTTGAGGGTTTGCGGAGAAGCAACTGTCTTAATATCACATAGAGTGCCTTACCATTTTTAATTAATCAATGTGCTATACTCTACTAATTAAAAATGTTTATAGGTAGAGATTTTTAGATTGCCATTTCTGTATTCCATTGCTTAGTTGTAAGCCTTGTCAATAAGTAAATTCTTTACTGTTCTGTTAAATTGTTTGGGATCTTTAATGTTTCTGATTTTGTTGTAAGCTTTAATTCTAGCATAGACTAGACTTTCTCTACCTCATACATAGTAAGTAGAGAAGATATTGCATTCCACCCAGAAATGCGATGCCACGATTTCCACAGAAATACATGTTCTGAGTCCCCTGAATCCAAATAAAGCATTTTTGGAAGCATGTCCATGTGTGTATCTGCATATTCAGTCTGTGTCTGGTCGTGTAGTGGTTATCTAGCTAGTCTCTAGCTCCCGAGGTACCAGGTTTTAACCTGGATGAGGGCGATGGATTTTTTCAAGCGAAAAAGTCTTTAGCATTGCTTCCTTCAAAAGGAAAGTAAAGTGGTGGTGTCATAGACTTATGGCATTGTAAAAGAACCTCAAGCTTGATAAAGTGGCCTCTGAGCAAAATTACTGATCTTTCACATCCAATATAGAAATGGTATAAATTAAATTGAGTTTTATTTATGGATGCTCTTTAACTACTATGATCCTTAGCGTCCCATTCTATATTGGGCGTGAAAGACCGGTAATTTTGTTCATAGCCCTCTTTATCAAGCTTTAGGTTTCTTTACATGCTGTAAATCTATGATACAGGACCACCAGCTTTACTTCCTTTCCAAAGGAAGCCATACTAAGGATTTTGACGCCCGAAAAAATCCATCATGCTCCGCCGGGTTTGAACCTATGACCTCAGGAAGTAGAGGTTAGCATGGTAACCACTATAACACGGAGGATGACATAGAATGAGATGCTAAGGACCATAGTAGTTAAAGAGCGTCCATAAATAAAACTCAATTTAATTTTTAATTTTCTGTGTGTCTGAAGCAGCATAACTCAAAAATGAAAAGTCAGATAAATACCAAACTTGCTATTTAGGTTCAGTACCTTCCAAAGATGCGACACAAAGATTTTCAAGAAAATCCCCCCACCCCATACTACCCTTTACATGGAAGGTTTTTTGAAATTTTTTATTTTCTGAAAAATGGTTAACGATTTTGATTAAAATACATATATTATAGATATTTATGTTGCAAACAAAATGCATTTCTTGAATTTTCTGGGAATAGCCTAAGAAGTCCACTTCATTTGGAAGAAACTTTATATAATCTTGCATAACTGATAAACCTTATGCAATAAAAAAAAAGCTCTTTAAAACCCAGAATTTGTTACGAATAAGTTTTTTGTGACATAAGCCATTTCTGAGATATTTGTTATTAAAGGTTTGAATTGTTCATTTCTTAGTCGTTAAGTCCTGACGACATTCAGTTGTTTCTCGCGATGTCATGGAAACAGTATGGAATTTTAAGGCCAGCATATAGCGTCCAGTTGTTAAACATTCGAGTATCGCTGCTCTGTTTGTATCTTAATGAAAGCTGTAATGTAGCTATTTCTGCAAAGCCTTATTTGGATTAAAATGTACTAGACAAAATAAGTTTTAGTAAGAATAGTTTGTATACCAAGTAATAAACAATACGGATAAAGTCATGTGAATGTATCACATCAGATGTTTTCATACAGCATTAGCTGTACATGTATGGTTTTAAGTTATCTTTTGTACTGGTCCCATAACAATTTTGATATAGTAAGTAGGGGAAGTATTGCATGCCGCCTAAAAATTTTATACAGAGATTTCACCGGAAATACATGTTTTGAGGTGTACTGAATGCATATAAAGCATTTTTTGAAATATGTCCATGTGTGTGTCTATGAACAGGATAACTCAGAAACTAACAGTCAGATAAACACCAAACTTGGTATTTAGGTTCAGTATCTTCCAGAGATGCGACACGGAGGTTTTCAAGAAAATCCTCCCACCCCAGATTACCCTTTACATGGATTTTTAGAAAATTTAAATTTTCTCAAAAATGGCTCTAACGATTTTGATTAAAATATCATATATTTAAGATACTTTCATGAAAAATAAAATGTATATCTTGAATTTTCTGGGAATGTCCCCAAAAGTGTTCTTGATTGTGAACAACTTTTGCATAAGTGGTAAACCATAAGAGAGAGACAAAACTTTACTACACAAAAAATGTAGATCGCATTAAAATACACAATTTATGTCATATACATTTTTTTTGTTGAGTGAACCGTTTTCAAGATATTGCTTATTACTCCCTTAAATTTTCCAATACTTATGCTTTTTCTCAAATGGGAATTCACTATTCTTTTTTTTTTTTACGTACTGGACATGCAAAGAGAATGGAATGCTCCACATAGCAACCAGCTCTTAAAAGATTTGACTATCACTTAAAGCCTACCATATTCCCCTTGCAGCTACACATTAGCAATAACATAGGGCCTACAAATGTTTATCTTGATTAACATGAAGCATATGGAGAATAAGCGTTTGTAAAAATAGTTTGTACAGGAGTAGAGAAAGTATTTGAGTGCAACACATTGATTTTTTTCTTCTGGTTTTTAAAAGTTGTTTCCCATCCTGTTGAGCCATTATAATATAACGCCACATATTTTTACTTTCTCTGCTATATACAGTTAAGTAGGAGAAGTATTGCATTGCACCCAAAAATCGATACTGAGAGTTCACCAGAAATACGGTTTTGAGGTGCCCTGAATCCAAATAAACTATTTTTGGAAACAGGTCTGTGTGTGTCTGTGAACAGCATAACTCAAAAACGAAAAGTTGGATAAATACCAAACTTGGTATTTGAGTTTGGTATCTTCCAAGAATGTGATGCAAAGATTTTCAAGAAAATCCCCCACCCCCAATTACTCTATACATGGACCATTTTTTGAAAAAATTTATTTTCTCAAAAATGGCTTTAATGGTTTTGATTAAAATACTATATATGAAAGATATTTACATAACAAATAAAATGTATATCTTGGATTTTCTGGGAATAGACTAGGAAGTCCTCTTCATTTGGAAGGAAGTTTTTATAATCTTGTAAACGTTATGTGATAAATGAAAACGTACTGCACAAAAAATGTAGATCCCTTTAAAACACACAATTTACATTAACTTAAAATAAGTTTTTTTGTGCCATAAGCTGTTTCTGAGATATGCGTTATTAAAGGTTCAAATTGTTCAGTACTTGTCATTCTTTTAAAGTCTCATTGATTTTCAGTTGTTTCTTGTGATTGCATGGAATTTTAAGGCCAGCATATAGCATGCAGTTCTTAAACATTATAGCTATTTTTGCAAAGGTTTGCTTGGATTAAATGTAGTAGATATAAAAATAAGCTTAATTAAGAATAATTTGTATATCTGCTAATAAAGATAGAGAGTAGAGAAAGTCGTGGAATGTAATACATCAGATTTTTAAATAATGGAAATAGCTTAAATATTATACCACGTTTCTGGTTTCAAGACTGGTAATTTGCGCTATGCATTGCATACTAAAACAGGCAGTGTTTAGTTTATTATTTAAATAATGTATGCATTCCTCCCATTTTAGATGCTTATTTACTTGTGTAATTAACATTGTTGCATACTGTATCATTTTCTGTAATAGATGGTGCATTGCTCTCTAGATATTTCCTTTGAGTTTTGAAGTATATTATGCTTTTAAAGCATTTAGTTTTACTCCATCATTACTACAGCATTTGTTTATATCCATTACAGTTTCTGTTGTATTGTGTTGCAATTCTTCATTGCTTCTCCCGTTCAGTGAAACTGATGGATCATTTGCATACATATTTGATCATTTATGCAGTTTGCGAGATCATTAGTGTGAGTATGTAGAGTAGATGTCCTAACAGGCCCTGTGGGACTCATTTCTTTACTTGTTCTCCAAATCCTGAAGGATTGTTTAAGATGACTGCTTACGATAGTTTCAGAACCAACTTAATGTTACATTGTTTACACTGCAGAATTGTAGTTTACTTAATAAAATGTTATGATCCACAGTTAAAAGCTTCTGAGGTATCGCATACTCCTAGTACTGCTGTATTAGAGCTGAACTTTTCTCAAAACCATGCTTACAGTTATTAAGTTTGGTAAAATAATATGCAATTAATTGCAAATGTAAAACTTTTTTAAATACAGTGGAAAATGTCGGAAGAATGAAGAAAGTTCTGAAGCTATTATCACGTTATCCCTTGTAAATAAGTTTGAATACTGTATACTTCATCCTTTCTGAAAAAGTATCCAAGAATAAGGATTGATTATTTATTGGGCTACGTAGTCCACTTATTTCATGTTTTATTTGCTTAACAAGAAATAGGGTTAATTCATCCGTGTCTTTGAAAGTTTTCACTTTTAACATAATGATCACTTCTGAAGAGATCCTGGTGAAAACAAACGAGGCACCTATTTTTGCAAGTTCTGCTTTTGACTCTTGAGTTGAGGAGGGAACTTCCCTAATTTAATTTCCAGTATTAAAAAAGTAATTAGGTGGATTCTGTAGTTTTGTTATCCCCAATGTCTGCAATATAACTGCTGCTAACGTTATTTAATTGTAATTCACCTTTATCATCCTTCATGTGGCCTTTTATTTTCTGCATTTTTAATATAATTCTCTACTGCCATGTGTTTTGCTTTCTTTTTTCACATTCAAAACATTAAAGAATGATGAATAACTTTCTTCCATGAAAATGAAGGCTTTGTAGGATAAAAACAAGTACAAAGCTGTGGATTTCCAAAATTCTTGTTTCAAAAATAGTTAAAAAGAAACATATTAAAGTTTATTTTACTACCAGTTTCATAATTTAAGGTTTGTTAATTAGAATTAATTCTTCTGATAACTTTCAGCTGGACAAGAAAATTCAATGCTTTTAATCCTAAGCTTTATTTTGGTTGTGTTGGTGATGAAATTGTGTCAGCACACTCCAACAATTAACTTTCAAGTTTATTGTATACTTCAACATGTGAATGAAATAAACAAATGAGGTTTAAATGAGCCACTCAATTTACTTTACTAATTTATTCCTTGCTAGGACATGTTCCATGAACACTCATTTGCACTGTTCTGACTCAGGATTTGTGAAACATGTTCTCACACGGTAAGCTAGTAAAGTGTTTTGAGGGATAGTGCAATATTTTAAACCTTATAGCTCAGTTTCACTGTGAATGTTGCAAAAATTAAATCATTGATAAGGGGTGATTTGTTGCACGTGTTTTACAAAGACAAAGACATTTAGTGCATTAAACTAGAACTTAGATGTTCAGCATTTTAACAACATTGGAATATAACAATTTCATGAAGTGTAAAAAATGTAGAATTTTTTTATTAAAGCCAGCTGGGAAGTTATTTCTTTAGTGAAATGTGAAACAACTACAGTTATGGTTGGTTGGGGAAAAGCTGGTATTTTGAATTTTCATCCAGTTACAGCACCAGATGACATCTCTGAAGTCTGCTGCGAGTTGTGGGAAGAACTTCCAAAAGAGCTGGAACAGCCATCTTTGCTTACCTTTGAAGAATATGTCTCTGTGGATGCCAGAGCAGAGATAACACATCACCTTACAGAGAAGGAAATAGTGGAGACTTTGACTGTAACAGCCTCTGAAGAGACAGCAGTTGGGAAGAACTTGAAACTGTAGCTGAATGCATATGAGGGCTGTTCCAGAAGTACCCAACCTAACAAAGAAAACAAAAAGTTTGGGAAAAAGCATCTTTATTTCTTTACATAGTCTCCTTCCAGCTCGATACACTTTTCCCATCGATGTTCAACAGCTTCGATACCCTGTTTATAGTGAGAACCGTCGAGTTCTGCAAAATAGCCATCAACTTGCACCTCTTCATTATTGGCAAATCTTTTACCAACAAGCCATTTCTTCAACTTTGGAAACAGAAAATAATCAGAGGGGGCTAAATCTGGCGAATAGTGTGCATGAGGAAGCAATTCGAACTTGAACTCATTGATTTTGGCCATTGCGATAATGGATGTGTGAACTGGTGCACACTAAATGCGGCCGCCTTTGCTTGATTTCATCATTCAAACACTACAATAAGTTTGCATAATACTCGCCAATGATTCTTTTCCTTTTTGAAGATAATTAATGAAAATTAACCCACGCGCATCCCAAAAAACTTGACGCCATGACCTTGCCTGCAGATAGAACTGTCTTTCCTTCTTTGGAGCCGATTCTCCCCTTTCAATCCACTGTTTTGACTGTCCCTTCGTCTGAGGTGTGAAGTGATGGACCCATGTTTCATCCATGGTTATGAATCGACACAAAAACTTGGCTTTACTGCAGCAAAACATTGCCAAACACTCAACTAAAACATCCTCACGACGCTGCTTTTGTTCCACTGTGAGTAAACACAGCACCCATCTTGCGCACAGCTTTCTCATGTCTAAATTTTCAGTTAGTGTGCAATGTACAGCACTTTTTGAAATGCTTACGATGTCTACAAACTTGCGTACTTTCAGTCGACAGTCATCCAATACCATTTTGTGGATTTTCTTCACAATTTCTGACATGGTCACCTCATTTGGTCGACCACTGTAATGTTCATCTTGGCAGCTCATATGGCCTTGCTTAAACTCTGTTACCCAATATTTTACTGTTGTGAACAAATGGGCAGAATCCCCCAGAGTAGAATCTAGCTGAACTCTAATATTAGTTCGACTAAGACATTTCAAATTAAAGTATTGTATCACATAATGATGGCTAGTTTTATCCTGTTTACAAATTCACTGAGAGAGTTCAGTATTAATGGCTGCCAAACAATTTACTAAACAACGTAGCATCGCCAAACTTCAAACTTAAGCTTTATAAGGTCTATGATAGTCATTTGTTTGAAACAACAACTGCTATATATATATATATATATATCAGGGTACTTCTGGGACTGCCCTCGTATCTTTCATTGATGCAATGAAGAATATGCAGCAGTTAAAGTAACCTGTGGAAAAAACTGACAAGGTGCCACAAACCATTCTGAAGTCGTTTAGTGAGCTTTAACAGTTTTAAGAACAGAATTGGTTGAAAAATAAAGGTAAACCATGGTCAATGACTTCAAGACCTGTGTATACAGTGGAAAATGTCTGATTTAGTGATATATTTTGTATACATATATGTGTTGTGGATAGGTATATGAGTATCTGTACATATAAGAACTTCAATACAGCTGCAGTGATAGAATTGAAGGTTTGTAACTGTGTATTATAAGTTGTAATTTATCTTACATTTAGTAAATCTGTCAATTATCAATCATTGGATTCTAATGAACTTTTGTATTTACTAAATCCCTCTATCAGTATAACATACTTTTCAGAATAAAGTACAAATCTTATAATTTTCTAAAGTACTTTATACTGAGATTCCACTATTATTTTTACTTTCTCTAACACGTATGTAGTTGGTAGAGATGCTATTGCATTCCACCCAAAAATTTGAAACCAAGATTTCACAGAAATACATGTTTTGATGCCTCTAAATCCAAAACAAGCAAGGTCCATAAGTGTGTGCATCTGTGAAAATCATAACTCAAAAACGAAAAGTCAGGTAAGTATTAAACTTGGTATTTAAGTTCAGTATGCTCCAAATATGCAACACAAAGATTGTCAAGAAAGTCCCCTCACCCCCACTACCCTTTACATGAAGCATTTTTCAAAAATTTTGATTTTATAAAAAGTATCTAACAATTTTCATCAAAGTACCATATATTACACATATTTACATGACAAATAAAATAAGAATATCCTGTGAGGTCCTCTTCATTTGGAAGGAATTTTGTATAATCTTGTATAACTGGTAAATGTTAAGGGATAGATGAAAAGACACTACACAAAAAACGTGCATCTCTTTAAAACACACAATATATTTCAAATAAGTTTTCTGTGGCATAACCTATTTCTGAGATATCCATTATTAATGTTTGAATTGTTCATTACTTGAACCATTCTTTTAAAGTCCTGTCAACATTCAGTTGTTTCACATGATTGCGTGGAAACAGTATGGTTTTAAGGCCAGTATATAGCATTCAGTTGTTAAATATTTGACTGCCGCTGTTCCCTTTGTGTCTATAATGAAATGTGTAATGTAACTATTTCTGCAAAGGTTTAGACAGGTTTTAGTAGAAAAATAAGCTTTAGTAAGAATAGTTTGTATATCCATTAATAAATGATAGAGGGTACAGAAAGTCATGTGGATGATTTGCTTAAGATTTTTTACCTATAGCTTCTACAATGCTCACTGCCTATCTAATGCATCTACCAATCATAGTATTTGGAGTATCACACCCATCTTCGTGTATATCTTTTAATTCTCACAAATGCAGTCTCTCTTTTGCTGTGACTCTGATTAATTTCTATTGCATTTACACGAGTTTCTAAACACTCTTCATTTATTAATGGGTATACAAACTATTCTTACTAAAGCTTATTTTTCTATCTACTACATTTTAATCCAAACAAACCTTTGCAGAAATAGCTACATTACACATTTTGTTATAGATACAAAGAGAACAGCGATAGTCAAATGTTTAACAACTGGACGCTATATGCAGGCCTTAAAATTCCATACTCATGAGAAATAACTGAAAACATACAGAATTTTAAAGGAATGGCTATGTATTAAATAATTCAAACCATTAATAATCGATATCTCAGAAATGACTTATGCTACAAAAAAGTTATTTGAAACAAATTATGGGTTTTAAAGAGATCTACATTTTTTGTGTAGTACATTTTTGTCTATCCTTAGTGTTTACCAGTTATACAAGATTCTTTCCAAATGAAGAGGACTTCACAGGCTATTCCCAGAAAATTCAAAACATACATTTTATTTGTCATGTAAATACCTTTAATGTGATGCTGTTTTTTTGTTTTTCTCACACTCACACCTTTTTTCTAAAACAAGTTGTTTTTTGGGGGGTTTAAGGGGCTTCAAAACATTTACTTCCAATGAAATCTCGACACTGAATATTTATATATGTAGTAAAGAAAGTAAACATTTCAGAAAATCCTCAATTATACACAAGAATTATTACAAAACTTTTACCTCTTTGACATTCCTTCCAACTGAATTTACACAGAAGAATCATGTGGGATAAGATTTTCTTATGATTGAGACTACTTTAAAACGCAACATTTACAAAATTTTCCTTTCTTTTCTAGGTAAAATGAAGTAATGGTATTTTCTTACAGAACATAATTGTGTTGTGTGTAGGAAATGATTACAAATAAAAAAATATTGTGCAATTTCTCTGCAAAACTCACCTTAATGTCATCATAAATACAGAGTGTTTCTGTTGAAGTTGTTTCCACCCAACACTGCTCTTCTTTAATTTCTATTTTAGTTTTAACTTCACTGTCTTTGCTACTTTTATTATATCCCATTGCAGGATCTTCTGAAACAAATTCTCTCTCATTCAGTGAACAAAATTTGGAAACCACAGCCTCTTCTTCAATTAATTCTGTTTTAGTATCTATACCACAGTCACTGTCACTTGTAACAGTTTCACTCTTAACTTTCTTTAAAGAGTCTTTGGAAAAAATCTCTCTCTCATTCTGTGAAAAAAAGTCCTGAAAACAGGACTCCTCTTTTATTTCTTGCTTGATATCCATTTTACTAAAGTTGCTGCATTTTAACAGTTCTGTCCTTAAATTTCAGTAGCAAGTCTGTGGAGAAAGAAACATATTATTAGTAGTACAAAATATTTCCATTAGTTTTGCTTCTAGATAGTTGAAATAGTTGAATTGGACAGACAGTATAAAGAAGTATGAAGTATTGATGGTAATTTGGGGTAATATGTTAAGTACAACATTTTTAACGTTTGAACATCCCATAGCTTGCTTACATATGGTTTGATTAATTTAGATTTAACATGAATTATCATAGAGAAACATGCTTTAACCCTTTATTGTTGGAATTATTCTGCTACGTATGCCACACTTCCTCTAAAACAAAATGGACTATCCATCCATTCAATGCCAAATGTTGCAAGTTCAAGATGCCCGTGGTAAAGGACGGGGAGGGCCCAAGTAAAATAACCAGTATCATGGCACGCTTGGATGCTGATGGGGTTACATTTAACTACAGTTGCATGGATTTTGTTTCTCATATTATATATATATAAAAGGAGAGAAGTTCATGGGCATTTTATTTGTTTTCGACAATAACCGCCTCTAAGAAGTACAGCACTGTAAGTATTTTTCTAATCACTGCTCAGTGCAAATAGTTTTGGGGAGAGAAAAGTCTATAAATGTGTTAAGGGTCAAATTCATAGTCTTGCTTATTTCAAGGAAGTCCTTAAGCAGCAATTTTTAATACACAGATGCTACTCTTTCAGGCGAATAAGGAAATGCTTTTTCACATAAGGAAACTCCGACCTCCGCTTATATGCAATAAGGAGAGCCGACACCATCTTGCATCAACTGTCTACAAGAGAGGTTAATGATAATAGCAATTTCGTAGAGTATATGGAATTACATAATCAAACTGTACTGTGCATTAATAAACTTATTTGCATGATTTGCAAAATTCACTTGAAACGTATAGGGATGCTGAATTTAAGAAGTGATATTGGTTTACCAAAGCTGCTGTTGTAATAATCTAACAAATAAGAGGTTATGAAGTCGCAATGTGAGACATAACATAAAGAAAACATAATGAATAGAATCTAAGTGCTATAACACTGTTCATATGTTTTACCACTTTATTATCCAAAATCCTTAGGTCCCTAGAAAATGAGAATCTGCTGCATTTATTTGGAATCATGTAATAGAATCCTAAAAATAAAATGCAGGAATATTTCTGCAATAAATAAAGTACATCTGTGTAGCGCCTTTCATGATCAAATTTCCTATTTTGTGTAATCGCTACGAGTGCAATAGATCACTTAACAAGTCGTCTTTACCATTAATTCGCAATATATGCTTGGTTATCAATATCTTGAATAGAGGTTTAGCAAATTCGCATGTAAAACCACTGTTAAATCCAAACCTTATAAGTTATTGGCTGCTTTGATTTTCTGTTTACTGCTAGATGATGTAGTAATTGAATTTGTTGGTTTGCTTCCATGCATGCATATACACAGTGTGCAGATTGTTGTAAATACTTCTAGCTAGAAAGTCAGGTTTTCAGTTTCAAAAAGTCTACGAGTGAATACCACTGAAAGTCAGTACTTCACATTGTCTGATTGCTGCATTCTACGATTCTCAGCACCAGTCTTTTAGTTGGTTTATTTTCTGCTCACTGAAATGTTTTTCTTTTGGCATGTTTCCAACATAACTAATGTAGCTGTGTAACCATTACTACAAATCCGTAACTAAATTTACCGTCTACTAAAGTTAACTAATCAATAAATGCACCATTTAAACTTGCAAACTTCTACCAAGTACTCAACAGCTGTTGCGAACAAAACCATAATGAATATGGAAATGGCAACTGGCTAAGCAGTCACCTGTATGTTCATATACATATTCCTTCATGCATCTGAGTGACCGTGAAACAGCTGAACCGTGTTGCCACATGTACTTGGGAATATAAAACTTCATAGCGCTGGGCTATGAGCCTTATACATAGCACCATTATATATATATAGTACCATTTATGTATACCAAATGGTAATAAGTATTTCCTTATTAGTGAAATACTTATTGCTTAAGCATCTCCTTTTCATGTGAGTGACGACTATGAATTTGACCCATTTCTCTGTATACTGCACATACACCACAGATGAGTTTCAGAGTTGTGAATTCTGAAAGGGAATGCTTACGAGAGACAGATTAAACTAAAAACAGGCGTAGTTATATACTATTAACTTATTATTGCTACATAATATCCAGCCTAACTTTGTATTACTAATGAAATACTTATATAATACGTTGTATTTCTAATAACATACAGCCCTCTTGGTACAAAGTAGGTCTTGAGGTGAATGTTGATTCAGATGTTACTGTTTAATGTGCAGAGTTTTTTCTGATATTTAAAATGTATATCCTATACTTCTCACATGCTTCATTTGTATGCAATTTAAAAGCAGTCAGCTTATCATGATGCAGCAGGCCTGTCAATCTGGAGGAATAAAATACAGCTGAAGCAAACCTTAAGTGGCGAGATGGCAAATGATCACACATTGCTTCGTGATGCTTATGAAAGAAACCCCAAAGTTTAACCTTCTGTTACTACATGATATTAATTCTGTAACACATAGATTTAATAAGTTACTAGCAATGTTTTACTTGATTTATTGTCAAGAAGTTAGCGCTGCTACAAGTAGTGTTGTAAACCTTATGTGCACGCATGTACATTCAAAAAAGAAGGCAAGCTGAGTACACTCTGACTACTTGTTTACAACAGCATCATATTCGTCTGGAACAGAGTATAACGATTGTATCACAAGGAAACTTATAAAATGCCTCACATGATTTTTCTGTCATAAAACATGTGGCTATGTGCTTAAAAGAATCCATGAGAGTAGGGGGAAGGGATTTTCAGGAGAGTAATCGCAGTTCCATGATAAGCTGAAGAGGATGGAATGTTCGACAGTCTTTGTTAGTGACAAAAATCAGCAGCTAGTAGTAATGTGGACATAAAGTGTAATGTACAGGAGGGTAATGCAGGACAGTGTAACGGGAAATGGAGAAGGACTGACTATTCTTGAAGCTTTTTTCAAAAACAAACTTTTCAGTATGAATATCATCTTTCCTTTTTAATGGTCAACTTTGATTTCCTTGGGTGTATATACAATACACTAATTAATGAATATTTGACTTTACTATTACTCTGTATAATCCAAGACTGTATTTTACCCGGAACAACAATAATATCAGACTGCTGGAAATCATATGATACACTCCAAGACGAAGGTTTCCAGCACCGTTGAATAAACCACTCCGTGGAATTCGTCAGCAGCTGCGCCACCGGAGAAGTCCACACAGTTAATACACAAAGGCTACAATAAAGAAGAGAGGCTGCACCATCTACTAATACAAGCAGCGAAAGATTATCCACCAAAATTGTAATTTGTTTTACTGTTTTCGTTAAAGTTTGTTATATTAAAATGTTAGTTCCATTAAAAGTTTAATAAAGAAGTTGCTTTACCGTAACAGTGGTAGATAGTTAACCTAAGCTTATATATATAAAAACCCTAACCTTCCGTGAATGCATAAACCTAAGCTCGTATAAGATCCCTCGGCTACGCCCTATGGTCGTTTCGCAGTTGCGGCATTAATTATTCATATGTTGCCAGCATTGCGTTAGAGCTAGCGTATGACATAGAGTGACATCTGCTGGACATATAACACATCATTTTCATCACTGTGGACGACATACTAAGAGCAGAATGTCGCGATACTGTTCCGTATCTGTCAATTGGCCCGCGATATCTATACTAATAACACTCATGCTATCGAGGGCCCTAAGCCGCAAGGCGTGCCCCAACGTTGAGGGCCAAGCAGCACAGCTTAGCCGAGGGAGTAGAACAGTTGCGATGGACACAAATGCGAAGCGACGAACGGGCGTAGCCGTAGGATCTGCTCAACTATAACTCGAATAATTCACGCTAATGAATACTTTTACCTTTTATTGTCGTGGTGGGTACTCCATAACCCCGATTTTGTAAGTAAAACAATTTCATGCTCACATACTGAATCAGAAGCTGTTATTGACATATACGAAACTTTAAACATCAGAGTTACAATCATTGTTCAGTTACCATACAGATTCATTTTCACTTGAGTATATTAGTTGTTTATATCGGAGGTGGAGGGAGCACCAAAGCAGCAGAGTAATCCTTCTGTTGTGAAATTTGTGTTCATTTTCTTGTGTGTACCCGAGCGTAATCGTAGTGTGTAGCATACCTACATAGGAACAAAGTCCATAGTTTCAACTGCGCGAATTAACTTGACGCAAGATTTGTGTAGTACCGAATGGTGACTTATACAGCAAATGTTTTAAGTTTATTTGCAAGGTCCCGCCTGAGGCTAAATGTCACGAATATATTTTAATAAATCAGAAGGAACTATAGCAACACTTCATTTTACTTACAGTAATGAAATATATTCTAACTCAAATACTCTCTCGGCACATTTCACCGCTGTTTGAAAGGAAGGGTAGAACAACATAACCAGTTGGACATAAGAGGCACAGAAATTACAGTAAAGTAAATATTGAGCAATAAAGCTGTTTAAATATAGGTTAGGTTGCTCTTCCAAAGAGTTTAATCTCCGAAGACCACTACCAAAGCACCTACGACCAAAAGCCATGGATGTATATAACAACTGGATTTCCTACTTTAAATTAGGATTGCGAGCCGTCGTCTGTTAGCTCTGCCGCCATGCTGGACGAACCATCACTGAGTGCGATAATGAATCGTATAGTTACTTATGTTTTAGAACATCACAGTCCAACGCTTTTGGTAATGCTTTAATAAATAAATGTACACAGTAACATCAGTATAATTGCGACTGAGGAGGTATTAAACCAAGTCCGCCGGTTTTTCTTGAAATTTTAATAACTTCTCCTTAACTTTAGGAAAACCTCATGTATATTTACGACTGAGGAAATATTAAACCTAGTCCGTCGTTTTTTTCTTGTATTTACCACAATAACCTCTCATCAACTTACGAAATTACACGCATACTTTACAGTTTGCAACCATTCCTTCGATTTGGGTTCACTGACAGTACCACTGTAAGTGTGTAGAAAAAGCCACAACAATCACGCAACAAAACTGCGCTATGCCCTCAGTAGTTTATGGGCAAAAATAACTCAACTACGTCCTTGGCATGTAACAATATAGCAAATACAAGTAAACCAAAGCAGGAGATCACACAACTGATCCAGGTGGTCAAGCTGCTATTGTAAGATTCTTCAACAAAACAAATTTTCTTACCAAGAAGGAATCCGCTCCCTGTATCACAGCTTAGGACAACCACGTGGTATGATCTTTCAATAACTCAGCTACACATATGCCTATGCAACTCTTAGAGATGACCAGAAAGTTTAAATTCCACGTTCTTTAAGTTTTAGGTTTCGCCCAAAATGAATTAGGTAGGTGCTTTAAAACTAATTTAAATATTCTTTCGTAACAAGCTGTAAACAATACTGTTATGCCACAATTCTAAACAAAGAATTATTCATTCTTTATATATGCATTCATTCCCCATACCAACTTATTGCTATTGTAAAAAAAGAATTTATTTATTATCATAAGCCTGCCCAGAGTTGGTAATTAATGCCTCTGCCCTCCCAAACGCTATAGAATTATTAGATAAAACACTTATCTAATTGTAGGTAGAGAGTAAAATCGGATTTAACTATGAATTAAAATTACTGTAATTGTTTACATAGAAAGCTAAGTCTAGTTTTACTGAATACCTGTTCAATAATACTTATGTTATGATTGAATTTATTAGCAAAGAATGTATGGAAATAAGTGGTATGCGTTTTCTATAACATAATTTTAATGGTTGTTTAGTGAATTCCTTAATCTAATGGTGGTATTGATGTTGATGAGTATAAAGTTTTCTAGACAGTTAAAAAAAATGTGTGTGCAAAAGTATGTATTAACTGTTTCATATCATATTCCTAAGTTCATCCAAATAATAAAATAGAACGCCAAGTAAAAAACCTATATAAAGGCAGTTTGAATTAGTTTAGAATTACAAAACAGTATATATATATATATATATATATATATATATATATATATATATATTGACAACGTTTATCCATTGTGGTGTTTACGAACCTGTAAAAACTTACACTTTTATCTACAGACCTTTGGATGCTATTACATCCATTTGCAACACAGTAGATTCCCATTATTTGGCCTTATATTCTATTAAAATATACTATAATCATATACCGCACAATAGAATGTAACCGTCCAACATGGGGTCCCCCGTGTAGACGACGGTTCGATTTTATTCACAAGAACCCTGTTTCGCGATTTCTGCAATATATAGGGGAACGGCGGATAGTATGGGCCCCTTAAGGAAAAAGGTGTATAACATTTATACGTTTGCTTAAAAATAAGTCATAGCTATATAAAATCTTTCTTTAAACACTTTTTTACAAATATGGTTTGAAAAAATTAAACCCAAGGTAAACACACACATACACTAAGGGTTTAAAGAAGTCTTATATTTGGAGATAGCGGAAAAAAGGTCGGGTAGTATGGGCCATATAAAGAATACGGGATTTTAAATTAAATAACACAAGTTTGCGGCATAATAACATACATAATGTTTATTTATCAACGTATAATATGATTTAAAATAAAAAAGTGAAAATTAAAGGCACAAAAGTTTTTTTATAAGTGTTTACAAAAATGCAATGTATGTTTTTGTGAACAAAAATGACTTTTAAAATGAAATTATAACCTTCATGAAAAAAGAAGAATAAGGTTTTAACTAGGCTTCATCAGCGGCTATTGTTTATACAGTAATCACAATAATAATACAAAGCATCTTCAATTACAGCACAAAGTTCATGAACCCACCCCTCACATGCTTTGCACTGGATGCAGTTTTCTACAAAACTTTCACCACACACAATGCATTCCACATTGTCACATGTTGCATCTTCTGTGGATGTACCTGGCTTTGGATTTTTATAATCTATGTTCTTGATTGTCTTTTCCTTATTTCCTTCCAGTTTGGTTTTTTTCTCAATTTTGATTTCAGGCCTAACTCTGTCTAACCTCTCCTGTTGTTTTTCAAATTTCAACTGTCTTCTAAACTCTTTTGCAGCTTCTTTTTCAAGCTCCTTATTTTTCTTTTCAATCAAATGTTCTTTAATGGGTGTTGAGGTAAGTATTTCACTTCTCTCTACTTTTCTTTTTCGGCTTGTTAACCTCTTTTCAGCACAGGAGGGCAAAGGAGATATCTTTTTCAAAACGCTGGAAAAGCTAGGTTGTGAAGATTCAGCAAGTTCTGTAGTGGGTGGAATAGGTGTTGGATCAGTTGAAGGGGCGGTTCCCGAAGTAGTGGCAGCAGCATCAGCAGTGGTCTCAATGGTTGATGGATGTTCTATATTGGTAAGGGCACTGCCCATAAAATCCAAATCAGTGAAAATGTGTGGATCAAATGGGTAGATTCCTGTGCATTTGAAGCCGCTTTCCGCTATATCTAGGCGACACACTTGCTTGTAGGCATCTGCAACTAGGCTTGCGATGTCGTAGTCATTGATTCTAGCCCCAGGGTTTGACCTCATCCACAAACTGCAAGCATGATTGTAGCAGTTTTTGAAAGGTTTCATAAAGGAGCGGTCTACCTCCATGCCAAAAGCATGAATCCCCCGAAACTTTAAGCGAAACTTATTCCTAGTTCTCCAATGTAAAATAAAAGGCGTTAGGTTTTCCTGGAATACTTAATAAGGTTTATTAATCATTGTGACGCATATTGCACGGAAGTACAGAATTATAAAAATACACTGCAATGTTCCACATAAATCTATATCAGGCGCTTTTGTGTTGTTGTGCTTCATATTAGTAGAGAAATAGTTTCATTACACTTATGTTACATACAAGGGGAATTCAGGTATTAGAATCTACAGTTAGGTATTGGTATATTATACGGAGGGTTGCCCCACTTAAGCTTGGGAGACTTTGAATCGCCCTCCCACTCTGACATTGGTCAAACTGCTTATGCTTATTATTGCATCAGCTCACTGCGAGTGCCAGCTGTCTACTGGGCCAGTCTGAGACAAAATGTACTCGTAATGGCTTCAACAATCGCTGACTTGCGGCAGGGATACATTGTTGGGCTTTCCGTTGCCGTTTACAGCCATTCAATGATAATGGAAAGGCGCAAACAAAAAGATCTTACCATAAGTAAGTCCTGTGTGGGGCGTATAACACAGCTGCATAAAAAGCAGTAGTAGCAAAGGTGAGTGCAACAATGACTCAAGAAAACCCACCAACTCAAAGAATCATTGGAATATCCAAAGAGACCGTCTATTGGATAATACACAGCAATGTGGGTCTAGAACGCCGACATAAAGCACGTGGACAGGCCTTGAAAGCGTCCGGCACATCAGAGAACGCTTCACCAACGCAAGAAAACTCTATGAACGCCACCTCGCAGGGGAAAAGTGGCAATGGGTGATTTCTTTAGATGAAGCATGGGTTTATCTAGTGACACAAAAACACCCGAGCCATTTATTACCATCAAGTGGGCCAAAAGGGGCGTTCCTACTTTATTCGGGAGAACAAGGAAACGTTTTCCAAGGGATTCATGGTGGTTGCAGGTTATTGCTCTCAGGAGAAACTCGCATTCACAGAGTTGCCAACAATGTAAACATTAATTCAGCCTACTATCAAAGAAATGTTATGAACTCAATTTTTGATGAAGAGATTCGTCGGTTGTATGGTGAGGATGCCCCAAATGTTTGTATCCACATGGATAAAGCATCCAGTCACACTTATCGGTTTTCCCAGCATTACTACCACTGGAAAGCCATGCAAATGTTTGTTAGTGTCATACCATTTAAAAGGATCCCTGTGAAGTCACCAGATGCCTCGCCAACGGATTTTTGCGGATTTGGTCTGCTGAAACAGCGCCTTGCTTCTCGGCGTCCCACCACAATTGAAGTATTCTGGAAAGTCTGCCAGGAACAATGAGCTAACATTCCCCTTCCTGTTCTTAGACGCAGCCCTCTTCAATGGAAATTGCGCTGAAGAGCAATAGTTAAACCCCGTGGAAATCACAATGAACACGATAGGTGATGGCGAAAGGGAATCTCGCCATGAAAAAACATAAGCTACAACGTTCGAGCTTAAGTGGGGCAACCCTCGTATTGGCCCTGAAATTCCATATTCTGTTTATCACATCACGAGAAACAACTGAATAACAATAGCACTTTGAAAAAATGACAAATCATTGAATAGTTAAAACCAATGATAACAGATTCTCGGAAATGGCTGATGCCATAAAATAAGTTATCTGAAATAAATTTTGTGTTTGAAACAGATCCATATTTGTTGTGCAATAGGTTTTGTCTATCGCTTATGATTTACCTTTTATACAAAATTCCTTCCGAATAAGAGGACTTTACAGACTAAAGGCTGATTCACAACCAACGAGAACGGGAAGGTTGAAATGCATGTATTCAGGTGGGAGCGTTCACAATCGACGGAAAACCTTGCCGGGTCCCAGGGACGGGAAAGAAGACTTGCCCAAATCAGGGGCATCATTTCAGGGTATAGGGGGTTAATTGCTCCCAAGTTATGAGAAATAATTAGGTTATTAGGAAATAATTAGGTTTTTATTGCCCTAAGAAAAATTACTATAGCTGTGGTTTTAACACAAATATTTCGCATTTAAAAGATAAAAGACTATTTTCTTTTAAGTTAAATGCGTCGTTAAAATTCACATAAAATTCGGACAACTGCTTCAGAGTCTTGCCCTCCCCCAATTAGAAACTGAAATGAGGATCCTGGTCCAACTTTTAACTCGCTCGTTTTCGTTCCCGGGCACGGCATATTAGATCCACATCGTGCATATTAAACTGTTCAATGTGGAGATCATTCTAGGCGGTCGTGATATGAAATACAGTGGCTCTATTATAAAAACAGTGTGGCCATTGGAGTGGACATGCCCAACTCCCGCTATGAGGATTCCAAGCAACGACATTACTCTTACGGAGGCTAACCGAAATTTGCCGTCAAATTATTTGCACTTCCTATATGTTGATCTAAAAGATACGATCCTTAATCGGCAACTAGGCTAGGTATGTTTCCACGATTACGAATTTTTCGTCCAAACAATATGTTTATGCAATTTGACAGTAGTGTTGTACTTTTATTTTACTGCCTCTACCCGTAACCCTAGGTAAAGTAAGTGTATTATTGGTCCAAAAATTCCATATGGAGATTTTAATGGATATTCACGTTTTGAGATCCCCTGAATCAATGAGGCAGTTTTAGAATAAGATCCGCGCGCCTGTCTGTGAGCAGCGTACCTCAAAAGAGAAAAGTTGCAGATATAGGCAAATCTTATATTTAGGTAAGGGGAAGAGTGTCACTGAATTATCCAACCCAAAACTACACATGCTTATTTTTAACATTGTGTTTCTCTACAAATTAGAGTGTAGAGTTAATCTCACATTTACGAGCTTTATATAATGTAACAGAAACACATAAATATTTTACTTCGATAATAATGCCATCAATTCCCAGGATCATATAATTGTAACTGTTGTGCAGGAACTTTTAATGCCAGTTAGTCTACTAACATGAGACTATTGTTTTAGGCACACTTAAAAACCATTGATCTGGTCTAGCTTTGACACCGCGACCTAAGCTCAGAAATCCAATACCTTAACCAGCTGAGCTACCCACATCAAAGCATAATACAAGAGGAGGGTTCTGTGAGCTCACTTGACAAAATGCAATTTGGGAGTTTATGATTTTGAGTGGCTGGTTTCTTAATTGGGACAAAAAAGTAAAATCTTATGCAAGGTCCGTGAATTTTTAAGGGGTATATTTGAAATCACAAAGATAATTCTAATCGGTTTTATTTTAAATTCTGAACAAACACTACGTGATCAAAAGTATCCGGAAACCTGGCTGAAAATGACGTACAAGCTCGTGGCGCCCTCCATCGGTAATGCTGGAAGTCAATAGGATGCTGGGCCATCCTTAGCCTTGATGACAGAGTTCACTCTCGCAGGCATACTTTCAATCAGTTGCTGGAGGGTTTCTTGGTGAATGGCAGCTCATTCTTCACGGAGTGCGAAACTGAGGAGAGGTATTGATGTAGGTTGGCGAGGCCTGCCACGAAGTAGGCGGTCCAAAACATTCCAAAGGTGTTCTATAGCATTCAAGTCAGGACTCTGTGCAGGCCAGTCCATTACAGGGATGTTATTGTCGTTTAACCACTCCGCCACATCCCGTGCAGTATGAAAACGTGCTCGATCGTGTTGAAAGATGAAATCGCTGTCCCCGAATTCCTCTTCAACAGCGGGAAGCAAGAAAGTGCTTAAAATATCAATGTATCTGCGCTGTGATCGTGCCACGCAAGACAACAAGGTGTACAAGTCCCCTCCAGGTAAAACACGATCACACCATAACACCACCACCTCTGAATTTCACTGTTGGCACTACACACGCTGGCAGATGACGTTCACCGGACATTTGCCATACCCACACCCTGCCATCGGATCGCCACATTGTGTACCGTGATTCGTCACTCCACACAACGTTTTGCCACTGTTTAATCGTGTAATGTTGACGCTCCTTAAACCAAGCGAGACGTCGTTTGGCATTTTCCTGCGTGATGTGTGGCTTATGAGCAGCCGCACGATCATGGAATCCAAGGTTTCTCACCTCACGCCTGTCATAGTACTTGGAGTGGATCCTGATGCACTGGAATTCCTGTGTGATGGTCTAGATAGATGTTTGCCTATTACTCTTTACGACCCTCTTCAAATGTCGGCGCTCTGTTAGTCAACAGACGAGGTCGGCCTGTACGCTTTTGTGCTGTACATGTCCCTTCACGTTTCCACTTCACTATCACATCAGAAACAGTGGACCTAGGGATTTTTAGGAGTGAGGAAATCTCGCGTACGGACTTCTGACACAAGTGACACCCAATCACTTGACCATGTTCGAAGTCCGTGAGTTGCACGGAGCGTCCCATTCTGCTGTTTTACGATGTCTGACTACTGAGGTCGCGTATAATGAGTACCAGGCAGTAGGTGGCAGCACAATGTACCTAAGATAAAAAACGTGTGCTTGTGGGGGTGTCCGGATACTTTTGGTCACATAGTGTACATAGCAAGATACAACCAAGAGTACACCTTAAGTGCATTGGCAAAGAAAATTCCATTCCCTAGTAAGAGAATTGCTAATGGTACCCGTGTTTGCTATGATGACGCTAGGAACCATAGCCGTTAAAGAGCGTCCATAATTAAAAGCTCAATTTCAATTATTTCAGAGCAAACAGCCCAACTTCTGCGATTTTGCATTTTCAAGCTTCACAACAGTTTTTGGACAATTCCCAAATATGTCAACATTCATGCAAAATTTTGAAGGTATACTGCACACGAGATGGATAATAAAAATACACAGTCTGGTGTAATGACGAGTAGCATTGCAATAACAAGAGGTGTAAGTGCAGTAAATTTAATATTCCAGTATCTTTTCAGAATAGCTGTAGAGTCAAGTGAAATTCAAATAAATTTTCAATTTCAAATTTCTTTAAATCCTATTTGTATTCCTTAAATGGCCAACGAAACAGCTAGCTTAACATTTGAATTCTTTGCAAAGCTTCAGTTTCATAACGTGCTAATATATTGAATGCAGTGATAAATACCTCGGTTTCAACGCAAAAATAATGGAGCATGAAGAACTAATATATAGTTTCCGACTTCTATACAGGGTGGACCATTTAAGGGAGACTGTACATCTCCAAAACTAAGCGTTATAGAAAGAAATGTGTTAAATAAAGTTGCTTGAAATTATGGTGGAAAGTAAATGCCATTAGTCATGTTTTATTGGGAAGACGTTGTGATGGTCATTTGTAACCTAATTGTAGGTTCCCATTTTAAAAGCTTAGCTTTCCTAACCTCAGATCCTGACACCCACAGATCCACTGAGTGCTGTTATTCTAGTGAGAGGACGACGACGACATATTAGCGGGCTGAGGGCAACCCGAAGATTTGTTAGGCGTGTACGTGCCCTAATTAGGGCTTAACACGTAGTGACGGGATATGGGGGTTGTAGGGTGGCGGTTGAGGTTTTTGTAGGGGAGAAAAAGGAGGTAACAAATTTTGTTCAACGGTTGCCGGTCATGGTGCAACGGCCCTTGTGAACCGCTGGTGTTAGTAATTATGCATTTTTAAAGTGTAGGGGTAGTAATTTTGAAGTCCAAACTACTCTTGAAGGGATTGTATAGGAGCTCAGTCTTAGCTGCTGGTGAGAGGGTCATCTGTGGTTTGTTTGTATGCAACCCAAACCTGGCCTCAAAAACAGTGGCAACAGCTACAAAGAGCAGCAAAACCCGGTAGAAATTAACAAAGAACAACAAATAACTTTCTATCGAATTCTGACGTTGGCTAAACTGCATTATGTTGGCTAAATTGTAAGTAGGTGAAAAAGTATCATCGGTCAGTTAAAAACAAATGAAATCCAAATGCGCAAAATCGACTTTCACTTTATGATCGATATAATCATCGATATGCATTCGCGTTCTCGTTATCGGGCTGTTATGAACCAAAATCTTATGTATACTGCAGTGCTTTGCGTCCTTGCTTGGGCGGTTGTGAACCAGCCTTATTCCTAGAAAATGTTACTCAAGATATATATTTGCCATGTAAATAACTTAAGTATATGGTATTTTAATCATGTTCTTAGAGTCATTTTTGAGAACATAAAAAGTGTGGAACATTTCCCAATGTAAATGGTAGTTTGGGGAATGGGAGTTTTCTTGAAAATCTTCATGTTGCATCTTTGGAAGAAAATGAACTTAAATATCATATGTGGTATTTATCCCAGTTATCATTTTTGAGTTATGCTTTTCACACATCACACACGCACACACACATGGACCATATTATAAAGACGTTTGATATATTACATTCACGTGACTTTCTCTAGCCATTCTTCTACTAACTATTCTTACAAAAGCTTATTCTTTTGTTCTGCTTCAAGTTAATCGAGATAAACTATTACAGAGATTGTTTTATTAATACACAATTTCTCTGTTGGTACCTACAAGGGAAAAGCAGTAGGCTTGAGCAATACTAATAATTTTTTTTCAGAGCGGTTCGCCATGAAGTTCCGTTCTCTTTGTATGACTGCTTTATTTATGGACGCCCTTTAACTACTATGGTTCTTAGTGTACCATTCTATAATGGGCGTGAAAGATTGGGAATTTTATTCAGACGCCTCTTTATCAGGCTTAAAGTTCTTTTACATGCCTCTACGACACGGAACAACCGGCTTCCCTTCCTAAGGAAGCCATAATAAGGATTTTTATACCCGAAAAAAATCCATCGCCCTCCGCGGAAATTTGTACCCGCGACCTCGGGAACGAGAGGTTGGCATAAAAGTTTTTCATGTCAAGGTAGTTTGGGGCAATGGGATTTTCGGAAACCGTTCGTATCCATGCAATACACTGAACTTAAAAACAAGCTTGCTATGTATGGCATTCAATCTCTGTTGTAGTTATTATTATTGGTAGTGGTGGTAGTACTAGCTCTTTTTACCGGCAGGGGAAAATCATAGAGACGCCAACTTGGCGAGTTGGATTTCCACAAACTAAGAAAGCACTGCCATCTCCACATACCATTTTGGAACTGCTGGTGGCATTATTTCAAAATGGCAGCCGTCTATTTTGTCACTATCTACTGGTTTGTTTCATCCTTTTATTTAGTCTTCATTATTATGTTTGCAAGGGTCTTCACTACATTCCATTATTCATGACTTCTAGTAATAACTGCCCCTAAGTTATCTAGGCTTACTACTAATTCCAGTTTTCGAAAAGCCCCATTTCTTTGCATCTCCCATCTTTCACAGTGAAAAAACCTGTGTTCCACTGTATCGTTTTCTGCGCAATAATTAGATTTCTCATCGTTAGCTTTCCCTATCCTCTTTGCATAACATTTGAATTTTACGTGAGCTGTCAGTACCTGAGTCAGGAAGTAATCTACTTGCCGGTGTTTACAACTAAACCGCATATTGTCTGGGATAATTTTCTTTGTCCACTGTCATATCTCAATAACTTGCTTCCATCTTCTTTGCCATTGTTCGTTTATATATTTCTTAATATCCCGCTTTCCCTCCGCGGAGATTGCAACTCCTTTCTCATGTATAAGTCTCCTTTCCTCCTCTAATACATCTAGTGGTAGTAGTGATAGCGGCAGCAACGGTACTGTTTAGCGAGCTTCAAAACTCATAATTATGGAGAAATCTTAATATCGAAATTTGAGTGGAGTACAGTAATTTCAAAGCAGTAATAACAGAATTTTCAGAAATGACTGATGTCACAAGAAAGAGCTATTTGAAATACGTGTGTGTTTTAAAGAGATCTACGTTTTTGTGCTGTACGAAATTTAGCATAAACATACGTTTTATTTTTTATGTACATTTTTAAATAAACACTTTAAACAAAACTGACGAGCCAATTTGCGAAAATCAAAAATATCGCAAGGTTTTCCATGTAAAGGTTCATGTCACTTTAGAATATAATGAATCTAAATACCAAGATTGTTAATTATACATTTGCTTTTGACTTATGCTGTTCACACACACACACACACACACACACACACACGCATGGAACTTTTTTCTAAACACCTGATGTGTTATATTCACATGACCTTCTCTAGATACCCGCTATCATGTATTTTTGTATGGTTTCTGCATAAGCTTCTTTTTCTATCTACTCATATGTAATTCAGATAAACTTTTCATAAATAGCTTCATTGCATATTTTGTTATAGTAAACGTTTAAAAACTGGTCACTATATAGGTACTGTCTTTGAAATTGTTATTATCTCTCCATGCCATCACAGAAACAACTGAAGGTTGGCAGTCTTTCAAACAATGAAATAAGTATTGAACAATTCAAACCAATAACAGCGGATATCTCAGAAATGGCTGATGTCACAAAAACGTTATTTGAATAGTTGTGTTTTAAACATATCTACATGTTCTGATATTACATTTGCCTATATCCTTAAGTTTGTCACTTTTAGAAAATTATACAACACTTCTATCGAATGAAGAGGACTTTAAAGCCTATTCCTACAAAATTCGAAATGTTTATTTTATTGCTCACTTAAACAATTTAAATATATGTTTTAATCAAAACCGTTACAGCCATTTTTGAGAAAATAAAAACGATTTGCAAAAGTTTCCATGTAAAGGGTAGTTTTAGGTGAGGAGATTTCCTTGAAAATCTCCGAGTCGAATCTTTAGAAGATTCTGAACTTAAATATTAGGTTTGGTATTCATCCAACATTTCATTTTTGTGTTATGCTGTTCATTTACATGCACATATACACGCGCGCGCGGTCCTTTTTCTAAAACACCACAACCAACCCGCTTGCTGCGGTGCATGTGCTTGAACACGGCACTGTGCTGACACAGTGCCTGCTGCGCAGTGGAAGCGATCGGTTCCTCCTCTGTAGCAGTGCAGTGGTGGTCAGTACAGATGCGTGCGGCATCTATGATTGCAATGTTTGGTTCGACCTATTTGTGCGAAGCCTTATGAAACGTAATAAAGGGAATCAGAAGGCCAGCATCAGTGGTCATAACTTAAGGTGTGCATTAAGTGTTTCGAGTTGTGTTTAATTGTCTCCAAATGTGGCGAATGTTTTGAAACTCAAAAGATGTCAGAAAGCAAGAGTGTCTACCGAGAAGAACTGAATATTTATTCCCTTCTTTAAGCACCTGCAAAATATCTTCGTTGTAGCTTATGCTTTAGTTCCTGCATTTTGTAATAACGCCGCTTTCAGATTCCGATGCTGATATTTGCAGTTCTTGTACGTCCCGTTCGTACGTACCACACTCTGGTAATTATGATTCTGTGTGGTACATTTGTGAATGGCTTAATAGAAACAACAGCGGTCAAAGCGGATGGAATTTCACCTTTTCTTTGCGGAACCGCCAGAAAGTGCTTTTTTTCTGCAAAGCCAGTTGTCGTTTAAAGCAGTCAAGTAGGGAACCCCATCAGGTTTTGTACCCCGGTATCTGAAAGAAAACCGCTTAAAAGTATTTTATTTCCTTTTTTTAAAGATAGCAAGCGGAATTTTATTCACAGAATTATTTATGAGTATTTTCACGGTAAATTGTGGAAAACCAACTTTTCCGTCTAGGAGCCATGGATGGCATATATATTAGTATATGAATGCCACCTAATTGAGATTCAAACTACTTCAATTAAAAAAGAATATTTTCTCTGCGATTCTTCTACCAGTGATGAATATGGATTGCTGTGTAAAGTATGTAGCTTTAGGAACGTGTGCTAAATCCAATGTATTTCAAAGTTCATACCACAGAAGACGTTTAGCTAAAGTCGCTTGATTATCCCAGACAGTTGCGCACTGGTAAACCAATGTCATGTGTATTGCTAGGCGACAAGGCATTTGTAACATCAACACTTTATACTAAACGATATCTGATGGAAGAAGCACTTTTCTATCGCTTAAGCAGAGCAAGGCGCATACTGGAATATACTTTTGTAATTTTAGCAAGAAAGTGGCGAATATTCTACAGAAGCTTATATGTTGGTTTAAAAACGTTCTAAGAAAGTAGTATGTATTCTACATAATGTTGTAGCAAACAAAATGGCATCCGTTTTGAAGATGCAATATATGGACCTTCCTTCGGTAGCGTTTCTCCACAGGCACAAGTAATGGAATGTAACCGTAATATTATTTTGCGAATTATTTTACACCATTACAAGGATAGATTCTTTGACAATACGATGAAGTGCAAAGAGACAGACAATAAATATATACTTATCTAATGTTATTTTGTCCCTCATCTCAAAACTATTCCAGTTGTCGAGCAATCCGCATACTTACCAACATTTTCTCTTAACGCTTCTGTTACGATTTTCCGCACTAAAAGTGGAAGTGTCACATAACGGCGGACTTCTTACGCTTCGACAATGAGTTTCACTGCATCAATATTTATTACAATACGACTGCATCCACACAACATAAACGCTAACTGCCTACTAAATTGTGGTGCGCGTAAATAAGTTCTTTAAAATGTCTTTCTTCGTACCAGTAGTCAAGTCGGATGAAAAAATCGACACTGTTCCATCCTTTTTGTCGATCCCGATCCCAATGTTTTGCAGCTCAACTGCTTCAATGCATTAAAACGTGTGGTGGCTATTGTGGCCGATAGATTAGTAAGCGCTCGACTGTCAGTCGAGTACGTGTGCCCCCTTAGACGTTTGCATTACCATTGATAATTATGCCTTCAAACGACGGTGACCAAGTGTTTGCATGTATACCACTTCTCACGTTCGGCGCCACCGTAAGTGAGAAATTTTGGTATAAAGAACGTAATATGATTGCAGATAACAGAACTGTACATGCTTGGAGGAAAGCCGACCACAATGCGAAAGAAAATTTAATATCTCGAGTCCAGATGGGCCAAATTACAGAAGATCTCCAGTTTAAAGGACCCACACAGACGTCCCTGATGAATCAAATTAGCCTGTCGAAGATGTCCAGAGTAGCGACTTCCTTACACAGAATGTCCGAGACGAAACTAAAAAAATGAATCGTCTAAGGGACCATGAAAGGCGGCCCTAATGAGCGAACAGTCTTGTCAAGTGAGCATGAGAGCGTATTCGTCTTAGGTAACCTTTCGGAGATGGAAGAAGAAATCAGTCGAGATCTACTTGCCGGAAGGTTTTTAAACACTTTTGCGTACTGTTTTATCACGGGATGAAATATCGATTCCAGACGTTCTGCGAATCAAAACCATAGAGGAATAAGAACCAATAAAAGACGCAAACTGAATGGCTGCTAACACATTCACGGAAAACACCGTCACCGGCGAGGAGTCAGATTCACTTTGAAAACAGCTAACGAAGTCCTGGGCGAACTTCCATCTGGTGGACCACTGCCTGAAAGTCTGGAAACTACATTTTATTGTATTACCACCAGCCGTGAAAGTCTTAGTATTCTAATACCTGTATAAGCACCCGAAGTGATAAAAGATGGTAAAGAAAATATCATGTAATATTGATACTTCCAACAGGATATCTTAACACAACGTAATCCCAAAATTTTTAAATTTTCGATGTCTTTATATTATAGTTATAACCTATAATTTCATACTACACATTTGTTTCTATTTTATCAACAATTTTAAAGCCACTAATTGGTATTTAATGCGCCCTTCACTATTTAGGTAAACCATCATATTCAACTTAAAATCAGTTTTTCTCTATTCATTGTTTTCAGCGCTTTTCCTTATTAAAATGCTTCTTGGACCACAGTTTATGCCTTAGAAGCTTGAAAGTTTGAGAATAGCTTCAGGAGTAATGGATTTAAAACTCATTGTGTACGAATTAAAGAATATTAAATAGTTCACTTGAAATTAATATTCTTCAACTTGCATTGAAAAAGTTTAAAAATTCAATAACATAAATACTACAATTTTTTCTCTTAAACTAATTAAAATAAGAAATATGCACAACAGTGTGTGAAAGTTTCCATATTTAGCTCAAATTAAAATTTGGAAGTGATACGATAAACCATGGAGATCAAAGAACATTTTATATTACCATACCAAAAGTGATTAACCCTCTACAGGGAGAATGTATCTAACAGACATGGTAGCACAAAAACATGCAAATATTGCTTTTTTGGAAAAGTGGTACATTAATATTACCGGTCCAATCCATGCAACATTTTAGAATTTGAACATAACGATCTTTGATGTTTGTTTTATATATTGTAGTATATCAATTCCCTTTATGTTAATATGTACACGCCACAATATAAGACTATGTGCATTGTTATTATGGCTTTCAGAAGCACTTGAATTGTTAGCCTTCAGACTGACGGACATTTAAAAACATATCCTTTTGTGAAACATCCTTTGTTTGCCGGAAACATCTAAAGTATCACAGAGAAGATAAAAGACTCGCGGTTCATGGGAGGTTGTGCAAATAGTTACTTTGAATTTGAAAGTAGCATAAAGAAACTGTATTTCATCGCTAAATATAGACCTTTATTTTTGTTGCATTTTTATCTTTTGGAAAAAATATGGTATATTAATACATACATGTTAAGTCCGTTGTCTGTAATAATATAGATGCTACACTCAAAAGGAAATTTCTCATAAGACTCAGTATCACTTGAAACGCGCACCTCAAGGCCCACGTGCAGTGACGAAACACAGACCTAGTGTGAATGACGAACTGTGGAGATGAGTCAGCCACACCAGTTAAGATCAGTTCCTATGCCTAAAATTAAAGAAAATAAACTGTGAAATACCTTATGGTGTTGTAATCGCTTCGGACTGGAAAGATATTCTAAGAAAGTGGGTAAGAGAAAAGTAACAGAAAGTATGTGTATAAAAGTTTCTCGTTTTGTAATAGGTGATGCTATTTTATAACTTTCAGTGTTCGGATTTTCAAAATGAAAATCAAATCAGATGAGACAGACACGCAATCAGTCGGACAACTTAAATGTTCCACTTAAGAAGAATGCGCTTGTACAAGCATGAGGAGGTCCGGTGAAAAGGAATGCGTACCTGTTGAAGATACGGTGAGTATATTAAATACAGGATGTATGTTTATTGGTGTCATATATTTGGGGAAGGTGTTCCTGACATCAAAACAGGAAAAAGGTCCATATGTACATGGGTCTCAACAGTTTCGTTGTTATAGGTCAAAGAAGACGTATTTCATGAGTGAACAGACGGATATGCAGTACATATATAGCCGTACAGACGGCAATGCAGCACGAGCACGTGAACTTTATGCAGAAAGGTACCCTGACAGGCATTACCGTGTGCAAGAACATTCGCACGAATTCACCAACGCTTGAGAGAGAATGGCGCATTTGAGAGGAGTACTAGGGATTTCGGGAGACCAAGAGCGGTACAAGGCATTGAGCTTGAAGAACGAGTTCTTCGTGCCGTGGATGCAGACCCATCACAAAGCACAAGATATATGGCTGTAAGGGAAAGAGTTAGTCATATGACTATCTGGAGAATTCTGCATGAAAATCTTCTGTACCCGTATCACCTTCAACGTGTGCAAGGATTAAATGAGGGGGACTTTGAGGCAAGAAGACGCTTCTGTCAACAAATGTTACAGCAGAGCGCTGTGTTCATAAATTTCCTAGCCTGTATCTTATTCACGGATGAGGCTGGTTTTACTCGCGACGGCATCTTCAATTTTCATTACACTCATAACTGGGCATTTGAAAATCCCAATGAAGTACGACAGGACAACCATTAACAAAGGTTCTCTCTCAACGTTTGGGGTGGAATCATTCATGATCACCTTAATGATCCCTACTTGTTCCCTCCGCGTCTGAATGGACAAAACTATCTCCAGTTTCTCAGATGTGAGTTGCATTAGTTTACTGATAATGTGCCTCTAGACATCATCCAATGAATGTGGTTTTATACGATGGTGCTTCAGCTCATTTCAGTATGATAGTTCGTAAGTTATAGAATGATTAATTTCCGCAAAGATGGATGGTCGAGGGGGGCCCATTGCATGGCCTGCTCGATCGCCTGATTTGAATCCAATGGATTTCTTCGTCTGGGGACATTTGAAGTCCTTGTTTTATGCGACTCCTGTACCTGATGTTGACACCTTGAGAGGACGTATCCAAACTGGATTTGACCAAATACGAAACACACTAGGAATTTTCAACAGAGTGCGCCAGAGCATTGCTACCTCATGCAATTTTTGTAACTTTCGATTTTGTGTTGTAATTCTGAAATAAATGATTTTCAGACCCATGTTCATGTGAACCTTTTTTACTGTTTTGATGTCAGGAACAGGTCCCCCAAATACATGACTCCAATAAAGATAACCCTGTATAATTGCAACTCCACGCATGCAGCAGGCGCAGGCATGCAATCAGCAGCATCATGCAGCAGGGAGAAAAGTAACTGTGCGTCGTACACCAGTGAGTTATTTAAACTTCTTTAACCAAGTGAGAATTGAAATACAACGTGAAAGTTTGGCGGCTTACATCAAATTTCAGTTATAATCATGGTAGCAAAACAATAGTTATTAACAGGTTGTAGTTATATATATATATATTGATGAATTAGTTGTCTGGTATATTAATTTTGAAGGTAAAAATCTGATGTGTTACACTCACACGACTTTCTCTACTCTTGCACAAACTGTCTTTACAAACGCTTGTTCTCCATCTACTTCATGTTAATCGAGATGTTAATCTTATTGCTAATTTTCTTGTAGATGCAAGGGGAATTGGTAGGATTTAAGCGATAGTCAAATGTTTTAAGAGCTGGTTGCTATGCGGAGCATTCCATTCTCTTTGCATGTCCAGGACATAAAAAACGAATAACGAATTCCCAACTGAGAAAAGATATAAGTATTGGAAATTTAAAACAAATAACAAGAAATATCTTGGAAATGGTTCACTAGACAAAAAAAGCTGTATTGACATAAATTTAATGTTTTAACGACATCTATGCTTTTTGTGTACTAAAATTCTGTCTATCTCTTTCGGTTTACCAGTTAGGCAACATTCGTTCAGAATGAAAAGGCCTTTTGGGGATATTCCCAGAAAATTCTTAATTTACCATGAAAGTATCTTAAACCTATATTTTAATTAAAATCGTTAGAACCATGTTAGAGAAAAGCAAACTGTTCCATGTAAAGGGTAGTCTGGGGTGAGGGGGATATTCTTGAAAATCTTCGTGTCGCATCTTTGAAAGATACTGAATCTGAATAACCAGCTTGGTGATTATCCGACTTTTCGTTTTTAAATTATGCTTTTGAGACACACACAGATATCTTTTTCTAAAAATCCTCTTTTTTATTAAGGGAGTCTCAAAACATGTATTTCCGGTGAAATCGTGATATCGAATTTTTGGATGAATGCAATACTTCCCATATTTACTATACATAGTAGTTAAAGTAAAAGAACAACAGGGTATATTTGAAAGCATTAGCATTCTTCTACACAAAATTACTTTCAGACTTTATATTTAGTGTTTATTATGATCATTAAAAGACATTCTTTCCAAGCATGTCAGCGGTAACCTAGAAATTTCAACCCCCTATAATACGAAAACGGTGGGGTGTAGGGGTTCCATATTGCATTTGGTATTCGTGTATCATCTGTAAACTGGCATACATTAGAATAAACAATTTTCGAGATGTTTATTTTTTCGGCTGTCTGTTTTGGATCGAATTACCCTACTACAATGAAAAAACTGAATAATACATTCACTTAACATCCCCATTAAGAAAATACTTTCATGAATATTCATATACAAAGGACCTGTAGAAAGAGCATCAGAATTGTGTAAAGAAAAGTCAATGCTTCAAGTTCACAAATGTTTATTAATCCATAAGCACTTAACGTACATTTTTCTGGAGTATTCCAGGCATACAGGTCCATCACAATTCAAGCATCTATATGCATGGTTTCTGTTGTAACGACAAAGACTGCAATCCTTTCTTTCTAATTTGACACTCTTCGCCAACCCTTGTTCCTCTTCATTTGTCTGTAAGTCTTTTACGAGGACATTATGAATTATATTCTTGAACTCCCCTCTCAAATTGGAGATGAGTAGTCTGTTTTCAAGATGAGCTCTCATTAGATTTAGAGACAGTTCTTTGACGAGTCTGTACCTGGAGACACTACTTTTACTGTTTCCAGGGGGGTCGAACCGTGCTACCGCCCAGGGCGGAAAAATCTTAAAACATGAAGAAGATTTGTGAACTGACGGAATTGTAAATTATACTTAAAATATAGCGACCTTCTGGAGATGAAACTTTATGAAACTGGTGACAAACGAAGCTCCAGAGTGATTTGGATGCGATCCTGATTAATAATCATCGTCAAAATATCTCTCGCGCGCCAGATGTTCAAAAGTAAAAACCACATTTATAAACAGGAGTGTTTGAAGCTAAAGCCATTAGCTTTTGTTTATTTACGAGGGCGGATCGAAAAGTAACACACAATAATTCTTTTCTGCCTTGGTAATGCAGCTGGAATGTAGCAGTTTCACACAGATATAGTTTGAAGTTTTCACTACAGAGGGTATTTTTGTTTCATGTGCAGCTCTAGCGAGAGAGCCGTGAACTACACAACAAAGATGGCGCGCGTATTACTATCGTCCACGTGTGAAGAACAGAGGGCTGTGGTTCGATATTTGTAGGCCAAAGGGCATAAACCGAGTGATATTCACAGGGACATGCGTGGCGTGTATGGGGATGATTGTATGGATCGTAGTAATGTCTCCAGGTGGTGTGCAGTCTTTCTAGAGAGACGTTTGAACCTTAGTGATTAGCCACGCTCCAGGAGGCTGGTAGTAGCTGCAACCCCGCAGAATGGCAGAGGCATTGAGGCGGAAATTTTGAACGACCGGCGTGTGCAACTGCGAACCTTATCGCAACAGTTCAACGTTTGCTATGGTGCAGTGTACGATATTGTTCATGACAAGTTGAAATTTCGTAAAGTTAGTGCTCGCTGGGTACCTAAGAACCTGACAGACAACCACAAGGGGTAGCGAATGATTACGAGCTTGAATCACCTAACGCAGTACACCGCAGAAGGGCATGACTTTCTGAAAGGAATCGTCACTGGTGATGAGTCGTGGGCATACCACTTCACGCCCGAAAACAAACAGGCAAGTATGAAGTGGAAAAATCCTGGTTCCCCAGTGAAGAAAAAATTCAAAGTGCCTCAATCTGCTAGGAGAGTGCTTGTGACGGTGTTCTGGGATATGCATGGTGTTGTATTGGTGGACTTTGCTGAACACGGGACCACTGTGAATGCTGTAGTCTACATGAAAACTTTGGTGAAGTTGCGTCGTGCCCTTCGTGACAAACGCCACAACATGAATTCTTCATGGCAATGCTCGACCCATTTTCCTGCACATGTTTGTCAGAAAATCACCAAATTTGGTTGGGAGGTGCTTCAGCATCCACCATACAGTTCGGATCTTGCAACGTCGAACTTTCATCTGTTTGGTCCCATAAAGAAATTCCTGGGCGACCAACGCTTTGGACAAATGCGGAAGTGAAATCAGCAGTCCACAGATGGCTGTACTCCAAGGAAACGGACTTCTACGAACAGGGCATATTGAAACTGGTATCACGATGGGAAAAATATGTTGAGAAACTTGTTGACTATGTCGAAAAGTAGGTAAAACGTGTAAGCTCATTTGTGATTTTTTGTTGTTGTTTTAATTATTGCACTTTTTTGTAATATATATTGTGCGTTACTTTTCGATCCACCCTCGTACTTGCACCTAGTAGTATCCTGAAAGTATCTGTTTGTGCGCTCAGCTAGTTCTTGTGGTATTAACCTACTTGATAGTGATTACTGCTTTTAACTCTAGAAACACTCAATTGGACAACTTTGGATTAAATGCAATAAGAAACTGCATCTATCACATATCTTTCACTCAGAACAGTATTTTTCAGCACATATATCTCCTCTTGAGCTTTATTTATTGACTACTCCTGCAAATGAATACATAAGTGTATTTACTCTGTGTGAGAATGAGTAGTCAATGGAGGACTGATATTGAGGATAAAAATGAGTTATGTCCGAAAGCGTGAGGGGTCGGCAAAACTCCTTGAGCCGACCCTGACTGTTTCTAAAGCAGAAGCTGATAATGCAGCTGTTTGCTGTGGTGATATTTATTTCTATAACAAGCCTTGCTATAAGCCGTGTCTACATTTTCTATTGGATGAGTAGTTGGCGCATATTTTGGTCCAGTGTGTCCACTTCACTCTTGGTGCTGCTGTAAAAGGCCGCAATTTCAGGTTCCCTTCATCCTATCCGTTTCAGAAATACACACTGTATAATAGCGTTATTGTTTTTTTCTCTCAGGACTACTAACAATAGAATACTTTTATCGCTGAATCCACAAAGATAAGAACCGATCTATCCTTAGAAAGCAGAAATTCAATAGGAATTTCTAGTTTATTTACCTTCAATGTACCTGCATATGTTAATCCATTGCTCTGAAGTTAGCTAACAAGTTCTATGGATGAAAGCCAATTGTCAGTTACATTTCTGTTACTGTTTACAATTAGCTACTCTGATCGAAGAACTGATTGCGTAGGAACACTTAAGTTTTCTGTCCTCAACACTGATAGAACACTTAGCCATAAGTATACATATAGTGTTAATAAACTACACCAAAATAATTTGAGAGATTGTAGACGTGTCTGATATAAGCAATTTGAGATAAACATTGCATGGTCCACGGCTAAACATACACATTTATATGGTGTTAAACATATTGGTATCAGATACTGATAAGTCGGTGTTAAAACAAAGCTGGATAAAATTTTTGGCTTAGAATGTCTCTCAACTGTTGCACGAGTTTAGAAATATCAGCAGCTCATTATTAACATTCTTAAGATTTAATGCCACGAAAATATATCAGTTAATATCTTGACAGCGCTACACTGAAAATCGATTAACTGCCTTCTTAGTCAGTGGCCTATTCTGCTCGTAAGGCTTAATACGTAACGACAATAGCTGATATCGCGAATGTCATGGGTTCGTTTCTTGTCATTCAGTTAATTTATTGTAATTCCGTACAAAGAAGTGCTGCGATAGATATACTCAGGACTGATTATGATTGGCCAGTGCAATAACACTACTCCCATTTCCTTGATTCGGCTCACTGAGGTTAGTATGCTGAGGATTGTCTGTGAGACAATAAGGGCAACATGTACACCATTTCTGAACTTGCAGATATGCACCTTATTTAGGTACCTAATCAAGAAATAGTGGTTTACCTGTTGCAGCACTGTACAGAGAACACTATTACAATAGGCGCTACCACATCACTCCACTTTCCAGTCCATCGATAGGCGTTTGCGCGAGTGTAGTACCTTCAAGCTAAAAGAGGCAGTACGGGTGTTACACGAGCTCGGCGCACATTGCAATTTGAGGAGAGTGTTCTGCAAGGAATTGCAGAAGAGCCATCTACCAGCACACGCGCTATTGCAGTGCACTGAGCACTAACCATGCTAGCGTATGGCAAGACATACACGAGAACAATTTCACCCATTTCACCGTCAAAAGAAGCAAGCACTAAGACCGGGAGACTCTAGCCCTCGGTTGCAATTTTGTAATTGAACTTTACTCGAGCAGCCTGAATTCTTTCAGTGTATTGTTTACTGGTGAGACCTTGTTCATCAGGGTCGGTCTACTTTTCAAATCAAGAGACAGCCATGTGTGGGACTGTTGTGTGCAAAAGAGTCATCAGCAATGTTTCCGGTGAGTTATTTCACACCGTGTCATTGGCCCTTATCTGCTTCCTCCTGGGTTAATGGACATGCTTAACTTTATTTGTTGCATAACATTGTGCCTGTATTTTTAGAAGATGTATTTCTGCACACTCGTCGTCGAATGTGGCTACAACATGATGGAGCTCCGCCCATTTCTCCCTGGTTCTGCGAGAGTATTTGAATCACGTTTGTCCTGCCCGATGGCTCGGAAGGGGGAGTCCAACACTAGCTTCGCCACCACGCTCTCCAGACCTCACTCCAATTTAGTTTTTTTTTCTGGAGTCACCTCAAGGCTGGTTCATGAAGCATCTGCTACCTCAGAAGAGAAATTAACTGCCCAAACAATAGCAGCACCTTATTCGACATACACCAGAAATCTCTGATGGAGTACGACAATCGTTCCTTCGCCGCTGTTAACTTTGCCTTGAAAATGCAGGTCGCCATTTCGAGCAGTTCCTATACAACTGACGTACAGACCGAAGGTTTTATTCTTTAAACCACTTCTCATTTTAAAGCACATAAGGTGAATGTAATAAGCACAATTCAACTATTTGTTATCAAGGATTGTAATTAATTGTACTGATATTTTGAAATTAAGATGTATAAATTAAAATACAAATTTAACTATTTATATGTTCAAAGGCGTCCCCTCCAAAAAAATACCGGTGGTGAATCATACTCGAAAACAATGACTACTTTTACTTAAAGACGTCACAATATTTGTTCCAAAGAGGTACGCCCTGAAACATCGTGTGTTGTGTTTTTGAGTGGTATCATCATTAGCCAGTGGCTTACCGTACTTTAGAAACTTAAAAGTTTTAATAGGCAGGCCATGTCTCCTATCTCAAATTACTTGTCTAAGACACCCCTACGTTCTCTAAACATATTTTGGTGTAGTTCATTAACATCCTGCTAAGTATGCTGTGCGGACCTTTGTTACACATAACATTTTGATTTCATATTTAGCAAACTTTTTTGGTCATATAAACTTAGAAGCCACATCTGCCATGGAAAGTATAGCCATTTAATCTATGCAAGCATATTCTCCCATTGAGTAAATTTTTTGACAGTTATTGATAAATTTGGAAACAAACAAATTCCAAAATTGGCGCTGATTTGTCTTCCTTCTTCATTTCCCTTGTCTCAGGGTCATCAAATCAATACAGTGTAACAGGATGTAGAACTGCTATACTGGCATTGCTGCTCTAAATACAGGTCATGTAACATAGTCAATAGATAATAATGATAACATATCCATGCCCAGACTTACAAATGGAAGTTAGCATACTTAAATCCAGAGTGCTTTTATTTCACACAAATTATTAATAGATTTGTAATTACTTTGCTGATGCACTTAATCCTTGTTTCTGTACTACTCAATTTCATACCTGTCAACTTCACAATTAGTTATGCTATTTCCTCCTCCTCCTCCTCATCATCATCATCATAAAAAGAACCAAATATCTTTTATCTTAGGATTATCACTAAAATTTCTATCTTTGTTATTCGTTGTATTCCCGAGATTCTGATATAACGGGAGACCCATCTAGCTTTTGATTCCCAACAAAATTCATTTCTCCCTTTACAAACACCAGGAATGTCATTACTTCCTTGGTTTATACATATAGGAAAAGCAATACACGCAACGGTTTCTTGTTTATCAGAGAAGGAACTAAAGGTTATTTTTTCAGAGGAAAATGGTCAAGCTCAGAATCATCAATGAATAATTCCTCTAAATGCATTTTCTCTACAACTATTTCTTTCCACATCCTAGCGATTTCAGTCATCTACTCCCAAAACTTCCGTTTATTTTCTTCTCCATCCTGTATAATACAAGATGAATCACCTAAAACTTGCACAGCAAAATTTCGGAAATGGAAAGTGCTATTGATGTGTAGTTTTCACAGCAGTTTTCACGAGTCAGGGACTCGTACATTTAGCCTATAAACAGACTTTAATGACACTGAAAAAGTGTATTTTTTTAGCAAACATACAATTTTTAAATGGAACAAAGCCTAGTTACATAAACAGAATAAAGGTAGGGTAAATTAGAATGCCAGTGGCGTCTGTTGCAAGATTCTAGTGCAAGTGGTTTACGAGAAATCTTATTTTGAAATTTTTACGCGCCCACACTTGTACAACCTGTGGTAGCACAAGCTAAAGAAAAATAAAAGGGAATTACAATACTTCTGTGGATTCTTACAAGTAAAGAGAACATAGCCCTTCAAAGGTTGTGTTCAAAATGACCACCGGCAGCTTCAATACACGCTTCTAGTCTGCTATGGAAACACTACTGCACACGTTCTAGCATTTCAGCGGAAATTGCATAGCAGGCAGCAGTAATACTTCATTTCATATCATCTGGTGTAGTTGGTACCTCCTTGTAGATAGTGTCTTTCAGCCTTCCCTACAGAAAAATACCTAAAGGGTCAGATCCGGTGAACGGGCCGGCCAAGGTACAGGTCCTCTTCGTCCAATCCAACTATTTGGAAACAATCCGTTAAGACAAGCTGCAGTACTTCGTGACTATGGACTGAACAGCCATCATCTTGGTACCACAGCTTCCTCCTAGTCTGAAAAGGAACGTCTTCTAGCATCTGTGGCAGACGGTCTGTCAGGAGGCTCCGAAACTTGTGCGAGTTCATTGTTCTTTCTATGAACAAAGGGTCAATCAACCTATGGTTCACTATCCCACACCACACGGTTAAACTCCATGGACGCTGACGTTCCACCTGACGAAGCCAACGGGGATTGTCAACAGACCAATAGTGCATGTTTCTGCGGTGTACCTGGCCATGATTAGTAAATGTTGCCTCATCACTAAACAAGATACATGATGAATCTGGAGTATCATGTCTTAATGCTCATGTACAAAAGTGAACACGATTCTCAAAATCGTTTCCATGCAGCTCTTGATGGAGAGAGATGTGGTAGGAATGGAACTATGTGGATGGAGAATACGCAGTACACTTGCCTGACTTATGCCACTTCCACATGCGATTGTGCGGCAACTAGTTTGCGGATCTGCTGCAACTGCAGCCAAAACATTAAATTCCGCCTGTTCTCCAGTCACTTGTTTGTTTCTGCTATGTTTTCTAGGTGTTAAAGTACCACTTTCACGTAATTGGTTGAAGAGGTTAATAAATGAATAATTGCCGAGCTGGTTGACGTCTATTGGGATACGCTTCCGCACAGGAACGAACTGCATTCTTCGTACACTCTCCATACGTCTTGAGCATGTCGGCTTTTTCTGCATTAGTAAACGCCATCTTCCACTCACGACTTACTGCTTGAACTGTTACAAACTAACTGACCAGAAAACACAATGCAAACAAACATAACAACATCGCACCTAGCAACTAAGTAGGTTGAATGGGACAAACAATTGTCGGGGTGGAGACTTTTCAAAACACGATTTCTCGTAAAGCACTTGCACTAGAATCCTGCAACAAAGACTGTTGACATTCTAATTTACCCTACCTTTATTCTGTTGATGTAACTAGGCGTTGTTCCATTTAAAAATTGTATGTTTGCTCAAAAAATACTCTTTCTCAGTATTATTAAAATCTGTTTATGGGCTATATGTACGAGCCCCTGACTACCAATGAATGCTGTGAAAACTGCACATCAATAACACTTTCCATTTTCGAAATATTTGCGGTGCAATTTTAGGTGATTCACCCTGTATATTACAACAATGCTAACCCTTGTAGCTAAAAATAATCTGTAAATCATCCAGTTCTCCCCAAAATTAAAAGTACCACTTGAAAATATGTTCCATAGGCGCACAACAAAACGTATGCTAAGGAATTATCGCCTATCAAGCACTGTGATATTTGAGAACACATTATTACTCCATATGTAACTGTCACTACCTACAATAATTCATTTCACATTGACAAGGAAACTGTATGAAGCTATAGAGTTCCACCAGTAGCACAAACAGTGCTACCAGTCTAACAAAATTAAAACACAAACAAGGTAATTCTGAATAACAAAATTAATATCCCAACAACGGTTTGACATAGCTCGCTAAAGTTTAGCATGCAGCTATACGTTTTATGTTCTGAGTATATGGGGGAAAATCCGATTCAATCAGAAGAAAACTGTAGACTTTTGTATTTTCACAGATGTATTGTCTTAAAGCCCAAGACTTCATAAAGAGAGATAGAAAATGATTTTTGGAAATGCCAATACAGAGCAAATGTAGAGTCTGTGTACAGCAGTGACCTCTACTGCTTTATTGGTGACAAACAATAAAATAAAATAAAATAAAATCAAATCAAAGGTGCCTTTGGGCTTCCAGAAGTTTGCAGCCTCATATGGATCTTCAGTTTTGCAACTCCAATTGGTGTGAATTACAGTTCATGAAGCAAGAAATAAAGAAAGAGAGAAAACAAGCACTTCACAGAATTTTATATTTTCGTACCTAGTATGGACAGGAGAAAAGCAAAGACAGCGAAAAGTCTTCTGTTGGACATTAGGAATAACATAATAAAATATGGGAATTTTATGCATATCTTAACCTTTTGGGTCCTACTGGTTTCACCATCAAACCACAGCTACAATATTTATTTTTCAGTGTTCCCACAGAACACTAAACTACTAAAGCTGCAGTGTGCTACTATCTAGTGTAGGAAAGGCCAACTCCGTGGTCAGCTATGCTGGTATATATAATCTATGGAACAAATGAAGATCAATCAGGAAAGACATTTCACGGAGTGAGATCTGCAAACGTGTATTACGGAATATTTACACATTGTTTCTGCATAACAAAGTATGTGTTATGTTAAAGTATTTGTATATTTATTTATAATAGCAGCACCTAAGAATAAAACTGCACTCAGTTTGGTGGAATTTATAGAGAATAGCAGTATAAACATGTGTGGTTTGTGTATGTAACCAGGGGAAACATAGGTTATACTACTGAGCTTGACAACATAACCTTGACAAATATTTACTTCCTGCTTATTGAAGATCACGAGTTAGATATACTTAAGAAATAAACTGAAAATATAGTAAACAAGAAAGCTTGTATATATATATATATATATATATATATATATTTATTAATAAAAAGTAAATAACTGTACCAATGAACTGTAAGCATGCTTTCTGCACTGTATGGTTCAGTTTATGAGATCTAGACTGGTTTATTTGACAACAACAACAACAACAACAATAATAATAATAATAATAATAATAATAATCATCATCATCACCATCATACAGATCAGTAGTTATTGTGAATAAGAATACAAAGGTACTAATGGTTTTACTTTCTCTTATTCTAAGATCACCATGGCTGAGAGGAGAGTCTGGAGGGGAGATGAACTTAACATTGAGCTGGTGGAAAGTATCCTTGCAAAAATCCCTAGTGATGAAGAATCTGCTGCCTCCAATATTGAAAGTGAAGATGATGCACCAGAAAATGTAATTTCTCCTGTCGTCATATAGCCAGCAATGTCAGCTCCTGAGTTACAGTAGTGATGATACTGATGAAGACGATAATTTGGAACATAAAAATGATACTGTGTTGTGGGTCAAACATAATAACAGACTCTCAACAAATTGGATTGTTTGTCATGCCCTCTGGACCAAATATTCCAGAATACACTGAAAGTCCAGTTGACATATTTCATTGTATGTATACTACAGAACTTATGCTTCACAGAAACTAGGGGAATCAATCCAATTTCAACCCACGAATGCTAAGGAAATGAAAATATTCCTATCAACATGTTAATGGGAATTAAAAGGTTGCCCAATTACAAGGACTATTGGTTTGCAGATCCTTCTCGAGGGGTTCTTATATATCATCATTAATGCCTAGGAATTGTTTTTTTTTGACTACTTTTGCATTTGCATGTAAATGATAATAGTTCACAGCCAGCTGTGAGGGATCATAATTATGATAAACTTTTTACAGTTCGCCCATTATTGAACTATTTGTCCAAATCTTTCAAGAAGTCATACAAACCATCAGCAGCACGGTCTGTGAATGAAACAATGATACGGTTCAAAGGTTGTTCCAGCATTAAAAAAAATACATGCCACAAAAACCCATAAAGTGAGGACACAATGTATGGGTAAGATCAAATGAAAATGGGTTTGTCTCTCAGTTTGAAATAAGCGGCAAAACTTTCTACTACACCAGAAAAGTGTTTAGTGGCAAGAGTTGCTAAAACTCTCACAGCTGAACTTTAAGGCAAATATCATAAGGTGTATTTTGATAATTATTTTACATCTATGCCACTTATGAAATATTTGAAACAGCGAGGTATATATGCCTGTGGCACTGCTAGAAAAGGGAGAGTTGGAATGGCTAATTTTTGTAAAGAAAGGGATATTGCAAGGGGTGAATTTAAATTCCGAACCAGTAATGAGGGTCTTGTAGCAATGTTTTGAAAAGACAAAGAAAGAATTTTATTCCTGTCAAACTTTCACGGCATTGATGATGTTGGTTTTGCAAACGGGAAAAATAAAGATGGAAGCAAACAGCAAATTTCTTGTTCACAAATTGTTAGAGATTACAATTCACGCATGGGATATGTAGATAAAGCTGACCAGATGAAATCCTTCCAGAAATAGAGTAAAAAGTGGTGGCTACACATTTTCTGTCACTTTTTGGAAGTATCTGTGGTTAATGCATTCCTCATTTTTCAAAGAAAGGAGCAATGATGCAGGAAATCTATGTTTGAAGAAGTTCCGTCTTGCAGTGATTAGTGGACTTGGGGCATGAACATCCGCAGGCAAAGGAAGGAAGTCAAGCAAATTGCAAAACAAATTCAAATCTATATAGCTCCAGAGAAAAAATATGATCAGCCGGAGCACATGCCTGTAAGAACATCTTCTCGGAGATGGGCTTATTGTAGCACTGCTGCTAATTCTCATCATATTAAGTGGTCGTGCAAGCCATGTGAAGTTGGACTATGTATGCTGGCCACAAAAAACTGCTTTCAGGAGTTCCACAAGAAGTAGTCGCATCTAAAGATATCTAATATGTGAATGGCAAGACTAGTTTTCATTTAACTATTGTCAGAGGCTTACTGTAGCCTAAAATTTGTATTACTGCCACCTTAAATATTAATATTTAGTGCATAATATAATTGGGGGAATGCACAGACAGCCCCAGTGTTTTCACAGTGAAACCAGGGCGTATATATAACAAATTACATAATTTCAAAAGAATGATATTTTCTATCTATGTTTAAATTTTGTGGTTTTTATAATAAATGCATAAATGATGCATTCCTTGTGTTTATTTTTAATCTTTTGGGGCTCAAAGGGTTAAGAAGTAGAGTTTTGCTGATCCTTGGCAAACCACTACAATCTCGAACAGGCATTGCTGAAAGATGCAAAAGAATGCTCATATAGATAGTAAGATGTATATATTATCTTTTTGAAAGTAGTCTTTAATGAAGGCTTCATTCAACACACATGCCACACAAGAAGCTGGAGTGCAATACATCTTACAAGTAAGCAACATTGAATTTTTCAAGTCTGATTCATCCTTGCAACTTACTGCCTACACTCAGCCATTATTGCAAGAAACATTTCAATACAATATAGTTGCATTATATGGTTCCCTTTCTTAATTCAGGAGAGTAGAATTCTAATTATTATAATAAACATTTAAGGTAACTAAAGCATGCTCAGAACATGTTCATAATAAAGAGATTCTCATGTCATGTGACCACAACTCACATAAAACTGTGAGACAAAGCATGGAAATGGTTACACAAAAGGCTTCAATTAAAGAAATGAATGAAAACACTTCAGTGGTATATGCAAAATGACAGAGATTGCAATAAAACTGGTGGGCTATCAGTCAAGAACAACTTGAGTAACTAAAGGTAGGCCAGGTATATATTCATCCTGATGGACAAGCACAGGCCCACACATCCGTTTGCTGGCTTTTTCTAGAAGTTTACAAAATGTAGAAAACATTAGTAAATACTATTACAAAATATATGCTGTCCTCACCAGAAGAATAAGAAAACTATTTTAGGTTATTTTATAAACAAAATTGTCATACACCACATAAAACACTTTACAGAAGTATATATTCTTGATTGTCACCCTCAGTGAAACCATTAGTCCATTTACTGAAAGAAGCCATAACGATTTACTGACTTTCCTTTATTACCTCATAATCATCAATTACATTATGTAGGCACTAACAATTTTGCTGTAATATAACAGAATTTAAGATACTAAATTCAGTTGTAATTACAAAGCAATATACGTCCACATCTGTTTGATTCTTTTTTTCCCTGCAACAGAATTAATGCCACATAGGCGGATAAGGAATTCAGAAGTAGTCAAAAGTTGCATTTTTTGTTTTAGGCACTAATAAAGAACCTGGAATTTCTAGTTTTAGTAAATACATACCGATAGTCTGCATCCCTTTAAGGGTAACCATAAGTGAAAATTTTAAGTCTTGCTGTTTTTATCTAAATGTTTTCAAACTTTCGTCACATGCTGCTCTTTCATTTATCTTGAACAGTTTTTAAGAAATACATTTTATTTTACTATACTAATTAATCAGATGTTACACACAATGCAGAAGTCATAAGCTTTTAAAAATAAAAATGCTGCTACATTATTTAAATACTAGCATACAAAACTGACACATAGCTATTTTCATTCTACTGGTTCTTTCAGAAAACAAATTAAATGTTTAAATATAATTTTTATAAGAATTTATCCTCAGTGATCAAATTAATTGTATCATATCTTAAAGAATTTAAAAGTGTAGAAAAAATCATATGCAAGTTATTTTAAGTTAATTCTCTCTTGAGTTTCTGCTGAAAATTTAAACAAGATTGGTTACACACTACATTGTATGGACATTTCTAATATACAAAAGTGTAAGAATATCAAAAGTCGAATAAAAGGCATTGAAAATAAAAACAAGCAATTAGGCTGTGTGTTCTTGGGCATTTAATTGATCATATACTGAAGCTTTAAAGGGCTCTGAAGCAAAAGCCAGAGATGCAATTCAAGCCAAAGGTTCACAGTATTTTTGGGACATAAAAGCTGATTTTTTAATTTTTTGAAAATTTTCAACCATTTTTCAACTATGGGTAGCCTTAAAGCTGCCACATCATACCCATATATTTTCTGCAGAATGTCTTATACCATATTTGTTTACTTTGTTTCTTGGTGAGAATGCTGAAAAAAGGTCTTGATTAAAAAATAAGTGGTTGGCATTTTTTTTATCTCAAATGTATAAGTAGTTTGCTCTAGAGTAAAATAATGCCTAGAAGCAAAAAATAAGTTTACAAACTGAAGGTTTAATGGAAACCAGCATGAAGAAAGTAGAACACCATAAGATAACCTCCAAACACCACGTGAGGAACCATGTGCTCAAGAGAAAAAACTAAATGTAGACAGTGCATCAAAGAAAAAGCCTTTCTATGAGCCAGAGATTAAAGTTATAGTGAACAATATTGTAAATAATAGAAGTAGTGAGAACATCATTATCAATGCAGATTTGCTTTCTTGTTTTATAAACAGAAGCAGAATTTTAAATATTGCAAGTGTAGTGATTCACTATAGATAGTCGAAAATATAAATTAAAGAAGAGAGCTGTGTTTTGAACTTTTTTGAGGTGCAACAGTTATGGGGGAAAATTACTGTGCCAGCTTACCCTACTCATATGAAGGGCTTACACCCCTATGACTTACAACCATGCCTAAGGTCAGAGGCCTGTAAAGGAGCAGATGAACATTGAATCAGAGAATGAAGAACCCAGAACTTGGGGTTGGTCCATAGCCAGATATGAGAAATAAGGGAAGATGATGATATGGAGGCAAAATGGATGAAAGAAAAGGTGATAATGGAGCAATCGAAGGAATGAACTGTGGAAGAAACTGATGAAAACCCACCAGACATAGCTGGTCTGCCACAAATCCTACATGTGGGTCTCTGGGATTGAACCCTTGGTGGGAGGTGAACAGTCTAACCACTCAGCCACAGTGCCACCTATGGTGCAAACAATTGCACAAAATCATCAGAATGCACCAGCTATAAGTATTATGACACCAATGCAAGTCTCATTTACTTTGCATTGGAACGGGAAACAAAAATGATAACGTTTTATGTGAAATACTGAACCCCCAACCTCCACCAGCAACATTTTTTGATTATACAAACTTTTTGGAAAGAGATTGAAGTTGCAAAGGGCCCAATGTTGGAAGCTAAAGCAAATGGTGGTTATTGATGGAAGCTGGCGCAAAGAAGACCATGTGCAGTGACTGTAACTTGCATCACCATAAGCAAAGTTCTGGATGTGGAAGTATTATCTAATTACTGTACAGGTTGTACATTTTCTGTAGAGGGCCATCAGTGTTTAAAGAATCATGCAGATAAAAGTGAAAGTATGGAAACATTAGGTGCAAAACAAATTTTTGGTAATGTTGCTCCAGAGGTCGACGTGTCAGTAATGGTAGGTGCCATGCAAAGTCAGGCAGGCTACCCTGTAGAAAAAAAACATTGCTAAAATTCCGCAAATGTGTGGCATTTGGCTTTTTAAATGCCCCAAAGTTGTTTAAGAACTTCTGATTATGTATTCTAGCATAATTTATTGAATTAGTTATGTGTTCTGGCATAATTTTGTCAGCAGTAACAAACAACATGGAGAATTTACGTATCGTTGCGGGGAATGAGATCTTGCAATAATGACGCCATCCTAATGGAAAACTGGGACATAGAACTTGCAGAAGAGCTAGCAAGCTTAGGAGGCAGTTCTGCACTTCTCAGGAGCTCTTCAACTCATACTTGCATGAGTTAATGTACAGGAACAGCTTTCCCAATTGGAGTGTTTCAGAATTTTCTTGTGACATTCTCCGAGAATTATCTTGTGGCATAACATCTTTGCAGCTCTCTTCTGGTTTATGTTCTCCCTCAGAACGTCCTTTTCATCTTTCATTTCTTCCAAAATTTTATATTTCTTCATTGTTTATCCTCTAGAACTTCATCTTTCTTTTACATCTGTCTCACAGAACATCTACATCTATCTTCCTTATATACATCGATGCAAAAGAGCCTTTATTAAGGCTAACAATTGCATCACGAAAGAGCAGATATGTCCTTGGACTTCATTATTATTTAGTTGTATTACATTTGTTGATTGTTGCATGGTAATTATTTAGTTCTATTACATTTGTTTACTGTTGCACGGTAATTATTCAGTTGTAGTACGTTGTATTACATTTATTTAGTAGTACATGAGCGCTAACGGCCATTACTTAACACCAAGCATTAGACAATCATAACAATATTTGTTACTGCTTCGCGGTTAATATTCAGTTTTATTGCATTTATTCACTATTTCGCACTTTTCTATTGCAACAGCATATAACAGTTCACAACAATTCCAAACTGTTTCCGTTTAACGGTTGGTACCTGACATTGCGCATTTACGTCTGCCATGACACATTGACCTCTGGAACAACATTACCAAAATTTTCAATGGTCTCTTGGTGAATGAGGTGTCCTTATACAAATTATTTAGGGGATAGTAATTCTAAGGCCTGTAAAACAGTTTGTGACAGCAAGCTTTATGGAGAGGATATAGAAATTCTGTAGGTCACATGCAGAAAAGAAATGAAAGGGCTGACGTTGGCAGATGGAAAAAATCTTGTTGGGGTAGGTCAACTAACTAAAGCAGAAATTGATAAACCTGAGACTTATTAGGACTGGCTATCACAAGCAATAAAAATGACTTACAGCAGAAGAGAAGACCATTGTGGGCAATCTTTTTCTGTAAATTTTCAACTGATAAAAATCTACTGCACCAACTCTGTCCCAAAATCTCGGGTTGAAATCCGGTAGAGTGCAATGGGTTTTTACAGGTGTAAAAATCCTTAGCATGGCGTTTTTTGTTTTCTTTCTTTTACCATGGCACAACTCTGTCCCGAAGTCACCAGTTCAAACCCAGCAGTGGGCATAAAAATTCTTAGCATGGTTTCCTTCAGAAGGGAAGTAAAGCTAGTGGTCCCATGTCGTAGATTTATAGTACATAAAAGAACCTCAAGCCTGATGAAGAGGCCTCTGAGCAAAATTACCGATCTTCCACGCCCAATATAGAATGGGATGCTAAGGACCTCAGCAGTTAAAGAGTGTCCATAAATAAAACTCAATTTAATTTTCCAACTCTTTCCAAAGGGACCAGATTCTTGGTGTACAACTAATAGAGCTGCAGCACTTGGGAAGCAATAACAACATAAACGTTCTCTTCCAGCAGCTGTTTTGGAAGCAATTAAACCAGTCTTTAGAGAACTTTGTAATGTTTAGCTCTTGAAAAAAATGTGTCCACGGTCAAATACAGAACAGGAGAGTTTAAACAGGTTTATTTGGGAGTGTGTACCTAAGAGTATGTTTATAGGACACCAAATTGAATGTGTAGTCATATATCGTACAGTATTAACATTTAATAATGGTTGTACATGCCTGCAATTTGTGTTACAAATGATGGGACTATAAGCAGATTTTAATACACAAAATGTTATATGTTGCGTTGGCAATGGCTGACTTTCTTATGCCCAACAAACAGTTCAGTAATCAACTACAGGATAGGACCAAGAGAAGGCAAGCAGAGAAGCACAAGCAATCCAGAACGCAAGTGCATATGATTATGGCCCTGAAATGTATTGAAAAGAGAATATTTATGTCAACTTTTAAATTCAGATTCCTTGAAGCATTTTTGCACAGTGTTGTTCCCTTTTCACAGAAAGTATTGGAGTTACAGTGCTAAATTCTCAGCACTAATGTACAATGGCTAGATAAATTTTGTGAACCACAAATTTTACAATACATATTGATATTGGGAAAGAATTAAGATTACAAATTTTACACTTTTTTACCTTGCAAGTAATATTTCTTTTTCATATCCAGAACTGATATACACAACTAAATAAATAAGGTTAAAAAGAGTTGATTAAACTAAGAATAAGCATGCCAAAGTGTGATACTGTATTGCGAGCAGTTTCAGACGAAAAGGTATATGAGGTTAAACAATGTTTTAAGAGTAAATTTAAGGTTTTTCTTTTAAATAAAATAATTTGCATAAAATCAATGATATAAGATAGTAAGGCAAACAACCCATTAAAATAATTATGCCTCATAGAATAATTCATAAAAAGTTATGGTAAATTAAACTAAGGTGTCGTCAAGTAAAACAAAGCTTAACAAGGCACAAAACTGCCATTTTCATGACCTAATACTGGATGCACATTCTGGCTTTCTGCAAAACTAAGGGAACCTAGCAGCAGTTAAGAATAAAACTATAAACAAAATATTAAAAGATTTTGGCAGACAAGCAAAGTATTTTAGATTTAAATAATTTTGAAGATTTAAAAGCTAGTAACAGTGATGTGTTATAATTTATGTAACAGAACAAAAGATCCTATCCCCAATGATAAATCAGCTGATATATATAAAATTGTTCCTGGTATACGTAGGAAGAACCAAAAGAAATTTTGAAATAAGACTTAATGAGCATGAGAGGCATTTACCAAAAGCAGCCAGATAAATCAGCAGTAGCACATCATTTCTGGTCTTCAAACCATGATATCACTCCAAACATAAAACTCTTAAAACCGATCAACAGCAGCAATGAATTGGACATCTGGGAAAAAATACATATCGTCAAACACAGGAATCACCTAATGAATTTCAAACTGCCGCCACCCAACAGCCTTTGGAGGTTCATCAGCCCAGCATCAGCCACATACATTCCCCAGACAATGACCGGCAAAATCAGTTGACATGCTGACGATGGGAGCAAACCGTCTCCTGAAACGCGTTCAAGTAAGAACATTTTAATGTTGTGGTGTAACAACCATCAACTCTCTTTATTTTAAAATATTTTAGATTTCTTTGAAATATAAATATAAAAGAATAATAAATGACAAGTAAAGTGATACAAGTGACATTTACTTCATTCTGGTATAATTTGAAGCTGGAAAGGGCATAGAAAAATAATTTACTGAGATTTTCCCATTTCTTTTCTAACTTATCTCAAAACAAAATAATAAAATTTATTACACTTTCTTTCTCATTATACTACATATGGATTACAGAAATTGTGGGGGAATTGGTGGAATAAAAAATTATACAAAATAAATATGCTTTTCTGAACGTATATTGTATAATTTTAAATTATCAACAAAGCACTTCATACAACTATTATACTCATAAACTTTCAGCATTCATGAATTAAATTCACTTTTTTAAAAGCTGAAAAAAGAGTGAAATTTTTTTTACAAACACCACACTCCTGTAGACATTGTCATAGTGAATTAAATTATTCCGAAATTTGAACAATGAAAGGATCATTCTTACAAACATTACACTTCTGTGGCTTTAATTCCCATGAACCAATTTGTGTCTTTTTAAATTTGACGCATCTCTAAAAGCCTTTTCACAAATGGTACACTTGAATGGCTTTTTCGCTTCATGAATCAATTTGTGTCTTTTTAAGTTTGACAAATCAGCAAATGCCTTGTCACAAATGTTACACTTGTTTGGCTTTTTCCCCTCATGAATCAATATGTGTGTTTTCAAATTTTGTGACTGAGTAAACGTCTTGTCACAAATGAGACACTTGTACGGTCTTTTGTCCTTATGATTCAATTTGTCCTTTTTAAAAAGTTGCAAATTAGTAAAGGATTTGTCACAAATGTCACACTTGTATAGTTTTGTGTCACTGTGAATCAATATGTGTGTTTTCAAATGTCGCAAAAGAGTAAAAGACTTATCACAAAGGTCACATTTGTGTGGTCTTTTGCCATCATGAAACAATTTATGTGTTTTCAAATTTGACATCTGAGTAAAAGCCTTGTTACAAATGTCACACTTATAAGGCTTTATGCCCTCATGAATCAATTTGTGTGCTTTCAAATTTGACATCTGAGTAAAAGCCTTGTCACAAATATCACACCTGTTTGGAGTTTTGCCATCATGAATCAGTTTGTGAACTTTTAAATTTGATAGCCAAGTAAAAGACTTGTCACAAATGTTACACTCGTATGGCTTTTTGCAATCATGGGTCAATTTGTGAGTTCTCAAATAACAAAAATGAGTAAAAGCCTTATCACAAATGTTACACTTGTGTGGCTTTTTGCCCTCATGAGTTAATTTATGTTTTTTCAGACATGACAACTGCTTAAAACCCTTCTCACAAATGTCACACTTAATTGGCTTTTTACCCTCATGAATCAATTTGTGATTTTTTAAAATGGACAAATATTTAAAACTCTTTGCACAAATGTCACACACATGTGCCTGTTTGCCCTCATGAGCCAATTTAGGTCTCTTCAAATCTGATGATTGGATATAACATTTCTCAAAAACGTCACATGTGTATGCCTCTTTGCACTCACAACTCAAGACTGACTTGCATTTCTCCATATTGATATCTTGTGTATTTGTGTTGCTCTGCTGAAGCAAATTATTTTGTTTCAAACAGAAAGCCATGCTCACAGTTTTCCCATCAGCCATTTCTGAGCAAACACTTGCTCCTATTGAAGATACCTCTGCAACATCACTTTCTTGATTTTGGCAGTTTGTGATGCTTTCACATTCACGACTATCTTTTCTTATATTGAAACTTATGTTGCTTCCTATGTCTTCATTGGAGAATAAATCTGATGTATAACTGCAAACATCTTTTTTGTATGAACTGAAATTTAACAATAATATCATGAGTAGAGCCCAGATTTTTATGCATAAAAATATGCATAGAAAGTATAAAACATAACATGTACAAACAAAATTCAAATAAACAATTTGTTTTGTGGATAATTCCTTATCATTATGAGTAAGAACCCTTGTACCTCACCACAATTACAGCATGGCTATCATGCGATAGCGAGATGCAGTGGAACCACAAGGTCGTCTGGTTTCAGGATTTAAGCCAAAATTAAGCTAGGATATTAACTGGATTAAACTGGTAACAAGTAAATCTAATCTTGATAAGTTTGTACATTTCTTTCAAACGTTCTCATACCCCATATTGATGAGGACTGAACTAGAACATAATGGAATCAAGGCTATGAAAGACCCTTAAAAACTATGCATTCTACACCAATATCAATCACTTTTTTATCATTTCTACATGTCACTTCTTACCACCCCTGCAGTGTTATTTTCCAGTTTGTAAGTCATATGTGGATTGAATTTGGTTGAAACTCTTCCAGGCATTCCAGAGCTCCATTTTTACTTTCTCTGCCATGTACATAGTAGGTATTGCATTCACCCAAAAATTTGATGTCACAGCAAATATAAGTTTTAAGACCCCCTGAACCCCATTTTTAGAAAAAGATCCGAGTGTGTGTGTCTGTGAAGAGCATAACTAAAAAACGAAGTCAGATAAATAGCAACCTTCGAACTTAACTTGAGTATCTTCCAAAGATGCAACATGAAGGTTTTCAAGAAAATCCCCTTTATATGGAACATTTTTTTAAAATTTTTGATTTTCTATATATTTACATGGCAAATTAAATGTATATCTTGAATTTTATGGGAATGGCCTATGAAGTCATCTTCATTCAGAAGGAATTTTGTGTAATGTTTTATAACTGTCAAACATTAAGTGGTACACAAAAATGCACAAAAAATGTGCATCTCTTTAAAACACACAATTTATTTCAAATAACTTTTTTTGTGGCATAAGCCATTTCTGAGATATTCATTATTAATGATTCAAATTATTCATTACTTGGTCATTCCTTTAAAGTCCTGTCAACATTCAGTTGTTTATTGTGACTCCATGGAAAGAATATGGAATTTTAAGATCAGTGTGCAGCATCCACTTGTTGAACAGTTCACTTATCACTGCTCTCCTTGCATTGATAACAAAATGCGTAATGTAGCTATTTCTGTACAGGTTTATCTGGATTAAAATGAAGTAGACAGAAAAATAAGCTTCACTAAGAATAGCTTGTATACCCACTAATAAACAATAGGGATACCAAAAGTCAAGTGAATATCTTGAATTTTCTGGGAAGTACACTTCATTGTAAAGGAATTTTGTATAATCTTGTATAACTGGTAAACATTAAGCAATAGGTAATATGCAAAAAATGTACGATATCTCTCATATATCTCTTTAAGAAACACAATTTTAAATAACTTTTCCTGTCCATCAGTCATTTTCGAGATATCTATTGTTAAACATCTACCGTTCTTTTCAAGTCCTGTCAACTTTCAGTTGTTTCTTGCAATATTATGGAGAGAGTATGGAATTTTAAGGGCAGCATATAGCGTGGAGTACTAAAACATTTGTCTATTACTATTCCCGTAGTACCTGTGATGAAATGTGTAAAGCAGCTATTTCCAGAAAAGGTTTATTTCGATTAAAATGAAGTGGATAGGAAAATATATTTTCATAAGAATAATTTGTATACCTACTAATAAGCAAGAGAAGGTAGGGAAAGTCATGTAAATGTAACACATAAGATTTTTTATTATAAATTGTTTGCAAAGGTTTTATTAAGAACAATGTAATTACAGATTTCTATAGGTAAAAATTATAATTTAATACCACATTCAAAGTAAAACATACATTTTTGCATTCAAAATTTAAAACATGCATTTTTCCCTGGAAATTGCATTTATGTTAAACACTACTCAAACTGTTTGTGAAAGTGTGACTTACAAAATGTATAATTACCACATGTCTTTCACATATAATCCAGGCTCTAATCATCACTAATTACCAGAAGATAGGATAAGAAAATAACTTCAGTTTAAAAGATTGTGAATGTTTATTTTTCATACTTGCAAGATCAGAGATAGATTTACCTCATGGAACACAGTTATAACAATGTGGATGTACTATTTGTTCAATTACAAGTGATATGGTTTCACTAATTTGAAACATTATACTATATGCGAGTGAGTATTGAGTCTGTTTGTTTGAAAACAATATCTTACCTAAAAGTGTAAAGCTAAAATTGCTGTTATATTTATGCCAATATACGTAATGTGGGATAATTGTGTAATTTGCTACTTGATTTTCATTCAGTTTTACTTTCTCTATCATGTACCTAGTAGGTAGAGAAGGTATTGCATTCCACCCAAAAATTTGATACGAAGACTTCACTGGAAATACATGTTTTGGGGCTTCTTGAAACAAAAAAAAAAGAAGCATTTTAGAAAAAAGAGGCCTGTCTGTGTGTGTGTGTGTGTGTGTGTCTATGAACAGCATAAATCAAAACAAAAATTTGGATAAGTACCAAACTTGGTATTTAAGTTCAATATCTTCCAAGGATGCAACACAAAGATTTTCAAGAAAATCCCCCCAAACTCAACTACCGTTTAAATGTAACATTTTTCAAAAATGTCTATTTTCTAAAAAATAGCTTGAACGATTTTGATTAAAATACTACATATTAAAGGTATTTACAAGAAAATAAAATATATATCTTGAATTTTCTGGTAATAGACTGTGAATTCCTTTTCATTCGGAAGGAATTTTGTGTAAACTTGTATATCTGGTAAACGTTAAGCGATAGATAAAAACGTACTACACAAAAATATTTGGATTTCTTTACAAGACACAACTTATTTCAAATAACTTTTTTTGTGGCATAAGCTATTTCTGAGATATATGTTATTAATGGTTTGATTAGTTCATTACTTGGTCATCCTCTTAAAGTCCCGTCAACATTCAGTTTTTTTCTTGCAATTGCATACAAACAATATAGAATTTTAAGGCCAGCGTTTAGCATTCAGTTCTTATACATTTGACTATTACTGTTATCTTTGCATCTATAATAACATGTGTAATGTAGCTATTTCTGCAAAGGTTTATTTGGATTAAAATTTAGTAAATAGAAAAATAAACTTTAGTACGAATAGTTTGTATACCCAATAATAAACAATAGAGGGCAGAGAAAGTCATGTGTATATATCACATCTGATATTTTATTTTAAATATGCCTTTTCTGTCCCTCTGATATATACAAGGATGGGAAGTATCTGAGTATAACTAATCAACTTACCTGTAACGGTGATGGTTTAATTCCTTTTACTTCTAGTGTTACTTTTTACAAAATATAGGTTAATTCATTATTTAATTCATAAAATAAAACTGTAATAACAATTAATGGTGGCAGCAGAACTGGTTATACACATGATACAACCATTATCATTACAGGTAGATATGATCAGAGATTTAGGGGAAAAAAAATTCTGATGTGTTCCTCTCACATGACTTTCTCGACTCACTCTTCTACAAACTATTACTACATAAACTTATCCTTCTATCTACTACTTGTTAATCCAGATAAAATTTAAATTCACTTTTATACATTTCACTGTGGGATATGGTAGGTTAAGTGATAGTCACATGTTTAAAGAACGTGTCACTATGTGATGGCTTTTAAATTTTATGTTCATTGCCTGAACAGGAGAAAAAAAATCACAGGAGTTCCCAGTTCAGAAAAGTATTTGAACATTCAAACCAATAACAAGGAATATCTCAGAAATAGTTAAATGTACAAAAAAAAATTTATATGACACAAATTGTGTGCTTTACAATTGCCATATGATAACTTGTCCCTTGAGACAGTTCTGCTACCATATGGACTGAATGAAGTGGTGGGAGAGCTACGTTGCAACCTTTTGCATGGAAGGGAACAGGAGGGCCAAATGCTACCTGGCACACTTAGTTGACAATGCTAACAGTTGATTCATTATTGTAGATACTTTGACTAAATAAATCGTCTTTCTCACGCTGTTAACGAAAGACGAAATTATAAGTTAACGTTTATACTTACTGCGAAACTACTAATGCTGTTATCAAAAATCATATTAATTACTGCTATTGTAACAGAAAGAAACAATGTTATGCAAGGAGCACTATAAAACACAACAACAGAAGTAGCAGCACAGTTTTGCATGAAGACACTCTGAGCGTGATGTTTATATCGCACCCAAACTATAAATCATTTGCAATGATTCATACAATAAAGCTTTCATTCTTGTCTGCTGGCTTCATGAGTTTGAGAGGTGAGATAGCAGCAAGAGGGAAGGTTACATGTTATTTGTGAGAAGCATTTCCAACAAACAAACATTTGATAACAGAATAAAATCAATGCATAAGAAATGTTATAATGAGTCGTATATAAAATGAGCTCCATAATAATTTAATTTTCATGTAGTACTTGTAAAATCTGTAAACTAAAGTGCGACAAACATCATGTGCTTTATTCACTAAGTGCTCAAGATCAGTGACAGAACTCAGTAAACTAAAAATTTGTTCCATCCTTGCATACTTAAAATTAAATTGAGTTTTATTTATGGATGCTCTTTAACTGCTGTGGTCCTTAGCATCCCATTCTATATTGGACGTGAAAAACCAGTAATTTTGCTCAGAGGCCTCTTTATCAGGCTTGAGGTTCTTTTACATGCCGTAAATCTATGACACGGGACCACCGCCTTTACTTTCCTTCGAAGGAAGCCATGCTAATGATTTTTACGCCCCAAAAAATTTATTGCCCTCTGCCGGGTTTGAACCCAAGACCTCAGGAACTAGGTAACCACTACACCACAGAGGTTATAGAGGCAGAGGGTGCAAAGGGGTGTTGGGCGGTATTGATGGTGATTGACTGTCACACACATAGCTGCAGTGACATGGTCCATCACTGAGCTGTCACAAAGGACATGTTACAATACAGCAATTATAATATATACATTTTTTGTATAGTAAGATTTTTGTCTATCTCATAAGGTTAATGATTACACAAAATTCATTCAGAATAAAGAAGGCTTCAGGACTTCCTGAAAATTCAAGGTATACATTTCATTTGTCATGAAAATATCTTAAATCTATGGTATTCTTATAAAAACCATTACAGCCATTTTTATAAAAATATTTTTCTTTTTAAAAAATTGTCCATGTAAAGGTAATTATGAGTAAGGAGATTTTCTTGAAAATCTTCATCTTGCATCCCTGGAAGATTCTGAGCTTAAGATATCAAGTTTGCTATTTAATCATCTTTTTGTTTTTAACTATACTGTTCACTGACATACATACCATACACATTTTCTAAAAGCGCATTTTTTGGGTTCATAGGGGCTTCAAAACAAGTATTTCTGGTAGAATCTTAACACTGAATTTTTTCATGGAATACAATACCTTCCCTATGCATTTACTGTAAGTGTGTAGTAGAGAAAGTATTAACATTCTGACAAATACAGAGTTTCTCAATTCTGATTATAGTGATACATTTTAAAAAATTATGATGGGATACATTCACATGACTTTCTCTACCCTCTATATTTATTAGTGGCTATACAAACTATTCTTACTAAAACTTATTTTTCTATGTACTACATATTAATCCAAATAAACCTTTGCAGAAATACCTACGTTACACATTTCGTTATAGATACAAGGGAACAGGGAGTCAAATATTTAAGAACTGGACGCTTAATGCTGGCCTTAAAATTCCATACTGTTTTTATGCAACTGAAAATCGATATGATTAAAAAGAACGATTGAACAATTCAAACTTCTGATAACAAATATCTCAGAAATGGCTTATACCACAAAAAACTTAATTTTAAATAAATTGTGTGTTTTAAAGAGATCTACATTTTTTGTGTAGCACGTTTTCGTGTATCACTTAATGTTTACCAACAAAATTATACCAAATTTCTTCTGAATGAAGTGGACTTCATGAGCTATTCCCAAAAAATTCAATATATACATTTTATTTGTCATGTAAATATATTTAATATATGGTATTTTAATCAAAATTGTTAGAACCATTTTTTTAAAAACTAGCATTTCAAAAATGTTCCATTTAAAAGGTAGTTGAGGGTGGGGGGATTTTCTTGAAAATCTTTGCGTCACATCTTTGGAAGGTACTGAGCCTAAATACCAAATTTGGTATTGAGCAGACTTTTTGTTTTTGAGTTATGCTGTTCACACACACACACAGACCTGTTTTTCTAAAAATGCTTTCTTTTGGATTCAGGGAGCCCCAAAACATGTATTTCCATTCAAATCTCAGTATCAAGATGGTAAAAAATATGTTGTGTAGAGTGTAAATGTAAAGAATTAGTCTCATAGTGCAAAACTGAATATAACCTGTAAAAGTATCCCACAGGTATGCTACACAAACTCTCCAAGGGTACACTGTACAACAGTGAATTTCTCTCAGATACAAAATATATGAATTACTATGCTTTTGGACCACAGAACAAGAAAATGAAATTAGTTTTTTTGTATCATGTGGCATTTCTTTTATATTTCTATCGTACCTATACTAAAGGTGCTTATTTGTCTGAAATATGGAGGGCACCTGCATTTAAAATATAATTTACTATATATTTATATAAATCAATTACTATGTTTTCAGACCAGCAAAACACGAAAACAATATTAGTTTTTTTGATATTGCTATTGTACTATATAACAAGAGTGCTCATTCGCACAGCATACAGAGAGAGGTTGTCTCTCATCACAAAGAATTTTCTCCCTTTCTTGCTTCCATTCTCAGGAAAGTCTTATATATATGGAGTTTGCTGCCTGCTATTTAACTGAGGCCTGTTAAACCCTTCAGAGAGTTTTGTGAATAACATGAAGTACAGTAATATGTTGTAATACCTCAGTCTGTGCAGTGTGTGTTATACTAAGTGAATTATTGTGTTGGTGATGTATCATTTTAGTACAGTATTGTGTACTAAAGCAAGAAATTGGGATAAAACAATCTGGCATCTGCTATCTTTTTACATAAGATTCAAAATTTTTATAATTTTAGAATGTCTCATCACTGTAAGAATTTCCCTAATTTATTCTGTTATATATCTGGAGAGTATAGTACAAAATCTTAAGGCAAAACTATCACACCTCTACTTGTGAAGGCTTACCATTTATATTTTGGGAATTATAGTAAATTTAGAGACAAAGATAAATATTGGGTGCCAAACTCCTGCTGTACAAATTGTCAAAGAACTTTATAACAGATTGGTTAAAAGGTACACTCTCATGTATGCCATTCCGATGCTGTGGAGGGAACCTTTGGACCAGACTAGTGATTCTTATTTCTGTATGGTTGATATATCCAGTTTCACCTCAAAACGTAAGCATGCAATTGTGTCTCCCAATTTGTGATCAGCTACATGACCTATTAAACGTAGAGATTCTTTACCAATCCCAAAATGTTCTGAAAAATGGACTTTGGAGGGAGTAACTAAATCTCCTGGTTCTGATTCCTCTTCTGATCCTGATTTCTCAGAACCTCATTTGATATCACAACCTGAACTGAATGATCTTGTGTGAGTTTTGGGATTAACTAAAACACAAGCTGAGATTCTATTATCTCGACTTCACGAATGGAACCTTTTACAACCTGGTACAAAAGTACAGAAAACAGTAATAACATCTAAGATTATTTTTGGAAAAAAAGGAACAATTAATTTAATATAGTGATATTAATGGACTAATGAGTATATTGGGAAGGGATCATATTCCTCAAGAATGGTGCCCCTTCATAAACTCTTTGAAATTGAGTTTAAAGGCCGTGCTCTTGTATATTGGGAATTTACACTCATCAGTTCCAGTAGCTTAATCTGCTAATATGAAAAAAAAAAAAACATATGACAGTGTGGGCACAATAATTAAGTGTTTGAACTATCCAGAGAATGGCTGGCAGATTTGTAGTGATATACACTACATGATCAAAAGTATCTGGACGCCTGGCTGAAAATGACGTACAAGTTCATGGCGCCCTCCATCGGTAATGCTGAAAGTCAATATGGTGTTGGTCCACCCTTAGCCTTGATAACAGCGCTCACTCTCGCAGGCATACTTTCAATCAGGTGCCGGAAGGTTTCTTGGGGAATGGCAGCCCATTCTTCACGGAGTGCGGAACTGAGGAGAGGTATCGATGTAGGTCGGTGAGACCTGGCACGAAGTTAGTGTTCCAAAACATCCCAAAGGTGTTCTATAGGATTCAAGTCAGGACTCTGTGCAGGCCAGTCCATTACAGGGAAGTTATTGTCGTGTAGCCACTCTGCCACAGCCCGTGCAGTATGAACAGGTGCTCAATCATGTCGAAAGATGCAATTGCCATCCCTGAATTGCTCTTCAACAGTGGGAAGCATGAAGGTGCTTAAAATATCAATGTAGGTCTGCGCTATGATCGTGCCACGCAAAACAAGGGGTGCAAGCCCCTTCCAGGAAAAACACGACCACACCACCACCTCCGAATTTCACTGTTGGCACTACACATGCTGGCACATGACGTTCACCGGGCATTTGCCAAACCCACACCCTGCTATCGGGTCGCCACATTGTGTACTGTGATTCATCACTCCACACAACGTTTTGCCACTGTTCAATCGTGTAATGTTGACGCTCCTTACACCAAGCAAGGCGTCATTTGGCATTTTCCTGTGTGATGTGTGGCTTATGAGCAGCCGCTCGACCATGGAATCCAAGGTTTCTCACCTCACCCGTAACTGCCATAGTGCTTGTAGTGGATCCTGATGCAGTTTGGAATTCCTGTGTGATGGTCTGGATAGATGTCTGCCTATTACTCTTTACGACCCTCTTCAAATGTCGGCAGTCTCTATCAGTCAACAGACGAGGTCGGCCTGTACGCTTTTGTGCTGTACATTTCCCTTCACGTTTCCAGTTCACTATCACTTAAGAAACAGTGAACCTAGGGATGTTTAGGAGTATGTACAGACTTCTGACACAAGTGACACCCAATCATCTGACCACGTTCGAAGTCCGTGAGTTCCACGGAGCATGCCATTCTGCTGTTTCACAATGTCTAATGACTACTGAGGTTGTGGATAATGAGTACCAGGCAGTAGGTGGCAGCACAATGCACCTAAGATGAAAAACGTATGTTTGTGGGGGTGTCTGGATACTTTTGATCACATAGTGTAAGTCATAGATATGCTAAGAGGAATGCAACCAGGATTCACTAACTTTTGCAGCTCCCTCTGTAAGTGGGATACTGGGAATAGGCATAATCATTATGAAATTATGGAGTGGTCATCAAGAGTAAATGTAGTAGTAGAACAAAAAAGTGTGAAATATGAACCACTGTGGATGAAGCTAAAATAATTTTAGCACCATTGTATATAAAACTGGAGCTAATGAAGGTTTGTTAAGGCAATAGAGAAATCGGGAAGAGCATTTCAATATTTAAACAGGAAATTTCAGTGTTTGAGCGAAGTTAAACTAAAGGAAGGCATCTTCGTAGGGCCTCAAATACAGGATCTGCTTAATTATGCTGTATTCGAGCAGACACTCATATCAATTGGAAAAAAACTGCTTGGTTTGCATTTAAATCAGTGTGTGTATGGGAAACTACACAATAAACAATTACAAAGATTTAGTGGACGACTTGTTACGGAGTTATAAAAGATTGGGATGCAGTATGTTCCTTATGATTCACTTTCTTCATTCCCAGCTGGATTTCTTTCAATTGAACTTGTGTAACATTAGCAAAAGATAAAGATTTCACTAAGACACATTAGAAGTCAGTAACTGACATACTTGAAGATTACTGTTGGAAGCTAATCACAGATATTTTGCAGTCACTTTATTGCTGTAAATCATCCAGGAAGAAGTATTAATAAAAATGATGATTTTTTTACAATATTCTGAGCTTGTGTTGCAGCACATAGTACAAGTTTATCATTATTAGAAATATTTGTTGGAGTAGTTTACATTATAAAAGTTATTGTAATACTTATTTATGATTTGGTTAAGCTGGATGGATTAATTCTAATAATACAAGGGTCATTTCAAAAGTTCTGCACATGGCGCATACACGACTGTTATGGTGGCATGATCAAGTTGAAATGCAATCTTTACTAGAAAATTAAAATTGAGCAAAATATTTCTCAGGTAAGTTTAGCTCGTCCCAGTTACAATTTTCTGTGTAGTTCTGCCATCAATGTATCTCGGGATAGCCACTGATACAACTTGATCAAAGAACTGTGTTACACTGCTATGTTCAGACAAAAGTTGCAAATCTAACATAAACATGGGCTAATCTTTATAGAGATAGCCACTGATACAACTTCATCAAAGAACTGTGTTACACTCCTATGTTCAGAGAACAGTTCCAAATCTAAAGCTAATAGAGAATATACATGTAAAAAAAATCACTTACAAAAGCAATTCTACTCTGCTCATAAGTTTGGAAAATAGTTCCATACCTAACACTAAGAATGAATGTGAGAAAACTTAAAAGAAATTGGAAGTCAGTAGACAAAGCTAAACCCAACAGACTTACCTTTGTGATTCTATGGAATAAAAGTCTTCTTCTGGTCTATCCTGCAACAGAGTAATTCCTACGTAAGTCTCCTAACTACTTCTACCTTGAACATTATCTTGAGAAAATTGGGTTAGCAACAAATGTACAACTTTTTATATACAAGGGCGGATTCATAAGTCCATGAGTTTGACGAGAGATAGCGTTCTAATCACAGGTTTCTTGTGTGCAGTCAAGTCTTATATTTATTCTGGGTACAATTGCAGAAATTCGTCATTTGTTTCTTAGAAAATTGTTGAGAGCATCTAAAATAAGCAAATGTGTGTTGCTTTATAGATAATGAGGAAAAGTGAATTTTGTATTTTGATAAAGCACTTACTTTTTGAGTGGTAAGGCGGTGAAGGAAATGGAAGAAAGCCTGGACAAGTATTATGGGGACTCCACTCTATCACATGACATGGTTCACAGAATTTTGATGTGGCCATTCGAGCACAAGAGATGCCGTGCACACAGGACAGCCTGTTGAGGTCACAGCAGAAGAAATGGTGAACAAAGTTCACTATAGTGTGTTGGAAGACAGCCAAGTGAAAATCCATGAGATAGCCAAGACCATAAACATCTCGAGTGAATGAGTGTATAACATTCCGCACGAAGTTTTGGGTATGAGAAAGCTATCAACAACATGAGTGCAGTGACTATGAGCATTTCAAAGGGATGTTTGAACATGTTCCAGTGCAACCCAAATGAGTTTTTGCGGCGTTATATCATGGTTGATAAAACTTGGATCCATTACTATCAACCTGAAGCCAAACAACAATCAAAGCAGTGGACTTCCTTCAGCAAACCTGCTTCAAAGAAAGCGAAAACCATTCCGTCAGCAGGAAAATCAGCTGTCTTTTGGGATTCACAAGGGATGATAGACATACACTACCTGGAAAAGGGTAAAACGATCACAAGTTTATATTATGCCGCAATGCTGGATCAGTTTCACAAGGAATTGTTAAAAAAAAAACAACCCTGTTTGAAGAAAAAGGCTCTCTTATCAGCAGGATAATGCACCTGCATACAAGTCAGCCATTGCCATCGCAAAATTTGTGGGACTGGACTATGAACTGCTACCTCACCTACCATATTCTCCAGATTGGACTCTGAGCGACTTCCTCCTCTTTGTAAACCTGAAAAATTGCCTCACTGGGAAGAAATTCACGTCCAATAAACACATCATGGCAGAAACAACCTCATATTGTACAGACTTCAAAAAATCATATTTTTTGGATGGGTTAAAAAAATTGGAGAAACGTTGGACATGTATTGAATTGAACAGAAACTATGTTGAGAAATAAAATTGATGTTTTGTAAAAAAATTGCTATTTTCTTTAAAAGTCACTGACTTATCAATCCGCCCTCATAATCAACAAATTACTTCATATCAAAAGCATCCAAGAATAATAAATGATAATCTTCAATGAAAGCGATTGAAGACTTTGTAGATAGAAAGAAGTATAAAGCTATGGGTTTCCAAAAACCTTGTTTCATAAATAGTTAAGGGAAACATTATATTAAAGTTTATTTTATGATCAGTCCAGAAATTTCAGGTTCCTTAATTGCAATTAATTCTTCTAAAAATCTGTACCTGGGAAAGAAAATTCAATACTTTTTAACTAAAATATTAGTGTTTGTTGGCAATAAAATTGTGTCAGTATGCTGCAGCAATGAAGTTTCAAATTTTCTTAGTATTTCAAAATATTAACGAAATAAACGAATGAAGATTTTAAATTTAAAATGAGTGTCATTGTCACTCAGTTTACCTCACTAATTTATACCTCATCAGGACATGTTTCATGAATCCTCATATACAGCTCCATTGTGATTCAGGATTAGTCATGTCCTTATGATATATTTTAGTGAAGTGGGTAGAGTGATACTGTGACTTATTTTAACTTTATAGTTTGGCTTCACCGTGAATGCTCCAAAAATTATATAATTGATAAAGGGTGATTTTCTGAAGACATTTAGTGTCCTAGCACATGGCTCAGAAAACTAGGACATAGATGTTCAGCATTTTAACAATATTATAACTTAAAGATTTCATGAAGTCTAAAAATTGCAGAATTTGTATTAAACCCAGCTGGGAAGTTCTTTCTTTAGAACAACCAAAGTTTTCTGAAAAAATGGAAATTCCATGCAAGAAAAGGCATACCAACATTCTATGCTTTACAGGATACATAGCAAGTAATACTGTGTAACATATCCCTTTGCATTCATTTCATTAAGAAGAATAACACTCTTTCCTATTTGTCACAACAGTTTTGAGAAAACCCAAAGTATTGATGTAGGAGAATGTCATTTGTGTGCTTTTTATCTTTTGCCAGCTTCATACAGTATCTACAGTGTCACATTCACATCTCTTGTTGATGTATAATGCAAGTTGTTATGGTGTAAACTACCTGTTTCTTTATATGCAGATAGATTACATGGGTCTACAAACAAAATTTTTTTGTGAGCTGTTTTACATTTGAAAGGTGATTCTTAATATTTCAGTACTGCTGATTTAAAAAATGACTTACATTTTTCTCCATAACATCAGGTTTTTTTACAAATCCAAAATGAAGTATGCACACATTTTCTTCGAACAATGTATACTCGTATACTCATGAGTTGTATAAGACCTACAAATGAATTTGTGAGGGTTTTTATTGCTAAATATCACATTTAAATTCATTTTATAAACAACTGGTCAATAAAATCTTGTTCGTTTGGTATCAAATGTTTGTCTCTTGGATTTTCTCTTGTGTGTTTCCGTGGAATCCTATACAGCATCCAGCAGTAATCTGCAATCATTGAAGAATTCCATTGTCCTTGGTATCTCCTCTCCATTTCTTGAATATCCTGATGGAACCTCCCCCCTTGTTCCTCAATGATGCCCCCAGCTTGTCAGGAAAGATGTCCAAGTGTGAAAACAGAAAATGTAATTTGAGACTCATGTTGCATCCTGAAGTTCTGAACTTCTGTAGCATGTTGTTTACAATTTTAATGTAGTCAGGATGTTGTCTATAACTTCTTTAAGTCATTCCAAGCATTTTTCTCTTCAGAAGTCATAGAGTGCTTCATACTGCCTGTCTTTAAATAGGGCTCTGATTTGCAGACCCACAGAGATTCCTTCTTTTATTTTTACTTCAGAAAAAGCGGGAAGTTTGACATAGATATTTGAAACAATCACCATCTTCATCAAGTGCTTTTACGATTTGTTTCATTACATCACATCATTACATAACAAAATGAATTTGGATTATTTACACAACACCTTCTTTCCATTATGCTGCACTGAGTTACATATGATAAAGATAACAAAATGTATTATTTAAATGCTAATTTCTCGCTTTATGCAACAACTATTAAGCCCTGTAACTGATGAATTCTCAATACAAAATGGTATAAGCAGTTTCGAATGTGCTGCCACCTGCCACAAAACAGTCAACTATTTCCTTTTAGTAGCTTTATTCCAATAGATGGCATTGTTATAGTGTGTAATGGTTCATGAACACATAAAAGATACACAAATAAATAAAGATGGAAGATATGAATTTTGAAAGAAATGGTATGTGATACGACAATATGAACTTCATTTTTGGAATCAGGATCTGAATATCTAAAACAGCAAAATCGCTATTGATCTGTGTTATCAAGCCAACCAATGTGTGACTAAAACGCACATATTCACTATAATGAGCAGACTCACATTTCATGTGAATAAAACATACTCTATCATGTTGTTTTAAATGTGAAGTCTTCTAATGGCTATCGCACTTACAGCAACAATTTAGAATATTTATTTATCAACAATTATATACATTTCTTTTTCACTTACAAAGAAAAACCACTTTACCAGACTCATAAAGTTTATATTAATAATTAAGTATATATGCATTTTCAGTACTGGTGCATTAAATCCTGCTTTGATATTGCGGGAGATGCTTTACTTTTACATTCCACACAGTTGATAACTGCAATAGGTGCTGCTTCCATTTATCTTCGTTTACTAAGGTTTCACTATAAGCAAAATTTCAAGTGGTAAGTGTTGGTGAGCAAAGTGGCTTCAAGTTAGAGATTCAGGTGGAGACATGATCATTTAGAATGTTTTACAAGGGAGTTAGAATGTATAGTAGAGTTTAATGATAATATAGTAGCACCAATGACAGGAAGAAAACTAGGAGAAGTAATTGAGAAACTAGAGAAGTCAGTTAAACAAGCAGCATATACCATGAGACGGAGAGGAAGTAATATTAAGATTCATGAGGGTTGGTATGACAATCAATGTAAAGTAACTATATGAAGAATAGAGCTATGAAAATGGGGGAAAAAAGGAGAAATAGTTAATTTTATGACTGAAAGACGGGGATGTAAATCCCATATTAAAGAAACAGGGAGAAATTGGGGAGAAATATAAGTAAGAAAATACAGAAGGCAACAAGCTAAATGACAGTAAATACTCGTAATATAGGCAACAGCTAAAGAGACTGTACAAACAAAGAATAAATCCTACAAGTGAGAGCTGGCAACCCAACTCTGTCCTGAATTCACAGAGACAAACCTACATGGGTTTTTCCATTAGACAATACCTATTTTATATCTCCCCCTGCTTTCACAGGGATGGAAGTGGATACATCACTTACATATCAACCAACCCCAGAGGGTAAAACTACCAAAGAACTCCCTGGGGGCAACAGTATCTAGCCACCATCTACCAGCTCTCCAGATTGGTATCTGAGGACATTGAGGCATCTCACAATCTCATCTGGGCTTTTCCCAGGTGTTCCCATTCATCCACAGGTTTCAGAACCACTACCCCGCCGAGTCCAACCCAATCCGACAGCTCTCTTCTGGGAGGGGCTCAGATGTTTGGCCCAGGGTATTTCTAGTAAGGTCAGAAGTACCACAAGTGCTAGTGGTCCACAGCAGATGAAGGGATTGGAACCCCCCCCCCCTAAAAGATGAATAGCAAAAAATAATACTAGCCCTGAGGAATGGTGTAAATCAAATTTAAAATGCTTATCTGGGCTTGTAATCCATGGTCTTACGGACATTCTTCTTCTTCCAGATTTTCGTTTAATGCAGCTTCGGATGAAATGTCTGAAAGAAGAATGTCCAGTAGACCACAGACTACAAGTCTGGATAATCATTTTAAATTTGACACCAGTCGTGAAAGCCTACGTCGTGAGGTACTTAACCATGATAAGTGGAAAAAGAATTCTTTTGTTGCTAAATATCTAGACAGAGTGACTTAAATGAAGCAAAGGAGTAAATCAAAAGGTTAAAAAGCAATTAAGCTAGTGGCATTGATGGTACCCCGGGGAATTCTGAAGAGTATGGGATGTTGAAGAAAGCAGGGGGATGTTGCTGGTATAGATATTCAATACAATATTTGAAGAGAGTTACATCATTTATAGTGCCAATATTTAAGTATACAGGGGTTGCAAATAATCCAGTAAATAATACAAGAATCAGCCTATTATCCAACCTAGGGAAGTTATATACTTATATAAGAGCAGAAAAGCTATGAAAATGGGCAGAACATAAAACTTAATTATCAGAATTAAGTCGGGCTTTAGGAAAAATAGGCAAATGGTGGGTAATATTTTTACAACAAATGTAATGGAAGATAAATATTTAAGCCATAAAAGAGGGAGGTTCTATATGGTTTTTGCGGATTCTGAAAAAAGCATCTGACATAATTAACTGCAATGTATTGTGAGAAAAATTGAGCAGAAAAGGAGTAAGCAACAAGCTCCTAAAAGCATTGCAAGATTTATATTTTGATAATGAATAGTGCATTAAGACTGCACATAGCACAAAGTCTGCAAATAATCCAAACACAATATGCATTAGACAACTGTGCCAGCATCCTGTATTATTTAAACTGTTCAATGATGATACATTGGAGGTAATCAGTAAAACCAGCAGGCACACTTCAAAAACTAATAATATTGAGATCCCTGGCTTATTATTTGCAGATGATGTAGTAGTGAAGCTAATAGTTGGTTTAATGAAATTGTTGAAGCAATATCTAAATTTTACAAGGAATGGGACCTAAGAAAACATGCTGGAAAATAAAAAATTATGGTATTTAGAAAGGAGGTAAGTACAGAAAAATAAAAATGGTATTTGGAAGAGACAGAAATTGAATAGGTTAATAAATCTGATTACTTAGGCATCAGACTAAATAGCAATGGTGGTTGGAATGAGAAAACAGAAAAAAGCATTAAGTAAATGTTTGTTATCTCTAAAAACTATTAAGGTTTTCCAGGCATAAACTACCAGGGGCTTATTTCAAGAAGTGACCTGCTTGCCTATCTATCTACCAGTCATAGTACCAGTCCACACCCTTCTTTATGCATATTTCATTCACACAAATACAAAGTGCCTTTCTTGTCTTGCCACTGATTGCCTTTGCTCAACTATACACAATAATTATTACAAAATGTTTCTTTCTTTGACACTCCTGCTGATTGAAATTATACATAAGTTCAAGAGTAAAACCATGTTCTGATAATACTTGGCCCTTTGATAGAAACTATTTTAAAACACAATGCTGACAAACCCTTTTTCTTTCTTTCCCAGGCAAAATAATCTATTGACATTTGCTTACAAACCACAACTCAGTTTTGCATGTACGAAACGATTATAGAAATAAAAATCTGATGTTTTACACTCACATCACTTTCTCTACTCTTGTAAAAACTATTTTTACAAATGCTTATTGTCCATCTGCTTCATGTTAATTGAGATAAACCTTTGCGGAAACTAACTTATTGCTAATTTTCTTGTAGGTGCAAGGGGAATATGGTAGGCTTTAAGCGATAGTAAAATGTTTTAAGAGCTGGTTGCTATCTGGAGCATTCCATTCTCTTTGCATGTCCAGGACATGAATAACGAATACCCATTTGAGAAGAAGTATACATATTGGAAAATTCAAACAAATAACAACGAATATCTCAGAAATGGTTCACTCAACAAAAATAATGTATGTAATATAAATTGTGTATTTTAACGCGATCTACATTTTTTATGGTTTACCAGTTATGCAAAAGTTCTTCAGAATGAAGACTTTCGGGGACATTCCCTGAAACTTCATGATATACATTTCATTTTCCATGAACATATGATATTTTAATCAAAATTCTTAGAGCCATTTTTGAGAAAATCAAACTTTCAAAAAATGTTCCATGTAGAGGATAGTCTGGGGTGGGCAGATTTATTGAAAATCTTTGTGTTGCATCTTTGAAAGATACTGAACCTAAATACCAAGTTTAGTATTTATCAGACTTTTTGTCTGTTTCTCTCTCTCATACTCGCGCGCGCATGGACCTTTTTCTAAAAATGCTTTTTATTTGCATCCAGGGGACCTCAAAACATGTATTTCGGGTGAAATCTTGATATCGAATTTTTGGGTGGAATAGAATACTTCCCCTACTTACTATACATAGTAGAGAAAGTAAAAAAATCTGATGCACTTTTTCTGCAACACTTACCTTAATGTTGCCATAAGTACATGGTGTTTCTGTCGAAGTTCTTTCCAACCACAACTGTTCTTCTTTAATTTCTATTTTGGTTTCAAATTCACAGCCTTTACTGCTATTATTAAATCTCATTACATTGTCTGAAAAAAATTCTGTCTCATTCTGTGAACATATGCTGAAAATCATAGCTTCCTCTTCTATATCTGTTTTGGTGTCTATATCACTCTCACTGGCACTTGTAACAGTTTCGGTCTTAACTTCTTTTACGTGGTCTTTGGAACAAAACTGTATCTCATTCTGTGAAGCGAAGTCCAGGACACAAGATTCTTCTTTGATTTCTACTTTAATATCCATTTCATTATATTTGCTGTATTTGAACAGTTGTGTTCTTAAACTTCAGTGGCAATTCTGTAAAGAAAAAAACACATTATTAGTAAACATCAAATACATCCATGAGTTTTGCCTCTAGATAGTTGAAACTACATTAACCTCAAATGGCACAGACAGCATAAAGAACATTAAATAACAATGTTAATTTGGGGTAATATGGTTGCCTGCTTACTTATGGTTTGGTTAATCTAGATCTAATATGTATTATTACATCCTTAAAATCACATTATTCCAACAGCAGTTTTGTAACCTTGGACATAGAAGAGTTTTCCATGTTGTAATAAACATTCAAAGAAAAATAGTGAGCACTGCATTACTCAGAAGAACTTCAACCTGTCAGTACTCAGCTCCTAGTGAAGCTTATTTTGTAAAGTTAAAATATTTCCAATCAGAATCAAAGACAGGAATTTTCCTTCATCATCTAAGCATACGGCATCAGTCTAAGGAAAAAACTAAACAATGACACATAAGTACACCCTTCTACACAAAATATAATTTATATACAAAATCTTCCAGCTAAGTTAAAAAATTTACCAGAAACATAACTTCAACATATGGATCTGATCTCTGCTTCTTTACCAGTAGTGATCTTTCAGTGTCCGTTTTGTTGTTTGTTTCTTCACTAATTTCAATTATTGGTGCAAATTTTAACACATCATTTGTTAGTCTTTCACAGGTAACAGATATCACAATAATGTGTCTATAAACAATACATTGAGTTTTCTTCAACGAATTCTAGCCATTATCTGCAGTTTTGCCTGTGTGAATATACCTCTCTCCTGTTACATATGGCACAAACCAATTCTTGTTCCACAGATACTTCAGAAACACAATTAATCAGCATCCAAAATAAAATAATTGCAAAACCTGAGGTAGTTTGCATATTTCTGTGAGCTAACCAATGATCAAATGGTAAATCTCACCTTTAATTTTAAAGCCGGCGTGAAGTCAAAATCAGAATGACATCATCTAAGGTAATGTGTTATATTTTCAAGCATTAGACAGGGGTTGTTGCTTGCAAAGTTGACCCCTATCATATGTTATATACCAAATCTTAAAGGCGTTATATTTGTGATACTATTACTGTAGCACAGTTGTGGCTGCCTGGTAGTCCAACAGGTGAGCACATTCTCCAGGTAATCTGATTGTTGGAGCATTTTATACGCAATCTGATTTCATTCAGTAATTCTTTTCCTGTGGCAATGTTAAGCTTTATGGGCCTAACAACAAAATGTTAGTAAGCATAACTTGATCAATATGCCTCAAACAGGAGATAGATACTGTCTCTAATGGTTACATCAATGAGCAACCTAAACACCTCAAGAGCTCAGGAAGGTCAAACAACCATGTAACCCAAGCATTCAGAATTAGTGCCCATTCACAATGCAGTTGGCATGGGCTTCTAAATCTTTAAATTAATTGCAAAATATTCTAAGTGTACTTGAATAACATAACCAACAATATCAAATAAGAAAGCTTACTCAATATTTTATAAATAAATAGCTCACAAAAAACACACATGCACAACTGATGCCCATGACATTAGTGATGTCACAATTATTTGACGAAAATACTGAAAACAGTTATTCTGCAAGTATGGAAACTGCAGCTAGTTAAATATGTGATGATACAGCTGCACGAGTTATATTAATGAAATGTGCATTATCTCTTTGTGCCTTACGATTTGTGAGATCAAAGAGACCTAAGTGCAGACGGTGGGTTCATTTATTACAAGGGCAGTCCAAGAAGCACATGATCTTGCATATAGATAGTGGTTGTTTGTTTCAAACAAATGACTGTCATAGAAAGTACCAACCTTATAAAGCTTAAGTTTGAAATTTGACGATGCTAAGTTGTTTAGCAGACATTGTAGGCATATACAAAAGTACTGTACATTGCATACCAACTGAAAATTTGGACATGAGAAAGCTGTGTGCAAGATGGGTGCTGCATTTACTTGCAATAGAACAAAAACAGCATTGTGAGGATGTTTCAATTGAGTGTTTGGTGATGTTTCACTGCAATAAAGACGAGTTTTTGGGTTGATTCATAGCCATGGATGAAAAATAGGTCCATCACTTCACACCTGAGACAAAAGAAGTCAAAACAGTGGACTGAAAGGGAAGAATCGCCTGCAAAGAAGGCGAAGACAGTTCCACCTGCAGGCAAGGTCATGGCATCAGCTTTTTGGGATGTACATGGAATAATTTTTATTGATTTTTGAAACGGAAAAACAATCAATGGCAAGTATTATGGAACTTATTGCAGTATTTGTGTGATGAAATCAAGCAAAAATGGCCACATGCGAAAAAGAAAGTTTTGTTTCATCAAGACAATGCACCAGCTGATACATCCATTATCGCTATGGCCAAAATCAATGAGTTAAAGTTAGAATTGTTTCCTCATGCACCCTATTAGCCACATTTGGCCTCCACTGATTATTTTCTGTTTCCAAACTTGAAGAAATGGATTGGTGGTAAAAGATTTACCAACAAAGAAGAGGTGGAGTCTGCAATTGATGGCTATTTTGCGAAGCTCAATGGTTCTCACTATAAACAGGGTATCGAGCTGGGAGAAGCTGGGAGAAGCGTATCGAGCTGAAGGGAGACTATGCAGAGTAATAAAGATATTTTTTCCCAAAATTTTTTAGTTTTCTTTGTTAGGTCGGGTACTTCAGGGACAGCCCTTGTAAATCAAAGGAGAATTCAGCAAAGAGACTACCATAAGCTATTGAGGGAAATAAGGGATGGTGACTCACAATTTGTGTGGCATGGCCAAATGGAACAGCAGAATGTATGTACATTAGACGACATAAAATGTCACATCTCAATCTGCTGTTGGATAGCAGGCAATGCATAAAGAAAGAAATGCAGAATTCTTCCTCTCTGCATGCAATGCAAGCATTAAGTTTGGAGTTTGCAATCTCTGGCGTTGTGTAGTGTGTTGCTTGACTCTATGTGAATGCTTGCATTAAATAATATGGGTGCAAAGTCTGCCTCTTAAGCTATATCTGCACTTACATTTCATTGTGAATGGGCATTTAGTATGCAGATGGTCCATAATGCTTGCAAAATATCATTTTAATATTCCCTTTGGTTTTTACATAATAATAGGTTTCCTATAAAGTGATAGCCTGTATAGAATAAGGATTTAAGCTAAGTAAAGTTCAAGAAATAGTTCAAATCAAAGGAGTAGTTTCCAAGACATCTTCAAACAAAATTGGTACCTAATTTCCTCATTATAAATCTAGTATTCGTTACCCCATCCTACCCTAGTCATAATCGCTGTATTATAACTTGTCCCTTGTGATGGCTCAGTGACGGACCACGTCACTGCAGTTACATATGTAACAGCCAATCACCATCAATACTGTCCAGCACCCCTTGACCCTCCAGCCAGGCGCAACAATTCCACTTCCACTGTTGACGCATTTATTTATACTGCTGGCAGGTGTAATACATATATATTTTGGTGTTATGAACCCTGCATGTACGAGGATCGGCTGATAAGTCCTGGGCCTTACACAGAGATGGCGCGATTAGGCCAGTTAGACGGTAGTATCGTATAGTTTTACTCTAGACTAGCTTGTATCCAAAGTTACAGGTCAATAGCTTGTTTAGTTTTTGAATGACAGCATTTTAAACAAGACAACTTTAGAGTTTTCACAAAAATGGAGGATTTGGAAAAACGAGCAGTGATTAAATACTTCCATTTGAAAGGTTTAATGCCTAAAGAAATCAAGGAGGAAATGGACAGTACATTGAAAGACTCTGTCCCTTCATATTCAATGATTAAAAGGTGGGTTGCAGAGTTTAAAATGGGACGTACAAGCACTAGTGATGAGCCTCGCTCTGGATGCCCAAGTCACAACTCCAGAGATGATTGAAAAAATTCATTGTTTAGTACTGGAAGACCGCAGATTAATGTTGTTTGAGATAGCAGAGGCTGTAAACGTATCAAAAGAACGTGCAGGTAATATTTTAAGTAATGTTTTGGGCTTTCACAAGGTCTGTGCGAGGTGGGTGCCGCGTTTGTTGACACCTGATCAAAAGTTGCATAGAAAAACTGTTTCTGTTAAGAATGTGGAGCTCTACCGTAAAAATCCCAATGAATTTTTGAGACGGGTTATTACCATGGATGAATCACTACACTCCAGAAAGTAAATCACAGTCAAAACAGTGGATTGCACCAGGTGAATTAACTCCAAAAAAGGCAAAGTCAATTTTGTCAACTAACAAGGTTATGGTGAGTGTTTTCTGGGATGCACAGGGAATTATTTTTATTGATTACTTGGAAAAGGGTAAAGTATCACTGGAGACTACTACGCAAGCTTACTGCAACATTTGAGTGATGAAGTGAAAAGACAAAGGCCTCATTTTGAAAAAAAGAAAAAAAATCTTGTTTCATCACGACAATGCTCCGGCCCATCGTTCAGTCATTGCAATGGGGAAAATTTGCAAATTAAAGTTTGAATTGCTTGAACATCCACCCTATTCACCAAATCTAGCACCCAGTGACTACCACCTATTCCCTAATCTCAAAAAATTTCTTGGAGGATGAACATTTCACAGCAACGAGAAGGCCATTGATGCGGTAAACAGGTATTTTGAGGACCTTGATAAATCGCACTACAGAGATGGTTTAATTAAATTAGAACACCGGTATGACAAATGTATTACCCTTTATGGAGATTATGTTGTGAAATAAAAACAAAAAATTTTAAATGTTGTTTTCATTGAGAGGCCCGGGACTTATCAGTCGATCCTCGTATAAAAGATAGACAAGGCCTTGACATAATGTATAATAAACAGTAGTCAGGTGATATTAGAAATAATAATAGAGTGAAATGCATGCAAGGAAGAAACAAAGCTTTTGTTTTGAGCACTGAGTTCTGTCGCTGACTTTGAGTACTTGGTGAATATAGCACGTGCTGTATGTCGCACTTTTTTCACAGAGTTTACAGATACATTTATCCATTACTGCATGAAAATTAAATTATAATGGAGTGCATTTTATATATGACTCATTATGTTTCTTATGCATTGAATTGATTCTGTAATCAGATGCTTCTCACAAATAACATATAGTCTTCCCGCTATCTCACCTGACAAGTTACCTTGCAGTAATCGTTTTGTTATATGTATTGTCGCAAATGTTAATAGTTTGAGTGCAATATAAACATCACACTCAGAGTATCTTCACATTCTGTTGTGTTTTATATGCTTCCTTTATAGCGTTACTTCTTTCTGTCATAATAGTGGTACTTAATACGGTTTTTGATAATAGCATTAGGAGTTTCTCAGTAACTACAAATGTTAGCTTAAAATTTCTTCTTTTGTCAACAGAGTAAGAAGGACAATTTATTTAGTCGTGTATGTACAACAATGAATCAACTGTCAGATGTCAACTGAGCCTGCCTGGTAGCATTTGACCCTTCAGTTCCTCAATGTGCAAAAGGTTGTAATGCAGCTCCTCATCATTTCATTCACTCCACGTGGTAGTGGAACTGTCTCAAGGGACAAGTTATAATACAGCAATTTTAGAATGTTGTTGAAATAAGTATGCTTTATTAAGGTAATGATGGGTTATAGTAATAAAATACTTACACATGCTTTTACTTAAGTACCTAGGTAATTAAAAATTTAGGTGCAAGGGCAATACTGTTGAATACTGAAATTCTCAAAAAACAAGACAAATACAGTGAGTGCTGCTGACCTAGCACATCAACAGAACTTCACGGTTTTGATTTCTTCTCTTTTGGGAAAACAAAGTGAAGTATTTGAACATATTAAATACACAAATTGAGTTTTTAATCACTGTAGCTTTAATTCTTTACCAGGAACTTACTGGAAAATGCAATGCCATCTACAAGTAACAGGAGGAACTGCAGCAGTGACTAGGTTGATGATAAAGACAAAAGTCTCTGAAACATGTTCCAGTAAATTCTTAGCAAAGAAAACAAGCTAGAGTGCTTCAAAATTTGTTTGAGTGTTTAATACATAGAACATCATAAAGAAAGAGAAAATGGTAGGAATAGATGGAGTACCAGGAAAATTTAGGAGAAAATAAAGTGAAACCCAAAAAGGATTACAATTAATGACAGAATTACTAAACAAAATAAAATAAAAAAATGACATATGGAAAGCTGGAAAACAAGTATGATGGTACCAATTTATAAAGAGAAGCGAGGAGTAAATAGGCCTGAGATCTATAGAGGAATAAGTTTACTATCTATATTAGGGAAGGTATATACAAGAATTTTGGCAGAAAGACTAAGGGAATGGGTAGAAACTGAAAAAAAAATATATCAGAATTGCAGGCCAGTTTTAGGAAAGGAAGATATACTGTAGATAACATATTTATAATAAACACTATAATAGAAAAATATTTGAGTAGGAAAAGAGAAAGGGTATACATGATTTTTGCTGAGTTTGAGAAAGCTTTTGATAAAATAAATAGAGAAGCTCCAGAATATAAACTAAGGGAAAAGGGAGTAAGAAACAAGTTTATAAGAGAAATTAATAAAATATATAAAGTGTAAGTTTGATATACGCTGTGAAAAATGCAGCATCACAGAGACAATTGAACAAAAGATATGATTAAGACAGGGATGTAAGCTGAGTCCAATATTACTTAACCTATTCATAGATGACATATTAGAAAGAGTAAATATAAGAAATCAATAAGTAATAAGGGATAAGGAGATTCCAGGTTTATTATATGCAAACAACCTTATGATAGGTGCCATATCTATAATAGGGTTACAAAAGCAATAAATGAAATTAAAAAATTTCGTGAAAAATGGGAATTAAGGTAAATATAAATAAATCCAAAGTGATAGTTTTTAAAAAAGGAAATAAACTGAGGAAGGAAGAAAAATGATTTCTAGGTGATCAAGAACTGGAGGTAGTCAAAGAATATGGCTGTTTAGGAGTAAGGTTGAGTAATAGCGGGGAATGGGGAGCACATGGCAGGAAGATGTTAGTGAAAGGGAAGGCAGCTATGACAGGAATAAGAATATGCAAATATAAATTGGAGATTTCGACAAAATGGCTGGAGAGAATAGGCACATTGGTAGAATCAAAAATGCTCTATACAGTGAAAATATGGGGGAAGTGAATTAAGTAAGAAGATTGACCAAATGTATAGAATGTTTTGTAAAGAATTAGTTTGTCTACCAAGAGCAGTAGCAGGCGAGGTTGCATTAGTAGAACTATGAGGAAAGGTATAATAGTAGAAAGAATTTTAAAAGTTTGCTTTAATGTATGGCAATGGAGGAAGATGAAATCTTAAAGATATGCATGAATCAGCAAAAGGTTCTAAAAACAAAAACAGCTGGTGGAAAGAAACTGAAAAAATAATGGACTTAATTGGAATGGGGGATATATGGGGGTTGGAGGAAAGAAATACAAATGGTTTTTGGAAAGTAGTGAGAAACAGAGTGGAAGATATAGAATGACAAGAGATATGGGGAAGCCCCTTGAAGATAAAAGCTCATTAAGCTTTTATAAATTGATAAAAAAGAGATAGGAAAGAGAGAGGCATGTTGATTGCTCTAACAGACAAGAAAGGGAAGGTTTAGCATGGATGATAATGGGATCAATGTATTTAAGAGGGATGAGAGGCAACGGAAGAGGGATATACAAACCATGTGGAGGAAGAGAAAGTACAGAACACTATATGACAGAATGTAAGGAAACAAGGAGCTGGAGAGAAAGAGTGTGGGAAAATATGGATAGAAAAATAGTAGCTATAAGGATGTTGACAGGGAAAGAAGAAAAGAAAATCAAGGGCATGAGAGAATTTTTAAGGAAGGTAAAGGAAAAATGGTCTCAAAAAGTAGGAGAGGCAAAGAAAGAAGGGCCACTCAGGGAGCGATAAGGCCTGGGAGCCAAGCAATCTGAGTGACTCAATAAGAAAACAAGCACCAGACAAACCATACTTAAGATGTAGGGATACGAGAGGTATATATTGTATAAAAATTGTAAACCAAATTGTAAAATAAATTCATGTATTCATTTACATTGAAAATTACTTGCTAACTTTCTGTTTTGCATTCACTGTCACTTATTTGTAGTTATGATGGCCAGAACCTCTGCATTATTTTTATCTGGGTAACACAAATTCAAACCACAGTTCTCCGTTAATTCTCCGTTTTCTATAAATATTTTTTTTTATCCTCATTTATTACTTTCTCTACTACATACTGTTCAACAGCCAGAAAAAGGTGAGAGGGGCTTGAACTGTTTATCACCTCACTTAGTCACTTTGTTTACTATAAAATGTGCAGTCCTAGCCATGGGTGAGTTATCTGATATGTTTATATGGTACTAGCATGCATAAACACTATGGGGACTAGAAAATGTTTACGTAGCACATTCCTCTCACTTGCCTTCTTTAGGTGGCCCATCTGTACCTAGTAGCTAGAAAAGGTATTGAATTCACCAAAAATTTTGATATTGAGATTTTATCGGAAATACATGCTTTGAGACCTCTTGAGTAAAAAAAAAATCTGGTTTATATTCGCATGACTTTCTCAACCCCTATCATTTATTAGTGGGTATACAAATTATTCTTACGAAAGTTTATTTTCCTACTTCATTTTAATTGAGATAAACCTTTCTCTGCAGTGCACATTTCATTATATATACAAAGGGAATAGGGACAGTCAAATGCTTTAGAACTGGTCGCTATATGCTGGTCTTAAAATTCTACACTCTTTCCATGATATCACAAGAAACAATTAAAAATCTACAGGACTTTAAAAGAATGCTTAAGTATCTAATAATTTAAATCATTAATATTGGATATCTCAGAAATGGCTTATGCCTTAAAAGTTATTTGAAATGAATTATGTGTATTAAAGAGAACTACATTTCTTATATAGTACGTTTTCATCTATTGCTTAATATTTACCACTTATACAAAATTCCTTCTGATGAAGAGGACTTCAAAACTATTCCCAGAAAATTCAAGATATACATTTTGTCATGTACACATTTTATCTTTAATATATGGTATTTTAATCAAACCCATAGGCCATTTCTTTTAGAAAAAATCAAACATTTTGAAAAATGCTCCACCTAAAGGGTATTTGGGGTGGGTGAATTTTCTTGAAAATCTTTGTGTCGCATCTTTGGAAGATACTGAACTTAAATATCAAGTTTGTTTATCCAAATTTTCATTTTGAGTTATGCCTTTAAGAGAGACACAAACATGGCCATTTTTGTAAACATTAATTTTTGAGCTCCAAAGGGCCTCAAAATATGTATTTGTTGAAATCTTGGCATCATATTTTTGGGTGGAATGCAATGCCTTCCCCATTCACTAGGTAGATGGTAGAGAAGTAACACGTAAGGTGGATATGGTACAATACCATTATAATTTGAATTGGATTTTAAGTGCAAAGCATTGCCTAAATGAAGAATTTTATCAATTACTTCAGAACATCAGCACTTATTACAGTTGGTAAGCATTAACGCCATCACCGAGCTACTTGTGTACTGTGTGATTTTAACCTCACCAAATATATCATTATTTTGATTCAGATAACCAGCAATTACTTTGACTGCTTTCACGGAAAAACACAGATTTGTTTCTTACTAGGCATTATGAAAAGTCTTAGAATCTAAACCATGAAAACAAAGAACAGAAACTAAAATAAGGAACATTTGAAAATGGTACTATAACAAATAATACGACATGAATTAACAAAGTGAAACAGTCTTACAAAATTGATCCAATCAGCACTCCTTCAAAGTGAAAGTCGCTGAAAGAAGATTCACAAACTTTATGTTTTATAAAGTTGTATAGATGTTTACATTCGATCACAAAATCACAGCAGTAAATTGATTTCTCAATGTAAACAAGAATTGCATAGTTACGACATGTGGGAACTGCATTCAAATGTTTCATTCATTGCAACAAGCACTTGCGATAGAAAGAAAGAAACAAAGTAGGATCGCACAACTTCATGCATGCCCATCACATGACACAATTCAGAAAAGTGTAACATTAAAACATGGAGTATTTCAGAAGTGGCTAAGGCTATGAAAAAAAAGATGTGTATTTTAATGAGCTCTACAATTTTTCTCCAGTAAATTTTTGGGTATCTCTTATGGTTTTCTAGCTATACAAATTTATACAGAATGCAATCAAATAACGGGGATTACACAAGCTATTACCAGAAAATCCAAGATATACATTTTATTTGTCCTGTAAACATATTGAAATATGTGCTATTTTAATAAAAATTGTTAAGAGCCATTTTTGAGAAAATAAGAAATTTTGAAACATTTTCCATTTAAAGGGAAGTTTGGGGTGGGGATTTCTTGAAAACCTTCTTGTACTGAACTTAAATGCCAAGTTTAGTATTTATCTGACATTTCATTTTTACTTTCTCTACTACATATAGTAAGTAGGGGAAGTATTGTATTCCACCCAAAAATTCGATACCGAGATTTCACCGGAAATACATGTTTTGAGGTGCACTGAATGCATATAAGGCATTTTTGAAAACATGTATGTGTGTCTGTCTGTGAACAGCATAACTCAGAAATGAACTCGTATAAACAACAAACTTGGTATTTAGGTTCAATATCTTCCAGAGATGCGACACGAAGGTTTTCAAGAAAATCCCCCCATCCCAGTCTACCTTTTACATGGAACATTTTTTGAAAATTTTAATTTTCTCAAAAATGGCTCTAACGATTTTCAATAAAATACCATAAGTTTAAGACATTTTTATGGCAAATGAATTGAAAATCTCAAATTTTCTGGGAATGTCTCCAAAAGTATTCTTTATTGTGAACAACTTTTGCGTAACTGGTAAACCATAAGAGATAGACAAAATTTTACTATACAAAAAATGTGGATCATGTTAAAATACACAATTTATGTCATATACATTTTTTTTGTTGAGTGAACCATTTTCGAGATATTGCTTGTTATTCCCTTAAATTTTTCAATGCTTACACTTTTTCTCAAATGGGAATTCGTTATTCATTTTTTTTTGTCCTGGTAATGCAAAGAGAATGGAATACTCCACATAGCAACTAGCTCTTAAAACATTTGACTATCGCTTAAAGCTACCACTTCCCCTTGCATCTACAAGAAAATTAGCAATAAGATTCACATCTCGATTAACATGAAGTAGATGGAGAGTAAGTGTTTGTAAAAATAGTTTGTACAAGAGTAGAGAAAGTCATGTGAGAGTAACACATCAGATTTTTTAAGTTATGTTGTTCTCTCTCTCCCCACATGCACACACACACACACCCTTACCTACTATGTACATGATAGAGAGAGCAAAAAGCATTTTTTATAAAAAAAGGTGGGTAGGTCTATGAAGATCATAACCCAGAAACAACTTGTGCCCTTCAATGTGTGTTAGCCACTTGAAATATGGTTCCTAATGTAATACTTTATTAAAGGCAAGGAAGCGGTGAGTAAACCAGAGAACTACAGGGGAATAAGTATATTGTCTATCCTGGGAAAACATACACAGGAGTAATGGCAGAAAGACAACAAGAGTGGGTGGAATTAGAAGGAAAGTTGTCCAAGTTTCAAGCAAGTTTTAGGAACCACAAATATACAACAGATAATGTATTAAAAATCTAGACAATAATTAACAAGTATTTAAACAGGCAAAGAAGAAGAGTGTATATATTTTTGCAGATTTTGAAAAGGCATTCGACACTATTAACAGAGAAGCGCTGGAGTAGAAATTACAAAAAAAAAGGGTAAGTAATGATTTTATAGAGGGAATTAGAAAAATATGAGGAAACAAAACGTTGCATAAGATGGGATTAAAGCAGAATTACGGGATTGGCTGAACAAAAGCTAGGTTTAAGACAATGACGTAAACTAAGTCTCATCTTGTTTAAATTATTTATAGATTGCATATTAGGAAGAGTTAGGGAAAGTAATGGGCACTACCTATATTAATGAACAAGGTGATACCAGGATTGCTGTATGCAGATGACCTAATGGTAGGAACTATATCTGTAAAAGGCTTGCAAAAAACAATTAATGAAATACACAAATTTTGTATAGAATGGGGAATTCAAGTAAATGTAAAGAAATCAAAAGTTATAGTATTCAAAAAAGGAAATAAATGAAGAAATGACAAACAATGGTATCTGAATGGACAACAGTTACAGATGGTAAAGGAGTTTGATCATTTAGGAGTAAGATTAAGTAATAATGGTGGGTGGGAAGCACAAAAGACAAAAGACAGCTGCTATGACAGGATTAAGAATAAGTAATAATGAAATAGGAATATCTGTTAAATGGTTGGAAAGTATGTAGGAAACATTAGTAGAATAAAAAATGCTGCAGTCAGTAGAAGAAATATGGGGGGGGGGGGGGCCCTTCAGAATTAAGCAAAAAAAGTAGACCAAATATACAGATTATTTTGCAAAGAACTTTTGGAGTTAAAAAGATCAGCACCAAGGGAGGTAGCATTGACAGAATTAGGAAGAACAGGGAGGAAAGGAATAATTATGGAAAGAATATTGAAATATTGATACAGATGCCTTCAAAGAGAAGAACAAGATATATTAAAAATGTATGTGAATCAACAGAATATAACTTCAAATAAGAATGGCTGGTGGGAAGGGATAAGGAGAGAGTTAGAGAGGATAGGAATGGGGGACATTTGGCAACTAAAAGAAAAAAATTACAGATTTTGAAAAGTAGCGAGAAACAGGATAGAAAATATAGAGAAGCAAGAAATCTAGGGAAGTCTTGAAAATAAAAAGTCCCTAAGTTTATATAGAACAATTAAGAGAGATTAGGGAGAGAAGGTTACATTGACTTATGTAGCAGACAGGAAAGGGAGGATTTAGCATGGGTGAGAACAGGCACTATGTCCCTTAGGGGATTGAGTCAGAGAGAATCGGAACATGCACCATATGTGGAGAAAAGGAAAATAAGATACATTACTTGGTAGAACGTAAACAGTTAGAGAAGTGGAGACAGGATGTTCTGGGATCCAAAATGGGACAATATGAACAAGGAAATGATAGCTATAAAAATATTATCACTTAAGGGAAGAAAAAGATTAAAGAAAATGGGAGAGTTTTCAATGAAAATCAAGGAAAGTTGGTTAAGGAAAGTAAAAAATGCAAGCAGAAAGGAGAATAATAGGAAAGTGGGAATCAGGGAAGTGGAAAGGAAAAGGAAAGAATAAGGGCTAGCTGAAAGTCAAAGGGCCTGGATGCCAGGTGAAAAGCAGCCCTTAAAAGGAAGGAGAATCAAGACTAAATTTGTACTAGAATGTCAACAGTTTTAGAAATTACATAAAATGTATTTAACATTCTGTATGTTGTTCGGTACAAATAAATATTCTATTCTATTCTTATTAACCTTTTCCCCGATGCCATTTACACCCTGTATGGGCTGTGAATGGATACCTAATAAACAATGCAAGAATTTAAATGCTTAAATGGGCTAATGATATTTCATAAATACACATTCGTATCTTGCATACTTATTAAATTATTTTAGTGAAACAAAAACCGGCTTAAAGCTTGATAAAGACTAAGTACACCCACAGCAACAACAAAGTAGAGAGTCTATTTAATAAAAGGTCAAAAATCAATATTTTGTTTTTCACGAACAAGTTATTCTGTGTGACAAATGGATATGAACGTTATGACTACCCAACAAACATTTCTTATGATTCAGTTTGAGCTACCATGCAATAATATGCCATATTTTTCAACACGGCATATTGCACAATGTGGTTATGTGCAAATAAACCAAACCTCTCAGTCAGGATTCGTATGCACATGTCAGAATATTTTTTCAAGGGAAGTTTACATGTTAACTGCAGCTTATTTTAGCTGTCTTATGAGTTATCTGCAAGTGCTGTTTTCACTCAGCGAAGTGGAGTATTTATTTAGCTGTCTGGATCCAGAGAATTTCGTTTAACTAATTGTAAAGCACATTTGAAATTTTTATACCACAGAGCTAACCATGACTTCAATTAGTAATGTAGCAAATAGACTAGTTCACATAGGAAGGTACAGGCATTTGAAATTACTTCAGAAAATGTGGAGGACTATTTGCTGTATGGCAGCAATTTGGAAATTGACAGCAAGTTTCAGATTTTGAGGATAGATAGCAGCGAGGAAGAAAATGATCATCTTCCTTCAGGTGTACGTGAAGAATCAACATTGTGGAGTGCTCAAAACAACTGCAGCACAAATAGAGATATCTTTATGAGGAGCACAGGCTCTGGTGTACAACCCCAGGCTCAGCTGACTTCTGACAGCCAACCAATCGACATTTTCACCCATACGTTTACTACTGACTTAGTGTCTCTCATTGTTACAGAAATATATATATAAGTGACTGAAATGAAGGAAGATCTGACCTCTAAAGGCAAATTAGGGCCTAAGAGTAGAATTCAGAAGTAACACTGAATGAGATTTACAGGCTACTTGGTCTAATTAATCTCATAGCCTAGGTGTTATTTGTAAACCTATATATGACATGTACTGGTATACAGATGACAGGCTAGCTTTTTGGAAAATGCATGTCAAATAACAGATTTACTTCCATTTTGCAGTGCCTTCATTTCACCTACACAGAAAGTGTAAAAGATTAATTACTTACACAAGATTAGGCCGGTTTTCAATTATGTTATTTCAAAATTCACAAAAAATTATATGCCTAATGAAAAAGTCACTGTTGATGAAAGCTTGATGCTTTGGAAGGGTTGCTTAGGTTGGAAGCAATACATCAAAACAAAGAGGGCCACATTTGGCATAAATAGTTTTGATCTTTGTGAAAGTAAAATGAGATATCCTTACAATAGCTGCATATACACTGGTCACGGGACTGGTAATACTGGAGACAAAGATTTGGGGTTATCTGGCTCCACAGTAATACACCTGATGGAACCTGTACTTGATCAGGATAGGACTACATGGACTGATACAAAAGAAAAACAACTGCAACAGGAACAATACATTCAAATTGTGTTGGTTTGCCAAATGATGTGAATACACAGGCTCTAAGGAGACGGGAAATGGAGGTGAATCAGGTCTCACTTTTGACCTACCTTGCTTGGCAAGACACAAGGGTAGTTACGGCATTATCCATTTGCAGCTCTGGGAATTTGATGATTGACATTGGAAAAATAGATGCCCACACCAAAATGTCAATTTTCAAGCCTGATGTTATCCAACAATACAATATGCATATGGACAGTGCCAAACTAGTAGATCAGGTATTGCAAGCATATCCCTCTTTAAATGGTATAAAAAAGTATTTCTGCACCAGCTCGATATAACCACATACAATTGTTTGGTAAAATGAAGAGCTTTAAACCCAAGCAAAAGATGACCTACCTGAACTTCCGCATATCAATAGCTCACAGCCTAATTGAACATTATAACATTCAGAGGCCTTTTCATACTGGGGATAAGAAATCCAAAACACCTACACCCTTAGACTTGAAGGAAAACACTTTCCTAAAAGGGTACCACCACCCACAGAAAAAAGTTACGCCCATTTCATAAGTGTCTGGTGTGTTACAAAAAAAGGAGTTTACAAGGAAACTAACATGATTTGCTGTCAACATGGAGATGTAATCTTGTGTGTTGATCCATGTTTCAAGATGTATCACTCAAGTAAAAACTTCTAGAGGTAAGCCTTGATCTCTTATAGAATTTATTTAAATTTATCTTAAAAGAGCAAAATTAAAATAACAAGTAAAATAAGCATTAAATGCATGTGTGCACAGGATGCCTATAGACATCCATATTAACTTCTAGTTCCCAAGGTTGCAGGTTCAATCCCAGCAGAGGGCGATGGAGTTTTTTGGGTGTAAAAATCCTTAGCATGGCTTCCTTCAGAAGGGAAGTGGTCCCGAGTTGCAGATTTATGGCACGTAAAAGAACCTCAAGCCTGATAAGAGACCTCTGAGCAAAATTCCGGTCTTACGCCCAATATAGAATGGTACGCTAAGGACCATAGTAGCGTCCATAAATAAAACTCAATTTAATTTAATTTGGAAGCAAAATCCACTGAGCCTAAGGTCTGCATTTTAGGAGGTGATATGGGTAGAGCCATTCCTCCTGCTTGTAGTGATTGCACGAGTACTTCTTGAAGGTTGAGCCTGAAGCCTGTTAAGCATTTCTTCTTGAAAGCCTGGAGTGTTCAATTTGCACCAGGATCCAGTCTCTCATAGATGCCTAGGATAGATTCAAAGGTGCTATGATGAGGATGTCATCTATCTGGATATCGTTCCCTGTACCACTGCACAGTTACAGGTCCACATCCTCTTGCTTCACCATACATTAAATGCATGTGTACCAGCTCTGCAAATTAATAATCATTATCCTGATTTTTTTTAGAAATGGTGAACAACATACACATGCTGAACAGCTCAATAGCAAGCATACGAAGCAGTGAAATGCGAAATTATGTAGTTAGCGAAGCTTTGCTGTCTCCCACTAACCTGCTTCTTCCACAAGTAAGACATTGGTGGGCGATCACTACCACTCATTCACTAGTACTGCACACTAATGTTAGTAGCGATGGTTGCCATTTTCAATAATTTCTATAATGCTTTCATCACAGAAACAAAACCTCAAAATAAGGACAAGTATCATCACTGTATCATCATACTAATTTATGAACCCACATTTTCTTTTTCATACTATGATGTAGCATGAAATGTGTTTATTTTACTATTTCTTCACTTCTAACATCTTTATTAAACTTAAAAGTAAACTGCAATATCTTCATTCCTTTCATAACGCTTTATTTCCCATTGTTTACCCTTTCAGAAGAGTGCAATTTATTTCCAGTAATTGTCTATTTCCATTTTGTTTAATTTCTATTTTCAAACATTTGCAAGCCCTTCAAACTAATTAATGAAAACAACAATTTCCGAATAAACAAAAACCTTACAATCACATATGTGGTGCAGCTGTACTGTTCCAATTCCATATCATTACCAAACAGAACTGCATTAATGACTTTCACAATAATGAAAAATCTGATGTGTTACACTCACATGACTTTCTCTACTCTTGTACAAACTATTCTTACAAACGCTTATTCTCCGTATGCTTCATGTTAATCAATATGGATCAACATTTGAATATTGTTAATTTTCTTGTAGATGCAAGGGGAATTGGTAGGCTTTAAGTGATAGTCAAATATTTTTAAGAGCTGGTTGCTATGTGGCGCATTCCATTCTCTTTGCATGTCCACGACATAAAAAAAAATGAATAATGAATTTCCATTTGAGAAAAAGTTTAAGTATTGGAAAATTTAAGGGAATAACAAGCAATATCTCGAAAATGGTTCACTCAACAAAAAAAATGTATATTACATAAATTGTGTATTTTAACGTGATCTACATTTTTTGTGTAGTAAACTTTTGTCTATGTCTTATGGTTTACCAGTTATGCAAAAGTCGTTCACAATGAAGAATACTTTTGGAGACATTCCCAGAAAATTCGAGATATACATTTCATTTGTCATTAAAATATCTTAAACATATGATATTTTAATAAAAATCATTAATAGACATTTTTGAGAAAATTAAAATTTTCGAAAGATGTTCCATGTAAAGGGTAATCTGGGGCGGTGGGATTTTCTTGAAAACCTTCGTGTCACATCTCTGGAAGATACTGAACCTAAATACTAAGCTTGGTGTTTATCCAACTGATTGTTTCTGAGTTATGCTTTTTTTTTGGATTCAGGGGGTCTCAAAACACATGTTTCCGGTGAAATCTTGGTATTGAATTTTTGGGTGGAATGCGATACTTCCCCTACTTACTATACATAGTAGAGAAGGTAAAAAAACACAATGCACTCCTCTGAGACACAAACCCTTGTAGTTTGACTAATTTTGAAGATTTAGAAGCTAGTAACAGTGATGTGTCATAATTTAAAATAGAGAGTTGAGGGTTGTTACACTACATCACTATGATATCCTTGTAGTTTATCTTGCGCTTATTTCCAGCTCCACAGTCTAGGCACTGAGTTACGTAACAATAGTGGATGTGTTTTAACTGCTTCCCCACTTTGATCTTGAAACTGAGTGGCTGCCGAAACAGTGGGGTGCTACCACATTTCAGATTTGACTTAATTGTGGGGAAATTTGAGCTCACAGACTATAAGTCTGTCTCAAAATCACTGTTTACTATCCTTCTGCATTCCTTTGAATTTGGCATTCAAATTCTGAAACACCATGTATACGAGGTGTTGCAACAAAGAAACCTGACTGATGCTGTAACTCTTTATTGAAAAAACTTACCCTGCACTGCTCCATGTGAATTTTGCACTGTTGGTAGCAGTGCTGCAAGTCTTTTTCTGTTATGTTGTTGAGGAATCTCATCGCTTTTTTCTTCATTGCATCGACAGACTCGAACCTGGTTCCTTTGAGCGCAGACTTCACTTTAGGAAGAGAAAAAAGTTGCATGGTGCTAGGTCAGGCAAATACGGTGAATGTTCCATCACTTGAATGTTGTTTTTTGCCAAAAACCTCTTCACACACATCACATTATGGGCTGGCATGTTATCTTGATGAAGAACCCAAGAGTAATTCTTCCACAGATCTGGTCTTCGTCACACACGTTCACGGAGGGTCTTCAGAACAGTTGTATAATAAACTTGATTGACAGTCTGACCTTCAGGCACTCTTCTCGAACAATTCTACTGATCTTCTTCACATTCTCTTCAGTTTTTGAAGTGGCAGGATCATCTTCAACATCTTCTCTACCAACCTTGAACCTCTTAACCTACTCAAAAACTAGCATACAAGATAGACACTGATCATAATAAACATGCTTCAACAAATTGTGAGTTTCTGTGGCAGATTTTCCAAGTTTTGTGAGGAATTTGATGTTAAGACGTTCTATTTTAGAGCATAGCATAATTCCGACAGAGCTCAGATACACAACACATTTCTAAGGCTCACAGCCAGACTAACCACCACAGCGGCATGAAATTTTGTACACATGTCAGGGAGAGTCCTAGGACCAATCCCCACTCTTCTCTTTGTCATTGACAAAGCCGGAAATATGCACAACAATCGCTCCAGTTTCTTTATTGCCACACCTCATAGGTCAGTTGTTAAGGATATTTCCAGAAAGAAGTAGATAGAAAATAAGATAGTACCAATAGAACAGAAATCTTATTTTACAGATCTATTGGGGAAAGGAAGCATATCTGGGAAATTATGTGAACAGAGTTGATTATTTAGACAAAGAGATTACAGTGAGAGGTAAAACATGAGATATAGGGTCAAATTTATAATGATCACTTATTTCAAGGAAGTCTTTAAGCAGTGTTTTCAATTCACAGACGTACTTTTTCAGGCAAATAAGGAAATACTTATTTGTATAAGAAAGGTCCAACCTCCACTTATAAGCCATAAGGAGAACAGATGCCATCTTGAATCAACTGCCTACAATGGAGGTTAACAATAATAGCAACTTCGTGGAGTGTATGGAATTTCATAATAAAACTGTACTGCACATTAATAAACATATTTGCATGATTTCCAGAATTTGCTTGAAATGCATAGGGATGCTGAATTTAAGAAGCAATGTTGGTTTACCAAAGCCACTGCTGTAATAATCTAATGCCTCTGCCAAACAACGTAACCTTAACAGGGTTATGAAGTTGCCACATGAAATAGGCTTACTTGAAAGGATGATGATGCATAGAATCCCAGTGCTATAACACTAATTAATATTTCCTCTTCAAACGTTTTCCCATTTATGATGTCAAAAGTCCTATGGTTCCTATAAAATGAGATTCCACTGCATTTATTCAGAATCATTCCATAAAACCCTAAAAATATAACATGGAAATATTTCTGCAATAAACAAAGAACATCTTTGCGGTGCTTTTCTCGATCAACTTGCCTATTTTGTCTAATCACTACGACTGCAATGGATCACTTAGCAAGGCACACCTCTTTACCATTAATTTGCAAATATATATTGGGTTATCAGAATCTTGAACAGAGGTTTACTGATTTCACATCCAAAACCAAACATTGTAAGTTATTGGCTACTTTGCTCTTCTGCTTACTGCTAGATGGTGTATTTGTGGTTTGCTTCCATACACGCATATACACAGTGCACAGATTGTTGTAAATACTTCTGACATCTCATGCTAGAAAGTCAGGTTTTCAATTTCAAAACAGTCCACGAGTAAATACCATTTAAGCCCCGTACATCACACAGTGTCCAATTGCCTGCATGGCATTTTAGTTGGTTTCTTTCCTGCTATGTTTTCCTTTTGGCATTTTTTAACCTAACTAATGCAACTGTATAATTAATACACAAACTCTTAACTTAAATTTACAATCTACTTGATTTTAAATTAAAGTAAACTACTTAATAAATGTGCTATTCAAAGTCGCAAACTTTTACCACATGCTCAGCAGCTGTTGTGAACAAAACAACAAATATGAAAACATGGCTGGCCATGTGGTCACCTGTATGTTCGTTTACACATTCATTTGTGCATCTGAGTGGCTGTGAAACAGCTGAACCATGTTGCCTCATGTGCTTTGGAAATAATTGTTTAGTGCTGAGCTTATAAGTACTGTCAATGTATACCACATGGTGATAAGCATTTTCTTATCAAAAGGAAATACTTATTGCTTACATCATCCTCCGTGGTGTAGTGTTCACCATGTAGCCTTTAGTTCCTGAGGTCATGGATTTAAACCCAGCGGAGGGTGATGGATTTTTTTCAGGCTTAATATGGCTTCCTTTGGAAGGGATGTAAAACCGGTGGTCCTGTGTTGTAGATTTATGGTACGTAAAAGAACCTCAAGCTTGATAAAGAGATCTCTGAACAAAATTACTGGTGTTTCACATCCAATACAGAATGGGATGCTAAGGACCACAGTAAATAAAGAGCTTCCATAAATAAAAAAAATGATATACTTAAGCATCTTCTTTACACATAAGTGACAATTATGAATCACACCCATTGAAACTGATATAAAGAAGCCTACAGGGGTAGACAGAATTCCAGGGAAATTTTGGAAAATATATGTGGAAATAGAAGGAAGCATGAAGTTGACAGAACTATTAAATGGACTTAAAGAAAGGAAAGTAATACCTGAAAGTTGTAAAGTGAGTATTATTATATCATTATATAAAGGGAAAGGAGATACAAATAATCCAAGTAGGTTTTAGGAGAGGAAGAAGAACAATAGATAATATAATGATAATTCACACCATCATGAACAAAGGAATACAGCACAGCCATTTTATGGCCTGGCCCAAATCATGTGTAGGCATGCTCCTAGCAGTCTACTACGCCAGGGAGTTTTCCATTATAAAACTCCCACGTTACATACTCACCAATAAGAGTAACATACACTATAAGGAGTAGCAACCTTGTTATAAGTGGTGACCATCAGCACTGAGGCACTCCTGGGATTCTTCATTGTCACGAGGTTGTAACTTGTGCACAATAGTCACTTTTTAGACCTTCAATTTTAAAATTTCAGCAGCTGTATCAGAAGAGGCTTTTGAAACACCCATTTGCTGTGCAACACATCTCAGAGACTTCTTTGGAGAGCGTTCGAATGATGAATCAATTTCGTCAATTTTTTCCTGTGTTAAAACATGTCTTTCTCGCTTATGTTTAGTGCTCCCATTGTCCTGAACCTATTAATGAGACATCTGACAGTATTTCTATTTCAAACTTCTAAGGTATTCCACATAGAACACAGATGTTTGAATAAGCTTTCACTTTTGAGACACACAATGAACAAACTCTAGTGTTTACAGCATGAAAAGAAAGCAGCAACTGAAAGTTGACATTCACAGCCAATAAACACAGCCTTGAACTGGTCATTTACCACTAGTGAGCTAGTGGAACAATACTAAGATTACTGCAGTGCAAGCAAATCACGCAGTCACATGCAACTGAGGGAGGATTATAAAATGACCATTCTGTAAAAGTGGTATAGTATATATATACTTGCAGACTTTGTGAAAGCTTTTGACACTATAAACAGGGAACTCTGGCACACAAATTGAGGAAGAAAGGAGTAAGCAATTCATGGCAGGGGGGATACAAGTATTGCACAATTGAAATAAATTTTGTTAGATGTGAAAGAAGTAAAAATACCAATTATATGCAGCAAAATGTAGGCCTTAGGCAAGGATATAAACTGAGTGCAACATTATTCAATTTGTTTACACATAACATTTTGGATAGAACAATGAAAAGTAATAAGCATTGTCCATTATAGGCAACAAAAAGGTACCAGGACTACAATTTGTGGATGATCTTGCAGTAAGTAACAGGTTTACAGCATGCTATGAATGAAATTGTCACATTTGTACAGAGTCGAGTTTAAAGATGAACAATAGTAAGTCAAACATAATAGTTTTCAAGAAAGGCTTAAAGTTAAAGAGAGATTAAAGATTGCTTATAAATGAATGGCCAATAAGGTTGTGAAAGAATTTCATTACTTGGGAATCAGATTCTCAAGCAATGGGAAATGGGAGGTGCAATCAATATGCACAGTTGAAAGGAAAACTAGCCATGAAAGCTGTTGAAGTGTGCTTATACAAAACTCTTACACTGACAATGAATTGGCTGGAAAGACTTTATGAAACAGTAGTTGAGTCAAAGAAGTTATATGTTAGAAATCTGGGGAGGGACAAAGATTAATGTAGTTAATAAGACATTGAGTTTACCCTACAGCTCACCAGGAAGTGTGGCACTGGCAGCTAGAAAGAATAGGGAGGAAAGGTATAACAGTGGAGAGAATTTTGAAGTATTGATACACATGTATAAACTTAGATGACAGTAATATAATAACAGAATGCATAAAGTTCCACTAATATATAATAGGAAGAGAGAGAGTTGGTTTAGGAAGATGGGCAATGTGTGAGAAGAAATCAGCATGAGGAATATTTGGCTATTAGATAAAAACAATAACAGTGGATTTTGGAAAGAACTAAGACTGAAGATGGAAGATATATGCTATCAATCTGTAAGCATAGGTCTTGCATGGATGGGCACAGGAGTATTATTTTTAAAATGAATAGGAAATAATTGCTTGGGGAGATATGTTATGTGTGAAAATTTGTGCAATAGTTTCCATTGTCTAACAGAATGTGAAAATGTTGAAAGATGGAGAGATAATATACCGAACACAAAGCTCCTTGTGCACGATCAAATTTTTGTCAAATTCAATGCCTTACAAGACTTTCCAAGAGTTGTCACAACTTCGCAACTTTTCTTGTCAAATTGCTTCCAGTAATTTTTAAGTCTTTGGAAGCCTTGAAAGCACATAAAGACATGCTCCAAAGGTTTGACAATGATTTGATGGCTTTTGCGAATGAAATGCAACTATTTGCAGTATGTCATGAAATCTGCAACATGACTGAAAGCGAAAAGTAAACAAAAATGGCTACCTGGGAGCTGATTAGGCTATACAAAAAACTGGCCATATCTGTACATTGTGGACTTCATAGATTACACAAGATGAAAGGCGAGAGCACGTGAAGAAATTTCCAGGCAGATTTCTGAAGGTATAATAATGCATTAATACAATGTTATATAGAGTAGTTAATCCATCAAGTCGTGTTATTTCCATTGTACTCTTTAACCATAATCTGATTTCACAGGGTATAATACGTGAAAGTGCTATGTAATATTATGTATAGAGAGCAATATTTTATTGTAAATTGTTATATCGTGATGCTAATAGTAGTTTACTTTGCCTGTGATAAATTGTCAATGTGTTCTGAAGAGGTTAAGTTTGGCAAAGAGACAATATGTAAATACACGTTTATGACAGTGTCAAGTCTTGCTAGTTCTTGTCAAATAGTGAAAAACATTTGACAGTTTTTCTTGTAAACTCTTGAATTGAGAAAAAGTTTGATCATCTACAAAAGGCTTAAAAGTGGGGCAACAGAGTGGTTACAGCCCAGAAGGTGAAAAAATTGTATAGTAGCTTTATCCCATATGGATACACAATGAAATATGGAAATAAGTCTATTATATTCCATTATGTAGCTACCGTGGCTAATAATTCTTCTTTTTACCTCCTGTGTTTTAACTGAGGGAAAGTAATTTGTCACAAGATTTGTGCATCAAGTTTCCTAAATGCTTGACTGATTTGTCTTTTCTTCTGCTTCTTCAAGGTTAGGCTTTGAAGCCCATTCTGATGCAAAGAAGCCTTCCCATTTGGCCAGCGTTGCCATATCTGTTGATGTAAAAGCAGATGATTAGATTTGAAAAAAGCAGGAGATAGCATTGGATTTTGTAACTGGCTAATTTGCCATGTGTATGCATTTATTATTATCATCACAAAATCAAAAGTAAACTGTGAGAGCAGATGCAAGTAACATCAGTAAACATTATCGATTCTATAGAAGGAAGATGGTTAAAATGGTATGGACACCAAAGAAGAACATCACCTGAAAGATGGTTATTAAAATTAGATAATTGGCAGCCTCCACATCAGAAGAGGGGAAGACCATGACTGTTGTGGAGTGATTGTGGAGACAAGCTAAGGAAGATAGACAAATGACAGATGATGATTGGAGGAACAGAAAAAGATGGAAATGTATATGTGAGAGGCGCTGTATGATTCAAGCAAACTATATATACGATGGTGCTGGTGGTACCTCTGAACACTTATATTTGGTATTAAACTTTCCATAATATAAATTAAAACTGGAATAGCACTCACCATATATGTCAATCCTTCTCTAGTGTACACAAGTAGTAGTTGAGGATCCTATTATACAAATTTTATTGTCAATCACTATCATACATGTCACTCTTGACTTACAACATTCAACTTGAAATTACAAAAGATAACACACTGAATCTGACACAAGTATCTTTGCAACAATCCACACATTGTTTTGGTTGATATGCGATTCCTTACTTTCATCAGATTTACAGTTAAAAAACTTGTTCCATTGTAGCACCAGATAAATTTGGACAGAAAAGGGAAAAAGGGTTTAGAATTGCCATATTTTTCTTTCTTTATTTGGTTTCCAATATTCTTGAACTGTAACGCTACTACCACATGCAATGTCAGCGTTGCACAATATCCTTCATTCTGTATCTATTTGTTGGGTTTCTTCTGGTTTCACCAAATTAGGAAAACTAGAAGCAAGTGGTGCTATGTGGACCTTAGCTAGGTCTAATAATGTAAGAAGGAGATCACTTAATGAAAAATGACTTACTTCATATCTGGCAAACTGTATGAATGTAAAAATCAACATGGTGTAATTTGAAAACTTGCACATGTCTGTCTAGCAGAATGATTTTATCAGAGATATTTGAGCTGTAGCATCAAAATATATGTTTTTCACAGGAAGAAATACCCTAGGATCTCTGTGTTCAATTTTATCTATTTCAGTGGACTTCAGATATTCAGGCTTAATGTAGCAGTCAAGAATAGCTTGCAATGTAGAAACATCAGCTTTCAGATTATGAATTTTGAGATTCTTCACTTTGGCTTGGTTGTACTAATTTGTGTGGCTTAGTGTTGATAAAACTTTTGAAACTCTTTGAGAGTTTCTACTGGCTTTGCACTGGCTTGGAAATAATTGAAGATATTACAAACCAGAACTTTTGGTTCCCGTGGAAGTTTAGTGCAAGCATAGGATGAACATAAGTTGAATCAATGACAAATACATGTCATTATAAACAAGTCTGGTATATCACTCTTTAGAAGAACAGAATAAAGAATGTCTTTTATACATCATAACACTAGCTCCATTTGCAGTTAATCCAATGAGGTTGTCCTTGTAAGGAATATTCCTAGAAGCAAAAGAGTTTATCACACTTTTGTAAAAGTTAATTGCATCAGCATTATTTACAGACATTACACCAAAAAGCAAATCTAAAATTCTGGCAATACTAACATCATTTACCACACTTTGGCAATGGTTAATTGCATTAGCATTATTTACAGATATCAGATCAAAAAACCAATCTGAAATTCTGCCGATAGTAATATCAAACTGAACCAAACACAAATGTTTAGAAGAAGTGATGTCTGTAGATTCATTCACAATTACAAAAAATGCATTTTCTCTCAGCACTGCATATAGAGCATTTCTTTACTTTCAAGACCAAAGTTATTATTTAGAATAGCTTCACTTTTGTTTGAGAATAAATTATCCTTTTTGCTATTTCAGACTCAGGGCATACTGATTTAACTAGAGAGGACTGATGTTCCATGACATTTAAAAAAAAAAATATTATATTCTGCAAGAAAACCACAAGACAAATTTCTGCTTCTTTTATTCTGATAGTTAATGTAGTGAACTGGCATGCAAATGATGGAATTTTCTATCTAACTAGCCGTTTAACATATTGAATATGTCTATCTGTTGCTATATGTCTCTTCAAACCTTTTTTGTATGACATCCTTGATTAAGTTCTTTCTCGTACAACATCTCGTCATCAACAACAAAATTTTATTTAATTTAAATATAATATGAAAAAATCATATAAACAATTATATTACCAGCTGATGCAATATTTAAACTATAATCACATACTTTGCAAAATTCAAAATTACACCACATTTTAGAAGACACTAGCCAGCAACTAAACTTATCTTTTTGTTTCCACTTAGTTTTGTAATTTTAACTCCATTTCTACTTCTTACTCATGTTCAGTGAAAACTGTAACACACAGCCTACTTAAAAAACAAAAACACTCACACACTAATTCAACACTAGCAAGCAATGAACACTGACAGTATATTTTGTTGTTCATTCAATTGCAACAACTGAAAAGTTAATTTAGCTTTTAAGTTACTGTAATATGAATATTTAATTTCTTGAACCAAACGAGGCCATCTGCAACTATTATGCTAGGAACAGAAAACAGGGAAGGACAAACCATTGCATCAGCGAAGTCTCCCTGGGATTTAAATAAATTTTTTAGTCTAAATAACACATATATATATACACGTGTATTAATACGTAAGATTTACTAAAATAGTGACAGAAGTGAGAAGCGAAAACATAACTAATCAATCAAAACGCCGATTTCATAAGTTTTGTAAAATTTAATACCTTCTACCCGGATACGGAGTAATGTCCATGAAGAGTAACCCAACTAAACTACCAGCAATTACTATGAAGAAAGTATGCTTGAATGCTGATTAAGATAGTTTAATCCGGGAGATTTTGAAGTGCATTAATTTTTTAGCAGTAGATTTGCAAAATACATTTTCAGAACCCGTAGCCGCCTGTTCTGCATCTAGCCCTAATGAACGCCGGCTTACTGGTTTGTAATAGCCATTCATCCTACATATCTGTTAAAATCACTGGTTTTGTTTTGTAAAGGGCATAATATTTTGTTTAAGTTTACTTCTAATATGCCATCCAAAGCTAAATAACACAAATAATGTGTGAGTAAAGCAGAGTGAAAATGTTTAATTTTACTTACAGTTAATTAATTTTGAAGATTTAGAAGCTAATAACAGTGATGTGTCATAATTTAAATTAAAGAGAGTTGAAGGCTTTTACACTACATCACTAAAATCTTCTTACTTGAACGCGTTTCGGGAGACAGTTTGCTCCCACCGTCAGCATGTTTTTAACTGATTGGTTGGAAAAACATGCTGACGATGGAAGCAAACCGTCTCCCGAAACGCGTTCAAGTAAGAACATTTTGGTGATGTAGTGTAATAACCTTCAAATCTCTTTAGGTTAAATTTACTTACAGTAATGAAGAAATATGACGTAACACAAAACGATTTTTCGGAACATTGCATTCATCTCACACCCACGGCCATATTGATTATATGCATGCAAGTCAGGTGCAGGAATCCTGCTCTTACCAAGTTTTTAAAGGTTGTAAAATTGTTTATGGAATAATGTTATTTAAAGCATTTTTTACTCAAGTAATACACGTTAGATTTCGAGTAACAAAACAATAGGCAGATAAGCATTACTGCATTCAATTCAATGTTGTGTTTAACATGTTACCACTAATTACCATCGTTAGTTTATACTTTTTTATTTTGTCTGTCCAATTAGCCGAAATGTTTCAACTATCTTATGTAGAGGTAAAAATCATTGTAATACTTCATGTTAGGTACTAATAGTGTGTTTCTTTTTCCACAGAAACTGTTCAGATATGGATATCAAATTAGAAATCAAAGAAGAGTCTTGTTTCCCGGACTTCTGTTTAGAGAATCGGAGAGAGGTTTCTTCCATAGACGTGGTAAAAGTTAAAAGTGAAACTGACAGTGACTGCGATATAGATACCAAAACAGAAATTGAAGAAGAGGCTGTGGTTTCCAACGTTTGTTCACTGAATGAAAGAGAGTTTTCTTCCAAAGACCATGGAAAGAACTTTAAGAGTGAAACTGTTACAACTGACTGTGATATAGGTAGCAAGGCAGAAATAGAAGCAGAGGCTGTGTTTTCTAACTTACGTCCACTGAATATGAGAGAATTTTTTTCAGAAGGTCCTGTAATGAGGTTTATTAGAGGCAGCAAAGACAGTGAAATTGGAACCAAAATAGAAATTAAAGAAGAACATTCGTGGTTGGAAAGAACTTTGACAGAAACTCAGTGTATTCATGATGACATTAAGGTAAGTTTTGCAGTAAAGGGCATCAACTTTTGTTATTTGTTAAATCTCTCCTGCATATAACACTAAAGTATGGTTTGTATGCAAATGTCATTAGTTTATTCTTTTTTTCTATAAGTTTAATGTCCTTTAACTGTGTGGGTCATATTGGACAGAAGTTTATTTTGCTTGTAAAATAGAGAAAAAAAACTTATAAATATTGTATTTTAAAATAGTATCAAACAATAGGCCAAGTGTTATCACATGTAGTTCCCTTGTTGTACATATGTATAATTTCAATCAAGAGTGTTAAAAAAGGAAAAGTTTGTAATAATTCATGCATATAACTGAGGATTTCATGTTATTTTAGCAGCAACAGTTAATCAGAGATTGTATTTGTGATAATTAGAAATATGCATGAAAAAGGGCACAATACACTAAATACTATGATTGATAGATAGCTTAGATAGGCAGGCAGGTAGGTGGGTGCACAGTTCACAAAATAGGTAAAAAAAAAAAACCCAAAGTACAAATAAAAAAAAATTGAGAAAAAAAGCAATGAAAATACCTACATTAATAGTATACAAGAAGATATGAACACTTGGAAAGCTTGGAACTTACCCATCAGTCCTTTTTAAGGCAGTTTCTTTTACAGCAAAATCATTGTACTATGTCAACAAATGACACCATATTGTTACTACTGCCCATCCCAGATAAGAAACTGCCAATCCATTTGTACAGCTGTAATCCTGAGAACTGGTTATTTAAATCTCTCACACACACACGCACGCACGCACAGACTAACCTAGCATCTTAACCTAATCTTTGGCTAAATTTTGATACCACAGGACCCTGCCATTCCGTTTATATATACTAACCTGTGTGTCATAACCTAATCCTTGGCTAAATTTCAATACCGCAGGATCCTGTTATTCCGTTCATATACACACAGGAGGAGTGAGTATATTTGCTAAAAGCACAATAAAGTGCACCGGCATAAATGTTGCATCTTTTTGTGAGGAAAAGGAATTTGAATGCTGTTAAATAAAAATAGGATTTGGTAGGGAGACATATATCATTTTAGCAGTATATAGAGCTCCCACAGGATACATTCAAGGATTTATAAATAGATTAGAAAGAACCATTTCAAACATTTACACTGAAAATGCTAAAATAATAGTTTGTGGAGATTTTAATGTTAACATGCTTAATGACAGTGAAATGAAAACTAACCTCACTTCCCTGTTACACACATTTAACTTGGAATACATGGTTCACTTTCCCAAAAAGGTCATATAAACACTGCAATAGCTATAGACATATCATCTAGACATATTTCTAGACTTAGAAAAAGTTTCAAATTATACCATAATTCCTATTGTAAATGGCATGTCTGATCATGACTTAGATATTGTTGGTACCTGTCATAGTCAGCAAACAGATTGTTAATATAAAAAGTAAAATTACAACAAGAATAATCAATGATGAACATATGAATAATTTTGAACTAGTGTTAAAAAGTGAAAAATGTGTTTCTATTTATTCCAGCACTCATGTAAATCACAAATTTGATGAATTCCTTAAAACAATGCTATTTTTCCTAAGAAAACAATAACCTCATCACTGGTAACAAAGGTCAAACCCTGGATTACTTCAGGTATAAGGAAGTCCTGTGCAAATAAAAGAAATTTATTCTTACTATATCACACAAGTAATTATTCAAATATTAAAGCACACTACAAAACATATTGTAAGATAATTAAAAGAGTAATTAATGAAGCTAAAAGAAAGTATTACTCACTAGCCATTGATGATTCCAATAATAAAATTAAACAATGTGGAATATAATAAAAACTGAAACAGGGAGAATTAAATCAAATAATAATATTACTGACATAACTACTGAAAATAAAAAAGTCAATGATGGCTCTGCCATTACTAATGCCTTTAACACATATTTCCCTAATGTAATAAACAGATCTGGCCCAAAACCAGCTGCACTTAAAATGCTAAAAAAAAAAAGGCACATCTCAAAATTAATTGTGAATTTAAGATGGGCTCCACAACACCAAGAGAAATATTTTGCCTACTTTCACTCCCTGTTGCGATATGGAATAATGTTCTGGGGTAATTTGGCACAGAAATAAATTCTTAGTGAAAGACATTGAATCTTCTTGTACATATTTTCAGAAGAACTAATTCGAATAAACCTTGAAATTACTGTACTGATAATAAATTAAACTTGAATACATTTTTCCTTTCAACTGTTTATGAAACAAGAATTTTGGAAATCCACAACTTTATATTCTACAGATTCCTCATCTGCTTTCACAAAAGAAAGTAATTTATTATTCTTTGATGCTTTTGATATAAAGGAATTTGTCATTTGTTGATTATACAAGAAGTCTTTCCATATTGTTTCTAACCCTGTTCTCTGAAGCTAATGTCAAAGTAGGAGTAGTTAGTGTGATTTATATGTGAATTACTTTGTTACAGGATGGAACAGAAGAAGACTTTTGTTACATCGAATCACCAAGGTAAGGCCACGAGTTTACCTTGAATCCACTGACTTCCAATTTCTTTACATTTCCTCCCCATTCCCTCTTAGTGTTAGGTATGGAACTATTTTCGAAACTTCATTAGCAGAGTGGAGTTGTTTAACCAAGTTGTATAACTGACTATCCCAAGACATATTGTCATATTTCCCTATTGTTACTAAATACAGAATTGCTCTCGAACATAAGGAGTACAACACAGTGCTTTGATCAAGTTGTATGGGTGACTATATCATGGCAGATTCTCATACTCTCTGTAAGTGTTACATATGGAACTGTTCTCTGAACATAAGGAGAACAACACTGCCCTTTGATCAAGTTGTATGGATGACTATGCCCTGGTGGGTTCTCATATTCTCTGTAACTGTTAGATATTGAACTGTTCTCTGAACATGTTTTCTTTGTAGCCTTTTTAGTAACCTAAAACTTGATATTTATTCCTTTGAATTAGTATTCCCCCATAGTGTTCTTCTGTATTTTATGTGAGCATAGGTAAAAGCATAACACACTTGTTTCATGGTTTTTCAGCTGTTATCTTTCCAGTCTGCCTCATTAATAAATACCTGTACTTATCTTTTAGTGATAAATTTGTGGTTGTCAGCAGACATACTTGTCGATCATTATCCAAGTATTATAGGGAACTTGTGTAGCACATCTATGGGATACTTTTGCCACCTATATTCAGTTTTATACAGAGTGTCCAGCCTATACAGTTAAGGCTAGTTCACAACCAACGAGAACGGTAACCAGAACAAGAACAAGAAAGTTGAAATACATGTATTCAAATCGGAGTGTTCACAACCGACGGGAAGCTTCCCGGGCTCCGGGAACGGGAAAGAAGAGTTGCCCAACTTTTAACTTTCTCGTTCTTGTTCCCAGGCATGGCATATTGGATACCTATTGTGCATATTTGTCTCTTCACTCTAGAGGTTATTTTAAGTGGCCGTGACATGAAACAGCCACTAGTGCTCTCTATAGTCGCAAGCTGGAAACATGAAACTGGAAGGAATTAGTAGTAAATGTGCTTTCTAACCTCATCCTGACACCCGCAAATCTAATCAGCGTTGGTTCCTCTGGTGAAGGGATCAATTGTAGTTTGTTTATATGCAACTCAAAACTGGCTATTACCTAAAAATTAATGGCAACCGCTACAAAGCTAAAACCGGTGGAAATGAAAAAAGAACAATAAACAATTTTAATGTATGCCATTAAATAAAGGAATGAAACTTTGGCACAAGTAGAGGGATCGAAAATGTAATGAATATGCATTTAGATAATGTTTACTCTATTGAATTTTGATGTTGGCTTGGCTAAATTGGAAGTAGGTGAAAAAATGTCATTGGTCAGTTAAAAACAAATGAAATCCCAATGCGCAAAATCGACTTTCACTTTGTGATTCATATGCATTCCTGTTCTCGTTAACGGGCTGTTGTGAATCAAAATTTCTTCCTTCCTGTTCTCGTTTTCATTCTGGTTACCATTACCGTGGTTGTGAACCAGCCTTTAACATAACAAACTTTTATAACTTTATCTGTAACAGATCCAGATAAAAGAAATACATTTCACATATGATTAGTAGGTCTCTTGACAATGACAACAATGATTACATTATTAGATTAGATTAAAAAGTGCAAAAATGGTGACATGGATACTGCAACAAAATCTGTAAAGTATGTATAGTGAAATTTTCACTATGAATTTAATCTTGGTCATCATAACATGTCCCCTCCTATGTAAGCATTATGAAAGGGACAGACAGTTTTCATAAGTGCACACCATACATTTAATTTTGACAAGTCCCTTTTGACCTCACAAGGATTTTCACTACTCCAGATACAACAATTATGACTTAACTTTCCAACTGACATGATAATTTGCTTCATCAGAGAAGCACTTTTTATCCAGGAAAGCACTGTCCTCTTCAATTTTATCCAAAATGTCTGTGGCAAAGGTCTTCTGTTTGCTTTTGTCCTAGGGATAGATGCTGGCATAACTGAATCTTGCAGACCCTCGACATAATCTTTTGTGAACTATATAATGAACCGTAGACCGAGGATTGACAAGTTCTACACTGGTGCATCGAATTGATTTCTTCATACTTTTTATGAAGGCCATACAAATCCTTTCCACAGACATATTCTGTTTGCTGTGCTTTCCATGTGTAGACAAGTGACTGCCAGTTTCTTGTAACTGTCTTAGGTTTCATAACGCTTACATAGGAGTGGATATATTCGTGGCGGCCAAGGTTAAATTCACGGCAAAGGTTTCATTGTACACACTTCACAGATTTTGTTTCAGCCAGTCCAACAACACAGAAAACTGTCTGTTGTGGTGTCCATCTCCCCATCTTTGCACGTTCTAATCTAACCTAATAATGTGGTCATTGACATTGTTGTAATCATAAATGGCAAGAGACCTACTAATCACATGTCAAATGTTTTTTTTATCTGGATCTCATACAATTAAAGTTATAAAAGTTTGTAATATTAAACATTTAGGCTGGACACAGTGTATTATTAGATCGTTGTTTAAAATTATAGTTTACCCAATACATTCTTTTAATTTATCACCATAATCAGTATTGAGAAATTCTATATTTGTCAGAATGTTGTTTCTTTAATTTTTAATCTCTATTTAACTGTATTTTCAATCATAATGGTTGTATCATGCATATAATTAATTGTGATGCCACCATATCTGTTACTACAGTTTTATTTGATGAAGTAAACAATAGGTAATCCTATGTTTTGTAAAAAAATAACAAACATAAGTAAAAGGAATAAAAGTATAGTAATTGCAGATAATTTCATTAGTTATAATTAATTACTTCCCATTGTTATACACAGAATGGAAGGTGACCTATGATCATCCTTTTAAAATATGAAAGAACATGTTGTTTTGAGTATTTTCCTAAATAACATTTTTCAATAAAGCTTTCCGTTCTTGAGATAATATTTATTTTATTTTGCATAATATTGCAACATACCAGACTTAACAGGTTCACTTTATATTCAACAGGTTAAGTTTTAATTCTTCAGTTTCTCCTACTAAGGTGTGGACAAATAAACACTTCTGGTATACAAATAAACAGAAAGCTACATGTGATTGTGATATAACCAAAATTTATTAATAGGAACTCTTATTTATAAACGTAAATAAAAGCTTGAGAAACCCAAGTTGCAGGATTATGCTTTCAATAATTAAAGCAAAATAAAAACAGAAAATCAATGAGAACTTGTTTTTAATGTTCAGAGAAATTGTTCAAAATGTGCAACCTTTGCCAACACACATGTTTCACAACATTTTCTTCAATTCTGTTGTACTCTACGAAGTATTTCTGGGTTTTTTTTTTTATTTCTTCCATTGCTTGAAGTATTCTCTCTTGCAACGTTTTCACGTCAGGCATTTCTGTAATGTATACGGAGTTTCCATATCACCTCAAAGAAAAAAAGATGGATTTAGATCTGACTATCTGGGTGGCCATCTTATTGATCTAGCATTCTACATAGGTGTTGCATAGATGGCCACACACAGCTCTACTTATGTGCGGAGGTGCACCATCATGTAATAGCCACATATCATTTCTTACTGCCAGGGGAATATCCTCAAGCAGAACTGGTAACTGGAGATAGATGGCTCCTGTCAAAACTCAAGGAAGACTCCACAGACCAATTAATGTGCTTCGTATGATTCCTGTCCAAACATTTACAGAAAATCTTTGCTGAAAGCTGTCTTGTCTTATCGTGTGTGGATTGTTCTAAGCCCAGGTGTGTGTATCATGGTAATTAGTTATTCCATTTCTGGTAAACTTGCTTCATCCGTTATAAGAATTTTAAGGGAAAAGTCTCCTCCTTGTTGAAGAAACAATTCAGAAAATGCTACCCTTGGCGCATAATCTGCTTAAGAGAGATACTAGATGCACTGAGTATGATAAGGGAATAGCAATTCTTCTTTTAGTGTTTGCAAAACAGTCCAATGGAATATACAATAGTCCAAGCTATACCATGGCAGCTACTTCCAGGATCCTCTTTGCGACGTTATTAATTGTAATGTTTATATTTGTGTATGTGTTTACTCAGCATGGTGAAGCCATCTTGTGACGTGATTCATTTGTTAGGTTTGTTAGCTCCATCTGGTGTTAGCAATTTGCGGCAGTATTAGTTTTTGTTTGAAAAAATGCTACTGTTATTTTATTTAATTTTGGTTCTTTGTCCTCCGGCTAGCTATTATCCTTTTGGTCAAGCACTTCTCTTTATACAGGTTGTGTAAACGGAAAGGAATCTTTTATCCAAAGATAACACTGATGAAGAAATTTGTTTTACACTTTTATTGTCGAACACGTTAACTATCACATTTACACATTGATCTTGACACTCGCCAAACTGAAACTGTTATAATAACTTCATTACTGATAATTCTTAATTCGCGTACTTCAACTTTTTGTATAATTAACTTTATAACACTTGAGATTTTTCACAACTCTGTTACGCGTAACCTACAAATTGATATCCGAAGTGTGCCGTACAAATACTTTTGACGAACTGACGGGAATGCGACGTGTAGTGTACAAAGAATTTTGATGAACTGACAGGGTCTACCTCTAACCTACTCTTTTTATACTCCTTCACCCAGATATGCCTAAAGATTATAACTGAACTGCAATTGGCTAATAAAACGCGCCAACATTAGCGTCTATTTTTGTATCCAATGGAAATTATGAATACATATGCTCTAGGGAAATGTTCCAGAAGATTCTAAAAGAAAAACCCGCCAATATTACGTAACTTCCTCGTTTCCAATAATGATAAACAGCTCACCCCCCTCGCTGCATTATTGCACACTATTATTGTCAGTTTCAGTAAGGCAGTATAAACTTACTTCCCAACAATAATTACAATCAACAAACATCTCAAATCAATGTCACATAATAATGCATATTCATACTATAATCACTCTTTACATTTAAATAATTTGTGATACAAATTACTGCATCATCTTCCACCAAGTGAAGGATTCTTCTTCTTGTGCATACATTTCTTTGACCAACTCCTTCAACATGAGGGATGCACTTCCTATATCTATAACTCTTTCACAGATATAAACAAATGTCCTATGATGTGCTTGTCTATTTACACATTTTTAAATTCTTCCTGCAACTGCTGCATTAAGATGTGTTTCACTGTAAATGAGTAGAATTTCAAGATACTTGGCATTAGTAAACTGAGGCATTTTGTAACTGATAATCTGCTGTTTTGAAAACAAGTCATAAGCACAATAAACAACACCTGAACTACATTTCTTTATAAACAAGCAGCTGAAGTGCATCTCTTTGGATCTTACTGTGTAGTCTTGTGGCTAATGATGTAGAAGCAGTTGAAGCAGATTTCGAAAGCTTAAGAGTGCAAATTGTTTTAATTCAAAATGTATTTAACCATGCAGAAAATATTTATCTTTCAATCTCCTATAAAAAATATTTTTAAGATTCGTAAAATCTTAATTTAAAATAGAGTTAATATTAACTAATTTTCTGTTTTGTCTCAAAAAAATACTTCAAAAACACTTAATTGCACTAAGATTTTTTTATATTCATCAAAGTCATTGTGTTCAGGTCACCTTCCACACTGCATAGCAGAGCCACAGAAAGAGTACATTTTATAGAAAAAATTATGAGAATCAGACAGAAAATTACGTAATCATTCCATATTATTTATATTGGCACAAACATAAGAGTAATTACTTTTAGGCAAGATAATATTTTGAAACAAACAGACTCAATATTAACATATATTTACTACAGTGTTTCAAATTAATGAAGCCATTTCACATGTAATTCAACAAATAATACTGTCACATCCAGATTCTTAAATCAATGTTTCATTAGACAATCCTATTTCTGAACATGCACATATAAAAAATAAACATTCACATTCTTTTCCACAAAAGTTATTTTCTCATTGATAGTTCTAGTAATTACTGATGATATTATTCTTAAATTTCAGTGTATACAATGAGGGTGTTTCCAGTTATAAGCCAGATTTATTCTCCAAAGAAGACTTGAGAGATGGCATAAGTTTCAATATGAGAAAAGACAGTCCTGAATGTGTAAGCATCAGAAAATGTCAAATTCAAGAAAGCAATGTTACAGATATATCTTTGGTACAAATAAGTGTTTGCTCAGAAACACCTGATAGTGAGAAAATTGTCAGCATGGCTTCCAGTTTGAAAACAAATAATTTACTTCAGCAGAGCAACACAAATAAACAAGATATCAATAAGGAGAACTGCAAGTCTACCGTAAGTCATGAGTACAGAAAGACATACAAATGTGACATTTGTGAGAGGAGTTTTAAATATCCATCTCATTTAAAAAACCATCACTTGATTCATGAGGGTAAGAAATTAAAAAAGTGTGATATTTGTGAGAAGGGTTTTAATCACCTATCATGTTTAAAAACACACAAATTGATTCACCAGGGCAAAAAGCCATACAAGTGTGACATTTGTGACAAAGCTTTTGCTGATTTGAATAATTTGAAAAGACACAAATTGTTTCATGAGGGCAAAAAGCCTTACAAATGTGATATTTGTCAGAAAACGTTTACTCTGTTGCAGAACTTGAAAAGGCACAAATTGATTCATGAATGCAAAAAGTCATACAAGTGTGACATTTGTGACAAAGCTTTTACTAATTTGCAACATTGGAAAAGACACAACTTGATTCATGAGGCCAAAAAGCCATATAAATGTAACATTTGTGAGAAGATTTTTACTCGATCACAGCATTTTAAAAGACACAAGGTGATTCATGAGGGCAAAAAGCCATACAAGTGTAACATTTGTGACAAAGCTTTTACTGATTTGAATAACTTGAAGAGACACAGATTTATTCATGAGGACAAAAAACCATACAAATGTGATATTTGTGAGAGTGCTTTTATTCAATCACAGCATTTGAAAAGACACAAATTGATTCATGAGGGCAAAAAGCCACATAAGTGTGACATTTGTGACAAGGCTTTTACTGATTTGTCAAATTTGAAAAAACACAAATTGATTCATGATTATAAGAAATCACACTTATGTAACATTTGTGACAAGGCTTTTACTCACTTGCACCATTTGAAAACACACAAATATATTCACGAGGGCAAAAAGCCATACAAATGTGACACTTGTGGCAAGGCTTTTACTCAGTTGTCAAATTCAAAAGCTCACAAACAAATTTGTGGGGGCAAATCAAGTTAACTTGATTCTGAATGCAAACAGTCTACAAGTATGAAAGTTGTATGAAGTGCTTTGTTGAAAATTTGAAATTATATAAATTCATTCATGAACACAGAAAAGCATATGTTTTGTATAATTTCTTTTCTGCCAATTTTTCACATTTCTGCAGTCTATGCTTGATAGACTGAGAAAGAAAGTGCAACCAATGGCATTTGGTTTGTTTTGAGCTAAGGGATTAAGTTAGAAAAGAAAATCTCAGTAAATACTTTTTCCTCTTTCCAACTTAGGTGAGTCATCTCAGGATGAGCTAAATGTCTTTTGTGTTACTTTACTTTTAAATTAGTATTCTGTTATAACATTTTATTTATAATGTTTAACTGCTGTTAGGTTCTTTTAGTTGTACGGAAAGCCAGGACACACATCCAATGTTAAGTCTTATGAAAATGGTAGTTTTGAGCCATGTTTAATAAATTTTGACTGACTACTCGAGACATATATCTGGAGCATTGTGTACTTGAAGCCAACACAGCAAGTATCCCTGTTCTGTATAGTGAGTATAGCCTACTTGAATGTAAACATGTTAACAGCGCCATCAATCCAGTGCTGTTGCCAAATGTCCCGAGTATACTCCTATCTGTTCCATTGAAAAATGGATCTCGCAGCTGATTTTGTTATTGTTGATGTGGAATTAATTATTATGTTGAAGGAAAAGAAAGTGAAATAAAAATAAATTTGTGTGAAAGTATATTATTTTGTAGTTGGCTGAATTTAAGATTTTAAATTGTGCATTACATTAGGGAAGGATTATTGGGCCCTACAAAGTCACTATACAATTATGGAATAAAGAAAAATCAGTAAAACCTTGAGGTTTATTTCACTAAATAGATTAATATTTATACTCATGTTGATATCCAAGAATGCATGCTACTGGAAAATATTAATAAAGTTTTATTTACGAAATGAACTAGCATAATTTACTTCTATTTTTACTTTCTCTACTATGTTTAGTACATAGGGAAAGTATTATATTCCACCAAAAATTTGATGTCGAGATTTCACAGAGCTAAATGTCTTGAGTCCCTCTGAATCCAAAAAGAGAATTCTTAGAAAAAGGTCTGTGTGTGTCTGTGAAGAGCATAACTCAAAAACAAAAAGTCAGATAAATACCAAACTGGTATTTATGTTCAATATCTTCCAAAGTTGTGTAACACGAAGATTTTCAAGAAAATCCCTCACCCCAGACTACCCTTTACAGGGAAGATTTCTCAAAATGTTTTATTCTCTAAAATTGGCTCTAACAATTTTGATTAAAAGACCATATATTAAAGGTATTTACATTACAAACAAAAGGTACACGTTGAATTTTTTGGGAATAGCCTGTGAAGTCCACTTTATTTGGAAGAAATTTTGTTAAATCTTATATAACTGGTAAATGTTAAGCGATAGACCAAAATGTAGTGCACAAAAAAGTAGATGTCTTTAAAACATACAATTTATTTCAAATAAGCATTTTTGTGACATAGGCCATCTCTGAGATACCTGTTATTAAAGGTTTGAATTCTCCATTTCTTGGTCATTCTGTTAAGTCTGCCAACATTCATCTGTTTCTCATGATTGCATGGAAGCAGTATGGAAGTTTAGGGCCAGTATATTGTGTGCAGTTCTTAAATATTCGACTATCGCTGTTCCCTTTGTATCTATAATGAAGTGTGTAATGTGGCTATTTCTGCAAAGGTTTATTTGGATTAAAATGAAGTAGATAGAGAAATAAGCTTTAGTAAGAATAGATTGTGTACCTACCAAAAATAATACAGGGTAGAGAAAGTCTTATGAATGCAACACATCAGAATTTTTATGGTAATGACAGCATCAATTTGTATAGTATTTGCTGATGTTTCCTTCATTTTGTAAACTTCTACACACTCCACCATGTGGATGTGAGGATTGTATTTATCAGGAAGATGATTATATCACCTTACCTACTCAAGTTCTTTCTGGCCGATGGTCCAGCAATAGTGTTACAAGGTGTAACACATTCTGTATACCATTTAAAAGTGTTTTCCTTCTCTGTTAACAAGCTTTTTGCATAAACATACCTATGCTTTGTCTCACAGTTCTACGTGAGAGGACCACATAACATTGATATCCTTTTTGCCATAGTCAACAAGATGACCTGTATTCTGAACATGCTCTGTTTCCATTTTTTTCAGTCTGAGCATGCTTTAGGTATCTTAAATGTTTGTTATAATGCTTTGGTTTAAGAAGGGTTGCAGTATCTGATCATGATTCCTTCACACTAAGCATGTATAAGCAATAAGTTGCAAGGGTGAATCAGACTTCAAAAATCTGATGTGATACATTCACATAACTTTCCCTATCCTCTGTCGTTTATTAATGGGTATTACAAACTATTCTTGCTAAAATTTATTTTTCCATCTACTTCATTTTAAGCTAAGTAAACCTTTCTGGAAATAGCTACATTACACACTTCATTATAGATACAAAGGGAATAGCAATAGTCAAATGTTTAAGAACTGGATGCTATACGCTGGCCTTAAAATTCTGTACTTGCAAGAAATATTGAGGCAAAGGTCTACCCAGGGCCGAAGACCCACTTTTAGGCCCAGGGAAAGGTGTCAGCCGAATTACTCTGCCTCTCCTGGGGTTTTCCATTAGGCGAATACCTTGTAACTTTAAAATGGCCCCCCGCGCTTGCGCAGGGATGGAGGTGGATACGCCATTTATGCGCGTCAACCCCAAAGGGGAAGACTGCCGAAAAGCCTCAGTAGAGCCGTCAGTGAACTAGCACTCTGGCTATCCACAGCGGTACGGAGCACCTTGAGGCGTCTCGCAGCCCCTCTTGAGCGTCACCGCCTAGACGTACCCAATCTCTGGATATCGGGAACCACCGGGGAACCAACCCAATCCGATCGGCTTCCATGTGGGAGGGGCTCAGACGTTTAGCCCGACGTACTTATAGTAACGTCAGAAGCAACACGAGTGCTAGGGGTACGCAGTGCTCGCACCACGACAGCTGAAGGTGTCAGAAGCTCCCTTCGGGGACTCGCGACAAACAACTGAGAATCGACAAAATTTTAAAAGAATGGCTAAGTACTGAACAACTCTAACCGTTACAGGATATCTCAGAAATAGCTTATAACATAAAAAAAATTTATTTGAAATAAATTATATGTTTTTACAGGGTTATTCAAAAAGAAAGAACAGATTTTAAATATTCATTTTAATGAACGACAATAGATAGCGACACATCATTAAATAGAGGAACTCTCAAAGTTTTAAGCCCCCACCTATTAGTTCCATTCAGTGCCTACAGTGGCGCTGTGTTTGTTTACGAGAAAATGGCGACGCCACAGGAAAAGTTTTGTGTGCTGCATTATGCAAAGAGTGAATCCATTGTTTCATTGCAGCTTGCATTTCGTTGTAAATTCAACAACGAGCCGCCTCGTCGTAAAACATTTACAATTGATACAGCAGATTCGTAGAAGATGGTTGCGTATGCAAACGGAAAAGCACTGGTCGTCCTCGCATAACAAATGCTGCTTATTTTGAACTTTTCTCTATTCAGTGATGTATTGCATGTGTCGTCATCTATTGGCGTTCATTAGAAATGCATATTTAAAGTCGGTTCCTTCTGTTTGAGTAACCCTATATATCTACATTTTTTGTTAGTGCGCTTTCGTCTATCGCTTAACGTTTACCATACCATACTCATTGTACGTTTGAACGTATTTAAGCTCAGTATTTTCCAAAGATGCGACACAAAGATTTTCAAGAAAAGCCCCCATCCCAAACTACCGTTTACACGAAAAACTTCGACATTTTTTATTTCCTCAAGAATTGATCTAACAATTTTGGTTAAAATACCGCATATTTAATATATTTACATGATAAATAAAATGTATCTTTAAGTTTCTGGGAATATCTTGTGAAGATCCCTTTATTTGACTGAATTTTGTATAACTAGTAACTATAACAGACAAGAATTTACTACAGAAGAAATGTGGAACTTATTCAAACACATTTTCTTTTTTTTTGTAGTGTTAGCGGTTTCCGAAATATTCCGTGTTGTAATTTTATACTTTCCCAATTGTGTCATCTAACGACATGCATGAAGTTGTCCGATCCTCCTCTTTTCCCCCACCCCCTTTTCTTTTCATCGCAAACGTTTGACACCAAGAAAGAAATATATGAATGCGGTTCCCGTATCTCATAACTATGCACTTTTTGTTTACATTGAGAAATCGATTTATTGCTCTGATTTTGTGAACAAAGTTAAACATCTATGGTAGCTTTATAAAAGATACGTTTTGTGAATCTTTTCTCAGCATCTTTTGCTTCAAAGGAGTGCTATATTTCGTAAGACTTTCATTTTATTAGTTCATATTAAGTTATATTTTGTTATAGTACCTTTTTCAAGTGTTCCTTCTTTAGTTTCTGTTTCATTGCTTACATTCTAAGGACAAGAAGAATAGAATACAGATGGAGTTGTAAATTTTATTGTTCTGGAACATTATAACATTGTTTCAAAGTTAAGGTATGCATATTTTAAGTAACCTTTTGTCCTTCTAAATACATATAAAATGATTTTGTAAGCACAGCACATGGAAAACTTGAAAGATCGGCGAACAGTTTTTGTAGGAGTTAATAATAAATGAAACGTGTGAAGATTGCAAGGACACTGTCTTGTATCAGCATCCTGCCGAGGTGCAGGCTAACCTCGGATCATATCAGAACCATTATGGTGGTAAGCCTAGTGTCTGGTATGCTGGTGAAGAAGAACGAAATGAAATGAAGGATAAGAACATTCGTGAATCCAGTTTCCGACCCCTATGCAATGATTTTTTCGAAATGTAGAATTATAGTTACGTCACCATCATCCGAAATGAATGGATTTATCACAACCTACATATTATATTATGATATGTCTATATAGCATCACTCTCTTTCTTCATCTTTCCTTGAGTATTTGCTTCATGCACACATTGATGGTGGATTTTATTATTATTATTATTATTTATATTATTATTATTATTTTTATTATTATTATTATTATTATTATTATTATTATTATTATTATTATTATTATTATTATTATTACCTTTCTTAAGTATTCTACACTTAGATTGATTTTCATCCTGGGATATATTGATTATATGTTATTATTGGTTATTATACAGGCTGATTTATGAAGAACTGATATTTCTTTCTTTAATTATTCTGTTCAAATTCAACCAGTGTCCCAATTTTAGCACCAAATTAAGTAGAATGTTCTGAGGTTTCGATTGCCTGTCACTAGATGCGCAAATGTTCATGTTTTATTCGTACCTAATTTTAGTTTTATTGTCGCAACTGTTTTTGAGATTTTGTTCTAGTCAACGTGAAAATGCAGTACACATTAGATGAATGACTCTTCCTTGTAAAGCAATACTGGATTACGAATTCAATTACAGCTACTCGAAGGGCACACTAGAGAGAATTTGGTGTTCGGAATTCTCCCCAAAGAAACACAATACTGGCACTGGTAAACAAATTGGAAGCAACTGGATCTCTGGTGAGTGACAACGGCAAAACTCCTTCGTCTAAGCTTTCCACGGTTGTTGTTGACGTAAGAGCACAACTGGATCAGTCACCCAAAATATTATTAAGACGTTTGTCGTAGGAGACAGGATACAGCTACTCAATGTGTCAGAGAGCTGTGAAAAGTGCAGGCCTAAAGCCGTATAGGATTACGGTTGTCCATCAGTTACAGGAACCAGATAAGGATAGAAGACTGAATTATTGTCGTTGGTTTCGGGTGTTCATTGTGCAAAATCCTGCCATATTTCCATCACATGGTTCACAGATGAAGCATGGTTCCATTTATCCGGCTATGTGAGCTCACGCTGTGGGCCAGCGAAAATCCACATGTTATTCATGAAGCACCTATGCACCCGGTTAAAATCGAAGCTTGGTGCACAATATCCGCACAGAGAATAGTGGGACCATTTTTTGTTAAGCCAATGTGAACACTGCAGAGTACCGACGAATTTTCATGGAGTTTGCTGAGCAACTAGACGATGTAGAGCTGAATCAAAGCTATTTTCAGCAGGACGGCACTACATGCCATACATCAAATGAATCTATGGCACTAATTGCAAGTTTCTTTGACAAGCAGATAATTTCCAAGAACTTGTGGCCACAGAGATCTCCAGATTTGACATAGCCGAACTTCTTTCTATGGGGTTACTTAAAAGACAGGGTTTTTGCCACTCGTCCCCAGACATTGGACGATCTGAAGCACAACATTACATAGGAGATTCAAGCTATTGACAACAGAGTCCTCCAACGAGTAGCCAGTAACATGGAACGACGTGTTGAGTTGTGCTTTATGCAGGATGGAGGACACTTTCAACATTTGCTATAGAGGTAAATAATCTCCCAAAATTCCTGGTATAATAAGTTATCACTAGCATAACTCGTTTTGAAACAATTAAAGAAATAAATGTGTCAGTTCTTCATAAATCATGCTGTAGACTAAACCATTCTCACATCCACACAAGCCACCTGTAGGGACCCTATCATCCTCCGTGGTGTAGTAGTTACCATGTTAGCCTCTAGTTTCCGAGGTCGCGGGTTCAAACCCGGCGGAGGCTGATAGATCTTTTCGGGAGTAAAAATCCTTAGCATGACTTCCTTTGGAAGGGAAGTAAAGGTGGTGGTCCCGTGTCTTAGAATTACGGCACGTAAAAGAACCTCAAGCCTGATAAAGAGGCCTCTGAGCAAAATTACTGGCCTTTCACGCCCAATATAGAATGGGACGCTAAGGACCACAGTAGTTAAACAGCGTCAATAAATAAAACTATTTAACTTTGTAGGGACAGAGAAGGCAGCCAACAAGCAAGCAAGAGCTTCCCATGTCCAGAACTCTAGGGGAAATCAACGACTGGCTTGCAACTTGCTGGAGCTGAAGGGTGGCTCATGTATTAGCCTCATTAGGAGGTCGGGTAGCAGCTTCTCTCCGCGGAGCGCTATTTTTAAATATCCTAAATCTTCATAATCAAACATACTTCCAACTTGTTTGTACATTCCCCTCTTTCCGTTTCAGCAATCGGGGAGGGAAAACTTGCTTCTATGGACGGCACGCCATTAGAAGAGAATATTACAATTGCTGTAATACCTGACTTTTACACGGCACTTCTCTTAACTTATTGTACGTTAAGGGTTATTAATAATTATTATACACTGATATTCTCTCCAAACACACGACCACTCAACAAACAGCGAATAACGAAAATAAAGGAAGTACAAATGAACACTACTAAGTAGTAGTAAACCATATACTACACTGTAGTATAACATGCAACACGTTACCCCGCAAGTTTTGCTTGTCGGTGAAGGGAAAGGAGGGTGGTGGCACCTTATTGGCTAGAGCACAGCGGAGGGGATCTTGTCATGGAAACATACCCCTCTAAGAAATGTCAGAAGTCTCATGTTGTTTAAATTCTACCGTAATGCATGTGGTACATTAAAAGAACTGCAGTAAGAAATATAACAATAAAGAAGAACAGAAATACAAAAGATACCGGGTTTACAAATTCTTAAAAATGAGTTATCGCTGTTGACAACTAGTAGTATGTTAACTATGTTCACTCAAACATTTGGTTAATACTTTGTATTACATAGTGTTTGTGTTTTAGTTATAACTGCCATTGCTAGACATTCTCTCATTACAGTATATTCATGCTATATTTCTGTGCTTAACACAAAATCTCATCTTTTATGGGGACCGATCCGATCTGTGAACTTTGCAAACCCCAAAGTACCCTATTGGGCCTTTTGAACCTTTTACCACATCTCATGACTGTATAAAGAAGTGTTTAAATTGAGTTTTGTTTATGGACGCTCTTTAACTACTATGGCTCTTAGAGTCCCATTCTATATTGGTCGTGAAAGACCGGTAATTTTGCTAAGAGGCCTCTATCAGGTTTGAGGTTCTCTTACGTGCCGAAAATCTACGACACGGGACCTTTATGCCCGAAAAAATCCATCGTCCTCCGCCGGATTTCAACCCACGACCTCAGGAACAAGAGGCTAGCATGGCAACTACTACACCACGGAGGACAAGTTTAACAATATATCATATTTACATTCCATATTGAGCTACAAAATATGTTTGCTAGGAAACTCTTTTAAATTAATTGTTTTTGATATTGGAAGAGGACTCGGCACAGCTCCAGTATGGGTATTGTACCTATGTCTCACAAGGGGGCGCCACCGGGAGGGAAGAGGAGGTTAGAGGAGACATCGTGCAGCAGGAACCAGGAGTGACGGCACAGCCATGACCGGGTCCCTGCAGTTTCCAGATTGAAACGTCCCGACAGTCGCACAGGCAGACGGGGACCCCCGCCCCCATACAGAGGTCCAACACCCTCTCCGAAACGGCAATCGTTTTACCTCCGGCAACCAGCCAAAAGCGGAGGGACGGAGATAGTTCCGCATAAAGCATCTTTTCCCCTGTCACGCCGCACCGAAACACCATCGCCGACACTTCCTGAAAGAGACCTAACGGGGTGAAGGATGAATGGAATGAAATGGAGGTACAGGAAATTCGGGAGCTGAAAGAAACCACTAGAGAATTCGCCTGACCGGGAAAATCCCCGAAAAAGCCATGGGTCAGAGGGCAGTCACCGGGAAATGATCCCGGGACCTCACGAATCCGAGTCATACGAGTTATCGCGGCGCCATCATGCTCAGTTTTAAATTAATTACGTTTTTAAAATAATGTATGTCCACTTGTGAGTTTCGCCTTTTCCAAAAAAATGTATACTGTCAAAGTTGGGTGAGATTACTGGGACAACACCTTGCCTACCTCTAATAACTCATGGCAAGTCTTGTCAGAATGTATTGAGGAAACAGTTCCTGAACTTGCACTCTGATCAGTGGCGGCTGGCGATGGAAAGCTCTGGGGCGCCGCCCTTCCCATAAATAAACGTCCCGTAAAATAAAAAATAAAAACAAGTAAGGAAGGATAACGTCCGTTATCATTGGATTATCAATTTCTACACTCCCCGCTTTAGTTTTATAGATTTTGGTTTGTCTGAAAGGTTTTTGCAACACCTATACAGTGAGTATCGGGAACGTTTTCATTACGGAGTGTATTTCGGACTACATTAAGTCCCTCCGCTTGTAGATACTGTTAGAGGCGAGATGTGCGGAGAGGAATGCTTCGAATGATGCCTAGAGGTGCAGAAAGGTTCGGCGGAGCCCGAGATGCTTCGCTATTGGTTCTTTCTCCACGCTGTCTTTTCATGTGGAGTATTTCAATTTCACTGCCACCACCATATGAAAACAAAATCTACTCAGTCCTGTCTAAAATTTAATTCTGTTATAAGGATTGATTTAAAATTTAATGAAACTCTTAAGTGGAGGAGCGAGGAGAAATAAGTTTCCAGAAGAATCTGGTTATCTCTCGACAGCACTTCTGGTGTTTACGCTGAACGCTGCTGCGTCTACTTATCTCCGGTTATCTATTCAACCGGCCAGTCGGTCCACCTCCAAATATGCTCTAACCATGCGTCCTCAGTGCTGAGGTAATCACTCGTTGATACGAATAATTATCTATTGGTTTCCCCCATTATACACCTAGTATTCATATTCCACTATCTCGTTCTCTATTTCTTTCTGCTTCCCTAGCAGACACGACGAGGCGTCTGTCTAAACGTCGTGCATCACTATCGGTGCGGCCACAATCATCTTCTGATAAACTGAACATGTACTTGAATTCCGCGATTAGGAGAAGGATTTATTTCTTTTTGTGTCCTGAGAAGTTCTTAGCCGCCTCCTGGATAAGGTTAGTCAGGCGACTACTAATTTCTTGATGTTCGGTCAGTCCTCTGTGTCTCTGGCCGCAGGTATTATAGAGGCGACCGGCCTCACAATTCCCCAAGAAAGTCCCGCTAAGCAGCTCCTGGCCCGGTTGGTGGCATTAAGGAATCTCACTAGGATGGTCTCAAGGTCAGGAAGCAGCGCCGTCGCGACGTAAATCCCAATCGGTGGGATCGCCATCCGTCCAGAATCATGTTCCTTGTTAAGGGTTTCTCTGCCCGTGCCGTCACTTCACGCTGGAACCACCTTTCGCTCTGCATATAAGAATCTTATCGGTTGTAACTTCTCCTCCGAATTGTTCAACAGGATCTTGTCGCGGCCCAAGTGCAATTTACGGCGCCCGACGTCCAACTTGGCATTGAAAAGCAGAAGGGTGTCCAACCCAGGAGGCATTATACGGTGATTTTGGCGACGAAACCCTGAAATAATAATTTGTACCCTGCTCCTGTCAAGGGTCAAATTAAGATAAGCTTCCTCAGCCATGGGAAGGGTTTCACCTGGTGATTTGTAGCTATAGCGCCTGACCGGCGTCCTCTTTAGTGATCCCCGCACCACCTCGGCCCTGGCGATAGTTAGTGAGGTCGCTATGTATACCAGCACCCTGCAGCGACGGTCTCGAATTAATCCGTGCTCTACCAGATCATCCTAGCCGATTACAGCCACGGTGTTCAACATGAAGTTAGGGGAAGTTGATGACGATGCTGACGTGCCCCTCTTCACTCCAGCCTTTTGTAGTTTTCCTAATCCCGTAGTCCGCCCTTAGGTGTCCAGGCTCTCCAAACCTCCAGCAATAGGTCTCCCGCCCCCTGTTTACGACGGTTAGACTGTTGTGGTTGGCGACGGCTATCGTCATTCGCGGCCGTCAAGTTCTGGCCGGCACCAGGGTGGCTCTTCTGGCCCTCAACTTTGTCACTTTAGTGCTGAAGGCATGACATGACACCATAATGTCAACGCGCGGGCATCGTTGCATGGGCCGCCTCTCTGGAAATAAAGTCTGCTGGTAAATCCGTCAGAGCCGGCGTGCCAGCTGCTACACCTCCATGGTGAATTCTTTTAAGGTCTCTTCTGATTGTTGCATTCCTGCCCTCAGCTGTACCGGGTAAACGGCGGCCAGACGATGTTCTCCGCAGTGTCGTTCCAAACATTTAACCAAGTCGTCGGCCGAGCCTCCATAGGGGCAACTCCTTGCCCCTGCAAGGCAGGTAAAAGCTGTGTCGTCTTCTCTGTCGTTGTCTAACTGTAGGTAGCAATAGTTTCAAGCTGCCGTTTGAAATCACGAAGTGCCGACGCATTTTGGAGGCTTCACTGCTCTTGTGTTGGCTGATATCGCAATCACGTGATTCTGTACAACTTCGTCACGGATCTTGGCTTCTAGGTCGCGGCGCATCTCCTCCATTATGGCGTCCATCATTATCTAGCTTTCTTTCGCCTTTTGGTCCAGACACTCTTCCATTGAGACCTGCATTATCCTATTGTTATCCTTTGTCTGCTGGTCTAGCCATATTTCTTGCTGATCAAACGTTCTTCCACTGTATTAATTTGTTCTTGCATGTAAGATTTAATGTCCTATAACTCCTTTGCAATGCGCCTTTCGAATCTGTTACTGTATCATTTATCATGTCGATGTTACATACAACCGAGTTCGGTCTTAATTTCTCCATTTTGATCCTCATCTCTGCTGTTATCCTCTCTATTCGGGAAACCGCTATTTCCTATCTTATCTATTCCGTATTCCATCTTCTCCATTTCGGCTAATAATTCCTGAAGCATTTCCTCCAACCTGGCGTTTAAATCCCACTGCTGGCACCAGTGTGACTGTTCAGCTTTCACTGTCACTTCATTAATGTGACCTAATTCAGTTTTTACTCTCACTGCACTTTCCTGTTCTGATTTAGTTCAGTTTTCACTGTCATTTTGCTTTTTAATACTACTTCAGTTTTTACTGTCACTTCATTTTTCTAGTGTGACTTAGTTCAGTTTTCACTTCTATTTCACTTTTTACTTTCTCTACTACGTATAGTAAGTAGCGGAAGTATTGTATTCCACCCAAAAATTCGATACCGAGATTTCACCGGAAATATATGTTTTGAGACCCCTTGAATCCCAAAAAAGCATTTTTGGAAACATGTCCGTGTGTGTGTCTGTGAACAGCATAACTCAGAAACGAACAGTCGGATAAACACCAAACTTGGTATTTAGGTTCAGTATCTTCCAGAGATGTGACACGAAGGTTTTCAAGAAAATCCCCCACCCCAGATTACCCTTTACATGGAACATTTTTCGAAAATTTTAATTTTCTCAAAAATGGCTCTAACGATTTTGATTAAAATATCATATGTTTAAGATATTGTTATGATAAATAAAATGTATATCTTGAATTTTCTGGGAATGTCTCCAAAAGTATTCTTAATTGTGAACGACTTTTACATAACTGGTAAACCATAAGACATAGACAAAATTGTACTACACAAAAAATGTAGATCGCGTTAAAATACACAATTTATGTCATATACATTTTTTTTGTTGAGTGATATTGTTGAGTGTTGTTTTCGAGATATTGCTTATATCTTAAATTTATCAATGCTTATTTTCTCAAATGGGAATTCGTTATTCATTTTTTTGTCTTGGATATGCAAATAGTATTAATCCGTGGCAAAGGGAATGGTGCTGCACCTAGCAACCAGCTATTAAGAGATATGTATGTGCTTAAAGGCTACTGTATTTCTATATTGCCCTTGTAAATATATATTCCCCTTACATCTACAAGAAAATTAGCAATAAGATAGAGTCTGCAAATGATTATCTCGATTAACATGAAGTAGATGGAGAATAGGCGTTTGTAAAAATAGTTTGTACAAGAGTAGAGAAATTCATGTGAATGTAACACATCATATTTTTTAGTATGACTTAGTTTAGTTTTTACTGTCAGTCACTTTTAGTACGATTTAGTTCAGTTTTGACTGTTCATTTCATATCTCTAGTGTGACTTATTGAAGTATTGATTTTCACTTCACTTTTCTAGAGTGACTTAGTTCAATGTTCACTGTCACTTCACTATGCTTGGTGCAAAGCAGTGGAAATAATCATGCTCGAAGCAGCCTCTTCTCCCTCCCGCTTCATTCGCTGGAGTGTCGAACATTGGACTTCACTAATCGCATGCCAATATCACCATTGTCCATCACAGCTGTGGTCACAACCTCACTCGTAGAAGGACACTTTATTTCATAAAATGCGCACTAAGTCACCCACTGACTGTCGTGAGCACCCTAGGTTATACATGTTTGTAGAGCTTTATTTGGGGGGGGGAAGTTCGAGGGAGGCGGAAGCTTGCATCCCGAGGGCTTTTCCCGAATTTACGTCTGCTGAGAACTCTCCTTTCTTCCTCTCGTACTAATCAGCCGGTTAGCGTTACATTGAAGGTCATGGCGTCCGCCTAGTGGCTTCGTTACAATATAGTTGGTCACAGTTTAGCAGTTAAGAAAACAAAGCCACAACAAAACAAAAGAAAATCAAATCTACTTTTAATGCTACGGTACAAATGTGATACCAACGCCAAAATATTGAATAACCCTCGTATAAGAAAACTTTGTTTTATTTTGTTTATACTTATGTGCAAACAAGTTGGTTAGCAGGGCGTGCTAAATAATTGTATAAAGAGAGAAATTTGCTAACATTAGAAATCAGTGATGCAATATTTTGTAATTAACAACAAAGAGGGTTGTTTTATCTCGGTGGTCGCGTACTATGTGTCTGTTCCAAAGAGATTAACTTGGAGGCCTGGGATGCGGAATCTGTATGTTCACCAGCTTCACTCTATTTCGTTGTGTATGTTAAGGGTTTCTATATTATGTGAACACTATGTGGTCTTTATGTTATTAAATAGCTATGGGATGAAAGAGAGGGTACAAAAGTTTAAAATTTCACCTATGTAATTATCTAAACAATTTACTCGACTATTCTGACCGATGATTGTTCCACCGCCAAAGATACTGATAGGTTATGCAGCATTTCCAGAACTTGGAAGAATGTCGGGGAGAGGTTTCGCCGATGTTTCACATTCTTTGGCGTGAATATGAGAGGATTTTTTATCTGTTAATAATCAGGGCTGTAGGAAATAATTATAAGGGGTAAAGGGGTGGATTAACAATTAAAACCCTCTGGATCATTGTACAATACTTGCATAAGAACGGGGGGATGTAAACGGAGTTAATTAACTCGTCATTAATTGAGTTACAATACTCACCGTGCATTATCGGGTAAGCCGACCAGTACTTAAATATCTTAACATCTGAATGAGAGAGTATTTATGTGATTGACTTAAATGATTGTTTCATTTCTTTAGTATTTCTCTTGTGTTTAGGTGAAAGTACTCATAGCACCGATTTTCGTGAGATTTCGTTGAAATGTCTCAAGAGCTTTCCATGGAATGCCAGCTCTAAAGGGGGTACAGTGCAGCGTGTATTAGATAGCTGGTGAATATTCTGACGCGGTGGGCCAAGCCTATCGAGAGGTTGGCGCCGGGCAGTTGGAGAGATAAATGCGGTAGCGCTCTCGTCCAGCGTAAATACCAGAAACGCTATCGACAGATAACCATAATCTACTGGAAGTTTCTCTTCTCCCCGGCTCCAGAACATTCTAGAAGTCCGTGGAAAATGCCAGCGGCTATATAAACCAACGTGTTCATGGGTTAGAAAGTGATTTCATGAGTACCTTTCTAATGGGACATCAAATGCGGTTCTACAAGTGAGTTTGTGACGTACCTACATTGTGTGCTGCTTCCGCGAGAGGTTAGAGACGTATGATGTTCGACGCCCCAGCGAGTGAAACATCGGAAGAACAGTAAAATCTGGATGTAAAAATCGTATGTTACATTCACGCAACTTTCTCAAGCTACTCTTCTGCAAGTTATTCTTATAAGACCTTTTTCTTATATCTGCTTTATGCTGATCGAGTTAAATGCTAGAAGAAATGTTTTTCTTGCACATATTTTTTAGACACAAGGTGAATACAGTAGACAAAGCGATAGTCAGGCTTTTAAAAAGCGGATCGCTATATGATGGCTTTGACGTTCCATGCTCTTTGTATGACTAAAAGAAAAAAACCGAATAGCGACTTTGAAAAATCTGTAAGCATTTGAACATTCAAACCAATTAAAAATTGCTCGAAAATGTTAACCGCAAAACATGTATATTATATTTGACATAAAGTGTACTTTATCGAGATATAATGTTTGTGTGTAGTAATATTTTGTTTATCTCTTATATTTTAAGAATTACACAAAATTCGTTGCGATAGAATACTTGTTCCCAGGTTATTTCCAGAAACTTCAAGATAAACATTTTATTTGCGATGTAAGGAGAGCTATTAAGAAACACAAGCCATCATAAGGTAACTAGTTTGATTTCGATAGAACTTCGGAGGCTGACGTGGGGGGTATACGAAGAGATTCACTGTTTGGCAGAAGAGTGGAAGTCATAGTCATCGACAGAAAAAGCCTCAGACGAGGTCCAATCCTGGATCCTATTGTCCGTTTTGAAAAGGTTGGAGAGCATATAGTCCAAGTAAAGATCTCAATTTATAGCTCATGCATTCCTCACTTAAGTGAGAGATACAACAATGAAAATTATGCATGTGAAGTAAAGGTTCTTCTTTTCGGCGCAAGGGGGACTGCTTTAAAATTTACAAAACCCGCTCTTGTGGGCCTAGAATTAAAGTAAAGATATTAATAAAACATGCTTTTGAGAGACTCTTTAGGTGTTACTCATAACCATTTATATAATAAAGGCTCTTTCAACAAGAGCGTCCTATCTTTGAACTTAAATAAAACACGTTCTATAAATGATAGAGGTTTATTTCTTGGAACATAATTAATGTCATTACGTGTGGAAGAGAACATCAGTTAAGTGACCGCCGTGACTTTGTTGGGTTGCGCGTATACGGTTGACCCAATTTTCAATGACAGAAGAACGTAAATTAGGTCCAACTTCACGAATAACACGCGTGATGTTATTCATAAGATAATTTACTGTTTCTGGCTTTTTGACATAAACTCGAGATTTAACATAATCCCACAAGAAGTAATCCATCGGCGTTAAATCACATGACCTCGAGGGCCAGTTAACATCACCACGACGGGAAATGATGCAACCTCTGAACTTCTCCTTCAAAAGATCGATTGTTTCGAGAGCAGTATGACATGTGGCGCCATCTTGCTGGAACCAGAAGTTTCTGAGATCCATACCATCCAATTGAGGACAAAAATAGTACCTTATAAGAGCCCGGTATCTTTCTCCATTGACACAGCTTCTCATCTTCATCTTGAAAAAATTATGGACCAATGATTCCACCATACCAAAATCCACACCACACAGTAACCTTTTGGGGATGAAGTGGTCGTTCTTGAATCTGCATTGGATTCTGATTGCTCCAATAGCGGCAATTTTGTTTCTTAACACAACCATCCATCCAAAAGTGGGCTTCGTCGCTGAAGATGATTTTTCGACAAAAATTCGGGTCAGCTTTCAATTGCTCCATAGCCCAGTCAGTGAATACACGGCGGAACCTATGGTCGTTGGGCTTTATTTCTTGAGTTAACACCATTTTGTAACCGTGAAACTTCAAGTCCAGATGCAGAATTCGCCAAGTTCTGATCGACGAAAGCCCCAATTCTTGCGCTCGACGAGCAATTGATTTGTTTCCGTTCTCGCGTACACTCTCACGAACGGCGCATATGTTTTCGTTGGAGCGCTTACGTCGATTACGTACAGGCGTTTTTTGATCGCTGACAGAACCACTTCTTTCAAATTTATCGATCAAACGCCGAATCGTTCTCTCGCAGGGACGATTATGTACACCGTAAGCTTCACGCAATACACGGAAGGTTTGGCGAACAGATGATCCATTTTGATAATACATTTTCACAATTTCTACGCGTTGCTGAATGTTGTAACGTTCCATGGCTATTTGTCAATAACAACTGTAACCACATGAATATATGACTGCTGTAACTCAATAACAACGGCAGCTATCACATGTTAAAGATAGGACACTCTTGTTGAAAGACCCTATATAGCCTGCATTAAGTTTTACATTGATTTGTTTTGGTTTTTGCATTTTTTACTATGATTGTATTCTGCTTCCAAGTGGTCAGCTAGATATGTTGCCCAGACGTTCCAATTTCTTTGAAAATGAATAAAGAAAAGAAAACGGTCGTTAGAGGCATCTTTATGGAAATAAAAAGTACAGAAAATTTGTTTTGTAGTTTGGGATGGGAGGATTCTCTTAAAAAACTTCATGTCACATCTTTGGAAGATAGTGAACTCAAAAACAAGTTTGGTATTTATCGAAAGTTTGGTTCTGGAGTTAACGTTTTTGTTGGATTCAGGGAACCCCAAAATTTGTATTTTCAGTGAAGTTCCTGTATGGAATTTCTGAAGGGAGTTCAAAACTCCCTCTATTTACAAGAGAAAAGTAGCAGAGAAGGTAAAGGTCATTATCTCCAGTGCAGTGAACAGGTAAATCATCCGAATTTATGTTTCAGTGAATTCCTCCGTCAGAAATTTGCCAAGGTGTGAGGATGCGCAAAGTTTTCGCAAGTAAAGGCTTATCTAAAAGCAAGTAGTTGACCTCGTTCTGTTTGATAAGACCCCGCAGCTCGCGAACGATACGACATTTCTTGTTAGTTTCCGTGAGGTGTCTCAGGGAACATGACGGTAAGTCGAGTCGTTAAGTCGACATACGTTTTATCGATACTAATTAATGCCTCTCCCACGCCAGTATCTCACGCGACCATCTCAGTGCTATTTTTACTTTCTCTACCGCGTACAAGGAGTACAGAAAGTATTGCATTTCACCCAAAAATTCGATACATAGATTTCAGCAAGAATGCACATTTCAAGGTCCCCTGAATACAAAACAAGAATATTTAGAGCAAAAAAATCCGTGTTTATGAACAGCACAACCCAAAAACAAAAGTTCGTGTTTAAGGTCCCCACTACCAAGAATGCAACGCAAAGATTTTCAGGGAAATCCTCGTACCCAGCTACACCTTACATGGAATAGTTTTCCATATTTTTGGTTTTCTAAAAAATGCTCAAAAGTTTTCATTATAATACTAGTTGTTTAAAAGTTTCATTGACGAATACAATATATATCATCATCTGCAAGGATTAGATTTTAATCTGTTCTGGCTTCTAGAAATTGCTCATTCCATCTTCTTAGTGGTCTTCCCACCTTCCTCAGCTTTTTGACTTATGGCTAAAAATTATTCTGATTGTTCTTAATATGTCATTTTTAATTTTTCTATATTGTTTAATAATTTCGAAGCGGCGTCTGGGCGGGTTTTCTCCGGGTTCTCCGGTTTCCCCCGCCATTCATTCCACCAACTGCTCCATCATCACCTTTCCTTTCATCCATTTCACCGACATTTCGTTTCATCTACTTCCTTCATCCCATACCAGGCATTGGGCTGATCACCCATCCTGGATGCTCTGTCCGATCCATGAGTGTCTGCTCCTCAACGGGCCTCTGACCCCAGGCACCCGCTTGTAAGTCCTGGGGGGTGCAAGTCGTACATAAGAGGAGGGTAAACAGATAATGAATGAATGAATGAATGAATGTTTAATAATTTCATTTATACTTACAGATTTTAATTCTCTCCTAATTTCTTCATTTCTAATGTGCTCTAGAAGTGTGCATCCAACTATAGTTTTAGGAAATGTAATTTCTGTTTACCTGTTCTTCTCATTTGATCTTTGGTTAATGTCTAGCATTCACTTCCGTATAGCATGATAGGCAAAACCATTTCGTTTTATATAACTAAATTATAGCTTATTTCCTACCATTATTTTTAATGCACGTACTATTGTGCCAAAGAAGTGTCTATACTTGTTTAGTTTTACTTCCATATCATTAATAAAATCATCAATTATATATAGCGCGTGAGTGTTCTCATCCTGGGGATTGGAAAGTAGGCACCCCTGTATTTTAGAGACGATGCGAAATGCAGGTGCTGACACCGCATTCAGCAGTAGCGCAATGGTGAACATCCCGGAAAGTCATAGTGAAGGCCAGAGGTTCAAATCACGCCTGCGAATAAAGGAATTTTTTATTCATTTATGTTCATGTTTCGAGAACGTTTTAACAAACGATGATTTCTTTCCAAATGCACTAGAAAGTGGATTTGCATATTCTAACAAGTAACAATTTGTGTTTTAATGAAATTCACGTAATTAAACTAATTAAGTGAAACGACATTTGCATCCAAACTATCAGTTCTCGTTAAATTTACTAAACATAAAAAGTGGCAGTATTTGAACCTAGGATCTTCAAACTGAAGACCAAAGTGGTGCAAGACCAAAGCAGTTATTTCGGTCGAAATTGACACGACGCGATGCAGTGGACAGTGTTTACGGTATAGTCTGTACAACGCCGGGACTGCATAGCTTCTCAATCCGCAGGCTTAGAAGGCTCGCCGATATATATTAGTGATGGATACTCGATACTTGCTTTATAAAAACTGTAAAGGCGATAGTTTGTTCTCTGAACTATGTTTTTATTAGTAGTCTTCTGTGTATAAACACATGTAACTAATTTTGTATTGTATGCTGATTCCGAAATTGTTCCTATCTTTGATGATGCCACAGATGATGATCCCCTATTGTTATTCACGGCTATTATTATTATTATTATTATTATTATTATTATTATTATTATTATTATTATTATTATTATTATTATTATTATTATTTTGCTCCTCTTTTTATGTAACTATATTTGTGTCGAAAGCTTTTAAAGGAGTTGTTATCAATATTCTGTAAATTGGTCGTACACTATACCTGTAAGCTACGCTCGAGACCCGAGTTTGACTTAGTAAACACAACCTAACAGAAACAACAAATATTTCCATGCGCTGTATTATCCCACGTCCTGAGTTCTGATTTGTTTCTGCTGGATGCACTGATTTTGGTGACCGGAGTAGGTAATGTAATGGCTGAGAGTGAGTCACGAAGCCAGGCTATTGCAGAAACGTGATTTAGTGCGATAGCTAAATCAACTTTATTCACAACAACTCAGTTAACGTGTTACATGAGTATCCCTATTCTTCCCCCATTATTTTACATGTTTTCATTTAGACACAAGAGCCTATAAAATGTTACATTGGTTCATCCACAGGAAATGCAGTCCAGGTCTGTCAAAAACTATAGTACAGCAACTCTTAGGGGATATGTGCAAGGCAATAGCATGAAGTCTCGACTCCTTTCATTCCTTACAGCATAAAGTGAAACGCAACAACTTTCAGTAATGCAAAACAAACTTTTAAATGCATCGAAAAACAGTCCAAGGTTTATCTCAAAGTATTAGACATACTTCGATACCACCGAGTTCCATCGCTAATATATATATATATATATATAACGATAAGAAATATACGAAAACTTATTGCATCAAAAAATGTAGATTTTGTTAAAACACAATATGCGTCATATAACTTATTGTGGCGTTACCGCTTCCGAGATATTCTTTGTTATTGGTTTAAATTCTTAAGTGCTAAGTTACTGTTCGTTTTTCTTTCTGTATTTCTTATCTATAATAAGTAAGTACATTTCACTCAAAACTTCCATATAGAGATTTCACCGAAAAATACAAGTTTGAGGTCCACGTGAATTAAAAAAAGGTCTGCGTGTGTTTGTGTCCGTATAACTCAGAAACAGAACTCAGATAAATGCCTATCTTGGTATTTAGGTTCTTCCAAAAATAGACTCGAACATTTTTGAGGAAAATTCCTCACTCCAAACAGTCCTTTATATGGAAAAATGTTCGATAGTTCCGATTTTCTCAAAAACAGTCTAACAGTTTTGATTAAAATACCATATATTTAATATATTTTCTTGATAAATAGACTATATATGCTGAATTTTCTGAGATCAGCCCGTGAAGCCCTTTACATTCAGAGGAAACTGCATGTGATTTTAAGAGAACAAATTCTTTTACACCAATGTTCGGTACTACACGAAAGGCTTAAACAAAAAGTTACTTGACTCAGTAAGATAAAGGAAACTATGATGAAAATTGGGTTTGGGGATCTGTGGAGAGCGAGGGAATTGTTACCAAATGGTTAAGACTGGAAGGTATTGAAAACTTCATTGGGAACATACAGAGAATTAAAAGTGGTTTGGAGCAAAGGAAATTATGTTGATGAATGTGCAAAGCAGCAAGAGAAGGCAAGAACAGGGATGATGAAATTGAATAGGGAGTGATTTAAAGAAATGCCCTTTCTGTAACCTCAAGGTTAATAAGAGCACATAATTTTGGAATGCTAGGAAACTAAGATTTTCAGAGAAGGATAGGTAAAAAGAAGTGGTCAAATTTATCAAAAGAAATTCCAGAGAAACAGTTTATGGGTGTAAAATCTAGAAAAAAAGTATAAGATATGTAGGAAGCTTTTTGGTCAAAGGAAAAACCAAATAGCTGAGGAGAATAAACAAGCAATGTGAAGGAAAAAGTTAAATAATAGTTGGTATTAGAAAAGCTATTAGTAGGATCCAGTAGCTCGGCGACCTCAGAGTTTGAGTCTTTTGAGTCCCGGGGTCACAGCATCTCACCTTCTGTGACTGTTGCATTCACATGCCTCTAAGACCGCCCCGGATTATTACAGGAATGAAGAAGATTAGTCATACAGGATTGGTGCCAATGAAAAACCTTCGACAACAATTCCCTGGAGGTGTCATCTTCAAATTCAGCGATATACAGAGTGCTCTGGCCGGGAATTGCACGACAGTCTTGTGCGACACGTCTGAATGAACTCAAGGCCACGGGCTCTTCCACTTATCGGACATGTAGCAGCGGGCTTCAGTCAGCTGTTATAGCTTCTTGTGTATAGACGCGAGACGCGTGTGTATTTGTGTGCGATTGAATTATCGGATTATTACAACCCAGAAATGGTACTCAAATTTTCGCTTGAACAAAGACTTTTTATGTATGACATGTATGTGAAAACCGACTCATGTAGACAGGTGTATAGGCAATTTGACGATAAATTTCCTGGTGTTCCAGTTCCGAGTAGAGAAACAGTTAGATATCTAGTGAATAAAGTGAAGAGAATGGGATCATTTAATGTTGTAAGTTATACGGATTATAACGGAAGAAAAACTAAAGGGTTATGGCCGGCTCGATCGCCGGATCTTACTGTGTGTGACTTTTATCTGTGGGGAACTCTCAAAAATAGAGTCTATAGGAATAATCCTCGCACCATAGACGATCTTAAAAACAAGGTAAGAACAGAAATTAGGGAAATTACGCAACAAGAACATATGCGTGTAACGGTAATTTCATCATAAGGTGCCAACAATGTTTATCTGCCGAAGGACATCACTTTCAATACCGACTGTGAAAAAGGTTAAACTTGATAAAATAAAAAGTAATTGTGTTTGTTCAATAGGTAATCAATATATCGTAATAATCATCATAAAATCAGTAATGATATGGTATCAGTATCAATAATGAGAATAATAAACAGATACACTGAATATAGCGCGCGGAACACGCATCGCAACTACCGGCCAGATGGCTGAGGGATCGCGCGCGAGACACGCATCGCGACTACCGGCCGATAGCTCAGGGATCGCGCGCGGAACACGCATCGCGACTACCGGCCAGATAACTGAGGGATCGCTCGCGGAACACGCATCGCGACTACCGGCCAGATGGCTGAGGGATCATTCACGGAACACGCATCGCGACTACCGGCCAGATAGCTGAGGGATCGCGCGCGGAACACGCATCGCGACTACCGGCCAGATGACTGAGGGACCGCTCTGTACATTGCTCATCAAGATCCCGGGGTCAAACCCCACCGGACTACTTCCTGTGGAGTTATCTAAAGGAGAATGTGTACATGACAAGTCCCCAGGACTGATGAGCTGAAACAAAACAACCGAAGGGAGATAAAGGCCAATCCAGCCGAAACGCTGCACCACGTTATGGGCAATATGACTATTAGAGCCCAAAAATGTTTTCGTCAAGGTGGCAACCATCTAAGGGATGTGACATTAAAAAATCTGATGTGTCAAATTCACATGACTTTCTCTACCCTCTGTCGTTTATTAGTGAGTATAGATACAAGCTATTCTTACTAAACCTTATTTTTCTAACTACTACGTTTTAATCCAAATAAGCCTTTTCAGAAATAGCTACATTACACATTTCGTTATTGATACAAAGAGAACAGCGATAGTCAAATGTTTAACAACTGGACGCTATATGCTGGCCTTAAAATTCCATACTGTTTCCATGACATCCCGAGAAACAAGTGAATGTTGACAGTACTTAAGAGAATGACCAGGAAATGAACAATTCGAACCTTTAATAACGGATATCTCAGAAATGGCTCATGCCAAAAACGTGTTTTTGAAATAAATTATGTATTTTTTAGATCTACATTTTTTTGTGTAGTACGTTTATGCCTATCGCTTAAGGCTTACCAGCTATACAAAATTATACACAATTTCTTCCAAATCAAGTGGACTTCACAGACTATTCTTTAAAAATTCAGGATATACATTTTATTTGTAATGTAAATATGTTTAATATATAGTATTTTAATCAAAATTGTGAGAGGCATTGTTTACAAAATAAAAAATTTCGAAAAATATTCCATTTAGGTTGGGGGATTTTCTTTCAAATCTTTGTTCCGCATCTTTGAAAGATACTGAACCTAAATACCAAGTTTGGCATTTATCCGACTGTTCGTTTTTGAGCTATGCTGTTCACAGACAACCACACACGAATCTTTTTCTAAAAATGCTTTTTTGGGTTCAGGGGGCCTCAAAACATGTATTTCCGGTGAAATCTCAGTATGGAATTTTTGGGTGGAATACAATACTTCCCCTACTTACTCTACGTAGTAGAGAAAGTAAAAATGAACGTAGTGATAAACTCCCGTATTTTGGTGATGTGTAACACTTAGTATTTAATAAATATGTTTTTTTCTTGCCTAGAAATACGCATTAGAAATGTCTTCCGACCAGGGACGGCTTCTTAATATGGTAGCACGTTTGCGCTACGACCAAAGTCCTGGCTCTCCCTTTAATGTAAATAACACATACGATTCATACATTTCGATTATCATTCTGACATGATCATGTGGAGTGGACTTCGGCAAGCATTGTATTGTTTGCAGGTGCGAAGTAGTGCACTCCCGGCTGCAACCCACATTGATATAATGGTGAAGTATAGGGAATGACGAACCAAGGGAGCGCAGAGGTGTGTGAGGGGGGGGAGTGCGGGGCATAATCTGTATGTTGTTGGTTAACCTAGTAGTCAGAGAGCATAGAATAGGCTGATCAACAGGAACTTTTCATTTCGTCCCATACACACAGCCATCTATTGAATTCACAGTAAATGTTTACCTCACTTCCGGTCTTCTATCTACTGAACTGCATCTCTGATCATTAGGTTGTCTGTATGCCAGGTGGTTTGTGCCGTGTTGTGTGTATCGGGTTTCAATTTATGAATCAAAGTGGTTTATTGAGCTAAATGCAGGTAAACGCTGCTATAAGGAGAAACAATGAATTCCATTCAGTCTCTTTTAACGCAACCGTTTTCAACGCTAAACTTGGAGGAAAAGAATGAAATTAAACGCATTGGCAGACCCACACCATACCTGAAAATTTGATGTGTTACACTCACATGACTTTCTCTACTCTTGTACAAACTATTTTTATAAACGCTTATTCCCCATATGCTTCATTGTAATCGAGATATCGAGATGTTAATCTTATTGCTAATTTTCTTGTAGATACAAGGGGAATTGGTAGTATTTAAGCGATAGTCAAATATTTTAAGAGCGGTTGCTATGTGGAGTATTCAATTCTCTTTGCATTACCAGGACAAAAAAAAATGAATAACGAATTCCCATTTGAGAAAAGGTATAAGTATTGGAAAATTTAAGGGAATAACAAGCAATATCTCGAAAATGGTTCACTCGACAAAGAAAATGTATATCACATAAATTGTTTATTTTAACGCGATCTACCTTTTTTGTGTAGTAAAATTTCGTCTATCTCTTATGGTTTGCCAGTTATGCAAAATTCGTTCACAATGAAGAAAACTTTTGGATACATTCCCAGAAAATACGAGATATACAATTCATTTGCCATAAAAATATCTTAAACTTATGGTATTTTATTCAAAGTCGTTAGAGCCATTTTTTGGAAAATTAAAATTTTCGAAAAATGTTCCATGTAAAGAGTAATCTGCGGTGGAGGGATTTTCTTGAAAACCTTCGTGTTGCATCTCTGGAAGATACTGAACCTAAATACCAAGTTTGGTGTTTATCCGACTGTTCGTTTCTGAGTTATGCTGTTCACAGACACACACACAGACACACACACACGGACATGTTTGCAAAAATGCTTCATATGCATTCAGTGCACCTCAAAACATGTGTTTCCTTTGAAATCTCGGATTTTTTGGTGGAATGCAATACTTCCCCTACTTACTATACGTAGTAGAAAAAGTAAAAATCACTCAGGTAGTTCAAACAAAAAGAAGTTTTTACAGTAATTTTAACACCAAATGTATATGAAAAATATGATTGGATGTGTGGTTGTGATATTAAAAACGCACTGTTTTGCTTTCCTTGTGTTTTGTTTGGTGGTGAAGATACATGGACAAAACAGCATGAATGATTTGCAGTATCTTCATGACCTCGCCAAAAAAACATATAGGCTATAGTGAGAAACTTATTCCGTATTTATTACTTAAATTATTTCAAATTGCAAGGATAATTTTGTGAACCACCAAAGGTCAGAGTCACCAGCCGCCCCTGCTCGCAACAATATAGTGCACGTGTATATCTAAATGTCTACTGCAGTTGTTTCGGAAAGCTTTATCACGATTAAAATGCAATAGGCAAGAAAATAAACTTCCTTTAGAATAATTTGTACACCTACTAATACAGAGTAGAGAATGTGAATGTAACAGATTTTTTAATGCAAGAATTGTTATGGTAGTAATTTTGTATTGAGTGTAGTTATTTTACGCTGTGCTTTGTTTTCTTCGAGTCCTTTACATATGGCACGGTATGTTTCTGGATACAAAACAAATGTGGAAAGTGTTATTTTGTACATTGAATTAAGTTCTCTTTTGCCATATGTTTAAAAGAAAGTAACATGCCAAAGTAACTATGTACAACTTCATACAAATCGCATTAAAATATGACATGACAAAGTTCCCCTAGCGTGATCATGTTGTTACATAACGTGATCATGTTGTTACATAGCGTGAACATGTTGTTACATAGCGTGCTCAGGTTGTTACATAGCTTGATCGTTTTGTTACATAGCGTGATCATGTTGTTACATTGCTTGATCGTTTTGTTACATAGCATGATCATGTTGTTACATAGTGTGGTCATGTTGTTACATAGCGTGATCATGTTGTTACATAGCGTGAACATGTTGTTACATAGCGTGAACATGTTGTTACATAGCGTGATCATGTTGTTACATAGCTTGAGCATGTTGTTACATAGCGTGATCAGTTGTTACATAGCGTGATCAGGTTGTTACATAGCGTGCTCAGGTTGTTACATAGCGTGATCAGTTGTTACATAGCTTGATCAGGTTGTTACATAGCGTGATCGTGTTGTTACATAGCTTGATCGTTTTGTTACATAGCGTGATCATGTTGTTACATAGTGTGGTCATGTTGTTACATAGCGTGATCATGTTGTTACATAGCGTGAACATGTTGTTACATAGCGTGATCATGTTGTTACATAGCGTGAACATGTTGTTACATAGCTTGAGCATGTTGTTACATAGCGTGATCAGTTGTTACATGGCGTGATCATGTTGTTACATAGCGTACTCAGGTTGTTACATAGCGTGATCATGTTGTTACATAGCTTGATCAGGTTGTTACATAGCGTGATCGTGTTGTTACATAGCGTGATCAGTTGTTACATAGCTTGAGCATGTTGTTACATAGCGTGATCAGTTGTTACATGGCGTGATCATGTAGTTACATAGCGTACTCAGGTTGTTACATAGCGTGATCATGTTGTTACATAGCGTGCTCAGGTTGTTTCATAGCGTGATCATGTTGTTACATAGCGTGATCAGTTGTTACATAGCTTGATCAGGTTGTTACATAGCGTGATCAGTTGTTACATTGCGTGATCGTGTTGTTACATAGCGTGATCGTGTTGTTACATAGCGTGATCGTTTTGTTACATAGCGTGGTCATGTTGTTACATAGCGTGAACATGTTGTTACATAGCGTGATCATGTTGTTACATAGCGTGATCATGTTGTTACATAGCGTGATCATGTTGTTACATAGCGTGATCAGTTGTTACATAACGTGATCAGATTGTTACATAGCGTGCTCAGGTTGTTACATAGCGTGATCATGTTGTTACATAGCGTGATCAGTTGTTACATAGCTTGAGCATGTTGTTACATAGCGTGATCAGTTGTTACATGGCGTGATCATGTTGTTACATAGCGTACTCAGTTTGTTACATAGCGTGATCATGTTGTTACATAGCGTGCTCAGGTTGTTACATAGCATGATCATGTTGTTACATAGCGTGATCAGTTGTTACATAGCTTGATCGTTTTGTTACATAGCGTGGTCATGTTGTTACATAGCGTGATCATGTTGTTACATAGCGTGATCATGTTGTTACATGGCGTGATCATGTTGTTACATGGCGTGATCATGTTGTTACATAGCGTGATCATGTTGTTACATAGCGTGAACATGTTGTTACCTAGCGTGATCTTGTTGTTACATAACGTGATGAGTCTGTTACATAGCGTAATGCATGTTGTACAGGTCTATACAGATCACCAAACCTTAATTCAGGAGGTAAAATTTCGTCGAAATGTAGATGACAGGGGCGCGTCACGATGTTGAACGACCCGAAATCTGGAAATGTTAGGGACAACCCGTTGTGTGGATGACTAGTGTTTCCAGAGAGCATCCTTTTCCAGTAATGTTCCCAGAGAGCATCCTTTTTTCCATGCTCGCACTCGCCATGTTCTGGTTACGTGTCGTTGTAACGTAATGTTACGCTGTTAGGATGGTTTAGTATACATGACAGGCAGAAGGCTGGGTCCGTGCCCTTAAAGATTTGAACCTGAGGTCTGTCCCATTCAACCTGACGTCTACAGGCTCCGTGAACAATAGTTGTCTAGATGACTAATGTTTCAAGAGAGTATCCTTTCTCCCTGCTATGCATTGATCGCAATTCCCTCCGTCGTCCTCATCCTGGATATATACATAGGTGCGTGTTATGAATTCATTCATTCGCTTTTAATTTCTTCGAGCGTTAGCATTCACGTATTCATTTAATTTCTTTTAGTTTTAGCATGAGCTACTGCCCGAGAAAATCTGTGCAACTGACGAATGAGAAACTCGATTTTTCATACATTACACATGGAGGAAAACGCGTTATTAGATGCTGTGTATGCGGGCGGATTTTTAAGAATCGTTCTTTGTCAAGATTTAAGTTTCATAGAGCAACATGTTATACTGAATCGACTCTCTCACCTGCACTTGAAGATCCGAAGATGTATAGAGGGGAATGTTATACCGTATCAAGCCTCTGTCCTTCACTGGAGACTACTGTTGGTGAAAAATCTGGATACATCGGAAGTTGCGAGAATATGAAATCTTCATATGATGATGATTCAGTGATATCAACGCTTGAAAATCCGAATAGACTAGTAAATATATTGAGGTTACTAATTGCGTCGAGGGATGCTGGTAATAATAGACACACACAAGAGATTGAGGAAATTATAAGTAAGCTGAAAGCATCTAAAGTTATAGCATGACAGGATCGAGAAATTGTGTTAATCAATTACTGCCATGGTTAACAGGAACTTTGAAATATCAAAAAACTTGTACTTATAAAATACATCATTCAGACATTGTTGAGATGTTTAGGTTTTTTACTGATAATGATGGTCTCTTTCTGTGTGATGTATATGATTATATAACTGAGTGTTTAGAATGTCTAGACTATCACCTTTGCCTTTAGGAAATATGTATGGTTTTTTGTAAAGGAATGTAATAGGATAATGTTTATAAAAAATAAATGTTGTCTGCATTACTTTTTGTAAAGTGATATGTTTTTTTACATGTATTCAGTTAAACTGATTTTTAAAAATTGGTTTACATGAATGTTGTTTATCTTCTTTTTCTAACCTAGAATTGTATTCATTTGCAATTTATTTCCATGTCTCTTCCTTACGCTTAGCAGAGCTATCAGTCATTTTATTTTCAACACTAATTTGTGTTCTAAAACAATGTCGGTCATATATCTTTCTCTTCTTTCTTAAAATTTGCTGCCTGAGTTTTTTTATTACTTTCGTCCTTCTCCATTTTGCAATTTGTTTATGTATCAGAGACAAATGAAAGTTGAATGGCATTAGCAATTGTGAATTGATTCAATACAATTGCAGTGATCTGAGATTAGTGAATAATGAATAACGTTTATTTCTCAATACTCGATACATAATTAAGTTATATACTTTTAGACTATAATAATATTTGAAAATATTAGGCTATTTACACTATAAATTCACTTCTTTGTTGTTTGCCTATACTAATCTATGGTCTCAGTACATACAGCTCCTGGTTTTCTATGTATCGACGACCCTCTGTCTACTTGTTTATGTTTCATTATATATACCTTTATTTTTTTTTTTAATGTGCCATATGTATGATTTCCTGTGTTACGTCTTGTTACGTGGTTACGTTAGATGACAGACAATGAGAAGATCCAGAACAAACAAGGTGGGAATAGGTTAGGACGTATACTTCACTGTAAACCGATATACTGTTTGTCCCTCTCCGTCTCGCGCACTACTGTTTAACAAATATAAAGTTTGTAAGGTTTAGAAATTAAGTATATAAAAAGTGTTGTAAGGCTGGATGAGAAAAGTTTTATAATCGAATTACTCTCTATATTACAGTATAAACCTACATTCCTCCTCCTTCAATCTCTGTCTATCCTTGTATCTCTCCTGTTTTCCATATTTCTCCCATATAAACGTATACTCTAATCCTCAAACCATGTCTAGACTAGCACCTCTCCTCGTATACCCTACGGCTCTCATATAAATGCATTTTCCTCCTTGAAGACTCTCTCAACCTAGCACCTACCTTCGTTTTCCCTATATTTTCCCATATAGACGTATACTCTCTCATTCAGACCTTCCCGACTAGCCTAGCACTTCTCCTCATATTCCCCTACCTCTCTCATATAAGATGCATTCCCTCATTCAACACCGTCTAGCCTAGCATCGACCCTCGTATTCCCTATCTCTCGCATATAAACGCCTACTCCATCATTCAAAACTCCTATCCTAATACCTCTCCTCGGTTTGCTATATCGCTCATATTCTACCCTTCAAGTCCTGTTTAGTATAGCATCTTTCCTTGTGTTCCCTATCTCTCTCGTATAAAGCATATCCCTCCCTCTTTTAGCATCTGACTAGCCTAGCATCAGCCCTGGTATTCCCTATCTCTCCCCTATAAATACTTCTATCTAGAGACCTAATGTTTCAGGAGAGCATCCTTTCCCCTATAAAAGTTTATTTGGTGTCTTTATCTTAATTAGTTTAGGAGTTATTAAATTTATAATTAAATTACATTTTATCGGTATTCGAACCCTGGACACCAGAACCAATATTATTTACAATATTAGTTTGATATGTTTAAGGGTGCTGTATGCATTTACAGCATCAATCTAAGTGATATATTCTAGAGTATAGAGAAAAATAAGTAAGTGATTGAAAGATCGGGATTCGAAGTAAGGACAACTGATTGAAAATTATATACAGTATTAATTGCCCCTCATAGGAGCTATCAATCATGCTTTGGTCAATTCCTCTACCTCTCTTAATTTCTGAGATAATGACGATTTAAACATTAGGCTCGAACCCAGAACGTCAGGTATCTAATTACACATCCACAAGATACTACCTAGTAGCATAAACGCAATAAAGTTTATTTGGCGTCTTTATCTTAATTAGTTTAGGAGTTATTAAATTTATAATTAAATTACATTTTATCGGTATTCGAACCCTGGACACCAGAAACAAAATTATTTACAATATTAGTTTGATATGTTTAAAGGTGCTGTATGCAGTTACAGCATCAATCTAAGTGATATATTCTAGAGTATAGAGAAAAATAAGTAAGTGATTGAAAGATCGGGATTCGAAGTAAGGACAACTGATTGAAAATTATATACAGTATTAATTACCCCTCATAGGAGCTATCAATCATGCTTTGGTTCACTCGTCTACCTCTCTTAGTTTCTGAGATAATGACGATTTAAAATTAGGCTCGAACCCAGAACGTCAGGTATCTAATTACACATCCACAAGATAATACCTAATAACATAAAGGCAATAAAGTTTATTTGGCGTCTTTATCTTAATTAGTTTAGAAGTTATTAAATTTATAATTAAACTATATTTTATCGGTATTCGAACCCTGGACACCAGAAACAAAATTATTTACAATATTAGTTTGATATGTTTAAAGGTGCTGTATGCAGTTACAGCATCAATCTAAGTGATATATTCTAGAGTATAGAGAAAAATAAGTAAGTGATTGAAAGATCGGGATTCGAAGTAAGGACAACTGATTGAAAATTATATACAGTATTAATTACCCCTCATAGGAGCTATCAATCATGCTTTGGTTCACTCGTCTACCTCTCTTAGTTTCTGAGATAATGACGATTTAAAATTAGGCTCGAACCCAGAACGTCAGGTATCTAATTACACATCCACAAGATAATACCTAATAACATAAAGGCAATAAAGTTTATTTGGCGTCTTTATCTTAATTAGTTTAGAAGTTATTAAATTTATAATTAAACTATATTTTATCGGTATTCGAACCCTGGACACCAGAAACAAAATTATTTACAATATTAGTTTGATATGTTTAAAGGTGCTGTATGCAGTTACAGCATCAATCTAAGTGATATATTCTAGAGTATAGAGAAAAATAAGTAAGTGATTGAAAGATCGGGATTCGAAGTAAGGACAACTGATTGAAAATTATATACAGTATTAATTACCCCTAATAGGAGCTATCAATCATGCTTTGGTTCACTCGTCTACCTCTCTTAGTTTCTGAGATAATGACGATTTAAAATTAGGCTCGAACCCAGAACGTCAGGTATCTAATTACACATCCACAAGATAATACCTAATAACATAAAGGCAATAAAGTTTATTTGGCGTCTTTATCTTAATTAGTTTAGAAGTTATTAAATTTATAATTAAACTACATTTTATCGGTATTCGAACCCTGGACACCAGAAACAAAATTATTTACAATATTAGTTTGATATGTTCAAAGGTGCTGTATACAGTTACAGCATCAATCTAAGTGATATATTCTAGAGTATAGAGAAAAATAAGTATGTGATTGAAAGATCGGGATTCGAAGTAAGGACAACTGATTGAAAATTATATACAGTATTAATTACCCCTTATAGGAGCTATCAATCATGCTTTGGTTCACTCGTCTATCTCTCTTAGTTTCTGAGATAATGACGATTTAAAATTAGGCTCGAACCCAGAACGTCAGGTATCTAATTACACATCCACAAGATAATACCTAATAACATAAAGGCAATAAAGTTTATTTGGCGTCTTTATCTTAATTAGTTTAGAAGTTATTAAATTTATAATTAAACTATATTTTATCGGTATTCGAACCCTGGACACCAGAAACAAAATTATTTACAATATTAGTTTGATATGTTTAAAGGTGCTGTATGCAGTTACAGCATCAATCTAAGTGATATATTCTAGAGTATAGAGAAAAATAAGTAAGTGATTGAAAGATCGGGATTCGAAGTAAGGACAACTGATTGAAAATTATATACAGTATTAATTACCCCTCATAGGAGCTATCAATCATGCTTTGGTTCACTCGTCTACCTCTCTTAGTTTCTGAGATAATGACGATTTAAAATTAGGCTCGAACCCAGAACGTCAGGTATCTAATTACACATCCACAAGATAATACCTAATAACATAAAGGCAATAAAGTTTATTTGGCGTCTTTATCTTAATTAGTTTAGAAGTTATTAAATTTATAATTAAACTATATTTTATCGGTATTCGAACCCTGGACACCAGAAACAAAATTATTTACAATATTAGTTTGATATGTTTAAAGGTGCTGTATGCAGTTACAGCATCAATCTAAGTGATATATTCTAGAGTATAGAGAAAAATAAGTAAGTGATTGAAAGATCGGGATTCGAAGTAAGGACAACTGATTGAAAATTATATACAGTATTAATTACCCCTAATAGGAGCTATCAATCATGCTTTGGTTCACTCGTCTACCTCTCTTAGTTTCTGAGATAATGACGATTTAAAATTAGGCTCGAACCCAGAACGTCAGGTATCTAGTTACACATCCACAAGATAATACCTAATAACATAAAGGCAATAAAGTTTATTTGGCGTCTTTATCTTAATTAGTTTAGAAGTTATTAAATTTATAATTAAACTACATTTTATCGGTATTCGAACCCTGGACACCAGAAACAAAATTATTTACAATATTAGTTTGATATGTTTAAAGGTGCTGTATACAGTTACAGCATCAATCTAAGTGATATATTCTAGAGTATAGAGAAAAATAAGTATGTGATTGAAAGATCGGGATTCGAAGTAAGGACAACTGATTGAAAATTATATACAGTATTAATTACCCCTTATAGGAGCTATCAATCATGCTTTGGTTCACTCGTCTACCTCTCTTAGTTTCTGAGATAATGACGATTTAAAATTAGGATCGAACCCAGAACGTCAGGTATCTAATTACACATCCACAAGATAGTACCTAATAATATAAAGACAATAAAGTTTATTTGGCGTCTTTATCTTAATTAGTTTAGAAGTTATTAAATTTATAATTAAATTACATTTTATCGGTATTCGAACCCTGGACACCAGAAACAAAATTATTTACAATATTAGTTTGATATGTTTAAAGGTTGTGTATGCAGTTACAGCATCAATCTAAGTGACATATTCTAGAGTATAGAGAAAAAATAAGTAAGTGATTGAAAGATCGGGATTCGAAGTAAGGACAACTGATTGAAAATTATATACAGTATTAATTACCCATCATAGGAGCTATCAATCATGCTTTGGTCAATTCCTCTACCTCTCTTAGTTTCTGAGATAATGACGATTTAAACATTAGGCTCGAACCCTGAACGTCAGGTATCTAATTACACATTTACAAGATACTACCTAATAAAATAAAGGCAATAAAGTTTATTTGGCGTCTTTATCTTAATTAGTTTAGGAGTTATTAAATTTATAATTAAATTACATTTTATCGGTATTCGAACCCTGGACACCATGTACCCAAATATACATTCACAAGAAACTATCTAATGACATTAATGTAATAAACTTTATTTGATGTCTTTATCGTAATTAGTCTCTGAGTTATTAGAAGCTGAATTTGTAATTCGAACCCGGGCATCCTGGTCAACTTGGAACTCGTTGGAGAAGCTGCTGCTTTTTATATCATTTCCATCGCTAAAATCTAAAGTGTTGAGTGTTGGGCAGAGCACTTAGGAAAACAATTACTGACATTGTTCGCTAATGGGGTGAAAGCGTCTAACGGGTCAGCTAATGGAGGTCACCGTTACCGCCTGGCGGAAGTATGTCGTTCGCTAATGTATGTAAACAGATCCGGAATGTAAACTTAAAAGCCTATTAATGTGTTGAAAGCGTCTAACATGTTCAGCTAATGGACAAGCGCTTTCCCCAGATACAAGAAGGCTGCAGTGTTTCATTACATGACAGACTGTTACCGTGAGCAGACTACTTATACTCAAGCTCCAGTCAACAATTCATTAATCAAAAAACTTAATTGCTCGAGGATGCAATCTGCAGACCTTAGTAATCATAAAAAAGATGTTTGACGAATATTACCTAATTAATTTGCCGAGGGGCGGCAGGACTCGAGAAAACAATTCCATCAAGTCATGACGCCACAGTAGAACGCATGGGGGAGGGGGGAGGACCTGCCGGCACAGACACTGTCGGCATTAGATCAGCACACAAAGGGAAGGGGGCGGAGCTAGCGGCACGCGACCGGGCGGCAAATAGTAGCACACAAAGGGAGGGGGCGGGGCTTGCGGCATAGATCAAAGAACCTTATCAGATGGCGGCAAATCCTTTGTGTGCTGGAGTCGCTAGGTTATATCTACTGATGTGTTGCACTCACATGAGTTTCACTTGTATAAACTATTTATACAAACGATTATTCTCCATCTACTTCATGTTAATCGAAATAAACATTTGCAGAAACTATCTATTTGCTAGTTTTCTTGTAGATGCAAGGGGAATATGGTAGGTTTTAAGCGATTGTCAAATGTTTTAGGAGCTGGTTGCTATGTGGAGCATTCCATTATCTTTACATGTCCAGAACATAAAAAAAAACGATAACAAATTCCCGTTTGAGAAAAAGTATAAGTATTTGAAAATTCAAACAAATAACATGGAATATCTCGGAAATGGTTCATTACACAAAAAAATGTATATGACATAAATTGAGTGTTTTAACGAGATCTACATTTTAGTGTAGCAAAATTTTGTCTATCTCTTTACGGTTTACCAGTTATACGAAAGTCATTCAGAATGAAGAGGACTTTTGGGGGCATTGCCAGAAAATTCAAGATATACGTTTCATTTGTCATGAAAATATCTTAAACATGTGATTTTGTAATTAAAATCGCATATGCCATTTTTGAGAAAATCAAAATTTTTAAAAAATGTTGCATGTAAAAGGTAGTCTGGGATGAGGGATTTTCTTGAAAATCTTCGTATCGCAACCTTGGAAGACGTTAAACTCAAATACCAAGTTTAGTATTTATCCTACTTCTTTTTAGTTCCATTTATACCCCGCCTTTAACTACATTGGTCTTATCGGCGGCCTTTCGTTTGGAACTTACTGGCAATGGTGTTAACTCGTATAACTCTTGTCGTTAGGTTTGTTGCACTTCAGTTTTTTATCATTAGATAACACACACTCTCATTCATACTTCCAGACTCTAGGGAGGATGGGGATTAATCTTGGCTATTGAAAATTTCCCACCCCCCAGCCAAGAATTGAACCCGGGACCCCTCGCACAGCAGACACTTGCTCTACCGACTGAGCTACGGGGCCAGCCTCCTACTTCTTGTTTGTTAGTTATGCTGTTCATAGACACACACATGTTTCCAAAAATGCTTTATTTGGATTCAGGGCACCTCAAAACCTGTATTTCCAGTGAAATCTCGGTATCGAATTTTAGGTGGAATGCAATACTTCACCTACTTATTATACGTAGTACAGAAAGCAAAAATGAGTAATGGTTTAAGTAAAACAAAGGGGAATGTTACGATAGTTAATTTGGCAACTTATATAGGGTCTTTCAACAAGAGTGTCCTATCTTTGAACTTAAACAAAACACGTTCTATAAATAATAGTGGTTTAATTCTTTTTTATTTTGGAACATAACTAATGTCATTACGTGTGGAAGAGAACATCAGTTAAGTGACCGCCGCCACTTCGTTGGGTTGCGCGTAAACGGTTGACCCAATTTTCAATGACAGAAGAACGTAAATTAGGTCCAGCTTCACGAATAACACGCGTGATGTTATTCATAAGATTATTTACTGTTTCTGGCTTGTTGACATAAACTCGAGATTTAACATAACCCCACAAGAAGTAATCCAACGGCGTTAAATCATATGACCACGGGGCCAGTTAACATCACTACCACGGGAAATGATGAAACCTCTGAACTTCTCCTTCAAATGATCGATTGCTTCGAGAGCAGTATGACATGTGGCACCATCTTGCTGGAACAAGATGTTTCTGAGATCCATACCATCCAATTGAGGGCAAAAATAGTACCTTATAAGAGCCCGGTATCTTTCTCCATTGACACAGCTTCTCATCTTCATCTTGAAAAAATTATGGACCAATGATTCCACCATACCAAAATCCACACCACACAGTAACCTTTTGGGGATGAAGTGGTCGTTCTTGAATCTGCATTGGATTCTGATTGCTCCAAAATGCGGCAATTATGTTTGTTAACACAACCATCCATCCAAAAGTGGCCTTCGTCGCTGAAGATGATTTTTCGACAAAAATCCGGGTCAGCTTCCAATTGCTCCATAGCCCAGTCAGCGAATACACGTCGCAACCTATGGTCGTTGGGCTTTATTTCTTGAGTTAACACCATTTTGTAAGCGTGAGACTTCAAGTCCAGTTGCAGAATTCGCCAAGTTGTGATCGACGAAAACCCCAATTCTTGCGCTCGACGAGCAATTGATTTGTTTCCGTTCTCGCGTACACTCTCACGAGCGGCGCCTATGTTTTCGTTGGAGCGCTTACGTCGATTACGTACAGGTGTTCTTTGATCGCTGACAGAACCACTTCTTTCAAATTTATCGACCAAACGCCGAATCGTTCTCTCGCAGGGACGATTATGCACACCGTAAACTTCACGCAATAGATGGAAAGTTTGGCGAACAGATGATCCATTTTGATAATACATTTTCACAATTTCTACGCGTTGCTGAATGGTGTAACGTTCCATGGCTATTTGTCAATAACAACTGTAAACGCATGAAAAAATAACTGATGTAGCTCAATAAAAACGGCAGTTATCACATGTTACACATAGGACACTCTTGTTGAAAGACCCTATATAAGCGTACTTTAGATGTAAACGTAAAAACATTTGCAAACGGTTGCCGTTGTTTACTATTTTATAATTTCATTTCTTCCAGTGAGAGGAAATAAACAATGATTTAAAATCCTAATGTTTCAGACGTCTTTGATGCTACTAGCGCTGGTACTATTAACGATAGCAGGTGACAGCGATGCTGCCCGAATCCTCGCCCTAGCACATTATCAAGGGCGTAGCAACTTCGCTCCATTTGAAGCTATACTACAAGGCCTCTCTGCCAGAGGGCACCAGGTGACTTTGGTGTCGCACTTCCCTCCCAGTCACAACGTCTCCTCCTTCATTTCTATCGCTGGATCTTTGCGTCCTTTGGTAGATGGTGCCGACGTAACCACTTTCGACTACACTGCGCTGCAGATCCTCGGATCCTTCATGTTCTTTGGACCTTGGTGCATGGAGTGGTGCGAGAAGGTAGGCTTTACTTTATAAGTAAGAGAAACTATTTCAGCACCTCAAATTTGATAAAAAAAATCTCTAAATATGTTTTTTTTGGAAAGGTGGAGCGCATGTCTGCATGTCTGCGAACAGCATATTGCAAAAACGAAAAGTCGGGTAAATACCAAACTTGGTACATAACTTCAGTATTCTCAAAGGTTATCACACGAAGATTTTCAAGAAAATCCCCTCCTCCCTAAAAAGAGCCATTTTTCAAAAAATCAATAATTTCGAAAAATGTTCCATCTAAAGTACAGTTAGTGTGGTGGGGGGATTTTCTTGAAAAATCTTGGTGTCGCACCTTTGGCAGGTTATTAAACCTAAGTAAACAAGTTTGGTGTTTATCGACTTTTCGTTTTTAGGCTGTGCTGTTCACAGACACACTCACGCGGATCTTTTTCTAAAAATGGTTTTTTATTCAGAGAACCTCAAAACATGCATTTCCGGTGAAATTTCGGTATCGAAATTTTGGGTGGAGTGCGTGGTAGAGAAAGTAAAATTATTTGGGGGGTCAGGGGGCCTCAAAACATACATTTCGGGTGAAATCTCGATATCGAACTTTTGGGTAGAATGCAATACCTTGTATAGCTACTACACTCTCTCAAGAAAGTATTTGTCTGCACTTTAAAAAATTCTAGCAGCCAAATTAATGGAGGAGAAAATCTAATTTCTTTTGGGCATAAAGATCATGTAGTATTACAGTTTTTTTCAGTCGTTCATTTTAAGAGTTTTATAAATTTTTAAAAAATGTACTAAAATTCAACTTTTTTTTGTACGTGATGTTTTCAAAATTATCTTTCATGCATTGGATAAAGCATTTTCTTTGTTTTCTTTTGTGTGTGTGCATACTTCTACACACTTTCATCGACATATGACTTAAACTGGCGCAGAAATAAATTCATCAAGTCGTAAAAAGTGAGCCGAAAATGAGGAATTAAGGCAAAAGCGTTGAAAATTTCTAACTTTGACATTTATTCCTCCATCAAATAAAATCCTATTTTCACCCCAGAATCAAGTAATACACACAAAAAATTTGCTCTATTCAATGCATATAATAATTTTAAAAACATCACGTACAAAAGAGCTGCAATTTTGGCATATTTTTCAAAAATGTATAAAACTGATAAATGCACGGTATGAAAAAAGCCAAAACACGTAAGTTGTATTTCCATTTGATCTTTATGTCCAAAAGAATTAGATTTTTCCCTCCATTAATTCTGTTACTGGAATTTTTTAAAGTGCATACGAATATTTTCTTGAGGGGGTATAGGTACGTGTAGAGAAATTAATAACGATACTGGATAGAGAAGGTCATATGAATGTAAGGCATGAGATATTTCATTTTGGTAACCTTAGGCACGACAGCCACACGCAGGCCCGGTGAGTGGCGACTTGACGCTCGTCATATGTTTTCTCAAGCCGAGAAAGTAAGATTATTCGAACTCAATTACTTGATAGGAGGTAGGGAGTTCTAGTGGAAATTTGTGAACGCGCTCTCTCATCCGAAGAGCAACAAGACACATGACGTTCTACTGGTGTTTACGGTTCAGATGACCTTGACGGAAGCATACCTCAACGTTTCATACTGCTTCTCGCATGTAAATCACCGTCTATGAGCAGGTCAACGTGCCAGCTTTAAAACCTCCACTTCTAGTCTCGGCAGGGAGGAGGATATTTCTTTAATCAGAATCATTTCTTATTAGCCGCAAAGTTTGGAATGCATGAATGTGAGCCGCTCAAACTAAAACAAAATCAAACCAAATCTTATGTGTTGCTCTTCTCACTTTTCCGCAAACTCTTCATCCATTACACACATCATCGTAGGTAAGAATGCATTTGGCTAATGCGATAGTGAGATCCTTAAAAAGCGGATCGCTATGTGATGCTTCTGAAATTTCGTGCTTCTTACATGACCATTAGAAAAAAAAACAAATAGCGACTTACCAGTTTAAAAAAATCTGATGTGATACATTGACATAACCTTCTCTATCCTCTTTCGTTTATTAGTGGGTATACAAATGATTCTTATTCAAGGTTATTTTTTCTATCTACTTTATTTTAATACAAATAAACCTTTACAGAACTAGCTACATTACATATTTCGTTATCGATACAAAGAGAACAGCGATAGTCAAATGTTTAACAACTGGACGCTATATGCTGGCCTTAAAATTCCATACTGTTTCCATGACATCGCGAGAAACAACTGAATGTTGAAAGGACTTTAAACAATGACCAAGAAATGAACAATTCGAGCCATTAATAACGGATATCTCGAACATCGATTACACCACAAAAAATTTATTTGAAATAAATTGTGTGTTTTAAACAGATCTACGTTTTCGCCTATCGCTTAACGTTTACCAGTTATACGAGATTATACAAAGTTCCTTCTCAGTGCAGGGGACTTCAAAGGCTATTCCCAGAAAATTCAAGTAATACATTTTATTTTTCATGTACATATCTTTAATATGTGGTATTTTAACCAAAACAGTTAGAGCCTCTTTTTAGAAAATAAAAATTTTCGAAAAATGTTCCATGTAAAGGGCAGTTGTTGCTGGAGGGATTTTATTGTAAACCTTCGTGTAGCATCCTTGGAATATACTGAACTTAAATACCAAGTTTAGTACCTATCCGACTTTTCGCTTTTTAGTTATGCTGTTCACAGACACACAGACACATACACACACGTACATGTTTTCTAAAATGCTTTATTTGGTTTCAGGGGCCTCAAAACATGTATTTCTGGTGAAGTCTTTGTGTAGAATGTTTGGGTGAAGTGCAATACCTTCTCCATCTACTATGTACGTGGTAAAGAAAGTAAAAATGTACATCTAGTTAAAGCAACGTCAAATAATTTTATTTTATGTGGAATTATCCATTTCCGAGATATTCCTTGTTATAGATTTAAATTTTCAAATGGTTATAATTTTCTCGAATTGGAAGTTTAGTGTTATTGTTATGGTCATGCAAAGACTGCGGAATTTCAAACCATCCCATAGCAACACACTCCTAAAATCTGTCACTGTCACTGTATCGTATGACGAATTGTGTAAATGTGCACTGAAAGCTTATCTGGAAGTAGCTAGAGTAATAATAGCTTTTGTAATAATAGCGTCTAGAGCAGCGAGTAGAGAAAGTCATGTGAATAAAACATAACACTTTTGAAGTCCTCTCAACATTCAGTTGTTTCTCGCGATGTCATGGAAACAGTATGGAATTTAGGCCAGCATATATCGTCCAGTTGTTAAACATTTGACTATCGCTGTTCTCTTTGTATCTATAACGAAATGTGTAATGTAGCTGTTTCTGTAAAGGTTTGTTTGGAATAAAATAAAGTAGAATAAACGTTTGCAAGAATAGTATCTAGACGCTACATAAAAATAAACTACAGTGGGTAGGGAAAGTCACGTGAATGAAACATATCATACGTTTTTACTGGTTTTCAATAGGAAATACGTTCACATTCAGACTCTGTGGAGGGTAGCGAACGATTTTAGTTTAATTACAAATGCCCCAGCCGGAAATGGGACCCGGGACCTCTGACCACTCGACTGCAGAGGCAGTCTATTACAAAGTTGTTTGTCATAAGCCAATTTTTGATTCCTATTATAATTTATCTCTGTATATATCTCCGCAATCCTTCATGTTGTTTCCAGGTTACTAAACGTTATTGTTATTTCCACAGGTACTGGAACACGACAATGTCCAGAAGCTGATCCATTCTAAGGACCTCAAATTTGACCTCATAATGACACATTTACTTGGTCCTGACTGTCTGCTTGGCTTTGCCCACAAGTTCTCGACCCCCGTGGTGTCTGTGGTCGCGAACGCAGCCTTCCCTTGGGCGGGAGCTCGAATTGGAAACCCGGAATACCCTTCCTTTGTGCCCAATCCGTACTTCCCTTCCTTGAACCCAATGTCCCTGATGGACCGAACGCTCAACACAGGCAGCACAATGTTGCTACAGGCTTGGCACAACTTGGTGACGTACTACGTGATGGACCCACTCGCCAAGAAGCATTTTGGAGATTCCCTGCCGCCCCTGCGACAACTGGCAAGAGACAAAACGGCGTTACTCCTGGTGAACAGTCACTGGAGTATGAACCAGCTCAGACCCAGCGTACCTGCCTTTATCGAGATCGGTGGGATTCATATCAGGAAACCACGGCCTCTCCCAAAAGTGAGTAAAACCTATTCATAATTACATTGGTGTACAAAAACACGTTTTGTCGGCTATTGAGAACATTTTGGATGTCTTTCACTGAACTTGGTGGGATGGTTCCAGATCTGTAATCAAATATTTAGCCTAGCATGTTAGGTTTTTCATTTATGGGGCTCTAAAAATAATCGAATTGTTACTATTCAGTATATACCTTTATCGCAAAGTCAGAGGTATCAATTGAGTTTATCTTACGTATCCTTTGCAGATTGTTAAATTATATTAATTTAAATAAATTTATAAGAAGACATACACTTACAATATGTAGTAAGCGCTAGGATCTCTGTTAAAAGTGATTGAGACCTTTGCTTTTTCGTATATGTTGCACGAAGTTGAATATTGTAGAAATCATCAGAAAGCACCTGTCATACTCGGGCTGTATTTATCCTGGTGCCTGGATTCCATCGCTGATAGTCCTGATGAAATTTCTCACCATGTTTATCACTTACAGAAATTATCAGCTCGATCATTTCCTAAAATTCTAGTTGTCACGAGTATAAATGTATCCCACGCTACTAGTTCAAGAGCAGTTAGTTTTGTCACACATCAACTGTCGGATCTCTGGCCCAATGGAAATTCCTGCCTTCAATTTTGATCACACTTCTTTCTCCCAAACTTGTGTTTCAGATATTCAAAACATTCACCATCATATTTATTGCCCGCACAAAATATTTCATGAGGCCTGGTTTAATGTGAAGGGGTGGAAGAAATATCTTCTCTGCGCCAAGAGCGCCTTATGTTTCACATTGTTTTCCCCAAAGTTGTTTCAGTCCTTGGAGGCCATAGTTGAATATTAAAATGATTATCTTCATCACTGCTATCCCACAAATGCATATTTCTGGTGTAGGCCAACTGCAGACCTCGTAGAAGTGATATAACTCTAAAATCTCCACAAATGTGCCACGAAACGTTGTATAGTCTATCACTTGCAGAAGGTTCTCCATGGATTCGGACGTCTCCTTCAATCTGGTATCATGAGCTTTAGAGACTGATGGTTTCTTGCTACCATTGTATAACAAAACACATTTTAAGCTCAATTTGGATGAGTCAATGAACAACCTCCAATCACGGAGCTCGTGCACATATCCCAATTCTTTCATGAGGCCATTTATGTCATGACAAAAACACACATCATTACTTTCTTTATAAATAAAACCGAATTTATTATTACGTCTCGATGAAGCGTGACACTGGGCCATTCTTTAATAAATTTAACTCCCTCAGTCTAGAGGCTAAGAGTTCATACTTCTCTTTTGAAAGTGACGAATTTATGATTAAGTCATTGAGATCGTCTTGACTTAGCAAATGATGTTTGGAATTCTCGAACTCATCTACAGGAAACGCATGGGAGTAAACTCGTTTGTATCTCTTCCTCGTCTTCATGGGAGAAATCACCAGTAAAGTCTTTGGGAGGAAGTGATATAGCATTCTCTGAATCACGATTTTTGTCATGCAAAAATAACAATCTGAGGTGTGCTCACGCCCAAATCATTGGCACAGCAAAAGGCAGAGCTTTTCTATTTCCAGACAACAATTGTGTGAAGCCAGTGTAGCATACAGTGCAACAATATTGAGGTGCCCAAATGTTGTTATGTCCCTAGTCTACATCCAAACAGTGCCTGTGAACAGTCTTCACTTTACTTGTTATGTTCTTACGCTGGCATGCCATGTATATTTCCCTCAGATGTAACACGAATTGTATGGATGGTTAAATGCAGCTTCTGTTACTTTTCATATTAATGAAATTATGAAATGAAATGGACACTGTAAGCAATATGCTTCAACTTTCATATATGAACCTCATAAACTCTCAACCTACATTGCTAGTACGAGGTCAGTCCAGAAAGTGCCAGACGTTTTGGCCTATCGTGGCGATGAGTAGGGCTAGAGCCGCCATCTTGGTGTCAGAACGTTCCTACATTCAGTACGCATCCAGCTGTGGTAGCGTGAGGTCTGTGCCTTCCTTTCTGTGCTCTCTCTGAGTTTTTAAAATGTGCGCTGCAATAGAAAGTCCCGCCACTTGTGAAGTGCGGTTGGCTAAAAGGAACAAACCAATTGAAATTTATCGTCAACTTTGTGATGTTTACGGGCAGGGAATAATGAGTGAAAGCCGAGTCAGGCAATGGTGCATTGATTTTAAAAATGGCCGTACCAATGTTCACGACGAGGATCGCAGTGGTAGGCCTAGCCTTATGACTGATGAGCTGTCAATGCAAATCAATGACAAAATTCGTTAAAATCGTTCTTTCACGATTACAGAACCTTCGGAATATTTTCCCCAAATTTCACGGAGTTTGGTACATCAAATTGATGCTTTGATACTGACGCTGAACTGCATGCCAGTGTAAACCAGTGGTTGAAGTCGCAGATTTCTACAGAGAGGGCATTGAAAAACTTGTGCCACGGTCTGATAAATGCCTCAATTTGAATGCCGATTATGTAGAAAAATAGCTTAAGAGTGTATCTTTCAAATGTAGATAATAAACGTTGATATTTGCGTTTTATTAATTGTTTATTTCAAAACGTCTGGGACTTTCTGGATTACCTTCGTATTACTTGTCCCTAATGCACTTTATATGCAACAGTGTTATACCATTAACACAAAAGCCTAAAATAAGTTATATACATAAGGTGACCATATTTACGGAACAAGAAAACGAGACATTTTAAATTGTTCTCAATAAAACTAGGCACAAAAGAGAATGCGTAAAATTGTTTCGTCATAAACACAAAGGTCTCGAAACTAATAATAAATAAATAATGCCTAACTTACACATATAGTATCTCTGAATTCACTCCAGCCAAACAATCCTGTAGAATTATCAGTGCAGAAGTCATAGATTGGATAAGTTTAGAAGTACAGTCCATTGATCTGAGAGATTGGTTGTGGTGGCCAGTAACGCTCCTTCAACAGCTGCTAATGTCATACCTTTATCACCAAATCCTTCACTTTTAAAAAAGTTAGTCAATACGGTGCTAGAAGAAGCACTAGCAGGCACCATTACCTTATGTTTCTCACTGTTTATATGTTGTGATATGTCCGATCATGGCTTATACTGATGCACCGGACATCTGATTCAAAAATTGTTTTTTTAATGTAAGGATATTCTCTTTGAAGTTCACTATTAAAAACACGCCCCCTTTTCGGCGGTGGCATATTATTAATTTCTAGCACTCGCAGTTTACAAAAGTTCACTGTGTTTTATTATTTCACAAATAAAGAACCAGTACTGTCTTCCAGCAAAGTCAAAACTGTATTTGCCACAAGAAAACGCGTTCACAGTTTTCGTTATCCACATCAAACACGAGTGATTACCATTTGTTTGTTGATAGCGCAGACCGGCGCAGTTCAACTCAACTTTTCAAGCCAAGTCTCCATACGGTTTCACGTTATATGCATTGTAGACACATAATATGAACAGTCAATTGTTAGTATCTTTAAAACTTTTCATCAAACTGGTGCAAAACAGGACATTTTGCATTTTTGAGAGCTATAGTTAACGGCGTTTTAAGCCGATAAATTATTGCTACAAAAGGGGACATTTTGGCGTCCTTAAAAAATCTGATGTGTTGCACTCACTTGACTTTCTCTACTCTTGTACAAACTATTTTTACAAACGCTTATTCTCCATATGCTTCATGTTAATCGAGATATCGAGATGTTAATCTTATTTCTAATTTTCTTGTAGGTGCAAGGGGAATATGGTAGGCTTTAAGCGATAGTCAAATGTTTTAAGAGCTGGTTGCTATGTGGAACATTCCATTCTCTTTGTGTGTCCAGGACATAAAAAGCGAATAGCAAATTCCCATTTGAGCAAAAGTATAAGTTTTGGAAAATTCATACATATAACAAGGAATATCTCGGAAATGATTCACTCGACAAAAAAAATGTATATGACATAAATTATGTGTTTTCACGAAATCTACATTTTTTGTGTGTTAAAACTTCCTTTATCTCTTACGGTTTATCGGTCAAAAGTCTTCAGAATGAAGAGGACTTTTGGGGACATTCCCAGAAAATTCAAGATATACATTTCATTTGCCATGAAAATATCTTAAACATATGATGCGTTAATCCAGATCTTTAGAGCCATTTTTAAGAAAATCAAAATTTTAGAAATATATTCCATGCAAAGGGTAGTCTGGGGTGCGGGGTTTTCTTGGAAATATTCGTGTTCACATCCTTTGAAGATGATAAACTCAAATACACAATTTGGTATTTATCCGAGTTTTCGTTTTTGAGTAATGCTGTTCACAGACAGAACACACACGGAGAAATTTCCAAAAATGCTTTATTTGGGTTCAGGGGACCTCAAAATATATATTTTCGTTGAAATCTCGGTATTGAATTTTTAAACGGAATGCAATGCTTCCCCTACTTACGTAGTAGAGAAAGTAAAAATGATTTATTTGGATTCAAGGGGCCTTAAAACATGTATTTCCGGTGAAATTTCGGTATAGAATTTGTGGATGGAATGCAGTATCTTCTCTACGTATTATTTACATGGTAGAGAAATTAATGAAAAATAGTGAGTAGAGAAAGTCATGTGAATGCAACACAATAATTCTGCTTTCAGAATTTAAACCCCGTATTATTTTGATACAAATGATTTCAAAACCACTTTAAAAATTAGGAGGAATAGTCCTTGTAGTATGAAGAAGATCACGAAAAAGGTACAGTTGCGATGTAATATTTGATATGCTGCATTCGTATGGCTTTCTCTACTCACTCTCCTATAAACTATTGTCACGAAAGCTGTAGTGGTGTTGAACGCAAGTTCTTACAATGTAAATCCGCACCACAGGCATCGACATGGATGATTCATGAAATGAAATGATAATTGGGAAGAAAACGTTCCAGAACGTTCGCAAGTGAGGGTACATCCCCAGGATTTGCCAGTTACAGTCGAACTTCATTAATTCGAACGTTTTTAATTAGAAATTGTGGATAATTCGAGCTTTTAGCATGGTCCCTTGACATTCCTATACAAAGCAATGTTAAAAAAGCCTTCTGTAAATCGATACTTCTTTTGGATAATTTGATATAATATTCAACGAGAATGACTGAAAAAATTATAAGTTAGTCAAGCTTGCTGGATAAATTCCAGGAAATGTGCCGTACTGTGGTCCCATTTCCTTCCCTTGCTAAATCCAGGAAATGCATCATATTGTAATTCCCTCTCCTGCTGGTAAGGAATGTTGGTTACTCAAGCTTCTTTGTGCAATTCTAGGATCTTGTTACCAGCCCCTAGCCCCTTACAAGGCACTTGTCATTGTGAACACTGCACCCAGTCCATTGTCCACCTGCGGTTATTCTGTCTACCTGCTGCGTTTGCAGCAAATAACTTCCTGTACAGTAAAGTGAACATTTTTAAACAGTATACACAGTTACATAAAAATCATCAGTGTGTGTTTAAGTAGTTAACTGAGCCAAACATGGCTCTCTCCAAACCTAAACATATAAACTACAAAACTCTTACTTTAGCTGAAAAGGCAGCAGTCATTTGCGAAGTGGAAAAAGCTTTTAAAAAACCTGATGTGTTACACTCACATGACTTTCTGTACTCTTGTACAAACTGTTTTTACAAACGATTATTCTCCATATGCTTCATGTTAATCGAGACGTTAACCTTATTGCTAATTTTCTTGTAGGTGCAAGGGGAATATGGCAGACTTTAAGCGATAGTCAAATATTTTAAGAGCTGGTTGCTATGTGGAGCATTCCATTCTCTTTGCATTACCAGAACAAAAAAAATTAATGGCGAATTTCCATTTGAGAAAAAGTATAAATATTGGAAAATTTCAGGGAATAACAAACAATATCTCGAAAATGGTTCACTCAACAACAAAAATGTATATGTCATAAATTGTGTATTTTAACGCGATCTACATTTTTTGTATAGTAAAGGTTTGTCTATCTCTTATGGTTTAACAGTTATGCAAAAGTCGTTCACAATGAAGAATACTTTTGGAGACATTCCCATAAAATTCAAGATATAGATTTCAATTGTCATGAAAATATCTAAAACTTATCGTTAGAGCCATTTTTGAGCAAATTAAAATTTTCGAAAAATGTTCCATGTAAAGGGTAATCTGGGGTACGGGGATTTTCTTGAAAACCTTCGTGTCGCATCTCTGGAAGGTATGAACCTAAATACCGAGTTTGGTGTTTATCCGACTGTTCGTTTCTGAGTTGTGCTGTTTACAGACACACACACGGACATGTTTCCAAAAATACCTTTTTGGATTCAGGGGGTCTTAAAACATGTATTTCCGGTGAAATCTTGGTATCGAATTTTGGGTGGAATACAATACTTGCCCTACTTACTATACGTAGTAGAGAAAGTAAAAAGTCACACCTCCATGTGTCGTTGAATTTTCGTGTTACATATCTCTAGTATTCTACTCTATGTTTGGGAGAAAAACATACTGGCAGCGGTGGGATTCGAACCCACGCCTCTGAAGAGACTGGCGCCTTAAACCAGCGCCTTAGACCGCTCGTCCACGCTACCGCCATGTGTCGTTGAATTTTCGTGTTACATATCTCTGGTATTCTACTCTATGTTTGTGAGAAAAACATATTGTCAGCGGTAGGATTCGAACCCACGCCTGCGAAAAGACCGCTCGGACAGGCTACCTCCATGTATTCCTGAATTTTCTTTTTTACACACTTCTGGTATTCTACGCTATGTTTGTGAGAAAAACATTTTGGCGGCGGTGGGACTCGAACCCACGCCTCCGAAGTGTCGCTCGGCCAGGCTATCCTCCATGTACGCCTGAATTTTCGCTTTACACATTTCTGGTAATCTACTCTATGTTTGTGGGTAAAATATATTGACAGCGGTCGGATTCGAACCAGCCTCCCAAACAGACCTCTGCCTTAAACCACTGCCTTAGACCTCTCGGCCAGGCTACTTTCATGAACTGTTGCATTTTCGTTTTACACATATGTGGTATTCTACTCTATGTTTGTGAGAAAAACAAATTGGCAGCGGTGGGATACGACCCCACGCCTCCGAAGAGACATGTGCTTTAAAGTAGCCCCTAAGACTGCTCGGTCATGTTACCTCCATGTGTACATTAATTTTCGTTTTACATATTTCTGGTATAATACTCTATGCTTGTGAGAAAAATACATTGGCAGCGGTAGGATTCGATCCCACACCTCCGAAGAGACTGGTGCCTAAAACCATCGCATTAGACCGGTCGGCCACGCTACCTACATATATTACTGAATTTTCGTTTTACAGATTTCTGGTGTTCTATACCATGTTTGTGAGAAAATATATTGGCAGCGGTGGGCTTCGAACCCACGCTTCCGAAGAGACCGCTCGGCCATGCGACCTCTATGTATACATGAATTATCGTTTTTCATATATCTGGTATAATACTCTATGTTTGTGAGAAAAACATATTGGCAGCGGTAGCATACGAACCCACGCCTCGGAAGAGACTGGTGCCTAAAACCAGCGCATTAGACCGCTCGGCCACGAGACCACGACGTAGTTCTGAAATTTCGTTTTACACATTCCTGGCATAATACTCTGTGCGTGCGAAAGAAACTTATTGGCCGCGGTGGGATTCGAATCCACACCGACAAACAGACTGGTGCCTTAATCCAGTGTCCTGGACCAGTCGGCCACGGTACCTCTGTATGCTGCTGAATTTTCGTTTTACCCATTTCTGTATTCTACTCTATGTTTGTGAGGAAAACATATTGGCAGCGGTTGGATTCGTACCCACGCCTATAAAGAGACTTGTGCCTTAAACTAGCGCATTAAACCAGTCGGCAACGCAACCTCCATGTATTGCCGAATTTTCGTTTCACATATTTCTAGTATAGTACTCTATGTTTATGAGAAAAACATTTTGGCTGCGATTGGATTCGAACCCACGCTTCCGAAGAGATTGGTGCCTAAAACCAGCGCCTTAGAGCGCTCGACCAGGCTACCTGCATGTGTTATTGAATTTTCATGTTACATATCTCTGGTATTCTATTCTATGTTTGTGAGAAAAACATACTGACAGCGGTGGGATTCGAACCCACGCCTCCGAAAATACTGGTGCCTTAAACCACTGCCCTAGACCGCTCGGCCACGCTATCTCCATGTTGCGTTGAATTATCGTATTACATATCTTTAGTATACTACTCTATATTGTAAGAAAGACAAACTGGCAGCGTTGGGATTCAAACCCACGCCTCCGAAAAGACTGGTGCCTTAAACCAGCGCCATAGACCGCTCGGCCACGCTACCTCCATTTGCCATTGAATTTTCGTGTTACATATCTCTGGTATTCTACTCTATGTTTGTGAGAAAAACATACTGGCAGCGGTGGGTTTCGAACCCACGCCTCCGAAAAAACTGATGTCTTAAACCAGCGCCTTAGACCGCTCGGCCACGCTACCTCCATGTGTCGTTGAAGTTTCGTGTTATATATCTCTAGTATTCTACCCTATGTTTGGGAGAAAAACATACTGTTAGCGGTGGGATTCGGTTTCACGCCATCGAAGATAGTGGTGCCTTAAACCAGCACTTTATACCGCTTGGACATGTTACCTTCGTGCATTGCCGAATTTTTGTTTTACACATTTCTGTTGTTTTACTCTTTGTTTTCTGAAAGAAACAAATTAACAGCTTTGGAATTCGACACATGCCTGCGAAGAGACCGTTCGGCCACCTTATCTGCATATATTGCTGAATTTACGTTTTACCCATTTCTGGTATTTTACTCTAAGTTTGTGCGAAAAACATATTGGCAGCGTTTGGATCCGAACCAACGCCTTTGAAGAGACTGGTGTCCTAGACCAGCGCCTTGTACCGCTTAGCCGCGCTAACTCTATCTATTGCTGAATTTTGTTTTACACATTTCTGGTATAATACTCGATGTTTGTGAGAAAAACATATTGGCACCGGTTGGATCCGAACCCACGCCTTTGAAGAGACTGGTGCCTTAGACCGCTGGTACACTCTACCTCAAAGTACTGTTCAATTTTCGTTTTACGTATTCCTGGTATTCTAATCTATGTTTGTGCAAAAAACATATTGGCAGAGGTGTGATCCGAACACACGCCTCCAAAGAGACTGGTGTCCTAGACCAGCACCTTGTACAGCTTGGCCGCGTTACCTCTATGTGTTGCTGAATTTTAGTTTTACACATTTCTGGTACAATGATGTGGCATGTGCACAGATATTAATGTTAAGACGCTCTCTGGACTCCGAAGCACGGCAGTTTGTCTGTGAGTAGGGGCGAGTCAGGGGAAACAGTGTGTCTAGGAGGGGATAGCGTTACTGACGCCGATTTGGCGTGGGGTTTCTTGTAGGATTCAGTGAGTAGGCTTCGGGTGAGAGAAACGGGAAACTGCTAACACACGATGTCCTCGTCGGCAGGCAATGGGCAAAGGTATGTAACTAACTTCATCCAATAAATTGTGTGCCATCCACGCTTTTAACTTTTAATTATGGTATAATAGAGTTCCTTTCCTCTCCCTTAAGCCAGGCAATGTGTTGGTGTAGTAAATATTTTGTGAATTAACTTAGCTGCGTCCTTCGTCGTTGCCTCGTAAATTAAAGTTCTTTGTTTGATTTAACGATCCCTCTCACAAGCGAGTAGCTCTCCTCTGAAGTTGAATAATAATACAAAGTGAGGCATACGACAATACTCAATGTTTTTGAAAAAACATATTGGCAGCGGTTGGATTCGAACCCACGCCTCCGAAGAGATTGGTGCCTAAAACTAGCACTTTAGACCGCTGGGGCACCCTACCTCCATGTATACCTGAATTTTCGTTTTACACATTTCTGGTATTCTACACTATATTTGTGAGAATAGTCTACTGGCAGCGGTGGGATTCAGACCCACGCCTACGAAAAGTCCGTTCGGCCGCGCTACCTCCATGTATGCATGATTTTTCATTGTATCCATTTCTGGTATTCTACTTTATGTTTGTGAGCAAAACATATTGGGAGTGGTTGCATTCGAACCCACGCCTCCAAAGAGATTGGTGCCTAAAACTTTAACTTTAGACAGGAGGACCACGGAATTTTCGTTTTACCCATTTTTAGTATCCTACTCTATGTTTGTGAGAAAAACATATTGGAAGCGGCGGATTCGAACCCACTCTTCCGAAGATACCGGAGACTTAAATCAAGGCCTTGGACCGCTGGGCCGCGCTACCTCTATGTATTGGTGAATTCTTGTATTAGATATTTCTGGTAATCTACTCTATGTTTGTGAGAAAAGCATACTGCCAGCGGTGGGATTCGAACCCACGCCTCCGAAAAGACTGGTGCCTTAAACCAGCGCCTTAGACCGCTCGGCCACGCTACCTCCATGTGCCGTTGAATATTCGTGTTACATATCTCTAGTATTCTACTCTATGTTTGTGAGAAAAACATACTGGCAGATGTGGGATTCGAACCCAAGCCTTCGAAGAGACTGGTGCCTTAAACCAGCGCCTTAGACCGCTCGGCAACGCTACCTCCATTTGTCGTTGAATTTTCGTGTTACATAACTCTAGTATTCTACTCTATGTTTGTGTGAAAAACACATTGGCAGCGGTAGGATTCGAACCCACGCCTCCGAAGAGACTGGTGCCTAAAACCAGCGCATTAGTCTTCTCGGCCACGCGACCACGACATAGTTCTGAAATTTCGTTTTACACATTCCTGTCATAATAATCTGTGCGTGCGAAAAGAACTTATTGGCCGCGGTGGGATTCGAATCCACACCGACAAACAGACTGGTGCCTTAATCCAGTGTCCTGGACCAGTCGGCCACGGTACCTCTATATGCTGCTGAATTTTCGTTTTACCCATTTCTTTATTCTACTCTATGTTTGTGAGGAAAACATATTGGCAGCGGTTGGACTCGTACCCACGCCTATAAAGAGACTTGTGCCTTAAACTAGCGCGTTAAACCGCTCGGCAACGATACCTCCATGTATTTATGAATTTTCGTTTTACCCATTTCTGGTATTCTACTCTATGTTTGCGAGAAAAACAAATTGACAGCTTTGGGATACAAACCCAGCCCTCCGAACAGACTGGTGCCTTAAAGCACGCCTTGGAACGCTCGGCCGCGCTACCTCTGTGTATTGCCGAATTTTCGTTTCACATATTTCTAGTATAGTACTCTATCTTTATGAGAAAAACATATTTGCTGGAGTTGGATTCGAACCCACGCCTCCGAAGAGATTGGTACCTAAAACCAGCGCCATAGACCGCTCGGCCACGCTACCTCCATGTGTCATTGAATTTTCGTGTTACATATCTCGGGTATTCTACTCTATGTTTGTGAGAAAAATATATTGGCGATGTAGGATTCGAATCCACGCCTCCGAAGGGACCACCCGGCCTCGCTACCTCCATGTATACCTGAATTTTCGTTTTACTCATTTCTCCTATGCTACTCTATATTTGTAAGAAAAATACATTGGCGGCGGTAGGATTCTAACCCACGTATCCGAAGAGACTACTGCCTAAAGCCACCGTCTTAGACATATCGGCCACGCTATCTCCATATATTTCTGGGATAAGACTCTATGTTTGTGAGAAAAACATATTAAAAGTGGTGGAATTCGAAACCATGCATCCGAAGAGTCTGCTGTCTAAAAGCTGCGCTTTAGACACCTCGGCTACGCTATGTCCATGTATTTCCGAATTTTCGTTTTACCCATTTCTGGGATTCTACTCTATGTTTGTGAGAAGAGCATACTGCCAGCAGTGGGATTCGAACCCACGCCTCCCAAGAGATTGATGCCTAAAACCAGCGCCTTAGACCGCTCGGCCACGCCACCTCCATGTGTCGTTGAATTTTCGTGTTACATATCTCTAGTATTCTACTCTATGTTTGGGAGAAAAACATACTGGCAGTGGTGGGATTCGAACCCACGCCTCCGAAAAGACTGGTGCCTTAAACCAACGCCTTAGACCGCTCGGCCACGCTTCCTCCATGTGTCGGTGAATTTTCGTGTTACATATCTCTAGTATTCTACTCTATGTTTGTATGAAAAACATACTGGCAGCGGTGGGATTCGAACCCACGCCTCCGAAAAGACTGGCTCCTTAAACCAGCGCCTTAGACCGCTCGGCCAAGCTACCTCCATGTGTCGTTGAATTTTCGTGTTACATATCTCTGGTATTCTACTCTATATTTGTGAGAAAAATATATTGGCGATTTAGGATTCGAATCCACGGCTCCGAAGAGACCGCTCGGCCACGCTACCTCCATGTATACCTGAATTTTCATTTTACTCATTTCTCCTATGCTACTCTATATTTGTAAGAAAAATACATTGGCGGCGGTAGCAATTGAACCCACGCCTACGAAGAGACTTGTGCCTTCAGCTAACGCGTTATTACGTTCGGCCACGGTACCTCCATGTATTTCTGAACTTTCGTTTGACCCATTTCTGGTATTCTACTCTATGTTTGTGAGAAAAACAAATTGACAGCGTTTGGATCCAAACCGACTCCTCCGAAGCGAATGGTGCCTTAAAGCAGCGCCTAGGAACACTTGGCCGCGCTACCTCTATGTATTGCCGAGTTTTCGTTTCACATATTTCTAGTATAGTACTCTATGTTTATGAGTAAAACATATTGGCTGCGGTTGGATTCGAACCCACGCCTCCGAACAGATTGTTGCCTAAAATCAGCGCCTTAGACCGCTCGGCCACGCTACCTCCATGTGCCGTTGAATTTTCGTGTTACATATCTCTAGTATTCTACTCTATGTTTGGGAGAAAAACATACTGGGAGCGGTGGGATTCGAACCCACGCTTCTGAAGAGATTGGTGCCTAAAACCACCGCCTTAGACCGCTCGGTCACGCTACCTCCATGTGTTGTTGAATTTTCGTGTTACATATCTCTTGTATTCTACTCTATGTTTGGGAGAAAAACATACTGGCAGCGGTGGAATTCGAACCCACGCCTCCGAAGAGATTGGTGCCTAAAAACAGGGCACTAGACCGCTCGGGCACGCAACCTCCATGTGTCGTTGAATTTTCGTGTTACATATCTCTAGTATTCTACTCTATGTTTGGGAGAAAAACATACTGGGAGCGGTGGGATTCGAACCCACGCCTCCGAAGAGATTGGTGCCTAAAACCAGCGCCATAGACCGCTCGGCGACGCTACCTCCATTTGTCGTTGAATTTTCGTGTTACATATCTCTAGTATTCTACTCTATGTTTGGGAGAAAAACACACTGGCAGCGGTGGGATTCGGTTCCACGCCATCGAAGAGATTGGTGCCTAAAACCAGCGCCTTAGACCCCTCGGCCACGATACCGCCGTGTGTCGTTGAATTTTCGTGTTGTATATCTCTAGTATTCTACTCTATGTTTGGTAGAAAAACACACTGGTAGCGGTGGGATTCGGTTCCACGCCAACGAAGAGAGTCGTGCCTTAAACCAGCACTTTATTCCGCTTTGACATGTTACCTTCGTGCATTGCCGAATTGTTGTTTTACACATTTCTGTTGTTTTACTCTTTGTTTTCTGATAAAAACAAATTAACGGCTTTGGAATTCGAACACACACCTGCGAACAGACCGTTCGGCCACGTTACCTGCATATATTGCTGAATTTACGTTTTACCCATTTCTGGTATTCTACTCTAATTTTGGACGAAAATCATATTTGCAGCGTTGGGATCCGAACCCACGCCTTTGAAGCGACTGGTGTCCTAAACCAGCGCCTTCTACCGCTTGGCCGCGCTACCTTTATCTATTGCTGCATTTTCGATTTACACATTTCTGGTGTAATACTCTATGTTTGTGTGAAAAACACATTGGCAGAGGTGTGATCCGAACACACGCCTCCGAAGAGACTGGTGTCCTAGACCATCGCCTTGTACCGCTTGGCCGCACTACCTCTATGTATTACTGAATTTACATTTTACACATTTCTGGTATAATACTCTATGTTTTTGAGAATAGCATACTGGCAGCGGTGGGATTCGAACCCACGCCTACGAAACGTCCGTTCGGCCACGCTACCTCCATGTATGCATGATTTTTCATTGTATCCATTTCTGGTATTCTACTTTATGTTTGTGAGAAAAACATATTGGGAGTGGTTGCATTCGAACCCACGCCTCCAGAGAGATTGGTGCCTAAAACCTTAAATTTAGACAGCAGGACCACGGAATTTTCGTTTTACCCAATTTTGGTATCCTACTCTATGTTTGTGCGAAAAACATATTAGAAGCGGCGGATTCGAACGCACTCTTCCGAAGATACCGGAGACTTAAATCAGAGCCTTGAACCGCTTGCCCGCGCGACCTCTACGTATTGCTGAATTCTTGTATTAGATATTTCTGGTCATCTACTCTATGTTTGTGAGAAAAACATACTGGCACCGGTGGGATTCGTACCCACGCCTTCGAAGAGATTGGTGCCTAAAAACAGGGCACTAGACCGCTCGGGCACGCTACCTCCACGTGTCGTTGAATTTTCGTGTTACATATCTCTAGCATTCTACTCTATGTTTGGGAGAAAAACATACTAGCAGCGGTGGGATTCGTACCCACGCCTTCGAAGAGATTGGTGCCTAAAAACAGGGCACTAGACCGCTCGGGCACGCTACCGCCATGTGTCGTTGAACGTTCGTGTTACATATCTCTAGCATTCTACTCTATGTTTGGGAGAAAAACATACTGGCACCGGTGGAATTCGTACCCACGCCTTCGAAGAGATTGGTGCCTAAAACCAGCACCTTAGACCGCTCAGCCACGCTACCTCCATGTGTCATTGAATTTTCGTGTTACATATCTCTAGTATTCTACTCTATATTTGGGACAAAGACATACTGGCAGCGGTGGAATTCGAACCCACGCCTCCGAAGAGATTGGTGACTAAAACCACCGCCTTAGACCGCTCGGCCACGCTACCTCCACGTGTCAATGAATTTTCGTGTTACATATCTCTAGTATTCTACTCTATGTTTGGGAGAAAGACATACTGGCAGCGGTGGGATTCGAACCCACGCCTCCGAAGAGATTGGTGCCTAAAACCAGCACCTTAGACCGCTCGGCCACGCTACCTCCATGTGTCATTGAATTTTCGTGTTACATATATCTAGTATGCTACTCTATGTTTGGGAGAAAAACACACTGGTAGCGGTGGGATTCCGTTCCACGCCAACGAAGAGATTGGTGCCTAAAACCAGCGCCTTAGACCACTCGGCCACGCTACCGCCATGTGTAGTTGAGTTTTCGTGTTATATATCTCTAGTATTCTGCTCTATGTTTGTGAGAAAAACATACTGGCAGCGGTGGGATTCGAACACACGCCTCCGAAGAGATTGTTGCCTAACACCAGCGCCTTAGACCGCTCGGCCACGCTACCTCCATGTGTCTTTGCATTTTCGTGTTACATATCTCTAGTATTCTACCCTATGTTTGTAAGAAAAACATATTGGCAGCGTTGGGATTGTAACCCACGCCTCCGAAAAGACTGGTTGTTTAAACCAGCGCCTTAGACCTATCTGCCACGCTACCTTCATGTGTCATTGAATTTTCGTGTTACATATCTCGGGTATTCTACTCTATGTTTGTGAGAAAAACATACTGGCAGCGGTGGGATTCGAACCCACGCCTCCGAAGAGATTGTTGCCTAACACCAGCGCCTTAGACCGCTCGGCCACGCTACCTCCATGTGTCTTTGCATTTTCGTGTTACATATCTCTAGTATTCTACTCTATGTTTGTGAGAAAAACTTACTGGCAGCGGTGGGATTCCGTTCCACGCCAACGAAGAGATTTGTGCCTAAAACCAGTGCCTTAGACCGCTCGGCCACGCTACCGCCATGTGTCGTTGAATTTTCGTGTTACATATCTCTAGTATTCTACTCTATGTTTGTGAGAAAAACACACTGGTAGCGGTGGGATTCCGTTCCACGCCAACGAAGAGATTGGTGCCTAAAACCAGCGCCTTAGACCGCTCGGCCACGCTACCTCCATGTGTCGTTGAGTTTTCGTGTTATATATCTCTAGTATTCTGCTCTATGTTTGTGAGAAAAACATGCTGGCAGCGGTGGGATTCAGTTCCACGCCAACGAAGAAATTGGTGCCTAAAACCAGCGCCTTAGACCGCTCGGCCACGCTACCTGCATGTGTCGGTGAATTTTCGTGTTACACATCTCAAGTATTTTACTCTATGTTTGGGAGAAAAACACACTAACAGCCGTGGGATTCGAACCCACGCATACGATGAGATTGGTGCCTAAAACCAGTGCCTTAGACCGCTGGCCACGCTACCGCCATGTGTCGTTGAATTTTCGTGTTACATATCTCTAGTATTCTACTCTACGTTTGGGAGAAAAACACACTAGTAGCGGTGGGATTCCGTTCCACGCCAACGAAGAGATTGGTGCCTAAAACCAGCGCCTTAGACTGCTCAGCCACGCTACCTCCATGTGTCGTTGAATTTTCGTGTTATATCTCTCTAGTATTCTACTCTATGTTTGTGAGAAAAACATCCTGGCAGCGGTGGGATTCCGTTCCACGCCAACGAAGAGATTTGTGCCTAAAACCAGACCCTTAGACCGCTCGGCCACGCTACCGCCATGTGTCGTTGAATTTTCGTGTTACGTATCTCTAGTATTCTACTCTATGTTTGTGAGAAAAACACACTGGTAGCGGTGGGATTCCGTTCCACGCCAACGAAGAGATTGGTGCCTAAAACCAGCGCCTTAGACCGCTCGGCCACGCTACCACCATGTGTCGTTGAGATTTCGTGTTATATATCTCTAGTATTCTACTCTATGTTTGTGAGAAAAACATACTGGCACCGGTGGGATTCAGTTCCACGCCAACGAAGAGATTGGTGCCTAAAACCAGCGCCTTAGACTGCTCAGCCACGCATGTGTCGTTGAATTTTCGTGTTATATATCTCTAGTATTCTACTCTATGTTTGGAAGAAAAACACACTGTTAGCGGTGGGATTCGGTTCCACGCCAACGAAGAGATTGGTGCCTAAAACCAGCGCCTTGGACCGCTCGGCCACGCTACCGCCATGTGTCGTTGAGTTTTCGTGTTATATATCTCTAGTATTCTGCTCTATGTTTGTGAGAAAAACATACTGGCAGCGGTGGGATTCAGTTCCACGCCAACGAAGAAATTGGTGCCTAAAACCAGCGCCTTAGACCGCTCGGCCACGCTACCTGCATGTGTCGGTGAATTTTCGTGTTACACATCTCAAGTATTTTACTCTATGTTTGGGAGAAAAACACACTAACAGCCGTGGGATTCGAACCCACGCATACGATGAGATTGGTGCCTAAAACCAGTGCCTTAGACCGCTGGCCACGCTACCGCCATGTGTCGTTGAATTTTCGTGTTACATATCTCTAGCATTCTACTCTATGTTTGGGAGAAAAACACACTGGTAGCGGTGGGATTCCGTTCCACGCAACGCAGAGATTTGTGCCTAAAACCAGCGCCTTAGACCGCTCGGCCACGCTACCGCCATGTGTCGTTGAATTTTCGTGTTACATATCTCTAGTATTCTACTCTATGTTTGGGAGAAAAACACACTGGTAGCGGTGGGATTCCGTTCCACGCCAACGAAGAGATTGGTGCCTAAAACCAGCGCCTTAGACCACTCGGCCACGCTACCGCCATGTGTAGTTGAGTTTTCGTGTTATATATCTCTAGTATTCTGCTCTATGTTTGTGAGAAAAACATACTGGCAGCGGTGGGATTCAGTTCCACGCCAACGAAGAAATTGTTGCCTAAAACCAGCGCCTTAGACTGCTCAGCCACGCTACCTCCATGTGTCGTTGAATTTTCGTGCTATATATCTCTAGTATTCTACTCTATGTTTGGAAGAAAAACACACTGTTAGCGGTGGGATTCGGTTCCACGCCAACGAAGATAGTGGTGCCTTAAACCAGCACTTTATACCTCTTGGACATGTTACCTTCGTGCATGGCCGAATTTTTGTTTTACACATTTCTGTTGTTTTACTCTTTGTTTACTGATAAAAACAAATTAACAGCTTTGGAATTCGATCACACGCCTGCGAAGACACCGTTCGGCCACCTTATCTGCATATGTTGCTGAATTTACGTTTTACCCATTTCTGGTATTTTACTCTGTGTTTGTGCGAAAAACATATTGGCAGAGTTTTGATCCGAACACACGCCTCCGAAGAGACTGGTGTCCTAGACCAGCATCTTGTACCGCTTGGCCGCGCTACCTCCATGTATTACTGAATTTTCATTTTACATATTTATGGTATAATACTCTATGTTTTTGAGAAAAACATATTGGCAGCGGTTGGATTCGAACCCACGCCTCCGAAGAGATTGGTTCCTAAAACTAGCACTTTAGACCGCTGGGGCACCCTACCTCCATGTATACCTTAATTTTATTTTTACCCATTTCTGGTATTCTACACTATATTTGTGAGAACAGCATACTGGTAGCGGTGGGATTCGAACCCACTCCTACCATTCGGCCACGCTACCTCCATATATGCATGAATTTTCATTGTATCCATTCCTGGTATTCTACTTTATGTTTGTGAGAAAAACATATTGGGAGTGGTTGCATTCGAACCCACGCCTCCAGAGAGATTGGTGCCTAAACCCTTAACTTTAGACAGCAGGACCACGGAATTTTCGTTTTACCCATTTTTGGTATCCTACTCTATGTTTGTGAGAAAAACATATTAGAAGCGGCGGATTCGAACCCACTCTTCCGAAGATACAGTAGACTTAAATCAGAGCCTTGGACCGCTTGGCCGCGCTACCTTTTTGTATTGCTGAATACTTGTATTAGATATTTCTGGTAATCTACTCTATGTTTGTGAGAAAAACATACTGGTAGCGGTGGGATTCGAACCCACGCCTCCGAAGAGATTGGTGCCTAAAACCAGCACCTTAGACCGCTCGGCCACGCTACCTCAATGTGTCATTGAATTTTCGTGTTACATATCTCCAGTATTCTACTCTATGTTTGGGAGAAAAACATACTGGCAGCGGTGGGATTCGAACCCACGCCTACGAAAAGACTGGTGCCTTAAACCAGCGCCTTAGACCGCTCGGCCACGCTACCTCCATGTGTCTTTGCATTTTCGTGTTACATATCTCTAGTATTCTATCCTATGTTTGTAAGAAACATATTGGCAGCGGTGGGATTCGAACCCACGCCTCCGAAGAGATTGGTGCCTAAAACCAGCGCCTTAGACCGCTCGGCCACGCTACCTCAATGTGTCATTGAATTTTCGTGTTACATATCTCTAGTATTCTACTCTATGTTTGTGAGAAAAACATACTGGCAGCGGTGGGATTCAGTTCCACGCCAACGAAGAGATTGGTGCCTAAAACCAGCGCCTTAGACTGCTCAGCCACGCTATCTCCATGTGTCGTTGAATTTTCGTGTTATATATCTCTAGTATTCTACTCTATGTTTGGAAGAAAAACACACTGTTAGCGGTGGGATTCGGTTCCACGCCAACGAAGAGATTGGTGCCTAAAACCAGCGCCTTAGACCGCTCGGCCACGCTACCGCCATGTGTCGTTGAGTTTTCGTGTTATATATCTCTAGTATTCTGCTCTATGCTTGTGAGAAAAACATACTGGCAGCGGTGGGATTCAGTTCCACGCCAACGAAGAAATTGGTGCCTAAAACCAGCGCCTTAGACCGCTCGGCCACGCTACCTGCATGTGTCGGTGAATTTTCGTGTTACACATCTCAAGTATTTTACTCTATGTTTGGGAGAAAAACACACTAACAGCCGTGGGATTCGAACCCACGCATACGATGAGATAGGTGCCTAAAACCAGCGCCTTAGACTGCTCAGCCACGCTATCTCCATGTGTCGTTGAATTTTCGTGTTATATATCTCTAGTATTCTACTCTATGTTTGGAAGAAAAACACACTGTTAGCGGTGGGATTCGGTTCCACGCCAACGAAGAGATTGGTGCCTAAAACCAGCGCCTTAGACCGCTCGGCCACGCTACCGCCATGTGTCGTTGAGTTTTCGTGTTATATATCTCTAGTATTCTGCTCTATGTTTGTGAGAAAAACATACTGGCAGCGGTGGGATTCAGTTCCACGCCAACGAAGAAATTGGTGCCTAAAACCAGCGCCTTAGACCGCTCGGCCACGCTACCTGCATGTGCCGGTGAATTTTCGTGTTACACATCTCAAGTATTTTACTCTATGTTTGGGAGAAAAACACACTAACAGCCGTGGGATTCGAACCCACGCATACGATGGGATTGGTGCCTAAAACCAGTGCCTTAGACCGCTGGCCACGCTACCGCCATGTGTCGCTGAATTTTCGTGTTACATATCTCTAGCATTCTACTCTATGTTTGGGAGAAAAACACACTGGTAGCGGTGGGATTCCGTTCCACGCAACGAAGAGATTTGTGCCTAAAACCAGCGCCTTAGACCGCTCGGCCACGCTACCGCCATGTGTCGTTGAATTTTCGTGTTACATATCTCTAGTATTCTACTCTAAGTTTGGGAGAAAAACACACTGGTAGCGGTGGGATTCCGTTCTTAGCCAACGAAGAGATTGGTGCCTAAAACCAGCGCCTTAGACCGCTCGGCCACGCTACCGCCATGTGTAGTTGAGTTTTCGTGTTATTTATCTCTAGTATTCTACTCTATGTTTGGGAGAAAAACATACTGGCAGCGGTGGGATTCAGTTCCACGCCAACGAAGAAATTGGTGCCTAAAACCAGCGCCTTAGACTGCTCAGCCACGCTACCTCCATGTGTCGTTGAATTTTCGTGTTATATATCTCTAGTATTCTACTCTATGTTTGGAAGAAAAACTCACTGTTAGCGGTGGGATTCGGTTCCACGCCAACGAAGATAGTGGTGCCTTAAACCAGCACTTTATACCTCTTGGACATGTTACCTTCGTGCATGGCCGAATTTTTGTTTTACACATTTCTGTTGTTTTACTCTTTGTTTTCTGATAAAAACTAATTAACAGCTTTGGAATTCGATCACACGCCTGCGAAGACACCGTTCGGCCACCTTATCTGCATATGTTGCTGAATTTACGTTTTACCCATTTCTGGTATTTATTCTGTGTTTGTGCGAAAAACATATTGGCAGCATTTGGATCCGAACCCACCCCTTTGAAGAGATTGGTGTCCTAGACCAGTGCCTTGTACCGCTTGGTCGCGCTACCTCTATCTATTGCTGTATTTTGTTTTGCACATTTCGGGTATAATACTCTATGTTTGTGAGAAAAACATATTGGCAGAGTTTTGATCCGAACACACGCCTCCGAAGAGACTGGTGTCCTAGACCAGCACCTTGTACCGCTTGGCCGCGCTACCTCCATGTATTACTGAATTTTCATTTTACACATTTATGGTATAATACTCTATGTTTTTGAGAAAAACGTATTGGCAGCGGTTGGATTCGAACCCACGCCTCCGAAGAGATTGGTGCCTAAAACTAGCACTTTAGACCGCTGGGGCACCCTACCTCCATGTATACCTTAATTTTATTTTTACCCATTTCTGGTATTCTACACTATATTTTGAGAACAGCATACTGGTAGCGGTGGGATTCGAACCCACTCCTACCATTCGGCCACGCTACCTCCATATATGCATGAGTTTTCATTGTATCCATTCCTGGTATTCTACTTTATGTTTGTGAGAAAAACATATTGGGAGTGGTTGCATTCGAACCCACGCCTCCAGAGAGATTAAGGCCTAAACCCTTAACTTTAGACAGCAGGACCACGGAATTTTCGTTTTACCCATTTTTGGTATCCTACTCTATGTTTGTGAGAAAAACATATTAGAAGCGGCGGATTCGAACCCACTCTTCCGAAGATACCGGAGACTTAAATCAGAGCCTTGGACCGCTTGGCCGCGCTACCTCTATGTATTGCTGAATACTTGTATTAGATATTTCTGGTAATCTACTCTATGTTTGTGAGAAAAACATACTGGTAGCGGTGGGATTCGAACCCACGCCTCCGAAGAGATTAGTACCTAAAACCATCACCTTAGACCGCTCGGCCACGCTACCTCAATGTGTCATTGAATTTTCGTGTTACATATCTCCAGTATTCTACTCTATGTTTGGGAGAAAAACATACTGGCAGCGGTGGGATTCGAACCCACGCCTACGAAAAGACTGGTGCCTTAAACCAGCGCCTTAGACCGCTCGGCCACGCTATCTCCATGTGTCTTTGCATTTTCGTGTTACATATCTCTAGTATTCTATCCTATGTTTGTAAGAAACATATTGGCAGCGGTGGGATTCGAACCCACGCCTCCGAAGAGATTGGTGCCTAAAACCAGCGCCTTAGACCGCTCGGCCACGCTACCTCAATGTGTCATTGAATTTTCGTGTTACATATCTCTAGTATTCTACTCTATGTTTGTGAGAAAAACATACTGGCAGCGGTGGGATTCAGTTCCACGCCAACGAAGAGATTGGTGCCTAAAACCAGCGCCTTAGACTGCTCAGCCACACTATCTCCATGTGTCGTTGAATTTTCGTGTTATATATCTCTAGTATTCTACTCTATGTTTGGAAGAAAAACACACTGTTAGCGGTGGGATTCGGTTCCACGCCAACGAAGAGATTGGTGCCTAAAACCAGCGCCTTAGACCGCTCGGCCACGCTACCTGCATGTGTCGGTGAATTTTCGTGTTACACATCTCAAGTATTTTACTCTATGTTTGGGAGAAAAACACACTAACAGCCGTGGGATTCGAACCCACGCATACGATGAGATTGGTGCCTAAAACCAGTGCCTTAGACCGCTTGCCACGCTACCGCCATGTGTCGCTGAATTTTCGTGTTACATATCTCTAGCATTCTACTCTATGTTTGGGAGAAAAACACACTGGTAGCGGTGGGATTCCGTTCCACGCAACGAAGAGATTTGTGCCTAAAACCAGCGCCTTAGACCGCTCGGCCACGCTACCGCCATGTGTCGTTGAATTTTCGTGTTACATATCTCTAGTATTCTACTCTATGTTTGGGAGAAAAACACACTGGTAGCGGTGGGATTCCGTTTCACGTCAACGAAGAGGTTGGTGCCTAAAACCAGTGCCTTAGACCGCTCGGCCACGCTACCGCCATGTGTCTTTGAATTTTCGTGTTACATATCTCTAGTATTCTACATTAAGTTTGGGAGAAAAACACACTGGTAGCGGTGGGATTCCGTTCCACGCAACGAAGAGATTTGTGCCTAAAACCAGTGCCTTAGACCGCTCGGCCACGCTACCGCCATGTGTCGTTGAATTTTCGTGTTACATATCTCTAGTATTCTACTCTAAGTTTGGGAGAAAAACACACTGGTAGCGGTGGGATTCGTTCTTCGCCAACGAAGAGATTGGTGCCTAAAACCAGCGCCTTAGACCGCTCGGCCACGCTACCGCCATGTGTAGTTGAGTTTTCGTGTTATATATCTCTAGTGTTCTACTCTATGTTTGGGAGAAAAACATACTGGCAGCGGTGGGATTCAGTTCCACGCCAACGAAGAAATTGGTGCCTAAAACCAGCGCCTTAGACTGCTCAGCCACGCTACCTCCATGTGTCGTTGAATTTTCGTGTTATATATCTCTAGTATTCTACTCTATGTTTGTGAGAAAAACACACTGGTAGCGGTGGGATTCCGTTCCACGCCAACGAAGAGATTGGTGCCTAAAACCAGCGCCTTAGACCGCTCGGCCACGCTACCACCATGTGTCGTTGAGATTTCGTGTTATATATCTCTAGTATTCTACTCTATGTTTGTGAGCAAAACATACTGGCAGCGGTGGGATTCAGTTCCACGCCAACGAAGAGATTGGTGCCTAAAACCAGCGCCTTAGACTGCTCAGCCACGCTACCTCCATGTGTCGTTGAGTTTTCGTGTTATATATCTCTAGTATTCTGCTCTATGTTTGTGAGAAAAACATGCTGGCAGCGGTGGGATTCAGTTCCACGCCAACGAAGAAATTGGTGCCTAAAACCAGCGCCTTAGACCGCTGGCCACGCTACCGGCATGTGTCGTTGAATTTTCGTGTTACATATCTCTAGTATTCTACTCTACGTTTGGGAGAAAAACACACTAGTAGCGGTGGGATTCCGTTCCACGCCAACGAAGAGATTGGTGCCTAAAACCAGCGCCTTAGACTGCTCAGCCACGCTACCTCCATGTGTCGTTGAATTTTCGTGTTATATCTCTCTAGTATTCTACTCTATGTTTGTGAGAAAAACATCCTGGCAGCGGTGGGATTCCGTTCCACGCCAACGAAGAGATTTGTGCCTAAAACCAGACCCTTAGACCGCTCGGCCACGCTACCGCCATGTGTCGTTGAATTTTCGTGTTACGTATCTCTAGTATTCTACTCTATGTTTGTGAGAAAAACACACTGGTAGCGGTGGGATTCCGTTCCACGCCAACGAAGAGATTGGTGCCTAAAACCAGCGCCTTAGACCGCTCGGCCACGCTACCACCATGTGTCGTTGAGATTTTGTGTTATATATCTCTAGTATTCTACTCTATGTTTGTGAGAAAAACATACTGGCAGCGGTGGGATTCAGTTCCACGCCAACGAAGAGATTGGTGCCTAAAACCAGCGCCTTAGACTGCTCAGCCACGCATGTGTCGTTGAATTTTCGTGTTATATATCTCTAGTATTCTACTCTATGTTTGGAAGAAAAACACACTGTTAGCGGTGGGATTCGGTTCCACGCCAACGAAGAGATTGGTGCCTAAAACCAGCGCCTTGGACCGCTCGGCCACGCTACCGCCATGTGTCGTTGAGTTTTCGTGTTATATATCTCTAGTATTCTGCTCTATGTTTGTGAGAAAAACATACTGGCAGCGGTGGGATTCAGTTCCACGCCAACGAAGAAATTGGTGCCTAAAACCAGCGCCTTAGACCGCTCGGCCACGCTACCTGCATGTGTCGGTGAATTTTCGTGTTACACATCTCAAGTATTTTACTCTATGTTTGGGAGAAAAACACACTAACAGCCGTGGGATTCGAACCCACGCATACGATGAGATTGGTGCCTAAAACCAGTGCCTTAGACCGCTGGCCACGCTACCGCCATGTGTCGTTGAATTTTCGTGTTACATATCTCTAGCATTCTACTCTATGTTTGGGAGAAAAACACACTGGTAGCGGTGGGATTCCGTTCCACGCAACGCAGAGATTTGTGCCTAAAACCAGCGCCTTAGACCGCTCGGCCACGCTACCGCCATGTGTCGTTGAATTTTCGTGTTACATATCTCTAGTATTCTACTCTATGTTTGGGAGAAAAACACACTGGTAGCGGTGGGATTCCGTTCCACGCCAACGAAGAGATTGGTGCCTAAAACCAGCGCCTTAGACCACTCGGCCACGCTACCGCCATGTGTAGTTGAGTTTTCGTGTTATATATCTCTAGTATTCTGCTCTATGTTTGTGAGAAAAACATACTGGCAGCGGTGGGATTCAGTTCCACGCCAACGAAGAAATTGTTGCCTAAAACCAGCGCCTTAGACTGCTCAGCCACGCTACCTCCATGTGTCGTTGAATTTTCGTGTTATATATCTCTAGTATTCTACTCTATGTTTGGAAGAAAAACACACTGTTAGCGGTGGGATTCGGTTCCACGCCAACGAAGATAGTGGTGCCTTAAACGAGCACTTTATACCTCTTGGACATGTTACCTTCGTGCATGGCCGAATTTTTGTTTTACACATTTCTGTTGTTTTACTCTTTGTTTACTGATAAAAACAAATTAACAGCTTTGGAATTCGATCACACGCCTGCGAAGACACCGTTCGGCCACCTTATCTGCATATGTTGCTTAATTTACGTTTTACCCATTTCTGGTATTTTACTCTGTGTTTGTGCGAAAAACATATTGGCAGAGTTTTGATCCGAACACACGCCTCCGAAGAGACTGGTGTCCTAGACCAGCATCTTGTACCGCTTGGCCGCGCTACCTCCATGTATTACTGAATTTTCATTTTACACATTTATGGTATAATACTCTATGTTTTTGAGAAAAACATATTGGCAGCGGTTGGATTCGAACCCACGCCTCCGAAGAGATTGGTTCCTAAAACTAGCACTTTAGACCGCTGGGGCACCCTACCTCCATGTATACCTTAATTTTATTTTTACCCATTTCTGGTATTCTACACTATATTTGTGAGAACAGCATACTGGTAGCGGTGGGATTCGAACCCACTCCTACCATTCGGCCACGCTACCTCCATATATGCATGAATTTTCATTGTATCCATTCCTGGTATTCTACTTTATGTTTGTGAGAAAAAACATATTGGGAGTGGTTGCATTCGAACCCACGCCTCCAGAGAGATTGGTGCCTAAACCCTTAACTTTAGACAGCAGGACCACGGAATTTTCGTTTTACCCATTTTTGGTATCCTACTCTATGTTTGTGAGAAAAACATATTAGAAGCGGCGGATTCGAACCCACTCTTCCGAAGATACAGTAGACTTAAATCAGAGCCTTGGACCGCTTGGCCGCGCTACCTTTTTGTATTGCTGAATACTTGTATTAGATATTTCTGGTAATCTACTCTATGTTTGTGAGAAAAACATACTGGTAGCGGTGGGATTCGAACCCACGCCTCCGAAGAGATTGGTGCCTAAAACCAGCACCTTAGACCGCTCGGCCACGCTACCTCAATGTGTCATTGAATTTTCGTGTCACATATCTCCAGTATTCTACTCTATGTTTGGGAGAAAAACATACTGGCAGCGGTGGGATTCGAACCCACGCCTACGAAAAGACTGGTGCCTTAAACCAGCGCCTTAGATCGCTCGGCCACGCTACCTCCATGTGTCTTTGCATTTTCGTGTTACATATCTCTAGTATTCTATCCTATGTTTGTAAGAAACATATTGGCAGCGGTGGGATTCGAACCCACGCCTCCGAAGAGATTGGTGCCTAAAACCAGCGCCTTAGACCGCTCGGCCACGCTACCTCAATGTGTCATTGAATTTTCGTGTTACATATCTCTAGTATTCTACTCTATGTTTGTGAGAAAAACATACTGGCAGCGGTGGGATTCAGTTCCACGCCAACGAAGAGATTGGTGCCTAAAACCAGCGCCTTAGACTGCTCAGCCACGCTATCTCCATGTGTCGTTGAATTTTCGTGTTATATATCTCTAGTATTCTACTCTATGTTTGGAAGAAAAACACACTGTTAGCGGTGGGATTCGGTTCCACGCCAACGAAGAGATTGGTGCCTAAAACCAGCGCCTTAGACCGCTCGGCCACGCTACCGCCATGTGTCTTTGAGTTTTCGTGTTATATATCTCTAGTATTCTGCTCTATGTTTGTGAGAAAAACATACTGGCAGCGGTGGGATTCAGTTCCACGCCAACGAAGAAATTGGTGCCTAAAACCAGCGCCTTAGACCGCTCGGCCACGCTACCTGCATGTGTCGGTGAATTTTCGTGTTACACATCTCAAGTATTTTACTCTATGTTTGGGAGAAAAACACACTAACAGCCGTGGGATTCGAACCCACGCATACGATGAGATAGGTGCCTAAAACCAGCGCCTTAGACTGCTCAGCCACGCTATCTCCATGTGTCGTTGAATTTTCGTGTTATATATCTCTAGTATTCTACTCTATGTTTGGAAGAAAAACACACTGTTAGCGGTGGGATTCGGTTCCACGCCAACGAAGAGATTGGTGCCTAAAACCAGCGCCTTAGACCGCTCGGCCACGCTACCGCCATGTGTCGTTGAGTTTTCGTGTTATATATCTCTAGTATTCTGCTCTATGTTTGTGAGAAAAACATACTGGCAGCGGTGGGATTCAGTTCCACGCCAACGAAGAAATTGGTGCCTAAAACCAGCGCCTTAGACCGCTCGGCCACGCTACCTGCATGTGCCGGTGAATTTTCGTGTTACACATCTCAAGTATTTTACTCTATGTTTGGGAGAAAAACACACTAACAGCCGTGGGATTTGAACCCACGCATACGATGAGATTGGTGCCTAAAACCAGTGCCTTAGACCGCTGGCCACGCTACCGCCATGTGTCGCTGAATTTTCGTGTTACATATCTCTAGCATTCTACTCTATGTTTGGGAGAAAAACACACTGGTAGCGGTGGGATTCCGTTCCACGCAACGAAGAGATTTGTGCCTAAAACCAGCGCCTTAGACCGCTCGGCCACGCTACCGCCATGTGTCGTTGAATTTTCGTGTTACATATCTCTAGTATTCTACTCTATGTTTGGGAGAAAAACACACTGGTAGCGGTGGGATTCCGTTCCACGCCAACGAAGAGGTTGGTGCCTAAAACCAGTGCCTTAGACCGCTCGGCCACGCTACCGCCATGTGTCGTTGAATTTTCGTGTTACATATCTCTAGTATTCTACTCTAAGTTTGGGAGAAAAACACACTGGTAGCGGTGGGATTCCGTTCCACGCAACGAAGAGATTTGTGCCTAAAACCAGTGCCTTAGACCGCTCGGCCACGCTACCGCCATGTGTCGTTGAATTTTCGTGTTACATATCTCTAGTATTCTACTCTAAGTTTGGGAGAAAAACACACTGGTAGCGGTGGGATTCCGTTCTTAGCCAACGAAGAGATTGGTGCCTAAAACCAGCGCCTTAGACCGCTCGGCCACGCTACCGCCATGTGTAGTTGAGTTTTCTTGTTATATATCTCTAGTATTCTACTCTATGTTTGGGAGAAAAACATACTGGCAGCGGTGGGATTCAGTTCCACGCCAACGAAGAAATTGGTGCCTAAAACCAGCGCCTTAGACTGCTCAGCCACGCTACCTCCATGTGTCGTTGAATTTTCGTGTTATATATCTCTAGTATTCTACTCTATGTTTGGAAGAAAAACACACTGTTAGCGGTGGGATTCGGTTCCACGCCAACGAAGATAGTGGTGCCTTAAACCAGCACTTTATACCTCTTGGACATGTTACCTTCGTGCATGGCCGAATTTTTGTTTTACACATTTCTGTTGTTTTACTCTTTGTTTTCTGATAAAAACAAACTAACAGCTTTGGAATTCGATCACACGCCTGCGAAGACACCGTTCGGCCACCTTATCTGCATATGTTGCTGAATTTACGTTTTACCCATTTCTGGTATTTTACTCTGTGTTTGTGCGAAAAACATATTGGCAGCATTTGGATCCGAACCCACCCCTTTGAAGAGATTGGTGTCCTAGACCAGTGCCTTGTACCGCTTGGTCGCGCTACCTCTATCTATTGCTGTATTTTGTTTTGCACATTTCGGGTATAATACTCTATGTTTGTGAGAAAAACATATTGGCAGAGTTTTGATCCGAACACACGCCTCCGAAGAGACTGGTGTCCTAGACCAGCACCTTGTACCGCTTGGCCGCGCTACCTCCATGTATTACTGAATTTTCATTTTACACATTTATGGTATAATACTCTATGTTTTTGAGAAAAACGTATTGGCAGCGGTTGGATTCGAACCCACGCCTCCGAAGAGATTGGTGCCTAAAACTAGCACTTTAGACCGCTGGGGCACCCTACCTCCATGTATACCTTAATTTTATTTTTACCCATTTCTGGTATTCTACACTATATTTTGAGAACAGCATACTGGTAGCGGTGGGATTCGAACCCACTCCTACCATTCGGCCACGCTACCTCCATATATGCATGAGTTTTCATTGTATCCATTCCTGGTATTCTACTTTATGTTTGTGAGAAAAACATATTGGGAGTGGTTGCATTCGAACCCACGCCTCCAGAGAGATTAAGGCCTAAACCCTTAACTTTAGACAGCAGGACCACGGAATTTTCGTTTTACCCATTTTTGGTATCCTACTCTATGTTTGTGAGAAAAACATATTAGAAGCGGCGGATTCGAACCCACTCTTCCGAAGATACCGGAGACTTAAATCAGAGCCTTGGACCGCTTGGCCGCGCTACCTCTATGTATTGCTGAATACTTGTATTAGATATTTCTGGTAATCTACTCTATGTTTGTGAGAAAAACATACTGGTAGCGGTGGGATTCGAACCCACGCCTCCGAAGAGATTGGTACCTAAAACCAGCACCTTAGACCGCTCGGCCACGCTACCTCAATGTGTCATTGAATTTTCGTGTTACATATCTCCAGTATTCTACTCTATGTTTGGGAGAAAAACATACTGGCAGCGGTGGGATTCGAACCCACGCCTACGAAAAGACTGGTGCCTTAAACCAGCGCCTTAGACCGCTCGGCCACGCTATCTCCATGTGTCTTTGCATTTTCGTGTTACATATCTCTAGTATTCTATCCTATGTTTGTAAGAAACATATTGGCAGCGGTGGGATTCGAACCCACGCCTCCGAAGAGATTGGTGCCTAAAACCAGCGCCTTAGACCGCTCGGCCACGCTACCTCAATGTGTCATTGAATTTTCGTGTTACATATCTCTAGTATTCTACTCTATGTTTGTGAGAAAAACATACTGGCAGCGGTGGGATTCAGTTCCACGCCAACGAAGAGATTGGTGCCTAAAACCAGCGCCTTAGACTGCTCAGCCACACTATCTCCATGTGTCGTTGAATTTTCGTGTTATATATCTCTAGTATTCTACTCTATGTTTGGAAGAAAAACACACTGTTAGCGGTGGGATTCGGTTCCACGCCAACGAAGAGATTGGTGCCTAAAACCAGCGCCTTAGACCGCTCGGCCACGCTACCTGCATGTGTCGGTGAATTTTCGTGTTACACATCTCAAGTATTTTACTCTATGTTTGGGAGAAAAACACACTAACAGCCGTGGGATTCGAACCCACGCATACGATGAGATTGGTGCCTAAAACCAGTGCCTTAGACCGCTGGCCACGCTACCGCCATGTGTCGCTGAATTTTCGTGTTACATATTTCTAGCATTCTACTCTATGTTTGGGAGAAAAACACACTGGTAGCGGTGGGATTCCGTTCCACGCAACGAAGAGATTTGTGCCTAAAACCAGCGCCTTAGACCGCTCCTACACGCTACCGCCATGTGTCGTTGAATTTTCGTGTTACATATCTCTAGTATTCTACTCTATGTTTGGGAGAAAAACACACTGGTAGCGGTGGGATTCCGTTCCACGTCAACGAAGAGGTTGGTGCCTAAAACCAGTGCCTTAGACCGCTCGGCCACGCTACCGCCATGTGTCTTTGAATTTTCGTGTTACATATCTCTAGTATTCTACTCTAAGTTTGGGAGAAAAACACACTGGTAGCGGTGGGATTCCGTTCCACGCAACGAAGAGATTTGTGCCTAAAACCAGTGCCTTAGACCGCTCGGCCACGCTACCGCCATGTGTCGTTGAATTTTCGTGTTACATATCTCTAGTATTCTACTCTAAGTTTGGGAGAAAAACACACTGGTAGCGGTGGGATTCGTTCTTCGCCAACGAAGAGATTGGTGCCTAAAACCAGCGCCTTAGACCGCTCAGCCACGCTACCTCCATGTGTCGTTGAATTTTCGTGTTATATATCTCTAGTATTCTACTCTATGTTTGGAAGAAAAACACACTGTTAGCGGTGGGATTCGGTTCCACGCCAACGAAGATAATGGTGCCTTAAACCAGCACTTTATACCTCTTGGACATGTTACCTTCGTGCATGGCCGAGTTTTTGTTTCCCACATTTCTGTTCTTCTACTCTTTGTTTTCTGATAAAAACAAATTAACAGCTTTGGAATTCGATCACACGCCTGCGAAGACACCGTTCGGCCACCTTATCTGCATATGTTGCTGAATTTACGTTTTACCCATTTCTGGTATTTTACTCTGTGTTTGTGCGAAAAACATATTGGCAGCATTTGGATCCGAACCCAAGCCTTTGAAGAGACTGGTGTCCTAGACCAGTGCCTTGTACCGCTTGGTCGCGCTACCTCTATCTATTGCTGAATTTTGTTTTGCACATTTCGGGTATAATACTCTATGTTTGTGAGAAAAACATATTGGCAGAGGTGTGACCCGAACACACGCCTCCGAAGAGACTGGTGTCCTAGACCAGCACCTTGTACCGCTTGGCCGCGCTACCTCTATGTATTACTGAATTTTCATTTTACACATTTATGGTATAATACTCTATGTTTGTGAGAAAAACATATTGGCAGCGGTTGGATTCGAAGCCACGCCTCCGAAGAGATTGGTGCCTAAAACTAGCACTTTAGACCGCTGGGGCACCCTACCTCCATGTATACCTTAATTTTATTTTTACCCATTTCTGGTCTTCTACACTATATTTGTGAGAACAGCATACTGGTAGCGGTGGGATTCGAACCCACTCCTACCATTCGGCCACGCTACCTCCATATTTGCATGAATTTTCATTGTATCCATTCCTGGTATTCTACTTTATGTTTGTGAGAAAAACATATTGGGAGTGGTTGCATTCGAAACTACGCCTCCAAAGAGAATGGTGCCTAAACCCTTAACTTTAGACAGCAGGACCACGGAATTTTCGTTTTACCCATTTTTGGTATCTCACTCTATGTTTGTGAGAATAACATATTAGAAGCGGCGGATTCGAACCCACACCTCCGAAGATACCGCAGACTTAAATCAGAGCCTTGGACCGCTTGGCCGCGCTACCTCCATGTGTCGTTGAATTTTCGTGTTAAATATCTCTTGTATTCTACTCTATGTTTGTGAGAAAAACATATTAGAAGCGGCGGATTCGAACCCACGCCTCCGAAGATACCGCAGACTTAAATCAGAGCCTTGGACCGCTTGGCCGCGCTACTTCTATGTATTGCTGAATACTTGTATTAGATATTTCTGGTAATCTACTCTATGTTTCTGACAAAAACATATTAGAAGAGGCGGATTCGAACCCACTCTTCCGAAGATACCGGAGACTTAAATCAGAGCCTTGGACCGCTTGGCCGCACTACTTCTATGTATTGCTGAATACTTGTATTAGATATTTCTGGTAATCTACTCTATGTTTGTTAGAAAAACATATTAGAAGAGGCGGATTCGAACCCACTCTTCCGAAGATACCGGAGACTTAAATCAGAGCGTTGGACCGCTTGGCCGCGCTACTTCTATGTATTGCTGAATACTTGTGTTAGATATTTCTGGTAATCTACTCTATGTTTGTGAGAAAAGCATACTGGTAGCGGTGGGATTAGAACCGACGCCTCCGAAGAGATTGGTGCCTAAAACCAGCGCCTTAGAGCGCTCGGCCACGCTACCGCCATGTGTCAATGCATTTTTGTGTTAGATATCTCTAGTATTCTACTCTATGTTTGGGAGAAAAACATACTGGCAGCGGTGGGATTCGTTTCCACGCCAACGAGGAAATTGGTGCCTAAAACCAGCGCCTTAGACTGCTCGGCCACGCTGCCTCCATGGGTCGTTGAATTTTCGTGTTATATATCTCTGGTATTCTACTTTATGTTTGGGAGAAAAACATACTGTTAGCGGTGGGATTCAGTTCCAGGCCAACGAGGAAATTGGTGCCTAAAACCAGCGCCTTAGACTGCTCGGCCACGCTACCTCCATGGGTCGTTGAATTTTCGTGTTATATATCTCTAGTATTCTACTTTATGTTTGGGAGAAAAACATACTGTTAGCGGTGGGATTCAGTTCCAGGCCAACGAGGAAATTGGTGCCTAAACCAGCGCCATAGACAGCCCGGCCACGCTACCTCCATGGGTCGTTGAATTTTCGTGTTATATATCTCTAGTATTCTACTTTATGTTTGGGAGAAAAACATACTGTTAGCGGTGGGATTCAGTTCCAGGCCAACGAGGAAATTGGTGCCTAAAACCAGCGCCCTAGACTGCTCGGCCACGCTACCTCCATGGGTCGTTGAATTTTCGTGTTATATATCTCTAGTATTCTACTCTATGTTTGGAAGAAAAACACACTGTTAGCGGTGGGATTCGGTTCCACGCCAACGAAGATAGTGGTGCCTTAAACCAGCACTTTATACCGCTTGGACATGTTACCTTCGTGCATAGCCGTTTTTGTTTTACACATTTCTGTTGTTTTACTCTTTGTTTTCTGAGAAAAACAAATTAACAGCTTTAGAATTCGATCACACGCCTGCGAAGACACCGTTCGGCCACCCTATCTGCATATGTTGCTGAATTTACGTTTTACCCATTTCTGGTATTTTACTCTGTGTTTGTGCGAAAAACATATTGGCAGCATTTGGATCCGAACCCACGCCTTTGAAGAGACTGGTGTCCTAGACCAGCACCTTGTACATCTTGGCCGCGCTACCTCTATGTATTACTGAATTTTCATTTTACACATTTCTGGTATAATACTCTATGTTTTTGAGAAAAACATATTAGCAACGGTTGCATTCGAACCCACGCCTCCAATGAGGTTGGTGCCTAAAACCTTAACTTTAGACAGCAGGACCACGGAATTTTCGTTTTACCCATTTTTGGTATCCTACTCTATGTTTGTGAGAAAAACATATTAGAAGCGGCGGATACGAACCCACTCTTCCGAAGATACCGGAAACTTAAATCAGAGCCTTGGACCGCTTGGCCGCGCTATTTCTATGTATTGCTGAATACTTGTATTAGATATTTCTGGTAATCTACTCTATGTTCGTGAGAAAAACATACTGGTAGCGGTGGGGTTCGAACCTACGCCTCCGAAGAGATTGGTGCCTAAAACCAGCGCCTTAGACCGCTCGGCCACCTCACCTCCACGTGTCAATGAATTTTCGTGTTACATATCTCTAGTATTCTACTCTATGTTTGGGAGAAAGACATACTGGCAGCGGTGGGATTCGAACCCACGCCTCCGAAGAGATTGGTGCCTAAAACCACCGCCTTAGACCGCTCGGCTACCTCACCTCCACGTGTCAATGAATTTTCGTGTTACATATCTCTAGTATTCTACTCTATGTTTGGGAGAAGGAAATACTGGCAGCGGTGGGATTCGAACCCACGCCTCCAAAGAGATTGGTGCCTAGAAACAGCACCTTAGACCGCTCGTCCACCTCACCTCCATGTGTCAATGAATTTTCGTCATACATATCTCTAGTATTCTACTCTATGTTTGGGAGAAAAGCATACTGGCAGCGGTGGGGTTCGAACCCACGCCTCCGAAGAAATTGGTGCCTAGAACCAGCACCTTAGACCGCTCGGCCACGCTACCTCCATGTGTCAATGAATTTTCGTGTTACATATCTCGGGTATTCTACTCTATGTTTGTGAGAAAAACATACTGGCAGCGGTGGGATTCGAACCCACGCCTCCGAAGAGATTGGTACCTAAACCCAGCGCCTTAAACCGCTCGGCCACCTCACCTTCATGTGTCAATGAATTTTCGTGTTACATATCTCTAGTATTATACTCTATGTTTGGGAGAAAAACATACTGGCAGCGGTGGGATTCGAACCCACGCCTCTGAAAAGACTGGTGCCTTAAACCAGCGCCTTAGACCGCTCGGCCACGCTACCTCCATATGTATTTTTATTTTCGTGTTACATATCTCCAGTATTCTACCCTATGTTTGTAAGAAAAACATATTGGCAGCATTGGGCTTCGAATCCAAGCCTCCGAGAAGACTGGTTCCTTAAACCAGCGCCTTAGACTGATCGACCACGCTACCTCCATGTGTCGTTGAATTTTCGTGTTACATATCTCTAGTATTCTACACTATGTTTGGGAGAAAAACATACTGGCAGCGGTGGGATTCGAACCCACGCCTCCGAAAAGACTGGTTCCTTAAACCAGCGCCTTAGACCGCTCGACCACGCTACCTCCATGTGTCGTTGAATTTTCGTGTTACATATCTCTTGTATTCGACTCTATGTTTGGGACAAAAACATACAGGCAGCGGTGGAATGCGAACCCAAGCCTCCGAAAAGATGGTTCCTTAAACCAGCGCCTTAGACCGCTCGACCACGCTACCTCCATGTGTCGTTGAATTTTCGTGTTACATATCTCTTGTATTCGACTCTATGTTTGGGACAAAAACATACAGGCAGCGGTGGAATGCGAACCCAACCTTCGAAAAGATGGTTCCTTAAACCAGCGCCTTAGACCGCTCGACCACGCTACCTCCATGTGTCGTTGAATTTTCGTGTTACATATCTCTTGTATTCGACTCTATGTTTGGGACAAAAACATACAGGCAGCGGTGGAATGCGAACCCAAGCCTTCGAAAAGATGGTTCCTTAAACCAGCGCCTTAGACCGCTCGACCACGCTACCTCCATGTGTCGTTGACTTTTCGTGTTACATATCTCTAGTATTCTACTCTATGTTTGGGAGAAAAACATACTGGGAGCGGTGGGATTCGAACCCACGCTTCTGAAGAGATTGGTGCCTAAAACTACCGCCTTATACCGCTCGGCGAAGCTACCTCCATGTGTCGTTGAATTTGCGTGTTACATATCTCTAGTATTCTACTCTATGTTTGGAAGAAAAACACACTGTTAGCGGTGGGATTCGGTTCCACGCCAACGAAGATAGTGGTGCCTTAAACCAGCACTTTATACCGCTTGGACATGTTACCTTCGTGCATAGCCGTTTTTGTTTTACACATTTCTGTTGTTTTACTCTTTGTTTTCTGAGAAAAACAAATTAACAGCTTTAGAATTCGATCACACGCCTGCGAAGACACCGTTCGGCCACCCTATCTGCATATGTTGCTGAATTTACGTTTTACCCATTTCTGGTATTTTACTCTGTGTTTGTGCGAAAAACATATTGGCAGCATTTGGATCCGAACCCACGCCTTTGAAGAGACTGGTGTCCTAGACCAGCACCTTGTACAGCTTGGCCGCGCTACCTCTATGTATTACTGAATTTTCATTTTACACATTTCTGGTATAATACTCTATGTTTTTGAGAGAAACATATTAGCAGCGGTTGCATTCGAACCCACGCCTCCAATGAGGTTGGTGCCTAAAACCTTAACTTTAGACAGCAGGACCACGGAATTTTCGTTTTACCCATTTTTGGTATCCTACTCTATGTTTGTGAGAAAAACATATTAGAAGCGGCGGATACGAACCCACTCTTCCGAAGATACCGGAAACTTAAATCAGAGCCTTGGACCGCTTGGCCGCGCTATTTCTATGTATTGCTGAATACTTGTATTAGATATTTCTGGTAATCTACTCTATGTTTGTGAGAAAAACATACTGGTAGCGGTGGGGTTCGAACCTACGCCTCCGAAGAGATTGGTGCCTAAAACCAGCGCCTTAGACCGCTCGGCCACCTCACCTCCACGTGTCAAAGAATTTTCGTGTTACATATCTCTAGTATTCTACTCTATGTTTGGGAGAAAGACATACTGGGAGCGGTGGGATTCGAACCCACGCCTCCGAAGAGATTGGTGCCTAAAACCACCGCCTTAGACCGCTCGGCTACCTCACCTCCACGTGTCAATGAATTTTCGTGTTACATATCTCTAGTATTCTACTCTATGTTTGGGAGAAGGAAATACTGGCAGCGGTGGGATTCGAACCCACGCCTCCAAAGAGATTGGTGCCTAGAAACAGCACCTTAGACCGCTCGTCCACCTCACCTCCATGTGTCAATGAATTTTCGTCATACATATCTCTAGTATTCTACTCTATGTTTGGGAGAAAAGCATACTGGCAGCGGTGGGGTTCGAACCCACGCCTCCGAAGAAATTGGTGCCTAGAACCAGCACCTTAGACCGCTCGGCCACGCTACCTCCATGTGTCATTGAATTTTCGTGTTACATATCTCGGGTATTCTACTCTATGTTTGTGAGAAAAACATACTGGCAGCGGTGGGATTCGAACCCACGCCTCCGAAGAGATTGGTACCTAAACCCAGCGTCTTAAACCGCTCGGCCACCTCACCTCCATGTGTCAATGAATTTTCGTGTTACATATCTCTAGTATTATACTCTATGTTTGGGAGAAAAACATACTGGCAGCGGTGGGATTCGAACCCACGCCTCTGAAAAGACTGGTGCCTTAAACCAGCGCCTTAGACCGCTCGGCCACGCTACCTCCATATGTATTTTTATTTTCGTGTTACATATCTCCAGTATTCTACCCTATGTTTGTAAGAAAAACATATTGGCAGCATTGGGATTCGAACCCAAGCCTCCGAGAAGACTGGTTCCTTAAACCAGCGCCTTAGACTGCTCGACCACGCTACCTCCATGTATCGTTGAATTTTCGTGTTACATATCTCTAGTATTCTACTCTATGTTTGGGAGAAAAACATCCTGGGAGCGGTGGGATTCGAACCCACGCCTCCGAAAAGACTGGTTCCTTAAACCAGCGCCTTAGACCGCTCGACCACGCTACCTCCATGTGTCGTTGAATTTTCGTGTTACATATCTCTTGTATTCGACTCTATGTTTGGGACAAAAACATACAGGCAGCGGTGGAATGCGAACCCAAGCCTCCGAAAAGATGGTTCCTTAAACCAGCGCCTTAGACCGCTCGACCACGCTACCTCCATGTGTCGTTGAATTTTCGTGTTACATATCTCTTGTATTCGACTCTATATTTGGGACAAAAACATACAGGCAGCGGTGGAATGCGAACCCAAGCCTTCGAAAAGATGGTTCCTTAAACCAGCGCCTTAGACCGCTCGACCACGCTACCTCCATGTGTCGTTGACTTTTCGTGTTACATATCTCTAGTATTCTACTCTATGTTTGGGAGAAAAACATACTGGGAGCGGTGGGATTCGAACCCACGCTTCTGAAGAGATTGGTGCCTAAAACTACCGCCTTATACCGCTCGGCGAAGCTACCTCCATGTGTCGTTGAATTTGCGTGTTACATATCTCTAGTATTCTACTCTATGTTTGGAAGAAAAACACACTGTTAGCGGTGGGATTCGGTTCCACGCCAACGAAGATAGTGGTGCCTTAAACCAGCACTTTATACCGCTTGGACATGTTACCTTCGTGCATAGCCGTTTTTGTTTTACACATTTCTGTTGTTTTACTCTTTGTTTTCTGAGAAAAACAAATTAACAGCTTTAGAATTCGATCACACGCCTGCGAAGACACCGTTCGGCCACCCTATCTGCATATGTTGCTGAATTTACGTTTTACCCATTTCTGGTATTTTACTCTGTGTTTGTGCGAAAAACATATTGGCAGCATTTGGATCCGAACCCACGCCTTTGAAGAGACTGGTGTCCTAGACCAGCACCTTGTACATCTTGGCCGCGCTACCTCTATGTATTACTGAATTTTCATTTTACACATTTCTGGTATAATACTCTATGTTTTTGAGAAAAACATATTAGCAACGGTTGCATTCGAACCCACGCCTCCAATGAGGTTGGTGCCTAAAACCTTAACTTTAGACAGCAGGACCACGGAATTTTCGTTTTACCCATTTTTGGTATCCTACTCTATGTTTGTGAGAAAAACATATTAGAAGCGGCGGATACGAACCCACTCTTCCGAAGATACCGGAAACTTAAATCAGAGCCTTGGACCGCTTGGCCGCGCTATTTCTATGTATTGCTGAATACTTGTATTAGATATTTCTGGTAATCTACTCTATGTTCGTGAGAAAAACATACTGGTAGCGGTGGGGTTCGAACCTACGCCTCCGAAGAGATTGGTGCCTAAAACCAGCGCCTTAGACCGCTCGGCCACCTCACCTCCACGTGTCAATGAATTTTCGTGTTACATATCTCTAGTATTCTACTCTATGTTTGGGAGAAAGACATACTGGCAGCGGTGGGATTCGAACCCACGCCTCCGAAGAGATTGGTGCCTAAAACCACCGCCTTAGACCGCTCGGCTACCTCACCTCCACGTGTCAATGAATTTTCGTGTTACATATCTCTAGTATTCTACTCTATGTTTGGGAGAAGGAAATACTGGCAGCGGTGGGATTCGAACCCACGCCTCCAAAGAGATTGGTGCCTAGAAACAGCACCTTAGACCGCTCGTCCACCTCACCTCCATGTGTCAATGAATTTTCGTCATACATATCTCTAGTATTCTACTCTATGTTTGGGAGAAAAGCATACTGGCAGCGGTGGGGTTCGAACCCACGCCTCCGAAGAAATTGGTGCCTAGAACCAGCACCTTAGACCGCTCGGCCACGCTACCTCCATGTGTCAATGAATTTTCGTGTTACATATCTCGGGTATTCTACTCTATGTTTGTGAGAAAAACATACTGGCAGCGGTGGGATTCGAACCCACGCCTCCGAAGAGATTGGTACCTAAACCCAGCGCCTTAAACCGCTCGGCCACCTCACCTCCATGTGTCAATGAATTTTCGTGTTACATATCTCTAGTATTATACTCTATGTTTGGGAGAAAAACATACTGGCAGCGGTGGGATTCGAACCCACGCCTCTGAAAAGACTGGTGCCTTAAACCAGCGCCTTAGACCGCTCGGCCACGCTACCTCCATATGTATTTTTATTTTCGTGTTACATATCTCCAGTATTCTACCCTATGTTTGTAAGAAAAACATATTGGCAGCATTGGGCTTCGAATCCAAGCCTCCGAGAAGACTGGTTCCTTAAACCAGCGCCTTAGACTGATCGACCACGCTACCTCCATGTGTCGTTGAATTTTCGTGTTACATATCTCTAGTATTCTACTCTATGTTTGGGAGAAAAACATACTGGCAGCGGTGGGATTCGAACCCACGCCTCCGAAAAGACTGGTTCCTTAAACCAGCGCCTTAGACCGCTCGACCACGCTACCTCCATGTGTCGTTGAATTTTCGTGTTACATATCTCTTGTATTCGACTCTATGTTTGGGACAAAAACATACAGGCAGCGGTGGAATGCGAACCCAACCTTCGAAAAGATGGTTCCTTAAACCAGCGCCTTAGACCGCTCGACCACGCTACCTCCATGTGTCGTTGAATTTTCGTGTTACATATCTCTTGTATTCGACTCTATGTTTGGGACAAAAACATACAGGCAGCGGTGGAATGCGAACCCAAGCCTTCGAAAAGATGGTTCCTTAAACCAGCGCCTTAGACCGCTCGACCACGCTACCTCCATGTGTCGTTGACTTTTCGTGTTACATATCTCTAGTATTCTACTCTATGTTTGGGAGAAAAACATACTGGGAGCGGTGGGATTCGAACCCACGCTTCTGAAGAGATTGGTGCCTAAAACTACCGCCTTATACCGCTCGGCGAAGCTACCTCCATGTGTCGTTGAATTTGCGTGTTACATATCTCTAGTATTCTACTCTATGTTTGGAAGAAAAACACACTGTTAGCGGTGGGATTCGGTTCCACGCCAACGAAGATAGTGGTGCCTTAAACCAGCACTTTATACCGCTTGGACATGTTACCTTCGTGCATAGCCGTTTTTGTTTTACACATTTCTGTTGTTTTACTCTTTGTTTTCTGAGAAAAACAAATTAACAGCTTTAGAATTCGATCACACGCCTGCGAAGACACCGTTCGGCCACCCTATCTGCATATGTTGCTGAATTTACGTTTTACCCATTTCTGGTATTTTACTCTGTGTTTGTGCGAAAAACATATTGGCAGCATTTGGATCCGAACCCACGCCTTTGAAGAGACTGGTGTCCTAGACCAGCACCTTGTACAGCTTGGCCGCGCTACCTCTATGTATTACTGAATTTTCATTTTACACATTTCTGGTATAATACTCTATGTTTTTGAGAGAAACATATTAGCAGCGGTTGCATTCGAACCCACGCCTCCAATGAGGTTGGTGCCTAAAACCTTAACTTTAGACAGCAGGACCACGGAATTTTCGTTTTACCCATTTTTGGTATCCTACTCTATGTTTGTGAGAAAAACATATTAGAAGCGGCGGATACGAACCCACTCTTCCGAAGATACCGGAAACTTAAATCAGAGCCTTGGACCGCTTGGCCGCGCTATTTCTATGTATTGCTGAATACTTGTATTAGATATTTCTGGTAATCTACTCTATGTTTGTGAGAAAAACATACTGGTAGCGGTGGGGTTCGAACCTACGCCTCCGAAGAGATTGGTGCCTAAAACCAGCGCCTTAGACCGCTCGGCCACCTCACCTCCACGTGTCAAAGAATTTTCGTGTTACATATCTCTAGTATTCTACTCTATGTTTGGGAGAAAGACATACTGGGAGCGGTGGGATTCGAACCCACGCCTCCGAAGAGATTGGTGCCTAAAACCACCGCCTTAGACCGCTCGGCTACCTCACCTCCACGTGTCAATGAATTTTCGTGTTACATATCTCTAGTATTCTACTCTATGTTTGGGAGAAGGAAATACTGGCAGCGGTGGGATTCGAACCCACGCCTCCAAAGAGATTGGTGCCTAGAAACAGCACCTTAGACCGCTCGTCCACCTCACCTCCATGTGTCAATGAATTTTCGTCATACATATCTCTAGTATTCTACTCTATGTTTGGGAGAAAAGCATACTGGCAGCGGTGGGGTTCGAACCCACGCCTCCGAAGAAATTGGTGCCTAGAACCAGCACCTTAGACCGCTCGGCCACGCTACCTCCATGTGTCATTGAATTTTCGTGTTACATATCTCGGGTATTCTACTCTATGTTTGTGAGAAAAACATACTGGCAGCGGTGGGATTCGAACCCACGCCTCCGAAGAGATTGGTACCTAAACCCAGCGTCTTAAACCGCTCGGCCACCTCACCTCCATGTGTCAATGAATTTTCGTGTTACATATCTCTAGTATTATACTCTATGTTTGGGAGAAAAACATACTGGCAGCGGTGGGATTCGAACCCACGCCTCTGAAAAGACTGGTGCCTTAAACCAGCGCCTTAGACCGCTCGGCCACGCTACCTCCATATGTATTTTTATTTTCGTGTTACATATCTCCAGTATTCTACCCTATGTTTGTAAGAAAAACATATTGGCAGCATTGGGATTCGAACCCAAGCCTCCGAGAAGACTGGTTCCTTAAACCAGCGCCTTAGACTGCTCGACCACGCTACCTCCATGTATCGTTGAATTTTCGTGTTACATATCTCTAGTATTCTACTCTATGTTTGGGAGAAAAACATACTGGGAGCGGTGGGATTCGAACCCACGCCTCCGAAAAGACTGGTTCCTTAAACCAGCGCCTTAGACCGCTCGACCACGCTACCTCCATGTGTCGTTGAATTTTCGTGTTACATATCTCTTGTATTCGACTCTATGTTTGGGACAAAAACATACAGGCAGCGGTGGAATGCGAACCCAAGCCTCCGAAAAGATGGTTCCTTAAACCAGCGCCTTAGACCGCTCGACCACGCTACCTCCATGTGTCGTTGAATTTTCGTGTTACATATCTCTTGTATTCGACTCTATATTTGGGACAAAAACATACAGGCAGCGGTGGAATGCGAACCCAAGCCTTCGAAAAGATGGTTCCTTAAACCAGCGCCTTAGACCGCTCGACCACGCTACCTCCATGTGTCGTTGACTTTTCGTGTTACATATCTCTAGTATTCTACTCTATGTTTGGGAGAAAAACATACTGGGAGCGGTGGGATTCGAACCCACGCTTCTGAAGAGATTGGTGCCTAAAACTACCGCCTTATACCGCTCGGCGAAGCTACCTCCATGTGTCGTTGAATTTGCGTGTTACATATCTCTAGTATTCTACTCTATGTTTGGAAGAAAAACACACTGTTAGCGGTGGGATTCGGTTCCACGCCAACGAAGATAGTGGTGCCTTAAACCAGCACTTTATACCGCTTGGACATGTTACCTTCGTGCATAGCCGTTTTTGTTTTACACATTTCTGTTGTTTTACTCTTTGTTTTCTGAGAAAAACAAATTAACAGCTTTAGAATTCGATCACACGCCTGCGAAGACACCGTTCGGCCACCCTATCTGCATATGTTGCTGAATTTACGTTTTACCCATTTCTGGTATTTTACTCTGTGTTTGTGCGAAAAACATATTGGCAGCATTTGGATCCGAACCCACGCCTTTGAAGAGACTGGTGTCCTAGACCAGCACCTTGTACATCTTGGCCGCGCTACCTCTATGTATTACTGAATTTTCATTTTACACATTTCTGGTATAATACTCTATGTTTTTGAGAGAAACATATTAGCAGCGGTTGCATTCGAACCCACGCCTCCAATGAGGTTGGTGCCTAAAACCTTAACTTTAGACAGCAGGACCACGGAATTTTCGTTTTACCCATTTTTGGTATCCTACTCTATGTTTGTGAGAAAAACATATTAGAAGCGGCGGATACGAACCCACTCTTCCGAAGATACCGGAAACTTAAATCAGAGCCTTGGACCGCTTGGCCGCGCTATTTCTATGTATTGCTGAATACTTGTATTAGATATTTCTGGTAATCTACTCTATGTTTGTGAGAAAAACATACTGGTAGCGGTGGGGTTCGAACCTACGCCTCCGAAGAGATTGGTGCCTAAAACCAGCGCCTTAGACCGCTCGGCCACCTCACCTCCACGTGTCAAAGAATTTTCGTGTTACATATCTCTAGTATTCTACTCTATGTTTGGGAGAAAGACATACTGGCAGCGGTGGGATTCGAACCCACGCCTCCGAAGAGATTGGTGCCTAAAACCACCGCCTTAGACCGCTCGGCTACCTCACCTCCACGTGTCAATGAATTTTCGTGTTACATATCTCTAGTATTCTACTCTATGTTTGGGAGAAGGAAATACTGGCAGCGGTGGGATTCGAACCCACGCCTCCAAAGAGATTGGTGCCTAGAAACAGCACCTTAGACCGCTCGTCCACCTCACCTCCATGTGTCAATGAATTTTCGTCATACATATCTCTAGTATTCTACTCTATGTTTGGGAGAAAAGCATACTGGCAGCGGTGGGGTTCGAACCCACGCCTCCGAAGAAATTGGTGCCTAGAACCAGCACCTTAGACCGCTCGGCCACGCTACCTCCATGTGTCATTGAATTTTCGTGTTACATATCTCGGGTATTCTACTCTATGTTTGTGAGAAAAACATACTGGCAGCGGTGGGATTCGAACCCACGCCTCCGAAGAGATTGGTACCTAAACCCAGCGTCTTAAACCGCTCGGCCACCTCACCTCCATGTGTCAATGAATTTTCGTGTTACATATCTCTAGTATTATACTCTATGTTTGGGAGAAAAACATACTGGCAGCGGTGGGATTCGAACCCACGCCTCTGAAAAGACTGGTGCCTTAAACCAGCGCCTTAGACCGCTCGGCCACGCTACCTCCATATGTATTTTTATTTTCGTGTTACATATCTCCAGTATTCTACCCTATGTTTGTAAGAAAAACATATTGGCAGCATTGGGATTCGAACCCAAGCCTCCGAGAAGACTGGTTCCTTAAACCAGCGCCTTAGACTGCTCGACCACGCTACCTCCATGTATCGTTGAATTTTCGTGTTACATATCTCTAGTATTCTACTCTATGTTTGGGAGAAAAACATACTGGGAGCGGTGGGATTCGAACCCACGCCTCCGAAAAGACTGGTTCCTTAAACCAGCGCCTTAGACCGCTCGACCACGCTACCTCCATGTGTCGTTGAATTTTCGTGTTACATATCTCTTGTATTCGACTCTATGTTTGGGACAAAAACATACAGGCAGCGGTGGAATGCGAACCCAAGCCTCCGAGAAGATGGTTCCTTAAACCAGCGCCTTAGACCGCTCGACCACGCTACCTCCATGTGTCGTTGAATTTTCGTGTTACATATCTCTTGTATTCGACTCTATGTTTGGGACAAAAACATACAGGCAGCGGTGGAATGCGAACCCAAGCCTTCGAAAAGATGGTTCCTTAAACCAGCGCCTTAGACCGCTCGACCACGCTACCTCCATGTGTCGTTGACTTTTCGTGTTACATATCTCTAGTATTCTACTCTATGTTTGGGAGAAAAACATACTGGGAGCGGTGGGATTCGAACCCACGCTTCTGAAGAGATTGGTGCCTAAAACTACCGCCTTATACCGCTCGGCGAAGCTACCTCCATGTGTCGTTGAATTTGCGTGTTACATATCTCTAGTATTCTACTCTATGTTTGGAAGAAAAACACACTGTTAGCGGTGGGATTCGGTTCCACGCCAACGAAGATAGTGGTGCCTTAAACCAGCACTTTATACCGCTTGGACATGTTACCTTCGTGCATAGCCGTTTTTGTTTTACACATTTCTGTTGTTTTACTCTTTGTTTTCTGAGAAAAACAAATTAACAGCTTTAGAATTCGATCACACGCCTGCGAAGACACCGTTCGGCCACCCTATCTGCATATGTTGCTGAATTTACGTTTTACCCATTTCTGGTATTTTACTCTGTGTTTGTGCGAAAAACATATTGGCAGCATTTGGATCCGAACCCACGCCTTTGAAGAGACTGGTGTCCTAGACCAGCACCTTGTACATCTTGGCCGCGCTACCTCTATGTATTACTGAATTTTCATTTTACACATTTCTGGTATAATACTCTATGTTTTTGAGAGAAACATATTAGCAGCGGTTGCATTCGAACCCACGCCTCCAATGAGGTTGGTGCCTAAAACCTTAACTTTAGACAGCAGGACCACGGAATTTTCGTTTTACCCATTTTTGGTATCCTACTCTATGTTTGTGAGAAAAACATATTAGAAGCGGCGGATACGAACCCACTCTTCCGAAGATACCGGAAACTTAAATCAGAGCCTTGGACCGCTTGGCCGCGCTATTTCTATGTATTGCTGAATACTTGTATTAGATATTTCTGGTAATCTACTCTATGTTTGTGAGAAAAACATACTGGTAGCGGTGGGGTTCGAACCTACGCCTCCGAAGAGATTGGTGCCTAAAACCAGCGCCTTAGACCGCTCGGCCACCTCACCTCCACGTGTCAAAGAATTTTCGTGTTACATATCTCTAGTATTCTACTCTATGTTTGGGAGAAAGACATACTGGCAGCGGTGGGATTCGAACCCACGCCTCCGAAGAGATTGGTGCCTAAAACCACCGCCTTAGACCGCTCGGCTACCTCACCTCCACGTGTCAATGAATTTTCGTGTTACATATCTCTAGTATTCTACTCTATGTTTGGGAGAAGGAAATACTGGCAGCGGTGGGATTCGAACCCACGCCTCCAAAGAGATTGGTGCCTAGAAACAGCACCTTAGACCGCTCGTCCACCTCACCTCCATGTGTCAATGAATTTTCGTCATACATATCTCTAGTATTCTACTCTATGTTTGGGAGAAAAGCATACTGGCAGCGGTGGGGTTCGAACCCACGCCTCCGAAGAAATTGGTGCCTAGAACCAGCACCTTAGACCGCTCGGCCACGCTACCTCCATGTGTCATTGAATTTTCGTGTTACATATCTCGGGTATTCTACTCTATGTTTGTGAGAAAAACATACTGGCAGCGGTGGGATTCGAACCCACGCCTCCGAAGAGATTGGTACCTAAACCCAGCGTCTTAAACCGCTCGGCCACCTCACCTCCATGTGTCAATGAATTTTCGTGTTACATATCTCTAGTATTATACTCTATGTTTGGGAGAAAAACATACTGGCAGCGGTGGGATTCGAACCCACGCCTCTGAAAAGACTGGTGCCTTAAACCAGCGCCTTAGACCGCTCGGCCACTCTACCTCCATATGTCTTTTTATTTTCGTGTTACATATCTCCAGTATTCTATCCTATGTTTGTAAGAAAAACATATTGGCAGCATTGGGATTCGAACCCACGCCTCCGAGAGGACTGGTTCCTTAAACCAGCGCCTTAGACTGCTCAGCCACGCATGTGTCGTTGAATTTTCGTGTTATATATCTCTAGTATTCTACTCTATGTTTGGAAGAAAAACACACTGTTAGCGGTGGGATTCGGTTCCACGCCAACGAAGAGATTGGTGCCTAAAACCAGCGCCTTAGACCTCTCGGCCACGCTACCGCCATGTGCCGTTGAATTTTCGTGCTATATATATAGAGTATTCTACTCTATGTTTGAGAGAAAAATACATTGGTAGCGGTGGGATTCGCTTCCACGCCTCCGAAGAGATTGGTGTCTAATACTAGCGCCTTAGACCGCTCGGCCACGCTACCTCCATGTGTCGTTGAATTTTCGTGCTACATATCTCTAGTATTCTACTCTATGTTTGGAAGAAAAACACACTGGTAGCGGTTGGATTCGGTTTCACTCCAACGAAGATAGTGGTGCCTTAAACCAGCACTTTATACCGCTTGGACATGTTACCTAAGTGCATTGCCGAATTTTTGTTTTACACATTTCTGTTGTTTTACTCTTTGTTTTCTGATAAAAACAAATTAACAGCTTTGGAATTCGAACACACGCCTGCGAAGAGACCGTTCGGCCACCTTTCCTGCATATGTTGCTGAATTTACGTTTTACCCATGGTATTCTACTCTAAGTTTGTGCGAAAAACATATTGGCAGCGTTGGGATCTGAAAACCCACGCCTTTGAAGCGACTGCTCTCCTAGACCAGCGCCTTCTACCGCTGGGCCGCGCTACCTCTATCTATTACTGAATTTTCGTTTTACACATTTCTGGTATAATACTCTATGTTTTTGAGAAAAACATATTGGCAGCGGTTGGATTCGAACCCACGCCTCCTAAGAGATTGGTGCCTAAATTAGCACTTTAGACCGCTGGGGCACCCTACCTACATGTATACCTGAATTTCCGTTTTACCCATTTCTGGTATTCTACACTATATTTGTGACAATAGCATACTGGCAGCGGTGGGATTCGAACCCACGCCTCGAAAAGTCCGTTCGGCCACGCTACCTCCATGTATGCATGATTTTTCATTGTATCCATTTCTGGTATTCTACTCTATGTTTGTGAGAAAAACATAATGGGAGTGGTTGCATTCGAACCCACGCCTCCAGAGAGATTGGTGCCTAAAACTTTAACTTTAGACAGGAGGACCACGGAATTTTCGTTTTACCCATTTTTGGTATCCTACTCTATGTTTGTGAGAAAAACATAATAGAAGCGGCGGATTCGAACCCACTCTTCCGAAGATACCGGAGACTTATATCAGAGCCTTGGACCGCTTGGCCGCGCTACCTCTATGTATTGCTGAATACTTGTATTAGATATTTCTGGTAATCTACTCTATGTTTGTGAGAAAAACATACTGGTAGCGGTGGGATTCCAACCCACGCCTCCGAAAAGACTGGCGTCTTAAACCAGCGCCTTAGAACGCTCGGCCACGCCACCTCCATGTGTCGTTGAAGTTTCGTGTTACATATCCCGTGTATTCTACTCTATGTTTGTAAGAAAAACATACTGGCAGCGGTGGGATTCGAACCCACGCCTCCGAAGAGTTTGCTGCCTAAAACTAGCGCCTTAGACCGCTCGGCCACGCCACCTCCGTGTGTCGTTGAATTTTAGTGTTACATATCTCTAGTATTCTACTCTATGTTTGGGAGAAAAACATACTGGCAGCGATGGGATTCGAACCCACGTCTCCGAAGAGATTGGTGCCTAAAACCAGCGCCTTAGACCGCTCGGCCACGCTACCGCCATGTGTCGTTGAAATTTCGTGTTACATATCTCTAGTATTCTACTCTATGTTTGGGAGAAAAACACACTGGTAGCGGTGGGATTCCGTTCCACGCCAACATAGAGATTGGTGCCTAAAACCAGTGCCTTAGACCGCTCGGCCACGCTACCGCCATGTGTCGTTGAATTTTCGTGTTACATATCTCTAGTATTCTACTCTATGTTTGGGAGAAAAACACATTGGTAGCGGTGGGATTCCGTTCCACGCCAACGAAGAGATTGGTGCCTAAAACCAGCGCCTTAGACCGCTCGGCCACGCTACCACCATGTGTCGTTGAGATTTCGTGTTATATATCTCTAGTATTCTACTCTATGTTTGTGAGAAAAACATACTGGCAGCGGTGGGATTCAGTTCCACGCCAACGAAGAGGTTGGTGCCTAAAACCAGCGCCTTAGACCGCTCGGCCACGCTACCGCCATGTGTCTTTGAAGTTTCGTGTTACATATCCCTAGTATTCTACTCTATGTTTGGGAGAAAAACACACTGGTAGCGGTGGGATTCCGTTCCACGCCAACGAAGAGATTGGTGCCTAAAACCAGTGCCTTAGACCGCTCGGCCACGCTACCGCCATGTGTCGTTGAATTTTCGTGTTATATATCTCTAGTATTCTACTCTATGTTTAGGAGAAAAGCACACTGGCAGCGGTGGGATTTGAACCCACGCCTCCGAAGAGATTGGTGCCTAAAACCAGCGCCTAAGACCGCTCGGCCACGCCACCTACATGTGTCGTTGAATTTTCGTGTTACATATCTCTAGTATTCTACTCTATGTTTGTGAAAAAGCATACCTGCTGCCTTGGGATTCGAACCCACGCCTCCGAAAAGACTGATGCCTTAAACCAGCGCTTAGACCGCTCGGCCACGCTACCTCCATGTGTCATTGAATTTTAGTGTTACATATCTCTTGTATATTACTCTATGTTTGGGAGAAAAACATATTGGCAGAGGTGTGATCAGAACACACGCCTCCGAAGAGATTGGTGCTTACAACCAGCGCTTTACACCGCTTGGCCGCGCTACCTCTATGTATTGCTGAATTTTCGTTTTACACATTTCTGGTATAATACTCTATGTTTTTGAGAAAAACATATTGGCAGAGGTTAGATCCGTACACACGCCTCCGAAGAGATTGTTGCCTAAAACTAGCACTTTAGACCGCTGGGGCACCCTACCTACATGTATACCTGAATTTTCGTTTTACCCATTTCTGATATTCTACACTATATTTGTGAGAATAGCATACTGGCAGCGGTGGGATTTGAACCCACGCCTACGAAAAGTCCGTTCGGCCACGCTACCTCCATGTATGCATGAGTTTTCATTGTATCCATTTCTGGTATTCTATTTTATGTTTGTGAGAAAAAAATATTGGGAGTGGTTGCATTCGAACCCACGCCTCCAAAGAGATTGGTGCCTAAAACCATAACTTTAGACAGGAGTACCACGGAATTTTCGTTTTAACCATTTTTGGTATCCTACTCTATGTTTGTGAGAAAAACATATTGGAAGCGGCGGATTCGAACCCACTCTTCCGAAGATACCGGAGACTTAAATCAGAGCCTTGGACCGCTTGGCCGCGCTACCTCTATGTATTGCTGAATTGTTTTATTAGATATTTCTGGTAATCTACTCTATGTTTGTGAGAAAAACATACTGGCAGCGGTGGGGTTCGAACCTACGCCTCCGAAGAGATTGGTGCCTAAAACCAGCGCCTTAGACCGCTCGGCCACCTCACCTCCACGTGTCAAAGAATTTTCGTGTTACATATCTCTAGTATTCTACTCTATGTTTGGGAGAAAGACATACTGGGAGCGGTGGGATTCGAACCCACGCCTCCGAAGAGATTGGTGCCTAAATCCACCGCCTTAGACCGCTCGGCTACCTCACCTCCACGTGTCAATGAATTTTCGTGTTACATATCTCTAGTATTCTACTCTATGTTTGGGAGAAGGAAATACTGGCAGCGGTGGGATTCGAACCCACGCCTCCAAAGAGATTGGTGCCTAGAAACAGCACCTTAGACCGCTCGTCCACCTCACCTCCATGTGTCAATGAATTTTCGTCATACATATCTCTAGTATTCTACTCTATGTTTGGGAGAAAAGCATACTGGCAGCGGTGGGGTTCGAACCCACGCCTCCGAAGAAATTGGTGCCTAGAACCAGCACCTTAGACCGCTCGGCCACGCTACCTCCATGTGTCATTGAATTTTCGTGTTACATATCTCGGGTATTCTACTCTATGTTTGTGAGAAAAACATACTGGCAGCGGTGGGATTCGAACCCACGCCTCCGAAGAGATTGGTACCTAAACCCAGCGTCTTAAACCGCTCGGCCACCTCACCTCCATGTGTCAATGAATTTTCGTGTTACATATCTCTAGTATTATACTCTATGTTTGGGAGAAAAACATACTGGCAGCGGTGGGATTCGAACCCACGCCTCTGAAAAGACTGGTGCCTTAAACCAGCGCCTTAGACCGCTCGGCCACGCTACCTCCATATGTATTTTTATTTTCGTGTTACATATCTCCAGTATTCTACCCTATGTTTGTAAGAAAAACATATTGGCAGCATTGGGATTCGAACCCAAGCCTCCGAGAAGACTGGTTCCTTAAACCAGCGCCTTAGACTGCTCGACCACGCTACCTCCATGTATCGTTGAATTTTCGTGTTACATATCTCTAGTATTCTACTCTATGTTTGGGAGAAAAACATACTGGGAGCGGTGGGATTCGAACCCACGCCTCCGAAAAGACTGGTTCCTTAAACCAGCGCCTTAGACCGCTCGACCACGCTACCTCCATGTGTCGTTGAATTTTCGTGTTACATATCTCTTGTATTCGACTCTATGTTTGGGACAAAAACATACAGGCAGCGGTGGAATGCGAACCCAAGCCTCCGAAAAGATGGTTCCTTAAACCAGCGCCTTAGACCGCTCGACCACGCTACCTCCATGTGTCGTTGAATTTTCGTGTTACATATCTCTTGTATTCGACTCTATATTTGGGACAAAAACATACAGGCAGCGGTGGAATGCGAACCCAAGCCTTCGAAAAGATGGTTCCTTAAACCAGCGCCTTAGACCGCTCGACCACGCTACCTCCATGTGTCGTTGACTTTTCGTGTTACATATCTCTAGTATTCTACTCTATGTTTGGGAGAAAAACATACTGGGAGCGGTGGGATTCGAACCCACGCTTCTGAAGAGATTGGTGCCTAAAACTACCGCCTTATACCGCTCGGCGAAGCTACCTCCATGTGTCGTTGAATTTGCGTGTTACATATCTCTAGTATTCTACTCTATGTTTGGAAGAAAAACACACTGTTAGCGGTGGGATTCGGTTCCACGCCAACGAAGATAGTGGTGCCTTAAACCAGCACTTTATACCGCTTGGACATGTTACCTTCGTGCATAGCCGTTTTTGTTTTACACATTTCTGTTGTTTTACTCTTTGTTTTCTGAGAAAAACAAATTAACAGCTTTAGAATTCGATCACACGCCTGCGAAGACACCGTTCGGCCACCCTATCTGCATATGTTGCTGAATTTACGTTTTACCCATTTCTGGTATTTTACTCTGTGTTTGTGCGAAAAACATATTGGCAGCATTTGGATCCGAACCCACGCCTTTGAAGAGACTGGTGTCCTAGACCAGCACCTTGTACATCTTGGCCGCGCTACCTCTATGTATTACTGAATTTTCATTTTACACATTTCTGGTATAATACTCTATGTTTTTGAGAGAAACATATTAGCAGCGGTTGCATTCGAACCCACGCCTCCAATGAGGTTGGTGCCTAAAACCTTAACTTTAGACAGCAGGACCACGGAATTTTCGTTTTACCCATTTTTGGTATCCTACTCTATGTTTGTGAGAAAAACATATTAGAAGCGGCGGATACGAACCCACTCTTCCGAAGATACCGGAAACTTAAATCAGAGCCTTGGACCGCTTGGCCGCGCTATTTCTATGTATTGCTGAATACTTGTATTAGATATTTCTGGTAATCTACTCTATGTTTGTGAGAAAAACATACTGGTAGCGGTGGGGTTCGAACCTACGCCTCCGAAGAGATTGGTGCCTAAAACCAGCGCCTTAGACCGCTCGGCCACCTCACCTCCACGTGTCAAAGAATTTTCGTGTTACATATCTCTAGTATTCTACTCTATGTTTGGGAGAAAGACATACTGGCAGCGGTGGGATTCGAACCCACGCCTCCGAAGAGATTGGTGCCTAAAACCACCGCCTTAGACCGCTCGGCTACCTCACCTCCACGTGTCAATGAATTTTCGTGTTACATATCTCTAGTATTCTACTCTATGTTTGGGAGAAGGAAATACTGGCAGCGGTGGGATTCGAACCCACGCCTCCAAAGAGATTGGTGCCTAGAAACAGCACCTTAGACCGCTCGTCCACCTCACCTCCATGTGTCAATGAATTTTCGTCATACATATCTCTAGTATTCTACTCTATGTTTGGGAGAAAAGCATACTGGCAGCGGTGGGGTTCGAACCCACGCCTCCGAAGAAATTGGTGCCTAGAACCAGCACCTTAGACCGCTCGGCCACGCTACCTCCATGTGTCATTGAATTTTCGTGTTACATATCTCGGGTATTCTACTCTATGTTTGTGAGAAAAACATACTGGCAGCGGTGGGATTCGAACCCACGCCTCCGAAGAGATTGGTACCTAAACCCAGCGTCTTAAACCGCTCGGCCACCTCACCTCCATGTGTCAATGAATTTTCGTGTTACATATCTCTAGTATTATACTCTATGTTTGGGAGAAAAACATACTGGCAGCGGTGGGATTCGAACCCACGCCTCTGAAAAGACTGGTGCCTTAAACCAGCGCCTTAGACCGCTCGGCCACGCTACCTCCATATGTATTTTTATTTTCGTGTTACATATCTCCAGTATTCTACCCTATGTTTGTAAGAAAAACATATTGGCAGCATTGGGATTCGAACCCAAGCCTCCGAGAAGACTGGTTCCTTAAACCAGCGCCTTAGACTGCTCGACCACGCTACCTCCATGTATCGTTGAATTTTCGTGTTACATATCTCTAGTATTCTACTCTATGTTTGGGAGAAAAACATACTGGGAGCGGTGGGATTCGAACCCACGCCTCCGAAAAGACTGGTTCCTTAAACCAGCGCCTTAGACCGCTCGACCACGCTACCTCCATGTGTCGTTGAATTTTCGTGTTACATATCTCTTGTATTCGACTCTATGTTTGGGACAAAAACATACAGGCAGCGGTGGAATGCGAACCCAAGCCTCCGAGAAGATGGTTCCTTAAACCAGCGCCTTAGACCGCTCGACCACGCTACCTCCATGTGTCGTTGAATTTTCGTGTTACATATCTCTTGTATTCGACTCTATGTTTGGGACAAAAACATACAGGCAGCGGTGGAATGCGAACCCAAGCCTTCGAAAAGATGGTTCCTTAAACCAGCGCCTTAGACCGCTCGACCACGCTACCTCCATGTGTCGTTGACTTTTCGTGTTACATATCTCTAGTATTCTACTCTATGTTTGGGAGAAAAACATACTGGGAGCGGTGGGATTCGAACCCACGCTTCTGAAGAGATTGGTGCCTAAAACTACCGCCTTATACCGCTCGGCGAAGCTACCTCCATGTGTCGTTGAATTTGCGTGTTACATATCTCTAGTATTCTACTCTATGTTTGGAAGAAAAACACACTGTTAGCGGTGGGATTCGGTTCCACGCCAACGAAGATAGTGGTGCCTTAAACCAGCACTTTATACCGCTTGGACATGTTACCTTCGTGCATAGCCGTTTTTGTTTTACACATTTCTGTTGTTTTACTCTTTGTTTTCTGAGAAAAACAAATTAACAGCTTTAGAATTCGATCACACGCCTGCGAAGACACCGTTCGGCCACCCTATCTGCATATGTTGCTGAATTTACGTTTTACCCATTTCTGGTATTTTACTCTGTGTTTGTGCGAAAAACATATTGGCAGCATTTGGATCCGAACCCACGCCTTTGAAGAGACTGGTGTCCTAGACCAGCACCTTGTACATCTTGGCCGCGCTACCTCTATGTATTACTGAATTTTCATTTTACACATTTCTGGTATAATACTCTATGTTTTTGAGAGAAACATATTAGCAGCGGTTGCATTCGAACCCACGCCTCCAATGAGGTTGGTGCCTAAAACCTTAACTTTAGACAGCAGGACCACGGAATTTTCGTTTTACCCATTTTTGGTATCCTACTCTATGTTTGTGAGAAAAACATATTAGAAGCGGCGGATACGAACCCACTCTTCCGAAGATACCGGAAACTTAAATCAGAGCCTTGGACCGCTTGGCCGCGCTATTTCTATGTATTGCTGAATACTTGTATTAGATATTTCTGGTAATCTACTCTATGTTTGTGAGAAAAACATACTGGTAGCGGTGGGGTTCGAACCTACGCCTCCGAAGAGATTGGTGCCTAAAACCAGCGCCTTAGACCGCTCGGCCACCTCACCTCCACGTGTCAAAGAATTTTCGTGTTACATATCTCTAGTATTCTACTCTATGTTTGGGAGAAAGACATACTGGCAGCGGTGGGATTCGAACCCACGCCTCCGAAGAGATTGGTGCCTAAAACCACCGCCTTAGACCGCTCGGCTACCTCACCTCCACGTGTCAATGAATTTTCGTGTTACATATCTCTAGTATTCTACTCTATGTTTGGGAGAAGGAAATACTGGCAGCGGTGGGATTCGAACCCACGCCTCCAAAGAGATTGGTGCCTAGAAACAGCACCTTAGACCGCTCGTCCACCTCACCTCCATGTGTCAATGAATTTTCGTCATACATATCTCTAGTATTCTACTCTATGTTTGGGAGAAAAGCATACTGGCAGCGGTGGGGTTCGAACCCACGCCTCCGAAGAAATTGGTGCCTAGAACCAGCACCTTAGACCGCTCGGCCACGCTACCTCCATGTGTCATTGAATTTTCGTGTTACATATCTCGGGTATTCTACTCTATGTTTGTGAGAAAAACATACTGGCAGCGGTGGGATTCGAACCCACGCCTCCGAAGAGATTGGTACCTAAACCCAGCGTCTTAAACCGCTCGGCCACCTCACCTCCATGTGTCAATGAATTTTCGTGTTACATATCTCTAGTATTATACTCTATGTTTGGGAGAAAAACATACTGGCAGCGGTGGGATTCGAACCCACGCCTCTGAAAAGACTGGTGCCTTAAACCAGCGCCTTAGACCGCTCGGCCACTCTACCTCCATATGTCTTTTTATTTTCGTGTTACATATCTCCAGTATTCTATCCTATGTTTGTAAGAAAAACATATTGGCAGCATTGGGATTCGAACCCACGCCTCCGAGAGGACTGGTTCCTTAAACCAGCGCCTTAGACTGCTCAGCCACGCATGTGTCGTTGAATTTTCGTGTTATATATCTCTAGTATTCTACTCTATGTTTGGAAGAAAAACACACTGTTAGCGGTGGGATTCGGTTCCACGCCAACGAAGAGATTGGTGCCTAAAACCAGCGCCTTAGACCTCTCGGCCACGCTACCGCCATGTGCCGTTGAATTTTCGTGCTATATATATAGAGTATTCTACTCTATGTTTGAGAGAAAAATACATTGGTAGCGGTGGGATTCGCTTCCACGCCTCCGAAGAGATTGGTGTCTAATACTAGCGCCTTAGACCGCTCGGCCACGCTACCTCCATGTGTCGTTGAATTTTCGTGCTACATATCTCTAGTATTCTACTCTATGTTTGGAAGAAAAACACACTGGTAGCGGTTGGATTCGGTTTCACTCCAACGAAGATAGTGGTGCCTTAAACCAGCACTTTATACCGCTTGGACATGTTACCTAAGTGCATTGCCGAATTTTTGTTTTACACATTTCTGTTGTTTTACTCTTTGTTTTCTGATAAAAACAAATTAACAGCTTTGGAATTCGAACACACGCCTGCGAAGAGACCGTTCGGCCACCTTTCCTGCATATGTTGCTGAATTTACGTTTTACCCATGGTATTCTACTCTAAGTTTGTGCGAAAAACATATTGGCAGCGTTGGGATCTGAAAACCCACGCCTTTGAAGCGACTGCTCTCCTAGACCAGCGCCTTCTACCGCTGGGCCGCGCTACCTCTATCTATTACTGAATTTTCGTTTTACACATTTCTGGTATAATACTCTATGTTTTTGAGAAAAACATATTGGCAGCGGTTGGATTCGAACCCACGCCTCCTAAGAGATTGGTGCCTAAATTAGCACTTTAGACCGCTGGGGCACCCTACCTACATGTATACCTGAATTTCCGTTTTACCCATTTCTGGTATTCTACACTATATTTGTGACAATAGCATACTGGCAGCGGTGGGATTCGAACCCACGCCTCGAAAAGTCCGTTCGGCCACGCTACCTCCATGTATGCATGATTTTTCATTGTATCCATTTCTGGTATTCTACTCTATGTTTGTGAGAAAAACATAATGGGAGTGGTTGCATTCGAACCCACGCCTCCAGAGAGATTGGTGCCTAAAACTTTAACTTTAGACAGGAGGACCACGGAATTTTCGTTTTACCCATTTTTGGTATCCTACTCTATGTTTGTGAGAAAAACATAATAGAAGCGGCGGATTCGAACCCACTCTTCCGAAGATACCGGAGACTTATATCAGAGCCTTGGACCGCTTGGCCGCGCTACCTCTATGTATTGCTGAATACTTGTATTAGATATTTCTGGTAATCTACTCTATGTTTGTGAGAAAAACATACTGGTAGCGGTGGGATTCCAACCCACGCCTCCGAAAAGACTGGCGTCTTAAACCAGCGCCTTAGAACGCTCGGCCACGCCACCTCCATGTGTCGTTGAAGTTTCGTGTTACATATCCCGTGTATTCTACTCTATGTTTGTAAGAAAAACATACTGGCAGCGGTGGGATTCGAACCCACGCCTCCGAAGAGTTTGCTGCCTAAAACTAGCGCCTTAGACCGCTCGGCCACGCCACCTCCGTGTGTCGTTGAATTTTAGTGTTACATATCTCTAGTATTCTACTCTATGTTTGGGAGAAAAACATACTGGCAGCGATGGGATTCGAACCCACGTCTCCGAAGAGATTGGTGCCTAAAACCAGCGCCTTAGACCGCTCGGCCACGCTACCGCCATGTGTCGTTGAAATTTCGTGTTACATATCTCTAGTATTCTACTCTATGTTTGGGAGAAAAACACACTGGTAGCGGTGGGATTCCGTTCCACGCCAACATAGAGATTGGTGCCTAAAACCAGTGCCTTAGACCGCTCGGCCACGCTACCGCCATGTGTCGTTGAATTTTCGTGTTACATATCTCTAGTATTCTACTCTATGTTTGGGAGAAAAACACATTGGTAGCGGTGGGATTCCGTTCCACGCCAACGAAGAGATTGGTGCCTAAAACCAGCGCCTTAGACCGCTCGGCCACGCTACCACCATGTGTCGTTGAGATTTCGTGTTATATATCTCTAGTATTCTACTCTATGTTTGTGAGAAAAACATACTGGCAGCGGTGGGATTCAGTTCCACGCCAACGAAGAGGTTGGTGCCTAAAACCAGCGCCTTAGACCGCTCGGCCACGCTACCGCCATGTGTCTTTGAAGTTTCGTGTTACATATCCCTAGTATTCTACTCTATGTTTGGGAGAAAAACACACTGGTAGCGGTGGGATTCCGTTCCACGCCAACGAAGAGATTGGTGCCTAAAACCAGTGCCTTAGACCGCTCGGCCACGCTACCGCCATGTGTCGTTGAATTTTCGTGTTATATATCTCTAGTATTCTACTCTATGTTTAGGAGAAAAGCACACTGGCAGCGGTGGGATTTGAACCCACGCCTCCGAAGAGATTGGTGCCTAAAACCAGCGCCTAAGACCGCTCGGCCACGCCACCTACATGTGTCGTTGAATTTTCGTGTTACATATCTCTAGTATTCTACTCTATGTTTGTGAAAAAGCATACCTGCTGCCTTGGGATTCGAACCCACGCCTCCGAAAAGACTGATGCCTTAAACCAGCGCTTAGACCGCTCGGCCACGCTACCTCCATGTGTCATTGAATTTTAGTGTTACATATCTCTTGTATATTACTCTATGTTTGGGAGAAAAACATATTGGCAGAGGTGTGATCAGAACACACGCCTCCGAAGAGATTGGTGCTTACAACCAGCGCTTTACACCGCTTGGCCGCGCTACCTCTATGTATTGCTGAATTTTCGTTTTACACATTTCTGGTATAATACTCTATGTTTTTGAGAAAAACATATTGGCAGAGGTTAGATCCGTACACACGCCTCCGAAGAGATTGTTGCCTAAAACTAGCACTTTAGACCGCTGGGGCACCCTACCTACATGTATACCTGAATTTTCGTTTTACCCATTTCTGATATTCTACACTATATTTGTGAGAATAGCATACTGGCAGCGGTGGGATTTGAACCCACGCCTACGAAAAGTCCGTTCGGCCACGCTACCTCCATGTATGCATGAGTTTTCATTGTATCCATTTCTGGTATTCTATTTTATGTTTGTGAGAAAAAAATATTGGGAGTGGTTGCATTCGAACCCACGCCTCCAAAGAGATTGGTGCCTAAAACCATAACTTTAGACAGGAGTACCACGGAATTTTCGTTTTAACCATTTTTGGTATCCTACTCTATGTTTGTGAGAAAAACATATTGGAAGCGGCGGATTCGAACCCACTCTTCCGAAGATACCGGAGACTTAAATCAGAGCCTTGGACCGCTTGGCCGCGCTACCTCTATGTATTGCTGAATTGTTTTATTAGATATTTCTGGTAATCTACTCTATGTTTGTGAGAAAAACATACTGGCAGCGGTGGGATTCGAACCCACACCTCCGAAAAGACTGGTGCCTTAAACCAGCGCCTTAGACCGCTCCAACACGATACCTCCATGTGTCGTTGAATTTTCGTTTTACATATCTCTAGTATTCTACTCTGTGTGTAGGAGAAAAATATACATGCAGCGGTGGGATTCGAACCCGCGCCTCCGAAAAGACTGGTGGCTAAAACCAGCGTATTAGTCCGCTCGGCCACGCGACCACGACATAGTTCTGAAATTTCGTTTTACACATTCCTGGCATAATAATCTGTGCGTGCGAAAAAAACTTATTGGCCGCGGTGGGATTCGAATCCACACCGACAAACAGACTGGTGCCTTAATCCAGTGCCCTGGACCAGTCGGACACGGTACCTCTATATGCTGTTGAATTTTCGTTTTACCCATTTCCGTATTCCACTCTATGTTTGTGAGGAAAACATATTGGCAGCGGTTGGACTCGTACCCACGCCTATAAAGAGACTTGTGCCTTAAACTAGCGCGTTAAACCGCTCCGCAACGCTACCTTCATGTATTTATGAATTTTCGTTTCACCCATTTCTGGTATTCTACTCTATGTTTGTGAGAAAAACATATTGGCTGCGGTGAGATTCGAACCCACGCCTCGGAAGAAATTGGTGCCTAAAACCAGCGCCTTAGAGCGTTCAGCCTCCATGTGTCATTGAATTTTCGTATTACATATCTCTGGTATTCTACTCTATGTTTGTGAGAAAAACATACTGACAGCGGTGGGATTCGAACCCACGCCTCCGAAAAGACTGGTGCCTTAAACCAGCGCCTTACACCGCTCGGCCACGCTATCTCCATTTGTCGTTGAATTTTCGTGTTACATAAATTTAGTATTTTACTCTATGTTTGGGAGAAAAACACACTGGCAGCGGTGGGATTCGGTTCCACGCCAACGAAGAGATTGGTGGCTTAAACCAGCGCCTTAGACCGCTCGGCCACGCTACCTCCATGTGTCGTTGAATTTTCGAGTTATATATCACTAGTATTCTACTCTATGTTTGGGAGAAAAACATACTGGCAGCGGTGGAATTCGAACCCACGCCTCCGAAAAGACTGGTGGCTTAAACCAGAGACTTAGACCGCTCGGCCACGCTACCTCATTGTGTCGTTGAATTTTCGAGTTATATATCACTAGTATTCTACTCTATGTTTGGGAGAAAAACATACTGGCAGCGGTGGGATTCGAACCCACGCCTCCGAAAAGACTGGTGGCTTAAACCAGCGCCTTAGACCGCTCGGCCACGCTACATCCATGTGTCTTTGAATTTTCGAGTTATATATCACTAGTATTCTACTCTATGTTTGGGAGAAAAACATACTGGCAGCGGTGGGATTCGAACCCACGCCTCCGAAAAGACTGGTGCCTTAAACCAGCGCCTTAGACAGCTCGGCCACGCTACCTCTATGTGTCATTGAATTTTCGTGTTACATATCTCTAGTATTCTACTCTATGTTTAGGAGAAAAGCATACTGGCAGCGGTGGAATTCGAACCCACGCCTCCGAAGAGACTGGTGGCTTAAACCAGCGCCTTAGACCGCTCGGCCACGCTACGACGACGTAATTCTGAAATTTCGTTTTACACATTCCTGGCATAATACTCTGTGCGTGCGAAAAAAACGTATTGGCCGCGGTGGGATTCGAATCCACGCCGACAAGCAGGCTGGTGCCTTAATCCAGTGTCCTGGACCAGTCGGCCGCGGTACCTCTATATGTTGCTGAATTTTAGTTTTACCCATTTCTGTATTCTACTCTATGTTTGTGAAAATAACATATTGGCAGCGGTTGGACTCGTACCGACGCCTATTAAGAGACTTGTGCCTTAAACTAGCGCGTTAAACCGCTCGGCAACGCTACCTCCATGTATTTCTGAATTTACGTTTTACGCATTTCTGGTATTCTACTCTATGTTTGTGAGAAAAACATAGTGGCAGCGGTTGGACTCGAACTCATGCCTACGAAGAGACTTGTGCCTTAAGCTAACGCGTTAAAACGTTCGGCCACGCTACCTCCATGTATTTCTGAATTTTCCTTTTACCCATTTCTGGTATTCTACACTATATTTGTAAGAAAAATATATTGGCGGCGGTAGGATTCGAACCCACGCCTCCGAAGGGACCCCTCGGCCACGCTACCTCCATGTATGCCTGAATTTTCGTTTTACTCATTTCGCCTATGCTACTCCATATTTGTAAGAAAAATACATTGGCGGCGGTAGCATTCGAACCCACAACTACGAAGAGACTTGTGCCTTAAGGTAACGCGTTAAAACTTTGGGCCACGCTACCTCCATGTATTTCTGAATTTTCGTTTTACCCATTTCTGGTATTCTACTCTATGTTTGTGAGAAAAACAAATTGATAGCGTTGAGATACGAACCCACGCCTCCGAAGAGACAGGTACCTTAAAGCAGCGCCTTGGAACGCTCGACCGCGCTACCTCTATGTATTGAAGAGTTTTTGTTTCATATATTTCTAGTATAGTACTCTATGTTTATGAGGAAAACATATTGGTTGCGGTGGGATTCGAACCCACGCCTCCGAAGAGATTGGTGCCTAAAACCAGCGCCTTAGACCGCTCGGCCACGCTACCTCCAGGTGTCATTGAATTTTCGTGTTACATATGTCTAGTATTCTACTCTATGTTTGTGAGAAAAACATACTGGCAGCGGTGGGATTCAAACCCACGCCTCCGAAGAGATTGGTGCCTAAAAGCAACGCCTTAGACAGCCCGGCCACGCTACCTCCATGTGTCGTTTAATTTTCGTGCTACATATCTCTAGTATTCTACTTTATGTTTGGGAGAAAAACACACTGGTAGCGGAGGAATTCGGTTCCACGCCAACGAAGAGAGTGGTGCCTTAAACCAGCACTTTATACCGCTTGGACATGTTACCTTCGTGCATTGCCGAATTCTTGTTTTACACATTTCTGTTGTTCTACTCTTTGTTTTTTGATAAAAACAAATTAACAGCTTTGGAATTCGAACACACGCCTGCGAAGAGACCGTTCGCCCACCTTACCTGCATATAATGCTGAATTTACGTTTTACCCATTTCTGGTATTCTACATATTTTATATTCGTGTTACATATCTCTAGTATTCTACTCTATGTTTGTGAGAAAAACATACTGGCAGCGATGGGATTCGAACCCACGCCTCCGAAGAGACTGGTGCCTTAAACCACCGCCTTAGACCGCTCGGCCACGCTACCTCCATGTGTCATTGAATTTTCGTGTTACATATCTCTAGTATTCTACTGTATGTTTGTGTGGAAAACATACTGGCAGCGGTGGGATTCGAACCCACGCTTCCGAAAAGTCTGGAGCCTTAAATTAAGAGCCTTGGACCGCTTGGCGCGCTACCTCTATGTATTGCTATATTTGCGTTTTACATATTAATGGTATTCTACTCTAAATTGTGAGTAAAACATATTGGGAGCGTCAAGATTCGAACGCACGCCTCCGAAGAAACTACTGCCAAAGCCAGCGTCTTAGACCGCTAGGCTACGCTGCCTGCAAGTATGGTTGAACTTTCTTTTTACACATCTTTGGTATTCTAAGATACGGTTGTGAGAAAAGCATATTGGCAGCGTAGGGATTCGTACCCACCCACATCTCGGAAGAGAGCTCTCGGCTACCCTACCTCCATGTATACTTGAATTTTTGTTGTACCCATTTCTGGTATTCTGTTCTATGTATTTGATAAAAACACATTGGCTACGTTAGTATCCATACCCACGCTTCCGAAGAACATGGTGCCTTAAACCAGCGCCTTAGACCGCGTGGCCACGCTATCTCCATGTGTTCCTGAATTTTCGTTCTACCCATTTCTGGTATTCTACTCTTTGTCAGTGAGAAAAGCATATATGCAGCGGTGGGATAGGAACCCACGCTTTTGAGGAGACTACTGCCTTAAAAACTGCGCTGTTGACTGTTCGGACAATCTACTTCCTTGTATGCCTGAATTGTCGTTTTAGTCATTGCTGGTATTCTACTCTATATTTGTAAGAAAAATATATTGACGGCGGTAGCATTCGAGCACACGTCTCCGAAGGGAACGCTCGGCCACGCTATTTCCATTTATGCCTGAATTGTCGTTGTACTCATTTCTGGTATGCTAGTCTATATTTGTAAGAAAAATATATTGGCGGCGGTAGCATTCGAACCAACGCCTCCGAGGGGACCGCCCGGCCACGCTATTTCCATGTATGCCTGAATTGTCGATATACGCATTTCTGGTATGATACTCTATATTTGCAAGAAAAATATATTGGCGGCGGTAGGATTCGAACCCAAGCATCCGAAGGGACCGCTCGGCCACGCTACCTCCATGTATGCCCGAATTTTCGTTTTAGTCATTTCTCCTATGCTTTTCTATGTTTGTGAGAAAAACACACTGGCAGCGGTGGGATTCAAACCTACGCCTCCGAAAAGACTGGTGCCTAAAAACCAGCGCCATCATTGCTCGGCCACGCTAACTCCATGTGTCTTTGAATTTTCGTGTTACATATCTCTAGTATTCTACTCTATGTTTGTGAGAAAAACATACTGGCAGCGGTGGGATTCAAACCCACGCCTCCGAAGAGATTGGTGCCTAAAAGCAGCGCCTTAGACCGCTCGGCCACGCTACCTCTAAGTGTCGTTGAATTTTCGTGTTACATATCTCTAGTATTCTACTTTATGTTTGGGAGAAAACCACGCTGGTAGCGGTGCGATTCGGTTCCACGCCAACGAAGAGAGTGGTGCCTTAAACCAGCACTTTATACCTCTTGGACATGTTACCTTCGTGCATTGCCGAATTCTTGTTTTACACATTTCTGTTGTTCTACTCTTTGTTTTTTGATAAAAACAAATTAACAGCTTTGGAATTCGAACACACGCCTGTGAAGAGACCGTTCGACCACCTTACCTGCATATGTTGCTCAATTTACGTTTTACCCATTTCTGGTATTCTACTCTAAGTTTGTGCGAAAAACATATTGGCAGCGTTGGGATCCGAACCCACGCCTTTGAAGAGACTGGTGTCCTAAACCAGCGCCTTGTACCGCTTGGCCGCGCTACCTTTATTTATTGCTGAATTTTCGTTTTACAAATTTCTGGTATAATACTCTATGTTTCTGAGAAAAACATACTGGCAGCGGTGGGATTCGAACCCACGCCTCCGAAGAGATTGGTGCCTAAAACCAGCGCCTTAGACCGTCGGCCACGCTACCTCCATGTGTCCTTGAATTTTCGTGTTACATATCTCTAGTATTCTACTCTATGTTTGTGAGAAAAACATACTGGCAGCGGTGGGATTCGAACCCACTGTTCCGAAGATACCGGAGACTTAAATCAGAACCTTGGACTGCTTGGCCGCGCTACCTCTATGTATTGGTGAATTCTTGTATTAGATATTTCTGGCAATCTACTCTATGTTTGTGAGAAAAACATACTGGCAGGGGTGGGATTCGAACCCACACCACCGAAAAGACTGGTGCCTTAAACCAGCGCCTTAGACCGCTCGGCCACGCTACCTCCGTGAGTCGTTGAATTTTCGGGTTACATATCTCTAGTATTCTACTCTATGTTTGTAGAAAAACATACTTGCAGCGGTGGGATTGGAACCCACGCCACAGAAGAGACTGGTGCCTAAAACCAGCGCCTTATACCGCTCGGCCACGATACCTCCATGTTTCGGTGAATTTTCGTGTTACCTATCTATGGTATTCTACTCCATGTTTGTGAGAAAAACATACTGGCAGCGGTGGGATTCGAAACCACGACTCGGAAGAGTCTGGAGCCTTAAATCAGAGCCTTGTACCGCTTGGCGCGCTACCTCTATGTGTTGCTATATTTTCGTTTTACATATTTTAGGTATTCTACCCTAAATTGTGAGTAAAACACATTGGCTGCGTCGGGATTCGAACGCACGCCTCCGAAGAAACTACTGCCAAAGCCAGCGTCTTAGACCGCTAGCCACCCTGCCTCCATGTAGTGTTGAACTTTCGTTTTACACATCTTTGGTATTCTAAGATATGTTTGTGAAAAAAGGATATTGGCAGCGTAGGGATTCGAACCCACCCACATCTCCGAAGAGAGCTCTCGGCTAACCTACCTCCATGTATACTTGAATTTTCGTTGTACCCATTTCTGGTATTCTGTTCTATGTATTTGATAAAAACACATTGCCTACTTTGGTATCCATACCCACGCTTCCGAAGAACATGGTGCCTTAAACCAGCGCCTTAGACCGCTTGGCTACGCTATTTCCATGTATTCCTGCATTTTCGTTCTACCCATTTCTGGTATTCTACCCTTTGTCAGTGAGAAAAACGTATATGCAGCGGTGGGATAGGAACCCACGCTTTTGAGGAGACTACTGCCTTAAAAACTGCGCTGTTGACTGTTCGGTCAAGCTACCTCCATGTATGCCTGAATTGTCGTTTCAGTCATTTCTGGTAATTTACTCTATATTTGTAAGAAAAATATATTGACGGCGGTAGGATTCGAACCCACGTCTCTGAAGGGACCGCTCGGCCACGCTATTTCCATTTATTCCAGAATTATCGTTATACTCATTTCTGGTATGCTACTCTATATTTGTAACAAAAATATATGGACGGTGGTAGGATTCGAACCAACGCCTCCGAGGGGACCGCCCGGCCACGCTAATTCCATGTATGCCTGAATTGTCTTTATACTCATTTCTGGTATGCTACTCTATATTTGCAAGAAAAATATATTGGCGGCGGTAGGATTCGAACCCACGTTTCTGAAGGGACCGCTTGGCCACGCTATTTCCATGTATGCCTGAAATGTCGTTATACTCATTTCTGGTATGCTACTCTATATTTGCAAGAAAAATATATTGGCGGCGGTAGGATTCGAACCCAAGCCTTCGAAGGGACCGCTCGGCCACGCTACCTCCATGTATGCCTGAATTTTCGTTTTATTTATTTCGCCTATGGTATTCTATGTTTGTGAGAAAAACATACTGGCAGCGGTGGGATTCGAACCTACGCTTCCGAAAAGACTAGTGCCTTAAACCAGCGCCTTAGAACGCTCGGCCACGATACCTCCATGTGTGGTTGGATTTTCGTGTTACATATCTCTAGTATTCTACTCTATGTTGGGGAGAAAACATACTGAGAGCGGTGGGACTCGAACCCAAGCCTCCGTTGAGATTGGAGCCTAACACAAGCGCCTTAAACCACTCGGCCACGCTAACTCCATGTGTTGGTGAATTTTCGTGTTACATATTGCTAGTATTCTACTCTATGTTTGGGAGAAAAAAAATACTGGCAGCGGAGGGAATCGAACCCACTGTTCCGAAGATACCGGAGACTTAAATTAGAGCCTTGGACTGCTTGGCCGCGCTACCTCTATGTATTGGTGAATTCTTGTATTAGATATTTCTGGCAATCTACTCTATGTTTGTGAGAAAAACATACTTGCAGCGGTGGGATTGGAACCCACGCCTCCGAAGACACTGGTGCTTTAGACCAGCGCCTTAGACCGCTCGGCAACGCTACCTCCATTATTCGTTGAATTTTCGTGTTACATATCTATGGTATTCAACTCTATGTTTGGGAGAAAAACATACTGAGAGCGGTGGGATTCGAACCCAAGTTTCCGAAGAGATTGGTGCCTAACACCAGCGCCTTAAACCCCTCGGCCACGCTATCTCCATGTGCCGTTGAATTTTCGTGTTACATATCGATAGTATTCTCTCTACGTTTGGGAGAAAAACATACTGGCAGGGGTGGGATTCGAACCCACGCCTCCGAATAGATTGGTGCCTAAAACCAGCGCCTTAGACCCCTCGGCCACGCTATCTCCATGTGTCGTTGAATTTACGTGTTACATATCTCTAGTATTCTACTCTATGTTTGGGAGAAAAACACACTGGTAGCGGTGGGATTCGGTTTCACGCCAACGAAGAGAGTGGTGCCTTAAACCAGCACTTTATACCTCTTGGACATGTTACCTTCGTGCATTGCCGAATTTTTGTTTTACACATTTCTGTTGTTCTACTCTTTGTTTTTTGATAAAAACAAATTAACAGCTTTGGAATTCGAACACACGCCTGCGAAGAGACCGTTCGGCCACCTTTCCTGCAAATATTGCTGAATTTACGTTTTACACATTTCAGTTATTCTACTCTAAGTTTGTGCGAAAAACATATTGGCAGAGTTGGGATCCCAACCCACGCCTTTGAAGAGACTGGTGTCCTGAACCAGCGCCTTGTACCGCTTGGTCGCGCTACCTCTATCTATTGCTGAATTTTCGTTTTACACATTTCTGGTATAATACTCTATCTTTGTGAGAAAAACATATTGGCAGCTGTTGGATCCGATCCCACGCCTTTGATGAGACTGGTGTCCTAAACCAGCGCCTTGTACCGCTTAGCCGCGCTACCTCTATCTATTGCTGAATTTTCGTTTTACAAATTTGTGGTATAATACTCTATGTTTGTGAGAAAAACATACTGGCAGCGGTGGGATTCGAACCAACGCCTCCGAAGAAATTGGTGCCTAAAACCAGCGCCTTAGTCTGCTCGGCCACGCTACCTCCATGTGTCGTTGAATTTTCGTGTTACATATCTCTAGTATTCTACTCTATGTTTGTGAGAAAAACATACTGGCAGCGGTGGGATTCGAACCCACTGTTCCGTAGATACCGGAGACTTAAATCAGAGCCTTAGACTGCTTGGCCGCGCTACCTCTATGTATTGGTGAGTTCTTGTATTAGATATATCTGCCAATCTACTCTATGTTTGTGAGAAAAGCATACTGGCAGCGGTGGGATTCGAACCCACGCCACCGAAAGGACTGGTGCCTTAAACCAGCGCCTTAGACAACTCGGCCAAGATACCTGCATGTTTCGGTGAATTTTCGTGTTACATATCTATGGTATTCTACTCTATGTTTGTGAGAAAAACATACTGGCAGCGGTGGGATTCGATACCACGACTCAGAAGAGTCTGGAGCCTTAAATCAGAGCCTTGGACCGCTTGGCGCGCTACCTCTATGTGTTGCTATGTTTTCGTTTTACATATTTTAGGTATTCTACCTTAAATTGTGAGTAAAACATATTGGCTGCGTCGGGATTCGAACGCACGCCTCCGAAGAAACTACTGCCAAAGCCAGCGTCTTAGAACGCTAGCCACCCTGCCTCCATGTATTGTTGAACTTTCGTTTTACACATCTTTGGTATTCTAAGATATGTTTGTGAATAAGGCATATTGGCAGCGTAGGGATTCGAACCCACCCACATCTCCGAAGAGAGCTCTCGGCTAACCTACCTCCATGTATACTTGAATTTTCGTTGTACCCATTTCTGGTATTCTGTTCTACGTTTTTGATAAAAACACATTGGCTACGTTGGTATCCATACCCACGCTTCAGAAGCGCATGGTGCCTTAAACCAGCGCCTTAGACCGCTTGGCCACTCTACGTCCATGTGTTAATGATTTTTGTTGTACCCATTTCTGGTATTCTGTTCTATGTTTTTGGTAAAAACACATTGGCTACGTTGGTATCCATACCAAGGCTTCCGAAAACCATGGTGCCTTAAACCAGCGCCTTAGACCGCTTGGCCACGCTATCTCCATGTACTCCTGAATTTGCGTTCTACCCATTTCTGGTATTCTACTCTTTGTCAGTGAGAAAAGCATATATGCAGCGGTGGGATAGGAACCCACGCTTTTGAGGAGACTACTGCCTTAAAAACTGCGCTGTTGACTGTTCGGTCAAGCTACCTCCATGTATGCCTGAATTGTCGTTTCAGTCATTTCTGGTAATTTACTCTATATTTGTAAGAAAAATATATTGACGGCGGTAGGATTCGAACCCACGTCTCTGAAGGGACCGCTCGGCCACGCTATTTCCATTTATTCCAGAATTATCGTTATACTCATTTCTGGTATGCTACTCTATATTTGTAACAAAAATATATGGACGGTGGTAGGATTCGAACCAACGCCTCCGAGGGGACCGCCCGGCCACGCTAATTCCATGTATGCCTGAATTGTCTTTATACTCATTTCTGGTATGCTACTCTATATTTGCAAGAAAAATATATTGGCGGCGGTAGGATTCGAACCCACGTTTCTGAAGGGACCGCTTGGCCACGCTATTTCCATGTATGCCTGAAATGTCGTTATACTCATTTCTGGTATGCTACTCTATATTTGCAAGAAAAATATATTGGCGGCGGTAGGATTCGAACCCAAGCCTTCGAAGGGACCGCTCGGCCACGCTACCTCCATGTATGCCTGAATTTTCGTTTTATTTATTTCGCCTATGGTATTCTATGTTTGTGAGAAAAACATACTGGCAGCGGTGGGATTCGAACCTACGCTTCCGAAAAGACTAGTGCCTTAAACCAGCGCCTTAGAACGCTCGGCCACGATACCTCCATGTGTGGTTGGATTTTCGTGTTACATATCTCTAGTATTCTACTCTATGTTGGGGAGAAAACATACTGAGAGCGGTGGGACTCGAACCCAAGCCTCCGTTGAGATTGGAGCCTAACACAAGCGCCTTAAACCACTCGGCCACGCTAACTCCATGTGTTGGTGAATTTTCGTGTTACATATTGCTAGTATTCTACTCTATGTTTGGGAGAAAAAAAATACTGGCAGCGGAGGGATTCGAACCCACTGTTCCGAAGATACCGGAGACTTAAATTAGAGCCTTGGACTGCTTGGCCGCGCTACCTCTATGTATTGGTGAATTCTTGTATTAGATATTTCTGGCAATCTACTCTATGTTTGTGAGAAAAACATACTTGCAGCGGTGGGATTGGAACCCACGCCTCCGAAGACACTGGTGCTTTAGACCAGCGCCTTAGACCGCTCGGCAACGCTACCTCCATTATTCGTTGAATTTTCGTGTTACATATCTATGGTATTCAACTCTATGTTTGGGAGAAAAACATACTGAGAGCGGTGGGATTCGAACCCAAGTTTCCGAAGAGATTGGTGCCTAACACCAGCGCCTTAAACCCCTCGGCCACGCTATCTCCATGTGCCGTTGAATTTTCGTGTTACATATCGATAGTATTCTCTCTACGTTTGGGAGAAAAACATACTGGCAGGGGTGGGATTCGAACCCACGCCTCCGAATAGATTGGTGCCTAAAACCAGCGCCTTAGACCCCTCGGCCACGCTATCTCCATGTGTCGTTGAATTTACGTGTTACATATCTCTAGTATTCTACTCTATGTTTGGGAGAAAAACACACTGGTAGCGGTGGGATTCGGTTTCACGCCAACGAAGAGAGTGGTGCCTTAAACCAGCACTTTATACCTCTTGGACATGTTACCTTCGTGCATTGCCGAATTTTTGTTTTACACATTTCTGTTGTTCTACTCTTTGTTTTTTGATAAAAACAAATTAACAGCTTTGGAATTCGAACACACGCCTGCGAAGAGACCGTTCGGCCACCTTTCCTGCAAATATTGCTGAATTTACGTTTTACACATTTCAGTTATTCTACTCTAAGTTTGTGCGAAAAACATATTGGCAGAGTTGGGATCCCAACCCACGCCTTTGAAGAGACTGGTGTCCTGAACCAGCGCCTTGTACCGCTTGGTCGCGCTACCTCTATCTATTGCTGAATTTTCGTTTTACACATTTCTGGTATAATACTCTATCTTTGTGAGAAAAACATATTGGCAGCTGTTGGATCCGATCCCACGCCTTTGATGAGACTGGTGTCCTAAACCAGCGCCTTGTACCGCTTAGCCGCGCTACCTCTATCTATTGCTGAATTTTCGTTTTACAAATTTGTGGTATAATACTCTATGTTTGTGAGAAAAACATACTGGCAGCGGTGGGATTCGAACCAACGCCTCCGAAGAAATTGGTGCCTAAAACCAGCGCCTTAGTCTGCTCGGCCACGCTACCTCCATGTGTCGTTGAATTTTCGTGTTACATATCTCTAGTATTCTACTCTATGTTTGTGAGAAAAACATACTGGCAGCGGTGGGATTCGAACCCACTGTTCCGTAGATACCGGAGACTTAAATCAGAGCCTTAGACTGCTTGGCCGCGCTACCTCTATGTATTGGTGAGTTCTTGTATTAGATATATCTGCCAATCTACTCTATGTTTGTGAGAAAAGCATACTGGCAGCGGTGGGATTCGAACCCACGCCACCGAAAGGACTGGTGCCTTAAACCAGCGCCTTAGACAACTCGGCCAAGATACCTGCATGTTTCGGTGAATTTTCGTGTTACATATCTATGGTATTCTACTCTATGTTTGTGAGAAAAACATACTGGCAGCGGTGGGATTCGATACCACGACTCAGAAGAGTCTGGAGCCTTAAATCAGAGCCTTGGACCGCTTGGCGCGCTACCTCTATGTGTTGCTATGTTTTCGTTTTACATATTTTAGGTATTCTACCTTAAATTGTGAGTAAAACATATTGGCTGCGTCGGGATTCGAACGCACGCCTCCGAAGAAACTACTGCCAAAGCCAGCGTCTTAGAACGCTAGCCACCCTGCCTCCATGTATTGTTGAACTTTCGTTTTACACATCTTTGGTATTCTAAGATATGTTTGTGAATAAGGCATATTGGCAGCGTAGGGATTCGAACCCACCCACATCTCCGAAGAGAGCTCTCGGCTAACCTACCTCCATGTATACTTGAATTTTCGTTGTACCCATTTCTGGTATTCTGTTCTACGTTTTTGATAAAAACACATTGGCTACGTTGGTATCCATACCCACGCTTCAGAAGCGCATGGTGCCTTAAACCAGCGCCTTAGACCGCTTGGCCACTCTACGTCCATGTGTTAATGATTTTTGTTGTACCCATTTCTGGTATTCTGTTCTATGTTTTTGGTAAAAACACATTGGCTACGTTGGTATCCATACCAAGGCTTCCGAAAACCATGGTGCCTTAAACCAGCGCCTTAGACCGCTTGGCCACGCTATCTCCATGTACTCCTGAATTTGCGTTCTACCCATTTCTGGTATTCTACTCTTTGTCAGTGAGAAAAGCATATATGCAGCGGTGGGATAGGAACCCACGCTTTTGAGGAGACTACTGCCTTAAAAACTGCGCTGTTGACTGTTCGGCCAAGTTACTTCCATGTATGCCTGAATTGTCGTTTTAGTCATTTCTGGTATTCTACTCTATATTTGTAAGAAAAATATATTGGCGGTGGTAGGATTCGAACCCACGTCTCCGAAGGGACCGCTCGGCCACGCTATTTCCATTTATGTCTGAATTATCGTTATACTCATTTCTGGTTGCTACTCTATATTTGTAAGAAAAATATATTGGCGGCGGTAGGATTCGAACCAACGCCTCCGAGGGGACTGCCCGGCCACGCTATTTCCATGTATGCCTGAATTGTCGTTATACTCATTTATGGTATGCTACTCTATATTTGCAAGAAAAATATATTGGCGGCGGTAGGATTCAAAACCAAACCTTCGAAGGGACCGCTCGGCCACGCTACCTCCATGTATGTCTGAATTTTCGTTTTAATTATTTCTCCTATGCTATTCTATGTTTGTGAGAAAAACATACTGGCAGCGGTGGGATTCGAACCTACGCCTCCGAAAAGACTGGTGCTTTAAACCAGCGCCTTAGAACGCTCGGCCACGATACCTCCATGTGTGGCTGGATTTTCGTGTTACATATCTCTAGTATTCTACTCTATGTTGGGGAGAAAACATACTGAGAGAGTTGGGACTCGAACCCAAGCCTCCGTTGAGATTGGTACCTAACACGAGCGCCTTAAACCACTCGGCCACGCTAACTCCATGTGTCGGTGAATTTTCGTGTTACATATTGCTAGTATTCTACTCTATGTTTGGGAGAAAAAAATACTGGCAGCGGAGGGATTCGAACCCACTGTTCCGAAGATACCGGAGATTTAAATCAGAGCCTTGGACTGCTAGGCCGCGCTACCTCTATGTATTGGTGAATTCTTGTATTAGATATTTCTGGCAATCTACTCCATGTTTATGAGAAAAGCATACTGGCAGCGGTGGGATTCGAACCCACACCACCGAAAAGACTGGTGCCTTAAACCAGCGCCTTAGACCGCGCGGCCACGCTACCTCCATTTGTCGTTGAATTTTCGGGTTACATATCTCTAGTATTCTACTCTATGTTTGTGAGAAAAACATACTTGCAGCGGTGGGATTGGAACCCAAGACTCCGAAGACACTGGTGCTTTAGACCAGCGCCTTAGACCGCTCGGCAACGCTACCTCCATGTTACGTTGAATTTTAGTGTTACATATCTATTGTATTCAACTCTATGTTTGGGAGAAAAACATACTGAGAGCGGTGGGATTCGGTTCCTAGCCAACGATGTGAGTGGTGCCTTAAACCAGCACTTTATACCGCTTGGACATGTTACCTTCGTGCGTTGCGGAATTTTTGTTTTACACAATTCTGTTGTTCTACTCTTTGTTTTTTGATAAAACAAATTAACAGCTTTGGAATTCGAACACACGCCTGCGAAGAGACCGTTCGGCCACCTTACCTGCATATATTGCTGAATTTACGTTTTACACATTTCAGTTATTCTACTCTAAGTTTGTGAGAAAAACATATTGGCAGAGTTGGGATCCGAACCCACGCCTTTGAAGAGACTTGTGCCTTATACCGCTCGTACACTCTACCTCAAAGTACTGCTCAATCTCTAGTATTCTACTCTATGTTTGGGAACAAAACACATTGGCAGCGGTGGAATTCGAACCCACGCCTCCGAAGAGATTGGTGCCTAAAACCAGCGCCTTAGACTGCTCGGCCACGCTACCTCCATGTGTCGTTGAATTTTCGTATTACATATCTCTGGTATTCTACTCTATGTTTGTGAGAAAAACATACTGGCAGCGGTGGGATTCGAACCCACTCTACCGAAAAGACTGGTGCCTTAAACCAGCGCCTTGTACCGCTTGGCCGCGCTACCTCTATGTTTTGCTTACTTTTCATTTTACACATTTCTGGTATAATACTCTATGTTTGTGAGAAAAACGTATTGGCAGCGGTTGAATCTAAACTCACGCCTTTGAAAAGACTGGTACCTTAGACCGCTCGTACACTCTACCTCAAAGTACTGCTCTATCTCTAGTATTCTACTCTATGTTTGGGAACAAAACACACTGGCAGCGGTGGAATTCGGACCCACGCCTCCGAAGAGATTGGTGCCCAAAACCAGCGTCTTAGACCGCTCAGCCACGCTACCTCCATGTGTCGTTGAATTTTGGTGTTACATATCTCCAATATAATACTCTATGTCTGTGAGAAAAACATAGTGGCAGCGGTGGGATTCGAACCCACGCCTCCGAAGAGACTGATGCCTTAAACCAGCGCCTTAGACCGCTCGGCCACGCTACCTCCATGTTTCCTTGAATTTTCGTGTTACATATCTATGGTATTCTACTCTATGTTTGTGAGAAAAACATACTGGCAGCGGTGGGATTCGAATCCACGCCTCCGAAGAGTCTGGAGCCTTAAATCAGAGCCTTGGACCGCTTGGCGCGCTAGCTCTATGTATTGCTATATTTTCGTTTTATATATTTTTAGTATTCTACTCTAAATTGTGAGTAAAACATATTGGGAGCGTCGGGATTCGAACGTACGCCTCCGAAGAAATTGCTGCATAAACAAGCATATTAGACCGCTAGGCCACGCTGCCTACATGTATTGTTGAACTTTCGTTTTACACATCCTTGGTATTCTAAGATATGTTTGTGAGAAAAGCATATTGGCAGCGTAGGGATTCGAACCCACCCACATCTCCGAAGACACCTCTCGGCTACCCTACCTCCATGTATACTTGAATTTTCGTTGTATCCATTTCTGGTATTCTGTTCTATGTTTTTGATAAAAACACATTGGCTACGTTGGTATACATACCCACGCTTCAGAAGAACATGGTGCCTTAAACCAGCGCCTTAGACCGCTTGGCCACGCTATCTCCATGTATTCCTGAATTTTCGTTCTACACATTTCTGGTATTCCACTCTTTGTCAGTGAGAAAAGTATATATGCAGCGGTGGGATAGGAACCCACGCTTTTGTGGAGACTACTGCCTTAAAAACTGCGTTGTTGACTGTTCGGCCAAGCTACTTCCATGCATGCCTGAATTGTCGTTTTAGCCATTTCTGGTATTCTACTCTACATTTGTAAGAAAAATATATTGGCGGCGGTAGATTCGAACCCACGTCTCCAAAGGGACCGCTCGGCCACGCTATTTCCATTTATTCCTGAATTATCGTTATACTCATTTCTGGTATCCTACTCTATATTTGTAAGAAAAATATATTGGCGGCGGTAGGATTCGAACCCACAACTCGGAAGAGACTGATGCGTTAAACCAGCGCCTTAAACCGCTCGGCCACGCTACCTCCATGTTTCGTTGAATTTTCGTGCTACATATCTATGGTATTCTACTCTGTTTGTGAGAAAAACATACTGGCAGCGGTGGGATTCGAACCCACAACTCGGAAGAGTCTGGAGCCTTAAATCAGAGCCTTGGACCGCTTGTCGAGCTACCTCTATGTATTGCTATATTTTGGTTTTACATATTTATGGTACTCTACCCTTAATTGTGAGTAAATTATATTGGCAACGTCGGGATTCGAACGCAAGCCTGCGAAGAAACTACTGCCAAAGCCAGCGTCTTAGACTACTAGGCCACGCTGCCTCCATGTATTGTTGAACTTTCGTTTTACACATCTTTGGTATTCTAAGATATGTTTGTGAAAAAAGCATATTGGCAGCGTAGGGATTCGAACCCACCCACATCTCCGAAGAGAGCTCTCGGCTAACCTACCTCCATGTATACTTGAATTTTCGTTGTACCCATTTCTGGTATTCTGTTCTACGTTTTTGATAAAAACACATTGGCTACGTTGGTATCCATACCCACGCTTCAGAAGCGCATGGTGCCTTAAACCAGCGCCTTAGACCGCTTGGCCACTCTACGTCCATGTGTTAATGATTTTTGTTGTACCCATTTCTGGTATTCTGTTCTATGTTTTTGATAAAAACACATTGGCTACGTTGGTATCAATACCAAGGCTTCCGAAAACCATGGTGCCTTAAACCAGCGCCTTAGACCGCTTGGCCACGCTATCTCCATGTACTCCTGAATTTGCGTTCTACCCATTTCTGGTATTCTACTCTTTGTCAGTGAGAAAAGCATATATGCAGCGGTGGGATAGGAACCCACGCTTTTGAGGAGACTACTGCCTTAAAAACTGCGCTGTTGACTGTTCGGCCAAGTTACTTCCATGTATGCCTGAATTGTCGTTTTAGTCATTTCTGGTATTCTACTCTATATTTGTAAGAAAAATATATTGGCGGTGGTAGGATTCGAACCCACGTCTCCGAAGGGACCGCTCGGCCACGCTATTTCCATTTATGCCTGAATTATCGTTATACTCATTTCTGGTTGCTACTCTATATTTGTAAGAAAAATATATTGGCGGCGGTAGGATTCGAACCAACGCCTCCGAGGGGACTGCCCGGCCACGCTATTTCCATGTATGCCTGAATTGTCGTTATACTCATTTATGGTATGCTACTCTATATTTGCAAGAAAAATATATTGGCGGCGGTAGGATTCAAAACCAAACCTTCGAAGGGACCGCTCGGCCACGCTACCTCCATGTATGTCTGAATTTTCGTTTTAATTATTTCTCCTATGCTATTCTATGTTTGTGAGAAAAACATACTGGCAGCGGTGGGATTCGAACCTACGCCTCCGAAAAGACTGGTGCTTTAAACCAGCGCCTTAGAACGCTCGGCCACGATACCTCCATGTGTGGCTGGATTTTCGTGTTACATATCTCTAGTATTCTACTCTATGTTGGGGAGAAAACATACTGAGAGAGTTGGGACTCGAACCCAAGCCTCCGTTGAGATTGGTACCTAACACGAGCGCCTTAAACCACTCGGCCACGCTAACTCCATGTGTCGGTGAATTTTCGTGTTACATATTGCTAGTATTCTACTCTATGTTTGGGAGAAAAAAATACTCGCAGCGGAGGGATTCGAACCCACTGTTCCGAAGATACCGGAGATATAAATCAGAGCCTTGGACTGCTAGGCCGCGCTACCTCTATGTATTGGTGAATTCTTGTATTAGATATTTCTGGCAATCTACTCCATGTTTATGAGAAAAGCATACTGGCAGCGGTGGGATTAGAACCCACACCACCGAAAAGACTGGTGCCTTAAACCAGCGCCTTAGACCGCGCGGCCACGCTACCTCCATTTGTCGTTGAATTTTCGGGTTACATATCTCTAGTATTCTACTCTATGTTTGTGAGAAAAACATACTTGCAGCGGTGGGATTGGAACCCAAGACTCCGAAGACACTGGTGCTTTAGACCAGCGCCTTAGACCGCTCGGCAACGCTACCTCCATGTTACGTTGAATTTTAGTGTTACATATCTATTGTATTCAACTCTATGTTTGGGAGAAAAACATACTGAGAGCGGTGGGATTCGGTTCCTAGCCAACGATGTGAGTGGTGCCTTAAACCAGCACTTTATACCGCTTGGACATGTTACCTTCGTGCGTTGCGGAATTTTTGTTTTACACAATTCTGTTGTTCTACTCTTTGTTTTTTGATAAAACAAATTAACAGCTTTGGAATTCGTACACACGCCTGCGAAGAGACCGTTCGGCCACCTTACCTGCATATATTGCTGAATTTACGTTTTACACATTTCAGTTATTCTACTCTAAGTTTGTGAGAAAAACATATTGGCAGAGTTGGGATCCGAACCCACGCCTTTGAAGAGACTTGTGCCTTATACCGCTCGTACACTCTACCTCAAAGTACTGCTCAATCTCTAGTATTCTACTCTATGTTTGGGAACAAAACACATTGGCAGCGGTGGAATTCGAACCCACGCCTCCGAAGAGATTGGTGCCTAAAACCAGCGCCTTAGACTGCTCGGCCACGCTACCTCCATGTGTCGTTGAATTTTCGTATTACATTGCTCTGGTATTCTGCTCTATGTTTGTGAGAAAAACATACTGGCAGCGGTGGGATTCGAACCCACTCTACCGAAAAGACTGGTGCCTTAAACCAGCGCCTTGTACCGCTTGGCCGCGCTACCTCTATGTTTTGCTTACTTTTCATTTTACACATTTCTGGTATAATACTCTATGTTTGTGAGAAAAACGTATTGGCAGCGGTTGAATCTAAACTCACGCCTTTGAAAAGACTGGTACCTTAGACCGCTCGTACACTCTACCTCAAAGTACTGCTCTATCTCTAGTATTCTATTCTATGTTTGGGAACAAAACACACTGGCAGCGGTGGAATTCGGACCCACGCCTCCGAAGAGATTGGTGCCCAAAACCAGCGTCTTAGACCGCTCAGCCACGCTACCTCCATGTGTCGTTGAATTTTGGTGTTACATATCTCCAATATAATACTCTATGTCTGTGAGAAAAACATAGTGGCAGCGGTGGGATTCGAACCCACGCCTCCGAAGAGACTGATGCCTTAAACCAGCGCCTTAGACCGCTCGGCCACGCTACCTCCATGTTTCCTTGAATTTTCGTGTTACATATCTATGGTATTCTACTCTATGTTTGTGAGAAAAACATACTGGCAGCGGTGGGATTCGAATCCACGCCTCCGAAGAGTCTGGAGCCTTAAATCAGAGCCTTGGACCGCTTGGCGCGCTAGCTCTATGTATTGCTATATTTTCGTTTTATATATTTTTAGTATTCTACTCTAAATTGTGAGTAAAACATATTGGGAGCGTCGGGATTCGAACGTACGCCTCCGAAGAAATTGCTGCATAAACAAGCATATTAGACCGCTAGGCCACGCTGCCTACATGTATTGTTGAACTTTCGTTTTACACATCCTTGGTATTCTAAGATATGTTTGTGAGAAAAGCATATTGGCAGCGTAGGGATTCGAACCCACCCACATCTCCGAAGACACCTCTCGGCTACCCTACCTCCATGTATACTTGAATTTTCGTTGTATCCATTTCTGGTATTCTGTTCTATGTTTTTGATAAAAACACATTGGCTACGTTGGTATACATACCCACGCTTCAGAAGAACATGGTGCCTTAAACCAGCGCCTTAGACCGCTTGGCCACGCTATCTCCATGTATTCCTGAATTTTCGTTCTACCCATTTCTGGTATTCCACTCTTTGTCAGTGAGAAAAGCATATATGCAGCGGTGGGATAGGAACCCACGCTTTTGTGGAGACTACTGCCTTAAAAACTGCGTTGTTGACTGTTCGGCCAAGCTACTTCCATGCATGCCTGAATTGTCGTTTTAGTCATTTCTGGTATTCTACTCTACATTTGTAAGAAAAATATATTGGCGGCGGTAGATTCGAACCCACGTCTCCGAAGGGACCGCTCGGCCACGCTATTTCCATTTATTCCTGAATTATCGTTATACTCATTTCTGGTATCCTACTCTATATTTGTAAGAAAAATATATTGGCGGCGGTAGGATTCGAACCCAAGCCTCCGAAGAAATTGGTGCCTAAAACCAGCGCCATAGACCGATCGGCCACGCTACCTCCATGTGTGGTTGAATTTTCGCGTTACATATCTCTAGTATTCTACTCTATGTTTGCAAGAAAAACACACTGGCAGCGGTGGTATTCGAACCCACGCTTCCTAAGAGATTGGTGCTTTAAACCAGCGCCTTAGACCGCTCGGACACGCTACCTCCATGTGTCGTTGAATTTTGGTGTTACATATCTCCAATATAATACTCTATGTCTGTGAGAAAAACATAGTGGCAGCGGTGGGATTCGAACCCACGCCTCCGAAGAGACTGATGCCTTAAACCAGCGCCTTAAACCGCTCGGCCACGCTACCTCCATGTTTCGTTGAATTTTCGTGCTACATATCTATGGTATTCTACTCTGTTTGTGAGAAAAACATACTGGTAGCGATGGGATTCGAACCCACGCCTCCGAAGAGTCTGGAGCCTTAAATCAGTGCCTTGGACCGCTTGGAGCGCTACCTCTATGTATTGCTATATTTTTGTTTTACATATTTATGGTATTCTACTCTAAATTGTGAGTAAAACATATTGGCAGCGTCGGGATTCGAACGCACGCCTCCGATGAAACTACTGCCAAAGACAGCGTCTTAGACCGCTAGGCCATGCTGCCTCCATGTATTGTTGAACTTTCGTTTTACACATCTTTGGTATTCTAAGATATGTTTGTGAAAAAAGCATATTGGCAGCTTAGGGATTCGAACCCACCCACATCTCCGAAGAGAGCTCTCGGCTACCCTACCTCCATGTATACTTGAATTTTCGTTGTACCCATTTCTGGTATTCAGTTCTATGTTTGTGATGAAAACACATTGGCTACGTTGGTATCCATACCCACCCTTCAGAAGAACATGGTGCCTTAAACCAGCGCCTTAGACCGCTGGGCCACGCTACCTCCATGCGCTGTTGAATCTTCGTGTTACAAATCTCTAGTATTCTACTCTATGTTTGGGAGAAAAACATAGTGGCAGCGGTGGGATTCGAACCCACTCTTCCGAAGATACCGGAGACTTATATCAGAGCCTTGGACTGCTTGGGGGCGCTACCTCTATGTATTGGTGAATTCTTGTATTAGATATTTCTGGTAATCTACTCTATGTTTGTGAGAAAAACATACTGGCAGCGGTGGAATTCGAACCCACACTACCGAAAAGACCGGTGTCTTAAACTAGCGCCTTAGACCGCTCGGCCACGCTACCTCCCAGTGTGTCGTTGAATTTTCGTGTTACATATCTCTGGTATTCCACTCTATGTTTGTGAGAAAAGCATACTGGCAGCGGTGGGATCCGAACCCACGCCTCCGAAGAGTCTGGAGCCTTAAATCAGAGCCTTGGACCGCTTGGCGCGCAACCTCTATGTATTGCTATATTTTCGTTTTACATATCTATGGTATTCTACTCTAAATTGTGAGTAAAACAAATTGGCACCCTCGGGATTCGAACGCACGCCTCCGAAGAAACTACTGCCAAATCCAGCGTCTTAGACCGGTAGGCCATCTGGTAATCTATAATATTTCTGAATTTTCATTTTACCGAATTTTGGGATTCGACTCTATATTTGTGAGAAAAACATATTAAAAGCGGTGGGATTCGAATCCATGCATCCGCGGAGACTGCTGTCTAAGAAGCTGCGCTTTAGACACCTCGGCTACGCTATCTCCATGTATTTCTAAATTTTCGTTTTACCAATTTCTAGGATTCTACTCTATGTTTGTGAGAAAAACATATTGCCAGCGGTGGGATTCGAACCCACGCCTCCCAAGAGATTGATGCCTAAAACCAGCACCTTGGACCGCTGGGCCACGCTACGTCCACGTATGCGCAATTTTCGTTTTACACATTTCTATTATTCTGCGTTATGTTTTTGAGATAAACGTTTTGGCAGCGGCAGGATTTGATCATACGCCTATAAAGAAACTGTTTCTTTATAACCAGACCTTTCACCGCTCGCCCACGTTACCTCCATGTATTGCTGAATTTTCGTTTTACACACTTCTGGTATTCTACGCTATGTTTGTGAAAAAAACATTTAGGCGGCGGTGGGATTCGAACCCACGCCTCCGAAGTGACCGCTCGGCCAGGTTATCCTCCATGTACGCCTGAATTTTCGCTTTACACATTTCTGGTAATCTACTCTATGTTTGTGGGAAAAATATATTGACAGCGGTGGAATTCGAACCCACCCACATCTCCGAAGAGAGCTCTTGAATACCCTACCTCCATGTATGCTTGAATTTTCGTTGTACCCATTTCTGGTATTCTACTCTATGTTTATGAGAAAAATATATTGGAAGTGTTGGCATTCGATTACAGGTCTCCGAAAAGACTGGTGTCTTAAACCAGCGCCTTTGACCGCTCGGCCACGCTACCTGCATGTGTCGTTGAGTTTTCGTTCACACATTTCTGGTACTCTACCCTATGTTTGTGAAAAAAACAGATTGGCAGCAGTGGGATTCAACCCACTTCTCCGAAGAAACTTGTGCCTTAAACCAGCGCCTTAGACCGCTTGGCCACTCTACGTCCACGAGTTAGTGATTTTTGTTGTACCCATTTCTGGTATTCTGTTCTATGTTTTTGATAAAAACACATTGGCTACGTTGGTATCCATACCCACGCTTCCGAAGAACATGGCGCCTTAAACCAGCGCCTTAGACCGCTTGGCCACGCTATCTCCATGTATTCCTGAATTTTCGTTCTACCCATTTCTGGTATTCTACTCTTTGTTAATGAGAAAAGCATATATGCAGCGGTGGGATAGGAACCCACGCTTTTGAGGAGACTACTGCCTTAAAAACTGCGCTGTTGACTGTTCGGCCACGCTACTTCCATGTATGCCTGAACTGTCGTTTTAGTCATTTCTGGTATTCTACTCTATATTTGTAAGAAAAATATATTGGCGGCGGTAGGATTCGAACCCACGTCTCCGAAGGGACCTCTCGCCCACGCTATTTCCATTTATGCCTGAATTGTCGTTATACTCATTTCTCCTATGCTACTCTATATTTGTTAGAAAAATATATTGGCGGCGGTAGCATTCGAACCAACGCCTCCGAAGAGACCGGTCGGCCACGCTACCTCCATGTATACCTGAATTTTTGTTTTACTCATTTCTCCTATGCTACTCTATATTTGTAAGAAAAATACATTGGCGGCGGTAGGATTCGAACCCACGCCTCCGAAGGGACAGCTCGGCCACGCTACCACCATGTATACCTGAATTTTTGTTTTACTCATTTCTCTTATGCTACTCTATATTTGTAAGAAAAATACATTGGCGGCGGTAGGATTCGAACCCAAGTCTCCGCAGAGACCTCTGGCTAAAGCCACCGTCTTAGACATCTCGGCCACGCTATCTCCATATATTTCTGAATTTTCGTTTTACCGAATTTTGGGATTCGACTCTATATTTGTGAGAAAAACATATTAGAAGCGGTGGGATTCGAACCCACGCCTCCGAAGTGACCGCTCGGCCAAGCTATCCTCCATGTACGCCTGAATTTTCGCTTTACACATTTCTGGTAATCTACTCTATGTTTGGGAGAAAAATATATTTTCAGCAGCCGGATGCGAAGCAGCCTCTCAAACAGACTTCTGCCATAAGCCACCGCCTTAGACCGCTCGGCCATGCTACCTTCATGCGCTGTTGCATTTTCGTTTTACACATTTGTGGTATTCTACTCTATGTTTGTGAGAAAAACAAATTGGCAGCGGTGGGATACGAAGAGACATGTACTTTAAAGCAGTACCTAAGACCGCTCGGTCATGCTACCTCCATGTATACATGAATTATCGTTTTTCATATTTCTGATATAATACTCTATGTTTGTGAATAAAACATATTGTCAGCGGTAGGTTTAGAACCCACGCCTCCGAAGTGACCGCTTGGCCATGCTACCTCCATGTATACATGAATTATCGTTTTTCATATTTCTGATATAATACTCTATGTTTGAGAGAAAAATACATTGGCAGCGGTAGGAATCCAACCCACGCCTCCGAAGAGACTGGTGCCTAAAACCATCGCATTAGACCGCTCGGCCACGCTACCTGCATGTAGTACTGAATTTTCGTTTTACAGATTTCTGGTGTTCTATACCATGTTTGTGAGAAAAATATATTAGCAGCGGTTGGCTGCGAACCCACGCTTCCGAAGAGAACGCTCGGCCATGCGACCTCTATGTATACATGAATTATCGTTTTTCATATTTCTGGTATAATACTCTATGTTTGTGAGAAAAACATATTGCCAGCAGTAGGTTTCGAACCCACGCCTCCGAAGAGACTGGTGCCTAAAACCAGCGCATTAGACAGCTCGGCCACGGTACGACGACGTAATTCTGAAATTTCGTTTTACACATTCCTGGCATAATACTCTGTGCGTGCGAAAAAAAACTTATTGGCCGTGGTGGGATTCAAATCCACGCCGACAAACAGACTGGTGCCTTAATCCAGTGTCCTGGACCAGTCGGCCACGGTACCTCTATATGTTGCTGAATTTTCGTTTTACCCATTTCTGTATTCTACTCTATGTATGTGAGGAAAACATATTGGCAGCGGTTGGACTCCTACCCATGCCTATAAAGAGACTTGTGCCTTAAACTAGCGCGTTAAACCGCTCGGCAACGCTACCTCCATGTATTTCTGAATTTACGTTTTACCCATTTCTGGTATTCTACTCTATGTTTGTGAGAATAACATATTAGCAGCGGTTAGACTCGAACTCACGCCTACGAAGAGATTTGTGCCATAAGCTAGCTCATTAAACGTTCGGCCACGCTACCTCCATGTATTACCGAATTTTCGTTTCACATATTTCTAGTATAGTACTCTATGTTTATGAGAAAAACATATTGGCTGCGGTTGGATTCGAACCCACGCCTCCGAAGAGATTGGTGCCCTAAACCAGCGCCTTAGATCGCTGGGCCACGCTACCTCCATGTGCTGGTGAATCTTCGTGTTACAAATCTCTAGTATTTTACTCTATGTTTGGGAGTAAAACATACTGGCAGCGATGGGATTCGAACCCACGCCTCCGAAGAGATTGGTGCCTAAAACCAGCGCCTTAGACCGCTCGGCCACGCTACCTCCATGTGTCGTTGAATTTTCGTGTTTCATATCTCTAGTATTCTACTTTATGTTTGTGAGAAAAACATACTGGCAGCGGTGGGATACGAACCCACGCCTCCGAAGAGATTGGTGCCTAAAACCAGCGCATTAGACCGCTCGACCACGCTACCTCCATGTGTCTTTTAATTTTCCTGTTATATATCTCTAGTATTCTACTCTATGTTTACAAGAAAAGCACACTGGCAGCGGAGGGATTCGAACCCACGCCCCCAAAGAGATTGGTGCCTAAAACCAACGCCTTAGACAGCTCGGCTACCCTACCTCCATGTGTCGTTGAATTTTCGTGTTACGTATCTCTAGTATTCTACTTTATGTTTGTGAGAAAAACACACTGGTAGCGGTGGGATTCGGTTCCACGCCAACGAAGAGAGTGGTGCCTTAAACCAGCACTTTATACCGCTTGGACATGTTACCTTCGTGCATTGCCGAATTTTTGTTTTACACATTTCTGTTGTTTTACTCTAAGTTTGTGAGAAAAACATATTGGCAGCGGTTTGGATCCGAACCCAGGCTTTGAAGAGACTGGTGCCTTATACCGCTCGTACACTCTACTTCAAAGTTCTGCTCAATCTCTGGTATACTACTCTATATTTGTGAGAAAAACATACTGGCAGCGGTGGGATTCGAACCCACTCTTCCGAAGATACCGGAGGCTTATATCAGAGCCTTGGACTGCTTGGGGGCACTACCTCTATGTATTGGTGAATTCTTGTAATAGATATTTCTGGTAATCTACTCTATGTTTGTGAGAAAAACATACTGGCAGCGGTGGAATTCGAACCCACCCACATCTCAGAAGAGAGCTCTTGGCTACCGTACCTCCATGTATGCTTGAATGTTCCTTGTACCCATTTCTGGTATTCTACTCTATGTTTATGAGAAAAATATATTGGAAGTGTTGGCATTCGAACACAGTTCTCCGAAAAGACTGGTGTGTTAAACCAGCGCCTTAGACCACTTCGCCACGCTACCTGCATGTGTCGTTGAGTTTTCGTTCACACATTTCTGGTACTCTACCCTATGTTTGTGATAAAAACAGATTGGCTACGTTGGTATCCATACCCACGCTTCCGAAGAACATGGTGCCTTAAACCAGCGCCTTAGACCGCTTGGCCACTCTACGTCCACGAGTTAGTGATTTTTGTTGTACCCATTTCTGGTATTCTGTTCTATGTTTGTGATAAAAACACATTGGCTACGTTGGTATCCATACCCACGCTTCCGAAGAACATGGTGCCTTAAACCAGCGCCTTAGACCGCTTGGCCACGCTATCTCCATGTATTCCTGAATTTTCGTTCTACCCATTTCTGGTATTCTACTCTTTGTTAGAGAGAAAAGCATATATGCAGCGGTGGGATAGGAACCCACGCTTTTGAAGAGACTATTGCCTTAAAAGCTGCGCTGTTGACTGTTCGGCCACGCTACTTCCATGTATGCCTGAATTGTCGTTTTAGTCATTTCTGGTATTCTACTCTATATTTGTAAGAAAAATATATTGGCGGCGGTAGGATTCGAACCCACGTCTCCGAAGAGACCGCTCGGCCACGCTATTTCCATGTATATCTGAATTGTCGTTATGCTCATTTCTGGTATGCTACTCTATATTTGTAAGAAAAATATATTGCCGGCGGTAGGATTCGAACTCACGCGTCCGAAGCGACCGCTCGGCCACGCTACCTCCATGTATGCCTGAATTTTCGTTTTACTCATTTCTCCTATGCTACTCTATATTTGTAAGAAGAATACAATGGCGGCGGTAGCATTCGAACCCACGCCTACGAAAAGTCTTGTGCCATAAGCTAACGCGTTAAAACGTTCGGCCACGCTACCTCCATGTATTTCTGAATTTTCGATTTACCCATTTCTGGTATTCTACTCTATGTTTATGAGAAAAATATATTGGAAGTGTTGGCATTCGAACACGGGTCTCCGAAAAGACTGGTGTCTTAAACCAGCGCCATAGACCGCTCGGCCACGCTACCTGCATGTGTCGTTGAATTTTCGTTCACACATTTCTGGTACTCTACCCTATGTTTGTGAAAAAAACAGATTGGCAGCGGTGGGATTCGAACCCACGTCTCCGAAAAGACTAGTGTCTTAAACCAGCTCCTTACACCTCTCGGCCACTCTACCTCCATGGGCCGTTGAATTTTCGTGTTACATATCTCTAGTATTGTACTCTATGTTTGTGAGAAATACATACTGGCAGCGTTGGGATTCGAACCCACGCCTCCGATGAGACTGGTGCCTTAAACCAGCGCCTTAGACCGCTCGACCACGCTACCTCCATGTGTCGTTGAATTTTCGTGTTTCATATCTCTGGTATTCTACTCTATGTTTGTGAGAAAAACATACGGGCAGCGGTGGGATTCGAACCCACGTTTCCGAAGAGTCTGCAGCCTTAAATCAGAGCCTTGGACCGCTTGGCGCGCTACCTGTATGTATTGCTGTATTTTCGTTTTACATATTTATGGTATTCTACTCTCAATTGTGAGTAAAACGTATTGGCAGCGTCGGGATTCGAACGCACGCCTCCGAAAAGACTACTGCCAATGGCAGCGTCTTAGACCGCTAGACCACGCTTCCTCCATGTGTGGTTGAATTCTCGTTTTACACATCTTTGGTATTCTACGATATGTTTGTGAGAAAATCATTTTGGCAGCGTAGGGATTCAAACTCTCGTCTTCGAAGAGACTGCTTACTTAAACCAGCGCCTTAGACCGCTCGGCCTACTCTACCTGTATGTATTGTTGAATTTTCGTTTTACACATTTCTGGTATTCTACGCTATGTTTGTGAGAAAAACATATTGGCAGCGGTTGGATTCGAACCCGAACCTCCGAAGAGACTACTACCAAAGCCAGCGTCTTATACCGCTCGGCCACGCTGCCTCCATGTAGTATTGAATTTTCGTTTTACACATCTTTGGTATTCTACGATATGTTTGTGAGAAAAGCATATTGGCAGTGTAGGGATTCGAACTCTAGGCTCCGAAGAGAATGGAGTCTTAAACCAGCGCTTTAGGCCGCTGGGCCACGCTACCTCCATGTATGCCTGAGTTTTTGTTTCACTCATTTTTGGTATTCTACTCTATCTTTGTGAGAAAAGAGTTATTGGCAGCGGTGGGATTACCAGGGCCTTAGATCGCTCAGCCACGCTACCTGCATGTATTGCTGAAATTTCGTTTTACACATTTCTGGTGTTCTAGTCTATGTAGGTGAGAATAGCATAACGGTAGCGGTGGGATTCGAACTCGCGCCTCCGAAGAGGCTGGTGCCTAAAACCAGCGCCTTAGACCGCTCGGCCACTCTACCTCCATATATGCCTGAATTTTAGTTTTACACATTTCTGGTTTTTTACTCTATATTTGTGAGAAAAACGTATGAGCAGCGGTGGGATTCGAATCCACTCCTCCGAAGGGACTAATGTCTTAAACCAGGTTCTTGAACCGCTCGGCCGCGCTACCTATGTGTACGGCTGAATTTTCGTTTTTCAGACTTCTTGTATAATACTCTATGTTTGTGAGAAAAACATATTGGCAGCGGTTGAATTCGAACCGACGCCTCCGAGAAGATTGGAGCCTCAAACCTGCACTTTAGACCGATGGGCCACGCTACCTCCATGTATGCCTGAATTTTCGTTTTACACATTTCTGCTATTCTACTCTATGTTTGTGAGAAAAACTTTTTGGAAGCGGTAGGATTCGAACCCTCGCCTTCGAAGGGAATTCTGTCAAACCCAGCGTTTTAAACAGCTCTGCCACGCTACCTGCATGTATTGCTGAATTTTCGTGTTATACATTTCTGGTATTCTACGCTATGTTTGTGAGAAAAGTATATTGGCAACGGTGGGATACAAACCCACGCCTCCGAAGAGACCGCTCGGCCACGCTACCTCCATGTATGCCTGAATTTTCGTTTTACCGATTTGTGGTATTCTATTCTATTTTTGTGAGAAAAGTATATTGGCAGCCGTGGGATACGAACCCACGCCTCCGATGAGACTGGTACCTAAAACCAACGCCTTCGACCGCTGGGTCACGGTACCACCATGTATACCTAGATTTCCGTTTTACCCATTTCTGGTATTCTATTATATGTTTGTGAGAATAACATATTGACAGTGGTGGGATTCGAAACCATGACTACGAAAAGATCGGTGCTTTAATCCAGCGCCTTGTACCGCTCGGCCACGTTACCTCTATCCATTGCTGAATTTTCGTTTTACCCATTTCTGGTATTCTACACTATGTTTTTGAGAAAAAAAACATATTGGCTGCGGTGGGATTCGAACACACGCCTCCGAAGAGACTGGTGCCTTAAACGAGCGCCTTGTACCGCTCGGCAGCGCTACCTCTATATATTGCTGAATTTTCGTTTTACATATTTCTGGTTTTTTACTCTATATTTGTGAGAAAAACGTATTGGTAGCGGTGGTATTCGAACCCATTCCTCCGAAGTGACTGGTGCCCTAAACCAGCGACTTGTACCGCTCGGCCGCACTACCTAAATGTATTACTGAATTTTCGTTTTACACATTTCTTGTATAATACTCTATGTTTGTGAGAAAAACATGTTGACAGCGGTGGGATTCGAGCCCACGCCTCCTAAGAGACTAGTGTCTAAACCCAGCGGTCTTTTTACCCATTTCTGGTATTCTACTCTATGTTTGTGAGAAAAGCATATTGGCAGCGGTGTGATTCGAACCCACGCCTCCGCAGAGACTGGTGCCTAAAACCAGCGCCATAGACCGCTCGTCCACGCTACGTGCACCTGCTGTTTGATTTTGTGCTTACCCATTTCTGAAATCATCTTCTATGTTTGTTGCAAAAGAACAGGCTGACAACAGTGGTGTTTGATCCCAAGCCTCCGAGGAGATTGTATCCTGCAAGCAGCGCCATAGGCTTCTGGGCCACGCTACTTGAATGTGCTGGTGGGTTTTGTTTTTACCATTTCTGCAATTCTCTTCTATGTTTGTTACAGAGAGAGATAGGCACAGGCGTAATTTGAAGCGGCGCCACCGAAAAATGCTGCCAATTGCCCCAGCGCCTTAGACTGTTAAGCCACGCCACCCAAACGTAAATTTGAGCTTTACTTTTAGGCCTTTCTGGAATTCTCTTCTATTTTTGTTGCAAAAAAAAAACAGACCGGCAGCGTTGGGATTCGAACCCACAACTCCGAAGAGACCGATGGGTTAAACCGGCGCCTTAGACCTGTGGGCCGCTATGTGCAAATGCTGGTTAGTTCTGTTTTTACCATTTCTAAAATTCTCTTGTATATTTGTGGCCATAACAGACTGGCAAATATGGGATTCGAACCCACTGTTCCAAAGAAGCTGGTGTTTTAAATCAGCAACTTATACCGCTGGCCACGCTACTTGCATGTTTTTTACACATTTGTGTAGTTCCCTTCTATATTTGAGACAAAAAGAGACGAGCTGTGTTGGAAGTCAAATCCATGCCTGCGAAGAGAGTGGTGTCTGCAACCCGCGCTTCCTTAGAGCCTGGGCCTTAAACCAGTGCCTCGCTACCTCTATGTGCGGCTGTGTTTTGTTTTTACACATTTCTGTAGTTCCCTTCTATATTTGAGACAAAAAGAGACGAGCTGTGTTGGAAGTCAAATCCATGCCTGCGAAGAGAGTGGTGTCTGCAACCCGCGCTTCCTTAGAGCCTGGGACTTAAACCAGTGCCTCGCTACCTCTATGTGCGGCTGTGTTTTGTTTTTACACATTTCTGCAGCTATGTTCTGTATTATGAGGGCGGCGTTGGAGGCGTTTAATCTAGTAACATTAAGAACTCTGTCTGTGCTTGCGCCCTGGTTGCCATTCAGGTCTCTTCCGGTGGTCACGTTAGCAGCACCGGCTGGTTTCGGTGGTCCCCTCCTTTTCTCCGCACCTTCACTTTTTTTAACGTACAACATTTATCACACTTGCACTAGCTTTATCGCAGCCTTGGCTGTTAACCTGTATTTGTTTCGCTTTGTAAGCGTTTAACGTTGCTTTAACAACTCCGGTGTCTACAGCGGCGGTGAGCCACGTGGCTGGAATGATGGTCATTTGAGGCCAGGATCCATTGAGATAAGAGTTAGCTCATATAGACCCAACAAGATGGCTTCACGGTAACGTATGGGGCTTGCATTCGGTAGTTTCTGGGTTCGATTCTCGTGGTCCGCCTTCTCTGAACTTGGAATTTTCGTGGTATTACCTGGTCAGCAGGCGAAAGCTGGGCTCGTTTCCCATCTACCACAATTTCCTTTCATTCAAGCAATTGGACGGATCTTCGAGACGGTAAAAGTTAGGGACTTCCCCGCGTCTCTGTGGTCTCGTTGGCTGTAGCTCCTGGGATGTAATAGATCTCACTGCGCGAGGTGTTCCCTTCCATTGTGTTCCCTATACCTAGCATTGGTTTTATAGGGTCAAGGGAAAGAACATCTAATGTGGTACATTCACATGACTTTCTCTACTCTCTATGTTTATTACTGGGTGTACAAAGTATTCTTACTGAAGATTATTATTCTGTATACTGCATTTTAATCCAGATAAACCTTTACAGAAATAGCTACATTACACATTTCGTTATGCATACTAGATTTAAAAAGTTCCCTGAATGTCTTAGACAGCGACAGGTTATCTCAAGGCAATTTATTAAACATTTCCTTCAAAATACACTGTCGTTTGTGAAAATTGTAACACAAAGAAGGAAGCGCATAAATTCAATGTGTTTAATAGCACAGGTTAGGTACATGACAAGTAACAAATGATAAACTTTTCAAATCTATACATGACCTTTGAGCCCTAATATTCAGTATTAACTGTGGCCTCCATGCGCTGCAATAGAGCTGTGGCATTGGATCAAAAGGGTTCTAAATAAGTTCCTGAGGGATATTGCTACTAGCAGTTTGCATTCGAGGCCACAAATCCGTGAGACTGGTTACTGGAGGACCGTGCCGACCAACCATAACCCAGACATGATCGATGGGCGACATGTCAGGCGAACGTGCTCGCCAGGGAAGCAATGGTACCCGCCGCTCTTCGAAGAAGGCTTGTACATTCCTCGCAATATGTGGCCGGGCATTGTCCTGTTGAAATGTGGCCTGTGGAGATGCCTGAAGCAGGGGGAGTACCTCAGGCTCTACTACCACCGTTAGGTACCGTTCGCTGTTCAAAGTGCCCTCAAATCGTAGGAGGCGACATCGGTTGTTGTAACCAATGGCGCCCTAAACCATCACACCTGGTGTTTGTCCGCTATGCCGCTCAACAATGCAGCCCTCAAGGTTGCGCTCACCACGGCACTGCCGGACAGGTATGCGACAATCACTGTAGGACACGTTGAAGTGGGACTCGTCCGAAAAGACTACATTTTGCCACTCAGCATCCCAGTGACGGTGTTCACATGCCCATTGCAGTCGGAGGAGCTTGTGGCCAACATAATGGCATGCATGCAACCAGTCCAAGCTGCAGCAGACGGCGACGAACCGTTGATGCAGACAAGTTCACACCTGTGCAGTGCTCCAGCGTCGAGCCAACACTGTGGATGAAGCTTTTCGGTCCGTTATGGCCATGCGGACAAGATGACGGTCATCCCGTGCTGTGGTCCAGTACCCGCTCTTCATCTATCCACTGCTTCCACACACGCATCACTGTCGTAGCAGCATGCCCTGTACGAGCCGAAATGTCACGGTATGACAAACCTGCTTCCCGGAGACCGATCATTCTGCCCCGTTCGAGCTCGCTCACATGCCAATATGGCTCCCTTTGTCGTCGACGAGGCATACTGGCATTCACTTTTTTGTTTCCACCTTGTTTGACAGCTCTGCACTGAGTACACTGGGCGCAATTCTGACCTTGTCGGACCGACACGAGAGGGCTCTGCTCGGTCTTCGTGTACCCCATCTCTCTGCAAACCTAATCACTTATTGCTTGCACACTCTTCTACACTTCCACCAACTTTGGAGTTATTCGGGAAATTCTTTCTTGGTGTTGCAGTTTTCACAATGGGCAGCGTAGGTCCCTTCCGCAGTGACACGCGTCTGCGTGTAAAAAGACTTGAAGCCATTTCGAGATACCTGCCATGATGCTCTGTCACGTGTGTAGTAATTTGTTCAGCGTTCGAAAATCTTCGTCCCTTCAAACGACACTTCAGATTTCAGGGCTTTTTTGCTTTCTCTACTACGTATGGTAAGTAGGTGAAGTACTGTGTTCCACCCAAAAATTCGATACCGAGATTTCACCGGAAATACATGTGTTGAGATCCCCTGAGTCCAAAAAATCATTTTCAGAAAAAGGTCTGTTTGCATGTCAGCTTGTGTCTGTGAACATCATAACTCAAAAACGAAAAGTCGGATAGATACCAAACTTGGTATTTACGTTTAAAATCTCTCAAAGATGCGACACGAAGATTTTGAAGAAAATCTCCCTTCCCCAGACTACCCTTTACATGAAACATTTTTCCAAACTTTTGATTTTCTCAAACATTCTAACGATTTTGCTTAAAATATCACATGTTTAAGATATTTTTATGACAAATGAAATGTGTCTCCTGAATTTTCTGGGAATGTCCCCAAAAGTCCTCTTTTCTGAATGATATTCGCATAACTGGTAAACCGTAAGAGATAAACAAAGTTTTACTGCACAAAAATGTAGATCTCGCTAAAACATATAATCTATGTCATATACATTATTTTTGTTGACTGAACCATTTCAGAGATATTCCTTGTTATTTGTTTGAATTTTCCAATACTTATACTTTTTCTCAACTTCGTTATTCATTTTTTATGTCCTGGACATACAAAGAGAATGGAATGCTCCACATAGCAACCAGCTCTTAAAACATTTGACTATCGCTTAAAGCCTAGCAATTCCCCTTGCATCTACAAGGAAATTAGCAATAAGATTAACATGAAGCATATGGAGAATAAGCGTTTGTAAAAATAGTTTGTACAAGAGTAGAGAAAGTCATGTGAGTGTATTATATCAGATTTTTTCATTACTGCTTCACCCAAGCTACTTCCAACATTCTCAATGTCCCTGAGGGAGATTTGTATAACAAAACACAAAAATTTGTGTCGTCCTCCGTGGACTAGTGGTACCGTGCTAGCCTCTAGTTCCCAAGGTCGCGGGTTGAAAACCGGCGGAGGGCGATGGATTTTTTCGGGCGTAAACTTCCTTAGCATGGCTTCCTTCGGAAGGGAAGTAAAGCCGGTGGTCCCGTGTCGTAGATTTACGGCACGTAAAAGAACCTCAAGCCTGATAAAGAGGCCTCTAATCAAAATTACCGGTGTTTCACGCCCAATATAGAATGGGACGCTAAAAACCATAGTAGTTAAAGAGCGTCCATAAATAAAAAACTCAAACTCAACAAAGTTTGTATTTGAACTTTGCTCTATTGCCCACATTATGAAATGTAATAACCAAGCATGCACAACCAGCAAAAACTGGTTGCTACCATACAAAACAATCGTTATTATTATGAAAATTCAAATGAAGTGTTATCATGGATGTTACGAACACCTAATAAAATATCCTTTGCTTTCATATACATAAAACAGAAATAAACAATTCCGGGGACTTTTTGAATCCTGAGTTATACACAAAGGGGACACCGATATTCAAATGTTTAAAAACTGGACGCTCTATTCTGCCTTAAAGTTTCATAATGTTTCCATGACATCGCAAGAAACATCTGAATGTTGACAGAGCTTTAAAAGAATGACCAAATAATGAACAATTCAAACCATTAATAATGGATATTTGGAAATAGCTTATGCACAAAAAACGTTATTTGAAATAAATTGTTTGTTTTAAAGAAAACTACAATGTGTTTTCTTCTACCGCTTAACATTAATTACAAGATTATACAAAATTTGTTCCGGATGAAGAGGACTTCACAGGCTATTCCCAGAAAATTCAATGTATGCAGCTTATTTGTCATGTAAATGTCTTTAATATAGGTATTTTAATCAAAATCGTTAGTCATTTTTTAGAAAATAAAAACATTCGAAAAATGTTCCATGTAAAGGGTAGTTTGGGGTGGGAAGATTTCCTTGCAGATCAAGTCGCATCTTCAGAAGGTACTGAAGCCAAGTATGAAGTTTGGTGTTTGCGCGATTTCGTTTTTGGGTTACGCTGTTCACAGAAACACACACACAAACCTTTTTCTAAAAATATGATGTGTTACACTCACATGACTTTCTCTACTCTTGTACAAACTATTTTTACAAACTCTTATTCTCCATATTCTTCATGTTAATCGAGATGTTAATCTTATTGCTAATTTTCTTGTAGATGCAAGGGGAATATGGTAGGTTTTAAGCGATAGTCAAATGTTTTAAGAGCTGGTTGCTATGTGGCGATTCCATTCTCTTTGTATGTCCAGGACAAAAAAAGAAAAATGAATAACGAATTTACATTTGAGAAAAAGTATAAGTATTGGAAAATTTAAGGGAATAACAAGCAATATCTCGAAAATGGTTCACTCAGCAACAAAAATGTATATGTAAATTGTGTAATTTAACGCAATCTACATTTTTTGTGTAGTAACATTCTGTCTATCTCTTATGGTTTATCAGTTATGCAAAAGTCGTTCACAATAAAGAATACTTTAGGAGACATTCCCAGAAAATTCAAGATATAAATTTTATTTGTCATGAAAATAACTTAAACATGTATATTGTAATCAAAATCCTTAGAGCCATTTTTGAGAAAATTAGAATTTTCGAAAAATGTTTTATGTAAAGGGTAATCGGTGAGGGAATTTTCATGAAAACCTTTGTGTAGCATCTCTGGAAAATACTGAACCTAAATACTAAGTTGGGTGTTTATCCGACTGTTCGTTTCTGAGTTATGCTGTTCACAGACACACACACGGACATGTTTCCAAAATTTTTTTTTGGATTCAGGGGATCTCAAAACATATATTTCCTGTGAAATCTCGGTATCGAATTTTTGGGTGGAATGCAATACTTTCTCTACCTATTATGTATATGACATAAAGTAAAAACTGTCCGTGTTGCACTTACATGACTTTCTCTACCCTCTGTCGCTTATCAATGGGTATACAAATTACTGTTACAAACCTGCTTCATTTTAATCGAGACAAACATTACACATTTCGTTATAGATACAAAGAGAACAGCGATAGTCAAATGTTTAACAACTGGACGCTATATACTGGCCTTAAAATTCCATACTGTTTCCATGACATCGCGAGAAATAAATCGATAGGATTTGAAAAGAATGACAAAGTATTGAATATTTCGAGCCATTAATAACGGATACCACAGAAATGTCCGATGCGATAAAAGTTATATGAAATAGATTGTGTGTTTTAAAGAGATCTGCAGTTTTAGTGTAGTACGTTTTCGACTAACGTTAACGTTACTCAGTTATCGAGACTGTATAAATTTGTTTCCGAATGAAGAGGACTTCACAAGCTTTTGCAGATAATTCAGGATATACGTCGTATTTGTCAATTAAATATCTTCATGCTCGACCATGCAAAAATGTAGTATTTACACGACTAGTAGCAGTACTTTAATGGACGTCATTAAAGTACACCTGTTCATTAAAGTATTGGTATTCGACCAATCAGAAGTGGCCACGTAGCAGTGAGAAAGCGCAAGTATCGATTATTCTGTGTAGTACGTCTCACAATGCTAACAACTTTGTTTAACACACGTGCTACAAGGTCATTGTATTGTAACCATAGATAAAGGAATAATGATTGTAACACATCACTCAAACCAGAAGCGAATACTTATGAAACCTTTAATTTAGATACATGGTCGAGCATAAACAGTCGTATGAAACTTGACTATAATGGTGATTAAAACGCCCGTATGATAATTATTAACCTAGCGAGCATACTCGAGTTTTAATTACTACCACTATAGTCTCGTTGCATAATATACTGTTAGTGTACCTAGGGTGTTTTAATTAAAATCGTTAGAGTCGATATAAAGTGTAGTTGGAAATTGGAGTTTACTTGAGAAACCTTCTGTCGCATATTTGGAAGATACTGAACTTAAATACCAAACTTGGTATTTATCCGACTTTTGATTTTTTAGTTACGTTCTTTGCACACATGCGCGCGTGCATGTGCGCGGATATTTTAAAAAAATGTGTTGTTTTTTGTGATTGAGGAGCCTCAAAACATGTATTTTCGGTGAAATTTCGGTACGAATGTTTGTGTCGAATGCAATACCTGTCTACCGATTATGTGCGTTGTAGAGAAAGTAAAAAGAAGGAATAGCGATATGTAATTGAAGGAAGTGTAAAATTTTTAGGTTTACTAATTATTATACAACAGTCATTCAGAATGAATAGGACTTCACAAGCTATTCCTACAAAGTTCAAGATATAGATTATATTTATTACGTATTTATCTTAAACATATGGTATGTTAATTAAAATCGTTAGAGTCAGTTTTGGGAAACTAAAAAATAACGAATCATGTTCCATGTAAAATCTTCCAGTTACATTCTTGGACGACGCTGAAATTAAATACCAAGTTTGGTATTTAACGGACTTTTCGTTTTTGAGTTAATGCTTCTCACAGACATACACACGCGCACGATCCTTTTTTTTTAGAAATACTGTTTTTGCGTTCATAGAATCTCAGAACGTGAAGCCTCGTAATCGAATTTTTGATGAAATGCAATACTATATCTACCTACCAGTTAACTCGCAGAGAAGTAAAAATACAGTTAGAAAAAGTTGCAAAAAGTTAAATGAATGCTTTGTGGTTATTTTGCAACCGGTAAGAAACAATTCCTATGCCAATACAAAACTTAACCTTGAGAGTTTGTGAAAACGCGATACCCCTTGGCGAAACTGGTTTCACTTGCACGTGACGTTAAACTGGCATTATATATTCCCTGCTGGGCTACACTTCTGTAGGTGACGGCCAGCAAATTAATTAATTTTCAAGTTAAAAAAAGAAAGTCAGATTACGTAATGGAAACGACAATTTCAAAGTAGTTACTGCAAGTGAGTTTATTTAGAAACTAACGCCCTTCCCTCTAGATAACCGCGAGCGCTGCACCACAGCTGTCTAGATTGTAGTGACATAAATCTATATTAAAACGATAAAGACAAAAAAAAATACATGTGTGTGCGTATGTAGGGTAACCTTAAGAACCAGTGAAGCATTTTCGATAATTCTTTCACCTTTGTAAAGTTCAAGTCTTGGGTATACAGAGTGGGTCATTTGAGACTGTACACTATCTCCAATACTAAGCGTTGTAGAAAGAAATGTCTTTAATAAACGTTCCTTGATATTATGGGGGAAACTAAATGCCATTTGTTTGGACGACGTTGTGATAGTCATTTTACGGTAAATTTAAATTTTACTTTCTCTACTACCTACAGTAAGTAGGGGAAGTATTGTATTCCACCCAAAAATTCGATACCGCGATTTCACCGGAAATATATGTTTTGAGACCCCCTGAATCCAAAAAAAGCATTTTTGGAAACATGTCATAACTCAGAAACGAACAGTCGGATAAATACAAACTTGGTATTTAGGTTCAGTGTCTTCCAGAGATGCGACACCAAGGTATTCAAGAAAATCCCCCACCCCAGATTACCCTTTACATGGAACATTTTTCGAATAGTTTAATTTTCTCAAAAATGGCTGTAACGAGTTTTATTAAAGTATCATATGTTTAAGATATTTTCATGACAAATAAAGTGTATATCTTGAATTTTCTGGGAATGTCTCCAAAAGTATTCTTCATTATGAACGACTTTTGCATAACTGATAAACCATAAGAGATAGACAGAATTTTACTACACAAAAAATGTAGATCGCGTTAAAATACACAATTTATGTCATATACATTTTTTTGTTGTTGAGTGAGCCATTTTCGATATTGCTTGCTATTCCCTTAAATTTTCCAATACTTATACTTTTCCTCAATTTGGAATTCGTTATTCATTTTTTATGTCCGTACGTGCAAAGAGAATGGAATACTCCACATAGCAACCAGCTCTTAAAACATTTGACTATCGCTTAAAGCCTACCATATTCCCCTTACATCTACAAGAAAATTAGCAATAAGATTAACATCACGATTAACATATGGAGAATAAGGTTTGTAAAAATAGTTTGAACAAGAGTAGAGAAAGTCATGTGAGTGTAACACATCAGATTTTTTAAAACGGGAACATATCCTTTTTACGTTGTTTTCTCAATCCTCATAAAAACTAAACAATACTTGTATAAAGCACACCAACGTAAATAACTACGAAAATTCTGAATGGCTGTGTACGAAGAGCGCAATGGACTATCCATGGGTGCTCATTTGAGTTCAAGTTACGTTTCATAATTGGGAACCAACATTTTTACTTTCTCTACTACGTATAGTTAGTAAGTGGGGAAGTCTTGCACTCCATCCAAAAACTCAATACCCATATTTAGCCTAAAATACATGTTTTGAGGCCCCCCGAATCCAAAAAAGCACTTTTATAAAAAAGGTCCGTATGTGTGTCTGTGAACAACATAAATCAAACGAAAATTTGGATAAACACCAAACCTGGTATTTAGATTCAGTATCTTTCAAAGATGCAACACGAAGATTTTTAAAGAAATACCCACACCTCAGACTACCCTTTACGTGGAACATTATTTGAGAATTTTGATTTTCTCAAAATTGCCTCTAACGATTTTGACTAAACATCATATATTTAAGATATTTTTACAATAAATAAAATATATATCTTGAATTTTCTGGGAATATCTACAAAAGACCCCTTCTTTCCAAATAAATTCAGTTTTATTTATAGACGCTCTTTAACTGCAGTGACTCTTAGTGTCCTATTCTATATTGGTCGTGAAAGGCCGGAAATTTTGCTCAAGGCCTCTTTATCAGGCTTGAGGTTCTTTTACGTGCCGTAAATCTACAATACGGGACCACCGGCTGTACTTTCCTTCCGAAGGAAGCCATGCTAAGGATTTTTAGGCCTGAAGAAAATCCATTGCCCTTCGCCGGGTTTGAACCCGCGACCTGGGAAACTAGAGGCTAGCATGGCAGCCCTGGACCAAGGAGGATGATCCTTTTCTTTCTCAATGGCTTTTGATAACCGGTAAGCTGTAAGAGATAGACAAAATTGTTCCACACAAAAAATGTAGAACTCGTTAAAACACACAATTGATGTTATATACACTTTTTTTGTAGAGTGAACCATCTCCGAGGTATTCCTGGTTATTTGTTTGAATTTTCCAATACTTATACTTTTTCTCAAATGGGAATTCGTTCTTCGTTTTTTTATGTCCTGGACATGCAAAGAGAATGGAATACTAAACATAGCAACCAGCTCTTAAAACATTTGACTATCACTTAAAGTCTACCATATTCCCCTTACATCTACAAGAAAATTAACAATAAGATAGAGTCTCCAAATGTTTATCTCGATTAACATAAAGTAGATGGAGAATAAGCGTTTGTAAAAATAGTTTGTTCCTCAAGAGTGGAGAAAGTCATGTGAGTATAACACATAAGATTATTTACTGTGTTTCCTTATTGCTCACCACAAAATAAACGGCTTTAGATTCCCGTTTAGGAAATTAAATTGACCCTAAAATGACCATCATAACGTCCTCGAAACAAAACACAAAACCGAGCGGGATGACTCAGGCGGTAAAGTCTGTGGCCTGCATTCGGGAGATCCCGGCTTCAAATCCCGTGGGCTGACCAATCTGTCTGCGGTTTTTACGTGGTTTTCCTTAGTCGCCAAGGTAAATACCGGATTGGATATTTAATACCACGACCCAAAGCTCCACCTTAACTCGAAAACAATAGTAAACTGAAAAATAAGTGGTAATAGCGAATGCTATGCCATCTATCCATAGATAATGTAAGCAGTTAGACTGGACCAGGACCGTCTAGAATGAACGGACCTGACACTGGGTTCGAGATTGAGAAAAATGGCGGCGGTAGTTGGTGGCGATCCCTGAGGTGTTTACACTGGGCAACTGCTGTGTTGTGTTTCCGATGCCTGTGATTTATAGTATTTTAGTAACTGCGGCAGTTTGTAATCACATTAGCGAAGCAATAGTGTTTAAAAACCTTTATTTGAGCAATTTGGGAAACGGGAATAATCCCAGTCATTCGTTTTCACTGCCGTGTGCTTTCCAAGTGTTACTTATGTTTACTAATATATTACATGTAGATTATGGCTACATTAAATGTAAAGTATAATTATACCTTTTTTAATTTACCTACTTGAGAATATAGTTTGTGTCACGGTTACTGTGGTGAAATAAAGAAATTGTTACAGTTTGGACGTTATACTTAACCTAAAACATTACAACGCCATTATGTTTCCGGATGTAAATCGAACTTTGATTATAATGAATAGAGATGCAAATAATTGTGATAAATATTTTAAAATATGCTATATACAGTGTTAATTTGAGTTATAAAATATATTAAATTATGTATATATGTGATATACAATAAAACAATTATGAGTATTTGAGTGTGTATCTATGTGTATAATGAGTCCCAGTTATTCTCATATACCGGAGTATTGCCATTCATATTTCCAAAAGATAAAGATTTAAAAGAAAACGGTTAATATTCATAATTCGTAAACACTTTACGCCTTCGAAGGATTCACCTGTATGCATGCATCGTTGTTTCCGACCTAGTTATAAGAAAGGATAAATTCCGTTACGGTGGTTCTTTTATAACGGTTCCAAGAAAGTGGTTCAACTGCAGAATGGTGCATTTCTGACAGCTTGTTTTAATTCAGCCATCGTATTTATGCTGTTTCGTTGTTGCATGCAATACTGTAGACTGCATGCATGTTGTTTTGCAATGCTGTTTAAGGTTATGTATTTCATATATTTCACCTGCAGTGCTGGTTTAAGACTACTTATTTGTTGCATTTCAGTCTGTTGGTGTGGACTCTCTGCAAAAACTAGCAAAGGATGCTATAAGTCGCTAAGTGGTATAGTTTTGAATAATTATTGCAAACTTATAAATGAAAAGCGTTCAGTGAAAGCAAAAGTAACCCTAAAGCTTCTAAATTTAATAGCTAATTACTGTAAACAATGCCATTTCGTTCCATCCAGTGTATATTTTGTGCATATAATATTGTGTATGTACAGTGTGATTAACAGTGTAAATAGTGACACGTAATTTTGAGTGAACTCAATCAGTGTCAACCTCAATATCAATCATGCAAGTATTACAGTGTTTGCAGTTTATAAAACTATGTCCTTTGTAATTTAAATAAGTAGCTGTAGTTTAGAAATGCTGTTAAGTTATAGCATACAAAACTGTAGACTGCATGAATGTTGTTTGAGGTTACATATTTCATTTAATGTTAAAATGCATTTAGTTTACTTAAAAGACAGCGTTTTTGTGCATAGAAGCATATATCTACACAAAAGACATGTCACTGCACCACATTAATTGTATTTTACTGTGGAGAAGTCATAACTTGTAGACAAGAACTGATTACGGCGTTTCCCAAATTCCCGCCACATACGGCCGCCATTTTGAATGTCAGTGTCAGGTCCGGTATCCAGAGGGTCCTGACTGGACGACACCCTATCGCCATCTGCACGGCACGAAGCAGAAGATCCGGCTGCCATGCGCTTGGGGTCTCTGTGGGCACGTGACGAAGCAAGACGGCATTTCCAGGGATGACACCTAGAAGGCTAACTGTCCACCTTGCTGTGTGAGGGCGGCGGTTAGACTGGATGACATCCTAATGCCATCTGCACGGCATGAAGCAGCTGATTAGAGGGATGAGACCTAGAAGGCTAAGTGTCTGCCTTTCTGTGTGAGGGCGGTAGTTAGACTGGACGTCAACCTAATGCCATCTGGATGGCATGAAGCAGGTGGTTACAGTGATGAGATCTAGAAGGCCAACTGTCCGCCTTTGTATGGGAGCGACGGTTGGACTGGACGGCACCCTAATGCCATCTGCACGGCACGATGCAGGTGGTTACAGGGATGAGACCTAGAAGGCCAACTGTCCACTTTTGTATGGAAGCGGAGGTTGGAATGGACGGCACCCTAATGCCGTCTGCACGGCATGAAGCTGGTGGTTACAGGGATGAGACCTAGAAGGCCAACTGTCCGCCTTTGTATGGGAGCGGCAGTTGGATTGGACGGCACCCTAATGCCATCTGCACGGCATGAAGCAGGTGGTTACAGGGATGAGACCTAGAAGGCCAACTGTCCGCCTTTGTATGGGAGCGGCAGTTGGATTGGACGGCACCCTAATGCCATCTGCACGGCATGAAGCAGGTGGTTACAGGGATGAGACCTAGAAGGCCAACTGTCCACCTTTGTATGGAAGCGGAGGTTGGAATGGACGGCACCCTAATGCCGTCTGCACGGCATGAAGCAGGTGGTTACAGGGATGAGACCTAGAAGGCCAACTGTCCACCTTTGTATGGAAGCGGAGGTTGGAATGGACGGCACCCTAATGCCGTCTGCACGGCATGAAGCAGGTGGTTACAAGGATGAGACCTAGAAGGCCAACTGTCCACCTTTGTATGGAAGCGGAGGTTGGAATGGACGGCACCCTAATGCCGTCTGCACGGCATGAAGCAGGTGGTTACAGGGATGAGACCTAGAAGGCCAACTGTCCACCTTTGTATGGAAGCGGAGGTTGGAATGGACAGCACCCTAATGCCGTCTGCACGGCATGAAGCAGGTGGTTACAGGGATGAGACCTAGAAGGCCAACTGTCCACCTTTGTATGGAAGCGGTGGTTGGAATGGGCGGCACCCTAATGCCGTCTGCACGGCATGAAGCTGGTGGTTACAGGGATGAGACCTAGAAGGCCAACTGTCCACCTTTGTATTGGAGCGGCAGTTGGATTGGACGGCACCCTAATGCCGTCTGCATTGCACGAAGCAGAAGATTCGGTAGTTATGTCACGTGTCTCTGTGACAGGGATGAGACTTAGAAGGCTAAGTGTCCACCTTTGTATGGGAGCGGCAGTTGGATTGGACGGCACCCTAATGGCGTCTGCACGGCACGAAGCAGAAGATTCGGTAGCTATGTCACGTGTCTCTGTGGCAGGGATGAGACCTAGAAGGCTAACTGTCCATCACATATCATTCTAAGAGTTATCCACCAACAGATCGGTCGCGATATGACCAGGGAGTTAAATCGACGTAAAATAAAATAGACAAGAAAAAACAAAACACGACTAATGGCATTTATCTTCCTCCAAAATGTCAAGAAAGTTTTATCAAAGACATTTCTTTATACAACGTTTAGTTTTGGAGATATTGTACAGTCTCAACTTGGTTGGCCCACCCTATATAAAACAACTAATTTAATTTGAACATTTACCAAAAGATTAGAAAGGATTTATAAAGCCTTTCTGCTTGGATACGAACGTTATAAAAGAACGTGATTGCAAAAGCCTTGACTTTTAGTTGAGAATGCCATGGAGTAGAAAATGGTTACTCTGTAGAACAAGCATATAGAATAAGGGAAATGTCGCGGATATTTCATTCCAAGCAACGCATCCTATGCAGATGGTCACGATTCAGCAATTAAGACATAGTAAAACAAAAAATCTGATGTGTTACACTCATATGACTTTCTCTACTCTTGTACAAACTATTTTTACAAAAGCTTATTCTCAATATGCTTCATGTTAATCGAGATGTTAATCTTATTGCTAATTTTATTGTAGATGCAAGGGGAATTGGTAGGCTTTAAGCGATAGTCAAATATTTTAAGAGCTGGTTTGCCATGTGGAGTATTCCATTCTCCTTGCATGTCCAGGACATAAAAAATATGAATAACGAATTCCCATTTGAGAAAATAAGTACTGCAAAATTTGAGGGAATAACAAACAATATCTCGAAAATGGTTCTTTTAACAAAAAAAAATGTATATGACATAAATTGTGTATTTTAACGCGATCTACATTTTTTGTGCAGTAAAAGTTTGTCTATTTCTTATGGTTTACCAGTTATGCAAAAGTCATTCACAATGAAGAATACTTTTGGAGACATTCCCAGAAAATTCAGATATACAATTCATTTGCCATAAAAATGTCTTAAACTTATGGTATTTTATTCAAAATCGTTAAAGGCATTTTTGAGAAAATTAAAGTTTTGGAAAAATGTTCCATGTAAAGGGATATCTGGGGTGGTGGATTTTCCTGAAAACCTTCGTGTCGTATCTCTAGAAGATACTGAACCTAAATACCAAGTTTGGTGTTTATCCGACTGTTCGTTTTTGAGTTATGCTGTTCACAGACATACACACACACACATACACACATACACACACACATGGACATGTTTCCAAAAATTCCCTTTTTGGATTCAGGGGGTCTCAATACATGTATTTCCGGTGAAATCTCAGTATTGAATTTTTGGGTGGAATACAATACTTCCCCTACTTACTGTACGTAGTAGAGAAAGTAAAAAGAATCGAACCTCATTTAATGCTACGATACCCCTGCGATATCAATGGAAAATATTTTAATGATCCTCGTGTAGGAAGGTTTCACTTTATTTCCTTTGTACTTAAGGTGTAATCAACTTGGTTGGCAGTTCGTGCTGGATAGCTGTACAAACAGAGAAGGTTGTTAACATTAGAAATCAGTGAACCGATTGTTTTTCTCGACGGTAGCAGACTATGCGCATTTCCTAAGTAGATCATCTTGTTGACTGACATATTCACCAGCTTCACCTCTAGTTCGTTGTATGTATATGGAGTCAAAGGTAAAGATACGTATCACGGAGGGGCCCCAGGAACCGGGGTAGAGTACCGCACGCAGGCCAGTCGGCCCCTTGTGGTACCAAGTGACAACTGGGAGGAAAGGATGAGGGGAGAGACCCGAAGGGGACCATATCTGGATGCCTAATGTCACAATCATGTACGGAGTCCATAACGTTTCCAGGTAGAACGCATCCAACTGCGCCCGATCCCAACCCAAAGCCACAAACCTCCAGGGTCCAACGGAGCGGAGCCCCACGCTGAGGAGAGACCTAACTGAGAGGCACCTCAGTGACGCCAGGGAACAAGCGCCCAGCCGCAACTCGCCGAACACCATTGCTTGATCCTATAAGGCTAAAACAGATAACAAAGAGGATGCTAGGTACAGGAAATGAGAGGGAGGAGAGTCGTTGTAAAAGATGAACCACCCATTCGGGAGCTTGCGGGCCACACACGTAACCGCCTGAGCCTTCCCACTCGGTTCTACCTGACCAAAGACAAGATACAAAGCTTTAAAATTTCACTTACTGTAGTTATCTAACAAATTACACAACCATCCCGACCGATGATTGTTCCACCGCCAAAGGATACCTCTTGTTTGTTGCGAAGGTCTATCCGGAGTCGAAGCTGTCCTCCTATTCCCAGGGAAAGGCGCAAACCGAGTGGCCACTCCGTGGGGTTTTATATTAAGTCAATAGCTGGTTTACTAAAACCAACTCCAAAGGGGGACCGAACGTGATGGCGCCGCGGTGACGTTTGCGACTCGCATTCGAGAGATCCCCGGAGACAGCCCATTTCATAAGTTTTTCATGGTCTCCCGTGGTCAGCAGGCGAATGCTGGGGTGGTAGACTCTCCTGCCCCTCCTTTCCTGTACCCATCATCTTCCTTGTCACCTATTTCAGGGTTGTAGGGCCAGGCGACGGTGTTCGGTGGGTTGCGGCTGGACGGTGGCTGTGCGCTTTATAGTCCTCGATACGGGACTGATCAGCTAGGTCTCCCCTCCGAATGGTTCCCAACCCTGGGGATCACTGGAGGTTAGGTGGCTTGTGGGCTGGCCCGGGTGGCGGATGCTTGTCTCTGGAAGCGTTAGGGACCCCGTTCATGGTTCCGCCCGTCGTCATGGAATCTGCCGCCCTTCGGATCTCTCCCCTCGTCCCTCCCTCCGGGAGTCACAGTAGAAGCAAAAAGGGCTGTTACGGCCTACTTGTGGTGCTCTGTCCGGTTATGGGAGCCGCTCCGTTCGTCCGTACCTTTACCTTACCCTAGAGGGGAAGACTCTGAAAAACGCTAGCAGGGACGACAGTGAAATAGCACACCGTCTTCCAGCTCTCCGACTTGTACCGGAGGACTTTGAAGTTTCTCACAACCCCTTCTGGAGGCATTACCATCCAGACGTACCCAATCCCTCATGTGTTTCGGGAATCGCTGCTCCGTCGAGACCAACCCAATCCGCACCCCTTCGGGAGGGACATAGATGTTCGGGCCTACGCAACTCTGATAAGGTCAGAATGACCAAGAAATGGACAATTCGAACCTTTAATTAGGGATATGTCACAAACGACATATACCACAAGAAATGTGTTTTAAATAAATGGTGTGTTTTAAAGAGATCTATATTTCTTGTGTGGTACGTTTTCGTCTATCACTTAACGTTTAGCAGTTATACGAGATTATTCAAAATTCCTTCAGAATAAATCAGACTTCACAGGCCATTCCCAGAAAATTCAAGATATACATTTTATTGGTCATGTAAATATCTTTAATACATTATATTTTAATTAAAATCGTTTGAGCCATTTTTGAAAAAATCAACATTTTCAAAAAATATTCCATGTAAAGGGTAGTTGGGGTGGGGGAGTGTCTTGAAGATCTTCGTGTCGAATTTTTCGAGTGTATTGTTGTTTATCCAACTTTTCGTTTTTTAGCTATGCTGTTCACAGACACACACGGAGCTTTTTCTAAAAATCTCTCCTTTTTTACTTTCTCTACTACGTATAGTATTGTATTCCAACCAAAAATTCGATACCGAGATTTCACCGGAAATACATATTTTGAGACCCCCTGAACTAAAAAAAACATTTTTTAAAACATGTCTGTGTGTGTGTATGTTAACAGCATAACTCAGAAACGAACAGTCGGATAAACACCAAACTTGGTATTTAGGTTCAGTATCTTCCAAAGATGCGACACGAAGGTTTTCAAGAAAATCCCCCCACCCCAGATTACCCTTTACATGGAACATTTTTCGAAAATTTTAATTTTCTCAAAAATGGCTCTAACGAGTTTTATTAAAAGATCATATGTGTAAGACATTTTCATGACAAATGAAATGTATATCCCAAATTTTCTGAGAATGTCTTCAAATGTGTTTTTCATTCTCTACGACTTTTGCTTAACTGGGAAACCATAAGATATAGACAAAATTTTACCACACAAAAAATGTAGATCGCGTTAAAATACACAATTTATGTCATATACATTTTTGTTTGTTGGATGAACCATTTTCGAGATATTGCTTGTTATTCTCTTAAATTTTCCAATACTTATACTTTTTCTCAAATTCGTTATTCATTTTTTTTGTCCTGGTAATGCAAAGAGAATGGAATGCTCCACATAGCAACCAGCTCTTAAAACATTTGACTATCACTTAAAGCCTACCAATTCCCCTTGCACCTACAAGAAAATTAGCAATAATATTAACATCTCGATTAACATGAAGCATATGGAGAATAAACGTTTGTAAAAATAGTTTGTACAAGAGTAGAGAAAGTCATGTGAGTGTAACACATCAGATTTTTTTGGATTCAGGACGGTGAAATCTCGACATGGAATTTTTTGTGAAATTAAATACCTCCCCTACTTACTCTACGTAGTAACGTAGTAGAGAAAGTAAATATATATAAAAATGCACTGTAGGAGTATTTTTATTAGAATAACATGTCTAGAAAGTACATTTAAACAGGATTTATCCGCGAATATTTAATAATATCTTCTTATCCATCATCACATCACCAGGGTAATGAATTAATATACTTATATATTTGCCCACAGGTTTGTATAAAACTCAAAATATGCAAGCAAAGCTTTATTATGTACGATTTACTACTCTTTTAAATTCACACAGTGCTCATATGCCACTTCATACTTCGATTTACTTGGCAAAAGCAACACAACAACTTTCGAATATACACTGCATATTTAAAGGTTACTTTCTTCAGAATTATTCATTATTCAGAACCAATTTATCTTGATTCTGGATAATGTATACGATTCTATTGCTATCCTAAACAAATTAATATCGTTACTTTAGTTCTTTTATGGAAAAATCGTATATTAACAATGTCCGAGGGAAGAATGACCAGAATAATTTTTGACTGGAAGCCAAAGGGGAGAAGAAGATGGAATGAGGAATTTCTAGAAGCTGCAACGGACTGAAAAGTATAATTGTTGTAGTTGTTGATGAGGATACAGTGCGTTTGTAGATCGCCCGGACCGCTCCGCGGCGGAATTAGACTGGATGAGGATTGGCGCACCTTCCGTCAGAGTTACACGTAAACGACCGTCAAGTACTGGGATGCCTGTTCGCTTGAATTTACACCTTTTCCGAGCCCTGATAGTCCCCCCTCATGTTGTATGCCTGCTAGGTTTGGGGCATGGCTGCAGACAGCTGGCTGCTATGGCTTACAACGGGCGCAGAATAGAGAACTCCGGTCCATCTACTTTGTCGGACGCGCCTTTCCCGTGAGACTACTACATGAAGCCTCATCTCTTCCATATGTGGACGATGAAATTAGACTTCGGGCTACTAAATTCTACGCTTGTTTACCAAACCATCAGAGTATCCTGGTTAGATCTCTTGGGGATTACAACCCTAGAACTCGCCGTCTTCGGCGTCATCGGGTTCCCCACATGGAATGCGGGCACACAGATAAACGAAGGAGTTACACCAACAGAGCTAAAGCTGACCTCCATAGTAATCCTATACAAGAAATGATTGGTCTCAAAATCCAATCCCAGTCAAAGAAAATTGTAAATTACACATACACAACGGTGCAGAAGGGCCACTGCATCCTAGCAGGCAGTTGTCGAGGAGCTACATGCTACCTCACTTCTTTCATATCCTTCTACAAACAAAACCGACACCCTTAAACATAATTTTCTTTACAATAGTCATCCTGCGGTTAAACCCTGTTGAGGGTAGGTACGCAGCAAAATTCACTCGGGCTGAACCACAGCCTGCCAGCAGCAAGTCGGAGTCGGGTATGGAACACTAACTACTGTACTAGCTTACATTAGGCTTACCTGCAAAAGCCACGGGTACTTCAACGGATGTTGAAATTGATTACCTTCAACATGAACACATTCCCTGTATCTCCGAAAACAATTCTGGTTTACACGCAAAAGTACATGCTGACTGTCTGTATTTCTCTCGTGATGTTGTCCTTCAATTCTTGTAACGTATGCGGATTTGATGCGCACACGTTATTCTTTAACGTTCCCCATAAATAAACATCGCATGGTGATAGGCCAGGTGAACGAGGTGGCCAAAATCCTCGACTAATTATTCTGTCGCCATACAGACTTCGCAATTCATGCAGTAGTGTGCACTGTAGCTGAATCCTGCCGAAACAAGCCACACAATGCTTCATTTTTTGTTAGTTGCGGAAAATTTTATCAAAAATTGAATTTACATAAACGTGTGAATCAACTGTTGTGTCGAAAAATATGGGACCGATAATTCTACGGACCCTGCGGACCAAATCTCAAATTCTGCAGTGTAGTGGGAAATTGATGAATAATATGGGAATTTTCGGTAGCCCAGAATGTATTGTTGATTATAAACTGACCTTGGATAAAACTACGCTTCATCAGTGAATAACGTTAAAATTGGGTCCACCTCGCCATTATGAACGGACTGCAAAAAACAGTTGCAATAATTAACACAATTTACAGCATCTTGTAGTTGTAAAGCATGAACTACAGTTACCTTGCACAGCTTAAGTTTCAGAAGTTTTGTTGCCACAAAAGCTGACGTCTTGGATATGTTAAACTCTTGTGCTAAACGTCTCAGGGTGAGTGCTCTAACAGGGCCCCTACTTCATCAAGCTTCTCTTCTGTCAGTACACGGCGTTGTTGAACACGTTTCTTGTTCAGAAAAGATCCTGTACGCCTGACTTTATTGACAAGGTCATGAATAGCTGACCTACTAGGAATTCGGACACCTGCAAAGCGATGTTGAAATTCCCTACTACACCACCTTGCAGAAGAGTATTTCACATAAGCATCATACAGAAAAATACGTTATTATAAATTGTACTCAACCATTATTGATGGACAATTTATCACCAAGAGACAACACAATTTCACTCTAAAAACGCGCACAAAGTTTTTCCCTCACAACGGATCCAACCCGACTGACGCTACAGCGCTACTCTCTGGCGGCAGGCGCGCCACTCCCCACCCAGTCAAATGACGCCGCGGAACAGTCCGGCCGATCTACGAACACAGGGTAGTTCTTTTATATCTAGACCAAGTTAACTATGATCAACAAATAATATTAACTAAGCTTTGGTTTACACTGAATTACAATGTTTATTGAATGACGAAGCAGTTATGTGTTAAACAATGATCCTATCATGAACGCAGATAAGGTAAGCAGCCATTATTGCAGATAAAACATTGTGTGCAGCTAGTGAGAAAATCATAATAACCGCTCCCAGGTTATTACAGAACTCCGTTTACGCCTCTTTCTTATAAAAAAATTCGCGCAGTAATGATGCTCGTATCCCAGTACTTACATAAATAACTACGCTGCCGTTTGTGAAAATTGCAACACAAGAAAGAATTTTCCGAATAACTCCAAACTTGGTGGAAGTGCAGAAGAGTGTGCAAGCAATATGTGATTAGGTTTGCAGAGAGATGGAGTACACGTAGGCCGAGCAGAGCCCTCTCATGTCGGTCCAACAAGGCCAGTGTTGCACCCAGTGTAGTCTGTGCAGAGCTGTCAAACAAGGTGGAAACAATAAAGAGAGTGCCGGTATGCCTCGTCGACTTCAAAGGGAACCATATGGGCATGTGAATGAGTTCGAGCGGGGCGGAATGATGGGTCCCCGGAAAGCGAATTTGACATCCCGTGACATTTCGGCTCGTACAGAACATGCTGCTACGACAGTGATGCGTGTGTCGAAGCAATGGATAGATGAAGGTCGTACGCAGTGAAGACCGGTTACTGGGCCACGGAACATGACCACAGCACGGGATGACCGTCATCTCGTTCACTTGGCCATAACGGACCGTAGAGCTTCATCCACAGTGTTGACTCGATGCTGGAGCACTGCAACAGATGCGAACTTGTCTACATCAACGGTTCATCTCTGTCTGCTGCAGTTTGGACTAGTTGCATGCATGCCATTACGTCGGCTTCCGTTGTCCAAAAACCACAAGCTCCTCCGACTGCAATGGGCACATGAACGCCGTCACTGGGGTGCTGAGTGCAAAATGCAGTCTTTTCGGACAAGTCCCGCTTCAACGTGTCCTACAGTGTGGCCGCATACTTGTCCGGCGGTATCATGGTGAACGCAACCTGGAGGGCTGAATTGTTGAGCGGCATAGCGGACAAACACCAGGTGTGATAGTTTGGGATCCCATTGGTTACAACATGCGATCTCGCCTCCTACGAATTGGGGGCACTTTGAACAGCAACCGGTACCTAACGGTGGTTGTAGAGCCTGAGGTACCCTCCCTGCTTCAGGCATCTCCACAGGCCACATTTCAACAGGACAATGCCCGGCCACATATTACGAGAAATGTACAAGCCTTCTTCGAGGAGCGACGTTCGCCCTTCGATCATGTCTGGGATATGGTTGGTCGGCACCTGGTGCGTCACGGTTTCCAGTAACCAGTGTCACGGATTAGTGGGCTCGATTACAAACTACGTGGAGGGAAATCCCTCAGGAACTTATTCAGAACCTTTGTGATTCAATGCCACGGCGTATAACAGCTGTAATTGCAGCGCATGAAGGTCACACCAGATACTGAATATTAGGGCTCAAAGATCATGTATAGATTTGAAATCATTTGTTACTTGTCATGCACCTAACCTGTGCTATTAAATTCATTGAATTCATGCGTTTCCTTCTTGATGTTACAATTTTCTCAAACGGCTGTGTATAATTAAACGAATCAAGATATTGTTCTGGATAAGAACAGTACATCATTACAACGCGAGGTGTAGCAGTATGTTTCTTCATAAAACGAATTATAAGCTAAGATACAATTATTGAGAGTAAATATTTAAAGGCCCAACAAGACTTTCAGAAGCCACTTTTTCATAATTTTCCAGGAACTGGAAGACTTCTTTAAGAGTTCTCAGCATGGAGTTATATACTTCTCCCTAGGCTCCATGGTGCGACTGGATACGTTCCAGAGGGAAAAGCTGGAGGCCCTGCTGGAAGCCTTTTCAGAACTTCCTCAAAACGTTCTGGTCAAAGGCAAGATCCAATCTCTACCAGTTCCCAACAACGTCCTCGTTAGACCGTGGCTGCCACAGCTGGATATTCTAGGTGAGTGACGTTACCCATGCATGCTTTCATTAATTCTGTTTGCGAACACGATACTATGAAACTGAAATATTAATAAACTTGAAGAATTTAAATTGATTAGTTATGCAAATAATAAATCATCCACTTTCATTTCATATCTAGTTAATTTGCAATTCTTACTTTCTCTATTAATTGCCTTTAATAAGTAGAAGTATTGCAATCCAAACAAAAACTCGTATACAGATTTTACTGGAATAACACGTTTTGAGGTCCCCTAAAGAGCACAGGTGTAATCCTCGGCACCTCAAATCCCCTTTATATGGAAAATATTTACTAAGCGAGGTGGCGCAGTGGTGACGTAAGTGACTTGCATTTGGGAGGTTCCGGGTTCGATCTCCACTCTGACCCATGTGTTTTCGTAGTTTCCCCGGGTCGGCAGGTGAAAAAATTAAGTTAAATTTTTATTTATGAACGCTCTATAACTACTGTGGTCCTTAGCGTCCCATTCTATATTGCAAATTTTGGCTTGAGGCTCTTTTACGTGCCGTAAATCTTTGACAGGGGATCATCGGCTTTACTTCCCTTCCAAAGGAAGCCATGCTAAGGATTTTTATGCCTGAAAAAATCCATCGCCCTCCGCCGGGTTTCAACCCTCGACCTCGGGAACTAGAGGCTAGCATGGTAACCATTACACCACGGAGGACGACTGGCAGGCGAATACTGGGGTGATTTCTTTTCTATCGCGATTTCCCTTTCATTCCGTTCCCTTCTCGTCTTTCAAGTGTGCTTCTAGGTTTTGCAGCGTATGGCATTGCCGGATAGATGGCGCGGATGCATCCTCAAAGGAAAGAGCACTCTTCGTGGACACCAGAGGGCTGCTTGGTCGTCGGGTCATTCATTGCCCTCTCTCTCGTCAGCTGCAGCAGTGGGATGACTATAATAGCGTAACTGAACTTTTGAAAAAAGAATATTATGCAGCTGTGAGAAGACCCTCTCAACTATTGTATTAAACAGATTAACCAAGCCTTACTAATGTCAGCCATAATACCAGCTGATAGAAAACGACAGTTAAAGTGCAGTAATCAAATGCTACCGAGGATTTACTGCCTACCTAAAACTCACAGAAAGATAACAGCATGCGACCTGTTATCAATAGTATAGGTTCGCCTAGCTGTGGTTTAGCAAAGTGGTTAACTAAAGAATTCTCGTCTTTTGAAGAATTTTGAAGAATCTCTGCTGAACTGATAAGCGATATTAACACCTTCACCAATAGTAACGAAGATTTGCTATACGAGGCGTATTTCAAAACTAAGATCCGGTGAACAGCATTTAACGGATTGTTGGCCTAAATACGTTTCACGCCTGCAGCGTTGTCTACCACTCCTGAGGAACCTACCACAGCGTTGGTGTGACGCAGCAGGCGTTTGCCGGTCGGTGAGAGCAGATCCCAATGCCGCGACAATCGTAGATCCCGCCGGTTGTGAAATGCGCGATGTGATTAGATATGAGTTTTGCTGGCAAAAGGATCGTCAGCTGTGGACATCCATCGTGAGTTATGCCTCGTGTATGGACCGGACATAATGAGTGACAAACAGGTTCGACCTTAGTGCCAAAATTCCGAAATGGCCGTAAAATGTGCACGATGAACAGCGGAAGGGCAGTCCAGTATTCGGACCGATGAAATCGTTGAGCAGGTGAACCAAAAACTTCGAAGTGATCGGCGTTTGACGATTAGTGTTCTAGCTGATGAATTCCCAAATGTTGCTCGAACCTACTTTACAGGATTGTTATTGAACAGCTTGGATATCGGAAACTGTGCTAGGTGGGTGCCAAAACTGCTCACCAGTCACTACAAAGAGCAACGAATGCGTAGTGCACGACAGTTTTTGGAGCGCTATAGACAGACTGAAGATGGTTTGTTTTCCCACATTGTTACGGGCGACGAGACATGGTTTAAGTACATCAATGCAAAATCAAACCAACAGTCAATGAAGTGACGCCGTTCCGGTTCATTCAAATCAAAGAGGTGGAAGCAATCGCCGTACACGAATCGCAAAATGATGGCTAAATTGTTTTGGGACGAAAAGGGCGTCCTCTTGATTGATTTCATGGATCTTGGGTCAACAATTATAACTGACGTGTACTGTGCAACGCTTACCAAACTGCGAACCAGAATCGACGCCGCGGAAAACTGTCGTCTGGCATTATCCTCCTGCACGACAACGCACGCCCACTCAACGCTGCCAAAACCAAATAGAAGATTCGAGTGTTTCGTTGGGAACTCTTTGACCACTGCCCAACCTGGCACCAAGAGACTATTTCCTTTTCTTGCATTTGAAACGGTGGCTGGGTGGACAACGATTTCAAACCCACGATGAACTCAAGACGAGCGTTATCAACTGGTGTAAATCCCAGGTAGCATACTTCTATGCCGAGGGATTAAAGAAGTTGGTGCAGCGTTACAGCAAGTTTATAGATGTGAGCGGCGATTATGTGGAAAAGTAAAGTATATATATATATATATATATATATATATATATATATATATATATAGCCACACATTACTGTCAGTAAAAACCTTGTCTCATGAGCGATGTTGTGATTATGACCAAACAGACCTTAGTTTTGGAATATTCCTCGTATCTTTTAATGCCCATCATTATTTACAAGTAGGGACGATGGTTATGTGCCAGTGAAGCCTGGATGCGCACTGGTTATTTGGACAGTGAGCGAGCCGCAATTCTCGGGCATGCGCAGTGAGTGCAACCAGTTAAGTCTAGGGGCCAGCAGTAGTCCGAGTAACATCTCTCTTGCCAGCCGTCCGTTCATGACCTTTATACTATCTTGAACTTTATGTTTATAAATTAGTTACTATATGTTTCCGTAGGAGCGTCATTTCAGTTTCTGCATGAGAGGGCAAGATTGCTTGGAGCAGCTTTCCGAATTTTCATGTGGATTTTAACGATATATTTGGTCTAAAAGAAAATAATATTTTATTTCTTAAATGTGAAATATTTGTATTAATAGTACAGATGACGTAATTTTTGGGGAGGGACAGTTGAACTCCCGCCCTCCTAAATGACTCCCCTGTGTTTCTATAATTAAACTTGAATCGCATACATTGTATAATTTGGTGTGTTTATTGGAATTATTGCCTTATGCGAATTACTATGTAAAAATAAAAAAGTTCATATACCCCAAATTATGTGGAAAATGCAAAAAATAGTTAATGGAAAAACTATTAATTAGCAATTAAGGCTAATTCATTATAGGTGTGTTCTGCAGGAGGAAGGTTATGTATCCATTCAATAGATCTTTTTATTTGTAATTCCCAACTTGCCTCCCAGATCTGTTTTGGTGATTGATAAGGCACCGTAACGTAGTGTGCAGTTGGAAAAGGCCCAAACGTCTCATATCAAATTAAGATACAGGACTTTCTCCAGTCCACGAAAGGATGTTAAGTTGGAGCTTTGCAACCTAAGAAGGGTAAAAGCCTGTTCCGAAAATTTACGTTGATAGTTTGTAGGCCATGCACACAATGTTCTTCGATTATTGACGTATTCATCGGGTCTTAATCGAGTAGAAGTCATCTGTGCTGATATAAAGCAATGGATAGCTTAGTAGAACACCCTTTTAAATTAGATGATGTTATTTATGAAGCTTAGCTAACAACATATTGACATTAGCGTGAAAAAGTGGGAAAATGCCTGTCAACCCTTTATTAAGTAGGAAGGCAAATATATTGAAGAAGAACAACAACAAGGCCTGTTTGAAAATGTATAGAAGGTTTTGTAATACAAGGTAGGGGATACAGTGCCAGCGAAGGAGAAGAAGACTGAAGACGTTGAAAGAGAAAGTCTTGCAGAAGAAAACGACGGTGGTTATATTTGTAGTGTAGAGTGTGTATCACACTACTAAAGTCCCTGCTAGTTTAGGACAATGCGTTTGCGTGACAAGACTTGTGTATAGTGTGTAAATATTAAAGAATGATAGGGAAATCTGAACATAGTGACAATAAACCAGTCAAGCAGTGGTTGTGTGTTTATGTCGTTTTAGTGAAGTCCCACAGACAAAAACAGACCGAAAGGATCGTAGAATATTTTCCACTTCAGTTACATAGGCTTTATTTTTGAGGAAACAAACCCACTTTTTAGACTGACAAATAACTAAAATGTGTTTATTTGACGTATCCGTATCCGCCCATAGCTACTTGTACTTTCTCTACTACGTATAGTAAGTAGGGGAAGTATTGTATTCCACCCAAAAATTCGATACTGAGATTTCACCAGAAATATATGTTTTGAGACTCTCTTAATCCGCATTTTTAGAAAAAGGTCCGTCTGTGTGTGTGGGAATAGCATAATTTAAGAGCGAAAAGTTGGATAAACACTAAACTTGGTATTTAAGTTCAGTATTTTCCAAGTATACGCCTCAAGGATTTTCAAGAAAATTCCCTACCCCCAACTACCGTTTATACAAAACATTTTTGTCTTGAACTTTTTTATTTTCTAAAAAGTAACTCTAACATTTTGATTGAAATACCATATATTAAAGACATATATATGACATGTATATCTCAAATATTCTGGGCATAGCCTGTGAAGTCCACTTCATTCGGAAGGAAATTTTGCATAATCTTGTAGAACTGATGAATGTTAAGCGATAGACGAATACGTACAAGTCAAAAAACACACATTTATTTCAAATAACATTTTTGTTGCATCAGGAATTTCTGCTATATCCGTTATTAACGCTTCGAATTGTTCAATACTTATCAGGTCCTGTCAACATTCAGTTGTTTCCCGTGATGTCATGGAAACAGTATGGAATTTTAAGGCAGCATATAGCGTTAAGTTGTTAAACATTTGACTATCGCTGTTCTCTTTGTGTCTATAACGACATGTGTAATGTAGCAATTTCTGTTAGGATTTATATCGATTAAAATGAAGTGCATAGGAAAATAAACTTTCGTAAGAATAATTTGTATACCTACTAATAAGCAATAGATGGTAGAGAATGTCGTGTGAATGTAACGCATCATAGGGTTTTAGTTATGCTGTTCACAGACACACACATTTTTTTAAAAAAATAATGTTATGTTCAAGGAGCTTCAAAACGTGCATTCCATTTGAAATGTTGATGACTTTTGGGTGGAATGCAGTATTTCGCTTAGTATAGGTAGGGAGTAGAGCAAGTAAAATGAGGGTTATTCGAAAATGCGTACCTTGTTTTATTCCGTGGCAGTTGCTCGTTTCACTTCGGAAAGCGTCTGTCTACGTTAACAGGCCCTCCCACACACAGCAATGATCAGCACGCTTATTGTTCCAGAGGGCTGCGTCCCACAACACAGCTGCGATTTAGACATCGCCACAAAGACAGCACTGACGTCACTACCACCTCCAGAGAGGGTTTAGCTTGTACTGCTTGGCGTCCAAACGGCGCCCATTTATCAGCACCACAACAGCCCGAATAATTATACGTACTGCTAATAGCATGCTGGGATCTGATCACAGATAGCGAGTTCTAAATGTTCCTTCATGCAAATGATTCGACGTGTACTGGATCATTGGCCTCAGTTGCGTAGTAGTCTTCCTGTACTGGTTTTCTAGATGTCCTTAGATACATACTTGACTTCCTGCTCCATTTATTTTATTTGTTTATTTCTATTTTTCGTGAGAGTAATTTTGGACATGGTACTGTATATCCAGTCCGGTATTCACCTACGACAAGGGTACATAAGCCAATCAGAGAACCATTCTCAACACGTGATTATTCTGCCATCTTACATCACACTTTCAGTCGCCATGTGTTTACTATCCCTCTGGCTCTCCGTGTAACCGCCTCCGTGGTATAGTGGTTACCATGCTAGCTCGTAGTTCCGAGGCCGCGGGTTCAAACCCGTCGGAGGGTCTTTGGGGTTTTTATTTGTTTTTTTTGGGCGTAAAAATCCCTAGCATGAGTTCCTTCGGAAGGTAAGTAAAGCCGGTGGTCCCATATCGTAGATTTACGGCACGTAAAAGAACCTCAAGCCTGATAAAAAAGGCCTCTGAGCAAAATTACCGGTCTTTCACGCAGAATATACAATGGGATGCTAAGGACCACAGCAGTTAAAGAGCGTCCTTAAATAAAACTTTTTTTTTTCCTGCGTCCCTGGGTATCATACAGGGTGGAAGGGAAGTCATCACATTAATTTAAACCAGTTACAATATCATTATTTGAAACATATTTTGTATCTTTCAACTGTTTCTATGACCATTTTCTGCGAAGATATTTTAGGTTTTTTCAAGAATATAAAACGCACACGCTAGCAACATCGCAACCTATAGCTGGTAGCGACTGGTAGCTGGTAGTAGAGGTGGACTCTCCCCTCCAAAACCAGAAGTAGGTCAGCGCGTAAACATATTTTACTTTCGCTGTATGTCGCGTGGTTCATGAGTGTAGATAAACGTTTCTACACTAACAAAATACCAAGGTATTCACGATTTGAAAAGGCTGGCATCTCGTAACCCTTGTGCTATACCTATTGTTATCCATTAAACACACCTTGGGTGTTTTAATCGCTAGACCTGTGTGCTTTAATACGTAGTACGATGTTACTCTAATAATAACTCAACTACTAGTGGAGCTGACAAACATGGTGTACTTTTCAGTCGGCGGCCGCTAAACGCTTATTGGACGATGAAGGCACCACCCATCACTACAACACTACACCATCCTTTCGTCGTGTTTGTTTGGATTAAGGGTCGTGTGGAAAACAAAACACTTAGTCCCAAGCAAATCTCAGTATAGGTACGCTGTTTTGTTTACGTCCGAGAGCCGGTTTTCACACTGCAACGATGCCTATGTCTCCAACCACATTACGTATACAAAACGTGTTTGGAAAATGATTAATTATTTCAAACCCCTTGTATGATATCACATAGTTACTACCAAAACTAGGTCAGAAATAGGTTGTCCTGCCCATCTTACAAGTAACAAGTTATTATCTTCATATATTCTCATGGAATAAACCATCTAATTTGGAAAAAAATACCTCTATGAAATACATATTAGAGGGAATGTAATAAGTTACCTTCCACCCTGTATATGATACCTCAGGTTTCGATTTTTTTTCTCAGTTTTCAAAGTAATGACGGCTGGTGGTATTTGATACCTTCTGCACGGCCTGCTCATATTTTTCCTATCTCTGTCTGCTAGTATTGATGGTTGAATTAAAAAGAACCATAAAACTTAGAGTTTTAGACCGAAGGTATCACATATGATACCACCCCTAGAACCCTTATAACTCTCCTCAAAATAAAATAATAATTTGATTTCTTGAATATCCATGTTGCCTTTTGGTAATTAATAACATGCATTAATTCACAGAATGAAATTAATAGCTGTTTGAATCTCATTTTAGACCCCACCAGTAAAATTTGTTTTGCAAATTTGTTATATTTCGACCCATAGAAATTTATTAAATGCAACTGTGTCCTAATTTGATGGGGACTCAGGAGGCTAAGATCAGGGGCCAGGATATCTATAAAAAGTGCAGCAAAGGTTGTGATGATAGGTGATGCCTTTTTATGATTTTAATGTGCTTTAAACATGTAGGTAGCTCTTGTTCATTTTGATACATGTGCACAGCCTCTTTTGTCGTGGTCGCTTCGTAGACCGCCATAACTGTTGAACAGTTTCAGGCTCTTTTGCGATAGTATGATAATTGTTTATGTTGTTTTGTGAATGACGACATACCCCATTGTGAATGGCCTCATAATGCTATACTCTGACCTGAATAATTAACTTTTTCTATGTAACCATAACCTGAAATATCCATCCTTCGAGGGTGTAGTATTTGCTCGTTCAGATATTATACCACTTTTCTTCTGCTACTGCTGCTGCAAGCGAACCAGCTATTTAGATTGAAACACGCGTGCTTTATACGCTGACAATCTTCATGTAAGGAAAGAAAGTGTTTTGTTTTTTGATCCAGCAACTGCATTGATCCAAGCGTATTGGTTTCATGTCCCCCTTGCCCCAATTTTCGTCTAAATAGTATACTGTTCTGTTTTCTTTCCTATATTAACACAGAGCTCTAAAATATTTGTATCTCTACATTGCTATGTCTTCCCTGTCTATTATCACATTTACTTTCTTTCTTTTCTTTTCACGAGGCCTATTTCTAAGAGAAGTTAGTGAAATGTGGAGTTCTTTAAGTCCGTCAAATCTGGAACAGTATTGTCCACTGTTGGTTGTTCCTTATAAAAAAATTCTAATGCGTTACTTTATATAGGAATATCTCGGAAATGCTTCATTCCACAAAAAATGTATATGACATAAATTGTGTATTACAACGAGATCTACATTTTTGTGTAGTAAAATTTGTCTATCTCTTAACGATTTACCAGTTACGCGAAACTCATTCAGAATGAAGAGGACTTTTGGGGACATTCCCAGAAAATTCATCACATATATTTGGTTTGCCATGGAAAAATCTTAAACATACGATATTTTAATCAAATTCGTTGGAGAAGATAAAAATTTCCGAAAAATGTTTCATCTAAAGGGTAGTCTGGATTGGGAGATTTTCTTGAAAATATTTGTGTCACATCTTTGAAAGAAGCTGAACCTAAATACCAAGTTTGGCATTTATCGGCTTTTCGTTTTCTAGTTATGCTGTTCACAGATACACACACACGGACCTTTTTCGAAAAATGCATTTTTCATTCAGGGGGCCTCAAAACATGCATTTCCGGTGAAATCTCGGTATCAAACTTTTGGTAGAATGCAATACTTCCTCTACTTACTATACGTAGTAGAGAAAGTAAAATGGCATGAACTTTGGAAGGGATAGCACACTTTACAAAGTCATCCACGTTGGCAAACACATTCCTAAGCTTATTTCAGCATACCTATTGTATTAAAGTTTTTGGAAATGTATACCACAGACCACTAAGAAGCTAACGTGATCATATGTTTAAAGAAAGAAAGCGCGAAATTTTACGAGGGTCATCCAGAAGCTAAGTCCCGATGAGCGATAAGGAGAACAAAATCATCACTACGTAAGGAATGTTTATTGGAATAATTATATAGATTCACTGGCTACTTTTCAACACAGTCACCACAATTGTTGAGTCATTTATTGTAACGGTGCACCATCGATTGTATGTCCAAGTCATAGGGGTCTGCCGCCAATGTCCGGAGCCACTTCATTCTGCAGGTCTGCCAGAAAACCTTCATGAGGCGGAAGAGATGAAAATCACTTGGAGCGAGGTCGGGGTTGTGGGGTGGATGGTCGAAGATCTCCCATCCAAACTGATTCAACACATTTCGTGTGGCGTTGGCTGTATGGGGTCTTGCATTGTCTTGCAATAGCATAATGCCTCTCGCCAACATCCCACGTCTCTGTTCTGTATTCCCCTCCTCAGTTTGTGCAATACCAATCTCCCCTCACGGTAAAACCTGGACACCACGTCGATCCCAGAAACAGTGCACATGATTTTTTTGACAGAGATTGTCTGCTTGAATTTTGTCTTCACAGGTGAGCCACTATGCCACCAATGCATTCATTCTTGCGTTGTCTCTGGTGTGGCATGCGACACCCATGTTCCATCCTCAGTGACAATATTGTTGAGAAGCTCGTCCCATTTCTCTGCGTATCGCTGTAGGAATGTCAATGCTGCGGCCAGACATTTCGTTTTGTGATCATCAGTCAGTTGCCTTAGCACCCATCTTGCACACACTTTGTGAAAACCAAGCCACCAGGAGACACTTTCGTGCAAAAGCGAGCGAAACATCCGGGGAATTGACAAGAGAGTTGTGAAGTTGTGAAGCGCCGGTTCTGCACACTTCCATCAGTTCTGGCGTCACCCGGGACGGTCGGCCACTACGGTCTTCGTCGTGAATTTTGGTTCGTCCTTCAGTGATTTGCCTGCACCATCGTCTTACCATACTGTCGCACATAATATCGTGTCCATACACGCGGCACAATTGGCGATGGATCTCTGCTGGAGATTGATTTTGAGCAGATGACTGCACGAACCTCGTAGTTGGTCGAGACAATACTGGAGCGGCCATTTTCTCCGTGCACTGTGCAACAACCACTGTCGTCACAAGACTGAAACTGTACTGCATTATTCCAACATACTTCCTCTCTACTTCTGCGCATGCAAATACCTATCCGACTGGTGGTGCCATCTCTGGATGCGATCGGGTCTTAGTTTATGGATGACCCTCGTAGTAGCGTCTCAATGGAAACAATCTGCTTCTTTTATGACATTCTCCAATTTATATCTCTTATTTCCATTGCTACTTAACTAGTTATTCATACAGAGCTTATTTTACCACCTGTTTCTTGTCGTAAATTAGCAACACAACCTTGTAGAGGTAGGGAAGGATGAGAACTGAGTTGCCTGCAACGCACAGCGTGAACTTTCATGACAGATCAGATAGAAGTTCCCATTGTGAGACCTGTTTTGTACATTGTCTACACATATTCTATACAAATCTTTTAACTAAAGTTGCGTTCCAAACAATTATTTTTTTTGTTCCTTGCAACATTTAAAACGTTTAGCTGAATAAAGAGAAAATATAACGCTATAAACAAAAACGCATCTGATGCCTGATCCAAAGAAAGACCATGGCACACTTGCACCGCCAGGATTTAAAACTTTTAAATGAAGTTAGAGGTGGAAAGCAAACTATTAAGGGGACATGTTCTCTAATGTATCATATACCAAATAGTGTAAAAGGGGTTAAAAAGGGCGTGAAAATGATTTTGTCATAAATTCTTAAGCTTGAAATCTAATATTCGATGAATAATTACTGTGTAACTTACATAATGTAGTAGAATTACATTTCCTACACCCAAGCTATCCCTTACAATTATTAGCGCAGCATGCATTAATATTTTCCTTATTCAGCAAGTCACACAGCACGTAAATGTTGCTTCAAAGGTACACTGGATACGTTTGGAAGTACAGTCCATGGTGCGGCAGTACCGCCTCTTGTCAGAAGTTGTTCTGGTTCGTAATGGCTTAATGCTGGTTCACAACCAACGAGAACGGTAACCAGAACGAGAACGAGAAAGTTAAAATACATTTATTCAAATGGGGATGTTCACAACCAACGGAAAGCCTTCCCGTGCCCCGGAAACGGGAAAGAAGAGTTGCCCAACCTTTAAATTTCTCGTTCTCGATCCCAGGCACGGCATATTAGATCCCTATTGTGCATATTAGACTCTTCACTCTAGAGGTTATTTTAGGCGGCCGTGACATGAAACAACCTCTAGTGCTCTCTATAGTCGCTAGCTGGAAACATGAAACTGGAAGGAATTAGTAGTAAATGTGCTTCCTAACCTCATCCCGACACCCGCAAATCTAATCAGCGTTGGTTCCTCTGGTAAAGGGAACATTTGTAGTTTGTTTATATGCAACTCAAAACTGACTATTACCTAAAAAACAATGGCAAAAGCTACAAAGAACAGCTAAACTCGGTGGAAATTAAAAAAGAACAATAAACAATTTAAATGTATGCCATTAAATAAAGGAATGAAAGCTTGGCACAAGTAGAAGGACCGGGAATGTAATGGATATGCATTTAGATAATGTTTACTCTATCGAATTTTGACGTTGGCTTGACTAAATTGGAAGTAGGTGAAAAAATGTCATTGGCCAGTTAAAAACAAATGAAATCCCAATGCGCAGAATCGACTTTCACTTTGTGATCGATATGCATTCCTGTTCTCGTTACCGGGCTGTTGTGAACCAATATCTTGTATGTTGCATTGCTTCCCGTTCTCGGGCGGTTGTGAACCAGCCTTTACCTTTCTGCAGCCTCCGCGTAGACACCTTCGTGGTCTGCCTCGCTGGTGTAGCGGTCACCTGTTTCTACTCTCTATCCTCGTTAGCTGTAGTAATTACAGGAAGATGTGTAACAGCAGGGGCTTTTTCTCGCTAAAGGAAATGTAGATCTCGGGTGTGGTAACGGAGAGAAAAATAGATGTGCTTGAGTTTCGAGGGGACAACACCCTGTTTTCTTTGTCACTTCTGATAATTCTGATATTGTCGCCTTAAAACACTGTCCACTGTTGAAGCGCGGCGCTGATACGACGCGAAGTTTGTATATTTAACAAAGCCCTTTTCTCGTAGCGACCTATGTGTTTGTAGCTAACCCTGTTTTAATCCACGAACTTTTGGTGCGACACCTCTTAATTATCCGCCAGCATCATGGTTTAGAAGCAACTCCCCGATTTTTGGTCTTAGGAGATCTGTTTATTGTTGCGGGCTTCTTGAGCTTGCTAATTTCCTATTGCTGCATTTTTCGCGCCATTCAATGCATTTCACTATTTCATATTGGTTTACTTAGATCTTATTGGTCCTATTTCACCCCCTCTTGCTCAATTTCAACATGAAGTCGCGAGTTTCCCTAATTATACCATTTAAGCTTGTTGTCTCACACGCTCCGGTCACGGCGAATTACAGTACAAAGACAATGGCTCTAAACCCTCGCTGTACGAACAATACTTTTGCGACCAGACAGACATCGTAAAACTCACTTGGTGCCCTCGGAGACACTTTTCCTGCATCTAACATATCTCGTCGTGGACAGTATTTTAACGTAGCGCTTAAAATATTTCCATTAAGCAATTTGTTACTCCTCTATAATTAGTAACACAAATACAAACATATCATTAAGCTACACAAGTAGTGACAAAAGAAGAAATAGTTGTACATAGTATAAACTAATTTCACTAAATACCAATGACCCAATTAGTAATAATTCCTTAGCTCGGGCTTGTTGACCTAGAGTTGCCCTTTCAATGGATCTAAAAGATTGATACCGTGAACGCTTCTTCAACGGCTGCTAATTTCATATCTTTTCAACACAGCTTTCACTTTTAAAAAATCTGATGTTTTACACTCACATGACTTTTTAGTGAGTATACCAACCATTTTTGATAAAACTTATTTTTCCATTTACTACATCATAATCCAAATAAACCTTTACAGAAACAGCTACATTACACATTTCGTTATAGATACAAAGGGAACAGCGACAGTCAAATGTTTAACAACTGGACGCTATATGCTGCCTTAAAATTCCTTACTGTTTCCATGACATCGCGAGAAACAAGTGAATGTTGATAGGACTTTAAAGAGAATGAGCAAGTACTGAACTATTTGAGCCATTAATAAAGGATATCTCGGAAATGACATTTATGGCCACCTACATTTATTTGCATCCTGTAGCCTAAACACTTGGTCTCGCCACAAGTTCTGACCTATGATTAAGATGTAATATATATTAAAATAAAAGCCACAAAACCTATAATATGTATATTATTTAATTCAAAGACTAATGTACAGTTTTAGTTCGAAATGCTCGCCTCTGGGTTTTACACAGGACCTTACTCTGTTAGACCAGTCTTCTATTGCAGCACGATGACATCTAGAGATATTTCCTGTGCTGCCTATATAGGATTTCGCTTTATACAGGCAGGGTGTTTCAGAAATACTTTTACAAACTTCGGGTATGGGTTCCTTACACCACAAGAAGGAAAAAAGTTCATATGAACATATGTCCCATAATCCTTTATTTTCTCGTTAGGAGGTGTTCAACACAGTGGTACACTTATAACACACAAAACTCATAATAAATGCTCGAAATGTCCTCCTCTTGCTTCTATGTATGCCTGTACTCGTCGACTCATGGAATGTCACACCCTGTCAAAAATTAAGGGATGGTGTCGAATGGTTTCGCAGGCTTCCATGACACTTCGATGAAGCGTTTCTGTATTCGGGATGGCTACTCCATAAACCAATGTTTTAAAATGCCCCCAGAGGTAAACATCCATAGGATTGAGGTTGGGAGAATGTGCAGGTCATGGAACTGGATTGGGTTGGACTCGGTGGGGCAGTGGTTCCCGATACCCATGGGTGATTGGGTACGCCTGGCTACGTTAATTCCACCCAGGCGGGGTTGTCACGCCTCGAGAATCTCCGGCACCAGTCATGAGGGATAGCTGGTAGACGGTAGCTAGAAACTGTCGACCCCACCGAAGTAGTTCGGTAGTCTCCCCCAGTAGGGTTCGCCCTGCTGGCCTGACGCGCGTAAGTGGCGTATCCACTTCCGTCCCTGCTTGGAAGGGTCGGTGCGGGAGGTGTCCTTGCCCGATTTCGACCAGGCAGGGGGGGCGGCATATAAAATAGGCACCGCTCCTAATGGAAAGCCCCACGAGTTTCTCCTGGGTTTGCGAGGGTGTGGTCTCGGCGTTGGCGGACCCGGTTCCATATTTAGGTCCTCCTCCTCATGGTAGATTCATGTTCACGAAATGAATATCCAGCCATGGTGGAACGAAACACGTGCAGTTAACTCACTACATGTACACAATTGAAACGGTGAAGACAGACTAATGACAAATGACAAACGTAAACAAGTCTCCATGGCAACACTTCGCCATCTACCGTATGTAGTACAATGGTTCAACGCCTTCTATGAATGCGTAGAGAAATGAAATTTTGAGGTCGGACCCCGAAGGCCGTTGAACTCACACTTTCATTGTGACAGGAATAACGCGAAAACCACGGATTATGGGACATATGTTCATATGAACTTTTTCCTTCTTTTGCTGTGAGGAACCTATACCCGAAGTTTGTAAAAGTATTTCTGAAACACCCGGTATATTTCAAATTGGAGAGACGCTTAGTACATGCCTTACTTTTCAATGTATTCCATATCCTATAGTCCAGTGGACTCAAATCTGGACTACCTATCTTCTGTTGCAATGAATTCTGGAACATTGTCCCTTAGCCATACTTGTGAACTGGAGCTGAGTCTTGTTGGAAGACTCAGTGCAAGCCATTGGAGAATGAGGTGTTCAAGGGCCTCTAAGATGCCCTGTTGATACTGTTTGACTCTTGTTTTAATTCCTTGTTTGCAGAGATGGAGAGATGCTGAGATACACCCCACCAAACGATTACTATGTTAAGTGGGTACTCCGTGAACATTTTAGCTTCCTCTGAGCTCCGTGTCTTATGTTTTATTGTATTTTTCCTCCACTGTGAAATGTTCTCAACTGTAAAGAGGATATTTTCATGGTCTCTTTAGCTTCGAGGTTAATAATGCGCCTCTAAACGTTGATGAAATCTCATGTGAATGTCTTCTCTGATAATCCGAGACATGGTTGTGATGAATACATTTAGCTCCCCTGTCATGATGTTTTGCTTCCGGAGTGGATTTCGACGTATTCGTCGTTCTCCCACTGCCTTGACCTTTCCTGAAGTCTTGGTGGTGCTTGGCCTGTGAAATCTTGATAAGTATTTAGCAAAGGAAGATTCACTCAATCTTTTGATGGTTTGGTAAATACATTTTAATGAAATAATTATCTTAATAACGAGAAAATGTGATAAGGTTTCTTACCACACTCATAACGAGAATCACTGCAATTCATTTTTCGTTTACATCCCATTGTACAGGGTGATTTATGAAGAACTGACACATTTTAATTGTTTCAAAACGAGTTATGCTAGCGACAACTTATTTTGTTTCAAATGCAGAGGAATTCTGGGAGATTGTTTACCTCTATAGTAAATGTTTAAAATGTCCTCCATCCTGCATAAGGCACAACTTAACACGTTGTTACATGTTACTGGCCACTCGTTGGAGGACTATGTTGTCAATAGCTTGAATCTCCTGTGTAATGTTGTGCTTCTGGGGACGTGTGGTATAAACCCTGTCTTTTAAGCAACCCCATAGAAAGAAGTCCGGCGATGACAAGTCTGGAGATCTCGGTGACCACAGGTTCTTGGAAATTATCCGTCGTCAAAGAAACTTGCAATTAGTGTCATGGATTCATTTGATGTATGTCTTGTAGCACCGTCCTGCTGAAAATCTCCTTGACTCAGCTCTACATCGTCTAGTTGCTCAGCAAACTCCATGAAAATCCGTCGGTACCCTGCAGTGTTCACATTGTTTACAAACAAATTGGTCCCAATACTCTGTGGGGATATTGTGCACCAAACTCCGATTTTAACCGGGTGCATAGGTGCATAGACAGATAAATGGAAACATGTGATGGACAATATGGCAGGATTTTGCACAATGAATAGTGAAACCAACAACAATAATTCAGTCTTCTATCCTTATCTGGTTCCTGTAACTGATGGACAACCGTAATCCTACACGGCTTTAGGCCTGCACTTTTCACAGCTGTCTGACACATTGACTAGCTGTACCCTGTCTCTTGCGATAAACGTCTTAATGGTTTTTTGGGTGACTGATCCAGTCGTGCTCTTACGTGAACAACAACCGTGGGATGCCTAGATGAACGACTTTTGCCTTTTTCACCCACCAGAGATCCATTTGTTTCCAATTTGTTTACCAGTTCCAGTATTGATTCTTTAGGGAGGATTCCGAACACCAAAATCTCTCTGGTATGCCCTTTGAGTAGTTGTAATTGAATTCGTAATCCAGTATTGTTTTACAAGGAAGAGTCGTTCATTTAATGTACACTCCATTTTCACGTTGACTAGAACAAAATCTCAAAAACAGTTGCCGAAAATAAAGCTAAGAATTACGAATAAAACATGAACATCTGCGCATCTAGTGACAGGCAATCGAAACTCCAGAATATTCTGCTTAATTTGGTGCTAAAATTGGGGCATTCAGTGAATTTCTAACAGAATAATTAAAGAAAGAAATGTGTCAGATCTTCATAAATCACCCTGTATTTTTGTTGGTTGATCAGGAAATACAAAAATCACATACGTTTAGAGAAATTATTTTGTTGTCAAGGTAACGTCTAGCAATAACAAATCATTATTTCTGTATAAGCTTTAGCGCCGCAAACATAAAGCACAAAAGCTAAGGCAGACCTGAGTGTAGTGGATGTAGAATACATACTGTCTGCTGTTGTACTCAGATACTTGGAAGTTACTGGATGACGGAACAGCATCACATTGTATCTTTATACTTGCACAGCTCATCATGCGGTGCGTGTGTTCGTGGCTCACGGAGGCTTGTTGGGCATGCAAGAAGCGGTACACTTCGGAGTACCTGTGGTGGTCATGCCTTTCTACGGCGACCAAAGGCTAATTGCTGCGACAGCTGTTCACCAAGGATATGGAGTGGGACTGGACTACCACACACTCACCAAGAGCAACATATTGGAGGCCATTAACACAGTCCTGGACAATCCAATGTAAGACAACACAAATGTTTCATATTTTCTTATAATGTATCCCGTCTGTGTGAATCTGATGTATTACATCCACATTACTTTCTCTACCCACTATCATTTATGTTGCTTTTCGCCTTTTTTACTTTCTCTACTACGTATAGTAAGTAGGGGAAGTATTGTATTCCACCCAAAAATTCCATACCGAGATGTCACCTGAAATATATGTTTTGAGGCCCCCTGAATAAAAAAAAACGTTTTTGGAAACATGTCCGTGTGTGTGTCTGTGTGTCTGTGAACAGTATAACTCAGAAACGAACAGTCGGATAAACACCAAACTTGGTATTTAGGTTCAGTATCTTCCAGAGATGCGACACAAAGGTTTTCAAGAAAATCCCCCCACCCCAGATTACCCTTTACATGGAACATTTTTCGAAAATTTTAATTTTCTCAAAAACGGCTCTAACGATTTTGATTAAAATATCATATGTTTAAGATATTTTCATGACAAAGAAAATGTATAACTTGAATGTTCTGGGAATGTCTCCAAAATTATTCTTCATTGTGAACGACTTTTGCATAACTGGTAAATCATAAGAGATAGACAAAATTTTACTACACAAAAAATGTAGATCGCGTTAAAATACACAATTTATGTCATATATCTTTTTGTTGAGTGAACCATTTTCGAGATATTGCTTGTAATTCCCTTAAATTTTCCAATACTCATACTTTTTCTCAAATTCGTGATTCATTGTTTTTGTCCTGGTAATACAAAAAGAATGGAAAACTCCACATAGCAACCAACTCTTAAAACATTTGACTATCGCTTAAAGCCTACCATATTCCCCTTGCATCTACAAGAAAATTAGCAATAATGTTAACATCTCGATTAACATGAAGCATATGGGGAATAAGCGTTTATAAAAATAGTTTTTACAGGAATAGAGAAAGTCATGTGAGTGTAACGCATCAGATTTTTGTACAGTTCTTACGAAAGCTTATTTTACTATGTACATAATGTAAATCGAGATAAACCTTTCAGAAATATTTTCATTACAAATTTCGTTATAGGCACGAGGGCGATAGAGGAAACGGTTCGCTATATGCTGGTCCTAAAATTCAATACTCTTTACAGGACATCTTGAGAAACAGCTGACTTAATGATAGAATTACAAAATATTGAAAAACAGTAATTAACTAACCATGGAGTTTTGGACAGGAAAACATTAGATGGAGGCGGTGTCAGGTTAGTAGGGACTAAGCTATGGTTTGTTGTCTTCTACTATTATACGTCAATGCAGTACGCATGACGGAAATGACAGAGTAAAAGTTACGGAGGAACGGAGAGGGCTCTGGAGTAGAGCACCGCAAGTAGGCCATAACAGCCCTTTTTACTTCTACGGTGACCCCTGGGAGTGAGGGAGGGATGAAGGAAGGGCGACCAGATCCGGATGACGATGGTCGCCAACATGGACGGGGTCCCTAACATTTCCAGATCGAACATATCGTACGCTGCAGGTACTAACTGAGCAGTTCCAAGAAGAAACCTCCAGAGAGCGCACAGCCACCGCCCAGCCGCAACCCGTCGAACACCGTCGCCTGGTCCTACAATCTTCAAACAGATAACAAGGAAGATGATGGGTACAGGAAAGGAGAGTTGTGGTAAAACAATAACCATCCCAGCACTCGCCTGCCGACCTGGGGAAACCACGAAAAACCCATGTATTAGGGTGGACGATCAATAGGGATGAAACCTGGGATATCTCGAATGCGAGTCTCAACTTCTCTCGTTAATTAACAGAGTAGTGTACTCTCAAGGTTGTTGTCAGCAACTCACTATGAGTGATTTGCGATGCAGTTAACTTCACATGTTTGCTGTCCAAACCTCCAGGTTTAGTAATGACAGATGGGTCAGAAATAGTTGATGCCACACAAAACTTGTCTGCAATAAACTCTGTGTTTTAGAGACATCAATATCTGTAGTGTAGTAGGTTTTGTTTATCTCTTATGGTTTACCTGTCATAAAATTTGTACAAAACTCCTTTCGAATGAAACTTTCACAGAGTGTCCCTACAAAATTAAAGATATACATTTTCTCATTAACTCTCTAAAATATGTAGTATTTTAATCAAAATCCTTACACTCATTTTTTAGGAAATACATTTCGAAAAGTCTTCAATGTGGTTTGGTGTAGAGGTGTTCTCTTGAAAATCTTCGTATTCAGTCTTTAGAAGATGCTGAGCCTAAATACCAGCTTTTGTACTTATCCGATTTTTACTTTCTCTACTACGTAGAGTAAGTAGGGGAAGTATTGTATTCCACCCAAAAATTCTATACAGAGATTTCGCCGGAAATATATGTTTTGAGACCCCCTGAATCCAAAAAAAGCATTTTTGGAAACATGTCCGTGTGTGTGTCTGTGAACAGCATAACTCAGAAACGAACAGTCGTATAAACACCAAACTTGGTATTTAGGTTCAGTATCTTCCAGAGATGCGACACGAAGGTTTTCAAGAAAATCCCCCCACCCCAGATTATCCTTTACATGGAACATTTTTCGAAAATTTTAATTTTCTCAAAAATTTTGATTAAAATAGCATATGTTTAAGATACTCTCATGACAAACAAAATGTGTATCTTGAATTTTCTAGGAATGTCTCCAAAAGTATTCTTCATTGTGAACGACTTTTGCATAACTGGTAAACCATAAGAGATAGACAAACGTTTACTACACACAAAATGTAGATCGCGTTACAATACACAATTTATGTCATATACATGTTGTTTTTTTTTTGTTGAGTGAACCCTTTACGAGATATTGCTTGTTATACCCTTAAATTGTTCAATACGTATTTTTTCAAATGGGAATTCGTTATTCATTTTTTTTGTCTTGGGTATGCAAAGAGTATTAATCTGTGGCAAAGAGAATGGTGCTGCACCTAACAACCAGCTATTAAGAGATATGTGTATGCTTAAAGGTATTTCTATATTGAAAATACAAAAAAAGGGGAACATTGTTGGCCTTAAGCGATAGTCAAATATTTTTAGAACTGGTCACTATGTGTAACATGTAATTCTCTTTGCATGTCAAAAGATCGTTTCTGCAAATGTTGATCTCGATTAATATGAAATAGATGGAGAGTAAGAGTTTGTAAAAATAGTTTGTACCTACAAGAGTAGAGAAAGTCATGTGAGTGTAACACATAAGATTTTTCGTTTTTAGTTACGCTATTCACACACACACACACCACACACGAAAAACGCCTTTTTGCTTGATCTAGCACATGCATAGATTTTAGAGAATATATCGCATTCCACCCAACAATTCGATATCGAGATTTCAACACAAATACACGTTTTGAGGCCCCTTGAATCCGCCGAAAAGCATTTTTATAATAAGATCTATGTGTTTCTGTGTGTTTATGTGTGCCTGCGAACAGCATAACTCAAAAACGAGAAGTCGAAAAAACACAAAACTTGATATTTAGATTCCATACGTTCCAAAGATGCGATACAAAGATTTTCAAGAAAATTCCCCATCTCAAAGTACCCTTTAAATAGAACATTTTTGGAAACTTTTCATTTTATAAAAAAATGCATCTAACGATTTTGATTAAAACAGCATAAAGATATTTAGACGGCAAATAAAAATATTCTATATTTATTTAAAAAAAGCTTATGAATTACATTTACACGACTTTCTTTACTCTCTATCGCTTATAACTGGGTATGCAAAACATTCTTAAGAAAGTTTATTTTATTATCCACTACACTTTAATCCAAATAAATCTTTACAGAAACAGCTACATTACACATTTCGTTATAGATACAAAGAGAACAGCGATAGTCAAATGTTTAACAACTGGACGCTATATGCTGGCCTTAAAATTCCTTACTGTTTCCATGACATCGCGAGAAACAACTGAAAATCGACAGGACTTGAAAAGAATGACAAAGTATTGAACAATTCCAACTATTAATAACGTATATCTCGGAAATGGCTTATGCAACAAGAATTATTTGAAGTAAATTGTGTTTTAAAGAGATCTACATTTTTGGTGTAGTACATTCCGTCTATCGCTTAACGTTTACCAGTTATATAAGATTATATAAAATTATTTTTCAAATGAAGAGGACTTTACAGGCTACTCCCAGAAAATTCAATATATACGTTCGATTTGTCATGTAAATCTTTAATATATGGTATTTTAATCCAAACCGTTACAGTTATTTTTGAGAAAATAAGTAATTGCAAAGAATCTTCCGAGTAAAGGGCAGTTTGGGGTAGGAGATGTTCTTACTGAACTTAAACCAGAGTTGGTATTTATCCAACCATTCGTAATGAGTTATGTGTTCATAGACACATACGGGCTTTTTTTCTAAAATGCTTTCCCTTTTGTATTCAGAAGACCTCAAAACATGTATTTTCGGGGTGGCATGCACTACCTTCTCTATCGGTAGAGAAAGTAAAAATTATTGACCATCCTGATGGTTGTTCTACCGCCAAGGGGACTTATAAGCTATGCAGCATTGGAAGACGTCGGCGAGAGGTAAGGAAGTCAGTCGTTTCGCTGATATTTCCTTTTGTGTGAATATCAGGGGATTTTTATGTCATTAGCATAGCCGGAGCTGCACAAAATTATAATTATAAGGGTTAAAGATGGGGATATGTGATAAAAAAGCTTATAGATAAATGTACAATAGTTTAGTAAAGAAGGGAGGGAGGTAAATGAAATTCGTCACACGTGCAACGTCGGGTAAATCTGGTAGTTGTAGCGGGAAATCGTCGATCCTTGGGTTGATGTGGTCTTCTGCAGTGTTCTTCTTCCTCGGTGTTGGTGCTCGTCGTTGTTGTGTATTCCATTCCTAACTATATGTAATTATTAATTCTCAGGTTATAGTGGGCGAGGCAAGTTCAAGAAATACACTGCAATATTCCCATAATAAATGAAGCTTATTCACAATTGAAATACTTATGGGTGGCTAGCTTTTCCCATTATTATAATCCACCACTTTAAATTAGTCAGGACCCTAGCTATCTGCACACGCACTCCTATCCTTTTACATCTGTAGTACTTCGCGTCGACGTGAATTCTTGAAGATCAGTGATAGAGAGAGAGAGAGAGAGAGAGAGAGAGAGGGTGGGCTCTGAGGCCTTGCCTGCCCTTATATACGGGAGCCTAGTGACGCTCACCTCTGCGTTTAAAAAAGTAACGACGTTCCCTATTGGTCCTCAGACCACGTTACCTTAACATGTATGAGAATATATGGCTTCAGATCCGTGCACTTGAGCGCCATCTTGGAGCGTTGTGGAGCCAGTTCCATATCTCCATCTCTTTCTTTTCTTTACCGTTCTCTTTCTATTTCTCCGTACCGTTACCGGTTCCCTGCCTGTTAGCTTGGTGAAAGGCACGCTCTTTATGCTTTCTTGGAATTCTGCTAGCTCGCCCGTTTGTTACAATCAGCTCTGTACAAATGTTAGATGTTGAATATTTTAACATGTTAGTGACTTAAAGTATTACTGTACAATTCTTATATGTACGGTTCCCCTTTCATAGTGTGTAATAAAAGCGTTTCTGAGAACTATAACAAGAAGTGGATGCAAGAATAAGCTTTTATAGGATTAACTGAAGTGCTATATTTTGAAACCGAGCGAGGTGGTGCCGCGGTAACGTGTGTGACTTGCATTGTCCCGGGCGACCGCCCGCTCTGAGCCATGGGTTTGTCGTGGTTTCCCCGGGTCGGTAGGCGAATGCTGGTATGGTTCCTCTTCTACCGCGACTCTCTTGCATCGCATTTCAGTACCCTTCATCTGTTTCACGGTTGTAGGACCAGGCGACGGTGTTCGGTGGGTTGCGGCTGAGCGCTGTGTAGAAGTTTCTTCCCTTGCGTCGTGGCGTGACCGCTCCGAGTGGAGACCGCGGGGGCTCGGGGCTTGTGGATGGGCCCGGGTGGTGTTTGATTCATTCGATCTGGAAACGTTAGGGACCCCATCCATGCTTATGCCCATTGTCATCCGGATCTGGTCGCCCTTCAACTCTCTCTCCACTCATCCCTCCCTTCCAGGGGTTAAGCAAAAGACGGCCGTTGCAGCCTACTTGCAGTGCTCCCGTACCATTATCTTTGTTATGTGAATACAACACACCATATTCTTCAGAATTGCAGAGATACATTTTGAAATAGGAAGTGTTCATTCTGTTGTTTGTTATGACTAGACCACAGACTTCATTGCCTCAAGATCCGATACACGTTGTCTGTGTATGACGTCACATCTATCTCTCCAGTTTAACTATACGGAAACGGGACAGGTACTCTTTGTGAACACGTATAGAGGGACAACCACGACAGAAGTAAACACACGAAAGTTGCTTGAATATGTGTATCCAAGTATTTCACTGTAAGAGGAAGAAATATACGGTTTAAAGCCCAGGGAAAGATTTTCATCTATAATCACTGTAATTCTAAACAACATGGAACGTATAAACAAGTTTGGCAAAAATGTAATTGAAGAGTTCAAATTTATACACTCACATAGAGTTTAGTAAAGACCTATGTGAAATGATGGTGTGTTTCACTTACTTATTCTGTACGGAACAGGTATAAGCCCAAATTACAATTTTCATCACAAAAATATAGTAACATAATTTATTAATAACAATAAAACTTCTGGAGAAGAGGAACGAAATAAGAATAAATAACGAGGAATAAAATCAACTGGAAAGCAAAAGAAAGGAGAAGGCGGCATGTAATTATATAATTATTTCTAATTTAAATATTTATATTAATCTACGAAAAAACAATTATTGACTATTGAATTTTTGAGCCGAGTTTTGAAAATATCTACATAGAAATAATGAAGTGTTTTTTATAAATATACAATTCTGTTTAATCATGTATTTTTATGGGTTTCTGTGTTTGCTCTTGGGGTGAAAAAAAAATCTTCTTAAATCTACTTATTTTATTTGGTACAGAAAATAATACATTTACGGTTATATTAATATCAACAGTAATAGAATGTAATACTTAATACACAAATATTAATCCCACAACGTCTCTTCTGAAATTTAAAGCTCTAAATCTAAATATATCTCAAAAGGTTTCGTAATTTGTGTGTGTGTAGGATAATATACAGTTCTTTTAAATGGTAGTGCATATTCTTGAAATTTTCGATTGTACTTTTTCTGTTAAATTGACATGCTTTGTGGTCTTAGTATTCCAAATAATAGATGCATATTCAAGATTTTGTCTAACAAGGGAGTTGTAAAGTCGAATTAATGGTTCTTCTTTAAATGTACATGAATTCCTAATAATGAAGATTTGTTGCAAAATGCACTCCTGAATCTTTATTTTCAACTACTTCAACGAGTGGTTTCCTGTGACGCTGACCTTTGACCCATCTGTGTTATTCCTTGCTGCCACTTCAGGAGACTCGGAGTCCCGGGTTCGATTGTTGGATGGCAGGAATTTAGGAATTTGTTCTGGTAGCGTTGAGGTTCTGGTTTTCAGAGGTGGTGGCACTGCCTTGATGATATTAATAATGCTGCCGGCGAAGATTGAGTTTTCATTTCTTTATTTTGTTACGACGAGTCCTATCTGGTAGACCCGACACCTTCGTAGTCAAAACCACTGTTATTATTGTCATAGCTTTCGCGAAGTCGCTACTTATGTGTTCCTCCGACTAGCCCCTCGACCCGCCACCTTCGTAGTCAAAACCACTGTTATTATTGTCATAGCTTTCGCGAAGTCGCTACTTATGTGTTCCTCCGACTAGCCCCTCGACCCGCCACCTTCGTAGTCAAAACCACTGTTATTATTGTCATAGCTTTCGAGAAGTCGCTTCCGACTAGCCCCTCGACCCGCCACCTTCGTCGTCAAAACCACTGTTATTATTGTCATAGCTTTCGCGAAGTCGCTACTTATGTGTTCCTCCGACTAGCCCCTCGATCTGCCACCTTCGTCGTCAAAACCACTGTTATTGTCATAGCTTTCGCGAAGTCGCTACTTATGTGTTCCTCCGACTAGCCCCTCGACCCACCAACTTCGTCGTCAAAACCACTGTTATTATTGTCATAGCTTTCGCGAAGTCGCTACTTATGTGTTCCTCCGACTAGCCCCTCGATCTGCCACCTTCGTCGTCAAAACCACTGTTATTGTCATAGCTTTCGCGAAGTCGCTACTTATGTGTTCCTCCGACTAGCCCCTCGACCCGCCACCTTCGTCGTCAAAACCACTGTTATTATTGTCATAGCTTTCGCCAAGTCGCTACTTATGTGTTCCTCCGACTAGCCCCTCGATCCGCCACCTTCGTCGTCAAAACCACTGTTATTATTGTCATAGCTTTCGAGAAGTCGCTACTTATGTGTTCCTCCGACTAGCCCCTCGATCCGCCACCTTCGTCGTCAAAACCACTGTTATTATTGTCATAGCTTTCGCGAAGTCGCTACTTATGTGTTCCTCCGACTAGCCCCTCGATCCGCCACCTTCGTCGTCAAAACCACTGTTATTATTGTCATACCTTTCGCGAAGTCGCTACTTATGTGTTCCTCCGACTAGCCCTCGAATTGCCTAGATTTCACAACTTCGTTTCACAGTTCAAACTTTCTGATTATTTTCTTCTTATTTTGTTTCATCAACCGTCCTTGTGGTTAGTTTTTACCCGAATGTGGGCTCGGCGTTTCTTTTCTTTTCTTCACGCCTTTCGCCAAACTTAGAATTTTCCCCCACCTTCCTTATGTACCGTTCCGTTTTAAGTTCAAACGTATCATGTGATGTAGACGCGATCTTTTATTGGCTATCATTTTTGTTTCATCATTTTATTATTGGATACCCCACTTTGACAACTTTCACGTCTGCTTCTTACAGCTTATTTTGAGTTTTAAAATCTTCCCACGGATATTCTTAGATCGGAGATAAGACACGTATGCTTTCTGACCCTGCTAAGCTTTGAGACCATTGTAAACTTCACGTCCGAGCTAAAGTACAAAAGCGAAACTTCCGGTAGACTTCTTGTCGCCGATAGCAGGTACATCTGCATTCCTTTCGAGGAAAACAAGAATTGTTTTTCTGCCTTTTCAACAAAACCCATTCCTAGTATGAATTTACAGAGCGGGCATCTGTTTTTTATAAATTGATTCTCTTTATACCCTTTATCTCTTTTCAGCATATTTTTGTCGTTATGTTTGATTTCGATCGTATATAATTATTATTATTGTTGTTGTTTTATCTCCTGGGTCTGATAACTGGCTTTACCTGTTGATATTATAAAGATATTTCAAGGGATTTTTACTTCTGGTGAAGGACATTTTTACACACTTACTAATATTAAATGGAAGTTTGTTCGCTTTGCTCCACGAATAAAAATAATCTAGAACTTACTGAAGTTCTAAACAGTATTGATACTTTTGTGTAATTTAAGATCATCAGCAAACATTAATATTTTGGAATGTTTAAAACACTAGGTAAATCATTTATAAAACACAAAGTAACAAAGGTCCTAATTTGGAACCTTGGGGGATACCTGAATTAACATTAAACTGGTTTGACATGCAATTTTTATAATACATATCTGTGTCTGTCTTTTAAGTATATCGAAGTATTTTCATTAATGGAAGAGAAAAACCTAATTGCAATAATATAGCAAGTAAACAGTCATGATCAACTTTATCAAATGCCTTTTGGAAATCTGTATGTATTACATCAACTGGTTTAAACCGGTCTAATTCTAATGATACAAACTCAGTAGAATTAAACAGATCTTTTGGGCATAAATCCATGCTGAAACGATGAAATCGCTACTTTAATATGATTAAGTATGTGTGTATAAACAATGCTTTCAATAATTTTGCTGGTGTGGACAGAACAGTAATAGGCCTATAGTTGCTTATTATCTTAGTATTTCCATATTTAGGAATAGGAATTACTTTAGTTTGTTTCCACATATTGGGAAAAATTTCTAGATGTATTTGTAATATTGTCATAATTGTAATATTGTAATAATAATTTTAAAAATAATAATAATTTGTAATAATGTAATACTCCCTTCCACAGGTTACAAGGTGCTATTTTCTGATCGTTTCAGCAGAAATATACCAACAGGAGCGTTCCATATGCGGAAGATAAATTGTAGCGATTGCACCATGTATGGGACACCAATTTGAAGCAGTCTGTTGGGCCACGTATGGGGGCCAAACTGCGGGAAATATCTTTCTAGGAGTGTTCGCCCCACGTTTACATTATGTGTAATAACTATTTAAATTTTATTTATTTAAATATTATATAAGCCTCGGCTTCGTTATTAGTAATTTTAGAGCACGTATCTCTTAACAGGGCTGGTGCGGCTAAAGAATAAGACTTACACAAATTATAATTGTATTGTACTTTTTTATTAATCCTTCACATGATTAAATAACACTTCACTGATGTATCCTACTGTAGAGCTGTGAGATTATTGTTAATTGCACTTTTAACAGGTAAACTTTATATTATTCTCACCGCAATGTATTTTCATGTCTCACACTTAACCCGTACCGAACCGAACAGCTTGGGTACGCCTTCTTGTAGCGTCTACCGTTTGAATTTGTACATTTTCTCTATTCCTAGTTTCAGATTTGTAGGCCTACTCCAATAGAATACCATTATTTAACTTTTAGCTTTTGTAGTATTTGATTCGCTATTTATAAACTGTTGTAAATATTACATTATTATTGCTCCAAGAACTATTAGTAGAATTTTTGAACTTTCTAATTTATTGTTGTCTGAAGGTTACGTTATTGTTAACAACTTTCGGCTTTGTAAATCTGTTTGCTACGGAAAGCAGCTTGCTTCTACTCTCACAGTTACTACATTGTTAAACTACATAATACATTCACATAACATTTTTATACATGTACATAATATAAACTTAATGCAATGGCCGTAATATACACCTTAAATATTATTACATATACATATTGCTTTAAGGCAGGCTGCTATTACTTTCCCTACTACGTATAGTAAGTAGGGCAAGTATTGTATTCCACCCAAAAATTCGATACCAAGATTTCACCGGAAATACATGTTTTGATACCCCCTGAATCCAAAAAAAGCATTTTTGGAAACATGTCCATGTGTGAGTCTGTGTGTGTCTGTGTGTCTGTCTGTGTGTGTCTCTGTGTGTGTCTGTGTGTGTCTGTGTGTGTGTGTGTCTCTGTGTGTGTCTGTGTGTCTCTGTGTGTGTCTGTGTGTCTGCCTGTGTGTGTCTGTGTGTGTCTGTGTGTCTGTCCGTGTGTGTCTGTGTGTGTCTGTGTGTGTCTGTGTGTCTGTGTGTGTCTGTGTGTGTCTGTGTGTGTCTGTGTGTGTCTGTGTGTGTCTGTGAGTGTGTCTGTGTGTGTCTGTGTGTGTCTGTGTGTGTCTGTGCGTGTGTCTGTGTGTGTCTGTGTGTCTGTGTGTGTCTGTGTGTCTGTGTGTGTCTGGGTGTGTCTGTGTGTGTCTGTGTGTGTCTGTGTGTGTCTGTGTGTGTCTGTGTGTCTGTGTGTGTCCGTGTGTGTCTGTGTGTGCCTCTGTGTGTGTCTGTGTGTGTCTGTGTGTCTGTCTGTGTGTGTCTGTGTGTGTCTGTGTGTGTGTCTCTGTGTGTGTCTGTGTGTCTGTCCGTGTGTGAGTCTGTGTGTGTCTGTGTGTCTGTCTGTGTGTGTCTGTGTTTGTCTCTGTGTCTGTCTGTGTGTGTCTGTTGCTGTGTCTGTGTGTCTGTCTGTGTGTGTCTCTGTGTGTGTCTGAGTGTCTCTGTGTGTGTCTGTGTGTCCGTGTGTGTGTCTGTGTGTCAGCGTGTCTGTGTGTGTGTTTTTGTGTGTGTCTGTGTGTGTCTGTGTGTGTCTGCGTGTCTCTGTGTGTGTCTGTGTGTGTCTGTGTGTCTGTGTGTGTCTGTGTGTGTCTGTGTGTGTGTCTGTGTGTGTCTGTGTGTCTGTGTGTGTCTGCGTGTCTCTGTGTGTGTCTGTGTGTCTGTGTGTGTCTGTGTGTGTCTGTGTGTCTGTGTGTGTCTGTGTGTGTCTGTGTGTTTCTGTGTGTGTCTGTGTGTGTCTGTGTGTGTCTGTGTGTGTCTGTGTGTGTGTCTGTGTGTGTATGTGTGTGTCTGTGTGTCTGTGTGTGTCTGCGTGTCTCTGTGTGTCTGTGTGTGTCTGTGTGTGTCTGTGTGTCTGTGTGTCTGTGTGTGTCTGTGTGTCTATGTGTGTCTGTGTGTCTGTGTGTGTCTGTGTGTGTGTCTGTGTGTCTGTGTGTGTCTGTGTGTCTATGTGTGTCTGCGTGTCTCTGTGTGTGTCTGTGTGTCTGTGTGTGTCTGTGTGTGTCTGTGTGTGTCTGTGTGTCTGTGTGTGTCTGCGTGTCTCTGTGTGTGTCTGTGTGTCTGTGTGTGTCTGTGTGTCTGTGTGTGTGTGTGTGTCTGTGAACAGCATAACTCAGAAACGAACAGTCGGATAAACACCAAACTTGGTATTTAGGTTCAGTATCTTCCAGAGATGCAACACGAAGGTTTTCAAGAAAATTCCCCCCACCCCAGACTACCCTTTACATGGAACATTTTTCGAAAATTTTAATTTTCTCAAAAATGTCTCACACGATTTTGATTAAAATATCCTATGTCTAAGATATTTTCATGACAAATGAAATGTATATCTCGAATTTTCTGGGAATGTCTCCAAAAGTATTCTTTATTGTGAACGACTTTTGCATAACTGGTAAACCATAAGAGATAGACAAAATTTTACTACACAAAAAATGTAGATCGCGTTAAAATACACAATTTATCTCATATACATTTTGTTGTTGAGTGAACCATTTTCGAGATTTGTTTGTTATTTCCTTAAATTTTCCAATACTTATACTTTTTCTCAAATTTGTTGTTCATTGTTTTATGTCCTGGACATGCAAAGTGAATGGAATGCGTCACATAGCAACCAGTGCTTAAAAGATTTGACTGTCGCTTAAAACCTACCAAATTCCCTTTGCATCTACAAGAAAATTAGCAATAAGATTAACATCTCGATTAACATGAAGCATATGGAGAATAAGCGTTTGTAAAAATAGTTTGTACAAGAGTAGAGAAAGTCATGTGAGTGTAACACATCAGATTTTTTAAATATTATATAATTAGACTGATATGATTTAAGTGTTAAAACTACTGCCTCACATGCGAGTCAACCATAAGCAAAATGTATTTATCTCCTTTCTATAATGTTGTCGTGAACAACATTAAAAGATCTGTCGCAAATAATAAAATATGAGTTTCGATAGATTGGAAGGGAGGTCTATAGGTAATGTTGTTGTGTATATCTCCAGAGAAACCTGCATGAAAACACCTGTCAGCAACTGAGGTGCTTTCTAAAGAATTAATCAGTTACACAATTGACATCCTGTTTGAAACAGCTGTGATTCTTTTGTGGACTGATGGAATAAAAACAAATAATGCCAGTGTGTTTGTGACGTACGCTGCACCATATTTGACAAAACCAGCGCGCAAAATTCAGACTAGATATCCAAAACTGATACATTTAACTGGATTGGCTTATGGTCTACATAGGGTAGCTGAAGGAAGTAGGGCGGCATTCATTGATACTGACAGTTTAATATTCAATGTCAAGAAAGTATTTTAAATGCCCCATCTAGAATACAGAAATTCAAGAAAATGACACCAGGAATTTCTTTGTCACCACAGTCCATTATAACTCGGTGAGGAACTTGGCTGTAGACGGTGTTGTGTGAACATTACAAGCAGGTGACGGATTTACGGAACCAACTACGAAAATCTTGTGTATATCAAACACGCTTATAGAGATGTTCCCACCGCAATAAAACAACTGCAATCAACTTAAGAAATGTCTAAGTCGATGAACACATGTATCACAGTACCTGTACAGAAAACCTCACCCAAGTTTAGAAAGAGTTAAGAAAATTGGAACCGTGAAAAAATAATCTGATTGTTACACTCACATGACTTTCTCTACTCTTGTACAAACTATTTTTATAAATGCTTATTCTCCATATGCTTCATGTTAATCGAGATGTTAATCTTATTGCTAATTTTCTTGTAGATGCAAGGGGAATATGGTAGGCTTTAAGCAATAGTCAAATGTTTTAAGAGCTGGTTGCTATGTGGAGTATTCCATTTTCTTTGCATAACCAGGACAAAACAAATTGAATAACGAATTTGAGAAAAAGTATAAGTATTGGAAAATTTAAGGGAATAACAAGCAATCACTCGAAAATGGTTCACTCAACAAAAACAAATGTATATAACATAAGTTGAGTGTTTTAACAAAACCTACATTTTTCTGTGTATAAAATTTTGTCTATCTCTTACGGTTTAGCAGTTATGCAAAAGCCATTCAGAAAGAAGAGAATTTTTGGCAGCATTCTCAGTAAGTTCAAGATATACATTTTATTTGTCATGAAAATATCTTAAATGTATAATACTTTAATCAAAATCGTTACAGCCATTTTTGATAAAATAAAAGTGTTCGAAAAATGTTAGGTGTAAAGGGTAGTCTGAGGTGGGGGATTTTGTTTCAAATCTTCGTGTTGCATCTTTGAAAGATACTGGACCTAAATACAAAGTTTGGTATTTATCCGACTTTTCGTTTTTTAATTATGAATTTTGAATTAAATCAAATTCAGTTTTATTTATGGACGCTCCTTAACTGCTATGGTCCTTAGCGTCTCATTCTATATTTGACGTGAAAGATCGGAAATTTTGCTCAGAGGGCTCTTTATCAGGCTTGAGGTTCTTTTAGGTGGCGTAAATCTACGACACGGGGCCACCGGCTTTACTTCCCTTCCGATGGAAGCCATGCTAAGAATTTTTGCGCCCGAAAAAACCTATCGCCCACGACCTCGGGAACTAGAGGCTAGCATGGTAACCACTACACCACGGAGGACGACATGCTGTTCACAGACACAGAACACACACATAGGACCTTTATCTAAAAGTGCCTTTTTTGGAATCAGGGTGCCTCAATACATGTATTTTCGGTGAAATCTCGGTATCTAACCACTTTCTCTACTATGTATAGTAAGTAGGGAAAGTATTGTATTCTACCCAAAAATTCGATACCGAGATTTCACAGGAAATATATGTTTTGAGGCACCCTGAATCCAAAAAAAGCATTTTTGGAAACATGTCCGTGTCTGTGTGTGTGTCTGTGAACAGCATAACTCAGAAACGAACAGTCGTATAAACACCAAACGTTCAGTATCTTCCAGAGATGCGACACGAAGGTTTTCAAGAAAATCCCCCCACCACAGATTACCCTTTACATGGAACATTTTTCGAAAATTTTAATTTTCTCAATAATGGCTGCAACGATTTTGATTAAGATATTATATGTTTAGGATATTTTCATGACAAATGAAATAAATGTATATCTTGAATTTTCTGGGAATGTCTTCAAAAGTGTTCTTCATTGTGAACGACTTTTGCATAACTGGTAAACCATAAGAGATAGACAAAAGTTTACTACACAAAAATGTAGACCGCGTTAAAATACACAATTTATGTCATATACATTTTTTTAGTTGAGTGAACCATTTTCGAGACATTACTTGTTATTCCCTTAAATTTTCCAATACTTATAGTTTTTCTCAAATTTGTTATTCATTTTTTTATGTCCTGGATATGCAAACAGAATGAAATGCGGCACATAGCAACCAGCGCTTAAAGGATTTGACTATCGCTTAAAACCTACAATGTTCCCCTTGCATCTACAAGAAAATTAGCAATAAGATTATCATCTCGATTAACATGAAGCATATGGAGAATAAGCGTTTGTAAAAATAGTTTGTACAAGAGTAGAGAAAGTCATGTGAGTGTAACACATCAGAAATTTTTGGGTGGAATGCAATACTTCCCCTACTTGGTATACGTAGTGGAGAAAGTAAAAATACTGTCATGCAAATAAGTTTAACTTCTGTCGACCGCACTGTACCTGTGGAACGAAGCGAATGAGGCATTATCTCCCCGTCCCTCCAAACCAAAGCCTTGACATACACCTAACGTACAAGTGCAGATAACTCTAGAAAACGCGCAATGAAGTCCGAGATCTGCTAATGACCTTAGATGTGACCTATATTGATGATGTCTCGTGACGTTTACACATGTGTTTGTTTGTTTTCAGTTACAAAGAGAAGGCGCTCTGGGCATCTATGAAATTCAAGGACCGCATTCATACCCCGAGCGAGACAGCTACTTACTGGGTCGAGTTCGTACTACGCAATGGTAACGTGCTGTCCAAGGGAGTCATTGCCGATCTACCGTGGTACAGCGATCTACTCCTCGACGTGTTGGCAGCCCTGTTCCTCGGCATCGCTCTTCTAGTTCTCGCCATCAGCATAACGTTGAGGTTCCTGAAGAAGATACTCAAGTATGGGTATTGTTGCTTGAAGACGAGGTAGAACTGTTCTTAGTGCAGGCGTGTTCATGTGTATTACCTTTTTATATAATTTCTCACTTTTTTAAGTAGAAGAATAGATTTTATCCCAAAATACGATACCGAGATTTCTCACTTTCATACTCCTAGACTCCCAATCCCTCTCCTTATCACTCTGATTATTATCGGAGGGGAATTAGCTCTGCGCCAGTGAGGATATTGCACCTATTTCCCTCAAGCGGGCGCCGCAGACAGGGAGGAGGAGAGAGCAGCTACCGGGCGGCCCGAACCAGGAGTGACGGCACAGCAACGACAGGGTTCTTTACAGTTTACACCAAAGCAGTCAGACAGGCAGACCGGGGATCCCAGAGGGGCTCGTCATGAGCTCCGTGCCGCTGGTACCTGAGTAGAAAAATGGTTCTCTGCTAATTACGAGGGCAGTCCAAGAAGTACCCGATCTGACATATACATAGCAGCTGTTGTTTCAAAAAAATGACTGTGGTAGAAAGTATCAACCTTATAAAGCTTAAGTCTGAAGTTTGATGATGCTGCGTTGTTTAGTAATTGTTTGGCAGCCATTAATAGTGAACTCTCTCAGCGAATTTATAAACATGGATAAAACTGGCCATCGTTATGTGATACAACACTTTCATTTGAAAGGTCTTAGTCCAACTAATATTAAAGCTGAGCTAGATTCTACTCTGGGGGAGTCTGCTCCTTCGTTTACAACAGTAAAATATTGGATGGTAGAGTTTAAGCAAGGCCGTACGAACTGCCAAGACGAACATCGACCAAATGAGGTGACCACGCCAGAAATTGTAAGGAAAATCCATAAAATGGTATTGGACGACCGTCGACTGAAAGTGCGCGAGCTAGCAGACATCGTAGGCATTTCAAAAAGTGCTGTACATCGCACACTGACTGAACATTTAGACATGAGAAAGTTGTGCGCAAGATGGGTGCCGGGTTTACTCACAATGGAACAAAAGCAGCGTTGTGAGGATGTTTCAGTCGAGTGTTTGGCGATGTTTCGCTGCAATAAAACCAATTTTTGTGTCAATTCATAACCATGGATGAAACATGGGTCCATCACTTCACACCTGAGACGAAGGAACAGTCAAAACTGGATTGAAAGGGGAGAATCGGCTCCAAAGAGGGCGAAGACAGTTTCTCTGCAGGCAAGGTCATGGCATCAGTTTTTGGGATGCGCGTGGAATAATTTGCATTAATTATTTTCAAAAAGGAAAAGCAATCAATGGGGTGTATTGTGCAAATCTATTGCAGCGTTTGAATGATGAAATCAAGCAAAAACGACCACATTTAGCCAAAAGGAAAGCTCTGTTTAATCAAGACAATGCACCAGTTTACACATCCATTATCGCCATGGCCAAAATCAATGAAATAAAGTTGAAATTGCTACCTCATGCACCCCATTCGCCGACTTAGCCCCTTCTGATTATTTTCTGTTTCCAAAGTTAAAGAAATGGCTTGGTGGTAAAAGAGTTGCCAACAATGAAGAGGTGGAGTCTGCAGTTGATGGACATTTTGCAGAACTCGACGGTTCTTGCATTAAACAGCGTAGTCCAGCATTCGCCTGATGACACGGAAAAACGTTTGCGTCAGAATGGGCGGTCACCGGGAGTTGACCCCGGGACGTCTCGAATGCGAGTCGGCGCCACCTCGCTCGGTATCCTGATCCCCCAAGTGAACAACATAATCAAACTAAAGTCGGTAATGTGCCAAATTCTAGCAACAAGGCAAAAATTATCGTGGAAATCGTGCCACACCCAACCCTCATTGCCGTGAAAAATGTTCTTTAATCCTTGCTTTTTAAAATGCTTTCAACGATTTTGATTAAACTATCATCTGCATTTCGTTTTTATTTTGTCCACTATTTGCCTATAGGTAGAAGTAAGCAGAGGAAATATTGTGTTCCACCCAAAAATCATATAGAGATCTTAACGAAATACACGTTTTGAGGCTCCCTGAATCCATAAAGGCGTGTGTGAACTTCTTAACTCAAGAATGACAGGTCGGTTAAACACTCAGCATCTTCCAGGGATGCTACATGAACCTCTTCAAGGAAACCCACACACTACCCCTAGCATGAAACATTTTCGTTTCCTTATATTTCCCCAAAAATTGCTCTAACGATTTTGATTCAAAAACAGCATGTTTAAGAAGGCTACTGAAAAATAAAATGTATGTAGTTAATCTTTTCGAATATCCTGTAAAGCCCTTTTCATTCTGAATGAATTTTGTAGACTCTTTCAATAAGGGTGTCATACTTTTAACATATAATAACTGTCGCGTTTATGAAGCTATAGCAGCCATTTGTTTTACTTTGTTATCGACAAATAATTATGGAACCTTTCACAATTCTACAACGTCTAGAAGTTGTGAAAAATTATCATCAAAATGGGTCATCCATTCGCCAAACATTCCACGCATTAGGTCCAGTGTTTGATGTCCATAACCGTCCCTTCGAAAGAACAATTCACATGTGATGAAAAAAATTGGAGGCAACTGGTTCTGTAGCAGATAGAAAAACGGCTGTACGTCAACGACGTAAACGCTCCAATGAAAACATAGCCGCTGTTTTCATGAAAGTGTCCATACCTGCAGTTTCACCCTTACAATACTGTGTTAACAGAGAAACCGAAGCCAAATGACCTTAGACTACGCCGTATATTCTATGACTGGATTATTCAGGAATTAGTTTTCAGCCGAGAAATAATCTTTAGCGACGAGGCACATTTTTGAATGAATGGTTCCGTCAACAAACATTGCCGCTATTGGAGCAATGAAAATCCAATGGAGATTCAAGAACGAGCACTTCACAATGTTACAGACTGATGTGGACCTTGGTATGGCGCTATTTCTTTTAAGGTGAACAAGGAGACGGTTTGACTGGTGAAGGATACCGATAATAAGAGATTATTTAGGGTCTGAATTCAAAGGCATGGATCTCAGAAACGTTTTGTTTCAGCAACATGGCGCCATATATGATACTGCTCGCAAAACAACAATCTTTTGAATGACAAGCTTCATCATTTCGCGAGTTGGTGATGTTAACTGGCCTCCGAGAACTTGTGACTTAATGACGTTGGATTATTTCCTGTGGGGTTATGTTGAATCACATTAACATTCCAGAAACAGTTAACTGGAACATCACACGGGTTATTCGTGAAACTGTTGGTCTGTAATTGAAAATTGGAAGAGCCGCATACAAGTAACACAAGGAAACGCCGGGCGGCCATTTAACTTATGGTCTCTTCCGCACATAATGTAATTAAGTGTACTCCAAAATAGTATTAATTAAATAAAGAACAATATTTCGTTTATACCATTTATATTATTTCAAAGGTATGGCAGTCTTATTGAAGGAACCTACATATCTGATAAACAAATAGACTAAGCTCACTACAAGAAAAATCCGATGTATTACACTCACATGACTTTCTCTACTCTTGTACAAACTATTTTACAAACTCTTATTCTCCATCTATTTCATATTAATCGAGGTAAACATTTACAGAAACGATCTTTAGACATTACATTTTACACATAGCGACCAGTTCTAAAAATATTTGACTATCGCTTAAGGTGTACAATGTTCCCCTTGTTTTGTATTTGCAAGGGCAATATAGAAATACAGTATCCTTTAAGCATAGACATATCTCTTACTAGCTGGTTGCTAGGTGCAGCATCATTCTCTTTGCCACAGATTAATACTCTTTGCATATCCAAGACAAAAAAATGAATAACGAATTCCCATTTGAGAAAATAAGTATTGAAAAATTTAAGGCAATAACAAGCAATATCTCGAAAATGGTTCACTCAACAAAAAAAATGTATATGACATAAATTGTGTATTTTAACGCCATCTACATTTTTTGTGTTGTAAAACTTGGTCTATCTCTTATAATTTACCAGTTATGCAAAAGTTGTTCACATTCAGGAATACTTTTGGAGACATTCCCAGAAAATTCAACATATACATTTTATTTGTCATGAAAATATCTTAAACATATGATATTTTAATCACAATCGTTAGAGCCATTTTTGAGCAAATTAAAATTTTCGAAAAATGTTCCATGTAAAGGGTAATCTGGGGTGGGGGATTTTCTTGAAAACCTTCGTGTCGCATCTCTGGAAGATACTGAACCCAAATACCAAGTTTGGTGTTTATCCGACTGTTCGTTTCTGAGTTACGCTGTTCACAGACAGACACACACACAGACACACACACACAGACACATACACATACACGGACATGTTTCCAAAATGCTTTTTTTTATTCAGGGGGTCTCAAAACATATATTTCCGGTGAAATCTCGGTATCGAATTTTTGGGTGGAATACAATACTTCCCCTACTTACTATACGTAGTAGAGAAAGTAAAATGTAGATCTTGTTAGAACACAAAATTTATATCCAACAAAAATGTTGTAGCACTATTCATTTCCGAGGTACTTGTGTTTATTGGTTTGAATACGGTTTTTGAAGTGCTGAAGTCACTATTCATTTGTTTCTGGTGATGTCATAGCAAAGTGTATGGAATTGCAACGCCAGGAAACGCCGACTTGCTTCACTCTGGTTGTGCTTACAACGAAATGTGTGATGAAACGATTCTCGGAAACGTTTATGTCGATTAGCGTGAAACAGATACAAAAATAAAGTTTTGTAAGAAAAGTTTGTAGACATTGGGTAGAGAGTGCCATGTGAATATCGGAGTTTTTCATTTGGTTCATATGTCCTGCTTTGTCCACCGAGTGAAGTGGCGCCGCGGTAACGTACGCATTCGGGAGGTCCCAGGTTCGATCCCCGACGGTCTTTCACTCCAACCCGTGGGTTTTTCGTGGTCTCCCAGGGTCGGCAGGCGAATGCTGGATGGTTCATCTTCTACCACGAATCTCCTGCCCCTCATTTTCCTTGTCCTCTGTTCCAGGGTTGTAGGTGCAGGAGACGATGGGTTGCGGCTGGACGGTGGCTGTGCGCTCTGTAGAGGTTGCTTCCTTGGCGTCTTGCGGAACTGCTCAGCAAGGTTTCTCCTCCTAGTGGGCCCTGTGGGGGGACCGCCGCGGTTTCAATGGCTTTTGCGTGGCCCGGGCAGCGTCGGATGCGTTTGATCTGGTAAAGTTAGGACCTCATCCATACTTGCGCCCGGATCTGGTCGCCCTTCGGGTCTCTCCCGACCTCCCTCCCTCCCAGGGGTCACGGTAGAAGCAAAACTGCGGCCTACCTGCGGTGCTCTACCCCAGTTGAAGGGGCCCCTTCGTTCGTCCGTATCTTTACCTTTTACCCACTTTGTCTCCTTCCTTTTGTATGTATACACGTCTTTTAACGCAATCAGAATCCTCTACTTCTGAATAATTCTATTAGTTCTGTCAACAGTTAACCGTTTTCTAAACTTCTGCGTATAACAACGTTTGCATCAGCTAATCGGACATTTCTGTGCGGATGTGGATCCATTCTTAATTGACCAATAACGTTTAGCAACGCCTCGTATTTAGACCTATCATGGTTGTTTATCTTACAATATGGCTGCGAGGATGTTGTTGTTGGACCGTGATGGCATCAGTGTAGAGTGATTAATAGGCCACCTCATCAAACACGATTCAGATCGGAATAAAGTTGAACAATTATATAACTAACGGATCACGCTAAACCTTCTTCACATCGACAGATAAATCAACAGCACCATTCGTTAGTTCTGGAGAAACTACGAAATCGTGCTACCTCAACATCCACTTCAGTCCCATACTCTTCAGTTTCCATTACCGAAAGCCAAAAGATTCCTTCAACTTTCAATTTGAAATTGCTTTTTTAATCAATGCACATTGATGGAATAAATTTGCAAATAAGTTATGTTCTTAAGACAATGTGTTTTTATTGTGTTGTGATTTTAGCGCATCTTAATTTTGAGATTAACTACTTTCTTATCACCACTGTTGGTAGCATTGGTTAGTATGCGTAATCTGACAGCTGACATATTGGTGATTTGATTTTAAGAACACAAGTATTATTTATATAATCGTTACATGCACTAGTCTTAATACGGCACTCAGTATGTCATTAGCCAATGACAGGTAGAGTATGCTGGCCAATCAAAGCCGTACTACTGTGATAGTAATTCTCCTTCCATTACCTACACTGATACTATTTCATGGTGGTGCACTTGTTTTTAATTTGTATGAATGCAGTGAGTGATATCACGTAGGCCGTGACTACAATAATAACAACTGAAAATGCCCAGCTTTGGAAGTCACAATATTGGTAATATAAAAGCAGTGTAAAACACAAATAACAACAAAAGTATGGTGTGGAACCAATTGTCAGAATTCTGTACAGAGAGAAATTATAAAATTGACGGCTGAGTTAGCCACAAAGAGACTGTTACAGGACTAACAAACATGGTTAGCGATAAACTAGGTAAGTTCATGATAAGTTTTTCGTGTGGTTATCTAACCGAGCAGCACTCGTGCTTCTAGTTTTACATGACAGTTTAATTTCGGTTTCAAACTTATGCATCCTTTCATAAGATAATTATTTCTTGACCTTCTGTCTCGAAATAAATATCATGAAAAGAAACATACGTTGACCTCAATTAAATTGTCGTAAAACTATCAGCACTAGTGTTACTACTGTTGATAATTTTAAGATAGTAGAAATGAAGCCTTTATATAATTATTACTTTTTCTACTACGTATAGTAAGTAGGGGAAGTATTGTATTCCATCCAAAAATTCGACACCGAGATTTTACCGGAAATACATGTTTTGAGACCCCCTGAATCAAAAAAAAGCATTTTTGGAAACATGCCCGTGTGTGTGTCTCTGTGTGTATCTGTGTGTCTGTCTATGAACAGCATAACTCAGAAACGAACAGTCGGATAAACACCAAACTTGGTATTTAGGTTCAGTATCTTCCAGAGATGCGACACGAAGGTTTTCAAGAAAATTCCCCCCACCCCAGATTACCCTTTACATGGAACATTTTTCGAAAATTTTAATTTTCTTAAAAATGTCTCTAACGATTTTGATTAAAATATCATATATTTAAGATACTCTTATGACAAATAAAATGTATATCTTGAATTTTCTGGGAATGTCTCCAAAAATATTCTTCAATGTGAACGACTTTTGCATAACTGGTAAACCATAAGAGATAGAGAAAATTTTACTACACAAGAAATGTATATCGCGTTAAAATGTACAATTTATGTCATATACATTTTTTTTGAGTGAAACATTTTCGAGATATTGCTTGTTATTCCCTTAAATTTTCCAATACTTATACTTTTTCTCAAATTCGTTATTCATTTTTTTGTCCTAATAATGCAAAGAGAATGGAATGCTCCACAAAGCAACCAGCTCTTAAAATATTTGACTATCGCTTAAAACCTACCATATTCCCCTTGCATCTACAAGAAAATTAGCAATAAGATTAATATCTCGATTAACATGAAGCATATGGAGAATAAGCATTTGTAAAAATAGTTTGTACAAGAGTAGAGAAAGTCATGTGAGTACAACACATCAGATTTTTTAAACAGTAATCACTCTTATACAAGAATCTTCCACTTAATAATATGCTGCCTTAAAATTCCATACTTTTTCCATTATATCCTGAGAAATAACTGAATGTTGACAGGACTTTAAAGAATGAAAAACGCATTAAACAATTGTAAGCATTAATAACGGTTATTTGAAATAAACTGTGTGTTGTAAATAGATCTACATTAATTACATAGTGCGTTTTCGGCCATTGCTTAACGTTTACGAGTTATACAAGATTATACAAAATCACTTCCAAATATGGAGAACGTTCCAGGCTATTCCTAGAATACAGAGTGGATAATTTAAGTTGAGACTGTACAATATCTCCACAACTAAGCCTTGTAGAAAGAATTGTCTTTAATAAAAGTTGTTTGATATTATGGGGGAAAGTAAATTCCATTTGTGGAAACATGTTCTGTTTGGAGGATACTGTGATGGTCATTTTAGGGTCAATTTAATTTTTTTTAAATTGGAACCTATATTTTGTATGTTGTTTTCTCATTAGAAAACGATTTACAAAAATCTGTTTAGGAAACAAAATAAGAAATGTTGGTTTTCAATTACGAAGTGTAATTTGACCCTCAAATGACCATCCATGGGTGGTCCAACCATTCATTGCGCTCTTCGTACACAGCCATTCAGAATTTTCGTTGTTATTTACGTTGATGTAAGAACAATTGTAAAGTGGTTTATATAAATGTTGTTTAGTTTTTTATGAGGAATGAGGAAACTACATAAAAAAGGTAGGTTCCAGTTTAAAACAAATCTGATGTGTTACTCTCATATGACTTTCTCTACTCTTGTACAAACTATTTTTACAAACGCTTATTCTCCATATGCTTCATGTTAATCGAGATATCGAGATGTCAATTTTATTGGTAATTTTCTTGTAGATGCAAGGGAAATATGGTAGCTTTTAAGCGATAGTCAAATATTTTAGGAGCTGGTTGCTATGTGGAGTATACCATTCTCTTTGCATTACCAGGACAAAAAAAAATCCCATTTGAGAAAAAGTATAAGTATTGCAAAATTTAAGGGAATAACAAGCAATATCTCTAAAATGGTTCACTCAACAAAAAAACTATATATAACATAAATTGTGTATTTTAACGTCACCTACATTTTCTGTGTAGTAAAATTTTGTCTATCTCTTATGGTTTACCAGTTATGCAAAAGTCGTTCACAATGAAGAACACTTTTGGAGATATTTTCAGAAAATTCCAGATATACATTTCATTTGTCATGAAAATATCTTAAACATATGATATTTTAATCAAAATCGTTAGAGCCATTTTTGAGAAAATTAAAATTTTCGAAACATTTTCCATATAAAGGGTAATCTGTGGTGGGGGGATTTTCTTGAAAACCTTCGTGTCACATCTCTGGAAGATACTGAACCAAAATACCAAGTTTGGTGTTTATACGACTATTCGTTTCTGAGTTATGTTGTTCACAGACACACACACACACACGGACATGTTTCCAAAAATATATTTTTTTTTTGGATTCAGGAGGTCTCAAAACATGTATATGCGGTGAAATGTCGGTATCGAATTTTTGGGTGGAATACAATACTTCCCCTACTTACTATACGTAGTAGAGAAAGTAAAAATAATTGGCCTTAAAATAACTACAACAGCCTCCAAATAAAACACTACTGATGCATTTACTTTCCACATAATAATAAGTAACTTTTATTCCAGACGTTTCTTTCTACAACGCTTTGTTTTGAGATATTGTACAGTCTCAACTTAAATGGTAAATGCTACATATATACACACCCATTTTACTACTGATGGTGGTGCTTTAGTTAAAATTGTAACAGCTACTTTGAGGAAATAATGCTGTTCACAGAAAACACACACACACACACACACACGGAGACCTTTTTCTAAACATGTTTCTTTATCCAGCGTGCCTCAAAATATATATTTTCGGTGAAACCTTTATTTGGAATTTTTGGTTGGAATTTACTACTTTCTCTATCTGCAGAGAAAGCAAAAATGTTGTACCCTCCCCTTGCTAATGGTTTAAACAGTTTACGTCAGGTATGACGACCTTAGTAGCCTTGACTCTGGAGCGAATTCCAAAATAGCAACATTGCTGAAGGCAATACCTATAAATGAAGGAGGAAAATGCTCTGTTCGCGTGATACGGACGGCGCAAGCTACAATGAAAGAGAAAGCATAGAGTTTGGACAGGCTTTCCAACTTGTCAGAAAACTTTGGGTATAGAAATCGGAAGGAGAAGGAGAAATGCTTCCGTTACGATCGTTATTCTCCTGTTTCGCCAGGTGTGCCAACAGAGGCAATCGTTTACAAGCGTCTTGTTCTTGTTAGCCTAGTTCGCTCTTAAAGCGCAAAGCTGTTTAGGAAATGGCGCCAGAATATCATCAGCTGATTTTGTGATCACCTGCGCGTTTCCACTTGTATGGCTGAACATAAAAATGTCACGATCCGGGAAATACACGGGACATGTATCTTAGACCCAGTTTCACAGCTTAAGTTTAAGCTTCGAATCGGGCTTAAGCTAAAGTGGAGTTTTACTGTACGTAGTTCAAGCAAAACCTGAGTTTATGCGTGGCTTGGCTTAAAACGTACGAAACTGTGGTTTAAACTACAGTAGAGTTTTATTGTTTGTAGCTCAAGCAATAAGCTGAGTTTATGCGTGGCTTGGCTTAAACCGTACGAAACTGTGCTTTAAACTAAAGTAGAGTTTTACTGCACATAGTTTAAACGATAAGCTGAGCTTATACGTGGCTTGCCTTAAACCGTACTGAACTATGGTTTAAGCTACAGGGAAGTTTTACTACACATAGTTTAAGCGATAAGCAGAGCTTATACTTGGCTTGTCTTAAACCGTACTGAACTATGGTTTAAGCTACAGTAAAGTTTTACTGCCCATAGTTTAAGCGATAAGCAGAGCTTATACTTGGCTTGCCTTAAACCGTACTGAACTGTGATTTAAGCTACAGTAAAAAGGTTTTACTGCCCATAGTTTAAGCGATAAGCTGAGCTTATATCCGACTTGTCTTAAACCGTACTGAACTATGGTTTAAGCTACAGTAAAGTTTTACTGCCCATAGTTTAAGCGATAAGCAGAGCTTATACTTGGCTTGCCTTAAACCGTACTGAACTGTGATTTAAGCTACAGTAAAGTTTTACTGCCCATAGTTTAAGCGATAAGCTGAGCTTATATCCGGCTTGTCTTAAACCGTACTGAACTATGGTTTAAGCTACAGTGAAGGTTTACTATACATAGTTTAAACGATAAGCTGAGCTTATATGTGGCTTGTCTTAAACCGTACTGAACTGTGATTTAAGCTACAGTGAAGTTTTACTGCCCATAGTTTAAGCGATAAGCTGAGCTTATATGTGGCTTGTCTTAAACCGTACTGAACTGTGATTTAAGCTACAGTGAAGGTTTACTATACATAGTTTAAGCGATAAGCTGAGCTTATATGTGGCTTGTCTTAAACCGTACTGAACTATGGTTTAAGCTACAGTGAAGTTTTACTGCCCATAGTTTAAGCGATAAGCTGGGCTTATATGTGGCTTGTCTTAAACCGTACTGAACTGTGATTTAAGCTAATGAGTCACCATGTTATCTGAAGAATGCGATATTAATGTGGAGGAAATGGAAATTGAGAATTGAATTTTCAAAACTGTTAAGTGACAAAATATTGCTTTTTAGTTATAAATAATGTATGCTTAATTATTTTCATTGGTTCTTATACAAGCAGCTATGCTAAACTACAGTTTTCTCACCAGACTATTTACCGTATTAAGCATATGTAAATTACATTGACCTAAAAGCATATACATTAATATTTAAATCTGAACTTAGGAAAATTGGTAAACTCACATATAGAACATTCCATATGAAATCCAACGGCAAAAACCTGGCATTCGTTTGTTTGCGTTCTAATTTTTTCTACTAATAGGGGGTGCTAAAGAAACCATATTTATTAAATATTAGCATCTAAAACTCACGTTTTTGAACGATAAATGTATGGTTTTAATCCATTTTGTTGCATTTTAAGTGCGCATAGCTGCGGAACCATTTGTCTCAGAATATTATACAAATTCTCATTTTGTAGATAAAAGTTCTCATTTCATTATGGCATATACTAATTACTTTTATAATATTTACAAAAATATACACTGCCGTTTGTGAAAATTGCAACACCAAGAAAGAATTTTCCGAATAACTCCAAACTTGGTGGAACTGTAGAAGAGTCGCAAGCAATAAGTGATTAGGTTTGCAGATAGATGGGGTACACATAGACCGAGCAGAGCCCTCTCGTGTCGGTCCGTCAAGGTCAGTGTTGCGCCCAGTGTAGTTAGCGCAGAGCTGTCAAACAAGGGGAAACAATAAAGTGAGTGCCAGTATGCCTCGTCGACGTCAAAGGGAGCCATATCGGCATGTGAGTTCAAACGGGGCAGAATGATCGGTCTCCAGGAAGCGGGTTTGTCATACCGTGACATTTTGGCTCGTACAGGGCATGCTGCCACGACAGTGATGCGTGTGTGGAAGCAGTGGATAGATGAAGGTCCGTCAAGGTCAGTGTTGCGCCCAGTGTAGTTAGCGCAGAGCTGTCAAACAAGGGGAAACAATAAAGTGAGTGCCAGTATGCCTCGTCGACGTCAAAGGGAGCCATATCGGCATGTAAGTGAGTTCAAACGGGGCAGAATGATCGGTCTCCAGGAAGCGGGTTTGTCATACCGTGACATTTTGGCTCGTACAGGGCATGCTGCCACGACAGTGATGCGTGTGTGGAAGCAGTGGATAGATGAAGGTCGTACTGGACCATGGAACATGACCGCAGTACGGGATGACCGTCATCTTGTCCGCATGGCCATAACGGATCGTACAGCTTCATACACAGTGTTGGCTCGACGCTGGAGCACTGCAACAGGAGTGAACTTGTCTGCATCAACGGTTCGTCGCCATCTGCTGCAGGTTGGATTGGTTGCATGCATGCCATTACGTCGGCTTCCACTGTCCAGAAACCACAAGTTCCTCCGACTGTAATGGGCACGTGGACATCGTCACTGGAGTGCTGAGTGGCAAAATGTAGTCTTTTTGGGCGATTCTCGCTTCAACGTGTCCTACAGTCATGGCCGCATACGTGTCCGGCGGTACCGTGGTGAACGCAACCGAGGGCTGCATTATTGGGCGGATAGCGGACAAACATCAGGTGTGATGGTTTGGAGCGCCATTCGTTACAACAAACGATATCGCCTCCTACGAATTGAGGGCACTTTGAACAGCAACCGGTACCTAACAGTGGTTATAGAGCCTGAGGTACTCCCCCTGCTTCAGGCATCTCCACAGGCCACATTTCAACAGGACAATGCATACTACACGGAATTTACAAGCTTTCTTCCAAGAGCGACGTTCGTCCATCGAGCATGTCTGGGATATGGTTGGTCGGCACCTGGTGCGTCACGGTCCTCCAGTAACCAGTGTCACGGATTTGTGGGCTCGAATACAAACTGCGTGGAGGGAAATCCCTTAGGAACTTATTCAGAACCTTTTTGATTCAATGCCACGGCGTATAGCAGCTCTAATTGCAGCGCAAGGAGGCTACACCAAATACTGAATATTAGGGCTCAAAGGTCATGTATAGATTTTAGAAGTTTATCGTCTGTTACTTGTCATGTACCTAACCTGTGCTATTAAATTCATGCGTTTCCTTTTTGGTGTTGCAATTTTCACAAACGGCAGTGTATATACAGTTTTTACTTATTTTAAGCGTCTTCGGATTTTTATAAATCTAAAATATTACTTTGAAAATAATCCATAGTGCCATTAAGAGAAGCCGGCAATGTTGGTAAAGTGGTTATGTTAGAGTGGTCGTAGTTATAACATAAAAACTCAGCGATTTACAGTTGCTGCACGATGATCACCAAGTGCTCTGCAGCAGGACAACACAATGATGCAAGAAAGGCACGTGATTCAGCAACCTGGCACAATACAAACTAGCACTTCGTCTTTATTTCCATTTGCTTTAGTCTTTACGTGCGCTAGCAAGGTTAATAGAAGTGTTGTGAGTTAAGTGATGATTATTAAATTATATTTTGGTTAGTGATACGTTCTTGTGAGTCCTTCATCAAGGTAGGACAAATGACATATAAAGAAGTTTTTATCAAGTTAAAGTGTGTCCTAAGATAGCACTATAATATGCATATACTACTTAGTAAGCGTTCTCATTGTTTGAATGTCCACAGCAGCTTGCTTGACGTTCAGTTCAAAACAAACAGGCGAGAGCGATCATGAAGGCGTAAAGTTACTTACTTCTTTAACTATTTTAGATGTAACCTTATCAATAACCATTACAGTAAAATACATTTTGATTGTGTTTAAATGACGGAATCTTGCCAATTGTAATAACATTATTTTTTCTTATTCCAAAACCACATACACTTGAAAAAGTCTAAATTTCTTCTCTTAAATAAAAATAAGAAGAACGTGTTTACTTATAAGTATGAAATTAAAGTTTAGGGAATAAAACTAAAGTAGATATAAACAATTCTATTTAAAGGTTTCAGAGTTATAACAGCTTGAAGTTGAGAATTTTAGGAAGATACGATAAAATTGAACAATATTAGTTGGAAAACTGTTACGTTCTGAATTTAAAGAGCTTTCAGAAAGTATTGCATCGGGCTTGTCTCCAAATACAAAAATTTCGTTTCGTTTAAAAAATGCGAGGTCATTTTCTGTCTATTTAGGACGAATTGAAGTGGGGTGTCCTATATGGTTTCCTCTGTAAGCTGTTATGTCAGTAGTGATATATACGGATTAGCCAGTTGGATTAACGATAATCCTGCCACCAGGGGGAATTAAGCGCTAGTGTCGCGTTAATCCGCAAAAGGCGGGAAAAAGTAGTAAACTGAAGATGGCGGACCAAGATGGCGGCAAAGCGTAAGGCGGGAAAGTGCTTGTGACGCGTTAATCCGCCAAAAAGGCGGGAAAAAGTATGAATTTTGAAGATTGCGGACAAAGATGGCGGCAAAGCGCAAGGCGGGAAAGCGCTTGTGACGCGTTAATCCGCCAAAAAGGCGGGGAAAAGTAGTAAATGTCAAGATGGCGGCTGGCGCTAGTGTCGCAAAAACCAAGATGGCGGCAAAGCGCAAAGCGGGAAAGCGCGTTAATCCGCCAAAAAGGCGGGAAAAAGAAGTAAATGCCAAAATGGCGGCTGGCGCTAGTGTCGCAGAAACCAAGATGGCGGCAAAGCGCAAGCGCGGAAAGCTCTTGTGACGCGTTAAACCGCCAAAAAGACAAGATGGCGGCTGGCGCTAGTGACGCAAAAACCAAGATGGCGGCAAAGCGCAAGGCGGAAATGCCAAGTAAATGCCAAGATGGTGGCTGGCGCTAGTGTCGCGTTAATCCGCAAAAGAGTGGGGAAGAAGTAGTAAATGCCAAGATGGCGGCTGGCGCTAGTGTCGCGTTAATCCGCAAAAGAGTGGGGGAAAAAGAAGTAAATGGGAAGGTGCTGTTTGGCGCTAGTGGAGCCAAAGCAAGATGGCGGAAAAGCGCAAGGCTGAAGAATATGGTGATATATATATTCTAAAACGAAATGCTGGAAAAGTTCCTGCACAATATGGTGCAATACTGTATTGAGAAGTTACGAAACAAGATTTCGGAATTGCGCAATAAGAAATAAAAGTTACGCCACAAGATGGATATTTATGCAAGAAGCAGTTACGACACAAGATGGCGTAATTGCGCAATGTTTGAAATGCAATAATGAATTTGAAATAAATTTCGAGACTAGGTGGCTTGTGTTGCCAAAATTTGGAAAAAAATAATAAACCTACAGGATGTTTGTGAGGTGGCGGGATTAGCGAAAAAACCAGACTGGTTAATCTGTATATGTATAAATCTTTATTGGTAAAACGTAATAAAGGATTACATAGTAGAGCATATAAAGTTTTAACAATACACATGCTTAAAACTATGGTTATAACAATGAACATGCATTGAGTAGATATGATGCATATAAGCATAATGTTTATATTTCACACACACTAGCACATACATAGACTTTTATAATTGTTTTTGCAGGAGCACATTAACACTGATGTCCGTCGACGTTGGTGAGAAAGATGATATTAAAGTAAGTGGTATGGCCGATGTTGAAGGGTAGATCATGTTGACTGAGAGAAGGTTGCGGCGGTTGGTCGTCACAGGTGACACAGGTGAGGTGAATGTGCCGAAAGTTGGGATCGATCTGGGTGCCGATGGTGGGAACGAATAGAGGTGCAATGATGTTTTGACGGCTGCAAATTTTGTGTTCACCAAAGGCGGAGATCTCCTGGGAAACGATGCGGCAACTGTTGGCGTAGGTCCCTGCAGCATTGACGGTATCCTCAACGTCAAAGACGATCCTAGAGGTTAGAATGGGATGAATGTCCACAGGGTCTGACTTGCAAGGCATGTTGAAGACTGACGGAAGAGAGAGAGATTATTGGAATTCGTTGTATTGGAAAGGGCGGGAAGGTTCACGTGATGGAGGAGAGGGAGAAGGGAATGAGAATTTTACGATGCGCCGCTCGTAGCCTGTCTTGAGCATCTCGTCCCCGACGTACGTTAGGCACACGGGAACGGTGTTGAGTTCGTCGATGGTCTCCTGGGCCATGGCATCGAAGTTGGACGGTAGAAACAGTTCGTGGTTGTTGACGACGACTGCAATCTTTCTGCCGTACTTGGTCGAGATGGCCCTGGCACCCTGAATTCTGTAGGGTCGACCTCTCTGAAGTTCAGCGAGGGACATGAAGGGTAGAGTTTCTGCCATCTGGTTAAGAACACTCACGATGCTGCTTTCTGCCATGCTGATGAGGTTGTACACGCTTAGGTTAGACGAGTGTGCTTATAATAGCGGAGAGAACGTAAGCCAAACATCCGGCATGGCTGTGATAAGTGGTGCAATGTTGGTTAACCTTGGCGGCAAAATGGGCACTCTGCGATGACGGGAGCTGGTCCATCGATGTGAATGCGATGCCACGGCTGGTTCCAATGTTGCTTGCACCGACGGTAGGCATTGAATTTCTGCTGCTGTTGCGGCGTTAGGCGTTCCCAAACGTGATCCAGATCGTAAGGGGGGAATCTTGGAAAAATGGAATCGGCGTGCAGCAGCACGGTGTGAAATTCATCATTGCTGAGGTGCGAGAGAGCCCGGTGATGCTGAAGGTATTTCATGAGTGCCGGGATCTCTGCCATTGCGCTTGGCATACCTCTCTAGGAAGGCGTCGATTCTAAGTTGTAATTTCTGCAGGTCGGTGAAGACGCCAGCGCTGCACTTGTCGCACCAGTAGGATCGAATGCTGCATCTACACTGGCGTTGAAAGCACATGGAGCAGTGCAGCGGTGCGCACGCAGCCGCAGGCATGGTAGGGAGAGGGAGAAGCGGATAGGGTTTACCACCAGATGTCGCTTCTTGTATAGGTGATGAGGTTGCCTTGGGCGTGTGCTGGTTCCTTTGCGATGATCTTGTTGGCATTGACACTGAAGATCCAGTCACCGTGAATGACATCGGGAATGATGTAGGATGCGGTGTTGCCCAAATGCACGGCAAGACACCTGCCGTAGCACAATTGCCCTTCGTTGACCATTCGTTGCAGGTGATCGTTGGAGACGAAGGCAGCCTCTAAGAAGGCTATAAATAGGCCCTTTTTCGGAATAAACCGAAAGAGCTGGTCGTCATAGACGGCGTCCGCGATCCCCTCGTCGTCGTTGACGTTGCCTGGGTGCCAGGTGTCTGCCTCGAACTGAATATCTTGCAGGTCGTAGTTGGAAAAGACGTAGTGGAGGTGTCGGCACAGCTGTGAAACTTCACAGTGACGTGCTTGCCGTCGTAAGCGTCATCGATGAAACGCAGAGCGTACGGAGCATTCTTCTTAGGATGGCCGTCGACCTCGTAATTCTTGTGGACCTTTGTGCCGTCGCAGTAGACGGAGACGTAATGCTTGTAGCCCATACTTGCCGGAGGTTAGAGTAGGGATGACAGGGAAGAGGGGGAGAAGGCGTGGTTAAGAGGAGGTTTGCAGGATGCCTTGTTGGAAGTGTGGTTTGAGGTAATGTTCGACCTCTAGGAACGTTCTAAGGTTGGCGGACCTGATGTACTTGGTGAAAAGCGTGAAATTGATGGAATCGAAAGGGACATTGGAGGCGTAGCTGTGAAGCATGGCCTTGTGGAAGGCCGAGATTTGATTTTGCACGTCGGCCTCCTCTTTCTTTTTGTGAAATAGGATGTCTGAGATGAGTTTGAGAAGACCGTCCAGCACGTCCCATTCCTCGGGGCTTAGAGCGATGCTGTCGCCCCGTAGATCCTTAACGACGATGAGCAGTTTGCCGAAAATGTTCTTGAAGAGGACGGTGTAGCGTGCCGAAATCTGGCACTCCTGTAGGTTGGTCTCGGGGAAGCGAATTCTACGTTGAATGATGAGCTTTGCGTCCACCAGCTGTTGCCACTCATCGGCCGGCAGGGACACGGCTGAGCTGGAACCGCACCTGGCCAAGGTGACCGTGAGCTGGAATGGCGCCGCGGGAGCAAATCCGACGCAGACCACCTTGGTGCGCACCGGGTTGAGGAAGTAGATGTCGGTTAGAGGGCCAAATAGGCGCTGCCGCACCTGCTATTGTGCACTGCAACATAAGGGGTAAAAGGTTAGAAGGAAAGCATAAAACGCACACACACTCGCGCACGCACAACTGCAACGAGACTTACACGGCCGGAGATGGCACGTCCTCTTGCTCCTCGCTGCCCATGGTGCACTGGAGCGACGGTGTTGTGCGCCGGGCTTATAGGCGACAGAGAGTGCTCTGAAAAACACACATAGGCACGATTAGAGAGGGGCGGAAGGCACAGAGGGTGGGAGAATGGAGGGGTGAGAATGTGAAGACTTACCTGCAATGGCTGACAGGATTGTTGTTGTTGTTGTGGATGTGAGCTTTTGGCGAGGCACACGCTGTTGTAGGTTTTAAGAATGAGGCGATCGTTGAACCGGAAATCACGGCGCCGAAATTTGGAAAGAATGTTTCACGGGTTAGGCCCGCGCATCGGTGAGAAAGGTAATCGATGACGTAATGTCCGCAGGTTGTGCTGTTATGCCCCTGCAGCCTAATGGAGTTGTGCGTCCAACGGGGTCCGCAGGCCGAATGCAGACATTTAAGAATGCGAGGCACCATCGGACTTAGACCGTAGCTATCGAAATACTCCCCTCTACCGGACCTATCGACGAAGATGCAGACCCAGTGTTGGCCAGGTTGCGTGCTCGGATCGGTGTTGACGACGACCGCCAGGGGAATGGAAGGAAGAGAGCGAGCCGTAGGGAGCCGATCGCTCGCGAAGACCCCACAGAGGAAAGGGCGCGTGAAGGGGCAGGCGGTTAGAAAACGTTCGAGGTGGTAGGTGTTCATGACACGAGGATGGAGCGGTTGGCGTCTATTTCAACCGTGCGATGTATTTCAGCCAAAACGAGAAGCACGACGGCGTCTGCCAGGGGTTTAGAAAAGCCGATGCTTATAGATACCGTGCCGTGGCGCTGCCCAGAGACGTAATGGGCATTGGCGCTCATGTCGGCGGTGAGGTCAAACACCATAACGGTGTAACCGTGGGGATATTCATCTCTCGAGATGGAGTGCCCCTCGTCCTTAAAGTGGATGCCTAGACCTTCCTGGAGGGTTTGAAAGCATTGCACGAATTGGCCGTTGTCAAAGTTTGGTTGAAGCGGCTGCGAAGGGATGGGCTGCCCGCTGACGTACATTTGGAAGGAATTTAAGTTAAAGTGCTGAAGGTTGAACGGGTTGGAGGAGAACTGACCGCTGTAGGCCTTGTCGGAAACCATGGCGACGACCACCCTCCTGGGAATCTGCCCGATAAACACGTCGTTGAACGTCATGCCGCTGGACCCTTTGGGAAGGCTTAGGGAGTGAAAGCTGACATCCTTGAGATGGTACTTGGCGTGGCTCTTTGCGAGAACGCCCTGATGGGCAAGTTTGATGGTGGGCGAAGGCCTGACCGTCTTGAGGTGTAACTTTGCCGATGCGATTTCGGTGTAGGCCTTAAAATCCTTCTCGAGTGATAAGAGGTGAAATTGTGGCGATGAGGGCGTGAGCTTGATGGTGACGCTGACGTTGTTGAGCAGAAGGTTTTCCTGCCTAAAGAGGGCATTGGAGAGGCAATCCATGAGTTGCACGACGCGACCGCCTTTGGTATGGCCGTGCCGATACAGCATCCCTGCATTGGCAACCCACGCATCTATGATGCCGGCGGTATCCTTTTTCCATAGGCCCGCCTGCAGTCTGGTGTTCATCGCATCCTCGGAGTAATTGAGAAGCGTCTCGAGGTACGTCCTGTAGGGGTACCCGGGTTGCGGAATGGAGACGATGACGTTGTTCAGGGAGACCTCTACCTGTTGGAACAGTGCATTTAGAGGATTGTTCACCAGGGTGGCGTTCGTCTCTTCCTTGATGGCGTTGCCCTCGGCGTCTCGAATGCGCACTGTTAGCTCTAGGACAACGTAGGTGAGGTCGAGGTAGTCGTCGGCATTGCCGGAATAGTGAAAGGTGATGGGAGCATTCTTCATCAGCGTGTTCTGCGGATTCAGCGAAATCAGCCTGGATTCCTCCACGCTCATCTGAACGGGGAGGTCCTTAAAAAGGTATAGTTCTGCGCTCATGTGCACGGCGTCGGTATCGGCCATTACGTAAAGATGTCTTGAACCTTGCGCCTTCTGCGAACGGGTGTAGACTGTGGCCGCTTTGCAGAACGTATACGTTTTATTCTCTTCACGTGGCGCAGGCCGGACCCGAGCATGGAATCGATCTTAACGTCTGCCTTTCGCTTGAGGTTGGTTCCCGCCTCTTTGAGTCTCGTCCTTAGCGCCTCCTTGGGAGCCGTGCCGGAGGCGGCCACGTCGGCGAGCACGTTTGCGCCCACCTTGAGGGCCTCCTTTCCGATCGCCTTGGCGCCGCTCTTGAGAAACGGCAGAATGGTTCTGAAGAGACCGCCTAGAGCGGAGAATAGGCCGCTTCCCCGCTGATAGCGCTTGCCCCTAAAGAGGACGAAATCCCGTTCGTCTAGCGCGCCGCCCGCCTGATTGAGGTAGTACCGGGTGACGACGTTCAGTTCCATGAGGCAGGCTTCGGTCTGAACGAGAGCACCACCGTGGAGGAAAAACCGTCGGCAAATGGTAGCAGATCCCCGTATCCGTTTCTTAAATCGTGCTGCACCAGAGGCACCCAATTGAGCGGAGAGAACGTTTTCTCATCGGTCATGTAGGTGTTGTTGCTTCTTTCGTACTCCACGGCCACGCTTGCGATGACCTGAACGAAGGTGTCGCCCACGACTTGGGGCACGACGAGGTTGCAATAGATAAACATTTCGTAAGGAAAACCCATATAGGGATCCACGGGGTGCTTGCCCTGCTTAGCACGAACGACGTTGCTGAAGGGTTCGAAACCGAGCATCTTGGCCAGCGACGGGGTGAGCAGCAAACTGTGGACGAGGTGCTCCCTTCGCAAGATGGATAGGGGTTCCGAAACTGGTGGTTCCGCGGCGGGCGGCGCCTGCGGCGCCGCGGCGGGAACCGGTTTCGCCACAGAGCCGACCGGGTGACTTGGTGACGGTTTTGGCTTTGGTTTCGGCTTCGGTCTACTTCTAGGCGAATCGGAAACGAAGCCTTCATCTGGCCGCACGACGATCTCAGGCAGGACGTTTTCTACGAAGCCCCCGAATGGAATGGATGGCATGGGTTCAGGGTGCACGGCGTCTTGGTTCACCGACACCCTCTTTGCGGAATCGATGGGGAGGATGTCCTGCACGCCGAGATGTTCGACTGGCAGCATTGACGCTCTGCACCAGCTCCTCTGAGTCGTACACGATGGCCTGCGGCAGCTGCAGGCTGAACTTCGTTTGCGACGGTTGTGCCGCCAAGGTGTACATGGTGCCCACCAACTGCGCGTCCGCCTTGGAGACGTTGTAGAATTTAACAGGATACCGCACCTTTTGCAAGGCCACCTCCCACTCTCCCTGCAGCACTATTCTCTCGGGGAGGATGTTTGAAAAACGGGCCGTCGTGTTGTCGGTGTAGTGGTCCATGGAGGCATTGCTCACTAGCGTGATGGAGAACGGTCTAGTCTTGATCATACCTGCTGGACCGAAGAGGCCTTCACCCACGAGTTAAACTTTTTAGGATACCCCCTCCACTTGACGAGCACCTGTTTGTTCTTTCCTCGTCCCTTGGTCTGCAACACTTTGTCCACCTTGAACGTTTGTGGGAGCGCCACTCTCTGCAACTCCTCCGCATAGAATATCCCTTCTATGGCGTCTCCTGCAAGATCCTCGATCTTATATACCGTGGGCGTTCCTCGCATCACCTTGGAGATCTTAAATATTTCCTCGGTCCAGTTCTGCTCGTAACCCTTGTCGAACCTCATTTTCTGCTTGGATATGCGCACGTGTTCACCCGCCTTTAGGGGTGTAGGGCCCCTGTGGCTCGCTTGCATTCTTTTATGGGCGTAAAGGTTGTTGTAGACCTGCAGCACGTTGGCTTCCGACACGTCGACGGGGGGCATTTTGATGGGCCTGTGGAACGACCCGTTGTAGGATTTGACCAAGGCCGGAAGCACGTCCACGTAGCGGTAGCTGTTGGCGTGCGTAAAGTACTTCCACATCTTGGCCTTTAGCGTGCGGTTAAAGCGCTCCACAACGCTAGCCTTCACGTTGCTGCTGGTGGTGTGCCGCACGCCGTGCCGCTCCAGGAAGGCGCGAAACGTTTTGTTAGCGAACTCGGTACCCTTGTCCGTCTACAGCACCCTGGGGATACGTTCGTTGAATATGGTGGTAAATGCCGATACCAGCTCAGTGCCCAGCTTCGTCTTTAGCGGAACGGCCCAGGCATACTTTGAAAAGACGTCGATCACGGTCAGGATGTAGGCATAGGGGGAGTTATGTGGCTTAAGGTTGGGCAGCACGTTGAGGTCGGCCTCCCACACATCGTCTATGTTAGTGACATGGTAAAACCTGGTAGGGTAGCGCTTTCGCGCCGGTTTGTGATACGTGTAGCTGTCCTGCGTTTCGAGGAAGGTCCGTACCTTGGCCTTAGAGATGCCGGTGGCCCTGCTAAGTTTGGACGGAGTGGAAAACCCTGCAGCATGTTCGGGGTTGCCATAAATGCGCCTCAGCACCGTCCACTCCTTCATGGTGTGCTCTCTTTCTTACTCCTTATACAGGGGTTCCCAACGGCGGTTTCTGAACTCGTAGGGGTACGCGGTTTTCTTAGGCGACGCAAAGTGAATGAACGACTCGTCTCTACGCTTTCGGTCCGCCTGTAGGCGTTTCACTTTTAGTTTGCGAACTACCGTTTCCTTTCCTTTGCTCACCAAAGGGGGCTTTGCCCTCTTCTTCTCTGCAGCTGCTGCTGCGAACCTTGCTTTGCCGCTTTCCGGGGAATCCTCAAAGGCATCATCATCATCGCACGGCCTTCCGCCGGCATATACGGTTTTCTCACTTGTGCCATCAGCCCCAGGTAGTTTCCCAATTTATATTTCATCAGCTTCCATTTTTCCGGCAGGGTGAGGTTGGACCGCTGCACCCCATCCATCTCTTTGGCCAAGTTGGCTAGGGTAGAGTCGATGACGTGCAACTGTTCGACGGCCTTTGGCTGGGGCGCAACCACCACCTGGCGTGCAAACTTCATTTTACAAGCTTGGTGACCAGAGCGCTGCCCAGGGAGGCAAGCACGGGTAACAGGAATGCCGGCAGAAAGCCGCCGCGCTGCACCAGAATGCGCTTCTTTTTCTTTAGCGCCAGCCTCTTGTCGACTATCTTTCTCCAGCTGGCTCTGTGCCTTTTTAAACGTTTCACGCACCTTGGTGGCAATGTGACGTTACCCTTGCTCACGTTAAGCATGCACTCGGAGATGGCCTTCACCAATTCGGGGTTGGCATTCTTAAGCAGCTGCTTGCGCAGAGCTGGTTTTGCCTTTGCAACCGCCGTCAGGCTTTCGTGTTGTCTCGCAATAAGTGGGCTGCTCACCTTGGCTATCGTTAACCGTTTCCTCGCCATGCCGGCCTCACAATGGGACCCTTCCCGTGCAACACCCTGTATTTATCTGCTCTTAGTCTTTCGCAATGAAGTACGATAGGCGCTCGCCTGGTAGAACGCCTGTTCTGTACCTGAAGGGGTCTGGTGTATACTGCGTGCAGTCAATCACCAGGTACCCGTGCGGTCTTTCCGTCGCCTTCCCAAACGCCTCCAATAGGAATTTAGAGTTTCTCGGCTCCAGTTGCTGGCACAACCGTTCTATTTGCATCTTGTCCCTAGTGTTTTTAAACACGACGATGTAGTTTGCATTCAGCGATATCGTCCGAAATTTCTTCCCCTGCGGCAGAACATTTTGCAAAATGTATATCACCCCAAAGCGCCTGTGGTGCGAGTCGCGGGTAAAGAAGTTGGAGACGTTCAAGCAATCCCCGTCATACATCAAATCGTCCAGGATGACAAGGTAGTTCTCACGCACGTCGGCGAGTTCGGGTATCCCTGGATGCGCTTCGCATGCCAAAGGCAAATCCCCCGGTCCAGGCGTTTATTCCTCCGGGTGACACCACAACACCTTGCGCAGTGGCTTCTCGAACATGTGCGCGGCGTTCGTGATGAGATTCTTCACAAACATGGACTTTCCGCAGCGCGAAGGCCCTGCCACCAGCATAGTGCTTGGAAAGGTAAATCGCGTGGGGCATGTGGCAGTGGTGGGGGTGGGCTTCGGCATAGCCGCTGCGGCAATGACCGCCATGTCCTGCCAGCAGTTTCTTTTTAATGTGAGCAACGTCCCCTCTTGAACCCGTAAGGATAGGTGTCGAATCCGTCCGTCATGACGTGCTTGGTGACGACCATTCTAAAGGTCTTTGTGGCCGGTTCTGTGACCACGTTCCACAGCGGTTTCCTCGAAATCTGCGTGCCTCGCAGCCTTACCACTTTGGCACGATCCTCCAGGACGACGTCGCGTATCACGCCGGCATTCACCGTCCTTAGGTTGCCAGAGTTTAGCGTGATGCCCTTGATCTTGCACACGGTGTGCGTCTTTCCTGTCTCGGGGCACCGAATTTCTAGGCAGTAGCTTTTTGGGCCCGTGGAGGCATAGCGGGAAATGTACGCCCCGTTCCCGTACCTTTCCAATTCGTCCGTCATGTCCTCTAGAAAGCTCCCGACGGGAGGCATCCACTGCCCTGGTGCACCTACCGCAATCACCGAGTCGGTATCGAAATAGCACACCCGTTCGCCTAGCCGCTTCAGGTAATCGTACAGCACCAAGCGTGCATGCGCAGTAGTGTAGGCGGCAATCACGACGTTTGTGGTTCGACTTAGTTTAGGGCTCTGTTCGCAATAGCGCCACACGACGTACATCGTGTCGTCCGTGGCCGGCACGTAGGTCTGTACCTCCACGTCAGGGTCGCTAAGCAGCTCCTTTAGCCTAGTATACTGCTCCACCAGCTCGCAGGTGGGAAGGTTATCCCTCTGCCCAAACTTGCCCCAGAAGCTGTTCAGCATGAGCTTCGCAAGCTCTCGCCTACCCGGGTTGTGGGCAATGTCGTCCGGGGACAGGGTAACGCCTTCTCGCTCGTAAAACCTACGCACAAAGGGCTCTTTGGCCTCGGGCGTCCCGCAGTCTGCCGGCCAACCGGAGGCTTCCGTCTTAATCTTCAAGAACTGATTCACGTAGGCCTCGAAGAGCCCCTTAGATTCTGTTGTGGGGTCGTATTGCACCATGTCGTATTGCACCATGTCGTATTCCCACAACTCGTTCACCTCCAGCAGGCGGTAACCCTCCGCTAGGGCGACCTTCACCTCGTCCACCACCCAGGTTCCCGATAGCGCTCTCGCTTCGTCCTCTTGTTCGCAGCTCTCCTGGTATTCTGTCTCAGCGCATGCGCGGCACAGTGGAAACATCAACTTTCCATTCGCTCGCATTGGCAACACGGGGTGGTACAGGTTTTGGGGCGGCAACACCTTGCACTTCACGAGCCCTCCCTTAACCGCACTTAAGCTAGGAAAGTGTTTAAGGTGAATTTTCGGGTGACCTACAGGATACGGCTTAGTCTTGTTGACGAAGGGGTACAGGCTGCACCTCATCGTAGTAAAACAACTTCGCTGTTCCAACTGCCTCGCAGTAGGTCTTTGTGCAGTTGGTGCGCCCTCCGTAGAAGGCGTGCCTAGGGTCCAAGGGGTCAGCAGTGGCAAACTGTTTGGCATACTGCGTAAGCCGCGCGTTAGCCTTCAGCATTTCGTTGAAGGAGCATTCCCACATTTCGACGACGACATAGCCGGCATGCCTTATTTTCTCGGACACCTTTCCCGTGCTCTCGAACCGCGAGGCCATCGTCTCGTTTCCCGTGCAAAATAGCACCGCGTGCCTATTCGGAAAGCACTTTGGGCACCCGTGGTACCAACAGCCGTGAAATAGGTACACGGTTTTTGTGTCCTCATCGAACCCGTCCACCTTATGCCCAGCAATTCTAACCTCGCGCCTCTTCACCGCGTGCATGATATTCACCTTCTGCTGCTGCTCAAGCCATGTCAGCCATATACACGCTATGCGCGAATGCTTGTCGGCAAGCCGATACCCCCCAGCGGGTATCACAGCTATTTGGTTTTTAGGCATGAAGCGCTTTCGGTACACGTTCATACACGCTTGCGCAGTGGTCACACATTCCCTAAACGCGTCGATCCCGTTCTCGTCGAGAAACTCCTTCCTAAACTTCAGCACTCCCTGGCACAGCAGCGTAACATCCATTCTACAGTACACTAGCATTTCGGCTTGCATGTCGAAGACGTAGTTCGATGCCCTTTTCTCCGCGTGCCACTGCTCAAAGTCTGCTCGAGCGTCCTCGGACATGCTGTCAGGACAGTAATACCTTTGGTCGGGAATAGGCTCAACGTAGCGTTGGTGCTCTTTTGTGTTGAACAGGTACGGAAAGTAGCCTTTGCACGCCTGCAGCTGAAACGTTTTGGGAAACCTGGCCAGGGCCATAGGCAGAAAATTTAACGAATCCAGGAAGGTTACACGATTATGCTTTATTTGGTATATCTTTGTACCGTACATAACGAGCTCGGGTCTCCAATGCAACGCCCCAACCATATGCTTTAGCACAAATTGTCCGTCATAGGCTTTCAGGTTATGTGCAATGACGATAACGTCCCATCGGTCATACCGCGAATCCGTGACGTGTTCGAACAGCTGTTTTACCGGTTCCTTCGCAAATATCCACTCCTTTATCCCGCATTGCGAGCAATATGCCGTTTCGTGTTGGTCGTCTATGCACAACGAGCACACCTGGTACAGCACGCATAGGTTAGGGACATGCTCGAACACGTCTGCCTTCCCTTTGTAGGAAGTGTCCTGCGTGCATTCAAAGTCTATAAACATCATCACAAACTCGTTTCTTAGTTTCTTTCCTCTGTACGGCTGTATATAGCACATATGGTTCGCTTTCACGTGCAGCTTGCAATTGCCACAAAACGTCTCGCCGCACGTGTGTGGGGTCTTTCTGTCCCTCATGTTGTACAGCCTATGGCACCCCAAGCACACTTTTTCCATCTCGCACACGGTGTGCCCTTTGGCATATACCCCTTACTTCTTTAAATGATTCTCGTAACACACTTGCCCGTTGAAGTCCCGGTGACACTGAGTACAGCGCACATAACGCGTGAAGGGTTGCCTGCACAGCATGTGACATTTCGTGCATTTGTTGTCACAGCGGTGATGCTCCCTTGGTTCCGTAAAAGGATGGTGACACTCGCGGCAATAGTACTTGCACTTTGGCGTCATGTGCAGGTTCACTATCGTGTTGTAGTGCCCATCGTGTAGAATAAGATCGATGGGTTTGCCTCCGTGGTTCGCGGACTTGTATAACACCGTCTTTCCGCTATGGTCACCAAACACGGTAATGCTGTACCCCTGTAGGCCTTCATCGTATCGTTTCATGTCGTTCACCCCACCGCCTACATCTCTAAGAAGCGCCAAAGCCCTCTCCTTCTGTAGGTATTCGGATCGCGCCAACGTGGTATAGTTCACGTCTTTGTCTGCCTTGGCCTTCCCCACAACGATGGCCCTTGGCAGGCATATGGCGTCCTTATTTCGAATCTCTACAATTCCGTTGCTTCTGTAGCATGCCTCGCACGGTTTATAGCATCTTCCGGTGATCTCCTTCGTCCATACGCAGTTTAGCTTTAGTGGCCCACCTAATACAAACTCTTTATTGCTTTGCATGACCTTTTGCACGCTTTGCAAAAATACGTTCGTGTTTACCTGATCAAACCTGCGCACGCTCATGCTCATTGGCACAAACCCCTCTTGGGCAGCGTGAATGGTAAGTCCTATGTACCCGGGTTCGTTTTCAAACAGTTCGGTGTTCACATAGTCTAGTACATCGTCAAACATGGTGTGCAACCACTGTTCGGGGTCTGCATCTTCGGGCATTGGCCTAACCGTAATGTCGGTCTCGGTAAACCCCGAATAAAACCTAGTAAGTGTCCTTTGCCTTCGTCCTGTAATGTCAAACGTATGGTGCTCATCGTTTTGCGTATCCTGTCTACTTGTGCCCGGTTCGCCCTCCATTTAGTCTGCTCTTTTTGTTTTTCTCTGTTACCTCTAAAGGGTCAGCACTAATAATTCTATTACCCCTATTTTCTTTCATGCACTTAACACCCTTTCCGGCGCCAATGTTTTATTCATTCAGGCGCCTAAAAGCAACCTTATAACTTTTTCCTTTATGAGTTAGATATGCCGTTAGTCGTTTCGATCAACTTTCCCAACCTATTTTCTATTTGCCAAGGTCTCAAGTGTTGCGTCACCTCTACATGAACGCGTATATTCTAATATTCCTTTTTTAACTCCTCTTAACCTATTTTTAAACAGTTACACATATTCTTTGGTTTTCTACTCTAATGCTTGTGCTTATGCTTGTTATCGGGTATAATTCATTAATTCATTCAGGATTCACCTTCAATGCAAAACAATGTGTTTTATTTCATCTCACTTCTCACAACAGCAGCCAGAGTTCTCTCTGATTATGTTACCGTATCGGTCCATGCGTTTTATTCTCGCCTTATCGTAACCGCAATGAACAGAATTCGCCTCAGCCACCGGATGTCTTTAGCGCTACCATTTCTTTTCTAAAACCACTACATCCCAGCTCACCATCTGGTTCACATCCGGTGGACTTTGTTATCGCTGCCACATCCTGTTCAGGTCGCAATTTCAGCCTTTGGTTTTCCGGTCGGCCATTATTAATATTCTCTTATCGCTCCCTTTCCCATGAGAACCTAGCGCCGCCATGTTGCTTTTGCTCCAATATATATTTAAGGTTCTCCTTCATCGCCTATTCAAAATGTCTTCGTCTTCGACGCCAACGGCTGCTGCTTCTTCTTCTGCCAACAATATCGTTGCACCTTTGCAACTAAACAACACATACATCGGCAACCCACTAGTTCAAGAACGTCTACGCCTGCTCTTTCGGGAGCCTTTTAGTGGCCCCGACATTGAGACTGTGGATCGTCCAGGTTCTCCTGCAGTTACACCACTATCTAGCCCATCACCATCTCTGGGCCAGTTGACGGACATAACGTTCTAAAGTGGTGCAGGGGCCGATGCCCAGGACGACATTTCCGAAAGGATATCTGAGGTGACTACCGTTCTGAGGGACTACCTATCGGCTCCCCCTTCTTCTGCTCCACCATCACTACCCGACGAGCTGCTCGAGGAGGAAAATTGGGACAGCTCCTCCTCCATAGATCTTCTAGCCGCCCCCAACAACAACGCCACCGTCAACTACGTCCCCAACACCACGGCGGACGACTGGGTGGTTCCGGAAAGGTCTTCCTTGAGAGCGCCTCTTCGCCCCAGGCGGCTGCGTAACATCTTCCGCCCACGAAGACCTACACCCTATGCAGTCCCTGCAAGGGTACAGAGGCAGCTAGCCCTGGAGCAGCAGCGCCAGCAGCAGCAGCTTCTTTCACTTCATTTGCCTTATCTTGACCTAGATTTTCATCTTCCCAACTCGTCTTTAGATCTCTGGTAAGCTTCTTTTTCTGTGTTTTTCAAATAAGCATTTATATATTTAGCATGTCTTTAACCAAAAAGTGCCCATTTTGTAAAGAGCAACTTGACCCGTTATACGGGATTTTTGGCCATTTGTGCCGTAGCTCTATTTGTCGTTTTTGTAATCGTAACCTGGACAGTTTTTTTCACCATGCTATCTGCCAGTGGAGTGCCTGCAGTGTTAGCAGTTGCAACCATACCGGTAGGAGTTGCAACATGTCCAGATTCAACCCGGCCTGCTTGGAATGCCAAGCACGCCGAGCTTGCGCGCTTTTTAATATTCCAAATCCATTCGCTCACATTCGTATTTATAAGTCTAATCAGTGTCAATGTCAACACTGTTCTATTCAAGGTAATGTGTGCTGTAATCATTGTGGATGCTTTCACGAACCCGTATGTATTTGCATCCACTGCACTCGTTGTGGCGTTTTTCACAGTTTTCATCACGCCACTTAGCACACCTAAATTCATCTTTGCATCTATATATTTGCTTATTTTGTTGTCTTCTTCTTCTTCTATTTCTTCCCTTATTGCTGCTGGTGTTTGTTCATATCGTATCTTTTTATATGTAATTTTTATAGTTTGTATTTTTATTGTTTAGTATTAAATAAATATGTTTATTAGCATTACTCTAGTTTCATTTCGTTTAAAACATTTATATTCCTTTCTCTAGTTAGCTAGTTAGTGCCTATTTATGTAGATAGTTAGTTAGGTCTATTCCCATAACCTTCCCATCCTAGAATGTTTTTCTCAATCATGTGTGCGAGTGTATGTGTGTGAATGTGCGTCTTCGTGATTTGGTGTCGTCGGCGTTGTCGTCATTGCAGGTACGTATTGCTTCTATGTGCCATAACTCATATCCTCCTCCTCCTCCTCCTGTTCACCGCCTGCTCCATTTTCATTTTCTACCTCTTCTGTTTCTTCTTCTCCTCCTTCATCTATTTCTCCTAGTTCATCTTCGTAGTTCACTGCGTCATCGTTTCCACTTCCACTTGAGCACCATTTTCCTAACCTAATCACAAGCTCCTTCAGTCCTTTAAATTCCTCATTCAATTGATTCACATTATCCTTTATTTTTTTCACCAACTCGCCCTGCTTCGCTTCTTCCACATGACGCACCTCTACCTTCCTCTTCAACTCTTCCTTCTCCTCTTCTGCTTTCCTCATCTTTTTTCCATCTCCTCTCTCCCTTTTTTTTCTCTTCCAATTCTCTTCCTTTCTCCTCTAGTTTATTTTCGCATTCCTTTCTCACCTTCTGCTTCTGTGCATTTATGCTCTTTTTGCACTTCTCCAATGCTGCCTTTCTAATGCTATTAATCGAAACCCTACCCACGCCTCCTCCTTCACCTCCTCCATTGCATTCTGATTGTATTTTTAAATTACCTGCAGCTGACCATCTCGAATTTCGCTTTACCCTACCTACTACCTTCCTCCCTCCTCCAAAATTTACCTCCCAGTGTCCATCCACGCATTCACCGAACACGTAAAGAAAGTTATCTGTAAAATATGTATTCATTTCATTTACAATACTGTACGCTACCACCAGCTCGCTCTCTTCGGGTGTTAGTTTCCAATCTAAGTCTAGCCCATCAGGTAAGTCCACCGTATCCATTATCAAACTGCAGTCTACCATTTCTACTAATAATGTTTTATTGTCATTTGCATACATGTTCACAGGCGTCTTATAAAAATCACATTTCTCTTTCGTTTCCCCTTTCTTCCCCGGAACGCAACCACATCTACCATTTAACACATGCCCCTCTGGACACTCTATCTGCCCCATTTTTAAGTTTCCGTAATATAAATATCCGCATCGTCCGCCTCTTTGACATCTGCTAACAGGCTTCAAACAATTGTACACATTCCTTAGCGTTCCCATGTTTAAAAAGTCAGAATTAAACCTACACCCGCTTCCCTTCCTATACGTACACGTACAGTTTGGCAACAACTCATTGTCCTTTTCACACTCTTTTGCATTTTCCAAATAACCCGTCCCTTCATTTAACACAAATCCACATCTACCAAAACTAACGCAACTGTCCTCTGTGCTCACTATTGCCACCCACAACACCACTATCGCAACAGTGATCATCTTCATCTTTATTAATCATCTATCTTCATTCTGGCCTTTTTATACCCATCTTCGTTTGCCAATATTTATTTTTCAACCAATCACGTTCAGGTTTCATTTGCTATCCAATCACAATTCTTTTTCACAATTCATACACCATTTGGTTTCCTCTCTTGCCGCATTCCTCTCCCTTCATGCGTCACTATCGCCATCATGCTTATTTTCAATCCCCTTGTGCCTATTGCTATCTTGCGACATTCCGCTGCAATAGCACCATCCGCCATCTTGCGCTGCTGCGACACTAGCGCCATCCATAGCGTCACTTTGTTGCACTATTTCCAACAACCATCTTGGCACGCTGCGTTCCACTAGTAACTCTCGCCATCTTGCGCAGCAACGCCTATCTACTTCCAGTCACACCAGCGCTGCCCGCCATCTTGGTTTTTCCGTCACTAGCGCTCTTCTCGCGTTGCGCTTTGCCACCATCTTGGTTTTTGCAACACTAGCGCCATCTTGCCATTTCCTAATTCTTCCCGCCTTTTTTGCGGTTTAACTCGCTTTGCGCTTCACCGCCATCTTGCCATTTACTACTTTTTTCCGCCTCTTTCACTAATTAACGCGACACTGGCGCTCCTCGCATTGCGCTTTTCCGCCATCTTGTTTTTGCGACATTCGCCATCTTGGTATTTACTACTTTTTCCCGCCTTTTTTGCGGATTAACGCAGCACTAGCGCCAACCGCCATTTTGGCATATACTACTTTTTCCCGCCTTTTTTGGCGGATTAACGCGCTTTCCCGCCTTGCGCTTTGCCGCCATCTTGGTTTCTGCGACACTAGCGCCAGCCGCCATTTTGGCATTTACTTCTTTTTCCCGCCTTTTTGGCGGATTAACGCGTCACAGGCGCTTTACCGCCTTGCGCTTTGCCGCCATCTTGGTTTTTGCGACACTAGCGCCAGCCGCCATCTTGACATTTACTACTTTTTCCCGCCTTTTTGGCGGATTAACGCGTCACAAGCGCTTTCCCGCCTTGCGCTTTCCCGCCATCTTGGTCCGCCATCTTGAAATTTGCTACTTTTTCCCGCCTTTTTGGCGGATTAACGCGTCACAAGCACTTTCCCGCCTTGCGCTTTGCCGCCATCTTGGTCCGCCATATTCAATTTTACTACTTTTTCCCGCCTTTTTGCGGATTAACGCGACACTAGCGCTTAATCCCCCCTGGTGGCAGGATTATCGTTAATCCAACTGGCTAATCCGTATATATCACTACTTATGTCACTGAACCTACAGGAATATATATTTTAAATAATAATAAAAATATAGTTATATAAGTAAAATATTTTTATCAAGCTTATATAATTTGGCACTGATTAACCTTGAATGATGCTGAAATCAGAAGCGCCAACATTAACAATGTTCATTTCCAACTCCTCAATGATTTTATTAGTGTGGCGGATAAAACTTTTCAAGAGGCTATTATTGTTGGAGTTAACACCAATGCCATCTATCGCCATCAGTTTCAACTTGAAGATGACAAACAGGAATATTTGAGAGGAAAATGACCTGAATTAAGCTCCTTTGAGAATCCCAGTCCTCAATTATTTTAACCCACATGTACAGCAGAAGACGATCTAGAATGTTTAAAATGCGTCCAAACCATTTTATGTTTGGAATGACAGAACTCTACGAGAGACACCGATTAAGTAAACGTCGCCAATGATGGTACCAGAAATTATTGTTGATACAATTAAACAAAAAACCGACTAGTGGGAAGCAAAACTTAATTTGGCATGCCCTTAATTTTAAATTTATAGTTGATACTTTTATCGTATACACTGTCGCACTCGTTGTCGTCACATCGACATATAACGTATTGCTTTATATTTCAGTAACAAAGCCCTCTCGTCAGAAACAATGCTTCTCTTAACATTGACGTTATATGCAAGTGGACGCATAATGATTGCAGCTGGATATTTTTTGTGCATTTCAAAACCTACAGCATTCGTATCGCAATATTTCCCCACGTTTGGTTTTTCTTACTCCATAGTAATTTGTTCGACTGTTTGCACCCTATTACTTGCTTATACGAGGGTCGGTTGATAAGTCCCGGGCCTCTCAATAAAAACAACATTTAAATTTTTGTTTTATTTCTCAACATAATCTCCAGTAAGGTTAATACATTTGTCATACCTGTGTTCATATTTAATTAAACCATCTCTGTAATGCGATTTATCAAGGTCCTCAAAATTACCGCATCAATAGCCTCCTCGTTGCTGTGAAATCTTTGTCCTCTAAGAAATTTTTTGAGATTAGGGAACAGGTGGTAGTCACTGGATGCTAGATCTGGCGAATAGGGTGGATGTTCAAGCAATTCAAACTTTAATTCACAAATTTTCCCCATTGCAATAATCAAACAATGGGCTGGAGCATTGTCGTGATGAAACAAGATTTTTTTTCTTTTTTTTTTTTGCCAAATGAGGTCTTTGTCTTTTCACCTCATCACTCAAATGTTGCAGTAAGCTTGTGTAGTAGTCACCAGTGATACTTTTACCCTTTTCCAAGTAATCAATAAAAATAATTCCCTGTGCAACCCAGAAAACGCTCGCCATAACCTTGTTAGCTGACAAAATTGACTTTGCCTTTTTTGAAGTTGGTTCACCTGGCGCAATCCACTGTTTTGACTGTGATTTACTTTCTGGAGTGTAGTGATTCATCCATGGTAATAAGCCATCTCAAAAATTCATTGGGATTTTTACGATAGAGCTCCACATTCTTAACAGAAACAGTTTTACTATGCAACTTTTGATCAGGTGTCAACAAACACGGCACCCACCTCTCACAGACCTTGTGAAAGCCCAAAACATTACTTAAAATATTACCTGCACGTTCTTTTGATACAATTACAGCCTCTGCCATCTCAACTTTAATCTGCGGTCTTCCAGTACTAAACGATGAATTTTTTCAATCATCTCTGGAGTTGTGACTTCCACAGGGCGTCCAGAGCGAGGCTCATCACTAGTGCTCGCACGTCCCATTTTAAACTCTGCAACGCACCTTTTAATCATTGAATATGAAGGGGCAGAGTCTTTCAATGTACTGTCCATTTCCTCCTTGATTTCTTTAGGCGTTAAGCCTTTCACTGCTCATTTTTCCAAATCCTCCATTTTCGTGAAAACTCTAAAGTTGTCTTGTTTAAAATGCTGTCATTCAAAAACTAAACAAGCTATTGACCTGTAACTATGGATACAAGCTAGTCTAGAGTAAAACTATACGATGCTACCATCTAACTGACCTAGTGGCGCCATCTCTGTGTGAGGCCCGGTACTTATCAGCCGACCCTCGTACTGCTTTACAATTTCTAGGAGAATGCTGACTGCTTGAAAAACAAAGTTCTACGTTTTGACTCTAATTTTTCGGTCATTTTAACTTTATGTTCCTGGGTAACCTACAACAGCTTATTTTAGGAACAGCGTTCCCATAAACAAACAATGGGAATTCACTGGATGCGCATGCGCAAGCGTTAGTAACTTTACTGTTCCGTGGAGTTGTTAGCTCAGCAAAGCCAAACCTGGTTGCCCCAGTGTGAAACTAGCAAAGCCTAAACCTTGCTTTAGCATCGTCCGTAGCTTACTAAAGCTTCGGCTTTAAAGTAAAACCGTCCCTTAGAAATGAGCAATCACTAGGGGAAGGGGGTGCCAGTACCGTTGACAATGAGAACTTCAGGCAACGTCCTGCCCATGTCTTGAGTCCTTTATGGTAATACAAAGACCCAGGCCCAGTCTGTATACATTCAGTTCATCACATATCTGGTTGGTGGTGAAGTTGCTTCACACCCACAAGGTATAAAAACACGTGGCCACGACCGGCGTGGCGATGTTCTGTATCGGGTGCCGATGTGGTCTGTTCCTTTGACAAATTCGGTCAGCTTAAATATCCTACGCTATGAGGCGTCAGCGTTCTATTAACCTAGATTTACCACCTACCCTACCTGGTGTTCGTTCCACAATATTGTCAAATTCAAGTGCAGTTTACAATTGCATGAAAATGTTGGGGAACGACACAAGATATTTTACCTATCAAACATAATTAGAGGATTTGATCCGTGATTTCAAGTTACCGAAGCAGAGAGCATAATGTCTTTGTACTGGTGTAAAGAAATATGCCGTAGTAGACACGATGTTCCGCTTAAGTTTCGTTTCTCACCCAATGATGCCAACGTTGTTAAAGCCATCTGAGTATTAGATACCAAAGGCTAAAAACGTAGTGGAAGAACTATGTGTAAAAATTAAGGGATCAAAGCCGGAGAAGTTAGGGATGTGTTAGAAAAATACTGGTTTTTCAATCATGTGCGCTGTGCGAGATGTCTTGCTGCAAAAAGAAACTGCGCCCAACAGATCAAAAAGTGTAAGAAATATATCAGACAGTGACATAAGTGTATTATTCGTAGGCACCTATTACTTCTTGTGATGCTGAAACGAGTTTCGCATGATATAGCTTTTGTTTAAGTGAGAGACAGAGAACGTTTACTTTCAAAAATCTCCGCATGTACATTATTGTCCACTGCAATGAACAGACTATGTATATTCATTTTATATATATGTGTAAAATGTAATGCTTTATAACAGAATAAAAACATTAACAGTTGTCATGAACAGCACAGTAAACCTATGCTTTTGATACAACCTATACGAGCACTGCAGACACGCGCCCGTTGTTTACATCTGGACTCACCCTCTCTCCTTCAACATAAACAAACTGCAGCGCAAGGTAAGTAAATCTCATAAAAACAGTCACGCTGATGCGCCCCTTAATAACAGTATATTTATTGAAATAATCTTTTAAAGTTGGCACCGATTCACAATTTGGGATATTTCGTTGAGACGTATTGCTTCTGACACCATATTTATACTACTTTTACAAATGCTTATTTGAATCTTTTGTGGATGGACATTATTATCTTCTCTATTACGTGCCTAGTTAAAGGAAGTATTGTATTCCACCAACATTTTCACTGGAAATATGTGCTTTAAAGGCCCCTGAATCGAGAAAAAGCATGTTTAGAAAGCGTCCATTTTGCGTGTGTGTGTTTTGCTGTCGCTGTGAACGGCATAAGTAAAAACAGAAAGGTAATTTAAATACCAAACTTGGTATTGAAGTTCAGCATCCTCCAAGATTGTGACATTAAAAATTATCAGGAAAATCGCCCCATGCCAAACTGTCATTTTCAAAATCTTTATTTTCCCCAAAACGGCTGTAGCGATTTGAATTAAAATACTATATATTTTATATGTTTGCATGTCAAATAAAATGTAGGTCTTGAATTTTCGGAAATAACTTGTGTAGTTCTCTTCATCCGAAAGGAATTTTTTTATAACTTCGTATAACGGTTAAACCATACGAGATAGTAAAACATGTACTGAACAAAACATCAACATCTCTATCCGTTATCATTGGTTTTAGCTTTTCAATACTTTTGCCATTCTTTAAAGTCCTTTTGATATTCAATTGTTTTTCTCGCGATGTCATGGAAACAGTATGGAATTTTAAGGTCCGCATATAGCGTCCAGTTGTTAAACATTTGACTATCGCTGTTCTCTTTGTATCTATAACGAAATCTAAGGAATAGGGATCATGGGAATGTAACACATCAGATATTTCACACATCCTTACTCGTATATTAAGGAGAGGAGTAATGGCAACGTTTTTTGAAAAGAGGTTTACAAGACGTTTAGTCTCGCTCGTATTATGGTTGGAGGTATTTTCTTTTTATAGCCGTAAAACATGCGTTATGAATTTGAATTATTTAAAAAAACAACTTCACTTATGAAAGATTACTTTGCTATAATTTCGTAAAGCTAAATGTCTTTCCGAATATTCCTTCCAATGTAACTTGAAAATATGAATAAACCATACAAAATAATTATTCATCCTCACTTTCATACATGCCAGAATTAAACGTAATTAAATATTTGCTAACAATAATTAAAGGTGATACTGTCGCCACATTTAAATGACATGGAACATTAAAGTGGTGAACGGCAGGGGAAAAGCGGTGTTTATTAAACATAGAAGTCGATTAAGCGATATTTGATAAAAGGACAATAAAAACGGGCATTTTGTGACAAAAATACAATTGTCTCACATAAACCGGTAGAAATACGAAAGTGACTGCAGGCAGACGTCGTCTCTGGAGATTCAAAACAAAATAAACATTAGCTGGGCCAAGGAAACTTGCATATAAAGTTTAACCGGTTCCCCAAAGTTTCTTCTATGTCCGTTATGCTGGTCAAAGAGCTTTCCTTGGGCAAGAATCACAAAACGTGCTTCTATTTGGAGTTTTGAACTTCAAGAAAGGCATTCTTTTGTCTGCCAAAACTAAGAAGAAGCTGACGATGATTACAGTGGTAGTGATGACGATAATGGTGGTCATCATAATGATGTGGTAATGATGGTGGTAGTAACGGTGATGGTGGTGGTTGCAGTGGTGATAATGATGGTGGTTGTGGTGATGATGATGGTACTAATGGTGGTGGTAATGGTGGTGGTTGCAGTGGTGATAATGATGGTGGTTGTGGTGATGATGATGGTACTAATGGTGGTGTCTATGGTGATGATGCTGATGGTGGTAGTAATGGTGGTGGTGATGGTTGTGGTGATGAGGATGATGACAATGATGACAGACGTTTTTGACGTATGACTGTTCCTTCAAGCAGCTTATTTCACCGCATCGTCACAGCCTGAGACCAAGATTCGCCACTGTTCGGGAGTACCTCAGTTTATACTCCACAAACACTCCAGCTATTAAACATCTCCATAGACGCAAAAGAATGGTAGGAGACAGTCCTCCGTGACCATTCTCCGGAAACGTTCCGGAGCGACAAATTTAATAGTCTTGTGTGCAGAAGAAAAGCAAACTCTGAATTTCTGCGGTGCATTACGCTGACTTGTGGAGAAGAGGTAAATCCACATCGTAAGCTGTTTAGAATGAAACGAGTTGCCGGTTTTGTTGCTGCAGTGGCGGCTCTCGTCTCCTATTCTGTTGCTCATGCCATGTTTTCACTATTCTGATACCCTGTTTGCTAACCTAAACACAGATCGACATAAACTGAGGTGCATCAAATGTGGCCCATTCCTTTAGATCGCAATAGTGTTTTCCCCTCAGGTAACCAACTTTACCGGTATGCCTTCTCTTTGTGACTGGCCTGAAAACAAAGACGAAGCAATGAACGCTGTTATTGTCGATGTGAAATGTAGGGGTAAAGGTAAAGATACGGATGAACGGAGGGGGTCCCCGCAGGCCAGCGGCCCCTTGAGCTTCCACCGCGACCTTCGGAGGGAGGAATGAGGGGAGAGACCTGGAGGGCGACCAGATCCTAAGGGCGAACACAGACGGGGTCCCTAATGCTTCCAGATTAAACTCCAAAGCCGCCCGCGCGCCCATTCTTTTGAGGCCCTTGCCTCTGGGTGTCCCCTGAAGGAGCTCCGGCTTGAAAGCACCCAGAGGCGTGCTCCAGCCGACAGTTCCTGGACAATGTCAGGATGAAACTACCACAGAACGTACAGCCGCAACCCGCCGAACAACTTCAACTGGTCCTATAATCTGAAACAGATGACAAGGAACATAAGGAGTTCAGGATATGGGGGCAGGAGAATCGTGTTAAAATATGAACCACTGCAACATTCGCCTACCGACACGGGGAAACCACAAAAATCCATGGGTCAAACTAGGCGGTGTCCGAGATCCAACCCGGTACCTCCCAAACGCGAGTCCTACACGTTACCATGGTGCCACCTCGACCTAGTTTCCGAGGTCGCGGTTTCAATCCTGGCGGAGGACGATGGATTTTTTCGTGTCTAAAAGTCCTTAGCATGGCTTCCTTCGGAAGGGAAGCAAAGCCGCTTGTCCCGGTCGTAGATTTACGGCACGTAAAAGAACCTCAAGCCTGATAAAAAGCCCTCTGAGCAAAATTACCGATCTTTCCCGCCCAATATAGAATAGGACGCTAAGGACCACAGCAGTTAAAGAGCGTTCATAAATAAAACTCAGTTTAATCTAATTTCGCTCGGTAAATGAAGGGGTGGCTGGGATACCGCCTCTATTAACATATTTTTGCTATGATTCGTATACAAGGAAAGGCTAAACCAATACAACATAATCTGGGCTTCTAGAAGAAGAGGCGAAAAATGTGGTATGTGTTGTTAAACTGGACGACATTTATATGAGAGCTTTTACTAGCGGCGTGGTTAAAGTTATAGCCGCCATGGGACAGTAATAACAAAGCCGACTTTAAGGAAACGCTTGTGTGAATGAAAATACTAGGTTTACATGTATTAAAAGAATAAAAAGCAAACATTTCTTAACCTTCGCCTTTATTTCTGTATTTTTATAATATTATATTTTATTTTTGCGCAAAAATTCAACGAAGTATTGCCTTAACGACACTCCGCTAGTGAGAACATGAGCAACTTAGGTTTAAATGTCACATTTCAGCAGTTCGGCCATATTTGGGGGAGATGAAGTACCTCTAATCCAAGGAAGAGAATTATGCTGAGGAACAGAACAGGTCACGCTGGCAGATGGTGGAGCTAGATTTGTCTGTTGTAGCATAAACAGCTGCGTTACATTATGCACGTCAGTATACAAGTTACACTGCATGCAGATTGCATTTGTTCAATTCGTTAATAACGCTGGAGTATTTCACCGCATTGCGCCCCTATATGAAGCAATGGCTTCTTTAATACCAGAAGCCCCATATAATTTGTGCAAGTTAGCGTCATTTTGACCCAAGATGGGTACTGTAGCGAATTTCGTGAAATTTAGTTATGACAAAATATAACTAGCATTATAGTTGCTGCTGTGCTATTATATTTATTAGTAACTCTAAAACATTTACAGTCCAATAAATAAACAGCATGTTTCAATATCTGCGCTGAGATGGCTCCGCGACGAAGAAGAAGGTCCGCTCTGTCGCCGCTCCTGCTAAGGCAGGAACCTCTTCGTCTCCTCCGGCCCCCGCCGAGGAGATCTCGCCGCAGCCGCCGCAGCCTAGGGCAACCTATGCCGCAACCGCCGCTTCGCCGCCAGCCAGCGCAGCTTCGCCGCGACTCCCTCCGCAGTCGTCGCGTTACTCACCGGCATCCACGCTACCGATTCTGGGTATATCCCAGCCACCGCAGAGCCAGCCTGTGCCTCAAGGGAGGTACAGTGCCGTCGTCCGTGGGGTCCCGAGGGACCTGCCTGCCAGGTTCCTCATCACCGCAGCCCACCAGCAGTGGCCTTCAGCCTTGAAGGTCACCAGGATCTTAGGAGCACAGGGACCCACATCGCTCGTCAGGATGGAGTTTGCAGATCCTGGCGACTACGAAGCTGCCTTGAAGGCGGGCCTGCCCTTGTTAGGGCGGTGCCTACGCATCGAGGCCAGCCGAGTAGAACGCCAGGCTCCCTGCAGACGCTGCTGTGCCTACGGGCACATGGAGACGTCCTGCGCAGCTCCACCCAGGTGCCACTACTGTGGTTCAGCCTGCACCACCTCATCGTTCACCCAGCACGAACTGCGCCGCCGACGCCGATACTGTGCGACCTGTGGTGGTTCATCTCACTTCACCGGCCAGGCGCTCTGCCCCCTGCATCCTCCCAGGAAGGCACCGCCGAAGCCATCAGCACCAACAGCGCAATCATCAACACCGACACCAGCGACGACACCATCATCTTCAGCACCGATCTTCGAGGAAGTCCAGGGCCTACGCGACGCCGTTCAGGATCTCCACGCGGAGTTCCTGAACATGACGACGAAGCTGACAGCCCTGGAGGAACTCATCAGGGACCTTCAAGACACCTCAGCTGCTCAGCAAGTTTTTCTAGCTGGGCAGTTCGAGACCTTCACTTCCAGACTCAGCACCATCGACAACTCCATCCAGACCTCATCTTCAGCAACGGACACCATCACACAGCATCTAGATTCCATTGACATCACCATCAGATCGCTGGAAGCTCAGCAGCATGAACTTCGGGCCTACTTTCAGCAGACAGCCAACCCGGAGGCCACAAGCAACCGCCGAAGGCCTCCGCCCAGCGCAACATACTCAGAAGAGTATATCAGCAGGATGCAACTTCACAAGAAGTAAGTTCTACGCCAACCACACCTTCCATACAATCACCTTTCCAACTCTTTCCTAAACCCACGCCATTTTTCACTAGTGTTGCAGTCAGGTTTCATGGCTGCAACCTAGTAACCACCTATCCCGCTCCAGCCCATAGGGCAGAGACATCCATCTCTCACATAATAACGCGGGTGCTATGCGGGACCGCACAAAGCCACGTCATTCCACTTTTACCTTCTTCCTTTTTCCACCGGTGGAGGAGTTTTTAGTGGGTATGCCGACTATTGGTGAGTCCCACACTTTCAGTCCCAACTCCCATCGGGGCTGGGGTCAGTGATTAAATCATTTTATCCTCCACTCGAAAAAAAAGCATTCGGAAGGTCCCGGGTTCGGTTTTCATCATCCGCCTACTCTGACCTTGGGTTTTTCGTGGCTTTCCCTCGTAGGTAGGCGAATGCTGGGGAAATTTCTCGTTTACCACGACTTCCTTTCCATTATTTCTCTCTCATTCCATTTCCTTCTCGTGTATCAGGTGTGATTCTAGGTTTCGTGGCGTAGAGCGGTGCCGGATAGACGACGCGGATGCTTGCTAAAAGGAAAGAATACTCCCATGGACATTACAGAGTTGCTTGATTGGCGTGTCGTTCATCGCCCTCTCTAGGCAACCTCTAGAATCCATTCCTCGTCACAGGACGTACCAAACTTCAGCTTATTGATTCCCGAGTGTGGAATTTTTTTCCCCAGGCAAGTCAGAAACAGTCTAAAAATAATGCAGTTTATGTAGAGTTCAAAATTTCCCTTAATGTCCCTCTTGATCAACGACGGGGATAATGCATTTAGCTTTCTTACTTTCTCTGCTACTTGTCTTGGTAACATACGCTGATTTCGCACTATTTTGTTTCCTGATCGGACGCTTCAGCTAACGAATTCCAGGTAATTTTAGTAGCTGCCGTTGGGCGCTGTTGTTTACAGACTGCGTTTGCATTATTTACTGTTTGTGGCGTGTCGGTGTCCGAGTTCGGTCGGCCTTCACCTGGCTCGAGGAGTTTGATTCTGTCAGGGCGAATCGACACATCTCTCCCTTGGTGAGTTTCTTGTGTTGTTAGTAAGACAAATATTTGAACTGCTAGGATAGGACTGGAGTAGTCAACGCAAGAGACACGTACCACCTCGATCAACAGGATCTTTGTGTGTACATCCCCAGGAGAAACAGATGAAGTGAGCGAACTACAAGAGAGTTATGGGTTGCAGAGCGAGACCGGTGCAAGTCCACAGAGACACGCAGACTTCTCTAACAGTTCCAGGCTTGACCATCCGGCCACGGAAAACTCGCTCCGACACGTCCCTGTAGTGTGACCGGAGAAACACGACACATCAGTAGTGGCTCGACAGTGTTTCTTCTAGCAGAGTCGAGAAGAACTTCCAAGCCTCTGCGCCATCTGTCCGACACAGACCGAACCACAGCTCCAACGTCAAGCTGAAACCTAAAGAGAAATGCGGGAGACAGTAAATCCTGGTAGAATACACCACTCCAGCATTCGCCTTTGTCAGCCAGGGAGAACCGTGGTCAGAGTGGGTGACCAGCAGGAATCGAATCCGGGACCTCCAGAATGCCAGGTTACTCGCTCGGTATTTCAACTGCTAGAAACACTTGCTGACCGGATTATACATCCGGTATTGCCTGTTATCATTTTTGGATAAGTTTGTGTTTCGGCATTATATGTGATTGTTTTACGCAGACGTACACGTCATTTATGTTTGTTAAGTTTGTACCATTGTATTTGCTATGGTCTCGTTATTTAATTTTTTATAAGCAGTGTGCCACTTCCTTTGACCGTTTTAGGCAATATTTAATATCTTTTCATGTTTGTGCTTTTTAAAAGCTTTATCCAAGTTGTTCCGAGTTTATTTAAATTCTTAATTTTCAAGTTTTCATCTAAATTGTTAGTTCGTTCAGATTTTATGTAAATGCTTAATGTGTTCAACTTTGTCTAAATTATCTATATTTTGTGAGGGACTTGCTTCTTTGCGGCATCACGGAATGGTTTTGTTTAATGGCCAAGCAAACATGAGGGGAAGAGCTGTAGTGATTGAGCTAAATGTGGCAAATCTATTACACATTTACGTTAATATTAATTTAGTTGTCTCTCCCTCTGCAATATTTGCGTCATTTGTGTGAATTAATCCAACAACATAACGATTTCTGAAAGCCTATGAGTATGGAAATCTTATGTGTTTAGGCTGAATATGATAAACTTTGTTAACTAAATCCAGTATATCCGAATTTGATTGTCGTGAACAAATGTTTGGGGGACACTTGCCGTAACCCCATATCCGAACACTTCCTAGGCACCACCATTTCAGTAATGTAAGAGAAAGTATTAAAAGTGCAAAGAAATGGAATTACAGCATTCTACCCAAAACTTTGGTACCGACATTTCATCGGATATACACGTTTTGAGGTCCCCTAGTCCAATACAACATTTTTAGAAATGGTCTGCGCGTATGTGTGTCTGTCTCTGTGTGTATGAACAGCATAATTCAAAAACGAAAACTTGGATGAACGCCAAACTTATTATCTAAGTTCAGCGTCTTCCAAGAATGCGACACGAAGGTATTCAACCCTCCTACACCCCAAACTACTCTTTAATGAAAAGTATTCGTTATTTTGTTTCTAAAAATTGCTCTAAGAGTACTGTTAAAATGTATTTGTTTAGTTCTATTTATACCCTGCCTTTAACTACATTGGTCTTATCGGTGCCCTTTCTTTTGGAACTTGTTGGCAATGGTGTTAACTCGTGTAACTCTTGTCGTTGGGTTTCTTACACTTTTTGGGTTTTAGGGCCGGTTTCACCAAACGCGATTAAAGTTTAGGATAATACCTCTAGAGTAAAATTAACCCGCTGTCGTTACTCCCGAGTATATTGTATTCGTTTCACCATGCTTGTGTGGAGGTTATAATACTCTGCAGTTAGTACTCCAATAATTATACCAGAAAAGTGCCGATGGCGTAGTTTCTCATAGTATGCGAGCAATGTTCACAGCTGTTTTCCGCCATTTTAAGGAATTTAGCGCGAGTAAACGAAATACTTTAGAGGTTAAAGCTACGGAGAAAGAGGTAAACGAAAGGTTTTAGAGGTTAAAGCTACGGAGAAAGAAGTAAACGAAAAGTTTTTAGAGGTTAAAGCTACGGAGAAAGAGGTAAACGAAAGGTTTTAGAGGATAAAGCTAAGGAGAAAGAAGTAAACGAAAGTTTTTAGAGGATAAAGCTACGGAGAAGGAAGTAAACGAAAGTTTTTGGAGGTTAAAGCTAAGGAGAAAGAAGTAAACGAAAGTTTTTAGAGGTTAAAGCTACGGAGAAGGAAGTAAACGAAAGTTTTTGGAGGTTAAAGCTAAGGAGAAAGAAGTAAACGAAAGGTTTTAGAGGATAAAGCTAAGGAGAAAGAAGTAAACGAAAGTTTTTAGAGGATAAAGCTACGGAGAAAGAAGTAAACGAAAGGTTTTAGAGGTTAAAGCTAAGGAGAAAGAAGTAAACGAAAGTTTTTAGAGGTTAAAGCTACGGAGAAAGAAGTAAACGAAAGATTTTAGAGGTTAAAGCTACGGAGAAACAAGTAAACGAAAGTTTTAGAGGTTAAAGCTACGGAGAAAGAGGTAAACGAAAGGTTTTAGAGGATAAAGCTAAGGAGAAAGAAGTAAACGAAAGTTTTTAGAGGATAAAGCTACGGAGAAAGAAGTAAACGAAAGGTTTTAGAGGTTAAAGCTAAGGAGAAAGAAGTAAACGAAAGTTTTTAGAGGTTAAAGCTACGGAGAAAGAAGTAAACGAAAGATTTTAGAGGTTAAAGCTACGGAGAAACAAGTAAACGAAAGTTTTTAGAGGTTAAAGCTAAGGAGAAAGAAGTAAACGAAAGTTTTTAGAGGTTAAAGCTAAGGAGAAAGAAGTAAACGAAAGTTTTTAGAGGTTAAAGCTACGGAGAAAGAAGTAAACGAAAGATTTTAGAGGTTAAAGCTACGGAGAAACAAGTAAACGAAAGTTTTTAGAGGTTAAAGCTAAGGGGAAAGAAGTAAACGAAAGTTTTTAGAGGTTAAAGCTAAGGAGAAAGAAGTAAACGAAAGTTTTTAGAGGTTAAAGCTACGGAGAAGGAAGTAAACGAAAGTTTTTAGAGGTTAAAGATACGGAGAAAGAAGTAAACGAAAGTTTTTAGAGGTTAAAGCTACGGAGAAAGAAGTAAACGAAAGTTTTTAGAGGTTAAAGCTACGGAGAAAGAAGTAATCGAAAGTTTTTAGAGGTTAAAGCTACGGAGAAAGAAGTAAACGAAAGTTTTTAGAGGTTAAAACTGAGGAGAAAGAAGTAAACGAAAGCACTGGTAAGTAGAAATACATGGTAATAACTAATATTTTCGAAAAAAATGTAACTTAAACTTTCGTTATAATCAAATAATCCTGTTAATTTATACTTTTTGTGTTTTAAATTTACAGAATCATACGAAGGAAAGCGAAAGAGAAGTCCAAATTGGCATTCTTCAGAAAAACTCCTACTGCTTTCTGTGGTACAAGAATTTATAAGTGTTAGAGAACAGATGGTTCTACTGTACGCCAGAAGAAGGATACATGGGAGAAGGCTGCAGAAAAGTATAATGCTGGCACCACTATGGGACACAGAACTGCAGGTAATATAAAGGCAGAGTGGAAGCTGCAAAGAAAGATTTAGCTAATAAAAGAATAGCTGCAGATAAGATAAGTGATATATTTGTTTTCTTTTTAATATGCAACATGAATATGTAGTGCAAGCGTTTGTTGTATTCTTTCTTCTAGTTTGTAGGTGGTGGACCTCCAAGGCCAGATCATAGTGATGATCACCAAAGTACTCAGTCACATTGGTGAATATCCTCATCTTCATCGCTAGAGCTGTCCTCAAAAAAACATTCTCATCAATCCTGCAGCGGTGCAGCCATTATAAAATGCTAGCTAGCAGTTACTCTGTACGTTATTCCACAATATTTCGCCGAGTAACTTTACTCTCGCATACGCAATTTATTCCAGAGTAAGTCATTGGTGAAACGCTTAAAGGGCTTACTCGCATGTTTTACTCGAGAGTAAAAGCTACTCGCGTTTGGTGAACCCAACCCTTAATCGTTAGTTCATACACACATTCACACTTCCATACTCTGTGGAGGATGGGGAATAATATTGACTACAGAAAAATTCCTACCCCAACCGGAATCGAACCCGGGACACCTCGCACAATAGGCAGAGGCTCTACCGTCTGAACTACGGGGCTAGCGTAAAATAAATTTGCGAATGGCTTGTAAAGTACTCTTCATTGTGCTAAATCTTTTACAATTGGCAAGCCGTAAGAAATTGAGAAAGTCTTAGGACCCTAAGGGCCGGTTTCACCAACCGATGTTAAAAACACTCTTAACATCTTGTTTGTTAACAAGGTGTTCAAAGTTTAACATAGAGTTAAAACTTTTGCGTTTCATCAAGCTTTTACAGCAAATTATTCGCTAACATTTTGTTAACGTCAAAGACAACTGCGAACGCAGCTTTCGAGAAGGCGGTGACCGAACTACACTGCTTCTGAACGTGCTCCGATGCACTTTTGTCTACGTATCGCCGCGCTCTCTGTGTCAGTAGCCGACAACTATTTACATTCATACAGGACCCTCTGGATAACGGACCTGACACTGACATTCAAAATGGCGGCCGTATGTGGTGGGAATTTGGAAAATGCCTTAATCAGTTCTTGTCTACAAGTTATGACTTCTCACAGTAAAATACAATTAAGGTGGTGCAGTGACATGTCTTTTGTGTAGATATATGCTGCTGTGCACAAAAACGCTGTCTTTAAAGTAAACTAAATGCATTTTAACATTAAATGAAATATGTAACCTCAAACAACACGCTTTTCATTTATAAGGTTGCAATAATTACTCAAAACTATACGACTTAGCGACTTATAGCATCCTTTACTTTACTAGTTTTTGCAGAGTCCACACCGACATACTGAAATGTAACAAATGTCTTAAACCAGCACTGCAGGTGAAAGATATGAAATACATAACGTTAAACAGCATTGCAAACCAACATTCATGCAGTCTACAGTATTGCATGCAACAACGTAACAGTATAAATACGATGGCTGAATTAAAACAAACAGTCAGAAATGCACCATTCTGCAGTTTAACCACTTTCTTGGAACCGTTATAAAACAACCACCGTAACGGAGTTTATCCTTTCTTATAACTAAGTTCGGAAACAACGATGTGTGCATACAGGTGAATCCTTCGAGGGCGTAAAGTGTTTACGATTTATTAATATTAACCGTTATCTTTTAAATCTTTATATTTTGGAAATATGAATGGCAATACTCCGATATATGAGAATAACTGGGACTCACTATACAGATACACTCTCAAATACTCATGATTGTTTTATTGTATCTCACAAATATACATAATTTAATATATTTTATAACTCAAATTAACACTGTATGTAACATATTTTAAAATATTTATCACAATTATTTGCATCTCTATTCATTATAATCAAAGTTCGATTTACATCCGGAAACATAATGGCGTTGTAATGTTTTAGGTTAAGTATAACGTCCAAACTGTAATAATTTCTTTATTTCACCACAGTAACCGTGACACAAACTATATTCTCAAGTAGGTAAATTAAAAAAGGTATAATTATACTTTACATTTAATGTAGCCATAATCTACATGTAATATATTAGTAAACATAAGTAACACTTGGAAAGCACACGGCACTGAAAACGTATGACTGGGATTATTCCCGTTTCCCAAATTGCTCAAATAAAGTTTTCAAACACTATTGCTTCCCTAATGTGATTACAAACTGCCGCAGTTACTAAAATACTATAAATCACAGGCATCGGAAACACAACACAGCAGTTGGCGAGTGTAAACACCTCAGGGATCACCACCAACTACCGCCGCCATTTTTCTCAATCTCGAACCCAGTGTCAGGTCCGTTGTTTCTAGAGGGTCCTGATTCATAGCAATGTCCATGTGATTTTTCCGGTGGTTTGAGGTTAGAATCACGATGTCAACTGAAATAAACGCTTCTCCGCTTGAAATGCATTAATTAACATCTGGTTAATAAGTATAGAAGCATTGTGCGAAAAAGATGACGTTCTTACATTAAAGGATAAGATTGCAGTTGGGACAAAATCCGGGAGTAATTTAATTGCAATGAACGCGTTTCTGTGTCCAGTAAGCAGCTGCAGCAATTTTATGCTAACAAAAGTGCAGCACTAGAAACGTTACGCGCGAAAGGCGTTTCAGACGCTTTAAAACTGGTGGACGACACTGCATTGAAACTGAAGTGGACGAAAACATGTTATCGTTGATTAATCAAGCAGACCCAATTAAATAGTTTTGCTACTTGAAGCAATTGCTTTGAAAACATTCCGGATAAACCCACAAACGGTAGCTTTGGAAAAACCAACATTATCACAAGTAATTGAAAAATCTGATGTGTTACACTCACATGACTTTCTCTACTCTTGTACCAACTATTTATACAATCGCTTATTCTCCATCTACTTCATGTTAAACGAGATATCGAGATGTTAATCTTATTGCTAATTTTCTTGTAGATGCAAGGGGAATTGCTAGCCTTTAAGCGTTTAAGAGCTGGTTGCTATGTGGAGTATTCCATTCTATTTGTACAACCAGGACAAAAAAAATCTGATGTGTTACACTCACATGGCTTTCTCTACTCTTGTACAAACTATTTTTACAAACGCTTATTCTCCATATGCTTCATGTTAATCGAGATATCGAGATGTCAATCTTATTGGTAATTTTCATGTAGATGGAAGGGGAATATGCTAGGTTTAAAGCGATAGTCAAATATTTTAACGCTGGTTGCTATGTGGCGCATTCCATTCTCTTTACATGTCCAGGACATAAAAAAACGAATAACGAATTTGAGAAAAAGTATAAGTATTGGAAAATTTAAGGGAATAACAAGCAATATCTCGAAAACGGTTCACTCAACAAAAGAAATCTATATGACATAAGTTGTGTATTTTAACGCGATCTACATTTTTTGTGTAGTAAAATTTTGTCTATCTCTTATGGTTTACCAGTTATGCAAAAGTCGTTCACAATGAAGAATACTTTTGGTGACATTCCCAGAAAATTCGAGATATACATTTCATTTCTCATGACAATATCTTAAACATGTGATATTTTAATTAAAATCGTTAGAGCCATTTTTGAGAAAATTAAAATTTTCGAAAAATGTTCCATGTAAAGGGTAGTCTGGGGTGGGGGGATTTTCTTGAAAACCTTCGTGTCGCATCTCTGGAAGATACTGAACCTAAATACCAAGTTTGGTGTTTATACGACTGTTCGTTTCTGAGTTATGCTGTTCACAGACACACAGACACACAGACACACAGACACACAGACACACAGACACACAGACAGACACACACACGGACATGTTTCCAAAAATGCTTTTTTTGGATTCAGTGAGTCTCAAAACATGTATTTCCGGTGAAATCTCGGTATCGAATTTTTGGGTGGAATGCAATACTTCCCCTACTTACTATACGTAGTAGAGAAAGTAAAAATGAATAACGAATTTGAGAAAAAGTATAAGTATTGGAAAATTTAAGGCAATAACAAGCAATATCTCGAAAATGGTTCACTCAACAACAAAAATGTATATGACATAAATTGTGTATTTTAACGCGATTTTTTGTGTAGTAAAATTTTGTCTATCTCTTATGGTTTACCAGTTATGTAAAAGTCGTTCACAATGAAGAACACTTTTGGAGACATTCCCAGAAAATTCAAGATATACATTTCATTTGTCATAAAAATATCTTAAACATATGATATTTTAATCAAAATCGTTAGAGCCATTTTTGAGAAAATTAAAATTTTCGAAAAATGTTCCATGTAAAGGGTAGTCTGGGGTGGGGGATTTTCTTGAAAACCTTCGTGTCGCATCCTTGAAAGATACAAAACCTAAATACCAAGTTTGGTGTTTATCCGACTGTTCGTTTCTGAGTTATGCTGTTCACAGACAGACAGACAGACACACACACACACACACACACACAGACACACAGACACACACACGGGCATGTTTCCAAAAATGCTTTTTTTGGATTCAGGGGGTCTCAAACATATATTTCCGGTGAAATCTCGGTATCGGTATCCCCTACTTACTATACGTAGTAGACAAAGTAAAAATGTTAGCATAAAATTTAACTACTTAATTAACACTTAGGAAAAAGAGGTACGCTTCTGTTGGTAGTATTTTAACCTCCCGTATTTCTCATAAAACCATGCTCATGACCCCTTGGACAGTCTGTATCGCTTTAAAAATTCCTCCTTTTGCAGGGTTTCAAAGTTATTATGACGTACGACTATTCTTCTATTAGGAATAACATTCAAAAATGCTAATTGTAGCAAACTCGCATCAAAAGCTTGATTTGCGGCAGCCATTTTACAATGTTTAACATTTGTTAAACGCCTTAAAACAGAGGTATACGGATGTTAACTTAACACCGACTTTACCACATTATTAAAGTTAACATTGATTAATAAAACAGAATTTGTATTAACTTCAGTGTTAAATGAGTTTAACGTTGTGTTAAAATTTACCATCTGTTGATGAAACCGGCGCTATGCAATTTAGAGATCGTTAAAGCACACATTTTATATCAAAATTGTTTGTGATGTTAACCATTTCTGAGATATTCCTTGTTATTCGTTTGAATTTTCAAATACTTATACTATACCTTTTTACTTTCTCTACTACGTATAGTAAGTAGGGGAAGTATTGTATTCCACTCAAAAATTCGATACCGAGATTTCACCAGAAATACATGTTTTGAGACCCCCTGATTCGAAAAAAAAGCATTTTTGGAAACATGTCCGTGTGTGTGTCTGTGTGTCTGTGTGTGTGTGTCTGTCTGTGAACAGCATAACTCAGAAACCAACAGTTGGATAAACACCAAACTTGGTATTTATGTTCAGTATCTTCCAAGGATGGGACACGAAGGTTTTCAAGAAAATCCCCTCACCCTAAATTACCCTTTACATGGAAGATTTTTCGAAAATTTTAATTTTCTCAAAAATGGCTCTAACGATTTTGATTAAAATATCATATGTTTAAGATATTTTTATGACAAATAAAATGTATATCTTGAATTTTCTGGGAATGTCTCCAAAAGTATTCTTCATTGTGAACGACTTTTGTATAACTGGTAAACCATAAGAATAGACAGAATTTTGCTGCACAAAAGACGTAGATCGCGTTAAAATACACAATTTATGTCATATACATTTTTGTTGTTGAGTGAACCATTTTCGAGATATTACTTGTTATTCCCTTAAATTTTTCAATACATATTTTCTCAAATGGAAATTCGTTATTCATTTTTTTGTCTTGGATATGCAAAGAGTATTAATCTGTGGGAAAGGGAATGGTGCTGCACCTAGCAACCAGCTATTAAGAGATATGTATGTGCTTAAAGGCTACTGTATTTCTATATTCCCCTTACATCTACAAGAAAATTAGCAATAAGATAGACTCTGCAAATATTTATCTGGATTAACATGAAGTAGATGGAGAATAAGCGTTTGTATAAATAGTTTGTACAAGAGTAGAGAAAGTCATGTGAGTGTAACACATCAGATTTTTCTCTTGGTCGTGCAAAGAACAAGAAATGTCAAAGCCATCACATAGTGACATACTTTTTAAATTTCTGACCATCGCTTTAGCCTACTGTATTCTTGCTATACCTACAAGGAAATGTGTGAATGTTTATCTCGATTAGCAGGAAGCAGACAGCAGAATGAGATTATTTAAATGCTACACACCAGACCTTTTACTTTATCTGCCGTCACGTAGATCACAGCAAATATTTCACTTATCTCAAAGTACACACATACACAAGTACAGCTCGAAAATGAAGCAAAAGCTCTGTAAACTACAGGACGGATAAGCCCGAGATTCACTAACGACTGCCGCAATACCATTGCGTCCTCTGCCTTCGTCCAAATGTCTCATGGGCAGCGATCACCTCACCGATTAAGTGGCTCATTGGAGCAGGAACCGCTATTACTTCCCTACTACGTATAGTAAGTAGGGGAAGTATGGCATTCTACCCAAAAATTCAATACCAAGATTTTACCAGAAATACATGTTTTGAGCCCCCTTAATCCAAATAAAGCAATTTTGGAAATATGTCCGTGTGTGTGGTATTTAGGTTCAGGATCTTTCAAACATGCGACAAGAAGATTTTCAAGAAAATCTCCCACCCTAGATTGCCCTTTAAAGTAAACATGTTTCTAAAATTTTGATTCTCTCAAAATTAGCTCTAACGATTTTGATTAAAATTTCATATATTAAAGATATTTACATGAAAAATAAAATGTATAATTTGAATTTTCTGGGAACAGCCAATAAAATCTTCTTAATTTGAAAGGAGTTTTGTATAACCTTGTATAACTGCTAAGCGTTAAGCGATAGACGAAAACGTACTACACAAAAAAATGTAGATCCATTTAAAACACACAATTTATCTAAAAGAATTTTTTTTAGGTCAGCCATTTCCAAGAAATCCGTTATTAATGCTTTGATTTGTGCAATATTTAGCCGTTCTTTTAAAGTCTGCCAACATTCAGTTGTTCCTCGCGATGTCATGGAAACAGTATGGAATTTTAAGGCCAGCATATAGCGTTCAGTTGTTAAACATTTGACTATCGCTGTTCTCTTTGTATCTATAACGAAATGTGTAATGTAGCTGTTTCTGGAAAGTTTATCCCGATTGAAATGAAGTGAAGCATTTTTATTTGATTTATTTAGAGTCCTTTAACTGTGTGGTTTTATCGGGACTTCCCATTTGGGTTACAATGTTACAGTACATTATATAAGTAAGGAATATCACATACAAGGTGTTCATAAGGACAATTAACAATGCAAGCAAACAAAGCTACAGTTATTTAATATTATAAAGCTAACATTGGTGTGTATTAATAAGTTAACACTTTGTAATAATTAACAATTACTCTAACATTTGCATTATATGTGCATAAAATTAAGTACTTCTGATGAAATGTTGTTATGCAGTTGAGTTGCTTGTAAAAACTTTAGAACATTGTTGGAGAAGTTTGGTTGGTCCAGGGTGGTTGAGAGTTCATTTGGACTTAACATTTGGTTCGCTGATCATCGTAGAGGCTGCAGATCGTAAGGTGATGTTTTACTGTTAGCTGACAATTGTAATGCTTACACATCGGTAGGTTTTCGTTTCTCAGTCAAGAAGCTTCTCATTTGGCTAGACTGAGTGTACTTCATAACAGACTTGGCAATGTGGAGAGCTGTACCTGTATCGCTTCCCTTCGTAGCAGCAGTCTGAACCGAGGCCAAGAATAGGTTATACTGTACTACCCGGGTCGGGTCCGATTGTCTAATTTGGTTTTAAATTAAATTAATTTGGAGTTGTTGACAGTAATAATAATAATAATAATAATAATAATAATAATAATAATAATGCTACTTACGGTGGGAAGGGACTTGGGTTTGATTTCCGATACACATGGTTCCATATACGAGGTACGTCCAGAAAGTAAGTTCCGTTTCAATTTCTCTCCGCTGCAGCGCTGCGATCGCAGTTTCGCACATGCGCGGTAGACGCTCTATATCAAGGAGAAGAAACGTGTGCCATTTTGAGATCGCGTCAGCCGCGTACGCTTTGTTGTGTTTGTTTACAATGTCGGTGTTGATTGAAAATCCCGCCGCTTGTGAAATCAGATCTGTGATTCATTTTCTGAATGCTGGGAAAGTGAAACCAATTGAAATTTATCGGCAAATTTGCGAAGTTTACGGACAAAATGCGATGAGTGATTCAATGGTGAGAAGATGGGTCCGACAGTTCAATGAAGGACGTAGTGAAGTGCACGATGAAGAACGAAGTGGGCGTCCATCTTTGGTTACAGAAGAACTGGTTCACGCGATTGATGACAAGATCCAGGAAAACCGCAAGTTTACAATTAGTGCTCTCGCTATGGAATTTCCCCAAATCTCACGATCACTAATTCATGAAATTGTTACCGAAAAACTGAAATTTCGTAAACTTTGCTCTCGTTGGGTACCAAAGATTCTTACTGAGCAACACAAAACAAACCGGATGGGTAGTGCACTTCAGTGTTTGACCCGTTATGATGAAGGCCGCGAAGAATTTCTGACACAGATAGTCACAGGAGATGAAACTTGGGTTTCTTACGACACCCCTGAAAGTAAGCGGCAATCAATAGAATGGAGGCACACTTCATCCCCAGCAAAGGTTAAGCCGAAACAAATCTTGACACCTGGAAAAATGATGTTCACAGTGTTCTGGGACTGGAAAGGCATCTTACTCATTGATTTCTTACCGCGTGGTCAAACAATCAAAGCAGATGTTTATTGCGAGACACTTAGGAAATTGCGCCGCGCAATACAGAATAAGCGCCGAGAATTGCTGTCAAAAGGTGTTGTTTTTCTTCACGACAACGCACGACCCACACTGCAAATGTGACGCAAAACCTCCTACAGGGATTTGGCTGGGACGTGTTTGACCATCCTCCATACAGCCCTGACCTCGGTCCTAGCGACTTTCATCTGTCCTTACATCTCAAGTCTTTCCTTGGCGGTCAACACTTCAACAATGACGAAGAGCTGAAAGAAAATGTTTCCAACTGGTTGAAGACACAGGCGGCAAACTTCTATGAAGAAGTTATACAAAAACTTGTGCCACGCTATAACAAATGCCTGCAAAATTTTGGCAGTTATGTGGAAAAGTAGTTTAAGAGTTGTAGAATTTTGTGCAATAAATAATTTTTCTGTATCTGTACACAATTTAATTTTATTACCAAACGGAACTTACTTTCTGGACGTACCTCGTATTTCGTGGCTAGAGCTTCAGGTGGCATGTCACTAACCTTCACAGCGGGCACGAACATAGCAGGGAGAGGTGTGTCTGGAGCGTTTTGCTTTTGTTGTTGGACCTAGCAGTGGTATGTGATAAGTGTAGCTTACGCAATGTATGAAAATATTTCGGGGAATAATTGTGGGCATGTGGGAAGCCAATTTGCCACTTGAAGACATTGCTAGGACAATTCCATGGAGCATTGGCACATTTCGAAGGTGAATAAACGCCTGGCAAGCAGAAGAGGCTGAGTGTTTTAAGGAGCACAGAAAAAGTAACCGACGGCCAAATAAAACCATGCTCGAAGAGCCCTTGTACCAGCAGTAAGAGTCCAATGGTGAAATTGTACAAAACAGTGTTTTATTTATTTGTATATTTAGATTGGACAATGATTCCAACAATATCAAGTAAATGTGTTGTATCTGAGAGAAAAAAGTATAATTTACATTATGTTGCTATTAAAACATTTTGTCTTGGAGATATTGTGTAAAACACGGTTTTATTTAGTATACATATACATGGTTTTTATACGTGATGAGTAAAGCTTTCGCTCAGAGTTATGTATTCACATGTGAGTAATCTAGAAATTGCACGTTAAACAGGATGCCACTGCATGCACGAAAAGGTAAACAGATACACACCTCCTCCTTGCAATATTTACTCACCTGTGAAGGCCAGTAGAGTGCTTCCCAACGCTGCGTGACGGCATAAATGAAAGCGAGTGTACCAACATGGGAATCCTGATAGGGGGATACACTCGGGTCCTTGGAACCAATTCGGGAGTCAATTTACAGAAATAGTGGTGCCTGAGGTCCTGGAAGCCACGTACTGAGGCATGCTATCTTATCGACCACATGCCAGTCCTATTACTGCGCTCTGTCCCGGATGTTCCTGTGTGTAGGTCGACAGCGGGAGGAGGAGTTTGCAGCTGCCGTGCTGTTCTAACGTTACTCGCCCAATTAAGATTTATACTCGTATTTCTACTGCTACGAATATGTGCATAGTGCATAATTGTGCTATTCTGGTCCACTCAATATCGTGAACCAAAAAATGTAATACATTTATTTTTTCGTCCTTATTTTACCTTTACATGGGTAACTTTTCTCATTTCTTTCTTTTTTGTTTTTTAAAAAATGCAGTTAATTATTTTTATTAAAACATCACGCGTTTAACATATTTACATGGCTAATAAAATGATATGATGAATATGAGATATTAATTATTCTCCTCTATAATTTCCATCCCGAGCCCGACAAACATTTTTCGAATTAATCCCGGATCCGACCCACGGGCCATGCCGGGCCTAGGCCTGAGGTCTTTGTAGGCAGTAGCGCTATGGGGTGTAAGAAAGAAATCTGGTGTGTTACATTCACACGCCTTTCCCAACACTCTATCGCCTATTAGTGGATATTCAAACTATACATACAAAAGTTTATTTTCCTACTTCATTTTAACTAATATTATATTTTCTGGAAATAGCTACATTACACATTTCGTTATAGATACAAAGAGAACAGCGATAGTCAAATTTTTAACAACTGAACGCTATATGCTGCCTTAAAATTCCATACTGTTTCCATGACATCGCGAGAAACAACTGAAAAACGATAGACTTCAAAAGAATGGCTAAGTATTGATTAATTTGAACTATTAATAACGGATTTCTCACAAATGGCTGATGTCACAAAAGAGATCTACGTTTCTAATGCAATACGTTTTCATTTATCACTTAACGTCTAGCAGTTATATAAGATTATACAAAATTCTTTCTGAATGAAGGGGACTTCACAGTCTATTCCCTGAAAATTCAAGGTACGCATTTTATTTGTTATGTAAGTATGTTTAATATATGGCATTTTAATCAAAATCGTTACAGCCGTTTTTCAGAAAATCAAAAATGTTGTAAAATTTTCTATGTAAAGGGTAGCTTGGATTGGGGAAATTTTCTTGAAAATCTTCGTGTACCATCTTTAGAAGATACTAAAGTTAAGTACCTAGTTTGGTATTTATCAACTTTTCGTTTTTGAGTTATAGCGTTCACACACAGACAGACATGAACCTTTTTCTAATAAATCTGATGTGTTGCATTCACATGAGTTACTCTACTTAGTGTAAGCTATTCTTACATAGTTGTCTTCCTTTTTCTACTTCTTGTGGATTGGGATAAACTCCCATTACACCTTTACATACACTGCCGTGTTTGAAAATAGCAACACCAAGAAGGAAACGCATGAATTTAATATCACAGCTTAGGTACATGGCAACTAACAAATGATAAACTTTTCAAATCTATACATGACCTTTCGGACCTAATATTCAGCATTTGGTGTGGCCTTCATGCGCTGCAATTAGAGCTGCTATACGCCTTGGCATTGAATCAAAAAGGTTCTGAATAAGTTCCTAAAGGAACCTCATTCATGGGAGGTTAGGTTAGGTTTAGTTCTTTTTTACTTTCTCTACTACGTACAGTAAGTAGGGGAAATATTGTATTACACCCAAAAATTCGATACCGAGATTTCACCGGAAATATATGTTTTGAGATCCCCTGAATCCAAAAAAAGCATTTTTGGAAACATGTCCGTGTGTATGTATGTCTGTGTGTCTGTGTGTGTGTATGTGTGTGTGTGTGTGTGTGTGTGTGTGTGTGTGTGTGTGTTGGGCTGTCTGTCTGTGAACAGCATAACTCAGAAACGAACACACGGATAAACACCAAACTTGGTATTTAGGTTCAGTATCTTCCAGAGAGACGACACGAAGGTTTTCAAGAAAATCCCCCCACCCCAGATTACCCTTTACATGGAAGATTTTTCGAAAATTTTAATTTTCTCAAAAATGCCTCTAACAATTTTGATTAAAATATCATATGTTTACGATATTTTTATGGCAAATAAAATGTATACCTTGAATTTTCTGGGAATGTCTCCAAAAGTATTCTTCATTGTGAACGACTTTTGCATAACTGGTAAACCATAAGAGATAGACAAAATTTTACTGCACAAAAATTGTAGATCGCGTTAAAATACACATATACATTGTTTTTGTTGAGTGAACCATTTTCGAGATATTGCTAGTTATTCCCTTAAATTTTTCAATACTTATTTTCTCAAATGTGAATTCGTTATTCATTTTTTTACTTTCTCTACTACGTATAGTAAGTAGGGGAAGTATTGCATTCCACCCAAAAATTCGATACCGAGATTTCACCGGAAATACACGTTTTGAGACCTCCTGAATCCAAAAAAAGCATTTTTGGAAACATGTCCGTGTGTGTGTCTGTGTGTGTGTGTGTGTCTGTGTGTGTGTCTGTGAACAGCATAACTCAAAAACGAACAGTCGGATAAGCACCAAACTTGGTATTTAGGTTCAGTATCTTCCAGAGATGCGACATGAAGGTTTTCAAGAAACTCCCCCACCCCAGACTACCCTTTACATGGAAGATTTTTCGAAAATTTTAATTTTCTCAAAAATGGCTCTAACGATTTTGATGAAAATATCATATGTTTAGGGTAATGTCATGACAAATGAAACGTATATCTCGAATTTTCTGGGAATGACTCCAAAAGTATTCTTCATTGTGAACGACTTTCGCATAACTGGTGAACCATAAGAGATAGACAAAAGTTTACTACACAAAAAATGTAGATCGCGTTAAAATACACAACTTATGTCATATACATTTCTTTTGTTGAGTGAACCGTTTTCGAGATATTGCTTGTTATTTCCTTAAATTTTCCAATACTTATACCTTTTCTCAAATTCGGTATTCATTTTTTTTATGTCCTGGACTTGCAAAGAGAATGGAATGTGTCACATAGCAACCAGCGTTAAAATATTTGACTATCGCTTAAAAGCTACCATATTTTCCTTGCATGTACAAGAAAATTACCAATAAGATTGACATCTCGATATCTCGATTAACATGAAGCATATGGAGAATAGGCGTTTGTAAAATTAGGTTGTACAAGAGTAGAGAAAGTTATGTGAGTGTAACACATCAGATTTTTTTTCCTGGACATGCAAAGAGAATGGAATGCGCCATATAGCAACCAGTGTTAAAATATTTGACTATCGCTTAAAAGCTACCATATTCCCCTTGCATCTACAAGAAAATTAGCAATAAGATTGACATTTCGATATCTCGATTAACATGAAGCATATGGAGAATAAGCCTTTGTAAAAATAGATTGTATAAGAGTAGAGAAAGTCATGTGAGTGTAACACATCAGATTTTTTTGTCTTGGATATGCAAAGAGTATTAATCTGTGGCAAAGGGAATGGTGCTGCGCCTAGCAACCAGCTATTAAGAGATATGTATGTGCTTAAAGGCTACTGTATTTCTATATTGCCCTTGTAAATATATATTCCCCTTGCATCTACAAGAAAATTAGCAATAAGATAGAGCCTGCAAATGTTTATCTCGATTAACATGAAGTAGATGGAGAATAAGCGTTTGTAAAAATACTTTGTACAAGAGTAGAGAGAGTCATGTGAGTGTAACACATCTGATTTTTTTAAGCTTAAGTTAAGTATCTAACACTAATTTACTACCAGTGTTACTGTAAAGCAACGTCTTTATTAAACTTATAATGCAAATAACAGTTTAATATAACACAACTTTCGCTATAACAATCAACAAATTAAACTTCTGGTGAAAAGTAATAACAATGCGATGCGTTTTTGTCAGCGGCAATACAAAATGAAGAACAAGTAGTAACAACACATCACTTTTTCCGCGGATTTCACTTCTCATTTAGGTTGGTAGTTCCCATTACGCATGTGCGATAGCAACAAGATGGCTGCGTTTGTTGGCTTTACATCGTAATTTTGCTATAAAAGTAAAAACGGGCACGCAGATGAGCACCAGATATAGAAGGGACAACATCTATTTCTAAACTCACTCCTAAGGTAATTTATTCCCTTTCTTTTAGCTTTTATTAACGTTTTCAATGAATTCAAAGTTATTCAGAATTGCCGGACTTAGCTTTATAAACTTGCATGAAACAGAACTGCAGATATTATAGTTGACATTGACTGAGTTCATTCAAAACTACCTGTCACCATTTACACTGTACACAATATTACAGATACAAAAAATCTTATGCATTACACTCACATGACTTTTTCTACTCTTGTACAAACTATTTTTACAAACGCTTATTCTCCATATGCTTCATGTTAATCGAAATGTTAATCCTATTGCTAATTTTCTTGTAGATGCAAGGGGAATATGGTACACTTTAAGCTATAATCAAATGTTTTAAGAGCTGGTTGCTATGTGGAGCATTCCATTCTCTTTGCATTACCAGGACAAAAAAAAATGAATAACGAATTCCCATTTGAGAAAAGATATAAGTATTGGAAAATTTAAGGGAATAACAAGCGATATCTCGAAATTGGTTCACTCAACAAAACAAATGTATATGACATAAATTGTGTATTTTAACGCGATCTACATTTTTTGTGTAGTAAAATTTTGTCTATCTCTTATGGTTTACCAGTTATGCAAAGTCATTCACAATGAAGAATACTTTGGAGACATTCCCAGAAAGTTCAAGATATACATTTTATTTGTCATGAAAGTATCTTAAATATATGATATTTTAATTAAAATCGTTAGAGCCATTTTTGAGAGAATTAAAATTTTCGATAAATCTTTCATGTAAAGGGTAATCTGGGGTGGGGGGATTTTCTTGAAAACCTTCGTGTCGCATCTCTGGAAGATACTGAACCTAAATACCAAGTTTGGTGTTTATCCGAATGTTCGTTTCTGAGTTATGCTGTTCACAGGTAGACACAGACACACACACACACACATACACACACAGACACACACACGGACATGTTTCCAAAAATGCTTTTTTGGATTCAGGGGGTCTCAAAACATGTATTTCCGGTGAAATCTCGGTATCGAATTTTTGGGTGGAATGCAATACTTCCCCTACTTACTATACGTAGTAGAGAAAGTAAAAATACACTGGACGGCTGACGCACTAAATTCTATTGTTTACAGTAATTAGCCACTAGATTTAGAAGCTTTGGCGTGGAATTTTGCTTTTGGTTTTACTGGAAGCTTTTCATTTCTAAATTATGCAATAACTATTCAAAAATATACCTATTACTTAGCAATTTATAGCATTCTTTACTAGATTGTGCAGTGAGAGTCCACACCGGCAGACTGAAATATAACAAATAAGTAATCTTAAACCATCACTGCAACTGAAATACATAACCTTAAACAGCATTGAAAAGCAACATTCATGGAGTCTACATTTTGCATGCATCAACACAACAGTATAAATACGAAGGTTGGTTTTAAAGAAATTGCAGCATTCTGCAGTTTAACCTCTTTCTTGGAACCGCTATAAAAGAAATAGCACAAGGGAATTTATAGTTTCTTATAACGAAGTCGGAAACAATATTTATGCATACAGAAAAATTCTTCGAAGCCATAAAGTGTTCACGACTTATGATCATAATCCGTTTTCTTCTTAATCTTTATAGCTTGGAAATATGAATTCAATACTACCCTAATAGAGTATACACATAATTGCTTTATTGTATCTCACAAATATGCATTGTTTAATATATTTTATAACACAAATTAATACTGAACACAGCATGTGGCGGTTCCCTTGGTAGGACCCCACTACGTTGATGTTGATGGATGCTGTGTTACATGCCTGTAGGTCGTCTTGATGCCCGTACTCTTGTGATACGAATGGCACTTTTGAGCCTAATAATTAAAACAAAATAATTTCTGATTGAAAAATGCTTTATTGTTTTTCAAACTATTCTCCTTTTTGATCAATACACTTTTGTATCCGTTTGAACCATTTTTCAAAGCATTTATTCTAGTCTTCTTGAGACACCTGCAAAACATGGTGTTTGAAGGCACCAACTGCTTCTTCTGCCAACGAAAATCGTTGTCCACGCAATTTATTCTTGATGTTCGGGAACAAAAAGAAGTCATTGGGGCCAAATCAGGACTGTGTGGCGGATGACCCATCAATTCTATTTTCTGAGCTTTCAAATACTCTGTTGTTAGACGAGATGGGTGTGCGCTTGCATTGTCTTGATGAAGAACGATCCTACGGTTCTTGTTGGTTTTCCTTACTTCACCGAAGACTTCCAGCAAACAAATGGTTGTGTACCATTCGGCATTGACCGTTTTACGTTCCTCTAAAGACACTGTTGCCACATGGCCAGTTTTGCTGAAAAAGCAGGCGACCATTTGCTTCGAAGTGCTTCGAGTGCGAACAACTTTTGTTGGATTTGCTTCATCTTGAAACACCCATACAGTCGACTGCTGTTTACGTTTCGGCTCATACGCATAGATCCATGATTCGTCGTCACCTGTTACAATCTTATATACGTCTTTTGAGGCACCGCCATTGTATTTCTTGAGCATTTTTGTACACCAATCGACACGAGCATCTTTTTGAGATTGCGTCAAATTATGTGGGATTCAATGAGAGGAAACCTTTTTCACGGCTAAATAATCATGCAATATTTTATATAAGCTAGTGGAACTAATGTCTAGGGTTGCCTCAATCTCACAATCTGTCGCATGACGATCTTTCATTATTAGGTTTTGCACAGCATCAGTGTTTTCTGGCACAACAACTGATTTTGGACGACCTTCACGAACTTCATTATTGAGCGAACGGCGGCAACGATTAAATTCGTTATAGCAGCGTTTCACAGTGGCAAAGGATGGAGCTTCGTCGCCAAATGTGAAAGCTAGTTGATCAATGCACTCTTGTCTTGATAATCCACTTTGAAAGTCGTAATAAATCATTGCACGAACATTTTCAGGAGTTAATTCCATGTTTTTGTTGACACACAATTTCCAAGTTAGTGTAAACAAAACAAATGACACTGTATTGACAAAATGTTTGAAGTAGATTATGGTAAAAAATGTCAACCTTTCCATTGGAAACGTCAGATGGCACCAACAACATTCAGGGTTGCCAAGGCTCAAAATATAAATAGTGCCCCTCGTATATCTTGAGGTTGTCGTAAACTGGAATCTGATGTTCGTGTATCTGTATTCTTGTGTGTGTTAGTATGTTGTAATTATTATTTTATAATTGTGCCACGGCTGCTGTATTTGTGTCGGAGAGCACTTGTGTCATATCAGGGTTGGGTATGGAGAAGGTTAAAATATTTTGCACACACCTATTCTGTTAATTATTTCACTAGTATTTTGGATTACCACATGTAAATATTCAGATTTCACTATCACAATTGTTATGCTAAAATATGTATAACTGGTAGACTTTAGATATGTAGCATCTAGTTAGAGACAAGCTTATACATGACCTTCCTGCTCGAACACTGACAAGCTTCTGTTAGCGTTCCTTCCAACCGTTCTTAACGTACGTATTTGAATTACGGGCATATATCAATGTACCTGATTTGTGCTGCTGTCCAATAACATCCAATAACAGTTTATGTTATATATATATATATATATATATATATATATATATATATATATATATATATATGTGTGTGTTTATAGACTTCCATTGTCTTAATTATGGATCCAAGGTTCGTTACATGCTTACGTAGATACTACTGCATTTCTCGTAATTGGATATTATGGTTATATAGGTAACAATGACCCATGTTATATTTTATATGTTATATACTTGTTCTCTACCATGTGAACATTACGAATATATATGTGTTTTAACATCCTCTTGATTATTCTACGTACAATACTAGCAAACAAAATACATAACATGTAAAACTAAGAACAAAAGAAATATTAATTAAAAAGGAATTATTAATGTGTTGATGATGAGAAGCTGTGAATTGGATATCTTATTACATTAATGGGTTATTGTATTAGTTTGTCCGTGGCTAGTACTGTATGTTGCTTCAAGCATATTTGGCTGTTCTAAATTACGAGGGCTCCGTTTGAAAATGTAATGAAAAGGAAATCACCTTATTGGTGTGTTTTGGAGTATATGCTGTCTGTTACGATAACGGTTTCATATATAATCGGCAAATCATTCTAGTTTTAGATGCGCAGTTCCTACGGTTACACCCTGCCCTCGCTTCACAGTTCTACTCCACTCCTGTATTTCTAAAAATTATCCCTCGGCTACGCTTTGCGACTAGGGCCCTCATAATTATCTCCAGCCTATCATAAACCTAAGGTTAGGAACACTATCACTTTGGAGGTGTAAAGTATTATCAGAATTGTTTACACCTCTATTCATTATAACCAAAGTCCTATTCACACCCAGGAACACAACGGTGTTGTAATGTTTTAGGTTAAGCCTCTTTACGACTATAACTTCCCCAACTGTAACAATTTCTTCTTTATTTCACCACAGTAATCGTGACAGATTATATTCTCGAATAGGTAAATTAAAAAATGTATAATATATACTTTAACTTTAATTAAGCCATAGTGTACACGGAATACATTAGTAAACATAACTAACACAAGACATTGAAAACACATGACCGTGATAGTAAGGTTGCTCCAGAGGTCGCCGTGTCATGGCGGACGATGTAAATACGAATATCAACTACCAACTGTAAAACGAAAAAAAAATACGCTGCCCCGTTAGTAAAACCGGAAACAGTTTGGTATTGTAGCGAACAGTTATACGCTGTCGTAATAGAAAAGCCCGAAATAGCGAATAAATGCAATAAAATTGAATAATAACCGCGAAGAAGTAAAGAATATTATTGTTATTGTCTAATGCTTAACGCTCGTGTACTACTAAATAAATGTAATACAACTTAATACAACTGAATAATTACCGCGACGCAGTAAGCAAGTGTAATAGAAGTAAATAATAAGGTATGCTACTATAATTATGTCCAACGACATAGTGTTATAAACCGGGATGAGGCCAAAATTCTTGTAGCTAAAGTATTAAATTTAGTTACCCCGGCATAAACATTGGGGACATTACCAAGTAGCATACGAGATACCAGGAACTTGCTGCACAAAACTAAGCGGGCGTGGCATATTTAGAACATTAAAAATACATAAATTAACATTTACCTCTGATTTATTATACTTAACAAGGTGCCTACATTATACACAAAGGGTCACTGAAGAACACTTGGGGAAATGCCCCACGTACACGCAACCATCCTCTCGGAAAACCTATACTAGAATCTGGCTACAAGTGACGCCAAGCCACCCCACATAGAGGCTCTTCCCTCGACTTGCCTTCACCCCCAACTAGAAGATGGAATTGCCGCGCCGGACAAACACACAAACACAACAATTAGTTCAACTATATTATATACAGCAATAATGTGTCGGATGCGACAATACACACACATACGCTACAATATCTGCTCTTTCATGATGTAATTGTTAGCCTTAATAAAGGCTGTTTTTCATGATGTATATAAGGAGGACAGATGTAGATTTTCTGTGAGACAGTTGTAGAAGAAAGATGAAGTTCTGGAGGATAGACAATGAAGAAATATGAAATTTTAGAAAAAAAGAAATATGAAAAGGAAGTTCTGAGGAGAAGACGAACCAGAACAGAACTGCGAAGATATTATGTCCCAGGATGATTCTCGGAGAGTGTCACAAGAAAATTCTGAAGTACTCTCCGACTGGGACAGCTGTTCCTGTATATGACCTCATGCAAGTATGAGTTCAAGAGTTCCTGAGAAGTGCCGAACTGCCTCTTCTGCAAGTTGTTCTACGAGGGCTGTCCCAAAAATACCCGACCTAACAAACAAAACACAAACATTTTGGGAAAAAAAGCATCTTTATTTCTCTCATAGTCTCCTTTCAGCTCGATACACTTTCCCCAGCGATGTTCAATAGCTTCGATACTCTGTTTATAGTGAGAACAATCGAGTTCTGCAAAATAGCCATCAACTGCAAACTCCACCTCTTCATTGTTGGCAAATCTTTTACCACCAAGCCATTTCTTAAACTTTGCAAACAGAAAATATTCAGAGGGGGCTAAGTCTAGCGATTACGGTGCATGAGGAAGCAATTTGAACTTTATCTCATTGATTTTGGCCATGGCGACAATGGATGTGTCAACAGGTGCATTGTCTTGATGAAACAGAACTTTCTTTTTCGCTAAATCCGGACGTTTTTGCTTTATTTCATCATTCAAACGCTGCAATAAGTTTGCATAATACTCACCATTGATTGCTTTTCCTTTTTGAAGATAATCAATAAAAATTATCCCACTCGCATCCCAAAAAACTGACACCATGACCCTGCCTGCACATGGAACTGTCTTGGTGTTCTTTGGAGCCGATTTTCTCCTTTCAATCGACTGTTTTGACTGTTCCTTCGTCTCAGGTGTGAAGTGATATACCATATTTCATCCATGGTTATGAATTGACGCAAAAACTCGGCTTTATTGCAGTGCAACATCGCCAAATACTGGATAAAACATCTTCACCATGTTACTTTTGTTCCAATGTGAGTAAACGCAGCACCGATTTTGCGCATAACTTTCTCATGTCTAAATTTTCAGTTAGTATGCAATGTACAACACTTTTTGAATACCTAAAATGTCTGCCAGCTTGCGCACTTTCAGTCGACATTCATCCAACACCATTTTGTAGATTTTCCTCACAATTTCTGGCGTGGTCACCTCATTTGATCGACCATTGCGATGTTCGTCTTGGCAGCTCGTACGGCCTCGCTTAAACTCTGCCACCCAATATTTTACTGTTGTAAACGAAGGAGCAGACTCCCCCAGAGTAGAATCTAGCTCAGCTTTAATACTAGTTGGACTAAGACCTTTCAAATGAAAGTATTGTATCACATAACGATGACCAGTTTAATCCATGCTTACAAATTTGCTGAGAGCGTTCACTATTGATGGCTGGCAAACAATTACTAAACAACGTGCATCGTCAAACTTCAAACTTAAGCTTTATAAGATTAGTACTTTCTATCGTAGTCATTTGTTTGAAAGAACAACCGCTATATATAGGGTACTTCTGGGACTGCCCTCGTATCCCAATTTTCCATTAGGACAGCGTCATTATTTAAGATCTTATTCACCGCAACGATGCGTAAGTTCTCCATGTTGATTGTTGACTGCTGACAAAATCACGCCAGAATACATAATCGGAAGTGCTTAAACAACTGTGGGGCATTTAAAAGGTAAATGCCACATATTCGAGGAATTTTAGCGGTTTTTATTCTACAGGGTAGCCTGCCTGACGTTGCGCGGCACCCGCCATGACACGTCGACCTCTGGGGCAATATTGCCCGTTTTCCAAACACCATTTCCTCGCTAATGTGAATACAAAATGCCGCAGCTACTAAAATCCTATAAGTCATAGGCACACAACATAGGCAGCTAGTGTGTGCAAACAACTCAGGGATCACCACCAACTACCGCCACCATTTTTCTCAGTCTCGAACCCAGTGCCAGGTCTGTTGTTTCTAGAGCGTCCTGCACACACGGTAGTACTTGCGAAGTTTCCCTACAGATGACACTTGCTCCGTCTCGCCGAGCTTGCTTCCTCTTGTCTTCACAACTGGAGAGCTGCCAACAAATGATTAACAAACAGTGTCATCCCTTCGCGAATAACAAAAGGATAGCGGTCTTAATATTACTCTCCCTGCACCTCTTTATTCCCAGTAATATATATATATATATATATATATATATATATATATATATAAGTAATATATACTTTAAGTTCCTTTTATTTCTTTATAAGTAGAGGAGTGAAGCAGTTGTGGCCTTAATATTACTATTACAGAGCGGTCCCTCAGACATCTGGCCGGTAGTCGTGATGCGTGTTCCGTGCGCGATCCCTCAGACATCTGGCCGGTAGTCGTGATGCGTGTTCCGTGCGTGATCCCTCAACTATCTGGCCGGTAGTCGTGATGCGTGTTCCGTGCGCGATCCCTCAACTATCTGGCCGGTAGTCGCGATGCGTGTTCCGTGCGCGATCCCTCAGACATCTGGCCAGTAGTCACGATGCGTGTTCCGTGCGCGATCCCTCAGACATCTGGCCAGTAGTCACGATGCGTGTTCCGTGCGCGATCCCTCAGACATCTGGCCAGTAGTCACGATGCGTGTTCCGTGCGCGATCCCTCAGACATCTGGCCAGTAGTCACGATGCGTGTTCCGTGCGCGATCCCTCAGACATCTGGCCAGTAGTCACGATGCGTGTTCCGTGCGCGATCCCTCAGACATCTGGCCAGTAGTCACGATGCGTGTTCCGTGCGCGATCCCTCAGACATCTGGCCAGTAGTCACGATGCGTGTTCCGTGCGCGATCCCTCAGACATCTGGCCAGTAGTCACGATGCGTGTTCCGTGCGCGATCCCTCAGACATCTGGCCAGTAGTCACGATGCGTGTTCCGTGCGCGATCCCTCAGACATCTGGCCAGTAGTCACGATGCGTGTTCCGTGCGCGATCCCTCAGACATCTGGCCAGTAGTCACGATGCGTGTTCCGTGCGCGATCCCTCAGCCATCTGGCCAGTAGTCGCGATGTGTCTTCCGCACGCTATATTCAGTGTATCTGTTTATTATTCTCATAATTGATACTGACACCATATTGTTACTGATTTTATGATGATTATTACGATATATTGATTACCTATTGAACAAACATAATTACTTTTTATTTTATCAGTACTAACCTTTTTCACAGTCGGTGTTGAAAGTGGTGTCCTTCGGCAGATAAACATTGATGGCACCTTCTGATGAAATTACCATTCACACGCATAGATTCTTGTTACGTAATTTCCATAATTTCTATTCTTATATTGTTTTTAAGATCGTCTATGGTGCAAGGATTATTCCTATAGACTCTATTTTTGAGAGCTTCCTACAGATAAAAGTCACACAGTAAGATACGGCGATCGAGGCTGCCATAAACCTTTAGAGATTATTCTGTCATCAAAAACATTCCTGATGTCTTCCAAGGAAGCCTCCGCAGTATGAGCTGTGGCAGAATCTTGTTGGAAATAGCAATATTCCCTCTCATTATCTGTCAACATTGCAAATAATGGCGTGAGAATATTTCTTCGGTACCTATCGGAATTTACGGTATCGTTGTAAAATATGGGGCCTATTATCCGTTCTGGTGTTACAGCACACCATACACTAACTTTTTCATTATGTAAAGGAACCTCGTGAATTAAATGTGGATTTTCAGTACACCAATACCTATTGTTTTGTGAAGCAACATGGCCAGTCAAATGAAACCATGCCTCATCTGAAAAAATTATTAGATGTGGGTCAACAGTACCGCCAGCAATATTTTGTAACATCCAATTATAGAACTTTACGCGGGCTTCATCATCACGTGGTCGTAATTGATTCTGTATGGTTTTAATTTCAACAGTTTTGCAGACCTATGTACTGAGGTTTTTGAAACACTGACTTGTTGTGCTACACATCGTAAAGATTTATTCGGAGACCGTTCAAATGCGTCGCCAGTTTCATCAAGTTTTTCTTTCTCTAGAACCTTTCGTTTCTTTTTACAACTTACAACATTAAATGATCGCGTTCTCTTAACTTTATTCACTAGATATCTAACTGTTTCTCTACTCGGAACTGGAAAAACTGCCTACAAACCTGTCTACATGAGTCGGTTTTCACATAGTGTCATACATAAAAAGTCTTTGTTCAAGCGAGAATTTGAGCACCATTTCTGAGTTGTAATAATCCGATAATTCAATCGCACACAAATACACACGCGTCTCGCGTCTATACACAACAAGCTATAACAGCTGACTGAAGCCCGCTGCCACATGTCCGATAAGTGGAAGAGCCCTTGGCCTTAAGTTCATTCAGACGTGTCGCACAAGACTGCCGTGCAATTCCCGGCCAGAGCGCTGAGGGACCGCTCTGTACTTGCACTAAGACAACAACGACGGGTTAAAACATGACCGATTTAGCGGATATCCCACGGGCATGCGCGATATCTACAATATGACAAAGTTTATTATCGTTACGCCAGGAGAATACTTAAAAGGTTGAGTGACACTTTGAAAATGTCAACATCTACTCCAGAAAGCAATTCTAAGGTAATCTTACTAATCCTTTACACCTTTGTAATTCTTTTTAATACTATTTAAGTGAGCGCACACACCGTAGTTTTACCCTGCTATTGTTTCTTCACAACCAAGATTTTCACTAATGTGGAGTGGAAGTCACTCAGCTGTATCAGATAAATCATCGTTACAAATTGGTATATGTTGTTGCTCAGCAGTGATTTTGCATATGTCTTCTCAGGGTTGTTTAGAGTCCTGGGAGTTTTAATTAATTCCTTGTTTAAGGAGACAAGGTACTCTGAAATGATCAAAAATAACATTTTTTGTTTTAGGCACTAATAAAATCTATATTATTTACAGTTTCAGAAAATATATACTTTTTGGGGTTAAGAGGTTTTTAAGGTATTTAAATACCATCTAAATGCTAGTCTGCATTCCTTTAAAGCTGTTATGCAACGGCCCTTTTTAGAACATTTCTGTATCTTTCAACAACGAACGAGAACATCATGCCCAACGAGCAGTTCAGGAACCAATAAGAGGCCAGGACCAAGAGAAGGCAAGCAGAAAATCTGAAGCAATCCAGGAATGAAGTTTCAGATGATTATGGCCCTGAAATGTACTGAAGTGTGTCACTGTTTTAATGTTCAAATTTTAAATTCAGTTTTCTCAAAACAACATTTTTGGATACTTATGTACCTTTTCCTCAGAACGTATGAAAGGTAGAGAGCTGAAATTTTCAGTACATGTATACAACACAGTTAAACTTTCTGAACCACAATCGTAATTTTATAATGTATATTTGTGATATTAATGATATTAAGAAAGCGACAACATTGCAAATTTTCCTCATTTTTACTTTTTTGACTTTGAAAATAACTTTTTTTTCAATTTCTGTTGAACTGATTACATAACTAGATAACTGAGGTTCAGAAGATAGCTTATTATACTAAGTACAAGCATGCAAATGTGTGATTCTGTATTACAAGTAGCATCAGAGAAAAACGTACATGCATTCACATGTTTTAAGAGTAAATGTTATTTTTCTGATGAATCTAATAATTTTTATGGACTCAAATGCATACGCTATCAATATAAGTAACCACTTGAAATAATTGGCATAATTTATAAAATAATTCATAAAATTTGCAGGTAAACTCATTGATAACTTTAAGAGCAGTGGTTGTTTAACATACTTAAGGTGTAATTTCCATGTGTTCAGACTGCCTTGTCCCCTTAAATATGTTGTGTACAAACTTTTAGTGCCTCCAACGTAACGCAAGGCTATTGGTAAGTGCAGACTAAGGCTAAATGTCGTAGGAATAAACCGTCAAACCACGACCAATGTCCGGATATTTCAGGTATAAATATTGGTACATAGGGTTGGAAAGGTAGAATCAGACGACTGGGAAATTCAATGCCATAGCCGGGATTTGAACCACGGGTCTCTCGGTCTCCGTCTGGTTGCTCTAACCATTGAGTTACCATGGCAACATGCCAACCCGACATTAAATTCCCCAACTGATTGTCATTTTTCCCGGTAAACCACAAGGAGATCTCAAATTGTATTGAGATGACATACCCCAATGGCGCATTACATTCTTTGTAAGTACTTAAGTCCTGGGTTCATAGTTTCGACCACTATTAGGTCAATTAATGGAATTAATTGTTCTTCCACATGAGCCGTGTGTTGAACAAGTTTGGAAAGGTAGAATCAGGCGACTGAAAAATTCAATGCCCATAGCTGGGATTTGGACCACAGAATCAGTTGGAGAATTTAATGTCGTGCCGGCATGTTGCCATGGTAGTTCAGTGGTTAGAGCAATCGGACGGAGACCGGGAGATCTATGCTTCAAATTGAGGAAGTGTTTTTTATAGCTTAACTGATATCATTCTAATTATACAGTATAAAAAATAATAGCCTGCCTATAAGCAATGTGTGTATTTTATAGTATATAAAGTGTATATTACAGCCATTGCATAATGTTCATTTTATTATGTATATGTATAAAATGTTATACGAATTTATTTATTAGTTTAATAATGTAGGAGCTGTGAGAATAGAAGCAAGGTGCTTTTCGTAGCAAACAGATCACAAAGTGGAAACTGAAAGTTGCTAACAATAAGACAACCTTGAGACAACAATAACTTAGAAGGTTAAAAAAGGCTACCAACAGTCCATGGAACAATACCAATGTAATGCTCAAAACAGTTTGTAAGTGGTGACGTGTGTGCAGAAAGCCAGTCAAAGTAAAACTAAAGGTATTCTATTGGAGTAAGCTTAGCCAATCAGAAACTAGAAAGATAAAAACGTGAAAGTTTAAACTGTAGACGCCAAGAGGTAGCGTGCCCAAGCAGTGGTTGTATGTCAGAGTGTGCAGACGTAAGAATTTAGTGCAGTACGGATAAATATCTCACAGCTCCATATTTAGATACGAAAGTAAACTGTTATTCAACTGCCGTGAAGGAATAATGAACAAGTGAAAGATCACAATTATAATTGGTGTAAAGTGTGTTATATTATTCTGCAGCCGTACCACCCCTATTTAGAGGTACTTGCTCTAATAAATAAATAAATAAATAAATAAATAAATTTAAATAAAAAATATCTTAAGTAATTAAACTTTAAAGAATAGTATTGCAAATAAACTTTATTAACACACTACACCGCCGCAAACTTCAAACCCATAACGTGGAGAGAACACTGCAGCAAATTCCCGGCTATGGCATTGGGTTCTTCAGTTGCCTGATTCTACCTTTCCAACCTTGTCAAACGCACGGTTTGTGTCGAAGAACAATTAGTTCCATTGTTATACAGCTTTATGAAACTGAATCTGATATATGTATGAACTTTAAGACGGCGCACGTAAGCCACGTCTAATGCAGTGGAACGCCACTGCAAAATATGAAGAATGAATTGGTGCGCGCCGCGGGGTGCAGTGGCAGGGGTCAGGCGCCCGTCTCTAGCCAGAGCAGTGTTCGACATAGACACATAGGGCTGTACCCTTACTCACTGGGGCGCATTGCAGGAATAAAAAGAAATGGAGCGGTTTTCCCTCGACTAGCCCGTTACTGACTCAGCACGTGCTATACAGAGAGTTTCACTTAACCCCTGCGTCATGTACAAGATATTAGTAAAGCTCGTGTTTACCCTGTTACAACTTAGGAACACGACACGTATGTGCTATACAGAGCGCACCTTGTACTTAATCACTTCAAAAAATCTGATGTGTTACACTCACATGACTTTCTCTACTCTTGTACAAACTATTTTTACAAACGCTTATTTTCCATATGCTTCATGTTAATCGAGATGTTAATCTTATTGCTAATTTTCTTGTAGATGCAAGGGGAATATGGTAGGTTTTAAGCGTTTAAGAGCTGGTTGCTATGTGGAGTATTTCATTCTCTTTGCATTACCAGGACAAAAAAAATAAATAACGAATTTGAGAAAAAGTATGTGTTGGAAAATTTAAGGGAATAACAAGCAATATCTCGAAAATGGTACACTCAACAAAATTTATATGACATAAATTGTGTATTTTAACGCGATGTACATTTTTTATGTAGTAAAATTTTGTCTATCTCTTATGATTTACCAGTTATGCAAAAGTCGTTCACAATGAAGAACACTTTTGGAGACATTCCCTGAAAATTCGAGATATACATTTCATTTATCATGAAAATATCTTAAACATATGTAATTTTAATCAAAATCGTTACAGCCATTTTTGAGAAAATTAAAATTTTCGAAAAATCTTCCATGTAAAGGGTAATCTGGGGTGGAGGATTTTCTTGAAAACCTCGTGTCGCATCTCTGGAAGATACTGAACCTAAATACCAAGTTTGGTGTTTATCCGACTGTTCGTTTCTGAGTTATGCTGTTCACAGACAGACAGACACACGGACATGTTTCCAAAAATGCATTTTTGGATTCAGGGGGTCTCAAAACATGTATTTTCGTTGAAATCTCGGTATAGAATTTTTGGGTGGAATACAATACTTCCCCAACTTACTATACATAGTAGAGAAAGTAAAAACACTGCATTTGTTTTCTTTTCATAAATGAAATCTTCATTCCTTTACGCGTTTTATTTAAATGTTAAATACGCATTGGTTGTAGTTTTTTTCATTTTTCCCTAACTTAAGATTTTCTACACTTTTGTGGCATTATCTCCAAAACAATTCGACCGAGGAAGCTCATATTTTCTGAGAAGCTAACAAATCATACGGACTTCAAAATGTGTGTAACACTTTTGCCATAATTTTCAAATAATTTATAAACAATGACTTTAGACACTGAAAACATTGAGCTAAAATTCTAAAACTATATGTCAGATGCAAGTTTTACTAAAAATTAAAACACTGAAAAACTAACCCACTAATGTTGTGAGAAATATGTTTTCTGGGTGCAATAAAAGTTTGGACCCATTAGAATAGACGGTTCCTTAAACAATGGCACCTAATGAACTTCGACGACCTAAAAGTTTTATTTCTATGTTAACTTAGTTGATTGTCACGTGCGTCTCTTTGCTCCTACTATATTCATTTTAATATATTTTCTGCCCCAAGTGGTGTAAAGTGTACCGTAAAAAATCAAGACTGTATCATTGATGGTTCAGGTGATATTCACGATGAGATACTGATATATTTTCATGCGTAAATGAGTGTGTTTGACTACAAGGCACCCTTAACCTCTGTGTCATATACAGGCTGTTGTTTAATGCCCTGTTTCATCACTACAAAAGTTCGTTTTGATAAAGTGTTTGTGTAAAACAAAGTTGAAAGTTGAAACTTAAAGTCGCTAAGATTAACAAGATTCCGAGGATTGTTCTTATAAAAGGGTTTTTACTTTCTCTACCACTTACCTATAATAAGTAGAGGAACTACTGCATTCCACCCAAAAATTCTATATGAACGTTTCATCAGAAATACACGTTTTGAGACCCCCTTGAATAAATAAAAAAAATCTGATGTGTTACACTCACATGACTTTCTCTACTCTTGTACAAACTATTTTTACAAACGCTTATTCTCCATCTACTTCATGTTAATCGAGATGAACATTTGCAGACTCTATCTTATTGCTAATTTTCTTGTAGATTAAGGGGAATATATATTTACAAGGGCAATATAGAAATACAGTAGCCTTTAAGCACATACATATCTCTTAATAGCTGGTTGCTAGGTGCAGCACCATTCCCTTTGCCACAGATTAATACTCTTTGCATATACAAGACAAAAAAATGAATAACGATTTCCCATTTGAGAAAATAATTATTGAAAAATTTAAGGGAATGACAAGCAATATCTCGAAAATGGTTCACTCAATAAAAAAATGTATATGACATAAATTGTGTATTTTAACGCGAGAAACATTTTTTGTGTAGTAAACTTTTGTCTATCTCTTATGGTTTACCAGTTATGCAAAAGTCGTTCACAATAAAGAATGCTTTTGGAGACATTCCCAGGAAATTCAAATATACATTTTATTTGTCATAAAAATATCTTAAACATATGATATTTTAATCAAAATCGTTAGAACCATTTTTGAGAAAATTAAAATTTTCGAAAAATCTTCCATGTAAAGGGTACTCTGGGGTGGGGGGATTTTCTTGAAAACCTTCGTGTCGCATCCTTGAAAGATACTGAACCTAAATACCAAGTTTGGTGTTTATACGACTTTTCGTTTCTGAGTTATGCTGTTCAAAGACAGACACACACACAGACAGACAGACATACACACAGACACACACACGGACATGTTTCCAAAAATTCTTTTTTTGGATTCAGGGGGTCTCAAAACATGTATTTCCGGTGAAATCGTGGTATGGAATTTTTGGGTGGAATACAATACTTCCCCTACTTACTATACGTAGTAGAGAAAGTAAAAACATTTGTTTTAGAAAAAGCCGTGTGTGTGTATGTGTGATTGTCTATCTGTCTATAAACGGTATAATTCAAAAACGAAAAGTCAACTAAATATTTAACTTTAACATCCTCCAAGAATGCGACAAGAAAGTTTAAAAAAAAATCCCCCCCACACTAAGCTACCCTTTACCAGGAAAATGCTTCGTAATTATGCTTTTCTCAAAAATAGCTGTAACCACTTTACTTGAAATAGCATATTTTCAAATTATTTGCAAGAAGAAAAATGTATATCTTTAATTTTCTGGGAATAGCCCGTGGTGTCCGCTTCATTGTAAACCGTAAGACATCACAAAATCTTACTGCTAAAAATTAAATTCGTTAAACCACACAATTTACGTCAAATATTTTTGTGTCGCTAACCATTCCCGAGATATTCGTTGTTATTGGTTTGGAATTCTCAAATACTTTACATTCTTTCGAAGTACTAGATCACCATTCACTGTTTTCTGGTGGGCAAATAGAGAGCGTAACTTCAAAGCCAGCATTTAATGAGTATTTTTAAAAAATTGACTACACCTTTAGCCTAATGTAACCCTATTTTACGTAGCATAGCAAACAAGAAACCATTTATGTAGAAGTTTATTTGATTAATATCAACCAGAGGGAAGAAGAATAACGTTTCTAACAATAGTTTTTAGAAGAACGGGTAGAGAAAGCAATGTGAATGTAACACATCTGAAATATATTTATTTTACTTTCTATAATACTTACATATAGTAAGCAAAGGAAGTATTTTATTCCGACCCGAAAATTTCATGTCAAGATTTCATCGGAAATAGACGTTTTGAGATCCTTTCAATAAAAAACGTTCTAGAAAAACTTCCATGTGTATGTGTGAAGCGCATATCTCGAAACCGAAATATCGGATACATACCAAACTTGATCTTTCAGCATTTTCCAAGGGAGATTTCCAAGAATACCCCCTCATCCTTTGCAAGGAAAATGTTTCGATACTTTTTATTTTCTCAAAAATAGCTCTAACGCGTTTTATTAAAATATAACAGGTTTAAGACAGTTGTGTGACAAATAAAATGTATATATTAAATGTTCTGCGACTAGCCTATGAAGTCCTCTTTATACAGACCTAGAGGGATGGTGTGTGGCCCGCATTTGGGAGGTCTCGGGTTCGATTCCCGGCGACCCCCCCCTCTGACCCATGCGTTTTCCGCGGTTTTCCCGGGTCGCCCGGCGAATGCTGGAGTGGTTTATCTTCTACTACGACTTTCGTGCCCCCCATTGCCTGCACCCATCATCTTCCTTATCATCTAAACAATAATGCCTTAAATAAAACATGAGTTAATAAATGAAAAAAATGCTAAATCAGCGAAAACTATTCATGAAATCCTGGAGTAAAACCACACACAAAAGTAAAACCTTTCTGTTTTCTATCTTCAATACATCTTTTTCTTTTATAAGAGGTTACTTAATATTATAACAATACAATTGTTTCCGGGTTGTAGGCGAAGTGCTCGGAGGGTTGCGGCTGGACGGTAGCTTTAGCTTGCGCTCTGTAGAAGTTTCTTCCCTGGAGTCACTGCGGGGACTCTCACTTAGGTCTCTCCCCTGCGACAGCTAGTGGTTGGCTGCTTCTGGGTAGGCGCCGGGATGTATTCAATCTGAAAACGTTAGGGACCCCGTCCATGCATGCCTGCTCGTCATCCGGATCAGGTCGCCTTTCGGGTCTCTCCTCTCATCCCCCAGGGGTCACGTTATGAGCAAAAAGGGCTGCTACGGCCTACTTGCGGTGCTCTGTCCCTGTTCCGGGGAACCGTCCGTGGTATGTAACTATACTTTTACCTCTTTATACAGATAAAATTTTACTACACAAAAAATGTAGATCTTGTTAAAGCACACAATTTATGTCAAATAAAATTTGTTGTGGCGTTAGCCGTTTCCAAGATATTTTTTGTTATTGGTTTGAATTTTCAAATTGTTATACTTTTTGTTTAAAGTGGTAAGTCGCTGTTGGTTTATTCTGTGGTCATACAAGGAACATAGAATTTCAAAGCCATCGCTTTTTAAAAACCTGACTATCGCTTTGGCCTACCGTATTCTTCTTATATCTGGAACGAAATGTGTATGAAAATTTATCTTTATCAGCATGTAGTAGATAGAGGAATAAGCTTTTTAGGAATAAATTCTGGAAAAGCGGGAAGGGAAAACCATGTGAATCCAACACATTCAATTTTTTTATTCTCAGAAACTAAGAAAGAAATTTATGTAATAGGAAATTTCTAGAATTTGTTAAAATGTAATAGCTCCACTACCTTAATTTAGAAGTAAAGAATAATTGTTTATGCATAAGCTAGTATTGTGCTGGTGAAATTCTTGCACTATTTTATTTACTCTCTGGTCACTTTGAAGAACCCCTATTGCCAATAAAACCCGACAATCATACGCATTAGCTTGTCTTGAAAAATGAATATTGTGCACCCCTGCGTGTATTGGCGCAGTAGACCCCCTAATGGCCGAATAGAGGGCGCCCTCTCGGCGCCGCGACGCTACACCAGTGCGCGTGGAGTTGGTATAATCCATATACATTATATTTGATATGTCACTTTCCGATTGCTTTCAATTTCTGTGAAGGATAATATTGCAGTGCTATCGTTCAAAACGTTTTATTTGACTATAACTGTGGCGGCGAAAGCTTTTTCAAAATAACCTCTTGTGTTGCATTCACATGACTTTCCCTGCTCGCTCACTTAAAAACTATTCTTGCAATCTACATAAATGGCATTACACATTTCGTTGTAGTTATAAGAAGAATACAGTAGGCTAAAGCGATAGTCAGATTTTAAAGAATATCGCTGTGTGATGACTTTGATATTCCATGCTCTCTGCACGACCACAAGAAAAAGACGAATAATGACGTACCACTTGCAAAGTGTTTGAGTATTTGAAAATTCAACCAATAACAAAGCGAAATGTCGCCGTGGTAACGCGCACGACTTGCATTCGGGTGGTCCCGGAGTCGATTCAAGGTACCGCCCGGTCTGACTCATGGTTTTCTGGATCGACAGGCGAATGCTGGAGTGGTTTCTTTTAGCCCCCGAATTTCCCGTACCTCCACTTCGTTTCATTCATCCTTCACACTGTTAGATCTGTTTCAGGGTTGGAAATGTCGGTGATGGTGTTTCGGTGCGGCGTGACAGGGAAAATGATGCTCTCTTTGGAACTTTCTGTGTCCCTCGGCTTTCGACTTGCTGCCGGGGGTAAACGAACTTCCCCTTCAGAGAGGGCTGTTAGACCCTCTGTGAAAGGCCGGGGTCCCCAGTCTGCCTGCCCGGTCACAATCTGGAAGCTGTAGGCACCCTCTCATTGCTGTGCCTCGCGGTTCCGGCCGCCTGGTGTCTCCTCTCTTCCGAGGGCGCCCCCTTGTGGGACATAGATACAATATCCTCACTGGAGCAGTGCCGAGTCCCCTCCGATCAGCGAAAAGCAAGTAATTACAAAGAATATCTCGGAAATGGTTAATGCCACAAAAAATTGTAGATAGGTTGTGTGCCTTAATGAAATCTACTCTTTTTGCATAGTAAGATTAAATCTATCTCTTGCGGTTTACCTAGTATTCTCAGAAAATTCAAGATTTTATCGGTCAAGCAAATATCTTTAACTGTGGTATTTTAATCAAAATTCTTAAAGCCATTTTTGAGAAAACCAAAAATAACGAAAAGTTTTCCTAGTACAGGGTAGTTTGTGGTGGGTAATTTTCTTGAAAATTTCTTATCGCATCCTTCAAAGAAATCTGAAATTAAATACCAAGGTTGGCATTTAACCGGTTTGATTCTTATTTTGCCTACCATGTACGTACTAAGCAGAGAAGGTAGCTATTGCATTCCACCCCAAAATTCTATACTGAGATTTCACCGTAAATACACGTTTTGAGGCCCCACGAATAAAGAAAAAAATTGAAAAAAGGTCCAGTTGTGTGTGTGTGTGTAACTTTGAACAGCATAACTCAAAAATGAGAAAGCGGATAAATAGCAAACTTTGTACTTAGGTTTAGCAACTTCCAAAGATGCGACGCGAAGATTTTCAAGAAATTCACCCAGTCCAAACTACTCTTTACATGGAACATTTTTCAAAATTTTTGATTTTCTAAAAAAATGGCTCAAACAATTTTGATTAAAATAGCATATATTAAAGATATTTGCATAACAAATAAAATATCTAGCTTGAAGTTTTTGTGAATAGACTGTGAAGTTCTCTTCATTCTGATGGAATTTTATATAATCTTGTATAAGTGGTAAACGTTAAGCGATAAACGAAAACGTACTACACTAAAACTGAGATCTCCTTAAAACACAATTTATTTAAATTTTTTTTGTGGATCGGCCATTTGCAAGATAGCCGTTATTAATGCTTCGAATGTTCAATACTTAGCCATTCTTTTAAAGCCCTGCCGATTTTCAGTTGTTTCTCGCGATGTCATGGAAACAGTATGGAATTTTAAGGCCAGCATATAGCGTCCAGTTGTTAAACATTTGACTGTCGCTGTTCTCTTTGTATCTATAACGAAATAAGTAATGTAGCTGTTTCTGTAAAGGTTTAGCTGGATTAAAATGAAGTAAACAGGAAAATAAAGTTTCTAAGAATAATTTGTATAGGCACTAATAAGTAATAGAGGTAGAGAAAGTTGTGTAAATGTAATGCATCAGTATTTTTAATTTCTCTACTACGTATAGTAAGTAGGGGAAGTATTGTATTCCACCCAAAAATAAGATACCGAGATTTCACCGGAAATATATGTTTTGAGACCCCCTGAATCCAAAAAAAAGCATTTTTGGAAACATGTCCGTGTGTGTGTGTCTGTGTGTGTGCTGTGAACAGCATAACTCAGAAACGAACAGTTGGATAAACACCAAACTTGGTATTTAGGTTCAGTATCTTCCAGAGATGCGACACGAAGGTTTTCAAGAAAATCCCTCCATTCCAACGGTAAACTTTACATGGAACATTTTCAAAAATTTTAATTTTCTCAAAAATGGCTCTAACGATTTTGATTAAAATATCATATGTTTAAGATATTTCCATGACAAATAAAATATATATCTCGAATTTTCTGGGAATGTCTCCAAAAGTATTCTTCATTGTGAACGACTTTTGCATAACTGGTAAGCCATAAGAGATAGACAAAATGTTACTACACAAAAAATGTAGATCGCGTTAAAATGCACAATCATATACATTTGTTTGTTGAGTGAACCATTTTCGAGATATTGCTTGTTATTCTCTTAAATTTTCCAATACTTACACTTTTTCTCAATTGGAAATTCGTTATTCATTCTTTTTGTCCTGGTAATGCAAAGAGAATGGAATACTCCACATAGCAACCAGCTCTTAAAACATTTGACTATCGCTTAAAGCCTAGCAATTCCCTTTGCATTTACAAGAAAATTAGAAATAAGGTTAACATCTCGATATCTCGATTAACATGTTGAATATGGAGAATAATCGTTTCTAAAAATAGTTTGTACAAGCGTAGAGAAAATCATGTGAGTGTAACACATCAGATTTTTTTCCTTTCTACTACATTTTAATCCAAATAAACCTTTACAGAAACAGTTACATTACACATTTCGTTATAGATACAAAGAGAACGGCGATAGTCAAATGTTTAACAACTGGACGCTATATGCTGGCCTTAAAATTCCATACTGTTTCCATGACATCGCGAGAAACAACTGAAGATCGATTGGACTTAAAAAGAATGGCTAAATATAGAACAAATCGAAACTTTAATAACGGAATATCTTGGAAATGGCTCATGCTGCAAAAATATAATAAAAAGGGTTGTTTTAAATAGATTGTGTGTTTTAAGGAGATATACATTTCTTGAATGATACGTTTTCGTTTATCCCTTAACCTTTATCAGTTATAGAAGATTATACAAAAATGCTTCCAATTGAAGAGGACTTCATATGCTATTCCCAGAAAATTCAATATATAAACTTTGTCATGTAAATATCTTACATATGTGGTATTTTAATCAAAATCGTTAGAGCCTTCAGGGGCTCACCTTGATGAGTACGGGAGTGGTGTTCTTGAGGTACCTGAGCCATCCAGTGTCCGGGGGTATAACCAGTCCACCCTGTCTCCTGGGGTCAGAAATAAGGAGACCTGGTCCTCCAGGTTGGGGGTTAAACATGGGGCTCTCAACCCCACTTGTAAAAACCTTGTTAAGAAGGATGGTTTGTTGTTGGCGACTTGGAATGTTCAAACTATGTTATGACCTGGAAAAATGAAAGAAGTGGCAAATAGCTCTGAAGGTATTGGCTGGACAGTAGTGTTGCAAGAAAAACGTTGTAGTGGAAAAGGAAGAATAGATAAACAGGATTACACATTATTGTATTGTGTGAGCCTGGACTACACAAGATAGGATTTATTATCACAAAGGGAATAAAGAAGAACCTAATAGAGTTGGACCCAGTTAATGAAGGATAGTGTAAAATAGACTTAAGGTCCAATTTCGAAACGTGACTATACTTTCTGTGTACGCATCTGTGGAGGAAAGGGCGAGTTGACAGGGAAGAGTTTTCGTGAGAGTTTGGAAGGAGAGAGTGTGGTGAAGGAGTTTCTGGATACGTTGATGTTGTTGGGTGATTTTGGTGCTGGAGTGGCGGGGAGGCAAGTGTTACTTGAACTAGGTGTCGAGGTTGGTGCCTTGCATGGACAGTTTGTGATTGGAATTAATTGGATTGTTAAGGAAGGAAGTTTCTCGTGTGTTATTGTTTTTATAACTGTGTAGAATTGCTCAGGGTTAGTTCTTATTTGCCATATTCTGTGAGATTTCGGTTGCTTAATTTTTGTATTTGTTGATTTCCTGTTTCTATTTTTGTACTCCTGGTGTTTCTCTCTGTGAATGTATTGGTTTTGTACCAGAATGTGATTATGTATATAACCAGAGCTGCTTAACTTGTACTTGTTTTGTTTTTATTGTATTGATGTACTGACTTGAATAAATTTATAGCCAGAGGGTGGCGCTGATGACTGCCACAGGTTTGTACCATAATGTGATTATCTATATAACCAGAGCTGCTTAACTTGTACTTGTTTTTATTGTATTGATGTACTGACTTGAATAAATTTATAGCCAGAGGGTGGCGCTGATGACTGCCACAGTTTTGTACCAGAATGTGATTATCTATATAATCAGAGCTGCTTAACTTGTACTTGTTTTGTTTTTATTGTACTGATAAATTTATAGCCAGAGGATGGCGCTGGTGACCGCCGCAGTTTTGCGCCTCTCAAACCGCTGTTATTACTCAAAAATCTTCCATGTGAAGGGTAGTTTGCGGTAAGCGGATTTTGTTGAAAACCTTTGTGTTGCATCTTTGGAAAGTACGGAACCTAAATACGAAAATTCGGATAAACACCTAAGTTGGTGTTTAATTGCTACAGGAATATTGTTTGGTTTTCTAAAAATAATATTTACTAAAATACCATATGTTAAACATATTTACATGATGCTACTTAATAAAATGTACAATTCTTGTATAATTGGTAAAGTTTGAGCGATAGACAAAAACATACAACACAAGAAATGTAGATCGCTTTAAAACACACAATGAAAGTTATTTCAAATAATATTTTTGTGACATTAGCCATTTCTGACATATCCCTTATTAATGGTTCGAATTGTTCATTTCTTGGTAATTCTAATAAAGTCGTGTCAACATCAGTTGTTTTTCGCGATGTCATGGAAACAGTATGGAATTTTAAGGCCAGCATATAACGTCCAGTTGTTAAACATATGACTATCGCTGTTCTCTTTGTATCTATAACGAAATGTGTAATGTAGCTATTTCTGCAAAGGTTTATCTCGATTAAAATGAAGTAAATAAGAAAACAAACTTTGGTAAGAATAATTTGTGTACCCACAAATATACGTTAGAGGATAGAGAAAGTGATGTGAATGTAACAGCAGATTGTTTTCTTGTGTATATCAGTTTGCAGAGAAATTGCCCACCGTGAAGGCGGCTGCGGTTGTTAGGCTACAATACACGGTTGCGATAAAAGCGAGTGTTTCGTGTGGCGAATGTTTTTGAATCAGATAATGCGCATACACGAGGCGCGTTCTACTGCACCCTCCGTCTGTATGCTGGTGGTGAGTCAGTCGCTCGGTACAGCAGGCGCGGGATGTCGAACACTCTGTCTCTTGCGCAGTGGCACGAGGACATCGCTTTTCGTGAGAAATTCTGTTTGTAGCACCGAATCCATGCAGGACTTGCTTATTCGTGCCAACGTTTCCGAAACCCTACGTGCAGTGTGCGAGCCTTTTTGATATCTTATACAGCTTTGTGGACACTGTCCAGCGATACCCTAGCTTCTGTGATAACAACTGTAGACGACTTTGCCAAACTTTATGAACGTAACCTAACATAGCTTTTGTACCGCTCATAGCTAGAAAGTATTTGTATAAGTGTTTGTGTAGTGAAATTAAAATGGGGTGCAACACCAGCAAGGAGGCCGTGCAACCTGTTGAAGAGTCAGGAACAGAAGAACAGCATCAACCGTCCCACGAGGGTCAACAGGACAAAGTAGGCAATGACGCGACGGAACCCGAAATCGGTGAGTGCATGAACAAAATATATTAAATTGCACTTTTGTATCTAGAAACAAAACAATTACGAAAATACTTTATGGAAATGTTTGTGTAGCTGGCTTGAAAACGAAGAACATAAACTTACTTTATGCTCTCTTTGTTGTCTTTAGGTGTGAATTTTAAAATGTTTCATTCAAGTCAAACACTTGAAAAACTATAATTATTTCAGTTTAAAGGTAACAATAGCTGAAATTTGGATAAATTTATAAAAGAAATGAAAAATTCTTTTTTTTTTTTGTCCAAAGAATACGTTGAGCGTTTGGTTTCACTTATATACTATAGGTTTTACTCTCAGAGCCCTTAGAGCTTCAACACGTGGCGATTCAAATTCCCAGGAGCATATGATCAAATAACCTGTATTTAAATTTAAAGTCTTTTATTCGACTTTGATTTTTTTTTACACATTTGTGGATTAAAAATGTTGCATACAATGTAGTTTGTAACCGCCCTTGTTCAACTTTTCAGCACAAACTGAGAGAGAATGAAGTTAAGAGACTAGCATATGTTGTTTTGCTACACTTTTATACAAAAAAATCTGATGTGGTACATTCATACAACTTTCTCTACCCTCTATCATTTATTAGTCCATAAACAAACTGTATTTACCCAAGCCTATTGTTCTACCTACTTCATTCTAATCCAAATAAACTTTGCAGAAACAGCTGCATTAAACATTTCGTTATAGATACAAAGAGAACAGCGATAGTCAAATGTTTAACAACTGAACGCTATATGCTGGCCTTAAAATTCCATACTGTTTCCATGACATCGCGAGAAACAAATGAATCTTGATAGAAGAGAATCACAAGAAATGAACAATTCGAACTATTAATAGCGGATATCTCAGAAATGACTTATGCCACAAAAAACTTATTTGAGATAAATTGTATGTTTAAGAAGGTCTATATTTTTTTAATAGTGCCTTTTCGTCTATCACTTAACGGTTACCAGCAAAATTCAAATTTCCTTCCAATGAAGAGGCTTTCAAGGGCTATTCCCAGAAAATTCAAGATGTACATTTTATTAGTAATGTAAGTAATTTAAAATATTTTATTTTAATTCATAATCATTAGTCGTGTCTTATAAAATAAAAAAATATAAAATCTTCACTATAAGGCGCGGGGAATTTTCTTGAAAATGTTCATGTCACTCGAAGGTACGGAACCTAAATGCCAAGTTTGGGGATTATCCGACTTTTGGTTTTTGAGCCATGCTCTTCACACACATGGATCTTTTTATAAAAATTTTTTGGATCCAGGTGGCCTCAAAACATGTATTTCCTGTGAAATCTCGGTATCGAATTTTTGGGTGGAATACAATACTTCCGCTACTTACTACACGTAGTAGAGAAAGTAAAAATATATTTAAAGGTTTAACAAGTTTTCCTGAAAGATTTAGAGGAGTGAAGAAAATTCTATACACCAGATTTTGTATGAGTATTTAAATAATTTTTCTTCCTTTCTTTTTTTCTGCACGATTTTTGCAATAGGTAGAACTCCTTATATTAGCACAATAAAAGCAAAATAAATTGTAGTAGGGCAGCATGTGACAAAATTTTGAAAATATTTAGATAAAAACTGCAAGATTTCAACATTTTACCTAAATGTAAGTTAGTATGGCTGCTGTAAGGCTTGGCGTTGTGGTGCCAGTTTGAAACAAAATTTAGTATGTGCAAGTATGGTGTAGTTCTTTTTACTTTCCTTGCTATGTATAGTAAGTAGGGGAAGTATTGCATTGCACCCAAGAATTTGATACCGATACTTCACTGGATGTACATGTTTTGAGGTGCCCTGAATGCAATAAAAACATTTTTGGAAACATGTCTGTGTGTGTATGTGTATGTCTGTCTGTGAGCAACATAATTAAAAAACGAAAAGTTGGATAAATACCAAATTGGTATTTGAGTTCAGTATTTTTCAAGGATGTGACACGAAGATTTTCAAGAATATCCCTCCATTCTAGACCACCCTTTACTTGGAACATTTTTCGAAAGTTTTGATTTTCTAAAAAATGGCTATAACGATTTTGATTAAAATATATGTTTTAAGATATTTTCATGTCCAATGAAATGTACATCTTTAATTTTCTTGAAATGTCCCCAAAAGTCTGAATGACTTTCGCAGAGATAGACAGATGTTTACTACACCAAAAATGTAGATCTCGTTAAAACACACAATTTATATCATACACATTATTTTGTGGAGTGAACCATTTCCGAGATATTCAAGCAAATTTTCCAATACTTATGCTTTTTCTCAAATGAGAATTCGTTATTCTTTTTTTATGTCCTGGACATACAAAGAGAATGGAATGCTCCACATAGTAACCAGCTCGAGAAACATTTGACTATCGCTTAAAGTCTACCATATTCCCCTTACATCTACAAGAAAATTAGCAATAAGATAGTTTCTGCAAATGTTTATCTCGATTAACATGAGTAGATTGAGAATAAGCGTTTGTAAAAATAGTTTGTACAAGAGTAGAGAAAGTCATGTGAGGGCAACACATCAGATTTAAGTTTGTTGTTAATGACTGACTTTTTGTCATCACAGATTGACTCCGTGGAACGTAGAGACAATTTGATTCGCCATAGTGATAAACTTGTTATAGTAAGAACAGAATTTAATCGTCACAAAGGTATGTGCTACAACTATTTGCTCGCTTGGTCCAGCATTAAGCAACGCTCTGGGACTTTGAACACGACATACATTATGAAATATGCGGCATAACTATACACAGGATTTGTATGCATTAAAATATCTAACATATGCATGGGAAGCATAACAGATCACAACTGGTCGCAATGTATAGGATTTTATTGACGTATTTTTGTTTTAAATGAAAAAACTTAGCATGCATTTCTGTTGTTAAAATCTTTAAAATATGCTATGTAATCAAAAATATGCATTATGTATGTACTAAAACAACTATGTTTATATCTTCTGGTATTTGCAATGCACACTCCTGGACAAAAAATGAGTCATACTCAGATTCCATGTGACGATCGGAGGACTTCGTGTACTTTCATAACAGCTGTGTTTACAATGTACATGCAGGAAACGTAGAATGGTTTGTGCTTGTGGGCACAATTGTCGCCTTATAACGGGTTTCTTTGTGGTGACGCTTATAAGCTACTGAAAACATAGCATGGAACTTTCGTTGGCCGAGAGGTTAAGAAGGCATTGCTTGCGCTTATAAGCTCCTCGGTTAAAATATCGCGTTAGTTATTGTTAATTTTATAACTGGATATGTTGGTGTTGTTCACCAATGGCACTGGGGGATTAATTGATCTGCATTATTTTCCCTCTGGCTTCCCAATGTAAAGTCTGTAAGTTATCACTTTTAAGGCCTTTGCATTTGGCGAGATGCTGTTTGTTCAGGATGACATCTTCTTCACAGAGAGTGCACTTGGGTGTAGGTAAGCATCCTGTCTTGTAGAGATGTTCTGCGAGGCAATCGTGGCCAGTTTCCATCCTAAATAAGGCCACTGCAGTCTTCCTTGGCATTTTTTGTATATCAACTCTATCTTTAATATTATTATAATCTTTATCTTTCAATATATCTTCTTCATCAAGTCTCTGCTGTCTTTTGAAATGTTGTTTAACGTTATTTAATTATATATTTATTTTATTTGTCCTACAGTTCTTATTTGTCGTATTGCACCTTTCTTTGCTAATTGATCCTCATGTTCATTGCCCAAAAGTCCAACATGAGCTGGGATCCATTGCAGAGTGACATGATTTCTAGTTTCAAGTGCTTTAATTAGGCTTCTTATTTCTTGTTGTTTTATTATTGTAATTTACTATTCCATCTATGGCTGATTTTGAGTCTGATAAGATGACTATTTTTTGTTTTAGTCTATATAAAATGTTCTGTAATGCTGCTTTTATAGCTGTTAATTCTCCATCATAGTGGTTTGACGTTTCATCTAATGTTAGATACTGTGCAAAATGTTTACAGTATACTCCTGCACCGGCATTATTTTTATTGATGAGGGATCCATCTGTATATATTCGGAGCTATTCTTTTTCTGGGTATCTTTTTAGCTGGATATGTAGAACATAATATTGCATTAATATAATTTTAGTATTTTAAGCTTTAGGCATATCTATGCACACAAAAACACTCGTTTTAAATAACTAAAGAAATAAATGAAAGTAAACTATTGTCTTCTAAAACTAAAACACACAAAGAACAAACAAAATTAATGTAAGACATATGAACCCTCAGCACCTATAACTGCCCTCATTTTCAGGTTATAGATGAAATTAAATCCCTGTAATAACATGTGTAACGTTCTTTCAAAGCCGATTCAGTGATAGTCGATGCAAGAAAGTCACAACTAAGAAAAAATTATTTGCCGGGCCCATTATAGAATGCATTAGAAGTAAGACACTCCCTCAGAGTAATAATTATTTAGTACTACAACTTAAAGGAATCAAAGGCTTTAAAGAAGCTTTAAATAAGAACAAGAATCCGTACAGCCTCAAAGGTACTGAATATATTAACTCAGAAATATAATATAATTAAAGCACGTTGCATTTAACTCTGACCTTCTCACACATATTTGCCATTACGAAACAAAATTTAACACGCCAAATATATATAATGGAAACTCGCTTCCATGAAATACTATGCGCCGCTCCACACTGTATAAGAATTTTGAGATTTACTTACGCCCGAAGATACATGTTATACAAATTTAGAATAAGCCAAAAGGTGTGTAGACGGCCGCTCCCAGGCACGACGCTCACTCCAAGTCCTTCTTCGATGTTAGTCGAGAACAAAGTGATACACTGTCTTTTTCCCTCTTCAGGCATCGCTCGGGGTACACGCTGGGCTGGTCAGGTGATGACGTTGAACCAGCATTAGCGCAGCCTGGCGAGCGCTGTGGAACTTTGTATAGCCGACTCCAAGTGTAAGGCAGGCTGTCGGCATAAGAAGCAGGGGCCAGGATTGTATCTTATAACTGCGGATACAAGAAGAGCTGCGGCCATCTCTGCGAAAGTGTCCCTCGTAGAAAGAGCCAGAATCGGCTCACATGGACGAGAAGCTACAACACCCCAGGCTTCTTGAATTTGTGGCCAGAAGCCTGTAGAACTTCAACAATTCCATAAGGATATCTCATCCTCACAGAGGGAATCAAAGTATTCTCAAGTATTACCGTGTATTGCGCACTATTCAGTGTATGGTCCAGCTGCCACATCACACCTAGACAGTCCCTTGATATCCAACAACATACAGATATGCGACCACGATGAAATTGTGAAGTCATGCATTTTGTATCACAATAACTGTTATATTATGAAGTTAATCAAAGTCTATATATGAAATGCAGTATATCGGAAATACTAGTCACTATATGTTGATTAAACATTAACAGAAGAAAAGAAGAAAAGGTTTGCTACATGCGAGAAGAGAACGTGCGGTCTTACCCACAGAAGTACCGTACACTTTGCCACAGCGCTACAGAGAAGACACATGGAAGGTAGCATGTTTGCCGTACAACTTGCTGCAGCGGCTACACAACTGTGTTGCGTATGGTGTAAACAAGGCGCGGAGCCGTGTAGGGCTTAGAAAAATTTGATGTTCAAGACATGACTGATTTTTTTTGTCCACGGGTGTACGCTGTCGTGCATAAAAATTGGCTCATTCCCCTAGATGACATAGTGCTTTTCTCTCCGTAAGGTTTCCGCCTTCAGGTTAACCAACTTTTGACTCCACCCAGCCGCTACCAGCTCTCTATGTGACTGGTCTGAAAAACAATGCAGGTACATACAAATTAACGAATGAGCGATGTTTATAATCTATATGGAATGACGGGAGCTTCGAATACCACCCCTCTGAAAGGTTTACTTTTACGATTGCTAAGGGGAGTCGTCAAGATAACGTTAAGTTAGCTATGTTAATGACCCGTTATCTCAGAATCCACTTGACTTTAAATTTGATATTTTCACATGATGTTTATTCTTTTTTCTGAGTAGACTTACTCATTTTGATGATAGAATTAAAAAAAAATTATTTTGTAGGGCGGCGCCGTGGCCGAGTGGTTAGACCGCTCGTGTCTCATCGAGCGTCTGGGCGGGTTTTCTCCGGCTCTCCGGTTTCGCCCGCCATTCATTCCACCAACTGCTCCATCATCACCTTACCTTTCATCCATTTCACCATCATTTCGTTTCATCTACTTCCTTCCTGCCATACCAGGCATCGGACTGATCACCCATCCTGGATATTCTGTCTAATCCATGAGTGTCTGCTCCTCGACGGGCCTCTGACCTCAGGCACCCGCCTGTAAGTCCTGGGGGGTGTAATTCCTATATACGAGGAGGTTAAACAGAGAAAGAAGTAGATTCATTTTGTAAACCTCTAAAACTTTCAATAAAATTTCGGGCATTTTATATTTTTTAAGAAATAAACTATTTGTAAAACTTCAACTAACGTAATTCTGCATGATAATGCGATTATGTTTACTACGTGGTAATATTTTTATACACGTACACCCTGTAGTTACAGAGAAAACGGGTCATTTATGTTAGAAAATATTTTGAGTAACTTCACATTGAAAGTAAGAACGCCCATAAAATTATTCTAATCATAATATTCTTTAAAATAATTTGTAATAATAAACATTTGAATATTTTAATGAACCAAACAGCAAATTAAGCAGAATTAAACATATTTTCAGGAAAAGCAAAAGCAACTTTTTTTTTTGCACAATGAAACGCTAGATCAATACGTCATAATTCGGCTTTCTAGAACAGTGGTTCTCAACCTTTTTAGGCCTGCGCCCCCTTTGCGTTCTTAAATTAATTCACATCCCCCTAATGAATTACTGTTTTATAAAAGTTCTACTTTGCTATTGGGGTTAATGACTCAAAGAATATTTTATAATTGTATTATTACTGATATCAAATATTTATTTATTAAATACATACAATCCCAAACAGGATAAACTCATAAACATGGTTGGAACATAATATGAGTGTTAATTGATAAATAATATTAAGTATTTCAAAGTAATAATCAAAATGTAATAGCTTTATAAAGAAAGACATAAATAATAAAATAAGAAAATAAAACGAATTAAAGATAACCAATAATAAAGATAGACACAAAAAGCAATGCAATGTAAATGGAAGATGATAAGCATTTAAATTTAAAACTATTTAATAGGACACTAATACTTGTTTTATTGATAGAATTTCAATTAATTAATAGTGTTTATACACTCGATTTTGCACTCACGGTGATAAACATTTCAAACTACATCATTTGATTTTATTTTGTAAGAATACAATTAATGACTAATGAGAGGTCTGGTACTGTTTGTGTTTCGCAAGTTTTTGAATGTTTGGGTTTGGTTCCAACTGTGTCAGATGACATGCAGCCGTTCTCAGTAGTTTGATGTAAGCCAGCATAGAAAACCGATTCACATAGATATGTTGATGGAAACTGCAGGAACAACTTTGCAGCAACAGTCAAGTTTGGAAGCTCCGCTTTTGTTTGTTGGAATCACATTTCAAGTCCTGAAGGGAATCAGGAAGCAAGTCCAGTTCTATTTTGAAAGGATCTCCTGTTAACTGAAATTGATTTAGCCAGATGCAGCTATCTCAAGAAATATATGGAAAGTAGCGTCAAATGTTTTGTTTTCAAGGATTACAAATACTCTGAAATAAAGTTAATTTCACTTTTCAGATTTAATGCAGGATTTTGTGAGTCATCAGAAAGCTCGTTAACACGTGGGAAGAACGTAAATTTGGGTTCTGAACTCTGAAGGCGAAGTTACCATAAATACATTTTTTTTAGGAAATCTTTGCATCATAAGCCTTCAAAATATTTTCTATCTTTACAGTTTCAAATTCAAAAGGTTGAACGATTCAAAGAAGTCCGATAAATACGTTTATGATGTGTAAATTACACTTACAGATTGTCTTATTACTTTCTCTACCACGTACATAGTAGGTAGAGACAGTGTTGCATTCCAGCCAATTCGATACTGGTATTTCGCCGGAAATGCATGTTTTGAGACCCCCGAATCCAAAAAGAGAAGTTTTAGAAAAAGGTCCGTGTGTGCGCCCGTGAACAGCATAACTCAAAAACGAACAGTCCGATAAATACCAAAGTTGGTATTTACTTCAGAATTCTCCAAAGATGCGGCACAAAGATTTTCAAGAAAGTCCCTCCACCCTCAAACTACCCTTTGGAGCATTTTTCGAAAATTTTATTTTTCTCAAAAGTTCCTCTAACAGTTTTGATTAAAATACAACATGTTTAAAGTATTTTCATGGCAAATGAAATGTATATCTTGAATTTTTTGGAAATGTCCCCCAAAGTCTTTTCATTGTGAATGACTTCTGCATAAATGATAAACCGCAACACATAGACAAAAGTTTACTACACAAAATGTAGATCTCGTTAAAACACACAATTTATGTATAAACGTTCTTTTTGCGTAGTGAACTATTCCCGATATATTCCTTGTTATTTATTTGAACTTTCCAGTACTTATACTTTTTCTCAAATGGGATTTCGTTACTCGTTTTTTTAGTCTTGGACATATAAAAAGAATTGAATGCTCCACATAGCAACCAGCTCTTAAAACATTTGACTATCGCTTAAATACTACCATATTCCCCTTGCATCTACAAGAAAATTAGCAATAAGATTAACATCTCGATATCTCGATTAACATGAAGCATATGGAGAATAAGATTTGTAAAAATAGTTTGTATAAGAGTAGAAAAAGTCATGTGAGTGCAACGCATGAGTTATTATTTTAACTCGTCAAAAATATTTCAAATTCTGATTTTAGATTAAAAAGTAAACGTTACATTTTGAGACCCATCGAGCTTCAGTGTGGCACATAGGAGTTTGTTGGTCGCTACCAAACTGTTGACATACAAGCTCAAAAAGCCTAGTATTCACAGCACTAGGTTTGAAACAGTTCACTACTTCGATTATTAACTACAAAATAGTTTAAGTGTTTCAGGCAAAATATTACAAGTTAAACCATGTCAGTGTATGATACAACGAGAACCAATGCTGTTAGGGTTGTGCTTTTGTCTTCTTTTTTAATTGAACAAGCTTGGATGACATCACTACATATTCCAACAATGTTCTCCCAAGGAAGATTGTTTGCTGACAAAAAGCTACATACAGCAGAAAAAAATCTATGTGTTACACTCACATGACTTTCTCTACTCTTGTATAAACCATTCTTACAAACGCTTATTCTCCATATACTTCATGTTAATCCAGATATTAATCTTATTGCTAATTTTCTTGTGGGTGCAAGGGGAATTGCTAGGCTTTAAGCGATAGTCAAATATTTTAAGAGCTGGTTGGTATGTCGAGTATTCCATTCTCTTTGTATTACCAGGACAAAAAAACTGAATAACGAATTTGAGAAAAAGTATAAGTACTGTCAAATTTAAGGGAATAACAAGCAATGTCTAGAAAATGATTCACTCAACAAAAAAATGTATATAACATAAATTGTGTATTTTAACGCGATCTACATTTTTTGTGCAGTAAAATTTTGTCTATCTCTTATGGTTTACCAATTATGCAAAAGTCGTTCACGATGAAGAATACGTTTGGAGACATTCCCAGAAAATTCGAGATATACATTTCATTTCTCATGAAAATATCTTACACGTATGATATTTTAATCAAAATCGTTAGAGCCATTTTTGAAAAATTAAACTTTTTGATAAATGCTCCATGTAAAGGGTAATCTGGGGTGGAGGGATTTTCTTGAAAACCTTCGGGTCGCATCTCTAGAAGATACTGAACCTAAATACCAAGTTTGGTGTTTATCCGACTGTTCGTTTCTGAGTTATACTGTTCACAAACACACAGATATACAGACACACACACGGACATGTTTCCAAAAATGCTTTTTTTTGGATTCAGGGGCTCTCAAAACATATATTTCCGGTGAAATTTCGGTATCGAATTTTTGGGTGGAATACAATACTTCCCCTACTTACTATACGTAGTAGAGAAAGTAAAAATCATCCTCAGATTTTGTGCTTTACTGCAGAGATTGGAAAACTAATTTTTCCTGTATGAAGCGTTTTCCATCAATATTTCTACAAACATCTGATATGATACGTTCACATGACTTTCACTAACCTTTATCTTTATTAATGGGTATAAAAACTATTCTTACTATAGCTTATTTTTCTATTCACTACATTTTAATACAAATAAACCTTTGCAAAAATAGTTGCAGTACACATTTCGTTATAGATACAAAGAGAACAGCGATAGTCAAATGTTTAACAACTGGACGCTACATACTGGCCTTAAAATTCCATATTGTTTCCATGACATCACGAGAAACTAAATATTTATGGTTGTACTTTAAACAAATGATAAGTACTGAACATTTCGAACACTTAGTAGCGATATAAGAGGGCAGTTCCAGAAGTACGCGACCTGATAGTGGTGGTTGTTTCAAACAAATGACTGTGGTAGAAAGTACCAACCTTATAAAGCTTAAGTCTGAAGTTTGTTAATGCTACGTCGTTTAGTAATTGTTTGACAGCCACCAATAGTGAACGCTCTCAGCAAATTTGTGAACGTGGATAAACCTGGTCATCGTTATGTGATACAATACTTTCATTTGAAAGGTCTTAGTCCAACTAATATTAAAGCTGAGCTAGATTCTACTCTGAGGGAGTCTGCTCCTTCGTTTACAACAGTAAAATATTGGGTGGCGGAGTTTAAGCGAGGCCGTACGGGCTGTCAAAACAAACATCGCAGTGTCGACCAAATGAGATGACCACGACAGAAATTGCGAAGAAAATCCACAAAATGGGCCTCCGAGTGAAAGTGCAGGAGCTAGCAGACATCGTAGATTTCAAAATGTGCTGTACATCTCATACTAACTGATAATTTAGACATGAGAAAGCTGTGCGCAAGATGGGTGCCGTGTTTACTCACAATGGAACAAAAGCAGCGTCGCGAGGATGCTTTAGTCGAGTGTTTGGCGATGTTTCGCTGCAATAAAGCGGAGTTCTATGCGTCGATTCATAACCATGGATGAAGCATGGATCCATCACTTCACACCTGAGACGAAGGAACAGTCAAAACAGTGGATTGAAACGGGAAAATCGGCTCCAAAGAAGAAGAAGACAGCTCTATCTGCAGGCAGGTCATGGTGTCATTTTTTGGGATGTGCGTGGAATACTTTTCATTGATTATCTTCAAAAATGAAAAGCAACCAATGGCGAGTATTATGCAAACCTATTGCAGCATTTGAATGATGAGATCAAGCAATATTGGCCGGATTTAGTGCAAAAGAAACTTTTGTTTCAACAAGACAATGCACCAGTCCACACATCCATTATCGCCATGGCCAAAATCAATGAGTTCAAGTTCGAATTGCTTTCTCATGATTCGCCAGACTTAGCCCCCTCTGATTATTTTCTGTTTCCAAAGTTGAAGAAATAGCTTGGTGGTAAAATATTTGCCAAAAATGAAGAGGTGGAGTCTGCAGTTAATGGCTCTTTTGCAGAACTCGACGGTTCTCACTATAAACAGGGTATCGAAGCGATTAAACATCGCTGGGAAAAGTGTATCGAGCTGAAAGGAGACTATGTAGAGAAATAAAAATGTTTTTCCCCAATTTTTTGTGTTTTCTTTGTTAGGTTGGATACTTCTGGGACAGCCATTATACGAGCGGCTGATCAATAAAGACTGAGACTGATTTTTTTCTGTAGTTTCTTTTATAGTTTTATGTTTCTACCACAAATACTTGAAAAGAGCAGGGTTTCATGTATAATGTCCATAAGCAACAGCAATCTCGTAACGGTAGGTTGGTAGTAATGCTGTATATTGTTGACCCTACTTGAATTTCGCATACCACAAAATGGAGGTGACACGAGAGGAGCAATACAGCGCAATAAAATTTTATTTTCGTTTAAATCATACAGCCTTGAAACTTTCGAAAAGCTGAAGCAAGGATACGGTGAAGATGCACTACCTCGTGCAACGGTGTTTAGGTGGTTTAAGGACTTCAAAGAAGGGCGAGTCCTCTGTGCTAAGCAAGGTGGGCCTGGTGTTTTGGAATGGAATGATTTACCAGCATACAGTTCCCCCCTCACACTACTGTTACAGCAGCTACTACACGTCAATATTGGCTACATTGAGGAAGCACATTACAAGGAAACGTCCAGAACATCATCGGAATGGGTGGCGACTTCATCACGACAACGCGCGGCCTCACGTCGCAAATCAAGTCCAGGAATGTTTGGCTAAATTCAACATTACCTGTGTGCCGCATCCGCCTTAAAGCCCCGGTCTTACCCCCTGTGATTTCTTTTTATTCCAATTACTAAAGGCAAAGCTCCGGGACAAGTGAGGTGATTCTCAAAGACCAGACAAAGAATGGCCTGCACCATGTGTTCGAGGACTGGCAGAGACGCTATAAAAGGTGAATTCAGTTAGGAGGGGACTACTTTGAAAAAGATCATGTCAACATTGAATGGAGTAAGAAATATCTGTGAAAAAAAATCACTCTCAGTGTTTATTGATCAGCCCTCGTATTAGAAACGGCTTATGCCACAAAAACTTATTTGAAGTACATTGTGTGCTTTAAAGAGATCTACATGTTTTGTGTGGTACGTTTTTGTTTGTACCTTAACGTTTGCCAGTTATACAAGATTATACAACATTCCTTCCGAATCAAGAGAACTTCATGTGCTATTTCCGGAAAATTCAAAATGTACATTTTATTGTTCTTGAAAATATCTTTCATAATATGGTATTTTAATCAAAATCGTTAGAGCCAGTTTCTAGAAAATCAAATTTTTCGGAAAAGTTCTACATAAAGGATAGTTGCCTTGGGGGGATTTCCTTGAAAATCTTCATGTCCTTGGAAGATACTAAACTTAAATACCAAGTTTGGTATTTATCCGACTTTACGTTTTTGAATTATGCCATCAGGGACACACACACACACAGATGGATCTTTTTCCAATTTTTTTTGGATTCAGGGGGCCACAAAACATGTATTTCCGGTGAAACCTTCGTATCGAATTTTTAGATGGAATGCAATATTTTCCTCTACCTACTAGTTACGTGGTAGAGAAGGTAATAAAACAGCAACTGAGAGTGCTTTGAAATGTCGGTTGCCTCATTACCTGCAGAGAAGAGAACTGAGACTTCTTTAATTTTTCTATCAACTTTTTACTTTCTCTACTACGTATAGTAAGTAGGGGAAGTATTGTATTCCACCCAAAAATTCGATACCGAGATTTCACTGGAAATACACGTTTTGATACCCCCTGAATCCAAAAAAAGCATTTTGGAAACATGTCCGTGTGTGTGTGTGTCTGTGTGTGTGTGTGTGTGTGTGTGTGTGTGTCTGTCTGTCTGTGAACAGCATAACTCAGAAACGAACAGTCGGATAAACACCAAACTTGGTATTTAGGTTCAGTATCTTCCAGAGATGTGACACGAAGGTTTTCAAGAAAATCCCACACCCCAGATTACTCTTTACATGGAAAATGTTTCGAAAATTTTAATTTTCTCAAAAATGGCTCTAATGATTTTGATTAAAATATCATATGTTTAAGAAATTTCTTGACAAATAAAATGTATATCTTGAATTTTCTGGGAATGTCTCCAAAAGTATTCTTCATTGTGAACGACCATAAGAGATAGACAAACTTTTACTACACAAAAAATGTAGATCGCGTTAAAATACACAATTTATGTCATATACATTTCTTTTGTTGAGGGAACCATTTTCGAGATATTGCTTGTTATTCCCTTAAATTTTTCAATACTTATTTTCTCAAATGGGAATTCATTATCCATTTTTTTTGTCTTGGATATGCAAAGAGTATTAATCTGTGGGAAAGGGGATGGTGCTGCACCTAGCAACCAGCTATTAAGAGATATGTATGTGCTTAAAGGCTACTGTATTCCCAAATTGCCCTTGTAAATATATATTCCCCTTACATCAACAAGAAAATTAGCAATAAGATAGACTCTGCAAATGTTTATCTCGATTAACATGAAGTAGATGGAGAATAAGCGTTTGTATAAATAGTTTGTACAAGAGTAGAGAAAGTCATGTGAGTGTAACACATCAGCTTTTTATTTTAATCTTGCGCCATTACATCAATTCTACGTTTTACTAAGCAATTTGAGAGCCGTAGTTTTGCAATATTTTTGCACCTTTCCTCTGCAAGTAAAGTACTGCATCAATTAGTAAACATGGTTTTATAATGACTCGCCAATGGTATGTGATTTCTTGTCTTTTGCTATAAGCAAAGCGAGCCTGTAAGACGCTTCAATGACCTTTTCGTTCTCCACTTGAAAACTTGCAGTTAAATCAAGTTTCATTCGTTTCAGTGAATTTTTCTACCCATCAGAAAAACTGGCGTGGGTTGTCTTTCAAGCCGGGATGATTTGTAGTCAAATGGCGTTCTGAACGTCCTGGTCTAAATGCATCAATACTCAGAACATTGTGACATCATATTTTTTTAATGTACGTAAAGCCGAATCTTATAGACCCATCACTGTTCTGTACTAAAAGGTAGCCACCAGCAGGTAGTAAAATTACCCTAGCCATGGTTGAGGCAGTATTTTATATCACAACACTGTGAATGCCAGAGTGATTGTAGTGTAAATTAACATTATTGTATGACAATGATCTTAGATGTTTGTTAACCATAAGCATTGTTAGGAAATACGTTTACACGGCCTCGCTGAAACTGACAATAGAAGTGGGTAACAATGAACCGATGGGGTGAGTTATTTATCACTAAGAAGAGACAAACAAATGACGTCAGGGTAGCGTGTCTTTCTTTAGAAATGGAGGGAATATCTTCCCTTGGGCATATGTGTTAGTAATTGTGATTGGCTGACAAATCAGACGCTCACGTTGGCGCGATTTGGTAACCAATAGTAGCTTTATTATAATTTTTAGGCATTTCGAGGTGAAGGAGTATACATTCTCGAGCTATAAGCATGTTTCACGCAGTTCTAAAGAATCATTCGCGAGGTACACGTCATGCAGTTCTATGGAATCATTCACGAGGTACACGTCGCGCAGTCTTGAAGAATCTATCGTGAAGTGCACATCCTGGAAGAATCTCTCGCGTCGTAAAGTTAGTTACAAAATGTGAAGTACGCGGCAACTAATACGACAGTAATTACATTCGGAAATATAATAGTTTCAGTCAGGCGTGTATAAAGATTAAAGATGTGAACTATTAATTAAGTGTGACGGCAATAAAAGTGTGAAAATAAATTCTTTTATCAATGTTATCTTTTAGTAAGAACTCCTTTACGTTTACACGCCCTGCTCAGAGATATTTGCTCGACTGAGTAATAATAGCTAGCCGGAGGACAAAGCACCCAAATCTTAAAATAATAAAACAATAACAGGCGCCCAGCAAATAAGATAACACAAACAGATTACCGCGACATGGTACAAGTTTACACTTCTTGTATGCTTCCAGCAGAGATGCAGAGGGATCTAGCGCTAACGGGTAAACTACTTGGGTAAGAGGGCAGTGTCTAAATGAGGTTAAATCTAGGGGTGACGAAGATAATTATTTTCAGTGGATTCTTTTATGAGGGAATTATACTTGTCACAACTTTTTACTATTTAGCAAATTTATGTGGGTATATTTTTCATTGCTCACCACGCCTCACCTGAAATCTTCAACGCCTCCTCAGGGGAGCACGCCCCCAGGTTGAGAACCCTTGTTCTAGAGGAAGGGGTGAAGAATTATTTGCATGTGTAGTTAAACTGTATGGCAGCTACGATATCTACGTATATGAGAGCCTTCCTAAACCACATGGAGACGAAAGTTAAGTTTTTGCTACTACTAAACGGTAGTGTAGCATGAAAATATAAGTTTTACGTTGTAATGTTACCCTTAGACAGTTCCGCCATACTTCGGGGGAGATAAAGTACCCTGGCAATCCAGAGACTAGAATTATGCAAAAACAGAGGTGGTCACGCTCTTAGGGGTTGGGGCTACGTTTTGTCTGTACCAAAATAAACAGCTCCGTTCCATCATGGACGCCAGTATACATTCTTCTGAAAGGGGATATACCACACGCATATATGTACATATAGACGTGTAAATTAATACCAAACAAGAATTGTATATAGTAATGTAAATCAGGAAGAAAGATGTTAGAATGTTTAGCAGCAAGAGATGTACAAAGCAGATTGTAACTTAGATAAGTAAGGACGGGCGAGCTAGGTAATTCCAGGTAAAAAGTAATTCTAGGTAGAGTCCACCAACTTTCACCAAGCTAATGAGCAAGAAACTTGAAGGAATAAGGAGAAATAGAAAGAGACAGATATAGAAAGAAGAGAGACAGACATTGAGTTTGCTTCCGGACGCGTCACTGGGACGCGTGTGCGAAAAATTTTAGAGCAGAATATTTTCATACATAATAAGGTAACGCGCTCTGACGACCAATTAGAAATGTCGTTACATGTTAAGGCGCGAAGGTGAGCGTCACTAGGTTTGGGTATAAAAGTGGGAAGCAGACCCCAGATTTTCACTCTCTTATAGAATCTCGCCGACACTCAGTGATACTTTCTGGACGACAGACGCACGTGTGTGCATATAGGTGGGGAAGCGTGTGCAGATAGCTTAGACTCCTAATTTATTATTATGGTGGGAATTGTTATAGATTGGAAAAACTAGCTGTCCATGAGTATTTTATTGATAATTAACCACATTTTAAGGGAAATGAAGTGTATTTTAATGTGCCTCGCCCAGAGGTAATTTATTAGGAATGGAGAAATCATCAGCCGCTGAGCAGAGGTAGCCGGAGACCAGGACACTGCAGTAGAGGGCATCAACCCAGAGGACCAACTGTTTTCCGCTACACTTCCTAAACATCATTCCGGTTGTTGTAATTTGATTTGCCGTACACAATGTTCATTTTCTCCAAATGCTCAGATGCAAGTTTGAAGTTTATCGGTTAACACACGTTTGTGTGCTGAGAAGGGTCTCTCCAAATCTGCATATGTTATTGGGCAACATTTGAAAGTACTTACTAACTCTGGGGAAGTTTCTTCAGCAAGCAGTACTGTGATTTCAAGTTGAAGATATTTATACACACTACGTAAAACTTTAATGCCAGGATTTCTCTCTAAAGTACTGTACATGATGATGATGATGGTGATGATGATGATGATGATGATGATGTGGGGTTTAAGGGCGCTCAACTAATAAGGTTATTAGCGCCCTTACTATGTGTAAAATAGGAACGGTAAAAGCTAAAAAATTAAAAATCCACACTCAAACAGCTTGGTCATAAACACTGAAAAACACAAGTACTGTACACTTTACCACTTAATTTTGTGCAGACTTTAAAGGAACACTCTAAAGTTTACTCTGAACCTCCATAGTAAGGACATAACATACATGCCCGATGTCTACTAATAACAAACCCTCAACAAGAACAACGCCCTCTTTTTACTTTCTCTACTACGTATAGTAGGTAGGGGAAGTATTGTATTCCAGCCAAAAATTCGATACCGAGATTTCACAGGAAATACATGTTTTGAGACCCCCTGAATTCAAAAAAAGCATTTTTGGAAACATGTCCGTGTGTGTGTCTGCGTGTCTGTCTGTGAACAGCATAACTCAGAAACGAACAGTCGGATAAACACCAAACTTGGTATTTAGGTTCCGTATCTTCCAGAGATGCGACACGAAGGTTTTCAAGAAAATCCCCCACCCCAGACTACCCTTTACATGGACAATTTTTCGAAAAGTTTAATTTTCTCAAAAATGCCACTAACGATTTTGATTAAAATATCGCATGTTTAAGATATTTTCATGACAAATGAAATGTATATCTCGAATTTTCTGGGAATGTCTCCAAAAGTGTTCTTCATTGTGAACGACTTTTGGTAAACTGGTAAACCATAAGAGATAGACAAACTTTTACTACACAAAAAATGTAGATCGCTTTAAAATACACAATTTATGTCATATACTTTTTTTTGTTGAGTGAACCATTTTCGAGATATTGGTTGTTATTCTCTTAAATTTTCCAATACATATACTTTTTCTCAATTGGAAATTGTTATTCATTTTTTTATGTCCGGACATACAAAGAGAATGGAATGCTCCACATAGCAACCAGCTCTTAAATATTTCGCTATTACTTAAAGCCTACCATATTCCCCTTGCATCTGCAAGAAAATTAGCAATAAGATTAACATCTCGATTAACATGAAGTAGATGGAGAATAAGCGTTTGTAAAAATAGTTTGTACAAGAGTAGAGAAAGTCATGTGAATGTAATACATCAGATTTTTTTAGACAGCATGTCCTAAAAGTGCACGCAGTGCACACGAGCTAACAACTTCATAACGGCCAACTTTTGTTTCAAGTCCAATCACACGGCAATTACCCTTTGTATTTGCACATGTTTAATAACTCGATTTGGTTTGATTAGGTTTTACTTCTCATTATGTCTTTTTACATGATTCATTTCTCTGACGCTTGCATTATCTGCTCACAATACTGCAATTTATCGCAATTCGTTGTGGAGTTAACCTATACGTTATATTGACAGCCTTCTGCTTTCTTTGATATATAGTGTTACTCTTTTATCTAGCCTAACCTACATAAAGATTCAACAGCAGAAATTTTAAATTCAGAAGAAACTGAAGTGGAAGTGAAATTACACTAGAACTACTTAACCAATAAATAGAGAAAGCAATATAATATAGCATTTAATTGCTTCATTGCCTGATGTAAGGTAAAACACGCTGAAAATAATTTCACTGAAAATGACTGCTAACATCTGACAACCGAGCGGGATGGCTCAGGCGGTAAAATCTGTGGCCCCCATTCGGGAGGTCCCTGGTTCAAATCCAGTGGGTCGACCAATCTGTCTGAGGTTTCTTCGTGGTTTTCCTCAGTCGCCAAGGTAAATACCGGATTGGATATTTAATACCACGTCCCAAAGTTTCACCTTAAGTCTAAAACAATATTAAAATGAAAAATAAGTGATAATGGCGAATCCTATGCCATCTATCTACAGACAGTGTAAGCAGTTAGACTGGGCGGCACCTTAATGCCATCTGCACGGCATGAAGCAGGGGTTACAGGGATGAGACCTAGAAGGCTATCTGTTCATCACATATCGTTCTAAGAGCTATCCACCAACAAATCCGTCGCGATATGACCAACGAGTTAAAGCGATGTAAAATAAAATAGAATAATAAAAACAACCATATGACATCTAGCTTTTTACTTTCTCTACTACATATAGTAAATAGGGGAGCTATTGCACCCCGCCCAAAAATTCGATAACAAGATTTCACTGGAAATACATGTTTTGAGGTGCCCTACAACCAAATAAAACATTTATGGAAACATGTTCGCGCGCGCATGTGTGTGTCTGTTTCTGTCTTCAGTCTGTGCACAACATAACATAAAAACGAAACGTCGGCTAAATACCAAACTTGGTATTTGAGTTTAGTATCGTCCAAAGATGCGACACGAAGATTTTCAAGAAACCCTCACCCTAGACTACCTTTACAGGAACATTTTTGGAAAATTTTGATTCTCTTAAAATGGCTTTAACGACTTTGTTTAAAATATCATATGTTTAATGGAAAATTAAATGTATATGTTGAATTTTCTGGGAATGTCCCCAAAAGCCATCCTCATTCTGAATGACTTTCGCATAACTGGTAAAGTGTAAGAGATAGATAACGTTTTACTACACAAAAACTGTAGATCTCGTTAAAACACACAGTTTACGTCAAATACATTTTTGTGTCGAGTGAACCATTTCCGAGACATCCCTTGTTATTTGTTTGAATTTTGCAAACTTATACTTATTCTCAAACGGGAATTCGTTGTTCGTTTTTTATGTCCTGGTAATACAACAGAATGGAATACTCCACATAGCAACCACCTCTTAAAATATTTGACTATCGCTTAAAGCCTAGTAATTCCCCTTGCATCTACAAGAAAATTAGCAATAAGATTAACATCTCAATTAACATGAAGCATATGGAGAATAACAGTTTGTAAATATACTTTTACAAGAGTAGAGAAAGTCATGTGAGTGCAACACATCAAATGTTTTACGTAATTTCTCTTGTTTCAAGTAGCAGGTTTTAAACGTGATCTCTCTTAGTTTCAGGAATCAGTATAATATTATTGATATTTCACTTATTTCTTAGCCTTGTCTAAAACATACTATATGCCACACGTGTTAAAAGTGGTTTAATTTTGCTCGTAGGTTGCGAACCAAAATCCCACGTTTACTCCTTGTATTACCTGCTATTTTATTTATTATGTGAGCAAGCAAAAAAAAAAAAAATATTGCATGGATTCGAAACATTGTTGCATCATAGTTACTCGCATGTTTTATATCGTTGAGACAATGCCTATTAAAATTATTATTATAGCTGCATCTTTTATACACAAATATATTTGAACTTGTTTCTTCTTGCTGATTTAAACTTAGAGATGGACTAAGGCTAGAATTGTCTCTTTAATTTGATATGTGTTTTATTATTATAGGCACATTATTTATATCTTAAATATGTTTCTAAAAAGGTAATGTATCTGCCATTTTGTAGTCTGAATTCTGCATCGCTTCAAAGAAAAGAATCTGATGTGTTACACTCACATGATTTTCTCTACTCTTGTACAAACAATTTTTACAAACCTTATTCTCCATATGCTTCATGTTAATCGAGATATTAATCTTATTGCTAATTTTCTTGTAAATGCAAGGGAAATATGGTAAGCTTTAAGTGATAGTCAAATCTTTTAAGAGCTGTGTGCTATGTGGAGTATTCCATTCTCTTTGCATGTCCAGGACAAAAAATGAATAACGAATTTGAGAAAAAGTATAAGTATTGGAAAATTTAACGGAATAACAAGCAATATCTCGAAAATGGTTCACTCAACAACAAAAAATGTAAATGACATAAATTGTGTATTTTAACGCGATCTACATTTTTTGTGTAGTAAAAGTTTGTCTATCTCTTATGGTTTACCACTTATGCAAGAGTCGTTCACAATGAAGACATTCCCAAAAAATTCGAGATATACATTCATTTATCATGAAAATACCTTAAACATATGATATTTTAATCAAAATTGTTAGAGCCATTTTTGAGAAAATTAAAACTTTCGAAAAATGTTCCATGTAAAGGGTATCTGGGGTAGGGGGATTTTCTTGAAAACCTTCGTGTCGCATCTCTGGAAGATACTGAACCTAAATACCAAGTTTGGTGTTTATCCGACTGTTCGTTTCTGAGTTATGCTGTTCACAGACACACAGACAGACACACACACAGACACACACGGACATGTTTCCAAAAATGCTTTTTTTTTATTCACGGGGTCTCAAAACATGTATTTGCTTTGAAATCTCGGTATCGAATTTTTGGGTGGAATACAATACGTCCCCTACTTACTATACGTAGTAGAGAAAGTAAAAAAGGTCCTAACTCTTATACTCTTTGGAGTACAGAGACGCATTTAGCTCATCGTTTATGAAAGGTTTTGCTCTACAGATATTGCAGCTTACGTACGTCCAAGCAATGCACTTTTACTTTCTCTATGACGTACACAGTAGTAAGTAGAGAAGGTATTGTATTCCACACAAAAATCTGATACCGAGATTTCACCGGAAATGTTTTGAGGCACCCAAACAAGCAGTTTTATAAAAACGTCCGTGTGCCTGTTAAAAACAAAAACTTGGATAAATACCTTACTTAGTATTTAGGTTTGGTGCCTTCAAAAGAAGCCACATGTAGACTTCCAAGAAAATCCTCCACCTTAAACTACCCTTTATATGGAACTTTTTTCGAAAACTTTTATTTTCTAAAAAGTGACTATAAAGGATTTTGATTACATTTTTGTATATTGCAGATATTTACATGACAAAAATGTATATCTTGAATTTTCTGGAAATGCCTGTGAAGTCCTGTTCATTGGTAACGAATTTTGTTTCGTCTTGTATAACTGGTAAACGTTAAGCCATAGACGAAAACTTGCTGTACCAAAAATGTAGATCTCTTTAAAAAACACAGTTTATTTCTAACAACTTTTTTGTGGCACAAGCCATTTCCGACATATCCGTTATTAATGGTTCAAATTGCTAAATACCTAGCAATTATTTTAAAGTCCTGTCGATATTCAGTTGTTTCTCGCGATGCCATGGAAAATGGTATCGATTTTAAGTCCTGCATATAGTGTCCAGTAATTAAACACTTGACTATCACTGTTCACTTTGTATCTATAACGAAATGTGTAATGTAGCTTTTTCTGCAAAGGTTTATCTCGATTAAAATGAAGTAGATAGGAAAACAAAGTTTCGTAAGAATAGTTTGTATACTCACCAATAAGCGATACAGGGTAGAGAAAGTCATGTGAATGTAACATCACATTTTTATTAGGTGCTTCTGCCTTAGGCAGGTCTATATTTACCCCATGGGAAGCTCCACTTTCCAGCTCTTTCTATTTTCTGCTGCATCGTTTAACCACTTACAGCTTCTCTTCTTGATTTCATTTTGTATCTCAATTCTTATACTACCCAGACTTCTCATTTGCTTTCTTCTTACTTCAGTGAGTTCTGACGTGCCCTCACCAGTTGACTGTTCTCTTCTGTAGAGCGTGCTAGTTGTCTTTCTCTCCGTCCACCGAAACTTCTTCATTTTCCTCCAGCATCACATCTCAAAGCTCTTTCCATTTGCCTCTGTGTCCATGTTCCAACTGCACATAAAGCTCCACTCCAGATTCCGAATCTTCTTCCTTATCAGTAGAGTCCTGTTTTTGTTGAAAGCAATTTTGGCAATTGCAATGTTTTCCCGGATTTGTTTGGTGCAGTAGGCATCATGCTTCCTAAATAACGGAATTGAGATACATTTTCCAACACCAAACATCTCAGCGGTTCCTCATTCTTCAAAATCTTCATTATTAAATATGAAGGGTTTTTATGGTTTGTCGTCAGGTTGCGTGTGCATAGACGTTATACAGCTGCGTGTCTGTGTTGACTTCCGACGTACACAAACCAGTCTGAAGATGGGAAATGTAACACTCTGTTAAGATCTAGCAGAGGGATATGTTGATACATTAGTAAAGTTAAAAGAAGATACTTGCCTTAATGATTCATCCATATCTTCAGTGCCATCACAAGCCAAACTGCATCCCACTACTATAGACGTTCTTAAGTTATCGAATGTCAAACGTCGGCGTCTAACACTTAAACAGCTTTTGAAGCTTCTTTCAACGTCACAGGACGTTAGCGGTGCATATGTCAAGTATACTGTGCTATCCTTTGATGATTTTGTATTCCTCATCAGGCTACAGATTGTTAAATAGTCCATATTTTTCTGTAAAAGGTTTTACTATGTATTGTTGTACTCTGTGTGCAAGGTCCTGAAGTTTCTTTCTTGCTTTCTTCTGACACCTCTTATTTTTGTTATAGCCCTGGATATTTGCAACTTCTTGTTGTACTTGTTTTAAGTTCACTGTCCTTAGTTGTTTACCTGATGTCCATGTTTGCTCGCTCGAGTTAACGTGTGTTTCGTGCCGAACACAAACCCCTCATCTTTATTCACCACTTTTGACTTTTCCGCATTTATCTCTATTCCACTTCATTACTAACGTTAGTAGTTCAATTTTATCTGCCACTTCACATTCTGCTGTAATGAAATACGCAAGATGTAGCCTTGGACGGCTAACTCGCCGGGGAGTCCAACACAAGACTTGTCTAATCTCCTGCAGCAGTATCACTCGCTGCTTGTTAATAGCAGTGGTCACTAACTCGCTCAGAGAATAGTACTTTTTGTCGCACCAGAAACGCATTTACTCACTAACTCTCCTACTTATTCTGGTACTACCCGGCGCCGACCTCCCGAAGCTTGTGTCAAAGCCGCTTGTCACAATGTCTTCTTCCAGCCTCCACCAGCCGACAGCATGCTTTGTAATTCTCCTTTGGTTTTTGCCACAACTACTATATCATCTGCAACTCTGTTATTGATAATTCGTCCTCCTGCTTAAAAATCTGCCGTTCCTTCTAAAGCTTCATTCATTAACCATTCCCATTTAGCTTCCCCATCGGTGAAATTTGGTTAAAAATCTGAAAATATTCTATTCTGTTGCTTTTTGTGTTTTTATTATACAGGGTTTCCAAAAACGAACGGCAGGGCTTTACGAGTTTACTGTGAACTAAGTATTATATGTAATTGATTGAAAGTACTTTTAATTAATTACATAACTCAAACAATTTAGAAATAATATTAGTTAGTTTCAATATGGTCACCATTCACTGTACAACAGAGGTCTAAGCGAAATTCAACGTCAGCCCACGCTCTTGACGAGATCATCTGGCCTAATACCTACTTGCAATTACTTGTCTGCTCCTTTGTTTTAGATGTTCGATATTCTCAATTCTTTCACTGTAGACCTCATTCTTGACATAGCCCCAAAGGTGGAAGATGTGGACGTTTAGCTGGCCATGAGATTGGTCCATTTCTGCCAATCCATCGGTCTGAAAATCGATTATTTAACTCTTCTCGGAAATGAACGATGCTCCATCTTGTTGAAGGATTATTTGCAATCCCATTTCCATTTGCTCGATTTGAGGAAATAGGAGATTCTGTAGCAGGTCCATGTATGCAATGCAGTTGATGGTTCTTTCAACAAAAAAGAAAGGACCAAAAGGTCTTGTTGTGAATAAGGCCGCACCAAACGTTCACCTTAGGAGAATTTCGAATGTGTTCATGTATCACACGCGGATTTTCCAAGGCCCAATTTCGGCAATAGTGGCGATTAACACAACGATTTACATGGAACGTGGCCACATCGCAGAAGATGATATTCTCAAGAAATTGTGGTTCATCGTCAATTCTTTGTAGCATGGTAGCAGCGAATTAAGCCCTAAGTAATTCGTCCTGTGGTTTTATTGCATGCAAGAGTTAAGTTTTATAGATATGGAATTTCAATCTCTTCCGCACGATGTCATGCACTGTTGACTTCGGAAGACCTGACTGTAGACTACGGCGTGATACGGACTACTCAGAACTCTGAACACCGGACTGTTTGATTCTTTCGACATCTTCTTCTGATGTTGTGCGCCTTCCTATTGATTTTCCTTTTTGTATACTGCCGGTCTCCTTAAACTGCTGATATTATTCTCATGGTGAGGATCTTTGTTGTACCCACGTCTGAATTGCCGCTGTGCCACAATCACGGATTTGTGTTCCGCCAACCATAAGACACATGCAGATTTTTCTTGTACAGTAAACATTTCACAAAGAAAACAGATTTAAGAAAGCAAGGAGCACTTCTATAACGCGTCTATAAACATTTAAAATAACATTTTAACATAAGAAATCTGATGTGTTACACTCACATGACTTTCTCTACTCTTGTACAAACTATTTTTACAAACGCTTATTCTCCATATGCTTCATGTTAATCGAGATATCGAGATGTCAATCTTATTGGTAATTTTCATGTAGATGCAAGGGGAATATGGTAGGTTTTAAGCGATAGTCAAATATTTTAACGCTGGTTGCTATATGGCGCATTCCATTCTCTTTGCATGTCCAGGACATAAAAAAAATGAATAACGAATTTGAGAAAAAGTGTATTGGAAAATTTAAGGGAATAACAAACAATATCTCGAAAACGGTTCACTCAACAAAAGAAATGTACATGACATAAATTGTGTATTTTAACGCGATCTACATTTTTTGTGTAGTACAACTTTTTCTATCTCTTATGGTTTACCAGTTATGCAAAAGTCGTTCACAATGAAGAATACTTTTGGAGACATTTCCAGAAAATTCGAGATATACATTTCATTTCTCACGACAATATCTTAAACATACGATATTTTAATCAAAATCGTTAGAGCCATTTTTGAGAAAATTAAAATTTTCGAAAAATGTTCCATTTAAAGGGTAGTCTGGGGTGGGGGATTTTCTTGAAAACCTTCGTGTCGCATCTCTGGAAGATGTTGAATCTAAATACCAAGTTTGGTGCTTATCCGACAGTTCGTTTCTGAGTTATGCTGTTCACAGACAGACACACAGACAGACACACACATGGACATGTTTCCAAAAATGCTTTTTTGGATTCAGGGGGTCTCAAAACATGTATTTCCGGTGAACTCTCGGTATCGAATTTTTGGGTGGAATACAATACTTCCCCTGCTTACTATACGTAGTAGAGAAATAAAAAACAATTTGGAGAACATCTACACAGATCATTTGTATGCAGAATGTATTTATGTAATAACATGCAATGCAAAAACCTTAAATTTTGTAAAAATGAGTTTATTATGACGATGGAAACAAGGACAGAAAAAACATGTGAACGTAAGCTATTTGAGCTACTGGATTAATTAAAAGTACTTTCAATCAATTAAACATAATACTTAGTTCACAGTGAACTCTTAAAACCCCACCGTTCATTCTCGGAAACCTTGTAATTATAATTAAAGGTGCGAGGTTTGTGTGCGGCACGAAATACACGCAGACTCAACAGCGAGCAAAGGTGGACATACAGGCCAGCAACTAAAACAATAGCAACAAGAACTTGCAAATATCCAAGGGATAACAATAATAGAAGAAGTGTCAGAAAACATTAAGGACCTTGCACTCAGAGGATAAAGAATACATGGAAAAACAATTTACAGGAAAATAAGGGCTATTTAACAATTTGTAACATGATGAACAATACAAAATCATCAAAGGATAGCACAGTATACTTGACATATGCACCGCTAACGTCCTGTGACCTTGAAAGAAACTTCAAAAGCTGTTTAAGTGTTCGAGGCCAATGTTTGATATTCGATAGTAAGAATGTCTATAGTAATGCAGTGCAATTCGGCTTGTGATGGCTCTGATGCTGTGGATGAATCATTAAGGCAAGCTTCTTCTTCTGACTTTACTAATGGTTCAACATATCCCTCATATTGTCATCTGCTAGACCTTAACGTAGCGTTACATTTCTCATCTTCAGACTGGTTTATGTACGTCGCATGCAGCTGTATAACGTCTATGCACACGCAACCTGACGACAAACCTCTCAACTTTACTTGTAATAAAATGCAAATACTAAACAAATGGTTTATTAGATTAACAACTTTAAAGCACAAAATGACAATTTAATAGGTCGTTTGCCATTTAGGTAAAGCAGTGCATTGAATTTTATTTAACTCAATTCTTTCTTTTAAGGATTTTTTGCTATTCAAGGTGCTCCAGGACCACAGTTTGACTTGCTTGGCATTTTCAGGAATTACACATTACAACATTTTTGTGCACTAGTTAAAAAATGTTAAATAGTTCAGTTGAAATAATTTTCTATGACCCACACTGAAAAGATTTTGTCTCTTAAACATATTCAAATTAACAACTGCTTGCGCAATAATTTCGTTATGTCTGTATACTAAGCACAAATTACAATTTTGGGAGCGATACGATACACCGTGGGGTCCAAGCAGCATTTCACATTACCGTATCAAAAAGCTATTAATTATGAATAAGAAAATTCATAACCTAATAACAGTTTGACACAGCTGGTTAATTTCTTTGTGCACTATAGCAGGTGAGTCAGCTGTCCCTAGGTATTCGTATCTATGCAAGCCGCAGTTTATAGTCTAATGTGAAAACATTGACCCTTTTAACAAAAAAACTGTTATTGTAGCCTTCTATTAGGTACTATAGGCAAATAGCATTAATGATTAAAGGTCTGAATGAGAACCAACGAGCTGGAAAAGGCGGTTCTTCATGGATATAATCCTTGCAAGGAGGTAGAGCAAGGTTCTCCGAAACAACGGGGCAGAGTGAATTAGCCGGGTGGGTTATCTGCCAGAATATGGTGAAGCAAAAGTTAGCTTCGGAGGTTCGAATCTAATACAACTTTAAATTGTTTCGACTCTTTCTTTTCTTTCACCTTGTGTTTATTTTCTGTATTTTAGTATACTAATTTATTTATTTTTGTTATTTGCTCTCCTGTAAACCAAAGACAAAACAATTACAAACAGATAATTGTGTATCATGTTTACCCTAATAATCTGTACCGTATCTGGTGTTGTAAACCGTGTCATGTAGTTAGCTTTCATTCTCTTGAGCACATATCGACGATATTAAATATAACAGTTTTTGTTTCATGTTTAAATCTTATGTTTCACTTCTTCAATTGACAAAGGATTATAAATGTGCTAAGTTCACGGGTAAACAGAATAGTAAATCATTAAAGAGCATAGATTTCATCAATGAAGTAAATGTTCAAAAGAGCGACACCCTTCATCAATGCACATTTGTGTACGTTGCCGGAGAGACCGTTTTGCATGTTGTAATATGCGCGGTGTAATCTGCCCGCATTTTTCACGTATGAGTGTGCCCGTAGATGATTTGGGCTTTGCGGGGGAAAAATGACGATTATTCTATTTTGTTCATACTTATGGTATGAAAATGTTAGTTGTATCATAATATCAAATTATATGCCCAAAGGGATAAAATAAAAGGTAATAAAAAGTTTGAACTTAACCCGAAGAATTTGAACCTAAAATGAAAAGGCACAGTGTTAAAGCAACTATAGTAATACCACTCGGCTAATGTGAGCTTAGGTTCCTATAGGAATTAGCAATCGCAAAACATGACCCCATCTCGAATCTTTACACGTTTTTTGAAGCTTCATACAATGTTTTGAATTCGGTTTGGTAGTTTTAATTGAAATAAAGAAACTGCATCAGTCATTACAGCTACTGTATGAACTGAAGTATACCATAGTTTGTGACAGAAGGGAAATTATCTACCTAATACTTAGCATTTTTGACAAGGCTGTACAGCATTGACTAACGGCTTAAATCCAATTGGTCGCACTGCGTAGATCTGTCATTTTGTTTTCAAATGGTTCTGTCAACCAATGCATGTGATTGGTTGTTTCTTCAGGGGCGTTTCCAAAGGGGTGCATGAATGTATGCTAAAGAATAAACGTTTGTAAAATTGGCTAAAATTGGTACTGCAGCTCCCAGTGTCAGGGTGGGATTTTTTTTTTGCATCGACATACATAGTGATTGCATTCTGTCCCTTAAAACCCTTATGCAATGAGTTATCTATCCCTCCTCTATAAAGTGTTATGCAAATCAGCCATTAGAAGGCATTCAAGAAAGGCGTAGGTTAGATATGTCGCTTAGCAGTTGCATAAATTTAAAAATAAATAGGCGCAGCTGACTCCCCTGGTGTATTTTATGCCCTGAGTGTATGCTAAACAACTTAAAGGAATTAGAAGATAACTGGGTGTTTTTATTTTCACGGATGCATTGCCTTAAGGCAACAGTGCTGCCACAGTGAATGCTACTCCAGCGGCCACTTGTTACTTTCTCTACCACACATTTAATCGGTAGAGGAGGTATTGCATTACACTAAAAAATTCTATACAGAAATGTCACTAGAAACGCATGTTTCGAGGCCCACTGAGTCCAAAGAAAGCATTTTTAGAAAAAGCTCTGTATGTATGTATGCATGTGTGAGTGTGAGAGAGAGAGAAAGTCAGAGAGAACAGCGTAACTAAAAAACGAGAAGTCCTTTAAAAACTTGGTATCTAGATTCAGCATCTTCCAAAGATATAACACCAAGATTTTCAGAAAAATCTCCCCATCCATATTAGCCTTTACATGGAATATTGTTCGAAATTTTTAATTTTTTTAAAAATGGCTGTAACGATTTTGATTAAAATACTATACATAAAAGATATTTGCATGTTAAATAAAATGTATATCTTGATAGAAAACCTAGAAAATCTAGATGAAAACATACTACACAAAAATGGATATCTCTTTAAAGTATACATCTACTTCAAATAACTTTTTTGTGGCATCAGCCATTTCTGAGATATCCGTTATTAATTTTTCTATTTGTTCAATACTTTTTACTTTCTCTACTACGTATAGTAAGTAAGGGAAGTATTGTATTCCACCCAAAAATTCGATACCGGGATTTCACGGAAATATATGTTTTGAGACCCTCTGAATCCAAAAAACGCATTTTTGGAAACATGTCCGTGTGTCTGTGTGTGTCTGTGTGTCTGTCTGTCTGACTGTCTGTCTATCTGCGTGTCTGTGAACAGCATAACTCAGAAACGAACAGTCGGATAAACACCAAACTTGGTATTTAGGTTCAATATCTTCCAGAGATGCGACACGAAGCTTTCAAGAAAATCCCCCCACCCCAGATTACCCTTTACATGGAACATTTTTAAAAAAATTTAAGTTTCCCAAAAATGGTTCTAACAGTTTGATTAAAATATCATATGTTTAAGATATTTTCATGACAAGTGAAATATATATCTCGAATTTTCTGGGAATGTCTCCAAAAGTATTCTTCATTGTGAACGACTTTTGCATAATTGGTAAACCATAAGAGATAGACAAAATTTTACTACACAAAAAATATAGATCGCGTTAAATACACAATTTATGTCATACACATTTTTTTTGTTGAGTGAACCATTTTCGAGATATTGCTTGCTATTCCCTTAAATTTTCCAATACTTATACTTCTTCTCAAATTCGTTATTCATTTTTTTATGTCCTGGACATGCAAAGAGAATGGAATGCGCCACATAGCAATGAGTGCTTAAAACATTTGACTATCGCTTAAATCCTACCATTTTCCTCTTGCACCTACAAGAAAATTACCAATAAGATTAAGATCTCCATTAACATGAAGCATATGGAGAATAAGCGTTTGTAAAAATAGTTTTACAAGAGTAGAGAAAGTCATTTGAGTGTAAGACATCAGATTTTTCATTCTTATTAAGTCCCGTATATTTTCACTTATTTCTCGCGATGTCATGGAAACAGTATGGAATTTTAAGGCCAGCATATAGCGTCCAGTTGTTAAACATTTGACTATCGCTGTTCTCTTTGTATCTATAACGAAATGTGTAATGTAGCTGTTTCTACAAAGGTTTATCTCGATTGTAATGGAGTAGATAGAAAAATAAGCTTTGGCAAGAATAATTTGTATATCACTAATAAATGATAGGGGGTGGAGAATGTTATATGAATGTAACACATCCAGTGTTTTTTAATCGTGAGTGCATGTGCTTCAGATTAGCGTGAGAGAAATATGCATAAACCTTTTTGGGATCATGGCAGGAAGAAATACGAACGAGCAGATTATTATGATAATTAACGTTACTTTCAACTAAATGTTCATTCTAAAATTGTAAATGTAATTCACTTGATTAATTAATCACCAATATAGAATGAGGCTACATTTTAAGTGATGACCGACCACAAATTGTTAACTTTTTGTGGCTACCTTACATCCTAATGGATTATCACAAATAATGCCACGAGTGAATTCCAAATCATCGATATATTCGCGAGTCACAAGTGACGAGATAATTCATCTCCAATACGTATAGCATTTGCTTGGACTATTTCAGGTATAAAATAAAGTGATTGCCAAATATTATTATTGCTAAAATGATTTCATAAATAGTTGTACTTATCTGCAATGTAAACGGCGTTGTTTCAAAAGAAATCTGAGTCACCTGGTACTGTACGGTGCCATACACGATTTCTTTAAGGGAAATTAAAGGGCAAAAATCGCTCAAAAATTACATTTTTAGTTTTTTTATAAATGCATGTGAATTAAAACTTTCTCTTCAATTCTATAAGATATTTGATCACTGTAGGCACGATACTTATACTTTAAAAATGTGATGTGATACATTCACATGACTTTCTCTATCACCTGTCGCTTATTAGTGAGCATACAAGCTATTATACTAAAGCTTATTTTGTATTTACTAATAATATAAATAAACTTTTGGAGAAATGACATATTACGTTATAGATACAAAGAGAACAGAGATAGTCAAATGTTTAACAACTGAACGCTATATGCTGGCCTTAAAATTCCATACTGTTTCCATGACATCGCGAGAAACAACTGAATGTTGACAGGACTTTAAAGAATGACCAAGAAATGAAAAATTCGAAACAACAGCGGATATCTCAGAAATTCCTGATAACACAAACTTATTTGAAATAAATTATGTGTTTAGAAGAACTCTATATTTCTTGCATAATACGCTCTCATTTATCGCTTAATATTTACCAGTTATACAAAATTTCTTCCATGAAGAGGGCTTCAAAGGCTATTTCCAGAAAATTCAAGATACACATTTTATTTGCCATACAGATATCTTTTATATGGTATTTTAATCAAAATCGTTAGTCATTTTTTAGAAAATTGAAATATTCCAAAAATGTTCCATGTGAAGGGTAGCTGGCGGCAGAGTGGTTTTCTTGAAAATCTTCGTGTCACATCTTGGCAATACTGAACTTAAATACCAAATTTGGCACTTATCTGACTTTTCATTTTTGAGTTATGCTGTTTAGACAGACAGACACAAACACGGACATTTTGCCAATAATACTTTTTTTATTCAGGGGGCCTCAAAACATATATTTCCTTCTCTACTTTGTACGTGGTAAAGAAAGTAAAAAAATATTTTCCGTGAATAATATTTTCTGATATTGCCTGCAGAAACTCAAACTTGAGAATATTCCTAATGGACCAATGAGAGTTAAAGTACCTAGAAAAGAACTGAGGAAGCACGAATATCAATCCTGGTGTAACCTCTCTTAAAAAGGTTGCGGTAGTGCCACTTTGGGGCGCCAATTTGCGGCGGTATTTCTACTATTTGCGGGGGTACGTGTCGATTTGGCGGCACGGAATTTGCAGGAATGGTCTCGAGTTCGGCACTAGCTCAGGGATTTGCATGGATCTCGGGTTAGTGGTGAATACGACTGGTTTATTTTCCTGCTCGTTTATTTCCCGTCACCGTTTTAAAATATGACTCCTGATATTTCCTCGACACACATGCTCGTATGTCTTTATTGCTGCACATCATATCATCATACACATTGTCTAAGCACCACCTCCAATGAACTACCACGACGAAGTGTGTCTTCTAAAATTTCCTGTTTCACTATTTCAAACTTCCTATCTCTCCATTTCACTATCCCCTGACTTCTACCTTCTTTCATTGGATGCTTAAAGGCTCGTTCACAACCGCCCGAGAACGGTAACGAGAACGGGAATGCAGATCGATCACAAAGTGAAAGTCGATTTGGCGCATTGGGATTTCATTTGTTTTTAACTGGTCAATATATTTTTTCACCTACTTCCAATTTAGCCAAGCCAACGTCAAAATTTGATAGAGTAAACATTATCTAAATACATATCCATTACATTCCCGATCCCTTTAGTTGTGCCAAGCTTTCATTCCTTTATTTAATGACATGCATTAAAATTGTTTATTGTTCTTTTTTCATTTCCACCGGTTTTAGCTGTTCTTTGTAGCTTTTGCCATTGTTTTTAGGTAATAGCCAGTTTTGAGTTGCATATAAACAAACTACAAACGACCCCTTCACCAGAGGAACCAACACTGATTAGATTTGCGGGTGTCGGGATGAGGTTAGGAAGCACATTTACTACTAATTCCATGTTTCCAGCTTGCGACTATAGAGAGCACTAGTGGCTGCTTCATGTCACGGCCGCCTAGAATAACTTCTAGAGTGAAGTGTCTAATATGCACAATCTGGATCTAATATGCCGTGCCCGGGAAGGCTTTCCGTCGATTGTGAACACTCCCATTTGAATACATGTGTTTCAACTTTCTCATTCTGGTTACCGTTCTCTTGCTTGTGAACCAGCCTTAAAGCTATCAGGGTTTTGCGAACATTGACCATTTTTCTACACGTCTGCCTCTCAGGCAACCTAACGGAACACTTAACAATAGAGGGAATAACCACCCGTTTCCGGTCGCTGATGGCACTGTCTACTCAACCCTTTTTCACATTTACAGCAACACTTGCTTCCCAGTCTTTTCCAATACTATTCCTACTGTTATTAATATTTTTTTATCTATGCTTATCATTTTATTTAGCTACTCAAAACGGACAGCTTCAAGGTGAAGGAGTTGTACTATACAAGCAGTACACTCCAGCTAATAAATGTATTCAATAACCTGACCAGCTTACCAGTATGAATGGAAAATCGCATTAAAATGACTGCCAGTGTTTGTCCGCTGCGTGCTATACCAGGAATGTCCCGAGACGGTAACCACTGTTGCCACTGCGATAGTGAAATGGAAACCCTTAGCCACGTTTAGGGCGCCTGTCCTTTCTGAGAGACACCGCGGAATTGCCGTTATTGTAAAATAAGATCCACTATTGCTGAAGCCGTAAAATTAAAAGGTCATACATATTTGAAGAAGTGTATGGACTCTCAACACGGCTCCTCTTGTCGGGGTGACAACTCGCCATCCCAACAGGCTCATCATCGAACCAACAGTGAGAATAGAGCAGAATGAACAACAACCATCTGAAGTACACACTGAAAAACGTCGAATCTACGAGCCTACCATCCGCTACTGCCTTAAGAAGCATAGTTTATCATCCATTGAAGTTATTGAAGATTGGGGCAAGAGGAACCATACCTAGCCACTTTGCTGAGTTTTGCAAAAAATTTAGTCTCAAGGCCAACTTTATGTACAACATTGCAGTTTTTGCTCTTAAATTTTCAATCAAAATTCTCCAGAATAATGTATATTCAAATTAATTTCATTCTGCAGCGTATGATTAACAGAAGAAGAGCCACACTTTTAATAATTGCCCCATAAAATAGCATTTTCTGCTGTTTTCTTCTACTCATAATTGGAATTTAGTTAAGTGATAATCATGTTTTGTTTTATTGTACTATTTTTGTTTTTATATAATCATTTGTAGAAGTATTAAGCTTCGCCTTACTTTTGGGAAAGCTGAAAACCTTCTTTCTGAATAAAATGACCCAATTTCTGGAACTGTTGAAACTTCATACAAATTTGGTTTGATGAAAACAATCCCTTAACTCTTGATGTGTACCTTCTTTGATGTCAATAACGTGGTTGGTTATTTTTTTAAAAAAATATTATTTCCAAATTTTAATCAAAGGATGGTACGACTGACAACAATTGCTATCAAACCTATTGGATAGAAGTTGTTCAGTGAATTTAGAAGGCGTTCATTGACATCTTGTAAAACTCTTTTCTGTATCTTAAATAGTTTGTGAGATAATGGGATCATGAAATTTGAGAATTCAACAAAGTTTCTCGGTATTCTCAAAGTCCGGTGCGTGAATGTGAGTGTGTGTTATCCGTTACTTAATAACCAATTCGCCCACTAACAAGATTTCTCAGGGGTGCCGCTGGGCAGAAGCCTGAGCGCAATTACGTGACACTAATCTACATACAGCACCGCTATACAGGGTGAATCACCTAACACTTGCACCGCAAATATTTCGGAAATGGAAAGTGCTATTGATGTGAAGTTTTCACAGCATTGATTGGTAGTCAGGGGCTCGTACATTTAACCTATAAATAGGTTTTAATAATACTGAGAAAGTGTATGTTTTGAGCAAATATACAATTCTTTAAATGAACAATGCCTAGTTACATCAACAGAATAAAGATAGGGTAATTTAGAATGTAAATGGTCTTTATTGCAGGATTCTAGTGCAAGTGGTTTACGAGCAATCGCATTTTGAATAGTTTCCACCCCGACAATGTTTGTCCCATTCAAACCTGCTTAGTTGCTAGGTATGATGTTGTTATGTTTGTTTGCATTATGTTTTCTGTTCATTGATTGCATTGCGACTTTCTGGTCAGTTAGTTTGTGACAGTTCACGCAGTAAGTCGTGAGTGGAAGTTGGGGATTACTAATGCAGAAAAAGCCGACATGCTCATGGTGTATGGAGAGTGTAGGAAGAATGCAGTTCGTTCCTGTACGGTGTATGCGGAAACGTATCCCAATAGACGTCATCCATCTCGGCAATTATTTATCAACCTCTTCAACCAATTACGTGAAGTGGTACTGTAACACCTAGAAAACGTAACAGAAATAAACACGTGACTGTGGAAGAGGCAGAAATTAATGTTTTGGCTGCCGTTGCAGTAGATCCGCAAATTAGTTCCCGCACAATCGCACGAGGAAGTGGCATAAGTCAGGCAAGTGTACTGCGGATTCTCCATCAACATAGGCTCCATCCCTATCACAACTCTCTCCATCAAGAGCTGCATGAAAACGATTTTGAGAATCATGTTAACTTTTGTACATGGGCATTAAGACATGATACTCCAGATTCATCATGTATCTTGTTTAGTGATGAGGCAACATTTACTAACCATGGCCAGGTAAACCGCAGAAACATGCACTATTGGTCTGTTGACAATCCCCGTTGGCTTCGTCAGGTGGAACGTCAGCGTCCATGGAGTTTAAACGTGTGGTGTGGGATAGTGAATTATCAGCTCATAGACCCTTTGTTCATAGAAGGGACAATAAACTCGCACAAGTATTGCAGTCTCCTGACAGACCATCTGCCACAGATGCTGGAAGACGTTCCTTTGCAGACTAGGAGGAACCTATGGTACCAACATGATGGCTGTCCAGCCCATAGTGCACGAAGTACTACAGCCTGTCTTAACGGATTGTTTCCAAATCGTTTGATTGGATGAAGAGGACCTGTACCTAGGCCGACCCGTTCACCGGATCTGTCCCCTTTAGACTTTTTTCTGTGGGGAAGGCTAACACACTATCTACAAAGATGTGCCAAATACACCAGACGATATGAAACGACGTATTACTGCTGCCTGCTCTGAAATTTCCACTGGAATGCTAGAACGTGTGCAGCAGTCTTTCCATAGTCTGGAAGTGTGTATTGAAGCTGCCGGTGGTCATTTTGAACACAACCTCTGAAGGATTATGTTCTGTTTACTTGTAAGAATCCACAGAAGTATTGTAATTCCCTTTTGTTTTTCTTTAGTTTGTGCTACCACAGGTTGTACAAGTGTCGTTGCGTAAAAGTTTCAGAATAAGATTTCTCGTAAACCACTTGCAATAGAATGTTGCAACAAACGCCACTCAAATTGTAATTTACACTACCTTTATTCTGTTGATGTAACTAGGCATTGTTACATTTAAAAAATTGTATGTTTGCTCAAAAAGTACTCTTTCTCAGTATTATTAAAATCCGTTTATAGGCTAAATGTACGAGCCCTGACTACCAATCAATGCTGTGAAAACCGCACATCAATAGCTCTTTCCATTTCCGAAATATTTGCGGTGCAAGTTTTAGGTGATTCATATAATACCAGCAACTGCCCGTCGTCCTCCGTGGTGTATGGTTACCATGCTAGCCTCTAGTTCCCGAGGTTGCGGATTCAAACCCGGCGGAGGGTGATGGATTTGTTTCGGGCGTAAAAGTCGTTAGCATGGCTTCCTTCGGAAGGGCAGTAAAACCGGTGGTCCCGTGTCGTAGATTTCGGGCACGTAAAAGAACCTCAAGCCTGATAAAGACGCCTCTCAGCAAAATTAACGGTCATTCACGCCGCATATAGAATGGGACGCTAAGAACCACAACAATTGAAGTGAACGACGACATTTACATATATGAGAGCTGTCATCAGCGACATGGAGACGAAGGTTAAGTTGTTGCCGCTACTAAACAGCAATAAGAAAAGGATAGTGTAGCATGCAAATATAAGGTTTAGTTGTAATATTATCCTTCGTCCATACTTTGGGGGAGGTAAAGTACTGCTAATCCAGTGGCTAGGATTATGCTCGAAAAGCAGAGGTGGTCGTTCTTGTAGAGGGTAGTGCTAAATGTTTTGTCAGTTTCAACATAAACAGATCTATTCCATTATGGGCCACATTTTACACACGTCAGTATACTTCATACTAATTGATATAAACATTCGAGGACATGGTTTTATTATATGTTTCTTTGTAGTTACAATGGGAATACTATAGACTTGAGTAACAGTCAAACCTTTTAAGAACGGGTCGCTATGTGATGGCTTTAAAATACACTTCTCTTTGCATGGTGAGAAGTGGTATTTTATTAGCTCCACGTATGGAAAACCAATTTGAAGTAGGTTGTATTGAAGGAGTTGTATTGTAGTTCAACTGTTGGGGAGCCGAACTTGTAGTAGTTGCAACTGCACGTATGGTACCGGTAGCCTTCGTCCCAAATGTACTTTCAGGTGGCCTTTGCCCCAATTTTTAAAAACATTAACTTTATAATTTGACTGTTTCTTTAAGTATTAAATATTTATGTTTGCCTCGGCTGCGTCAGTATTATTGTTAGAGACACGTTTCTCTTAGCAGGGTTGTGATGCGACAAGAATGTAGGCTTACACAGATTATAATTTCACTTCACTCCTTTTATTAATGCTTGACACGATTTAAATAACACTTCAGTGATAGAGAGCTGTGAGATTCTTTTATGAATTACTTGCATTTTTTTTAACACGTAAACTATTTTCGTCTCACACGAATACATATATATATTTCTTGAGGACACTTTTTGCGTCTGGTTAGTAACGCTGTCTGCAGGCAAATGAACTCTAAATTTTTAAAATTTTCTCCTTTTCAGTTTCTGATTGGCTAATCGTACTCCAATAGAATACCTTCATTTAACTAAAGCTCTTTCTGGTTGTTGATTGACTATTTTATAAACTGTCACTAAAATTATATTATTGCTTCCAAGAATCAGAAGTAGATTGTTAAACTCTCAAACTCATTATTGTCTCAAGGTTACCTCATTGTTACCTCATTATTAGCAACGTTTAACCTATTATTCTCACAGCTCCTAATTCTTAAATTACGTAATATATTCACATAACGTTATTAAACATGGATACAATAATATAAACATTTACAATGACTGTAATATACACTTTTTATATATAGTTACATACACATATTGCTTTAAGGCGTGCTGTTATTGAATTATATATTATATAATTAGACTGAAATAAAAAATACTGCCTCAATGGCCACAAGCAACCCTCCCCCAAAACTGCATAACGACTTTTATTTGAGTAAGGCACAAGCATTTGAAAATTGAAAGCAATAGTAAGGAATATCTCGGAAATTGTTAACACCACAAGAAATTAATTTTACTTAAATATGTGGTTTAAATAGACCTACACCTTTGTGGAGGAAGATTGTCCATCTGTTATAAACGAAGGTCATTCGGAATGAAGAGTGCTGTAGAGGCTATCCCCAGACAATTCAATATACACATTTCTTTGTCATAAAATGTCTTAAACATATGATATGTTAATCAAAATCTTTAGCCAATATTTAAGAAAATCAAAACGTTCTTTACGTTTTCCATTTAAAATATAGCTTGGAATAGTGTTATTTTCTCTAAAATCTTCATTTCACATCCTTGGAAGGTCCTTAACTTAAATACCAAGTTTTACACTGCGCCAATTTTCATTTTTGGGTTATTCTGTTCAAACAGAAGTATATTGTTCTAAAATTGCTTTCTTGAGTTCAGGGAGCCCCAAAACATGTATTTCCGGTGAAATATCGATATCGAATTTTTAGGAGGAATGCCACCTTCTCTGTCTACTACGTACATGGTAGAGAAAGTAAAGTAACACGAGTGAATAAAGCGATCATTAACGTTATCCAATACACAATAGTTTGCATGCACATTATCGCGTGGTTGCAACTCCTGAGGTACAGTTATACAGTTTTAATTTTAAAAGTGTAGTACCTTTCCAAGTCGAGATTTGCGAAATTCGTGACTCCTCAGAGATTTATTTGAACTTTGATCTAACTTTTCTCCAACATCCTAGAAGTTTACCTCTACAAGATTTACTCTCTATTTCTTATCAAAGATAGATACTGTTTCCCTGAAACTATTAACAAGATTATGAGGCGTACGAACAGCAAGGAATCTGTCTTTAAATCGCCGTCTCACTTCTCTACAAGAGTTTGTCACAAAGGAATCATACGTACAGTATACTAACATTATAACAACAGGAACACACTATTGTGGCGGAGCACACGTCAGGTTGGTAGGCCCTGCGTTGAGTCAAGCCTTCGTAAGAACTAGTGTGGTACACCTGATTACGTTTGTAAACTGGAAGGTTTGACTCAAATTTTGGACCAACTGATTAGTTAGTTAATGGGATGTTTGGAATGCTCCAGTAGATTGGAGTTTTAACAAGAAGTTGGGGTGGGGATATTATGATATAAAAAGGGTTGAGTTAGTGTGTTTGGGAAACTCTTCTCTTGTCTTCTCTTCGCTGGTGGGTTTGTGTACAGTCAGAGAAACATGCGAGTGTGCTCGGCCTTCGTCGACCTCGTGGCGGGACATGGCTGCATAAGTATCCTGGAGGTTAGAGGTACTTAGAGAATCTTAGTAATAAACTTTGTTATTGGTAAGTTTAATCCTTTTCATTATGCTCCCTTACTATGTGGTGTTAGTTCTTACGTCCCCTTTGTCCGGCTGAGCCATGAGGTTAGAAGTTTGTAATGGTTTTGGTACAGCCGTGACAAGATAACACTAAACACATGGTCTCTCAATGTAGCAACCTTTGTACAGCACAGACTTCGCTGACTCAATTGATTAGCTGACTCAGGGAGAGAGAACAGAACCAGTTAGAAACAGCGCAGTGCGCGACAAGCAGTTCCCCATGATACAGCCAGGTGTCCAAAAGGAGGCTCTGTAGATGAAGTAGCAGTAGATAAGTTGTTTCTTAATTTATGTAAAATGTTGGAATGGTGTCCATTTTGTATAAAGATAACACTGTGAACCGTTCAGAATATTAACAAAAGAAGGAACTCAAGAAGTTTCGATATACAGAACAGTTTGTACGTATATAGCGTTTGTTACGGCAGGGCATTGTACCATTGTGTATAACAGGCATTGCGCAATCTGAAATTATATATTTGAAAAATAACAGAATTTAGTCCTCAAGTACTTGAACAAGATTTTAAGATTGAGAGGAAAAGGTACTTCTTATCAGCAGGGCATCCTGATGACTACAGATATTTTGTTAACCAAGGAAAGTGCAATATTAGACATGAATGTCACGTCTACGTGGATGGTTCTCGTACACCTACAGCAAACTGAGGTGAACATTGTTGAATTTTCTTTTGTTGTTTGCTCAGAAGATAAAAATATTTTCACAGCAACATATACAGTGGCTCCCATCTGCGCTGTCTTTGCCATTCAACAAGGAGTCGATTGGTGTATACATCAATATACACATATTCAGATTCTCAAGCTACCTTACTCTCAGTTGAAGAGAAATATAATTGACATCTAATAGCCACAGGAATTAGCTCAAAACTCTTTAAAGCAAACAGTCAAGAGCAGTACAGAAAAATGTTGGATTTTCTGGTAGTGTTGGATGCAGCATTGCTAAATGTATGATTACGCGGAACTATACACTCGCGGAAAATTGCAGTACGCGTCACGGCTATTTACAAATCGTTATTCTGGAACATGATAAGTTGCTATGCCGTCCGTTACGTCATCGACTAATGGAAGGCAAGCTGCTGACGGGATATCCAGGCTGTCGTAGTCCAAGCACGTTTTACGCTTTAACTACTCTGAACATGATTGTAGTGGCGCCCCGTTAACTCGCATTCGGGAGGTCCCGGGTTCAAATCCTTGGGTCGACCAATTTTACCTATTTTTTTTGCGATTTCCTCGGTCACTACAGTGAGTTGGATAATTTGATCCGCGATTTTTTCTGTCATCACTACAGTTCATTTTCTTCTTCTTTACGGTCATACCAAGACATTGGACTGATCACTCATCCTGCATATGCTATGGTCCAGAGCTTGCTTGCTACTCCACAGACTACTGACACAAGACATTGGACTGATCACTCATCCTGGATATGCGATGATCCAGAGCTTGCTTGCTACTCCACAGACTACTGACACAAGACATTGGACTGATCACTCATCCTGGATATGCTATGATCCAAAGCTTGCTTGCTACTCAACAGACTACTTACACAAGGCATTGGACTGATCACTCATCCTGGATATGCTATGATCCAGAGCTTGCTTGCTACTCAACAGACTACATTGGACTGATCACTCATCCTGGATATGCGATGATCCAGAGCTTGCTTGCTACTCGACAGACTACTGACACAAGACATTGGACTGATCACTCATCCTGGATATGCTATGATCCAAAGCTTGCTTGCTACTCCACAGACTACTGACACAATACATTGGACTGATCACTCATCCTGCATATGCTATGGTCCAGAGCTTGCTTGCTACTCCACAGACTACTGACACAAGACATTGGACTGATCACTCATCCTGGATATGCTATGATCCAGAGCTTGCTTGCTACTCAACAGACTACTGACACAAGACATTGGACTGATCACTCATCCTGGATATGCTATGATCCAGAGCTTACTTGCTACTCAACAGACTACTGACACAAGACATTGGACTGATCACTCATCCTGGATATGCGATGATCCAGAGCTTGCTTGCTACTCGACAGACTACTGACACAAGACATTGGACTGATCACTCATCCTGGATATGCTATGATCCAAAGCTTGCTTGCTACTCCACAGACTACTGACACAAGACATTGGACTGATCACTCATCCTGGATATGCTATGATCCAGAGCTTGCTTGCTACTCCACAGACTACTGACACAAGACATTGGACTGATCACTCATCCTGGATATGCTATGATCCAGAGCTTGCTTGCTACTCAACAGACTACTGACACAAGACATTGGACTGATCACTCATCCTGGATATGCGATGATCCAGAGCTTGCTTGCTACTCGACAGGCTACTGACACAAGACATTGGACTGATCACTCATCCTGGATATGCTATGATCCAGAGCTTGCTTGCTACTCAACAGACTACTGACACAAGACATTGGACTGATCACTCATCCTGGATATGCTATGATCCAGAGCTTGCTTGCTCCTCGACAGTCTACTGACACAAGACATTGGACTGATCACTCATCTTGGATATGCCATGATCCAGAGCTTGCTTGCTACTCAACAGACTACTGACACAAGACATTGGACTGATCACTCATCTTGGATATGCCATGATCCAGAGCTTGCTTGCTACTCAACAGACTACTGACACAAGACATTGGACTGATCACTCATCTTGGATATGCCATGATCCAGAGCTTGCTTGCTACTCAACAGACTACTGACACAAGACATTGGACTGATCACTCATCTTGGATATGCCATGATCCAGAGCTTGCTTGCTACTCGACAGTCTACTGACACAAGACATTGGACTGATCACTCATCTTGGATATGCCATGATCCAGAGCTTGCTTGCTACTCGACAGTCTACTGACACAAGACATTGGACTCATCACTCATCTTGGATATGCCATGATCCAGAGCTTGCTTGCTACTCGACAGTCTACTGACACAAGACATTGGACTGATCACTCATCTTGGATATGCCATGATCCAGAGCTTGCTTGCTACTCGACAGTCTACTGACACAAGACATTGGACTGATCACTCATCCTGGATATGCCATGATCCAGAGCTTGCTTGCTACTCGACAGACTACTGACACAAGACATTGGACTGATCACTCATCCTGGATATGCTATGATCCAGAGCTTGCTTGCTCCTCGACGGTCTACTGACACAAGACATTGGACTGATCACTCATCTTGGATATGCCATGTTCCAGAGCTTGCTTGCTACTCGACAGGCTACTGACACAAGACATTGGACTGATCACTCATCCTGGATATGCTATGATCCAGAGCTTGCTTGCTACTCAACAGACTACTGACACAAGACATTGGACTGATCACTCATCTTGGATATGCCATGATCCAGAGGTTGCTTGCTACTCGACAGGCTACTGACACAAGACATTGGACTGATCACTCATCTTGGATATGCCATGATCCAGAGCTTGCTTGCTACTCGACAGTCTACTGACACAAGACATTGGACTGATCACTCATCTTGGATATGCCATGATCCAGAGCTTGCTTGCTACTCGACAGGCTACTGACACAAGACATTCGACTGATCACTCATCTTGGATATGCCATGATCCAGAGCTTGCTTGCTACTCGACAGGCTACTGACGCAAGACATTGGACTGATCACTCATCTTGGATATGCCATGATCCAGAGCTTGCTTGCTACTCGACAGACTACTGACGCAAGACATTGGACTGATCACTCATCTTGGATATGCCATGATCCAGAGGTTGCTTGCTACTCGACAGGCTACTGACACAAGACATTGGACTGATCACTAATCTTGGATATGCCATGATCCAGAGCTTGCTTGCTACTCGACAGACTACTGACGCAAGACATTGGACTGATCACTCATCCTGGATATACTATGATCCAGAGGTTGCTTGCTACTGGACAGGCTACTGACCCAAGACATTGGCTTCTAAGTCCTTGAAGGTGTAAGTCCTGTAAAAAAGGAGGGTAATCAATTAAAGAGGGCACAGAAGAGTATCACTGTGGGTAAAAATAAATTTGCTTCAGGTGACAAAAATATCTGTTAATATATTTGAATCAGAAGGATATGTACAGTCTAAGACAAAATAAATGAGCAACAGCCAGAGAGGAAGTTCGATTTGGAAAACGCCTGAAGGATTCATTGACGCTGCGTTTACAATACACGATTTAATAGCACCCTACGTTCATTTCAAAGCTATGCGATAAGTAGGAAGATGTCTGTGAGTTTGGTTCTATACATGGTGGCCGAGCGGTGATACGCATGTCTCGTAATTGCAACAACCTATGTTCGAGTCCTGGTATGTAGTTTTTTTTTAATTTCTTAAATATATTGCCGTATGTTTTATCTACTGATTTTAAGACATCCACGTATAAAAATACAGCTAAATTACTATTTTATTTCAAAATAAATGCCTTATTCTTTAGAATACTTAATTTAAAAACTAAACCAAATATTTAATTGGCTTAATATTGGATGTGAAAACTCTGCCTAATTCATCAGTTAAGATGTGCGCTGGCGTGATCATGCGGACTCATAGCCTTGGAGTTCTGCATGGTAATATGTTAGCAATCATACTGGCTTTTGATGTGGCTGAGCGCACACATAAAGACGAAGCTACAAGGAGATCTGTTCTTACGTTAGTGAACATTGCTGTATACTCTGTGTCTCAGGCTGCAAGAACACTTGAAGTCCTCATATCTACGCTACGAGGTGGGTTCGATTATCCAGGGAAGGGACTGTTTGTAGTCGACCTGGATCGAGTTGAAAACGTTTGTCTACTCCTCAGCAGGACACTACACTCTAGAAAAGGCAGACAGGAATCTCTTCCAGCATGTGTCTACAATTAGAAGTAATTCTAATTTCCCTGGTCGAACTGCACAGCTTTGCTCGTTCAGCTGCGTCTTACAGGCAATCACAGGTTATGTCACCTCGCATTTGCAGAAGATGATGTCAACCATAACTGGAAGAGGGTTATATTCACAGACGAGGTGATATTTTCATCTACCACAAATGGGGGTATGAATTGTCTACCGCCGCGGAGGAAAACGTTATGACGCAAAATACACGGCAGAAAAGGTTGGCCAAGGTCTCGTCTCTGTGTCGTGTTGGGGTCGAATGTCACGAGATGGTCTATCTGTATTGTGGCAGTATTAACACATCGTCGAAAACACTATGGTTCCTTCTGTAAGTACTACATATCCCGATGGAATGATGGTATTCCAGTAGGGTAACTATCGTGTCAGCAGGTTTCAAACTGGTACTCGTAAAGGAAAGATATCACAGTGATTGATTGGCCTCCTAGCTCAACAGATTAGAATCCTATTGAAAAAGTGTGGGCAAGGTGAAGACAATGTTGGAGTTAAGTTGGCGTGCAAGACTACGCACGACAAAAGAGCTTCTGTGGTATCAAATACAGGATGCTTGGGAGGAAGTATCCTTACTTAAATTTTGAACAGGAATTTGATATCATGCCCCGCAGAATGAGGGCAATAATTGAAGATAAGTTAATTTCTATTTTTATTTGTTTTTTCATTTAGGACTGTAGTATTTCTTATTGAATGAAAGAGTATTTCAGGTTTTATGTGTGATCATAAAGATCTTGAAATAAAATAAGCTTTAGCAATTGGAAATTATAATATGTGTAATAAACATTGCGTTTTTCTGCACAAAAAAGTAAATAAATTATGCTCGGAATACGAACCACGGTAGACCTCATTGCTACGCAGCTACTTATAACCGCTTGGCTGTCAGCACATACTCATTTGTCGGGACTCAAAATGAAAGACGACAATAGGAACGGAACTAAAAGCACGCGTCCCGAGACACCAATGTGAACCGGCCGCGGAAACGATTTGGTCTTGGATAAAGTATACGGAGTATTCGGAAATTTCCCTTACAAACTTTTAGGGCTAGTAGAGGGGACTGAATAAATCATGTTTTGACCCATGTCCGGAAACGTACCACTTCTATGCTACAACAATTTCAAGTCGGTTCGCCTGGTATACAACCGGATAGTCTGGACGAGCGGTGTTTACGTCAGACGAGCAGCTTATGTAATTTGACCTCTACCCTACCTCTCTACCCTGGTTAGAGACATCTAGTCAGAGGAAGAAATTTTGGAACGAATTGTGCTCGCTGCAGAACAAATTGCAGATATACCAGGAGTGATGGGGAGACTTTACCGGAACATAATTCGTAGGTACGATTGAGGAACACATTGAACCGGAGTTATAGCCATCAGAATGCCAACCAGCCTGTAACGGAACAGAAATACAGATTGTTCAATTTGATTGTAAACAAAAGTGTTTGTGCAAATTGATTAAGTTTCCTGTTTATTTCTTTAGTAGTATTACCCAATGAGTTGAAATGTAAGAAAAGTGATGTACTGAGTCACGCCTAACTAATGCACTTAAGCAAACGTGGTCACTTTGAACACCTGTTTTCAAATGGTTGTAGCACGGAAATGGTACGTTTCCTACTCAAAACATGGTCTATTCAGTCCCCTCTAGAAATCAAAAAGTTTGTAAGGGGAATTTCCGGACATACTGTGCTTCGAGTGTCTGCCCATATTCTTTTTTGGGGGGGGGAGATCTCCAGGGTGTTTGTTTCCTTTACGAATAAAGAAATAGAACTAACAGAACAAGTAATAAAAAGCGTGTATCGGAGAATATTGACATCTTTACGTTCACATGACTCTCACACCAATGAAACCGAAGATGTCTACGGAACTGATCGTAAATCTCGGACAGGTATTTCACCGCAATTGGGTCTATATATGAGCCATCCCCGGGGAGGAAATAAAGATAATACGGAATCATGCGACTGAAAAATTCAACGCCATAGCCGGGATTTGAACCAAGGATCCCGTTGAGGTATGTCATCTCAATACAATTTGGGATCTCCTTGTGGTTCACCGGGAAAAATGCGAATCAGCTGGAGAATTTAATGTAGTGCCGGCATGTTGCCATGGTAGCTCTGTGGTTAGAGCGACCGGACGGAGACCGGGAGATCCGTGTTTCAAATCCCGGCTATGGCATTGAATTTTTCAGTCGTCTGATTCTACCTTTCCAACCCTGTCCAACACACGGCTTGTGTGGAAGAAAAATTAATTCCAAAGATAATACAGTTTGCAGAGAAGGTCTAAATAGTTAATTATTGGTTACCTCCTGGTGCTCCTAAACACTAGAAAACGTTTAATCATACATTTTAGTGATAGGACGATACCACTGTTTCTCGATACTCGATACGGATTCTAATTTTTGAGCATCGATACTCGATGTTGACTTTATAAAAAACTATAAAGGCGATAGTTTTCTCCCTGAATTATGTTCGTAATAGTAGTTTTCTGTGTATAAACGCATGTAACCTGAATTATTCCTCTTTGATATTCTCCAATTGGCAGCATTTTTTCTTGATAGTGACACAGGTTATATATCCCTTATTGTTAGTCAAGTTGTTTCTACTGGATTCACACATTTTGGTCACCGGAGAAGGGAAACACTGAGAATGAGTCACTAAGCCAGGCTATTGCAGAAACGTGATTATTGCGTCAGCACAGTTATTACTTTCTCCACTACGTATAGTAAGTAGGGGAAGTATTGCATTCCACCCAAAAATTCGATACCGAGATTTCACAGAAAATACATGTTTTGAGGTGTCCTAAATACAAAAAAGTATTTTCGGAAACATGCCCGTGTCTGTGTGTCTGTGAGCAGCATAACTCTGAAAGCAACAGTCGAATAAACACCAAACATCGTAGTTAGGTTCAGCATCTTCCAGAGATGCGACACGAAGGTTTTTAAGAAAATCCCCCCACCCCAGATTACCCTTTACATGGAACATTTTTCGAAAACTTTATTTTTCTCAAAAATGGCTCTAACGATTTTGATTAAAATATCATATGTTTAAGATATTTTCATGTCAAATGAAATGTATATCTTGAATTTTCTGGGAATGCCTCCAAAAGTATTCTTTATTGTGAACGACTTTTGCTTAACTGGTAAACCATAAGAGATAGACAAACATTTAATGCACTAAAAATGTAATTCGCGTTAAAATACACAACTTATGTCCTATAATTTTGTTGTTGAGTGAACCATTTTCGAATATTGCCTTGTTATTCCCTTAAATTTTCTAATACTTATACTTTTTCTCAAATGGGAATTCGTTATTCATTTTTTTTTGTCCTGGACATGCAAAGAGAATGGAATACTCCACATAGCAACCAGCTCTTAAAACATTTGACTATCGCTTAAAGCCTACCATATTCCCCTTGCATCTACAAGAAAATTAGCAATAAGATTAACATCTCAATATCTCGATTAATTGAAAGGTCTGTTTTGTAAGCAAATGTTAACCATGGTTATTCATAAAATAAATTGAGTTTTATTTATGGATGCTCTTTAACTGCAGTGGTCCTTAGTGTCTCATTCTATATTGGGCGTGAAAGACCGGTAACTTTGCTCGGAGGCCTCTTTATTAGGCTTGGGGTTCTTTTACTTACCGTAAATCTACGACACGGGACCACCGACTTTACTTCCCCTCCGATGGAAATCATGCTAAGGATTTTTACGCTGAAAAAATCCATCGCTCTCCGCCGTGGATGTTCATAAGGTGGGATTTTTATACGACATTAGGTGTACATTTAGAGTCTGGTAATTAACATATGTGATTCGCGTCACTGTTAACACACGAGAATTGATAACCAAGATAAGTGTTTTACTAGTGTGCTCCCTATCGATCAGAAATAGAACTCAGTGTAGTCCCCTCTTGGGTAAAAAAGGTCTCCTCTCAGGGCCTGCTTTTTACATTGAAATTGTGCTACTTAGGCTTCTCTGAAAATTACTCCCTGTATGATTCATATTTTCTTTCCTTTCCCTTTAATTCTTTCGTTCATTCGTTTTTCATTTCCTCCGTTATTTATTTCTTTCCTCCCTTATTTCTTTTCTCCTTTTTTCCTTCCTTGTTTTCTCTCCTTACTTTCTTTCTTTCTCTATCTCCTTTATTTCTCTCTTCTTTCCCTCTTTAGTTTGCTTCTTTCTTTCTCCCCTTTCCTTCCTTCTTTCTCTCCTTTTATTTTCTATTTTCCTCTTTTCCTTCTTTCTATCACTTCTTTCTTTTTCTCTTTCCTTGTTTCTTCCTTTCCTTCTTTCCTTTCTTCATTGTTTGCTTCTTTCCTTTCCTTTTGTTCGTGCTTTCTTTACTTAAGATCCTTATTTGTTCTTTCTTTTTAAATTTTTTCTTCCTCCTGTATTTCTTTCTTGTCTTCCTTATTTTCCCTTCTTCCCTTCCTTCTTTCCCTCTTTTCCTTCTTTCTTTCGTTCCCTTCTTCCTTTCCCACCTTCCTTTTTCTCTTTACCTTCCTTCTTTCTGTCATTCCTTTTCTTTCATTCTTTCTTCTTCCTTCATTCTTTGCTTCTTTCCTACTTTACTTTTTTCTTTCCTTTCTTTCCTTCTTTGTCCTTCTTTGCTTTCTGCATTCTACGCTTCTTTCCTTATTCCTTTTTTCCTTTTCTTCTACCTTTCCTTTCGTTCTATCCTTTCTTTCCTTCTTAACATCTTTATTTTTCTTTTCCTCCTTTCTTTGTTCTTTCTTTGCTTCTTTCATTTTTGTTTTTCCTTCTTTCTTTCCTCCCTTATTTATTTATTTCTTCATATTTACCGGTATCTACTTCAAAGAAATGACCGATAAAGGACAATGACAGTATTACGTAGAAATTGCATATAAAAGTGTGATGGTGTTATCATTACTTAAGGTGATAAGAGAGAATTATGTACAGAGTAAAAAGCGTTATAGTTTGATCCGTAGCCTGTAGCACCTGATAGGAGTATCATGTGTGTCCTACAATCTGTCCTTACAAACGCTTATTCTTCTGTCTGTTTCGTGCTGTTTGAGATAGTTTCATTGTAGGTTCAATAGAGATACATGAAACTGAATCGCTAATCAGATGTTTAAAAGTGGGACGCTTTATGCTGGCCTTAAAACCCCTTACCCTTTCCATGACATCGCGAAAAACAACTGAATAGCGATACTATCTTTAAAACATTACAAAGTATTGAAACATTCAAAATAATATTATGGGATATCTCGGAAATGGCCGATGCCACAAAAAAGTTATTTGAAAAAAATGTGTGTGTTTTAAAGAGCTGTACGTTTTAGGTACGTATTTGGCTATCTCTTAACGTTTAGCAGGTATACAAAACCCTACACAATTCCTTGGGAATGAAGGGGCTTTCACAGTCTGTTCGCAAAACATTTGAGATATAGTTTATTTCTTATGTAAGTATCTTAAATATATATTTTAATCAAAATAGATATAGTCATTGCTGAGAAAATACCACATTTCGAGAAAAGCTGTATGTTAAATGGTAGATCGTGGTCGGGGTGATTTATTTGAGTATCCATATGTCACATTTTTTGAAGATACTGAAATTAAATGCCAAGTTTAGCATTTATCCGAATTTTCTTTCGTTTCCGACTTGTGATTTACTGGGAACTTGAGGTACGACGAGAACAGGACCAACCCAAGGATGTTGAAAATCATCTTCAAATGGTGTGTGTTGGGGATGTGGCCAGCCAGGACATCTACTGAAGGGCTGTCAGTAGGCGGTGACTGCAAATGGATGGGTTAGCGTGGGCCTGAGGAGGGAACAGCTAGCTGCCTAGGTAACACCTTAGAGACCAGGAGTATTCGATACGACAGGGGTAGAGAATCAACTCAGGGACGTCGAAGAAGGTGGTAAGTGGTGTGCGTTGGTGATATGGCCAACCAGATCACCTAATAAAGGATTGTCCATAGACAAGTCGACGAGCGTCAAGCGGTGTGTGTTGGAGACACCTGGTGAAGGGCTGTCTATAACCAAGCCGACGAGCAGGCGGGAACGAATAAGGACTGTCGTGACGAGGGGCATGTCCGAGCCATCATAGCCAAGCCTCGAATGATTTGTTTTCGACAGCAGAATGGATGAGGGCCTTGTCACGGACGGCTGGATTCAAGGAAAGCTGTGCCAGATACTAGTGGGCAAGGCTGCAGCCGTGACCGTAATCAGACTGTCATCAAGAAAACCGGATCGTCCCTACCAAATAGTGACATCCGGCGACCCCTTGCCCGTGGAGGGGGAGGCGGCCCTGTTGGAGCTGACTTTGTGGCGCAACATCCTAAGACTGCGGCTGAGGATGTGACACTAGGCCTGGGTGTCCTCAGGAGCCACGACGCTATGGTGGACGTCTGCAAGAGGGTGTTGCGACTTGGCCAGGAGAGGTCACGTTCCGGAGCCCCAAAGGGCATTCTGGGACTTGCGGGGTGACGCTAACGGAGGATGCGGTCCTGCCGGCAAGACGGGTGCTAGCTCTGAGCAAGCGTGCGAGGAACCTGGTAGACAACAGGTCCATGTGGCAAGCTCCCGGATGAAGATCCTTTATGACCGGCAAGCAACAACTAAGGCTTCCAGCAGGGTGAGCTGATGAGAGTGCAGCACTCTACCCGGAGCAACGGGTGTCGCCCCAAGCAGGCTGCCCCGGGGGTAGATACTGCTTATACACCTAGACCGTCTAGCCCGCTGCTTGAAACGACCAGATCTGAGGGAGGAGCAATGTTACCGGGCGCGTGAGTTACCTATGGGCCGACAGTGCGAGCCCTCCCGGCTCATATACCTGGCCGCGGGTCCTCTCCAGAACAATAGACGTGCGGAACAATACCATTGTATCCCCGCCCCAGAAGATTCCTTTGGGCCGTTTCGAGTACCTTCTTGTTCTCGAGAGTTTCGCTTTGTATGCTGACCTATATAAAGTCTGCTCTTGCCCAGCAGTGGATTTCATTGAGTCAAAAAGTGAAAAGTGCACAGTGACAGTGGACAGTACTATTGCAGTTCATTTATGAGTCGGATTCGTAGATCAATTGTTTTGTGTATTCCGAGTGTATGGCAATAGTGACTGACATTTGTTACAATACTTTCTCTGACCTACTGTAAGTAGGTGTTATAAGGTAATGAAAGCTACAAGCCATTGAAGCAGTACTTACTGAACTCTCCATCATATGAATATTAATGACTGATATATTAAATCATGACTGACAGGTAAGGAGGGCCCCCCACGAAACCGGGGCAGAGACTCGAAGAGAGACCAGATCTGGATGATGGGCACACGTGGATGGGGTCCCTAATTTTCCAGATGGAACGCATCCGACGCCGCCCAACCCGAACCTCCGGGTGATCTCCGAAGGAGCGCCTGCCCGAAAGCACCAGGTCTGAGCTGTCTTCAAACGACGTTAGGAAGAAACCTCTAGAGAGCGCACAGCCACCGTCCAGCCGCAACCACCGAACACCGTCGCCTGGTCCTACAGTCCTGAAGCAGATGACAAGGAAGATGGGTACAGGACATGAGGGGCAAGAACGTCGGGTAGAAGATGAACAGCCCAGCATTCACACGCCGGCTCGGGGAAACCACAAAAAACCCATGGGTTAGAGTGGGTGACCGTCGGGGGTCGAACCTGGAACCTCTCGAATGCGAGTCGCACACGTTACCGCGGCGCCACCACGTTCGGTCATAACAGGACTATGAGTGTCATTGGTCTCACTTCTCGTTATGTTGTATTTCATTTTCCTCACACAGTTGTGTCTGAACTTTTCGGGAGTGATTGTTGGAAGATGTGGCGAATTTCGACATTTCATTGTTCAAGAGACGTCATCAGAATCATCCCAAGATTTGTCTTTAGTTACGACTACAGCCAGTTGTCGCACGTCGTGAGTTCGAGGCTTCTTGGAGGTGATGTGAGTCTTCCACCTGATCCTGCTCATACTGTTAATGAGGGCATCATTGTGATATTGCCTTCTCTACCACTCACATAAGTAGGTAGAAGAGGTATTGCATTCCACCCAAAATTTCAGTATCGAGATTTCATTGGAAATACATGTTTTGAGGCCCCTTGAATAAAAAAAGCAGTTTTACTTTCTTTACCACGTACCTAGTAGGTAGATCATCCCACCCAAAGATTCAATAATGAGATTTATTCAGAAATGCATGTTTTGAGGCCAAAAAGCACCTTTAGAAAAAAGTTCCGTGTCTGTGTGTATGTGTTTTTCTGTTAACAACACAAACTCAGAAAACGAAAAGTCGGTTTCGATATCGAGATTCAACCGGAAATACATGTTTTGAGGTGCCCTGAATCCAAATAAAACGTTCTTGGAAACGTCCGTGTGTAGGTCTGTGTATCTGTGAATAGCACAACTCAAAAATGAAAGGTCGGAAAACTAACAAACTTGGTATTTGAGTTTACCATCTTTCAAGGATACGGCACAAAGATTTTCAAGAAAATCCCCTCACCGCCATGTACCCCTTTGCAAATTCTGATTTTCTAAACAATGGCTGTAACCACTTTTTTAAAATGCTATATATGAAAGATATTTACATGGCAAATAAAATGCATATCTTGAATTTTCTGGGAATAGGATAGGAAACTTCTTAATTCAGAAGGAATTTTGTATAATCTTGTACAACTAGAAAACGTTAAGCGATAGCCGAAAATGTACCATATAAAGAATGCAGATCCCTTTAAAACACACAACTTACTCATAATAAGTTTTATCTGGAATAAGCCGTTTCCGAGATATTCCTTCTTAATTGTTCGAATTGTTCAATACTTGTCATTCTCTTAAAATCCCATCGATTTTCAATTGTTTCTCGCGATGTCATGGAAACAGTATGAATTTTAAGGTCAGCATATAGCGTCCAGTTAAACATTTGACTATCGCTGTTCTCTTTGTATATATAACGAAATGTGTAATGTAGATATTTCTGCAAAGTTTTTGTGGATTAAAATGTGGTAAATATAAAAAAATCTGATGTGTAACGCTCACATGACTTTCTCTACTCTTGTACAAACTACTTTTATAAACTCTTATTCTCCATATATTTCATATTAATCGAGATAAACATTTGCAGAAACGATCTTTTGACGTGCAAGGAGAATTACATTTTACACATAGCGACCAGTTCTAAAAATATTTGACTATCGCTTAAGGCGTACTATGTTCCCCTTGTATTGTATTTGCAAGGGCAATATAGAAAAACAGTAGCCTTTAAGCACATACATATCTATTAATAGCTGGTTGCTAGGTGCAGCACCATTCTCTTTGTCACAGATTAACACTCTTTGCATATCCAAGACAAAAAATAAATAACGAATTCCCATTTGAGAAAATAAGTATTGAAAAGTTTAAGGGAATAACAAGGAATATCTCGAAAATGGTTCACTCAACAAAAAAATGCATATGATATAAATTGTGTATTTGAACGCGATCTACATTTTTTGTGTAGTAAATTTTTGTCTATCTCTTATGGTTTACCAGTTATGCAAAAGTCGTTCACAATGAAGAATACTTTTGGAGACATTCCCAGAAAATTCCAGATATACATTTTATTTGTCATAAAAATATCTTAAACATGTGATATTTTAATTAAATCGTTAGAGCCATTTTTGAGAAAATTAAAATTTTCGAAAAATTTTCCATGTAAAGGGTACTCTGGGGTGGGGGGATTTTCTTGAAAACCTTCGTGTCGCATCTCTGGAAGATATGGAACCTAAATATGAAGTTTGGTGTTTATCCGACTGTTCGTTTCGGAGTTATGCTGTTCACAGTCAGGCACACAGACACACACACGGACATGTTTCCAAAAATGCTTTTTTTGGATTCAGGGGATTTCAAAACATGTATTACCGGTGAAATCTCGGTATCGAATTTTTGGGTGGAATACAATACTTCCCCTACTTACTATACGTAGTAGAGAAAGTAAAAAGAATATTTCATATACCAACTAATAAGATAGAGGGTAGAAAAGTAATGTGAAAGCATCACACCAGATTTTTGAGTTATGCTGTTCATACATACACAGAGACCTTTTATTAAATATGCCTTTGTTCAGTTTCAGGGGGTCTCAAAGCGTGTATTTCGATATCAAGTTTTTGGATACAGTGCAATACCTCCTCTATTATACTAGATAAGTTGTAGGGGAAGTAAAGACAATAGGTACAGTCAGAAAGCTAGTTCTGACAGTAAAATATCTAAAGCATTATCTGAAGGTGTTTCTAATGCAGGATTTAATGCAACCTACGTTCATTTTCATGGTATGCGATAATTAGGAAAACTGTTCTGATTGCTGAGCGGGCAACGTATAGTCGGTGAATTTAAAACTGGCCGAGCTCGAATCGGGTACTTCCGTGAGCACTCGGGGCAGCTAGGTTTTTGTTCGCAACATGCGTTTATACTATAGCTTGTCTCAATGTTTAAAGATAGTATGGAGGTAAATGGGATATCTCTGTCCCTATCTAATTCATACATGTTGCCATTAGCTTCGTCCTTTACTACTGTCGCCAAGTTGCTAATAAACAATAACATGGTGTAAATATTCAGTTATAAATCTCAGCCTTTAATACATCCTATGCAGAATACGTTTCTGTCAGGTTATATCATTTATAGAGACTTTATGAATTTCTATGGGCACAGATTTCTAAAGAAAACAAGTTTTTCAGTAAAAGTCCGATATTTACTGTATCTAAGCTTATCATGCAATAACCAATTAACTAATACATATAACGCAACAATTTTTTGTCTTCCTGCCCAGTTTGAAGTCTCTAGCTTTAATAAGATGAGCGTTATCATTTTTAAACCAAATAAAGTGTGTCCATAAAAATACTGTCATACTTTGAACTAGCATCACGTCACCTTAGATAATCGTATTTAAATAAAATGGTGACATTCAACAGAAAAACATTTTTTTGCATGTCAACAATGGACGCGACCGCGGGAACCAAACGCAGAAACTAAATTCAACCACGCTTGTGATTAGTCGATACGGGTTCATTGTTGGATATTTAGCAACTTGTTATTAAAGAAGCTGGTGTGTTTTCGAATGTCCTAGCACGCAGTCTGGTGCAGGTTCAGCGTGCTTTTGGGGGCAGGTTTCAAGATCAAGCTCCTACGCACACGTCAATTTTGAATGGTACCGTGATTTTTTTGGCTGCATAGTTCATCACACCTGTCATTTTGAAAGTTGAAAGAGACTCCCCTAAAGTGGATGTCTTTTGTGCCGTGCCGAAACGTCAAGTCTATGACCCATTTTTCTTTCATTGTCGACGATCCAACTTATCTTGACATGCTCACTGAATGGTTATTTCCACGAATGGAAGAAGAGGGCAACGAATTTATTTTCCAACAAGATGGAGCATCTCCTCATTGGCATTTACATGTTCGGGAACATCTAAAAGAGCTGCTTCGAGGAAGATGTCTTCTGTAAGTGGCCGCCGAGATCGCCTGACTTGACGGTCTGTGACTTCTTTTTATGTGGTTACATAAAGGAGTGTGTCTATGTAACCCCATTGCCTCAAAACCTGCAAGAAGTACAACGTCGTATCACTGCTGCCATCCAGTCCATTTCATCAGGTTGGAGCGTGTGTGGGAATATCGTCTTGATGTCTGCAGCGTCACTCGTGGGCGTCACATTCAATGTCTGAGGTATAGTAAAATATATTTGAGTTTTTCTTTCGAATGTCACCAGCTTCACCCTAATATGACCATCCAAAGCGACACAATACCAGTTAAAAGTATGACAGTATTTTTATGGACACACTGTATTTTTGGAAAATTCTATTACCTATGCAGTAGGAAAGTCAGCTAGCGAGAAACGTTTTTGTTGTTGGATTTACAACAGGGACCAAGCAGAGAAAGTGTTGGAGAAAGTTTATAAAAGAAACCGGAATCCTATAACTTCCTCCATTCAACAAAAGCCAGCTAACAGCCAGGCAGAAGACAGTAGATTAACACCAGTAATTGTAAGAAGGTATCTACGTTTATAAAGAGTGGAACACTGTGAAGTGTTATTTATTTAACATTTATTTAACGTAAATATTTATGGTTATGGACGGATAAGGTATAATGAGAAGAAATGTTAGTTAACTAAAAAAAATAATAACAAAACCGCTAAGCAATAATGAATGTTAGATTATTTTTAAGTGAGTGTTAGTAAGGCAGTAAGAGAAACAGCTAAGTCTAGCCGGGTGTTCAAAACAATAGTGTATAGGATAAAAAGGAACGAATGATAGGAGCTCTAACGACCCATCAAACAGAATGCAAAAAAGGATGGGGGGAAAACAAAAGGTTAGCGCAAAGCGGAGTGAGACGCATTGTTCATTATGTGCAGTTTGAAAACATTCTACCCACGTTGAATATGATTTTGTCAAGAGTAAACAGTGATGGTATCTTACCAAAGCGTACCTTTTAACATTTTACATTTCCAAATTTCTTTTAAATATACTTTTATGCTTGTAAAATTGTATTTCGAAGCACTAAAAGTGCAAGGAGGAGGCATAAAGTGTAGGTGAAAATTAAATCTCTTACAATTGTCTTAAATAGCAGTGCAGATATTTCACTATTAGATTGGTAGACGATTAGATTGGACGCCAAAGTTGCGAGCGTACAAATAGTACAGTGCGCCCTATTTAACCTGTACTGTCTTTTAAGCGTGAGACGCGATATAGTAGTAGTTATAATGGGGAACACAACTATAATCCAGAAGTCTTCCGAGAAGGTAATTCATTACGAGATTTCAAACAGACAGATGTTTCAGAGCGTTTGTTCAATACTGAATATTTGTAACCAAAACACACTTTATTGATTTATGGTTCTCAAGTGGAATGTGACTAAAGCTCGTTACAATACCACCCTTACTGTAGCACTCTTAGCACTATTAGCTTACCGCTTCTAAGGTTGCAAGTTCAAATCTCCGTTAAACCACTCATATTTTTCCCGTTTCATTTTAAATATACGAGTACAAATATAACAGGGGTTTTAACCCGTATGTACGTGGCGTTTATTTAATTTTATAACCACAAATTTCACCACTATTGTAATTATATCTGTAAGCAAATGAAGTAACACAAGCAATATCACTTAACTATGTTACTGTAAATCTAATTGTGAAAAGTAAGATAACAATCTACTACGGAGAATAGAACTCGAGCTGCTGGCATAGAAATTAAGTAGTTTAAACAGCACGGTGTGGAGGTAGCACAAATGAGTGTCTTGTGTCTTGTATTACAGAGTTAGAGATAACGGCGCACAGAAGTTGACGGTTGTGAACCGCTCCCTCATTTCAAGTACGGTGTGGAGGTAGCACAAATGAGTGTCTTGTGTCTTGTATTACAGAGTTAGAGATAACGGCGCACAGAAGTTGACGGTTGTGAACCGCTCCCTCATTTCAAGTACGGTGTGGAGGTAGCACAAATGAGTGTCTTGTGTCTTGTATTACAGAGTTAGAGATAACGGCGCACAGAAGTTGACGGTTGTGAACCGCTCCCTCACTTCAAGCATGGTGTGGAGGTAGCACAAATGAGTGTCTTGTGTCTTGTATTACAGAGTTAGAGATAACGGCGCACAGAAGTTGACGGTTGTGAACCGCTCCCTCATTTCAAGTACGGTGTGGAGGTAGCACAAATGAGTGTCTTGTTGCTTGTATTACAGAGTTAGAGATAGTGGCACACATAAGTTGACGGTTATGAACCGCTCCCTCACTTCAAGCACGGTGTGGAGGTAGCACAAATGAGTGTCTTGTTGCTTGTATTACAGAGTTAGAGATAGCGGCACACATAAGTTGACGGTTGTGAACCGCTCCCTCACTTCAAGCACGGTGTGGAGGTAGTACAAATGAGTGTCTTGTTGCTTGTATTACAGAGTTAGAGATAGCGGCACACATAAGTTGACGGTTATGAACCGCTCCCTCACTTCAAGCACGGTGTGGAGGTAGTACAAATGAGTGTCTTGTTGCTTGTATTACAGAGTTAGAGATAGCGGCACACATAAGTTGACGGTTGTGAACCGCTCCCTCACTTCAAGTACGGTGTGGAGGTAGCACAAATGAGTGTCTTGTTGCTTGTATTACAGAGTTAGAGATAGCGGCACACATAAGTTGACGGTTGTGAACCGCTCCCTCACTTCAAGCACGGTGTGGAGGTAGCGCAAATGAGTGTCTTGTTGCTTGTATTACAGAGTTAGAGATAGCGGCACACATAAGTTATCGGTTGTGAACTGCGCGTTCACTTCAAGCACGGTGTGGAGGTAGCACAAATGAGTGTCTTGTTGCTTGTATTACAGAGTTAGAGATAGTGGCACACATAAGTTGTCGGTTGTGAACTGCGCGTTCACTTCAAGCACGGTGTGGAGGTAGTACAAATGAGAGTCTTGTTGCTTGTATTACAGAGTTAGAGATAGCGGCACACATAAGTTGACGGTTGTGAACTGCGCGTTCACTTCAAGCATGGTGTGGAGGTAGCACAAATGAGTGTCTTGTTGCTTGTACTACAGAGCTAGAGATAGCGGCACACATAAGTTGACGGTTGTGAACCGCTCCCTCACTTCAAGCACGGTGTGGAGGTAGCACAAATGGGTGTCTTGTTGCTTGTATTACAGAGTTAGAGATAGCGGCACACATAAGTTGACGGTTGTGAACCGCTCCCTCACTTCAAGCACGGTGTGGAGGTAGTACAAATGAGTGTTTTGTTGCTTGTATTACAGAGTTAGAGATAGTGGCACACATAAGTTGTCGGTTGTGAACCGCTCCCTCACTTCAAGCACGGTGTGGAGGTAGAACAAATGAGTGTTTTGTTGCTTGTATTACAGAGTTAGAGATAGCGGCACACATAAGTTGTCGGTTGTGAACCGCTCCCTCACTTCAAGCACGGTGTGGAGGTTGCACAAATGAGTGTCTTGTTGCTTGTATTACAGAGTTAGAGATAGCGGCACACATAAGTTGACGGTTATGAACCGCTCCCTCACTTCAAGCACGGTGTGGAGGTAGTACAAATGAGTGTTTTGTTGCTTGTATTACAGAGTTAGAGATAGCGACACACATAAGTTGACGGTTGTGAACCGCTCCCTCACCTCAAGCACGGTGTGGAGGTAGCACAAATGAGTGTCTTGTTGCTTGTACTACAGAGTTAGAGATAGCGGCACACATAAGTTGACGGTTATGAACCGCTCCCTCACTTCAAGCACGGTGTGGAGGTAGTACAAATGAGTGTTTTGTTGCTTGTATTACAGAGTTAGAGATAGCGGCACACATAAGTTGACGGTTGTGAACCGCTCCCTCACTTCAAGCACGTTGTGGAGGTAGCACAAATGAGTGTCTTGTTGCTTGTATTACAGAGTTAGAGATAGCGGCACACATAAGTTGACGGTTGTGAACCGCTCCCTCACTTCAAGCACGGTGTGGAGGTAGCACAAATGAGTGTCTTGTTGCTTGTACTACAGAGTTAGAGATAGCGGCACACATAAGTTCACGGTTGTGAACTGCGCGTTCACTTCAAGCATGGTGTGGAGGTAGCACAAATGAGTGTCTTGTTGCTTGTACTACAGAGTTAGAGATAGCGGCACACACAAGTTGACGGTTGTGAACTGCGCGTTCACTTCAAGCATGGTGTGGAGGTAGCACAAATGAGTGTCTTGTTGCTTGTATTACAGAGTTAGAGATGGCGGCACACATAAGTTGACGGTTGTGAACCGCTCCCTCACTTCAAGCACGGTGTGGAGGTAGCACAAATGAGTGTCTTGTTGCTTGTATTACAGAGTTAGAGATAGCGGCACACATAAGTTGTCGGTTGTGAACTGCGCGTTCACTTCAAGCACGGTGTGGAGGTAGCACAAATGAGTGTCTTGTTGCTTGTATTACAGAGTTAGAGATAGCGGCACACATAAGTTGACGGTTGTGAACTGCGCGTTCACCTCAAGCATGGTGTGGAGGTAGCACAAATGAGTGTCTTGTTGCTTGTACTACAGAGTTAGAGATAGCGGCACTTATAAGTTGACGGTTGTGAACCGCTCCCTCACTTCAAGCACGGTGTGGAGGTAGCACAAATGAGTGTCTTGTTGCTTGTATTACAGAGATAGAGATAGCGGCACACATAAGTTGACGGTTGTGAACCGCTCCCTCACTTCAAGCACGGTGTGGAGGTAGTACAAATGAGTGTTTTGTTGCTTGTATTACAGAGTTCGAGATAGTGGCACACATAAGTTGTCGGTTGTGAACCGCTCCCTCACTTCAAGCACGGTGTGGAGGTAGCACAAATGAGTGTCTTGTTGCTTGTATTACAGAGTTAGAGATGGCGGCACACATAAGTTGACGGTTGTGAACCGCTCCCTCACTTCAAGCACGGTGTGGAGGTTGCACAAATGAGTGTCTTGTTGCTTGTATTACAGAGTTAGAGATAGCGGCACACATAAGTTGACGGTTGTGAACCGCTCCCTCACTTCAAGCACGGTGTGGAGGTAGCACAAATGAGTGTCTTGTTGCTTGTACTACAGAGTTAGAGATAGCGGCACACATAAGTTGACGGTTATGAACCGCTTCCTCACTTCAAGCACGGTGTGGAGGTAGTACAAATGAGTGTTTTGTTGCTTGTATTACAGAGTTAGAGATAGCGGCACACATAAGTTGACGGTTGTGAACCGCTCTCTCACTTCAAGCACGGTGTGGAGGTAGCACAAATGAGTGTCTTGTTGCTTGTATTACAGAGTTAGAGATAGCGGCACACATAAGTTGACGGTTGTGAACCGCTCCCTCACTTCAAGCACGGTGTGGAGGTAGCACAAATGAGTGTCTTGTTGCTTGTACTACAGAGTTAGAGATAGCGGCACACATAAGTTGACGGTTGTGAACTGCGCGTTCACTTCAAGCATGGTGTGGAGGTAGCACAAATGAGTGACTTGTTGCTTGTACTACAGAGTTAGAGATAGCGGCACACATAAGTTGACGGTTGTGAACTGCGCGTTCACTTCAAGCATGGTGTGGAGGTAGCACAAATGAGTGTCTTGTTGCTTGTATTACAGAGTTAGAGATAGCGGCACACATAAGTTGACGGTTGTGAACCGCTCCCTCACTTCAAGCACGGTGTGGAGGTAGCACAAATGAGTGTCTTGTTGCTTGTATTACAGAGTTAGAGATAGCGGGACACATAAGTTGTCGGTTGTGAACTGCGCGTTCACTTCAAGCACGGTGTGGAGGTAGCACAAATGAGTGTCTTGTTGCTTGTATTACAGAGTTAGGGATAGCGGCACACATAAGTTGTCGGTTGTGAACTGCGCGTTCACTTCAAGCACGGTGTGGAGGTAGCACAAATGAGTGTCTTGTTGCTTGTATTACAGAGTTAGAGATAGCGGCACACATAAGTTGACGGTTGTGAACCGCTCCCTCACTTCAAGCACGGTGTGGAGGTAGCACAAATGAGTGTCTTGTTGCTTGTATTGCAGAGTTAGAGATAGCGGCACACATAAGTTGACGGTTGTGAACCGCTCCCTCACTTCAAGCACGGTGTGGAGGTAGTACAAATGAGTGTTTTGTTGCTTGTATTACAGAGTTAGAGATAGTGGCACACATAAGTTGTCGGTTGTGAACCGCTCCCTCACTTCAAGCACGGTGTGGAGGTAGAACAAATGAGTGTTTTGTTGCTTGTATTACAGAGTTAGAGATAGCGGCACACATAAGTTGTCGGTTGTGAACCGCTCCCTCACTTCAAGCACGGTGTGGAGGTTGCACAAATGAGTGTCTTGTTGCTTGTATTACAGAGTAAGAGATAGCGGCACACATAAGTTGACGGTTATGAACCGCTCCCTCACTTCAAGCACGGTGTGGAGGTAGTACAAATGAGTGTTTTGTTGCTTGTATTACAGAGTTAGAGATAGCGACACACATAAGTTGACGGTTGTGAACCGCTCCCTCACTTCAAGCACGGTGTGGAGGTAGCACAAATGAGTGTCTTGTTGCTTGTACTACAGAGTTAGAGATAGCGGCACACATAAGTTGACGGTTATGAACCGCTCCCTCACTTCAAGCACGGTGTGGAGGTAGTACAAATGAGTGTTTTGTTGCTTGTATTACAGAGTTAGAGATAGCGGCACACATAAGTTGACGGTTGTGAACCGCTCCCTCACTTCAAGCACGGTGTGGAGGTAGCACAAATGAGTGTCTTGTTGCTTGTATTACAGAGTTAGAGATAGCGGCACACATAAGTTGACGGTTGTGAACCGCTCCCTCACTTCAAGCACGGTGTGGAGGTAGCACAAGTGAGTGTCTTGTTGCTTGTACTACAGAGTTAGAGATAGCGGCACACATAAGTTGACGGTTGTGAACCGCTCCCTCACTTCAAGCACGGTGTGGAGGTAGCACAAATGAGTGTCTTGTTGCTTGTATTACAGAGTTAGAGATAGCGGCACACATAAGTTGTCGGTTGTGAACTGCGCGTTCACTTCAAGCACGGTGTGGAGGTAGCACAAATGAGTGTCTTGTTGCTTGTATTACAGCGTTAGAGATAGCGGCACACATAAGTTGTCGGTTGTGAACCGCGCGTTCACTTCAAGCAGGGTGTGGAGGTAGCACAAATGAGTGTCTTGTTGCTTGTATTACAGAGTTAGAGATAGCGGCACACATAAGTTGTCGGTTGTGAACCGCGCGCTCACTCGAAGGAACTTTGTAAAACTTCAACTCCTCAAGAGACCGGCAACCTTCAGTTAGACCGAGTCTGGCAGTTCAATTATTTAGCTTGGAATCCTCCTTATGTTTCAAATTCTTTATGCTTTGCCCGTAAAATCAATGTTTAATATACTCAAATTGTACTTAAATTTAAATCACAAGATGTATTCGAATACCAAGTTATGCTTAAATAAGAAATCTTGTGTTACACTCACATGACTTTCTGTACTCTTGTACAAACTATTTTTACAAACGCTTATTCTCCATCTACTTCGTGTTAATCGAGATAAACATTTGCAGACTCTATCTTATTGCTAATTTTCTTGTAGATTTAAGGGGAATATATATTTACAAGGGCAATTTGGAAATACAGTAGCCTTTAAGCACATACATATCTCTCAATAGCTGGATGCTAGGTGCAGCACCATTCCCTTTCCCACAGATTAATACTCTTTGCATATCCAAGACAAAAAAGTGAATAAGGAATTCCCATTTGAGAAAATAAGTATTGAAAAAGTTTAGGGAATAACAAGTAATATATCGAAAATGGGTCACTCAACCAAAAAATGTATATGACATGAATTGTGTATTTTAACGCGATTTACATTTTTGGTGTAGTAAAACTTTGTCTATCTCTTATGGTTTACCAGTTATGCAAAAGTTGTTCACAATGAAGAATACTTTTGGAGACATTCCTAGGAAATTCAAGATATACATTTTATTTGTCATAAAAATATCTTAAACATATGATATTTTAATCCAAATCGTTAGAGCCATTTTTGAGAAAATTAAAATTTTCGAAAAATCTTCCATGTAAAGCGTAATCTCGGGTGGGGGATTTTCTTGAAAACCTTCGTGTCGCATCCTTGGAAGATACTGAACCTAAATACCACGTGTGGTGTTTAGCCGACTGTTCGTTTCTGAGTTATGCTGTTCACAGACACACACACACACACAGACAGACAGACACACATACAAACACGCGGACATGTTTCCAAAAATGCTTTTTTGGATTTAGGGGCTCTCAAAACATTTATTTCCGGTGAAATCTCGGTATCGAATTTTTGGGTGGAATACAATACTTCCCCTACTTACTATACGTATTAGAGAAAGTAAAAATGAGCAACGAAAAAGTATTGAGAAAAAGTATAAGTATTGGGGAATTGAAAAACAAATAACAAGCAATATCTCGGAAATGGTTCACTCTACAAAAAAGTATGACATAAACTGTGTGTTTTTATGACGTGTACATTTTTGTGTAGTAAAATTTTATCTTTACTTGTGTGAAGGTCATTCAGAATGAAGAGGACATTTGGGGACATTCCCAAAACATTCAGGATATACATTTCATTTACCATGATAATATTTTAGGCATATGATATTTAAATCGAAATCGTTAGTCATTTTAGAGAAAATAAAAATTCCAAAAAGGCTTTAATGTAAACGGTAATCTGGGGAGGAGGTATTTTCTTGAAAATCTTTATGTCGCATTCTTGGAAGAGGCTAAACACAAATACCAAGTTTGGTGTTAATCCGAATTTTCATTTTTCAGTTATGCTGTTCACAAACACATGGACATGTTTTCAAAAGTGTTTTATTTGGATTCAGGGCACCTCAAAACATACATTTCCGGTGAAATCTCGTAGAGAAAGTAAAAATGTTGTCTTCGTTTACACAATCAATTTTAATTTTATTTGGTTTTGATTCGAGCACTTCTTAATCTTATGTAAATAATAATATCTCTTATGCAGCAATCCTGCGTTTATCTGAAGACGGAAGCATATTCCGAATGGGATTCAAACTTCGCAAGTTTCTACCTGCTTATAAACGCTTGGTTGAGACGTGGCGGCGCGAATTGATCGAGTGAAACGAAAGTGCACGCTTCCAGAGTCCGCAGTATTCTTCATAAGCCCATATTTCATCGACGAGACAACAATCTCCACTTTCTATTTACTTTCCCGAAAGACGCAACTGGTGAAACAATATTAATTTCTTCAAAAAAACAAATGCAAACTTACCTAAGATGTCGACCGAGCTAGGTGGCGGCACGGCAACGTGCGCGACTTGCATTCAGGAGATCCCGGGTTCGATCCACCTTTCACAAATATTATGCAAGGAATAAGTCAAAATTACATATTACACTTCATAACTCTAAATTGTTTGGAAATTGTTTTTACTATAAAGGCACGCACTTGTGAAATAAATTACTGATAGAGAAAAGAACATTAAATCTTTTCAATGTGCAAGAAATGCTTACGAGACTTCCTTATGGCAATTTGTTACTATTTAGCTGATGGATTACTGTAATTTTAGGTTAATTGTTAACATTTGTAATGCTGTGGAATTGTATGTAGTAATCTTATCATTGCAATTTTATATTGAATTTTATATCTGACATACATTTTATGTTTGTTTATTTAATTTATTTTAAGGTATCCGACAACATGTATTTGATAATTATGGATGAAAAAATCTGATGTGTTATACTCACATGACTTTCTCTACTCTTGTACAAACTATTTTTACAAACGCTTATTCTCCATATGCTTCATGTTAATCGAGATGTTAATCTTATTGCTAATTTTCTTGTAGATGCAAGGGGAATTGCTAGGCTTTAAGCGATAGTCAAATATTTTAAGAGCTGATTGCTATGTGGAGTATTCCATTCTCTTTGCATTGCCAGGACAAAAAAATGAATAACGAATTTGAGAAAAGTATAAGTATTGGAAAATTTAAGGGAATAACAAGCAATAACTCGAAAATGGTTCACTCAACAAAAACAATGTATATGACATAAATTGTGTATTTTAACGCGATCTACATTTTTTGTGTAGTAAAACTTTCTCTATCTCTTATGCTTTACCAGTTATGCAAAAGTCGTTCACAATGAAGAATGCTTTTGGAGACATTCCCAGAAAATTCCAGATATACATTTCATTTGTGATGAAAACATCTTAAACATATGATATTTTAATCAAAATTGTTAGAGCCATTTTTGAGAAAATTAAAATTTTCGAAAAATTTTCCATGTAAAGGGTAATCTGGGGTGAGGGATTTTCTTGAAAATCTTGGTGTCTCATCTCTGGAATATACTGAACCTAAATACCAAGTTTGGCGTTTATCTGATTGTACGTTTCTGAGTTCACAGACACACACACGCACATGTTTCCAAAAATGCTTTTTTTTGGATTCAGGGGGTCTCAAAACATGTATTTCCGTGAAGTCTCGGTATCGAATTTTTGGGTGGAATACAATACTTCCCCTACTTACTATACGTAGTAGAGAAAGTAAAAAATGCAATGAAACGAAATTTGTCGCGGTTTCCCCGGGTCACCAGGTGACCACTACTCTCCTGTATCCATCATCTCCATTTCAGGGTTGTAGGACCAGGCGGCGGTGTTCGGCGGCTGGACGGTGGCTTGCGCTCTGCAGGGATTCCTTCCCTGACGTCGTTGCGGGAGTGTTCAGTTATGTCCCGCCTCAGGTGCTTTCGGGCGGCGCCACTTCGGGGATCCCGGAGGTTGTGGTCTTGTGGGTGGGGCCCCGGCGTCATCCGATGTTTTCGATCTGGAAACGTTAGGGACTCTGTCTATGCTTGCGCCCGTCGGCACCCGGCTCTCCCCTCATTCCTCCCTCCAAGGATCACGGTAGAAGCAAAAAGGGCTCTGCCCCGGAGGTACCTCCCTTCGTCGGTAGCTTTACTTTTTACATTTTAAGGGCAATTAAACACACATTTTCAAGTAAGTGATTTTATCAACATTTATTTCTAACTAATGTATTAGGTAATTCTGTTGCATAAAGTGCGGGAAAAAATCCGATGTGTTACATTCACATTACTTTCTTCTGTCTACTTCTTGTTAATGGAAATAAACTCTATTATTACACGTTTCATTGTAAGCACAAGAAGAATACAGTAGGCTGAAAGTGACAGATTGCGATGGTATTACTTATAATGTTTGTGTATTTGTTTTTACTTCACGCGTTGAAGCCATCTTGTGACGTGATTCATTTGTTAGGCTTGTTAGCTCCATCTGGTGTTAGCAATTTGCGGCAGTATTATTTTTTTTTAAAAAAAAAATTGCTAGTTATTTTATTTAATTTTTGGTTCTTTGTCCTCCGGTTAGCTTTTGGGTCGAGCACTTCTCTTTATGCAGGTTGTGTAAACGGAAGGGAGTCTCTTATCCAAAAATAACACTGATGAAAGAATTTGTTTTACACTTTTATTGTCGAACACATTTACTATCACATTTACACATTTATCTTGACACTCGCCAAACTGAAACTGTTATAATAACTTCATTACTGATATTTCTTAATTCGCGTACTTCAACTTTTTGTATAATTAACTTTATCACACTTGAGATTTTTCATAACTCTGTTACGCGTAACCTGCAAATTGATATCCGACGTGTGCCGTACAAATACTTTCGATGAACTGACGGGAATGCGACGTGTACTTTACAAATACTTTCGATGAACTGACGGACCGAAGGCGACGTATACTGTATAAAGAATTTTGATGAACTGAGGTCGACGTATTACGTGCAAATGTTTTCGATGAACTGAGTGACTGAAGGCGACGTATACTTAACAAATATTTTCGATGAACTGCCGGGGTCTTTACCTCTAACCTACCTTTTTATACTCATACACTCCGACATGCCTAAAGATTATAACTGAGCTGCAATTGGCTAATAAAACGCGCCAACATTAGCGTCTATTTTTATATCCAATGAAAATTTGAATACATATGCTCTAGGGAAACGTTCCAGAAGATTCTCAAGGAAAAACGCGCCAATATTACGTAACTTCCTCGTTTCCAATAATGATAAACAGCTCACCCCATCGCTGCATTATTGCACGCTATTATTGTCAGTTTCAGTAAGGCAGTATAAACTTACTTCCCAACAATAATTACAATCAATAAACATCTCAAATTAATGTCACATAAAAATGCATATTCATATTACAATCATTATTTACATTTAAGTAATTTGTGATACACTAAACTCGGTACTTAGGTTCAGCACTTTCGTAAGATGCGACATGATGATTTTCAAGAAAATCTCCTACCCCAAACTACCCATTCCTTGAAACATTTTTCGAAATTTTTTATTCTATAAAAATGGCTGTAACAATTTTGATTAAAATGCCATATATTAAAGATATTTGTACGGCAAAAAAGTATATCTTGAATTTTCTGGGAATAAACTCTGAAGTTCAATTCAATCGGAAATAATTTTGTATAATCTTGTATAACTGGTAAACGTTAAGTGATAGATGGAAACTTACTTTGTGGCATTAGCTATTTCCGAGATATGTTATTAACGTTCCAATTGTATACTGCATAGTCATTCTTTGAAGTTCTTTCAACATTCACTTGTTTCTCGCGATGTCATGGAAACAGTATGGAATTTTAAGGCCAGCATATAGCGTCCAGTTGTTAAACATTTGACTATCGCTGTTCTCTTTGTATCTATAACGAAATGTGTAATGTAGCTGTTTCTGCAAAGGTTTACTTGGATTAAAATGAATTTGATAGAAAAATAAACCTTCGTAAGAATAATTTGTATGTCTACTAACAAGCGATAGACTAGTAAAGCCATGTGAACGTAACATAATGTTTGTTAAGCTTATTTCTTTCGAGTTTCTGCTGAAAATTAGAATAGGTTAGTTTACAAACTATATCATATAGAACATTTTTAATGCGCCAAAGTGTAAGAAAAAGCAAAATCGAGTAAAAGACGTTGCAAGCAAAAAAATTCTGATGTGTTACACTCACATGGCTTTCTCTACTTTTGTACCAACTATTTTTACAAACACTTATTCTCCATCCTCTTCATGTTAATCGAGCTGTTAATCTTATTGCTAATTTTCTTGTTGGTGCAAGGGGAATATGGTAGGTTTTAAGCGATAGTCAAATGTTTTAAGAGCTGGTTGCTATGTGGCATTCCATTCTGTTTGTATGTCCAGGATGCGACGGAATGTTTCTTGTTTACGTAATATGTTTTTGTATTTGTTAGCCCCACGTTGTGGAGCCAATTTGCGAGAGAAATTGCTTTACGTAATGTTGTTTACATCAGTGTTGAAGCCATCTTGTGACGTCATTCATTTGTTTGGTTTGTAGCTCCATCTGGCGTAGCAATTTGCATCAGTTTTGAAATAATTCACTTTAAATGTCCTCCAGCTAGCTGTTTGGGTCGAACATGTATTTCTTTGCAGGTTGTGAAGCGGAAAGGAATCTTTTATCCAGAAATTATACTGATGAAGAAAATTTGTTTTATAATTTTTATTGCCGAACACGTTCACGAACGCTTTTACATATTGATTTAGATACTCGCCAAACTGAAACTGTTTGTAATAACTTCTTACTTATCACTTTTAACTCACGTACTTCAACTTTGTGTATATTTAACTGTATAATATTTTAGATCTTTAATGATTTTTGCTGCGCGTAACTTGACGAACTGAAGGACTGACTGACGACGTGTAGTGTACACGAAATTTTGATGAACTGAGGCGACCGACGTGTAAGGTATTAAGAATTTTGTTGAACTGGGGGCGATCTACCACGGACTCGACTTTATATACTCCCACTCCTCGACATGCCTAAAGATTATAAATGAACTGCTATTGGCTAATAAAACGCGCCAACATTAGCGTCTATTTTAATATCCAATGAAAACCACGAATACATATTGCTTTTAGGGAAACATTCCAGAAGTTTCTACCGAAAACGCGCCAAACATTACATAACTTCCTTGTTCCCAATAACGATAAACAGCTCACCCCCCTCGCTGCATTATTGCGCTATTATTGACAGTTTCAGTAAAGCCGTATATTATTATTTACCAATAATAATTACAATTAATAAACATCTGAAATCAATGTCACATAAAAATACATATTCATATTACAATCATTATTTACATTTAAATAATTTGTGATACAAATTACCGTATCATATGCCCCACTAGAAACATAATTATAAATATTTATAACTTGTTTGGAAATTTTATAATTGTGTTTTTAGTCTCCTAAATCTTGGAACACACGCTATCACTTTCACTTAACACTTCACACGCATTTAACACACGACATATGTTTTATCTCGCCACTACTTACTGGCTCTGGTTTAATTAATTTAGATATTAATCTGACATTACAAATTTTTTTTTTATAGCAAATACTTTATCCTAAATTATTTAATCACTGTTACCAAATTGTTTACTTTCTTAAGTTCTTGACAAAAATTTATACATTTAAGATTTTTATAATTGTTTAACATTTTTACCAAAATATTCACCCTCTACACAAATATTTACATCTCTTAAATCTAGACACTGTTTCACATGTTCTATTTACTACATAAATATTTGTTTTAATTATTTTTACCCATTTTTGTTATTTAGTACTTTATCTTAACAATACTCTTGGAATAGTATTTATGTACTTTACTTTAATATAACATCATGCTTTATTTCACATGTTCAGTTACTAATAAAATGTTATTTTCCTCTCAAACATTTAGTCATGTCCAAAATTTATTTCTCCTTTCACATGACGTACATATTTATTTAACCCTCTTACGTTCCAATACATTGCTCTGCATTTCGTCTTTAACTATCCAGCATTTACTATTTATCATCTTTGTCTTTTGTTTCACCATGATCTTCATGGTTGTATGGTTTCAGCATCTCAATATGGAACTTTCCTATGCTTTTTCGAGTTGTTGGATTACATAACTCATATGTATTAGTTCCATATACTTCAACAACTTCATATGGTCCATGGTATTTGAGAAACATTCGCCAATAAAGTTTATTTGCCTTATCGGACAATTTCTTGGTTTTAACCAAAACTAAATCTCCTATTTTGATCCTCCATTCCTTTCTCTTCTTTTCTTCATGTTTAATTTTTCTTTTTATGGCCTTTTTCTTCATCCTCTCGAATGCTTTTCGGAACATCTCTTCTTCTGTTGGTGGTATCGAATGCGCATCTGGAATGGCTTCTGGAATTTTTTTACACATTGTATTGATCTTCTTTCCTAACTTAAGTTCACATGGTTTGTATCCTGTCACATTGTTTACGGTTTTATTTAGTAGATTCTGAACGAAGTTCACATATCCATACCATTGGGTGTGTTTTCGATGACATAACACCCTTAAATAATTTGAAATTTCCTTAATTTCCCTCTCCACTGGGTTGGAGTTCGGTCTGTATCTTGACGAAAAATATTGTTTAATGCCATTTTCTTTCAGTCCATCCATAAATTTTTTTCCTGTGAAATACGAAGCATTATCGCTCAATACAGATTGAATAGGTCCTTCTTCTATCACATATGACTTAAGTAGTCTATTCAAACATGCTAAACCTGTAGGTTTTCTCAAAGGGTAAATTCTTACATATTTGCTGAATATATCATAACAGACAAATATATATTTATTTCCAAATTGACTTGGAGGCATCGGACCATGAATATCGATACTAATTACACATCTCGGCTTATCCCTTATAACCGAATTAGTTTCAAATGCATATGCTGCATTTATTTGCTTTGCCTTCTGACACAGGTTGCAGCACGATATAAATTTCCGAACTTTCTGACGCAATTTGGATATGTATAAATTCTCTAAAATCATAGAAGTTGTTCGGTCCGTCCCTGAGTGTGCTAACCCTTCATGAAAATTCTTAATTAGTTCCTTTTCCATGCTTTTCGGAACCATTACCTTCCAACTAGGCATTTCTTTTCCATGCTTCTTGTATAATGTCCCATCTCGAATTGCTATAATTTCTTTCTTTGCCTCCTCAATTAATGGTGCATTTTCTTTAAGTTCAAATAATTTTGCGTCCTCATTTTGAATTTCCCTCATATTTTTCAATTTTCTCATCATTTCTTTGCTTAAAGGAATTTCAATTGTCAATATTTTGACTTCATTTCTAGGCCTTTCAATATTTTCGCGAATTTGTGGGTTGTAGTTCAATCTTGATAGCAAATCACTGAAGGTATTATTTTTGCCAGGAATGTGTATAATCTCAATATCAAATGCAGATATTGCATGAATGTATCTAGCAAGTTTTCCACTACATAATCTACACCGTTGTATGAAAGTTAAGCTGATGTGGTCTGAATATACTTTCACCTTTTGCTGATAAATATAGGTTTTAAAACGAATTAATGAGAAATATAGTGCTCCAATTTCTAGCTGAGTCACTGAAGAATTCCGCTCAATATTTGTAAGTCCTCTAGAAGCTGTACTAATGACGTGAAAGTCATTGTTGATGTCTCGCTGTCCTAAAATTCCGGCGTATCCTTGCAATGATGCGTCGACATAAATCTCGTATTTCAAATCTTCTCTGGGCCTCTCGAGCAATATGGACTTAGCAAAGAGTTCTTTTACTCTTTCAAAACATTTTTGATGATCCTCTGTCCATTTCCACTTATTGTTCTTTCGGAGTAGCTGCCGCAGTGGTTCTATTTCAGCCGAATATCTTGGTACGAACTTACTCTGAAAGTTCAATACCCCTTAGAGACGTCTAATTTGTTTTACGTTCCTTGGTGGTGGAATTTTCATTATTGCTTCTATTCTTTTCTGATCAGGTCTTATACCTCGTTCATCCACTACATAACCCAGAAAATTTATTTCCTTGACACAAAATTTTGATTTTAGTATGTTCACAGTCATACCATGTTGTTGTAGTTTATTTAACACATAATGGACATTATTCATGTGTTCTTCAAATGTTTGACTAATGATTAGGAAGTCGTCAATATACTTTATTAAAAAGTCATCTGCAGAATTTCCAAAGATACTGTGAATGGCTCTCAAAAATCCACTTCCTGAGTTTTTTAAACCAAAAGGATTTACACAAAAACGATACTGGATCCCTGAGTACTGAAATGAAGTGTAATCACGCACTTGTGGATCTAATTCCACTTGCCAATATGAAGCAGTGAGGTCAATGGATGTCAAAAATCTTCCTCTTGAAAGTTTAGTAATTAGTTGTTCAATTCCCTCACTTTGAAAATGATCTGGTTTCATATACTTGTTGACATATCTACCGTCTAATGTTAATCTCAAACTACCATCTCGTTTAATACTCCAGCAGATTGAATTTATATACTGAGAATTACTTTGCTCAATAATCCCATTTTCTAACATGCTATTTATTAATTGTCTAGCTTTGTCTCGAAGACTTATAGGTAAATTGTCATACTTGTGTCTATATGGTGGTACGTCTTCTACTTGAAATGTATGCTGATATACATTACATCTGCCTGGGATATTACTAAATACTGAACTATTGTTCATCAAAACATCATGAAGGATTTGTTTTTGCATTATCGTAATATTATAAGCTTCTTCACACTTGTGTATTATTTCCTCATTTCTCTTCTCTTTCCAGCTGTTGTCTGTCTCGCTCACATGGTCGTCTTTTGTTTGGATTGTAAATTCCTCTACTTTCTCTGGCATTTCTGCTAGCTGTTGAAAATATGGCGTGGTATTCCCTTCATATTCTGTGACTACCTGCTTTATCTGACTATTTCTATCAGTTTCGGTGATTTGCACAAAAAACTCTTGGTCACAAAGATTCTTCTCATCCTTTGTCATCTCGATTACAGAAACTTTCTCTTTTATAAATGGTACCCTTATTTCTCTATCATCTTTTGTCATTCTTAACTCTTCATGTTTAAAATCTATACATGCTTCATATTCATGTAGGAAGTCACATCCTATAATTATGTCACAAATCAGATGGTTTACAATTAGAAACATAACCTCAAAATTCTCTCCGCCGATAAGTATGCTAAGTAGAGCTTGTGTTTTTATGACCTGTGTCGTTCTTCCGATTGCAACACGACAAACTAAATTACTAGTGGGAAGAGCCATAATTTTGTTACCTTCATTAATCAAATTTATGTAAAATTTCTGTGAGCAAATTGAAGCTGACGAACCAGAATCTATAGTTGCAATGATCTCTTTCTTCGCAATTTCCATCCTAACATGAGGTGACTCAAATTTTTCTCCCTTATCTTTTGTTGCTGTAATCTTATTACAGGGTGTATCTGTAGGCATATTATTTGTATTGGTAATGGATACTGAATTATTAAAGACGTCCTGAGAACCTACTACACAGGAGTCTGTTAACAGTTTTCCTGGTTATTTCCATGTTCACGTACGGGACTGCCATTCCTAACAGGCGCTAAATCTATCTCATTGTCGCTACCATTGTTTTGATTTCCCCTTCCTCGAGTTCGAAATCCTCGATTTCTGACATTATGTCCCCTTGGCACATAATTTTCTTGCCGTTCCTCAGATCTTTCCCGGTTATTATTTTCCCTCCAGTGAGTGAAATTTCCCCTTTGTCTAATGTACCTCCTTCCATAATTTTGCCCTCTTTCAGGCAATCTTTCTGTCCTGACATAATTTATTTGTTCCTGTCGACCTGGTCTCCTATCTATCCTTGATCTTTCAAATTGTGAAACGTATGATTGATACCGTTGTCTGGTATTAATTTCATGTCTGTCTTGTCCTCTAATTTGCTGATAACTACCTTGGTAATTTCTTCTATCTCGCACATCTAAAAATCTATGTTCCCACTCCCGAGACATATCTTCTTCCTGTTGTTCCAAAGCTGTTATTAATTCTGTCATCTCATAGATGTTCCGTGGTTTTGCAATTAATAAGTAATTTCGTATCCTTATAGGATAATGCCTTGCGAGCAAGCTCACAAAATCTTCCTCATTGATTGGAGGTGACAAGTTTCTAACCTGACTTGCATGTTTTAGTAAGTAATCAGTCATTGATATTCCCTCTCGTGAATTAAATTGACCATGACTAAGCATTGCTCGAATTCTTTGCTGTACCGTAACATTCCAAAATCTGTTCATGAATAATCTCTTAAAGGATTCATATGAAATTTCACCCCCTGATACCATTTGTAACCAATCTAAGGTTTTCTGGTCCAAACATCTTTTGACAACTATCATTTTCAATGCTTCAGGTATATTTTTAATTTGAAAATACTCTGATAATTCTGCAATGAACTGTACTGGACTGGAGTTTTCATTAAATTTTGGAAGTGGAAAATCACTTAAGATATGATTGTAATTTTGCAAATTCCCTACTCCCATATTTAAATTCTCTAGTGTAACTTGTGCACTCTGAGTTTCAGCATTAGCTATAGATGAAGCTGCCGCATCACTCACATTATTTGTTATACCTGAGGAACTACCTCTATCATTATGTTGTACATCTGATACATTCACATCACATATATTTGCCCTTGAATTCAATTCTAATCTATTTACAGTACCTTGCAGATTTTCTATTGTCTGTTCCAATTTTTTATTATTCTCATTTTGAACAGTTTGGTGTTTGTTAATTTCAGAAGTTAGCTTTTGATTCAAATCTTTAGACAAATCTTTAACTTCATCAGACAATTTATTTCTCTGTGTTTCTGACTCCTTCTGAATTTCAGATATTTCCCCTCTGAAATTAACTTGCACCTGTATTAAATGTGCATTTGTAGCCTCCATCATTTCTCTTAACTCACTTGAAATGCTATTCATTCGGCTACCTAGCTCTGTACATTTTACATTAACATGCTCTATTTTATTATTAACCTCACTTTTTTGGTTAGATATTTCCCTGCTCATGTCTAACATTTTCTTTGAAACTTCACCTATTTCATTTGCTATCATTTCTTGATTTTCATTTTTCATTCTAATCATACTACTATCTAGCTCCATGAATTTCTTTTCAATTTCTTCCCTGTTTTGTTCTAAGCTTTTACCAATATCTTCCCTCAATTCCCTATTATTCTTTTGCATATCTTCCCTTAATTGGTCTGTAATACTCTTACTAATATCTTCCCTCAATTCTTTATTATTCATTTCCATTTTCTGAGTTAGTTTTTGCTCTAATTTCTCATTACTCTTACTACTATCTTCCCTTAATTCTTCCCTCAATTCCCTCTTATTCTTTTCCATATTCTCATTCAAATGTTTCAGCATTTCCATAATCATACTAGTATCAAGATTAACATTTCCTGCTATTCTATTCTCACTTTCTGCACTAACATTTCCTCCCTCCAATACTATATTGTTTGAGCTTTTTTTTGTAACCTGTATTGAATTACAGCTAACTGTTACACTATCCCCTTCCATCATTGTTTCTTGTTTTACACTTTTTTTTTAGAATTAAAATCACACTTTTCTAACCTTTCTGATGCAATCTGCTGATGTTGCTTAGATGTCTAGCTGTCTGCCCCTTTCTCCTAGGTTTGTATGTCGCTTCTGCGTTGTGTTGTGATGAATCTACGTCGTCTTGTTGTTTTGTAGTTAAATTACCCTGTTGCCTTGTAATCTCGGAATTACGATGTCCAATCTGCGTCTTGTAGTTCATTTCACTGCTGCATTCGTTCCACGTCCTGATTATGCTGATCCTTTCCTGGTCACTATGCCCCACGTTGGGCGCCAATTTGCGACGGAATGTTTCTTGTTTACGTAATATGTTTTTGTATTTGTTAGCCCCACGTTGTGGAGCCAATTTGCGAGAGAAATTGCTTTACGTAATGTTGTTTACATCAGTGTTGAAGCCATCTTGTGACGTCATTCATTTGTTTGGTTTGTAGCTCCATCTGGCGTAGCAATTTGCATCAGTTTTGAAATAATTCACTTTAAATGTCCTCCAGCTAGCTGTTTGGGTCGAACATGTATTTCTTTGCAGGTTGTGAAGCGGAAAGGAATCTTTTATCCAGAAATTATACTGATGAAGAAAATTTGTTTTATAATTTTTATTGCCGAACACGTTCACGAATACTTTTACATATTGATTTAGATACTCGCCAAACTGAAACTGTTTGTAATAACTTCTTACTTATCACTTTTAACTCACGTACTTCAACTTTGTGTATATTTAACTGTATAATATTTTAGATCTTTAATGATTTTTGCTGCGCGTAACTTGACGAACTGAAGGACTGACTGACGACGTGTAGTGTACACGAAATTTTGATGAACTGAGGCGACCGACGTGTAAGGTATTAAGAATTTTGTTGAACTGGGGGCGATCTACCACGGACTCGACTTTATATACTCCCACTCCTCGACATGCCTAAAGATTATAAATGAACTGCTATTGGCTAATAAAACGCGCCAACATTAGCGTCTATTTTAATATCCAATGAAAACCACGAATACATATTGCTTTTAGGGAAACATTCCAGAAGTTTCTACCGAAAACGCGCCAAACATTACATAACTTCCTTGTTCCCAATAACGATAAACAGCTCACCCCCCTCGCTGCATTATTGCGCTATTATTGACAGTTTCAGTAAAGCCGTATATTATTATTTACCAATAATAATTACAATTAATAAACATCTGAAATCAATGTCACATAAAAATACATATTCATATTACAATCATTATTTACATTTAAATAATTTGTGATACAAATTACCGTATCATAAAAAAAATGAATAAGGAATTCCGATTTGAGAAAACGTATAAGTATTGGAAAATTTAAGGGAATAACAAGCAATATCTCGAAAATGGTTCACTCAACAGAAAAAAAAGTATATGATATAAATTGTGTATTTCAACGCGATCTACATTTTTTGTGTGGTAAAATTTTGTCTATCTCTTATGGTTTTCCATTTATGCAAAAGTCGTTTACAATTAAGAATACTTTTGGAGACATTCCCAGAAAATTCGAGATATACATTTAATTTGTCATGAAAATATCTTAAACATATGCCATTTTAATCAAAATCGTTAGAGTCATTTTTGAAACGATTAAAATTTTTGAAGAATGCTTATGTAGAGGGTAATCTGGGATGAAGGGATTTTCTTAAAAACATTCGTGTCGCATATCTGGAAGATACTGAACCTAAATACCAAGTTTCGTGTTTATCCGACTGCTCGTTTCTGAGTTATGGTGTTCACAGATAGACAGACACACACGCGGACATGTTTTCAAAAATGCTTTTTTTGGATTCAGGGGGTCTCAAAACATATATTTCCGGGGAAATCTCGGTATCGAATTTTTGGGTTACTTTACGTAGTAGAGAAAGTAACAAGCCATTAGGCATTTAATTGATCGCGTGTTGCAGCTTTAAAAGGCTTTGATAACAACATGTAATTAAAGCCAAAGGTTCAAAGTAATTTTGGACATAAAAGGTAAATTGGAATTTTTTAAAAATGGCTATGTGTAACCTTAAGTTACTACTACTGGGAGAATGTTTGTGTATAACTTGAAAGCAGTATGTGGAACTGCACTGCGGCAGTTTGAAGCTAATTTTGGAGACAGTTTAGCTTCGAGTTCAGCTAATGGTGTTTTAGATTGTAGCTTGTTTTCCCCGAGGATACTGCATAATAAAAGGAACAGAGGCCTCACATAACTGCTTCATGATGTTCTCAAAACTAACACAGAAATATTGAGAGATATACATTGAAAATAACGAAACTTACAGAAAAACAAGACTTTTGAGTAAATGTAAACTTTTTTATAAATAACAAAATACATTTTAAATTGCGGAAAATGAGAAACATATTCGGTAAGTGGGGCTCTTTAAAGATCAGCAAATAAAGTAGCTATAAGCTGAAAGGTAATCTAAACCTATTCAATACACAGAACTAAATATTTTTTATTGAGGAGTAACGATTAATTTCGAACAGTCGCAGTTGTTTACATTATATGTTTGTAAGCATACGACTTTATCTGTAGCTCGTATGCCATTTTAAGGCCAGCATATTACGCCTAGTTGTTAAACATTTGACTATCACTGTTCTCTTTGTGTCCATGACGAAATGTGTAATGCAGCTGTTTCTGTGAAGGTTTGTTTGGATTAAAATATAGTAGACAGAAAAATAAACTTGAGTAAGTATAGTTTGTATACCCACTAATAAAGATAGAGGGTAGAGAAAGTAATATGAATGTATAACATCGGATTTTTGTACAGCAAGTTTTATTATACATTTCGTTGTAGCTACATACAAGGGGAACAGAGGAAACTGAATTAATGGTCAGATGTTTAAAAGCGATTGACTAGCCTTTAAATTCTGCTGTTACGATTATATAGCGAGAAATTACTGAATAGCAACAGCACCTTATAAATGGCAAAGCATTGAAAAATTGATATTATTAACAACGTCCGTGTGTTTGTCTGTGTGTCGTCAAGTGCGTAACTCAAAAACCAAAAGTCAGATCAACGCCAAACTTGATATTTAAATTCAACACCTTTCATAATGCGACATGACAATTTTCAAGAAAATCTCCCACCCCAAACTACCCTTTACATGGGACACTTTTTAGAAATACTTGAATTTCTAAAAAACGGTTCTAACTATTTTCATTAAAATATGACATTAAAGATATATACATTAAAAATAAAATGTATATCATGACTTTTATGGTAATAGCCTTTGAAGTCCTCTTCATTCGGAAGGAATTTTGTACAATCTTGTGTAACTGGTAAACGTTAAGCGATAGACGAAAATGCAGTACAAAAAAATGATAACCTCTTTAAAACACACAACTTATTTCCAATAACCTTTTTTGTGGCAGCAGCCATTTCCGAAATATCCGTTAGAAATTGTTCGAATTCTTCAAAACTTAGCTATTCTTTCAAACTCCCTCAACATTCAGTTGTTTCTCGTGATGTCATGGAAACAGTATGGAATTTTAAGGCCAGCATGTAGCGTCCAGTTGTTAAACATTTGACTATCACTATTCTCTTCGTATCTATAACGAAATATGTAAACAGCTATTTCAGAAAAGTTTTATGTCGATTAAAATGAAGATATTGGAATAGAGACGTCCATAGGAATAGTTTGTATATTCATTAATAAGCTATAGAAGTTAGAGAAAGTCATGTGAATGTTAACACATCAGATTGTTTGGTTATTTATTTCCTTTTTATTGCTTAAAAGTACGTGAACCTTGGTTTATGAAGGGTTAACACTGCTTGTGTAATGATAATTTTGTACAATTTGAGAGTGTATCAAAAAGATGCCTTGAATTTTGCAGGTTAGTTCTCGTACCAAAATAACAAGGTCAGTCCTTACTTTCCCTGTCATCCACATGTAATAGGTAAGGGGAAGTATTGCGTTCCATATAAAAATCTCATGTCGAAAGTTTACCGGAAATACGTGTTTTGAGGCCCCTTGATCAAAAACAGTTTAGGGAAATGTGTGTGTGTTGCATCAACACATTCGTTTCCAAGATCTTGCTGAAAATATCGTTTTGAGCTCCTCTGAAGCCAAAAAATAACGTTTTTAGAAAAAGGTCCGTGTGTCTGAAAAGAATAACTCAACAACGATAAGTCTGTTAAATATCCAACTAGGGGTTTAACTTCAGCATCTTCCGAGGATGCTGCACGAAGATTTTCAAAAACAAAACAAAACAAAAAAAAAAAAAGGAATCCCCCACCTCAAGCAATTCTTTACATGGAAAATATAACGTGAAGATGTTATTTTGTTGTTATTTTTATTTGCAACATTTGCAACACTTGAAGTAGTTGCAACCGCACGTATGGTAAACAGTTTCCGGTAGCCTTCGCCCCAAATGTACTTTCAGGTGGCCTTTGCCCCAAGTTTAAAAAAATATCAACTTTGTAACTTAACTGTTTCTGTAAATATTATATTTATGTTTACCTTGGCTGCGTCAGTATTATTGTTAGAGACACGTTTCTCTTAGTAGGGTTGTGATGCGACAAGAATGTAGGCTTACACGGATTATAATTTTACTTCACTTCTTTTATTAATGCTTGATACGATTTAAATAACACTTCACTTATATAGAGAACTGTAAGAGTCTTTTTATTAATTAATTAATCACACTTTTTAACACGTAAACTTATTTTTCGTCTCATACGAATACATATTATACTTCTTGAGGACACTTTATGCGTCTAGTTAGTAACGCTGTCTGCAGGCAACTGAACTCTAAATTTGTAAAATTTTCTCCTTTTCAGTTTCTGATTGGCTAATCCTAATCCAATAGAATACCTACATTTATTTACAGCTATTTTTGGTTGTTAATTGGCTATTTTTATAAACTGTCACTAAAATTACATTATTGCTTCCAAGAATCAGAAGTAGTATTGTTAAACTCTCAAACTCATTATTGCCTCAAGGTTACCTCATTGTTACCTCATTGTTAGCAACGTTTAACCTATTATTCTCACAGCTCCTACATTATTAAATTACGTAATGCATTCACATAACATTATTGAAGATGTATACAATAATATAAGCATATGCAATGACTGTTACATACATTTTACAAATTATTACATACAAATATTGCTTTAAGCCGGACTTTTATTGAATTTATATTATATAATTAGACTGAAATCATTTAAGTGTTAAAAATACTGCCTCAAATTGCCCCTTTTAGAAATATTTAACAATTGTTCTTTTTGTTTTGTTCTTTTTTTAAATTTTTAAATATTTTCTGAAAGTCTCCTGAAAGAAAGAAACACAAACCTTTTTATTATTGCACTTTCTATTTTTCACTGTCACTTTTATTTAACACTCACTGGTTTTTCACTACACTCGTGTATAGCAGAATATTTTGTTCTTCAACTTGTTCAACACTTTAAGGTCATTGACCTAGTGAAGGTTAGTGATCTGGTGTTCAGTGACCTGAGTGAAGTTTGTTTATTCACTAACACAGCCACTATTAGCCATTTTATTTGCTATACATTTAACATTTAATTAAGCATATTAACACCTGTTACAATTTCTTTACAACTTATTTCTTAAGCATTTTTATTATTTTCTTACAATTTATAACAACTTATACCATATACAACATAAATGCAGTTGCTATTTAAATTTATTATCTTTTTCTTACTAACAATGGATTTTCTTATATTACATTTTTTTATCTTAACTCTCTTTTGTTATATTCATAATTAGTTACATTTAGTAAAGATATTATTACACATTTTTTTTAAAATTACATTGCTTTCCCCGTTTATGTTCCAGATACTTTATTTTCATTTTCTTTTTCTTTTTGTGCAACACATAACCTAGATACTTTATTTTCTTTTTCTTTTTATTCTTGTGCCATAAACCTTTTAGACTTGCACTAATCTTATGTTGCACAGTGGTATTCCAAAACTTATCCATGAAAAAGCTCTAAATGCTTCAAAATTCATTTCACTGTCTGCTAGCATATGTAACCATTCTAAGTCGGGCTGTTATTGAATTTATATTATATAATTAGACTGAAATCGTTTAAGTGTTAAAAATACTGCCTAAAACGATATTTTTTTATTATTTCAAAAATGGCTAACAGTTTTAATTAAAACGTCAAATATGTAATATATTTTCATGGCAAATAAAACGTATATTTTGATTTCTCTGCGAATAGATCGCGAAGTCCTCTTCATTCTGAATGGCTGTTGTATAATTGGTAAACCGTAAGGGATGTACAAAATCTTATTTCAAAAAGAATATAGATCTCGTTAAAACACAGGATTTATGAAAGTCAATTTATTATTGGCGTTAACTCTTTCAGAGATATGCTTTGTATTGGTTAGAATTTTCAAATGAAAAGCCGCTATTCGCATTTTTACTTTCTCTACTACGTATAGTAAGTAGGGGAAGTATTGTATTCCAACCAAAAATTCAATACCGAGATTTCTTCGGAAATACATGTTTTGAGACCCCCTGAATCCAAAAAAGCCTTTTTGAAAACATGTCTGTGGTGTGTGTCCGTGTGTGTGTTTGTGAACAGCATAACTCAGAAACGAACAGTCGGATAAACACCAAACTTGGTATTTAGGTTCAGTATCTTCCAGAGATGCGTCACGAAGCTTTCAAGAAAATCCCCCCACCCCGGATTACCCTTTACATGGAACATTTTTCGAAAATTTTAATTTTCCCCAAAATGGGTCTAACGATTTTGTTTAAAATATCATATATTTAAGATACTTTCATCAAAAATAAAATGTATATCTTGAATTTTCTGGGAATGTCCCCAAAAGTATTCTTAATTGTGAACGACTTTTGCATAACTGGTAAACCATAAGAGATAGACAAAATTTTACTACACAAAAAATGTAGATCGCGTTAAAATACACAATTTATATCATATACATTTTTTTGTTGTTGAGTGAACCATTTTCGAGATATTGCTTGTTATTCCCTTAAATTTTCCAATACTTAATACATTTTCTAAAATTCGTTATTCATTTTTGTTGTTCTGGTAATGCAAAGAGAATGGAATGCTCCGCGTAGCAACCAGCTCTTAAAATATTTGACTATCGCTTAAAGCCTACCATATTCCCCTTGCATCTACAAGAAAATTAGCAATAAGATTAACATCTCGATATCTCCATTAACATTAAGCATATGGAGAATAAGCTTCTGTAAAAAATAGTTTGTACAAGAGTAGAGAAAGTCATGTGAGTGTAACACATCAGATTTTTTTGTCGTGATGATGCAAGGGGCTGCAATTTCAGAGTCAGGACATAGCGATTCGCGTTTTTAAAAATATGATTATCGCTTTATGTATTCTTCTTATACGTACAACGGAATGTGTGAATGTGTAATTAAAGTTTATCTCAAACAAGAAGTAGATAGAATAATAGTCTCCGTAACACTATTTTAGGGTGAGTAGAGAAAGTCATGTGGATGCAACAGACCAGATTCTGCGAAACAGCTTACATGGTTACGATTTATCTCGAAGTGACTGTGTCCCCATAAATGCGTTACTAACGCGTAAAATGTGGACAAAGCGATCTCCCAGAAAATAAATGCACGCAATCAGGAAAATACATTTCAGAGTAATTGCCAGTTTAACCCCATTTCAGCCGTGGGATTGCTAAAAGCGCTAAGTTGGCAGCAGTTGTACTGCGGCAGTCTGGACAAAAACAAGTGGCGCCTCAAGTAGTAGTGAGAGAAGTTGGAAATAATATCCGACGGAGGGAAGTAATGAATATTCAAATTGCCTGCTCTATGAATACCAAGCGATAACTTGTGAGACAAGGGGATATCTTGACCTCTGTTTAACCGTGCAGTAACCCCAGACAACTTCCACGGGATCATCGACACACAATAATAATAACAATAATAATTAATAACTCTTAAAATTAGAGATGGAACTTCGAAACCTCGATCGATACTCGGTGGTATCTAAATATACTCTTACACTTCGTTACTTTTTCGATACTTTTAAATTCCTTTTGCATGATGTAACTTAACAGTTTCTCTACTGCATATAATAGGTAGGGGCAGTATTGCATTCGACCTAAAAATTCGATACCGAGATTTCACAGGAAATACATGTTTTGAGGCCCCCAAAATAAAGCTCCAACTGAAGCATTTTTGGAATCCAGTACGTCTGAGAACAGCATAACTTAAAAATGAAAAGTTTGATAACTACCAAACTTGGTATTTAGGTTTAATATCTTCCAAAGATGTGACACAAAGATTTTTAACAAAATCTCTCCACCAAAAACTAGCCTTTACATGGAACATTTTTTCGAATTGTATTATTTTCTACAAACTTGCTAAAATTTTTATTAAAATACCATATAATAGATATTTACATGACAAATGGAATGTATATCTGAAATTTTTGGCCTATAGGCTGTGAAGTCCCTTTCATTCGGAGGGAATTTTGTACTATAATCTTGTATAACTAGTAAACGTTAAGTGATAGACGAAAGCGTACTACACAAGAAACGTAGATCTGTTTAAAACACACAATTTATTTCAAATACATTTTTTGTGGCATAAGCCATTTCTGAGATCCGATATTAAAGTTTCCAATTGTTCATTTCTTGGTCATTCTATTAAAGTCCTTTCAACATTCAGTCCGTAAGGGGGGTGGGGGGGTTCCGACCCCTTAAGCTGCCGTGGTGTGGGCGCTGCAGACCCTGAGCACTCGTGGTACTTCTAACGTTACTAGAAGTACGCCGGGCGAACATTCGGGCCCCTTCCGATAGGGAGGTGTTCGGATTGGGTTGTACTCGGCGGGGCAGTGGTTCGCGGGACCCGTGGGAGATTGGGTACTGTGCGGGTGTCCATACAGGCGGGGTTGTGAGACGCCTCGATATCCTCCGGTACCGACCTGGATAGCGGGTAGACAGTATGCTAGGTTTCTGTTGGCCCTACCGAGGTTTTCGGTAGTAATCCCTAGGGATGACGCGCGTAAGTGGCGTATCCACTTCCTAGCGTAAGCGGGGGGGCTTGTTAGACTCTAGGTATGGGCTTAGGAGGGTAGCTTGGGCTTTGGCTCTTGCTCTGGTAGACCTTCGTACATTACATTCAGTTGTTCCTCGGGATGTCATGGAAACAGTATGAAATTTTAAGCCCATCATACAGCGTTCAGTTGTTAAACATTTGACTGTCGCTGTTCTCTTTGTATCTATAACTAAATGTGTAATGTAGTTATTTCTGTAAAGGTTTATTTGGATTAAAATGTAGTAGATAGAAAAATAAAGGAGTAAGAATAAATAGTATATCCAGTAATAAATGAAAGAGGGTAAAGAAAGTCATGTAAATATATCACATCAGATTTTTTACTTTCTCTGCTACGTATACAGTAAGTAGGGGAAGTATTGTGTTCCATCCAAAAATTCGATACTGAGATTTCACAGGAAATATATGGTTTGAGACCCCCTGAATCTAAAAAAGCATTTTTGGAAACATGTCCGTGTGTGTCTGTGTGTCTGTCGGTGTGTCTGTCTGTGAATAGCATAACTCAGAAACGAACAGTCGGATAAACACCAAACTTGGTATTTTGGTTCAGTATCTTCCAGAGATGCGACACCAAGGTTTTCAAGAAAATTTCCCCACACCAGATTACCATTTACATGGAAGATTTTTCGACAATTTTAATTTTCTCAAAAATGGCTATAACGATTTTGATTAAAATATCATATGTTTAAGATATTTTCATGACAAATGAAATGTATATCTTGAATTTTCTGGGAATGTCTCCAAAAGTATTCTTCATTGTGAACGACTTTTGCATAACTGGTAAACCATAAGAGATAAACAAAATTTTACTACACAAAAATGTAGATCGTGTTAAAATACACAATTTATATCATATACATTTTTTCTTGAGTGAACCATTTTCGAGATATTGCTTGTTATTCCCTTAAATGTTTCAATACTTATTTTCTCAAATGGGAATTCGTTATTCATTTTTTTTGTCTTGGATATGCAAAGAGTATTAATCTGTGACAAAGGGAATAGTGCTGCACCTAGCAACCAGCTATTAAGAGATTGTATGTGCTTAAAGGCTACTGTATTTCTATATTGCCTTTGTAAATATATATTCCCCTTACATCTGCAAGAAAATTAGCAATAAGATAGAGTCTGCAAATGTTTATCTCGATTAACATGAAGTGGATGGAGAATAAGCGTTTGTAAAAATAGTTTGTACAAGAGTAGAGAAAGTCATGTAAGTGTAACACATCAGATTTTTTTGTAGTAACCAATATTTTTGCTATGGAATAGAAGTTGACATTCCCACATGCAATGTGGTTGCTATGAAAACGAAAGAAATCTCAATGTTGAAAGAAATGACCAAAAGCACTAGTGCAGGAAGTAAAACCATCACAACACAAACGCTAACGTACTGAAAATTCCAATATAAGCTGCAGCATTAACTTTATCACAGATTTCAACATCGAATATTCCGACTACAGACTTCCATCAGTGTACCACTTCCCAGAATGAAATACGTCAATACATTCTCTCATAAATATCTGCATCTTTTTCTTTTAACCGCTTGCAGAATGAAGTATATGCCAACTCATACCTCTGTTTTGATTTCTTTGGTATTAACTGATCACATCCACTTTTCCAAGCCTCTTCGATCTCTACATGTATGGAAACGTCGTATATTACTTTTTTCATAATGAAGTAAAAATAAATAAAATTATTAATATAAGTATAAAGCTAAAGCATAATATGGTAACACGCACAACTTATTTACAAACATTGTGTCCATAGCAAGACGTATAGGCGAATCACCTTCTAAAATGTGGCATCTTGTTCCATAATATACATAAATATTTCAACGAATATGCCAATTAATATAATTCAATTGATATGAACACCCATCGTGCAAAAATAGTATGAAATACACATTTGGTAAGCACATAAAGATGAAAAAACTCTTTCTTCGATCAGTATCAAGCGCTTACTAAACTAATATCGCACTATACTATACATTTTGCGTTATCGAAGGTTATTGCATATAACTTTATGCTAATAAGGAATGAAAGGTGTCGAGACTTCATGTTATTGCCAAAGGGTTGTGGGACGATAGTTGTAATTAGACCTTGACTGCGTTTCCTGCGAGTAAATCAATGCAACATTCCATAGGCTCTTGTGTCTAAATGAAAACATGCAAAACTTGGAGGAAGGAGCAGAGGTGCTCGTGTATCATACAGCGTTAACGGAGTTGTGAATGAAGGTGATTTAGGTGAGCCTGTAAATCATATTTCTGCAATAGCCTGGCTTAGTGATTCACTCTCACCCATTACATTTACCTACTTCGGTGAACAAAATCTGTGAATCCAACAGGAAATATTCTGAACTTAAGACACGTGATAACACAGTGCATGAAATATTTGTTCTTTACTTTCAGCTGTTTGTGTTTACGCAAGTGAAATTTGGGCCACAATCGTAGCTTAAATCTATATCGTACGACTAATTTCCACAATGTGGATAGAAAATCGTTAAAAAGAAGATTTTCAGCACAAAATGTAGTTACAAAAAAAGGAAAGTTGAGAAATTATTAATATTATTATTATTATTATTAATCCTGACTAACAATAGCGGATATACTGTGGCATTATCAAGATAAAACATATTATAAGAAACATTTGCACGAGTTTCTGTACACTCTATCGTTTATTACTGGGTATGCAAATTATTCTTACTCAAGCTTATTTTCCTATCTACTTCATTTTAATCCAAACTTTCCTTTACAGAAACAGCTACATTAGAAATTTCGTTATAGATACAAAGGGAACAGCGATAGTCAAATGTTTAACAACTGGACGCTATACGCTGGTCTTAAAATTCCATACTGTTTCCATGACATCACGAGAAACAGCTGAATGTTTAAGGGACTTTAAGAGAATGACCAAGAAATGAATAATTCGAACTCTTAATGACGGATATCCTAGAAGCGAATTATGCTACAAAAAACTTCTTTTATATAAATTGTGTACTTTAAAGAGATCTACAGTTTTTGTTAAGTGTGCTTTCGTCCATCGTTTAACGTTCACCAGTTATTGAAGGTTATACAAAGTCCCTTACAAATGACGAGGACTTCATACGATATTCCCCGAAAATTCAAGATATACATCTTACTTCTCATGTAAATATCTTTCATATGTGGTATTTTAATCAAAGTTGTTACAGCCATGTTTTAGAAAATCAAAAATTTCGGAAAATATTGCATGTAAAAGGTGGTTTAGGGGGGATTTTGCAGTAAATCTTCGTGTCACATTTCTAGACAAATATGATTCTAAAAATCTGATGTGTTACACTCACATGACTTTCTCTACTCTTTTACAAACTATTTTTACAAACGCTTATTCTCCAACTACTTCATGTTAATCGAGATAAACATTTGCAGAGTCTATCTTATTGCTAATTTTCTTGTAGATGTAAGGGGAATATATATTTACAAGGGCAATATAGAAATACAGTAGCCTTTAAGCACATACATATCTCTTAATAGTTGGTTGCTAGGTGCAGCACCATTCCCTTTCCCACAGATTAATACGCTTTGCATATACAAGACAAAAAATGAATAACGAATTCCAATTTTAGAAAATTAGTATTGAAAAATTTAAGGGAATAACAAGCAATATCTCGCAAATGGATCCTCAACAAAAAAAGTGTATATGTCATAAATTGTGTATTTTAACGCGATCTACATTTTTGGTGTAGTAAAATTTGTCTAACTCTTATGGTTTACCAGTTATGCAAAAGGCGTTCACAATGAAGAATACTTTTGGAGACATTCCCAGAAAATTTGAGATATACGTTTCATTGGTCATGAAAATATCTTAAAAATATTATATTTTAATCAAAATCGTTAGAGCCATTTTTGAGAAAATTAAAATTTTCGAAAAATGTTCCATTAAAAGGGTAGTCTGGGGTGGGGGGATTTTCTTGAACCTTCGTGTCGCATCTCTGGAAGATACTGAACCTAAATACCAAGTTTGGTGTTTATCCGACTGTTCGTTTCTGAGTTATGCTGTTCACAGACAGACACACAGACAAACACACACACAGACATGTTTCCAAAAATTCTTTTTTTTGGATTCAGGGGGTCTCAAAACATATATTTCCGGTGAAATCTCGGTATCGAATTTTTGGGTGGAATACAATACTTCCCCTACTTACTATACGTAGTAGAGAAAGTAAAAAGTGTTGCCAATTGGAGAATGTCAAAGAGGAACAATTTCGGAATTAGTATACAATATAAAATTGGTTACATATGTTTATATACAGAAAACTACTAATAAGAACATAATTCAGTGAACAAGGTATCGACTTTACAGTGTTTTATAAAGTGAGTATTGAGGTTCGAGAAATAGTGGTATTGTCGCATCACTACTTTAAGGTGTTGCTCATAATCTTATGCTTGAAAAAATTCCGATCGTGTATGCGTGTGCGAGAGTGAGAGAAAGAATCTTATTACAGAAAAGTCCTAAAAGTGCATTTGGAATTTAAGTGGCGCGTACTTGAAGGGTGCTAGAGGAAGGTTTTGAAGGTCTGTCCTCCAAACGACCCTTATATGCCAAATTATTTTGTAAACCATTCCGACTTGATGTATTTGATTTAGGGATAATGTCACCACTTTTAAAGGGTGTGTGTACCGTGCGCCACAGTTAACCTAGACTTCCAAAATATCGAATAAGACTAAAATGTGTAGAGTGCGGCACAAAGGTTTGAAAACAACGCCACAGAGATCTGTAGGTTTTTCCTAGGAGTAATAGATACTACAGACAAAATTGTAAATTTAAATTCCGGTTTTTACTTTCTCTACTACGTATAGTAAGTAGGGGAAGTATGGTATTCCACCCAAAAATTCGATACCGGGATTTCACCGGAAATACATGTTTTGAGATCCCCTGAATCCAAAAAAAGCATTTTTGGAAACATGTCCGTGTGTGTGTCTGTGTGTCTGTGTGTCTATCTGTGAACAGCATAACCCAGAAACGAACAGTCGGATAAACACCAAACTTGGTATTTAGGCTCAGTATCTTCCAGAGATGCGACACGAAAGTTTTCAAGAAAATCCCCCCACCCCAGAATACCCTTTACATGGAACATTTTTCGAAAATTTTAATTTTCTCAAAAATGGCTCTAACGATTTTGATTAAAATATCATATGTTTAAGATATTTTCATGACAAATAAAATGTATATCTCCAATTTTCTGGGAATGTCTCCAAAAGTATTCTTCATTGTGAACGGCTTTTGGTAAACTGGTAAACCATAAGAGATAGACAAAATTTTACTGCACAAAAGATGTAGATCGTGTTAAAATACACAATTTATGTCATATACATTTTTGTTGTTGAGTGAACCATTTTCGAGATATTGCTTGTTATTCCCTTAAATTTTTCAATATTTATTTTCTCAAATGGGAATTAGTTATTCATTTTTTGTCTTGGATATGCAAAGAGTTTTAATCTGTGGGAAAAGGAATGGTGCTGCACTTAGCAACCAGCTATTAAGAGAGATGTATGTGCTTAAAGGCTACTGTATTTCTATATTGCCCTTGTAAATATATTTTCCCCTACATCTACAAGAAAATTAGCAATAAGATAGACTCTGCAAATGTTTATCTCGATTAACATGAAGTAGATGGAGAATAAGCGTTTGTAAAAATAGTTTGTACAAGAGTAGAGAAAGTCTTGTGAGTGTAACACATCAGATTTTTTATTTATGGACGCTCTTTAACTGCTGTGGTTCTTAGCGTCCCATTCTATATTGGGCGTGAAAGACCGTAATTTTTCTCAGAGGCCTCTTTATCAGGCTTGAGGTTCTGTTGCGTGTAGTAAATCTACGACACGGGACCACCGACTTTACTTCCCTTCCGAAGGAAGCTATGCTAAGGATTTTTACGCCCGAAAAAATCTATCGCCCTCTGCCGGGTTTGAACCTGCGACCTTGGGACAGAAAAAATTGAGGGAATACTGGTATTGAATATGGTAAGGGTTATGTGTAAGTATGGATTGCTTCAGGTCGATATTATTTTCGCGCTCGCATGTGGGTAACAATTTCTCTCTAGCGAAACAGATAGGAACACAAGCCCACTAAGTATTTGACAGCTTGCAGATGCCCCGTTTCCACCCTCAGTATGGCTGAATGACCTTTCCACTGAATGCAAAGAAATACTAATGCAGTAGAATTATTTCATGCAGAATATAACTCCATGTTTTATCACGCTTCTCTCAAAATTTTGTTTTTCCTCGTGTACTTCTCCAATTCCAAACAAGTGCATACATAAAAACAAGAATTTTTCAGGAAGGAATACTCGTAAGAAGAGCAGCTAAGACAATATTCTCGCCCGTGCAAGTGAAGCCATCAATACATAAACAGTAAATATCATGTTTCGATTTTATTAAGAAAGCGTCGTTCAAAACAAAGTGCTCTTGAAAAAGAAATCTATGAGTGTCAAACTGACAAACTCAGTAAGCCTAACCCTTTTAACCGTATCTGCGTAATAAGTCTGAGAAAATGGGGAAGGAAATGTTGCTGTGGTAACGTTATTTACACCATATACACGTCGCAATTTACATATGTCTGTGGCGCAATGTCTTACCTTTCAAGAAAGTTTATGTACACTTTTCGCGGGTCAGTACCATTCAGGCGTTCCGTGAGTCGGGATATTAAAACTAAATCGACCTTGGTCGTAGATGTATACTGTCGTGGTCACCACTTTAACTTGTCACTCAGAAGATTTCTATGCCTATGTTAACGCAGTATGACGAAATATTACAAAAAAGTTGCAATTCTCTTGCAGCTGAGCCAATAAACCTTGAAGAATATGCAAGAAAACGGAAAAACGTGGAGTGATGATTTTAATAGAACCAACATCTACGTTGTATATAACCCACGCACTAACATCTGCTGTCGTAGCTCAGCGGTAAAGACACTTCAAGTGTGCCGAGAATTCAAGGTTCGTACCCCAGCATATGGTCACACTTTTCATTCCAACTTTTTCACCTTGTATTTTTAGCACATGTTGTAAATATTGCTGGAAGTTCATTTTGCACTGTATTCGAACATTTTCGCTAAGAATTCATCACAGTAAGGCAGCATGCCACGTCTACGGGGTTGTGTGGAGCTGACTGCAGCTCAAAGGAGTGAAATCGTAGATCGTGCTACTCATGGTGAAAACGCTTCGCAAATCGCCAGAGAATTGGGTTGTGGCCGAAGAACAGTGAAACAATGGCTAGCCCTGCTCACGAGATAGAAGCTAGGGCTAAATCACGTAGGCGTTCAGGTAGGCCTCATGCAAAAATACTTGCTCAAGACGAAGCTTTGGTGGAAGATGTGAGGAACCAACTTTAAGGCCACGTTTGTCTTTCTGGACAAAACAGTTGAGTATGTTTGCTCATATAAAACCATACGCCAACGATTAAAGGATGCTGGTCCTGTCACTAAGCTCCTTCACTGAGGCACACAGAGCAAGAAGGTTGCATGGGTACAGTGTAGGTAATATTGACCTTTGTCAAGCTTACTGGGACCTGGTAATCTGGAGTGACGAGAAGGTACTTCGAACCACTATGTCTGTATAGACCACGGAGAACTAGGTACGCGCCTCAGTACGTCGTTCGAGCAGAACATTCGGAAAGAATTGCATTACATTTCTGGGCCTATGTAACAGCATGAGGTCCAGGGAAGTTAATTCAAGTGCCAGAAAGACTGACGAGCGCAGTCCGCTAGGTTCCCAAAACAAGACAGATTGGCTAACGAGGTATTCAGAAATAATTTGCATGGACTGGCCTCCAAGATCTCCTGATCTGCATCCAACTGAACACCTATGGCCTTCATGGTAAAGGAATGAGAAGAACGCTGACCAGACAGGGCGCGAGTGAATCTACTTGTTCACGTAACAGCAACATTATCAGCAGAACCCAAACGTGTTCTGTGGTGATTGCAAACAAGAATAAACGATGAAATCTTAACTGGGGGTGATTATACCAAAGGTTTCATGTTTGTTTTCGATTCATTGTTTTGACAAGTTACTTGTTTCAGGAGAAATACATTGTCTATAAATCTGTAATATTTCAAAAATTAATTTATTTCTTAATATATGACGTGGCTTCAGCTATGAAATAGCAGTTGTTTAGTTTGCTTTTTAAGCACCATTATCCTTGGCAATTGTCCTGTTCTTGTTAATTTGAAGATGTTTTCTTGTGTTGAAGGAGTTGTATTATATTTCGACTGTTGGGGAGCCGAACTTGTAGTAATTGCAACCGCACGTATAGTAAACAGTTTCCGGTAGCCTTCGCCCCAAATGTACTTTCAGGTGGCCTTTGCCCCAAGTTTAAAAAAATATTAACCTTGTAATTTAACTGTTTCTTTAAATATTATATTTATGTTTGCCTCGGCTGCGTCAGTAATCGTTAGAGACCCGTTTCTCTCAGCAGGGTTTTGGTGCGACAAGAATGTAGGCTTACACAGATTATAATTTTACTTCACTCCTTTTATTAATACTTGATAAGATTTAAATAACACTTCACTGATATAGAGAGCTGTGATATTCTTTTTATTAATTAATTACACTCTTAACACGTAAACGTTTTTTTCGTCTCACACGAATACGTATTAAATCCCTGAAGGGTATGTCTCGCGTCCGGTTAGTAACACTGTTTGCAGGCAACTGACTTCTAAATTTGTAAATGGAGTGTAGTAAAATAATAATCTGTGTAAGCCTACATTCTTGTCGCATCACGCCCTACTAAGAGAAAGTGTCTCTAACAATAATACTGACGCAGCCGAGGCAAACATAAGTATTTAATACTTAAAGAAACAGTCAAATTACAAAGTTAATATTTTTAAACTTGGGGCAAAGGCCACCTGAAAGTACATTTGGGGCGAAGGCTACCGGAAACTGTTTACTATATGTGCGGTTGCAACTACTACAAGTTCGGCTCCCCAACAGTTGAACTATAATACAACTCCTTCAATACAACCTACTTCAAATTGATGCCCAAAGCGTGGTGCAAATAACGTAACAAACCATTTTTTTCAAATTGGCGTGCATACGTGGGACAACAAAATAACTACTTCAACTGTTGTATTCAACTCAAAAATTCTATTCCGAGATATCATCAAAATACATGTTATGAGACCACCTGAATCTAAAAACAGCATTTTTAGAAAAATCTATGTACGTATTGTGTGTGTGACAACAACGTATCTCAAAACCGAAAAGTCGCTTAAAATATCAAACGTATCAAGTAGAGACTCTTCCAAGGATGTGGCAGAAATACGAGTATTTTCAAGAAAACTTCGCCCCCTGGCTGTCCGACACAGCACGGGTAGCTTTTTAAACTTGAATGACGAATTATTTTCACTTACCTCCCCCCGTTTTTTAAGAAACATTGTGCAATAATATATAGGATATTTATTGTGAATCTTCCCCTTTACCCATTATAACTGTAATTTCGTACACCTCCCGCTATTCCTAAAAACAGATACCCCCGCCCGATATTCACGCAAAAGGATGTAAAACATTGACGGAACGCCTTACTTCCTTAACCTCCCCCGGCATCTTCTAAGTTCTGGAAAGCTGCATAGTTTATAAGTACCCTTTGGTGGTGGAACAATCATTGGTTGGGATGGTCGAGTAACTTCAGTAGGTGGAATTTCAAACCTGCCCCGTAGTTATTTAATAAAATAAAAGGTACATAATTTTCGCATAACACAGAAACCCTCAACATACACAACGAAACAGAGGTGAAGCTGGTGAATATCAAGATTTCGCACTCCTAGACGACCAAGTTAACAGCTTTGGAAAACGCACATAGCCTGTAATCGTGGAGAAAAATATTCTTCTCAGTTGTTAATTAAAATCTATGCTTGCAAGTTTCTCTTTGTACAATTATTTAAATGTCCTAACGATTAAAGCATTAGTACAAATGTCCTCCGTGGTGTAGTGGTTACCATGCTACCTTCTAGTTTGTTAAGGGCAATTTTTTTAGAAAATTAAAATATTCGAAAACTGTTCCATACAAAGGGGTGCGGTATTTTGTTGAAAATCTTCGTGCAACATCCTTGGAAGATAATGAACTTAAATATCAAGTTTGGTGTTTATCCGACTTTTCGTTTTTGAGTTATGCTGTTCACACACAAACACACACTGGTACCTTTCTCTAAAATATTTTTCAACAGGGGGCCTCAAAACATGTATTACCGATGAAATCTCGGTATCGAAGTTTTGGGTAGAGTAGAGCGTTTTCTCTACCTACTATGCAGGTGGTAGAGAAAATAAAACAATATTTCGTTAAAGTTTCAGTGTTCATGTATTGCGTTGTCTTATAAGTTGGTTCGCTTTGCTCGCAAGTTCCATGTATAGCGCCTGAAAACCCTGAACCCTCAAGTTATCTTAGTTGCCTAACCACCCCTACGACTTAGAGAACAACAACCAGACTCACTATTGGATATGTCAGTGTGTATTTGTGACTGACGTAGAATAGAACAACGTGAACTTGTGTTTACAAACTATGGGAAGCAAAAAGGAACATTTCCCACATCTTATGCTGTTTTACTATCGCAAGGGCAAAACCGTCTCATAAATTTGTGCTGTCTACGAAGAAGATGCAGTAAAGAAGCGAGCATGTCAAAAGTGGTTTAGTCGATTTCGAGCTGGGAATTTCTCCCTAAAAGACAAACCTCGTTCTGGACGGCCAATGGTTACGGGCGTGGAAAAAATTCATGAAACGATAGTCAACAATCCACGAATTACAACTCGGGTGTTGGCATTGGAGCTCTGTTTAGCTCGTGCTACTGTAGCCAGGAACTTGGCAATATATTGTCGACAATAATGGTGTATACTGCAGGAAATACATAGTTTGTTTACAAAACCTAACTGCCGTAGTTATTTATTTTTGAACGACCTTGTGTTTAAAGTTTGTAAACGGAAAGTTCGGCAACTACACTGTCGTAGCTGTGCTGCGGGTGAGGTGTGTTCCCAGGCGTTCTTAGTGACTGAAACGTAACGAAAAACGAATCAACTTATGAGACAACCCTATGCTTTCCTTCAAGTGATTGATTATTATCTGCCATATTGGGCCAAGATTGAAAATACTCGTCGCTAGTTAACCGTTACACATGTTAGTGCTAACTCTCCGTATCAGTGTTACAAAACCCGGCGGAGGGTGATGAATTTTTTCGGGCGTAAAAATCCTTAGCATGGCTTCCTTTGGAAGAGAACTAAAACCGGTGGTCCCGTGCCGTAGATTTGCGGCACGTAAAAGAACTTCAAGCCTGATAAAGAAGCCTCCGAGCAAAATTCTCGGTCTTTGACGCCCAGTACAGAATGGGACGCTAAGGACCACAGCAGTTAAAGAGCGTCCATAAATAAAACTCAACTTAATTTTTCATAAGTAAAAATAAAGCAAAACCTTACATGAGGGTTATTACATATTTTGACACGGGTATTGCATACCTATTGTATCATTATAAACAGATCCGATACTGTTTTTGTTATGCTGGTCTTAGCTGCCATAATATATTCTTTGGAATGAAATATCCATGGCATTTGTGTTATTTTACATGCATACTCAGTGGATTAACAACTATTTTCTACTCCATGGTATTCTCAGCTATACGTCAAGGCCTTCTTCGCAAGCATTTTATTTTATAACTCCAGTGTGCTCGTATTCAAGTACAAGGACTTCGTAAATCCTTTTTAATATTTTAGTAATTTATGAAGTTACATTAGAAGGTGCTCTATAGCCCCTTATCTATTAGAATCAATTGGGCTTTTCAATGGAGAAACAATTGTCAAAATCAGATAAGACACACACACACATACAAACTTTTTCTTTTAATACACACATTCAACGTTTTTCGTAATTTTCATTTTCCCAGAATTCCTCTTAACAGTTTCGGTGAAAGTGTCATTATTTTAAGAAATTTGGATGACAAAATGTATATCTTGAACCTTCTGAATAGCTATGATGTCTTGTATATTCGGAAGGATATTATGTGCAAGTGTTAAACCTTAACAGATAAGACAGAAACGTACTGCACAAAAAATGTACACCTCTTTAAAACATAACTTATTTCAAATAACTTATTTTGTGGCATCGGCATTTCCCCGTTATTAATGGTCCGACGTATTCAATACTTAGCCATTCTTTTCAAGCCCTATCGATTTTCAGTTGTTTCTCGCGATGTCATGGAAACCGTATGGAGTTTTAAGGCCAGCATATAGCGTCCAGTTGTTAAACATTTGACTATCGCTGTTCTCTATAACGAAATGTGTAATGTAGCTGTTTCTGTAAAGGTTTATTTGGATTAATATGCAGTAGATAGACAAATAAGCTTTAGAAAGAATAGTTTGTATACCCACTAATAAGCGATAGAGGGTAGAGAAAGTAATGTGAATGTAACATGACATTTTTAACCGTTATTATAATACAACAGAATATTTTACTAATCCTTTATATATAGTATTTTAATTTGATCTTTATATAGTGATGAGACTATACCACTATTTCACCATATTCACTGTATAATAACGTAAACGTGACAGCTCCTTCACTTAAATATGTTCTTATTGCTGGCTTTTTGTGTATAAATGCATATAAGCAATTTCGTATTCTATGCTAATTCCGAACCATTTTTCTGTTTGACATTCTCCTATTGGCAACAATGTTTACTTTCTCTACTATGTACAGTAAGTAGGGGAAGTATTGCATTCCCCCCAAAAATTCGATACCGAGATTTTACCGGAAATATATGTTTTGAGACCCCCTGAATCCAAAAAAGTATTTTTGGAAACATGTCCGTGTGTGTCTGTGTATGTGACTGTGAACAGCATAACTCAAAAACGAAAATTTTAATTTTCTCAAAAATGGCTCTAACGATTTTGATTAAAATATCATATATTTAAGATACTTTCATGACAAACAAAATGTATTTCTTGAATTTTCTGGGAATATCTCCAAAAGTGTTCTTCATTGTGAACGACTTTTGCATAACTGGTAAAGCATAAGAGATAGAAAAAAATTTACTTCACAAAAAAATATAGATCGCGTTAAAATACATAATTCATGTCATATACATTTTTTTGCTGAGTGAACCATTTTCGAGATATTGCTTGTTATTCCCTTAAATTTTCCAATACTTATACTTTTTCTCAAGTGGGAATTCATTATTCAATTTTTTTGTCCTGGTAATGCAAAGAGAATGGAATGCGCCACATAGCAACCAACTCTTAAAGCTTTTGACTATCACTTAAAGCCTACCATATTCCCCTTGCACCTATAAGAGAATTAGCAATAAGACGTTTCTGCAAATGTTTATCTCGATTAATATGAAATAGATGCAGAATAAGCGTTTGTAAAAATAGTTTGCACAAGAATAGAGAAAGTCATGTGAGTGTAACACATCAGATTTTTTTAACTTGATAGTGTCACAGGTTATATATCCCTTATGAATCTAGGCTAATAATAATAATAATAGTAATTTATTTGCATCCTCTTTTATGTAACACACTATGTGCTGAAAGAAAAGGATTTTCTGTCCATATTATGGAAACAAGTCTTACAGTATAGCTGTAAGCTACGCTCGTGACCCCGGTTTGACTTACGTAAACACAAACTAACAGATGGAAGGAAACAATAAATATGTTCATGCTGTGTATTATCTCACGTCGTAAGTTCTGATTTGTTTCTGTTGGATTCACAGGTTTTGATCATCGGAGTAGGTAATGTAACGGCTGAGAGTGAGTCATCAAGCCAGGCTGTTGCAGAAACGTGATTTAATACATTAGCTAAATCAGCTACATTCTGAACTCTGCACGTTACATTAATATCTCTACTCCTTCCTCCATTGTTTTCTATGTTTTCATTTAGACACATGAGTCTATGGGATGGTACATTGATTCACCCACAGGAAACGCAGTCAACTCTATCAAGAACTATAGTCCAGCAACTCTTTAGGAACACGTGCAAAGCAATAACGACTCCTTCCATTCCTTATCTAGCATAAAGTTAAACACTACAACTTTTAATAACGAAAACCTTAAAAATGTGAAAGTATCGAAAAAGTATCGAAGCTTTATCTCTAAGTATTAGACATACTTCGATACCACTGAATATCGAGAGTATCGAGGTATTGACGATATCGAAGTGCCATCCCTAATTTTGTGATCATTCAATGATATACCACTGCATCATTTTTACTTTCTCTACTGCGTAAAGTAAGTAGGGGAAGTATTTCATTCCATTCAAAATTTGATACCGAGATTTCACCGAAAATAAATGTTTTCGGGCCGCCTGAATCCAAAACAAATCATTTTTAGAAAAAGGTCTGTTTATGTGTCTGTGTGGATATGTGTGTGAACAGCATAACTCAAAAACGAAAAGTCGGATAAATGCCAAATTTGGTATTTAGGTTCTGTATCTCTTAAAGATGCCACATGAAGATTTTCAAGTAAATCTTACCACCTCAAACTACTCTTTACATGGAAAACTTTTCGAAAATCTTGATTTTCTCAAAACTGGCTCTAACAATTTTGATTAAAATATCGTATGTTTGAGATATATATATATATATATATATGGTAAATGAAGTGTATATTATGAATTTTTTGGGAATGTCTCTGAAAGTCCTCTATATTATGAATGAATTTTTCATGACTGGAAAACCTTGAGAGATAGTCAAAATTTTACTACCTAAACAATGTAGATCCCGTTAAAGCACACGATTTATGTCATATACATTTTTCTTCCGACTGAACCATTTCCAAAATATTCCTTGTTATTTGTTTCAATTTTCCAATACTTGTACTTTTTCTCCAATGAGAATTCGTTATTCGCTTTTTACTTTCTCTACTACGTATAGTAAGTAGGGAAGTATTGTATTCCACCCAAAAATTCGATACTGAGATTTCACCGGAAATATATGTTTTGAGACCCCCTGAATCCAAAAAAAGCATTTTTGTAAACATGTCTGTGTGTGTGTGTCTGCGAACAGCATAACTTAGAAACGAACAGTCGGTTAAACACCAAACTTGATATTTAGGTTCAGTATCTTCCAGAGACGCGACACGAGGGTTTTCAAGAAAATTCCCCCACCCCAGATTACCCTTTACATAGTACATTTTTCGAAAATTTTAATTTTCTTAAAAATGGCTTTAACGATTTTGGTTAAAATATCATATGTTTAAGATATTTTCATGACAAATCAAGTGTATATCTCTAATTTTCTGGGAATGTCTCCAAAAGTATTCTTCAATTCTTCATTGTGAACGACTTTTGCATAACTGGTGAACCATAAGAGATAGACAAACTTTTACTACACAAAAAATGTAGATCGCGTTAAAATACACAATTTATGACATATACAGTTTTTTTGTTGAGTGAACCATTTTCGAGATATTGCTTGTTATTCCCTTAAAGTTTTCAATACTTATTTTCTCAAATAGGAATTCGTTATTCATTTTTTTGTCTTGGATATGCAAAGAGTATTAATCTGTGGCAAAGGGAATGGTGCTGCACCTAGCAACCAGCTATTAAGAGAAATGTATGTGCTTAAAGGCTACTGTATTTCTATATTGCCCTTGCAATTACAAAACAAGGGGAACATAGTACGCCTTAAGCGATAGTCAAATATTTTTAGAACTGGTCGCTATGTGTAAAATATAATTCTCTTTGCATGTCAAAAGATCGTTTCTGCAAATGTTTATCTCGATTAATATGAAATATTCATTCATTCATTATCTGTTTACCCTCCTCTTATGTAGGACTTACGCCCCCAAGGACTTACAAGCGGGTGCCTGAGATAGAGACCCGTCGAGGAGCAGACAGTCATGGATCAGACAGAGCATCCAGAATGGGTGATCAGCCCGATGCCTGGTATGGGATGAAGGAAGTAGATGAAACGAAATTTTGGTGAAATGGATGAAAGGAAAGGTGATGATGGAGCAGTTGGTGGAATGAATGGCGGGGGAAACCGGAGAACCCGGATGAAACCCGCCCAGACGCCGCTTGCTCCACCACAAATTCCACATGCTGGTCCCTGGGATTGAACCCGGGCCGCCTCGGTGGGAAGCGAGCGGTCTAACCACTCGATTAATATGAAATAGATGGAGAATAAGGGTTTGTAAAAATAGTTTTTACAAGAGTAGAGAAAGCCATGTGAGTGTAACACATAAGATTCTTTATGTCCTGGACATACAAAAAGAATGGAATGCTCACATAGCAACCAGCTCTTAAAACATTTGACTAACGCTTAAAGCCTACCATATTCCCGTTGCACCTACAAGAAAATTTGCAATATGGTAGTTTCTGCAGGTGTTTACCTCGATTAACTTGAAGTAGATGGAGAATAAGCGTTTGTAAAAATAGTTTTACAAGAGTATAGAAACTCATGTGAGTGCAACACATCAGGTTTTTATTCTAAAAACTGTTTGTTATAACTGCATATAGTTGGCAAGTTGAATATATGGAACTGCAACTTATGAGTAGAGAATGAAAAGCTGATAGTGTGAAAAGTGGTAATAGTTGGAGAAAGTCTTATTTTACATTCCCTAGGAGTGGTCACGAGCTGTCATGGGCGATATACAGAGCCCCAGAGAGGTCAAAATGTACATGCACAAGAGTTTGTCTTGAAGTACGACTAACATACAATGTTGCATGTCTATTTAGGTCGCGTGGTGTATCCGATCTCTGAGCTACAGGTTATTTAGGCCGGTTCCTCGCCACCTGATGATGTACCTATTGTTCTTCTTGGCACCGTTCCATGGTACGCCTTGGAGAACTCATTTTACAACCTTTACTGTGCCAAAGTGATCCATTCCGCTCCTCTAAGTACGAGCAAATCAAATCACGTGCACTGATAGGGAAATCAGCAGGTTGCACACGCAAAGCACGTGGCGTTTCCATATGATGTTAAAACAGAGGCTATGAACTCTTCTCCAGAAGTGGGTATAAATCTTGACGTACTTTCGTACCACTGCAGCTTTCACAGCAGAAACGTTGTTCTCTTCCAAGGAAATTATAACTTACAAGGCTCCTTGTTCCTTGTAAAGAGGATATTTACGATCTGGTTGATGGGGAAAACTTATCAGTTCCCAGTACTTGAAAATACTAATTAGATTCTAAGAAGGAAGTTATAAACCAGGCATATCAGGCGCACCGTGTTCGTAGTGCAGGCCCTGCAATGAACAGGTCAATGTGTGGATATGTATCAGCCATATTATGGCATAACACCGAGGTGAAAAACGTTCTTTTCCCTTGGTTGAATATGCCACTGTTTTTGAAACAGAAAACTATGCTTTTATGCTATGTATTGCACTACGCCCCTCTCACAGATATTTTTACTAGTCACGCATTAAATAAGTAAAATGGGGCAATTAACTGCTAGAGGTCCGTACAAAAAGAAAACGGCAAGGTAAAAATCTGTGCATACATTTATCGTATTAAAGCTTGCACCGCAAATATTTCTGAAAGGAAAGTGCTATTGATGTGCAGTTTACACAGCATTTATTGGTAGTCAGGGGCTCGTACATTTAGCCTATAAACAGATTTTAATAATACTCAGAAAGTGTATTTTTTAGCAAACATACAATTTTTAAATGGAACAATGCCTAGTTACATCAACAGAATATAAGTAGGGTAAATTAGAATCTCAATGGCGTTTGTTGCAAGATTCTATTGCAAGTGGTTTACGAGAAATCTTATTTTGGAACCTTTACGCATCGACACTTGTACAACCTGTGGTAGCACAAACTAAAGAAAAACAAAAGGGAATTACAATACTTCTGTGGATTCTTACAAGTAAAGAGAACATAGCCCTTCAAAGGTTGTGTTCAAAATGACCTCCGGAGCTTCAATACACGCGTCCAGTCTGCTATGGAAAGACTGCTGCACACGTTCTAGCATATCAGCGGAAATTTCAGAGGAGACAGCAGTAATACGTCGTTTCATATCGTCTGGTGTAGTTGGTACATCCTTGTCTTTCGGCCTTCCCCACAGAAAAAAGTCTAAAGGGATCAGATCCGTTGAACGGGCCGGCCAAGGTACAGGTCCTCTTCGTCCAATCCGTCGATTTGGAAACAATCCGTTAAGACAGGCTGTAGTACTTCGTGCACTATGGGCTGGACAGCCATCATGTTGGTACCACAGGTTCCTCCTAGTTTGCAAAGGAGCGTCTTCTAGCATCTGTGGCAGATGGTCTGTCAGGAGACTGCAATACTTGTGCGAGTTTATTGTCCCTTCTATGAACAAAGGGCCTATGAGCTGATGGTTCACTATCCCACACCACACGTTTAAACTCCATGGACGCTGACGTTCCACCTGACGAAGCCAACGCGGATTGTCAACAGACCAATAGTGCATGTTTCTGCGGTTTACCTGGCCATGAGTAGTAAATGTTGCCTCATCACTAAACAAGATACATGATGAATCTGGAGTATCATGTCTTAATGCCCATTTACAAAAGTTAACACGATTCTCAAAATCGTTTCCATGCAGCTGTTGATGGAGTGAGATGTGATAGGGTTGAAACCTATGTCGATGGAGAATGCGCAGTACACTTGCCTGACTTATGCCACTTCCACGTGCGATTGTGCGGGATCTAATTTGCGGATCTACTGCAACGGCAGCCAAAACATTAATTTCTGCCTCTTCTCCAGTCACTTGTTTGTTTCTGTTACGTTTTCTAGGTGTTACAGTACGACTTTCACGTAATTGGTTGAAGAGGTTAATAAATAATTGCCGAGATGGTTGACGTCTATTGGGATACGTTTCCACATACACCGTACAGGAACGAACTGCATTCTTCCTACACTCTCCATACACCATGAGCAAGTCGGCTTTTTCTGCATTAGTAAACCCCATCTTCCACTCACGACTTACTGCTTGAACTGTCACAAAATAACTGACCAGAAAGTCGCAATGCAATCAATGAACAGAAAACATAATGCAAACAAACATAACAACATCATACCTAACAACTAAGTAGGTTGAGTGGGACAAAGTATTGTCGGGTGGAAACTTTTCAAAATACGATTTCTAGTAAACCACTTGCACTAGAATTCTACAACAAAGACTATTGACATTCTAATTTACCCTACCTTTATTCTGTTAATGTAACTAGGCATTGTTCCATTTAAAAACTTGCATGTTTGCTCAAAAATTACATTTTCTCAGTATTATTAAAATGTGTTTATAGGCTAAAGGTACAAGCCCCTGACTACCAATCAATGCTGTGAAAACCGCACATTAATAGCACTTTCCATTTCCGAAATATTTGCGGTGCAAGTTTTAGATGATTCACCCTTTATATTGCACAGAAACATTTTACATATGCTGATCCAAAATATCTTGAAGTAAGTTTTGACGATCACATAAATAACACATTATAAGGTTAGGAATTTTAGATGTTGCCTGGATACCAGTATAGTTTTTACGTAATTTATTTCTATACGTCTGACGCAATTACAACATTTGACATAATTATATACGCTCAGTATCTAGAACTCTCGTGGTTCGAAAATGCATCCCAACTCATTGAAAGTACTTGAGCACACACAGCAATTGCAAACGGCCAGATTCGGCTATAATGTTTAACAGCCCAAAAAGGGAAAGTACAATATGCAGGACACTTACCAAAATACACAATCCCCCACGGCCAAAACGGTCCGACGCTCAAGAGAGAAACTTGCACTCGGCTACGGCCTAGGCTCTCTCCAAATTCTCCTCTTACCCCTTATAGGCAGAAACGACTATAGCGCCTACCACCGAGCATAGCAGCGCCCACGGTATAAACACAGATTAACTGTAACGGTGGTAAATATGAAATATACATGTGCCGAGAGAAAACAAGCGGCACAGCTTACATGAAAACATAAGGAGAGTTTACACTGGTCTTCTCAGATAGCCAGGCTGCACTTAAGGCTCTCAGTAGTCATAAGGTACCGTCAGGACTGATTTTGATCTGCCTAAACATGCTCACACGTTTTGCAGAACAGAATGAAGTTCAACTCGTCTGGGTGCCGGGTCATAGTGGCATAGAGGGAAATGAAAAACCTGATGAAGGGGCAGCTTCACAATTTTTTTGGGCTAGAGCCAGCTCTAGGAACATATCGATGTTTACTAAGAGAGGCTATTAAGAACTGAACCAAAGTAGAATACCAAAAATACTTCAGGAAACAAACATACTAAACTGTTTATTAGAAAAGTATGTAAGAACTGTTACTTAAATGTAATAGACTTGAGCTGAGAATACGTATTACATTTCTCAAAGGACATGCTCTGTGAAAAAGCATCTAAACACGATGGGTGTGTTTCAGGGTAACTTGGATTGCAGACTGTGCAAGAAAGAAACTGAAACAGCGCGGCACATTATATGCTCCTGTGAAGCCTTGGCTTACAGCACATGTTGTTTTTGAGAAAGTGTTTTTAGAACCAGATAATATGAAGGCATATCTATTATGAGACTGTATACCTTGGTAAAGGGTGCAGGTATAATGAATTGGCTTTAAAGCGACACAGGTAGCATAATAAGCCAAGGCGTCGGAAATCGTATCGTATAAAACAAAAAATCGACATGTCCATCACCTCCTCTACCCATTACCATTTTACAGCTATCGTTTTAATATCGTGTAATACAATATAAATTGAGATAAACTTTCATTACACGTTTCGTTTTTACTTTCTCTACTACGTATAGTAAGTAGGGGAAGTATTGCATTCCACCCAAAAATTTTATACCGAGATTGCACCGGAAATACATGTTTTGAGACCCCTGAATCTAAAAAAAGCATTTTTTGGAAACATGTCCGTGTGTGTGTGTCTGTGAACAGCATAACTCAGAAACGAACAGTCAGATAAACACCAAACTTGGTATTTAGGTTCAGTATCTTCCAGAGATGTGACACGAAGGTTTTCAAGAAAATTCCCCCACTCCAGATTACCCTTTATATGGAACATTTTTAGAAAATTTTAATTTTCTCAAAAATAGCACTAACGATTTTGGATAAAATATCATATGTTTAAGATATTTTCATGACAAATGAAATGTATATCTCGAATTTTCTGGGAATGTCTCCAAAAGTATTCTTCATTGTGAACGACGTTTCCATAGCTGGTAAACCATTAGAGATAGACAAAATTTTAATACACAAAAATGTAGATCGCGTTAAAATACACAATTTATGTCATATAATTTTTTTGTTGAGTGAACCATTTTCGAGATATTGCTTGTTATTCCCTAAAATTTTCTAATACTTATACTTTTTCTCAAATTCATTATTAATTTTTTTGTCCTGGTAATGCCAAGAGAATGGAATACTCCACATAGCAACCAGCTCTTAAAACATTTGACTATCGCTTAAAGCCTGCCATATTCCCCTTCCGCCTACAAGAAAATTAGCAATAAGATTAACATCTCGATATCTCAATTAACATGAAGCATATGGAGAATAAGCGTTTGGAAAAATAGTTTGTACAAGATTAGAGAAAGTCATGTGAGTGTAACACTCAGATTTTTTCAGTTTGATTTATACCTAATCTTTAACTACATTGATATTATTGGCGGCGTTTCTCTGGACCTTATTATTTCGTGTAACATCCACACTCTCATCGTACTTCCAGACTCTGGGGAGGAAAAGGATTAATCTTGGCTAGAGAAGAAGTTCCTACTCCAGCCGGGAATCGAACCCGGGGCCACAGCAGGCAGTTGCTCTACCGACCGAGCTACGGGCCAGCCACTAGTTTCATTCTAGGGTATAAGAAGGATATAGTAGGCTAAAGCGATAGTCAGATTTTTATAAAGCGTGACGCTATGTGATGGCTTTGAAATTCTATGCTCTTTGCATCATCACAAAGAAAATGTGATATTTTATATTCACACGACTTTCTTTATCCTCTGTCGATTATTTGTGAGTATACAATTTATTCTTACGAAAGTTTATTTTCCTATCTATTTCATTTTAATCTAGGTAATAGCTACATTACACATTTCGTTATAGATACAAAGAGAACAGCGATAGTCAAATGTTTAACAACTGGACACTATATGCGGGCCTTAAAATTCCATACTGTTTCCATGACATCGCGAGAAACAACTGATAATCGATGGGACAAGAATAGCCAAGTATTGAACAACTGGAGCCATTAATAACGGATATCTCGGAAATGGCTGATGCCAGAAAAAAATGTTATTTGGAATAAATTGGGTGTTTTAAAGAAACTTACAATTTTTTGTGAATGTTTTTCTTTATCGCTCGTTTACCAGTTATTAAACTGAATTCCTTTAGAATGGAGAGGATTTAAGAGGCTATTCCCAGAAAATTTAAGATATACATTTCGTTTGTCATGTAAACATCTTATTATATAGTATTTCAATCAAAATCTTTAGTCACGTTTTAGAAATTCAAAAATTTAGAGAAAATTTAAATCAAAAGCGTAGTTTTGGGTGCAGGATTTTCATGAAAAGCTTTGTCTTATGTTTAACTTTTCGTTTTTGAATTATACTGTTCACACACACACGCGGATACTTTTTTAAAAATAATTTTTTGGATTCGGGGTCCTCAAAATACGTATTTCCGGTGAAATTTCGGTATCAAATTTTTGGGAGGAATACAGTACCTTCCCTACCTACTATGTACGTGGTAAAGAAAGAAATAAAGGATGATGAGAAGAAGAACAGAAGAGGAGGGCTGTAGGTTCTCCAAATAAAGCCACAGGACAAACGGAAGGAAAGTTACCGCGACTAAGGACAAGAAAGTTACGGTCAAGTCGCTCTATGCGTGTCTCCATTGATCGCAGGGCGCAGGTTACTCGAGGTCAGTCGCGGCTCAGTAAATGAACTTTTGCCCTTGGTCGGGACTGTGTTGTCTGGTAGCGTACGAAATTCGAGCCCGAAATGTTGGGGGGGAGTCGCATGTTCCAGATCGATACTGGAGCCCCCCCACTCTGGGCTGGGCGTGGTCGACTTCTTTCCCTAAAACCGCACTCTGTAACATTGCAGATGGTTCGCACATCAACCCCGGGGTTGAGGACGCATGTGATTGTGGTCGCACTCTGATCGCTTTCCGACCACCCCAGAGGAATTTGGGAGCATCGACATCGGTATTGTTACATGAGACGCATACATACCTCCTCTACCCTGAACTTGTGTAGGGAAACAAGTCATTATGAAAGAAAAAAAATATCATCCTCGAAATTTCTCCGAAAATATAAATTATAAGGTCTCTAGAATTATTCTAAAAAGATGGGACAGTTTTAAAAAGTCGCACGATGAATGAAATGGGTGAAATAATTCTCATGGAGGCCGGAGTCCATAGACCTTAAAGTTACTTCACATTCATCTTTTCAGGATAAGTGAAACCCCGGAAAAACTTTATCCGAGTAACTCATCCTAACCTAGATTCAAACTCGGGACCTCGTAAATGTGAGGCACACGCTACCCCCACGTCACAGATGAAGATTGTCTACTTCGTGTTGACTGAGATATATATTCAATGTACATTACATTTAGTTGTGTGCACACTGGCTTTATGCCATCCCAGCAGCTTTGGGAAGCATCCTAATGGCCTTCACAGGTATACAGTACGGAAGAGGTGGGGGGATCTGTTTACCTTCTCGCACATGCGGTGTGTTTTACGTTCACAATTCTGGAGTAGTCTCATATGAATATATAATTTTGAGCAATAGCTTTACTTGTCAACACTTACAATAACAATGTTTTTATATATATAACTAAATAAAAGTTTGTTTGCACCATTTCTCCATGAAATACTACATTATGATACAAGTGTTAAAAGTAGGGTTTTATTTTGCGTGTAGGAATGTTTGCACTTTTAACACGTGTGGCATATAGTATTTTTACTTTCTCTACTACGTATGTAAGTAGGGGAAGTGTTGCATTTCACCCAAAAATACGATACTGAGATTTCAGAGGAAATACATGTTTTGAGGTGCACTGAATGTATATAAAGCATTTTTGGAAAAATGGCCGTGTGTGTGTCTGTAAACAGGTTCAGGTAATTGTATTTAGGTTCAGGTAATTTTCTCAAAAATGACTATAACGATTCTGAATAAAATACCATAAGCTTAAGACATTTTTATGGCAAATGAATTGCATTTCTCGAACGACTTATGCATAACTGGTACACCATAAGAGATAGACAAAATTTTACTACACAAGAAATGTAGATCGCGCTAAAATACAAAATTTATGTCATAAACATTTTTGTGTTGGGTGAACCATTTTCGAGATATTGCTCGTTATTCCCTTAAATTTTTCAATATTTATACTTTGTCTCAAATGGGAATTCGTTACTCATATTTTTTATGTACTGGACATGCAAAGAAAATGGAATACTCCACATAGCAACCAGTTCTTAAAACATTTGACTATTGCTTAAAGCCTACCATATTCCCCTTGCATCTACATGAAAATTAGCAATAAGATTAATATCTCGTTTAACATGAAGTATATGGAGAATAAGCGTTTGTAAAAATAGTTTGTGCAAGAGTAGAGAAAATCATGTGAATGTAACACATCAGATTTTTTAGACAGCGTGGGAATTTGTAAAATATGAATAAAATAATACAGTTATTTCTGAAACCAAGAGAAATCACGTTTAGAACGAGATCAACTCGCGTGTATAGCGAGATTCTTGAAACAAGAAAAGTGACGTTAGAGACGAGATCAGTTCTCATGTGCAGCGAGATGTCGGGTGTTTTGTTAATTCGCTAGCGGCCATGTTTTACCTTACACCAGACAACGAAGCGATCAAATGCTATATCACATTGCTTTCTGGATTTTTCGGGTAAGTACTTCTAGTGTTATTCTTTCTGCTGCTTCTGTTACTTCACCTGGCTCTTCTATTTCAGTTTCTTCTGAATTCATAATTTCCGCCATTTAAATCTTTATATAGGTTATACTATAATAAATAATAACGTTTTAGATAAAAAAAAACCAAGCACAAGGCTGCCAATATAACGTATAAGTTAACTCTATTAAGGAATTGCGATAAATTGACGATTTGTGTTGTGATCAGATACTGCGAGCGCCATGAGAAAGACATAATGAAAAGTAAAACCTAATCAAACCAAGTTGAGTTATTAAACATGTGCAAATACAAAGGGTAATTGCCATGTGATTGGACCGAGAGGGTTGTCTCAGGCGGTTTTGTCTGTGGCCCGCATTCGGGATGTCGTGGGTACGATTCTAGTGGCCGACTTGTCTGACCATAGGTTTTTTTCGGGGTTTTCCTAGGTCGTCAGGCGAATGCTGGGAAGAATTCCCACATCCCCCGAATTTTCTGTCCCTCCATTATATCTCCCTTCTTATTTCATTTCACCTTTCATACGTTGGTCTCTTTCAGGGTTGGGAATGTTTGAGCTACGAAGGTCTACCCGGGCAAGAGCCAAACCCCCTCCTAACAACCCAGGTTCAACGCCATCCAAGCGGCTCTCCAACCGTGGGGGTTTCCCATCAGGCAATACCTTGTTTCCTAAAAAGGATGACTACCGAAAACCTCGAGAGCAATCTAGCATGCCGTCTACCAACTCTTACTCATGGTTGGTACCAGAGAACATCGGGGCGTCTCACAACCCCGCCTGAGCGGAAGACCAGCCAGACGTACCCAATCACCCATGGCTGGGAGTATCGGCGATGGTGTTTCGGTGCAGCGTGGCAAGGGAAAGGGATGCTCTTTTTGACTCTCTCTGTTCCTCGGCTTTCGGCTGGCTGGTGAGGATATCCGGACCCCTTCTGTGTGGGGCGGGGTCCCCAGTCTGCCTGTCCGTTTGCCGGGGAGTTTCTATCTGGAAACTTAGGGACCCTGCCATTCCTGTGCCGTCACTCTTGCTCCCGGGTACGCCCCCTTGTGGGGCGCAGGTACAATATCCACTATGTGGATCAGTGCCGAGTCCCCTCCGTAGCCAATCCCATCCATGTGAATGGACTTGAAATTATATTTGGTCACACATAGTGGATAAAAATTTAATTCGTGTGCACTATGTTAAAGGTTCTACTTTTAGGTCATGCTGCTAAAAAGTATTTTTAATAGCAACATGATGTAAAATTGAAATATATGCTTTTTATTCTCAAATAGGACATACTTACTAGACATTATATTAGTAATATACCCAATCTTGTCCAGTATCTAATTAGCGCCAAGACACTAAATCAATCGTTGCCCTCTGGAACACTGCCATGGAATGTGGGAATATATGCGTTTAGAGTCAGACTTCCTCCAGCATCCAAGCGATTAGTTCTCTAAATCAGGCATGCAGATTATTAAAATAATGTCTAGGAAATATGTCCTCTTGGAGAGTAAAGAGCATAATATAATTCAGTTTTACGTTATGTTGCCATTAAAAATATCTTTTCGTGGAGATATTGTGAAAATCATTGCTTTATTTAATTATATACTATTTATACATGGTTATTATATATAAGTGATGAGGAGTAAAGTTATTGCTCAGAGTTATATATTCATATGTGAATAATCTAGAACTGTGCATTAAAACAGGACACTGCTGCATGCGCGAAAAGGTAAACAGATACACTCACCTCCTCCTTGTTATACCTACTCTACCTGTGAAGGACAGTAGAATGTGCGGGAAGGCATAAATGGAAGCCAGTGTACAAGAAGGCTAACGCGATTGTCCCATTTGGGGAAAGAAAGAAAGTCAGGAAGGGAAGGGGAAGAAGGAAAGGAGGGAAGGGGTGGGAAGGGGAGCGAAGGGGAAGAAGGAAAGGAGGGAATGGGAGGGGAAGAAGGAAAGAGGAAAGGGGAGGGAAAGGAAGGGAAGATGGAAAGGGGAGGGAAGGGAACAAAGAAAGAAGGAAAGAAGCAAAGGGATGGTAAGGGAAGAAAGAAAGAAGGAAAGGGAAGAAAGAAAGAAGGGAAGGGAAGAAAGAAAGAAAGAAGTAAATGGAAGGGAAAGATAGAAAGAAAGAAGGAACGGAAGGGAAGAAAGAAAGTAAGAAGGAAAGGGGGAAAGAAATGTAGGAAGGATAGGGAAGAAAGACAGAAAGAAAGAAGGAAGGAAGGAAAGAAATAAAGAAGGAAAGAAGGAAGGAAAGATAGAAGGAAAGAAAGAAGGAAGAAAGGAAAGAAAGAAAGAAGGAAGGAGGGAAGGAAATGGAAGGAAAGTTAAAGGAAGGGAAGAAAGAAGATCTATGTAATGGTTTTGAAATTCCATGCTGCTATTGCCATGAGAATAAACGCATTACAAATTCTCATTTGAAAAATCTGATGTGTTACACTCACATGACTTTCTCTACTCCTGTACAAACTATTTTTACAAACGCTTATTCTCCATATGCTTCATGTTAATCGAGATAAACATTTGCAGAAACTATCTTATTCCTAATTTTTTTGTAGATACAAGGGGAATTGGTAGACTTTAAGCGCTGTCGTCCTCCGTGGTGTGCTGGTTACCATGCTAGGCCCTAGTTCCCGAGTTCGCGGGCTCAAACCCCACCGGCGGAGGGCGATGGATTTTTTCGGGCGTAAAAATCCTTAGCATGGGTTCCTTCGGAAGGGAAGTAAAGCCGGTGGTCCCGTGTCGTAGATTTACGGCACGTAAAAGAACCTCAAACCTGATAAAGAGGCCTCTGAGCGAACTTTCCGGTGATGCACACCCAATATAGAATGGGACGCTAAGGACCGCAGCAGTTAAAGAGCGTCCATAAATAAAACCCAATTTAACTTTAAGCGACAGTCTAATCTTTTAAGAACTGTTTGCTATGTGGAGGATTTCATTCTCTTTGCATAACGAATTGCCATTCGAGAAAAAGTATAAGTATTGGGAAATTCAAACAAATAACAAGGAATATCTCGGAAATGGCTCACTCCAAAAACAAAATCAAAAGAAAAAAAGATGTATATGACATAAATTGTGTCTTTTATAGAGGCAATATTTTTAACACTTAAATGGTTTCAGTCTAATTATATATATAATTAAAGCAGTATGTGTATGTAACAATATATAAAAAGTGTATATTACAGTTATTGCATATGCTTATGTTATTGTATACATGTAATAATGTTATCTGAATGCATTACGTAATTTAATAATTTAGGAGCTGTGAGAATAATAGGTTAAAAGTTGCTAACAATGAGGTAACAATGAGGTAGCCTTGAGGTAGTAATGAATTTGAAAGTTTAACAATACTACTTGTAATTCTTGGAAGCAATAATGTAATTTTAATAACAGTTTATAAAAAGCCAATCAACAACCAGAAAAAGCATTACTTAAATAAAAGCATTCTATTGGATTAGGAATAGCCAATCAGAGACTTGAAATACAGAAATTTACAAATTTAGGCGGCAGAAATCAAGTTAGTTGCTTGTAGACAGCGCTCATAACTGGACACGTTGGTTGTAGACAGTGTTCCTAACCGGACGCTAGATAATTAATAAAAGAATCTCACAGCTCTCTCTATATCAGTGAAGTGTTATTTAAATCATATCAAGCATTAATAAAAGGAGTGAAGTAAAATTATAATCTGTGTAAGCCTGAATTCTACAGTAGCAGTCGCCTGCTGAGACATTCATGTCTCTAAAAATAAATACTGATGCCGCCGAGGCAAACATAAATATATAATATTTAAAGAAACAGTCAAATTACAAAATTTAATATTTTGAAATTTGGGACGAAAGCTACCGTGTGGTTGCAACTACTTCAAGTTCGGCTCCCCAACAGTTGAAATATAATACATCATCTTCAAAATGCTTTCCATACGTAGTAGCAACAAACAAACCTTCTTAAAATTGGCTCCCAAAGCGTGGGGCAAATAAAAATACTACTCTTCCTAAAATAACACCTTCTTCATTGTGGAGATTAACATTTTTTTTGTGTATTAAAATTTTGTCTATCTCTTGCGGTTTACCAGTTACGTAAAAATCATTCAAAATGAAGTGGACTTTTGGGGACATTTCCAGGAAATTCAAGATATACATTTCAATAGAAATATCTTAAACATATGTTACTTTAATAAAAATCGTTGGAGCCATTTGTAAGAAAATCCAGTCCTCAAAAACCTCCTTTATATCGTTCAAGTAATTACAGTCAATATAGGCTGTGGCAGAATCTTGTTGAAAATGCGAATTTTCTCTCTCATTATATGACAAAAATTAAAAAAATACTGAGAGTGTATGCGCGCGTTACCTCTGAAGCTACCGTCTCATCAAGAAATATTGGTCCTATTATTTGTTGACTGTTGTTGCACACCTTTCCATCATGCAATGGGATGTGGTGAATCAGATAGGGGGTTTCTGTGCTAAATTATCTACTGTTCTGTGAAGCCACATGACAATGTTGTGTAAAATCCAATTACACAAAGTGATTCGTTTTTCTTTGTCAAGGGATCGTTATTCATGGACTATAGTTACCTTGTATGGTTTAGTTTTAAAATTTTAATAGCCGTATGGACTACGGTCTTTGAAACACATATTTAGGCGTTTTAGAGACTTAGTTGGAGAGTGAGTGAATGATGCATTAATTTCAACGAGTTTTTCCAACCTTCTCTTTGGCTTAGGACATTTAGCGTTTAATCATCCCGTGTTATTAATTTATTAACAAGACGCCTGACAGCCTCTCTATTTGGAACTGGAACGGTAGGGAATTTGTCTTGAAATTGCCTACACACCGCTCTGCATGACTCGGTTTTTACACTGGAAACTCTTTGTTCAAGAGTGAATTTTTAGATTGTCATATTAAGAGATTTTAAAATAAACCTGTGACATGTCTTATACACAACACAGACAAGCGTAAATTACGTTTTACGGAAACCACCACGTTTGTAGGCTATATTACGGCTGCTCCGCGCTTGCATGCGATCGCCCGGCGGCAGGGGGAAGTGAACGCACTGTACATTATAAGGGGTAAAGGGAGGATTCAGCATAAAAATACACGAAAATTTCATAAATAGCGGCGGAGGTAAACGAAATTACCTCGCCATTCCAGTTTAAAAACATAACGTTGGGCAGTCGGCTAGTGCCATATCTTTATAGTATATTATGCAACCAGACTATAACGGTACTAATTAAAACGCTAATATTATTATTAACCGAGCGAGCGAAGCGAGTTTCATACGACTGTTTATGTTCGACCATGTATCTAAATTAAAGGTTTTATAAGTATTCGTTTCTGGTTTGAGTGATGTGTTACAATCGTTATTCCTTTATCTATGGTTACAATACAATGAACTTGTAGCACCTGACATTTTCTGAGAACGAATTTATACCCTTTGATATTCTCCAATCCATGAATTGTGAATCTTTGTGGCAACAAGGTATTGGTAAGATTGAGTACTTTTGTCGTAATTTCTGGGGGTGTAAGTTGAATGTCACTGTTACTAGTGTCAGACATTTTGACTTTTTTCTAAACTCGCTCTAGTACCGTTGTCGATCGAAACGAGAATAATCGATACTTTCGCTTTCACAATGTTACGTGACCGCTTCTGATTGGTCGAATACCAATACTTTAATGAACAGTGATAGTTTCGTATCTGTAACATAAATATTTGAAAAGAGCGGGTTTTTATGTATAATGTTGGTAGGCGGCAGCACTCTCGTATGGGTAGGTTGGTAGTAATGTTCTATTTTGTAGACCCTACGTGCATTTCGCATACCAGACAATGGAGGTGATGCATTTTTTAAATCGATTATCACCGGTGATGAGTCATGGCTGCATCATTATGATCCTGAAGGAAAACAAGCCAGCACAGTGTGGAAATCGCCAGGTTCTCCAACACCATAAAAGGCAAAAGTTGTTCCATCTGCAGGGAAAGTGATGGTGATTACATTTTTTGACTGTAATGAAATGATTTACCAGCATTCATTTCCCCCTCACACTACTGTCACAGCAGCATACTAGTCGTCAGTATTGGCTACACTGATGAAGCACATTGCAAAGAAACGACCAGAACTTTCTCGGACTGGGTGGCGACTTCATCATGACAATGCACGGCCTTACGTCGCAAATCAAGTCATGCAGTTTCTGGCTCGATTCAACATTACCTGTGTACCACATCCACCTTATAGTCCCGATCTTGCACCCTGTGACTTTTTTTATTCCCATCCCTAAAGGCAAAGCTTAGGGGTATTCGATTTGAGAACTCTGAAGCAGTGCTCAAGAAAAGTGAGGCAATTCTCAAGGACCTGACAAAGAATGATCTGCAGCACGTGTTCAAGGACTGGCAGAGACGCTATAAAAGGTGCATTGAAGTAGGAGGGGACTACTTTGAAAAATATCAAGTAAAAAATTTAATTGGAGTAATAAACATCTGTGAAAAAAGATCAGTTTCAGTCTTTGTTGATCAGCCCTCGTATTTACATGCAAATAAAATGCACATCTTCAATTTTCTGGAAATGTCATATGAGGTCCTCTTTATTCAAAGGAATTTTGTTCAATTTTGTATAACGAGTAAACCATAAGTGCTAGACAAAAACGTGCTGTACAAAAAATGTAGACCTCTTTAAAACACACAATTCGCTTCAAATAACGTTTTTGTGGCTTCAGCCACTTTCGAGATATGCTTTAGTATTGGTTTGAATTTGCAAATATTTTTTACTTTCTCTAAAGTAGTGGAAGTATTGTATACCACCCAAAAATTCGATACCGAGATTTCACCGGAAATACATGTTTTGAGGTGACCTTAATCCAAATAGAGCAGTTTTTGAAAATGTCAATGTGTGTGCCTGTGTCTGTCTGTCTGTCGGTCTGTGAACAGCATAACTCAAAACCAAAACTCGGATAAATACCAAACTTGGTACTTGAGTTTACCGTCTTTCAAGGGTACGACACGAAGATTTTCAAGTAAATCCCCCCACCTGAGAGTACGCATTACAAGGAACATTTTTGAAAATTTTGTCAGAAAATAGCTGCAACGATTTATTTTAAAATATCATATGCTTAAGACATTTTCAAGGCAAACGAAACGTATATCTTGAATTTTCTGGAAATGTTCACAAAATTCCTGTTCATTCTGAAAGACTTTCGCGTAACTGGTAAACCGTAAGAGATAGACAAAATTTTACTACGCAAAAAATATAGATCTCGTTAAAACACACAAGTTATGTCATACACTTTTGTTGTGGAGTGAACCATTTCCGAGGTATTCCTTATTTGTTTGAATTTTCCAATGCTTATACTTTTTCTCAAATGGGAATTCCTTATTCGTTTTTTTATGTCCTGGACATACAAAGAGAATGGAATGCTCCACATAGCAACCAGCTCTTAAAATATTTGACTATCGCTTAAAGTCTACCATATTCCCCTTGCATCTACAAGAAAATTAGCAATAAGATTAACATCTCGATTAACATGAAGTAGATGGGGAATAAGCGTTTGTAAAAATAGTTTGTACAAGAGTAGAGAAAGTCATGTGAGTGTAACACATTAGATTTTTTAGAAGCGCTCGAATTTGTGAAATATGAATAAAATAATATAGTTATTTCTGAAACCAAGAGAAATCACGTTTAGAACGAGATCAACTCGCGTGTATAGCGAGATTCTTGAAACAAGAAAAGTGACGTTAGAGACGAGATCAGCTCTCATGTGCAGCGAGATGTCGGGTGTTTTGTTGATTCGCTAGCGACCATTTTCAGTGCCATGTTTTACCTTACACCAGACAACGAAGCGATCAAATGCTATACCATGTTGCTTTCTGTATTTTTTGGGTAAGTACTTCTAGTGTTATTCTTTCTGCTGCTTCTGTAATTTCACCTGCCTCTTCTATTTCAGTTTCTTCTGAATTCATAATTGCAGCTGTTTAATCTTTATATAGGTTAAACTACAATAAATAATAACGTTTTAGATAAAAAAAACAAAGCACAAGGCTGCCAGTATAACGTATAAGTTAACTCTACTAAGGAATTGCGATAAATTGACGATTTGTATTGTGATCAGATAATGCGAGCGCCATGAGAAAGACATAGTAAAAAGTAAAACCTAATCAAACCAAGTCGGGTAATTAAACATGTGCAAATACAAAGGGTAATTGCCATGTGATTGGACCGAGCGGGATGTCTCAGGCGGTTTCGTCTGTGGCCGGCATTCGGGAGGTCGTGTGTTCGATTCTAGTGGCCGATCTGTCTGACCATGGGTTTTTTCGGTGTTTTCCTGGATCGCCAGGCGAATGCTGGGAAGGATTCACACATCCCCCGAATTTTCTGTCCCTCCATTACATCTCCCTTCTTATTTCATTTCACCTTTCATCCGTTGGTCTCTTTCAGGGTTGGGAGTATTCGAGCTGCGAAAGTCTACCCGGGCAAGAGCCAAAGCCCAAATCCCTCCTAACAACCCAGGGTCAGCGCCATCCAAGCGTCTCTCCAACCGTGGGGGTTTCCCATCAGGCCAATACCTTGTTTCCTAAAAAGGCACCCCCCCGCTTTCGCGGGATTGGAAGTAGATACGCCACTTACGCGCGTCACCCTTAAAAAGGATGATTACCGAGAACCTCGACAGCAATCTAGCATGCCGTCTACCAACTCTTACTCATGGTTGCTACCAGAGAACATCGGGGCGTCTCACAACCCCGCCTGGTTGGAAGACCAACCAGACGTACCCATTCACCCATGGCTGGGAGTATCGGCGATGGTGTTTCGGTGCAGCGTGGCAAGGGAAAGGGATGCTCTTTGTGACTCTCTCTGTTCCTCGGCTTTCGGCTGGCTGCTGAGGATATCCGGACCCCTTCTGTGTGGAGCGGGGTCCCCGTTCTGCCTGTCCGTTTGCCGGGGAGTTTCTATCTGGAAACTTAGGGACCCTGCCATTCCTGTGCCGTCACTCTTGCTCCCGGGTACGCCCCCTTGTGGGGCGCAGGTACAATATCCACTATGTGGATCAGTGCCGAATCCCCTCCGCAGCTAATCCAATCCAATCCATGTGATTCGATTTGAAAGCATATTTGGTTACATCACAATAGATAAAAATTTAGTTCGTGTGCACTATGTTAAAGGTTCTACTTTTAGGCCATGCTGTCTAAAAATATTTTTAATAGCAACATGATGTAAAACTGAAATATATGCTTTTTATTCTCAAATAGGACATACTTACTGGACATCATATTAGTAATCTACCCAATCTTGTCCAGTATCTAATTAGCCGCCTAGACACTAAATCAATCGTTGCCCTCTGGAACACTGCCATGGAATGTGGGAATATATGCGTTTAGAGTCAGACTTCCTCCACCATCCAAGCGATTAGTTCTCTAAATCAGGCATGCAGATTATTAAAATAATGTCTAGGAAATATGTCCTCTTGGAGAGTAAAGAGCATAATATAATTCAGTTTTACGTTATGTTGCCATTAAAAATATTTTTCCGTGGAAATATTCTAAAATATTGTTTTATTTATTTATATACTATTTAAACATGGTTATTGTTTATAAGTGATGAAGAGTAAAGTTATTGCTCAGAGCTATATATTCATATGTGAATAATCTAGAACTACGCACGTAAAACAGGACGCCACTCCATGTGCGAAAAGGTAAACAGATATACTCACCTCCTCCTTGTTATACCTACTCTACCTGTGAAGGACAGTAGAATGTCTCCCAAAGCTGCGGGGAGGGCATAAATGGAAACTAGTGTACAAAAAAGGCTAACGCGATAGTCAGATTTAGGGAAAGAGAGAAAGAAAGGGAGGAAGGGAAGGGGAAGAATGAAAGGAGGGAAGGGAAGGGGAAGAAGGAAAGAGGTAAGGGGAAGGGAAGAAGGAAAGGGGAAAGGGGAGGGAAAGGAAGGGAAGAAGGAAAGAGAAGGGAAGGGAAGAAAAAAGGAAAGAAGGAAAGGGATGGTAAGGGAAGAAAGAAAGAAGGAAATGGAAGTAAAAGATAGAAAGAAAGAAGTAAATAGAAGGGAAGAAAGAAAGAAAGAAGGAAAGGGAAGGAAAGTTAAGGGAAGAAAAGAAAGAAGAGGTATGTAATGGTTTAGAAATTCCATGCTCCTATTGCCAAGAGAAAAAATGCATTACGAATCCCCATTTGAAAAATCTGATGTGTTCCATTCACATTACTTTCCCTATGCTTATACAAACTATTTTTATAAATGCTTATTCTCCATCTACTTCATGTTAATTGACATAAACATTTGCAGAAACCGTCTTATTGCTAATTTTCTTGTAGGTGCAAGGGGAATATGGTAGGCTTTATGCGAGGTCGTCCTCCGTGGTGTAGTGGTTACCATGCTAGCCTCTAGTTCCCGAGGTCGCGGGTTCAAACCCGCCGGTGGGCGATGGATTTTTTTCGGGCGTAAAAATCCTTGGCATGGCTTCCTTTGAAAGGTAAGTAAAGCCGGTGGTATAGATTTACGGCACGTAAAAGAACCTCAAGCATGATAAAGAGGCCTCTGAGTAAATTTTTCGGTCTTTCACGCCCAATATAGAATGGGACGCTAAGGACCACAGCAGTTAAAGAGCGTCCATAAATAAAACTAAATTTAACTTTAAGCGATAGCCTAATCTTTTAAGAGCTGTTTGCTATGTGGAGAATTTCATTCTCTTTGCATAACGAATTCCCATTCGAGAACAAGTATTGGAGTATTGGAAAATTCGAACAAATAAGAAGGAATATCTTTGGCTCACTCCAAAAACAAAATCAAAAAAAAAATATATATGACATAAATTCTGTGTTCAATGGAGATGTACATTTTTTGCGTAGTAAAACTTTGTCTATCTCTTACGGTTTATCAGTTATGTAAAAGTCATTCAAAATGAAGTGGACTTTTGGGGACAGTCCCAAGAAATTCAAGATATACATTTTATTTGTGATAAAAATATCTTAAACATATGTTACTTTAATAAAAATCGTTGGAGCTATTTTTAAGAAAATCCTGTCCTCAAAAACCTACTTTATATCATTCAAGGAATTACAGTAATATAGGCTGTGGCAGAATATTGTTGAAAATACCAATTTTCTCTCTCATTATATGACAACAATCGAAAAAATGCTGAGAGTATACTGCGCGGTACTTCTCTGAATTTACCGTCTCATCAAAAAATATTCGCCCTATTATTTTTGAGCTGTTATTGCACTAAACGGTAGTGTAGCATGAGAATATAAGGTTTAAGTTGTAATGTTACCTTCAGCAGTTCGGCCATGCTTTGGGGGAGGTAAAGTACACGGTTAATCCTGTGGCTAAAATTATGTTTGAAAAACAGAAGTGGTCACGCTGGTAAGCGGTGGGGCTAGATGTTTTCCTGTATCAAACTAGACAGCTCCGTTCCATTATGGGACACATTTTATGCACGCTAGTATACATAAGAATGGCAATGTTCCAAGCAAGCATTCGGTACAATCAGCGGGGTCCCTTGCTAGAACGCATTTTGTGTTATTTCTGTTTGAGAGAGATGAATGTGATGGAGCCGAGTAACAACTGAGAGTAATAAATAATTCACGAAGAAATTAAAATGCATGGCGGCACTAATTTGTTTCGCTTTATAGCATTTCCCACTACATGGAATTTATTGATGTTGTAATCAAGCTAGTAGCTTTGATGGTTTCCCTTCTTCATGTATTTCTGTTTCACTCTCTGTCTCTCGGAATCTTCTTATCTCTGTTGCGTACCAAACAGGATGCCTCAGAAAGTAGCATCTGAAGCTCGCATTCTAGAGATCCCGGGTTCAGGACCTTGTCAATCCTGACTAAGGTGTTTTTAGTGGTTTTCCAAACTGTCACGTCCTTCATTAACTCTCGATTCATTTTCTTTAATGTTCAGATTTGCAGGGATGGGCTACGTGGACGGTGGTCTAATAAGTTTATCTGCCTTGTTACATCACATAAAATCCTTTTCTGGAACTTGCCTGTGACGATAGGGGACGTAAAGAGGATTCTACACCTGAAAACGTTAGGTGCCCCATCTGCGTTGAACCTACCACCACTAGTCCTAAGCATCAACTGCACTCCCTCACCTCATCGCCACGTAAGACTTCACAGGCCACCTGTCGTCTTCCGTGGTGCAGTGGTTACCATGCTAGCCTCTGGTTCCCGAAGCCCGGGTTCAAAGCTCACCTGTAGAGGGCGGTGGATTTTTTTAGGGCGTAAAAATCCTTAGCATGGCTTCTTTCGGAAGCGAAGTAAAGTCGGTGGCCCCGTGTCGTAGAATTACGGCTTGTAAAAGAACCTCAAGCTTGATAAAGAGACTTCTGAGCAAAATTAAAAGTCTTTCGCGCCCACACAGAATGGGATGCTAAGCACCACATCAGCCAAGGAGCGTCCATAAATAAAACTATTATAATAATAATAATAATAATAATAATAATAATAATAATAATAATAATAATACAGGCCAGCTACTGGATGCAGTGCTGAAATTCTCCCCCGTTGCTACACTACACCTATCTCTGCTAAGCATATTTCCTCCTTTCCTATATTTTTGTCCGCATGGCTATCCCAGGAATGGGCAATAACCAGGACTCATTAAAAAAGTCTGATGTGTTACACTCACATGACTTTCTCTACTCTACTATACAAACTATTTTTACAAATGCTTATTCTCCATTTACTTCATGTTAATCGAGATAAACGTTTGCAGACTCTATCTTATTGCTAATTTTCTTGTAGATGTAAGGGGAATATATATTTACAAGGGCAGTAGCGAAATACAGTAGCCTTTAAGCATATACATATCTCTTAATAGCTGGTTGCTAGCTGCAGCACCATTCCCTTTCCACAGATTAATACTCTTTGCATATTAAAGACAAAAAAATGAATAACGAATTCCCATTTGAGAAAATAGTGAAAAATCTAAGGGAATAAAAAGCAATATCTCGAAAATGGTTCACTTAACAAAAAAATATATATATGACATAAATTGTGTATTTTAACGCGATCTACATTTTTTGTGTAGTAAACTTTTGTCTATCTCTTATGGTTTACCAGTTATGCAAAAGTCGTTCACAATGAAGAATACTTTTGGAGACATTCCCAGAAAATTCAAGATATACATTTCATTTGTCGTGAAAATATCTTAAACATATGATACTTTAATCAAAAGTGTTATAGTCATTTTTGAGAAAATTAAAATCTTCCATGTAAAGGGTAATCTGGGGTGGGGGAATTTTCTTGAAAACCTTCGTGTCGCATCTCTGGAAGATACTGAACCTAAATACCAAGTTTGGTGTTTATCCGACTGTTCGTTTCTGAGTTATGCTGTTCAAAGACACACAGACACACACAGGGACATGTTTCCAAAGATACTTTTTTGGGATTCAGGAGGTCTCAAAACATGTATTTCCGGTGAAATCTCGGTATCGAATTTTTGGGTGGAATACAATACTTCCCCTACTTACTATACGTAGTAGAGAAAGTAAAAATTCACAGGTTACTTTCACTTTAAAATCTACTTAACCGATAGCCACAAATATGAGGGATTCCTCTTGAATGAGGAGGAAAGAATGATGGAAATAACTTTGATAACTTAGAAGCAACTGCCTACTGCTTTCCTCCCTTTCTTTCCCTACTACTTTCCTATCGTAATTAGAGGAAGAATTGCACCCAAAAATTCTTTACAGACGTTCACTGAAAGTGCACGTTTTGAGGTTCCCTGAATCCAAAATAAAAATGTTTACAAAAAGTGTTTGTGTTTGTGAACAGCGTAACTACACGAAATGCTAGATCAGTAGCAGACTTACTATTCAGTTCAATAACTCCAAAGATGCGACATGAGTATTTTCAACAAACTCCTCCATCCCAGACTACGCCTTACATGGAACATTTTTTCGACATTTTTTATTATCTCAAAATGGCTCCAGTCATTTTAATTACCATACGTTTAAAAATATTTATTTGACAAAATCTACGAGGGTAATCCAGAAAGTCCAAAACGTTTTGAAATAAACAATTAAAAAAATTCAAATATCAACGTTTATTATCTACATTTGAAAGGTACACTCTTAAGCTATTGTTCTACATAATCGCCATTCAAATTGAGGCATTTATCATACCGTGGCACAAGTTTTTCAATACCCTCTCTGTAGAAATCTGCCGCCTGCGACTTCACACCGGCATGCAGTTCAGCGTCAGTATCAAAGCATCAATTTGATGTACCAAACTCCGTGAAATTTGGGGAAAATGTTCCGAAAGTTCTCTAATCGTGAAACTACGATTTTCACGAACTTTGTCATTGATTTACATTGACAGTTCATCAATCATAAGGCTAGGCCTACCACTGCGATCCTCGTCGTGAACATTGGTACGGCCACTTTTAAAATCAATGCACCATTGTCTGACTCGGCTTTCACTCATTATTCCCTGCCCGTATACATCACAAAGTTGATGATAAATTTCAATTGCTTTGTTCCTTTTAGCCAACCGTACTTCACAAGTGGCGGGACTTTCTATTGCAGCGCTCATTTTAACAACTCAGAGAGAGCACAGTAAGTCCTCACGCTACCACAGCTGGATGCATATTGAATGTAGGAATATTCTGACACCAAGATGGCGGCTCTAGCGCTACTCATCGCCACGATAGGCCAAAACGTCTGATACTTTCTGGACTGCCCTCGTATATCTTCATATTTCTGGGAATAGCCTGTAAAGTTCTCCTCACTCAGAATGAGCTTCCATAATTAACAATGTGCAACAGATAGACAAAATCTTACCGTGTATAAAATGTAGATCCCCTTAAAAGACATGGTTTATGCCAAGTAACTTTTTTGTGGCGTTAACAATTTCGGAGGTATTCTGTGTTATTGATCTGATTTTCAAACAGGTATACGGGACATTGTGACTCCCATAGATTTATTGTGGCTACCGCCCCCAGGAGGAAGGGATGAAATGAAGAAACCACAAGAGACTACAGTCCACAGAGACGCGCGGAATTCCCTAACAGTTCCAGGCTCGAGAACCTGTCCAACTGCTGGAGCTACCTAGAAATTGCGATGAACGGCCCGTCGACAAGCAGCCCTCTGGTGTCCTTGGGGTATACTCTTTCCTTTGAGCTTGCATCCGTGCCATCTGTCCAGCACCGCCAATATGCTACCAAATCTAGAAGCACACCTGAAAAATGAGAAGGAAACGGAATGAAAGGGAAATAATGGAAAGGAAATCGCGGTAGATGAGAAACCACTCCAGCATTCGTCTGTTGACCAGGGAAAACCACGACAAACCCAAGGTCAGAGTGAGCGGTCAACGGGAATAAAATCCGAGACCTGCCTAATACAAACCTTACACGTTACCCGGAGTCAACTCGCTCGGGTTTTCAAGTGGTAAGTCGCTATACCTTGTTCACGTTGTCATGCAAAGAGCATAGAATTTCAAAGCCATCACACAGCGACACGTTTTTACTTTCTCTACTAGGGAATGTATTGTATTCCACCCAAAAATTCGATACCGAAATTTCACCGGAAATACGCATTTTGAGACCCCATGAATCCAAAAAAAGATTTTTGGAAACATGTCCGTGTGTGTGTCTGTGTGTCTGTGAACAGCATAACTCAGAAACGAACAGTCGGATAAACACAAACTTGGTATTTAGGTTCAGTATCTTCCAGAGATGCAACACGAAGGTTTTCAAGAAAATCCTCCCACCCCAGAGTACCCTTTACATGGAACATTTTTCGAAAATTTTAATTTTCTAAAAAATGGCTCTAACGATTTTGATTAAAATATCATATGTTTAAGATATTTTCATGACAAATAAAATGTATATCTCCAATTTTCTGGGAATGTCTCCAAAAGCATTCTTCATTGTGAACGACCTTTGCATAACTGGTAAACCATAAGAGATAGACAAAACTTTACAACAAAAAATAATGTAGATCGCGTTAAAATACACAATTTATGTCATATACTTTTTTTTGTTGAGTGAAACATTTTCGAGACATTGCTTGTTATTCCCTTAAATTTTCCAATACTTACACTTTTTCTCAAATGGGAATTCCTTATTCATTTTTTTATGTCCTGGACATACAAAGAGAATGGAATACTCCACATAGCAACCAGCTCTTAAAACATTTGACTATCGCTTGAAGCCTACCAATTCCCCTTGCACCGACAAGAAAATTAGCAATAGATAAGATTAATATCTCGATATCTCGATCAACATGAAGTAGGTGGAGAATAAGAGTTTGTACAAGAGTAGAGAAAGTCATGTAAGTGTAATACATGAGATTTTTTAAAAATCTGACTATCGCTTTAGCCCCCTCTACCCTTCTTATATGTATCTCAACGAAATATGTAATGTTAGTTCTTCTCTGTTAAGAAGCAGTCGATAGAGTCTGCGAAAAGCCTGTCAACCCGACTGCCGGCATCACGCCTACATGCACACGGCAGGGGTGGGTGATCATCCAGCCGATACGGGAGGTGACATGGCCAGCGTCATGCATCCCCCCAGTCGGAAAGTTGTCCCATGAGACTAGGACCGCAGCTCCTCACTTTCCTCACGATGCTAAGAAGGCACCGGTCCTATACCCGGAACCTAAAATCCGGAACCTCCCCGGTGGGACCGAACCGGAGCGCTACGTTCCAGCCCGCTACGTAAAAATAGTTTGTATAGAAGCCAGTAGAGGGAGTGCAACACACTATTACACCAGGTTTTGGCAGAAACACTTTTTAGTTCTGTTGATGCCCACAGGTAATTGTGGCCTGCTTTTTCACTTGGAGTGCACTCTTCAAGGGAAAGTAAGATGTTTAGAGCCTAATTGGGTCTTAAAGGAATAAACACCGTGCAGGATATTGGAAACGTCCACCTCTCCTCAATGACATCAACCCCGACAGAACATTCAGGAAATCGACCTCCCTGACCGGACGAGTTCAATTGCATCGATTGCTCTTCAGTGCTAATGGTCACTTGCTAGACCAAGGAGAGAAGTGTGTGTGAGGTGGACGAGAAGAAAGGAAGGAATGCAGTGGTGAGAAAAGGTATTCTTCTACAGCTTTTCATCACCGAGCGAGTTGGCGTCGCGTTAACGTGTGCGACTTGCATTCGGGAGTCACGGGTTCGAACCCCGGTGACCGCCTACTCTGACCCATGGGTTTTTCGTGGTTTCCCCGAGGTCGGCCGGCGAATGCTAGGGTCATTTCTTCTCTACCACGATTTCGTTTCCAACATTTCCCTTTTGTTGCGTTTCCTTCTCAACATTTCGGTTTTGTTGTGTTTGGCGGTTCCGGACAGATGGCGCGGATGCACGCTCACTGGAAAGAGTTATCGCCGTGGACACCAGACGGCCGTTCATCGCTCTCTCATGGTGGTTCCAGAACTGGGACGGGTCTGCGAGCTTGGAAATGTTAGGGACCTCCGCGCATCTCTGTGACCTGTCTGCCTACGGTCTGTAACCTCCTATGGTTCCTCTGGGGGTGTTTGTTGCAGTCAAAGCGCGCGCGAGGTGTGCCCCTCATTTGAATCATCTACACCTACACGGTTTTACATTAATTTGATGATGAACAATATTGTTCATCAGGCGCTACGGCCCAAGCTTCGGGAGGTTGGTGCCAAACCGATGAAGATAAACAAACATAAGTAGCGCTCTCGTCCAGCGTAAACACCGGAAGCGCTATCGTCAGCTAGCAAGAATCTTCTGCAAGTTTCCCTAGAGGTCCCTAGAACCTTCTGGAACTCTAACTGGCAGTTGTATGAGCGATCGCTGTCGCGAGCAATTAGGAGTGTTAGTGAGTCAGCGACTCGTTTCTGGTGCGACCAAAAGTGCTGTTTTCCTAGCAAATTTTTGAGAACTGCCGTGATGTGCAGAGAGTGCAGCTACTGCGTGAGAGATTAGAGAAGTTTGTGTTAAACTCCCCAATGAGTGAAGGTTCGGAGAAATGCTGCGTATTTCGTTATACCGCTATGGCACGAATATTGTGAAGTGGCAGAGAAAATTTAACAGTTATGTGACTTTGAGAACTTGGAGAAGTGACAGTTAAAAACTACAAAGTCACAGTAACGTAATTTCATTCTACCCAAAAATTCGATACCGAGTTTTCACCAGAAATACATGTTTAGAGGCCCCTTGAATTAATAAAAGTATTTTCAGAAAAGGTTCCTATGTGTGTGTCAACAGCATAACTCAAAACTGAAAAGTCAGATAAATACCAAATTTGGTAGCCAAGTTGAAGTTCCAAATATGCAACACACCAAACTGCCCTTAACATGAACCATTTTAAAAACATTTTGATTTTTTGAAAAATGGTTAACAATTTTGATGAAAATATCATATATTAGAGATATTTACATGAGAAAAAAATGCATATCTTGAATTTTCTGGGAAGAGCCTATGAAGTCCTCTTCATTCTGAAGGAATTTTGTATAATCTTGTATAACTGGTAAACGTTAAGTGACAGACGTAAACATACTACACAAGAAATGTGTACTGCACAATTTATTTCAAATAACTTTGTGGCATAAGCCTTTTTTGAGCTATCCGTTCTTAATGGTTCGAATTGTTCAATAGTTTAGTCAGTTCTGTCGATATTCAGTTGTTTCTCGCGATGTCATGGAAACAGTATGGAATTTTAAGGCCAGCATATAGCGTCCAGTTGTCAAACATTTGACTATCGCTGTTCTCTTTGTATCTATAACGAAATGCATTGTGCAGCTATTTCTGCAAGGATCCATATCGATTAAAATGAAGCAGATAGAAAAATAAACTGTAATAAAAATAGACTGTATTCCTACTAAAATACAAAAGATAGACAAAGTCATGTGAATATGTCATGTCAGATTTTTATTATCAATTATACTATCCTTTGATTAGTAAATAATTAATCAAAGGATGAAAATTACTTTTGAAAATACCAACCACCTTATTAAGACCAAACTAGATCCACAACACTGCTTAAGACGTGGTTTTTATCATACCCAGGGTTATTTTGCTTATCTGCTGTAGTTTGAAAAAAGGGTGATTTATAGCAGAACATGTGTTTCACAGACAACGCGGTTCAAAGCGAAAATAAAGAAAAACAAACTGCATATATTTGCAAAGAAAGAAACCAGATGGCTTGAGAACGCAGAAGCTGGCAGTGGCACCAATTTATATAGAAAAGCTCCATTTACAAGACGGCTAACATGAACCACTCTACTACAAAATGACTAGGACATACATATGACTCCGATGCTGGGACGTTGTGCACAATTCACACTACAAAACTGGACATACAGCACAGGTTTAACGATCTGACGTATTATATTTACATGACCTTCTCTGCCCTGCATCGTTTATTGGTAGGTATACAAACTATTCTTACTAAAGCTTATTACTTTCTCTACTACGTATAGTAAGTAGGGGAAGTATTGTATTCCACCCAAAAATTCAATACGGAGATTTCATCGCAAATATATGTTTTGAGACCCCCTGAATCCAAAAAAAGCATTTTTGGAAACATGTCGGTGTGAATGTCTGTGTGTGTGTGTGTGTGTGTGTGTGTGTGTGTGTGTGTGTGTGTCTGTGAACAGCATAACTCAGAAACGAACAGTCGGATAAACACCAAACTTTGTATTTAGCTTCAGTATCTTCCAGAGATGCGACACCAAGGTTTTCAAGAAAATCCCCCCATCCCAGATTACTCTTTACATGGAACATTTTTCGAAAATTTTAATTTTCTCAAAAATGGCTCTAATGATTTTGATATAATATCATATATTTAAGATAATTTCATGAAAAATGAAATGTATATCTTGAATTTTCTGGAAATGTCTCCAAAAGTATTCTTCATTGTGAACGACTTTTGCATAACTGGTAAACCATAAGAGATAGACAAACGTTTACTACACAAAAAATGTAGATCGTGTTAAAATGCACAATTTATGTCATATACATTTTTTTTGTTGAGTGAACCATTTTCGAGATATTGCTTGTTATTCTCTTAAATTTTTCAATGCTTATCTTTTCAAATGGGAATTCATTATTCATTTTTTTGTCTTGGATATGCAAAGAGTATTAATCTGTGGGAAAGGGAATAGTGCTGCACCTAGCAACCAGCTATTAAGAGATATGTATGTGCTTAAAGGCTACTGTTTTTTGATACTGCCCTTGTAAACATATATTCCTCTTACATCTACAAGAAAATTAGCAATAAGATAGAGTGTGCAAATGTTTATCTCGATTAACATGAAGTAGATGGAGAATAAGTGTTTGTATAAATAGTTTGTACAAGAGTAGAGGAAGTCATGTGAGTGTAACACATCAGACTTTTTACTTTCTCTACTACGTATAGTATGTAGGGGAAGTATTGTATTCCACCCAAAAATTCGATACCGAGATTTCATCGGAAATACATGTTTTGAGATCCCCTGAATCCCAAAAAACATTTTTGGTAACATGTCCGTGTGTGTGTCTGTCTGTCAGTCTGTGTGTCTGTCTGTGAACAGCATAACTTAGAAACGAACAGTCGGATAAGCACCAAACTTGGTATTTAGGTTCAGTATCTTCCAGAGATGCGACGCGAAGGTTTTCAAGAAAATCCCCCACCCCAGAGTACCCTTTACATGGAACATTTTTCGAAAGTTTTAAATTTCTCAAAAATGGCTCTAACGATTTTGATTAAAATATCATATGTTTAAGATATTTTCATGGCAAATAAAATGTATATCTTGAATTTTATGGGAAGTCTCCAAAAGTATACTTTGTTGTGAACGACGTTTGGTTAACTGGTAAACTATAAGAGATAGACAAAATTTTGCTAGATATAAAATGTAGATCGAGTTAAAATACACAATTTATGTCATATACATTTTTGTTTTTGAGTGAACCATTTTTGAGATATTGCTTGTTATTCCCTTAAATGTTTCAATACTTATTTTCTCAAATGGGAATTCGTTATTCATTTTTTTGTCTTGGATATGCAAAGAGTATTAATAATCGGCAAAGGGAATGGTGCTGCACCTAGAAACCAGGTATTAAGAGATATGTATGTGCTTAAAGGCTACTATTTTCTATATTGCCCTTGTAAATATGTATTCCCCTTACATCTACAAGAAAATTAGCAATAAGATAGAATCTGCAAATGTTTATCTCGATTAACATGAAGCATATGGAGAATAAGCGTTTGTAAAAATAGTTTGTACAAGAGTAGAGAAAGTCATGTGAGTGTAACACATCAGATTTTTTTATTTACCTCACTTCGTTATACATACAGACCGATTAACTTGAGGTGGCAGCTCGCTGCACAGTACAAGAGGGGCAACTAGGAGTGGTGGGAGAACAACTGCAGCCACATGCGGCCAAGAGGGAGGGGAAATCACATGCATCTTACCTTGAGGCTGGTTTCAGACAACAGACGCAGAAGATCCAGCTGAATCTGCAGTTCCTTGCTCTTGACAGTCTTCACTAGAAAACTCGGAGGAATCACTGCTTTCGTCGGTGTCGCCCCCTAGATGAATGATAATTTCCTGTCCGCCATCCAGCAAGCCTTCACTTCCCATGAATTCTAGCTCAACATTGATGACGTGCGTGTGATGAATGTCTCATCCATATATATTATGGGACGGTCCTCACTTCTGTACTGTTTTATCATTCTAAGATAATGGAGCCACTTAGTCGTGCCGCTCCATTAGAACTTTTCTATTCTTTTTTGTCCTTTTCCAGGTAAAACCCAACTTTAGTAGTATCTTTCTTAATGTAGATACACTCCCTTCAAAGTTTGATCGATTCCTTTAACTTTGCATGCACCTTCTTCAGTGTCGGTCTTTGCTTGTGAAAAATATAGAATTCATTCACAGTTCGGCGCACGACTGTCCCATTGAAAGTATTTAAGCTCGCACAATAAGACCTTTTAGGTCTCTTTATGCGGTGTGGAGAATGAAGGCGAAATGCCACTATCAATATCTATGATTTCCTTAATAATTCTTCTTACACTTCTTTCGGAAGCGCCTGTTGCCTCAGCAACACAATTTCTAATGTTTTTCACATTGATGTTTAGCACTACATGTGTTTTCATGTATTTATATAGATTGTTAATAACTTCCCTGGTTTGGGAGTGCAGTAATTTGTCTTTAAGTTTACTGCCCATGTATTAACAGTAAGTAAGCAGCAAATCTAAAATATACTCAACGCAGACACTCACAGTTACACACACATACAGAGAATACAACTCGGAACAAAGCAAACTGTTTCGTGACGAACTGCTGTAGACGAACATATATCGCGTACGGACACGAGCCTTAAAAAATTACAGAAGCTCAGATAACGCACGTGCAGCGTCAACAACTCCACATGCGTAACCGACCCCCACTCTCCTCTCGGGATAGATAACGAACTTATCGTTTAGTGCTCATCTTTCCTCAGCTGCCACCTCAAGTTAATCGGGCAGTACAGGGGGAATAGCAATAGTCACATGTTTTTAAAGTGGACGGTAAATGCTGGCCTTAAAATTCCCTACTGTTTCCACAACATCGCGAGCAACAACCGAATATACACAGGGCTGATAAAAGTATTGAGCAATCGAACCGTTAAAAATGAATATCTCGAAAATGGCTTATGCCACAAAAAGGATTATTTAAAATAAATTTTGTGTTTTAAAGATATCTGCATTTTTTGTGTAGTACGTTTTCGTCTATCGCTTAACGTTTACCAGTTGTACAAGATTATAAAAAATTCCTTCTGAATGAAGACGACTTCAGAACTTTCACCGAAAATTAAAGATAAACCTTTTATTTGTCATGTAAATAACTTTAACATTTGGTATTTTAATAAAAAGCCTTAGAGCTATTTCTTTAAAAATAAAAACATTTGAAAAATGTACCATGTAAAGGGTAGTTTAGGGTGGGGTGTTTTCTTAAAAATCTTCATGTATCATCTTTGAACGTCACTGAAGGTAAGTACGAAATTTGGTATTTATCGGACATTTCGTTTTTGTCTTATATTCATAGACACACACAGGACCTTTTTCTAAAATTCCTTTTCTTCTATTCATGGGGGCTCAAATAGTTCAGGCGAAATATCGGTGTAGAATTTTTGAATGCAATGGAATATCTTCCATGCCTACTATGTACATACTTGGTAGAGAAAGGAAAAATATATCTGAAACAAATATTCTGCCTAAGATGATAAAATATATATGTAACCAAACACGAAATTCCAATTAATAATACCGCACGAAAAAATAAAATTATATTATTTTGGCAATTGTCTTAGTTTGTGCTTAAGCGTGAACAAAATACCACATAGAATGGAAATATTACGAATTGTTTTTAATAACGGATTGGTTTATATGCCTGCTTTTCTACCCAGATCCAAATCCATGCGGAATGTTTTAAGACGTATGCAAGCAATTCCTATATATATTATTATACAATAATTATTAGAAGCGAATGTTAAACGTCTGAGGGATGAGAAATTAATTTTTTGTATGTGTTCAGAGGATTTGATTATAAGCAGAGTCAAGTGTCTTCAGCAACACCATTTATGACTAACGCCGGGCTTAATACTTCTTAATTTCCGCATTATTCAGTGGGAAAACGTCGCACCAAGTTAAGCTACACATTAGGGTTGGAGCAACTCAAGAGTTGCGGTCTGTCGTTTGCGTCGCAAGTAATGAAACCGCTCTTTAAATCAGTAAGAAAAGTGGCTTTGTCTAGTGGTGAACTGCAGTTTAATATGCTTAGAATGTATAATTCTGTTCATTATAGTGAAAGCCGCTTTCATTTTCAATTACTTTCTCTACTACATATAGTAAGTAGGGGAAGTATTGCATTCCACTCAAAAATTCGATACCGAGATTTCACCGCAGACACATGTTTTAGGGTGCCCTGAATCCAAATAAAGTATTTTTGGAAACGTGTCCGTGTGTGTGTTTATCAGTCTGTGAACAGCATAACTCAAAAACAAAAAGTGGGATAAATATCAAACTTGGTACTTGAGTTTAGTATTTTCTAAGGATGCGACACAAAGATTTTCAAGAAAATCCCCCATCCAGACTACCCTTTACCAGGAACGATTTTCGAAATTTTTATTTTCTAAAAACGGCTCTAACGATTTTGATTAAAATATCATTTGTTTAAGATATTTTCCTGACAAATGAAATGCAAATCTTGAATTCATTCCTTGTAATTTATTTGAATTCTCCAATACTTATACTTTTTCTCAAATGGGGATTCGTTATTCGATTTTTTATGTCCTGGACATACAAAGAAAATGGAATGCTCCACATAGCAACCAGATCTTAAAACATTTGACTATCGCTTAAAGCCTACCATATTCCCCTTGCATCTACAAGAAAATTAGCAATAAGACAGTTTCTACAAATGTTTATCTCGATTAACATGAAGTACATGGAGAACAAGCGTTTATAAAAATAGTTTGTATAAGAGTAGAGAAAGTCATGTGAGTGTAACACATCAGATTTTCTGTCTGCTAGTTACCTAGGGAGTGTCCATGTGTACCGACAAGCTGCCAATCATATATTAATTAAAATTTGAATGATGAGTAAATTAACAGAGGCAAGGTAGCGGATGACTAAGGAACAAGTGTGAATAATAATAATAATAATAATAATAATAACAATAATACGTAATATTAATCCTCCGTACAGCCCTGACCTCGCTCCTAGCGACTTTCATCTGTTCTTACATCTCAAGTCTTTCCTTGGCGGTCAACACTTCAACAATGACGAAGAGCTGAAAGAAAATGTTTCCAACTGGTTGAAGACACAGGCGGCAAACTTCTATGAAGAAGGTATTCAAAAACTTGTGCCACGCTATGACAAATGCCTGCAAAATTTCGGCAGTTATGTGGAAAAAGTAGTTTATGAGTTGTAGAATTTTGTGCAATAAATAATTTTCATGTATCTGTACACAATTTAATTTTATTATCAAACGGAACTTACTTTCTGGACGTACCTCGTAATAATATGATGATGAATTCTTCCACATAAGCCAAGTGTAGGATAAGGTTTGAGAGGTAGAATCAGATGACTGGAAAATTCATTGCCATAGGCAGAATTTGAACCGCGGGTCTTCCGATTTCCATACGGCTGCTCTAATCACTGAGATACCATAACAATATGCGGGCACGACATTTAATTCCCCAGCTGACTGGCATATTTTTCCGGTAAACCACCAGCAGATCTCAAATTGTTTTAAGATGACGCACCCTAATGGCAACTTACAAAGTCGTAAGTAATTTTAGGTCCCGGACTTGATATAATAATAATAATAGTAACTATTATAATTTAATAATATAATATGCACCACTGGGCGCTATCTGCTTAAAGCATTTTTGTTTACCATACCCAGAGGGAAAGTTACCGTAAAAAGGGTCTATTGCTTAGGAGCTAGAAAATAGGAATTATTCACCAACACATAGATTAACAATTTATTTTAAAGTGATATATCCGTTCACAATGATTAGATCAGCTTGCTTTAACATTCGTTTAACAAATTACTATGCTCAAGTACAATGTGATATTTTCTTTTGGTTTGTACACTTAAGGTTGCCATATAGTTTAAAGATTTTGTAAGCAAATGACGAATACAATAAAGTTACATGAAATGCAAATGTCAATACTTCTCCCGTACAAGGATTTAGAAAGGCACCAAGAGTTAAAGTTTAAATTTCAAAGCTTACCGAATAAAGTGTAAAAGATAATTTAGAAAAGGCCAAAACAACTCTTTGCGAATTATGCTGAAAATCTCGCTGTCACGATGGCTAGTTGTTCCGCCTCGGTCCCTGGCGAAAAAGCGACTGCTTGTGTCTGACTGCCCAGGAGTTGCTGGAACTGTCGGAGAGCGTGATGGCGCTAGCGTCAGTGGCGTGTCGCAAACCAGCCAATCCTGAATGTCCATGATGCATTACGTGGTGAGGTGATGTCTTACGTCACTCATGGCGATATGTTGTTCGAAGCTTTGGATGTTGCTATCGCTGGTTATGAATGACGTTATCACTCTGAAGCATTGTGACGTGCTGGTTGCATGAGCCATGGCCATGGGGGAGGCGAAAACGGCAGAAATGGTAATATGATATTGGAATAACAATATAATAATAAGAGCAGATGAACTAACAAAGTGAGCTGCGAACAGTTGCAGGGAATTCAATTACTCAGAATGTCCAGCATCACGTATAAGGATGGAATATAGGAGGCTATTAAGGGACTTGGAGCACATGCTGGATAAATAGCACCAAAGGACATGTCACAAATTTCCGGACTTAAATACTCGCTTTAAATGCAAAAGCTGTGTGCATCCAGTTAATGACGAACCGTGGAAAATTTCAACATTACCTCAAAACGTCCCACATTAATGTTGGAAGTATAAGGGTCATTCAAATGAACCCTGGTCACTTGTATAAAGTAACGGTAACAATTTTATTAACTCAAAAATAGTCGCCAAAACTGTTGACACATTTATCCCATTGCAACACTAGCCGGTGGATTCCATCTTTGAAGAAGCTAGTCGGACCCATTCACACACTTCGTCGTGCGTTGTGAATCTATGACCGCGAATACTTGTTTTAGGGGTCCATAAACATGAAAGTCACACGGTGAAAGGTCTGGACTGTACGGTGGTTGCTCCAGCGTTTTCCATCGAAACTGCTGCAATGTCGTCTTCATCGCATTAGCAGTGTGTGGGCGGGCATTATCATGCACGAGAATAACGCCATTAGACAACATACCTGGGCGTTTCGACTTGATGGCTCGTCTAAGATTCTGTAAAGTGGCTTGATAACGCTGGGCATTGATGGTGGTACGCCGTTCCAGGAACTCGACAAGTAGTGGGACACCATGACCTTACCAGAGCTGGTGTGCACGGCTTTTGATTTCTTTGGAGGTGGTGAAGTCGCATGTTTCCACTGCTTGCTCTGACTCACTCCTCGTTGTTCCTGCTTACTCGCCTTCATGTTCAGTAGTGGACGATAACTTGTGTGACCACCTGCTCTTCGGCGTGAAACCACACTGTCGCTATACATCGTCAAACGTTGCACACGCTGTAGTCGCTCTACCAACAGATGGTGCCACCATACACGCAGTTGCGTGGTGCCACCTTACGTGTAGTGCAAAGTTAGACGCACTGACCAGGTTTCATTTCAATGCCTCTCATACTTACCAATGTCTTTATAGCGGTGAATAGATAGTGCAGAATTTTGTTAGACTGTCCGATCCTTGAAATTAAAAGACATTTCTGTATTAGCCATTTATCTCGCTGTAATATTCAGTTTTGAACAACTATGTATAATTTATTTAAAAAGCAACGTTGTTATATCAGTTTGTTTTATCCGACACATTCATGCTGAATTGTAATATTATAGTTAATGTTTTTATCATTTAGTTTTTATTTTATTTTAAACTATAACCCTAGTACACCTATATATGTAAAATAGGGTTGACAGTTGTATAATGTAATTATAATTATTATAATAAGTTAATATGATACGATCAATGAGGCATAAGTCAATCACCAATGCATATATAGATTTGGGTTAGCTCGACGGATGGGACACCTAGCACCTGGATACGAAGGGACTCTTTTGTGCATACGCCTCCGATAGGAAGGGATGAGAAGAAGGAACCGCAGTGATATATGGACTGCAACACCCGCCGGCGCAGACGACAAGGACGCACAGAGTTCCCTAGTAGTTCTGGCTTGACCATCCGGCCGGAGAGCGCTCGGCGGCGACCCTCCCAAGTCACTTGAGGGCGGCTTACAGGCACCAAAGCAGAATTTGTTGCACAAAATATAGTTATGTAAAAAAGGGAAGGATAGAAAGCATTATTATTATTATTATTATTATTATTAAAGTAACAATAGGAGATATAATGTATGGCATTATCAAGATAAAAAATGGTACCAATTGAAGAATATGAAACAAAAACTATTTCAGAATTAGCATACAACACAAAATTAGTTACATGTGTTTATACACAGAAAACTACTAATAAGAACATAATTCAGTGAATAAGCTATCGACTTTAGCTTTCTTATAGAGTATCGAGTATCTAAACAATCTGATGTGTTACACTCACATGACTTTCTCTACTCTTGTATAAACTATTTATACAAACGCTTATTCTCCATCTGCTTCATGTTAATCGAGATGTTAATCTTATTGCTAATTTTCTTGTAGATGCAAGGGGAATATGGTAGGCTTTAAGCGATAGTCAAATATTTTAAGAGCTGGTTGCTATGTGGAGTATTCCATTCTCTTTGCATTACCAGGTCAAAAAAAATGAATAACAAATTTGAGAAAAAGTATAAGTATTGAAAAATTTAAGGGAATAACAAGCAATATCTCGAAAATGGTTCACTCAACAAAAAATGTATATGACATAAATTGTGTATGTTAACGCGATCTAAAATTTTTGTGTAGTAAAATTTTCCCTATCTCTTATGATTTACCAGTTATGCAAACGTCGTTTACAATGAAGAATACTCTTGGAGACATTCCCAGAAAATTCAAGATATACATTTCATTTGTCATGAAAATATCTTAAACGTATGATATTTTAATCAAAATCGTTTGAGCTATTTTTGAGAAAATTAAAATTTTCGAAAAATGTTCCGTGTAAAGGGTGACCTGGGGTGGAGGATTTTCTTGAAAACATTCGTATCGCATCTCTGGAAGATACTGAACCTAAATACCAAGTTTGGTGTTTATCCGACTGTTCGTTTCTGAGTTATGCTGTTCACAGACACACACACACGGACATGTTTCCAAAAACTTACTATACGTAGTAGAGAAAGTAGCAAGTGCACCACCATGAAATACTATCAGTGCAGTAAGGCTTTGATTGGCCAACTGTCTAGCATACTTGTCATTGGCTAAGGTCGTCCTCCATGATCTAGGGGTACCATGCTAGCCTCTAGTTCCCGAGGTCGCGGGTTCAAACCAGACGGAGGGCCATGGATTTTTTCGGCGTAAAAATCCTTAGCGTGGCTTCCTTCGGTGGTCCCGTGTCGTAGATTTACGGAATGTAAAAGAACCTCAAACCTATTAATGTGGCTCTAAGCAAACTTTCCGGTATTTCACGCACAATATAGAATGAAGAAGCATAGTGGTTAAAGAGCGTCCATAAATAAAACTCAATTTAATTTTTGTCACTGGATAATGGAACAGCGAGTACTACTATTCGTAAAGTTTTTGGTGTTGAAGCAGAAATTTGGGTATGTAGAACAAAGCTAGTTAATATTGAGAACTATTGTTCTTCTATTAGCGTGGGAATTTGTGTTTCCGAACACTAAAACAGTGTGATAGGAACCCAACACAGAGGTAATGTGAATGAACTAATTATCTGCTTATTATGATAACATCAAAGCTATAGCAACAGGGAGCGCATACAAAAACACGACCTAAACAACTGACCAAACACGAGAAAATAAGGTCATTGAACACATAAAATTACATGTCCCGCATGTTGCTGTATGTATTATATGGACAAGAAAAATGAGTCGATACGTTGGAATGCGTTAAGTATTCTCTGCTGGGCCAAAATATAACATTGCTTTCACACGCAGAGATTAAGTCATGCTTTGCTTTTTCTTCCTTCTTCTACTGCTTATCTACAGTAGCTAGAGAAAGTACCGAGCGAGGTGACACCTAGATAACGTGACTGAATGGCATTTCCAGGATCGATTCCCGGCAACAACCCAATCTGACCCATGGGTTTTCTTCGAGGCTTTCCCATGTCGTCAAGCAAATGCTAGAGTGATTTCCTTCAACCCCCGATTTTCCTGTACCTAAAATTCTTTTCACCGATCATTTCATTCAACCTTCACCTCTGTTTCAGAGTTGGAAGTGTCGGCGATGGTGCTTCGGTGCGGCGTGGCAGGAGAAAAGGATGCTCTCAGTGGAGATTTCTCCGTCCCCCGGATTTCGACATGTTGCCGGGTCAAACGGACTGCGGGGGTTCCGTATGCCTATCCGAACCTCAGGATGTCTCGGATCTGGAAACTTAGGGACCCTACCAATGCTGTGCCGTCATTCCTGGTTCCGGTCACCCGGTGTCTTCCTCCCTCCCGGGCACCCCTTGTGAGGCATAAGTACAATATCCTCACTGGAGCAGTGCCGAGTCTCTCTGATAATCGGTCCAAAAATGAAATTAGAGAAGGTGAAATTATTTAGTTCCACTAAAATATTCGATGTTTCACTGGAAATCCATGTTCTGAGGTGCTCTGAATCCAAATAAAGAATTTTTGAAACATGTTCGTGTGTGTGTTTGTCAACAGCATAACTCAAAAAGGAAAAGTCGGCTAAAAATGCGACACGAAGAACATTTTAGGTAGAACATTTATCGAAAATTTTTATTTTCTCAAAAACAGCTGTAACGATTTTGATTGAAAGTTCATGTGTTTAAGATATTTTTATGGAATGAAATATACCAGGTGATTTAGCTGCGTCTATTTAGTTTTGAATTTCTGCAACGTGCTAAGCGACATATGTGACTTACGTCTTTCTTGAATGCCTTCTAATGGCTAATTTGCGTAACACTTTATAAATGAGGGATACATAACTCAGTGCATAAGTGTTTTGCGGGACAGAATGCAATCGCTATGTATGTCGATGCAAAAAACATCCCACCCTGACACTGTGAGCAATTCTACAAACTTTTATTCTTTAGCATACATCCATGCACCCCTTTGAAAACGCCCCTGAAGGAACAACATGCATCGGTTGACAAAATCATTTGAAAACCAAATGGCAGATCTACACTGTGCGACCAATTGGATTTAAGCCGTTAGTCAATGTACAGCCTTGTCACAAAATGCTAAGTATTGGGTAGATAATTTCTCTTTTTTCACAAACTTTTCATGGTAATTGAAATGACTGATGCAGTTTATTTGTTTGTATTAAAACTATCAAACCTAGCTCAAAACACTGTATGACGCTACAAAAAGCGTGTAAAGATTCGAGGTTGGGTCTAGCTCTGCGATTATTATTTCGTGTATTAACCTCAGCTGGCAAGATAGCATTGGCCAAATGGTATTATGATGGTTGCTTTAACACTGTGCTACTTTAATTCGGTTTCGGGTGAACTTCAAACTTTTAATTACCTTTTGTTTTATTTCTTTGGGCTTATAATTTGATATTATGATATAAATAACATTTTTATAACATCATAAGTGTGTACAAAATAGAATAATCGTCATGTTTTCCACCGCAAAGAAGAACTGCAAAGCCCAAGTCATATACGGGCACACTCATACGTGAAGAATGCAGGCAAATTACACTGCGCATGTTACAGTATGCAAGAAGATCTCTCGGACAACGTACACAAATTTGCATTGATGAATTGTCATTTTGAACATTTACTTCCTTGATGAAATCCACGCTCTTTAACAATTTATTATTCTGTTTACCCGTGAACTTAGCACATTTACAACTCATTTGTCAATAGAAGAAGTGAAACATAAGGTTTAAACATGAAACAAAAGCTGTTATATATTTAATATCGTCGATATGCGCCCAAGAGAATGAAAGCTAACTACGTAACACGGTTTACAACACCAGATACGGTACAGAGAATTAGGGTAAACATGATACACAATTACCTGATTGTAATTCTTATGTCTTAGGCTCACAGGAGAGCCAGTAGCAAAGATAAATAAGTTAGTACACTAAAATACTGAAAATAAACACAAGGGGGGAGAGATAGAGAAAATAACAAAGCAATGTTATATTTGTATCAGATTCGAACCTCCGAAGCTAACCTTTGCTTCACCACATTCCGGCAGCTAAACCACTGTGCCAGAACTCACGTAGTTTATCCCGCTCCTCAGAAAAACGTTCTCCATTCTCCTTGCAAGCATTGTATCCATGAAATGCCATCTTTTCTAAGGGTTTCGCAGCTCTTCGGATCTCATTCAGGCCTTTAATCATTAATGCTAGTTGCGTATAGTACCTAATAGAAGAGCAGAGCTACAATAACAGTTTGTTCGCTAAAAGGGTCAATGTTTTCACATTAGACTATAAACTGCGGTTGCATATATACGAATACATAGGGGTAGCTGACTCACCTAGTATATCTTTTTTTTTTTTTTTTTTTGTTTTTTAGAAGTTCCCTTGTCGTTCCCAGATTGTACTACTGTGTTTTTTTCTGTTTTATAGCGCTTATTTCCGCAACACACAAACACCCATTCCCGAGACGGGACTCGAACCCGCGACCCTCAGCTTGGCGGAGCGCCGGAGCGACCACTCCAGCGACCACGGCTACGAGGGCCGGCCATCTTGAATTTTCTGGGAATGTCCCCAAAAGGCCTCTTCATTCTGAATGACTTTCGCATAAGTGGTAAACCATAAGAGATGGACAAACTTTTACTGCACAAAAAATGTTGATTTTAATCTAGAGAACCATTTCGCAGATATTCCTTCTTATTCTTTTTTTTTAATTTTCTAATACTTAAACTTTTTTCTCAAATGGGAATTCGTTATTCTTTTTTTATATCCTGGACAAGCAAAGAGAATGGAATACTCCACAGAGCAACCAGCTCTTAAAACATTTGACTATCGCTTATAACCTACCATATTCCCCTTGCACCTACAAGAAAATTAGCAATAAGATAGTTTTTGCAAATGTTTATCTCGATTAACATGAAGTAGATGGAAAACAAATGTTTGTAAAGAGTAGAAAAAGTCATGTGGCTGCAAGACCAGATTTTTTTCTGTCTACTGCATTTTAATCCAAAAAAACCTTTACAGAAATAGCTACATTACACATTTCGTTATAGACACAAAGAGAACAGCGATAGTCAAATGTTTAACAACTGGACGCTATATGCTGACCTTAAAAAAATTGCATTCGAAGAAACGGCTTATGCCACAAAAAGCTTATTTGAAGTATTTTGCGGGTTTTATAGAAATTTACATGCTTTGTGTGTACGTTTCTCTCTATTGCTTAACATTTACCGGTTATATGACACTATATAAAATTTCTTCCCAATAAAGAGGACTTCCTAGGCTATTCCCAGAAAATTCAAGATGTACATTTTATTTGCCATGTAAATAGCTTTCATATATGGTATTTATATCAAAATCATTAGAGCTATTTTTTTAGAAAATAAAAATTTTCGAAGGTAAAGGGTAGTTTATGCAGCAATTTCATCTGAAAAATCAAAACCGAAAAGTCGGACAAGTACCAAACTTGGCATTTAAGTTCGGTATCATTCAAGCATACGTACGAAGACTTTAAAGAAAGTTCCCACACCCTCAACCACGCTTCACATGGAACATTTTTCGAAAATTTTGATTTTCTAAAAAATGGCTCTAACGATTTGGATTAAAATACCGTGTATTAAAAATATTTACATGACAAATAAAATTTATATCTTGAATTTTCTGGAAATAGCCTGTGAAATTCTCTTTATTCGAAAGGAAATTTATATAATTTTTTATAACTGGTAAACGTTAAGCGACAGTCGAAGATGTACTACACAAGAATGTAGACCTCTTTAAAACACACAACTTATTTTAAATAAGCTTTTTGTGCCATAAGACATTTTTAAACATCCGTTATTTGGTTCGATTTTTTTTTTCAAGTTCCATTTATGTCCTTTAACTACATTGGTCTTATCAATGATCTTTTTCTTTTGGGCTTATTGCTTAAGGCAATAATGTTAACTCGTATTCGTTGTTTCTTGCATTTTCAGTTTTTATCAAGATCACACACAACACACATTCATTCATACTACCAGACTCAGGGAGGAAAGGAAATAATCTTGGCTAGAGAAATTCCCCACTCTAGCCGGGAATCGAACCCGGGAGCCCTCGCAAAGGAGACAGGTGCTCTACCGGCTGAGCTACGGGACCAACCGGTTCGAATTGTTCATTACTTTGTCATTCTTTAAAGTCCTTTCAACATTCAGTTGTTTCTTACAATGTCATGGAAACAGTATGGCAGCATATAGCGTTCAGTTGTTAAACATTTGACTATCGCTGTTCCCTTTGTATCTATAACGAAATGTGTAATGAAGATATTTCCGGTAAAGGTTTATTTGGATTAACATGTAGTAGATAGAAAAATAAGCTTTAGTAAGAATAGTTTTACTCATTAATAAACGATAGACAGTGGAGAAAATCATTTGAATGTATCAAATCAGATGTTTATTTGTTAATGTTATTCTTCCTTAGAAGAAAAAATACAAATATTAGTTGTAATAATTTTTAACAAAATAGTAAGCCACCTTGTATAGTGTGTTCGTTATATTGCGGGGCCGAGGATCACGCATATGTATGCTCTGTGGACTTTTGTGTGGTCTGATTGTTAATTACTGTTAGGCAGCTTGCGCTATAGTTTTTACCCTTTAAAGTATTTAGTTCTATACGTATTTATGTTACTCTTACATTATATGCATTAAGCTTTTACATAACTATATTATTTATACCTCTATTTAAGCGACGCCGAATAGTGCACTGGTTTTGTTTCCGGTTCTGTGGTGGCAATTTTAAGTCGATACTATCCACGCCTTTACCTCTTAACTTCCTCATGAAAGGTATCTCAAGACCCAACGTGGTTCAGAGTCGACTGTAAAAGCTGTAGGTCCTCTCATTCCACCGCCATCCTATTGGGGGCAACGGATTCCGCCCCCTGGGTACCTCCACCTTAGAAATGGGTCCAGTCATCGCTTGGTGGAATGAGGTATCCCCCGAAGGTCTAGGTCTCATGAGGAGCGTTAGAAACCAGGACGATGACATGCCTATTTAACATTTATATTTATTTTATCGTTCTCCACACTTTCTCTTACGTAAGATAGGTATTCCTCTTACAAAGTAGTCGACTGAGTGTTAGCTTCGCCACGGATATCACGAGATGGAGCAGATATATTAGAACGCGTTGCCTTCACGTGCCCTTCAATTCTTTCCACCATTTATATATTGAATTCGTCAGTAACTGACCCCCCCTCCCACATGCTTCCGAATTTACAGGCTTCATGGGTCACGAGATGCGTGCTGCAAGAGAAAAAGCTTGGAAAATTATACTGATTAGCATATCTATAGTTAAAATCACCTAAACTATTATTTACAGTCTATTATGAAAACACACCTTTTATTTAAATACATCTTTAAATCAATTTACCTGACATAATTTTATACAACTTAACTGCCAAATAAATTCAGACTTTTCATGTGACTCTAAGCAGCCTAAACACGAATATTCGGGTAGGAATTATCCTAGTTAATAAAAAGTCTTATGTTACACTCACATGACTTTCTCTCCCTCTATCCCTTATTACTGGGTATACAAACTATCCCTACTAAAGCCTATTTTTATATCTACTTCAATTCTAATCCACATAAACCTTTACAGAAATATCTACATTACACATTTCGTTATAGATACAAAGGGAACAGCGATATTCAAATGTTTAACAACTGGACGCTATATGCTGGCCCTAGAATTCCAAACTGTTTCCATGACATCGCGAGAAACAACTGAATGTTGACAGGAATAAATATTTGGAACCATTAAAAACGGATACGTTTTATTGTAATCCATTTCAACTTATGATATAAAAAAATCTGATGTGTTACACTCGCTTGACTTTCTCTACTCTTGTACAAACTATTTTTACAAACGTTTATTCTCCATATGCTTCATGTTAGTCGAGATATCGAGATGTCAATTTTATTGCTAATTTTCTTGTAGATGCAAGGGGAATATGGTAGGTTTTAAGCAATAGTCAAATATTTTAACGCTGGTTGCTATGTGGCGTATTCCAATCTCTTTGCATGTCCAGCACATAAAAAAAATTAATAACGAATTTGAGGTATTGGAAAATTTAAGGGAATAACAAGCAATATCTCGAAAATGGTTCACTCAACAACAAAAATGTATATGACATAAATTGTGTATTTTAACGCGATCTATATTTTTGTGCAGTAAAATTTTGTCTATCTCTTATGGTATACCAGTTATGCAAAAGTCGTTCACAATGAAGAATACTTTTGGAGACTTTCACAAAAATTCAAGATATACATTTTATTTGTCATGAAAATATCTTAAAAATATGATATTTTAATCAAAGTCGTTAGAGCCATTTTTGAGAAAATTAAAATTTTCGTAAAATCTTCCATGTAAAGGGTACTCTGGGGTGGGGGGATTTTCTTGAAAACCTTCGCGTTGCATCCTTGGAAGATACTGAACTTAAATACCAAGTTTGGTGTTTATCCAACTGTTCGTTTCTGAGTTATGCTGTTCACACACAGACACACACACGGACATGTTTCCAAAAATGCTTTTTTGGATTCAGGGGCCTCAAAACATGTATTTCCGGTGAAATCTCGGTATTGAATTTTTGGGTGGAACACAATACTTCCCCTACTTACTATACGTAGTAGAGAAAGTAAAAAAGTATTGCTTTATCAACTTAAACCAGTTAGGGCTAATAATGAGAAACATTAGAGGATTTCACAGGCTGTTCCCAGAAAATTCAAGATATACATTTATTTGTCACGTAAATATCATTTATATATGTTATTTTGATAAAAACCATTAGAACCATTTTTTATAAAATAAATTTTGAAACATTTTCCATATAAGGCGTAGTTTGGGGTGGGGGATTTCCTTGAAAACCTTGGTGTCGCATCTTTGAGAGGAACCGGACCTAAATACCAAGTTTGGTATTTATCGGACTTTTCGTTTTAAGGTTACCGCTGTTCACACACACCATACATATACGCGGACCTTTTTCTAAAAATGTTTTGGATTTAAGGGGCCTCAAAACATACGTTTCCGGTGAAATCTCGACATCGAATTTTGGTTAGAATGCAATGCTTATCCCATTTACTCGCCGTAGTAGAGAAAGTAATAGATAAAAATAATAATAACAATAATAATAATAATAATGTTAAAAATTCGGATGTGTTAAATTCATATAACTTTCTCTCATCTTTCGTTTAGTACTGGTTATACGAAGTATTATTGGTCGGGCTTATTTTTCTATCTACTTCATTTTAATCGAGATAAACCTTTACAGAAACGGCTACATTACACATTTCTTATATATACAAAGAGAACAGCGATAGTCAAATGTTTAACAACTGAACACTATATGCTGGCCTTAAAATTCCATACTGTTTCCATGACATCACGAGACACAAGTGAAAATCGATGGGACTAAGTTATTGACAACTCGAACCATTAGTAGTATATCTCGGAGATGGCGAATGACACAAAAAATCTGATGTGCTACACTCACATGACTTTCTATACTCTTGTACAAACTATTTTTACAAACGCTTATTCTCCATATGCTTTATGTTAATCGAGATATCGAGATGTCAATCTTATTGATAATTTTCTTGTAGATGCAAGGGGAATATGGTAGCTTTTAAGCGATGGTCAAATATTTTAACGCTGGTTGCTATGCGGCGCATTCCATTCTCTTTGCAAGTCCAGGACATAAAAAAATGAATAACGAATTTGAGAAAAACTATAAGTATTGGAAAATTTAAGGGAATAACAAGCAATATCTCGCAAACGGTTCACTCAACAAAAGAAATGTATATGACATAAATTGTGTATTTTAACGCGATCTACATTTTTTGTGTAGTAAAATTTTGTCTATCTCTTATGGTTTACCAGTTATGAAAAAGTCGTTCATAACGAAGAATACTTTTGGAGACATTCCCAGAAAATTCGAGATATACATTTTATTTGTCATGACAATATCTTAAACATATGATATTTTAATCAAAATCGTTAGAGCCGTTTTTGAGAAAATTAAAATTTTCGAAAAATGTTCCATGTAAAGGGTAGTCTGGGGTGGGGGGATTTTTTTGAAAACCTTCGTGTCGCATCTCTGAAAGATACTGAACCTAAATACCAAGTTTGGTGTTTATCCGACTGTTCGTTTTTGAGTTATGCTGTTCACAGACACACAGACACACAGACAGACACACAGACACACAGACACACAGACAGACACACACACGGACATGTTTCCAAAAATGCATTTTTGGAGTCAGGAGGTCTCAAAACATGTATTTCCGGTGAAATCTCGGTATCGAATTTTTGGGTGGAATGCAATACTTCCCCTACTTACTATACGTAGTAGAGAAAGTAAAAGTTATTTGGAATAAATTGTGTGTTTTAAAGAGATCCTCAAATTCCCTATGATGCACAGCTCTTCTTCAGTTAAGAACGACACAGGAGTTACTCCGGCTCTTAAGAGCTTTGCCGCCGCGTGCGATGATAGCAAGTGCTGCCCCCCGTCGCTTTCAGACATAACATAATTTTTATCCCCAATGTCATTCCTCCATGACTACTTATTCTCACATAACGTGTATATTTGCATGGGTAATCAACAAATAAAACTCAAGGCGAGATATTTATGGTGAAAGAACAAAATTGTTCTGGGCAAAAGATAGAAGCAGGCTAATTACAAAATAGAAATGTTCATCCGTTCGGATTTTTCCCTTCATTAGGAGAATAAAATATTAAAAACATGCATAAAATGAAAATACATTTGACAGTCGACTACACTAGTTAATGGTCATCTTTTTCGACTCCTATACTTAAATGTGTTCATTTGCTGTTAGAAATCTGTATCGAAATGAAGTGCATTACGATACAGATTTGTACGCTTGCGCGCTGTCCTAGTCAGTGCCACTGAAAAACAGTTTATTTTTACGAAAATAGTTATATTTACATCAGTAGATACGTATTGTTAGGTCTTCAGCATTGAAGGTTTTAATTTCATTTGCGAAAATGTTTTTGCTTTTTTCTTTCTGTACCCTACCGATTTCTGTTTTGACAGGTAATACAACTGGTTATATTATCAGTTCCAGGTTTTACATTCAGAGTAGTCTCCAATATCGAATAATCTGTCCACAAGGTTGGAGATTTCATTGTTTTTGTTTCTTCAAAGTAAACTTCAGCACATTTTCTGACAATGAAGTTACATTTTTTCTTGCTAACCAAACCATGAACGTGTTATACAACTTTTCATGCATTTTCTTTGATTTTTCAGGTAGTAAATTCTTGCGCATTCCTCGCCGCCTCCAGAATATCAGAAGTGGAACTAAATTGCACCTCTTCGAATTCATTAATAAACATTTCTGTCTCCATCTTGTAAAATCAATACCTGCGACCTTTAGTCGATATTCACTTGTTATCGAAGCGCATCTAAAATACGTATCGAGAAATTGATTTATCACATTGGAACTTTCTTTCGCATGCATTTCAATATGACATATTTATTGTGTATCTAAATGTCGTGGAAAAACTACGAGGGATGATCAAGAAAGACTGAGACTGATTTTTTTCACAGATGTTTATTACTCCAATTCAATGTTTACATGATATTTTTCAAAGTAGTCCCCTCCTACTTCAATGCACGTTTTATAGCGTCTCTGCAGTCCTTGAACACGTGCTGCAAACCATTCTTTGTCAGGTCCTTGAGAATCGTCTCACTTTTCTTGAGCACTGCTTCAGAGTTCTCAAATCGAATACCCCTAAGCTTTGCCTTTAGTGATGGGAATAAAAACAAGTCACGGGGCAAGATCGGGGCTATAAGATGGATGTGGTACACAGGTAATGTTAAATCGAGCCAGAAACTGCATGGCTTGATTTGCGACGCGAAGCTGTGCATTGTCATGATGAAGTCGCCACCCAGTCCGAGAAAGCTCTGGTCGTTTCTTTGCAATGTGCTTCCTCAGTGTAGCCAATACTGACGTGTAGTATGCTGCTGTAACAGTAGTGTGAGGGGGAACTGCATGCTGGTAAATCATTTAATTACAGTCAAAAATGTGATCACCATCACTTTCCCTGCAGATGGAACAACTTTTTTCTTTTTTGGTGTTGGAGAACCTGACAATTTCCACACTGTGCTGGCTTGTTTTCCTTCAGGATCATAATGACTCATCACCGGTGATAATCGATTTAAAAAATATATCACCAACACTGTCTGGTATGCGAAATGCACGTAGGGTATACAAAATTGAGCATTACTACCAACCTACCAATACGAGGGTGCTTCCGCCTACCAATATTATACATAAAAACCCGCTCTTTTCAAATATTTATGTTACAGATACGAAACTATCACGAAAGCTACAGGTAAAAATCAGTCTCAGTCTTTGTTGATCAGCCCTCGTATGAATGCAACTATCATATAATGGTTAAGAAGCTCATGAAATTTTCGACGCGAGTCCGCGAGTTCGCTCGCGTCGAAAGTTACTCGTCACTCGCGTCTTAACTCCCATTATAGCATCGTTGCATAAATAACTCTTATTATAGAGCAAAGGTGGGCAAAGTTTGTGTCGCGACTGAAAGCGCGCACAACCTGAGCCAGTGTTGCTAGCTATAGGCGAGAGTGTGGTTGAGAGTAAACAGTTCAGTGGTGGAGTTCGTGATGGTATGGTCTACTAAACAATCGTTTTCCGGAAAACCGTAATTTCGTGCAGAATGGGAGATGAGTTTTATTGTTGTGCAGAAGGAGAGAATATGCAATGTTTAATTTGCTCAAAAACATTACATGGCGTACTTACAGGTAACATCCACAGACTCTACGTTAGATGTCGTGCTTCATATGGCGAAATTAAAAGTATGTGTTACACGAGGAGTTTATTGTAGTTTATTATTATAATGTTAATGTTTTATTTGTTTTAGGAATTGAGCATGCGATACTATTGCAGGAGTTAACTGCAAAGAAAACTATACAGAAAATCCCGAAAATTACTGGCTATAAATGCAAAACTAAAATTTGCTAATTACATACCTGGGACATATCTCGGTCCCTAAAACCTTTTCAAGAGGGTGAATTTCTGAAACTATGACAAAAGTTGTGAAAATTGTGTGACCTTAAGAAGTTCCAGTTTTAATAATATTAGATTATCTCGAGGAATCATTACAAGGAGAGTTGAAAACCTTTTAAAAAGGTGTAAAGTCAACTTAAACACAATATAATAGTGCTACCAACCCTCACTACAGAAGCTCTGCAACCTTGCCTCGCAACAATGCCTTACTTCTAAGTTCCTTGTGAGGGTTGCATTGTCGGCGCAAAACTGACTTCTGCCTACCTCTGTTATAGAGTATAGGATGTACAACGGGGGGGGGCATCTCCATTACTGTGACCTGCGGGAAATCTATTACGGCTATCATCCCCAGTAGGAAGGGATAAAGCTATTGTGGCTTGAAACACTCCTGTTTGTAAATGTGATGTGCTTATTGTTGAACACCTGACGCACAAGGGACGTTTTGACGTTAACAACCAATAAGGGCTATATTTCAGTGACGAACTCTGGCGCTTCATTTGTCACCAGCTTCATAACAAAAAATCTCCAGAAATTTGCAAGAATTTAAGCATTATTTGTAATTCTGTCTTCTTTTAAACAGTTTTGTTAATATTTTGCCAAACCCGCCGCCCTGGGCTGTGTCACAGCTCGACCCCTCTTTGGACCGACCCTCGAACAGCATTCAAGAACTCCAAATACAGAAACTCGCGTCAATAACTTGGTTTGCCGCCGTCATTTTCCAACTTTGAACATTTATTAATCGCTTTAACACAGCGAACTTAGCTTTTCTCAGGTCCGTGAGCTCACAGCACGGAAGAGCTCTAATAGTCGAGGTGTGAGGACATCTGAGTCCTCCAACGTCCCTCACAGTATTCTACTCTAAAATGTAATTTCGGTTGATGGAGGTGGACCTAAAGTCAACTAGACGCATTGCTAACTTTTTCTGCAAAAGAGGAAATATAAATTTTAATGGACAACTTGCATTGTAACAAAATTGGAATGTATATAGGCGTGCATAAGATGTGGCCCATAATGGAACGGAGCTATTTGTTGGTATTGACAAATCAAGGCCCACCCCTACCAGACTGACCACCTCTGTTTTTCCAGTATAATTCTAGTCAATGGACTAGAGGGTACTTAACCTCCCCCAAAGTGTGGCCGAACTACAACTTAAACGTTATATTTTCATGCTACATTGCCGCTTTCTTATTGCCGTTTAGTAGCAGCAATAACTTAACCTATGTCTCCATGTCGTTGATGAAAGCTCTCATGTATGTAAATGCCATAGCTTTCCTTCAGTTTAACCTCACATGTAAAATAAATCTTCACCGCTTCCTCTAGAAGACCGAACTATATTGTAGTTGCTTTAGGCTTCCCATGTGTACCAGTCGTAGCTAAACTTTTCCATAGACGTGGTATCCTAGCCACCTCTTAACTTCACATCGATTATAAACATCGTTTATTGGTCAGTTTCTATGACTCTGACTTTTTTCAGGCAGTAATATGTGGTCCTCCGTGGTTTAGGGGTACCATGCTAGCCTCTAGTTCCTAAGGTCATGGGATCAAACCCGGCGGAGGGCGATGAATTTTTTTCGGGCGTAAAAATTCTTTGCATGGCTTTTTCGAAAGAGAAGTAAAACTCGGTTCTTGTGTCGTGAATTTACGGCACGTAAAAGAACCTCAAGCCTGATAAAAAGAGCTCTGAGCAAAATTTGCAATCTTTCACGCCCTTGTGACGCTAAGAACCATAGCTGTTTTAGCGTCCATAAATAAAAACTAAATTTCAATTTAGGTCAATGATATAAAGAACAGATATAGCTTGGGTGGATTCAAAAGCTGGTTACCTGAAAGTGAAAGCCTTACGTAGAGAACACCACCATACTAAACTAGGGGAACGTGCCACATTTTATGCAGGGTAGTGTACATATGGACGTCATCCAGGGTCACGCTAAAAATTTTGCACTAATTTCATGTATTCCCTGTATATTGATTACGAATAATAATAGTTATACTTTACTTCAGATTTTAATTAAACTGTATTTATCGTACAGATATATTAAAAATCTGGTGTTACATTCGCATGACTCTCTACCCACTCTCGTTTATTTTTATACAGCTTCCATCGTGTTGATCGAGATACATACAATTAAAAATGAGCGAAAATGTTGAATTCGAGCCAATAATAACTCATATCTTGGAAATGACTGATGTTACAAAACAGTTACATGATATGATCTACATTTTATGTTTGCAGCAAGTGTTTGTGTTTATATGTTACAGTTTACTTCTTCTATAACATTGTGCAAAAGTAATTTACAATGAAGAGGTCTTCACAAGCTGTTTCCGGAAAAATAACAAACACTTTATTTGTTATATAAATTTTTAAATATGTGGAATTTTAATTAAAATCGTAAGAGCCAATTTTTAGCACATAAATATATAATAACGAATTCCCATCTGAGAAAAAGTGTAAGTATTGGAAAACATAAGGAAATAACAAGCAATATCTCGAAAATGGTTCACTCAACAACAAAAATGTATATGACATAAATTGTGTACTTTAACGCGATCTACATTTTTTGTGTAGTAAAATTTTGTCTCTCTCTTATGGTTTACCAGTTATGCAAAAGTCGTTCACAATGAAGAATACTTTTGGAGACATTCCCAGAAAATTCAAGATATACATTTCATTTGTCATGAAAATATCTTAAACAAATGATATTTTAATCAAAATCGTTAGAGCCATTTCTGAGAAAATTAAAATTTTCGAAAAATGTTCCATGTAAAGGGTAATCTAGGGAGGGGGGATTATCTTGAAAACCCTCGTGTCGCATCTCTGGAAGATACTAAACCTAAATACCAAGTTTGGTGTTTATCCGACTGTTCGTTTCTGAGTTATGCTGTTTACAGACACACACACGGACATGTTTCCAAAAATGCTTTTTTTGGATTCAGGGGATCTCAAAACACGTATTTCCGGTGAAATCTCGGTATCGAATTTTTGGGTGGAATACAATACTTCCCCTACTTACTATACGTAGTAGAGAAAGTAAAAACCTGATGTGTTACACTCACATGACTTTCTCTACTCTTGTACAAGCTATTTTTACAAAAGCTTATTTTGCATATGCTTCATGTTAATCGAGATATCGAGATGTCAATCTTATTGGTAATTTTCTTGTAGATGCAAAGGAAATATGGTAGCTTTTAAGCGATAGTCAAATATTTTAACGCTGGTTGCTATGTGGCGCATTCCATTCTCTTTGCATGTCCAGGGCATAAAAAAATCTGATGTGTTACACTCACATGACTTTCTCTACTCTTGTACAAACTATTTTTACAAACGCTTATTCTCCATCTACTTCATGTTAATCGAGATAAACATTTGCAGACTCTATCTTATTGCTAATTTTCTTATAGATGTATTGGGAATATATATTTACAAGGGCAATATAGAAATACAGTAGCCTTTAAGCACATACATATCTCTTAATAGCTGGTTGCTAGATGCAGCACCATTCCCTTTGCCACAGATTAATACTCTTTGCATATCCAAGACAAAAAATGAATAACGAATTCCCATTTACGAATATAAGTATTGAAAAATTTAAGGGAATAACAAGCAATATCTCGAAAATGGTTCACTCAACAAACAAAATGTATACGACATAAATTGTGTATTTTAACGCAACCTACAATTTTTGTGTAGTAAAATTTTGTCTCTCCCTTATGGTTTACCAGTTATGCAAAAGTCGTTCACAATGAAGAATACTTTTGGAGACATTCCCAGAAAATTCAAGATATACATTTTATTTGTCATGAAAATATCTTAAACATATGATATTTTAATCAAAATCGTTAGAACCATTTTTGAGAAAATTAAAATTTTCGAAAAATTTTCCATGTAAAGGGTATTCTGGGGTGGGGGGATTTTCTTGAAAACCTTGGTGTCGCATCTCTGAAAGATACTGAACCTAAATACCAAGTTTGGTGTTTATCCGACTGTTCGTTTCTGAGTTATGCTGTTCACACACACAAACACACACACACACAGACATGTTTCTAAAAATGCTTTTCTTTGCATTCAGGGGGTCTCAAAACATGTATTTCCGGTGAAATCTCGGTATCGAATTTTTGGGTGGAATACAATACTTCCCCTACTTACAATACGTAGTAGAGAAAGTAAAAAAACTCTCACCTGTGCATGTCTACCCAAGCAGGCGACAGATAGTTCTTATACGCTTTTAAGTGTTCTCAGCGTCAACATATAGCAATACTTATTTACGTTTGCAGAAGGTTTGTTAGTACCTATATGAAATTAAAACTTAAACAAGACGCTACATAAATCAATGTCTACTTATATTTGAGCCAGAAGGTTTGTTAGTATATGGAATTAAAGCTTAAAGAAGGCGCTATTTCAGCAACTTTCGATGTGACTTGAAAACTAAGATTAGCGGGAAATTTTTAAAACTCCGGGTGTGTTACATTCATATAACTTTCTCTACCCGTTGTCGTTTATTAGTTTGTATACTAATTGTTCTTATGAAAGTTTATTTTTCTATCTACTTTATTTTAATCGAGATAAACATTTGCAGGAATAGCTATACAACACATTTCGTTAGGGCACAGAAGGAACAGCGGTAGCCAAATGTTTAAGAACTGGAGCTATATGCTGGTCTTAAAATTTCATACTGTTCCCATGCAATCGCGAGAAACAACTGAAAATCGATGGGACTTATAAAGAATGACAAATTATTGAACAAATCGAACTATTAATAACGATATTTCGGAAGCGGCTGATGTGACAAAAAAGTTATTTGAAATAAATTTTGGGTTTTAAAGAGATATGCATTTTTTGTGTAGTATGTTTTTTGTTTACCCCGGTTAAACGTTTGCCAGTTATACAATATTATGCAAAACTTCTCCCGAATGAAGAGGACTTCACAGGCTATTCCCAGAAAACTCAAGATAACGTTTTATTTGTCATGTAAGTGTCTTTGATTTATGACATTTATATCAAAATCGTTAGAGCCATGTTTTAAAAATAAAGAATTTCTAAAAATGCTCCGTGTAAAGGGTAGTTTGGAATGGGAAAATTCCTTGAAAATCTACGTATCGCATTTTTGGAAGTTAATGAACCTAAATACCAAGTTTGGTGTTTATCGGACTTTTCGTACTTTACTTGTGCTGTTAACAGACAGACAGACATATGCCCATACACAGGGCCTTTATCTAAAATCACGTTTTTGTATTCAGGGGGTTTCAAAACATATATTTCTGGTGAATTCTCAGTATCCAATTTTTGGTGGAATGCAATACCTTCTCTGCCTGCAATGTACCTGGTAGTGAGTGATAAATTTGCACTAACATAAACATAAATACATAAAAACAAATCTGATGTGTTACACTCACATGACTTTCTCTACTCTTGTACAATCTATTTTTACAAACGCCTATTCTCCATATGCTTCATGTTAATCGAGATATCGAGATGTCAATCTTATTGGTAATTTTCTTGTAGATGCAAGGGGAATATGGTAGGTTTTAAGCGATAGTCAAATATTTTAACACTGGTTGCTATTTGGCGCATTCCATTCTCTTTGCATGTCCAGGACATAAAAAAAATGAATAACGAATTTGAGAAAAAGTGTAAGTATTTTAAATTTAAGGAAATAACAAGCAATATCTCGAAAGCGGTTCACTCAACAAAAGAAATGTATATGACATAAGTTTTGTATTTTAACGCGATCTACATTTTTTGTGCAGTAAAATTTTGTCTATCTCTTATGGTTTACCAGTTATGCAAAAGTCGTTCACAATGAAGAATACTTTTGGAGACATTCCCAGAAAATTCGAGATATACATTTCATTTCTCATGACATTATCTTAAACATATGATATTTTCATCAAAATCGTTAGAGCCATTTTTGAGAAAATTAAAATTTTCGAAAAATGTTCCATGTAAAGGGTAGTCTGGGGTGGGGGGATTTTCTTGAAAACCTTCGTGTCGCATCGGTGGAAGATACTGAACCTAAATACCAAGTTTGGTGCTTAACCGACTGTTCGTTTTTGAGTTATGCTGTTCACAGACACACACACACACACAGAAACACACACGGACATGTTTCTAAAAATGCTTTTTTTGGATTCAGGAGGTCTCAAAACATGTATTTCCGGTGAAATCTCAGTATCGAATTTTTGGGTGGAATGCAATACTTCCCCTACTTACCATACGTAGTAGAGAAAGTAAAAAATGAATAACGAATTTGAGAAAAAGTATAAGCATTGGAAAATTTAAGGAAATAACAAGCTATATCTCGAAAACGGTTCACTCAACAAAAGAAATGTATATGACATAAGTTGTGTATTTTAATGCGATCTACGTTTTTTGTGTAGTAAAATTTTGTCTATCTCTTATGGTTTACCAGTTATGGAAAAGTCGTTCACAATGAAGAATACTTTTGGAGACATTTCCAGAAAATTCGAGATATACATTTCATTTCTCATGACATTATCTTAAACATATGATATTTCATCAAAATCGTTAGAGCCATTTTTGAGAAAATCGAAATTTTCGAAAAATCTTCCATGTAAAGGGTAGTCTGGGGTGGGGATATTTTCTTGAAAACCTTCGTGTAGCATCTCTGGAAGATACTGAACCTAAATACCAAGTTTGGTGCTTATCCGACTGTTCGTTTTTGAGTTATGCTGTTCACAGACACACACACACACACACAGACACACACTCGGACATGTTTACAAAAATGCTTTTTTTAGATTTAGGAGGTCTCAAAACATGTATTTCCGGTGAAATCTCGGTATCGAATTTTTGGGTGGAATGCAATACTTCCCCTACTTATATACGTAGTAGAGAAAGTAAAAAAAATCTGATGTGTTACACTCACATGACTTTCTCTACTCTTGTACAAAGTATTTTTACAAACGCTTATTCTCCATCTAGTTCATGTTAATCGAGATAAACATTTGCAGACCCTATCTTATTGCTAATTTTCTTGTAGATGTAAGGGGAAAATATATTTACAAGGGCAATATAGAAATACAGTAGCCTTTAAGCACATACATATATCTTAATAGCTGGTTGCTAGGTGCAGCACCATTCCCATTGCCACAGATTATAACTCTTTGCATATCCAAGACAAAAAAATCTGATGTGTTACACTCACATGACTTTCTCTACTCTTGTACAATCTATTTTTACAAACACCTATTCTCCATATGCTTCATGTTAATCGAGATATCGAGATGTCAATCTTATTCCTAATTTTCTTGTAGATGCAAGGGGAATATGTTAGCTTTTAAGCGATAATCAAATATTTTAACGCTGGTTGCTATGTGGCGCATTCCATTCTCTTTATATATCCAGGACATAAAAAAATGAATAACGAATTTGAGAAAAAGTATAAGTATTGGAAAATTTAAGGAAATAACAAACAATATCTCGAAAACGGTTCACTCAACAAAACAAATGTATATGACATAAATTGTGTATTTTAACGCGATCTACATTTTTTGTGTATTAAAATTTTGTCTATCTCTTATGGTTTACCAGTTATGCAAAAGTCGTTCATAATGAAGAATACTTTTGGAGACATTCCCAGAAATTTGGAGATATACATTTCATTTCTCATGACATTATCTTAAACATATGATATTTTCATCAAAATCGTTAGAGCCATTTTTGAGAAAATTAAAATTTTCGAAAAATGTTCCATGTAAAGGGTAGTCTGGGGTGGGGGGATTTTCTTGAAAATCTTCGTGTCGCATCTCTGGAAGATACTGAACGTAAATACCAAGTTTGGTGTTTATCCGACTGTTCGTTTTTGAGTTATGCTGTTCACAGACACACAGGCAGACACACAGACACACAGACAGACACACACACACGGACATGTTTCCAAAAATGCTTTTTTTGGATTCAGTGAGTCTCAAAACATGTATTTCCGGTGAAATCTCGGTATCGAAATTTTGGGTGGAATACAATACTTCCCCTACTTACTATACGTATTAGAGAAAGTAATATTTCAAGTAAAGCCTAGTTTGTGTGGTATTTTCTTGAAAATGTTCATGTCGAATCTTTGGAAGGTAATGAAGTTAAAACAGCAAGTTTTATGATTTATTCGACTTCGCGTATTTGAGTTCTGCTGTTCACACACACACACACACACACACACACACACACACACACACACACACACACACACACACACACACCGCGTATAGTTTTTTACTTTCTCTACTACGTATAGTAAGTAGGGGAAGTATGGTATTCCACCCAAAAATTCGATACCGATGTTTCACCGGAAATACATGTTTTGAGATCCCCTGAATCAAAAAATTTTTTTTTGGAAACATGTCCGTGTGTGTGTCTGTGTGTCTGTGTGTGTGTCTGTCTGTCTGTGTGTGTGTCTGTCTGTGAACAGCATAACTCAGAAAAGAACAGTCGGATAAACACCAAACTGGTATTTAGGTTCAGTATCTCCCAGGGATGTGACACGAACGTTTTCAAAAAAATAACCCCACCCCAGATTAACCTTTACATGGAAAATTTTTCGAAAATTTTAATTTTCTCAAAAATGACTCTAACGATTTTGATTAAAATATCACATGTTTAAGATATTTTTATGGAAAATAAAATGTATATCTTTAATTTCCTGGGAATGTCTCCAAAAGTATTCTTCATTGTGAACGACTTTTGCATAACTGGTAAACCATAAGAGATAGACAAAATTTTACTACACAAAAAATATAGATCGCGTTAAAATACACTACTTATGTCATATTTTTTTTGAGTTAACCATGTTCGAAATATTGCTTGTTATTCCCTTAAATGTTTCAATACTTATTTTCTCAAATGGGAATTCGTTATTCATTTTTTTGTCTTGGATATGCAAAGAGTATTAATCTGTGGCAAAGGGAATGGTGCTGCACCTAGCAACCAGCTATTAAGAGATATGTATGTGCTTAAAGGCTACTGTATTTCTATATTGCCCTTGTAAATATATCTTCCCCTTACATCTACAAGAAAATTAGCTATAAGATAGACTCTGCAAATATTTATCTTGATTAACATGAAGTAGATGGAGAATAATCGTTTGTAAAAATAGTTTGTACAAGAGTAGAGAAATTTATGTGAGTGTAACACATCAGATTGTTTTTCTAAAAATGCTGGTTTTGGGTTCAGGATACCACAACGGTGAGAACACCGAATTTTTCGTATAAATACATTACTTTCCTCTACCTACTATAAGAAAATGGCAGAGAAAATAAAGTTAAATGTACCTTCTCTTTCAAATGTCTGAAGGTATTGTATTTGTTACTCGCTTTCAATCTCTTTGATGTTCTCCACTCATGGAGAAGAGCTCCTTTCTTGAAGAATTGTCGAAAATTAAATATATTCTGTGCTACTGCTGGCCCTAGAAATTAGTGTAGAACATAGTCGTGATAAAGAGGGAGGAAAGAAAGGGACCAATTTTATTTGAACAAATTTCGAGGTGGAATCATAGCTTTTAGTCGACCCGCAGAATGAAAAGCACCTTCATATCGACCAGCAGCTCTTTGTCGCTCTTAATTCCTCGTCCACACATATAAGAGCGACCACTCAGTGTGGAGTACTGGCTGAATCATTAATGGTGCTATAAGTCTCTCCGTTCTGTAACAGTCGTTCTTTTTCATCTCTCAAAATCTGCCATTCTGAGCCAATTAAAGGGGAGAAAACGTTCGCGTGTAAGTTACCTTACTGCCTGTGGTGTCTCCTATCGACTCTGATGTTTCACTGAGGTATCGAAACATCATAGCTAAAACTTAAGTTTTCGATTATTGCCTAAAATCCTGCTTGAGGATACGATATTTTGGCCAAATGTTTACTCTCTACTAACGTATAGTAAATAGAGAAAGTTTTGCACCGTCTGTGCCTGCCTGTCTCTGGACTGTCTGTCAGAAGTTCAGCATGGGACCTGTAGATTTTCAAGAGAATTCCTCCACCTAAAACTACCCTTTACACGGCAAAATTTTCGATACATTTGCTTTTCTCAAGAGTGGCTCTGAAGATTTTAATTAAAATACATATATTTAGAATACTTGCATTGCGATAAGATGAAGCCAGAGCTATATCACGATAATTACCTAGTGGGACAACTCAGGCAGTTTGGTCTGTGGCCCGAATTCGGGAGGTCCCGGGACCGATCCCTGGTGACCGTCCACTCTGGCCCTTGGGTTTTTCGTGGTTTCCCCGAGCTGCCAGGAGGTTGCTGGTATGGTTTATCTTCTACCACGACTCTACCGCCTGTCATTTCCTGCACCCATCAGCTGTTTCAGGGTTGAAGGCCCAGGCGACGGTGTTCGGTGGGTTGCGGCTGGGCATGACTTGCGATCTCTAAAGTTTTCTTCCCTGGCGTCGCCGCTCAGTTATTTCTCTCCTCAGCGTGGGACTCCAATCCGGGAGTCCGTTTAGGTTTGTGGCTTGTGGGCAGGGACCGTGCGGCGTCGGATATGTTCTATCTGGAAACGTTAGCGAGCCCGTTCATGCTTGCGCCCGTCGGCATCCGGATCTGGTCGCCCTTCGGGTCTCTCCCCCTCATCCTTCCCTCTCAGGGGTCCCGCTAGAAGCTCAATGAGCCGATTGGCCTGCGTGCGGTGCTCTGTCCCGCTTCCGGGGGGCCTCTCCGTGACACGTACCTTTACCTTTATCACGATTACTAATGGTAATCGCACCAGCTTATCATTAATAAATCACTGTTAAATGAAACATAACACCTATAGTGCGAGTACTCTAATCAACGATAAAATTACGTACTTCTTACCGAGCGGGATGATTGTGGCCCGCATTCGGGAGTTCGTGGGTTCGACTCCCGTGACCTACCTTCCTGACCCATGTGTTTTTCGGGGTTTCTCTGGATCGCCAGAAGAATGCTGGGAACGATCAGTATAACCCGCGAATTTCTTGTACCTCCATTTCATCTGCATTCTCATTTCACTTCACCTTTCGTCTGATTGGTTTCTTTAGGGGTGCAAATGTCGGCGGGAGATCTCGGAGAGTGCATGGAGGGAAAAACGATGCTCTGGGGAAACATTTGTTCCCCGGAAGGTGGGACGCTCTCCGGGTACCGGTCTCTCCAGGGAATGTATAGGTCCACATGAGGAGGGGTGCCGCCTGCATCAGCCAGCACCCAGGAAATAAAATCTGTAAATAGTAGGGACACTGCCCTATGCCTGTCATGCCTCCTGGTGCGACCGCCCTCCGTCTCCTGTCGCCTGATGCTTCTCTCCCGGGGGAGCCCCATCAGAGGTCTAGGCACAAACGATCTGCGTAGTTGAGGTCTGCTAAGTTCCCCTCCGCTTGTATGTACGTGTTATTGTCTTATTTTATATTAACGTATGCTAGTGGTATGGAAGAAAAATGTAAATATATGTCTAAGTTCTTACATTACAAAGATGTGAGTTGTAAGGTGAAAGTTTCATAGCAGTCACATTCACTGAGTTTTTCAACAAAACAGAAAATTTAGGTACGTTTACTATGGTAACGAATTTTTGAAGACATGACCGAATATGGTGTAAACAGGGGAAGATGGTTAAGGAGACGTTAAATTTAACATTTAAGTGAGACGTCATTTGATTTTATTTTAGCCTACAGGAAAACAGTAACAGGTTAAAGCGAATGTGGGAGTGACGCGTGAATCCAACCAATGATATGATAGGATATTGTGGAATATTCTGGAGCAATGGGAGTATATAAGCTAAACCATTTTAGAAGGAAGCCTGGGCGATCTCGAGGTTTACACACATCGTGTCTGCGTTAGTTAGCATAATGAATACGCACCAAAACATATAAAAGTAATAAATTCGCATAAATAAGTTATAGAACGCGCCTAGGGAATGGATTGTGCATTGGTGGGGACTCGGCACCGATCCAGTGAACGCGTGAATATTGTACATGTGCCCCTCAAGAGTGGGAGGAATGAGGTGATAGGTAACAATGGGTGGCCGGAACCAGGGGGGTGGAACAACCCCCATGTACGATCCGTATACCCCGGCAACCAGCTGAAGGCCAAGAACGTAAGGAGAAAGTACACAGAGAGCATCTTTCATCTCTGCCACGCCGCACCGGAACACCATTGTTTCTCGTGATGTCATGGAGACAGAATGGAATTTTAAGGCCAGCATATAGCGTCCAGTTGTTAAACATTTGACTATCGCTGTTCCCTTTGTATCTATAATGAAATGTGTAATGTAGCTATTTCTGTAAAGGTTTATTTGGATTAAAATGTAGTAGATAGAAAAATAAAGGAGTAAGAATAAATAGTATATCCAGTAATAAATGAAAGAGGGTAGAGAAAGCCATGTGAATGTATCACATCAGTGTTACTCGTTTTTCTGCTGGTCATGGTTACTTGACTACTGTATTCTTCTTATACCCACAACGAAATGTGGAATGGAGGTTTACCTGTATTAACAAGAAATAGATATCAGAATATAACTTTGTAAGAATAGTTTGTAGAAGAGTGAGTAGAGAAAATCATATGAATGCGACACATCAGATTGTTTTTGTGGTACTGACTAGTTTCAGCGGAGTAAATATATCTTCCAGAGGTACAAACCAATGAAAACTTTTTGTTAATTCAAAATGGGAATTGAAATAGGATTGTGTTTAAACCGGGTTGCATAAAACGAAATTACACGTGATTGGAGGACCACCTGTTATAACAATAATAGGACTTCAATTAGATTTACTCCAGCCTGCAATATTCATGGTTGAGCTATTTCTACGTTTCAATATTAGCACCACGTGGAAGTATGACTTTGGTCACCGACCCAAGAACACATTCGCAACCAATAACCAATACAATACGACACTGTCCATGGGAACTTCGTTTTTATTGGAGACGCTATAGTAAGAAAGTGGGGTTTATTTCCGAATAAATATTTGCACTTTCGCTATTACGTATAGTAAGTAGTGGAAGTATTGCATTCCACCCACAAATTTGATACTGAAATTTCACCGGAAATACATGTTTTGAGGTGTCCTGAATCCAAATAAAGCATTTTTGGAAACATGTCCGTGTGTGTCGGTCTGTCTGTGAACAGCATAACTCAAAAACGAAAAGTCGGATAAATACCAAGCTTGGTATTTGAGTTTAGTATCCTCCAAGGATGCGACAGGAAGATTTTCAAGAAAATCCCCCCACTCCAGACTACCATTTAAATGGAACATTTTTTGAGTCTTTTGATTTCTCAAAAATAGCTCTAGCGATTTTAATTAAAATATATGTTTAAAATGTTTTCAGGTCAAATGAAATGTATGACTTGAATTTTCTGGGAATGTCCCCAAAAGCCCTCCACATTCTGAATGACTTTCACTTAAATGGTAAACCGTAAGAGATAGATAAGAGTTTACTCCACGAAAAATATAGATGTCGTTAAAACACACAGTGTGTCAGAAACACTTTTTGTCCAAAGAACTATTTCCGGATATACCTTATTTGTTTGAATTTTCCAATACTTTTACCCAAATGGGAATTCGTTATTCGCTTTTTTATGTCCTGGACAAGCAAAGAGAATGGAATACTCCACATAACAACCAGCTCTTAAAATATTTGACTCTCGCATAAAGCCTACAAATTCCCCTTGCAGCTACAAGAAAATTAGCAAAAAGGTAGTTTCTACAAATGTTTATCTCGATTAATATGTAGTAGATGGAGAGTGAAGTAGTTTGTAAAAATAGTTTGTAGAAGGGTGGGGAAAGTCATGCGAGTGCAATACATAAGATGTTTTGATCATATATTCCCCAATTAGAAGAATTCTGTACTGATTATTTTCGTAGGTATGCCTTTCCTACTAGTATAATACGGAGCCTTCGTTTGGACGTGTGGCCGACCTAACGAGATTTTTCTTGGCACAGAGAAGCAGCTGTTTGCAGGCGGATTCGGATATTGTAGCGACCCTTGTGTAGTTGTCTCCAAGGGATGCTTACAACAGGAGGGCGGTAGTCTCAGATGATAGAGCGTTGATGGTACCAGGACATGGGTGATGAATCGGGTAATCTAGAGGAAGGGGCGTGAAAAGGATAACCCGTAAGCTATATAAAAACTAGAAAGTATATTTACAATTAATTTACAAGATCACTGGTGGGAGTGTAGTAGTACGAGCAGGAACGTATATCTAGTACATCTTACCTGTAACCCTGAGGTATGTCCTGAGGTTCACAAAATAAAGAATTAACTTAGTTATGTCGAGGGCACCGTACCCCTGGGGTGCGCAGCTTCGCTGGTCGAGAGCCGCTCGAAGAGAATGAGTGAGCGATTGAAAGTGTGTCTTAATTTCGTGGGCATCAAATACTTTTTGACCCGCTGTCGGCGCGACCTCGCATTCTATAAAGTGGTACTTTCTAGATTACACCGGCTTGCAATACTCTTACATTTACTGACGTAATCTTCGGTTCCCTGTTGAATCCCCCTATGGTTCGCTACAATATTCATAGCCCCTCAAATTTACGCGCATAGATTTGCCATGCAAATTATAATTACAATAACCACATATGCTTGTCACAGATGATGTTGAAAGTTATACCCTTGTGTCGCTGCATATCTCTCACAGCTTTTAAGCAAATTTCCATTCACACTCATTAATTCTTCATGGCCATGTAAATAAAAACCATACTTCGTCCGTGGTTCTTATATGTTTTAATGCAAAACGTTTATTGATACCCCAAGCTGTGGTTTGTGAAATTCCTGATTCCTCTGGAACAATTCTCACAGGTTTGTTTATACTTTGCTCTAACATTTCTCCGATGACATCGAGTTTTGATTATGTAAGAACACGGCGATTTAATTTCGGTTTATTATCAAGAATAGATCCAGTTTTCCTAAATGTATTCACAAATCTACGAACCGTTTCCCTGTGAGGCGCACGAACAGCAGGGAATCTACCTCACTGTTGTACAAGTGTTTATTGTTCACATAGGAATCGTACATAAGGATTCTGTGTGCTAAAGTACAAGGGTAAGTCAATAAATATCCGCACATTATTTTTAATGTTTTGTAGGTTGGCTGTATCGGTTTGTGCGCGCGTACGTCGACATGTTGTTCCTTTGTCTCCGCTTGTGGAATGTTTGACTGCTATCACTTCACTGAGTGTTGTATTGTTGCTTAATAAACATGGCTGTTCTCCTTACCGTTGGCACCAAAGAAGCACAGCGTGCGGTTATCCTTTTTCTCATCTGAAGGTGTACCAGGGCCGGAATCCATCGAAAACTTTTGCATAATATGGGGGCAATGCTTTATCCTGGCGAAATGTGTACGAATGGATTGAAACGTTTAGGATGCCCATCCATATCCACTAGTGACACCAACATTGAGCAAGTCCGTATCGTGATTCAGAGAACCGAAGATTGACTGTCGATGAAGTGGCAAACCATATATTTTTTGGTCTACTTAAAGATGCCTTAAGGGGCCGTCGCTTCACCACAGACCAAGAAGTGAAGGAAGCGGTGCATACATGGCTTGCTGCTCAGATGAAAAGCTTATTTTCTAGGGCACCAGAAAGCTTGTGTAACGATGGACTATGTGCAATGAGAAGCAAGGGTACTACGTTAAAAATGAGGTAACTGTGAGTTTATATTGTTGTTGTAATAAATTTAAAAAAATATGTTGCGTATACTTGACTTACCCTCATATATGCAATTTTTGGCATTATAGCATAACTAACACACTATAGCACTGAGGCATGTAGTCTCACAATGTATTAACCTCTTTAAACACTTTGCATCAACAGATTAGCCAATTTTCGATAACACGGCCACGCATCGAAGGCTCTGTGTAAAACGCTTCTACGGTAGTTATTACAACCAAGCTACCTAACTCAACCTATTGTTGCAAACGATTTCCAACCAGATAGATTAACAATGTGTGAAGCGCCGAGCCGCCAACCCAAAATATAGAGGTGTCCAAAATATTGGTTGCTTATCAGTCCATCAGGGTTATGTATGAGCAAAATTAAACTAAGGTAGTAGTAAAGAAGTTCTCAGAGACCACTATCTGCAGATAAGACGTGGTGAGAACGTGTTGGAAACTTCGTGGAGTGACCCTCCATGAGTGAGGAGGGCATATAGAGCGACCGGTAGCGACAACACGAGTTTTAATCGAATTCCTGCGTTTGTTCGCCTCAAGGGATAGCCGTGGTGGAGGTTAACACAATGTAGGATGCTTCACAATACTTGTAACTCAGGATACAAATGCGCGTTTTGATCCACAATGATATAAGCATGCAGTTTAACATGTTTGAGATTATCACTGTAATAGAATCAGCCATCCCGGAAGATAGTAAGACTCCGGGGGAAAAGCCCTCGCTGAACTCAGATAGAAAGGCATCATCCGAGTGGCTCTCTCATCCCCATAGGCTTTTCCAGTAGGCCGGAACCTGAAAATTTAAACCGCCCCCCCCATTATGGGGTGGAAGGCGATACGTCACTTACGCACAACCTCGGTGGGCCGACAGCCCACTAGCAGGTCGTCTACCGGCTCTCTAGGGCGGTACCGGAGGACCTTGAGGCGTCTCACAACCCCGCCTGAACGGCAAATCGCCCGTACCCAATCTCCCAAGGGTATCGCATCCCTCAAGAACGTGAGATACTTCGACGTACACAAAAAGTGGCTCATAACCGACGTAGCTCTATATGTTTTAATAACAAATCTAGCCCCACCCTTTGCCAGCGTGAGCTGCTCTATTCCTGAAGCACGATTCTAGCTACTGGATTGACAGAGTGCTTCACTTCCCCCAAAATATAATTGAATTGCCGAAGGGTAACGTTTCAAGCTAGATGTTTTCACTAGCGAAGTATCGTTTAGACATCCTTGAATTTTGGTACAAAAATATATAATGAGAATTCAGAAATAAAGATTAGAACCTTCTTGTCTTCGTCTCCATATAACTGATTAAACCTCCATATAAATGTTGTAGCTGTCATTACGTTTAACGACACACGGAAATAATTCTTCACCCCTTCCTCTAGAAGGCCTAATTAAGGTGGTTTAGGGAGATCTTAACATGCGGGAAATCTCGATACATTTACGAATTTAACAACTGTTAGGACGGATCCTATCGGAAAAAAGCTCAAACTACGTGTAATGTGTTTATTACATATTTATTATGGGCGCATGCTTGGGTACCGTAATTGGAGTCGATAGGTTCGGACCATACTACTCTTAAGGTGACTTAGGACAGATTTTTTTACTCAAAATGGCCAACATTTTAAATTTTTTGATTTCTGCAAAAATTAACTCTTTATAATGTTACTCAAACATTTAAATGCGTTTTATGGTGATATAAACCTTTTAAAGAGTTTGGCAGGCGTTTTTAAAAACCATGCACGGAAGTTTAAATGCTGCCACCACCATTTGTATTCTCGCTTGCAACATCATTCAAATTTGTGCCAAGAGGATGGGTACAGGATTAAGGACACCGGGAAGGGAATTTCCGCGAAAAACATTCTGCTATACACTGCAATGTGCTTCCATCTGCAACTTGACTTCGACATCGGGATTTATGGCCATGCGGTCTAAGGTACGATAGGAGTAGCTAATCTATCAAGACCAAGGATCGTAGGATCGAAACCCGGTAAAATGCATGTTCGGCACTCAATTGAAACTCTGGGAAAAGATGGGGAGGGCACAACTAAAGCAAGCGGCGCGACCGCACGGTTGGATGCTGACGGGTCTCAATTGAGTGCATGTACATGCATTTTACCCCTTAACTGCCTAATGAGACCAAACAATGCTGCAACTATCATGTGTTCAGATGGCCGAGCGGTTTATGGAATTGTGGCATGATATGGATAAGTTGCATAGTCACAGGTTCGCGCCCCAAAGTAATATTTTATTTTTATTCTTACTCTCATGGGGTTATCCTTGAAGGGATTAATGAAAGATGTAGTGGTGGGCTTAAAGTTATGCAAAAAATGGGTATCAAAACTGGTCAAATTATGAAGACAGCATTTTTAAAAAAAATGATAGAGGCAAAAAAAGCAAAAAAAAAAGAGGAAGAGAGGAGCTCAAAATAACCATATTACAACAGCAGAAGTCCACCAGAAAGAAGAAAAAGGTGTTGAAATTGCAAGCAGAGGAGGCGAAGAAGGAGAAGGGAAAGAGCTATGGTTCTGTACAATTTTAACCCTTTACACCAGGTACATTAGCCTGTATAAATGTTTTCAATATAAAACTTAAGCTTTCTCAGAACGACATTTTTCAATATGTCAAATGTCCCATGCGGTACAGTTTTCCATAGTTTTGCATGAAACTTGGCATAATAACTAAAGAAGTTTTAACTAAAGAAGTTGTATCATTTTTGGGCTACTATGTAAAACTTGGGCACAGTGAGCTATTAATCCTAAAAATGTTTACTTTTTAGGCTGTAATATATGCATTAATGATTATAATTAATAATTTCTTATTCAAAGCACAGAATGAAAAAAGAATACTAGGATAATTTTTTAGGAGTTCAAATATTAATGTGAACAAGTGGTACTGATGAGAAATAAAATTTGTCCCGCAAGGAATATTTCATAATTTTCAAATATCGTGATATGAAAAACAGAAAATAACGCATATCTGAAAAACTACTTCATCAATTTTAATGAAATTTACACATAATGCTATTTAGAATGAAGGAAACCAACATACAAAATTTTAAAAATATTGAAAAAATTTAGAAAATCCTATAATCTGTCCTAGATCCCCTTAAGCAAACTATAAAATTTGGTAGATAATGTGTAGACGGTGTTTCATAAGTAAACAAAGCTTTATTTGCAACGTTTCCTGACAAGAACTTAAACAACTCTTCAGAGTAGAGACAATCAGATTCTATGGTCTTTAGCCATCTTTCGGTAAGGTTAAGACCCTGCGATGGTACCATTCTCTGGTTTTTGTGCTGCGAATTCGGTGAGACCCGCTTTCATAGCTTCAAAGTTTTCGACATTTCTTCCACGCAAGAAATGGGCCATGGATCGAAACAAATGGTAATCTGAAGTTGCAAGATCAGGGCTGTATGCTGGACGTGGTAGCAGTTCGACCCCTTACAATACCTGAGTTTTTTGTAATGTTTGTTTTCGCAGTATGGAGTGTTGCATTATCCTGCTGCAAGAGAACTCTATTTCGGTTAACTAATGCTGGGTATCTCCGTCTCAAAATTTCATGAACTCGTTCCAGTTGTTGAGAATAAAGATTCGCATTGATTGCACGCCCGTTTGGAACTAACTTCCGGTGAATCACTCCTTCAAAATTTCACCAGACATACAATATTACTTTGGGGCTGAACTGATTTTTTTAACCATGAATGTCAGGTTGATATGCACTGAGCCACTGCTTCGAGGCGTTAGGGTTTCGGTAATAGACCAATTTGTCATCATTAATCTATCATTCATGGGATTACCGATAAGTTGACGACAGATATTCACTCAACGTTATGTCGCCCTCCGCGGTGTAGTGGTTACCATGCTAGCCTCTAGACCCTAAGGTTGGGGGTTCAAACCCGCAGGAGGGCGATGGATTTTTTTGGGCGTAAAAATCCTTAGTATGACTTCCTTCGGAAGGGAAGTAAAGCCGGTGGTCCCGTGTGGTAGATTTACTGCACTTTAAAGAACCTCAAGACTGATAAAGAGGCCTCTGAAAAAATCTCGGTTTTTCACGCCCAATACAAAATGGGACGCTAAGGACCACAGCAATCAAAGAGCGTCCATAACTAAAAAAATCTGATTTGTTACACTCACATGACTTTCTCTACTCTTGTACAAACTATTTTTACAAACGCTTATTCTCCATCTACTTCATGTTAATCGAGATAAACGTTTGCAGACTCTATCTTATTGCTAAGTTTCTTGTAGATGTAAGGGGAATATATATTTACAAGGGCAATATAGAGATACAGTAGCCTTTAAGCACATACATATCTCTTAATAGCTGGTTGCTAGGTGCAGCACCATTCCCTTTCCCACAGATTAATACTCTTTGCATATCCAAGACAAAAATATGAATAACGAATTCCCATTGGAGAAAATAAGTATTGAAAAATTTAAGGGAATAACAAGTAATATCTCGAAAATGGTTCACTCAACAAAAAAAATGTATATGACATAAATTGTGTATTTTAACGCGATCTACATTTTTCTGTAGTAAAATTTTGTCTATCTCTTATGGTTTACCAGTTATGCAAAAGTCTTTCACAATGAAGAATACTTTTGGAGACTTTCCCAGGAAATTCAAGATATACATTTTATTTGTCATGAAAATATCTTAAACACATTATATTTTAATCAAAATCGTTAGAGCCATTTTTGAGAAAATTAAAATTTTCGAAAAATCTTCCATGTAAAGGGTAATCTGGGGTGGGGGGATTTTCATGAATACCTTCGTGTCGCATCCTTGGAAGATACTGAACCTAAATACCAAGTTTGGTGTTTATCCGACTGTTCGTACCTCAGTTATGCTGTTCACAGACAGACACACACACAGACAGAGACACGCACAGACACACAGACACACAGACACACACGGACATGTTTCCAAAAATGTTTTTTTGGATTCAGGGAGTCTCAAAACATGTATTTCCCGTGAAATCTCGGTATCGAATTTTTGGGTGGAATACAATACTTCCCCTACTTACTATACGTAGTAGAGAAAGTAAAAAACTCTACCTTGAACTTCTTGTGGTGTCAATTCATGTGGTATAGATCTACGGCTTCTGTTGAGTTTTCCAAGTTTGTTAACCTGGCTATGCATGGCATCTTTTGATGGAGCAAATTCTTCTGACAGCCTACGAGAACCTTTTTGGGGAATTTTCTTCCAAAACTCTGCGTGCATTCTCAATATCCATAATTTAGGTCTTCGAGAAGGTAAATATTTAGTGTTTACTTCCCCAGTGTTGAAACATTGGAACCATCGTTGTGCCACACGCTCACTAACGACATATCCGTCCGCTTCACATATTTTTCGAACTATGGGAGTAGCTTAATAATCTTGTTTCTAGTAGTGCCTTAGCAGGACGCTAATTTAAAATTTTGTGACTTCCATTTTGTGATTGTGTATTAAAAACTGACGACTGGAAAATTCTCACAATATATGCAATAATAGCCATGGCATTCGGTAAATAGCATTGGCGAACTGAAGAACACCAATTCTCACTTATGAAACAACAAACTTAAAAACCGGGACATTAATTATGAAACAACGTAATAGTTTGATGTGCAGTTAATTAAATTACAGCGTACAGACTTTTGTTGCGTATTATCTAGACTCTAGAGGTTAGAGAAGGTGGAGTTCTAAAGCCGCTATAAAATGTAACACATTTGGGATTGTCTGTTATCCATTATTCATCAATGCAACTTGAAGTGATCCCGACATAGCAATTGCGGCAGATTTCGACAATGGCAGTATTCGGCCGTTATAATGTCCTAAAGGTATCAGAAGTAGCTCAGAGAAACTAGGAAACGAAAAATAAAGCTTCTCCGTAAAAACAAGCATACTAATGCTTAACTTCAAGTTATGGGTGAACATAGCTCATAGCAGAACAATCTAAGTATTGAGCTGCGTATAGTGGATATTACTACGAGGGCTGATCAACAAAGACTGAGACTGATTTTTTCCTGTAGCTTCCGTGATAGTTTCATATCTGTAACATAAATATTTGAAAAGAGCTGGTTTTTATGTATAATATTGGTAGGCGGCAGCACTCTCGTATTGGTAGGTTGGTAGTAATGCTCTATTTTAGACCCTACGTGCATTTCGCATACCATACAATGGAGGTGATGTGTCATGGCTGCATGATTATGATCCTGAAGGAAAACAAGCCAGCACAATGTGGAAATCGCCAGGTTCTCCAACACCAAAAAAGGCAAATTTGTTGCATCTGCAGGGAAAGTGATGGTGATCACATTTTTTTTACTGCAATGGAATGATTTACCAGCATGCAGTTCCCCATCACACTACTCTTACAGCAGTATACTACACGTCAGTATTGGCTACACTGAGGAAGCACATTGCAAAGAAACGACCAGAGCTTTCTCGGACTGGGTGGCGACTTCATCATGACAATGCACGGCCTCACGTCGCAAATCAAGTCATGCAGTTTCTGGCTCGATTCAACATTACCTGTGTACCACATCCACCTTATAGCCCCGGTCTTGCACCCTGTGACTTTTTTTTATTTGCATTACTAAAGACAAAGCTTAGGGGTATTCGATTTGAGAACTCTGAAGCAGTGCTCAAGAAAAGTGGGGCGATTCTCAAGGACCTGACAAAGAATGGTCTGCAGCACGTGTTCAAGGGCTGGTAGAGACGCAATAAAAAGTGCATTGAAGTAGGAGGGGATTACTTTGAAAAAGATCATGTAAACTTTGAATTGGAGTAATAAACATCTGTGAAAAAAAATCAGTTTCATTCTTTGTTGATCAGCCCTCGCACAATTACAATGATGGAGAATCTTGGGTTCACTGTATGGGAGAGCGTCAAAAATGATTTCACTTGTCATCGTAATAAATGACACTGATGAGGAATTTACGTGTGACCAATACAAATATAGGCGATGTCTTATAAGTAATGTCGGTTTTTAAGCAAACAATTTATTTCAAATGTGTTGTTACAGGACATAATTATAATCTTAAATTAAAGACCATTAGATTTTATAGCCCTGAGCCACCTTTAAGCGAGATTTTCTATGCTGCAACGGTACAAGTTTCTGGTTTTTGATGCGAAGAATTCGTTATTACCCATTTAAACTGCTTCAACATTTTCAATATTTCTTCCACGTAGGAAGTGGGCCATGGGCCAAATCTGATGGCTCAATATCAGGGCTATGTGCTGGATGTGGTGGCATTTCGATTCCTTACAATTTCTCTATTTTGTGCATTGTTCTTTGAACTGTATGAGGTCTCGCATTGTCCCTCTGCAAGAACTTTGTTTCTGTTAACTGTGCCACAATACTTGATGAATTCGTTCCAGCTGTTGAGAATAAAACTCCGCATTTGGAACACATTCACAGTGAATCACATCTTCAAAATTCCACCATACTCATATTATTTTGTGGCAATCTATTTTATTTAACGACGTTTGCAGGCTGACGGCTATCGAGCCACTGTTTGCAGGCGTCAGGATTGCAATACTACACCCACTATTCATCACATGTGAAAATTCTCCTGATAAAACTTGAAGAAGACTTTTTTGTTACGTTATTTATTAAGCTTCATGCATTGGAAGCCTAACTTGAAGAAGTATTGATTTGTAGTTACTTTGTTTAAGAAGTTTGCAACAAGCTTTGGGCGTCGATTTTGAACTTTTGATTACGTAATAGTTACTGTTGTTACGCAAGATACTGCTACGTACAAGCAGCTTATTTTTAAGATGTAATTTTGTTGTTACACTCCAATTTTTACACTATAACTTTTAACTTTGTTATTAAAAATTGCTTCTATATATTATTTATGTTTAAATGTTTTCCTCGGCTGTTTCAGTAATGTTTGTAGAGTCATGTATCTCTTAGGCAATGTGCGGTACGACAATAATTGTAGACATACACAGAATTTAAGCTTTTTAAATTCACTCCTTTTATTAATCCTTTTAATAAAGCATACACCTTTTAAGAGCTGTGAGATTCTTTAATACTTTCACTTAGCTAACGCGTAGACATATTTTACGATTCACACGTAATATTTCTTTAGAGAACACATCTTCCATCTGATCACTACCAAGGTTTGCCAGCAACTGAACATGTTTCAACCGTTAAACCCGTAAGATTTGGTATTTCAAGTCTCTGATTGACTAATTCTAGTCCAATAGAATATCTGCATTTTACTTTAAACTTTTCTTTGCTTGGATAATTTTAAACTGTTACTGAATTTACATTATCGTTGCTCTAATCATGACTAGTAACATTCAAACCCTCAAACTCATTTTTGCCTCATTGTTAGCAACTTAAAACTTATTATTCTCACAGCTCTTGCATTATAAAGTATGTAATGTATTCACATAACATCATTAAACATGTTTACAATAAAATAAGCATTTGCAATGACTGTTACATACATTTAAATAATTATTACACACATATTGTTTCAAGCCGGGCTGTTATTGAATTTACTTATTATACAAATACAATTGAAATTATTCAGGTATTAAAATACTGCCTCAATCTATCATCCCAGGGACTAGCGATAAGCTACGACAGATATCCACATTACTCTGTACTTGATCAGGTGTCAATTCGTGTGGTACAGAACAGCTTCTGAACGATTTTAACTATCTTAATATGGCGATGTATGGTATCTTTTGAAGCACCAAGTTCTTCTGACAACCTCCGAGTGCCTGTTTTGGATTTTATTCCAAAACTCTGCGTATATTCTCAATACCCCATAACTTGGGCCTTGCAGAAGGTTGTAAATCTTTAATATTTTCGTCTCTATTATTGAAGCGTTGGAACTATCGTTGTGCTGCTCACCCACTAACGACACCTTCACCATCGAGTTCACATGTTCTTCGAGACGCGGCAGGAGCTTCATAGTCCTGTTTCCAGTAGTGCTTTAAAAAGGACTCCAGCCTCAGTCTTTGTTGTCTTGTCAACTGCGGTCTGCCAACATGTTAATAATACGAAACAATAATCATAGCACGATATAAATAGTATTGACAAAAATAAAAGCATCTATACACTGCCCTTTGTGAAAATTACAACACCAAGAAGGAAACGCATGAATTTAATATCACAGATTAGGTACATGACAAATGATAAACTTTTCAAATCTATATATGACCTTTGAGCCCTAATATTCAGTATTTGGTGTGGCCTCCATGAGCTGCAATTAGAACTGCTATACACCGTGGCATTGAATCAAAAAGGTTCTGAATAAGTTCCTGAGGGATTTCCCTCCACGCAGTTTGTATTCGAGCCCACAAATCCGTGGCACTGGTTACTGGAGGACCGTGACGCCGACCAACCATATCCCAGACATATTCGATGGGCGACATGTCAGGCGAACGTGCAGGCCAGGGAAGCAATGGTATCCGTCGCTCTTCGAAGAAGGCTTGTAAATTCCTCGCAATATGTGGCCGGGCATTGTCCTGTTGAAATGTGGCCTGTGGAGATGCCTGAAGCAGGGGGTGTACCTCAGGCTCTACAACCACTGTTAGGTACCGGTTGCTGTTCAAAGTGCCCTCAATCAGTAGGAGGCGAGATCCGCTGCTGTAACCAATGGCGCCCCAAACCACCACACCTGGTGTTTGTCCACTATGCCACTCAACAATGCAGCCCTCCAGGTTGCGCTCACCACGGTACCGCTGGATACGTATGCAGTCATCGCTGTAGGACTCGTTGAAGCGGCATTCGTCCGAGAAGACTACATGTTGCCACTCAGCAACCCAGTGACGGTCTTCACGTGCCCATTGCAATCGGAGGGGATTGTGGTTTCTGTACAATGGAAGCCGGCGTAATGGCATGCATGCAACCAGTCCAACCTGCAGCAGACAGCGACGAACCGTTGAAGCAGACAAGTTCACACCTTTTGCAGTGCTCCAGCGTCGAGCCAACACTGTGGATGAAGCTGTACGGTCCGTTATAGCCATGCGAACAAGATGACGGTCATCCCGTGCTGTGGTCATGTTCCGTGGTCCAGTACCCGCACTTCGCTGCGTACGACCTTCATCTATCCACTGCTCCCACACACGCATCACTGTCGTAGCAGCATGTCCTGTACGCGCCGACAAACGCGCTTCCCGGAGACCGATCATTCTGCCCCGTTCGAACTAACTCACATGCCGATATGGCTCCCTCTGACGTCGACGAGGCATACTGATACTCACTTTATTGTTTCCACCTTTTTTACAGCTCTGCACTGACTACACTAGGCGCAACAATGACTTGTAGGACCGACACGAGAGGACTCTGCGTATACCCCATCTCTCTGCAAACCTAATCACTTATTGCTTGCACACACTTCTACACTTCCACCAAGTTTGGAGTTATTCGGGAAATTCTTTCTTGATGTTGCAATTTTCACAAACGGCGGTGTACATACGACATAAACCCAACTTTACTTATAAAACAACCTCATAACAGTGTTATTATTGTCTGGGGATCAAAGTTTAAGTAACTGCATATTGCTCAAATGATGTTTTTTCCTGTTTGTGATACGGTGTCAACTTCTTCCTCATTAAGGGGGTAGTCGGCAGTTTGAAATCGATTTAGATTTTGTTTAAACATACTTAAATAAGTTTATCTAATCGACCCCAGAATTAAATGCGTGACGAACATATTTACAATCCTTCGTGAAGAAATTTTAATGAAATTGTGAACGTTCGTTTCAAAATAACGTATTTTACCTAGGGGTGTCTAGATCCCCCTAAAATATCTCATGTTGTATTGGTTTGGCATTTTTTATTTTTGTGGTTAACCAATATAAACTTCTCGCCATTATGTGTGTTCATGGCCATAGAACTAACAACTTCGTGTACGTATTCTATACTTTTAGGCCTGAAAGCATGACACGTCTACCTTGGTTAACTGATTGATATCATTATCTTTAATTTCCTTTGTGGATTAACTTGTTTGGTCGTCCGGAAATGTCATTCTCTTCACGGAGTTGCAAATTACTTGAAGATTTAATATGAGTCTTCACTTTTATGGTGGTTGTGGCCCAGATTTTATTCAATAACTGTTGACCCACTACGTCTGTTTTGATGCAGCATTTACAAGATTTCTTAGAACAGTTACATCGTTTGAAATGAGCTCTTTTCACTCAAGAGGAAGTGGATAAAATTAGGAATAATGGCACATTGCGCCTTGAAAATATATTCCATAAATTAATTTACAAGCCGAATTTCTTCCATTTAATAAACTCACACTTCAATAACATAGATAATTACAATTAACAAAACCCTTATTCGTTCCCCATTCTTTACGGCTTCAATACTTTAAATTAAATTACAATAATTACAGAATTGCTTCCTGCTCTCACATTTACCGATATATTTCTAAACTAACAGCAATAAGTCTCTAGTTCAGACCGTCAACCTTTTCCCGGTGAAGAATTACTAAAGAGAATTTTGAATACGTTAAGCCAAAAATGAATTTAGAAATACCGTCCAGAATGCCTTCTATCTAAACGTTGTCCTGTTGTTTTCCACGTAACCTAGCTCGCCGTCGAAGAAAGACTCATCAGCCTTGTGGACAGCACATTGAAGAAAGCTGAAACTGATACGGCGCCTGCGCAGTCGACGACCACAATCGCCTGACGTACTTCGTGACTCAAAATAACTGCGCCGTTTCTTCTTGTTGTTGTCATCTGCTTGAGAACCACTACCATAGTCGTTTCACTTCTGTTCCCGTACATGTCAGCCTTCCTTTAGTACAGCCCAATCGCCTAAAGTAGATTTCTCAGGGGAGGGTCAATTTGGCACACGTTTCACACTGTCCTTCATATCTCTATGAAAACGAAACTTTAACCCATCTAGTAGAAGCATTTTCTTCCCCTTCTCACTTAATATTATTTATAGTTGACACGGCGATATGGTTGGTAATGAAAGAAAGCGACCAACACTCTGAAATGTAAACACTTGTTACCAATATCTAGCAATCGATTTGTATGCTGCCAATGTGACATATATACATCCAGGTATCGCACTTTTATACGCAAATTGGTTATGCCTTGCAAGGACAAAATTTGACCATGTACGCAATCGGGTTATGCCCTGCAAGGACAAAATTTGACCATGTACGCAATCGGGTTATGCCCTGCAAGGACAAAATTTGATCGTGTAGGCACTTGGACTATAAGGAAAAGGGGGAATTGATTGATGTACGCAATTGGAAGTGACCGGGCAAATTGATACCGACTAGGTGCAGTCAAAGGTTGGTTCCCTGAAGGTGGAACTCTAACGGAGGGAAAAATACAATTGTGATGTAGAGAAAAGAACATTTTTTATACATGTCATTGTACATGTGACCCAAATAAGCAAAATTCGGAATATGAGTGACGCGTCATTGCTGCAAAATTGCATACACCGCTTTAATTATGCTTTGTGCTTTTGTGTTGCATTTTTATTCATTTATTAATCATCCAATGATTGACTTCGTTGCATGTATGTTTCGTTGATTACAAGGTAAATTTTCATAGCTTTGTGAATATGATTATAAATATTTGCCAATCCTCAATTAAAATGTTGTGTCGCGCAATGTTGATGGTGGCGCGCTACTCAATTCGACTCATAGCCGGCTGAATTATTGTAAAAATACTATATGAAATTAGAGGAACCAAACTGTGGAGAACAGCATCCCCACTTCCTGTACGTTTATCATCAGTAAGTAGAGGACACTCAAAGATTCTATACCGAGATTTCACATAAATACACGTTTTGAAACCCCTGATTGCAAATAAAGCATTTTTTTAAAAAAAGTCTGTATATATGAAACAGCATAACTGAAAAAGAAAAGTCGGTTAAATACAGAATTTTGTATTTAAGTGACACAAATATACTCTAGAAAATGTTTCTACTCCAAAATATTGATTATATTGAAAGGATTTCATCAATTGTATTTCCATAACAGCTGCTGTACCAATTTTTATTATAATGAGATGTGTTTAAGGTAGATATTTGTATGAAAAGTAAAATGTTTACCTAGAATTCTTTGGGAATAGTCGTGAAGTCCTCTTCATTCGGAAGGAATTTTGTTTAACTCCAAGACGTTAAGTAATAAACGAAAACGTACAACACAAGAAAACAACTTTTTTGTGCAGTACCACTTCCGTTATTAATGGTTCGAAATGTTCAATACTTACCCGTTGCCCGCCTTTGTGGTGCGAGTTTAGCGTGTCTATCTCATATTCAAGAGATATCAGTTCGTGAGAGTTACCTATTTTGATTTTTTCCAGGGTCTTCCGTTATACTGAGAAGACGAATGTCGGGTAACTTTAAACTCTATGTATCTCGGGCTGATTTGAGCTTATTTTCACCTATAATAGTCCAGTTAAATGACGTTAAACTTAAAAATAACTTATGTGTACACTCAATCGACTTTCTCTACTCTTGTACAAACTATTTTTACAAATGCTTATTCTCCATATGCTTCATGTTAATCAAGATAAACATTTGCAGAAACTATCTTATTGCTTATTTTCTTGTAGATGCAAGGGGAATTGGTAGGCTTTAAGCGATAGTCAAATGTTTTAAGAGCTGGTTGCTATGTGGAACATTCCATTCTCTTTGTATGTCCAAGACATAAAGAAATGAATAACGAATTCCCATTTGAGAAAAAGTATAAGTATTGGGAAATTCAAACAAATAACAAGGAATATCTTGGAAATGGTTCACTCCACCAAAAAACTGTATGATATAAACTGTGTGTTATAACGAGATCTACATTTTTTGTGTAGTAAAATTTCGTCTATCTTTTATGGTTTACCAGTTATGTATAAGTCATTCAGAATGAAGGGGACTTTTGGGAACATTGCCAGAAAATTCAAGATAGACATTTTATTTGCCATGAAAATATCTTAAACATACGATATTTTAATTAAAATGGTTAGAGACATTTTTGAGAAAATCAGTGCTCGAAGAACGTTCCATGTAAAAAGTAGTCTGGGGTGGGGGGTTTTCTTGAAAATCTTCGTGTCGCATCCTTGGAAGATACTAAACTCAAATAAGTTTGGTATTCATCGGACTTTTCGTTTTTGAGTTATGCTGCTCACATTTGAAATTTGAGCCTTATCTATGGACGCTCTTTAACTACTGTGGTTCATTCTATATTGGGCGTGAAAGAGGCTTGAGGTTCTTTTACGTGCCTTAAATCTACGACACGGGACCACTGGCTTTACATCCCTTCCGAAGGAAGCCATACTAAGGATTTTTACGTGCGAAAAAATCTACCGCCCTCCGCCGGGTTTGAACCGGCGTTCTCGGGAACTAGAGGCTGGCATGGTAACCACTATACCACGGAGGACGACATGCTGTTCACAGACAGATACACAGACACACACACACACACGGAAATTTTTCCAAAAGTGCTTTGTTTGGATTCAGGGCATCTCAAAGCACGTGAAATCTCGGAACAAAATTTTTGGGTGGAATGCAATACTTCCTCTACTTACTGTACGTAGTAGAGAAAGTAAAAATGCTTAGTCGTTCATTTAAAGTGCTGTCGATTTTCAATCGTTTCTCACGATGTCATGGAAACAGTATGGAATCTTAAGGTCGCGAACAGAGTCCAGTACTTCATTTGAATATCGCTATTCTCTTTGTGTCTATAAGAAATGTGTAAGGCAGCTATTTTCGGAAACGGTTATCTCAACTACAATGAAGTAGATATATAGGAAAATAAGCTTACGTAAGAGTAATTTGTATCTCCACTAATAAACGATATAGGGCAGAGAAAATCATGTGAACGTGACACATGGGTATCCTACTGGATACGTAGTAGAGAAAGCAAAGTGTTTTGATGCAACAAGGTTCGAATCACAAGTACAGCCCTTGAGTTATGAATGCTATTGTACTACAACATATCCGGATTTATTAAAAACATTAAGCTATCGCCTTTTAAACTTTCTGTAGCTTCTTTAGATTAGTAGAGTAATTAATAAATAGTGCCGTTCGGAAAAGGGTCACATAAAAACGTTGTAAGCGTAGCATCTGCAGAAGAAATCATTATTTTGAACAAATTGCCGATCTTTTCACCTAAAAGGGTAATGTCTGGGTTGCATAGATAGAGAAGCTATAAGGGGAATAATGAACAATGACAGAACAGCAAATATAAATAACTAGAAACAAAGTAAATAAATCATGTAACATAAATTGTACATGCCTTGTTTTAAGACACGGTTTAGGCCAGACAACTTGTTGCGAGGCTGATTCTCAAACTGATTCTTCCATCTTCTTCACGATCGTCCAAATGGTCTGTAAAGCTGTGCTTGCCCAGGAAAACTTAAGGAGTCGTTCTTAGTACAAGTTCTTTCCATTTGTACTTTCTCTGCCACGTACCTAGTATATAGAGAAGGTACTGCATTCCACCCAAAAATTTGGTGCCGAGATTTAACCGGAAATGCATATTTTGAGGCCCCAAACCAATAAAAAACATGTTTAGAAAAGGTACGTGTGTGGGGGGGGGCAGGACAGGGTCTGGAGCCTATGGACCTAGAGCCATGCTTGGGCGATTTGCCCCTTGGGCGAGTTGTCACAGTTTTCCAGGCTGAGGTCTTTGCCGAAGGCACCAGTGTGCCGTCCAGTCTGCGTGATTTCATTTTCTGTGGATAGAAAGGCGGACAGTTAACCTTAAATGCCTCATCCCTGTAACCATATCATCTTGCTACGTCACGTGTCCACGAAGATCTTAGTGCATAAAAACCGGATCTTCTGCTTCGTACCGTGTAGATCGCATTAGGGTGCCGTCCTGTCTACTTGCTTTTATTGTCCAGGGGTAGATGACACAGCATTCACTATTACCACTTATTTTTCATTTTTACTTTCTCTACTACGTATAGTAAGTAGGGGAAGTATTGTATTCCACCCAAAAATTCGATACCGAGATTTCACCGGAAATAAAGTTTTGAGACCCCTGAATCCAAAAAAAGCATTTTTGGAAACAAGTCCGTGTGTGTATCTGTGTGTCTGTCTGTGTGTGTGTTTGTCTGTGAACAGCATAACTCAGAAACGAACAGTCGGATAAACACCAAACTTGGTATTTAGGTTCAGTATCTTCCAAGGATGTGACACGAAGGTTTTCAAGAAAATCCCCCCACCCCAGAGTACCCTTTACATGAAAGATTTATAGAAAATTTTAATTTTCTCAAAAATGGCTCTAACGATTTTGATTAAAATATCATATGTTTATGATATTTTCATGACAAATAAAATGTATATCTTGAATTTTCTGGAAATGTCTCCAAAAGTATTCTTCATTGTGAACGACTTTTGCATAACTGGTAAACCATAAGAGATAGACAACATTTTACTACACAAAAAATGTAGATCGCGTTAAAATACACAATTTATGTCATATACATTTTTTTGTTGAGTGAACCATTTTCGACATATTGCTTGTTATTTTCTTAAATTTTTCAATACCTATTTTCTCAAATGGGAATTCGTTATTCATTTTTTTGTCTTGGATATGCAAAGAGTATTAATCTGTGACAAAGGGAATAGTGCTGCACCTAGCAACCAGCTATTAAGAGATATGTATGCGCTTAAAGGCTACTGTATTTCCAAATTGCAATTGTAAATATACATTCCCCTTACATCTACAAGAAAATTAGCAATAAGATAGAGTCTGCAAATGTTTATCTCGATTAACATAAAGTAGATGGAGAATAAGCGTTTGTAAAAATAGTTTGTACAAGAGTAGCGAAAGTCATGTGACTGTAATACATCAGATTTTTACTATCGTTTTAGACTTACGATGGAACTCTGGGTCGGGGTATTAAATATCCAATCCGGTATTTACCTTGACGACTGAGGGAAACCAGGATGAAATCTGTCAGAGGTTTAGTTATTACTTTCTCTACTGCGTATAGTAAGTAGGGGAAGATTGTATTCCACCCAAAAATTCCATACCGAGATTTCACCGGAAATACATGTTTTGAGACCTCCTGAATCCAAAAAAAAGCATTTTTGGAAACATGTCCGTCTGTGTGTCTGTGTGTGTGTGTGTGAGTGTCTGTGTGTATGTGTGTCTGTGTGTGTGTGTCTGTGAACAGCATAACTCAAAAACGAACTGTCGGATAAGCACCAAACTTGGTATTTAGATTCAGTATCTTCCAGAGATGCGACACGAATGTTTTCAAGAAAATCCCCCACCCCAGACTACCCTTTACATGGAAGATTTTTCGAAAATTTTAATTTTCTCAAAAATGGCTCTAACGATTTTGATGAAAATATCATATGTTTAAGATAATGTCATGAGAAATGCAATGTATATCTCGAATTTTCTGGGAATGTCTCCAAAAGTATTCTTCATTGTGAACGACTTTTGCATAACTGGTAAACCATAAGAGATAGACAAAATATTACTACACAAAAAATGTAGATCGCGTTAAAATACACAACTTATGTCATACACATTTCTTTTGTTGAGTGAACCGTTTTCGAGATATTGCTTGTTATTTCCTTAAATTTTCCAATACTTATACTTTTTCTCAAATTCGTTATTCATTTTTTTTATGTCCTGGACATGCAAAGAGAATGGAATGCACCACATAGCAACCAGCGTTAAAATATTTGACTATCGCTTAAAACCTACGACATTTCCCTTGCATCTACAAGAAAATTACCAATAAGATTGACATCTCGATATCTCGATTAACTTGAAGCATATGGAGAATAGGCGTTTGTAAAATTAGATTGTACAAGAATATAGAAAGTCATGTGAGTGTAACACATCAGATTTTTTTATGTCCTGGACATGCAAAGAGCATGGAATGCGCCACATAGCAACCAGCGTTAAAATATTTGACTATCTCTTAAAAGTTATCATATTCCCCTTTCATCTACAAGAAAATTAGCAATAAGATTGACATCTCGATATCTCGATTAACATGAAGCATATGGAGAATAAGCGTTTGTAAAAATAAAGAGTAGAGAAAGTCATGTGAGTGTAACACATCACATTTTTTTTGTCCTGATAATGCAAAGGGAATGGAATACTCCACATAACAACCAGCTCTTAAAATATTTGACTATCGCTTAAAACCTAGCAATTCCCCTTGCATCTACAAGAAAATTAGTAATAAGATTAACATCTCGATATATGGGGAATAAGCGTTTGTAAAAATAGCTTGTACAAGATTAGAGAAAGTCATGTGAGTGTAACACATCAGATTTTTTTTAATGTATTCTCAATCTCCCAGTTTCCTATTCTTCCATAGGTTCTCAGGAATGTACCGGGTGTAGATTCCCCGTCATATATCCTACACACCCATTCAGATCTCCCATACATCATGGACATAGTTCGGGAGAGAAGCCTCACCCTGTACATGAAACTCATTTACCATACCAACCAGCTGGTGCGCACCCTTGGTCGCTACCACAGCAGGGCACCCAGAAGAAGAAAGGGCTATCGGTTACCTAAGAGAGCCTTAAAGCCTCGGGCTTAAGGGCTACCACTCCTAAACACCACCAATCCTCCAAGTTAAGCAGCATAGGGCTAGGTCACTAGCTGGATGACTGACCGTTTAGTGGTGACCCGCCCGCCTGCTAACTTGGATATTTCCCAAACCCTACCCAAATCCCATCCTGCTTCGCTGCCAGCCGGCCTGCTTCACTTGACGACCACGCAATGACCGCCCAAGTTAAGCAGTATTGGGCTTCATCACCATTTGGACGCATGACCGCCCAAGTGATTTACCGAGACCCAGCCAATGGCAACGCAGGTAGCTAAACTCCCCCCATAGACCACACAGATAAAAGCTTGCGGAAATCCTTATTAACCTTCTATATCGCAAAGGTGAAGCTGCGTATGCGGCTAGGTACTGTGGCGATTAACATCCCGTCCAGGTAAACCTGGGCGACCTGCTCTCGATTGCTGAATTGGTTCTGCCTCTCTTCATTCTGCCCGGAGGATTCCATCTGAAGATCTTCTTTAGTAATCTCTACCCCCTCTATCCTTTCCACGTAACCATACTATACAAGTTGTTTTTATTTAATTTCGTCTGCTGTAGTCTTTTGAACTTCCATTTGTTTATAATTCTCTCCATCCTAGAAGCTCTATTTTCTCCAAAATTTCATTTTTGTTGATAATAATTTCCTTTCTTCTCTTCTTTTTAATGGCGAAATTTCTGAACCATATTGTATTGCTTCTCAACTGTTGAATCATAAATGTAGTTCGCGATATGTCTGACCCATTGAGAAGGGATATTGCTGGTTGTTTCTATTCTGTCTTTATTTTTCCATTCCATCCTCTTTACAAACCACAATATTTATAGTTCTGTGTTTTTAATATCACATCATAATCTTCTCGAATTCCTCCTATGCACATACATTTTTTTTCTTTATTGCTTGTCAATACATCCTTTTGGTATTTTGAAATTAATAACCTTGTCAAAAATTCAATATCTTGAAAATTTTATGCCATTGTCACTTGGTCATCCGCGAAATATGTGTAGATCATATTATCACCTATCGGTATTTTCATGACATTTTCTACTAACTGTCCCCAATTCAGCTAGGGATAACCCACTAGGAGATGTACTAGATAATTCCAGAACCATTCTACAAAGTTCTATATGAATACGTTCAATATTGTCTCACAGTTGCCTGTACCACAAACAGACGTACACTGTCGTCCCCACAGTGGCCCATTCCCAAATCGCCTTAGTGTTTCAGCTTCAGGTAACCAAGTTTTGACTCCCCACCCGGTATCAGCTCTCTAGGTGACTGGGTTGAAAAACAATACAGGGACATACACACTAATCAATGAACAATGTTTATGATCTATGTAAAATGAAGGGGTGGTTAGGATACCACTTCTATTATAGAATTTCACTACGATTGGTATACAAGGAAAGGCTAAACTAATTACAATATAATTCGGCCTTCTATAGGTGAAATTAAACTGAGTGACAGCTACGCCATTTACATATATGGCAGCTTTCATCAGCGACATGGAGACGAAGGTTAAAGTTGTTGCTGCTACTAAACGGCAATAAGAAAACGTTTGTAACATGAAAATATAAGGTTTAAATTGTCATGTTACCCTTCGGCAGTTCCGCTATACTTTGGAGGAGGTAAAGCACCCTGCCAATTCAGTGACTACTAGAATTATGCTCGAAAAACTTAGGTGCTCACGTTGGTAGAAGATGGGACTAGATTTTCTCAGTGCCAACATAAGCAACTCTACATTTTATGCATGCCAGTATACATGTTTTATTCGATAGTAGCTGAATAAATTCTCCCCGGTCAGGTTCCAAATATACTTGGCGTTTTCTTCCAAAAGGTTGTTATGCTACAGTGCGATCATTTTATGGTGAGGCCACGGGTCGAGTGCTCTGCACACTGTCTATTACACAGGTGGTTTTTCATTCCCCAACTACCACGTTACTTACTCACTAGTGATAGTAACATGCACTATAACGAATACTAATCTTGTTATAAGTGATGTCCATATTCGTGAAGACATTCCTGGCATCTTCGAATGAAATTTTCATTCACACGCATAAGTTCTTCTTGCGTAATGTTCACAATTTGCTTTTATACTCTCCTTAAGTGGGGGTTGTTCCTACAAACCATTTTTTAATGTTGCTTACAAATGGATGCACCAATTTCGTCAATATTTTTCTCGCCTAGAACATCTCGTTTTCGCTTCTTATGTTCAGCGATCTCGTCCTAAACTCATTACCGAGACGTCTCACATTTTCTCTGCCTGAACTTGAGTACCAGGTAGTGTCTCCTGATATTTTATACAGACCTGTTTATATGATTCAGTATTTACATATTTTTGCGTCGAGGTCTGTCCGGAGCCGAAGCTTCCCTCAGTATGCCAGGAGAAGGACAGAGTTACTCCCGTGGGTCTTTCCTTTAAGCCAATACCTTATTTCTTAAAAAGCCTCCCCGCTACTATTCACAGGGACAGTACGTCTACCAGCTCTCACTCATGTTGGTGCTGGAGAACATCTGGGCTCTCACAACTCCGCCTGTGCGGAAATTCTAGCCAGGCGTTTCGGAAACCACTGCCCCACCGAGTCCAACCCAATCCGAGCAACTTCTCTCCAGAAACGGATTGAACGTTCGGCCGACGTACTTCTAGTAACGTCAAAGTACCACGAGTGCTAGAGAAACGCAGCGCTCGCACCACGGCAGCTGAAGGGGTCGAAACCTCTCCCCTATGGAGGGTTTTTACATATGTATAGTACACAGAAATTCGTTGCTCAAGCGTGAATTTGTGGGCAGGCATTGCAGTGGACTAATAAGATATTAACAATCTTAAGCAAATCACACACAAAACAGATGTCTACAATAAACTTGCACCTTGGAGAAGCAAACTCTCTTTACAGCACGAACACAAAGCAGTGACTGAAGCACAGCTTATAAAGATAACCTTGAACGCGTAATACGCATTGGAAATGTACCAAGGTGCAACCTGCTACCCATAGAGTCGGACTATGGCCTCGTCTTAAAACGCCCACACAGTACTAATTCCTTTGCCTATTTAATATACATATATATATTACAGGGAAGAGTGAGTATATACAGTTCAGTAAAATAAGCAACGCATTTACAAACACAAATAAATGCACACAATATGAAATAAAAGCGAGAGTCTTCTCCAGAATGTACTCAGAGTCCAGCAGCACTGCTGCACAGAACGCGTGCAATTGATGAGGCCGAATTGTGAAGGTGATAAACTTATGAAAGCGGGGTTGCGACCTCGACCTTATGGTGCCAGGCACTGTAAGGGGGTGCATGGTGCCCCACTGTTGCTTCCAGACTATTTCTGGCGCATGCAAATCAAGTGCCACTAATGGAAACACTAACTGAAGAAAGAGAAACACACTTGTTTCATTTCCTGCACTCCCACAATGCACATAGAACATTTATCGAGCCAGATCTGCAGCCTTCTTATACCGTTTTAATATCAGCATTAGTTACCTTCATCAGAATCCAGGGGAAAATAGCCCAAGGTTTGTTAAAAACATGTGCATAAAATCTGAGTGTTGCATTCACATATTTTCTCTACTCACTCTTCTACAGGCTGTTGTTACAAAACCTTATTCTTCCGTCTAGTTCTTGTTAATCCAGATGGACTTTTATTGGTAGATTAAACCGATAGTCAAATTTTTAATTACGGGACTGATATTTTGCTTGAATAAGAAAAAAAGAATAGCGACTTAGAACTTGAAAAAGTATAAGTATTTGAAAATTCAAACCAGTAACAAACTATACCTCGGGTATAATTAAAGGTAAAACAAATTTGTCTGACATAAACTCTGTGCTTTAACGAGATTTACATTTTTTTGTGTAGTAAAGTTTTGTCTTATCTCTTACGGTTTATCACTTGTAAAAAAGTCTGATGTGTTACTTTCACACGACTTTCTCTACCCTCTTTCGATCTATACCCAATTTATTCTTACAAAGGTTTATTTTCCCATCTACTTCATTTTAATCGAGATACATCTTTCTGGAAATCGCTACATTACCGAGCCGAATAGCTCAGCGATTTCGTCTGTCGGGAGGTCGCGGATTCGATTCCCGTGGCCGACCTTCCTGACCCATGGAACTTTTGGGGGGTTTTCTCGGGTCGCCAGGCGAATGCTGGAAAGGTTTCTCACATCCTCCGAATTTCCTGTCCCTCCATTTCATCTCCAATTTCATTTCACTTCATCTTCGTTGGTCCCTTTCAGGGTTGGAAGTGTCGGAGATGGTGTTTCGGTGCAGTGTGGCAGGAGAAAAGGATGCTCTTTGTGTCTCTCTCCATGCGGGGTGGGGTCCTCAGTCTGCCTGTCTGCCTGCCGGGGATTCTTTATCTGGAAACTTAAGACTGTGCCATTCCTGTGCCGTCACTCCTGGTTCCGGCTACCCAGTGTCTCCTCTCGTCTCATCCTTCCTCTCGGGGACCCCCCTTATGGGACGTAGGTACAATATCCCCTCTGTGGATCAGTACCGAGTCCCCCCGCAGTCACTCCAATCCAATAGCTACATTAGACATTTAGTTGTGGATACAAAGGAAATAGCGATAGTAAGATGTTTTAGAACACTACGCTATACTTAGCTCCTAAAATTCTATACTCTTTACATAACATCGCGATTTTGATTTCATTGTTTATTTTATAAAATCAAACAGTTCGAAAAATGTTAAATGAAAGGGTAATTAGTGTTCGGCGATTTTCTAAAGAATTTTCCTATCACATCTTTGAAAGGTACTGAACCTAAATACCAAGTTTGATATTCATCCCACTTTTCATTTTTACTTTCTCTACTACGTATGGTAAGTAGGGGAAGTATTGTATTCCACCCAAAAGTTCGTTACCGAGATTTCACCGGAAATATATGTTTTGGGATCCGGAATCAAAAATAAAGCATTTTTGGAAACATGTTCGTGTATGTGTCTGTGTGTCTGTCTGTCTGTCTGTCTGTGAACAGCATAACTCAGAAACGAACAGTCGGATAAACACCAAACTTGGTACTTAGGTTCAATATCTTCCAGAGATGCGACACGAAGGTTTTTAAGAAAATCCACCCACCGCAGATTACCCTTTACATGGAACATTTTTCGAAAATTTTAATTTTCTCAGAAATGGGTCTAACGATTTTGATTAAAATATCGTATATTTAAGATACTTTCATGACAAATAAAATGTATATCTCGAATTTTCTGGGAATCTCTCCAAAAGTATTTTCCATTGTGAACGTCTTTTGCATAACTGGTAAAACATAAGAGATAGACAAAATCTTAGTACACAAAAAAATGTAGATCGCGTTAAAATGCACGGTTTATGTCATATACATTTTGTTATTGAGCGAACCGTTTTCGAGATAGTGCTTGTTATTTCCTTAAATTTTCCAATATTTATACTTTTTCTCAAATTCGTTATTCATTTTTTTGTCCTGGACATACAAAGAAAATGGAATACGCCACATAGCAACCAGCTCTTAAAATATTTGACTATCACTTAAACCGTACCATATTCCCCTTGTATCTACAAGAAAATTAGCAATAAGATTAACATCTCGATTAACATGAAGTATATGGAGAATAAGCGTTTGTAAAAATAGCTTGTTCAAGAGTAGGGAAAGTCATGTGAGTGTAACACATCAGATTGTTTAGGTTGCTGTTCACACACACACGCATTCTATTGAACATGCTTTTCTTGGGTGCAAAAGACCTCAAAACATATTGCCAGTGAAATCTTGGTATTAATGTTTTGGGTAGAATGCAATGCTTTCTCTACCATTACTATAGATAAATGGAGAAAGTAGTAAATAATACCAGGATAACATTCTGTAAGGAAGGGGTTTGAAAATAAGGATGGGCAGCTTCTTGTTAGTCACCTACAGTGTTCACTCATACCTAAAGTGCATATGTTCACAAGTTTTGTGACGATTCGTCAAATGGTGCAAATATGTACACTGCCGTGCATAAAAAGTGTTCCGTTCCCTAGATCGCCATAGAGTTTTTACCTCCGTAAGCTTTCCACCTTCAGGTAACTAACTTCTGACTCCACTCAGCCGGTATGAGTTCTCTATGTGACTGGGCTAAAGAACTTTCAGAGATCAAATCACAAACTAAGCAGTAAACGATGTTTGAGTGTTCCGAGATATCTCCGTCTACTTCTAATATTACCCATCTTTCCATCCAGACTATTTATCTGTGTTGTTTCTGTTTCACTGTCATCTCCATTACCTATGTTTCTCGCTCCAGACATTATTTAATCCTAACTCTGTGCTCTTCGGTTACATGCTTATAATGGGTTTCTGTATGATCCGGGGCTAACCGTTTCCCTGTTAGCCAGTTTCCCGTACAATGTTACCCTTCGCAATGATCATTCTGTATGCATAGATAGATGAGTAAATGGACGGGGTACCTCGCGCGCTGCAACCTGCATAGATCCATTGTAGCCACCACCCCCAGGAGTGAAGCAAAGGAACCACAGGAGGCTACTGGTCGCAGAGACGCGCAGAAGTCCTTAGCATTTCCAAGCTCCAAGTCGCGTCCCACTGTTGGAGCTGACGCCAGAGGGCGAAGAACGGTCCAAAACACCTAGAAGCATACCTAAAACATGAGAAGGGAATGGAATGAAAGGGAAATCGTGATAGAGAAGAAACTACCCCGATCCCGGGGAAACAACCAATAACCTTTTGGTTTGAACCCGGGACCTCCCGAATGCGAGCCGCATGTTACCGCGGCGTCACCTCTTGACATAAATAGATACGAGAGTAAGTCAAGAAGTATGTGCGCATAATTTTAAATGTATTATAACAACAGTAGGAACTTACAATTACCTCATGTTTCAACGTAGTCCCCTTGCTTCTCAACGCACATGGTCTATTGTTACACTAGCTTTCTGATGCCCTCAGAAAAAGAAAAGTTTCAACTCAGCAGCAAGCCATGTATGAACCGCTTCCTTCACTTCTTGGTCTGTGGTGAAGCGACGGCCCCTTAAGGCATCTTTAAGTAGACCAAAAAAGATATGGTTTGCCACCTCATCGACAGTCAAACTTCTCTGAATCAGGACATGGATTTGCTCAGTGTTGGCGTCACTAGTGGATATTAATTAGCGTCCTAAGCTTTTCAATACATTCGTACACATTTCGCCGGGTTAAACACTCACCCAATATTGTGCGAAAAGTCTTCGATGCATTTCGTCTTGAGGCAGTATTTTTAACACTTAAAAGATTTTAATAAAATTATATAATATATAAATTCAATAACAGCCCGCCTTGAAGCAATATGTGTATGTAATAATTTGTAAAATGTATATTACAGTCAGTGTATATGTTTATATTATTGTATCCATGTGTAATAATGTTATGTGAATGTATTACGTAATTTAATAATGTTGGAGCTGTGAGAATAATAAATTAAAGGTTGCTAACAATGAGGTAACAATGAGGTAACCTTGAGGAAAAAATGAATTTGAAAGTTTAAATGCTACTAGTCATTACTGCAGCAACAATAATGTAAATTTAGTGACAGTTTATAAAATAGCCAATCAAGAACCAGAAAAAGCTTTAGTTAAATGAAAGTATTCTATTGGAGTAGGATTAGCCAATCAGAGACTTGAAAAACAGAAATGTACAAGTTTAGACAGTTGAAATCAAGTCAGTTGCCTGCAAACAGTGTTCCTAACCGGACGCGAGACATATCCTTGAGAGATTTAATACGTATTCGTGTGAGACGAAAAATAGTTTACGTGTTAAAAAGTGCAAGTATAAAATAAAAGAATCTCACAGCTCTCTATATCAGTGAAGTGTTATTTAAATCGTATCAAGTATTGATAAAAGGAGTGAAGTAGCATTATAATCTGTGTAAGCCTACATTCTTATCGCACCAAAACCCTGCCAAGAGAAACATGTCTCTAACAACTACTGACGCAGCCGAGGCAAACATAAATATATAATATTTAAACAAGCAGTTAAATTACAAAGTTAATGTTTTTTTCAGCTTGGGGCAAAGGCTACTTGAAAGCACATTTGGGGCGAACGCTACCGGAAGCTGTTTAATATACGTGCGGTTGCAACTACTACAAGTTCGGCTCCCCAACAGTCGAAATATAATACAACTCCTTCAATACAACATAATACATCTTCTTCAAACTGGCTTTCCATACGTGGGGCTGAAACTACATATTTTTCTCAGGCTCCTGGTACACCTTCAGATGACGAAAAACGGATAACCGGACGCTATTCTTCTTTGGCGCAAGCGGTGAGGGGTGCAGCCAAGCTTATTACGCATCATGCAACACTCACGGGAGTGATAACGGTCAAACATTCCACAAGCGGAGACAAAGGAACAACATGTCGACGTGCGCGCGCACAAACCGATACAGTCAACCTAAAAAACATTAAAAATGGTTTTCGGATAGTTATTTACTTGCCCTCGTATATAATTGTATTAGTTGTTTACATACTTATTTACTATGTCTATTTGTTATCTTCTCTATTCTTTCTTAAATTAGTCTCTCTCTTATTCTATAATTATTTCCTATCCTACTGTGTTTATTCCTAACCAGCTTCATATTTCCTCTAACATTTTTTTTTGTACTTAATATGAGGTAGGTATTCCTTCTTCATATTCCAACAGTGAGCTTTATAACTGCACTAACAAATATCACTTGTACTTCTAAAAAATCTAATGTGCTACACTCACAGGACTTTCTCTACTCTTGTACAAACTATTTTTACAAACTCTTATTTTCCATCTATTTCATATTAATCGATATAAACATTTGCAGAAGCGATCCTTTGGCATGCAAAGAGAATTAAATTTTACACATAGCGACCAGTTCTAAAAATATTTGACTATCGCTTAAGGCGTACTATGTTCCCCTTGTTTTGTATTTGCAAGGGCAATATAAGCACAGACATATCTCTTGATAGCTGGTTGCTATGTGCAGCACCATTTTCTTTGGCACAGATTAATACTCTTTGCATATCCAAGACAAAAAATGAATAACGAATTCCCATTTGAGAAAATAAGTATTGAAAAATTTAAGGGAGTAACAAGCAATGTCTCGAAAATGGTTCACTTAACCAAAAAAATATATATAAAATACACAATTATATGACATAAATTGTGTATTTAAACGCGATCTACATTTTTTGTGTAGTAAAATTTTGTCTATCTCTTATGGTTTTCCAGTTATGCAAAAGTTGTTCACAATAAAGAATACTTTTGGAGACATTCCCAGAAAATTCAAGATATACATTTTGTCATGAAAATATCTTAAATATATTATATTTTAATCAAAATCGTTTGAGCCAATTTTGAGAAAATTAGAATTTTCGAAAAATGTTGCATGTAAAGGGTAATCTGGGGTGGGGGATTTTCTAGAAAACCTTCGTGTTGCATCTCTGGAAGATACTGAACCTAAATACCAAGTTTGGTGTTGATCCGACTGTTCGTTTCTGAGTTATGTTGTTCACAGACACACACACACACACACACACACACACACACACACACACATACGGAAATGTTTCCAAAAATTCCTTTTTGGATTCAGTGGGTCTCAAAACATATATATCCGATGAAATCTCGGTATGGAATTTTTGGGTGGATGCAATACTTCCACTACTTACTCTATATAGTAGAGAAAGTAAAAAAAAACGTCGCACAGAAGAGTTTATGACGTAATTGAATTACAGCTCTTGAAGCTCTGTATAACGAACCTTTTATACTGTATGTCAGCTGTTGTAGGAATCAATCACTTTGCTTCTCCCCTCTACCCAATGTGAAATAGCTACCAATATGTTAACTAAATTCTTGTATAATATTATGTTCTGCTGGCTAGCATGCTAGCTTCAAATCCAGAGATCCCGGGTTCAATTCCCGGCTGGAGGATGGAAAATGTTCTTTAGCCAGGATTATTCCTCACCCTCTATAGAATCTGACAGTATGAGTGAAGGTATAAATGTGTGTGAATGTAATATTTATAAAGAAAACCCAAAATAAACAAATCCAAAGTTTAACACCAAACGAAACCGAGTGAACAGCATTGCCAATGACCAATTGCTCCAAAATGGAGAAGCAAACATTTGATGTGTTGCACTCACATAACTTTCTCTACTCTTGTACAAACTATTTTTACAAACGCTTATTCTCCATATGCTTCATGTTAATCGAGATGTTAATCTTATTGCTAATTTTCTTGTAGGGGCAAGGGGAATTGGTAGGCTTTAAGCGATAGTCAAATATTTAAAGCGCTAGTTGCTATGTGGAGCATTCCATTCTCTTTGCATGTCCAGGACATAAAAAAACTAATAAGGAATTCCCATTTGAGAAAAAATATTTATAAAATTCAAACAAATGACAAGAAATATCTCGGAAATGGTTCACTCCCAAAAAATGTGTGACATAAACTGTGTGCTTTAACGATATCTACAATTTCTGTGTAGAAAAATATTGTCTAACTTTTACCCGTTATGCAAAAGCCATTCGGGAGGAAGACGACTTTTGGAGACATTCACAGAAAATTGAGGATATACATTTTATTTGCCACGAAAATATCTTAACTATATGATATTGTCATCAAAATTGGTAGAGCAATTTTTGAGAAAATCAAAATTTTTGAAAAACGATCCATGTAAAGAGTAGTCTGGGTTGGGGCGATTTCCCTGCAATTCTTCGTGTCGCATTTTTGAAAGATATTGAACCTAAACACCCAGTTTGGTATTTATCCGACTTGTCGGTTTGTGAGTTATGCTGTACACAAACACACATTCACACAGACAGGCACACACACGAACCTTTTTGTAAAAACCCTTTTTACTTTCCCTACTACGTATAGTAATTAGGGGAAGTATTGTATTGCACCCAAAAACTCGATACCGAGATTTCACCGGAAATATATTTTTTTAACCCTTGAATACAAAAAAAGGATTTTGGAAATATGTACGTGTGTGGATCTATGTGTCTGAGTGTGTGACTGTGAACAGCATAACTCAGAAACGAACAGTCGGATAAACACCAAACTTGGTATTTAGTTTCAGTAACTTCCGGAGATGCGACACGAAGGTTTTCAAGAAACCCCCCCACCCCAGATTACCCTTTACATGGAATATTTTTCGAAATTTTAATTTTCTCAAAAATGGCTCTAACAGTTTTGATTAAAATATCATATGTTTAAGTTATTTTCATGACAAATGAAATGTATATCTCGAATTTTCTGGGAATGTCTCGAAAAGTATTCTTCATTGAGAACGACTTTTGCATAACTGGTAAACCATGAGAGATAGACAAAATTGTACTACACAAGAAATATAGATCGCGTTAAAATACACAATTTATGTCATATGCATTATTTTGAGTGAACCATTTTCGAGATATTGCTTGTTATTCCCTTACATTTTCCAGTACTTTTTCTCAAATAGGAAGTCGTTATTCATTTTTTTATGTCCTGGACATGCAAAGAGAATGGAATGCGCCACATAGCAACCAGCTCTTAAAATATTTGACTATCGCTTAAAGCCTACCATATTCCCCTTGCATCTACAAGAAAATTAGCATTAAGATTAACATCTGGATTAACATGAAGCATATGGAGAATAAGCGTTTATAAAGGTAGTTTGTACAAGAGAAGAGAAAGTCATGTGAGTGTAACACATTAGATTTTTTAAATTCAGGGGGTCTCAAAACATATATTTCCGGTGAAATCTCGGTATCGAATTTTTGGGTGGAATACAATACTTCCCCTACTTACTATACGTAGTAGAGAAAGTAAAAAGGGCATATTTAGAAAAAATTCGGTGTGCGTGTGTGTCTGTAAACAACATAACACAAAAATTAAAAGTCTGATAAATACCAAACTTGGTATTCAAATTTAACATCATTCAAAAATGAGACATGAAGATTTTAAAGAAAATCCCTCTGTAGCAAGCCAACCTATACATGGCCCATTTTTTGAAAATTTTGTCTAACTAAAAATGGCTCTAACGATTTGATTAAAGTACCATATATCAAAGATATTTACCAAATAAAAGTATATCTCTAATTTCTGGGATCAGCCTATGAAGTCCTCTTCATTCGGATGTAATTTTGCATAACTGGCAAACGTTAAGTTATAGACGAAAACGTATTTCACAAAAAATCTAGAAATCTTTAAAGCACACAATTGAATTCAAATTGTCACTATTCCCTTTGTACCCTAACGGAATATGTAAGATAACTATTTCTGCAAAGGTTTATCTCAATTAAAATGAAGTAGATATAAAAGTAAAGAATAATTTGTATAGCCAGTAATAAACGACAGAGGGCAGAGAAAGTTATGTGTATGTAACACATCAGCTTTCTTTTTTAACATTAGTTGATGAAATGGACTCCAAGAGTTCGTTCTCCAAAGCGGTCTGGTTCTTCGCTTCTGTGGTGGCAACTCGGTCGCTAAATTCCAGGCAATGTTACTGCAGTAACTAATTCGGCTAATTGACCCAACTAACTTGTCTATTGCGACCGCCGTCCGCTCTCGCCCCTATGTAATTCCCATCCTATTTCTAGAAAGTTCCCTTCTCGACATTTCTGAGGTGTGGTGGACAACAAAGGAATTTCGAGCCAGATGCAGCTCTCTAAAAGGCACAATTGGACGTGCTCTCCCTTTAATGTTATACCATATATACCTCTAAATAATTTCTACATGAATTAACTCAAAACAAGGTTATAGAATTCTGGACACAAACCCTGAATAATTCACCACCTGTATAGAAGAAAAGCGCATTCTTGGTGTATATGTATGCCAGGACACATTCTCCTTGGCAGAATGCTTTGGTTTAAAAAGAGTTATGATGGGCAAGGGGAGAGTAGAGGTGTGAGTGGAACACACGAACTGGGCTGTCCTCCCTATTGCAGCTTCCCTAAGCGATTTGTCGTGAGGTCAACGTTACTATTTCCCTCGGCTGTTAGCTCTTTTGCAGCAATGGTTTATGAAGAATCTAAACTACGAGGGGCACTATTTATGTTTTGAGCCTTGGCAACCCTGAATGTTGTAGGTGCCATCTGACGTTTTTAATGGTATGTTTGACATTTTTGACCACAATTTACTTCAAACATTTTGTCAATAGAGCGTCATTTGTTTTGTTTACACTAACTTGAAAATTGACGTTAAATAGTCCGAAGTATAGGACTCGTAGACTTTTTGTAAGGTTCTACTACAATCCTTATCGGTCGCCATTCTGAAAGTCCACCTGTAAAAAGTAATATTTTAAAGAGAATCGCTATGCACCGTTCAACGTCATCTATGTCTTAGGTAAGTTTCCCAACAAAATAATTACTAAAGTTGTCATCAGGCCAAGAAAAAATCTGATATGTTACACTCACATGACTTTCTCTACTCTTGTACAACTATTTTTACAAACGCTTATTCTCCATATGCTTCATGTTAATGGGGATGTTAATCTTATTGTTAATTTTCTTGTAGATGCAAGGGGAATTGCTAGACTTTAATCGATAGTCAAATGTTTTAAGAGCTGGTTGCTATGTGGAGCATTCCATTCTCTTTGTATATGTCCAGGATATAAAAACGAATAACGAATTCCCATTTGAGAGAAAGTACAAGTATTGGAAAATTCAAACAAATAACAAGGAATATCTCAGAAATGGTTCACTGTAAAACAAAATATATGACATAAATTGTGTGTTTTAAGGAGATATCTACATTTTTGTGTAGTAAAATGTTGTCTATCTCTTACGGTTTACCACTTATTCGAAAGTCATTCAGAAAGAAGAGGGCTTTAAGGGGCATTCCCAGAAAATTCAACATATACATTTCATTTGCCATACAAATATTATAATATATGATATTTTAATCAGAATCATCAGAGGCATTCTTAAGACACCCAAAAGCTTCGAAAAGTGTTCCATGTTAAGGGAAATCTAGGGTGGGAGGAATTTCTTGAAAATCTTTTTGTCGGATCCTTGGAAGATAGTACCAAGCTTGGTATTCATTCGACTTTTCGTTTATGAGTTATGCTGACAGACAGACACACGGACATTTTCCAAAAAATGCTTTATTTGGATTCAGGGATCTCAAAACATGCATTTCCGGTGAAATCTCGGTATCGAATTTTTGGGTGGAATACAATACTTCTCCTACTTACTATACGTAGTAGAGAAAGTAAAAAAGAAAGCTATGCACAACGAATGAATACAGTTTCAAATGCCCTTTGTTAGGTTCCAGGGGTAAAATACTAATTTTAGAAATGGTTTCTTACTTACCAATTAATTTTCTTTTCTTGTTTGCTGTTATCTGAAATTTTTAGTACGGTGTAAAAATAAAGCAATTTCGTAAAGTTTATAGATGAAAACGGGATCTTGCGTAATTTAGTTTCTTCGCGGGCGTGCTTCCGGACCCAGCTGATGCAAGTAGTGCTGGTGAGGGAGAAGTGGCGGGAAATCGCGGAGTAATACATGTACTTTTTTCTTGACCTGGCGACGAGTTAAGTATCTCCAACTTAGAAGAGGAACCTCACCGTTACATTACATTTTGTTAACTTAAATTGGTTCATTTGTTGGAATTTGGGATCATCCTGATTATATCCGCACCCCCTCTTGCAGGCCTTGTACAGCTTAAAAGCGCCCAGAACCCTGGCCTCTCCTTCTCCTACCTTGCTCTTTTTTGCTTTTTTTAATTTTTGTACAATGTATTTATTTATTTACTTTATTTTGGGATAGGTTTTAGGATAATATGAAAACTACTACACAAGAAGGATAGAGCTCTTTTGTTACTTCTTCTTCTTCTTATCCCTATTCTTATCATATGCCCTCCTGCAGTGGACACTTAGAGCTTCCTTAAATGCGGGAGATCCAAGCCCAAAGTGGTCGTTTTGTCCAACTCCCAGCGTTCCTTCCGGATAAATATCTGGAAGGCCTGTAGATTCACTGCGTCCCCAACTTTCAGTACCCAAAAATAGGTGGCAAAGATGAGCCAAGTAAGGGCTTCTGTCAGGTCCTTGTCACCGTGCTTGAATTCGAGATTCAGATAAACCTCCCGTGGAAACATCTGCACGCCACTACAAATCACTCCTATGCGTCCATATACCCAGTCCCATATTGGACGTACGACGGCACAATCCACCAACTTGTGACTGAAGGTCTCCATCGCAGAACACCTGAGGCAGAGATTTGATGTTGCTCTGCCATGCCGCCACAATTTGTCAGCTGTCGGAACAACCTCATTGACAGCCGAGCAAACCGCAGCTTTCCAGTCAGTGGGGATCTTCGGATTCTGAAATTTATTTCAAATTGTACTCCATCGTCTAAGCGAAGAGTTTCGTTGTACCCGCGGTAGAACACTGGTGGTAGACATCAGATGTTCGTAAAAGAAGACTGACCGAGTAAAGGCCAACCTCTGCGTAGTAATGGTGGGTAGGTCCGCAAATGTCTTCCATCACCGCCGAAATTCAGGTAGCCGCCTATCTAGAAGACGAAGTTGAGCTGCCCAAAGAGATTGCTGTAGCGGAAGGCCCTCACCGTCCAGAACACGCAATATAGTTTTCCCAAGAAGTACCAGACATTTCACATCCACTGCAATCAACCCACAACCACCTTTATTAACTGGTAGGCGTAGTTGTTCCCTGGAAACCCGATAAGCAGCTCCGCACCAGAGAAAATAACCAATAAGGCATTCGATCCTCTGAGAAAATTGCTTGGTAATAGGCAACACTTGAACAATGTACCAAATCCTACGAGGGCGTAAGTATGCACATACCACACTCGTTGGAAAAGGTTGAGTGACCGAGTCCGCTACGTTGGTATTATCTTTGCTGCTAGTACTATGGTGCCGTGGTCCTCTTGAAGTTCGGTGAATACCTCCTCCAAGGAGGCCAGTTTGGTGGAGATGTTGAGAAGCTCCGCCTGTACATCCTCCAGCTTCTGGAGGATCTCGGTTGAAGCTTGCGCGCAGTTGGTTGAGACAGTTTCAGGCATGTTGTCTACTGCAGGAGGCCCGTTCTCCAAGGCGTGGTCAAGCTGTGGTGACAACTGCTGCTGCCGCGCAGGCACCTTGGCCTTCTGCTGTGACGGTGTTAAGTGGCTGCGTAGGCGTAGCCCGGTGAGTGGTCGTGTCTCCAGCAGGTTGCACAGAAGCGGCGTCGACGCGTCAAATCGTGCTGCTGGCAGAGTGACGTCAAGTTAGGTGCCCCACAGTAGTGGCACCGTGGCTGAGCTGTACAGCCTACCTCACTGTGCCCGTAAAGGCAACAGCGTCGGCAGGATGGCGTCCATGTGGTTCTTATGTGGGCAGACTTGTCTATTTATATAGTGTAGGTGATAAATATTCATTCGTGCATTCTATGCAATGCTATTTTTATAAGCGGTGCTCCACTACTAAACCGTGCACCCGATTCCAAATAAAGCAATTTTAGAAACAGTCCGTGTGTGTGTGTGTCTGCCTCCCCCACTTGAGGGAGGTGGTTTCAACCACTTCAGCTGCCATGGTGCGGACCCTGAGCACTCATGCTACTTCTGACGTCATTAGAAGTACGCCGAGCCGAACATCTAAGAGAACGGAGCTGTTCTGATTGAGTTGGACTCGGCGAGGCAGTAGATACTCATGGGTGATTGGGTACGCCTACGTTCTCTGGCACCAACACCGGTAGACGGTGGTTAGGTACTGTCGGCCCCACTGAAGCTCTTCGGTAGTCTTCCTGTGTGAGGTCACCACGGTAACTGGTGTGGTTCTTGCCACTTCCGTCCCTTTAAAGCAGGGGGACATATAAAATAGGCACCGCCCTAATGGAAAGGCCTATGGACTTGTCCCCTGGGTGCCGCAGCTGGGCTGAGTTGTGAGCCCTAGTTCGTTGTGGTAATGTCCGTCTCCCAGGGAATTCGATCTCTTCAGCTGCTGGGGAGCGAAGCCTGCGGACCCTTAGCACTGGTGGTACTTCAGACGTTACTAGAACTACGCTGGGACGAATATGTGAGCCCATCCCAGAACTTTGTCGTTAGGATTGGGTTGGACTCGGCGGGTAGTGGTTCCCGAAACCCATAGGAGATTGGGTATATCTGAGCTAAACCTAGACGAGGTTGTGAGACCCCCTAATATCCTACGGCACCAACCTGGAGAACCGGTAGACCGTGGCTAGACACATCACCTCCACCGAGATTGTTCGGTAGTCTTCCCCAGTGAGGTTGACGCGCATAAGTGGCGCAACCACTTCCATCCCTACGAAAGCAAGGTCTTTTTATAATGTTCATGTTTTGGACTAATGGAAAAACCGACGGAACCTTCCCTGGGAAGCTGAGGGGAGCTTCGGCTCTAGGTAGACCTCCTGACTGTCTGTGAACAGCATACCTCAAAAACGATACCTTCAGTACCTTCCAAAGACGCTGCCCGAAGATTTTCAAGAAAATCCCCACCCAAACTACTCTTTACATGTAACATTTTTTTATTTTACATAAAAAAGTCTAACGATCTTCATTAAAATACGACATGTTAATAGAAATTTACGATACAAATATCGTAATATATGGTTAACGATACGTCTATCGTACAACGTTTTTGTTTGTTTTCAATACGTAATATCGATTTTTTTATTTAAAGTGGCAAATTATATTTTTATTTCAGATGTAGTATTAGGAATCGTTGAAACAGTATACTACATTGATACATAGTTGACACGTATATGTCATGCATGGTTTGATACATGATTTGTCTGTTAGGGTTTTGTTTAAAACAGAACATGAGTACTAGGTGAACAAAATAAACTTTGAATAATGAGTTCTGACGAAGATTTTGCAAACGCAGCTAATTCTGTTATAGATAGTTTAATTCCTAATAATTCCCGACTTCGTATTATGTATGGTTCACAGTACCCAACAAGTTTCGTGATAAGAGTTGCATTACGAAAATCGTTGCGTAATAGAAGCTTCATTACAAAACTAGTTGCATAATGAGGTACCATTACGAAACTAGTTAAGCAGTGAATAGATTTAGGTTTTTTTTAGTACTGTAAAATCGATACTATGCAAATAAAGTAGATGAACATATTTAAAAGACAAACAAAATGCATATCTTGAGATTTTCTAGGAATAGCCTGTGAGGTCCTCTTCATTCGGAATGAATTATATATAGCTTTGTATAACTGGTATACGTTAAGCAATAGATGAAAACATGTAGATCTGTTCAATATATATATATATATATATATATATATATATATATAATTTATTTCAAGTAACTTTTTGTGGCACGAGACATTTCCGAGATATTCGTTATTAATGGTTGGAATTGTTGGATATTTAGCCATTATTTCAAAGTCCTGTCGATCTTCAGTTGTTTCTCGCGATTGCATGGAATTTTAAGGCCAGCGTATAGCGTCCAGTTGTTAAACATTTGGCTATCGCTGTTCTCTTTGTATTTATAAAGAAATGTATAATTTCTGGAAAGGTAGATATCGATTAAAATGAAGTAGATAGGAAAATAAATTTTTATAACCACTAATAAGCGATAGAGGGTAGGGAAAGTCGTCTGAATGTAACACATCACGAGTTTTACTGAAACTCGTTTAGTAGCAGTAACATTTAAACATGGCGTGAAAGAGAGCATCGGGTATTTCATTATTCCCTTGTTGTTTATCTGTGTTAATTTATTTCGTTTTCCAACTTGCATGCAGACGTTCGAATTAAACATATTTCCCTTGCTTGTCAGTAAGTAATCGAGCGTCTTAGCGCATAGCGAGAAAGAGACGGGAATGTTTCGTGATTAAAGGATATCTCGCCGCTATTTCGCAGTTTTGCTGTTAGCACCCCGTTACGTGATTAATTCCCAGTGCCATTTTGAACAGAAGGTTAGACAAGATCGACATAATGGTTGTCTTAATGGACATTAGTTCTTGTTTTCCCAGCAGTTACTCAACTGTTTATTTTGGCTTGCTTGACGTAACTAGGACGAACTGTTTTGTTGATTCTAATAAAAGCAATCCAACATTGATTTAGCAAGCTTGATTTATGGTAAGAAGATTGCCTCATCTACGTATTCCTTACCAGAATAACTCGCAGCCTCGTTTATGTTGGTACCCCTTTATTTACTGATGTGTTTTATCCTCAGACATTTATTTCTCTCGACATTCCCTTCCTTCACTTTTCCTTTCATGCTTAGTGAGTTTCAACACCACTAAGAAAATTCATTTTTATTTTCTCTGCCACTAATCTGTAACAGGTAGAGGAACAAGATATTTTATTCAACCCAAAAATTTAGAAAATGTGTGTGTTAGGTTCCCCGAATCAAGAAACCATTAATAAAAAATCTGATGTGTTACACTCACATGACTTTCTCTACTCTTGTACAAACTATTTTTACAAACGCTTATTCTCCATATGCTTCATGTTAATCGAGATGTTAATCTTATTACTAATTTTCTTGTAGATGCAAGGGGAATTGGTAGGCTTTAAGCGATAGTCAAATGTTTTAAGCTCTGGCGTATTCCCTTCTCTTTGCATTTCCGGGACATAAAAAAATGAATAACAAATTTGAGAAAAAGTATAAGTATTGGAAAATTTAAGGGAATAACAAGCAATATCTCGAAAACGGTTCACTCAACAAAACAAAATGTATGACATAAATTATGTATTTTAACCCGATCTACATTTTTTGTGTAGTAAAATTTTGTTTATCTCTTATGGTTTACCAGTTATGCAAAAGTCGTTCACAATGAAGAATACTTTTGGAGACATTCCCAGAAAATTCGAGATATACATTTCATTTCTCATGACAATATCTTAAACATATATATTTTAATCAAAATATCATATGTTTAAGATATTTTCGTGAAAAATGAAATGCATATCTGAAATTTTCTGGGAATGTCCCCAAAAGTTCTCTTCATCATAACTGGTAAGCCGTAAGAGATAAACAAAATTTTACCGCACAAAGAATGTAGATCTCGTTAAAGCACACAATTTATGTCATATACATTTTTTTCTAGGAACCTTTTCCGAGATATTCCTTGTTATTTATTTGAATTTTCCAATACTTATACTTTTTCTCAAATGGGAATTCGTTATTCGTTTTTTTATGTCTTTTACATGCAAACAGAATGGAATGCTCCACATAGCAACCAGCTCTTAAAACATTTGACTATCGCTTAAAGCCTACCATATTCCCCTTGCACGTACAAGAAAATTAGCAATAAGATAATTTCTGCAAATGCTTATCTCGATTAACGTGAAATTAAAAATTGAGTTTTACTTATAGACGCTCTTTAACTGCTGTGGTCCTTAGCGTCCCATTCTATATTGGGCGTGAAAGACCAGTAATTTTGCTCAGAAGCCTCTTTATCAGGTTTGAGTTTCTGTTACGTGCCGTAAATCTACGACACGAGACCACCGGCTTTATTTCCCTTCTTAAGGAAGCCATGGTAAGGATTTTTACGCCCGAAAAAAATTCATCGCCCTCCGCCGGGTTTGAGCCCGGACCTCGGGAACTAGAGACTGGTCATGGTAACCACTACATCACTGAGGACGATAATTAACACGAAGTAGATGGAGAATAAGCGTTTGTAATAATAGTTTGTACAGGAGTAGAGAAACTGATGTGAGTGCAACACATTTTTTCTATCTACTTCATTTTAATCGGATAAACCCTATCAGAAATAGCTACATTACACATTTCGTTATAGATACAAAGAGAACAGCGATAGTCAAATGTTTAACAACTGGACGCTATATGCTGGCCTTAAAATTTCATACTGTTTCCATGACATCGCAAGAAACAACTGAATGTTAACAGGACTTGAAGAGAATGACCAAGTATTTAAGAATTCGGACCATTAATTAACGGATATCTTAGAAATGGTTTATACCATAAAAAGTTGTTTGAAACAAATGTGGGTTTTTAAAGACATGTAATTTTTTTATCTAATACGTTTTTGTCCATCACATAAGGTTCAGACGTTATACAAGATTATACAAAATTCATTCCGAATGAAGAGGATTTCACGGGATATTCACAGAAAATGTGAGATATAAATTTTATTTGATATGTAAATATCTGAAGGTCTTTCAACAAGAGTGTCCTATCTTTAACATGTGATAGCTGCCGTTGTTATTGAGTTATAGCAGTCATTTTTTTCATGTGGTTACAGTTGTTATTAGCAAATGGCCATGGAACGTTATAGCATTCAGCAACGCGTAGAAATTGTGAAAATTTATATCAAAGTGGATCATCTGTTCGCCAAAATTTCCGTGTATTGCGTGAAGTTTACGGTGTGCATAAGCGTCCGTGCGAGAGAACGATTCGGCGTTTGATCGATAAATTTGAAAGAAGTGGTTCTGTCAGCAATCAAAGAACGCCTGTACGTAATCGACGTAAGCGCTGCAACGAAAACATAGCCGCCGTTCGTGAGAGTGTACGCGAGAACGGAAACAAATCAATTGCTCGTTGAGTGCAAGAATTGGGGCTTTCGCCGACCACAACTTGGCGAATTTTACATCTGGGCATGAAGCTTCACGCTTACAAAATGATGTTAACTCAAAAAATAAAGCCCAACGACCATAGGTTGTGCGGTGTATTTGCTGACTGGACTATGGAGCCATTGGAAGCTGACCCGGATTTTTGTCGAAAAATCATCTTCAGCGACGAAGCCCACTTTTGGATGGATGTTTGTGTTAACAAACCAAATTGCCGCTATTGGTTCAATCACAATCCAATGCAGATTCAAGAACGACCACTTCATTCCCAAAAGGTTACTGTGTGGTGTGGATTTTGGTTTGGTAGAATCATTGGTCCATATTTTTTCCAAGATGAAGATGGAGAAGCTCTAACTGTCAATGCAGAAAGATACCGGGCTCTTATAAGGGACTATTTTTGGCCTAAGTTGGATGGTATGGATCTCAGAAATATCTGGTTCCAGCAAGATGCTGCCACATGCCATACTGCTCTCGAAACAATCGATTTTTTGAAGGAGAAGTTCAGAGGTTTCATCATTTCCCGTGGTTGTGATGTTAACTGGCCCCCGAAGTCATGTGATTTAACGTCGTTGGATTACTTCTTGTGGGGTTATGTTAAATCTCGAGTTTATGTCAACAAGCCAGAAACAGTAAATGATCTTATGAATAACATCACGCGTGCTATTCGTGAAGTTGGACCTAATTTACGTTCTTCTGTCATTGAAAATTGGGTCAACATTATACGCGCAACCCAACGAAGTCGCGGCGGTCACTTAACTGATGTTCTCTTCCACACGTAATGACATTAATTATGTTCCAAAAGAAATAAACCTGTATCATTTATACAACGTGTTTTATTTAAGTTCAAAGATAGGACACTCTTGTTGAAAGACCCTAGTTCGGGGTGAGGATTACGTTGAAAAATCTTCGTATCGTATCTTTAGAAGGAATTGAACCTGAATATCAAGTTTGGTATTGGTGAAAAATGTATTTGCTAAGAAATCTCGGTATGGAATTTTGGGTGGAATGCAGTACTTTTTCTAACTACTATGTGGCGTGGCAGAATTGCTGTTCCGGTTTATTATAAATGCACATTAGAAAGGAACGACCGGATTTCTTTTGTTTTGCACTTGCAGTATAACGCAATACGCAATGCCGCAGTTCATTATTCTTTTTGGCACGACTGGTGGGTGAGACACGATGTCGCGACATCTGTCGTCATGCCAGCAGCCAATAGCAGCGCTTCTTGAGGAGGAACCTTCCACAGAGCTCCAACTATGCGCTTTACTGAGAATTTTGAGTTCTTTGTCCCCTTTTCTAGAGAAATGTGAACCTATGTCCTATTTGTGCATTTGGCAATAATTTGGTTTGTCCTGTCAGCTCTTAGTTGCTCAAAGCAATATTTTAAACGTAATTTCGTGTTCTCTTCCGGGAGTTTTTTATGTTCAGACCTTATGTTATATACATGTTCTTTCCGTTTCCTTTCTGCGATGACATTTTTGCTTATTTAGATTCGCCTTCCTTCTACTACTAATGTACTGTTATAGAGCGTTATTCCTTTGTCTGATTACTGCTTGCTATAATTGAGCCACTGTTTGTGGTTGCCAACAACACCAGTTGCTGACTATACAAGCGCATGCTGGCCTGTTATTACTTCATCAAATACAACACGAATCGTGACCAGCATTAGCAGGACAGTCTTCTAACATTTGTATTTGCTTAACCTTAGTAAGTAGAGAAGGTGTTGCAGTCGACCCAAGTTCGATATCGTGATTTCAGCGGAAATACGGTTTTAAGGCCCTCTGAATAAAAAAAAATCATTTTTAGAAAAAAGTGTACGTCTTTGAACAACGATAGCCAAAAAAATTTCTATTAATTACCAAACTTCGTATTTATGTTCAGCGTCCTTCAAGAATGCGACACGAAGATTTTAAAGAAAATTCTCCAAATTAAAGTGTCCCTACGTGGAACATTTTTGGAAATCTTTTTATTTTCTCAAACATGACTCTTAATGATCAAATTAGGACAGTTGCATTTATATTTTTGTGCTTAATGAGTATATATGGGCCAAAATATAACAAAATTGGAAAAAAAATGAAACAAGCTTTAAGGGTGGGGGCTTTATGGGGTTCTGAAATGAGATTTTAACAGCTATAAACTTTATTCCGTGGATTAATGTGTGTTATTAATAGGGCCCGGATTTTTAGGTGATTTAAAGCCTCATTTTAGGTATCTTACATGCTTAAAATAGATTTTTACTTTCTCTACTACGTATAGTAAGTAGGGGAACTATTGTATTCCACCCAAAAATTCGATACCGAGATTTCACCGGAAATATATGTTTTGAGACCCCCTGAATCCAAAAACAGCATTTTTGGAAACATATCCCTGTGTGTGTCTGTGTGTCTGTCTGTGTGTCCGTCTGTGTGTGTCTGTGTGTCTGTCTGTGAACAGCATAACTCAGAAACGAACAGTCGGATAAACACCAAACTTGGTATTTAGGTTCAGTATCTTCCAAGGATACGACACGAAGGTTTTCAAGAAAATTCCCCCACCCCAGATTACCCTTTACATGGAAGATTTTTCGAAAATTTTAATTTTCTCAAAAATGGTTCTAACGATTTTGATTAAAATATCATATGTTTAAGATATTTTAATGCCAAATAAAATGTATATCTTGAATTTTCTGGGAATGTCTCCAAAAGTATTCTTCATTGTGAACGACTTTTGCATAACTGTTAAACCATAAGAGATAGACAAAATTTTATTACACAAAAAATGTAGATCGCGTTAAAATACACAATTTATGTCATATACATCTTTTGTTGTGGATTGAAACATTTTCGAGATATTGCTTGTTATTCCCTTAAATTTTTCAATACTTATTTTCTCAAATGGTAATTTGTTATTTATTTTTTATGTCCTGGACATACAAAGAAAATGGTATACTCCACATAGCAACCAGCTCTTAAAATATTTGACTATCGCTTAAAGTCTACCAATTCCCCTTGCATCTACAAGAAAATTATCAATAAGATTAACATGAAGCATATGGAGAATAAGCGTTTGTAAAAATAGCTTGTACAAGAGTAGAGAAAGTCATGTGAGTGTTACACATCAGATATTTTTAGGTGTAATAAAATCCGCATATTCTTCTCCGGGAGGTGTGAAACGAGTATATACTTTGAAATGTGTTAATTAAATAGCGAGGAAAATATAGGTTAAAACCTGAAAATACGGGCCCTAGTTATTAATGAGCAAATAAACAAATCAAATTTTGATTTTATTTTGAGGCGGTTCTAGGGGGTTTTAGTGGTGGTTTCATAAGATACGCTAAGTCTACGTCTAAGTTTTTAAGGTTTTATAATTCAACCATCGATACACAGCAGACAGATAGAAGAAAACATGAGCATGCACTACAGAATGGAATACCACCTTCCATTTCACTCCTTCATGGGGCCAGAAAAGAATCCGAAACCTGATGTATCATTTGGTACCTAGTGACTCAGAAGTTAAAAATACGATATATTTAAGATATTTTCACAAATATAATTAATATATTTAATTTCTGCGAATAGCCTGTGAAATCCTCTTCACTGTGAATGAACTTGTGTTTAGATACTAAACCATAATAGATAGACAAAATCATACTACACAAAACATATAGATCTCGTTAAAGCACACAATTTATGTAAAAATGTTTGTGGCGAAAACCATTTCTAAGGTATTCTTTGTTACTGGTCGGAATATCAAATAACTTTTCAAGCGCTAAGTCGCTATTCGCTTTTTTCTCTTGGTCATTGAAAGAGCATGGAATTTCAAAGCCATCAGATAAGCATCCGGTTTTTAAAACTGTTGACTATCGCTTGTGATTGCTTCGGAGTTACATGCTCCTTGCATACTGAAAAGAAAAAAATCTGATGCATTACATTCACATGACATTCTCTATCGTCTATTAAGGAGTCCATAAACTAGTCTTACTAAAGTTTATTTTTTATCTACTTCAAATTAATTCAAATAAACTTTTACAGAAATAGCTACATTACACATTTCGTTATAGATACAAAGAGAACAGCGATAGTCAAATGTTTAACAACTGGACGCTATATGCTGGCCTTAAAATTACATACTGTTTCCATGACATCGCGAGAAACAACTGAGTGTTGAATGCAATTTAAAGAATGACTAAGTGTTCAACAATTCGAACCGTTAATAACGGATATCTCGAAAACGGCTGATGGAACAAAAATCGTTATTGAAAAAAATTGTTTGTTTTAAAGAGATATACATTTTTTGTACACAAAATGTACGTTTTCGTCTATCGCTTTATGTTTACTAGTTATACAAGATTATACAAAATTCCCTCCGAATGAAGAGGACTTCAGAGGCTATTCCCAGACTGATCATTCAATATATCTATTTTATTTGTCATGTAAATACTATTAAGATATGGTATTTTAATCAAAATCATTAGATATTTTTAGAAAATCAGAAATTTTAAAAAACACTCGATGTAAAGTGAAGTTTGGGGTGGGAGACTTTCATGGAAATTTTCGTGTTGCATCTTTAGAAGGTAGGAGGATCGGTTGATAAGTCCCGGGCCTCTCAATGAAAGCAATATTTAATTTTTTTTATTTCTCAACATAATCTCCAGAAAGGTTAATACATTTGTCATACCGGCATTATAATTTAATTAAACCACCTCTGTAGTGCGATTTATCAAGGTCCTCAAAATAGCTGTTTACCACATCAATGGCCTCATTGCTGTGAAATCTTCGTCCTCCAAGAATTTTCTTTAGATCAGGGAACAGGTGGTAGTCACTGGGTGCTAGATCTGGTGAATAGGGTGGATGTTCAAGCAATTCAAACTTTAATTCACAAATTTTCCCCATTGCAATGACTAAACGATGGGCCGGAGCATTGTCGTGATGAAACAAGATTCTTTTTTTTTTTTTTTGTTTGCCAAATGAGGTTTTTGTCTTTTCACCTCATCACTCAAAGGTTGCAGTAAGCTTGCGTAGTAGTCACCAGTGATACTTTTACCCTTTTCCAAATAATCAATAAAAATAATTCCCTGTGCATCACAGAAAACACTTGTCATAACCTTGTTAGCTGACAAAATTGACTTTGCCTTTTTTGGAGTTGGTTTACCTGACAGAATCCACTGTTTTGACTGTGATTTACTTTCTGGAGTCTAGTGATGTATCCATGTTAATAAGCCGTCTCAAAAATTCATTGGGATTTTTACGGTAGAGCTCCACATTCTTAACAGAAACAGTTTTTCTATGCAACTTTTGATCAGGTGTCAACAAACGTGGCACTCACCTTGTACAGACCTGGTGAGAGCCCAAAACATTATTTAAAATATTACGTGCACATTCTTTTGATACGTTTACAACCTCTGCTATCTCAAACAACTTTAATCTGTGGTCTTCCAGTACTAAACGATGAATTTTTTCCATCATCTCTGGAGTTGTGACTTCCACAGGGCGTCCAGAGCGAGGCTCATCACTAGTGCTCGTACGTCCCATTTTAAACTCTGCAACGCACCTTTTAATCATTGAATATGAAGGGGCAGAGTCTTTCAATGTACAGTCCATTTCCTGCTTGATTTCTTTAGGCGTTAAGCCTTTCAAATGGAAGTATTTAATCATTGCTCGTTTTTCCAAATCCTCCATTTTCGTGAAAACTAAAGCTGTCCTGTTTAAAATGCTGTCATTCAAAAACTAAACAAGCTATTGACCTGTAACTATGGATACAAGCTAGTCTAGAGTAAAACTATACGATGCTACTGTCTAACTGGCCTAGTGCCGCCATCTCTGTGTTAGGCCTGAGACTTATCAGCCGACCCTCGTACTACTACCGACTTTTCCGTTTTAAGTTATGCTGTCCAGACACACACACACAGACCCTTTACTAAAAATGCTTTTTGTATTTATAGGGTTCAAAACATTTATTTCTGGTAAACTCTGTTTATAGAATTTTTGGGTGGAATGCAATACTTTCTCTATCTACTATGTATATGGTAGAGATTGTAAACGCGAACAGTGACTTACCACTTAAAGTGAAAGTATTTGAAACTGAAAACTAATACGAAAGAATATCTCGAAAACGATTAACGCTACAAAAGATTCTATTGTATGTGAATTGTGCAGTGAATTTTTACTTTCTCTACTACGTATAGTAAGTAGGGGAAGTATTGTATTCCACCCAAAAATTCGATACCAAGATTTCACCGAAAATACATGTTTTGAGACCCCCTGAATCCAAAAAAACCTTTTTGGAAACATGTCCGTGTGTCTGTCTGTGTGTCTGTGTGTGTGTCTGTGTGTCTGTCTGTGAACAGCATAACTCAGAAACGAAAAGTCGGATAAACACCAAACTTGGTATTTAGGTTCAGTATTTTCCAAGGATGCGACACGAAGGTTTTCAAGAAAATCCCCCCACCCCAGAGTACCCTTTATATGGAAGATTTTTCGAAAATTTTAATTTTTCTCAAAAATGGCTCTAACGATTTTGATTAAAATATTATATGTTTAAGATATTTTTATGGCAAATAAAATGTATATCTTGAATTTCCTTGGAATGTCCCCAAAAGTATTCTTTATTGTGAACGACTTTTGCATAACTGGTAAACCATAAGAGATAGACAAAATTTTGCTGCAGAAAAAATGTAGATCGCGTTAAAATACACAATTTATGTCATATACATTTTTTTGTTGAGTGAACCATTTTCGATATTGCTTGTTATTCCCTTAAATTTTTCAATACTTATTTTGTCAAATGGGAATTCGTTATTCATTTTTTTTTCTTAGATATGCAAAGAGTATTAATCTGTGGGAAAGGGAGTGGTGCTGCACCTAGCAACCAGCTATTAAGAGATATGTATGTGCTTAAGGGCTACTGTATTTCCAAACTGCCCTTGTAAATATACATTCCCCTTACATCTACAAGAAAATTAGCAATAAGATAGACTCTGTAAATGTTTATCTCGATTAACATGAAGTAGATGGAGAATAAGCGTTTGTAAAAATAGTTTGTACAAGAGTAGAGAAAGTCATGTGAGTGTAACACATCAGATTTTTTATGTAGAAAGATTTAGTCTATCTCTTAAGAGTTTAGCAGATATACAAAAGTCATTCAGTATAAAGAGCACCTCACAAGTTAGTCGCAGAAGATTCAAAGTATACATTTTAATTGAGATCTGAAACATATGGTATTTTAATCAAAATTGTTACAGACATTTCTTAGAAATTAAAAAGTTACGACAATATTTCTATGTAAAGGGTAGTAACCAGTGGGGGAAGGGAATTTTGTTTAAAAATCTTCGATTTGTATCCTTGGAAGATGTTGAGCATAAATACCAACTTTGGTATTTAACGGACTTTTCATTTTTGAATAATGTTATTCAGACGTAGACACGCACACTCACCTTTTTCTAAAGAAGTTTTGTTTAATTCAGGGAGCCTCAAAACGTGTATTTTCGGTGAAATCTCAGTATAGAAGATTTATGTGGAATGTAATGTTTAGTCTACGTACTCTAGGTAAGAAATAATGACAGTAAAAAGACGTTTTCGACACTTTCAGGTTGTAACTCCTTTCTTGCCCTGCTACAATCACGTGGATGTATTTACACACAAACTGATTACGGTGACGGTTGTATGGCTGCTACCAAATCTCTGGGCTTCCAAACATTAAGGAGGGGAGATTGCGGTTACAGTGTCACAGTTCAAACGTAGGTTGGCTTTTCTACTTCACTTGGGAGCAGAAATGTGATCTACTCCTCTAGATGGGGATACTGTATTTTCTTCCGTAAAGCTTTCACATTTATATAACCTAATTGTAGTGTACATCCAGCGCCTATCACGTGTGTATGAGTTGAAATAAAAAAAGTTCTGATGTTACATTCACATGACTTTCTCTTCTTTATTACTGAGTGTACAAATTATGTTTACTAAAGCTTCTCTTTCTATCTGCATTTTAATCCAAATAAACCTTTACAGAAATAGCTATATTAAACATTTCGTTACAGATACAAAGGGAACAGCGATAGTCAAATGTTTAACAACTGGACGCTATATGCTGCCCTTAAAATTCCAAACTGTTTCCATTACATCGCGACAAACAACTGAATATTGACAGGACTTTAAAGGAATGGCAAAGTAGTGAACAATTTCAAAGATTAATAACTGATGTCTCGGAAATGTGTGACTTCACAAAAATGTTACTTGAAATAAATTGTATGATTCAAAGAAATCTAAAGTGTTTGTGTACTACGTTTTTGTCTATCGCGGAACGTTTACCAGTTATGCAAGATTATATAAACTTCCCTCTGAACGAAGGTGACTTCACAGGCTAATCCCAGAAAAATAACGATACATATTTTATTTCTCATGTGAACATCTTTCATATATAGTATTTTAATCAAAATCATTAGACCTACTTTTAGAAAATAAACAATTTATGAAGTGTTCCATGTACAGGGTATTTTGGGGGGTATATTCTTGAAAATCTTCCTGTCGCACCTTTGAGAGGTAATGAACCTAAATGCAAAGTTTTGTATTTATACGACTTTCATTTTTACCTTCTCTACTACGTATAGTAAGTAGGGGCAGTGTTGTATTCCACCCAAAAAATCGATACCGAGATTTCATCGGAAATATATGTTTTGAGAGCCCCTGAATCCAAAAAAAAGCATTTTTGGAAACATGTCCTTGTCTGTCTGTGTGTCTGTGTGTCTGTGTGTTTGTCTGTGAACAGCATAACTCAGAAACGAACAGTCGGATAAACACCAAACTTGGTATTTAGGTTCAGTATCTTCCAGAGATGCGACACGAAGGTTTTCAAGAAAATCCCCCCACCCCAGATTACCTTTACATGGAACAGTTTTCGAAAAGTTTAATTTTCTCAAAATTGGCTCTAACGATTTTGATTAAAATATCATATGTTTACGATATTTTCATGACAAATAAAATGTATTTCTTGAATTTTCTGGGAATGTCTCCAAAAGTATTCTTCATTGTGAACGATTTTTGCATAACTGGTAAACCATAAGAGATAGACAAAATTTTACTACACAAAAAATGTAGATCGCGTTAAAATACACAATTTATGTAATGAACATTTTTTTTCGTTGAGTGAACCATTTTCGAGATATTGCTTGTTATTCCCTTAAATTTTTCAATACTTATTTTCTCAAATGGGAATTCGCTATTCATTTTTTTGTCTTGGATATGCAAGGAGTATTAATCTGTGGGAAAGGGAATCGTGCTGCACCTAGCAACCAGCTATTAAGAGATATGTATGTGCTTAAAGGCTACTGTATTTCTATATTGCCCTTGTAAGTATACATTCCCCTTACATCTACAAGAAAATTAGCAATAAGATAGACTCTGCAAATGTTTATCTCGATTAACATGAAGTAGATGGAGAATAGGCGTTTGTAAAAATAGTTTGTACAAGAGTAGAGAAAGTCATATGAGTGTAACACATCAGATTTTTAAGTTATGTTCTTGAGACATACCTGTTTACTTTCTCTACCGCGTAAACTTTAGCTACAGAAGGAATTGCATTCCACTCAAAAATTTTACACCAAGATTTCACCGGAGATACATGCTTTGGGGCCCCCTGAATAAAAAAAAATGTGATGTGTCACACCCACATGATTTTCTCTACTTTTGTACAAACTATTTTTACAAACGCTTATTCTCCATATGCTTCATGTTAACCGAGATTGCTAATTTTCTTGTAGATGCAAGGGGAATTGCTAGGCTTTAAGCGATAGTCAAATATTTTAAGAACTGGTTGCTATGTGAAGTATTTCATTCTCTTTGTATTACCAGGACAAAAAGAAAATGAATAACGAATTCTGATTTCAGAAAAAAGTATAAGTATGGGAAAATTTAAGGGAATAACAAGCAATATCTCGAAAATGGTTCACTCAACAATAAAAATGTATGTGACATAAATTGTGTATTTTAACGCGATCTACATTTTTTGTGTAGTAAAATTTTGTCTATCTTTTATTGTTTACCAGTTATGCAAAAGTCGTTCACAATGAAGAATACTTTTGGAGACATTCCCAGAAAATTCGAGATATACATTTCATTTATCATGAGAATATCTTAAATATATGATATTTTAATCAAAATCCTTAGAGCCATTTTTGAGACAATAAAAATTTTCGAAAAATGTTCCATATCAAGGGTAATCTGGGGTGGGGGATTTTCTTGAAAACCTTCGTGTCGCATCTCTGGAAGATACTGAACCTAAATAACAAGTTTGGTGTTTATCCGACTGTTCGTTTCTGAGTTATGCTGTTCACAGACACACAGACACACACACACGGACATGTTTCCAAAAATGCTTTTTTTGGATTCAGGAGGTCTCAAAACGTATATTTCCGGTGAAATCTCGGTATCGAATTTTTTGGGTGGAATACAATACTTCCACTACTTACTATACTTAGTAGAGAAAGTAAAAATGGAAAGTCGGATAAATCCAAAAAGTTATAGGTTGTACACCTTCTAAACAAGCGATAAGGTAGGTTATTCAGGAAAATCCCCACTTCGAACAACCCTGCACATGGAACATTTTTCGAACTTTTATTTTCTACAATATGTCTCTAACGATTTTGATTACTATATTAAACGTTCTGGGAATAGCCTGTGAAGCCCTCTTCATTCGGAAGGAATTTTGTATAATGTTGTACAACTGGTAAACGTTAAGCGGCGGACGAAGACGTACTACACAAAAAAATGCACATCTCTTTAAAACACACAAGTTGGTTCAAGTTTTTTTATGGTATCAGCTATTTTCAAGGTATCCGTTATTAATGGTTCAAATTGTTCATTACTTTGTCATTCTTTAAACTCCTTTCAACATTCAGTTGTTTCTCGTGATGTCATGGAAACAGTATGGAATTTTAAGGCCAGCATATAGCGTTCAGTTGTTAAACATTTGACTATCGCTGTTCTCTTTGTATCTATAACGAAATGCGTAATGTAGCTGTTTCTGTAAACGTTTCCTAGATAAAAGCAGACAGAAAAATACACTTATATAAGAATTGCTTTATTCATATTTATAAATAACAGACAGTAGAGAAAGTCATGTGAATATTACATATCCGATTTTCTAAAGTTAACTTCTGATTTAAGGAACCTCAAAGTTTTTCCAGTAAAATCACAAGAGTGTTTTGGGTTGATGGTTATAGTTCCTGCAAGTGCCACTTGCGTGGTAGAGAAAGCAATAATAAATTTTTAGACAGAATGGCATAAAAGTACAACTTGTAACACAGACCACACAATCTAAAGTTTTAGATTACCCCACTAGTGTGATAATCCTGTATTACAAGCTTTGATTTCAAGTCCAATCACATGGGCAGTTACCTTTGTATTTGCACATGTTTAATAACTCGACGTGGTTTGATGTTTTACTTTTCATTGTGGCCTTTTACATGATTAATTTCTCAGGCGCTCGCATTATCTGTTCACAATAGAAATCGTCATACTTCAATTTATCGCAATTCGTTGTATAGAGTTAATCTATACGTTATATTGCCAGCTTTCTCTGATCTAAAACGTTATTCTTTGATCTAACCTACATAAAAATTCAATGCGGAATTCAGAAGAAACTGAAATGGAACTGAAATTATACAAGCAAAGGAAATAATAAGACTAGATGTGCTTACCCAAAAAAATCCGGAAAGCAATATGATATAGTATTTAAACAGTTCATTGCCTGGTGTAGGGCAAAACATAGTGAAAATGATTGCTAGCGAATCAACAAAACATCAAAACACCGAAAGGGATGGCTCAGGCGGTAAAGCCTGTGGCCCGCATTCGGGAGGTCTCGGGTTCAAATCCCGTGGACCGACCAATCTGACAGGTTCTTTCGAGGTTTCTCTCAGCCACTATAGTAAATACCGGATTGGATATTTAATATCACGACCCAAAGTTCTACCTTAAGTCTAAAACAGTAGTAAAATGTAAAATAGGTGTTATAGCGAATGTTGTGCCATCTAGCCACGGACAATGAAATCACGGACGGCAACCTAACGCAATCTGCACGGCACGAAGCAGAAGATCCGGTTGCTATGCACTAGGGTCTCTGTGGACACGAGGAAGCGGGTGGTTACAGAGATGAGACCTAGAAGGATAACTCTCCGCATTTCCACTTGAAAGCGGTAGTTACACTGGACGGCACGCTAATGCCATCTGCACGGCACGAAACAGAAGATCCGGTTGCTATGCACTAGGGTCTTTCTGGACACGTGACGAAGCAAGATGGCATATTTACAGGGGTGAGACCTACAAGGACAACTGTCCGACTTTCTACATGAAAGCTGCGGTAAGACTGGACGGCACCCTAATGCCATCTGCATGGTACGAAGCAGATGATCCGGTTGCTGCACTAGGTTCTTAGTGGTCACGAGGAAGCAGGTGGATACAGGGATGAAACCTAGAAGGCCAACATTACGTCTTTCTATATGAAAGTAGCAGTTAGACTGACGGCACGCTAATGCCATCTGCACGGCACGAAGCAGAAGATCCGGTTGCTATGCACTAGGGTCTCTGTAGAAACGTGACGAAGCAAGATGGCATAGTTATAGGGATGAGACCTAGAAGGCTAACTGTCCGCCACACATCGATCTAAGAGTTATCCACTAACAGGTTCGTTGCGATATTGTCGTAGCCTCTAAACAACTCGCTCAAGGGGGTAGAGCACTCGCTAAAAAGGTACCAGGTAGTTAACAAATTTAATAAGGCGAGGCCACGACAAGAGACGCAGCTAAAATGAAAATGCAAAATATTATTGGATATCTGACAAAAGGATACCTACATGGTTCAGAATGGGAGAAAGGAGCTTTATACTATCATAAATGAAACAGGAAAGATCTGGATGGTAAGGGGTTTATTAGATAAAGGAAGATACATTACCTATCTTCTTAGCCGCATGGCTGTCGGACGAGGCCGCCATACATGCCTGTATGGAGAGAGCGTAACAACACGTCCTGTCCGGTTCGCCTCTACTCACTGACTGCCTAGCCAAAACCCAAGCCACGCTATGCTTACCGCGTGGGGGACGCCAACTAAACTACTACCCCCACCACTCCTACGTAATCTCCGATCCAGGTGACCAAGGACACGTATGCACTAACAATGCCTGCATACGCCACAATATGACCCTGTAGTTAAAGCGACGTAAAATAAATAGAGCAATAAAAACAAATAAAACATAAAAACATCTGATATCTCGCTTCTTAGCGTCATTTCTCTTGCTTCAAGATCGCATTCTGAACGTCGTATCTGTTAGATTCAGGAATTAATATATTAGTATTGATATTTTATACATTCAACCGCTGTACAAAAAACAGTATACGCCACACGTGTTAAACAGTGATTTTATTTGGCTCGTACTTCGTTTCGCAAACATTACTACACAGAAAATAAAACCCTACTTTTACCCCTTGTATCGTAATGTATTACTTTCTCTACTACGTATGGTAAGTAGGGGAAGTATTGTATTCCACCCAAAAATTCGATACCGATATTTCATCGGAAATACATGTTTTGAGACCCCCTGAATCCAAAAAAATCGTTTTTGGAAACATGTCCGTGTCCCTGTGAACAGCATAACTCAGAAACGAACAGTCGGATAAGCACCAAACTTGGTATTTAGATTCAATATCTTCCAGAGATGCGACACGAAGGTTTTCAAGAAAATCCCTCCACCCCAGATTACCATTTACATGGAACATTTTTCGAAAATTTTCATTTCCTCAAAAATGGCTCTAACGATTTTGATTAAAGTATCATATGTTTATGATATTTTCATGACAAATAAAATGCATATCTCGAATTTTCTGGGAATGTCTCCAAAAGTATTCTTCATTGTGAACGACTTTTGCATTACTGGTAAACCATAAGAGATAGACAAACTTTTACTACACAAAAATATAGATCGCGTTAAAATACACAATTTATGTCATATACATTTTTTTATTGAGTGAACCATTTTCGAGATATTGCTTGTTATTCTCTTAAATTTTTCAATACTTATTTTCTCAAATGGGAATTCGTTATTCATTTTTTTGTCTTGGATATGCAAAGAGTTATAATCTGAGGCAAAGGGAATGGTGCTGCACCTAGCAACCAGCTATTAAGAGATATGTATGTGCTTAAAGGCTACTGTATTTCTATATTGCCGTTGCAAATACAAAACAAGGGGAACATAGTACGCCTTAAGCGATAGTCAAATATTTTTAGAACTGGTCGCTATGTGTAAAATGTATTTCTCTTTGCATGTCCAAAGATCGTTTCTGCAAATGTTTATCTCGATTAATATGAAATACATGCAGAATAATAGTTTGTAAAAATAGTTTGTACAAGAGTAGAGAAAGTAACACATGAGATTTTTTTGATTTTTCTTCGTATCTAAACGGTTAATAACCGTAGTAATTTCTGGAATTGACAAGTGCATCAAAATGTTTTCTTTGCGCTCATTATCCAATGCGAGCAACAATTTTAGATGTTATTGCCATGTGTACTTCAAAACTAGCTTGCTGGTCTGAACTTCAGCGCCGTGTGCAATATACTCACCTCTCCCCTTCTATAAACGTGGAGTCAGTAATCAGGTTACGTCTGGCTAAGTAACTCTACTTGAATGCGACAATCAGAGTTAAATTTATGTAGAAGGCTGACTCCATCATTTCACACGAGTGAAACATCGCTCATTGGTTCACACTTGCTTCTTGGAATTTGTTTAAGTCAGTCACAGAGACACTGTTTTAACTAATGCCAGATTAAATATAGAAACCTTACGGAAAAAAAGTGTTACATTCACATGACCTTCACTACCCATTGCTATACAAACCATTCTTACCCGAGCTTATTCCTCTATGTACTTCATGCGGAATGAGCTGTTTTATTACATATTTCGTTATAGGCACAAGGGGAAAACAACGGGCTTCATCGATAGATAAGTCTACTAAAATCGAATCGCCATGTGATAGATTTAAATTGGTTTCCTTTGTATGCCAACCAGAAAAAAGTAATAGCAGCTTACCACTTCAAAAAAATCTGATGTGTTACACTCACATGACTTTCTCTACTCTTGTACAAACCATTTTTACAAACGCTTATTCTCCATATACTTCATGTTAATCGAGATAAACATTTGCAGACTCTATCTTATTGCTAATTTTCTTGTAGATGTAAGGGGAAGATATATTTACAAGGGCAATATAGAAATACAGTAGCCTTTAAGCACATACATATCTCTTAATAGCTGGTTGCTAGGTGCAGCACCATTCCCTTTGCCACAGATTAATACTCTTTGCATATCGAAGACAAAAAAATGAATAACGAATTCCCATTTGAGAAAATAAGTATTGAAAAATTTAAGGGAATAACAAGTAATATCTCGAAAATGGTTCACTCAACAAAAAAATGTATATAACATATAGTGTGTATTTTAACGCGATCTACATTTTTTGTGTAGTAACATTTTGTCTATCTCTTATGGTTTATCAGTTATGCAAAAGTCGTTCACAATGAAGAATACTTTTGGAGACATTCCCAGAAAATTCAAGATACACATTTTATTTGTCATGAAAATATCGTAAACATATGATACTTTAATCAAAATCGTTAGAGCCATTTTTGAGAAAATTAAAATTTTCGACAAATGTTCCATGTAAAAGGTAATCTGGGGTGGGGGGATTTTCTTGAAAACCTTCGTGTCGCATCTCTGGAAGATACTGAAGCTAAATACCAAGTTTGGTGTGTATCTGACTGTTCGTTTCTGAGTTATGCTGTTCACAGACAGACACACAGACACACACACGGACATGTTTCCAAAAATGCTTTTTTTGGATTCAGGGGCTCTCAAAACATATATTTCCGGTGATATCTCGGTATCGAAGTAAAAAAGGGATGACTATGTGATGGATTCTATGTTCCTTTACTGACCACGAGTAAAAACGAATATCGACATACCATTTTAAAAAGGGACAAGTATTCGAAATTTAACTCAATAGCAAGCAATAACTCAGAAATGGTTAATGCCACAAAATTGTTTATTTTATATTGTGTGTTTTAACGAGATCTATATTTTTGTGTAGTATGATTTTGTCTATCTCTTACGCTTTACCAAGATACAAGTGTCATCTTAATATATAAAAGTCAGTATGTGTGTGTCCATGAACAGCATAACTCAAAAACGAAAGGTCGGATAAATACCAAACTTTGCTAATTAAGTCCAGCACCTTTAAAAGATGCGGCCCAAGATTCTGAAAGAAAACCCCCACCCCAAACTACCCTATATGAAACATTTGTTTTAATTTTATGTTTGGTAAAAATAACTAATTTTTCTAATCGAATGATTTTAAATAAAATAGCATATATGAAATATATTTTTAGACAGCATGGCCTAAAAGTGGAACTTCTAACACAGAGCACATGAGCTAAAAGCTTTAGATTATCGCACTAGTGTGACCAACTTTGGTTTCGAGTTCAATCACATGGCACTTGCCCTTTGTATTTGCACATGTTTAATAACTCGACTTGGTTTGATTAGGTTTTACTTTGTGGCAGTAATTTATATCACAATAATGTAAATGCCAGAGTGATTGTAGTGTAAATAAGCATTATTGTATGACATTGATTTGAGATGTTTGTTAATTATAAGCATTGTTAGGAAATAAGTTTACACAACCTCACTGAAACTGACAATAAGAGCGGGTAACAATGAGCGAGGGGGTGAGTTGTTTATCAATTATTAGAGACAAGCAAATGACGTCAGATTAGCGTGCTTTTCTTAGAAATGGAGGGAATATTTTCCCTAGAGCATATGTGTTCGTAGTTTTGATTGGATATAAAAATAGACGCTAATGTTGGCGCGCTTTATTAAACAATAGCAGCTCTGTTATAATGTTTAGGCATATCGAGGTGAGGGAGTATAAAAAACTAAAGCCAGAGGAAGTATTGTCGAGTCCAGCAGAAACATTTGTGCATTACACGTCGCTCAGTTCAACATAAGTATTCGTGTGTTATACGTCGATCAGTTTAACATAAGTATTCGTGAGTTATACGTCGCGCAGTTCAACGGAATCATACATAAAGTACACGTTACGCAATTCTACAGAATCTCTCGCGTCGTAAAGTTAGTTATAAATGTGAAATACGCGAATTAATAATGTGCAGCAAATAAGTGATTATAGTGACATTAGAAAATATAACAGTTTCAGTCTGGCGTGTATCAAGAGTCAATATGTGAAATTAATTAATTGTGACGGTAATAAAAGTGAAAAAACAAATTCTTTTATAAGTGTTATATTTCAGTAACAAATCCTTTCCGTTTACACACCCTGTTCAAAAGATATGCTAGACTGAGTAGTAATAATAGCTAGCCGGAGGACAAAGAACCCAACATTCAAAGTAGTAATACAATAACCGGCGCCCAGCAAAAGCTAACACGAAGTGACCGCGACAAATTGGCTCCCATACGTGGTGCATATAAACATGAAGCATCTTCCAACTACTAACATATAACCACTTCAACTTTTCATTATATCTTTTTACATGATTAATTTCTCATGGCACACGCATTATCTGTCCACGATACAAATCGTCATACTTAAATTTATTGCAATTCGTTGTAAAGTTACCTTATACGTTATATTGGCAACTTTCTTTGATCTAAAACGCTTTTCTTTTATATAAACTACATAAACATTGAATGCCTAAAAATTATGAATTCGGAAAAAACAAATAGAAGTGAAGCTGCAGAAACAGAAATACTGTCAAAAAATCCAGTACGCAATGTGATATGGCTTTTAATCGCTTCATTGACTGGTGTAAGGCAAAACGTAGTGACAATAATTTCACTGAAAATGACTGCTAGCGTATCAGTAAAACATCTAACATCATGCTTTTCACTTTTTCTTTACATGCATTTTTAGAAAATGTCCGTGTCTGTGTGTCTGTGTGTCTGTGAACAGCATAACTCAAAAACGAGCAGTCGGATAAACACCAAGCTTCGTATTTAGGTTCAGTATCTTCCAGAGATGCGACACCAAGGTTTTCAAGAAACCCCCCATCTCAGATTACCCTTTACATGGAACGTTTTTCGAAAATTTTAATTTTCTCAAAAATGGCTATAACGATTTTGATTAAAATATCATATATTTAAGATACTTTCATTACAAATAAAATGTATATCTTGAATTTTCTGGGAATGTCTCCAAAAGTATTCTTCATTGTGAACGACTTTTGCATAACTGGTAAACCATAAGAGATAGACAAAAGTTTACTACACAAAAAATGTAGATCGCGTTAAAATACACAATTTATGTCATATACATTTTTTTTGTTGAGTGAACCATTTTCGAGATATTGCTTGTAATTCCCTTAAATTTTCCAATACTATTCATTTTTTTATGTCCTGGACATGCAAAGAGAATGGAATATGCCACATAGCAACCAGCTCTTAAAATATTTGACTATCGCTTAAAACCTACCATATTCCCCTTGCATCTACAAGAAAATTAGCAATAAGATTAACATCTCCATTAACATGAAGCATATGGAGAAAAAGCGTTTGTAAAAATAGTTTGTAGTAGAGTAGAGAAAGTCATGTGAGTGTAACAAGCCAGATTTTTTTGTCCTGGTAATGCCAAGAGAATGGAATACTCCACATAGCAACCAGCTCTTAAAATATTTGACTATCGCTTAAATACTGCCATATTCCCCTTGCATCTACAAGAAAATTAGCTATAAGATTAACATCTCGATTAACATGAAGCATATGGAGAATAAGCGTTTGTAAGAATTGTTTGTACAAGAGTAGAGAAAGTCATGTGAGTGTAACACATCAGATTTTTTTTGTTTTCAACGTCATTTCTCTTCTTTCAGGAAAGCATTCTAAACGTCCCATCTGTCAGTTTCAGGATTCAATGTAATATTATTGATGTTTTATACAGGGTGAGCCAAAAGACTACGGCTGCGCGGTGTTTCTTCTGTCCGCGTCCTCGGCGCTCGCTGCCGTCTGCCGCTATCATAGAAAGGCGCGAATCAAACCATTCAACATTTTTAAAACTACTTTTAAAGGCTTTTCTTACGAACTTTATGAAAGGAAATACTGAAACTGGCCACCGTTGTTGACCATATATTTTTGGCAACTCTTTAGGAAACTATCCATCACTCGCCGTAGTTCACGTTGAGAAATGCTGTTATTTTGTTTTAATTCTTCCAGGGTGTGTGGGTTTGTCTTATATACTTTGTTTTAAGTTACCCCAGGGATAGAAATTGTAAGGGATTAGATCGGGTGACCGAGTGGGCCACAAATCTCTACTAATAACTCTGTCCTCAAACACACTTTCAATTTTTCTCATCGAAATATTGGCCGTATAACCTGTTGCAGAGTATTGTTGAAAAAAGGCAAAATCATGCTCCCTGGCTGTTAATTCTCTAAAAAAAGGGGGGGCAAAATTGTATTCACATATGTACGGGCTTCAAATGTTGACTCGAAAAAAATTGACGAAAATTACGAAAGGTTATTTTTTATTTACAATTTATTCGAGATAAGGCTTTGGATTACTAGAAGCAAAAACATTTGGTTATAAATGCAAAGGGAATAGTGATAGTCAAATGTTTAGAAGTGGGCTTCATATGTTGGCCTTAAAGATCCATACTGTTTCAATCACATCGCGAGAAACAACTGCAAGTCGATAGGACTTCAAAAGAATGACGAATTATTGAACAATTCGAACCGTTAGTATCGGATAGTACGGAAACGGCTATGCCACAAAAAGCTTATTTGAAATAAGTGCTTATTTTAAAGAGATCTATGTTTTTTACTTTCTCTACTACATATACTAAGTAGGGGAACTATTGTGTTCCACCCAAAAATTCCATACCGAGATTTCACCGGAAATACATGTTTTGAGACCCTCTGAATCCAAAAAAAGCATTTTTGGAAACATGTCCGTGTGTGTGCCTGTGTGTGTGTCCGTCTGTGTCTAGTATGTCTGTCTGTGAACAGCATAACTCAGAAACGAACAGTCGGATAAACATCAAACTTGGTATTTAGGTTCAGAATCTTCCAGAAATGCAACACGAAGGTTTTCAAGAAAATCCCCCACCACGGATTACCCTTTACGTGGAACACTTTTCGAAAATTTTAATTTTCTCAAAAATGGCTCTAACGATAAGTTTTAGGTATTTTCATGACAAATAAAATGTATATCTTGAATTTTCTGGGAATGTGTCCAAAAGTATTCTTCATTGTGAACGACTTTTGCATAACTGGTAAACCATAAGAGATAAACAAAAGTTTACTACACAAAAAATGTAGATCGCGTTAAAATACACAATTTATGTCATATACATTTTTTTGGTTGAGTGAACCATTTTCGAAATATTGCTTGTTATTTCCTTAAATTTTCCAATACTTATACTTTATCTCAAATTCGTTATTCATTATTTTTTTCTGTCCTGGTAAGGCAAAGAGAATGGAATACTCCTCATAGCAACCAGCTCTTAAAACATTTGACTATCGCTTAAAGCCTACCAATTCCCCTTGCATCTACAAGAAAATTAGCAATAAGGTTAACATCTCGATATCTCTATGAACATGAAGAACATGGAGAATAAGCGTTTGTAAAAATAGTTTGTACAAGAGTAGAGAAAGGCATGTGAGTGTAAACACACCAGATTTATCTATATATAGCACGTTTTCGTCTATCGCTTAAGTTATAGAAGACTATGCAAAATTCCTTCTGAATGAAGAAGACATCACAGGCTATTTCCAGAAAATTCAAGATATACATTTTATTTATCACGTAAATATCTTTAATATATATGGCATTTAAATAAAAAATCGTAAGAGCCATTTTTGAGAACATACAAATTTTCATAAAATGTTCCATGGGTAGTTGAGGTGTTGTCGATTTTCTTAAAAAATCTTCGTATCGCATTTTTGAAGATGCTGAACTTAAGTACGTAGTTTGGTATTTATTCGACTGTTATTTTCGAGTTGTTCTCACGCACGCGTGAACACGTGCGGGAGTTTTTCTAAAACGCTCTTTTTGGATTCAGGGTGTCTCAAAATATATATTCCCGGTGAAATTTCCGCATCAAAGTTTTGAGTGGAATGCAATACCTTCCCTACCTTATCTTCGGTCGTCCTCCGTGGTGTAGTGGTTACCATGCTAGCCTCTAGTTCCCGAGGTCGCGGATTCAAATCCGGCGGAGGGCGATGGAGTTTTTCGGGCATAAAAATCCTTAGCATGGCTTCCTTCGGTAGGGAAGTAAAGCAGGTGGTTCCGTGTCCTATATTTACGGCACGTAAAAGAACGTCAAGCCTGACAAAGAGGTCTCTGAGGAAAATTAATGGTGTTTCGCGCCGGATATAAAGTGGGTCGCTAAGAACCACAGTAGTTACAGTGTTAAAACTCAATTTCTTCTATATACGTGGTAGAGAAAGTAAAAATTATTTTGATCTAGGGTTATGGGCCAGTTTTTGTGCTCCCGAGGTGAGTTTTAAAACTGCAGTAGATAACCAAGTCCAATGCACCTGTTTCTTATTTTGCATTCGGAGCGCCAGACAAAACCCAATGTTAAGGTAAAGCACAGATTGCAGGAGCACGCAACATGTCGTGTCGCCTATCGTTCAGCCAATCAGTAACCTTTCCCCTCCCCTTGTTTTAATAACTTTTTGGCGTCCGTTAAAGAAGCGGCGAGCGAAGCATTAATAAACATTGAGTTACAAAATGGCGGCCTCTATCAAGTTTTACACAGCTCATAAAACAGTTGCATAAAAAAAGACCATTCGACGTTGACTAGAGGAGGTCGGGGGCAAAATACCTTAAGTGCTAGACTCCTAGCACGACATCGCTAGAAGCTTTTAAGTAATGGGGTTTTAGGGGCTATAAAAAGTAAATATGTCGGCAACATAACCTTCTCTTGATGTCCCAAGTGGTGTTCAAACATCTACCACGTGACCCCACTGCAGCAGGCAAGACCATATTCTCGATGCCTACTTTACGTAAAATTCTGTTTAGTTTGTGTTGAATGTGAACAAAAAAGGTCTGCATTCAAGGTGTGTGAAATACATTGGATGCGAGAGTAAATGATATGTTTGAAATTTCACAATATCGGGAAAATATTTATTTCAATTTATTTCTATACCACGTACACTGGTGTACATAAAATATGACCCATAAGGAACAGGGCTATTTTTCTTATCAAGGACCACATAAGGATTTAATCACTGCGGCCAGAGGTCTATTGTGCCGTATGCAACCTGAGATGAAAGAGTCTATGGGTGGTTGAAAATTGAGTTTTATTTATGGACGCTATTTAATTGCTGTGGTCCTCAGCTTCCCATTATATTGGGAGTGAAAGACCGGCAATTTTGCTCAGAGTCCTCTTTATCAGGCTTGAGGTTGTTTTACGTGCCGTAAATCTACGATACAGAACCACCGCTTTACGTTCCTTCCGAAGGAAGCCATGCTAAGGATATTTATGCCCGCAAAACTCCATCACCCTCCGTCGGGTACTAGAGGCTAGCATGGTAACCACTACATCACGGAGGACTACACCGTTGCCCGGACCAAGTAGCGGTAGGGCGAATAAATTTCACAGATGGAAACACTCCTGCAGTCACCCCTGGTGTTCCACCTGACGACCCGGTCCGAACTGCTCTGACTCCGTACCAGAGGAGAAGAATACAGTCACAAAGCGCGTATCCACGCGCACCATACACTAACAAGCTACCTAGTCAAGCCCTGTACCCCCGAAATGTAATATAAAATGAAATGATGAGAAATGAAAGACGGTAAATTTCCTGGTATTAGAAAAATCACTCGAGCATTCACCCGGCGACAAGGTAAAACCACGAAAAATCAAGTGAGAGTGCGCGATAGCCGGGGATCGAACTCGGGACCTCCCAAATGCGAGTCGCAGTCCCACTTCCCTCGGTAACGGAACTGTTTATGTTGGTACTGACAAAATCTAGCCCCACCCTCTACCAGAGCGACCACTTCTGCTTTTCGAGCATAATTCTAGGCAGTGTATTGGCAGGTTACTTCACCATGTAAATGTCGTTTAATTTAATCTCACATGCAACTAATTCTTCATCCGTTCCTCTAGAAGACCCAAATATGTTGTAATTCTTTAGGCCTTCCTTGTGTACCAATCGTAGTTAAACTCTATTATGGAGGAGGTATGTCCATGAATTGTTTTTCACGCCATTCACATACAGCACTGATACCGGCTGAGTCGAGTTAAAAGTTCGTTACCTGTAGGTGCACACCTTACGGAAGGAAAAACACTATGGGATCTAGGGGAATGAGCCACAATTTATGCACTTTAGTGTATCTATAGTAGATAGAGGAACTATTACATTTCACCCAAAAATTCTATGTCGACGTTTCACTTGAAATGCATGTTTTGAGGACCCTGAATATAAACTCCGTGACTGTGTGTGAGAACAGTATTATTCAAAAACAAAAATTCTGATAAATACTCAAGTTGGTATGGAATATACTGAATTTTAAAAGATTCCACACGAAGATCTTTTAAGAAAGCCGACGCACCCCAAACTACCTTTTATATGCACAATTTTTCTTTCTTAATGAGTTTCTCAAAAATGGCTCTTAACGATTTTAATTAAAATACCATGTTTTAAGCTATTTACAAGACAAATTAAACGTGTATCTTAAATTTTCTGCGAATTTCTTTTGAGGTCCTCTTCATTCTGAGTGACTTTTGTGTGATTGCTAAACCGTAAAAATCTTACGACACAATAAATGAAGATCTCATTTTAGGGCACAATTTATGTCAAATGTTGATGGCATTAACCATTTCCGAGATATTCTTTACCTCATTTTCTTTCAATTTTCATATGTATGTATGTATGTATATATATATATAACTACTTTTTCTACTAATATTAAGTATAGTAAGGGCTGCAGCCATGCATAAATTCTATGTCTAGATTTCACTGAAAATACACGTTTTGAGGCTCCCTGATTCAAGAAAAGGAAGTTTAGATAAATACCAAACTTTAAAGTTGTCATTGTCTATGATGAAGCAGACTCAGCTGCGAGTTTTATTGTGAAAATACACCGAACACAAAAATATCTTGTCCCGACTTTCTCTCCCATTGATTCCCTATACACCGGGGAAAAAGTTAAATATTTATGTTTGAACTGCGGACTTCAGGAGTCGCAGCCTGAAATTAAATTTCCCTATTTTTTAAAACAAAGAAATCATAGTTATACGAAAAACTCTATTGGCAACAGGTGCAGCAAAGTTTGAGCTATTTTTCGACATAGTCAGCACAAGAACTGAGACACTTGTCATGTCGTGGGATCAACTTTTGTATTCTTGTGTCGTAGAAGTCTGCCGCAGGTGAATGGAACCAGCGTGTGACAGTCGTCTTCAGCTGTTCCTCGTTGTCAAAACGCTGACCGGAGGACAGGAATTTCTTAAGTTCCAAGAAAAAAGTGGAAATCGCTGGGAGCAAGATCAGGACTGTATGGTGGATGATCAAACAGCTCCCAGCCGAGCTCCTGCAGAACAGTTACTGTGCGCTGAGCCCTATATGGACGAGCATTGTCATGGAGCAGGACAACACCTGCAGCAAGCATTCCATGCCTCTTGCTTTGAATGTCACGTAGCAGTTTCACAGTTTCATCTCTGGGCAGGAAGTCAACGAACACAATGCCTTCTTGTCCCAGAAAATATTGCACATCACTTTCTGCACCGACACATTCAGTTTGAATTTTGTCTTGACCGGAGATCCACGTCACACCAGTGCATTGACTGCTGCTTGCTTTCCGGAGTAAAGTGCGAATTCCATGTGTCATCGCCCGTGACAATCCCGTCGAGGAACTCGTCGGCGTCGTCATGATACCGCTGCAGAAATGTCAGTGTTGCTCCTAAGCGTTTGTTTTGTGCTCGTGTGTTAGGTTTTTCGCACCCACGTGGCACACAATTTCCTGAACAACAGGTGCTTAGTGACGATTTCATGCAACAAGTATACCTGCGGAAAACGGCTGCTGAGCTCCGTAATCGTGAAGCAACGGTTCTCCACGATGCGCTGCAGCACCAACTTAACAAGGTCATCACTGATGAGGGACGATCACCCACTGCGCTCTTTATCATGGACACTGACGACCTTCGGAAAACTGTCTACACCAGCGGCGCAGCATCTGACTACTCATGATGTTCGTCCCGTTCGGCGCTATGTTTTGTGCAGTAAGGAACTTTATCACTGACCGAACGAATAAAAGCCACCATTTCGGCTGCCGCGCTACTGGCACCAGGCGGGACCTGTTCGGCAGGCATATGATTACGTCATAGCTCTGTTAAGCGTGTGCAATTTTTCCGGCTAAATACGTTTACTTTGAAGGAAACAAGTTAGTGAAACCTACTTCTGGGTGCGCTTCGTAAGTCTGTACTCCGCTCAACGATCAGCTGTCTGCTAGTAGACCAGACGGTGCAGTAAATGTTGCAAGTAGCCACAACAGAAGTGAAGGTCACATTTCTCAAACATCGGAACAATCAAGTCGGAAACAAGTGAAATGCGTAATACACATGAATTAAAAATACAGGGTCATTTATGAAGAACTGACACCTATCTTTCTTACTTATTCTGTACGAAATTCACTCAATGCCAAATTTTAGCACCAAATTAACCACAATGCGCTGGAGTTTCGATTGCCTGTCACTAGATGCGCAGATGTTCATGTTTTATTCGTAATTGTTAGTTTTATTGTGGGCAAATGTTTTTGAGATTTTGTTCTAGTCAACATGAAAATGGAGTACACATTAAATGAATACTGCAATACTGCATTTACAAATTCAATTACAGCTACTCAAAGGGCATACGAAGAGAATTTGGTGTTCGGAATCCTCCCCAAAGAAACATAATACTGGGACTGGTAAACAAATTGGAAACAACTTGATCTCTGGTGAGTGAAAAAGGCAAAACTCGTTCATCTAGGCTTCCCACGGTTGTTGACGTAAGAGCACGACTGGATCAGTAGCCCAAAAAATTATTAAGACGTTTGCGCAGGGGACAGGGTACAGCTACTCAATGTGTGAGAGCTTTGAAAAGTGCAGGCCTAAAGCCGTATAGGATTACGGTTGTCCATCAGTTACAGGAACCAGATAAGGATAGACGACTGAATTATTGTCGTTGGTTTCAGGCGTTCATTGCGCATAATCCTAACATATTGGCCATCACATGGTTCACAGATGAAGCATGGTTCCATTTATCCGGCTATGTAAACTTAAATAACTCACGCTATTGGGCCAGTGAAAATCCACATGTTATTCATGAAGCACCTATGCACCCGTTAAAATTGGAGTTTTGTGCGCAATATCTGCACAGAGAATAGTGGAACCAATTTTTTTTTTGTAAACAATGGGAACACTGCAGAGTACCGACGGATTTTCATGGAGTTTGCTGAGCAACTAGACGATGTAGAGCTGAGTCAAGGATATTTTCAGCAGGACGGCGCTACATGCCATACATCAAATGAATCCATGTATTAATTGCAAGTTTCTTTGACTACCGGATAATTTACCAGAACCTGTGGCCAGCGAGATCTCCGGGTTTGACATCGCCGGACTTCTTTTCATGGGGTTACTTAAAAGACAGTTTATGTCACACGTCCCCAGAAGCACAACATTACACAGGAGATTCAAGCTAGTGACAACAGAGTCCTCCAGCGAGTGGCCAGTAACATTGAACGACGTGTTGAGTTGTGTCTTATGCAGAGTGGAGGACATTTTCAACTTTTGCTATACAGGTAAATAATCTCCCAAAATTCCTTTGCATTTCAGGTATAATAAGTTGTCACTAGCATAACTCGTTTTGAAACAATTAAAGAAATAAATGCGTCAATTCTTCATAAATCACCCTGTATAATATTATGCATGTTTAAACAGTTTTCATGCGAGAACTTGGGCATAATTTGAACATAAGAGACTATGTTACAAATAGTTTTAATATTACTACAAATTTACAAAATTCTTATTTGAAAGTATAGTGAATATAAAAAACAAATCTAGACGCATCTTTAAAACACGTCCATACGAAGAAATACAGTATTACCAATTGACGTAAACTACATACACGGTCACACGTTCCAGCAGTTGGAGCATTCATAATGAACATAATTATTCCCTAATTAATATTTAGGGAGAATTAACACACACCAGGCTGCTTGCAAACATAGAGCTAATGGAAAGAAAACACTATTCCTTCATCACTGTAACAACACAACCGCAGAGGGGACGGGATAATAAACTTTGCCCCGCACCCAGGCTGCAAGTATCTGCGCACAAGACTTAAAACCATGATTTCATGTAGCGACGAGAAAATCGGCCAAAGTTACGTTTCATTTTTACTTTCTCTACTACGTACAGTAAGTAGGGAAAGTATTGTATTCCACCCAAAAATTCGATACCGAGATTTCACCGGAAATACATGTTTTGAGAAACCCTGATTCCAAAAAAAGCATTTTTGGAAACATGTCCGTGTGTGTGTCTGTGTGTCTGTCTGTGTGTGTATGTATGTGTGTGTGTGTCTGTGTGTGCGTCTGTCTGCGAACAGCATAACTCAGAAACGAACACTCAGATAAACACCAAACTTGGTATTTAGGTTCAGTATCTTCCAGAGATGCGACACGAAGGTTTTCAAGAAAATCCCCCCACCCCAGGTTACCCTTTACATGGAAGATTTTTCGAAAAGTTAAATATTCTCAAAAATGGCTCTAATGATTTTGATTAAAATATCACAGGTTTAAGATATTTTCATGGCAAATAAAATGTACATCTCGAATTTTCTGGAAATGTCTCCAAAAGTATTCTCCATTTGTGAACGACTTTTGCATAACTGGTAAACCATGAGATAGACAAAGCTTTACTACACAAAAAATGTAGATCGCGTTAAAATACACAATTTATGTCATATACATTTTTTTCTTGAGTGAGCCATTTTCGCGATATTGCTTGTTATTCCCTTAAATTTTTCAATACTTTTCTCAAATGGGAATTCGTTATTCATTTTTTTGTCTTGGATATGCAAAGAGTTATAATCTGTGGCAAAGGGAATGGTGCTGCACCTAGCAACCAGCTATGAAGAGATATGTCTATGCTTAAAGGCTACTGTATTTCTATATTGCCCTTGTAAATATATTTTCCCCCTACATCTACAAGGAACTTAGCAATAAGATAGAATCTGCAAATGCTTATGTCGATTAACATGAAGTAGATGGAGAATAAGCGTTTGTAAAAATAGTTTGTACAAGAGTAGAGAAAGTCATGTGAGTGTAACACATCAGATTTTTCCCACAGCTTGTACCCTCAAGAAAGAAACTGAAGAAAAAAATTGCACATTTTTGTAAGTTCTCTCGTTTAATACTGTTTAAACACCGACATATGTAAGGCATTAGATATTAGTAGTTAATTATGCTAATTTGTAATTATATTTTTGTCTTAACAGATTTGTGCCTATGAGAGAGAAAGTCGAGACAGGTGTATTACTTTCTCTACTACGTATAGTAAGTAGGGGAAGTATTGCATTCCACCCAAAAATTCGATAGCGAGACTTCACCGAAAATATATGTTTTGAGGCTTCCTGTATCCAAAAAAGTATTTTTGGAAACATGTCCGTGTGTGTGTCTGTGAACAGCATAACTCAGAAACGAACAGTCGGATAAACACCAAACTTCGTGTTTAGGTTCAGTATCTTCCAGAAATGCGACACGAAGGTTTTCAAGAAAATCCCCTCACCCCAGATTACCCTTTACATGGAAGATTTTTCGAAACTTTTAATTTTCTCAAAAACAGCTCTAACGATTTTAATTAAAGTATCATATGTTTAAGATATTTTCATTACAAATGAAATGTATATCTCGAATTTTCTGGGAATGTCTCCAAAAGTATTCTTCATTGTGAACGACTTTTGTATAACTGGTAAACCATAAGAGATAGACAAAATTTTACTAAACAAAAAATGTGGATCGCGTTAAAATACACAATTTATGATATACATTTTTTTAATGAACCATTTTCGAGATATTTCTTGTTATTTCCTTAAATTTTTCAATACTTATACTTTTTCTCAAATGGGAATTCGTTATTCATTTTTGTTGTCCTGGTAATGCTAAGAGAATGGAATACTCCACATAGCAACCAGCTCTTAAAACATTTGAACATCGCTTAAAGCCTACCAATTTCCCCTTGCACCTACAAGAAAATTAGCAATAAGATTGACATCTCGATTAACATGAAGCATATGGAGAATAAGTGTTTGTAAAAATAGCTTGTACTAGAGTAGAGAAATTCATGTGAGTGTAACACATCACATTTTTTTTTTATTTTAGATCTATTTTTATCACTAAGAAATCCCAGCTCTATTTGTAACATCAGTGTGACAATGGCCCCTTGTTATATTTAAGTTCCCCTTCTTACAAAGATGGGTTAGGAAGGTTTTCCAAAAGATCCCCACCCAACTGCCCTGTGACATTTTATATCTTAAATATTTGAATATTTGCATGGGAAGTTTAACATGTGTATTGAATTTTCCGGGAATAGCCTGCGACATCACTTCAGTATAGCTGATAAGCCGTAAATTATGGACAAAATCTTGCTCACAAAAATATAATCTTGTAAAACACACAATTTAGATCAAATAAAAATATTTGTGGCGTTAGCCATTTCCGAGGTATTCTTTTTGAATTTCAAATACTCAACTTTCTTCAGGTGGAGCCATTACACAGCGACCTGTTTTTTAAAAGTCTGACTGTCGTTTTAGCCTGCTAAACCCTTCTCATACCTACAACGAAATGTGTACTGACACGAGTGGCCGAGGTCGTTAAGGCGCGGGCTTGCGAATCCAATGACTCAAAAAATATAAGTATTTTCGTTGAAATCTCGATATAGAATTTTTGGGTGGAATTCAATACCTTCTCTACCTACAATGTGAGTTGAATGCATGGAATCGTGCCGATATAATGTGCGGTTGTTTAGGAAATACTAAACTACGTCCCTTACTTGTTTCTAGCACTCCACTTAATGTTGGTTTACTCCTCCCCTTTCCTTCTCTCCAGAGTCTGAAATTGACCTGTGTTAATATGTTAATGGGTGAATGCCAGGCATTTGAACATCAAACCAATACGAAACGGACTCGTCCAGGGGCTGGTGTGGATAGTCGCTGCTAAGCATAACTTCCAACCACTCCGGTGAAATGTTACCGTGCTCCTCCCCTTTCGCCGCTCACCTAGGCGTGACCTTTCTTCATAGCTTAATGCGTGTATGTTGCACTTGAATTGAAACCAATGAGAGATTGGCTCACATAAGGCATGTGTGGAACACAGATGATAAGGAGATTCTGCCAACATAAACAAATTATCGTGTTACATTCACATGACTTTCTCTACCTTCTCTTGCTTATTAATGGGTATACAAATTATTGTTACGAAGGCTTATATTCTCATATACTTTATTTTAATCGAAATAAACCGTTTCGGAAATAGCTACATTACACATTTCGTTATAGATACAAAGAGAACAGCGATAGTCAAATGTTTAACAACTGGACGCTATATGCTGGCCTTAAAATTACATACTGTTTCCATGACATCACGAGAAACAAGTGAAAAAGACTTTAAAGGAATGGCTAACTATTCAAAACAATTCCAATAATTAACAACGAATATCTCGCAAATGGCTGATGCCATACAAACAATTTATTTAAACTAAATTGTGTTTTAAAGAGATGTACTTCTTTTTGTGGTATGCTTTCGTATATCGCTCAACATTTAACAGTTACACAAGATTATAAAAAATCTGATGTGTTACACTCACATGACTTTCTCTACTCTTGTACAACCGATTTTTACAAACGCTTATTCTCCATATGCTTCATGTTAATCGAGATATCGAGATGTCAATCTTATTGGTAATTTTCTTGTAGATGCAAGGGGAATATGGTAGCTTTTAAGCGATAGTCAAATATTTTAACGCTGGTTGCTATGTGGCGCACTCCATTCTCTTTGTATGTCCAGGACATAAAAAAATGAATAACGAATTTGAGAAAAAGTATAAGTATTGGAAAATTTAAGGAAATAACAAGCAATATCTCGCAAACGGTTCACTCAACAAAAGAAAAGCATATGACATAAGTTGTGTATTTTAACGCGATCTACATTTTTTGTATAGTAAAATTTTGTCTATCTCTTATGGTTTACCAGTTATGCAAAAGTCGTTCACAATGAAGAATACTTTTGGAGACATTCCCAGAAAATTCGAGATATACATTTCATTTCTCATGACATTATCTTAAACATATGATATTTTCATCAAAATCGTTTGAGACATTTTTGAGAAAATTAAAATTTTCGAAAAATGTTCCATGTAAAGGGTAGTCTGGGGTGGGGGGATTTTCTTGAAAACCTTCGTGTCGCATCTCTGGAAGATACTGAACCTAAATACCAAGTTTGGTGTTTATCCGACTGTTCGTTTTGGAGTTATGCTGTTCACAGACACACAGACACACACACACACACACACACACACAGATACACACACACACACAGACATACACACGGACATGTTTCCAAAAATGCCTTTTTTTGGATTCAGGGGGTCTCAAAACATGTATTTCCGGTGAAATCTCGGTATCGCATTTTTGCGTGGAATGCAATACTTCCCCTACTTACTATACGTAGTAGAGAAAGTAAAAATTCCATCCCAATGAAAGCTTCACAGATTATTCCCAGAAAATTTAAGATATACGTTTTATTTATCATGTAAATATTTTAATGTGCAGTATTTTAATAAAAATCGTTTGTTTTTTTTAGAAAATAAAAACATTTTAAAATCTACCATACAAACAGTAGCTGGGGTGAGAGATTTTCTTGAAAATCCTCGTGTTGCATTTTCTTTGGAAGATATTGTCACTTAAAAACGAAGTTTAGACGTTTCTTTTTTGATTTTTGCTATTCACTACACGTACCTTTATCTAATAATCACTTTTTGGGATTCAGGGCACCTTAAACATGTACACTACGTGATCAAAAGTAACTGGACACCTGGCTGAAAATGACGTACAAGTTCGTGGCGCCCTCCATCGGTAATGCTTAAAGTCAATATGCTGTTGGCCCACCCTTAGCCTTGATGACAGCGCTCACTCTCGCAGGCATATCAATCAGGTGCTGCAAAGTTTCTTGGGGAATGACAGCCCATTCTTCACGGAGTGCAGAACTGAGGAGAGGTATCGATGTAGGTCGGTGAGGTCTGTCACGAAGTCGGCGTTCTATAGGATTCAAGTCAGGAGTCTGTGCAGGCCAGTTCATTACAGAGATGTTATTGTCGTGTAACTACTCCGCCACAGCCCGTGAAATATAAACAGGTGCTCGATCGTGTTGAAAGATGCAATCGCCATCCTCGAATTGCTCTTCAACAGTGCGAAGCAAGAAGATGCTTAAAATATCAATGTAGGTCTGCGCTGTGATCGTGCCACGCAAAACAACAAGGGGTGCAAGCCCCCTCCAGGAAAAACACGACAACACCATAACACCACCACCTCCGAATTTCACTGTTGGCACTACACGCGCTGGCAGATGACGTTCACCGGGCATTCGCCATACCCACACCCTGCCATCGGATTGCCACATTGTGTACCGCGATTCGTCACTCCACACAACGTTCTGCAACTGTTCAATCGTGTAATGTTGACGCTCCTTACACCATTTTCCTGCGTGATGTGTGGCTTATGAGCAGCCGCTTGACCATGGAATCCAAGGTTTCGCACCTCGCCTAACTGGCATAGTACTTGGAGTGGATCCTGATGCAGTTTGAAATTCCTGTGTGCTGGTCTGGATAGGTGTCTGCTATTACTCTTTACGACTCTCTTCAAATATCGGCGGTCTCTGTCAGTCAACAGACGAGGTCGACCTGTACGCTTTTGTGCTGTACATGTCCCTTCACGTTTCCACTTCACTATCACATCAGAAGCAGTGGACCTAGGGATGTTTAGGAGTATGGAAATCTCGCGTACAGACCTCTGACACAAGTGACACCCAATCACCTGACCATGTTCGAGTCCGTGATTTCCACGGAGCGTTCCATTCTGCTGTTTCACGATGTCTAATGACTACTGAGGTCGCGGATAATGAGTACCAGACAGTAGGTGGCAGCACAATGCACCTAATATGAAAAACGTATGTTTCGTGAGGGTGTCCGGATACTTTTGATCACATAGTATATTTCCGGTCAAATCCCAACATGGAATTTTTGAATGGAATACAATACTTTCCCTACTTACTGTACGTAGTATAAGTAAGATATTCTATAGGAAACACGTTCGCGCGCGCTCGACTATAAACGGTGAAGAAAGTAAAAACCACGATAAAGATTTTGGCACCGGCGAAGGTGGCAAAGGAAACCGATGAAAGGGATACCGTTGTTGAAGGGAATATCTATCACACCCACATGATGTACTTCCTTCAATTCAACACACCTGGCCTCATATATTCTTCCACGTGGCCTGTTTCTCTCCACCATTCCTTTGTTTGCGTGTCAAAGCTGACACTATAAAAGCAATAACGATAGGAAATCCTATTTTCTACAAATGTAACTTCTTTTGATGTACGTTCTAGAAAGAGCAATCTTGAATTTAAACTGAAAGAAACTCTAAAAAGTATAAATAGAATATTCTTCTATTTTTATTTCTGTACCACGTAAAGTAGGTAGGGGAAGTGTTGTACTCCACCCAAAAATTCGATGTCCATATTTCACCGGATATATACATATGAGGCGCCTTGAGGCACTTTTATAAAAACGTTCAGTGTGTGTGTGTGCCTGTGAAACCATAACTAAAAATCTGATGTGTTACACTCACATGACATTCTCTACTCTTGTACAAACTAGTTTTACAAACGCTTATTCACAATCTACTTCATGTTAATCGAGATAAACATTTGCAGACTCTATCTTATTGCTAATTTTCTTGTAGATGTAAGGAGAATATATATTTACAAGGGCAATATAGAAATGCAGTAGCCTTTAAGCATAGACATTACTCTTAATAGCTGGTTGCGATGTTCAGCACCATTCTCTTTGCCACAGATTTATACTCTTTGCATATCCAAGACAAAACATGAATAAGGAATTCACATTTGAGAAAATAATTATTGGAAAATTTAAGGGAATAACAAGCAATATCTCGAAAATGGTTCACCCAACACAAAAAAGGATATTACATAAATTGTGTATTTTAACGCGATCTACATTTTCTGTGTAGTAAAATTTTGTCTATCTCTTATGGTTTACCAGTTATGCAAAAGTCGTTCACAATGAAGAATACTTTTGGAGACATTCCCAGAAAATTCGATATATACACTTCATTTGTCATAAAAATATCTTAATCACATGACATTTTAATCAAAATCGTTACAGCCATTTTTGAGAAAATTAAAGTTTTCGAAACATTTTCCAGTTAAAGGGTAATCTGGGGTAGGGGGATTTTCTTGAAAACCTTCGTGTCGCATCGCTGCAAGATACTGAACCTAAATACGAAGTTTGGTGTTTATCCGACTGTTCGTTTCTGAGTTATGCTATTCACAGACAGACAGACACACAGACGAACATGTTTGCAAAAAGATTTTTTGGATTCAGGGTGTCTCAAAACATATTTCCGGTGAAATCTCCGTATCGAATTTTTGGGTGGAATACAATACTTCCCCTACTTACTATACTGCAAATGTCTCCAAAAGTATTTTTCGTTGCGAACGACTTTTGCATAACTGGTAAACCATAAGAGATAGACAAAATTTTACTACACAGAAAATGTAGATCGCGTTAAAATACACAATTTATGTAATATCCTTTTTTGTGTTGGGTGAACCATTTTCGAGATATTGCTTGTTATTCCCTTAAATTTTCCATTACTTATACTTTTTCTCAAATTCGTTATTCATTTTTTATGTCCTGGACACGAAAAGAGAATGGAATACACCACATAGCAACCAGCTCTTAAAACATTTAACTATCGCTTAAAGTCTACCTTATTCCCCTTGCATCTACAAGAAAATTAGCAATAAGATTAACATGAGACATATGGAGAATAAGCGTTTGTATAAATAGTTTGTACAAGAGTAGAGAAAGTCATGTGAGTGTAACACATCAATTTTTTACTAGTCTTAGCTATAGATTCGTCAAGTGTCATATGTCAGACATGAACCCACGACCAAAGCAAGGTCAGCCGAAGAAGTCGTCTGCTCAGAAACATTAATCTATCTTGGAGTATAATAAGTAAAATCCATTTATTACAGATACCAAATTTTGAACAGAGTTATAGTTAAATTGTCTTCAATTACTGTATGAAGACTCAATAAGACATAAATTTACCATCCAATCGTATCAAAGAAAACTCACGACGGAGCACTGGCGTTTGTTTACCATGCGTTTGATTTATACCCGGGTGACAGATCGCGTATATGCGTAGCTCGCTTGTGCTGCAGTGTCCTCGGTATGTTCCGCCAGCGCACTATCGGTGAATGGCAGTCTGCGTTCATTAGCTTGTGTCAGGTCTGCCTTCAGTTCCAGTTGTAAAGAATAGTTTTCATTGTGCATCTCAAAGGTGAAGGTTTATTCAAGACAACTGTGTTGTGTGTGAGTTACTCCAGAGTATTCTTGTTTCTGTTCTTGTCCTGTTATTACTCCACTGAAACGCCTACCGAGAAATTCTTGGTTGAAAAAAGGAATGTTTATGTACGATACATAAGTAAAAATCTGATGTGTTACTCTCGCATGACTCTCTCTGCAATCTAATTTGTACTCTGAACAAACTATTTTTACAAACTACTTCACTCTTGAAGTAGTTTATTTGTTTACGTAATTTATTATTTTATTTAGCTTCACGTTTGGGAAGCTAACTTGAAGGAGTATTGTTCTTGGAGTTATTTTGTTTAAGAAGTTTGCAACACGCTTTGGGCATCGGTTTTAAGTTGTTGATTACGTAATAGTTACTGTTGTTACGCAATATGCTGCTACGTATGAGAAGCTGATTTTAAAGATGTGTTTTTGTTGTTACACTCCAAGTTTTACACTATAATATTTAACTTTGGTGTTAAAACTGCGTCTATATATTATGTATGTTTGAATTTGCCTCGGCAGCCTCAGTAATGTTTGTAGAGTCATGTATTTCTAAGGTAAGGTGCGGTACGACAATAAATGTAGACATACACAGAATTTAACTTTTATAAATTTCACTTCTTTTATTAATCCTTGCACATTTTAATAAAGCAGTACACTTTTTAAGAGCTTTGAGATTCTTTAATACTTTCACTTAGCTAGCGCGTAGACATATTTTACGATTCACACGTAATATTTCTGTAGAGAACACATCTTCCATCTGGTCACTACCAAGGTTTGCCAGCAACTGAGCAACTTTCAACCGTTAAACCCGTAAGCTTCGGTATTTCAAGTCTCTGATTGGCTAATTCTAGTCCAATAGAATGTCTGCATTTTACTTAAAGTTTTTCTTTGCTGTTGATTGGCTAATTTTAAACTGTTACTGAATTTACATTATCGTTGCTCTAATCATGACTAGTAACATTCAAACTCTCTAACTCATTATTGCTAAAAAATTACCTCATTATTTTCTCATTGTTAGCAACTTAAAACTTATTATTCTCACAGCTCTTGCATTCTTAGAGTATGTTATGAATTCACATAACATTATTAAAACGTGTTTACAATAAAAATAAGCATTTGCAATGACTGTTACATACAATTCAAATAATTATTACATACATATTGTTTCAAGGCGGGATGTTATGGAATTTACTTATTATAAAATACAACTGAAATTATTGAGGTATTAAAATACTGCCTCACTCTCCATCTACTTCGTATTAATCCAGATAAACATTTACAGACTCTATCTTATTTCTAATTTTCTTGTAGGTGCAAGGGGAATATGGTAGGCTTTAAGCATAGTCAAATGTTTTAAGAACTGGTTGCTATGTGGAGCATTCCATTCTCTTTGTATATCCAGGACATAAAAAACGAATAACTAATTCCCTTAAAAAAATTATAGGTGTTGAAAAATTCAAGCAAATAGCAAGGAATATCTCGGAAATGGTTCAGTTCACAAAACGAATGTATACAACATAAATTGTGTGTTTTAACGAGATCTACATTTTTTGTGTATAAGAACTTTGTCTATGTCTTACGGTTTATGATTTAGAATGAAAAGGACTTTTGGGGACATTCCCAGAAAATTCATCATATTCTTTTCATTTGACATGAAAAGATCTTAATCTAATGATATTTTAGTTAAAATCTTTAGCTATTTTTGAGAAAATAGAAATTTTCAAAAGTGTTCCATGTAAAGGTAGTCTGGTGTGGGGAATTTTCTTGAAAATTTTCGTGTCGCATTTTTGATAGACAGTGAAACTAAATGCCAAGTTTGGTATTTATCCGACTTTTCGTTTTTGAGTTATTATGCTGTTCACAGACACACAGACGCAGCTGTTTCTAAAAATGTTTTTTTTGTATTTAGGACTCCTGAAAGGATCTATTTTCGGTGATACTTCGGTATCGAATTTTTGGGTGGAATACAATAGTTCCCCTACTTACTATACGTGGTAGATAAAATAAAAATCGAATCATGTAGACACGTGTGTAGTCAATTTCAGGAGATTTTCCTGGCATTCCAGTTCCAGGTAGAGAAACTGTTAGACATGTAGTTAATAAGTTTAGGGCAACGGGATCGTTAAACCTAAGAAGCGAAAAGGACATGTTCTAACGGAGTTTAGCGAAATCGGTGCATCATTCGAACGCTCTCCACAGAAGTCTTTAAGACGTTTTGAACAGCAAGTGGGTGTTTCAAAAACCTCTGTCCATGGAGCTGCTAAAGTTTTAAAATTGAAACTCTACTTCATGAATTACAACCTCGTGTGAACGAAAAAGAGTCATTTTTCGTAACAGATTTTCCATTGGCAGAGCCGCCAGTTGAGATGATTCAGAGCCCCAGCTACCAATTTTGAAAACTTCATATACAATCTGGATGCTGCTCTAAAATATCTATTCAAGCCTAAGATTGAATTTATACTTTTTGGTGACTTAAATGTAGACTTCATTAAAGGAACAAATTTGTTCATTATTAAGAACATACAACCTTATGCATACAGTCAACTTTCCAACTAGAATTCAAAAAAATTCCAAAACAGCTATTGATAATATTTTCATAGATATGTCCAAAAATGAGTACCATGAAATCCAACCCTTAAGTAATGGACTTTCAGACCATGATGGACAGTTCCTTAAAATCAATTATAACATTCCCCATTCCAAAATAACGAATCATGTATCCAACTACCGAGTCATTAACATTAGAGCATAAAACTCTTTAATTACCAGCTTTCAGAACAAACCTGGGAAGAAATATACAAAAATAACAATATGAATGACAAGTTTAACTCCTTTTTAAATACTTTCATAAGGATTCATAACTCAAGTTTTCCATCTCATGTAAAGAAAATTATTAACACACTTAGAAATGGCTGGTTAACACAAGGTATTAAGATATCCTGCAAACACAAAAGAGAACTCTACTTGGCTACTAGAGAAAGCAACTGTGAGAAACATAGACAACACTATAGAAAATGTTGTAAAATTTTAAAAAAAGGTTATAAATGTAGCTAAAAAACTCTGCTATGAAAAGCAGATAGAGTCCTCAAATAACCACCCTAAGACAATATGAAAAATTATAAAAGAGACTGGTAAACATCACACAAAAAGTGAAATAAAAGAAATTAGAGTAAATCATATCACCACAAAAGTACCACAAGAAATAGTAACATTATTTAATGAGTACTATATTCAGTTAGCAGAAAATTTACTGCTACAGTCCAAACAACAAGTGGAGGACCCTATTTCATAGTTGAAAAAAAGCAAGCTTAGAACAGCCTATTTGTACAGAAATAGTTCCCACGAGCACGATAGAAGTAAATAAAACGATAAAAATCCCTCAAAAGCAAGAATTCATCTGGTTATGACGAAATAACTACTAAGATATTAAAACTATACAGCGATAAAATTAGCAAACCTTTAAGTCATATATGTAACTTCTCCTTTGTAACAGGAATTTTTCCTGACAGGCTAAAATATTCTATAGTTAAACCACTATACAAGAAAGGGAAAAAAGTCACAGCTGTCAAACTATAGACCAGTATCATTACTAACTGCTTTATCCAAAGTATTTGAAAAACTTATGTTATAACGAATATGTCACCACCTAATTAAAAATAATATTTTAGCAAAGGAGCAGTTTGAATTTAAGAAAAACATGTCAACCAATGATGCCACTTTCAACTTAATGAATGAAATTTTGAAATCACTTGATAATAAATGTAATACACTAGGAATATTCTGTGACCTATCAAAAGCATTTGACTGTGTAAATCATAATATACTCTTATCAAAATTATCATATTATGGCATTAAGAATATAACATATCAATGGATTGCATGTTACCTATCAAACAGGCATCAAAAGGTCATAATAAATACGGCAGATAATACCAAAAATATTCCAAATGGTCAGAAATAAAGCATGGTGTTCCACAAGGTTCGATATTGGGTCCATTGTTTCTAATATATATATATATATATATATATATATATATAAATCTTCTCAGAGTAATAAATGAACATGCTCACCCAGTTCTCTTTGCTGATGATACAAGTATTATAATTAAAGAACACAACATGAGTCGCCTCTCAGAGTTATCCAACGGTATTTTCAGTGTGCTAAATAATTGGTTCGATAGTAACAAAATTCATATAAACTTTGAAAAAACTAAGTATATCAATTTTCGTACAAAAAATAAAAGTATTGTAGACATAGGAATTGAACATGAAGGCAATGAAATTACTGAAACTTGTAGCATAAAATTTCTTGGTCTTATTATAGATCATAATATGAATTGGAAAGACCATATTGACTACATACTACCAAAACTAAGCTCTGCATGTTTTGCAATTAGATCATTAATTCATTATACAAATAAAAGCATGCTAGAACAGTATATTATGCTTATTTTCATTCAATTATGACTTATGGAATAACATTTTGGGGAAATTCAGTAGACGCAAAAAAAGGTAATAAGAATAATGGCAGGTGTAAAGAAATCAACTCGTTGTAAACCACTATTCAAAACATTTGAAATTCTACCATTAGCCTGTGAGTATATTTTAGCTGTACTTTTAACCGTGGTTAACCACCCAGAAGTGACACAGCAAACAAACCAGAAATGGGCAGGACTTACACAGGCCAAGCAATAACCTACAAGTATTCCAAAAAGGGCTAACTACAATGGTATAGTATTATTTAATTCACTTCCATCATATATTAAGGAACTGAAAACTAATAAAAATAAATTCAAGTTAGCATTAAAAAGATATCTCATCACTCACACCTTCTATACAGAGGAGGATTTCTTTCATTCAAAAAAATAACTGACTATAAAATGTTACCAAATTTTATAACTACATTAAGTATAAATAATATTGTTTTACATTTTTTTAGCTCTAACGTACTCTACATAAGAACTACAATTTATTTACACACAAGTACACAATGTAATTATGACGCAATCTACATCCTAGAGTAGACTAGCTTTCTTTAAGCTGGTCTAGCTCACTATAGGGTCTATAGATTGAGATCTTATGTTATGTTATCAAATCTCAGCCAGGCTTCTTTGTGTTGACACGTCAAATGAGGGCCTTAAAGATGATTCTAGATCTCAAGCCTGCATCTCTCGACTTGTTTCTTACAGTATGATCAGAAATCACCACTCCAGTTGTTCGTGCCCCATTTTGTAGATCTCTGGCTGTAGTTTTGCGTCTGCGCTAAGCTGATAGGACAACACATCTATCTGTTATTCTCTTCTTACGCCCTTGTCAGAGGTGCTCTTGTCTCTATACATATCGCCTGCAAGCCCTATGGATTTCACAAGTACTGCTATGAAACCCAGAGACCATGGCCATCTTGAATGCATGCAATTGCTTGTGCAACTGTTGTTTCATTCGGTTACTTCATGGAGAACGCAAAATAACAATTTGCTACCACATATTGCTACTAAAATATGTTTTAAAAACAATTAGTAAACCAAAGAACACTCACTTTGATTTTCACAGATTTTTCAACTTCATTCATTTATTAAGGGTAAAGCTAACAAATTTGCAGAATTTTATTCTGGTTTTAAACAATACTTCAAAACATAACATCTCACTGTCAAACTTACATTGTATCAAGATTTTATTTTGCGATTTCATTTAAACATGGGTTTCTCTAATTCTTGAGCACTTTATTTAATACTTTATCATAATGGATGCCTGTGGTTAAACGATGCTAAACTAACAAAAGAAAAACAAAACAAACATTGCATAAATAGCTAGTCTAAAGTCTTTGTACACGATCTTTTTTACTATCTCTACTACGTATAGTAAGTAGGGGAAGTATTGTGTTCCACCCAAAAATTCAATTTCACAGGAAATACATGTTTTAAGACCCCCTGAATCCAAAAAAAGAATTTCTGGAAACATGTCCCTGTCTGTGTCTGTGAACAGCATAACTCAGAAACATTCAGTCAGATAAACACCAAACTTGGTATTTAGGTTCAGTATCTTCCAGAGATGCGACACGAAGGTTTTCAAGAAAATTCCCCCACCCCAGATAACCCTTTACACGGAACATTTTTCGAAAATTTTAATTTTCTCAGAAATGGCTCTAACGATTTTGATTAAAATTTCATATGTTTAAGATATTTTCATGACAAATGAAATGTATATCTTCGAATTTTCTGGGAATATCTCCAAAAGTATTCTTCATTGTAAACGACTTTTGCCTAACTGGTAAACCATACGCAATAGACAAAATTTTACTACCCAAAAAATGTAGATTGCGTCAAAATACACAATTTATGTCATATCCAGTTTTTTGTTGAGTGAACTATTTTCGAGATATTCTTGTTATTTCCTTAAATTTTCCAACACATACTTTTTCTCAAATTCGTTATTCATTTTTTTTGTCCTGCAATGCAAACGAATGGAATGCACCACATAGCAACCAGTTCTTAAAACGTTTGACTATCGCTTAAAGCCTACCATGTTCCCCTTGCATCTACAAGAAAATTAACAATAAGATGAACATCTCGATTAACATGAAGCATATGGAGAATGAACGTTTGTAAAAATAGTTTGTACAAAAGTAGAGAAAGTCATGTGAGTGTAACACATCAGATTTTTTTTAGTAAGGAAGAGGATTAAAGTATTGAAAACTATGTTTTCTGTCCAAAATTTTCATACAGGGTGACGCAAAAGCCACTACACACTTATTTAACTTCTGTTAATTTTGAATAATTTGAACATGATACAGTACATATGACTTCTTTTTAGGTTTAAACTGTCTCCCTTCTTCATCATTATACCGTTGGAGTCTACCTGGAAAACACTGCTACAAGCGAACACAACTGAATGTTGTTCTCCGGGTTGTAGAAGGTGTCCTCAATGTAACAAGTCGGCTCCTCAAGAGTTTGTGGTTTCCTTCCATAGACTTCGTCTTTAACCACACCCCAAAGGAAGAAATCCATTGGGGCAATATTGGGGCATCGTGGTAAGAATTCGATTGTAGCGCGACGTCCAAGCACCCTACCTTTGAAAAGGTTATCAAGGTACATCCTACAAGCTAAGTCACAATGCTCAGGAGCTCCATCATGCTGGGAGTAGAGTATGTAGTGACTTTTGCTCCACCCTATATATATATATATATATATATATATTGCACAGTAAATGTGAAACTCTGATAAACAATATTTTATCCTTAACCCTAATGAGAAGCAACAATTAAAATATACAGGGTGGGCAAAAATAAATATGCGGCTTTGAAATATAAAAAGAAACCCTCTTATAATATGGTACAGATTCATGAAACGAACAGATTAGAATATTGCCTTGTGAATGCTCAAAATATTGGTCTTCAGCATTTACACCTGTAGTCGGAATGTAACACTCAAGCACATTTTATTTATTTGTATCGATATATTGACATGTCGCCGTGATGAACTGAACCATATCAACATTACGTGCTTTCTTGACAAAACCCTATGATTAAGGGCATCCCTGAGAAAGAAATCCATAGAGGTAAGATCCGGAGAACTGATTCCCTTCGTCCTATTTACTTATTTGGAAATTATTCGACAAAAAAGTGTCGCACAGCCCCATCTTGCTGAAACCAGAACTCATGTTTCTGTCGCCAACCCATAATATTATCTGTACAATTGTATACCCTGTTCTGTATACCTACTTTGGCACACAGAGAAGGCAACTTTGAATTTTAATACGATTTTATCAGACACCTCACAAAACAGGAAAAGACACAAAGAAAGGGAGAGGAAGCAAAATGGAAAGATGATTCACCAGATTAGAGAAAAAATACTATGGGTTCTGTTGGTGTATAGTGCTTCTGTCACTGCTTTTGTAGAAGACATCACTGTGTGTCAGTAACTATACCAATATTACAACAAGAGAAAATCTATATACAGGACTTTCATTTCAAAACTTCCCAGTCTAACTAACAATTCATTTAAATCTAATTTAATTTAAACAAAAAACGTCAGCCTAGATATTGAGGGGGAAGCTTAAAACTGTATTAATTGCATTTTACGTTTCACCCCCCTCATCCCCAGCCCTCTACTTTGAAATTTCAAATAGCACTCTTATACTTTTATACTTAAATATGAAAAAGTATTTTATTGTTTATTCATCTCATTCATTTATTTTATGTCTTCTACCTGGCAATCTGACAATAAACACAATTTTTGGGCCAAATCAAATGTAAAACATGTGCTTCATTATTGGCTAAGCGGTAATAGAGTCCATTTTGGAACTCCTCGCAAACTTTCTGGTGTGCTTCATTACTAATCCGATTACATTCTTGGGTTATTCTATTTTCAGTTCTTGAATATTTTCTAGCGGAGGAATATAAACTGATTTCAAATGATTCCATAACAAGAAGTCAAGCAGCGTCAGGTATGGAAATCTCGCAGGCCATTCTACAGCATCTCTCCTATCAATCCATTTTCCTGGAAATCTTCTATCTAGCCATTGTCGCACGGGTGCTGCATAGTGCAGGGGAGTTCTGTTGAAAACGCAAATTTTGTTCGTCTAACATCACGTTTCCTTCACCTGCTTGGTTTTCTAGCGACAATGTGATAGGTGGATGAATTACATTATCTGGTATGTACACATACAATTCTCCAGTCAGGTTTTCTTCAATGAAAATCGGTCGATAATTCCAGCCCACACATTGATCTTCTGCGGAAACTGAGTATTATCTCCACGAAACACATAAGAATTTTCATTGTTCCAGTACCTACAGTTGTGTTTGTTTGCAAACACATTTAAGAAAAAGGCCGCTTCATCACTAAAACAATTATTTTGTGTCAAATGTGGATCATCTTCAATTCTCTGAGACATCTGTTCACAAAATTCTACTCTTTTAAAATCGCCTTCGCTGAGCTGTTGATGAATTTGTATTTTGTATGGATAAAATCTGTTCATTTTTAGCACTTTATGTATGTAACCAACCGAAATGTTTGTTACAGCAGATACTTTTGGAATGGACGCGGTGTATTCAATACTGAAATGATCTAATATTTCAATCTACGAAATTACATAGTTTTCTAGGTTGTTTATTTACTTTATTGCACACACAACCAGTTTCTTCAAATTTACATATTTGGTTAGCACAAGGTCAGGAGAGTAAGGTGAATGACCAAACACATCCCATCGAAACTTCTCAAATATTAGGTTGTCTCATAAGTAATCTCGGGTTTTATGTTTGGTTTAAAAATAGAATTGATTTTCTTTGGTTCGCCAATGCTATTTACATAGCTAGTATTGGGTATATTGCGAGAATGTGTCAGTCGTCAGTTGTTAATACACAAATTGAAGTTACAAAGTTTGAGACTAGAGTCCTTCTAAAGCACTACTGGAAACAAGATTATAAAGCTGCTGGCGCGGCTCCAAAAATATGTGGAGTGGAAGGAGAAGGTGTCGTTAGTGGCACAACGACGGTTCCAATGCTTCAACACTGGAGAAGAAAACACTAAAGGTTTACCACGTTCTGGAAGACCTAAATTATGGGATATTGAGAACATACGCAGAGTTTTGGAAGGAAATCCACAAAAAAGTACTCGTAGGCTGTCAGAAGAACTTGATCCATCAAAAGATACCATACATCGCCAGATTAAGAAACTTGGAAAATCAAACAGAAGCTGTAGATCTGTACCTCATGAATTGACACCTCAGCAGGTTCAATGTAGAGTGGATATCTGTCTCAGCTTATCGGTAATCACATAGGTGATAGATTCATCAGAAGAATTGTTAAATGTGATGAAAAATGAGTATTACCGCAACGCTGACGCCTCGAAACAGTGGCTCAGTCCCCGCCAACCTACCAAAGTCATTGTTAAAAAAAAATCAGTTCGGCCTCAAAGTAAAGTTGTGTGTCTGTTGGAATTTTAAAGGAGTGATTCCAAACGGGCTTGCAGTCAAAGCGGATGTTTATTCTAAACAACTCGAAGGAGTTGTTAAAATTTTGAGACTGAGTATCCAGCATTAGTGGACTGAAATAGGGTTCTCTTGCAGCAGGACAATACAACTCTTCATACTGCACGAACAACCATGACAAAATTCAGGAATTGGAAGGAGTTGAACTGCACCACACCCAGCATACAACCCTGATTTTACGCTTTCAGCTTATCGTCTGTTTCAATCCATGTCCCATTTATTTGTGTGAAAAAAAAACCATTAAAGCTGCGGAAAGGGTCTCACCGAATTCTTCTCATCAAAACCCAGAGACTGGTACCGTTGCGGGATAATAAACCTCGCTGAAAGATGGCTAAAAACCATAGCATTTGATGGTCTCTACTTTGAAGTGTGTTTAATTTCTTGTCAGAAAACGCTCCAAATAAAGTTTTTATTAAAAACTGACATTACTTATGAGACACCATCTAATTGACATTCATATATATACGACGGCAGTCCCAGAAGTACCCGACCTGACGTATATATAGCGGTTGTTGTTTCAAACAAATGACTGTGGTAGAAAGTGCCACCCTTATAAAGCTTAAGTTTGTAGTTTAACAATGCTACGTTGTTTAAATTGTTTTGCAGCCATTAATACTGAATTCTCTCAGCAAAAGTGTTAACTGGATAAAATGGCCATCGTTATGTGATACAATACTTTCATTTGAAAGGTCTTAGTCCAACTAATATTAAAGCTGAGCTAGATTCTACTCAGGGGGAGTCTGCTCCTTCGTTTACAACAGTAAAATATTGGGGGTGGCAGAGTTTAAGCGAGGCCGTACGAGCTGCCAAAACGAACATCGCAGTGGTCGACCAAATGAGGTGACCACGTCAGAAATTGTGAAGAAAATCCACAAAATGGTATTGGATGACCGTCGACTGAAAGTGTTGAAGCTAGCAGATATCATAGGCATTTCAAAAATTGCTGAACATTGCACATTAACTGAAAATTTAGACATGAGAAACCTGTGCGCAAGATGGGTGCCACGTTTACTCACAATAGAACAAAAGCAGCGTCGTGAGGATGTTTCAGTGGAGTGTTGGTGATGTTTCGCTGCAATAAAGCCGAGTTTTTGCGTCGATTCATAACCATGAGTCCGTCACTTTACACCTGAGACGAAGGAACAGTCAAAACAGTGGATTCAAAGAGGAGAATCGGCTCCATCTGCAGGCAAGGTCAGTTTTTGGAATGCGCGTGAGATAATTTTAATTTATTATCTTCAAAAAGGAAAGCAATCAATGACGAGTATTATGCAAACTTGTTGCAGCGTTTGAATGATGAAATAAAGCAAAAAGTGGCCGCATTTTGCTAAAAAGAGAGTTCTATTTCATCAAGACAATGCACCAGTTTACACATCCATTATCACCATGGCTAAAATCAATGAGTTAAAGTTCGAATTGCTTCCTCATGCACCCTATTCACCAGACTTAGCCCCGTCTGATTATTTTCTGTTTCCAAAGTTGAAGAAATGGCTTGGTGGTAAAAGATTTGCCAACAATGAAGAGGTGGAGTTTGCAGTTGATGGCTGTTTTGCAGAATTCGATCGTTCTCACTATAAACAGGTTATCGAAGCTATTGAACATTGCTGGGAAAGGTGTATCGAGCTGAAAGGAGATTATGTATAGAAATATTTCTTTGTTAGGTCGGGTACTTCTGGGACAGCCCTCGTGTGTGTATATATGTTAATATAATTCTCGTATATAACATTAACATGATATTAAACGCTGTAAATTACTGTACTGTAATAGTATGAAGAACAACTTATAGTTACGTTTTAATATGATTTTGGCGAAACCAAACTAAAAAAAAAAACAAATTACTTGGTTTTGTTATATGCTGATATGCTTCCTCTAAAAATAAAACCGCCCAAAGCATACATCGCTTACAACCAAAACTGCAAAAGAATTCAAATTATAGGTGTTACATACGTAAGACCTAATAGTTAATAATCTACTAGCATAATAATAATAATAATAATATTAATAATAATAATAATAAAATTAAATTGTGGCATAATTAGCCTAATTAATATAACCAATATAACATAATTAATATTATACTTAGCACGCCATTGGTGACTAAATGGTCGGCGTGCAAAGTTTGAATACCTGCGGATATAAAAACAAGGCACCAAAGAAACAGATATAATACAACTAACCTTCCCAATACCTGTAACAGGTGCGAATTTGCGGTCGAGTTTTCGGTTTCGAATGGAACCTAACAATTCGAATATCACCAGATTCTAGTGACTTATCCCATGATGGTGTAAAAATGTCAAAGTTTGCACTTTAGTAACCTCTCGTATATTGTAACCTCTATATCATCAAATGTTTAATCCCACGGCAGTATAGTATGTTTCAGCTCCCTGGTATAAATTAAGCCAACTTTCCTATCTGATTAGTAGGTTTTATATCAGAATAATAGTAATTACTGTTCCATTCTGACTTCAGCTGTTTTATCACCAGACATTTGGCTCAGGCCTCGTGGAGTACATTCACTGTGGAAGTGCATGCAGATGTAGAGAGCAGATAAAGGTTTCCTCGGCGGAGCGGCGGTCAGTGCCGTTGGGGCACCACGATTTACGAGTCCCGGAAACCCCGCAGTAGCCCCGCCTCGCCCCTACATGAAGCCTAACATATAAAAACCACTTGCGGTCAATAAGGGCTAAGGACGATCAATAAGTAATAGCATTTTATTGCTGCCTGGCTTTCCCCACACATCGAGCTCACCTCTAGGGCAAGAAGTTGCTCCAATTTCCATTTAAATTATGTCGATATTCCCTGAGAAACACCGCCTTCTCTGTACGTGTGCCATGTACCTTACATGCTATAACCTTAATATATGTCTCAGTGCTGTATTCTTGTGTTTGTTTGTAGTATCACAAGATTAAATATTAAAAATCTGATGCACACTATTTCTTCTACTCTTGTACAAACGCTTATTCTCCATATGCTTCATGTTAATCGAGATGTTAATCTTATTGCTAATTTTCTTGTAGAAACAATGGGAATTGGTAGGCTTTAAGCGATAGTCAAATGTTTTAAGAGCTGGTTACTATGTGGAGTATTCCATTCTCTTTGCATTACCAGGACAAAAAAAAGTGAATAACGAATTTGAGAAACAGTATAAGTATTGGAAAATTTAAGGAAATAACAAGCAATATCTCGAAAATGGTTCACTCAACAAAAAACTTGTATATGACATAAATTGTGTATTGTAACGCGATCTACATTTTTACTTTCTCTACTACGTATAGTAAGTAGGGGAAGTACTGTATTCCACCCAAAAATTCGATACCGAGATTTCACCGGAAATACATGATTTGAGATCCCCTGAATCCAAAAAAAAGCATTTTTGGAAACATGTCCGTGTGTGTGTCTGTGTGTCTGTCTGTGTGTGTGTGTCTGTGAACAGCATAACTCAGAAACGAACAGTCGGATAAACACCAAACTTGGTATTTAGGTTCAGTATCTTCCAAGAATGCGACACGAAGGTTTTCAAGAAAATCCCCCACCCCAGAGTACCCTTTACATGGAAGATTTTTCGAAAATTTTAATTTTCTCAAAAATGGCTCTAAGAAATTTGATTAAAATATCATATGTTTAAGATATTTTCATGACCAATAAAATGTATCTATATCTTGAATTTCCTGGGAATATCTCCAAAAGTATTCTTCATTGTGAACGACTTTTGCATAACTGGTAAACCATAAGAGATAGACAAAATTTTACTACACAAAAAATGTAGATCGCGTTAAAATACAAAATTTCTGTCATATACGTTTTTTGTTGAGTGAACCATTTTCGAGATATTACTTGTTATTCCCTTAAATTTTTCAATAATTTTCTAAAATGGGAATTCGTTATTCATTTTTTTGTCTTGGATATGCAAAGAGTATTAATCTGTGGGAAAGGGAATGGTGCTGCACCTAGCAACCAGCTATTAAGAGATATGTATGTGCATAAAGCCTACTGTTTTTCTATATTGCCCTTGTAAATATATTTTCCCCTTACATCTACAAGAAAATTAGCAATAAGATAGAGTCTGCAAATGTTTATCTCGATTAACATGAAGTAGATGGAGAATAAGCGTTTGTATAAATAGTTTGTACAAGAGTAGAGAAAGTCATGTGAGTGTAACACATCAGATTTTTTGTGCAGTAAAAGTTTGTCTATCTCTTATGGTTTACCAGTTAGGCAAAAGTCCTTCACAATGAAGAATACTTTTGGAGACATTCTCAGAAAATTCAAGATATACATTTCATTTGTCATGAAAATATCTTAAATATATGATATTTTAATCAAAATCGTTAGAGCCATTTTTGAGAAAATTAAAATTTTCGAAAAATGATCCATGTAAAGGGTAATCTGGGGTGGGGGGATTTTCTTGAAAACCTTTCGTGTCGCTTCTGGAAGATACTGAACCTAAATACCAAGTTTGGTGTTTATCCGACTGTTCGTTTCTGAGTTATACTGTTCACAGACACACACTCGGACTGTTTCCAAAAATGCTTTTTTTTTGGATTCAGGAGATCTCAAAACATATATTTCCTGTGAAATCTCGGTATCAAAATTTTGGGTGGAAAGCAATACTTCCCCTGCTTATTATACGTAGTAGAGAAAGTAAAAATCTGACACACTGCATTCACATTATTTCCTCTACTCACTCTTTTAAAAAATCTCTTTTGTCTACTTTCTATTAATCGAGATTTTAAAAGAGGAACCGCTATGCAATGGATTTGAAGTTCCATGCTCCTTAGATACCGCAAGAAAAACATGGTACATTCACATGACTTTCTCTATCCTCTATCTTTATTAGTCTGTACACAAGCTATTCTTACTAAAGCCTATTTTTCTACCTACTACATTTTAATCCAAATAAACCTTTACAGAAATAGCTACATTACAAATTTCGTTATAGATACAAAGAGAACAGCGATAGTCAAATGTTTAACAACTGGACGCTATATGCTGGCCTTAAAATTCCATACTGTTTCCATGACATCGCGAGAAACAGCTGAAAATCGATGGGACTTTGAAGGAATGACAAGTATTAAACAATTCAAAGCTTTAATAACGGATATCTCAGAAACAGCTTAAGGGGACAAGGTACTCTGAAATGGTCAAAAATCACATTTTTACTTTCTCTACTACGTATAGTAAGTAGGGGAAGTATTGCATTCCACCCAAAAATTCGATACCGAGATTTCACCGGAAATACATGTTTTGAGACCTCCTGAATCCAAAAAAAGCATTTTTGGAAACATTTCCGTCTGTGTGTCTGTGTGTGTGTGTGTGTGTCTGTGAACAGCATAACTCAAAAACGAACAGTCGGATAAACACCAACCTTGGTATTTAGGTTCAGTATCTTCCAGAGATGCGACACGAAGGTTTTCAAGAAAATCCCCCCACCCCAGACTACCCTTTACATGGAACATTTTTCGAAAATTTTAATTTTCTCAAAAATGGCTCTAACGATTTTGATTAAAATATCATATGTTTAAGATAATGTCATGAGAAATGAAATGTATATCTCGAATTTTCTGGGAATGTCTACAAAAGGTATTCTTCACTGTGAACGACTTTTGCATAACTGGTAAACCATAAGAGATAGACAAAATGTTACTACACAAAAAATGTAGATCGCGTTAAAATACACAACTTATGTCATATACATTTCTTTTGTAGAGTGAACCGTTTTCGAGATATTGCTTGTTATTTCCTTAAATTTTCCAATACTTAAACTTTTTCTCAAATTCGTTATTCATTTTTTTTATGTCCTGGACATGCAAAGAGAATGGAATGCGCCACATAGCAACCAGCGTTAAAATATTTGACTATCGCTTAAAACCTACCATATTCCCTTTGCATCTACATGAATATTACCAATAAGATTGACATCTCGATATCTCGATTAACATGAAGCATATGGAGAATAAGCGTTTGTAAAATCAGATTGTACAAGAGTAGAGAAAGTCATGTGAGTGTAACACATCAGATTTTTTGTTTTAGGCACTAATAAAATCTCTATGATTTCCAGTTTCAGAAAATATATACTTTTTTAGGGGTTAAGAAGTTTTTAAGACATTTAAATGCTAGTCTGCATTCCTTTAAAACTATGATGAAAGAACCATTTTGTATCTTTCAACAACGAACGACTATATCATGCCCAGCGAGCAGTTCAGCAATGAACAAAAGAGGCCAGGACCAAGAGAAGGCAAGCAGGAAAGCTGCAGTATTCCAGGAATAAAGGTGCAGATGATTATGATCCCGGAATGTATCGAAGTGTGCAAAAATTTTAACGTTCATATTTTAAATTCAGTTTTCTCAAAACAACATTTTTGCATATTTATATACCTTTTTCTGAGAACGTATGAGAGGTAGAGAGCTGAAATTTTCAGCACATGCATACAACACGTAGTTAAACTTTTTGAATCACAATCATAATTTTATAATATATATTAGTGATATTAAGAAAGCAAAAACTCAGCAAATTTTCAACATTTTTACTTTTAATTTTTTTTTCAATTTCTAGCGAACTGATATACATAACTAAATAATTGAGATTCAGAAGTTAGCTAATTATACTAAGGACAAGCAGGCAAAAGTGTGATTCTGTATTTAAAGTAGTATCAGAGAAAAAGGTACACGAATTCACATCATTTAATAGTAAATTGTTATTATTTTTCTGCTGAATGAAATAACTTAAGGACTCATTTACATAAGCTATCAATAGAAACTACCACTTGAAATAATTTCCATAATCTTTAGAATAATTAACAAAAATATCAGGAAACATAATTGAAAACTTTAAGAGCAGTGGTAATTTAACACACTTGAGATGTAATTTCCATATGTTCAGACTACCTTGTCCCTTTAAGCCACAAAAAGATTGTTTGAAGTAAATAGTGCGTTTTAAAGAGATCTACAATTTTTTTATGGTACCTTTTCGTCCGACACTTAACGTTTACCAGTTATAAAAGTTTATACAAAGTTCCTTCCCAATGAGGAAGACTTCAAAGGCTATTCCCAGAACATTCAAGATATGCATTTTGTCATGTAAATGTCTACCTATTACCTATTTAAAACAAAGTTTTTAGAGACATTTTTGAGAAAATCAAAGATAATGAATACATTTTTAAATAAATGTGGTTGGGGGATTTTTTGAAAATCTTAGTGTCCCATCTTTGAAAAGTAATGGGATAAACACAAAAGAATTTCATTTAAGAGTTAATGGTATTTACATACACACTCGCGCGCGCGGGGCTTACAAGAATATCTTTTACTTTCTCTACCACGCACTAGTAGGTAGAGAAGGTTCCATCCAAAAATTTGATACCAAGATTTCACTGCAAATAAATGTTTTGAGGTCCCCTGTATACAAACAAAAAATTAGAAAAAGGTCTGTGTTTGTGTTTGTGTGTGGGTGTCTCAAAACGAAAAGTCGGATCAACGCCAAATTTGGTATTTTACGTTCAGTACCTTCCAAGGATGCGACACATAGACTTTCAAGGAAACCCCACCCCAAAATCCTTTTACATAGAACTTTTTCGTGACTTTTAATTCTTTAAAAAATGGCTCCAACGATTTCGATTAAAATACCATATATTCAAGATATTTACATGACAAATAAAATCTATAACTTGAAATTTTTGGGAATGGTCTTTGAAGTCCTCTTCATTCGGAAGGAATTAAACCTTAAACAATAGACGGAAACGTTCTGCTCATTCAATACTTATCCGTTCTTTAAAGTCCTGTCGACATTCACTTGTTTCTCGCGATGTCATGGAAACAGTATGGAATTTTAAGGCCAGCATATAGCGTTCAGTTGTTAAACATTTGACTATCGCTGTTCTCTTTGTATCTATAACAATATGTGTAATGTAGCTATTTCTGTAAAGGTTTATTTGGAATAAAATGAAGTAGATAGAAAAATAAGTCTTTAGTAAGAATACTTTGTACGAGTATACCCACTAGTAAACCATAGAGAGTAGAGAGGTATGTATCACATAGGACCTTTTATAGATTCAGGGAGTTCCAAAATATGTTTGGTGATAAAATCTGAGTATCGAATTTCTGAATGGAATAAAATACTTCATTTACTTGCTAAATAAGCGGTAGAGAAAGCAAAAACAAACTCGAATAACACCTTAAAGGAATAAGAACGTCAAAGTCGAGGACGGTGCGAGTTTCCAAGGTGAGGGATGCACGACCTAAATGTGAGATTAAAATTTATTTAACCCTTACGGTATTCATTACAATGCAAATGCTGTTAAAGCCTCGCTAACAACGCTTGAGAATTATTTATTTACATATAGATAGATCGATACTTCACCTAAATTAGATACCTCGGCAGCTTGTGGTATAGGTATTGATTATTGAACGGAGGGAGCCACTCACGCACCGCTTCCTATAGAGATCTATTGTGGCTCCACCACTCAGAGGAAGGGATGAGGTGAAGGAATCGTAAGAGGCTACACCCGTGGGCATACTGGTCACAGGGACGCGCGGAAGTTTCTAACACGAACCACCCATCAATCAAACAGTCCTCAGCTGCCCTCAGGGAATGCTCCTTCCATTCAGCATGCATCCGCACCATCTGTTCGGCACCGCCATACACCACGAAGTCTAGAAGCATGCCTGAAAGATGAGAAGAAAACGGAATGAAGGGAAATTATGGAAAGGAAATCGTGGTAGAGAAGAAACCCACCCAGAATTCGCCTACCGACCCCGAAGAAAGCAACCAAAACCCATAATCTGTGTGGACGGTCGCCGGGGATCAAACCTGGGAGCTCTCGAATACGAGTCACACACATTATCACCGCCCAACCTCGATTGCGCTTAAGGATTACACTATTGGAACTTAAAAAAAATTTGATGTGCTACACTCACATGACTTTCTCTACTCTTGTACAAACTATTCTTACAAACTCTTATTCTCCATCTATTTCATATTAATCGAGATAAACATTTGCAGAAACGATCTTTTGACATGCAAAGAGAATTACATTTTACACATAGCGACCAGTTCTAAAAATATTTGACTATCGCTTAAGGCGTACTATGTTCCCCTTGTTTTGTATTTACAAGGGCAATATAGAAATACACTAGCCTTTAAGCATCGACATATCTCTTAATAGCTGGTTGCTAGGTGCAGCACCATTCCCTTTGCCACAGATTAATACTCTTTACATATACAAGACAAAAATATCTGATGTGTTACACTCACATGCGTTTGTCTACTCTTGTACAAACTATTTTTACAAACGTTTATTCTCCATATGCTTCATGTTAATCGAGATATCGAGATGTCAATCTTATTGCTAATTTTCTTGTAGATGCAAGGGGAATATGGTAGTCTTTAAGCGATAGTCAAATGTTTTAAGAGCTGGTTGCTATGTGGAGTATCCCATTCTCTTTGTATGTCCAGAACATAAAAAAATGAATAACGAATTCCCATTTGAGAAAAAGTATTGGAAAATTTAAGGGAATAATAAGCAATATCTCGATAATGGATCACTCAATTAAAAAAATGTATATGACATAAATTGTGTATTTTAACGCGATATACATTTTTTGTGTAGTAAAATATTGTCTATCTCTTATGGTTTACCAGTTATGCAAACGTCGTTCACAATAAAGAATACTTTTGGAGACATTCCCAGGAAATTCAAAATATACATTTTATTTGTCATAAAAATATCTTAAACATATGATGTTTTAATCAAAATCGTTAGAGCCATTTTTGAGAAAATTAAAATTTTCGAAAAATCTTCCATGTAAAGGGTAATCTGGGGTGAGGGGATTTTCCTGAAAACCTTCGTGTCGCATCCCTGAAAGATACAGAACCCAAATACCAAGTTTGGTGTTTATCCGACTGTGCGTTTCTGAGTTATGCTGTTCACAGACACACACACAGACAGACACACATACACACACGGACACGTTTCCAAAAATGCTTTTTTTGAATTCAGGGGGTCTCAAAACATGTATTTCCGGTGAAATCTCGATATCGAAATTTTGGGTGGAATACAATACTTCCCCTACTTACTATACGTAGTAGAGAAAGTAAAAATGAATAACGAATAATGAATAAAAGGGAATAACAAGCAATATCTCGAAAATGCTTCACTCAACAAAAAAAATGTATATGACATAAATTGTGTATTTTAACGCGAGAAACATTTTTTGTGTAGTAAAATTTTTATGGTTTACCAGTTATGCAAAACTCATTCACAATGAAGAATACTTTTGGAGACATTCCCAGAAAATTCCAGATATTCATTTTATTTGTCATGAAAATATCTTAAACATATGATATATTAATCAAAATCGTTAGAGCCATTTTTGAGAACATTAAAATTTTCGAAAAATGTTCTATGTAAAGGGTAATCTGGGGTGGGGGGATTTTCTTCAAAACCTTTGTGTCGCATCTCTGAATAATACCGAACCCAAATACCAAGTTTGGTGTTTATCCGAATGTTCGTTTCTGAGTTATGCTGTTCACAGACACACACACAGACACACACACGGACATATTTCCAAAAATGATTTTTTTGGATTCAGGGGCCTCAAAACATATATTTCCGGTGAAATCTCGGTATAAAATTTTTAGGTGGAATACAATACTTCCCCTATTTACTATACGTAGTAGAGAAAGTAAAAATGTAGCAATTCAAAGTAATGTATTAAAAATAGTAAGATTTTTGTACACCAGTATGGAAACAAGTACATATATGTAGATGAGATGTTATTCTGTTAAGACACTCGGGTGCAGATGTCTCGCTAGTAGCGGAAAGTGATTGTTGCATGTCTAACAAAGATAACCCTTGGTTGCAAGGCGCCGTTTTATATCACGTGATCTCGGGTAGGGTGTAATGTTTGTTAGTGAGCACGAACTGGGCACTTGCACTTATCCATCTTAAGGTCAGTGATCTACATGTGTGCCACAACCAGCTTTAACGGAGTGTAGAGTAGTTGAACCAAACAGACAAACGTATTCCAAACACGTCCCTTTTCTACCCCCAGTCTTTTCTTGATATATAAATCTTGTAGCCTTTAAGCTTCACTTATGGATTATATTCAACAGATGAACAAATCACTTTCCTAAGAACGCAAACTTAAAGGTATTTACATTCACAATGAAATGCAGTCTTCTAACAGAGCGAGTTACAACTCATTTTGTAGATGATAATGAACATGAACAATTCAACCGGACTGCATGCGCTAACAAGTGTTTGGTCTTCTACTGCATTAAAACATTTTTACTTTCTCTCCACGGACATTGCAGGTATTGCATTCAACACAAAAATTGGTTACTGAGATTTCACCGGGAATGCATGTTTTGAGGCTCCTGCATCCAAAATACTATTTTTAGTTAAAGGTCCTATGTGTCGTGTGCCTGTGAACAGCATAATTCAATGCCAAACTTGATATTTAGGTTGAGTACCTTCCAAAATCGACACAACCATGTCAAAGTACCCTTTACATGGAACATTTTTGAAATTTTTTATTTTCTCAAAAGCGTCTGTAACGATTTTCATTAAAATAGCTTATTTTTAAGATATTAACATTGCAAATAAAATGTACATCTTCAATTTTCTGGGAATAGCCCGTGAAGTCCACTACATTCACAAGGAATTTTGTAAAATCTTGGTATAACTGTCAAACGTTAAACCATAGACGAAAACGCATTATGCAAAACAATTTAGATCTCCTTAAAAAAAAACATAGTTTATTTCCAATACCTTTTTACTTTCTCTACTACGTATAGTAAGTAGGGGAAGTATTGTATTCCACCCAAAATTCGATACCCAGATTTCAACGAAAATATATGTTTTGAGACCCCCTAAATCCAAAAAAAGCATTTTTGGAAACACGTCCGTGTGTGTGTCTGTGAACAACATAACTCAGAAACGAACAGTCGGATAAACACCAAACTTGGTATTTAGGTTCAGTATCTTCCAGAGATGCGACACGAAGGTTTTAAACAAAATACCCCCACCCCAGATTACCCTTTACATGGAACATTTTTCGAAAATGTTTATTTTCTCAAAAATGGCTGTAACGATTTTTATTAAAATATCATATGTTTAAGATATTTTCATGACAAACAAAATGCATATCTTGAATTTTCTGGGAATGTCTCCAAAAGTATTCTTCATTGTGAACGATTTTTGCATAACTGGTAAACCATAAGAGATAGACAAACTTTTACTACACAAAGAATGTAGATCGCGTTAAAATACACAATTTATGTCACATACATTTTTTGTTGAGTGAATCATTTTCGAGATATTATTTGTTATTCCCTTAAATTTTCCAATAGTTATACTTTTTCTCAAATTCGTTATTAATTTTTTTGTCCTGGTAATGCAAAGAGAATGGAATACTCCAAATAGCAACCAGCTCTTAAAATATTTGACTATCGCTTAAAGTCTACCAATTCCCCTTGCATCTACAAGAAAATTAGTAATAAGATTAACATCTCGATTAACATGAAGCATATGGAGAATAAGTGTTTGTAAAAATAGTTTGTACAAGAGTAGAGAAAGTCATGTGAGTGTAACACATCAGAATTTTTTGTGGCACCAGCTATTTCCGAAATATCCGTTATTAATTGTTCGATTTTTTTAGTTCCATTTTTACCACGCCTTTAACTACATTGGTCTTATCGGCGGCCTTTCCTTTGGAACTTATTGGCAATGGTGTAACTCTTGTCGTTGGGTTTCTTGCATTAGCTCACATTCATACTTCCAGACTCTGGGGAGGATAGGGATTAATCTTGGCTACAGAAAAATTCTCACTCTCCCAGCCGGGAATCGAACCCGGAACCCCTCGCGCAACAGGCAGGTGCTCCATCGAGTGATCTATGGGGCCAGCCGGGTTTGAAGATTTCGATACTTCGTTATTCTTTAAAGTCCTTTCAACATTCAGTTGTTTCTCGCGATGTCATGGAAACAGTATGGAATTTTAAGGCCAGCATATAGCGTCCAGTTGTTAAACATTTGACTATCGCTGTTCTCTTTGTATCTTCAGATGGACCATTTGAATTGACTCTTTACATCTCCAGAACTAAGCGTTACAGACAGAACTGTCCTTAATAAAAGTTGTTTGATGGGGGGAAACTCAATGTCATTAGCTATTCTTTAAATGGGAATCCACAATTACGGTAAATTTAAATTCACCCTAAAATGGCCATAACAACATCCTTCAGATATTAAAGACATTTATTTCTGCAACGCTTAGTTTTGGAGATATTGTACAGTCTCAACTTAAATGGTCCACCGTATATAACGAAATATGTAATGCAGCTATTTCCAGAAAGGTTTTTCATGATTAAAATGAAAATACTTTCGAAAGAATAATTTGTATACCCACTGATAAGCGATTCGGGGTGGAGAAAGAAGTGTGAATTAATCACATCAATTTTTAGAAAAAAGTCCCTATGTGTCTATGTGCAGCATAACTCAAAAACGAAAAGTCAGATAAATACCAAACTTGGTATTTACATTCAGTATCTTCCAAAGATGCAACACAAAAATCATCGGAAAATTCCAATATTCCGAACTACCTTTTACATGGAACATATTTCAAAATTCTTTATCTTATAAAAATGTATAACGATTTTTATTAAAATACCATATATTAAAGATATTTACATTATAAATATAATGTTTATATTCAATTTTCTGGGAAGAATCTATAAAATCATCATTCGAAAGAAATTTTGTATAATCCTGTATAACTGGTAAACGTTAAGTGATAGACGGAAACGTAAAGAAATGGTTTGAACTGAACTTTCAGTTGTTTCTTGCGATGTCATGGAAACAGTATGGAATTTTAAGGCCAGCATATAGCGTCCAGTTGTTAAACATTTGACTATCGCTGTTCTCTTTGTATCTATAACGAAATGTGCAACGTAGCTGTTTCTGTAAAGGTTTTATTTGGATTAAAATGAAGCAGATAGAAAAATAACTTTAGTAAGAATGATTTGTATGCTCACTAATAAACAATAGAAGGTAGAGAAAACTATGTGAATCTATCACATCAGAGGTTTTCTTTTCCTTTTACTTTCTCTACAACTCAACAACAGAGAATAGAACATTGCATTCCACCCAAAAATTGATACCAAGATTTCACCAAAAATACACTTTTAAGACTCTCTGAATCTGAAAAAGAATTTTTAGAAAAAAATATGTTTGTCTTGCATGTCTCAAAAAGAAGTGGCAGTTAAAATTGGTAATTAAAGTCAGCTAAAGTCAGAGATTGTTTTTTATTTGTTTTTTGTTTTTTTTACTCAAAAATGGCTCTAACCATATGTTCAATATATTTTAATGGCAAATAGAATCTACAGGATGTATCATAATTAGGGTCCAATGTTTTAGGTTTTAACCTATATGTTTCCTCGTTATTTAATTAACAAATTTCAAGATATATACTCGTTTCACTCATACTTACTGGATCAGAAATAGCGACTTTCATTACAGCTAAAAAACCTAAATGAGGTGTTGACATCTAAAATAATCTGAATAGCTGTTTTTCCTTTTTCGAAATGAAGAATGTTATTTTCGGATTGAAACTTATTGTATAATTATTTCCAGCACTTATAGTCAGTAAATAGTTCAAGTTACTACAGTTAAACGCAGCACATGTGACACCTGGATGCAGCTGATAGAAGGTCAGGAGGAGCTTGCTTGGCTGTCTGCTGCCGAGTACTTAATAAACGGTAAAAATGTCGTCAATGATTTTTATTTTCTTTCTTTTGAACTGTGTTTTTACTGTTTTTCATTATCGCTTATTACCGCAATTACACAAACACCCATGCCCATGGCGGGACTGGAAACCGCAACCCTCAGCTTGGCGGAGCGCCGAAGCTACATGCTCCAGCGACCACGGCTACGAGGGCCGGCATGAATTGGATGAAACAGAAGCTTCCTGCATTATCAAGGCTAAGAAATCACTCGAGTGCCCCACTCTTGCCACTTCCCTTACATACATTAAGACACATTTTTGTTTTATACCAGAAGCTACTCTCCGGTTGGAAAGTACAACTTTGATACTGAAAGATGCTCTAGATATCTTTGGCAATGTTTCCAGTCAAGAAATACCTGGACTAGTGGGAGTTGCATGTTCCTAGAAGTTGCAGAAGATTCTTCAACGAAATCCTACTTTTGAAGATATGAGTATCATAAATTCAGTATTGCAGGGAGCAAAGTATACAGGAAAACTACCCCTAGAACCTGCTGTACTAGCATCTATGTTCTACGTTCCAGTGACGTCATGTCCGTTGAAAGAACCTTTTCTTCATACAAAAACCTGTTACTGATAACAGAAATCGTTTAAGCCAGAAAATTTGAGAATGTATGTATCTACTGGAATGCCAAAAAATAAATCTCACAACTAAGTACCAGAAAAGCAAAACTATTTATACCTGTAGTGATCCATGAAGTAAAACATTAAAAAAATTAATCAATAAAAACTTAGAAAAACCTATTTTAAGCATGTAAGAAACCTAAAATGAAGGTTTACTCCACCAAAAAATCCGGGCCCTAAACATAATTAACAGTGGAACCCGAAATGGTTGAAAGTGCACGTTGGTAGAAGCAGCAGCTATCCAGTAAATGTGGGTCCGCAAACAAGCCATGTGTGAGATGATTGCAAATGTGTGACTGCAAGTCGCCACAGACTTTATTAAGCAACATCGTCCGGATTAGTAAAAATGAATTTGAAAAGTAGACTTTTCGTTACATGTTATTAATACTGTACACTCTTCCCTGTTAAAGGAGGTGTTCAAAGTGTCGTCCTTGCCAATACTGCACTCGTCTCTGCAGCAAGTTTCGAATTCTTTCAAAAACCCCCGCATCAGTTCGGAATTCTTGACAAGCACGTGCTTCAGCACTTCAGCGGTATCGACGGGAGTGTTGTACACTACACTTTTGAGGCGATTCCATGCGAAAAACTCAAATGATTGAGTTTGATGATCGTGGAGGCCAAAGAACAGGCCCTCCTCGACCTATCCATCTTGGCCCATATCTCCTCTTTAGTTTTCTTCTTACAGTAGCAGCAAAATGTGCCGGTGCTCCATCATACATGTACCACATACGCCGACGTAGTCCAGGGAGAACATGTCAGTGGTGGCTCATAATCACATATTTGCAATAATAAACCTTGCATACGGCTTGTCTATGTTTATTTCAACGTTTTTGTTCTATTTTTGTATACCGTCAGCACTTTTAGTCTGCACTATTAATTGTGATACATCTGTTTTTACTTTCTCTACTACGTATAGTATGTAGGGGAAGTATTGTATTCCACCCAAAATTCGATACCGAGATTTCAACGAAAATATATGTTTTGAGACCCCCTGAATCCAAAAAAAAAAAACAATTTTTGGAAACATGTCCATGTGTGTGTTGGTGTGTGTGTCTGTGAACAGCATAACTCAGAAACCAACAGTCGGATAAACACCAAACTTGGTATTTATGTTCAGTATCTTCCAGAGATGCAACACGACGGTTTTCAAGGAAATCCTCCCACCCCAGATTGCCCTTACATGGAAGATTTTTCGAAAATTTTAATTTTCTCAAAAATGGCTCTAACGATTTTGATTAAAGTATCATATGTTTAAGATATTTTCATGACAAGTAAAATGTATATCTTGACTTTTCTGGGAATGTCTCCAAAAGAATTCTTCATTGTGAACGACTTTTGCATAACTGGTAAACCATAAGAGAGAGACAAAATTTTACTACACAAAAAATGTAGATCACGTTAAAATACACAATTTATGTCATATACATTTTTTTATTGAGTGAAGCATTTTCGAGATATTGCTTGATATTCCCTTAAATTTTTCAATACTTTTTCTCAAATGGGAATTCGTTATTCATTTTTTTGGCTTGGATATGCAAAGAGTATTAATATTTGGCAAAGAGAATGGTGCTGCACCTAGCAACCAGCTATTAAGAGATATGTATGTGCTTAAAGGCTACTGTATTTCTATATTGCCATTGCAAATACAAAACAAGGGGAACATAGTACGCCTTAAGCGATAGTCAAATATTTTTAGAACTGGTCGCTAAGTGTAAAATGTAGTTCTCTTTGTATGTCAAAAGATCGCTTCTGCAAATGATTATCTCGATTAATATGAAATAGATGGAGAATAAGAGTGTGTAAAAATAGTTTTACAAGAGTAGGGAAAGTCATGTGAGTGTAACACATCATATTTTATTTTTTAATTTTCTGGGAATGCACTGTGAAATCCTGTTCATTCTGAATAAATGTTGTATAACTGGTGAATTGTGAGAGAAAGACAAAGTTTTACTACACAAAAAAGTTTAGAGCTAGTTAAAGCGCTCAACGTATGTATAATACCTCCCTTGTTTTCCTGATTGTCGGAGGGGACTCGGCACTGCTCCAGTTAGGATATGTACCTCTGTCCCAGAAGGGGGCGACCCCGGGAGGGTGGAGCAGATGAGAGGATACATCAGGCGACCGGAACCATGAGTGATGTCACGGCGTTGACAGGTTTGAGACGCCCTGACAGTTGGACAGACATTGTGGCGACCCCCGCCTCACACACAGGGTCCAACGCCCCCCAGAAGGCGCGGTTTTGTTATACTCCTGCAACTAGCCTAAGGCCGAGGAAAGGAGAAAATAACACAGAGAGCATCCTTTTCCCTACAACGCCGAACCGAAACAGGACCACCGACACTTCGAATCCTGAAACTGACCTAACGGGGTGAAGGATGAATGGAACGAAATGAAGGCAGAGAAAGTTCGGGAATGAAAGAAACCACTCAAGCATTCGCCAGAAAACCCAGGAAAATCCCCCAAAACCCATAGGTCAGAGTGGGTGTTCACCTGGAATCGATCACGGGACTTCCCGAAGACGATTCACACGCCTTACCACAGCCCCACCTCGCTCGGTAAATAAATCTCTTTGTGGCATTAACCATTTCCAAAATATTGTTTGATATTGGTTTGAGTTTTCAAATAATTTTACTCTCCCTACTGCTTTAGCTATAGTAATTAGAAGAAGTGTTGCCTCTCACGTAAAAATTCGATAACGGGATTTCAGCGGAAATATATTTTAGGTCTCCCTAAATCCCCATAAAAAAGCATTTTCAGACAAAGGTGCGCCCACGCGCATGTGTGTGTCTGAGAACAGTATAACTCAGAAACGTAAGGTCTGTTAAATACCAAAATTGGTATTAATTTAAGCACTTCCAAGGATAAAACAGGAAGATTTTCAAGAAAATCCCCAATCTCAAACTATATTTTACATAGAAATTGTTGGTTATTTTTTATTTTATCTAAAATTCCTCTAATATTTTTTGATTAAAACACCGTATGTTCAAGATATTTTCATGTCAAAGTAGATATCTTGAGATTTCTAGTAATAGCCTGAGAAGTTCCCCTTCATTCTGAATGACTTTTGTATAGTTGGTAAACCTTAAGAGATAGACAGAATGTTACTGCACAAAATGTAGACCCTTTGCAGGTAATATTTTCATTCGTTTGAATTTTCAACACTTTTTTCAAGGTGAAAGTCACTGACTATTCATTTTTTCTCGTGGTCATTCAAAGAACACGAAATTTCAAAGCCATTACATAGCGACCCGCTTTTTAAAAATCTGACTATCGCTTTAGCATACCGTATCCTTCTTATATCTATAACGAAATGTGTAATAAAACTTTAAGACGACTATTTAAAAGTACTTAGGCGGAAGAATAAGCTTTTGGAAGAATAGGCTGTAGACGAGTGAATAGAGAAAACCATGTGAATGCAACAATCAGAGTTTTTGTAGCTAATGCTGCATTAGATACGAGGCCACATTTGCAAATGTTCTTAGATATTGTGCGAGAGGTAACAGGATCTATACCCAGCGCCTCCACCAGATGTGAATTAAAGGATAGGGGGACGTACCAGAGGATGGTCTCAAGAGGGCTAAGGTTGCGGTACCAAAGGGGTGAAATGGTGCCATTATAAGACATGTAAATTTTGTTCCCAACATTTCTAGCCTTTAATTTACCTAATACAACCTAAACTACATTTCAAGGAGTGAGAATTAAACAACTGGTGGATTTACCAGCATGGCAGAGGAAGTCCGGCTGTACATCGACGTGGGGCTTAGCGTCGAGATTGCAGATTAACACCAAATGAATTTAAGAAATGACCAACAAAGGTTCTTGCTAAGCACGTTGTTGGTGGAAAGACCACCGTCAAATATCCCTAAGTTTAAATACCCTACAAAATGCTGATTAGTGCCTGTCTAATCACTGACATAAGTGTATGTTAGTAAATATTATGTTACTCTCCCACGTTAAGACATGAAGTGATCTTTTACCCTAAACCGCGTGTCATATAATCTCTGCTTGCTTCAGCACTAAAGCTAATTTCCTGGAGTTACTACATAAAGTTTGTCAGTTTAGTCGGCTTCCTCTAGCGTCTGCTTGAGTAATTTGATTCCTCTTACGTTCCTTGAGAAAGTTTGCACAGGAATCAGGAATTTCAGAAATCTTAGCTTGAACTGCTGCTAAACATTTAAAATGAAAACCTATAAGATAAATGTATTTCAAGAATTGCAACTACGCGATAGTATGACGAATCAATTTCTGCAATTTTATTGCATAATGTGAATGATCGCTCTATTGACCCCTGTTCATTTATTTATTCTCTTTTACGGACGAAGCATGGATTTATTTACATGGAAATGAAGAATTGATTATTGTTAATGCAAATTTTCTGAAAAGGTTTGAGAGATGTGTGGCGACACAAGGGCACATCATTTCCAAGATCTTCTATGACGAAAGTATGTGATTATTGTACATGAGAAATCTGTATGCTGGAATTTAGGGGGCTATGAATACCCGACTGTGTCGGCAAACAGCGTATTTCCTGGTGCCAAAAATTTTCGTTAGGTCGGCCACGCGTCCAACGAAGGCTCTGTATTACGAGTTACTATTCAATAAATTGTGTATAGTGTACTTCTTTGGCGCATATTCGGAGCATAGCCACTATAGTTTGATCTTCTTCTTCTTTATCTCTTATGTAGGACTTACACCCCCCAGGACATATAGGCGGGTGCCTGGGGTCAGAGGCCCATCGAGGAGCAGACGCTCATGGATCAGACAGAATATCCAGGATGGGTATGGAATGAAGGAAGTAGATGAAACGAAATGATGGTGAAATGGATGAAAGGAAAGGTGATGATGGAGCAGTTGGTGGAATGAATGGCGGGGGAAACCGGAGAACCCGGAGAAAACCCGCCCAGACGCCGCTTTATCCACCACAAATCCCACATGCGGGTCCCTGGGATTGAACCCGGGCCGCCTCGGTGGGAGGCGAGCAGTCTAACCACTCGGGCACGGCGCCACCCTATAGTTTGATCAATGATTTAAATCTATTCTAATAGGTGATGCAGTATTTTTATCACTTAAATGATATCAGTCTAATTATATAATATATAAATATAATAACAGCCCGCCTTAAAGCAATATGTGTATAAATTAATATATAAAATGCATGTAACAGTCATTGTATATGTTTATATTATTATGTACATGTTCAATAATGTTATGTGAATGTATTACGTAGTTTAATAATGTAGGAGCTGTGAGAATAATAAGTTAAAAGTTGCTAACAATGAGGTAACCTTGAGGCAATAATGACTTAGAAAGTTCAATAATGCTACTGGTAATTCTTGGAGCAGCAGTAATGTAATTTTTGAGACAGTTTATAAATAGCCAATCAACAACCAGAAAAAAAACTTAAGTTAAATAAAAGTATTCTATTGGGGTATGAATAGCCAATCAGAAACTAAAATGGAGCAAATTGTACAAATTCAGAATTCAGTTGCTAGTAGACAACGTTCCTAACCGGACGCGAGACGCGTCCTCGAGAAGTTTAATACGTATTCAGTGTAAGACGAAAATAGTTTACGTGTTAAAAAGTGCAAGTAATTAATAAAAGAATCTCACAGCTCTCTATATCAGTGAAGTGTTATTTAAATCGTATCAAGTATTAATAAATGGAGTGAAGTAAAAGTTATAATCTGTGTAAGCCTACATTCTTCAGCCGCACCACATCTTGATAAGAAATTCATGTCTCTACAAATAAATACTGATGCAGCCGAGGCAAACATAAATATATATTTAAGGAAAACATTAAAATACAAACTGGATTCTTAAACATTGGGGCAAAGGCCACCGGAAAGTAAATTTGAGGCGAAGGCTACCAGGTACCATACGTGCGGTTGCAACTACTTCAAGTTCGGCTCCCCAACAGTCGAACTATAATACAACTCATTCAAAGGTATTCGTTTCTCAAATTGGCGCACAAAGCGTGGCACAAGCAACGTAAAGACAACTCCCATTTCTAACAGGCCAGTCCATAGCGCTCCTTTCGACAAAATGTAAATCCTTTCTTTGGACAGAGCAGTATTCCCGAAAGGGGATTCCCTCAAGCACACGGCTACAAATTGGGGACTATTTTTGACTAAACGAGGATATCATGGATAATGCATACAACGACCCCTGCTTCACAGTTTTCAGCAAAAGGGGAAAAATTATTTCTCCCTCTGGACTTCCCTCTTACTCTTTTGTATGGAGGGTGAGCAGTTCACTGTGGATATGAGACAAAACAGTGGCATGCAGTGGAAGATAATCTCCACTTACTATCCCATACATACATCGCGTGTTTGATATTGACCAATAACGCTTATCAATCCTTGGATATCGACCAATCATGGTCGTTTAATCTTGTAACTTGATTGAAAGTATGCGATTTTATCAGATAAGGCATCAGCTGTTACTGAGCCGCAATAGTATCAGCATGCAGTGACTAAATAGGCCACGTCATCCATCTCGACAGCAGAAACAAACATGACCCGGATTGACCCTCGAGCGTCTATCAGTGGGTATACAAATTATTCTTACGAAAGTTTGTTTTACCATCTACTTCATTATAATCGAGATACACCCTTGCAAAAATAGCTACATTACACATTTCGTTATAGATACAAAGGGACCAGCGATAGTCAAATGTTTAACAACTGGACGCTATATGCTGGCCTTAAAATTCATACTGTTTCCATGACATCGCGAGAAACAACTGAAAATCGATAGTCCTTTAAAAGAATGGCTAAGTATTGAGCAATTCAAACCATTAATAACGAATATCTCGGAAATGGTTGATGCCATAAAAAAGACATTTGAAATAAACTGTTTTTAAAGGGGCCAATATTTTCTGTGTAGTAACTTTTCGTCTATCACTTAACGTTTAGCAGTTAGATAAGATAATACAAATTTCCTTCTAAATAAAGAACACTTCAGAAGCTATTCCCAAAAAATTCAATATACACATTTTATTTGTCATGTGTGCTTAATGTATGGAAGTTTAATCAAAGTCGTTAGTAATTTTTACAAACTAAAGCATTTCAAACAATTTTATATATAAAGGGTAGTTTGGGGTAGGGGAATTTTCTTGAAAATCTTCGTGTATCAAATCTTTGGAAGGTATTGAACTTAAATGCCAAGTTTGGTGTTGATCTGTCTTTTCGTTTCTGAGTGCTGTGCACACAAACACAGCCAAACACACACATGAAGCTTTTTCTTAAAAGGCTTTTTTTGTATTCAGGGGCCTCAAAACATGTATTTATGGTAACTTTTCGGCATCGAATCTTTTTTGGTGGAATGCAATACTATATCTACCTACTAGGTATGTGGTAGGAAAAGTAAAAATTACTTTTATCTTATTCAGAGGGCCTCAAAACGTGTATTTTCGGTGAAATCTCGTTAGAGAATTTTCGGTGGAATGTAATACCTTCTCTACCTATTATGTACAGGGTAGAGAAAGTAAAAATTACTTTTATCTTATTCAGAGGGCCTCAAAACGTGTATTTTCGGTGAAATCTCGTTAAAGAATTTTTGGTGGAATGTAATACCTTCTCTACCTATTATGTACAGGGTGGAGAAAGTAAATTTTTTTATTCAGAGGGCCTCAAAACATGTATTTTCCGTGAAATCTCGTTAGAGAATTTTTGATGGAATGTAATACCTTCTCTACCTATTATGTACAGGGTAGTGAAAGTAAAAAGGCTTTTTTTTATTCAGAGGGTCTCAAAACATGTATTTTCGGTGAAATCTCGTTAGAGAATTTTTGGTGGAATGTAATACCTTCTCTACCTATTATGTACCGGGTGGACAAAGTAAAAAGGTTTTTTTTTATTCAGAGGGTCTCAAAACATGTATTTTCGGTGAAATCTCGTTAGAGAATTTTTGGTGGAATGTAATACCTTCTCTACCTATTATGTACAGGGTGGAGAAAGTAAAAAGGTTTTTTTTATTCAGAGGGTCTCAAAACATGTATTTTCGGTGAAATCTCGTTAGAGAATTTTTGGTGGAATGTAATACCTTCTCTACCTATTATGTACAGGGTAGTGAAAGTAAAAATGCTTGTTTTTATTCAGAGGGTCTCAAAACATGTATTTTCAGTGAAATCTCGTTAGAGGATTTTTGACGGAATGTAATACCTTCTCTACCTACTATGTACAGGGTAGAGAAGTTAAAAATGTTTTTTGTTTATTCAGAGGGCCTCAAAACATGTATTTCCGGTTAAATCTCGGTATAGCATTTGTTAGTGCAATGCAATACCTTCTCTACCGATCAGGTACGTGGTGGAGAAAGTAAAAGCTATTAAGATTTGGGATATATTGTGTGCTTAAAGGAGATTTAACGTGGTAATATTCTTCCTACATATTTAAATTGAAAAACAATTTTCTAGGAACATTTAACCTTTTTAAGTTCTTGTCTATCTCTTAAGGTTTATCAATTATGTAAAAGTTCTTCAGAATCAAGAAAATTTAATAAACAATTCCCAGAAAAGTCAACATATACAGTTTATTTGTCGTGTAAATATCTTAAACATATGGTATTTTATTCGAAATCGTTAAGAGCCGTTTTTAAGAAAATAAGAAACAATGGAAAATCAATACCAAGCGTAACACACTGACATTAGTAATACATTATTCCGGATAAACAAAATCTCACACGCATGAAGGGTTTGGAATATAAGTTTTGATCACATCATCCGATAGAGAAATCACAGACGATTAAAACTATCACAATAAATACGGTTTAAGATCTAGTTTATATAACATACTTGTAAACGTTTCGTAGCAGTCCAACGTTGTTCTCAAGTCTGTAGAAAATACCTGTGTAGGGGATGGATTTAAACTTTATTAGAAGTTTTTAAAAATAAAAATATTCCAATTATTGAATAAGTCAGGATTCAAAATGTGCTCCATAAGAGACTGACCTCTCCTCCTAATAGACTGATAGCTCTGAAATTATGCACATTGTAATGCACCAGAATAAATATACTGTAAAATTGTTAAAACGAGCTGACACGATGCATAAAGGAAATAAAATAATGTTACCGAGTATTTTATTTAATGTTATTCAAGTTTCTATAGCCCTGTTCACAATCAGTATTACTTAAGTACTTTTGGATTTCAAACGATAGGAATTTGAGGTAACAATTTATTTCCAATAAGAAGTCTTCATTAAAGGTTCTTTATATGACATTTTCACGTCAAATACAACACTAGAGAGAGAGAGAGAGAGAGAGAGAGAGAGAGAGTGAGAGAGAAGAAGATAATTATAAAATGTTTGTTTTTCTTTATAACGAACGTAAAATATTGCGATTACATAATATTAAACTCATGTAGCAAATATATGATAAAAGAAAACTTCATTTCAAATCCCATCCACACTACGTAGGTAAAAACAACTGTTCGAATTAAGAACATGCACGGTTCTACGAATCAAGTGCTTCAGAAACTCGCAGATAAAAACAGTGCACAGCTGAATGTTTGGCTGGAATACAATGCATTCTCTAATTATCATGTACGTGCTATTAGTGTCTTTAGCCCTGAGGTCCGCTATTGCCCTTTCTGATCTGGTCTCAAAGCTGCAGATTTGTTGTACAACGTTTTCATATGCTACATAAATTGGAAGGAAACTAAATATTTGTCACATAATACGGGTTGCTGTTATTCTATAGTTATACTAGAAAATCACTTTCTTTAGGCTTAGATTAACTCTACTCGCATTATCCAGAGGTTGCAATTCCTAGACTACACTTATCTTACAAACCTTTGATTTTAAAAGTTTAGTGACATTCAAGCCGAGTTTTTGCGAAGTTCCTGATTCCTGTGGAAGCTTTCTCAGAGATTTCTCCGTTCACAAGACTATGAACTGTTTCTCTATGAGGGGCATGAATTGCAGCAAACCTGTCCCACTGCTCTACATGAGCTTGTTGTCACATAGGAATCATACATGAAGATTCTGTGTGCTGGCATTATAACAGCAGGCAATCTGTCTCACTTCTCTACAAGAGTTTGTTGTCACATAGGATCATACATGAAGAGTCTGTGTGCTGGCATTATAACAGCAGGGTATCTTCTCACTTCTCTACAAGAGTTTGTTGTCATATAGGAATCAAGATTCTGTGTGCTGGGATTATAACAGCAGGCAATCTGTCTCACTTCTCTACAAGAGTTTGTTGTCACAAAGGAATCATACATGAAGATTCTGTGTGTTGGCATTATAACATCAGGGAATCTGTCTTACTTCTCTACAAGAGTTTGTTGTCACATAGGAATCATACATGAAGATTCTGTGTGCTGGCATTATAACATCAGGCAATCTGTCTCACTTCTCTACAAGAGTTTGTTGTCACATAGGAATCATACATGAAGATTCTGTGTGCTGGCATTATAACATCAGGGAATCTGTCTCACTTCTCTACAAGAGTTTGTTGTCACATAGGAATCATACATGAAGATTCTGTGTGCTGGCATTATAACATCAGGCAATCTGTCTCACTTCTCTACAAGAGTTTGTTGTCACATAGGAATCATACATGAAGATTCTGTGTGCTGGCATTATAACATCAGGCAATCTGTCTCACTTCTCTACAAGAGTTTGTTGTCACATAGGAATCATACATGAAGATTCTGTGTGCTGGCATTATAACATCAGGGAATCTGTCTCACTTCTCTACAAGAGTTTGTTGTCACATAGGATCATACATGAAGATTCTGTGTGCTGGTATTATAACAGCAGGGAATCTGTTTCACTTCTCTACAAGAATTTTTTGTCATATAGGAAACATACATGAAGATTCTGTGTTTAGGCATTATAACAGCAGGGAATCTGTCTCACTTCTCTACAAGAGTTTGTTGTCACATAGGAAACAGACATGGAGATTCTGTGTTTTGGCATTATAACAGCAGGGAATCTGTCTCACTTCTCTACAAGAGTTTATTGTCACATAGGAAACATACATGAAGATTGTGTGTGCTGGTATTATATCAGCAGGGAATCTGTCTCACTTCTCTACAAGAGTTTATTGTCACATTGGAATCATACATGAAGATTGTGTGTGCTGGCATTATATCAGCAGGGAATCTGTCTCACTTCTCTACAAGAGTTTGTTGTCACATAGGAATCATACATGAAGATTGTGTGTGCTGGCATTTTATCAGCAGGGAATCTGTCTCACTTCTCTACAAGAGTTTGTTGTCACATAGGAATCATACATGAAGATTCTGTGTGCTGACATTATAACAGCAGGTAATCTGTCTCACTTCTCTACAAGAGTTTGTTGTCACATAGGAATCATACATGAAAATTCTGTGTGCTGACATTATAACAGCAGGGAATCTGTCTCACTTCTCTACAAGAGTTTGTTGTCACATTGGAATCATACTTGAATATTCTGTGTGCTGCCATTATATCAGCATGGAATCTGTCTCACTTCTCTACAAGAGTTTGTTGTCACATAGGAATGATACTTGAATATTCTGTGTGCTGCCATTATATCAGCAGGGAATATGTTTCACTTCTCTACAAGAGTTTATTGTCACATTGGAATCATACATGAAGATTGTGTGTGCTGACATTATAACAGCAGGGAATCTGTCTCACTTCTCTACAAGAGTTTGTTGTCGCATAGGAATCATACATGAAGATTGTGTGTGCTGGCATTATAACAGCAGGGAATCTGTCTCAGTTCTCTACAAGAGTTTGTTGTCGCATAGGAATCATACATGAAGATAGTGTGTGCTGACATTATAACAGCAGGGAATCTGTCTCAGTTCTCTACAAGAGTTTGTTGTCACATAGGAATCATACATGAAGATTCTGTGTGCTGCCATTATATCAGCAGGGAATCTGTCTCACTTTTCTACAAGAGTTTATTGCCACATTGGAATCATACATGAAGATTGTGTGTGCTAAAGTATAAGGATATTTCGGCATAATAACAGGTCTAACACGCTATAACACTGAAACTCGAACCTGCACAACAAAGACTTCGCTCAACTGATTAGTCGGCACAAGGAGAAGCCCAAAAACGGAAAGTGAGCAGAGTAATACGGCCACGCGTCGAAACGAAGAATGTATTTTTAGGGGGTATAATATCATATCATCTATATGTCTTATCACACAAATGTAGACAGTATTCATACCAACATTAACTTAATGAATGCTGAAAAAAGTACAAAAACTTCACCACAGACCACCAGGGTTTTTGCATCCGCCATTAGTGTTACGCAAGCGTTATTTGATTACTTGAATTTAAAAGTTACATTTTAGTTTTTTCACTTCTAAATAGTTCAGTTATCGCATGCACAAATAGTATTCCTATGTGCCACCTACAAAAGAAATAAATAGAGGGAACATAGAGGTTAAAAGTTTAATATTGTTTATTCTAATCAAGACTTCCAACCGGATTTAAACTGGGGTTATTTACATAACAGAGCATGTTACATTTATGCTTTACATGGCGCTGGGAATGGAATTTAATTTTTCATCATTAACGATGTTCATCACAACCGTCCGAAAACGACCGTAATTGGGTAATTTCGACACGAAAACTGTCGCTGTAATAGCCGCTGCAACAAAGAATCGTTGGGAACTTTCGATGCAAATTACTGTCCTACGGCCATCGCACGATAATGCCCTGCCCCGGCGGTTAGTCTCCCAGACATCTAAATTGCATGTTTGCACGCAAAGCTCTTCTGCAACCCCTTGCACTACCTACCCCAGTTTTATGTACAGTTACTCCCATTAATGTTTTATTTTTTGGTACTGTGTTAAGTTTAGAGGACTTTCTCATATATGCGCTTCGCATTAAGAATCTGCTGTTACATTTACATGACTTTCTCTACTCTATCCTTTATTACGTATTCTACCACGTGCATACTAGGTAGGGAAGGTATTGCATTCCACCAAAAAATTCGATGCCGAAATTTCACCGGATATACATGATTTGAGGTGCCCTGAATCCAAAAAAGGATATTTTTACTGTTTCTACTAGGTATAGTAAGTAGGGGAAGCCTTGCTTTCCACCCAAAAATTGGATACCGAGATTTCACCGGAAACACATGTTTTGAGGTGCACTGAATGCATACAAGGCATTTTTAGAAACATGTCCGTGTGTGTGTCTGTCTGTGAACAGCATAACTCAGAAACGAACAATCGGATAAACACCAAACTTGGTATTTAGGTTCAGTATCTTCCAGAGATGCGACACGAAGGTTTTCAAGAAAATCCCCCACCCCAAATTGCCCTTTATGGAACATTTTTCGAAAATTTTAATTTTCTCAAAAATGGCTCTAACGATTTTGATTAAAATATCATATATTTGAGTTATTTTCATGACAAATAAAAGGTATATCTCGAATTTTCTAGGAATGTCTCCAAAAGTATTCTTCATTGTGAACGACTTTTGCATAACTGGTACACCATAAGAGATAGACAAAATGTTCCTGCACAAAAAAATGTAGATCGCGTTAAAATACAGAATTTATGTCATATACATTTTTTTGTTGTGTGAACCATTTTGAAGATATTGCTTGTTATTCCCTTAAATTTTCCAATGCTTATACTTTTTCTCAAATGGGAATTCGTTACTCTTTTTACTTTCTCTACTACGTATAGTAAGTAGGGGAAGTATTGTATTCCACCCAAAAATTCGATACCGAGATTTCACCGGAAATACATGTTTTGAGACCCCCTGAATCCAAAAAAAGCATTTTTGGAAACATGTCCGTGTGTGTGTCTGTGTGTCTGTGTGTGTGTCTGTGTGTGTCTGTGAACAGCATAACTCAGAAACGAACAGTCGGATAAACATCAAACTTGGTATTTAGGTTCAGTATCTTCCAAGGATGCGACACGAAGGTTTTCAGGAAAATCCCCTCACCCCAGATTACCCTTTACATGTAAGATTTTTCGAAAATTTTAATTTTATCAAAAATGGCTCGAACGATTTCGATTAAAATATCATATGTTTAAGATATTTTTATGACAAATAAAATGTATATCTTGAATTTCCTGGGAATGTCTCCAAAAGTACTCTTCATTGTGAACGACTTTTGCATAACTGGTAAACCATAAGAGATACACAAAGTTTACTACACAAAAAATGTAGATCGCGTTAAAATACACAATTTATGTCATATACATTTTTTTTCTTCAGTGAACCATTTTCGAGATATTGCTTGTTATTCGCTTAAATTTTCCAAAACTTATATTTTTTCTCGAATTCGTTATTCATTTTTATGTCCTGGACATACAAAGAGAATGGAATACTCCACAGAGCAACCAGCTCTTAAAACATTTGACTATCCCTTAAAGTCTACCATATTCCCCTTGCGCTTACAAGAAAATTAGCAATAAGATTAACATCTCGATTAACATGAAGCATATGGAGAATAAGCGTTTGTAAAAATAGTTTGTACAATAGTAGAGAAAGTCACGTGATTGTAACACATCTGAGTTGTAAAAAACGTCCGTGTGTGTCTGTGAACAGCACAGCTCAAGAACGAAAAGTTGGATAAATACTAGGTATTTAGGTTCAGTGCCTTATAAAGATATGTCACGAAGTTTTTCAAGAATTCCCTCACCCCAAACTACCCTCTACGTGGATGATATTTCTAAATTTTTCATTTTCTGAGAAATCGCTCTAAGGATTTTGATTAAATTACCGTATATTAAAGATAGTTACATAATAAATTAAATGTACATCTTGAATTTTCCGTAAATAACTTGTGGAGTCCTGTTCATTCGGAAGGAGATTTGCTTAATTTTGTATAACTGGTAAACGTTAAGGGATTGATGAGAACGTATGGCACAAAAATATAGATATCTTTAAAACAGTTATTCCAAATAACCTTTTTATGGCATCAGGCGTTTCTCATATATCGATTGATAACGATTCGAATTGATCAATACTTAGCCAATTGTTCAATACTTACTTCTTTTAAAGTCGTGTCAATTTTCAACTGTTTCTCGCGATGTCATAGAGTAAGACAAGCTTCTATTTTATACCAAAATGTGTAATGTGTTACATTCTTATGACTTTCTCTAGCCTCTATCATTTATAACTGTGTATACCAATTATTCTTAAGAAAGTGTATTTCTCTATTTACTTCATTTTAATCTAAATAAACCTTTACAGAAATAGCCACATTACACATTTCGTTATAGATACAAAGGAAACAGCGATAGTCAAATGTTTAACAACTGGACACTATATGCTGACCTTAAAATGTAATGCTGGTGTCACGCAATCGCGAGAAACAACTGAATATTGAAAGGACTTTAAGAGAATGACCAAGAAATGAGCAATTGGAATATTTAATAATGGATATCTCAGAAACGGCTTATACCACAAAAAGTTCTTACATAGAATGTGTGTTTTAAAGAGATCTGCATTTATCATATAGTGGATTTTTGTCTATCGCTTAACGTTGACCAGTTATACAAGATTATATAAAACTCCTTCTGAATGAGGAGGCTATTTCCAGAAAATTCAAGATATATATTTTATTTGCCACGTAAATATCTTTAATATACTATATTTCAATCAAAACCTTTACAACCAGTTTTAGTACGTAAACAATTTCAATAAATGTTCCATTTAAAGGGCATTTTGGGGTGGATGATTTTGTTCAAAGTTTTCCTGTCGCATCTTTGGAAATTATTGAAACTAAACACTAAGTTTGGTATTTATCCGACTTTTCGTTTCTGACCTATGCTGTTCGCAGACAGACACAAACGGACATGTTTCCAAAAGTGCTTTATTTGGATTCAGGGGCTTCAAAACAAGTATTTCCGTTGGAATTTCGGTGTCAGATTTTTGGGTGGAATGCAATACTTACCCTATTTACTATTCTTAGTAGAAAAAGTAAAAATTGCAAATTCTGATCAGGCTAAAAGCAATGTGTGCTACACACGAATATTTAATAACATTTTCTCGTATTTAGTAATATTTTAAATGTAGTAATTAACGAAGAATTAGGGGAATGAGAATATTTAGTCTAATAAAGATCACGTCTGTACATCACCAAAACTGCCTTTAAGGATTTTGGTTAAAATACTATATTGCAAAGGTAGAATCAGACGACTGAAAAGTTCAATAGCATCGCCGGGCCTTGAACCACGGATCTCCCGGTTTCCGTCCTGTTCTAATCCAGGCGATGGCGTTGAACTTTTCAGTCGTGTTATTCAAGCTTTTCAACCTTGTCCAACATACGGCTTGTATAGAAGAACAATTAATTCTAAAGTACTACACGTTTTAGATATTTGCATGACAAATAAGGTGTGTATCTTAATTTCTTTAGAATAATCTGTGAAGTCCTCTTCATTCAGAAGCAGTTTTGTATAATCTTGTACAACTGGTAAACGTTAAGCGATAGACGAAGACGTACTACACAAAAATGTAGATCTATTTAAAACATACAATTTATTTCAAATAGCGTTTTTGTGGCATTATCCATTTTCGAGATTACTGTTATTAATGACCCGAATTGTTCAATACTTGGTAATTCTTTTTAAGTTCTGGTCTTTGAGTTCTTTCTCGCGATGTCATGGAAACAGTATGGAATTTTAAGGCCAGCTCTAAAACATTTGACTATCGCTGATCTCTTTTTATCCATAACGAAACGTTTAATGTAGCTAAGCTATTTCTGTAAAGGTTTATCTCGATTATAATAAAGTAGTTAGATCAATAAACTTTTGAAGAATAATTTGCATATCCACTAATAAACGATAACGGGTAGAGAAAGTTACGTAAATGTAACACATCAGCCTCTTTCCTTTACGACCCATCGTAAAAACTGCATTCGAGGCAACACTGGCTCGAGTTCAAAGGATAAGCTGAGTGAATCTGTGCCCTATTCTTCTCTCGATGTGATAAACCCAAACAAGTACTAAGTAAACATAGCAAAAACTAATGTTAATGGGGCTGATTTATGCAGTATCAAATTCAATGCCTTTATTATCTAGATTTTTAATAAAACAAAAGAATAATCTACATAAGTCAGATGCTGAATGCATAAAAAGGCACAGCTGTTGCACTGCGTCAATTAAACTTGGAAAGGCACCAATAAAATGAATATTAATTGCAGCAGTTGCACATAAGCCCATCTTCCCTCCCCGTCTGCGACTTTAAGGTGGCTGCCTTCGATCCCGAGAGATTAATTCCATCCTTGTGTCCCCGCAGACAGCTCGTGTATTTTATCCTAAAGGTCAAGGTACTCCTAGATTTAAGCGTGTTGATATTTGTAAGGCACCTAGCCTTTGTCTAGAAGCGGCCATACTGTGACAAAGATGAACTTTCGTTGTGTGACAAATAGGGAACACGAGGTGCTCTCAAGTGTATCGCATAGGGGCATTTCACATGGTAGCTCAATTATAAGAGCATCAGAACGGAGAACTGAAGATCAGTGCTTGAGTCCCGGCCTTCGCATCCAATTTTTACTTTCTCTACTACGTATAGTAAATAGGGGAAGTATTGTATTCCACCCAAAAATTCGATACCGAGATTTCACCGGAAACACATGTTTTGAGACCCCCTGAATCCAAGAAAAGCATTTTTGGAAACATGTCCGTGTGTGTGTCTGTCTGTGTGTCTGTGAACAGCATAACTCAGAAACTAACAGACAGATAAACACCAAACTTGGTATTTAAGTTCAGTATCTTCCAGAGATGCGACACGAAGGTTTTCAAGAAAATCCCTCCACCTCAGATTACCCTTTACTGGAACATTTTTCGAAAATTTTTATTTTCTCAAAAATGGCTTTAATGATTTTGATTAAAATATCATATGTTTAAGATATTTTCATGACAAATAAAATGTATATCTTGAATTTTCTCGGAATGTCTCCAAAAGTATTCTTCATTGTGAACGATACTTTTGCATAACTGGTAAACCATAAGAGATAGTCAAAATGTTACTACACAAAAAATGTAGATCGTGTTAAAATACACAATTTATGTCATTTACACTTTTTTTGTTGATTGAACCATTTTCGAGATATTGCTTGTTATTCCCTTAAATTTTTAAATACTCATTTTCTCAAATGGTAATTCGTTATACATTTTTTGTGTTGGATATGCAAAGAGTATTAATCTGTGGCAAAGAGAATGGTGCTGCACCTAGCAACCAGCTATTAAGAGATATGTATATGTTTAAAGAATACTGTATTTCTATATTTCCCTTGCAAATACAAAACAAGGGAAACATAATAGGCCTTAAGCGATAGTCAAATATTTTTATAACTGGTCGCTATGTGTAAAATGTAATTCTCTTTGCATGTCAAAAGATCGTTTCTGCAAATGTTTATCTCGATTAATATGAAATAGATGGAGAATAAGAGTTTGTAAAAATAGTTTGTACAAGAGAAGAGAAAGTCATGTAAGTGTAACACGTGAGATTTTTTCTTTATCTGCCACCTAAATGAAATATGGTATTCCACCAAACAATTCGACGTCAGATATCACCGGCATGTATAATTTGGGACTTCCTGAATCTAAGAAAGTACATTTTGGGTAAAGCATTGAGTGTGTGTCTGTGAACAGTGTAACTGAAAACCAAAATGTAGGATAAATACCAAAATTAGTATTTTAGATCAGTACCTTCTAAACATATGACAAAAATATTTTCGAGAAAATTTCCACCATACTAACTACTCTTCACATGGAATATTTTTCGAAAAAGTTTATCTTCTAAAACATGGCTGTAATGGTTTTGATTAAAACAGCATATATTAAGGATATTTACATGACAAATAAGATGTGTATTTTAAAAATTTCTGGGAATGACCTTTAAAGTCCTCTTCATTCGGAAGGAATTTTGTATAACTTTGTATAACGTGTAAACGTTAAGTGATAGACGAAAACGTACTACACAAAAAATGTAGATCTTTTTAAAACATAATTTATTGGAAATAACTTTTTTTAGGCTTCGGCCATTTTTATATATTCGTTGTTAATAGTAAAAACTATTCAATACTGCCATTCTTATACAGTCATGTAAACATTCAGTTGTTTCTCGCGATGTCATGGAAACAGTATGCAATTTAAGGCAGCATATAGCGTGTAGTTGTTAAACATTCGACTATCGCTGTTCTCTTTGTATCTATAACGAAATGTGTAATGTAGCTATTTCTGTAAAGGTTTGTATCGATTAAAATGTAGTAGATAAAACAATTTTTTTTCGTAAGAATGCAACATGCAGGATTTGAACCACGCATCTCCTGTTTTCCGTCCGGTCCTATAACCACTGAGTTAGCATGACAAATTGCCGTTAGGACATTAAATTTTCCAGCTGGTAAACCACAAGGAGATCTCAACTTGTATTGAGATGACATACCCCATGGAGCCTTACAATGTTGTAAGTACTTTAAGTCCCAGGCTTCATTAAAAATGCAAGTCAGTTGGAGAATATAATGTTCTACCGGCAATTTGTCGTGGTAGCTCAGTGGTTAGAGCAACCGGATGGAAACCGGCATTGGCATTGAATTTTTCAATCTTCTGATTATAGCTTTCCAACCTTGTACACACATGTCAGTGTGGATGAACAATTAATTCTTTCATAAGAATAGCTTTTATATCCATTAGTAAATTATATAGGGAAGAGAAACTCATGTGAATGTAACGTAAAATTATTTTAGCGCAAATTGCAACATAGAACAGAAAACGTTTCAGCACAAATACAAGGTGAATCACCTAGAACTTGCACCGCAAATATTTCGGAAATGGAAAGTGCTATTGATGTGCAGTTTTCACAGCATTGATTGGTAGTCAGGAGCTCGTACATTTAGCCTATAAACAGGTTTTAATAATACTGAGAAAGTGTTTTTTTAGCAAAAATACAATTTTTAAATGGAACAATACCTACTTACATCAACAGAATAAAGGTAGGGTAAATTAGAATGCCAGTGGCGTTTGTTGCAAGATTCTAGTGGAACTGGTTTACGAGAAATCTTATTTTGAAACTCTTACGCACCGACACTTGTATAACCTGTGGTAGCACAGACTAAAGAGAAACAAAAGACAATTACAATACTTCTGTGCATTCTTATAAGTAAAGAGAACATAGCCCTTCAAAGGTTGTGTTCAAAATGACCACCGCCAGCTTCAATACACGCTTCCAGTCTGCTATGGAAAGACTGCTGCACACGTTCTAGCATTTCAGCGGAAATTTCAGAGCAGGCAGCAGTAATACGTCGTTTCATATCTTATGGTGTAGTTGGTACATCCTTGTAGACAGTGTCTTTCAGCTTTCACCACAGAAAAAAGTCTAAAGGGGTCAGATTCGGTGAACGGGCCGGCCAAGGTACAGGTCCTCTTCGTCCAATCCAACGATTTGGAAACAATCCGTTAAGACAAGCTGTAGTACTTCGTGCACTATGGGCTGGACAGCCATCCTGTTGGTACCACAGGTTCCTTCTAGTCTGCAAAGGAACGTCTTTCAGCATCTGTGGCAGATGGTCTATCAGGAGGCTGCGATACTTGTCCGAGTTCATTGTTCCTTCTATGAACAAAGGGCCTATGAGCTGATGGTTCTCTATCCCACACCACACGTTTAAACTGCATGGACGCTGACGTTCCACCTGACGAAGCCAACGGGGATTGTCAACAGACCAATAGTGCATGTTTCTGCGGTTTACCTGGCCATGATTAGTAAATGTTGCCTCATCACTAAGTAAGATACATGATGAATCTGGAGTATCATGTCTTAATGTCCATGTACAGAAGTTAACACGATTCTCAAAACCGTCTCCATGCAGCTCTTAATGTAGAGAGATATGGTAGGGATGGAACCTATGTGGATGGAGAATGAGCAGTACACTTGCATGACTTATGCCACCTCCAGATGCGATTGTGCGGGAACTAATTTGCGGATCTACTGCAACGGCAGCCAAAACATTAATTTCTGCCTCTTCTCCAGTCACTTGTTTGTTTCTGCTATGTTTTCTAGGTGTTACAGTACCACTTTCACGTAATTGGTTGAAGAGGGTGATAAATAATTGTGGAGATGGTTGACGTCTATTGGGATACATTTCCGCATACAACGTACAGGAACGAACTGCATTCTTCCTACACACTCCATACACCATGAGCATATAGGCTTTTTCTGCATTAGTAACCCCCATCTTCCACTCACAACGTACTGCTTGAACTGTCACAAACTAACTGACCAGAAATTTGCAATGCAATCAATGAACAGAAAACACAATGCAAACAAACATAACAACATCGTACCTAACAACTAAGCAGGTTGAATGGGACAAACAATTCTCTGGGTGGAAACTTTTCAAAATACGATTTCTCGTAAACTACTTACACTAGAATCCTGTAACAAAGACCATTGACATTCTAATTTACCTTAACTTTATTCTGTTGATGTAACTAGGCATTGTTCCATTTAAAAAATTTTAGTTTGCTCAAAAAATACACTTTCTCAGTATTATTAAAATCTGTTTATAGGCTAAATGTACGAGCCCCTGACTACGAATCAATGCTGTGAAAACTGCACATCAATATCACTTACCATTTCCGAAATATTTGCGGTGCAAGGTTTAGGTGATTCATCCTGTATATATTCATCGCTGATTATATTGAATACGGGGCACCTGCGATAGGTTTAATTTATACTGCACACAAACAGGAACTTAAAGTCTGAGAACAGGTATAAAAGAATGCCTGTATGGATTTTAGCAAAGTCCATCAAACATCCACACAAGAATTTTGCAACAGTTTTAGCTCCTGAGGTTCTATCTTGGCATAGTCTGTGCTGTGCTGATCGCATGTATGATGTCGTAACGGTGACCAGCACTTCATCACAATTAGCAGGTAATACTTTAATAGTGAACCACACCCTTGTTCTGCAGCGGTATTGACACACCGCTTAGCAGTGATTACAGCTGATTCATCTTCATTGGTGCTCTGAAACAGGCGTGGTGGCAAAAATGTGACCATGGCCCGAATCGTGCAATATGGAGCGAGCGTAACAAGGCCGACTGCCGGTCACAGAGACAGTAACAACCAACTCTTGAGTAACTTTTGTCCTCCAGGTGAACCAAATCACTCCTAACGGTATGTTGTTTCGTAAAATGTAACATTAAATTTTCGAGACAAAAATATAAGAAACGCAGCCTCAGATTACCAAAATGGCTAAGGTGGTTGTTGCCGCGTGTTAGAGCGGTGAGAGTTCCTACTTCAGCCACTAGATACGAGGGCTGATTAAATCGAAGGTCACAAAGCCTGCACTGAAACGTGTACATTTTACTCCATACAACCAATACAGCCAACTGATAGTGCATACATTAGGTTATTTTTCAACATAGTCTCCATACCGGTTTAGGCACTAGTTCGCTTCGTGGGGTGAGTTTTAATATTCTCTCCTTGTAAAAATCCTGTCTTTGTCGCAAAATGTTTCACCTCCACGCCCGAAGCGAATCGTCGGTCTCCTAGGTTCTCCATCAAGTGAGGAAAAAGGTGAAAGTCGCTTGGAGCGAGGTCCGTGCTGTAATGTCCCAGCGAAACTACTTGAACAACGTGGTGGTCTTTTGGGTTGTAAGAGGTCGCGCGTTGTCCTGAAGCAAGATGACCCCCTCGATGAGAAGTCCTGGCCATTTCCTCCTATTTGCTTCGCGCAATCTTGTCAAGGTCTCGCAGTATCGGTCACTGTGTGCCCTCTTTCCAAAAACTCCACGAGTATGACATCCGCGCTGTCCCAAAACACTGTGATCACCTTCCCGGCAGATGGCGTCCACTCCACTGACGACCGCTTACTGCTGGGTATGTAGTGGTGTACCCATGTTTCGTCACTACTACTAGTAGTTTTAACTACTCAGTTCTTTATTTGTGTCAGTTTCTTGGTATGTCTTCCTAATGAACTCAGTCATATAATCAACAGTGCATGGTCTTCTTACAATCTTATACATAAGAACACCCCTAAGAAAGAAATCCCGAGATCTTGGTAGTCATTCAGTTGATTCCCCTCGTTTAATTCACGTTTGTGGACATTATTCACCTAAAAGATCTCGCATAATACATGTTTAGTGAGTAAGTGCCCCATCTTGCTGCAAATGAAACACATTGTGTTGTCCTCGCATTAGAATTAGAATTGCTAAGCGGAAGGAATTTGGCACCGATACAGGAATTAGGATATTGTACCTATGCCCCACAAGGGGGCGCCCCCGGGAGGAAGTGATCAGGTGAAGGCAGATAGGCCGGGATCAAGAGTGACGGCACAGCAATGGCAGGATCCCTATAATATCCAGATGCACACGCCCCGGCGGTCGGGCAGACAGACCTGGTACCCCACCCCACATACATTCCAAGGCCGCTCCCGGTGACGGTCCTAATACCCCGACAACCAGTCGAAGTTGGAGGGACGGAGAAAGTCCACAGAGTCCTTTCCCCTGCTACGCTGCACCGAAATCCATCGCCGACACTTCCAACCCTGAAACAGACCAAATGGAGTGAACGATGAATGCAATGGTTAATAGAAGGAAGTGGAGGGACAGGAAATTAGGGGGGTGGAAGAAACCGCTCCAGCGTTCGCCTAAGGACCTGGAAAAGCCTCCGAAAAGACCCATGGGTCCGAGTAGGCGGGGATTGATCCCGGGATCTCCTGAATGCGAGCCACAGTATCGTCTGAGCCATCATGTTTGGCGGTAATCCCATGTTATTACACGTATAACTTAAAAAGACCGCTAATGCATGTACATTTCGCACAATTCCTGGCAGGTCCAAGACCACTGTCGGCGTTTCACAGTCAGATGGAAACCCTTGGACACGTCTTGTGCATCTGCCCGTTCAGCGAGACTTTAAGGAACACCCGTCACCACAAAACTAGGTCCCTGATTGCCGAAACCTGAGGAAACATCAGCATACAGTTCACGAAGAAGCTCATGAACCAGCAAGCACTGGATCTTGTCACAGAATATATACTCATCGTTCCAGAAGGCTCGTATTCCGATTTCACTGTCGACCCAACAGTAACAACAGCGTTCCAAAAGTTCGTGCACAAAATTTAGGATCTGCAGTGCTTTTCCCTAACACTGCGGCCAACGGTCGGCCGCCTTGGTTCGGTCCACCACCGAAGGAGGTATACTGTTGTCGCAACTGCTTCAAGTTCTCACAGTTAAAGTTACAACTACAATGATAATAAGAACATAGCTTATTGACAGAGATGTTGGAAATATCCTCATCTCTCCACACCTTTCTGACATTTCTCAAAGTTTTCATTCACACTGGAGAGTTCAGTATTCAAAGTGAGTCAATGTCTTGTGTGATGTTTTCTTTTAGTTCTCCCAATGCATGGTGGTTTGTTGCGCACAACTTATTTTTCGTTCTTTCATACATAAAAATTGCACACAGTTAAATTACAGGATCGCGAAGACCATAATTCTTGCTAATTCCCTAACTTCCAACATTTCCCGAATTTAATTAAAGAACTCCACCACTTCCTTGGGAAATTACGTAAATCACTTGCCAAGGGGTTTAGAAGCCCACTATTTGGAATTTTGCTGGAATAGAGGAATTGTGAATAAACCAGGATCCATTGGAGAACGTAAATAACCAGAGATTAAACTAATTTTAGTAATAATTATTCAACAATATTAAATACAAAATTCATTAACAAAATATAATGTGTTTGTGATCAGCGGAGCCAACAACTAATGATTTAAAATACTCAAATGAGCTGTGAGCTATTTACAGATTGAAATGCTGGACGAAATTAATTATATATCATGTTCAATCATATGTCTGTTCTTTCTACTTTATCATACATTTAGCTAGCCAGTACATTAATGAAATATACTTCAATACAATGTTAAACAGAGCATTCAAATTACATAAAGTGACTTGCATGCATACCCAAAGTGAACACACACATTCAACCTTAAATATCAACTCGAATACAAGATGAAGAACTTTTTTTGTTATTACGTTGTTATTTGCCCCACGCTTTGGGAACCAATTTGAAGTAGTTGTATTGAAGGAGATGTTATTATATTTCGACTGTTGGGGAGCCCAACTTGAAGTAGTTGCCACCGCACGTGTGGTAAAACGTTATCGGTAGTCTTCGCCCTAACTTTTTAAAAAAATATTAACATTGTAGTTTTGACTTTTTCTTTAAATATTATACACTTATGTTTGCCTCGGCTGCGTCAGTATTATTGTTAGAGACATGGATTGCTTTGCAGGGAGTAGTGCGGCTAAGAATGTAGGCTTACACAGATTATAATTTTTACTTCACTACATTTATTAATTCTTACACAATTTAAATAACACTTCACTGATATACACAGAGCTGTGAGATTCTTTTATTAATACTTGCACTTTTTAACACGTAAACTATTTTTGTCTCACACAAAATACGTATTAAATTTCCCGAGGACGCATCTCACATCCGGTTAGGAACACTGTCTACAAGCAACGCGTCCAGTTATGAGCGCTGTCTACAAGCACCTGAATTTATTTCTACCGCCTAAATTTGTAAATTTCTGTATTTCAAGTCTCTGATTTGGCTATTCCTAATCCAATAGAATACTTATATTTAACCTAAGTTTTTTTCTGGTTGTTGATTGGCTATTTATAAACTGTCTCAAAAATTACATTATTGCTGCTCCAAGAATTACATGTATCATTACTAAACATTCTAATTCATTATTGCCTCAAGGTTACCTCATTGTTACCTCATTGTTGGCAACTTTTGACCTATTTCTCACAGCTCCTACATTATTAAATTCCGTAATATATTCCCATAACATTATTGAACATGTATACAATTATATAAACATATACAATGACTGTAATGGACACTTTTTATATATTTTTACATACACATATTGCTTTAAGGCGGGCTGTTATTAAATTTATATTATATAATTAGAGTGAAATTATTTAAGTGTTAAAAACACTGCCTCAAAGAACAATTTAAAAGCTGTATTTAGTGTGAAATGGTATCGCGTATAATTTAGCTCACATAACAATCAACTCTGTTAATAGAGCAGATATAAAGCGGAATTTACAATGGCTTTAAAACTTGCCTCTTTAAACAAATGGCTGTTCACACAGCTTAAATAACAAGTTGAAAGAATCACCATTTCAACCTTCGTGTAAGAAACTAGAATTTAGAATTTGAAAATAACACGGTAGACAATATTCTAATGTGAGATATCTTTAAGCGTCTACCTGTGTAAAACTAAAAAAAAATACATTACTAGAAGTAGTTTAAAACTAACGTGATCTCACGTAGTAACGGTAGGAACAGGGCTGGCGAAAAGTCGGCGACGTTGCATCGACATAGGCTAAAGTAGATATCTGTTTCCAAACCAAACGCATGGCTGAGCTGCCGTCGGAGGAAGGTGGTGGAGGAAGCTACCCGTAGAACTGATGTGGCGTTGCCAACGTGATCGTAGCTTGGCGCTGCCAACTCAAGCTCTATATTCAGGTAAGAGAGATTGTATACCGCCATACAACTCATCAGCAGTAGATAGATAAGGTTTTATTGGTTTCATATTATTGAAGTTATTTTACAAGTATTTTGTGCATGGGTCATTGACCGTACATGCATATTTAAGATACAATAGGGTGACAAAATAAACAACAGAGAAGGAAAACATAACAAAAAGGAACAAGAAAAAGGAAAATAGAGATAAATTACCTTTGTCTAACTGAACAAATGTGACCTAGCTTCGCACACTTTAGCCAAGAAATTGCCCATGTTTTGCCAGATCCTCTGGTCAGCCAGTAGCTCCCAACATGCCAATCTCTTTCTTGAGGGACTTAAGAACTTTTCTTTCAGTTTAATTGTTCGCTTGTTCTCCCACTGTGCACATTCCGCCAAAATATGTACCCAGTCCTCATCCAAATCACAGAATGGGCAGATTCTCCTGCCAGAATCGTCAGTCATTTTCTGTGCCCTCCAGCCCCCCAGTCTAAACCATCTTTCCTTTCTTCCTAAATTAAGTATATATGCCTCTTTACCCCAGTTCAATTTTATTTCATTTGCTAGACTTAGAGAAGGTTTTTATTTTACAATCCGATTCTATTTCCTGTTGGTTGATGTCTCTTAACATCTCTTTTAACGCCTTTCCATATGTTTTGTCATTTGTTTCAGCTCTTAGCCATACTGACCCCATTCATATTCTCCTCAAACCCCTTTCCAAATCAGCTGCCCAAAACTTAGGAGGCAGGTTTTCTCGCTGGTATTTATAAAATTTGAATCGTAGTGTGGAAATATCCCCCTGCATTAGCCTCAGCCAGTACTTCACTGCTCTTATTTTGCAGTGTACTGTGTCTTCATAACATCCCACTTGCTTCAATACCCCCGAATTTGGTGTGTCTTGCGAAACTCCAAGAACTCTCTTCTAAAACATCAGCAGTATGCACAGTAGCAGTTTGGAAAAATTCAGAATTATATTCAACGTTCGTTAGCTGTTCAAAAAATGGTGACAGTATGACATGTCTATTATTCTGTATGCATTCACTGCACACCATTTTCACGTCATATATGCCAATCTCGTGTGTAAACTCAAATTTCTCTGTACTCTAATATGTCATTTTACGACGAACAGAGAATATTAAGCGTGGGTCAATTACTCTACCACTGACATTTCCCAAAATCCTATGACAGAAATTTATCCACTCTGATCACCTAAAAAAGTATGTAACGAACCTGCATATATTTGAAGAACTAAAAGAATACATCAGAAAAAATTCTGATGTGTTACACTCACATGGCTTTCTCTACTCTTGTACAAACTATTTTTACAAACGCTTATTCTCCATATGCTTCATATTAATCGAGATGTTAATCTTATTGCTAATTTTCTTGTAGATGCAAGGGGAATTGCTAGGCTTTAAGCGGTAGTCAAATGTTTTAAGAGCTGGTTGCTATGTGGCGCATACCATTCTCTTTGTATGTCCAGGACATAACAAAAACGAATAACGAATTCCCATTTGAGAAAAAGTGTAAGTATTGGAAGATTTAAGGGAATAACAAGCAATATCTCGAAAATGGTTCACTCAACAAAAAAAAATTGTGTATTTTAACGCGATCTACATATTTGTGCAGTAAAATTTTGTCTATCTCTTATGGTTTACCAGTTATGCAAAAGTCGTTCACAATGAAGAATACTTTTGGAGACATTCCCAGAAAATTCGAGATATACATTACATTTTTCATGAAAATATCTTAAACATATGATATTTTAATCAAAATCGTTAGAGCCATTTTTGAGAACATAAAAATTTCGAAAAATGTTCCGTGTAAAGGGTAATTGGGGTGGGGGACTTACTTGAAAACCTTCGTGTCGTAATCTATTCGTTTCTGAATTATGCTGTTCACAGACACACAGACAGACACACACATAGACACACACGGACATGTTTCCAAAAATGCTTTATTTGGATTCAGGGGTCTCAAAACATATATTTCCGGTGAAATCTCGGTATCGAATTTTTGGGTGGAATACAATACTTCACCTACTTACTGTACGTAGTATAGAAGGTAAAAAGTCATTTAGTTTTGAATATTGAACTCTCGAGTGTGAATGAAAATTTCCTGAGAAGATGCCAGAAACGTTTGGATAGAGAAGGACAACATCTGTTATGATAAGGTATGTACTTATTATCATTGTAGTTGTAACTATGTGAACGTGAGGTGGTTGCGGGGATATTATAACTGTTTCGGTGGGAGTTCGAGCTGAGACGGCCGGCGCGCGAGAAGGCGTGCGGTGGCCACTCTGTGAAGGGAAAGCACTGTCGGAAACAGTTCCATACATCCAAGAGATAGACTCATCGTGGGAGCTAGTGTCACGATGCCTCACCAGCTGGTGAACTTGTGCAGGTAATTGGGTATTCATAAAAGCCCGCTGCAAGAAATAACGGTTCCAGAGGTCAAAAGATTACCTTTGATTCTAAAACACCACCTTTTAACAAATACCTCTATCTCATTCTCTCCCCGTATGTTACTTTCAGATTATATTTAAATTCAATAAATTTCTTCTTTGTCAAAAATGTTTTCTAAATAATATTTTTTAGTTTTATGCAAACTTAACAATTTCGATGTATTTTTCAGCACTTGCTCATCATAATGGCAAACCCTGAATTGGGGAAGCTGAAAGATAAATAAGTATTTTTATTATTATTATTATTATTACTACTATCTGCTTACTTTCGCACACATCTGTACATTCCAAGAATGAAATGTCACCCATTGCGCCAATAACTTAATTTTGAATTTTTAAGTGTATCCTGTCTTAGTATGTATTTATATTTATTTTATTACTTTCTGTACTGCGTGTAGTAATTAGGAGAAGTATTGCATTCCAGCCAAAAAATAGCTACCGATATTTCACCGGAAATACATGTTTTGAGGTGCCATGAATCCAAATAATGCATTTCTGAAAACATGTCCCTGTGTGTATCTGTCTGTGATCAGCATAACCCATAAACGAAAACTCGGACAAATACCAAACTTCGCATTTACGTTCTGTATCTTTCAAAGATGCGACACGAAGATTTTAGAGAAAATCCCCCACCCCATAATACCTTTTACATCGAACGTTTTTAGAAAATTTTGATTTTCTCAAAAATGGCTCTAACGATTTTTATTAAGGTATTTTATGTTTAAGATATTTTTATGACAAATGAAATGTATATCTTAAATTTTCTGGGAATGTCCCCAAACACCGTCTTCATTCTGAATGACTTTGGCATAATTGGTAAACTGTAACGGATAGACAAACTTTTACTACACATAAAATGTAGATCTCGTTAAAGCGTACAATTTATATCATATACATATTTTATGGAGTGAACCATTTCCGGGATATTCCTTGTTATTTGCTTGAATTTTCCAGTACTTTTCTCAAATAGGAATTCGTTATTCGTTTTTTACTTTCTCTATTACGTATAGTAAGTAGGGGAAGTATTGTATTCCACCCAAAAATTCGATATCGAAGTTTCACCGGAAATGCGTGTTTTGAGACACCTGAATCCAAAAAAAGCATTTTTGGAAACATGTCCGTGTGTGCCTATGTGTGTGTCTGTCTGTGTGTCTGTGAACAGCATAACTCAGAAACGAACAGTCGGATAAACACCAAACTTGGTATTTAGGTTCAGTATCTTCCAGAGATACGACACGAAGGTTTTCAAGAAAATCCCCACCCCAGACTACACTTTACATTGAACATTTTTCGAAAATTTTAATTTTCTCAAAAATGGCTCTAACGATTTTGATTAAGACATTTTCATGACAAATAATATGTTTATCTTGAATTTTCTGGGAATGTCTCCAAAAGTATTCTTCATTGTGAACGACTTTTGCATAACTGGTAAACCATAAGAGATAGACAAAATTTTACTACACAAAAAATGTACATCGCGTTAAAATACACAATTTATATCATATACATTTTTTGTTGTTGAGTGAACCATTTTCAAGATATTCCTTATTATTAGTTTGAATTTTCCAATACTTACACTTTTTCTCAAATGGGAATTCGTTATTCATTTTTTTTGTCTTGGTAATGCAACCAGCACCTAAAATATTTGAGTATCGCTTAAAGCCTACCATATTCCACTTGCACCTACAAGAAAATTAGCAAATGTTTATCTCGATTAACATCAAGTAGATGGAGAATAAGCGTTTGTAAAACCAGTTTGTAGAAGGGTAGAGAAAGTTGTGTGAGTGAAACACCTCATATTTTTTTATCTTCATCCCATACTCTACACCGTTGTAATTTATCTCTAATGTACACGTTCCTTGAGGATCATTTCCTTTACTGCCAGGTAAAGGACAAATGACATGCCATAACTCAAAACCATAAACTTGTTTAAATACCAAACTAGGTACTTAGGTTCAGTATCTTCCAAAGATGCGACACAAGGATTTTCAGTAAAATCTCCCACCCAAAGCTATCCTTTACATGGAACATTTTTCTATATTCTTTATTTTCTAAAAACAGCCTCTAACTTAAAATACCATGTTAAGGACAAATAAAATCATATCTTGCGTTTTCTGGTAATAGGCTGTGAAGTCCACTTCACTCGGAAGTAATCTTGTATAACTGGTAAAACGTAGATCTGCTTAAAGCACACACAATTTACTTCAAGTAAGCTTTTTTGTGTCATAAGCCATTTCCGAGATATCTGTTATTAATTATTCGAATTGTTCGCGATGTCATGGAAACAGTATGGAATTTTAGGGCCAGCATATAGCGTTCAGTTGTTAAACATTTGAGTATCGCTGTTCTCTTTGTATCTATAACGAAATGTGTAATGTAGCTGTTTCTGTAAAGGTTTATTTGGATTAAAATAAAGTAGATAGGAAAAAAAAGTGTTCTAAAATAATTTCTATGCGCACTACAGAAGGTAGGGGAAGACATATGATTGTAACGCATAAAATGTTTACTAAAGCAGCTCAAAATATGTCTCTCTATTGTAATTTTAATGAAATATTTGTGGAATGCGGTATACTTCTCTACCTTAACCGATGGATGGAGCTATGCTTTACTTGTTTTCTTAACGTGCTGTCTGATGCCTCCATTGTATTCAGAGCACGCGGTATTTAGATAAATGAGGCGTGTAACAAAGAAAAGCGATCAGCGCTGGAGATGAGAACCTATGACCTTTTGTAAATGATAATGGCCTCCATTTTCTGCAACAACCGCATAACGAGCATGCTATTCTTTGTATCGCATGAATAGACTCTGTTACATATTCATTGCATTGATCACGTTATGTGGCTGTTTTAAGACAGTCTAACCCAAAATTTTTAACCATGAAGGCCTGCAGATAACATTTAAAAGAATTGCACTATCATTTTACTGAGAATGGCAATTTTTTATGCAAGGAGCGAAGAATTTTGTAGGAAAATGTTGCGTTGTTTTTATTCCTTTTTGCATGATTTTCAAGACATTATAAAATTTTCAGTTTACATTTAACATATTTTCACAATGAAAAAAGTTTATTAACTTAGAAAACATATGTACTTCATTTACACGACCTTTAGAGTAGATATTGCATTCCAGCCAAAAATTCTATACCGAGATTTCACCGCAAATGAATGTTTTGATGCTCTTTGCATACCAGAAAAAGTTTTTTTTAAAAAAACCTCCGGGCGCGCGCGTGTGTATCTATGAACAAGAGTAATTCCAATAAGAAAATTTGTATAAACACCAAACCTGGTATTTAAGTTCCGTACCTCCCAAAGATGCGACACGAAGATTTTCAAGAAAATCCCCCTACCCAAAATTTCTTTACATAGAACATTTTTTTGCAGTTTATTTCCTAAAAAATTACTTTAACAATTTTCACTAAAATACCTTGTATTAAATATATTTTTACATGACAAATAAATATATATCTTGCCTTAAATCTGCTATACAAAAAACATAGATCTCATTAAAACACACAATTTATTTCTAATAACTGTTTTGTAGCATCAGCTATTTTCGAGATATTCGTTATTAATGCTTCAATACTTAGCCATTCTTTTAAAATCCTTACAACATTCAGTTGTTTCTTGCAATGTCATGGAAGCAGTATGGAATTTTAAGGCCAGTATATAGCGTTCAGTTCTTAAACATTTGTCTATCGATATTCTCTTTGTATCTATAACGAGATGTGTAATGTAGCTGTTTCTGTAAAGGTTTATTTGGATTAAAACGTAGTAAATAGGAAAATAAACTTTCGTAAGAATAATTTGTACTCCCCACCAATAAGCGATATAGGGTAGGGAAACTCGTGCGAATATAACACATAAAATGTTTATCTACTTCATATTAATCCAGATTAACGTTTGCAGAAATAGCTTCGTTACACACTTCGTTGCAGATATAAGGGGGGTAGAGGATACCGAATCGAAGGACAGTAGTTTAAGAGCAGATCGCCATATACTGCTTTAAAATTCCAAACTGTATCCATGATATCGCCAGAAACAAGTGAATACCAACAGCACTTTAAAGAAACTACTTGGTGTCGAGAAATTTAAATCATTAATAACGAATATCTTGTAAATGTTTGATAATAATAATAAAAAAAGAGATATCGTATGTATTTTAAAGAGATCTACATTTTCTGTGTACTGTGTTTTTTCTATATCTTAACGTTTATTATTATTCAAGGTTGTACAAAATTGCTTCCAATAAAAAGAGCTTTACAGTCTATGTCCAGATTGTGCAAATGAGTCAGCTGTCCCTTGGTATTCGTATTTATGCAACCCACGGTTCATAGTCTAATGCGAAAACATTTACCCTTTCACCAAACAACCTGTTATTGTAGATCTGCCCTTCTGTTTGGTACTATACGCAATCCCCATTAATGATTAAATGCCTGAATGAGAACCAAAGAGCTCCGAAAGCCTTAGAAAAGACGGCGTTTCATGGATATAATGTTAGCAAGGAGATAGAGGAACGTTTCTCCGAAGAGCGGGATAGACTACGTGGGTTCTGGCCGAGTGGTTTAGCTGCCGGAATGTGGTGAAGCAAAGGTTAGCTTCGGAGGTTCGACTGTGATATAAACATAAATTTGTTTTGGTTCCTTTTTTCTCTCCTTGTGTTTATTTTCTGTATTTTTGTGTACTAATTTATTTATTTTTGTTACTGGCTCCAAAGACATAAGAATTACAGTCGGATAATTGTGTATCATGTTTACCCTAATAATCTGTACCGTATCTGGTGTTGTTAACCGTGTTACGTAGTTAACTTCTATTCTCTTGGGCACATATCGACGATATCAAATCTAACAGCTTTCGTTTCATGTTTAAACCTTACGTTTCACTTCTTCTATTGACAAAGGAGTTGTAAATGTGCTAAGTTCACGGGTAAACGGAATAATAAATTGTTAAAGAGCGTGGATTGCATCAAGGAAGTAAATGTTCAAAATGACGACCACCATCATCAATGCACATTTGTGTACGCTGCCGCAGAGACCTTCTTGCATGTTGTAACATGTTCGGCGTAATCTGTCTACATTATTCACGTATGAGTGTGCCCGTATATGATTTGGGCTTTGCTGTTCTTCTTTGCGGTGGGAAACATGACGATTACTCTATTTTGTACACAATTATAATGTTATCAAGCATGTTATTTATATCATAATATCAAATTATAAGCCCAAAGAGATAAAACAAAAGGTAATAAAAAGCTTAAAATTCACCCGAAGGATTTGAACCCGAAATAAAGTGGTACAGTGTTAAAGCAACCATGATAATACCATTCGGACAATGCTACCTTGTGAGCTAAGGTTCCTATACGAATTAGTAATCGCAGAACTAGACCCCACCTCGAATCTTTACACGCTTTTTGCAGCGTCATACAGTGTTTTGAACTCTTTTTGGTTGTTTTAATTCAACGATATAAACTGCATCAATCATTACAATTGCTGTATGATCTAAAATACGCCATGGTTTGTGAAATAACAGAAATTATCCACCTAATACTTAGCATTTTTTGAGAAGGCTGTACATTGACTAACGGCTTAAATCCAATTGGTCGCACTGCATAGATCTGCCATTTTGTTTTCAAATGATTTTGTCAATCGATGCATTTGATAGGTGTCCCTTCAGGGGCGTTTTCAAAGGGGTGCATGGATGTATACTGAAGAATAAAAGTTTGTAAAATTAGCTAAAATAGCTACTGTAACTCTCACTGTCAGGGTGGGATGTTTTTTTGCATCGACATACATAGCGATTGCATTCTGTCCCATAAAACACTAATGCACTGAGTTATGTATCCTTCCTCTATAAAGTGTTATGCAAATCAGTCATTAGAAGGCATTCAAGAAAGACGTAAGTCACATATGCCCTTAGCACGTTGCATAAATTAAAAAATAAATAGATGCAGCTGACTCACTTTGTATAGTTTGTTACGTAAATATATAAATATATGACATTTTAAATGAAATCGTTACAGCTATTTTTGAGAAAGTAAAAAAATCCAAAATTTTTCCATTAAAGGGTAATTTGGGGCGGAGTGACTTTCTTGAACCTTCGTGTCGCATCTTTGAAAGATACTGAGCTTAAATACAAAGTTTGATATTCGTCAGGGTTTTCGTTTTCGAGTTAGCTGTTCACACATACACACACACCTTTTTATTCGAGGTTCTTAAAAGAGTATACGTTCGTGCTGACAAAACTTAGCCCCTCTACCTACAAGTGTGACCAGCTATGTTTTTTCAGCATAACTAGCCTATGGATTGGCAGAATACTTTACCTCCCACAAAATATGACCGAACTGTCTAGGGATAATATTACAACTTAAACCTTATGTTTTCATGCTACACTACCGTTTTTTTTATTGCCGTTTAGTAGCAGCAATAACTTCATCTTTGTCTCCACGTCGCTGATGAAAGCTCTCATATGTATAACTGTCGTAGGTGTCGTTCGCTTTAACCACACATGCAAATAATTCTTCATCCCTTCCTTTAAAAGGCAAAATTACGAGGGTAATCCAGAAAGTCCCAGACGTTTTGAAATAAACAATTAATATCAACGTTTATTATCTACATTTGAAAGGTACACTCTTAAGCTATTTTTCTACATAATCGCCATTCAAATTGAGGCATTTATCATACCGTGGCACACGTTTTTCAATACCCTCTCTGAAAAAATCTGCCGTCTGCGACTTCAACCACTGGTTTACACCGGCGTGCAGTTCAACGTCAGTATCAAAGCGTTGTGTACCGAGTCATTTCTTCATCGCTGGGAAGAGGTGGTAGTTGCTCGACGCCAAATCCGGGCTGTATGGTGGATGGTCAAACACCTACCATCCAAGAGTGTTCGGGTACGATTGGCCGTGTGGGGCGTGTATTGTCGTGAAGAAACAACACCTTGGTGCTAAGTTTTCCCCGACGCTTTATGGCACACCTTAACTTTCTTAGTGTTTCACAGTACCTCTCTGAGGTTATTGTTGTTCCACGTTCCAGAAACTCAACGATAAGCACTCCCTTAGAGTCCCAAAACACGGTAGTCATGAGCTTTCTTGCTGACAGCGTTTGCAAACACTTTCTTGGTTTCTTGGGAGAATGTGTGTGTCCCCACTCCATCGACTGCTGTTTTGTTTCACAATTGACATGCTTCACCCAAGTCTCGTCCTCGAGTAAAGCGTCACCATATTTGTTGAAATCTTGGAGGAAGGTCAGTGCTGCAGCCAGTCTATGTTTTTATGGTCTTCCGTTAGGATTTTCGGAACCCACCTAGCACAAAATTTGTGGTAACCAAGCTTCTCCACCACAATTTGATGCACCAAACTCCGTGAAATTTGAGAAAATTGTTTCGAAAGTTATGTAATCGTGAAACGACGATTTTCACGAATTTTGTCATTGATAGTTCATCAGTCATAAGGCTAGGCCTACCACTGCGATCCTCAACGTAAACATTGCTACGGCCATTTTTAAATCAATGCACCATTTCCTGACTCGGCTTTCACTAGTTATTCCCTGTCCGTAAACATCACAAAGTTGACGATAAATTTCAATTGGTTGGTTTTTTTTAGCCAACAGAAACCTAATCACAGAGCGCACTTCGCAAGTGGCAGGATTTTCTATTGCAGCGCACATTTTAACAACTCACAGAGAGCACAGTAAGGAAGGCACAGTCCTCACGCTACCACAGCTGGATGCGTACTGAATGTAGGAATGTTCTGACACCAAGATGGCGGTTCTAGCCCTACTCATCACCACGATAGGCCAAAACGTCTGGGACTTTATGGACTGACCTCGTATTTGTAAGTGGTTTAGTCTTTCCTTGTTTACCAATCGTAGTGAAACTCTCACATAGAAACTCTCACGTAGCTGTTCTTCGTCCCTCATGGATTATAAACATCGTTCATTGGTTAGTTTTTGTGCCTCTGAACTGTTTTTCAGTCCAGTCGTATAGAGAACCGATACCGGTTGGGTGGCGTCAAAACGTAGTAAGTTGAAGGTGCAAATCTTACGAAGGGAAAAACACAATGGCCGTTATGGGGAATGGACAACTTTTTATGTACGTGGTAGAGGGAATAATAATACCTTAAATGATATGAAATAAAATTTGGTTAAATGTTCCGCATTATTTTTGCAATTTTAAATACAAAATAAAACCGCTATTAAACTTTAAAATAGGCAAAGCTGTATAGCATTTGCTATAACATTTCAACATTCTGTATATCTGTGAAAATAAAAATATTACCTAAACGAAAAGGACTGTTTAACATTTTTAGCCATTTATTTAATTTTATTCTAAATGTTGGAAATACATTCAGTTGTTTCATAGATGTAGCAATCCGCATACTGCGTATTTTCTAAAAAACCAATCCCCCTTTTCAAAGTGGCGGTAGCACAAGCAGTATTTATAGTTTTTGTACAGCATACCCTGAGTTACTGCAAGTATAAAACCACGTGATTGATGCCAGGACATGTCATCACTGTGCGGTAACGAAAACAGCAATAACGTAACAGGACATTACCATTGACTTCACGTAAAGATTTACGGCTAGAATCATGACGCGGGAGATCCAAAAAAGGGCTTATTGGCGCAGACCGTACGAGGATAAGAGCTAATGGTAGAAAATTAAATGCAATAAAAGTAAAACTAACTCAAAAGTATATACTAATCTCACTATATTCATCTTTTCAATTCAATACAGACACACCCTTCTAGCTTAAATTATTTAATTCCAACTTAGTAGTCCCCGATCCTGGATCCTGATTTATCTAGTTTTAATATTGTGACAAGCTATGGACGTCAATAATCGCGTAGAAGGCGCCCACCAAGCGACTGCCGGTTAAAGTTTTAAGGAGAGATAAGCAGACCCAGTAGCGCTCTCCAGGTTTTTCTGGAAGCCCCTTCCCTCCGTCTTCCGCGAACATTCTGGTACATTCTTGAAAACTCCAGCGGCCAAACAGGTGTACTCGCGAGTGAGTTAAGGGATTTAGTGAGTGTTTTTCTGATGTGACAAGTGCTGTTCTACGAGTGAGGTTCTGACGTAAAGTGTTTCCTGCTACTGCGAGAGATTAGAGAAGTATTGTGACGCTCTAACGAGTGAAAGATTTCGCGCGTGTTTCATTTCACCGCTATGAACAATTACATTAGCGATGTGATGGTCACAATGTGATGAATAAACATCCTTTAGAAGTTGTTTTCAGTTGCTTCAAATGTAATAATCTGAAGTAGTCCTTTTTATTCTTTATTTTGATGAATTGATGAGGGAAAATTGTTGTAGTGGGTAATCCCACGTGAGGTTACAAATTTATCTGATGAAACTCAAAACCTAAAAAACTATTCCATGAATACAATGCAAATTACATAGATAATAATTACTTTCTTACCCTGTTGTTAAAATCAAATCGCCATCCTGTCAGCTTAACTGAATGTCATGAGGAATTCTAACCAATGCTATCTACAGTGGGAATGGGAAAATGGTACACTGGCGTTTGTGAAAATAGCTAAACCAAGAAGGAAACGCATGAATTTAATACCACAGGTTAGGTGCATGACAAGTAACAGACGATAAACTTTTCAAATCTATACATGACCTTTGACCCCTAATATTCAGTATTTGGTTTGGCCTCCATGCGCTGCAATTAGAGCTGCTATACGCCGTGGCATTGAATCAAAAAGGTTCTGAATAAGTTCCTGAGGGATTTCCCTCCACGTAGTTTGTACTCGAGCCCACAAATCCGTGACACTGGAGGACCGTGATACACCAGGTGCCGACCAACCATATCCCAGACATGTTCGATGGGTGACATGTCAGGCAGGCCAGGGAAGCAATGGTACCCGTCGCTCTTCAAAGAAGACTTGTACATTCCTCGCAATATGTGGCCCGGCATTGTCCTGTTGAAATGTGGCCTGTGGAGATGCCTGAAGCAGGGGGAGTACCTCAGGCTCAACAACCACGTTACGTACCGGTTACTGTTCAAAGTGCCCTCAATTCGTAGGAGGCGAGATAGGTTGTTCTAACCATTGGCGCCCCAAACCATCACACCTGGTGTTTGTCCGCTATGCCGCTCAACAATGCAGCCCTCCACGGTACACCACTGTAGGACACGTTGAAGCGGGACTCGTCCAAAAAGACTACATTTTACCACCCAGCACCCAGTGACGGTGTTCACGTGCCGATTGCAGTCGGAGGAGCTTGTGGTTTCTGGACAATGGAAGTCGACGTAATGCATGCATGCAACCAGTCCAACTTGCAGCAGACGGCGACAAACCGTTAATGTAGTCAAGTTTACACTTGTTGCAGTGCTCCAGCGTCGAGCCAACACTGTGCATGAAGCTGTACGGTCCGTTATGGCCATGCGGACAAGATGACGGTCATCCCGTGCTGTGGTCCAGTACCCGCTCTTCGCTGTGTACGACCTTCATCTATCTACTGCTTCCACACACGCATCACTGTCGTAGCAGCCTGCCCTGTACAAGCCGAAATGTCACGGTATGACAAACTCGCTTCCCGGAGACCGATCATTCTGCCCCGTTCGAACTCACTCACATGCCGATATGGCTTCCTTTGACGTCGACGAGGCATACTGGCATTCAGTTTATTGTTTCCACCTTGTTTGACAGCCTTGCACTGACTACACTGGGCGCAACACTGACCTTGTCGGACCGACACGAGAGGGCTCTGCTCGGCCTACGTGTACCCCATCTCTCTGCAAACCTAATCACTTATTGCTTGCACACTCTCCTACACTTCCACCAAGTTTGGAGTTATTCGGGAAATTCTTTCTTGGTGTTGCATTTTTCACAAACGGCAGTATATATGATGTTGATTCATACGAAAATGTGGCTTCATAGAACTGGATATATCTGACCTGTTATTTATATATTAATTGTTGCTCCTGTATTCCAATTTGAATCATGTTTGATTCTGCTGTCGAGATGGAAGGCAAAGTCTATTCATTGCTGCCTACTGATACTACATTGGTTTTGCTTCATCGCACAGCTACTCGTGCTCCGGTCGCCGCAGCTCTGATTCCCAACAAAACAGTTACAATATCCCCGCAATATTCTCACGTTCCCATAATTCACAATTACAATGATAATCTTATCATAAGAGATATTGGGAATGCTGTGCTACTCTATCCACATATTTCTAGCATTTTCTCGTGAAATTTTCATGTACAGTCCAGAGCTCAACTATCAGTGGTCAACAATGAAAATATTAAATAAATGATTTCTGCTAATTCCTATGCATTTTCATTTGCCAAATACAAAAATGAAGGCAGAAGTGTTCCATCACCCATCAAGTTGTTATATTAAAAAAAAGCTTTTAGTATATGCCAATAAATGTACTGGTTAAAAGAAAATAATTTTATGTCATTAGGTCCACAAATGACATAGTTTCTTTAGGCTATTGTTGTCTGTGACTACAGTAATGACAATGTTCAACACTGACCTGCTTCTCACAAAACTATGGCTTTCTCGCCCAGGTCACTGTTTGCTCCAACAACAGATAAGGTGGTCTGTTGCAGATAGAAAGGGTCCTGCATAGTTGCCAGAGGAAGAGAAGCTTTGCTTAATAAAAGAAATTAATCCTGTGTGTTCTCAGTTGGGAATTAATAAGTGTAGTGTTAGCCAATAGTGTGTTTTCTTAAGCATTGTGAAGTAGGAGGAGGATAATGTCTCACAAGTGTGTAAATAATAAAAACAATTTTGTTACATTTGTGGTGAGTTCACTTTAAAAACGCCGAGGCAAAATTTGACTCATGGAAATAAAAGGGCTTAGAGCGTTATTTTGACAATCAAATAGACCAGAATAAGTTTTGGGCTCCGGAAATCTCTTGTGCCAAATGTGTAATGCTATAAACCGGCTGGTTAAAAGGGTCTCATCATTTGCTCTTTGCAGATGCTATAATATGGCGGGAACCTAAGGAACATATAACCGACTGCTACTTCTGCTTGACAAATATATCTGGAATAACTTCAGAGTCCAAACATATTGTTAAATATCCACTTTTAGAATCAGCAATTCCTTCAATACTTCATGGACCAGGCCTTCCCATACCAACTCCACCAGATACAGAAATATCACTGAAGATTTTGAAAATGTTGATGACAGTGGTGAATTATAAAACAGAGTGACCCAGATTTTGTGGAAGGAGTTGCCACAAATGAACCACACTTTCTAACACAGGAGGGTCAAAATGATTTCGTTCGTGATCTTGGATTATCTAAAAGTAAAGCTGAGTTACTTGCTTCAAGATTGAAAGGATGGCACCAAAGTGAGTTCTTTGCGTCAGCGACAAAAGGAATTGGGCATTTATTTTCCTAGTTTTCTGTAATAATGTTGATTCTTTGATGGAGTTCCGGGTGTTCAACATAAACGTGAATATTTTCACCTGTTCATTGACTCCTCGAAAAAAAGGTTGAAAGGAGTCTTGCCACACAATGGAAACAAGTTTCCACTCACTCCTATAGCCCACGCAGTTGGTATGAAGGGGAGTTACGTGAATATGCATCACTTGCTATCCAGTATCCGGTATGATGACTGTTCATGGCAGATATGTGCAGATTTTAAAGTGATAGCTATCCTACTTGGATTACAACTTGGATATACAAAGTTTTGCTGTTTCTTGTGCATGTGGGATAGTAGAGATAAAAGCAATAACTACGTTAAAGCAGCTGACCAGGAGAAAATAATTGAATCCAGGATAGGCAAATGTTGTTCATCAATCACTTGTAAGTGCTGACAAAATCTTATTGCCTCCATTACACATCAAGCTATGTTTTATTAAGAATTTTGTGAAAGCAATGGATCACGACGGCAGTGCATTTCTGTTCCTGAAAACTAAGTTTCCAAAGATCAGTGAAGCGAAACTAAAAAAGGGAATATTTGTTGGCCCTCAAACTAGAGAATCTATGTCATATTCACAGTCCGAAATCCTGTTAAATATGCAAAAACGAGCTGCGTGGTTCTGTTTCAAAAACATTGTCCTAAGCTTTCTAGGAAATTACAGGTCTAAACAATACAGAGAACTTGTCAGTGAGTTGATTGAAAACTACAAGGTCATGAGATTTAATACTCGTATGTCTTTGAAATACACATGTTGGACTCCCATTTTGAGTTCTTCCCTGAGAACCTCGGCGTTGTCAGCGATGAACTTGGCGAGCGTTACCATCAGGACATCGCTGAAATGGAAAGACGCTACCAGGGGAAATGGACTCCAAGTATGTTGGCAGATACCGTTCCACACCCAAGAGAGATGTTCCTCAGGCAATGTACAGTCGAAAATCTACTTCACATTCATTTTAGGTACGTAAAAGGTATTCTAGCAAAGGTGTTACACATACTAAAACAAATATTTAATTACCAGAAATGTTATTCGTGCAATTACTTAAACTATGGACAATGGAAAAGTTCTGTAAAAAATTTGAAATAAGCACAAAAAGTCCGTAAGCATCACCCATTGTACTTATTTTAACATTAAAAATCTTAAATATTGTTGACAAGTGTAAGATTGCTGAGGTTGGCGGTGGAATGAGAGGACCTACAGCTTTTACTAAGGACCCCGGCCTTGGGGTCACGCACTTGAGCAAGTCAGAGGTGAAGCCGTGGATAGGGAAGACTTAAAATCGCCATCCGATCCCCGGATCCTCGAAACGTTCCGAAGGGCTTTCTCGGAACGACAGCCGGAAACGAAACCACTGCACTACCCCCGCGCCCGACTAAACAAACAATGTAACAATTATTATTTACAATACAGGTTTAACAACTTTTCCACAAACGCATTTTAAGCTTTGCAAACAGTCGCATGCAGTAACCGTATAACCTAAGCTGCAGAGGAGAAATGATAATAATCAGAGTAAAAAAGAAACAAAGAAAAATGATGTTCTGTGTAATGAATTAAGAAAACTCTGATGTGCAACACTCACATGACTTTCTCTACTCTTGTACAAACTATTTTTACAAACGCTTGTTCTCCATATGTTTCATGTTAATCGAGATGTCAATCTTATTGCTAATTTTCTTGTAGGTGCAAGGGAAATATGGTAGGTTTTAAGCGATAGTCAAATGTTTTAAGAGCTGGTTGCTATGTGGAGCATTCCATTCTCTTTGTATTACCAGGACAAAAAAAATCTGATGTGCTACACTCACATGACTTTCTCTACTCTTGTACAAACTATTTTTACAAACGCTTGTTCTCCACCTACTTCATGTTAATCGAGATGTTAATCTTATTGCTAATTTTCTTGTAGATGCAAGGGGAATATGGTAGGTTTTAAGCGATAGTCAAATGTTTTAAGAGCTGGTTGTTATGTTAAGCATTCCATTCTCTTTGTATGTCCAGGACATAAAAAAATGAATAACGAATTTGAGAAAAAGTATAAGTATTGAAAAATTTAAGGAAATAACAAGCAATATCTAGAAAATGCTTCACTCAAAAAAATCTGATGTGTTACACTCACATGACTTTCTCGACTCTTGTACAAACTATTTTTTAAACGCTTATTCTCCATCTACTTCATGTTAATCGGGATAAACATTTGCAGACTCTTATCTTATTGCTAATTTTCTTGTAGATATAAGGAGAATATATATTTACAAGGGCAATATAGAAATACAGTAGCCTTTAAGCACATACATATCTCTTAATAGCTGGTTGCTAGGTGCAGCACCATTCCCTTTGCCACAGATTAATACTCTTTGCATGTCCAAGACAAAAAATGAATAACGAATTCCCATTTTAGAAAATAAGTATTGAAAAATTTAAGGGAATAACAAGCAATATCGAAAATGGTTCACTCAACAAAAAAATGTATATGACATAAATTTTGTATTTTAACGCGATCTACATTTTTTGTGTAGTAAAATTTTATCTGTTTTTATGGTTTACCAGTTATGCATAAGTCGTTCACAATGAAGAATACTTTTGGAGACATTCCCAGAAAATTCAAGATATACATTTTATTTGTCATGAAAGTATCTTAAATATATGATATTTTAATCAAAATCGTTAGAGCCACTTTTGACAAAATTAAAATTTTGAAAAATGTTGCATGTAAAGGGTAATCTGTGGTGGGGGATTTTCTTGAAAACCTTCGTGTCGTATCTCTGAAAGATACTGAACCTAAATACCAAGTTTGGTGTTTATCCGACTGTTCGCTTCTGAGTTATGCTGTTCACAGACACACACACACACACACACAGACACACAGACACACACACACGGGCATGTTTGTAAAAATGCTTTTTTTGGATTCAGGGGGTCTCAAAACATATTTCCGGTGAAATCTCGGTATCGAATTTTTGGGTGGAATACAATACTTCCCCTACTTACTATACGTAGTAGAGAAAATAAAAATGTGTAGTAAACCACTAACTCAATAATCGGTTGTATTTTAGAGGCCAACAGCTATTAATACAAAACATTTAATGAAAGGCATTTAAGTTCAATGTGATTTTCAACCAGAAATTCCTGCAGAGTTTAAGCGTGACGTGATTTGTCAAGTTGAAGTTGCGACCTTCTGTAGACTCTGATTTTAAATGTTGCATCAAGCAAGAGCTGCTTTTGTTTGCTCGATGGCAGTGCTCTCTATGCAAGTTTTCTGTAAGCTGTTACAGAAATGCCACTGTTATCGATTAGGCGCTCACACAGAGCCGGCATCTACTGCAACCTCGCAGCAGTTTACGATACTACTTACTAATGATCCCTGAGAGCTATGAAAACAATTCGCTGTCTAGCAATACCCAAGTATGAAAACTTCGCTGCTCAGTATTTGAGAGACTATCTTTATTTTCGGGAAATAAAGATAGTCGCCAACAATATATAATGAAATAATTTAAAGAATTCTAAGATATAAGGTAATAGAATTCCACATAAAAAACGATGTTATTTTCACACGACTTTCTCTAGCATTTGTCATTTATTAACGGGTATACGAATTATTGTTACGAAAGTAAAATTTAATATTTACTTCATTTTAATCCAAATAAAGCTTTACAGAAATAGCCACATTACACATTTCGTTATACATAGAAAGAGAACAGCGATAGTCAAATGTTTAACAACTGGACGCTATATGCTGGCCTTAAAATTCAATACTGTTTCCATGACATCGCGAGAAACAGCTGAAAGTCGACAGGACTTAAAGAATGGCTAAGTAGGTGTTGAACAACTCTAACAGTCAATAACGGATACCTTGGAAATGGCTGACGCCACAAGAAAGTTATTGGAAATAAACTGTGGGTTTTAAAGCGATCTACATTTTTTGGGTAAACATTTTCATACATCGTTTAACGTTTACCAGTTATAAAAGATTACACAAAATTCCTTCGAACGAAGAGGACTTCACAGTCATTTCCAGAAAATTAAGATATACGTTTTATTTATCGTGTAAATAGTTTATATACTTACTTTAATCAAAAGCGTTACAGCCATATTTTAGAAAATCAAAAATCTCGAAACATGTTCCATGAAAGGGTAGTTTGGGGTGGGGGTTTTCTTGAAAACCTTCGTGTGGTATCTTTGGAAGGTACTGAAGATAAATGCCAAGTTTGGTGTTTATCCGACTTTTCGTTTTTTAGTTACCCAGAGAGAGAGGCAGATGGAGAATATTCTATAAATGCTTTCGTTGATTCCTGAGACTCCAAAGCGTGCATTTGCAATGAAATCTTTATCGAATTCTTAAGTCGAATGGAATGGTTTAGAGAAGGTAAAACACTTTTTGCTATTAACCATAACAAAGATTCAAACCAATAACAAAGGATGTATTATAAATAATTAATGCAAACAAAAATTATTTGACATAAATGAACAGATAACATCATTTAACGAGATAACATTTTTACTTTCTCTACTACGTATAGTAAGTACGGGAAGTATTGTATTTCACCCAAAAATTCGATACCGAGATTTCACCATAAATACATGTTTTGAATCCAATAAAAAGCACTTTTGGAAACATGTCCGTGAGTGTGTGTCTGTGAACAGCATAACTCAGAAACGAACAGTCGGATAAACACCAAAATTGGTATTCAGGTTCAGTATCTTCCAGAGATGCGACGCAAAGGTCTTCAAGAAAATCCCCCCACCCCAGATTACCCTTTACATGGAACATTTTTCGAACATTTTAATTTTCTCAAAAATGGCTCTAACAATTTTAATTAAAATATCATATATTTAAGATATTTTCATGACAAATGAAATGTATATCTCAAATTTTCTGGGAATGTCTCCAAAAGTTTTCTTAATTGTGAACGACTTTTACATAACTGGTAAACCATAAGAGATAGACAAAATTTTACTACACAGAAAATGTAGATCGCGTTAAAATACACAATTTATGTCATATACATTTTTTGTTGTTGAATGAGATTTTCGAGATATTGCTTGTTATTCCCTTACATTTTCCAATACTTATACTTTTTCTCAAATTCGTTATTCATTATTTTGTCCTGATAATGTAAAGAGAATGGAATACACCACATAGCCACCAGATCCTAAAACATTTGACTATCGCTTAAAGCCTACCAATTCCACTTGCACCTACAAGAAAATTAGCAATAAGATTAACATGTCGATTAACATGAAGCATAAGGAGAATAAGCGTTTGTAAAAGATTTTTTGCAGTAATACTGTGTAAACTTACTGTTTGCTAATTCATTTTACAGAATGTATTAATAAATAGTACCTCACAGCCTGTTCTCAGAAAATTCGAATATATATTTTATTTGTCATGCAAGCATCTTGGACACATTATGGGATTTTAACTAAAATTATAAGAAATGTTTGAGAAAATAAAAAAACAACGAAAAATTGTCCATGTAACTGTAGTTTAGGGCTGTGGATTTTATTTAAAATCTCCGTGCCGCATTCATGGATAATATTGCACTTAAAGGCACGGACACGTACAAACACGAACCTTGTTCTAAAAACTCTTTACTGAATCTCAAAACATGTATTTCCAGTAGAATATCGACATCGAATTTTGAGGTAGAATTCAATACTTCCTCTGCTTACTATAGGTTAAATATGTTTCATGCAATCCTTGCAGTATAGTGAGATAGTTTTAAGGTGAGTCCACAGATGGGATGTATGTGTGACACGCTGTACTGCACTTATCTCGGGACTTTTCTGATGCTAACTCATGGCACATGACGCGTTCAGGGTTACTTCAGTTGCTGCTTTGTGTTCGTGCTGTTAAGAGAGTTGTGCATCTAAAAGATGAAGGTTTATTCATGACATCTGTGTTATGTAATTTGCTTAAGAGCATTAATGCCTTGTCCACTGCATTATCTGCCTACAAATTCACTCTTGAACACAATTTTTATGTACGATACATATGTAAAAACAGAATTATTTAGATAGGTATGTAGACAGTTTCATGAGAAATTTCCTGGTGTTTCGTTCCAAGTGAAACTGTTAGACAGCTAGTTAATAAGTTTAGCACAGAGGGACAATATGAAAACAGAAATTATGGACATCCCAGAATGCCAGGAATGTATTCACGCACATGGATACCACGTATGACCGTTCTCTCAACAGATGACAGTTATTACAATATGTATAATCGGCTAACTATCACATACGTGCTATAAGAAATGGCGTCATTACGGCCTTCTGTACAGTTTCAAACAAGTTACTTGTAAGGAAAAGGTAAAATGTTCAGTCGTTCTGAGAACTATGTCAACATTAAAATAAGTGAATTACCTTATTAAGAGACTACACATTAAGAAACAAAACGTAGTCAATCATTTTAATGCCATAAAAACTAAACACTTCTCTATTTTATCTATGTACCAAACTAGATTAAGCCAAAGAAGTTTCAATATAACAAAAAGTTAGATAAATAAGGTATCTTTATTGGTTTAAAATTATTGAAGTTATTTCACAAGTATTTAGTGCATTGGTCATTGACCGTACATGCATATTTAAGATACAGTAGGGTGACAAAATAAACAAAAGAGAAAGAAAACACAAGAAAAAGGGAAATAGAGATAAATTACCTTTGTCTAACTCAACAAATTTGACCTAGCTTCGCGACTTTAGCCAAAAAATTGCCCTTGTTTTGCCAGTTCCTCTGGTCAGCCTGTAGATCCCAACATGCTAATCTCTTTCTTGAGGGACTTAAGAATTTTTCTTTCAGTTGTCGCGGTCTTCGTGTTAGTGTTATTGCTGAGCGCCTGTTATTGTATTACTAGTTCGAATTTTGGGTTCTTTGTCCTCCGGCTAGCTATTATTTCTCAGTCGAGTATATCTCTTAAACAGGGTGTGTAAACGGAAAGGAGTTGTTACTGAAAGATAACGCTGATAAAAGAATTTGTTTTTACACTTTTATTGCCGTCACACTTTATTCATTTCACAGAATTATTGTTGATACACGCCCGACTGAAACTGTTATATTTTCGAATGTTACTATAATCACTTATTTGCTGCACATTATTAATTCGCGTATTTCACATTTCTAACTAACTTTACAACGCGAGAGATTCTGTAAAACTGCACGACGTATAACCTGTGAGTGCCTCTGTTGGACTGAACGTTACCCGTCTCTGGCTTTAGCTTTTTATACTCCCCCACCCCGATATGCCTAAAGATTATAATCAAGCTACTATTGGTTAATAAAACGCGCCAACATTAGCGTCTATTTTTATATCCAATCAAAATTACGAACACATTTGTTCTAGGAAGATATTCCCTCCATTTCTAAGAAAAGCGCGCTAATCTGACGTCATTTTTTTGTCTCTTCTAATTGATGAACAACTCACCCCCTCGTTTCATTGTTATCCGCTCCTATTGTCACTTTGAGTGAGGCCGTGTAAACTTATTTCCTAACAATGCTTATAATTAACAAACATCTCAAATCAATGTCATACAATAATGCTTATTTACACTACAATCACTCTGGCATTTACATTGTTGTGATGTAAAATACTGCCACACAGTTTAATCGTTCGCTGGTTCTCCCACTGTGCACATTCCGCCAAAATATGTACCCAGTCCTCATCCAAATCACAGAATGGGCAGATTCTCCTGCCAGAGTCGTCAGTCATTTTCTGTGCCCTCCAGCCCTCCAGTCTAAACCATCTGTCCTTTCTTCCTAAATTAAGTATATATGCCTCTTTAGCCCAGTTTAATTTTATTTCATTTGGTAGACTTAGAGAAGGTTTAATTTTACAATCCGATTCTATTTCCTGTTGGTTGATGTCTCTTAGTCTTCTTTTGACACCTTCCATATATTTTTGTCATTATACATAGGAAGTTACTCTGAAAGTTTCCAGAATGAGTAACAAAGAGTAGTGGTAAACCAAAGCAGCTTTTCCTAACTTGAGATAGTAACATGTGCAAGTCTGGGCGCGCTCCAACAATGTGCATCGTCAGCACCGCGTGTGTATGTGTAGCAGGTGTTGCTACAACATATGCTAGGATGGGTCTCAAGCGAGAGCACTCCGTGCTATCATCTTCTATGACTTTAAAGTCGGTTTAGGGGAGAGAGAATGCCTTGAAAGACTGCATGTGTATTTGGGGGTATTTGCCTACGCAATCCACCATTTATCGATGGTATATAGAGTTTACAAGAGGAAGAGATTCCCTCGAAGATGAAGACCAAGCAGGACGGTCGGCTACAGCAACAACGGATGAAAATGTGGTGAAAGTTGAGTGCATATTGCGGGAAGATCATCGTTACACATTTGGTCAGATTCAAGAAGCCCTAAATATTGGATCGGCAACAGTGAAAGCAATCCTGAAAGTAAAACTTGACGTCAGGAATCTCTTCAGTCGCTGGATCGCATATCACTTCACAGATGGACAGAAACAAGCAAGTATGCAATGGTGCCAGGAAATGATTGAAACATTCAATGGAGAAAGATCCAAAAACATATTTAACATTGCAACAAGTGACGAAAGCTGGATATACCAGTATGATCCAGAAACTAAACGACAATCATCGATCTGGATCTTCCCAGGAGAAGACCCCTCAACAAAAGTGAAGCGAACAAGAAGTGTTGGCAAGAAGATGATCTGTTCCTGTTCCGCTTGAGGGACAAAAGACTGTTACCGCCAGATGATACACCACAACATGTCTGCCACAAGTCTTCAATGAACAGCAAAAAAGTGTCCTAAGACTGATATGCGTGGAATTTTTTTGCACCATGGCAATACCTCTGACCACACTGCACAAGAATGAACACAATTTCTGCAGGAGTCAAATATTTGTCCCATCCTTTCTACAGTCTATATCTGGCACCATGCAACTTTTTCTATTCACCAAACTGAGAGAAAAAAAATCGGTTAGCGATTTGAGATACCTGAAGCCGTAGTAGCTGCTTATAAAGAATGTATTTGCATGCTCCCAAAAGAAGAATGGCGTTCAGCATTTGAAAATGGTTTGAAAGGATGAGACAATGTATACAATTTAATGGAGAATACTTTGAAAAGATGTTATGATCAGATCTAAATTTTAAATATTTTATTGCGTCCATTCTCAGAACATTTGGAGTGACCCTATGTACCTTATCATAAGAGGTTTTGAAAATGTTGCCGTTCTCTATCCACATATTTCTGGCATCTCAGGAAATTTTCATTCACGCTCGCGAGTTCAATATCTACTTCTCACCTGATGTTTTATTTTAGTTCTTACAATGTATGTGATTTTTTTGCACACATCGTATTGTCCACGTGATCACCAGAGTCGGGAACATTTCTGTAGTTGGATTTTCCCAAATGATAGAGTAATTGTCCCATGCTTAATATTATTCTCTATTTGTATAGCTATGCTTTGTCGCAAAATAGCAGATATTGGAGCACAGAGAAACCCGATGTTACACACAAGATTTCCTTGCATGATGCGAAACTTGGTGTGTAGTAAATGCGTACAGAATAATGTCTGTATTTCTTTAACTGGTTATAAATGCAGGGAGATACAGGAATGTACTGCTCACACCATTTTTATATAGCATTGAATCACAGTATAGACTTTTCTAACAAGATTCCGCTACCACACATACCACTGATGAGTCGAATTTAATTCAGTAAATTTTGAAGATGAGTAATTAGTAATGGTTTATTTCCCTCCCGATACCCTAATTTAAGTGATTTAAGTGAGCACTTTAGCTCATCTTTTATGGGAAGCTTTGCTGTACAGATACGGCAGCTTCTGTGTGCTGCAGCCATGCGGTTTATTCTTTGCAAATATGTTCCAGTTTTTTTTCTCTCAATTTTTGCTTTGAACAGACTTTTCTATGAACATTTTCTGTATAAATAACCGCTTTCTCAAACTATTTAAATTAGTTAAAACTAAATTAGGATGATAAAAACTACTGCTAAATGGTCTTGTATATATAGTTTGGTGTTAATAGTAATGTTTTCACATTCTAAAACACTTCTTTATAACATTTATGTTAGCCAGCATTACTCTCTCTCTCTCTCTGTTTATATATAATCAGCATATTGTCACAAATGAGAACACCAGCTGTTGATAAACACCTTTGTCGCTTAGTTTAGCACAAACTTGCACTGCACACTTTTGACACACAGTCAGAACAGATCACAACTGACCCATCCAGTCGAATCACAACTCAATTGAACTCGGCACTGTTCAAGCTCTTCGACTTCTTGATTGAACTTAACTTTGTAACTTCTTAAGTAACTGAACTGCCAGACAAGAGCAGCCTCTTATATAGGCATCACTTACACAGCGAAATGATCTAGAAAGGGAGTCTGCTAGAACATGCCAGCGGCACATAATGGGCTATTGTTCCGCACTGGCTGTTGATCCTAAGATCCCCACCTATGTGCCAAGCCGGGAGGCACTTACCTGTGGCCTGCAGGTATATTCACGCGCGCGGACACACTATGCATTCCGCGCCGATTGACTTTTACCTTCACTACAACTTAGTAAAAATAAAGTGTGAAAAAGTGAAAGTTTTGAGACAATATGACACTTCCTGAATCCAAAGGATGCGTTTTTATAAAAGGTGTGTGTGTGTCAACAGTATAAGTGAAACGAAACTCGGTTAAACACCATGAGATTTAAGTTCAGCGATGCGACACGAATATTTTCAGAAAAATCCTCCGCTCCAATATCATTTACTGGTAAATATCTCTTTTTTTTCTCAAAAATGGCCTTAACCATTTTGAATAACATACAATATCTTTAAGATATTTGCATGAAAAATGGAATATATTTCTTGCATTTTCTGGGAGTAGCCTGTTCAATCCTCTTCATTCTTAATGACTTTAGTTTAATAAGTAAACACAAAGAAACGTATTTTCTTCTCGTGGTTATGTAAAGAGAACAGAATTTCAAAAAGTCACATAGCAATCAGCCCCCTTAACTTTCATGGTCCTATCGGGGATTTAGGAATTGAGAAACAACAGATTGTGTTATAAAATTGTAGGTGTGTTTTTGTGCTGGTTTCATTAATTTACTAAGAAACACGTTCATATTAACCTGCACATTAGACTTCCAGACTCGGCAAAATGATGCTAGTTAAAGAAAAATTCCCCCAACCTAGCCGAGAATCGAGCTCCGCACCTCTGGGATGAGAAGGCAGAACTCTGACCACGGTAACAGTCTGGCGTTTATTCTCTATTAGAAAGTGAGAAATAAAGGACAAATCTTCCATAACTAAGCTTACTTTTTTGCTTTCTCTAATACGTATAGTAAGTAGGGGAAGTATTGCATTCCACCCAAAAACTCGATACCGAGATTTCACAGGAAATACATGTTTTGAGGTGCACTGAATGCATATAAAGCATTTTTGGAAACATGTCCGTGTGTGTCTGTGTGTCTGTCTGTGTGTGTGTCTGTGAACAGCATAACTCAGAAACGAACAGTCGGATAAACACCAAACTTGGTATTTAGGTTCAGTATCTTCCAGAGATGCGACACGAAGGTTTACAAGAAAATCCCCCCATCCCAGATCACCATTTACATGGAACATTTTTCGAAAATTTTAATTTTCTTAAAAATGGCTCTAACGATTTTGAATAAAATACCATAAGTTTAAGACATTTTTATGGCAAATGAATTGTATATATTAAATTTTCTGGGAATGTCTCCAAAAGTATTCTTCATTGTGAAAGACTTTTGCATAACTGGTAAACCATAAGAGATAGACAAAATTTTACCACACAAAAATTTAGATCGCGTTAAAATACGCAATTCATATCATAAACATTTTTGTTGTTGAGTGAACCATTCTCGAGATATTGCTTGTTATTCCCTTAAATTTTTGCAATACTTATACTTTTTCTCAAATGGGAATTCGTTATTCATTTTTTTGTCCTAGTAATGCAAAGAGAATGCAATACTCCACATAGGCACCAGCTGTTAAAATATTTGACTATCGCTTAAAGCCTACCATATTCCCCTTGCATCTACAAGAAAATTAGCAATAAGATTAACATCTCGATTAACATGAAGCATATGGAGAATAAGCATTTGTAAAAATAGTTTTACAAGAGTAGAGAAAGTCATGTGAGTGTAACACACCAGATATTTTTATTTTAGGAACCTGAAGTGCTGGGGAAATGCCTTTCGCTATCTTCGTTGCCCCCCTGTACAGCTCATTTATGTATTTAAACAGAGGAAGGCTGTTTGCACAGGGAAAAAGTGGTTTAAGGGACACAAAGTTACTGGACTGTAATTCAAATACTTAGTCCCTCCTACTCAGAGTTGCATCAGTTCATTATGTGATTTTCCTTTACTGTCTAACGTATCCCTAAGTACAGCAATTTATGCCCTAACAATCTCTTTAATATGTATGCATTTATGCCTTGAAAAACGTGCATTAAAATTAAATTGAGTTTTATTTATGGTCGCTTCTTAACTGCCATGGCGCTTAGTGTCCCATTCTATATTGGGCATGAAAGACCGGAAATTTTACATAAGTGTGAACTTTTGACAGACAGAGTTAATCGGTAAAATAATAAAATCTACCCGGCTGGAAGGGCGTAGTCTAAGGCTAAAGTCCCTACTCTGTATTCACTCTTAGGTTGATCCGCGGCAAAACAAACGCACGTGGGCAGTACACCGTGGTGCAATACGGTAGCAATGCGCGCAGGAAGGTAGTCCCATGCTAATCTCTGAATTTTAGAATGAATTTATGCTTAAATAGTATAATATTCTATACAAATACTTAAGGTTTTATTTAACGCTGATTTATACCGTAAAACAGAGCTACATGTCCCATGATGCAATTCGTATGAGTCACCTGACACCCGGGTAGGCGCAGAATATTGTTTACAGCCAGAAACCAGCAGTTGTGTTTAGTATCATGCAGGACATTGAATTTGCTCTTGTGTTTTCGTCGAATTACGTAAAGCATTAGCCGCGCAAACCATTGACTAGTGGTGAAAAAACAATAGTGTTGAATCTTTATTATAAGTTATGTGAGAAATATCCAACACTTTCCGCGAAAGAAATTGTGAAATTAACTTCTGAGTTCACTGGTGTTTCGAGTACAAGTATAAACAGTGCTTCTGTAGAAAAATCTGAAACGAGAAAAGTGGTTACACCCGGAAAAAAAGAAAGCATATGAAATACGCGATGCAAGAATGTAGTGATTTTAAGAAGAATGCAATTCGGTAACAGTGCACAATTTCTTTTTTAAAATGAGCGCCAACAGTTAATAAAGTGCCGCTTCCAGAGAGAGAATAAATTAGGTTACCGCATACCTGTTACTTTATTTTTCGTTCATTTATTTTAGAATTAACTATTATTATATGTGCAAACGTTTATTTTGTTGCAACTATCAATCTTATCACCTGAAACCCTTAACAGAATATGTTGGTCACCGTTTCAGTTGTCGAAATAAGGACTCTGTTCTTTTTTGCACTACATGCCGCTTGTACTCGCCACATGGTCTGAAAGTGTGACAGTATTTCTAGTGCGAATGGCGGAAGGATACATTATAGCGGTGCACTGGTCACCTGGGGTTTGTTTTGACGCGGATCAACCTAAGAGTGAATACAGAGTAGACTTTACTTCCCTTCCGAAAGAAGCCATGCTCGGTAACTAGAGGCTAGTGATACCCTAGACCTCGGAATACGAGCATATTTAAAATCTGTATAATACTTATATGCCCATACAAAAGGTATTAAAACATCATTTTGATATAAAAGAAGAATTAAGGTAATTTTACGTAGGATACGTCTAGAAGTGGAAGGGGACTTAGTGCCTCCACCTACGCAGTTCTTTTGTGCCTAGGCCCCTGACGAGGCGCCACCGGGAGGGAGGGATGAGGTGAGAGGAGACGGCACGAAAGGCAGAGGGCAGGGTCTCTACCTTTATAGATTTGAATTCCCCGGGTGCTGGCTGGTGAACGCTGGAGAGCGCTCGCAGTCCGGGGGACGAAGGTTTCCTCAGAATCCTTTTCCCCTGCCATGCACTTGCCGAGACTTCCCGCCGACACTTGCAACCCTGAGAGAAGCCAAGCAGGTGAAGTGAAATGAACAATGTAATGAAATGGAGGGACAGGGAATTCGGAGGATGTAATGATCCTTTCCGGCAATCGCCTGGTGACCCGGGAAAACCTCCGGAAAATCAATAGCACAGGAAGGTCGACCATGGGATTTGAACCCACGACCTTCAGAATGTGAGCCACAGACGTTACCGCCTGAGCCATCTCGCTCGGTTATTTTTTACGTAACCTCTCCGTGAATAAAGCTATCGTGGAAACAAAATGAATTATTATGTAACTCCTCAAACACTTGTCTTTATTATACAAGAGTTAGGATATACCCCTGTAACCCAGCTTTGTCGCTCAATTTTGCTTTTGGAATGAAAACAGGTCTTCACTATATCCAAGTACCACTTCACTGAACTGAACGATCTGAAATTTCGACTGGTGAACGATTCGAACTTGCGGAATATATTCCAAATTGAATTTCTAAAACTATTAACGCATGAATTTTTTAGGTGCTTTCCTTCGTGTAAATTAGTAAGTTACAGTTTCATGAATGTTAAGAGATACTACAATAGAACTTAAACTAAATCTAATATTACATAGAGTGGAAGGGAACATATTAAATTCCTTCTAATATGTATGTACTTAATTGAGGTATACAAACAATAAAGTATAATAACATTTTGTTCCGTGTTCAGCCCTTTTCGAAAAGAAGTAGTTTTTTCAAATTATATGGTTTATTTCTCGAGAATATATGAAGATAATAGCTTGTTTCTTCTAAGATAGGTAGAGTAACCTATTTCTGACCTAGTTTTGGCAGTAACTATGTGACATCATACAGGGTTTAGAAATAATTTATCATTTTCCACACCGTTTTGCAGCCGTAATGTGGTTGGAGACATAGGCAACGTTGCTAGATCAAGGTAGATCAGTGTGAGCACCGGCTCCCCGACGTAAACAAAACAGCATACCTGAATTGGGAGGTGGGAGGACTAGAGATTTTGTTTTCCACACGACCCTTAATCCAAACAAACACGACGAAGGGGTGGTGTAATGTTTTGGCAAAACCACAAGTACAACTTGGTAGCTATTGATGAAAGTAATGCCTTCATCGTCCAATAAGCGCTTTGCGGTCAGTGACTGAAAATCACACCATGTTTACGTGCGCTCCACTAGAAGTAGAATCATTATTAGGATAATATCGTGCTACGCATTCAAACGCACAGGTTTAGTGATAAAAGAATCCGAGGTGTGTTTAGAGGATAATCATACGCACAGCACAAGGTTTACGAGATGCTAGCCTTTTCAAATCGCGAGAACCTTGATAACGTTTACCTATACTCATGAACCAAACATAACACAGTGAAAGTGAAACTTATTTACGCGCTGACCTACTTCTGGTTTTTAAAGTGAGTATGCCACTACCACTCGTTCCCAACTACTGGTCGGCTGCCGCTGCAATGTGCGTTTTATTTTCTCGAAAAACCTAAAATATCTCTGCAGAAAATGGTCATAAAAAGGGTCTTTAAGATATAATATATCTTCCAAATTGCCAGATCTGTAACTGGTTTAAATTAATTCAATAACTGCCTTCCACCCATTATGTACAACTACCATATCTAAAATTAATTCCAAGAACTCCTTAACAGCCACCTTCATACCGTGACGGGACGGCTACGACCAGATAAAGTGGAGATTCAGTATGACTCTTATTTTATTATTCAGAAACATCGTATGAGTTCCATTCACATGACCTTCTTTACCCTCTATCGCTTTAGTGCATATACAAATAAACGAAAGTTTGTTTTTCCATCTGCTTCATTTTAATTCATATAAACTTTGCAGAAATAGCTACATTACACATTTCGTTATAGATACAAAGAGAACAGCGATAGTCAAATGTTTAACAACTGGACGCTATATGCTGGCCTTAAAATTCCATACTGTTTCCATAACATCGCGAAAAACAACTGAAAGTCGACAGGACTTTAAAAGAATTGCTATTGAAAAATTCGAACCATTAATAATATATATCTCGAAAAGGATGATGCCACAAAGAAGGTTATTTGAACTAAATTGTGTGTTTTGCAGAGATCTACATTTTTTGTTTAGTACGTTTTCGTCTATCACTTAATGTTTACCAGTTATACAAGCTTATACTAAATTCCTTCCGAATGAAGAGGACTTCACAGGCTATTCCCAGAAAATTCGAGATACATGTTTTATTTGCTATGTAAATATCTGTAATATACGCATTTGAATAGAATTCCTTGGCCATTTTGAGAAAGAGGAAACTTTCGAATATTGTTTTATATAAAGGGTAGTTTGGTGTTGGAAAATTTTCTTGAACATCTTTGTATCGCATCTTTGGAAGATATTGATCCTAAATACCAAGTTTAATGTTTATCAGACTTTTAGTATTTTTTTCTTTCTTTTTAGTTATGCTGTTTACAAACCGACAGATAGACTCACGGACACACATACGGAAGTTTCTCTAAAATGATTTTTCTTAATCTCGATATTGAATTTTTAGTGGAATGGAATACCTTTTCTGCCTACTAAGTACGTGGTAGAGAAAGTATAAAGTATTTGAAAATGCAAACCAGTAAGCAAAAATATCTCTGAAATGTTTAACACCACAAATCTTTGTTTGTCAAAAATTGTGTTTTAACCAGATTCACATTCCTTTTTTGGAAATAAGATTTTGTCTGTGTTAGGTTTACCGGTTGTACAAGTGCAATTCGGAATGAAGTGGACTTCATAGGCAATTCGCACAAAATTGTAGATATACAGAGCGATCCTTCAGATATCTGGCCGGTATCGCGATGCGTGTTCCGCGCGCGATCCCTCAGCTATCTGGCCGGTATCGCGATGCGTGTTCCGCGCGTGATCCCTCAGCTATCGGCCGGTAGTCGCGATGCGTGTTCCGCGCGCGATCCCTCAGCCATCTGGCCGGTAGTTGCGATGCGTGTTCCGCGCGCGATCCCTCAGCCATCTGGCCGGTAGTTGCGATGCGTGTTCCGCGCGCGATCCCTCAGCCATCTGGCCGGTATTCGCGATGCGTGTTCCGCGCGCGATCCCTCAGCCATCTGGCCGGTAGTTGCGATGCGTGTTCCGCGCGGGATCCCTTAGCTATCTGGCCGGTATTCGCGATGCGTGTTCCGCGCGCGATCCCTCAGCCATCTGGCCGGTAGTTGCGATGCGTGTTCCGCGCGCGATCCCTCAGCCATCTGGCCGGTAGTTACGATGCGTGTTCCGCGCGCGATCCCTCAGCTATCTGGCCGGTATTCGCGATGCGTGTTCCGCGCGCGATCCCTCAGCCATCTGGCCGGTAGTTACGATGCGTGTTCCGCGCGCGATCCCTCAGCTATCTGGCCGGTATTCGCGATGCGTGTTCCGCGCGCGATCCCTCAGCCATCTGGCCGGTATTCGCGATGCGTGTTCCGCGCGCGATCCCTCAGCCATCTGGCCGGTAGTTGCGATGCGTGTTCCGCGCGGGATCCCTTAGCTATCTGGCCGGTATTCGCGATGCGTGTTTCGCGCGCGATCCCTCAGTCATCTGGCCGGTAGTTGCGATGCGTGTTCCGCGCGTGATCCCTCAGCTATCGGCCGGTAGTTGCGATGCGTGTTCCGTGAGCGATCCCTCAGCTATCGGCCGGTAGTCGCGATGCGTGTTCCGCGCGCTATCCCTCAACTATCTGGCCGGTAGTCGCGATGCGTGTTCCGGCGCGATCTCTCAGCCATCTGGCCGGTATTCGCGATGCGTGTTCCGCGCGCGATCCCTCAGCCATCTGGCCGGTATTCGCGATGCGTGTTCCGCGCGTGATCCCTCAGCTATCTGGCCGGTATTCGCGATGCGTGTTCCGCGCGTGATCCTTCAGCTATCTGGCCGGTATTCGCGATGCGTGTTCCGCGCGTGATCCCTCAGGTATCTGGCCGGTATTCGCGATGCGTGTTCCGGGCGCTATATTCAGCGTATCTGTTTATTATTCTCATTATTTATACTGATATCATATTATTACTGATTTTATGATAATTATTACGATATATTGATTACCTATTGAACAATTATAATTACTTTTTATTTTATCAGTACTAACCTTTATCACAGTCGGTGCTGAAAGTGGTGTCCTTCGGCAGATAAACATTCTTGACACCTTGTGATGAAATTACCATTCACACGCCTAAGTTCTTGTTGCGTAATTTCCCTAATTTCTGTTCTTATATTGTTTTTAAGATCATCTATGTTGCGAGGATTATTCCTATAGACTCTATTTTTGAGAGTTCCCCGCAGATAAAAGTCACACACATTAAGATCCGGCGATCGAGCCGGGCATAACCCTTTAGCTTTTCTTCGTTTAGAACCCTTCGTTTCTTTTTACAACTTACAACATTAAATGATCCCGTTCTCTTCACTTTATTCACTAGATATGTAACTGTTTCTCCATTCGGAACTGGAAGACCAGGAAATTTATCATGAAATTGCCTACACACCTGTCGACTTGAATCGGTTTTCACATACATGTCATACATAAAATAATCTTTGTTCAAGCGAAAATTTGAGTACCATTTCTGGGTTGTATTAATCCGATAATTCAATTGCACACAAATACACACGCGTCTCGCGTCTATACACAAGAAGCAATAACAGCTGACTGAAGCCCGCTGCCACATGTCCGATAAGTGGAAGAACCCGTGGTCTTGAGTTCATTCAGACGTGTCGCACAAGACTGCCGTGCATTCCCGGCCAGAGCACCTCTGGAAGCCTTCTTCTTTCAACATGTTCAGAGCCTTCTGCGATTAGCGATGGATGACATCAATGTCCTCAAAACGGTGTCCTCGGAGCCGCATTTTAAGTCGCGGGAAAAGAAAAAAGTCCGCTGGTGCCAAATCTGGAAAATAGGTGGGATGGGGAACAGTATTCTTCCTATTTTTATTCAAAAATTGGCGAACAGAAACGGCTTTGTGCGCGGGCGCATTTTCATGATGCAGGAACCAGTCACCACTCCTCCATTTCTGTCGCACACTCTCCCTTAATGTTTGCAGCACTTGTTTGTAGAACACTTGGTTCACTGTTTGACCCTGTGACACAAATTCCTTATGTACAATGCCTTTAATGTCAAAAAACACAATCATCATTGACTTCACTTTGGATCGAACTTGTCTGGCCTTTTTTAGGCGTGGAGATGAAGGACTGTTCCATTGTGAAGATTGTTGCTTCGTTTCTGGATCGTACCCATAAATCCATGTTTCATCACCAGTAATAATTTTCTCCATAAACTGTGGATCACTTTGTAGCTGTTCTTTAAGATCTGTGTAGGCAATCACAAACCTTTCCTTTTGGTCATTAGAAAGCAGGCGGGGCACGAACTTGGCTGCAATTCTTCTCATGTCCAAATTGTCTTTCAAAATGCTTTGAAAACTTCCATAGGAGAGTCCTAATGAGTCAGAAAGTTCTCTTATTGTAATGCGCCTATCATTTGAGACCATTTTCCTCACCTGATTGATATTTTCATCAGTTTACCTGGAACAGGGTCACCCGAACGATCTGCATATTTAACTGATGTCACACCACTTTTAAATTTCGAAAACCACTCAAATGGTCGATTTTTGCCCATAGCTTTTCCCCATACGCTGCTCTTAACTTTTCATAGGCTTCTCTTGCAGTTTTATCGAGTTTAAAGCAAAATTTGATGTTGGTTCTTTGTTCTTCGTAATCTGACATTTTTGCTACGCGGAAAAATCGCAGCACCTGCAAAACACGTGTTCACTTCAGAGCGTCTACCTAGTCACTGCATGGTCACAGGAAGTCACGTAACCTCTCATTTTTATCGGGAAGGAACGCTGCATGTACACTCTGGATAAGAATTAAAGAAATCTCACGTCAGCATTGCTGTGAAGCCATTTCGGAAAGTTTTTGATCACACCTCGTAGATCGAACTTTGCCAACATAAAAATAATTACCTAGGCTATCACGGGCAACGCCAAGTTCACATACTATTCGTTCATCTCCCGACATTCATAATGGTGTAATAACTTAATGAAATAAATAATTACAACAACTGTGCCACTTCCGTTTATGATTGTGCAAACCTAGAGGGGGTACAGTCGCGTAAAAAATTAACAAAACTTCTCAATTATTATATTACACTGTGATAACAGTAACAGCATCAAACTAGACAAAATTCCTTCTTATTCTTGTTTATCTTTATATTATTTGTGTATTGATATAAAATAAGACAGTGATTAAATTTAATCCCATTGAACTACAAATGTGTCTATGGTGCTCAAACATTGCTAACACAAGGGTTATAAACACTTCGAAGCCCATATCCATTCCTTCTACGATCATACCTCGAATTCGCTTATAATTTGTATTTTCTTATTACTTTCTCTACTACTTATAGTAAGTAGGGGAAATATTGCATTCCAACCAAAAATTCGATATCGACATTTCACCGTAAATACATGTTTTCAGACCCCATGAATCCAAAAAAAACATTTTTGCAATAATGTCCGTATGTGTGTGCGTGTCTGTGAACAGCATAACTCAGAAACGAACAGTCGGCTGAGAACCAAACTTGGTATTTAGGTTCAGTATCTTCCAGAGATGCTACACAAAGGTTTTCAAGAAAATCCCCCCACCCAGATTACCCTTTACATGGAACATCTTGCGAAAATTTTAATTTTCTCAAAATATCTCTAACGATTTTGAATAAAATACCATAAGTATAAGACATTTTTATGGCAAATGAATTGTATATCTCGACTTTTCTGGGAATGTCACCAAAAGTGTTCTTCATTGTGAACGACTTTTGCATAACTTGTAAACCATAAGAGATAGACAAAATGTTACTACACAAAAAATGTAGATCACGTTAAAATACACATTTTATGTCATATACATTTTTTTGTTGAGTGAACCATTTTCGAAGTATTGCTTGTTATTCCCTTAAATTTTCCAATACTTTTTTCAAATGGGAATCCGTTATTCATTTTTTTGTCTTGGGTATGCAAAGAGTATTAATCTGTGGCAAAGAGAATGGTGCTGCACATAGCAACCAGCTATTAAGAGTAATGTCTATGCTTAAAGGCTACTGTATTTCTATATTGCCCTTGCAAATACAAAACAAGGGGGACATAGTGTCGTGACCTCTAGACACACTAGCTCAATGGGGGGGTAGAGCAACTCGCAACTCGGGTATCGAAGAATCTAAAAGTTAATAATTTACATTATACGAGGTCACGACGAGGGACGCAGCTAAGAGAAATGTGAAAAATATTAGGAAATACCTAGTAAAAGGATTACTACATGGTGCAGATGAGAGAATGGATCTATCTACTATGATAAATTACACTGGAAAGAAGTGGATGGCAAGGGGGTTTATTAATAAAGGGGGATACATTACCTCCTTGTTTCCATGTCTGCCGGTAAGGACGCCATGCTTTAACGCATCGGTAGCGCGTACAAAACACAACCTGCCTCTTCCAGTAACTAGCCAGGACTGTCTACTGACTGACTGACTGACGCTAACTCAGCGTGATGACGCTATCTAAAACACGTTTATCCCCACCTTTCTCTTACGCAATACCCTATCTGGGCAGCCAAGTCACATACGTAACAATGCTTACCTACGTCACAATAGTAGGCCTTAAGCGATAGACAAAATATTTTTATGTCATGGACATTAACAATAAGATAGTTTCTGCAAATGTTATTTCGATTAACATGAAGTTAGATGGAGAATAGGCGTTTATAAAAATACTTTGTACAAGAATAGGGAAAGTCATGTGATTGCAACACAACAGATTTGTTTGCTTTTTTTTTCTTTCTTTCTTTCTTTCTTTCTTTCTTATAGAGGCCAAATAATTTTACTTAACTCTTTGTTTAAGTATCTTGTATAACAGTGTTTAAATGTTTTCAACAAACGCAATGCTAATGTGTAAGTGCAAGCAAAGAGTAAATGTAGTACGGATAAACAGTCAAACCACGGGCAACTCCAGATATCTGAGTTAGTAGTATTCGCCTGGGTAAGCATAAAGTCATTATAACATTTGTCACGGAACTTCAATTATTTCATTACGGAACCACCGCGCTTGTTTTTTGCATCACAATAGGTAACCGGGAACTAATAAACCTGCACGACAGGCATTAGAACGTTGTACACGCTTGTCACGATTCACTCGATTGTGTATTATTATTATTGAGGCATTTCCTTTGCTACAGCAAGCGAAAAATTTAACTTTACGGAAAGCTTTGAGCACAACCGCGCGAAAACACTTTGACCTTTAACATTTGAGTGAGCAGGTTGTAAGACGCCAGGCGGAAAGCCTTGATCAGAGAGAATGAGCTATTAGATTATCTTACATGACTAAATCTATTAAAAGGTCGTGTGTCAAAGAGGAATGGAAACTACTAAAGCGAAATAACCTCTCGCGTGTTTTGTTGTGTTCACAGATACCTTTAGGAATATCTTAAGGTAATATGTGGTGTGTAAAATAATCTCTTGTACTTTGTTTCTTTGGTTTCTATCCAAAAAATTCTATATCGTGATTACACCGGAAATACACGTTTTGAGCCTCTCTGAACCCAGAAAAAAGCATTTTTAGAAATAGGTGTGTGTGTGTGTATTTGAACACTATAACGCAAACTAAAATGGAATAAATACTAAACTTGGTATTTAAGTTCCATATCTTCGAAAAATGCAACACGAAGGTTTTCAAGAAAATACCCAGCGCAACTATGCTGGAGTTTATTATTGCACCACATTTGGGTACCGATTTGCGGGAGATAAGTTTCTAGGAGTGTTCGCCCCACGTACGGTACAAACTTCCCGGTGGCCTTCACCCCACATTTACTTTGTGTAATAACTATTTTAATGTTATTTATTTAAATATTATATATGTATACCTCGGCTGCGTCAGTAGTAATTTGCAGAGCACTTATCTCTTAATAGGGCTGGTACTGCTAAAGAACAAGGCTTATTCAAATTATAATTGTGTTGTACTTTTTTTTATTAGTCCTTCACACGATTAAATAACACTTCACTGATACATCCTACTGTAGAGCTGTGAGATTATTGTTAATTGTACTTTTAACACGTAAACTTTATATTATTCTCACCGCAATGAACTTTCATGTCTCACACTGAACCCGTACCGAACCGAACTGCTTGGGTACGCTTTCTTGTAGCGTCTACCGTTTGAATTTTTACATGTTCTCTATTTCAAGTCTCTGATTGGCTAAGCCTACTCCAATAAATACCTTTTTCAACTTTTAGCTTTTCTAGTTTTTGATTGGCTATTTATAAACTGTTTTATATATTACATTATTATTGTTCCAAGAACTATTAGTAATCTTTTCAAACTTTCTAATTTATTGTTGTCTCAAGGTTACCTCATTGTTAACAACTTTTGGTTTCTACTTTGTAATTCAGTTTCCTAAGGAGGGCATCTTGCTTCTATTCTCACAGTTCCTACATTGTTAAACTACGTAATACATTCACATAACATTTTTATACATGTACATAATAAAATAAACATAATACAATGACTGTAATATACGCTTTATATATTATACACATATTGCTTTAAGGCGGGCGGAAATTTTTACTTTCTCTACTACGAACAGTAAGTAGGGGAAGTATTGAATTCCACCCAAAAATTCGATACCGAGATTTCACCGGAAATATATGTTTTGAGACCCCCTGAATAAAAAAGAATCGCTTTTGGAAACATGTGTGTGTCTGTATGTATGTGTGTGTGTCTATGTGTCTGTGAACAGCATAACTCAGAAACGAACAGTCGGATAAACACCAAATTTTGGTATTTAGGTTTAGTATCTTCCAGAGATGCAACACGAAGGTTTTCAAGAAAACCTCCCCACCCCAGATTACCCTGTACATAAAAGATTTTTGGAAAATTTTAATTTTCTCAAAAATGGCTCCAACGATTTTGATTAAAATATCATATGTTTAAGATATTTTCTTGACAAATGAAATGTATATCTCGAATTTTCTGGGAATGTCTCCAAAAGTATTATTCACTGTGAAGGACTGTTGCATAACTGGTAAACCATAAGAGATAGACAAAATTTTGCTACACAACAAATGTAGATCGCGTTAAAATACACAATTTATGTCATATACATTTTTGTTGTTGAGTGAACCATTTTTGAGATATTGCTTGTTATTCCCTTAAATTTTTCAATACTTATTTTCTCAAATGGGAATTCGTTATTCATTTTAACTTTCTCTACTACGTAGAGAACTATAGAGGCTATACCATAGGATGGACATTGCTTCAAGTACCTTTCCAAGAAATTTCCCTTCTTACGCAAGACAAATTAAAGGCTGGAATTTTTGTTGGTCCTCAAATAAAGAAATTGATGAAGGATGAAGACTTTGAGAAGAAAATGAATGAGAGAGAAATAGAAGCATGGACCGCCTTCCGATCAGTTACTGAAAACTTCTTAGGCAATTACAAAGATCCTAATTACAAGGCCATTGTCGAAACAATGTTGGAAAATTTCAAGAAGATGGGTTGTAACATCAGTATAGAGGTGCATTTTCTGCATTCACATATCGACTACTTTCCAGAAAATCCTGGGACATTATAGTGAAGAGCAGGGTAAATGTCTTCACCAAGATATTAAGAAACCCTTAATTAATAAGATATTAATAAGATATTAATTAACCCTTTTCAGTTCTAACAGCACTGAATTCAACATTGACTCGTCCTGCCGATGGGTCCTTTATATAGGCTCGCTTATAAACCGGAGGTTTCGAGAACCTACCAGAAAGAGCCAAAAGGAATCCTCTGGAGCGTGGAAGTGGCACACAGTGGCTATTGCACCACCCATTATTCTAGGGAGGCTAACCCGCGGAGAAAGATTGGCAGGTAGGCGCTCGCACTGCCGATCCATAGGAACCTAGCACGCGCTGCCACAATATTACCTAATGAACCCAAGTTTCGAATTCCTTTAACCTTTTCTTTCCATCCTATAAGTTATTCATGTAGCGATTACTGCCATCTGGATTCATTAACATTTGAAATTTAAAGGATCGCCAGTCAGCGCTAGTATCCTATCATGTCCAATATGCCGGAATCCAGAGCAAAGTATTCTACCCTGGCAGAGTGTAATGTGTGTTACTGTAGCATTAAATGATTTAGACCAAGAGTTGCAAAAACTCGCTCCAGCAGCATTTAAAGTACAATTGAAATCACAGGTTCCAAATGTAATCGCGAGTCACTTATTTGCCTCTGGTGTACTGACTTCGTTTTATTCCAAGGCCAGAACCGCCTTATATGCTATCGGCCGAGACGGCAGTGACCTTGGGTATTGTACTACTGTGCAGAAGAGGCGCAGGACATGTCAAGAGTACTTTTATCAGCTGTGATTTGTCTTGGGCGTTGCTTTGTCTTCGTGTTGTGAAGTGTTTCGATAATACATGTGTTATTCTCTTATTAGTCCACGGAATTGCCTACCAACAAATTCACGCTTGATCAGCGTATTTTTACGTAGAATGCATACGTGAAAACTGAATTACGTAGACAGGTGTGTAGAGAATTTCAACAGCAATTTCCAAGTTATTCAGTTCCGGGTAGAGACACTGTGAGACGTGTGGTCAATAAATTTAGAACTACGGAATCGCTAAACCCTAAAAAATAAAGATTATAGGAACAATCCCCACAGCATAGACGAACTTAAGGAAAATATAAAAACAGAAATTATGAATACTACGGAAGAAGAATTTATGCGTGGAAATGGAAGTTTCATCCGGCGATGTCAATGTCTTCGCGCAGATGGTCACTACTTTCAACACTTATAACAAGTGTTGCATATATGTTAGTAACACTCGTGAGTAAGTAACGCTGGAGTTACGGAACGGAAACCCCGCAGTGTAGTAGACTGTGTGCTGAGCACGCATTCACGCGATCCGCGGCCTTGGCATAAAACGAAGGCACTTTAGATGTAAAATATGATGGTATATGTTAAACTCTTACAAATCTGATACCTTGCATGACTTTCTCTACTCATTCTGATACGATTCACTCTTATAAAAGCTTATTTTTCTATCTATCTACTTGTTAAACCATCATCACAGATTTATACACGTGGTTTAAGTATAAGAAGAATATGGTAGGCTTAAGTGACAGTCACATTTTTAAAAAGCGGGTCGCTATATGGCCTTGAAGTTCCATGCTATTTGCATGACTTCGAGAAAAAATGACCACTTACCACTGGACAAATTCCTGTGTTACATTCACATGGCTTTTCCTACCCAATATCATTAATTTTGTGTAACTTCTATGTATTCTCTCATGAAAGTTAATTTTTTCTTTATATTTAATGTTAAGGAGATGAACCTCTGTAGAAATAGTTTCATTATAGATTTCGTTGTTGGTGCAGAGAAAACCCAACCGATAGAGATGTTTAAAAGCATGACCCTAAATGATGGCCTTCAAATCCCATACTCTTTCAATTAAGTCGCAAAAACATACGAATAAAGAGAGCAGTTTAGAAGAATGTGATGCGTTGCACTCATATGAGTTTATCTACGCTTGTACAAACGATTTTTACAAACGCTTATTCGCGTGTTAATCGAGATAAACATTTGCATCTTATTGCTAATTTTCTTGTAAGTGCAAGGGGAATTGCTAGCCTTTAAGTGATAGTCAAATGTTTTAAGAGCTGGTTGCTATGTGGAGTATTCCATTCGCTTTGCGCTACCAGGAAAAAAAAAGAATAACGAATTCCCATTTGAGAAAAAGTATAAGTATTGAAAAATTTAAGGGAACAACAAGCAATATCCCGGAAATGGTTCACTCAACAAAATAATGTACATGACATAAATTGTGTATTTTAACACGATCTACATTTTTTGTGTACTAAAGTTTTGTCTATCTCTTATGGTTTACCAGTTATGGAAAAGTCGTTCACAATGAAGAATACTTTTGGGGACATTCCCAGAAAATTCGAGATATACATTTCATTTCTCATGAAAATACCTTAAACATATGATATTTTAATAAAAGTCGTTAGAGCCATTTTGGAGAAAATTAAAATTTTCGAAAAATGTCCCACGTAAAGGGTAATCTGGGTTGAGGGGATTTTCTTGAAAACCTGGGTGTCTCATGTCTGGAAGATACTGAACCTAAATACCAAGTTTTTTGTTTATCCAACTGTTCGTTTCTGAGTTAAGCTGTTCACAGACACACACACGGACATGTTTCCAAAAATGCTCTTTTTTGGATTCCGGGTGTCTCAAAACATATACCTATTTCCGGTGAAATATCGGTATCCAATTTTTGGTTGGAATACAATACTTCCCCTTCTTACTATATGTAGTAGAAAAAGTAAAATGTATATGATATAAAATTGTATGTTTTAACGGGCTCTTCACTTTTCGTGTAGAAAAAGTTTGTTTTGTGTCTTACGGTTTACTAGTTACACAAAAACCATTCAGAAAGAAGAGGAATTTTATGGACATTCTCAGAAAATTCATGATATACATTTTATTTGTCACAAACATCTCTTAAATATGTGATATTTTAATAAAATCTTTACAGCCATTTTTGAGAAAATCAAAATTTTCGATAAATGTTCCAATTAAAGGGTAGTTAGGGGTGTGGGAATTTTCTTGAAAATCTTCGTGTCAAATCTTTGAAAGATACTGAACCTAAATGCCAAGTATGATAATTATCAGACTTTTGGTTTTTGAGTTATGCTGTTCAAAGACACACACTGGACCTTTTCTAATTTTTTATTCACGGGGTCTCAAAAATGTATTTATAGTGAAATCTCGGTATCGAATTTTTGGATGAAATGCATCACTTTCCCTACTTATTATACCTAGTATAGAGAGTCAAAATGTATTAAAAATTCCAAGTAATAATAATGGATATCGCTGAATTGTCGGGTGTCACAAACAAGGTTACTGAAATAAATTCTGGGTATTGAAGAGATCTACAAATCATAGAAAATTTCTTCCGTATGCAGAAGACCTCGCAGGCTTACGCAGAAAATTAAACATATATGTTTTATTTGTCATCCAAATATCTTTAACATGTGGTATTTTAATCAAAATCGTTTCAGCCATTTTTGAGAAAATAAAAAATAAGCAACATTTGTTCTTGTAAAGGGGTCTTTGGGGTGGGTAGGTTTGTTTTAAAAACTTTTGTGTCGCATCCTTAAAGTATACTCGATTTAAATACCAAATTTGGTATTTATCAGAGTTTTCGTTTTTTAGTTACGCTATTCACAGACACAAGGACAGTGACTTATTTCTAAAAATACCTTATGTTGTTCAGGGGACATTGAAACGTGTATTTCCAGTGTAATTTCCATATAAAAGTTTTGGTGGAATGCAATATTTCAACCTGCTATAAATAAAGTAGTAGGGAAAATAAGAAGCGTTATTTTATTAAAGTGACCTCAAAACGTGTCGTTGCCTTAAATCCCCATATCAATTGTTGATGAAGTTGTTTAAATTAGCTCCACGTATAGACGCCAAATTTGAAGTAGATGGTTTGTTACATTATTTGCAACATGCTTTGGGCGTCCATTTGAAGTAGTTTGTATTGTTGTATTGAAAGAGTTGTATTGTAGTTGTAGGAGTTTGTAGATGCTGTATTATATTTCAATTGTTGGGGAGCCGAAATTGTAGTAGTTGCAACAGCACGCATAGTAAACATTTTCCTGTAGCCTTCGCCCCAAATGTATTTTAAGGTGGCCTTTGCCCCAAATGTACTTTCAGGTGGCCTTTGCCTCAATTTTTTTTTAAAAAATATTAACTTTGTAATTTAACTCCTTCTTTAAATATTTAATATTTATGTTTGCCTCGGCTGCGTCAGTATTTATTTTAGAGACATGGATATCTTGTCAGGGCGTGATGCGACAAGAATGTAGGCTTACACCGATTTTAAGTTTTAATTCACTCCTTTTTATTAATCCTTGACACAAATTAAATAGTACTTCACTGATATGGAGAGCTGTGAGATTCCTTTTATTAATTAATTACACTTTTTACCACGTATAACTTAGTTTTCGTCTCACACGAATACATACTATATTTCTTGAGGACACATCTCGCATCCGGTTACTGTCTGCAGGCAACTAACTAAATTTCAACCGTTTAAACTTGTAAATTTCTGTATTTCTAGTCTCTGACTGGCTAATCCTACTCCAATAGTATACCTTTATTTAACTAAAACCCCCTCCGGTTGTTGATTGGCTATTTTATAAACTGTCACTAAAATCATATTATTGTTACTCCAAGAATCACAAGTAGTACTGTTAAACTTTCTTACTCATTATTGACTCAAGGTTACCTCATTGTTAGTAACTTTTAACTTATTATTCTCACAGCTCCTACATTATTAAATTACATAATGCATTCACATAACATTATTGAACATGTATACAATAATATAAGCATATGCAATGACTGTTACATACATTTTAAAAATTATTACATACACATATTGCTTCAAGGCGGGCTGTTATTGAGTTTACTTATTATATAATTTGACTGAAATCATTTAAGTGTTAAAAATACTGCCTCAGAGTTTAGTTGGAATGCAACACTTTTTCACCTTACCAGTATAGAACGTAATCTTTTAATTTTCGGGACCTCAAAACGTCTCTTTGTGGTTAAATTTTCATAGGAGGTTTTTTGGTGGAATCTAACACTTCCTCTACTTATTTTAGGCAGATAATAGAGTAAGTTTCAAGAAGAAATTGGCTGGCCCTGTTTCTAAGCGAGTAAGCAGATTTGTTCGCCTTTAAAGCGTGTTTTTGACATCCAGCTACGCCTGGATAAACTCGCTCCGTTCGAGTGTGAACTACCATCCTTGCCATTTCACTTTTATTGCATTATCTTCTATACCGACTATCCCGCTTTTCTGGAAATGGAAGATGTTTCATTTCCTTCCTTCTGATCGATAATTACATTTCTTCTCCTTTTCTATTTTCTTCCACTGACTTTTCAGATCCATTCGATTTCTTTTCCCTTTACTTCAAAGAAAGAAAAACATGGACGACTACGTTCCATTTGTGCTCTTAGAGCTGATAAAGCCATCCAACAGAAATTTGAGACTGGAGTAGTATGTTATCACAGTGTATCAAAAGTCCCTTGCTAAAAGGGAACACTACGTTATGCTGCAAGACTATATGGTGGTAATTAACACACGAGTATGTTTATGAAACGAGCGGTAGTGATACCACCTTCATAGAATGAGAGGGTTTTTGCCCCACTATTGGAGAGCCAAACTTGAAGGAGTTTAATTGTTGTAGCGGTTACACCACGTTTAGGCATCAATTTGAAGCTGTTTTAGAATAGATGCTAATTTGCGGGAGATTGATAGGGGTGTTCGCACCACGTACGGTACAAAGTTTCCGGTGGCCTTCGCCCCACGTTTACTTTTCCGGTGTCCTTTGCCCCACGTTTAGGAATAAAATTTTTATTTCAATGTTTATTTAGTATATACATATGTATGTATACCTCGTCTGTTTCATTAATAACTTACGTATATCTTAGCAGGGCTGATACGACTAAAGAACAAGGCTTACATAAATTATAATTGTATTTTACTTTGTTTATGAATACTTCACAGGATTAAATAACACTCCACTGATGTATCTTACTGTAGAGCTGTGAGATTGTTGTTATTTGCACTTTTTTAAAGGTAAACTTTTTACTTTTTCTACTACGTATAGTAAGTAGGGGAAGTATTGTATTCCACCCAAAAATTTCGATACCGAGATTTCACCGGAAATATATGTAAGAGAACGGAATACTCCACATAGCAACCAACTCTTAAAACATTTGACTATCGCTTAAAGCCTACCATATTCCCCTTGCACCTACAAGAAAATTAGCATAAGATTAACATCTTGATTAACATGAAGCATATGGAGAATAAGCGTTTGTAAAAATAGTTTTACAAGAGTAGAGAAAGTCATGTGAGTGTAACACATCATATTTTTTTAAATGGGAATCTACTTTTTATGTTGTTTTCTCACTCCTCATAAAAAACAATAATTTGTATCTACAAAGCACTTTGCTATTGTTCTTACACCAACGTAAATAACAACGAAAAGTCTGAATGGCTGTGTACGACGAGCGCAATGAATGGTTGGTCATTTGAGAGTCAAGTTACGTTTCGTAATTGGGAACCAACACTTTTTATTTTGTTTCCTTATTCATCACAAAATAAAAATCTTTTTATAATCAATTTTCTAATGAGAAAGTAACATAAAATATACGTTCCCATTTTAAAAAATCTGATGTGTTACACTCACATGACTTTCTCTACTCTTGTACAAAGTATTTTTACAAACGCTTATTCTCCATCTACTTCATGTTAATCGAGATAAACATTTGGAAACTCTATCTTATTGCTAATTTTCTTATAGATGTAAGGGGGAAAATATATTTACAAGGGCAATATAGAAAAACAGTAGCACATACATATCTCTTAATAGCTGGTTGCTAGGTGCAGCACCATTTCCTTTCCCACAGATTAATACTCTTTGCATATCCAAGACAAAAAAATGAATAACGAATTCCCATTTGAGAAAATAAGTATTGAAAAATCTAAGGAAATAACAAGCAATATCTCGAAAATGGTTCACTCAACAAAAAAAATGTATATTACATAAATTGTGTATTTTAACGCGATCTACATTTTTTGTGTGGTAAAATTTTGTCTATCTCTTATGGTTTACCAGTTATGCAAAAGTCGCTCACAATGAAGAATACTTTTGGAGACATTCTCAGAAAATTGAAGATATACATTTTATTTGTCATAAAAATATCTTAAACATAATATTTTAATCAAAATCATTAGAGCCATTTTTGAGAAAATTAAAATTTTCGAAAAATCTTCCATGTAAAGGGTACTCTGGGGTGGGGGGATTCTCTTGAAAACCGTCGTGTCGCATCCTTGGAAGATACGGAACCCAAATACCAAGTTTGGTGTTTATCCGACTGTTCGTTTCTGAGATATGCTGTTCACAGACACACACACAGACAGACACACAGATAAACACACGGACATGTTTCCAAAAATGCTTTTTTTGGATTCAGGGAGTCTCAAAACATGTATTTCCGGTGAAATCTTGGTATCGAAATTTTGGGTGGAATACAATACTTCCCCTACTTACTATACGTAGTAGAAAAAGTAAAAATTAAAGTAATTCTAAAATGACCACCATAACTTCCTTCAAATAAAACACGACAAATGACATTTACTTTCCCCCATAATACCAAGCAACTTTAATTAAAGATATTTCTTTCTACAACGATTAGTTTGGGAGTATTGCACAGCCTCAACTTAAATGGTCCATTCCAAATTCATGTGAATGTAACACATCTTTGCAAGAATGTTTTCATTGTGTTCGTGTTCTAGTACGTAAATTATTTTTAGTAATTTAGGAACTGTAATTTGAAGTATTTTATAGCGTAAGTCCTTCAGAAAGAATAGGATTTTTAAATAATGAAACAGTATCAAAATACTTTTAGTAGTATTTGAGATTTCCAGAACTGTATAGAAATGTTCAGTCTACTATATTAGTGTATGATCGTTCAGATTAACGTACAAATTATCATGTTCGAGATATTCATGATGAATAAGTTAATGAATGCGATGGATTATATAAGAGCTCGGTCCCTAGTTAAAGTGCGCTCGTTTTGTTTAATACCCAGCAGTTCATTAGTTAAATAATGACGTGGGGAAGGAGAGGTGTACTTAGGCCAATGTTGCGGGACACGAGGTGCATGGCGATGTTGCCATGCTGTATCGATCTCGCCACATGCCCATGTTGCCGACATTTCCCGAGGCTCAGCTCTTTTCATGTCTGGGCGCTTGTTACGACGCTTTGTGCCCCCGCTGACATCGGCGTCCTTTTACCTTACGCGCTTTACTTTCATTTCCTTCGGGACGAGGTTAAATGTTTCTAACTTGCATAAACATGCCTCACGCTTTCGCTTTACGTCCTCAAAATATTTAAATACCGCTCAGCAAGCAAACTTTATGGCACCTAGCAGTTATTTTAATTTACTTCAACATCAGCAAATAAAAAAAAAAACACTGTTATAGATTTCATATGACTTCCTCCATTCACTATCATACATTACCATCTCTACTACGTGCAGTATTCTATTCTATTCAAAAGTTCGATGTCGAAATTTCATCGGAAATGTGTTTTGAGGACCCTTATATCCAAAAATAGCATTTCTAGAAAAAGGTGTGTGTAAAGAGTATAACTCTAAATGTCTAATAATGTTATTTAGGTTCAGTACCTTCCAAAGATGTGACACGAGGATTTTCAAGAAAATCCTTTTAACTACCCTTTATACAAAACCATTGATGTTTTATAAAAAAGGCTGTATTTTGATTAAAATACCATATACTAAATATATATATGACAAAATTTATACCTGGAATTTTCTGGGAATAGCCTGTGAAATCCTCTTCATTTGGAAGGAATTTTGTATAAATTTCTATAACTGGTAAAGGTTAAGCGATAGACGAAGACGTACTACACAAAAAATGTAGATCTCTTTAAAACACACAATTTATTTCATAAATCCTTCTTGTACATGTCATTTTTTAAATATCCCTCGTTAATTTTGTATTTTTTGTTTTTTTAAGTTGCATTTTTACCCCGCCTTTAACTACATTGGTGTTATCGGCGGCTTTTCCTTTGGAATATATTGTCTATTTGTGTTAACTCGTCTAACTCTTGTGGTTAGGGATCCCTCGTACAATGTTAAAATTGTTCATTATTTGGTCATTCTCTTAAAGTCCTGTAAACATTCAGCTGTTCCACGCGATGTCATGGAAACAGTATGGAATTTTAAGGCCAGCATATAGCGTTCAGTTGTTAAACATTTGACTATCGCTGTTCTCTTTGTATCTATAACGAAATGTGTAATGTAGTTGTTTCTCGCGATGTCATGGAAACAGTATGGAATTTTAAGGCCAGCATATAGCGTCTAGTTTTTAAACATTTGACTATCGCTGTTCTCTTTGTATCTATAACGAAGTGTGTAATGTAGCTGTTTCTGTAAACTTTTATCTGGATTAAAACGAAGTAGAAAAACAAGTAGATATTCTTGCAAAAAACTCATTTTTCTTCTACTTCATGTTAATCGAGATAACCGAAATTATAGTCAACTGTTTAAATATGGGTCGATCTTTCCATAATACTGTGAAAAACAGCTGAATGGGGACAGATACAACCAATAGCGGCGAATATCTCGAAAATGGTATTCCAAAATATAAGTGACTAAAAATAAATTGTGTGTTAAAAAGATCTACGTTTATTGTGTTGTATTCGCGTATTATTACTGTATTTTGCTGTACATCGTATTTAGCTCTATTTCATATAGTTTAACGCTAAACAAAATTATACAATATTACTTCTGAATGAAGAGGACTCCTAGAGATTTTGAGATACACTTTTTATTTGGTATGTAAATATCTTTAATGCATCGTATTTTAATCGAAAGCGTTAGGCATTTTCAAAAAAAAGATAAAAATCTTTGGAAATATTCCACGTGGGTATTTTGGGGTGGGGGATTTTCTTGAAAATCTTCGTGTCAATACTTTGGAAAATATAGACCTTAAACAACAAATTTAGTACGTATTTTATCGACATTTGTTTTTTATGCTGTTCAGGCTCGCGCGCGCACACACACACGCACATACATACCTTCACAAGGACCTTTTTCTAACTTCTATATTCAGGGGCCTCAAAACATGTATTTGCAGTGAAATTTCAATATAGAATTTTTGGGTGGAGTGCAATACGTTCTCTGTGCACTAGATACGTGGTAGATAAGGAGTCAAAATATGAAATAAATAAATAATAAACTTATCACTGCATTTTTACTTTCTCTACTACGTACAGTAAGCAGGGGAAGTGTTGTATTCCACTCAAAAATTCAATACCGAGAAATCGAAAAGAAGCACTTTTAGAGCAACACCCGTGCGTGTGTGTGTGTGAAAACTATAACTCAAAAAGGAAAACTTGGTATTTAGATTTACTATCATTTAAAGATGCGACAAAAACATTTTCAGGAATATACTCCCACCCCAAGCTACCCTTTGTATAGAACGTTTTTAGAAATTTTGATTCTCTCAAAAATCGCTCTAACAATTTTCATTAAAATATCATATACTTAAGATATTTTCATGACAAATAAAATGTGCATCTTGAATTTTCTGGGAATGTCCCTATAAGCCTCTTATTTTTAAATGTCTTTTGCATAACTGGTAAACCCTAAGAGATAGACAAAATATTTCTACACAAGAAATATAGAGCTCGTTGAAGCACACGATTTGTCATATACATTTTTTTTGGAATAACCATTTCCGAGATATTTCTTGTTATTTTTTTGAATTTTCCAATACTTATACCTTTTCTAAAATGGAAATTCGTTAAAGAAAATGGAATGCTCCACATAGCAACCGGCTCTTAAAAGATTTGACTATCGCTTAAAGCCTGCAAAGGTTTCTGCAAAGGTTTATCTCCATTAACATGAAGTAAATGTGGAACAAGCGTTTGTAAAAATAGTTTGTACAAGAGTAGAGAAAGTCGTGTGAGTGTAAAACATCAGATTTTACTTTCGGTGTCGCTTAGAAACTAAGGTAAAAATATTGCACTCAATCCTAAAATTTGAGTTGGATGTATCAATTGCAAATAACAGATTTGAGATGTCATAAATGAAGGATAAACAAAACAAAAACGTCGGAAATATACCAAAGACTTTAATCGAGAATTTTGAGAAAATTGGCTTAAAGACATAGAATTGTTTATATGAAATATTAGTTACACCAAAATGGCCTAACATTTTGTTAGATCGGACTTGGGGGAGCTTGCTTTCATCGGAGTGCAAACATCGCCAGCCCTTCCTGTTTAGCTGTGTACATGACGAATAACAACAGTGACGCAGGTAATTCTTTCTGCCCACGTTTTTGGCGCAATATGACGCAGCCACGCTCCGTCCTCCAACAATGAAGCACTACCTTTGCCTCACGGTTGCTGCTTGTCTCCTCCCAGTTGGTTCTTCTTTTGCCACGGCTGCTCCAGCATGAAATCTTAACCTCAGGGTATGCGTGGGTGTGTACAGAGAAACACACAAACGCTGTTTTGGAACACTTTTATTCACTATTTAAAATAATACTTTAGGTTTGCCGATCACTATTAAATGCATACAAAGTTACTTTGTCTTTACCAAGACCGAAGAATATTAACTACAGCTAAGCGTTCTACCCTCTAGCATGTTCGCCACCAATGTTCACAACTCGATGAGAACGTCGTCCCGTCCTCGCCAGGCACTCAGGACAGCCTGACTTACCCACGCTGCACCAGGAAAACCAACGCCTAAACTTCCCCTCTCTCCCCTCAAACTTAGCGTCATGATGCTTAGAGTGGCCTTCACCAGGCTAAGTGCAGCTGTACTCGGCTGTTACCAGGAATCAATGGTATTAACCCTTTCTACCTGAGGCTGGTCCCTAATTAACAAAACTGTGCCTGTCTTGTCTTTTTGTCGCTTTTACAGTCAACAATTTTCACAATGCTTCTCCTTTTTATACATTCACTGATTTTAAATATATTATTACTTATTTTATATCACTATCCTTCTCAGATTATTATGATAATTATTGCCTTTGTAATTCCGACTTCAACAGACAACGAGCAGTCAACGACGTTTTATTGAGCATTATATTTATTTTCAACCAAGGAAACATTGATTTATTTTAATAAATGCATTTTTATTATAGGGAAATACTATCCATGAATTATCATATCCACAATGCATTAGCGATCTTACCTTTTAGACAGATACAACGGAACATCTCAATGAACTGAATGGATAACTACAATGTGAAGGCATTTATGAACAAACTACGCCTTTGGCAGTATTAACTAACTCAACACCTTCCTTGTTTAGATTCTCTGGAAAATAGAATTCTGATGCGTATTAAAAGTTTATACTAATTTTGGATAAACTATATAATGAATTTGAAGAAATATTCACAGAAATTGTCAGTCTGGAAAAGAATATGCAATTATTTTGTAACCCATGTAATAGATACCCCATTGCAGTTATAATCAGAATTAATTACTTTACTTCTCTTAAAACAACAGAGAAACGTGGCTTGTAACTTTACCATACATACCTCAAATTGAGAGATTTGCTGTTGCAATGTTTGGTTCCAGATACACATGTGAATACGTTTTTATCTAAATTATACTATACTAAGGGTGGTGTGCACCATGTTGGAGTAAATTGCTTCGGAAGTAACGTTTATTAAAGAAGTCCCCACTACGGAAGTAGGTTACTACGGGAGTAATTTACCCCGAAAGTAACGTTGGAGAGCTTCAATTACAATTTACTCTTCTAGTTACGACTACGGAAGTAAGTGCTCATTACTCCCGAAGGTATTGTTTTGTTTGCGCGATTTACTTGATGCAATCATGAATAAGGTTATGTGCGATAGGAAAAGGGGAGAAACGACAGCGAAAGAGATAAATGTTTGTTGGTAGAAATAAGGAATATCCATTTAAACAACATGAGTGTAAAAAGTGCGATAACCTGCATTGCGTTGGTCTTCAAAGCCAGTGAGATACCGCCAACACTCGCAACGTGCGTTCCTAATTACTTTTTATTTTAGGGTTAATAGGAGATAGTGGTTGTACTATAAAGCCCGGGACTTAAGTACTTACAAACAATGTAAGTCGCCATTGGGGTATGACATCTCAATACAATTTGAGATCTCCTTGTGGTTTACCGGGAAAAATGCGAATCAGTTGGAGAATTTAATGCCAGGTCGGCATGTTGCCATGGTAGCTCAGTGGTTAGAGCAACCGGACGGAAACCGGGAGATCCGTCGTTCAAATCCCGGCTATGGCATTGAATTTTTCAGTCATTTGATTCTACCTTTCCACCAAGTTTGGTGTTTATCCGACTGTTCGTTTCTGAGTTATGCTGTTCACAGACACACACACGGACAAAATGATTTTCCAAAAATGATTTTTTTTATTCAGGGGGTCTCAAAACACATATTTTCGGTGAAATTTCGGTATGGAATTTTTGGGTGGAATACAATACCTCCCCTACTTACTATACGTAGTAGAGAAAGTAAAAAATGTATATGTCATAAACTGTGTGCTTTAACGAGATCTACATTTTTGTGTAGTAAAATTTTGTCTATATCTTATAGTTTACCAGATGTGCAAAAGCCATTCAGAATGCAGAGGAGACATTCCCAGAAAATTTAAGATATAAATTTAATTTGTCATGGCAAAAACATATGATATTTTACTCAACATCGTTACGACCTTTTTTTGAGAAAATCAAAATATTAGAAAAATATTACGTATAAAGGATACTCTGGGGTGCGGACACATTCTTGAAAACCTTTCTGATGCATATATGAAAGTTACTGAGCCTAAACACCAAGTTTGGTATTTATATGACTTTTCTTTTTTTAGTTATGCTGTTCACAGACACACACACGCGCGCGCGGACCTTTCCCTAAGTTTTTTTTTTCTGGAGGCCTCAGATACATATTTCCGGTAAAATTTCGGTATGGAATATTTGGGTGGAACGCAATACTTGTCCTGTTTTCTATACGTAGCAGAGAAAGTAATAAAAATTCTACTGAGTGAGGGTATGTAACCGTTTAGCTGTTCACTAAATACAAACCTATAAGTAACCGTTCCATTAAAACGAATCAATCGCCTAAACAAGCGATAACTTCTTCGCCTTCTCTGTATGGCGGGAGGTATCAGCTCTTTATATGCGTGATTATTGTTTTATTCAATTTCCTGAAGGTTTTTTGCTATGGATTTAAAACTTCTATGTTCAATCAAATTCCAATTAGTATCGAGGCTGATTAAATCTTTCTCAGGTACTGCACAAGGTTTTTCGGAATTAGTGTTATAAATGCAGCAAATCTCTGGGCAAAATTAGGTATAAGAAAAGATTTGCCATGTAAAGTATAGTTAGGAATGGGGGGGTGGGGTTTCCCGATCTCTGTATCGCAAATTAAATACCAAGTTTTTAAAATGGAACTTTTAAGTGTTTAAATACCGAAATTTCGTTTTTGAGTTGTATTGTACATTCACACAGCACTAATCTGATGTGATACATAAACATAACCTTCTCTACCCTCTACGCTTTATTAGTGCGTATACAAATTATTCTTACTCGTTTATTTTTCTATCTACTTCATTTTAATCCGAATAAACCTTTACAGAAACAGCTACATTACACATTTCGTTATAGAGAACAGCGACAGTCAAATGTTTAACAACTGAACGCTATATGCTGGCCTTAAAATTCCATACTGTTTCCATGACATCGCGAGAAACAAGTGAATGTTGACAGGACTTTAAGAGAATGAACCATTATTAACTAGTATCTCGGAAATGGTTGATGCCACAAAGACACTTATTTGAAATAAATTGTGTATTTTAAAGAGATCTACATTTTTTGTGTAGTACGTTTTCGTCTATCGCTTAACGTTTACCAGTTATACAAGATTATACAAAATTCCTTCGAGATATATATTTTACTTGCCATTTTTTAGAAAATAAATTTCGAATGGAGTTCCATGTAAGGGGAGTTTGGGGTGAGGGATTTTCTTGAAAACAATTGTGTCACATCTTTGGAAGATACTAAATCTAAATACCAAATTTGCTTTTTATCCGATTTTCTGTTTTTGAGTTATGCTGTTCATAGATAAATTGACACATACACATACAGACATTTTTCTAAAAATGCTTTATTTCTATTCAGGGGGTCTCAAAACATGTATTTTCGGTGAAATCCCGGTATCAAATTTGTTAGGTTGAATGCAATACTTTCTCTACTTACTATATACGTGGTGCACAAAGTAAAAATTGTTTCTTTTCATTCATAGAACCTCAAAACGTGTATTTCCGGTAAAATATCGGTATCGAACTTACGGGTAGAGTGCAATTTGTAATTAGTATTTTTACTGTTAGTAGACACTAGAGAAAGTAAAAATGTTGTCTTTAATTCTGATTTCCTTTTCAAAAACAAACAAATCTGAACAGAGTCTGTAGCTATCGTATTCCATAATCTCCTGTGATCAGACTTATAAGACAATCTCCTGGGACTCGAGTTAGTATTGTAACGCAGATAATGGTAATAATAAGCAATCTCCAATTTCCGCTGTGGAACCCAGACAGCACCATATTCGCTAATAGCGTAATGCATAATAAATATTGCCTAATTTCCGTGATTTGATTTATCACCAATCTGGACCTAACAAACAGTGAAATCGCTCTAAAATGAACAACGTTCCAATCGTCTCTTGTTTGGAATTACAGCGATATCGTTCAACCTTTTGAATCTATGACCGTCATATCTGCTTTATATTTTAGGAATATAGAGGCCAATGTGCTTCCAAAATATCATAGACGTATATTTTTCACCTCACTCAATCTCTATTTAGCGCTGGTAATATCTCGATAGTATAGGGTCTTTCAACAAGGGTGTCCTATCTTTGAACTTAAATAAAACACGTTCTATAAATGATACAGGTTTAGTTCTTTTTTATTTTGGAACATAATTAATGTCATTACATGTGGAAGAGAACATCAGTTAAGTGACCGCCGCGACTTCGTTGGGTTGCGCGTATACGGTTGACCCAATTTTCAATGACAGAAGAACGTAAATTAGTTCCAACTTCACGAATAACACGCGTGATGTTATTCATAAGATCATTTGCTGTTTCTGGCTTGTTGAAATGAGCACGAGATTTAACTTAACCCCACAAGAGGTAATCCAACGGCGTTAAATCACATGACCTCGGCGGCCACTTAACACACCACCACAGGAAATGATGAAACCTCTGAACTTCTCCTTCAAAAGATCGATTCTTTCGAAATCAGTATAACATGTGACACCATCCTGCTGGAAGCAGATATTTCTGAGGTCCATACCATCCAATTGAGGCCAAAATAGTCCCTTATAAGATCCCGGTATCTTTCTCCATTCACAGTTAGAGCTTCTCCATCTTCATCTTAGAAAAATAAGGACCAATGACTCCACCATACCAAAATCCACACCACACAGTAAACGTTTGGGGATGAAGTGGTCATTCTTGAACCTGCATTGGATATTGATTGCTTCAAAAGCGGTAATTTTGTTTCTTAACACAACCATCCATCCAAAAGTGGGCTTCGTCGCTCAAGATGATTTTTCGACAAAACATTCAGCTTCCAATTGCTCCATTGCCCATTCAGCGAATACACGGCGCAACCTATGGACGTTGGGCTTTATTTCTTGAGTTAACACCATTTTTTAAGCGTGAAACTTCAAGTCTAGATGCAGAATTTGCCAAGTTGTGGACGGCGAAAGCCCCAATTCTTGCGCTCGACGAGCAATTGTATTGTTTCCGTTCTCGCGTACACTCTCACAAACGGCGCCTATGTTTTCGTTGGAGCGCTTACGTCGATTACGTACAGGTGTTCTTTGATCGCTGACAGAACCACTTCTTTCAAATTTATCGATCAAACGCCGAATCGTTCTCTCGCAGGGACGATTATGTACACCGTAAACTTCACGCAATACACGGAAGGTTTGGCGAACAGATGATCCTTCTTGATAATAAATTTTCACAATTTATACGCGTTGCGTAATGCTGTAACGTTCCATGGCTATTTGTCAATAACAACTGTAACAACGTGAAAAAAATGACTGTTGTAACTCAATAATAACGGCAGATATCGCATGTTAAAAATAGGACACTCTTGTTGAAAGACCCTTTATATTATGCAAAAAAGCTATAGTGACCGTAATTAATACGCGAGTATGTTTTCATATCAGCATCTTTATTACCATTATAGTCTTGTTGCATACAAATATTTTTGTTCGACCGCATTATAATTTCAAAACTTTGAGTTTTACAGTAAGATCTTACCTTTTTACTTTCTCTTCTACGTATAGTATATAGGGGAAGTATTTCATTCCACCCAAAAATTCGATACCGGGATTTCAACAGAAATATATTTTCATGTACCCTAAATGAATGAATAAAAAAAGCATTTTTAGAAAAAGGTCCCTGTGTGTGTGACTGTGAACAACATAACTCAAAACCGAAAGGTCGGATAAATACCAAACTGGGTATTTAGGTTCAGTAACTTTCAATAAAGTTTTTAAAAAAAAAATCAAATGCATTTTCAAGAAAAAAAATTAAATTGAGTTATATTTATGGGCGCTCTTTAACTGCTATGGTCCTTAGCGTCTCATTCTATATTGGGCGTGTAATTTTGCTCAGAGGCCTCTTTATCAGGCTTGAGGTACTTTTACGTGCCGTAAATCTACCACACGTCACAACCGGCTTTACTTCCTTTCCGAAGGAAGCCATGATAAGGATTTTTACGCCCAAAAAAATCCATTGCCCAGCCGGGTTAGAACCCGCGACCTCGGGAACTAGAGGCTAGCATGGTAACCACTACACCACGGAGGACGACATTTTCAAGAAAATTCCCCCAGCCCAGACTACCCTTTACATGGAACAGTTTTCCAATATTTTGAGTTTCTCAAAAATGGCTCTAACGATATCATGTGTTTAATATGTTTTCATTTTAAATGAAATGTATAACTTCAATTTTCTGGGAATATCTCCAAATGTCCTCTTCATTCTAAATGACTTTCGCATAACTGGTAAACCGTAAGAGATAGGCAAAATTTTATTACACAAAGTTGTAGATTTCGTTAAAAAACACAAGTTGTCATATAGTTTTTCTTTGTGGAGTGAACCATTTCCTAGATATTGTTATTATTTGTTTGAATTTTTCAATACAAATAACATACAAAGAGAATGGAATACTCCGCATAGCAACCAGCTCTTAAAACATTTGACTATCGCTTAAATTAGCAATAAGATTAACGTGAAGTAGATGGAGAATAAGAGTTTGTAACAATAGTTGTACAGGAGTAGAGAAACGTATGTGAGTGTAACACATCAGGTTTTTAATTATGTGTAATTAAAAGCTGACCGAACAGCAGTACAGATGGCAGCAACTTGAGCGTGTTTTCGAGTAGTGTAACAGATGGTATCACTGTTGATTCCACGTTGTGTGTATTGATTTCTGTAGGTAACATGAAAGAAACACGTATTGAAGCAACGAATTCGATTCTTAGAGTATTAAAATAACAATGAATAAGATGTGTTATATTAAATACACACATTTCATTATTTATCTGGGAAATGGATCCCTGTGGACTGCTGCTTTGGTGTTAGTATGTACGGGAGAGCTGCTTGCGCCGCCGAGTAACATCACAGTAGGTCGCTCAAGTATTATGTATGGCACATACGAGAGGCACTACTTATATTTTGAGCCAAATAATTAAAATAGAGTAATTTTTTATTCAAAACTGCTTTATTGTTTTTTCAAAATATTCTCCTTTATGATCAATACACCTCTGCATCCGTTTGTCAAAGCATTTATTCCAGTCTGCTTGAGACATCTCCAAAACATGGTTTTTGAATGCCTCAACGGCTTCTTCTGCCAACGAAAATCGTTGTCCACGCAATTTATTCTTGATGTTCGGGAACAAAAAGAAGTCATTGGGTGCCAAATCAGGACTGTATGGCACATGACCCATCAATTCGATTTTTTGAGCCTTCAAAGACGAGATGTGTGTGCGCTCGCATTGTCTTGATGAAGAGCGATGCTACGGTTCTTGCTGGTTTTCCTTACTTCACCGAAGACTTCCGGCAAACAAATGTTTGTGTACGCATTCCATACCTATTTGTGAGAAATCTAATTTCTGCTGTTTGGAGCCTTTTTCATTTTATTTCTACTTTACCTCCTACTTACCTATACTAAGCAGAAGCATTGGATTATTCCACCGAAAAAGTCGAAATCGACATTTAATTGCAATACATGTTTTGGCACCTGAAACCAAACGAAGCATTTCTAGGAAAAGGTGTGTATGTATGCACCATAATTCAAAACGAAAAGTTGGTTAAACACCAAACTTGATGTCGAAGTTCAGTATTTCCTATGGATGCGACACGAAAGTCTTCAAGGGGATCTTCCCACACTCAAAACTATCTTTACTCGAACTTTTTTTTCGTTACTTTTATATTATGAAAGATGACCAAATATTTTGTTTAAAGTATACCTTTAAGACATTTGTTTGGCAAATAAAATTTATATGAGATTTTATGTGAAATCTTCTTCATTTTTAATGAAGTTTATGCCACTTATAAGCGTAACAAATAGACAAAGGCATAAAACACAAAAATGTGGACCTCGTTAATATGTACATTATAATTCACTTGAATTATCAAACACTTTTTTTTTTCCAACTACTAACGTGCTGCTCGGTTTTGTTTTGTTTTGTTTCTTGCCTTTTCTTTTTATCCTGCTCATACAAAGAGAACAAATTTCAGTCATCGCATGGCGACCTACTTTTAAAAATATGTGTTGCACTCGCATGATCTTCTCTACTTCTGTACAAACTATTTTTACGAACACTTATTCTCCATCTACTTAATATTAATCAAGATAAAAATTTGCAGAAACTATCTTATTGCTAATTTTCTTGTAGATGCAAGGGAAATATGGTAGGCTTTTGAGCGATAGTCAAATGTTTTAAGAGCTGGTTGCTATGTGACGCATTCCATTCTCTTTGTATGTCCAAGACGTTAAAAAAAGAAAAAGAATGAATAACGAATTTCCATTTGAGAAAAACTCAAGTATCGGAAAGTTCAAACAAATGACAAGATACGACTCGGAAATAGTTCACTAGATAAAACAAATGTATATGACATAAATTATGTCTTTTAACGAGATTTACAGTTTTTGTGTAGTAAAATCTTTTGTCTCTCTTATGGTTTCCAGTTATGTAAAATTCATTCAGAAGAAGAGGGCTTTTTAAGACTTTCCCAGAATATTCAAGATATACATTTCATTTGTCATAAAAATGTCCTAAACATATGATATTTTATTCATAATCGTTAAAGCCATTTTTAAAAGAATCCAAATTTTGAAAACTGTCCCATGTAAAGGCTAGTCTGGGGTGGGGGGTTTTCTTTAAAAATTTTCTGTGAAAGATGCTGAACCTAAATACCAAGTTTGGTAATTATTCGACTTTTCGTTCTTGAGTTATGCTGTTCACAGACGCACACACGTACCCTTTTCTAAAACTGCTGCTTGTTTCGATTCAGGGGTCTCAAAACATGTATTTCCGATGAAATCTCGGTATCGAATTTTTGGGTGGAATACAATACTTCCCCTACTTACTATACGTAGTAGAGAACGTAAAAAGCATTTTTGGAAACATGCCCGTGTGTTTGTCTGTGTCTGTGTGTGTCTGTGAACAGCATAACACAGAAAAGAAAAGTCGGATAAACATCCAACTTGGTATATAGGTTCAGTATATTCCAGAGATGCGACACAAAGGTTTTCAAAAAAATCCCCCCACACCAGATTACCCTTTACATGGTACATTTTTTCGAAAATGTTAATTTTCTCAAAAATGGTTCTAAAGATTTTGATTAAAATATCATATGTTTAAGATATTCGCATGACAAATGAAATGTATATCTCGAATTTTCTGGGAATGTCTCCAAAAGTATTCTTCATTGTGAACGACTTTTGCATAACTGGTAAACCATAAGAGATAGACAAAATTTTACTACACAAAATGTAGATTGCGTTAAAATACACAATTTATGTCATACATTTTTTGTTGTTGAGTGAACCATTTTCGAGATATTGCTTGTTATTCCCTTAAATTTTCCAATACTTATACTTTTTCTGAAATTCGTTATTCATTTTTTTGTCCTGGTAATGCAAAGAGAATGGAATACTCCACATAGCAACCAGTTCTTAAAACTATTTGACTATCGCTTAAAGCCTAGCAATTCCCCTTGCATCTACAAGAAAATTAGCAATAAGATTAACATCTCGATTAACATGAAGCATATGGAGAATAAGCCTTTGTAAAAATAGCTTGTACAAGAGTAGAGAAAGTCATGTGAGTGCAACACATCAGATTTTATTCTTTTGATTCTACCTTTCCATAGTTAACTCGGAGTTAGTATTGTCTTAAATAAATTTCATTATCGGAGCTTTGCTAGAGAAGGAATGATATACAGAATTTTGCCAAAGCTTTTCAAGTAATGACAAAATGCTATGTAATGACTTATGAGACTATTTTAATGTTTCTTTTAGGTCATTTGGCATAACTCAGACCCGTATCATGCGTGTTTGTAATATACTATAATTCAAAATCAATATATCTGTTGTTCTTGCTGCTTTGCAAACAATTATTATCAGAAGGGAAGAAGAAGAAAGAAGAATAACTACCTCACACTTCCCTAACCTATTAAATGAGTTATTCAAAGTAAAACACTTTTTATCTCTCCTGAAAACCTTATTTATTAAACTGTTTTTTCACGTGTCTTAATTTTGATTGTTGCTTTGATTTCAAGCGGACTGCATTATACATTTATAATTAAATACGTCACCTGGTTTATGTGTCCAGTATCTCCGTTTGTGGTATTCGTTCCACCAGTTTGACACTGTTCTTGAAGATATCACATAACCCCGCAGCCCTCGCCGCGCTATAACCTTTCTGATTAACGGCAAAAATTTTCGGCTTGTTGTCCATATTCTTTGTTTCTTTCAAATTACATGTATAATAAACAGAGCACTGTTTACAAGGCAATTTCATAGAACCACTCCACATGTTTGTCTAACCCCCTCCAACCGGCTTCCTTCGCTCCTGAGCCAGAAATCAACCCCTGTTCATTAGTGAGGATTTGAGCGCCAGACTTGTGTCATCAAACCAATAAGAGACGGATAGATCTGGTGAGTGTCTGGTATTTGCTTTCTAGCCACTCAGGTAAAATGCTTCTTTCTCCAACCCTTTTACCGCTCACTTTGTTCAAATCAATAAGGGATTAGCGCAATCGTGTAGGTGTGGGACAAAACTGATAAGGGGATTCGGATAATGTTACGTAAAGAAAAGCACTATAGTAAAACAAAAGCATCGGAACTTTTTTGCACTGTTCTTTAAATAATAAGTAAAGAAGGAGCTGCGTTCCACCCAAAAATTCCATACACCAGATTTCATCGGAAATATATATTGTGAGGCACCTTGAATAAAAAAAACATACATTTTTAGAAAAAGGTACGCGCGCGCCGCAAACAGTATAGCTCAAAAACGATACCGCGCTTAAATACCAAACTTGGTATTTAAGTTCCGCATCTTCCAAAGATGCGACACCACGATTTTCAAGAAAATCCGTTATTCCAAACGACCATTTGTATTGAACACTTTTCAAAATTTATTTGCCGAAAATGGAAAAAAGTTTTGATTAAAATACCGTCTATTAAAATATTTACATGAATGATATGTATAAGTTGAATTTCCTGGGAATACCCTGTGAAGTCCTCTTCATTCTGAAGGATTTGTGTAATTCTAACTGGTAAACGTTCAGCGATATACAAAATATGTAGATCTTTTCAAAACATACAATTTATTTCAAATAATATTTTTGTGGCATCAGCCATTTGCAAGATATCCGTACTGTGCCTTTCACTTAAAACAAACTCTTTGTATTATCCGCGCAAAAGTAGTTCGCAATCCCCGCCCATATTGGCTGCTTGTTCCCCTCCCACGTGCTTGTTGAACACTATTTAATCTGTAAAAAGGCTCCGTACGTGAGAATCATAGTTCAAAATGCAACCTGAGGTAACAATCGATTTTATAAGTATGCGTCAATGAACATTTTACTTACGTTAATCACAATCCTCGGGCAAAAGTGCAACACCCAAATCCGAATCCTCCGAAAATGACTCAGCTGCCATATCAGAATCAGAACTACTCTCCAAAATAATGACAATCTTATCCACAATTCTACAGCACTGTCGCACTTAAAACAAGTTCCCACATTTTATCCTCTTTTATGTTGTATTATGTCTGTTTATATTCCCTGCACGCTTTCGTTATCTTCTCACTGAAACGCCTGTAAAATCCGATATTAGTTTCGTAATATGCAATAATGCAAGTGTCGGGTATTTTTGTAATAGTGAGTTGAACATATGAAGTATTGTTTGTTTTTAGCTACTTTTTAACTGTTTCCCGCTTCTGTGTTTGAACAGTTTATTCGCAGTACACGCACCTTCCTCTGCCATGTAAACTCAAATACCAACTGACTAAATCACAAGATTTGACCTGAGCTGAGCATATGTGTGTTAGTGTATTATGAATGACTGCTCGCTTATTATATATCCTGTGTTACACAAAGTGTTTATTCGGTACTCAGATAGCGCCTCTGGGAATTCATTGCTGCATTTCTTGTGTATGTAAGAGATTGGCAGTCGTTTATACGGTTGGTATTAACAAGCAAGATGCTCTCGGCGTTAGCGCAATAGCAGGCGAAAATCATTTTTGTAATCTCTTAACAGCTAATATACATCAATTACCTTTAATGATGAGTTCTTATGATAACCGCAATGAAATGTACAGTTCTATACCTTTCCTGCTCTAATATTTCATAATACAATACATGTATTAAGGAACTATTTACGTTGGTGTAAGAGTGTATTCTTTGGTTCGTGACAAGCAGAAGCACGTGCTTCTGTTTACATCAGAGGGAACTCTGGTTTGGAATGGGCAGTAGTCTCGCAGTATCAGTTGTACTACTAATGATGTTGTTACCAGTGAAGTATACAAAATATTCTGATATATTTGGCCTTTCTTGCTTCACTTCCTTCCCCTCTTCTAAATTTTGTTTCAACCTAACACAGATTTTAAATAATAAGTTTAACTAGTAAAGGTTTTGAGATTAGGCAGTTAAGGATTACCAACTATCGTGTGAAACATACTATCTCTTTGTACTTTGTAGTGCTATCTCTTTGTACTTTCCATGTGTGAACTTAAAGCAAATGCACTATAATAAAAGATAGAGGGTGGAGAAAGTTATATGAATCCAACACATTGCTTTAACATACTGTACAACGAATTTTATCTCGATTAAAAAGATTTTGATATAAGAAATAGCTTTTGTAGAATAATTTGTGGAAGAATGAGGAGAGAAGTTCATACGAACGCAGCATAACACACTTTATTTGTGAAGTTGCATTTAAAAATTTTGAAAAATATATGTACGTTTACTTGACTTGAGCGGGTTGCATGAGTATTTACTTTAATACCCTTATTATCATTCACTTTGTAAGGTTCACGAATTTATTACAGCAAAAAAAAGCACTAGGAAATATTTAGGTAATGTGTTGCAGGACTAAAAGAAGCTGGAAGGGAAACAGGGCATGAAAATTATAGCGTGAAGTTGAAGATTATTTTGAGATACCGCCTGTAAACAAACTCGCCGCAACACCGCTCGTAAAAAAAACGTAATAAATAAAGTAAAGGGTAGAACGCTGATAAAAACGCTCAAAAGCAACAGCTTCAAAAAGGGCGAAAAAGTTCGCAGGCGCTGTTGAAATGAAAGATATGGACCAAATAGCTTCCTTCCATCTCCCCCAGAGGCTGTGTATCTACCTGTCACGTGTTGAGCCGAATGTGGCCGAGAGTAGCCGAGGTTTGGCCCGGGATGCTCGTCTCCCAGAACGCTATCAGTGTGTAGATAAGTTACATTGAGGTTGCATCGACGCACGCACCTAACTTTTCACCGCGCCACGCTCGTCTACTGTTTTTACCACAGCAATCCTGCCCCAAACACACACCGCATCTGACAGAGTAAGTAAACGTGCTGATAGTTTCAGTGTTGCATGCCTACTCCCGCCACCTTAAGGGTACCTCTACACCCGGACTGTCCAAATCGACCGGCAGGGGGTGTGGTCATGGTTGACACCTTCCCTTCATTTAAACAGCGAGATTGTCTCATGGTTCAGCTGTCAAAAGCTTACATTTTCATAGCAACCACTTCTTCATTAACACACTATTGCTCGTCTGTGCATGCTCATAACGTATTAAATTATACAGTACAGTTCCAAACAAGAAATTTCGTCCAGTGATCTACACAACCAAATCTCAAGCTTAAGCCCAAATTCTGGTCTTGCCAATGAAGTTCTTTTTAGGTACTTAAACTCATTAGGAATTAAAATGTTTCTTTTGTATGTAAGAGGATACATTTAGGATTACATAGCACTTAGATCAATATTAAAATTTAACAGGAAATAATGCCCTTCAGAGGCAATTTCAGCAATTCTGAATAACAGCACTTGATCAATAGCAAGTCTTTAAAATGAGTCATAGACTATTAAAAAATCAGATGTGTTACATTCACATGACTTTCTCCCCCTCTCTCATTAATTAATGGGTATAAAATATTCTTAAAAAAAGCTTATTTTTCTATCTACTTCATTTTAACCCAGATAAACCTTTACAGAAATAGCTCCATTACACATTTCGTTATAGATACAAAGGGAACAGCGATAGTCAAATGTTTAAGTGCTGGCCTTAAAATTTCATACCCTTTCTATGCAACCACGAGAAACAACTGAATGTCAACAGGACTTAAAAGAATGACACAGAATTGATCACTTCGTACCTTTAATAACGGATATCTCGGAAATGGATGATGCCACAAATAAATTGTGTGTTTTTAAAATATCTACATTTTTTGTGTAGTACGTTTTCGTGTATCGCTTAACGTTTACCAGTTATACAGGATTATACAACATTCCTTCCGAATGAAGAGGACTTCACAAGCTATTCCCAGAAAATTCAAGATACACATTTTATTTATTGTGAAAATATCTTATAAGTGATATTTTATTCAAAATTGTTAGCCGATTTTAAGAAAATCAAATATTTCTAACAATGTTCCATGTAAAGGGTAGTTGGGTATTGGGGGGTTCTTTTGAAAATCTTGTTGCCGTATATTTGGAATATACTGAAGTTAAATACCAACTTTGGTATTTATCTGGCTTTTCGTTTTTGAATTATGTTGTTCACAGGACATATAGGGACTTTTTTCTGAAAATGCTTTATTTTATTCTGGGCCTCAAAACGTGTATTTTCGGTAAAATATAGATATAGAACTTTTAGGCGGAATACAATACCTTCTCTGCCTATTATGTACGTGGCAGAGAAGTTAAAGGTGTATTACATTCACATGACTTTCTCTACACTCTATCCTTTATTTTTATATAGCTTCTTGAAACTGTTGTAACGAAAGGTAAGAAATCTTATGCTTCTATCTATTTGTGTAAATCTAGATAAATTTTGCATTACAAATTCCGTTGTAATTACAAGAGGGTAGAGAAACCGAATCTATAGTCAGATGCTTAGGAGCGGATGACTACAAAACAAAAAGGGTTATCCGGCCCTCATTTATACCAAAGAGTTTAGCTTTCTTTATACGTTTTTAACTGCTGTGGTTCTTAGCGTCCCATTCTATATTGGGCGTGAAAGGCCGGTAATTTTGCTCAGAGGCCTCTTTATCAGGCTTGAGGCTCTTTTATGTGTCGCAAATCTAAAACACGGCACCACCGGCTTTACTTCCTTTCTGAAGGAAGCCATGCTACGGATTTTTACGCCCGAAAAAAAAACCCATCGCTGTTCGGCGGGTTTGAACTCGCGACCTCGGGAATTGCAGGCTAGCGTGGTACCCCTAGACCACGGAGGACAACTTTCATGTGTCCCGATTTATTTGTGTATACTTTGGTGTTTTGGTTTTCAAACGCAGCACAGATTTGAATCGAAAGAAATTTGCATGCTATTTCAGAAAATAAAAGCGAGGCAGTATTGACTTTAAGTGGCAAAAGGTGTTGTTTTTATTAGTGAAAAGTAAATGTTTGTATAGATTACTAGTTTATATTCGTTTAATACTTTGTTTCCGTATTATTCAGAGTTTTGTTAATCCGGGTTATCTCTGATCCCACCTAGTCCGGATAAACGAGGTCATTGTGTATATACTGACCTTCAAATTCCACGTCCTTATCATGACATCGTGAGAAACAACTGAATAGTAACAGCACCTTAAAATGAAACAGTGCTAATACATTCAAGGGAATAATAACGTATATCTTGGAAATGTCTGACGCCACAAAATAAATTACGTGTTTTAAAGAGTGAGTGTTACATCTTTTCTGTAGTTCATTTTGTCTGTTCCTTAACTTTTACCAGTTATACAAAATTATGCGCAGTTCTTTCCGAATGAAAGGGACTCCATATACTATTCTCAGAAAATTCAAGATGTGTATTTAGTTTTTCATTTAAATATCTTAAATATACAGTATTTTAATCAAAATCGTTAAGAGCCAGTTTTGGAAACATTAAAAATTTTGAAAAAAAATCAATATCAAGGATATATGGGTATCGAGATTTTCTTGAAAGTCTACGTGTCGCAACTTCTGAATATATTAAACGTAAATACCGAGTTTTGTATTTTATCAAAAATTTGTTTCAGAAGCATGTTGAAACTAGATACATTAAAGTAAACGATAGTGGTTAGAAAAGTCATGTGAATGCAACACATGAGAATTTTTTTATACACATAGTTCAGCGTGTGGTGGACAGATGGCCTTACTCACAATGTCGCCTTCTCATACGATCCATTTTGTTTTTACTTATTTTAATTTCTGAGTGGAATTTTCGTGTAATGGTAATGGACACCCAAAAGGTTCTTACGAGGCAATTGAGGGAAATATCCGATGCGTTACATTCATATGACTTTCTCTACCTTTATCTTTCTAGTTAAAATGCAAACTATTCTTACGAAAGCTTATTTTTCTTTCTACTACATTTTAATCGAGGCAAACCTTTACAGAAACAGCTACATTACACATTTCGTTATAGATACAAAGAGAACAGCGATAGTCAAATGTTTAACAACTGGACGCTATATGCTGCCTTAAAATTCCATACTGTTTCCATGACATCGCGAGAGAAAAAAAAATTAAATCTGAATATTCAGGCCCGGCATCTAGGGTACTATGTAGGAGTATATATCCAAATCTTCTATTTATTGTATCAAATTTTTCAATTCGTATATACATTCATTTTACAGATCAAGTCTATAACTACTACCTAACTACAAACAAAGAAAACATTAAATAGAAAACATAAGTAAGGAAAATGAATAACAAATAGTAAAGATGTGAATAAATAATAATTACAAAATCAATAAATCTATACTAATACTGGTGACCTGCATAAAAGCAACTGGTATCCATTTACTTAACTACCAAAGCTTACTACAAAGGGAGAAACATCGCAAGAAACAACTGAATGTTGACTGGACTTTAAAAAAATGACAAAGTATTGAATAATTCGAACCATTAGTAAGGATATCTCGGAAATGGCTTATGCCACAAAAAAGTTATTTGAAGATATCTACATTTTTGTGTAGTACGCTTTCGTCTATCGCTTGACATTTATCAGTTGTACAATATTTCTTCCGAATAAAGGGGACTTTACAGTCTATTCCCAGAAAATTCAAAATATAAAGTTTATTTATCATTTAAATATCTTCAATATATGGCATTTTAATAAAAAAAAACTTTGGGTTACTTTTGAGAAAATCAAACATTTCGAAAAATTGTTCCATGTAAAATGTACTTTGGTGCGGAGGAATTTTCTGGAAAATCTTCATGTCGCATCTTTCGAAGATATTGAACTTAAATACCAGGTTTCGTTTTTGAGTTATATTGTTCACAGACACACTTTGTGGGACTTTTATGTAGTGCTAATGATATCTAATTAGGCTCTTGCGTGCCGAATGAGGGAAACCTTGAAGAAAACGAATCAGACGGCCGGTACAGGGAATTTGAAGCTGGGTATCACTGACTGAGCCGTACTTCTGTACAACAGTTATGTATATACAAATAGATAACCTGCGTCGTCCTCCGTGGTGTAGTGGTTACCATACTAGCCTCTAGGTTCCGAGGTCACGGGTTCAAACCCGGCGGAGGGCGTAAAAATCCTTAGCATGGCTTACTTCGGAAGGGAAGTAAACTGGGTGGTCCTGTGTCGTAGATTTGTGAAATGTAAAAGAACCTCAAGCCTGATAAAGAGGCCTCTGAGCAAAATTACCGGTCTTGCACGCCCAATATAGAATGGAACGCTAAGGATCACATGTTGAGCAAGGTTTACCAGGGTAAGAGCCAAAGCCCAGAAGTTCCTTTGAATCCCAGGGATAGCGCCAACCGAGCCCAATGTCTAGAGGCTATAAAGGCCCGCCCTCCCTCGCTTACATGCGTCATCACCGAAGGAGCCGACAGCATTCTACCATGCCGTCTACCGGCTCTCCAGGGCGGCACCGGGGGACATTGAGACGTCTCACAACCCCGGCTGCACAGTCGAACCCAATCTCCCATGGGTATCGGGAACCACGGCCCCGTCGAGACCAACCCAATCCGAACATCTCCCCAACGAGAGGGGCTCTAACGTACTTCTAGTAATGTCGGAAGTACCAAGAGTGCTAGGGGTCCGCAGCGCCCGCACCACGGCAGTTGAATAGGTCAGAACCCCTCCCCTACGAGTCGCTAAGGACCACAGCAGTTAAAGAGCAACCATAAATACAAAATCTGATGTGCTACACTGACATGACTTTCTCTACTCTTGTACAAACTATTTTTACAAACGCTTATTCTCCATCTACTTCATGTTAATCGAGATAAACATTTGCAGACTCTATCTTATTGCTAATTTTCTTGTAGATGTAAGGGGAATATATATTTACAAGGGCAATATAGAAAAACAGTAGCCTTAAGCACATACATATCTCTTAATAGATGGTTGCTAGGTGCAGCACCATTCCCTTTGCCCTTTGCATATCCAAGACAAAAATGAATAACGAATTCCCATTTGAGAAAATAAGTATTGAAAAATTTAAGGGAATAACAAGGAATATCTCGAAAATGGTTCACTCAACAAAAAAGAAATGTATATGACATAAATTGTGTATTTTAACGTGATCTACATTTTTTGTGTAGTAAAATTTTGTCTATCTCTTATGGTTTACCAGTTATGCAAAAGTCGTTCACAATGAAGAATACTTTTGGAGACATTCCCAGGAAATTCAAGATATACATTTTATTTGTCATAAAAATGTCTTAAACATATGATATTTTAATCAAAATCGTTAGAGCCATTTTTGAGAAAATTAAAATTTTTGAAAAATGTTCCATGTAAAGGGTAATCTGGGGTGGGGGGATTTTCTTGAAAACCTTCTTGTCGCATCTTTGGAAGATACCGAACCTAAATACCAAGTTTGGTGTTTATCCGACTGTTCGTTTCTGAGTTATGCAGTTCTTCTTTCCGCAAATTGAACATCCGCGACCTAACATCCGTTTCCAACAAGATGGCGCTTCTCCACACTGTCTCAATGAAGTTCGTACGACTTTGGACATTTTCCCTGGCCGTTGGATTGGTAGGAGAGGATCGATTGCGTGGGCCCCGAGATCTCTCGATTTAACGCTGCTCGATTTCTTTCTCTGGGGCTACGTCAAAGATACGCCACCTCAGTCAGAGACCTTCGTGAAGTTCGGGAGCGCATCATAGAGGCTATTGAGAGCATTTCAGAAGACCTGCTCCAACATACACAAAATTCCAAAGAAAATCTTCGGCCAGTTTTATATTTTTTCCGGAGTCTTTTGAGGCGTGTCTTTCACCTTACCTATCGCAGAACTTGATAACACAGCAATAAGGGGGAAAAGAGGGGAGGTTGATGCCTTTGCTTTCTCTGGTGTTACTGAAACCAAAACATGTTTATTGTCTCAAAACCAGTCATGCCGTATACTAGCGAAATTACTCGTGGACGTATCATGGATATGTGGTGGCACTGTTACAGCAATTGCAGTACATAAAAGTGTTTTTATAGTAAATTACTGGATAAAAATATTCCAGGAAAGTGGGGAAGACGGTCTATACCTATACTCGTCAGAAAGTGGACACTCCCCGTAAAACATCCGCAGATGATGATATTCGTTTACTAAATGCAAATTACTCTTTTGTTATAATTGATTAATCATGTTTAGAAACTAGAGATAAATATGTATATATGTGTGTGGTTTACTGAATATGATATACACATTATGGCAATAAAATTTAATTATATTTTTGTCTATAATCCTGTTGTATTCCTAAGATCAGCAATATGTTAGTAAAGGTATATTAACCAATTGTAGTTTGAATTAGAGAGAAAACATGCTGCTTTATTTATTTATTATTTAGTTATGTTTACTTCTATGCAGTAACAAGCATTGATATCATCGTGAGAATACACTTTTGATTATTTTTTGTTATAAAGTATAGCTTTGCTATGTATTTAATGAATACTATTCAAGCTTTAATTTGCACCCCCTGAAAATCTTCCCACACTACACATTCTACATTTCGCTAATCTGGGCACTCATTAAGTTTTCCCTTTAGCTTTTTAGCCCTTCAAAGGCGTGTCCTGCATTAGCCGATAAGGTATGGGCTACCAATCACGATAACAGGTCTGTATGACAAACTGAGTGCACTCACTCTACCTCTTTCTCTTTTAGCCAATACGATCGAGAGCGTAAATATATATTTAGCTTCTAAGCCATTTTGTAACCTTTGTTGTGGTAATTGGTATGACTATTTAGCAAAAGGAGTGGCGTACCGTTGCACCATGGTCTAAAGCAAACAATGAAATAGCCACGGCTTCGCAAGGCCACGTACAACCATAAATAATGTGACATAAACGTGAAGTGCAGTGAGATTTTCTTTGGCGCTCCTTGTACTTGGCAAGGAATTGTTCATCGCCTTGACATCATCACAGTGACTGCTGGAGCTCACATATAGATGTGGTGATGTGCACGTCGAAAGTTGTTGAGTTTTCCTTTCATATAAATGCTGTTGTAAGTTTCTATCTCCATCCGTGTACCTGTCACATACAATTGAAATTAGGGACATTCGAGCAGACCATCTTGTGTAATATAAATCCAGAATACCTTTGCTGAATAATGAAGTATTATGGTAATTATGTTCAGCTTATGCCTAATTATTGTGTGATAGCTATGCTTTTCACAGTTATCCGAAAGCATACCAGGTATTTTCCAACAAATGTGACAACTTTTAATATACATAGGCAAGGAAGTGATAAAATATGGAGTGTTAGAAATAAACTAATGCAGGAAATCCTTTGTTTCTTCCCCATTATTATTCTAGTTGCTCGTTTTTTAATTTTGAAGACTGTATTTCCTTCATCATAGTTACCCCAAAATGACACGCCGGATTCTAACAATCTGTTGAAATGCGCAAAATATAGATTCCTCAAAGTTTTCAAGTTTGCAATATTTGTTATAGATTCTAAACTTAAAACAAAGCAGACATAATCTAGATGCCAGTTTTTCAACATGCCTATTCTATTTCAGATACCAATTCATACATGGACACCAATTTAATTTTCTACTTTTATTTGTGGCTTAAGAATATTGGTATTTTCAACATGACTGAAAGAAATGGCTACAGATTTATTCTTATTTATCGTTAACTTATTTTTCACAAACCATTCCTCCATTTTACTTTCTCTACTACGTATAGTAAGTAGGGGAATATTCCACACCACCCAAAATTAGATACTGAAATTTCACCGGAAATACATGTTTGAGGCACCCTGAATAAACAAATCTGATGTGTTACACTCACATGACCTTCTCTACTCTTGTACAAACTATTTTTTACAAATTCTTATTCTCCATATGCTTCATGTTAATCGAGATGTTAATCTTATTGCTAATTTTCTTGTAGGTGCAAGAGGAATTGGTAGGCTTTAAGCGATAGTCAAATATTTTAACAGCTCGTTGCTATGTGGAGTATTCCATTCTCTTTGTATGTCCAGGACAAAAAAAATGAATAACGAATTTGAGAAGAAGTATAAGTATTGGAAAATTTAAGGGAATAACAAACAATATCTCAAAAATGGTTCACTCAACAAAAAAAATGTATATGACATAAATTGTGTATTTTAACGCGATTTACATTTTTTCTGTAGTAAAATTTTGTCTGTCTCTCATGGTTTACCACTTATGCAAAAGTCATTCACAATTAAGAATACTTTTGGTGACATTCCCAGAAAATTCAAGATATACATTTTATTTGTCGTAAAAATATTCTAAACATATGCTATTTTAATCAAAATGGTCAGAGGCATTTTTGAGAAAATTAAAATTTTCGAGAAATGTTCCATGTAATGGGTAGTCTGGGGTGGGGGAATTTTCTTGAAAAACTTCGTGTCGCATCTCTGGGATATACTGAACCTAAATACCACTTTGGCGTTTATTCGCCTGTTAGTTTCTGAGTTATGCTGTTCACAGACAGACACACAGACACACTCATAGACATGTTTCCAAAAATGCTGTATTTGGATTCAGGGGGCCTCAAAACATATATTTCCGGTGAAATCTCGGTATCAAATTTTTGGGTGGATAAATACACAATTTGTGTCATTTACATTTTTGTTGTTGAGTGAACCATTTTCGAGATATTGCTTGTTATTCTCTTATATTTTTCAATGCTTATTTTCTCAAATGGGAATTCGTTATTCATTTTTTTTTGTCTTGGATATGCAAAGAGTTTTAATCTGTGGCAAAGAGAATGGTGCTGCACCTAGCAACCAGCTATTAAGAGATATGTATGTGCTTAAAGGCTACTGTATTTCTATATTGCCCTTGTAAATACCAAACAAGAGGAACATAGTAGGCCTTAAGTGATAGTCAAATATTTTTAGAACTGGTCGCTATGTGTAAAATGTGATTCTCTTTGCATGTCAAAAGATCGTTTCTGCAAATGTTTATCTCGATTAATATGAAACATATGGAGAATAAGAGTTTGTAAAAATAGTTTGTACAAGAGTAGAGAAAGTCATGTGAGTGTAACACATCCGATTTTTTAAAATATTTTACATAATTATGAATTCATTTTAAGTTGTGTTCAGCATAAACCCTTAGCAGAGCTTCGAAAACAAAATGAATTCCTGCCTGATTTTGAAGTGTCTGAAATGAAACATAAATCTCAGGGGGTTTGAAAATATCCACAAAATAATATAATAAATAAATGTTATACGAAATAAACAATTGGAACAGAAGTAACAGCTATAATCAGCAATATTAGTAGTTTTTACCTGTTGTAACCGTTAGCAGAATTATTAATGTTCGTGGTTAAGGAAATGAATAAAGTGGAATAGATTTCATCCTTTCAATACCGAGCTCATTTCGACACTAAGGGACGTCTACCTGGAAATTTGGCCCAACGCCAGGCACATCTTAAGTCAATTTCTCATTCGCACCAATATTACCTCTAGAAGACAGCTGAACTCGCCACCCATACCTAGATGGAATTTTAATGGATGTATACAAGAATGATTTTCACCCCTGGCTTGAGTGCGGCGGATGGATATAATGAGAACTGGAATAAATGTGTGTTTGATTCAGGCGGCTTATTCAATTAAGTTGCATTTAGATAGTAGACTTCTAAAAACTTTCTGTACCTCTATCGCTTAGTGGATATACAAACTATTCTTACGAACGTTTATTTCTTATCTGCTTGATTTTCATCACAATAAATCTTTACAGAAACAGCTACATTACACATTTCGTTATAGATACAAAGAGAACAGCGATAGTCAAATGTTTAAGAGCCGGGCGGTATATGCTGCCTTAAAGTTGCATACCGTTTCCATGACATCGCGATAAACAACTGAAAATCGACAAGATTTGAAAACAATCTCTTTAAATATTCAACATTTCGATCCATTATATCGGATGTCTTGGAAATGGTGATGCCATAAGGAAATTGTAGGATATAAATTAAAAAGATCTACGTTTTCTGTGGAGTATGTTCTCAACTGTCGCTTAACTTTATCAGTTATACGAGTGTATATAAATCTCCTTCCGAATGAAGGGGACTTCACATGTTTTCCCAAAGTTTATTTGTCATTTAAATGTGTTTAAAGTGTGATATTTTAATCAAAATCGTTGTGGACATATTTCAAAAAATAAAAAAAATTCGAAAAATGTTCCATGTAAAGGTTAGTTTGGGATAGCAAGATTTTTTTTTGAAAATCTTAGTGACGTTACCTTTGGAAGGTAATAGACTTAAATACCAAATTTGGTATTTATCAGACTCTTCGTTTTTGAATTATGTTCACGGACATAAGCACGGACATTTTTCAAAAAATATCTTTTTGAATTCAGGGAATCTCAAAACATGATTTCCGATGAAATTTCGATATCGAACTTTTGAGTAGAATGCAGTACGTTCTCTACCTACATGTACGTAAGTGGTAGAGAAAGTAAAACGCTTGTTTAGAGACGATCAGTTTCCTCGGAAACGCGACAGCCCTAAACTTTATACACAGTTCAAGATTTAAAACGAAGAATTGAATGAAACTAGCATTACTCTCTACATCATCTACATCGCTCTTTCGCTGCGTTTCGCTACAAAAACATTATATTATATCACTACTATAAGTCAAAAAGAAATTCTGATGTGTTACACTCACATGGTTTTTTCTACTCTTGTACAAACTATTTTTACAAACGCTTATTCTCCATATGCTTCATGTTAATCGAGTTGTTAATCTTATTGTTAATTTTCTTGTAGATGCAAGGGGAATTGGTAGGCTTTAAGCGATAGTCAAATGTTTTAAGAGCTGGTTGCTATGTGGAGCATTCCATTTTCTTTGCATTACCAGGACATAAAAAATCTGATGTGTTACACTCACATGACTTTCTCTACTCTTGTACAATATATTTTTACAAACGCCTATTCTCCATAACCTTCATGTTAATCGAGATATCGAGATGTCAATCTTATTGGTAATTTTCTTGTAGATGCAAAGGGAATATGGTAGCTTTTAAGCGATAGTCAAATATTTTATCGCTGGTTGCTATGTGGCGCATTCCATTCTCTTTGCATGTCCAGGACATAAAAAAATGAATAACGAATTTGAGAAAAAGTATAAGTATTGGAAAATTTAAGGAAATAACAAGCAATATCTCGAAAACGGTTCACTCAACAAAAGAAATGAATATGATATAAGTTGTGTATTTTAAGGCGATCTACATTTTTTGTGTAGTAAAATTTTGTCTATCTCTTATGGTTTACCAGTTATGCAAAAGTCGTTCACAATGAAGAATACTTTTGGAGACATTCCCAGAAAATTCAAGATATGCATTTTATTTGCCATTAAAGTATCTTAAACATATGATATTTTAATCAAAATCGTTAGAGCCAATTTTGAGAAAATTAAAATTTTCGAAAAATCTTCCATGTAAAGGGTAGTCTGGGGTGGGGGGATTTTCTTGAAAACCTTCGTGTCGCATCTCTGGAAGATACTGAACCTAAATACCAAGTTTGGTGCTTATCCGACTGTTCGTGTTTGAGTTATGCTGTTCACAGACACACACACACACAGACACACACACACACACACACACAGACACACACACACACACACAGACACACACACGGACATGTTTCCCAAAATGCTTTTTTTGGTTTCAGGAGGTCTCAAAACATGTATTTCCGGCGAAATCTCGGTATCGAATTTTTGGGTGGAATGCAATACTTCCCCTACTTACTATACGTAGTAGAGAAAGTAAAAAACGAATAAGGAATTCCCGTTTGAGAAAAAGTATAAGTATTGGAAAACTCAAATAAATAACAAGGAACATCTCGGAAATGGGACACTCGACAAAAACAATGTATGACATGAATTGTGTGCTTTAAGGAGATCTATTTTTAGTCTAGAAAAATTTTAACTATCTCTTACGCATTACGGTTACGCAAAAGCCATTCACAATGAAGAGGACTTTTGGGGACATTCCCAGACAATTCAAGATATACATTTCGTTTACCATGAAAATATCGTAAACATATGATATTTTAATCAAAATCGTTAGAGCTGCTTTTGAGAAAATCAAAATTTTCGATGTAAAGAGTAGTCTGGTGTGTGGGGGGGATTTTCTTGAAAATCTTCACGTCACATCCTTGGAGGATACTAAAGGAAACACCAAGTTTGGTATTTATCCGATTTTTCTTTTCGAGTTATGATGTTCACAGACTGGCACACACACAAACACTACACACACGGACATGTTTCCAAAAATGCTTTATTTGGATTCAAGGGGTCTCAAAACATGTATTTCCGGTGAAATCTCGGTATCGAATTTTTGGGTGGAATACAATACTTCCCCTACTTACTATACCTAGTAGAGAAATTCAAATTATTATAGCCTCTCTTTGATAATTCACCCTATTTTAGTAGCGATAAGTTACCTTTTAAGTGAATACTTAAGTTAAAATGGATTTAATCATTGAACATTTTGTAGTAAAATGTAAGTAATTAATTTTCTAAATACCTGAGGAATGTTTGTGATTCAGTATGTGTAGACTTCGGATATTTAGGTTTTTTTCCTATTGTTTACCTTTACAGCCTGTTGAGCCAGAAGCAGTAAGTTTCGAGTAGTTAAATAAAATTACAATAATAGGGAGAATAAGTATCAATAATAGTAAGGATAGTGTTAAATAAAACTGGAAAGCGAATGTTACTGTAAGTGGGAATAAGGGTTGAGAGACAGTGCCATCAGCGGCCGGAAACGGGCCTTAGGCATCCAATAAAAGAAGCTAGAAATCAGGTGATAGTGGAATGGGGAGATATAGAACGTTTGAAATAGAGAAACAGGTGATTTTAGAATACACACTTGGCTGTGGTAGTTCCTGGGAGATGTTTGTTAGAAAATGTGTAGGAGAGTTTAGAATACACACTTGGTTGTGGTAGTTCCTTAGAGCTGGTTGGCAGAAAAGTTTAGAAGACAGCGGATAGGCGCAATGATATGATGTGTAACAAATAAGAAAGCGCGCGTGTGTGTCGAAGTAATAGCAGGAATCATATGTTAAAACGGTGACGGGAAATAAACGAGCAGGAAAACAAACAGTCGTATTCACCACTAACCCCAGATCCAAGATCCATGCGAAGAACTCTGATCTAGTACCGAACCCGGGACCATTCCTACAAATCCTGCGCCATCAAATAGCCACATATCACCGCAAATTGGCTCCCTAACTTGGGGCCCACAATCAACAAGAAGAAATACCACCGCAAGCCTAACATAGATAATTACACAAATAATTGACCTAAAAAGGTATTAACCAAGTTTTATAGAGCCTATAGGCATCTATTTCAACATAAATGCCTATTTCTGCCTTTTGGTACGTATAAATGCCTTTTTTCAAATTCCAATAAATTTATTCACTACACTGTTGTATTCAATAAATAAATATTTAATCAACAACAAACCTTTCATTGACTGGATACTTATTTGATTTATATTTGATAAAATGCGGCGTGGTGTCGTTTTTAAAACGTTTAGTGCAACAATAAATAAAGCAACAATTAGTGAAATCTTAAGGTGCCGCATGCGAAATCGAAACTTCAATGCAATACGTCTGGTTCTCAGAAACAGTTATTTGAAAATAAGGGAAAGTGTCGGTTCGTGTTCATAATATAACTATATTAAGGTCTTTGGTTGCTGTGATAATTTTTCTGCTAGAGCTGCAAAATGCCTAAGAACAAATCTACCAAAAATGCATTAATAAGAACATGGATTTGGTATTTCCAGTCTTATACAACAGATAGGAAAATAATCTTCTGTTGGGTCTGCAATAAAGAGGTAAGCTTATTACTGTATCTTCTGTCACTTTTATTATTCACATTAGACCATCTATGTTAACTACCGTGATTAAAATAATCCCAAATGTGTTTGATGCATTTTATTAAATCCAATACTGGGGTCTAACAGTACAACAGATCAAGACAGTACTAATTTTGTAAAAGACAATTTTTCTAAGTTATACTAATTTTTATGTAAATTATATTGCTTATTCATTTACAATTTTAATTATTTTAACAAAGTATGATTTACTGACATTAAAATATATTTATAAATATATTCTTATACTTAAGGTTTTTGCCAAAAAAAGGAGTCACTTGGTACAAGACGAGAAAATTTCAATGCATCAAGAAAATTCTAAAATGAAAGATTCTCAGAAGCAAACTTTACTTACACATCCCATGTCCTCAAAAATAAAATTCCAATTATATTTTGATGTGTGTAAAGTATTCGCTGCAGCCAACATTCCTTGGAATGTAGTTGAAAATACAACAATGAAGTCATTTTTACTTTGTCCCCCTGAATCCAAAAAAAAGTATTTTTGGAAACATGTCCGAGTCTGTGTCTGTGTGTGTGTGTGTGTGTGTGTGTGTGTGTGTGTGTGTGTGTGTCTGTGAACAGCATAATTCAGAAACGAACAGTCGGATAAACACCAAACTTGATATTTAGGTTCGGTATCTTCCAGAGATGCGACTCGAAGGTTTTCAAGAAAATCCCCGCACCCCAGATTACCCTTTACATGGAACATTTTTCGAAAGCTTTAATCTTCTCAGAAATGGTTCTAGCTATTTTGATTAAAATATATATTTAAGATACTTTCATGACAAATAAAATGTATATCTTGAATTTTCTGGGAATGTATCCAACAGTATTCTTCATTGTGAACGACTTTTGCATAACTGGTAAACCATAAGAGATAGACAAAATTTTACTACACAAAAATGTAGATCACGATAAAATACACAATTTATGTCATATACATTGTTTTTGTTGAGTGAACCATTTTCAAGATATTGCTTGTTATTCCCTTAAATTTTCCAATGCTTATACTTTTTCTCAAATAGCAATTCGTTATTCATTTTTTTTGTCCTGGTAATGGAAAGAGAATGGAATACTCCACGTAGCAACCAGCTCTTAAAATATTTGAATATCGCTTCAAGCCTACCAATTCCCCTTGCATCTACAAGAAAATTAGCAATAAGATTAACATCTCGATTAACATGAAGCATATGGAGAATAAGCGTTTGTAAAAATAGTTTGTACAAGAGTAGAGAATGTCATGTGAGTGTATCCCAGCTGATTTTTTAATTAGGGACTCTAAAACGTGTATTTCCGAGTAAATCTCGATATCAATATTTTGGACATAATACAATACTTCCTGTACTTACTGCAGGTAGGTAACAGAGATGTTAAGTTCCCCGAAGATTGGCACTAATGTCAGAGATGCTGTAACCCAAGCCGTGACATGCAGGTGCCATGACAGCATATAAATGTAATTTTGATGTGAACATCGCCATGGAACGATCGATGCTCCCAGAGGGACGTGTTGTGGTTTGTCTGTATCCTAGACACAAGCCGATCATATGGCAAAGAGCAGGGATCCGGCTCCCTGTGCGAGTCTGCTCAGCTGTACACAAGGGCCGGGGATATATGTATAGGGGCAGAGTTCGTCCCTGACCAGCTCAAGGCCCCTAAACTAGGTCAACATTGCTATTCCTAAAACCTAAATGTCCATCATGCAGGAATACCAGTTGTTCAGTTTTATTCTGCCGATACAGCAAGTAGGCTTAAATGAATGACATTATCATTAGCTCAGCAAGTCTCTTGTCTTAAAACGAAGGTGCGGAATTTAACCTCGGTTTGTATGCGTTTCTGACTTAAAAACAGGTTGGTGTAATGCGGCGGTGCAGAACTGCTTTTCACTAGGACATTTTGTACGTTCTTTGCATGCGAGATGGAAGTGATCACAGAGTTTGCATGGTTGAGTGCTAAGCCGAGAGACTCTTCTACACTACAAAACCGTCCAATTATTTGAGTTGCCTATCAGCATACATGCTGAGACTGCGAGTTTACGAGACGCAAGCGAAAGAAGTTCCAAATGTAAATCCTGGAAAGGTACGATACAAGTCCCATTTCTCTAATGTGACCTCGAAACTGTTGACTTCCACACTTTCAACTCATCTTGTGCTAGACCTCTGCCAGAGTCACCGGTGATAATCTCGCTTCAAAGTATTGACGTCATGCGCAGACAACCGAATGGCGGCAAAGGCCGAATAAATCTGAAGACCTCGTATAACCTTGCTGTTTCCTGATTTGCATTTGTTAACTCAAAAGTTTCATTTGTTTTTGATTACTTCAAACTTAAATTAAATTGAGTTTTATTTATGGACGCTATTTAACTACTGTGCTCCTTAGCATCCCACTCTATATTGGGCGTGAAAGACTGGGAATTTTTTTCAGAGGTCTCTTTATCAGGCTTGAGGTTCTTTTACGTGCCGTAAATCTACGACACCGGACCACCAGCTTTACTTCCCTTCCTTTTACTTCCCATGCTAAATTTTTAAGCCTGAAAAAGAATCCATCGCCCTCCGCCGGTTTGAACCCGCGACCTCGGGAACTAGGGGCTACCATGGTACCCCTAGACCACTTCAGCATAGACTTCTCCAGTTAGAGTTTCTACACGTTGTTAAATTCTTTCCGTGTGTTTGATATGATGTTGGTAGTGACACTCTGTACCGCATCTCTGCTTCATTTCGTGGATGTTTGATGCTTTATCATTTGTCAAATGCATGGAATATGCTAATATAATGCCCAGTAGTTTATGTTGGTAATGAAATACAACACAGCCTCTGCCACACCTCTGACCTAGTTCTAGCACTTAACGTTTGTCTTACTCGTCCCTCTTACTTCGCTCCTGAGCCTGAAACCGAACTGCGTTTATAGATTAATGTTTCAATGATAGACTCTTGATATCAAACCAATACGAGACAGATTCTTCCAGAGGATGTTCGTTGCGAAGCATACCTTAAAGCTGGTCAGGTGAATTTTTTTCGTATTCCTCCCTTTCACCACTCACCTAGGCCCAACTTTTGTTGATTGTCTAATGCACCCAGAGCTGGTATGGAACATACATGCTTTAGCTAATATAGCTTGGAAAGCCTTAGCTTTTCTTAGGTTTATAAGTCTCTAAACATTATTATTTTATTTTGGGTTAGTGCTTCTGTCCAAACTGTTGGTCCATATAGCACAAGTACTAAAATTGCTCCTTTATAAATATGTTGCCTCACGACTTTATCCCCAACTAGGTTTGGAGATTTCGAAAGTGAATGTATTAATTTAGGACATTTGTGACATACGTAGTTTATATGCTCAGAGAAATTAGAATTATTGTCCATAATTATGCAAAAATATCTAATTTCCTCAGTTGTTACAATTTTTTATTTTGGAGATAAATGCCTTAGTTCTCTAGATTTCCTCTTTTTTCGTTTTGATACAAATATAACGTGATTTTGACTCATTATGTGTGACTTTTATTTTGTGAGTTTATACATTTCCATATTCGTAAAGTCTTTACCTCCTTCGCAAATCTTCCTTTAAAAGCTGGTTAACAACATCCTGAGAACGGTAACCAAAATGGAAACGAAAACGAGAAGGAACACACGATTTTGGTCCACATTAGTCCTGTAACGAGAACGGGAGGGTATATCCACAACAAAGTGGGAAGTTGGTTTTGCGCACTGAGACTTAATTTGTTTGTAATTGACCAATGATATTTTTTCATCTACTTCCAATTCAGCCAGCATAATGCGGGTTAGCCAACGTCAAAATTTGAAGTTGTTATTTTGTTATTTTTACGTTGTTATTTGCTCCACGCTTTGGGCGCCAATTTGAAGTAGGAGTTGTATTGTAGTTCAACTGTTGGGGAGCCGAACTTGAAGTGTTTGCAACCGCACGTATGGTACCCGGTAGCCTTCGTCCCAAATTTAAAAATATTAACTTTGTAATTTAACTGTTTCTTTAAATATTATGTATCTATGTTTGCCTCAGCTACGTCAGTATTATTGTTAGACACGTGGATTTCTTTGCAGGGAGTAGTGCGGCTAAGAATGTAGGCTTACACAGATTATAATTTTTACTTCACTCCATTTATTAATCCTTGACACAATTTAAATAACACTTCACTGATATAGAGAGATTCTTCACTGAGATTCTTTTATTAATTACTTGCACTTTTTAACACGTAAACTATTTTCGTTTCACACGAATACGTATTAAATTTCTCGAGGACGCATCTCGCGTCTACAACCAAGTGATTTCTGAATTTGTAAATTTTGCTATATTTCAATTTCTGATTGGCTAATCCTACTCCAATAGAATACGTTCATTTAACTAAAGCTTTGTCTGGTTGTTGATTGGCTATTTATAAACTGTCACTAAAATTTACATTATTGTTGCTCCAATAATGACTAATATCATTATTAAACTTTCTTACTCATTATTGCCTCAAGGTTACCTCATTGTTAGCAAATTTTAACCTATTATTCTCACAGCTCCTACATTATTAAATTACGTAATACATTCACATAACATTATTACATGTATACAATAATATAAACATATACAATGACTGTAATATAAATTTTTATATATTGTTACATACACATATTGCTTTAAGGCGGGCTGTTGTTATATTTTATATTATATAATTTGACAAGAATCATTTAAGTGATAAAAATACTGCCTCAAATTCGATATAGTAAACATCATCTAAATACAGATCTATTGCATTGCCAGTTCCTTTAATTGTACCAAGTTTTCATTCCTTTGTATAATGGTACATTAATTTTTTTAAGTTCTATTTATACCCCGCCTTTAACTACATTGGTCTTATCGGCGGCCTTTCGTTTAGAACTTATTGCCTATTGTTAACTCGTGTAACTCTTGTCATTGGGTTTCTTGCACTTTTGGTTTTTTAAACAGATCGCACACACATTCACACTCTCGACTCTGGGAGAATAGGAAATAATCTTGGCTAGAGCAAAATGTCCACCCTGCAGCCAGGAATCGAACCCGGAACCCCTTGCACATTAAATTTGTTTAAAAATTAAATTCAGTTTCATTTATGGACGCTCTATAACTGTGGTTCTTAGCGACCCATTCCATATTGGGCGTGAAAGAACTGTAATTTTGCTCAGAGGCCTCTTTATCAGGCTTGAGGTTCTTTTCGTGCCGTCACGGGACCACGGACTTGACTTCCCTTCCAAAAGCAGCCATACTAAGGCCCGATAAAAATCCATCGCCCTCCGCCGGGTTTAAACCCGTGATCTCAGGAGCTTTTGTTTGATAATTTATTATTATAGATTTGGTAAATTATCCTGTTAATAATGTGTCTTTCCAGAGCTTTGCCGACTATATTAAGGTTGAATTTTGAGACCTCTTAAGGTGTTTTCCTTTCCTGGTTTTACAATTGGAATTAATCTAGATCTTTACGAATAATTTGGCAACTGTCCGTGTCATAGGCAACTATTCTATATTTCTGTTATGAAATTTAGAAGCATTTTGTAGATTCGAGGGATAGTTTTACTAATAATTCCATCTTCTCCCGGGGTTTATTATGGTCAAAACCTTCCAGCATACCTTGAACGTCTTCTAATGTAAATTTTACATCGTCGCTTTTTTTTATTGATTCCTCAACTAAATTTCTTACCTATATAAGATACACTGCATCTTATTACTTTCTCTACTACGCATACTAAGTAGGGGAAGTATTGCATTCCACCCAAAAATTCGATACCGAGATTTCACCGGGAATACATGTTTCCAGATGTCCTGAATCAAAATTAAGCATTTTTGAAAATATCTCCGTGTGTGTGTGTCTCTGTGTGTTTGTCAGCCTGTGAACAGCATAGCTCAAAAACGAAAACTCGGATAAATACCAAACGTGATATTTGAGCATCGTCTAAGGATACGACACAAAGATTTTCAAGAAAATTCCCCACACCCCACAGTTGTGGAACATTTTTTCGAAAATTTTGATTTTATCAAAAATTGCTCTAACGAATTTTACAAAAATATCATATGTTTAAGATATTTTTATGGCAAATGAAATTATATCACATTCTTTGGGAATGTCCCCAAAAGTCTTTTTCCTTCTGAATCACTTTCTCATAACTGGTAAGCCGTGAGAGCTACACAAAATTTTACTACACGAAAAATGTAGATCTCGTTAAAGCACACAATTTGTGTCATATACATTATTTGTCGAGTGACTCATTTACGAGATAATCCTTGTTATTTGTTTTAATTTTACAATACTTATACTTTTTTTCAAATGGGAATTCGTCATTCTTTTTTTTATGTCCTGAACATGCAAAGAGAATGGAATACTCCACATAGCAACCAACCCTTAAAACATTTGACTATTGCTTAAAGCCTACCATATTCCTTTTGCATCTACAAGAAAATTAGCAATAAGATTAACATCTCGATTAACATGACGCATATGGAGAACAAGCGTTTGTAAAAATACTTTGTACAAGAGTAGAGAAAGCCATGTGAGTGTAACTCATCAGATTTTTTTTGGTGGTGTAGTGGATATTTTGCACACTCTGAAGGATTTCTTACTTGCATTCATTAGTGACTTTTGTGATACACCTACGTTATGACGCAGCCACGCTCCGTCCTCCAACAATGAAGCACTACCTTTGCCTCACGATTGCTGCGTTTCTCCTCCTAGTTGTTTTTTTATACTTTGCCACGGCTACTCGAGCATGAAACCTTAATCTCTGGGTATGCGTGGATGTGTACAGAGAAACACGAACGCTTTGTTGTAACACTTTTATTTTCACCATTTAAAATAAAACTTAAGGTTTGCCGATCACTTTTAAATGCATACGATGCTACTGTGTCTTTACCAAGACCGAAGATTATTAACTACAGCTGAACGTTCTACCCTCTTGCATGTTCGCCACTAATGTTCACAACTCGACGAGAATGTCGTCCCGTTCTCACCAATCGCTCAGGACAGACTGCCTTTACCCACGCTGCACAAGGAAAAGCAAGCTACTCACTTCCCCTACTCTCCCCTCAAACGCTCGTCACAACTCGGCGTCCTGAAGCCTAGAGTGACCTTCACCAGGCTAAGTGCAGCTGTCCTCGGCTGTTACAAGGAAAAACTTGCTTCAATGGTATTTACCGTTTCTACCTGAGGCTGGTCCCTAATTAACAAAACTGTGCCTGTCTGGTCTTTCTGTCGCTTTTACAGTCAACAATTTTCACAATGCTTCTCCTTTTTATACATACACTGATTTTAAATATATTATTACTTATTTCATATCGCTATCCTTCTCAGAATATTACGACAATTATTGCCTTTATAATTCCGGCTTCAGTTATTTTGATGTCACACTCTTCTTTCATCCTTTCTGTTAGTTATGAATCAAATTCCTTAACGTTTTCTTCGTGTATTGTATAAGAAAAGTTGCTAGCTCTAAATGTCCTGTAAGCGTTAAATGTTCCTATGTTATAGGCAATAATTTTATGATCTGAGCAACTTTCCTCAACAGTATTGTTAACGAGCCTCGCTATTAGCAATTGTTGCATCCTTTATTAGTGTTTTCTCTGCCATTATCAAAATTGGTGGTTTCGCTTTTTTCATTCAGAATAAACCCATGCTTGCTTTATATGAGTTCTTTAGGCGCTGTGCCTCTTGGTGTCGTTAGGATATCATGTGAGCTTGTGGATCTTGCATAAAACAATCATTATTTCTACTTCTTTCTTAAATCCTATAATTTCCAGTACTACCGCTTCTTCATTTGGTATCTGTTCGATTAAAAGGGGTCTATATTTGCTTTCTCTACTATGTACTATATTTCAAGAAAGTAAATAAACACTTTTCGCGGGTCAGTATCATTCAGGCGTTCCGTGAGTAGGTGGTATGAAACCTAAATCGGCCGTGGCGTAGATGTATACTGTTGTAGTCGCCATTTTAGCCTGTCACTCACTTCGAGGATTTCTATAGGTATATTAACCCCGTACGGCGAAACATGGACTAAATATTACAAAATACGTTAGAATTCTCTCGCTGCTGGGGTATTAACTACAGGGCATTGGCAAGAAAACAGAAAAAACGTGGAATTATGATTTTAATAGAAGTAACATCTATGTTATATATAACCCACGCACTAACATCTGCTGTCGAAGCTCATTGGTAAAACTTGCGCTGTTTCAAGTGTGATGAAGGTTCACGTTTCAAATTCCAGCATGTGGTTATACTTTTTATTTCAACTTTTTCACCTTGTAATACGTAGTAATAAACAAATTTACAGTTATCTTGCAGCTAAGTTATTACTACATGATTTGGAAGAAAATGCGAGGAGATTGAATGATAATTTTAATGGAATCAACTTCTAAATGCATCTGGACATAACAATAAGCTAATACATAAAATACCAAGAAACTGATAAATTCTCATCTTGGGAAATGCAAACTTACAGCTGCAAATATAATTTTGTATAATTTGATGGAGTATAATGCATAAAACTGAAAAGGTATATTCTATGTAACTGCTAGTTACAATATAGTTACTCCACTTATTATAAGTAACAAAAAGACGGCGATAGCTAGGGATAATGTTGCTTATAAAACAAACTAAACAACTGCTATTTCATAACTGAGTTCACATCATATATAAAGAAATAAATTAGTTTCTGAAACATTTCAGATTTATAGATAATGTGTTTCTCATGGAACAAGTAACTTGTCGAAACAACGAATGGAAAACAAAAATATAATTTTGATTTTATCATGTAGTAATAACTTAGCTGCAAGAGAACTGTAAATTTGTTTATTACTGCGTCTTACATGGTGAAAAAGTTGGAATAAAAAGCATGACCACATCCTGGGGTTCGAACCGTGAACCCTCGGCACACTTGAAACAGCGTGCGTTTAACCGATCAGCTACGACAGCAGATATTACTGCGTGGGTTATATATAACATAGACGGTACTTCTATTAAAATCATCATTCCACGTGTTTTCTGTTTTCTTGTCAATGCCATGTAGTTAATAGCTCAGCAGCGAGAGAATTGTAACGTATTTTGTAATATTTAGTCCATGTTTCGCCATATTGGGTTAATAGCCATAGAAATCCTCGAAGTGAGTGACAGTATAGATCTACGACCACGGCCTTTTTAGTTTTCATGTCCCCTACTTACGGAACATCTGAATGATACTGACCTGCGAAAAGTGTTAATTTAGTTTCTTGAAAGATAGTACATTATAGGTACTCGTAGAAGGTATTGCATTCCACCCAAAAATTCGATACGGAGTTTTCATCGGAAATATGAACTTCTTTTGAGACTGCCGAATAAAAAAAAGGATCTTTTTATAAAAAAGGTGCGCGTGCGCGCGCGCGCGTGTGTGTGTGTGTGTGTGTGTGAGAGAGAGAGAGAAACAGACTCAAAAACGATAAGTCGGATAAATATCAAACTTGCTATTGAGGTTCAGTATCATCCAGAGATGAGACACAAACATTTTTAAGAAAATTCCCCACCCCAAAACACCCTTCACATGGAACATTTTCCGAAATTCTTTATTTTTTATATATTTTAAAACAATTTTGATTAAAATACCACATATTAGAGATATTTACATGACAAAATGTATATCTTGAATTTTCTGGGAATACCCTTTGAAGTCCCCTTAATTCCGATGGAATTTTCTATAACCCTATATAGATTGGAAATGTTAAACGATAGACGAAAACGTACTACATAAAAAATGTAGATCTCTTTAAAACACACAATTCATTTCAAATAACTTTTTGTGCCATTAGCAGCATTATAAATATCCGCTATTATTGATTTTAACTGCTCAATAACTCGATTTTTTAAAATTAAGTTTTATTTGTGGTTGTTTTAACCATCCTAGGTTCTATCATGACCTTCCACTCATCCATCCACCTATCCATCCAGCCACCCACCCGCCCATCCGTCCATCCGTCCATCCATCCATCCGTCCGTCCGTCCATCCATCATCTGTTTTCCATGTTTCAGATATTGGTGGAGAGCTTCTGTTTAACAAATAAGAGTGTGTCAGTTTGGTATGTCGTGATATTACAACTTGGTTTCACCGCTGTAGCTGTCTTATTGGATATTCTTGAATTGAAGTTCCACGTACATCATGAAGTTTACTTGTAGAATTGTTCATCCAGTCATTCTTTGTGTATTTTCTTCTTAAAGTGTGTGACTGCATCTTGGAGAGGTATTTTGATATCAGTATCAACAAGTTCTGTAGCTTGTTTCGCTGCAGTATCAGCTCTTTCATTGCCGGGTATGTTTTTATGAGATGGTATCTACATGAAATTGGGTGTATTTTCTAAGTTATAAAGGATGGTAACAAGATTATGTATGTCGATTACAATACTACCGGTAGAGAACTTGTCTTGTATTGCGTTTATGACTGATAGAGAGTCACTGATGATTATGTAAGAGTCACTATGTGCAGTTTCCAGAGCGTATTCTAGTGCCTTTTTAATAACATATTATTCACAACTAAACATAGAGAACAAGGATGGTAATTCATATTGAACGACGATATCTCCACATATTACAGCACATCCATTTTGTTTTTCAGTTTTGGAAAAATCCGTGTAGATGCAAGTTTTTTTATTATATTTTATTTTACGTTACTTTAACTCCTTGGTCATATCGCGACGGATCTGTTGGTGGATATCTCTTAGAATGATATATGCTGGACAGCCTTCTAGGTCTCATCCCTGTAACCACCCGCTCCGTCACGTGTCACAGAGATCCTAGCGCATAGCTACTGAATCTTCTGCTTCATGCCGTGCAGACAACATTAGAGTGCCGTCCAGTCGAACCGCCGCCGCTCCCATATAAAGACGGACAGTTAGCCTTCTAGGTCTCATCCCCGTGACCACCTGCTTCATGCCGTGTAGATGGTATTAGGGTGCCAACCGCCTCCCTCACACAGAAAGGTGGACAGTTAGCCTTCTAGGTCTCATCCCTGGAAATGCCATCATGCTTCGTCACGTGCCCACAGAGATCCCCAGCGCATGGCAGCCAGATCTTCTGCTTCGTGCCGTGTAGATGGCGTTAGGGTGCCGTCCAGTCTAACTGCTTACATTGTCTGTGGATAGATGGCATAGCATTCGCTATTACCACTTATTTTTTATTTTACTATTTTTTTAGACTTAAGGTGGAACTTTGGGTCGTGGTATTAAATATCCAATCCGGTATTTACCTTGGTGACTGAGGAAAACCTCAGACAGATTGGTCGGCCCACGGGATTTGAATCCAGGACCTCCAGAATGCGGGCCAGAGACTTTTTTTTTATGCAGAGCTTGGTTCTGTATTTTTCTAGCTTTTCTTTAAATAACTGTTGGTAGATTAACTGATTGGTATTTATGCTTGCTTAAATCTACATCAATGGGAGGCATTTTCTTCCTCCTGGATGGATGATTCGACTGTTGTTGCCTTGAGGAGATACTAGGAATTGCTTTATTACAGTGCTGTAGCTGTGTAGCTTTTAAACATTTGACTATCACTATTTCCTTTGTACCTATCGTAATGTATAGTGAAATGATTTATTCAGACGTTTTACAGAATGAATTTAAAATAGAAGAATATGCTTATGTAACAGTAGTTTGTGGAGCTATATAAAAAAATCTGATGTAATACACTCACATGACTTTCGCTACTCTTGTACAAACTATTTTTTCAAACGCTTATTCTCCATATGCTTCATTTTAATCGAGATGTTAATCTTATTGCTAATTTTCTTGTAGATGCAAGGGGAATTGCTAGACTTTAAGCGATAGTCAAATATTTTAACAGCTGGTTGCTATGTGGAGTATTCCATTCTGTTTGTATGTCCAGGACATAAAAGAATCTGATGTATTACACGCACATGACTTTCTCTACTCTTGTACAAACTATTTATACAAACGCTTATTCTCCATCTACTTCATGTTAATCGAGATAAACATTTGCAGACTCTATCTTATTGCTAATTTTCTTGTAGATGCAAGGGGAATATATATTTACAAGGGCAATATAGAAATACAGTAGCCTTTAAGCACATACATATCTATTAATAGCTGGTTGCTAGGTGCAGCACCATTCTCTTTGCCACAGATTAATACTCTTTGCATATCCAAGACAAAAAAATGAATAACGAATTCCCATTTGAGAAAATAGGTATTGAAAAATTTAAGGGAATAACAAGCAATATCTCGAAAATGGTTCACTCAATCAAAATGATGTATATGACATAAATTGTGTATTTTCACGCGATCTACATTTTTGTGTAGTAAAATTTTGTCTATCTCTTATGGTTTACCAGTTATGCAATTGTCGTTCACAATGAAGAATACTTTTGGAGACATTCCCAGAAAATTCGAGATATACATTTCATTTGTCATGAAAATATCTTAAACATATGATATTTTAATCAAACTCGTTAGAGCTATTTTTGAGAAAATTAAAAATTTCGTAAAATGTTGCATGTAAGGGTAATCTGGGGTGGGGGATTTTCTTGAAAACCTTCGCGTCGCATGTCTGGAAGATACTGAACCTAAATAAAGTTTGGTGTTTATTCCACAGTTCGTTTCTGAGTTATGCTGTTCACAGTCATACAGGCACACACATGGACATGTTTCCAAAAATGCTTTTTTTTGGATTCAGGAGGTCTCAAAACATATATTTCCGGTGAAATCTCGGTATCGAATTTTTGGGTGGAATTATATGAATTTAAAACATCAGAATTATTTTACATTATCCACCACATTACCTAGTATGTGCATTCCACAAATAAATTTGATGTCGGAATTTCACCAGGTCACTGAATCCCAAAAATAATTGATACGTTCATATGACTTTATATACCCCTATCGTTTATTAGTGGGTATACATCCTAGTCTTTTTAAAGCTTATTTTATATCTACTTTATGTTAATCCAAATAAAACTTAGCAGAAACAACCACAGTAAACATTTCGTGATAGATACAAAGAGAACAACGATAGTCAAATGTTTAACAACTGGACGCTATATGCTGGTCTTAAAATTCCATACTGTTTCCATGACATCGGAGAAACAAGTGTATGTTGACAGGACTTTAAAAGAATGACTAAGTATTGAAAATTTCGAACCATATCTCGGAAATGGCTAATGCTACAAAAAACTATTTGAAATAGATTGTGTGTTTTAAACAGAGCTTACGCGGTACCTTTTCGTCTATCCCTAACGTTCACCAGTTATACAAGATTATATAAAACTCCTTCCCTATGAAGAGACTTCAAAGGCTATTCCTAGATAATTCGAGATATTCATTTTATTATCATGTAAATATCCTTAATATACGGTATTCTAATCAAAATATTTACAGCCATGTTTTTAGAAATAAAAAGTTTCGAAAAATGTTTCGTGTAACAGTAATTTGGGTTGGGGGATTTTCTTCGTGTCGCATCTTTGGAAGGTAGTGAAACAAAATACAAAGTTTTGTATTTATCCGACTTTATGTTTCTGAGTTATGCTGCTGACACACACACACACACATGGACCTTTTTCTGAAAATGCTTTATTTGTATTCACGCGCCTCAACACATATTTCCAGTGAAACCTCTGTATCGAATTTTTGGGTGGAATGTAATATCTTGACTAGCCACTGAAGTTGTTATTGTCTTTACGTTGTTGTAAGAGTTGTTTGCAACACGCTTTGGGCATCAATTTTAAGTAGCTTGTATTGTAGGAGTTGTATTATATTTCCACTGTTGGGGAACCGAACTTTTAGTAGTTGCAACCGCACGTATAGTAAACAGTTTCCGTTAGCCTTCGCCCAAAATGTACTTTCAGGTGGCCTTTGCCCCAAATGTATTTTTAAGGTTTCTTTAAATATTATATTTATGTTTGCCTCAGCTGCGTTAGTATTATTGTTAGATACATGGATGTCTTAGTAGGGTTGTGGTGCGACAAGAATATAGGCTTAGACAGATTATAATTTTACTTTATTCCTTTTATTAATGCTTGACACATTTAAATAACACTTAACTGATATAGAGAGAGAGAGCTGTGAGGTTAGTTTGTTAATTTCTTGTACTTTTTAACACGTAAACTATTTTCGTCTCATACGAATTCATATAAAATCTCTTGAGGACGTGTCTCACGTCCGGTTACAAACGCTGTCTGCAGGAGACTGAATTGATTTCAACCGCCTAAACTTGTAAATTTCTGTATTTCAAGTCTCTGATTGGCTATTCCGAATCCAATAGAATACCTTCATTTAACTAAAGCTTTTTCTGGTGTTTGATTGGCTATTTTTATAAACTGTCGCTAAAATTACATTATTGCTTCCAAGAATCACAAGTAGTATTGTTAAACTCTCAAACTTATTATTGCCTCAAGGTTACCTCATTGTTAGTAACGTTTTAACCTATTATTCTCACAGCTCCTATATTATTAAATTATGTAATACATTCATATAACATTATTGAACATGTATACAATAGTGTACAATAATATAAACATATACAATGACTGTAATATACACTTTTTATATATTGTTACATACACAATTGTTTTAAAGCGGGCTGTTATTGAATTTATATTTATATAATTAGACTGATATCATTTAAGTGTTAAAAATACTGCCTCACCACTATGCAGTACATGGTAGTAAACGTAATAATTAATGAAAAAGAGTTTTTTTGTATGTGTGTGTGAACAGCCCAACTTAAAAATGAAATGTTGAAATAACACCAAAATTGATATTTAAATTCAGCATCTGCCAAGGACCGACACGAAGATATTTAAGAAAATCCCCCACCCCTAACCATTCTTAATCTGGATAATCAATGGTTATTCCAGATTTTGTCAAAAATGGATAACAATTTTGATTAAAACATATATATTTAAAATACGTATAACGAATAAAGTGTATTTATATCTTAAATATTGTGGGAATGGCTGTGAAGTTCTCATTTCGATCGACTTCTGTATAACACGTAAACTGTAAGAGCAGACAGAATCTTACTGCACAAAAGATTTGGACTTCATTAAAGTACGAAATTTATGTCAAAGATTTTTGTTGTGTTATGCATTTACGTTTTATTCTTATTTTTGGTTAGAATTTTAAAATGCTTATATATTTTCGACTGAAAATTCGTTTTTTTTGTGCTTTCTCTACTACGTATAGTACGTAGGGGAAGTATCGCAGCCCAACTAAAAATTCTATACCGAAATTTCACGGGAAATACATGTTTTGCGGCCCCCTAAATCCAGAAAAACACGACCCGTGTGTGTGTGTGTGTGTGTGTGTGTGTGTGTCTGCGAACAGCATAACTTAAAATCTAAAAGTCGGATAAATACCAAATTTGGTATTTAGGTTCAGTACCTTCCAAAGATGCGGCACAAAGATTTTCAAGAAAATCTCCCAACCCAGATTACCCCTTACATGAAACATTTTTCGAAAGGTTTGATTTTCTCAAAAAATGCCTCTAACAGTTTTGATTAAAATATCATATGTTTAAGATATTTTCATGCAAAATGAAATTTATATCTTGAATTTTTTTCGAAATGCCTCAAAAGTCTTCTTCATTCTGAATGGCTTTGGCTTAACTGCTAAACCTAAGAGATAGCTCGTTAAAACAAACAATTTATGTCATATACATTTTTTTGCAGTGAACCATTTCCGAGATATTCCTTGTTATTTGTTTGAATCTTCCAATACTTATACTTTTTCTCAAATGGAAATTCGTTATTCTTTTTTTTTGTCCTGGCAATGCAAAGAGAATGGAATGCGCCACATAGCAACCAGCTCTTAAAACATTTGACTATCGCTTAAAGCCTAGCAATTCCCCTTGCATCTACAAGAAAATTAGCAATAAGATTAACATCTCGATTAAAATGAAGCATATGGAGAATAAGCGTTTGTAAAAATAGTTTGTACAAAAATAGAGAAGGTCAGTGAGTGTATCACTTCATATTTTTTTCCCTCATGGCCATGTAAGGAATATGCAATTTCAAAGCCATCACATAGCGATGCTCTTGTTAAAAATCTGACGATCGTTTAGCCTTCCGTATTCTTCTTATACCCGCAACGAATGTGTAATGAAAGATTATCTGCGTTAACAAATTGATAGAAAGTAGGAGAGGGAGTAGAGAATGGAACACATCGTACGTTTTACTGGGGAATTGAAACCGTAGTTGCATTGTCTTGTGCAATTCTCGTCTGTTAGCTGAAAGCAATTTCCACACGAGCCTGCAGAGCGTTTAGGTCTCATTATAAAGCGATGTTAACACAATCATAATAGAGAGATATTTTAAGTTTGTTTGCGGAGCTCTCGAGTACCAACTGTGATAAGCCAGGTCCTGGAAGTAATTAGGTTGGGCAACCTATTTACATTTATAACAGACTTTCTTTCTCTCGCAGCAAATCCACCCAAACCGTTTAAAAGAAACAGGTAAAAATCTGAATTCTTCTTTCTTTCTTTCTTTCTTTCTTTCTTTCTTTCTTTCTTTCTTTCTTTCTTTCTTTCTTTCTTTCTTTCTTTCTTTCTTTCTTTCTTTCTTTCTCTCTCTCTTTCCTTCTTGCCTTCTTTCCTTCTTTCTTTCTTTCCTTCTTTCCTTTTTCTTCCTTTCTTTCTTTCTTTCTTTCTCTCTCTCTTTCCTTCTTGCCTTCTTTCCTTCTTTCTTTCTTTCCTTTTTCTTTCTTTCTTTCTTTCTTTCTTTCTCTCTCTCTTTCCTTCTTGCCTTCTTTCCTTCTTTCCTTCTTTCTTTCTTTCCTTTTTCTTCCTTTCTTTCTTTCCTTCCTTTTTTCTTTCTTCCTTACTTTCTTGTCTTCTTTCCTTCTTTCTTTCCTTTTTTCTTTCTTCCTTTCTCTCTATCTTTCTTTCCTTTTTTCTTTCTTCCTTACTTTCTTGCCTTCTTTCCTTCTTTGTTTCTTTCTTACCTTCTTTCTTTCCTTTTTCCTTTCTTTATTTCCTTCTTTCTTCCTTTCTTTCTTTCCTTCTTTCTTTCCTACTTTCTTTCCTTCCTTCTTTCTTTCCTTTTTTCTTTCTTCCTTACTTTCTTGCCTTCTTTCTTTTTCTTTCCTTCTTTCTTCCTTTCTTTCTTTCCTCCTTTCTTTCCTTCCTTTTTTCTTTCTTTCCTTTTTTCTATCTTCCTTACTTTCTTGCCGTCTTTCTTTCTTTTTTCTTTCCTTACTTTCTTCCTTTCTTTCTTTCCTCCTTTCTTTCTTTCCTTCCTTTTTTCTTTCTTTCCTTTTTTCTATCTTCGTTACTTTCTTGCCTTCTTTCTTTATTTCCTTCTATATTCCTTTCTTTCTTTCCTTCTTTCTTTCTTTCTTTCTTTCCTTCCTTCTTTCTTTCTTTCTTTCTTCATTTCTTTCCTTCTTTTTTTCTTCCTTTCTTCTTCCTTTCTTTCTTTCCTTCTTTCTTTCTTTCTTTCCTTCTTTATTTTCTTCTTTCTTTCTTTTCTTCTTTCTTTCTTTCCTTCTTTTTTCCTTTCTTTCTTTCATCTTTTCCTTCTTTCTTCCCTTCTTTCTTTCTTCCTTTCTTTCTTTCTCTGCTACTTGCCTAAAGTAAGCAGAGGGCACCTTTCACTCCACCCAAACATTCAATACCGACATTTCACCGCAGTAATCTACATGCTTCCAAACTCCCTGTATGACTGTCTATAGCAAAAATGAAAAATCTGTTAAATACTGAACTATTTGTTAAGTTCAGCGTCTTCCGAAAAAGGAAGACTATCAAGAAGATCCTCAAATCCCAAACAACCCTTTTCGTGGAAGATAATTCCTTATTTTTATATAACTGGTAAACGTTAGGAGATACAAGTTGATTCGAAGGTCTACCAGGGCAAGAGCCTAAGCCCAAACCCCCTCATAAACCCAGGGTCGGCGCCAACCGAGTGGCTCTCCAACCGTGAGGGTTTCCCATGAAGTCAATACCTTATTTATTAAAAAGGCCCTCCCGCTTACGCGGGATAGCAAGTGGGTACACACTTACGCGCGTCATCCTCAAAAGGGTGACTACCGAAAACCACAGTAGGGCCGACAACAAGCTAGCATACTGTCTGCCAACTCTCACTCTGGTTGATGCCGGAGAACATCTGGGCGTCTCACAACCCCGTCTGGTCGGAAAACCAGCCAGGCTTCCAAAATTATCCATGGGTATTAGGAACCACTGCCCCGCCGTGTCCAACCCAATCCGAACAACTCCCTATCGGGAGGGGCTCGAATGTTCGGCCCGGCGTACTTCTAGTGACATCAGACGTACCACGGCAGACGTACCCTCTACAAATAAATGAATAAATAAATAAAAACTGTAATACTCCATCCCAGCACCTAGTTACCTAAACCGGGACGTGTATTAGCAAATTTTCAGTTTATTAATACAATACACTTACATTATCATTGTACAGATAATTAACTATAACTAATAAAAAAGAAACAAAATACAACAAAAATATTAGTAAAAGTAACCAAAATAAAATTTTTAAATTTCTACCCACTAACTCAAAATCGACATACAACATTAAATGACATTTCTACTGGTATCCAGCACCTCCAATACAAAACTAACACTATAATAAGCAAATAATTCATAATAATTCATTTATGGCTAAAACGTTTTTTATCCTTGTGTGCTTTAACTGTTTATGAGATATTTAAATTTATTTTCTTTTATTTCTTTTGAAGTGTTTATATGAGTATATGCCCTAATTAGTTAAATTTTAATTTATAATCTATTCTCTCTTTTACCCTAACTTCTCAACACTATAATATATACTAAATTCACAGTTATTAAATTTACACTTCACTTCCATGTCACTTCAGTAATCTGATAATAATTTATGTTAACTATTTCACAACACACTTCACTTTCACATTTATTATTTAATAGCCACCAAAACTATTCTTCATGCCGGCAATAACTCCCACTAACTGCACCGATCTCTTCACTTTCTTCTTCAGGGCACCATACTTCTCCTCGCACCAACTACCGCCTCCTTTGCTATTAGCCATCCATCCCATCCGGTCCTCCCGCTTCTCCTCCTTACATCATAGGTCATCCTTCTGCCCCTTCCACAATATACTGCTTTGTTTATATATTGATTTACATCTAGTGGTTGTAACAGTTAATAGGTTGAATTTTGTTGTTATATTGTCATCGTATAACTGGGAAAATTGTTTTTTTAAGTGTTATTGTATTGTCCATTAGTTATTAGTATACACAAAAGCGTATACTGACGTACATAAAAACCGACCCAAAATGGAACACAACTATGTAGGTAATTAGTGTAGCCCCACCCTCTGCCAGCGTGAGCTGCTCTAGTGCTCGAGCATAATTTCTAGCCGCTGGGTTGGTAGAGTACTTCACCTCTCCCAAACAGTAACATTACAAGCTAGTTGTGCATAAGGAGGAAGGAATGAGGTGAGGGAGCCCCAGGAGACGTATGGGAACAGAACAAGTCAACAGAGACGCGCAGAGTTCCTTAATACTTCCAGGCTTGTCCACCCGGTCACGGGAGGGTCGCTCGAAGACGTACCGCGAGTGGGACCGGGGTAACACGACCTAGCAGTGGACACTTGACAGGTTTCCCTCTAGCGGGGCGGAGAAGAAGTTCCAAATCGCAAGCGTCTGCGACATCTACCCGACACCGACCGAACCACGGTCCCTGAGTCAACCTGAAGCATTAAATGGAAGTGAAATGAGAGCAAATGCGGAGAGAGAACATCTGTCGTAGAATACCCTGAACCTCGAGGCGCTCAGATTGCCGCGCAACCATCTCGCTCGCTTTCCTCCAGAAGCAGAGTTATGGTCCACGGTATCACTACAAATCGTAGGGAAACTCTCTTATAGAGGCGATATTTGAACTATCCCTTCATTTCATATCAGTTATAACATCGTTCATTGGTTCGCTTCTATATCTCTGAATTGATATTCAGGCCAGTCACATACATATCTCACACCGGCTGGGTGGAGTCAAAGGTTACTTACCAGAAGAAGGAAATCTTACGAAGACAAAAACACTATTGCCATCAAGGGAAAGGGACCGCTTTTTATACACGTACATTTCCTTCAAGGCACAAAGGGGGTAGAGGAAACCGAAGGATACTCAAATGTTTATAAGCGGGTGGCTGTATGCTGGCCTTAAAATACCATTATCTATCTATGATATCGCGAGAAACATCTGAATAGCCACAGCACTTTTAAAACTACAAAGTGTTGAACATTCAAACATATAAGAACGGGTATCTCCGAAATCTACTACGTAGAGTAAGATTCGATGCAGGCATTTAACCTAAATACATGTTTTGAGGCTTCCTGAATAAAAGCACTTTTAGTGTGTGCCTGTGAATAACATAACTCAAAAACGAAAAGTCAGATAAATACCAAACTTGGTATTCAGGTTCAGTACAATTCCAAAGATGCGACAGGAAGATTTTCAAGAAAATCTCCCCACCCCTGAATAAGCTTTACATGGAACACTTTTCGAAAATTTTGATTTTCTCAAAAATGGCTCTAACGATTTTGATTAAAATATCATATGTTTAAGGTACTTTTATGGCAAATGAAATGTGTATCTTGAATTTTCTGTCCTCTTCATTCTGAATGACTCACATAAACAGTAAGAGATACAGAAAATTTTACTACACAAAAAATGTAGATCTTGTTAAAACATACAATTTATGTCTCATACATGTTTTTTGTCTGGTTAACCATTTCCTAGATATCCCATGTTATTTGTTTTAATTTTTCCAATACAATTTCTGTCGCATCTTTGGAAAGTATTAAACTTAAATACTACATTTGGTATTTATCCGGCACTTTGAATTCACACACACAAGCACGTGTGCCCGCGCGCGTTTTTCTATTAATGCCTTCTTTGCATTCAAGGTGCCTAAAAACATGTATTTCCGGTGAAATCTCGGTATAGACGTTTTTTTGGAATACAATACTTCCCCTACATATTATAGGTAGTAGGAAAAATGAAAATAAATAGCGACTTAGCAATTGTAAATGGTATTAAGTATTTTAAAATATAAACCAGTGTCTCAGAAATAGTTCACACCTCAAAAAATTCTATTTGACGTGTGTGTTTAAAACAGTTTTCTGTAGTTCTTTCTTAAGGGTTGCCAATTATACAAAAGTCATTTGAATGAAGAGGCCGTGAGGGACTATTACCAGAAATTTTAGGATATACATTTTATTTTTTGTGCGAATATCTATAAACTAGTCCATTTTAGAAAATAAAAAGTAATTAAAATCTTTCCTGTAAATGATGGTTTGGTTGGGGAGTATTTTCTTAATTTTCGTGACCATTAAAATTACTACATTGAGTTTTTGATAGAATTCAACGCTTCTTCTCCTTCTAGGTACATCGTAGAGAAGGTAAAAGAAAAAAACTCTGATGTATTGCACTGACCTTCTCTCTGTTGTACAAGATACACTGGTGTGCAAAACCTAAGGACGAAGGTAATGTTCGCATGCTGAGACACATAGCTCGATGAAACTTGAATCATACACAGAGGGAAGTGCTACAGTAGGCAACTAAACGAAATATGCAATGAGACGAACAGAAATGTCACTTTTATTCATAGACCATCAGCTACACAAAAGTCAATACGACATATGATGGCTCTCTAGATTTACAGAAACACATAAAAGGTTGTATGATCACCACGGACAGCAATGCATGCTCTGCATCGTGATCCCATGCTGGCCACAAGGTTGGTAAGCAGTTCTTGTGCTAGAGCGTTCCATTCCTCCACCAGCGCTGTTAACAACTTTTGGATGGTCGTTGTTGCATGTGGATGTGCTGCAGTGCGTCTCCCCAAAGCATCCCACACGTGTTCGATGGGATTTAAATCGGGGGAACGGGCAGGCCAGTCCATTCGTCGAATATCCTCTCGTTCCAAGAGATCCTCTTTCGATGCGGTCGCACATTGTCATCCATAAAAATGAAGTCAGGCCGACCGCACCCCTGAAAAGACGCACTTGGGGAAGGAGTACAGTATCACAATAACACTGACCAGTGAGTGTACCGTGCTCAAAGATTTGGAGGTCGATGCGCCCATGCAGCATTATGCCTCACCAAACCATAACACCCGTACCACCAAAACGATCATGTTCAAGGATGTACCTGGGTTCATTACGTGTTCCCACCTCTCGCCAGATGAGGGTACGTCGAGAAACGCTACTTAGACTAAATCTGCTCTCATCCGAGAAGAGCACGCAACCCCATTCCTCGTTGGTCCAATTTTGATGCTCTTGTCACCATCGCAAACGGTGCCGCCGATGTGCGGATGTCAATGGGACACAACGTACTGGCCGTCAGGCAAAGATACCACCACCTCTGTGTAGTCGCCGTGCCACTGTGTATCGTGAGATTGCGTGCCTAACTGTTCTGTTAAGTGTGATTGCAATTGCACTCTCTGTTTGGCGTGGATCCTTTCTTGCCTGTTGCACAATGTAGCGGTCATCTGCTGCTGTAGTTGAGCGTGGTCGCCCACCACCTCTCCTTGGGACAGCAGTGCCTGTGGTTTGGAAGGTTCCCCATGCACGTGAAACAAATCTGTGAGCAATTCCAAACTCCTGAACAACACTCGTCACACTTCGCGCTTCTTCCAGTTTCCGGATGATTCTTCCCTGTGTAAAGTCATCCAAATGGTGTCTACGGGCCATGTTGCAATGAAGAACACCACTACAGTGCACCGTAACAGCTCGCTAATTGCCACACACCGTCTTGTCCTGTTTCGTCAACTGCCCCGTGTTGCGGGACCAGAACCATTTGATACTATATGCTCGCTGCACTCACGCCATTTGACGTCCAGCTTTCTGTGTACGTGTGAGAGGCCTCTGGCAAAATGTTCCCGCACCTTCATCTATTTCTACAAAGTAGTTAATTTGTTATGCTACTTTACCCAACTCGTCCTTAGGTTTTTCACACCCGTGTTCTTTTATAGACGCTTATTCTCCATCTACTTCATGTTAATCGAGATAAACGTTTGAAGAAACTATCTTATTGCTAATTTTCATGTAGGTTCAAAGGGAATATGGTAGACTTTAAGCGATAGACAAATATTTTAAGAGCCGGTTGCTATGTGGAGCATTCCATTCTCTTTGTATGTTCAGGACATAAAAAAACGAATAATGAATTTCCATTTGAGAAAAAGTATAAGTCTTGGAAAATTCAAACAAATAACAAGGATATCTAGGAAATGGTTCACTTCACATGACATAAATTGCTTGTTTTAACGAGATCTAATTTTTTGTGTAGTAACATTTTGTCTATCGCTTACGTTCTGCAGTTATGTAAAAGTCATTCAGACTGAAGAGGTGTTTTGGGAACACTTCCTGAAAATTTAAGATACACATTTTATATAAATGAGCCATGTTAAGGATGGTCTGAGGTGGGAGGATTTTTTTTAAAGTATTCGTGCCGCATCCTTGGAAGATACTGAATTCAGATACCAAGAAGTGCTGTATGCATCCGAATTTCCGTTATTACTTTCTCTACTACGTATAGTAAGTAGGGAAAGTATTGCATTCCACTCAAAAATTCGATACCGAGATTTCACCGGAAATACATGTTTTGAGGTGCACTGAAGCCAAAAAAAGTATTTTTCGAAGCATGTCCGTGTGTCTGTCTGTGTGTGAGCAGCATAGCTCAGAAACGAACAGTCGGATAAACACCAAACTTGGTATTTAGGTTCAGTATCTTCCAGAGATGCGACACGAAGGTTTTCAAGAGAATCCCCCAACCCAGATCACCCTTTACACGGAACATTTTTCGAAAATTTTAATTTTCTCAAAAATGACTCTGATGATTTTGATTAAAATATCAAATGTTTAAGATACTTTCATGTGAAATAAAATGTATATCTCGAACTTTCTGGGAATGTCTCCAAAAACATTCTTCATTGTAAACGACTTTACCATAAGAGATAGACAAAATTTTACTACACAAAAAATGTAGATCGCGTTAAAATACTCAATTTATTTTATATATACTTTTTTGTTGAGTGAATAATTTTCGAGATATTGCTTGTTATTCCCTTAAATTTTCCAATACTTATACTTTTTCTCAAATGGGAATTCGTTATTCATTTTTTTTTTGTCCTGGTAATGTAAAGAGAAGGAAATACTCCAGGTAGCAACCAACTCTTAATATATTTGACTATCGCTTAAAGCCTACCATATTCCCCTTGCATGTACAAGAAAATTAGCAATAAGATTAACATCTCGATTAACATGAAGCATATGGAGAATAAGCGTTTGTAAAAATAGTTTGTACAAGAGTAGAGAAAGTCACGTGAGTGTAACACATCAGTTATGCTGTTCACAGACAGACACACATGGACATGTTTTATTTGGATTCAGGGCACCTCAAAACATGTATTTGCCAAGAAATCTCAATATCGTATTTTTGGATGGACTGCAATATTTTCGCTACTTACTATACGTAGTAGGGAATACTAAAACTTTGCATTAAATCAGCTGTGACGTTGGTCACTTGTTCTGTACTTGCATAGCATGTCAATAAAGAATATTGGATGCAGTCTACCAAAGGTACTTGTTTCACTGTTGCATATCCAATATCAGCCAATCCTTCCTTCCTTTATCATCTCCATTTGTTTACAGTCGAGGTCTGGAACGATTAATCGATACCCGAAGGTGATTCCATTAGCGTTATTGACTCTGTGATACATGAGCGTTAAGTGGAAGGGGCAGAAATGCGAGCGAGATAGTTAATGTTGTTTCTGAGGCATTGGTAGTGATTGAGTCCAGGTATCTTATTATTGAGACAATGACCTTTTACAGAAGTTGCATAGGCTACTTTCGTAGTATTATATTACTACACAAAATTGCCAAAAGTGAATTCTAGTCTATTATGCAGAGTTATTAACAGGAATTTACTGTAAAACTTGAAATATATTTTATCATTTTATAGGCAATACTTGCAGCAGCCTTCTATAAAATCGTGAAAGAATTTAAAGAGCACATCAGGGGATGCTCTGCAAAGAATATGAGCTAGGAAATTTTAGGTCTCAGAGGTTGGCTTAAATAGATATAGGAGTAAACTTGTTCATCACGTCTCTCTCTATCGTAAGTGTTTTCCAACCTATTTACCAGCCGGCCACGATATGAGTGCGTTCGGTAATAAGAGGAACAGTTCGGAAATAGTGGGCAGGACATAGAAAGTGTAGTCAAGCAAACAAAACATCCGCAGTTCCGAGTTGTATTTACTAGCGAGGTTTAAGCCTTGCAATTATAATACTGTTTTCATTGTGCAAGTGTACTAGTCGGTCACAATATGGGTGCGCCTGGAGGAGGGCGCGAGTGTTTTTGTTGACAATTCTAACGCCATTAAGGTTAGGGATTGGAGGGGAGTGAGGAGCAACATACAGGCGTGTCAACAAAAACAGTAGAGCCCTCCTACAGGCGCACTCATTTCATAGCTGACTAGTACAAATAAGTACACGTTTACGTGTATACTGACGTATATAAAATGTGAGGCATAATGGAACGTAGCTATTTATGTTGGTACTGGCAATTTAGCTCCTCCCTCTGCCAGTGTGACCTGCTCTGTTTTCGAGCATAATAATTCTAGCCATTTGGTTAGCAGCGTAAAGATAAAGGTACGGACAAACGAAGGGGGTGCCCCGAAACCCCCCCCCGGGTCGCTAATGTTTTCAGATTTAACACCTCAAACGCCGCCCGAGGCTCATGTGTTGGGCTCCGAGCGTCCGGGGGTCCCTCGAAGGAGCTCGCGCCCGATAGCACCCAGAGGTAGGTTCCAGCCTAGCTGTCTCTGAACCACGTCAGGAAGAAACCTCCGCACAGCCACCGCCCGCCGAATACCGTTGCCTGGTCCTACAACCCTGAAACAGATGATGGGTACAGGAAATGGGGGAGGGGGCAGGGGAGTCGTGGTAGTAGCTGAACCGCTCCAGCATTCACATACTGACCCGGGAAAACCATGAAAAGCCCATGGGTCAGAGTGAGCGGTCGCCGGTGATGAAACCCGGGACCTGCTGCATGCGAGTCACATACTTTACCGTCGTCCTCCGTGGACTGGTGGTACCGTGCTAGCCTCTAGTTCCCGAGGTCGCGGGTTCAAACCCGGCGGAGGGCGATGGATTTTTTCGGGCGTAAAAATCGTTAGCACGGCTTCCTTCGGAAGGGAAGTAAAGCCGGTGGTCCCGTGTCGTAGATTTACGGCACGTAAAAGAACCTCAAGCCTGATAAAGAGGCCTCTGAGCAAAATTACAGGTGTTTCACGCCCAATATAGAATGGGACGCTAAGAACCATAGTAGTTAAAGAGCGTCCATAAATAAAACTCAATTTTTTTCATACTTTACCGCCGCGCCACCTCACTCATAGAATTGGTATGGTGCTTCACGACACTGAAATATGGCCGACGTAACATTACAACTTAAGGCTTGTATTTTCATGCCACACTATCGTTGCGTAATATTAGTTTGACTCGATAGGGACAATAACGTTAACCTTAGTCTCCAAGCTGCTGATGTAAGCTCTCATATGTGTCGTTCAATTTAACGACACAAGCAAATATTCACCCTTTCCTCTAAGAGGCCGAATTATGTGGTAGGGGTTTAGCCTTTTCTCGAGCACTAATCGTAGCGAAACTGTTCATGGAGATGGTATCCGAACCACCCCTTCATTTCATAATATCGTTCATAGGTTCGTTTTTGTGTCTCTGGGTTGTTTTCCAGGCCAGTCACACGGAGAACTGATACCGGCTGGGTGGAGTGAAAAGGTGGAAAACATAGACGGAAAAATATTATTGCGATCTAGGGGGATGGGTCACTTTTTATGCACGTCCTTGTACTTTTTAATTCAAACTTAAAATCTTCACTGTTAACTCCAATACCATCATTGACGTATTAACGTTCCATTTTTTACCCCGCATCACTTGCTCAAACTGACGGCTAAGCATGACATTGGCCTACAAGAATCAGCCGCAACCTGACATTCCTGGCGCGTTTCGAATTACGTCACAGCTAGCTACAATCCCGACAGCTACTTCCATCTTCGCTTTCACGAGACCCCAGATCTCATACAGAGTGATCTTATATATCCCCCAAAACACAGTCGGGAAAACCCAACCCGATGACCTCGCAGACCATGAAAGACGACCTCCCCTTCCAATCCAGCCACCTTGAAAAGTAGTACTGTCACTTTCTCCCAGTTCTCAATGTCACTGTTCTGATCTGGTTCAACCTTTATTGCGATTTCACTAGTTCACACTAGCATATCACTAATGTAATCTATATCAGTTCCACCGTCACTTCACCTTTTTAATAACATAGAGTCTTCTTCCGGCTGGTTCACTCGTTTGGGAGTCGAACACAAGGCTTCTACAATCTCTCGCTCCACGTAGCCGTCTCTGCACGTCACAGCAGACATCATAACTCGCTCGGAGAACCGCACTTGATGTCGCAGCAGAAACGCGCTCACCAACTCGCTTCCTCACTCATTGACCGTCTCAGCTGACTGACTCCTGCGAGAACGCTCGCTTATATAGAACATTCTGAACACACGTTCCGAAGTCGGGGGAAAGAAACCTCCGGAGGATTTTGGTAATCTGCCGAAAGCGCATCTGGTGTTAACGACGACTTCCCGGCGCCGATCTCGAGATAACCTTCGGCCATAGCCGCTGCTTTACAATATGGCCCAACTCCTATATGTCCTTAAGCTGCCTTCTCAGACCTTAGGTTCCATACCTCAAATTGTACAGCGCAGCATTCCCTATGTCTTTTTTAAGTTTTGCACGCGTTTACTGTAACACCTAGGCATTATAAGCAGTACTGTATCCACTATGTTCTCTAAAAATATTGAAGAGAGACGAATTACATTTTAGTATGATAAAAACAACCTCCAATTACTGTTGTGGATCTATTTTGCTATTAATAACACGCTTGTTTTAGAAGAAAAAACTGATTCAATACATTCAAGTGACCTTCTCTATCCTCTATCGTTTATTAGTGGGTACACAGACTTACTAGTGCCTATTTTTATACCTACTTCATTTTAATCCAAATAAACTTTTGCAGAAATAGCTACAGCGTTAGTCAAATGTTTAACAACTGGACGCCATATGCTAGGCTTAAAATTCCATAATCTTTCGATGCAATCGCGTGAAACAACTGAATTTCCACAGGACTTTAAAGAATGATCAAATAATGAATAATTCGATCCATTATTAACGGATGTCCTTGAAATGTCTTATGCCACAAAAAAGTTATTAGAAATAAATTGTGTTTTAAAGATATCTGCATTTTCTGAGCAGTACGTTTTCGTCTATCGCTTAACGCTTACCAGTTACACAATACTATGTAAACTTTCTTCCGAATGAATCGGACTTCAAAGGCTATTCCTAGAAATACAACATATAAATGTTATTTTTCATGTAAATATTTTTAATATACGGTATTTGAATGAAAAGTTTTAGAAAACGAAAATTTTTGAAACATGTTCCTTGCGAAGGGTAGTTTGGAGCTCCTGAAAATCCTCGTTTAGCATCTTTGGAAGATAGTGCACTTAAATACCAAGTTTAGTATTTAACAGACATTCGTTTTTCACTTATGGTGTTCACAGGTACAAACACACGCACGGACCTTTTTCTAAAACAGCTATTTTAAGCTCAGGGGTCCTCAAAACGTACATTTCCGGTGAAATACCAGTATCGAATTTCTGGGTGGAATACAATAGCCTCTCTGCCTACTATGTACCCGGTAGAGAAACTCAAAATATTAGTCAAAGATTAGGCACCCCCAACAAAATATATACCACTTACAAATTAAATATCAATTGCAATAAAAGCAACCAATTAATTATACTAATGATGGGAACTCATACAGGGATGGATCTATTATGTCCTCTCTCATCATTTTTATTTATCACATATATGAATCTGACACAGCAAGCCCATGGATGTATGCAATTAAATAGAAACATGAAATTAGATATGTTCCTTTCTGCGAATGATGTAGTTTAGTGGCACTTTCAGAGGATCAATTGTAATATGGATTACATAATTTCATCAAAATTTGCATCAATTATAATATGAAAATTAATACATAAAAGTCTGATGTTGCACTCACATCACTTTCTCTACTCTTGTACAAACTATTTTTACAAAGGCTTATTCTCATCTACTTCAAGTTAATCGAGATAAACGTTTAGAACATTTGTCGAAAGTTTTGATGGCTCTAACGATTTTTATTAAAATATCATACGTTTAAGATATTTCACGTTAAATGAAATGTATATCTTGATTTTTTGGGGAATTCCCCAAAGGTCTTGTTTCTGAATGGCTTTTGATAACTGGTAAGCCATAAGAGACAAAATTTTTCTGCACAAAAAATGTAGATCTGGTTAAAACACAATTTATGTCATATACATTTATTTTGTCGAGTGAACCATTTCCGAGACATTACTTGTTATTTGTTTGAATTTTCCAATACTTATACATTTTCTCAAATAGGAATTCATTATTCGTTTTTTTTTGTTCTGGTAATACAAAGGGACTGGAATACTCCACATAGCAACCAGCTCTTAAAACATTTGACTATCGCTTAAATCCTGCCATATTCCCCTTGCACCTACAAGAAAATTAGCAATAAGATAAACATCTCGATTAACATGAAGTAGATGGAGAATAAGCGTTTGTAAAAATAGTTTGTACAAGAGTAGAGAAAGTCATGTGAGTGTTCACATAAGATTTTTAACGTAATTTCTCTTGTTTAAAGAACCGCGTTTTAAATGTGCTCTCTGTTAGATTCGGTAATCCATACAATATTATTGAAATTTTGCAAATTCGAGAAATATTTAAAAAATATTATATGCCACACATGTTAAAACTGGTTTTATTTTCTACTCACAAAATAAAACCCTGCTTTTACTCCTTGTATCATATACTATTTTTGCTCACTGTTCCCTGTCAACGTTTCTGCTCCATAGAGTAATATACTTTATAGTGTTTAGTTATACATTAGTTTTCCTGTTTTAATTATTAATTTTAAGGAAACCATGGGAATAATAAACACAATAATGAAATTTTCATTGGTGCAGGGAGATGCTCAAACATTAACAAAATCTACACTTTGCAATGGAAGCTAGGCATGGGCTTTACGGACAAGAGAGGAAAGCGCTAGTGAAATGAAAATGATGACATACACAGTAGGATATACCAAGTACAATGATGATGTGATAAGGTGCTATACTTAGAACCAGGCACATACAAGAATACCAGACTAACTGGATGAATGAGTTCGGATACAGATCTCACCAAAAAGGGAAATGCTCGACACATAACTCGTCTGACTTCATAACAGACCATTAGGTCCAAGATTTGTACGGAAGAACACCTCGGTGTAGAACTCTGAGTGAAATGCAATACTATAGGTTATTTGAAAAAAAATTTGATGTGTTACGCACACATGACTTTCTTTACTTTTGTGGAAACTATTTTTACAAACGATTATTCTCCATATGCTTCATGTTAATCGAGATGTCAATCTTGTTGCTAATTTTCTTGTAGCTGCAAGGGGAATTGCTAGGCTTTAAGTGACAGTAAAATGTTTTAAGAGCTGTTGCTATGTGACTCATTCATTTCTATTTTCATTACCAAGACAAAAAAACATGAATAACGAATTTACATTTGAGACAAAAGTATAAGTATTGGAAAATTTAAGGGAATAACAAGCAATATCTCGAAAATGGTTCACTCAACAACAACAATGTATATGACATAAATTGTGTATTTTAACGCGATTTACATTTTTTGTGTAGTAAAAGTTTGTCTATCTCTTATGGTTTACCAGATATGCAAAAGTCGTTCACAATGAAGAATACTTTTAGAGACATTCCCAGAAAATTCACGATATACATTTCATTTGACATGAAAATATCTTAAACATATGATATTTTAATCAAAATCGTTAGAGCCATTTTTGAGAAAATTAAAATTTTCGAAAAATGTTCCATGTAAAGGGTAATCTGGGGTGGGGGGATTTTCTTGAAAACCTTTGTGTCGCGTTTATAGAAGATGCTGAACCTAAATACCAAGTTTGGTGTTTATCTGACTGTTCGTTTCTGAGTTATGCTGTTCACAGACACACAGACACACACACGGACATGTTTCTAAAAGTGGTTTTTTTTGGATTCAGGGGGTCTCAGAATATGTATTTCCGGTGAAATCTCGGTATAGAATTTTTGGGTGGAATACAATACTTCCCCTACTTACTATACGTAGTAGAGAAAGTAAAAATATAGGCTTAAAGCCACCCTGTATTTATAGGGGTTACAGTGTAACTCAGGTTACTAAAAACAAACATAGCTGTTGTCACGTGTCGGGCCGCACAACATTCTAACTTGAGTCACTATATATAACCAGAAAAATCACCAGACCACCTGTTTACAAAAGTCGCAGTATTTCGGTCGTCCACTAGTACTATGAGACATTGTATTACCATATATACTGCTCTGTAATATCCTTTTCTTCGTGCCAAGGTTTCGTCATCACCTTCTTCTGTGCCATAGTTGCTGATTACCTGTAACCTGGATGTACCTTAAGTGTTGCGATTAAAGATGTAGATCGACAGCAGGCTCTGTCACAATGTAATGAGATGGTATAAATGGTGTGTCATAAGTAATGTCGGCTTTTAAGTAAAACTTTACTTGCAACGTCTTCTGACAAAAGAATTATACTTCTCTACCAAGTAGACGCCATCAGATGCTATGGTCTTTAGCCATCTTTCAGCGAGGTTTGTTATCCACAGCTTCAGTGTTTTCGAAATTTCTTCCATGCAAAAAACAGATGGAAATCTAAGGCGCAAGATTAGGGCTGTATGCTGGCTGTGGTAGTAGTTCGACATCTTCCAGTTCCTGAATTTTTGTCAAGGTTGTTCGTGCAGTATGGGGTGTTACATTGTCCTGCTGCAAGAGAGCTGTATTTCGGTTAACTAATGCTGGGTATCTCCGCCTCAAAATTTCATGAACTTGTTCCCGTTGTTGAGAAAAAGATCAGCATTGATGCACGCCCGAACAAACTCCAAGTGAATCACTCCTTCAAAGTTTCATCAGACACACAACATTACTTTGGGACCGCACTGATTTCTTTTAACGATGACTTTGGCAGATTGATGGGGACTGAGACACTGTTTCAAAGCGTTAATTTGCGGTAACAGACCCATTTTTGATCACATGTGACAATTCTCCTGATAAATCTATCATCCATGGGATTACCGATAAGCTGACGACAGATGTCCACTCTACGTTGAGCCTGTAGAGATGTCAGATCATGAGGTACAGATGTACAGCTTCTGTTTGATTTTCCAGATTTCTTATGGTATGGTATCTTTTGATGGACCGAATCCTTCTGACAGCTTACGGGTACTTTTTTGGGGATTTTCTTCCAAAACTCTGCGTGTATTCTCAACATCCCATAATTTAAGTCTTGCAGAACGTGGTAAATCCTTAGCGCTTTCTTCTCCAGTGTTAAAACGTTAGAACCATCGTTGTGACACACGCTAACGACACCTTCTCCTTCCACTTCACATATTTTTCGAGCCGCGGCAGCAGCTTTATAATCTTGTTTTCAGTACTGCTTTAGAAGGACTCTAATCTCAAACTTTCTAACTTCCATTTTGTGATTGTGTATTAACAACTGACTTTTTTCGGATGGAGGAGAAAATGATTTAATCACTAACCCCAGCCCCAATGGGAGTCGGGACTGAGAGTGTGGGACTCCGCAATAGTCGGCATACCCACTAAAAACTCCTCTACCGGATGGAAAAAGGAAGAAGGAAAAGTGGAATTAAAACGTGGCTTTGTGCGGTCCCGCAAAGCACCCGCGTTAGTAATTGAAGGCTGTTGGCTGTCGCCCTATGGGCGGGAGCAGGTAAAGGTAGTTAATAGGTTGCAGCCATGAAACCTGACTGCAACACTAGTGGAAATGCCGAGGGTTTGGAAGAGAATGGCACTGATGATGCTGCTGTTGCTGGTTGAACTCCTTGCATTGCTGCAAGAAGTTGGCGACTCTCTCCGGGTTACTCTTCAGCTTGGGACAAAGAGATGAGACCCGGATGGCTTCGGTGATTGCTGTGAGTCTGGATGAAGTGCTGTCGAACTGCCCAGCCAGGAAACCCTGTTGAGCAGCTGATGAAGTTTGAAGATCCCTGATCAGTTCCTCCAGGGCTGTCAGCTTCGTCGTCATGTTCAGCAACTCCGCGTGGAGATCCTGAACGGCGTCACGTAGGCCCTGAACTTCCTCGATGATCGGCGTTGGAAATGGTGCTGGTGTCGGCAGCTGTGAAGCTGTCACTGGCTGCGGTGTAGGTGCTGGCGGCTTCGGCGGTGCCTTCCTGCGGGGATGCAGGGGTAGAACCCCTGGCCGGTGAAGTGCGTTGACCCTCCACTGGTTGCACAGTAGCGTCGGCGGCGAAGGTCATGCTGCTTACACCATGCTGTTGTGCTGGCGGAACCACAGAGACCTTGGTTGTGCTGAGCAGGTCGTCTCCTTATGCCCGTAGGCACAGCAGCGCCTGCAGGGCACCTGGCGTTCTAATCGGCTGGCCTCGTTGCGTAGGCACCGCCCTAACAAGGGCAGGCCCGTCCTCAAGGCCACTTCATAGTCGCCAGGGTCTGCGTACTCGATCCTGACGAGCGACGTGGGTCCCTGAGCTCCGAACATCCGAGTGGCCTTCAAGGCTGAAGGCCACTGCTGGTGATCTGCGCTGATGAGGAACCTGGCTGGCAGGTCCCTCGGTACCCCTCGGATGAACCACTGTACCTCCCATGAGGCACAGGCTGGATCTGCGGAAGTTGGGAAGCTCCCAGGATCGGCGGCGTGAACCCCGGTGAAGGTGGCGGCAACTGCGAAGGCGCTGCGCTGGATGGCGGCGAAGTGGCGGTCGAGGCAAAGGTTCCCCCGGGTTGCGGCGGCTGCGGCGAGTTCTCCTCGGCGGGTGCAGAAGAAGAAGAAGACGGTCCTGCCTTAGCAGGCTCGGCGACTCTACGTTGCTTCTTCTTCGCCATCTCGAAGCTGGGTGTGACGACTGACACATTCTCGCAATATACGCAATACTAGCTATGGCAAATAGCATTGGAAAACCAAAGAAAAGTATTCTATCTTAAAAACACCACACTTAAAAACCGACATTAATTATGAGATAAGCTAATATCATTAAGCTTATAGTCTAAACTAAAAACAGAATAGGCTGTAGAACAATATAATTTGTCCAGAAATAGAGCCGGCAAGCAAGAGATTCCTTGGCTCAGGCTGGGATCAAATTCATTAACGAAGAAGGAATAAGAACCTGTCCCTGGTGTAGAGAGGAAGAAACTTGGGTTCATATTCTGGCGCATTGTACGAAGACAGAACAGTTGAGGAGAAAGTATTTGGAAGGTTCCTTTGTTAACTCAAGGAGAGGGTTACAAGATTGTTGGACCTTGTTGGCTGGGAGGAGCGAGGGGGAAGCAATTGGTACATTTTTACAAAAGGTCATGCAGCTCAGATTGGAGTGTAAGGAAGAGGGTCAAGGGTTGGAGCGGGAGGGTTAGTGGCGGGTACCTGTTTATTCTGTTCTATCTGATCCGTGCAATCTATGATTTTGCACATGTGAAATGTTTAAGACCAATAAATACACCACTCTACTCTAAATTAAGCACTGAACCGTGCTATGGACTTAATTTATATGAATTCCTATGCTATCAAATGTTGCAAATTACTGTACTGTAATAGTATCAAGAACAGCTTATAGTTACGTTTTAATATGATTTCGGCGTGTTTACCTAAACCAAACAATTAAACTACGTGGTTCTTTCCTACGCTTCTTCTTCTAAAAAAAAGAAAAGCGCACACAAACAGACAGCGTTTAGACAAAAAATTCCAAAAAACACTTCAAATTTCTAGTTAATTGCAAAGGTAAGACCCAATAATTAATATAAACCTAATAGCCCCTTAGGGGACGCCGTGGCCGAGTGGTTGGACCGCTTGCCTCTCACCAAGGAGGCCTGGGTTCAATCTCAGGGACCTGCATGTGGTGGACAAACGGGCGTCTGGGCGCGTTTACCCCGGCATATATCATTCCACCGGTGCTCCATCATCAGCTTTCTAACATTCATCTCTCATCTGCACGTATCATCCACTTCCTCACTCTCATTCCGGGCGTGTGGATGATCAGCTACCTGGTTCTCACTCTCTGATACTTGGGCCCTCTGCCCCGCGTCAAATGTCGTATGTTCTGGGGAGTGCGAGTCCTCGATTCGGATGGGCGTTAAGGAGGGAAGGCTCTGGCCCGGGTAGGCTGTTTCCGCCTGCAGTTAATAGCCTAATAACGTCACCGAATAATTAAACGCTTGTATAATTAGCCTAGTTATTGTAACTATAACTTAATATTAAGAGTGATATAATTAATACTATCATCAGGGCGTCAGTTGGTGAGTAAATGGCTGGCGTGCAAAGTTTGAACACCCGCAAAGATAAAATCAGGGCGCCAACTGAGGCAGGATTAGCTGTGGCACCCAAATCTATTTTGTATTACGTCATGTTTTGCCCATCATTTTCATTTATAGATTGTATACGTAGATAAACTGGATCATGTGTTATTTTCATTTTAGTACAGGGTCATATTTGGCCTGTGTATATGTTCCTGATCCACTAGTCGCCTTAAATCCTACAGTTCCGTCGAAAAAGTTCTGTTTACGAGCTCTTCTGTTAGTCGGGTCAAGGGTTAAGTATTGCTGTAATGGTCTTCTATACAGACGCATGGGGGAGTGAATTTTTACTTGGAACAAGTAAGACACCTGTGATGCAGGGAAAGCTCACATGATGAATAGCTAGCCAATGAGATGTTAGATAAACGACGAAATCTTGGACTGAGGTTTACTATCCCGCGAAAAATGCTCCAATAATGTAGCAGAATCCTAAAGTATTGAATAGGTTGTATAAATATCCCATGTTCACCCCAGATATTAGGCAGTTGATATGTAATCCCGAACAAATACTCCAGTTGGCGCGCAAATAGAGCAAGTGGAAAGCATATTAGTTTCTTCAAAATGCCGAAGTACACTCCGGATTGAGCGTATACATCGTCGCGTGTATTGTAGTGCTGTGTCAAGAATAAGTGATGCCCGCACGCAGCGAGATCATTAAGGGCGTGAGATGCGTGAGAAATTGGTCAACTCTCAGTAACCAGGAACGTTATGTAGTGTCTTTATTAGTAGTAATAAAATTAAGTCAAGCAAATTATGTAGTGCTTGTTTAATCCCCCTGAAATTTCCTTTATTCCATAACCTGCATCGCCGTTGCTCATCCTCCCCTGATAGGCAGAGCCCATGCACATATCTCCAGTAAGAGACAACCTAGCCAAGGCAAACAATAAACTAAATTATTACAAGCACATCATCCGTCGACGGAGGCGGCAGATGAAGAAGCCACGATGAGAGGATCTCAAAACATGTACTGTATTATTACCTCTACCGTGCCGGCAGATAGGTACGCTCTGCGGTGACTCGCGCGAGGTACGAACCAAAGACCGCAGTGTGCCGGTCTCCCTCAGACGTCCCAATATATGTAACAGGTGCATATTGATGGAGTTGCCAGCTATGAACGCTCTTATACATCGCCGAAGTTCTGTGGACAATGGAACGTGCAGTTTCCCCCACGACGGACAGAAAGGGAGCAAGGATAACAAAACGTATTTAGTTTAATCACGTGTTAGCAATGAGGAGATCATTCATGCAGGGATCGGAAAGAAACCTTGAGCTTGAAGCCCTTGCCTCAGCTATTGTGTCAGCTGCAGGATTTCATCGTCTCTCCGCTAATCCATCCCGTACCCTTACATCAATATTAGAGCAGTTAAGTGGGAACCATAATGTAATGTGCAAGGTAGCTGTTCCCTCGCTTATCTCCTCCCCGAGGTACGTTATACCTACTAGCTGATGTTTCAAGTTGCCACTGGGATTACGTCCTTGATACATAATCTCAAAGAACACCACCCAAATCTGAGTATGCTCGTTTTAAGGGCAGATTAAAACTTCTACCCCTCCCATGTTGAATCTGCTGAATCCACGACTATTCACTCTTAGGTTGATCCGCGTCAAAACAAACCCCAGGTGACCAATGCACCGCTATAATGTATCCTTCCGCCATTCGCACTAGAAATACTTTCAGACCATGTGGCGAGTACAAGCGGCACGTAGGCAAAAAGGAACAGAGTCGTTATTTCAACAACTGAAAAGGTGACTAGCATATTCTGTTAAGGGTAAAAGTGCAAGAAAATAAACCTTTACACATATAATAATAGTTAATTCTGAAATAAATGAGCGAAAAATAAAGTAACAGGTATGCGATAACTTAATTTATTCGCTCTCTGGAAGAGGCACTTTATTAACTGTTGACGGCTCATTTTAAAAAAGAAATTGTGCACTGTTACGCGAATTGCATTCTTCTCAAAATCACTACATTATTGCACCGCGTATTTCATATGCTTTCCCCCCGGGTGTAACCAACCACTTTGCCGTTTCAGATTTTTCTGCACAAGCACTGTTTATACTTGAACTCGAAACACCGGTGAACTCAGAAATTAATTTTGCCATTTCTTTCGCGGAAAGTGTTGGATATTTCTCACATAACTTATAATACAGATTCAACGCTATTGTTTTTTCACCACTAGTCAATGGTTTGCGCGGCTAATGCTTTACGTAATTCGACAAAAACACAAGAACAAATTCACCGTCCGCCATGATACTAAACACAACTGCTCGTTTCTGGCTGTAAACAATATTCTGCGCCTACCCGGATGTCAGGTGACTCATACGAATTTCGTCATGGGACATGTAGCTCTGTTTTACGGTATAAATCAGCGTTAAATAAAACCTTAGGTATTTGTATAGAATATTATACTATTTAAGGTTAAATTGATTCTAAAATTCAGAGATTAGCGTGGGACTACTTTCCTGGGCGCATTGCTACCGTGTTGCACCACGGTGCACTGACCACGTGGGTTTGTTTTGCCGCGGATCAACCTAAGAGTAAATACGGAGTAGAGACAGATCAAATATTGCCTGTTGCAATGTGTTACATTCACATTGCCTTCTCTACCCCTCTATCACTTATTGGAGGTACACAAATTATTGTTACGAAAGTTCATGTTTCTGCCTACTTCATTTTAATTGAAATAAAAACCTCCGGAAACAGCTACATTACACATTTCGCTATAGATAGAAAGGGAACAGCGATAGTCAAATGTTTAAGATCTGGACGCTGGCCTTAAAATTCCGTACTGTTTCCATGCAATCACAAGAAAAAATTGAAAATCGATAGGAATTTAAAACAATGACTAAGTGTTGAATACTTCGAACAATTAATAACGGATATCTCGGAAATGGCTTCTGCCACAAAAAGTTATTTGAAATACATTTTGTGTTTTTAAGAGATCTGCATTTTTTGTATAGTATGTTTTCGTTTAACGTTTATCAGTTATAAAAAATAATATAAATCTTCTTCTGAATGAAAATAAATTTACAACTTATTTTCAGACAATACAAATATACATTTTATTTGTCATGTAAGTATCTTAAAATATAAAAGAATTCAAAAAAGTTCAACGTAAAGGTTGTTTGGGTGGGGGATTTTCTTGAAAATATTCTTGTCGCATCCCTGTACATATTTGATAATAAAGTATTAAATTAAATACCACAAATTAAATGGGTTTAACAGATTTTAATCATTCCCTAAGCTTAGAAAACAAGAAAAAGAAGATACTGGCTGTTTTATTCTTGCATAGTACCAATTTCACTATTCCACGACAGGTGGAAACTTAAAACTTTTCAAAAATGGAGGTGTTTGGTTTCACTCGTGACGTCACATAGAGGAAATGCTGAATTTTCTAAAACTGTACTAATTGTCTTGTTGAAAGGCTGAGGCGTATCCTGGAACAGGTGGTTTCGGCTTTCTAATTGTGCTTCACAGAAAACTGCCCGAATAACTGGAAAGCCTGGTTCATTGCTAAAGCAAATACTTTTAAAGTGAAAAAACAATAAGTCTTACATAAAACATGAAAAAAATGTTAATATTTATTAAAAAATCTGAAGTTGCACTCACATGACTTTCTCTACTCTTGTACAAACTATTTTTACAAACGCTTCTTCTCCATATGCTTCATGTTAATCGAGATGTTAATCTTATTGCTAATTTTCTTGTAGATGCAAGGGGATTATGATAGGCTTTAAGCGATAGTCCAATATTTTAAGAGCTGGTTGCTATGTGGAGTATACCATTCTCTTTGCATTACCAGGACAAAAAACAAAAATAATAACGAATTCCCATTTAAGAAAAAGTATTAGTTTTGAAAAATTTAAGGAAATAACAAGCAATATCTCGAAAATGGTTCACTCAACAACAAAAGTGTATGACATAAATTGTGTATTTTAACGCGATCTACATTTTTATGTAGTAAACGTTTGTCTATCTCTTATGGTTTACCAGTTATGCAAAAGTCGTTCACAATGAAGAATACTTTTGGTGACATTCCCAGAAAATTAGAAATATACATTTGATCGGTCATGAAAATATCTTAAACATATGATATTTTAATCAAAATCGTTAGAGCCATTTTTGAGAAAATTAAAATTTTCGAAAAATGTTCCATGTAAAGGGTAATCTGGGGTGAGGGGATTTTCTTGAAAATCTTCGTGTCGCATCTCTGGAAGATACTGAACCTAAATACCAAGTTTGGTGTTTATCGGACTGTTCGTTTCTGAGTTATGCTGTTCACAGACACACACACACACACACACGGACATGTTTCCAAAAATGCCTTTATTTGTATTCAGGGGGTCTCAAAACATGTATTTCCGGTGAAATCTCGTTATCGAATTTTTTGGTGGAATACAATACTTCCCCTACTTACTATACGTAGTAGAGAAAGTAAAAATGGAGAAAACAAATTCTCATATATTTACAAAGAAAGCAACCACATGACTTGAGCTGCCGTACCTAACAGTAGTACCAATTTGTAGAGAAAACCTCAGCTAAAAGATAGACAAAAGTTTACATCTCTAGTGTGTAGGAGTTACGCTTTTGTTTCCTTCGGTGAAGTAGTAGATGTAGTACAATTCTTAAAAAGTACAGGGTGCTCAGAAACTACTTGTTCAGATTAATACAGGTGGTAGAGAACATTAAAAAAATAAAAAATATATTTCGATAAGGGACATATGGTCCCTGACGGCGATTTATGATGTCAGGGAGCAGTTTGTGAGCGGTGTTGACCGGGAATGCGTACTGACTTACAAACCTGCTCTGTGTTGGCTCTGAGGTCTACTTGGAAACGCGGCATTCTCGGTGATAGGTTCATTGGATCATACATTCTTCCATTCCGCCTCAACTGTTGGAGCTATTGCATCTTCGTGGAACATGTGTTGCCTGAACTGTCTGACCTTGAATGTCAGACAAAGGATGTATTTCCAGCACGATGGGGCTCCAGCTCATTTCAGCATTACTGTAAGGAATCGTCTGAGAGCCACCTTTGGGAACCGATGGATAAACCGAGGTGTGGCCACCCAGTTCACCTAGCCTCACGTGTCTGGATGTCTTCCTCTGGGGGCCTATGAAGCAGCTGGTGTATGAAACCGACGTGGAAACAGAAGATCTCGAGGCTGGTGGTACCATTGCGGACATGCCAGGAGTCTTCGAACAGACAAACAATCAGTGGTCCGACGATGTATTGTGTGCATACAGTCACACATTCGAAAGTTTCTGTGAATGCCACTGCTGTAATTAGCATACTAAACCACCTTCTGTGTAAATCGTGTCCCTAGCAACAGAAATTACTGTCAGGGACTACATATTCCTTATCGAAATATATTTATTTTGATGTTCTCTACCACCTGTATCGGACAATCTTGTGTTTTTATATATATGTACTGTTTCTAGATACTTTCTTTTGAATTATATATATATATATATATATATATATATATATAATCATATATAATAAATGAAATAGAAATTAAAATTAATAAGTAATTTAATGATTTTGGCAGTTTTTGCCATTTAGTCTTCCCTTAAAATGGGACTTAAAATACAAAAGATTAGAATTTAGATAAAAAAACAATCCAGTGAATAAGAGTTATACGACCAGTTATTGTAAATGGTTTTCAATCCATTACACTAATTAATTATTGGAAAGCCTATTACTTTCTCCACAGTAGGGAAAAGAAGTATTCTATTCGACTAAATGATTGGATATCGAGTTTTCACCACAAATGCATTTTCTGAGGCGCAAGAAAACGCAATTTTACTTTATCTACTACGTATAATAAGTAGGGGAAGTATTGTATTCCACACAAAAAATTCGATACCGAGATTTCACCAGAAATATATGTTTTGAGGCCTTGTGAATCCAAAAAATCTTATGTGTTACACTCACATGACTTTCTCTACTCCTGTACAAACTATTTTTACAAACGCTTATTTTCCATCTACTTCATGTTAATCGAGATAAACATTTGCAGAGTGTATCTTATTGCTAATTTTCTTGTAGATGTAAGGGGAATATATATTTACAAGGGCAATATAGAAAAACAATAGCCTTTAAGCACATACATATCTCTTAATAGCTGGTTGCTAGGTGCAGCACCATTCCCTTTCCCACAGATTATAACTCTTTGCAAATATCCAACAAAAAATAAACAACGAATTCCCATGTTAAAAAATAAGTATGGGAAAATTTAAGGGAATAACAAGCAATATCTCAAAAATGGTTCACTTAACAAAAACAATGTATACAGCATAAATTGTGTATTTTAACGCGATCTATATTTTTTGTGTAGTAAAATTTTATCTATCTCTTATGGTTTACCAGTTATGCAAAAGTCGTTCATAATAGAGAATACTTTTAGAGACATTCCTAGAAAATTCAAGATATACATTTTATTTTTCATGAAAATATCTTAAACATATGATATTTTAATCAAAATCGTTAGAGCCATTTTTGACAAAATTAAAATTTTCGAAAAATGTTCCATGTAAAGGGTACTCTGGGGTGGGGGGATTTTCTTGAAAACCTTCGTGTCGCATCTCTGGAAGATACTGAACCTAAATACCAAGTTTGGTGTTTATCTGACTGTTCGTTTCTGAGTTATGCTGTTCACAGACAGACACACAGACACACACACACACGGACATGTTTCCAAAAATGCTTTTTTTTGGATTCAGGGGATCTCAAAACATGTATTTCCGGTGAAATCACGGTATCGAATTTTTGGGTGGAATACAATACTTCCCCTACTTACTATACGTAGTAGAGAAAGTAAAAAAGCATTTTTGGAAACATGTCCGTGTTTGTGTCTGTGAACAGCATAACTCAGAAACGAACAGTCGTATAAACTCCAAACTTGGTATTTAGGTTCAGTATCTTCCAGAGATGCGACACGCAGGTTTCACGAAAATCCCCCCATCCCAGATTATCGTTTACATGTAACATTCTTCGAAAATTTCTATTTTCTCAAAAATGGATCTAACGATTTTGATTAAAATATCATATATTTAAGATACTTTCATGACAAATAAAATGTGTATCTTGAATTTTCTGTGAATGTCTCCAAAAGTATTCTTCATTGTGAACGACTTTTGCATAACTAGAAAACCATAAGAGTTAGACAATATTTTACTACACAAAAATGTAGATCGCGTTAAAATACACAATTTATGTCATATACATTTTTTTGTTGAGTGAACAACAAAAGTGCTTGTTGTTCCCTTAAATTTTCCAATACTTATACCTTTTCTCAAATGGGAATACGTTATTTATATTTTTTTATTTGTTGTCCTGGACATGCAAAGAGAATGGAATACTCCACATAGGAACCAGCTCTTATAATATTTGACTATCGCTTAAAGCCTAGCAATTCCCCTTGCACGTACAAGAAAATTAACAATAAGATTAACATCTCGATATCTCGATTAACATGAAGCATATGGAGAATAAGCGTTTGTAAAAATATTTTCTACGAGAGTAGAGAAAGCCTTGTGAGTGTAACACATCAGATTTTTAGAAAATGGTCATTGGATGCGTTTGTGAAAAAGTATAACTCAAATACGAAATTTGGCACAAATATCAAACTTGGTGCTTAAATAATTTCCAAGAATGTGATACCAAGAGCTTCAAGGCAATCTCCACACACTAAACTAGCTTTTACGTCGAGAATTTTTTAAGTTTGTAATAGAAAGACACATGTTTAATACTTTTACACGACAAAATCTGCATCTTGTATTTTCTGAGAATAACTTGGTCCTCTTTATTTGGAAAGAAATTCCTAAATTGTATTTGACTTTCAAATAGCAGGAGAGGAACAGAAACGTACCACATAAAAACATGGAGGTTTTCTAAACAGGCCATTGCTTCATATATATTTGTGGCATCAGCTTCTTACGAGATATGAATTGTTCAATATTTTGTCATTTTTAAAGTGCCGTCGCTGTTCAGTTGTTTCACGCCATGTGGAATTGTAAACATTTACAAAGGGACACGATTTCTAAACATTTGTCTATCATTTTAGCTATTGTACTTCTGTTTATAGCTACAACCAAATGTAAAATCAAAGTTCATCTCGATTAACAAAAAGTAGATAGAACAAAAAATGTTGTAAGAATAAGCTTGTTGTAGAACAGTGAGTGGAGAAACCACATCAGATATTTTGTTCTTAATTTAGATGCTTCAAATTGTTTTGCATTCTGTGACTTTGTGCACTCTTCACTGTCACATCACTAATGTGATTTTAGTTCAGTTCTCACTGTCACTTCACTTTTCTGATTTAGTTCACTTCTCACTGTCACTTCACTTTTCTGATTTAGTTCAGTTTTCACTGTCACTTCAGTGGTTAGATCTATTCAGTTCGTCATCTCACTAATTAGATCCAGTTCATTTTTCACCGTCACTTCATTAATTAAACCTAGTTCAGTTTTCACTGTCACTTCACTTTTCCTCGCTCGTAGCAGCATAATGAAATGCGGCGAAACAGTGTTTTTTCTTCCGCGTCATCACTGGGGCGTCGAAAGCAATGCTTCTCTAATCTCTCGCATTAGAAGCACACATTGTACACCACAACCTCATTCGTAGAACCAACACTTTCTCGCATCAAGAACAATTGTTCACTCGAGAGCACTCTCGGTTATATACAGTCGCTGGAGCTTTCTAGACTGTTTGCGGGAGGCTTCCAGATGTATTTGAATAGGACTTGTGGTGTTTACGCTGGGAGAGAGCACTACTCCGACGACTTATCTCTCCTTATCTCTGGAACTGGCCAGTCGGTCGGTTGCTGCCCTCCACGTGATAATTTAGGTCGTAGTTTTCCTACTGGGAAAACTGTGTTGCTTGGTTGTGTTTGGAAATTTAAAACTCTTAAGACAAATGAGTGTTTACATTTAAGGTAGCAGTAATGAACACACAAGTAAGAGTACAATGAGAAATTGGTTTGTCATATTGATTGAGATTTGTGTGTAGAATTATTATGCTGCCTTTTAACAGTGAAAATGGCTTGTGCAAATACATACTTGCTACACTTACACTATGCCTTATATACTCTGTATTCTGCATGAGAGGACCTTATTTGGCTTACTTGTGAGTTTCAAATTTCTTTAAACTGTTTTTGTTAAATAAGTATCAAGTTCCGCTGGTTTTTTTATTTTAGCAAGGGGAGGGAAATAGAATATTTTAGGAAAATAATGAGCAATTTGTTTTTAAGTTTTATTGTTGGTTTCTTTATGTATAAGGTCATTGTCTCAAACTTCGTCCATGATTTAAAGCTATGGATTTTACTAAGTGACACTGGAAGTGAATGTTTAGGTTTAAAATGACAAAATTTATAAAATGACAATTATATAACATAAATATTTTATAGACACTTGTGAATTATTTTGGTCAAACATTTTGCACTATCTGCAATTTTTAAAAGCCCAACGACAGTTTAAAGCAACCTGTGCTCCCTTAAAACACCACTGGACCCGCCCACTTACTATTTCTTCATGCAAAGCATCATAAGTTTCTAATTTCTGCATATTTTTCTATTTATTTGGCCGCGTTTTTTGGTATCAAATGTAATTGCCTGATTTGTGCTTCCATCTAGCGCCTAAATGCACAACTATTTACTACGTAATGAACACAAGTTTAGAAATTTAAAAGAAAAATTATATTTTGGTACTATAAAAGTCTTTTTCATTAAAATTCTCTCCATTTGCCCATATAATCTTATTTTACAGAATTTTGTAGTTATTTTAATACGTTATTGGTTGTTTAAGACTTTGTTTATATATATATCTTACAGATACACTTTGTTGTTTATGTACCATATGCTTTCAGGATTGAAAGTAAACTTTGAGTGAGTTGTTTGAAAATGCCTACTGTAGTGAATGTAGTGTTCAAATGTGATACAAATTAGAAGAGGACTAAAGCATTTTGCTAAAACAATTATGTGTGTAAGTGCAACAATTGTGGTTTTAGCCCTACCCAGAAATATTCCAGTCCTCGTGTCATTAAATGGAACATGAAGGTTATACACGTACCTACTGAAGAGCTCCATTGGATGCCAACTGTATCCCTCACAGACCAAGAAATTTTATTTACTTTTCAGCCAGCGCTTCACCCTTCCGTTCCAGTAACTTCAGTTGAGGAGAAGAGAAAGTTGTGCGTGCTCGAAATTCGTCCAGTTAAGGCACACGTGAGAAAGGTTCCAAATAAGACTACACTAGCGCTCTCTTCAAGAACACGTCTTAACTGTAAACCGGATAACCCGTGTACGAACTTGATAAACATCTAAACAGATCATAAATTGTTATCCACCCTCAGTCCAATCCAATTATATTAGTCATGTATGATACAAGTGTTAAAAGAGTGGTTTATTACTTTCTCTACTACTATAGTAAGTAGGGAAAGTATTGTATTCCACCCAAAAATTCGATACCAAGATTTCAACGTAAATACATGTTTTGAGGTGCACTGAATGCATATAAAGCATTTTTGGAAACGTGTCTGTGTCTGAACATTTTTTTTTGAGTGAACCATTTTCGAGATATTGCTTGTTATTCTCTTAAATTTTCGAATACTTATACTTTTTCTCAAATGGGAATTCGTTATTCATTTTTTGTCCTGTTAATGCAAAGAGAATGGCATGCGCCACATAGCAACCAGCTCTTAAAATATTTGACTATCGCTTAAAGCCTGCCATATCCCCCTTGCAGCATCTACAAGAAAATTAGCAATAAGATTAACATCTCGATTAAAATGAAGCATATGGAGAATAAGTGTTCGTAAAAATAGTTTGTATAATAGTAGAGAAAGTCATGTGAGTGTAACACATCAGATTTTTATACGAGAGGAACGTTTGCGAGTGTCGCAAACCTAAGAGCAAAATAAAATCAGTTTTAACATCTGTGGTATATTGACAGAACTAAAATTTGTAAAAGAAGAATAAAATAATACCATATTGATTCCAGGTCTATATGCAACTAAGCGCCAGTTTCACCAACAGCAATAATTCTTCGTGTAATTGTGGTTTATGTAAACCCAGGAATACGTCTTTATCGCTGGAACATAGAAGCATGTTTCACCACGAGTTTGCAAACACAGGTAAAGAAATCCTAGCTTAGATTTCTGCGTGTAATACGAGCCAGCAATTTGTCATACATAACAAGCAAGAAACGCTGCCCACTGCTTCCGGTGGGTGCCTTTACCTGGGCATGTCGAAAATCAAAACGGCGTTTCATTGGAGCACAGGCAAGCGGTTCTACTTTTGAACTTCTGCAGTTTGTAAGCCTCTCATATGAATAAAATGGTGTCTTTGGGTCTGAAATTTAAGCCTATCACATGTGAATCAATTTATGCTCGTTTACACAGGATGTTTCATAAAGACAATGATATAGGTAAATATGCAGACTTTGGGGAGGAAGAGAGGAGGTGTTCGCATATATTTATTCTATCATAAAATGTGTCGAAAATGAAATAAGTAACAAACATTTTGAGGTCTTTAAGAGCAGTGAAACTTTTACGAGTGCCAGGGGTGGCGGAACACGATGTAGTAGGGAAATAGAGGTTAGGTGTGTTGACGCAAATTATAGTAATAATTGCTCCCGCAGTGCTTAAATCTTTAATTGATTAGTAAAACTTCCATTCATTGCCTGTTTATGTGTTTTTTATTTTTCTTATCTTTTTATTTTGAAATAAATAAATAGACAAGCGATGCTGTCTTCCACTGTTTTTTTATTATTTTTTTTCAATTTAATTTTTTTAATACGTCCATTTAAACAACTTTTAAGCAGTTTTTACTGCCCTTTTTGTACCTACATGTTGTTTTAAAGTAACTTTAGACTTTCAAAACAGCAGAAATGTAACAAGCGTAGAAAAAAATCTGATTTTTTTTGTTTAGCTTTTTTATTATTATTTTTTTTTAAATTTTGTGCAATATATTTATTTTTTGGGATAGGTTTTAGGATAATATGAAAACTAATACACAAGAAGGATAGATCTCTTTTTCTTCTTCTTCTTCTTCTTCTTCTTCTTCTTTATGTACCTAATTTTATCATATGCCCTCCTGCAGTGGACACTTAGAGCTTCCTTAAATGCGGGAGATCCAAGGCCAAAGTGGTCGTTTTGTCCAACTCCCAGCGTTCCTTACGGATAAACATCTGTAGATTCACTGCGTCCGCAACTTTGAGTACCTAAAAATAGGTGGCAAAGATTAGCCAAGTAAGGGCATCTGTCAGTTTCTTGTCACCGTGCTTGAATTCGGGATTCAGATAGACCTCCAGTGGAAACACCTGCACGCCACCACAAAACGCGTTGGATAGGAAATCCAATTCTTGTTGTTTTTGCGCCAAAACACTGTACTATGTATAGTAAGTAGGGAAAGTATTAAATTAGATACCGAAATTTCACCGAAAATACAGTTTTGAACGCCCTGAATCCAAATAAAACATTTTTGGAAACATGTCCGTGTGTGTGTCTGTGAACAGCACAATTCAAAATCGAAAAGTAGGATAAGTTTCAAACTTAGTGTTTGAATTCAATCTTCCAAGAATACGACACGAAAATTTTCAAAAATTCCCCCCCCCCCTAGATCGCTCTTTACATGGAACATTCATTTGTCGTTCTCCGTGGTGTAGTGGTTACCATGCTAGCCTCTAGTTTCCGAGGTTGGGGGTTATACGTAAAGCCGGTGGTCCCATGTCGTAGATTTACGGCACGTAAAAGAACCTCAAGCCTGATAAAGAGGCCTCTGAGCAAAATAACCGGTCTTTCACGTCCAATATAGAATGGAATGCTAAGAATCATAGCAGTTAAAGAGCGTCTATAAATAAAACTCAATGTTTTACATGGAACAGTTTTTGAAAATGTTGACTATATCAAAAATAGCTGACGATTTTGATTAAAATATCATGTGTTTGCCAAATACCAAAGATATTCTCATAGCAAATGAAATTTATATCTTGAATTTTCTGGGAAGGTCCCCGAAATTCCTCCTCATTCTGAATGACTTTTGTACAACTAGTAAACTATAAGAGATAGACAAAATGTTACTACACAATTAAATGTGAATGTCGTCAAAACACACATTTCATGCCATATACATTTTTTTGCCGCGTGAACCATTTCTGAGATATTCCTTGTTATTCGTTTGAATTTTCGAATACTTATACTTTTTCTCAAATGGGAATTTGTTATTCCTTTTTTTATGTCCTGGACATACAAAGAGAATGGAATACTCCACATAGCAACCGCTCTTAAAATATTTGACTATCGCTTAAAGCCTACCAATTCCCCTTGCATCTACAAGAAAATTAGCAATAAGATTAACATCTCGCTTAACATGAAGCATATGGAGAATAAGCGTTCGAAAAAATAGTTTGTACAATAGTAGAGAAAGTCATGTGAGTGCAACACATCAGGTGTTTCTTTTTGCCTTGTTAACTTCGATTTCGGTCCGTAAATGCCAAAAAAATGGCCGATAAAGCTTTAACCGAGTTTATAGTCCTCGGCAACCATTACACTGGTATATGAAACGGCTGTTTTAACAAAACTTTTACCTGGGTTTTATAAGATTATCGTTGTTGGTGAAAGCTACCCTATGAGAAATGTCACCTAGAGCGAGATCAGCACAGTGTGCAGCGAGAATGCAGATGTTTTGATGATTCTCTAGTAGTCCTTACCTTAAACCAGTCAGTGAACCTATACCATACTGTACTTACCCTTTCTGAAGCTTCCAGAATTTCCTCCGGCTCTTGAAATTGAATTTCATCCGTATTCGTACCTGCCGCCGTTTTATCCATTATTCAGGACATAGATAAAAGAACAACGATTCAGATCCAAGACAATACAAGACTGCCAACTCAAGGAACAGGTTAACTGGACATAAGACACAAGGCGGGCTATGCCTCCATGTGACCCAGGGGACTGGTCTCATCCGAGTGACCTCCCACTCCAGAGAGCTTTTCCATGGGCCGGCACCCGGTTGCCTATTCCGGACCCATTACAGGGTCGAAGTGGATACACCGCTTACGCGCGTCAACCCCTGAAAGGGAAGGTTACCGAACAACCTTGGTAGGGCCGACAGCAATCTAGTATACTATCTACCGGCTATCCAAGGCGGTACCGGAGGGTCTTTAGACGTCTCAAAACCCCCAGACGTACCCAAGCTCTCATGGGTATCGTGAACCACTGTCCCGCCGAGTTCAACCCAATCCGAACGACACCCCTAAGGATGAGGCTCGGACGTCTGCCCAGCGTACTTGTAGTGACGTCAGAAATACCCCGAGTGCTCAGGGTCCGCAACGCCCGCACCACGGCAGCTGAAGGGGTCGAACTCCCCGCACTTTAGGCTAACTGGTGAGCCGGTTGTGGCTCTTCTTTCACCGAGTGGCTGTTTTGCAGAGATGGCTGTGGTTCTTTTATGTACCTGCAAACATGAACTGCAATATTCGGCCCTTGCTTGTCATTACGCCGGCAACCTGCCTTATACCAGAACTCGGCTGCACGAGATTTCTACAGCGCTCGCCAGGTTGTGTCCTCTCCGCCAGTGTAAGTAGCGCTTATGTTGGCTCCACGTCATCATCACCTGACCTTCCCGGCGCACCCCGAGCGATGCGTTCCGAGGAAGAAGGGTTGTAACAGTTCTCGACGACCAACGAAGAAGGCCTTTTATTGAGCTTGTGTCTGGGAGCAGCCGTCTCCACACTTTTCGGCCTTGTCTAAATTATCTATAACATGTACTTTTGGCGTAAGTAAAATACTAAATTCTTGTAAAGTGTGGAGCGGCATTTAATATCTCATGGAAGCGAGTTTATATCATATTATCGCGTGTTCAAAATGGCAAATGTGTGAGGACAAATTCAAATGCAATCTGCTTCAATTGTAACATATCTTTGTTTTTACATTTGAGTGATAGTATATTCAGTACCTTTGGGGTTGTGTGGATTGTTGCTTTTATTTAAAGCTGCTTTAAATCCCTGTTACATTCCTTTAATCTTTGGTAGTACAAAACAATTATTACTCTGGGGGAATGCTTTATTTTCAATGCATTCTATAATGGGACCGGCATTTAACTTTTCTAATTAATTTTTACTTTCTCTACTACGTATAGTAAGTAGGGGAAGTATTGTATTCCACCCAAAAATTCGATACCGAGATTTCAAAAGAAATACATGTTTTGAGGTGCAATGAATGCATATAAAGCATTTTTAGAAACATGTCCGTGTGTGTGTCTGTGAAGAGCATAACTCAGAAACGAACAGTCGGATAAACATCAAACTTGGTATTTAGGTTCAGTATCTTCCAGAGATGCGACACGAAGGTTTTCAAGAAAATCCTCCGACCCCAGATTACCCTTTACATGGAACATTTTTCGAAACTTTTAATTTTCTCAAAAATGGCTCTAGTGATTTTGAATAAGATACCATAAGGTTAAACATTTTTATGGCAAATGGATTGTATATCTCGAATTTTCTGGGAATGTCTCCAAAAGTATTCTTCATTGTGAACGGCTTTTGCATAACTGGTAAACCATAAGAGATAGTCAAAATTTTACTGCAGAAAAAATGTAGATCGCGTTAAAATACGCAATTTATGTCGTATACATTTTTGTTGTTGAGTGAACCATTTTCGAGATATTGCTTGTTATTCCCTTAAATTTTCCAATACTTAAACGTTTTATCAAATAGAAATTATTAATTTTTTTGTCCTGGTAATACAAAGAGAATGGAATACTCCACATAGCAACCAGCTCTTAAAACATTTGACTATCGCTTAAAGCCTAGCAATTCCCCTTGCACCTACAAGAAAATTACCAATAAGATTAACATGAAGCATATGGAGAATAAGCGTTTGTAAAAACGTTACACTGGACAACGTGTTTTAGTTCCAGTTCATTGTTTCTAAGTCCTGTCGATTTTCAATTGCTTCTCTTGAATGGAAACTATATGGAATTTTAAGGCCAGCATGTTAAACATTTGACTATCGCTGTTCTCTTTGTATCTATAACGAAATGTGTAATGTAGCTACTTCTGCAAAGGTTTATGTCGATCAAAATGAAGTAGATAGAGAAATAAGCTTTAGTAAGAATAACCCTATACCTACTAATAAGCGATAGCACATCAGATTTTTTTAAATATGATAAAGGTTTTAGTCGATATTGCTGGTTTCCCAATCTCGTACTGTAATGTTCTGTTGTACTGTGTTTTACCAAACAATTTTCCTGGACCAATCTCACATCATTATTAAGCGAACATTTGATCTGCTTATGCCATGGAATTAAAGCGATGAAAAAAATAGGAACTCCCTTTTCGACTCTGGAGTGTTCCGTTACATAGAATTGGATTAAGAGTTTCTACAGTGTTCTATGCATCATTCCTGACGTGTGTTGTTCGATTCAGAGCTGCCTCCCCTGTGGACGATCCTAACGTAATCCCTTTTCATCAACATTGACCTGGTTTCTCTCAATGCAATCAACCTTTCGCATCGCTGACTCGCTGCATTCACCAGCTCCAGGAATTACATAACATCGGGCTAATATAGAACTTGCCTTTTCCACGTACCCGCATGCGAAAAATTTCAATATCATTATTGTCAAGTATATATCATGCTCCACTCTGAGTGTCCCTAAATTAGATCCTAGATCTCGTAGAATGCAAGAAGAATTACCAACGGAGTGAATGAAGGCAGGAGAGCATTTTCTTTTGCGATACTTACCTTGTACTTTCATACTAGTTCAAGCCCAACTAAACAAAAAATAAGCATTTTTAGGAAAAGGTCGTGTGTGTTTGTGAACAGTATAACTCAAAAATGAAAGATCGATAATTATAAACTGGGTATTAAAGAAAGAAATTGAGTTTTATTTATGGACGCTCTTTAACACCTGTGGTTCTTAGCGTCCCATTCTATATTGGGCGCTAAGGACCGGAAATTTTGCTCAGAGGTCTCTTTATCAGGCTTGAGGTTCTTTTCCTTCCCTTCCGATGGAAGCCATCCTAAGGAATTTTACGCCTGAAAAATCCATCTCCCTTGACCGGGATTGAACCCGCGACCTCGGGAACTAGAAGCTAGCATGGTACCAGGTATTTAAGTTCAGTATCTTCCAGATGCAACACGAAGATTTTCAAGAAAGTCCCCCCACCCCACTAATCCTTACATCAGGTATGGGCGTTCTTAACACCGCGTATCAAAGGACCTGCATCCCTCTTTTTCTCGTTTGCTCTTTGCAACACACAAGCACTCTTCTAATCCAGTGGTGGAACACTGCTTAACGCAATTACAAGATGTATTCCACAAGAGTTGGTACAACATGCGTGCGCGCTATGAATTAACTTAGTACGAATTTGAAGCAGTATAAATTGTGTTTGAAAGAGATCTACGTTTTTAGTGCAGTATGTTTTGACCTATCAAATTGAACTCTTTATTTATGGACGCCCTTTAACTGTTGTGGTCCTTAGCGTCCCATTCTATATTGGACACACAGGTGATTTGACTCAGAGGGCTCTTTATCAGGCTTGAGGTTCTTTTCCTTCCCTTCCGAAGGAACACATGCTAAGGATTTTTACGCCCAAAAAAATCCATCGTCCTCCGCCGGGTGTGAACCCGCGATCTCGGGAACTGGAGGCTAGCATAGTACGTGTATTTAAGTTCAGCATCTTCCAGATGTAACACAAATATTTTCAAGAAAATCCCCCACACTAACTACCATTTACATCAAATAAAACATTCTCAACCCCGCGTAACACTGCATGTCAAAGGATCTGCGTCCCTCCTTTTCTCATTTGCTGTTTGCAACACACAAGCAGTCTTCTAATCTGGTGGTGGAACACTGCTTAACACAAACACAAGAACATTTCACAAGAAGTGATGGGTTATTTAGGGTAGAATCGGCTTTCATATTTTGTAGCATACAAAGGTGCTGCAATGTACTGCGTGTGGGTACTTAAATGTAGGTTGAACCGTTTAAGTTGATACGGTACACTATCTACAAAACTAAGCGTTGTAAAAAGAAATCTCCTTATTAAAAGTTGCTTGATATTATGGTGGAAATTAAAAGCCATTAGTCGTGTTTTGTTTGGAGGAAGTTATCATTTTAGGGTCAAATAGGTACAAAGCAAGCGAATTATTAAAAATTCCATTTAGCAACAGTACTCTCAGTGAAAATATTCAGATAAAAACATTGGGTAAGCCACTGCCGAATCTGAATCTGCAGCAGCAAACAAAAATCGACGTCGTAAGTTCAGTCCGGAAATTTACCAAAAGAACAGATAGACTTGGGACTGTGAGGAAAAGAGGGCTTTGTATTTTCTTACGTGTTATTTGGGGAGATGTCCAGTATATAAGACAGGAATAACTGATATTGGGCATATACAGGTGTTTCAGAAATACTTTTACAAACTTCGGGTATGGGTTCCTTACACCAAAAGAAGAGAAAAAGTTCATATGAACATATGTCCCATAATCCTTTGTTTTCTCGTTAGGTGTTCAACTCAGTGGTACACTTATAACACACAAAACTCATAATAAATGCTCGAAATGTCCTCCTCTTGCTTCTATGCATGCCTGTACTCGTCGAATCGTGGAATGTCGCACTCTGTCAAAAACTCGTGATGGTGTCGAATGGTTTCGCAGGCTTCCACGACACGTCGATGAAGCGTTTCTGCATCCGTGATGGCTGCTCCATAAACCAATGATTTAAGATGCCCCCAGAGGTAAAAATCCACAGGATTGAGGTCGGGAGAACGTGCAGGCCATGAAACTGGTCCTCCTCTGCCTATCCATCGGTAATAGTAGATACCAGTCAGTACATCTCGAACAATGCGACTAAAATGTGCCGGGGCCAGACATTTATCAGCAAGGCGGCAATAAACAGCGACAAAGGTTGGATTACTTGGTTGTCTTCGGTCTGGAAACTCCATTTGATAGAGCCGTGAAGCCTCGCGTCTATTACCATTCGCGCGACCATACATAAAAGTCATGTCCGCCTTTTCACGAAATGAATATCCAGCAATGGTGAAACGAAACACGTGCAGTTAACTCACTACATGTACGCAATTGAAACGTTGAAGACAGACTAATGACAAATGACAAACGTAGACAAGTCTCCATGGCAACACTTCGCCTTCTACCGTATGTAGTACAATGGGTCAGCGCGTTCTATAAATGCATAGAGAAATGAAGTTTTGAGGTTGGACCCCGAAGGCCGTTGAACTCACACTTTCATTGTGACAGGAATAACGCGAAAACCAAGGATTATGGGACACATGTTTATATGAACTTTTTCTCTTCTTTTGGTGTGAGGAACCCTTACCCGAAGTTTGTAAAAGCATTTCTGAAACACCCGGTATGGTCTAAAATGAAAGTGTATTCAATTCCTGTGATTTACCTATTACGTACGATGCTACTGCACGTAGTTAGTAAACATATATTATTTAAGGGATTTGTTTTCACTTTTTTGGCACCGCCAGTAGAATACCCAGCGGCCGCCACTGGCTGTAGCTACGTTTCAGTATGAACGATGTCGACACACTCACTTTATTTGATGCAATCTAAAACGAATTTTCTCTACACACACATCAAATCATATTCCTACATTCCTTGTACTGGCTTCTGTTCATTTTCCTGAGTGTTGAAGTTATAGTACGTGGTGAATGTAGATTAACATGAAGCCTCACGGTGTAGCGTATTTAAGCTGACGGAATTGAGATCACCAGACACGGAACGTCATCACGCCGGTCGTGGTCACAAGTAGTATTTTTATAACTTGTCTATAAGAAGCAACTTCACCAGCCAGCTATAATAAGCTGAGATACATCCAGGCAGTGGCCTTTAGGACAGAATAAAGGGCTCAGGGTATGGGCGGTAACCTTACCTGGAGATTTCATTGTCACCGGAAGCTGCACTCTTTTCTCGAGCGCCCCTGTATGCGCCTGCTCTGCCTTTAAGTTACATCCCCCATGCAGCTCCCGCATTCGCCGGGTCGTTACAGTATTAAGCTATATATGAAACAATATGATGCATACGTATGCCATTATATATCTGGAAGGAATAACGAACAATAGAAGGAATCGTACGTATATAATTAAAATCGTAGAATGCACATAGAAGTGGTACTTCATAACCTATGAAAGAAAACTTACACCAAGCACAAGCATTGGAAAAGAATGAAAAGCTAGCACAGGTAAGAACGAAAGAGAGAACGTAAGGGGAAAGAGTTGAAGAGAAGGATAGGGAGTTGAATAATCCTTTACTTCCTGGCAGTATGAAGTTTCGGTTATATCAGACACGACAATATACTGTTTACCATTTAATGAATGTTTGAGAAACTGCATTATTTATTTCCAAATTGAGAAAATAACAACAATAATAAATATTCCAATAGTTTGTACAAATATGCATGCACAGTAAAAAGTGAAACTACCTAGGTTGAAAAACTATAAACCCTTATACTAAAAATCTAATGTTACATTCACATGACTTTCTCTACCCTCTATCGTTTATTAGTAGGCGTACAAACTATTCCTACAAAAGCTTACTTTTATATATACTACGTTTTAATCCAAATAAATCTTTACAGAAACAGCTACATTATACATTTCGTTATAGATACAAAGAGAACAGCGATAGTCAAATGTTTAACAACTGGACGCTATATGCTGGCCTTAGAATTCCATACTGTTTCCATGACATTGCGAGAAACAACTGAATGTTGAAAGAACTTTAAAGAATGAGCAAGCAAATAAATTTTCGAATCATTAATAACGAATATCTCGGAAATAGCTAATGCCACAAAAAAGTTATTTGAAATAAATTGTGTGCTTTAAAGAGATCTACATTTCTTGTGTAGTAAGCTTTCTTCTATTGCTTAACGTTTACTGGTTATACAAGATTATACAAAATTCCTACCGAATTAGAAGAACTTCAAAGCCTGCTCCCAGAAAATTCAAGATATGCATTTTATTTTCTGTAAATATCGTTAGCAGTTTTTTTTAAAAAATTAAAAATTTCTAAAACATTTTCACGCAAAGGGTGGTTTCAATTGAGGGGATTTACTTGAAAAGCTTCATTTCATATCTTTGGAAGGTAAAGAACCTAAATACCAAGGTTAGTGTTTCTCCGAGTTTTCGTTTTTGAGTTAATGCCGTACAAACACACATGGACCTTCTTCTAAACATGCGCTTTTTGGATTCAGGGGCCTCAAAACATGTATTTCCAGTTAAATCTAGGTATAGCATTTTTGGGTGGAATGCAATACCTTTTCTATCCGCTATGTACTGGAAGAGAAATTAAAATCCGATGTGCTAAATTTACACGACTTTCTCTAACTTCTGTCGTTTTAAGTGGGTATACAAACTATTCTTATAAAGCTTGTTTTTGTCTACTATATATTTTTTTCTCTACTACGTATAGTAAGTAGGGGAAGTATTGTATTCCACCCAAAAATTCAATACCGCGATTTCACCGGAAATACATGTTTTGAGACACCCTGAATCCAAAAAAGCATTTTTGGAAACATGTCCGTGTGTCCGTGTGTGTGTCTGTGTGTGTGTGTCTGTGAACAGCATAACTCAGAAACGAACAGTCGGATAAACACCAAACTTGGTATTTAGGTTCAGTATCTTCCAGAGACGAGACACGAAGATTTTCAAGAAAATCCCCCCACCCCAGATTACCCTTTACATGGAACATTTCCGAAAATTTAATTTTCTCAGAAATGGCTTTAACGATTTTGATTAAAATATCTTATGTTTAAGATATTTTCATGACGAAGTATCTATATATCTTGAATTTTCTGGGAACGTCTCCGAAAGTATTCTTCATTGTGAACGACTTTTGCATAACTGGTAAACCATAAGAGATAGACAAAATGTTACTACACAAAAAATGTAGATCGCGTTAAAATACACAATTTATGTCATATACTTTTTTTGTTGAGTGAATCATTTTCGAGATATTTCTTGTTATTCCCTTAAACCTTCCAATACTTTTTCTCAAATGGGAATTCGTTATTCATTTTTTATGTACTGGACATGGAAAGAGAATGGAATGCTCCACATTGCAACCAGCTCTTAAAATATTTGACTATCGCTTAAAACCTACCAATTCCCCTTGCATCTACAAGAAAATTAGCAATAAGATTAACATCTCGGTTAACATGAAGCATATGGAGAATAAGCGTTTGGAAAAATAGTTTGTACAAGAGTAGAGAAAGTCATGTGAGTGTAACACATCAGATTTTTATTCAAATAAATCTTTGCATAAACAGCTACATTACACATTTCGTTATAGATACAAAGTGAACAGCGATAGTCAAATGTTTAACAACTGAACGCTATATGCTGGCCTAAAAATTCCATACTGTTTCCATGACAACGCGTGGAACAACTGAAAATCGACAGGACTTAAAAAGAATTACGAAGTATTGAACAAATCGAACCATTAGTAACGAATAATTCGGAAATGGCTGATACTACAAAAAAGGTATTTGAAATTAATTGTGTGTTTTATCTACATTCTTTTCGTCTATCGCTTAACGTCTATCAGTTATGCAAGTTTATATAAATGCCTTCCGAAAGAAGACGACCTCACGGGCTATTCTTAGAGAATTTAAGATATACATTTTATTTTTATATAAATACCTTTAGTATGTTATCTTAATCATATTCGTCAGAGCAATTTAAAAAAAAAATTAAGAATTTCGAAGATGTTTCATGTAAAGTGTAGTTGACAGTGGAGGAATTTCTCTGAAAATCTTCGTGTCGCATTTACTGAACCTAAATACCAACTTTGGTGTTTATCCTACTTTTCGTTTGTGATTTATGCTTTTCACACACACACCTTTTCTAAAATTGCTTTTTTTGGAATCAGGGATCTCAAAACACGCATTTCCTGCGAAATCTGGGTATCTAATTTTTGGATAGAATGCAACACCTTCTCTACCTACTACTATGTACAGCCTAAGACGAAATAAATGAGCAACACCCAGAGAAAAGTTCGATTCGGAAAACGTCGGAAGCATTCGCTGACGCTGCGTTCACAATGGACGATTTAGTACCACCCTGCTGCGTTCATTTCAAAGTAGGAGGATGGCTTTCAGTTTGTTGTATACATAGTTGGCGAGCGGTGAAACGCATCCTGCTTGTAACTGAAACAACTGGGTTCGAATCTTTGGCGTATATGTTTCTTTATTATTTAATTTTTAATTTGTTTATATATATCGCAATGCCATATGTTTTCCATGCATAAGGTATCTATTAATTTTAAGACATTCGTGCATCAAACTGCAAACAAATTATCTTTTCGTTTTCAAAACAAGTGCCATGTTAATAAGAATTCCAAACTGAAAAGCTAATCCAAATATTTAATTGACTTATTATTGGATTACAAATTCTCGGTCTCATTCTCCAGTTATAAATGGCGTTGGTGTGATTTGCGCGCGCACCTCTTAGTCTTGCAGTTTTGCATGATATGCTAGCAATCATACTGACTTTTGCTATGGCTGAACGCACATATAAAGACGAAGCTACAAAAAGATCTCCCCCTTACGTTAGTGTACGTTGCTGGATACTCTGTGTCCCAGGCTGCAAGAACACTTGAAGTGTCTATATCTACGGCTACGATGTGGGTGCGGTTATCCAGGGAAGAGATTGTTGATCGTCTACCTCGTTCTGTTAGAAAACGTTTCTCTAATCTTCAGCAGGGCAGTGCACTTGTAGAAGAGGCAGGCAGCTATCCCTTCCAGCATGCGTCTACAATTAGTCGGCAGCTAAGAAGCAGCGTCTTACAGACGATCGTTGATTACGTGGCCTCGCATTTACAGAAGAAAGCTTCAACCATAACTGGAATAGGGTTATATTTACAGACGAGGTGACATTTGCATCTACAAATGGGAAACGCAATTGTCTACCATATCAGGGGAAAATGTTACCACGCAAAATACGCGGCACAAATGGATCGCCAAGGTCATGTATCTGTGTCGTGTTGAGGTTGATGTCATCAGATGATCTAGGTGTGTTGGGTAGCTTAATGGCTTATTGAAATATATCCAGCGGTATAAAGAAATCCTCGAAGACATCATGGTTCCTTCTGTAAGGACTAGACATCTCGATAGGATGATTGAGTTCAAGCAGGATAACCACCCTGTCCACACAAGTCAGCAGGTTTCAAACTGGTTCTCGCAAAGACAAGATATCACAGTGCTTGACTGGTCTTCTTCCTCGCCGGATTTGAATTTGTGTGGACGGAGGTGAAGAAGGTTTTGAAGTTAAATTGCCCTATAACACAACGCAGGATGAAAGAAATTTTATGGAATGAAATACACAAAGCTTCTGAAGAAGTATCCTCTCGTCAAAATTTAACTAGGGGTTTGATCATCCATGTCCCATAGAATCAGGGCAGTAATAGAAGCAGAGGGTTAAACACCCGATATTAAGTGAATTTCTATTTTTATTTGCTTTTCCATTTAGGATCATAATATACGGGATGTATCCTTATTGGTATCGTATTTCCTGACATCAAAACACTAAAAAAAAAAGATTCATAGTACATGGATCTGAAAATCAACTGTTTCGTTGTTATAGGTCAAAGAAGATTAATTCCATGAGTGAACAGACGGATATGAACTACAAGTATGTCAGTGCAGATGGCAATGCAGCACGATCACGTGAACTTTATGCAGAAAGGTTCCCTGACAGGCTGTTACCATGTACAAGAACATTCGCACGAATTCACCAACGCTTGAGAGAGAATGGCGCATTTGAGAGGAGTACTAGGGAAGTTGGGAGACCAATAGTAGTATAAGGCATTGAGCTTGAAGAACGAGTACTTCGTGTTGTGGATGCAGACCCATCACAAAGCACAAGGCGTATAGCTGTAAGGGAAAGAGTTAGTCATATGACTATCTGGAGAATTCTGTATGAAAATCTTCTGTACTCGTATCACCTTCAACGTGTGCAAGGATTAAATGAGGCAGACGTTTAGCCAAGAAGACGTTTCTGTCAACGCATGTTACAGCAGTGCGCTGTGTTCATCAATTTCCTAGCCTGTATCTTATTCACGGACGGCATCTCGCGACGGCATCTTCAATTTTCATAACACTCATAACTGGGCATTTGAAAATCCTAATAAAGTACGACAGGACAACCATCAACAGAACTTCTCTCTCAACATTTGGGGTGGAATCATTCATGATCACACTATTGGTCCCTACTCTTTCCCTCCGCGTCTGAATGGACAAACCTATCTCCAGTTTCTCAGAAATGAGTTGTATCACTTAACTGATAATGTGCCTCTGATCATCATCCAACGAATGTGGTTTTTTCAGTATGATAGTTTATAAGCTTTTGAATGATCAATTTCCGCAAAGATGGACTGGACGAGGGGGACCCATTGCATGGCCTGCTCGATCGCCTGATTTGAATCCAATGGATTTCTTCGTCTGGGGACATCCTTGGTTTATGCGACTCCTGTACCTGATATTGACATTTTCAGAGGACGTATCCAAACTAGATTTGACCAAATACGAAGCACACCAGGAATTTTCAACAGAGTACGCCAGAGCATGGAACGTAGGCTTACTGCATGCATCGAAGCAAGAGGAAGCCACTTCGAGCAGTTTTTGTAACTTTCGATTTTGTTTTCTAACTCTGAAACAAATGATTTTCAGACCCATGTTCATATGAACCTTTTTTACTGTTTTGATGTCGGGAACACGTCCCCCAAATATATGACAGCAATAAAGATACATTCTGTATACTTATTTCTTATTTGGTTTGAAAACGAAAAGGAGAGTGCTTCAGTTTTTACTTATGAGCATAAATGGCTTGAAATCAAATAAGCCTTAGCAATTGGAAATTATAATGTTAGAATAAACATTGCGTTTTCCTGGAAAGAAAATTATGTTCGGGATACCAACCTCGGCAGGCCCCATTACTACGTACTTGCTTATAACCGCTCGGCTGTCAGCGCATATTCGATAGTTGGGACTCAATATGAAAGGTGGCAATAGAGCAAAGCTAAAGGCACGCGTCCTGCGACACCATTGTGAAACGGCCGCGGAAACGGTATGGACTTGGACAAATATACGCTTCGAGAGCCTGCTCGTATCTTTTTTGGCGGGGAGAGTCTTAGGGTGTACGTGGCAGGGAAAGTTAAAAAAAAGAGTATTTGAAGATTAAAACCGATTACAAAAAATAACGAAAATTATTTATGCCACAAATTGTATTTCACATAAATTGTGTGTTTTAGGTAATAAAGGATAGTTAGATTATATTCGAACCCACTGGCGGCCTCCCTCTACTGCGCGAGACAGCCGGCAGTCGCTGGAGAAATTACGTCGGCAGATGCGGACTAAAATCCTTACCTTATAATAGATGCTGGAAATGTTGACCTTTTTCTCTGAAACAGGCAGCATATCTCATGTATCGTAAATATTCTCGCTCACTCTCCGAAGCTCAGCAGCAGGAATTCAATTTTCTGATTTCTTGCACAATGTTTTCTTTAAGTTCCTGTAGTGTGCGAGGATTGGAATGATATACTTTGCGTTTTAAAGAACCCCATAAATAAAAATCGCAACTCGTTAGGTCAGGAGAACGAGCGGCCCACAAATCAACACTAATTATTGTCATCAAACCCTCTCTTATTGCATGTAATGATTCCGCAGCCGTATGTGCTGTTGCAGAATCTTGCTGGAACCAAGATTTCTCTTCTTGTGTCAAGAGATTGCAAAATGAATATTTACACGATATATGCTGCCTGTTTGAGAGCAGACGGTCAACATTTCCAGCATCTATTATAAGGTAAGAACTTTAGTCCGCCTCTGCCGGCGTAATTTCCCCGGAAATTGCCCGCTGTCTCGCGCAGTAGGGAGAGGTCGCGATTGGGTTCAAATATAATTTAACTACCCTATATTTTGTCTATCTCTTACGGCTTGCCAGTTATACAACAGTCATTCAAAATGAAGAGGGCCACAGTCAATTCGCAGAAAATTCAACATGCATATTTTATTTGTCATGCGTATGGTATTTTATTCGAAATCCTTAAAGCCACTTTTCAGAAAATAGAAATAAAGAACATTTTCCATGTAAAGATATTTTCACCTCAATGGGTGGGGGTATTTTCTTAAATTTTGTGTCGCATCCATGGAAGATGGTAAATTTAAAACAGCAAGTGTGGTATTCAACTAACAGTTCATTATGCTGTTCAGACATACACACGCCACTTTCTACAAAAGGAAACCGGGAATAAAAGCATTTACAAAATTGTAAGTCACCATTGGGATACGTAATCTCAAAAATGAATCTGAGAACGTCTTGTTGAGAAGTCAGTTGAGAATTTAATGTCGTGCAGATTCTATGTTGCTATGGTAGCTCAATTGATTCGAGCAACGGTAGAAAAATCCAAGATCTGTGGCTCAAAACTCCTGTGTGGTATTGAAATGTTACTCTTTCCAAAGATATTTATATCTAAACATAAGGGGAAGTATCAGTTGAGTTTGATTTTATTAACCAGCCATATTCTGAACTCACATCAGTGGCATGTCACCTCAAAATTTCAAATTTGACTGGTGGTCAAATAGGGTACCATTGAATATTGATTGTGAAGTGGAGGAGATTTGGCACCCATCCAATACTATAGCGATGCTCCACGAGGGGACACCCTCGGGAGAGAGGCACCGAGCAGCTGAAACCAGGAGTAACGGCACAGCAATGACAGAGTGGCCAGTTGCCAGATATAGACGTCCGAACAGACAGGCTGGCGACCCCCCGACCACAGGGTACACGCCACACCCTAAGGGGCCGATTTTATATCTCGGCAACCAGCCGAAGGCCGAAGATGGGATAAACTTCACAGAAAACATCCTTTTTCCCTGTAACGCTGCACCAAAACATCAACACCGACCTTCCTACACTCAAACAGACCAAATGGAGCAAAGCATGAATGAAACAATTAAAGAAAAGCAATGGAGGGGCAGGAATTTGGGATGTGAAGGAAACTACACCAGTATTCGCCTGATGACAATGAAAAACCCCGACAAGTCCCATGATCAAGGTGGGTGCTCGATGGGAATCGAACCAGGGGCATTCCAAATACGAGCCAACGACGTTATCGCAAGAGGCATCCTATTTGGTAGGCTACCATCAGATACAGCTCTCCAAAACGAAAAGCTTTCATAGAAAACTTGTTAATAATCGTTTAAGAAAAAAAGCTTATGTCTAATTTTGTTGTGGCCAGGCATTATAAGAGCAACAAGACAGCTGACCAACACATATACACATGACAGTCCAATACCATCAACATATATGTCTATTTGTGTTGTGGCTAGGCTGTAGTTGTCTAGTTGGTTGTACACGAGCAACAAGACACCTGACCAACACTTACATACAGACGGTAGTCCAGTACCATCAAAATATAAGTCTATTTGTGTTGTGGCTAGGTTGTAGTTGTCCAGTTGGTTGTACACGAGCAACAAGATACCTGACCAACACATATATACACATGACAGTCCAATACCATCAATATATAAGTCTATTTGTGTTGTGGCTAGGTTTTAGTTGTCCAGTTGGTTGTACACGAACAATAAGACAGCTTACCACCACATCGCACATACACACGACAGTCCAATACCATCAACATATATGTCTGTTTAAGTTGTGACTGTAGTTGTGCAGTTGCTTGTACACCAGCAACAAGACACCTGAACAGCACATCGTACATCACCGACTGTCCAATACCATCAACATATATGTCTATTTGTGTTGTGGCTGGGCTGTAGTTGTCAAATTGCTTGTACACAAGCAACAAGACACCTGACCAACACATACATGCACACGACAGTCCAATACCATCAACATATATGTCTATTTTTGTTGTGGCAGCCTGTAGTTGTCAAAGTGCTTGTACACCAGCAACAAGACACCTGACCAGCACATACATGCACACGACAGTCCAATACCATCAATATATAAGTCTATTTATGTTGCGGCTAGGCTGGAGTTGTCCAGTTGGTTGTACACCAGCAACAAGACACCTGAACAGCACATCGTACATCACCGACAGTCCAATGCCATCAACATATATGTCTATTTGTGTTGTGGCTGGGCTGTAGTTGTCAAATTGCTTGTACACAAGCAACAAGACACCTGACCAACACATACATGCACACGACAGTCCAATACCATCAACATATATGTCTATTTTTGTTGTGGCAGCCTGTAGTTGTCAAAGTGCTTGTACACCAGCAACAAGACACCTGACCAGCACATACATGCACACGACAGTCCAATACCATCAATATATAAGTCTATTTGTGTTGTGGCTAGGCTGTAGTTGTCCAGTTGGTTGTACACGAGCAACAAGACACCTGACCAGCACATACATACACACGGTAGTCCAGTACCATCAACATATATATCTATTTGTGTTGTGGCTAGGCTGTAGTTGTCCAGTTGGTTGTACACGAGCAACAATACACCTGACCAGCACATACATACATACATACATACATACATACATACATACATACATACATACATACATACATACATACATACATACGACAGTCCAGTACCATCAACATATATATCTATTTGTGTTGTGGCTAGGCTGTAGTTGTCCAGTTGGTTGTACACGAGCAACAATACACCTGACCAGCACATACATACATACATACATACATACATACATACATACATACATACATACATACATACATACGACAGTCCAGTACCATCAACATATATATCTATTTGTGTTGTGGCAGGCTGTAGTTGTCCAGTTGGTTGTACACGAGCAACAAGACACCTGACCAGCACATACATACATACGACAGTCCAGTACCATCAACATATATATCTATTTGTGTTGTGGCTAGGCTGTAGTTGTCCAGTTGGTTGTACACGAGCAACAAGATACCTGACCAGCACATACATACATACGACAGTCCAGTACCATCAACATATATATCTATTTGTGTTGTGGCTAGGCTGTAGTTGTCCAGTTGGTTGTACACGAGCAACAAGATACCTGACCAGCACATACATACATACGACAGTCCAGTACCATCAACATATATATCTATTTGTGTTGTGGCTAGGCTGTAGTTGTCCAGTTGGTTGTACACGAGCAACAAGACACCTGACCAGCACATACATACATACGACAGTCCAGTACCATCAACATATATATCTATTTGTGTTGTGGCTAGGCTGTAGTTGTCCAGTTGGTTGTACACGAGCAACAAGACACCTGACCAGCACATACATAAACATGGCCGTCCAATTTATCCTAAAATGACCATCATAACGTCCTCGAAACAAAACACTGGTGGTATTTACTTTCCCCGATAATGTCAAACAACTTTTATTCAAGATATTTCTTTCTACAACGCTTAGCATTGGAAATATTGTACAGTCTCAATTTAATTGATCCACCCTGTGTATGGTAACATAAAGCAAGGAGAACACAGATATTCAAACGCTCTACTGTAGCAACTAAATCTTTGATAACCGTTTCATTACAAACCAACACAACTACATTATAATCTTCCCTTCAATTGTAAGAAGGTATTGTTAGATATTCTGATGCACCTTGATAGCTTTTCCAGCTGGTCTTTCACAAATGCTTGATATCTTGGTTACTATAGTAAACTTACTTTAATTCTGAATACTGTATCCAGTTAAATAAAAACTCAGGCCTTAGGTAACGGATAATGTTCACCCACCCTTAGGGAGTAACTGAGTATCCATGCCCCAGATGTGCACGAAAATGAAAGCCATGTGTGTGTACTTGGCTCACAGTGCCCGTTTTGAGACTGGGATAAGTCGCTCACGTCCCTGGGATAAAGACGTCTGGCCTGCACGATGTCGTGTCCCTTGCGACTACTGCAAATACTCCTATAAACGGCAGAACGGAGGAAAGTCCTTACACTTTGTCTAGGATGAAATCGGGCAAATAAAGGATGTCTTTCTGTCTTTCACATAGAGTCTCAAACGCCTAGTCCAGTGGAGATTCCGTGAATAACACGTTTTATCTCAAATTGGCAGTGATATTTTAATATTTTTACTAATCCAGCAATTTTAGTTGCTATATACTATATCCCAATAAAATAAGGATAAAACAAAAAGAGAATATCTGAAAACATAAGAAGATATAATAATATTTCCTCCAGAAAATGAATCAAGCTAAAGTAGCAGCATCATATTCTAGGTGTGTTACCTTAGGCAGAAATGTCTTTCTCTTAGACCGACAGTAGCGCCCAACATACCCAGTGCTCTGAGATCCCAGGAAGTGGTTTCAGGCATTCTTCCGAGCCATTCTTCTTCTATTCAAGGTTTGGGCCTTTCGACCTGCTCCGAAGCTAACTAAACTGGCCACTGTATCTCCTCCGTTGTCATCCAACACTTCTTCTTCCTGAAGGTTTGTAAAATAAAGCTTGCTTGGGATACCCTGAAGGGGGCATTCATAAGACATCTTCTCTACAACGGTTTTGGTACCTCTGTATTTCTTCATTACTGTTGTCGTCCTTTAGCTGTTCTCTTGTTACAGTATTGCTAATCCTATCTCTCCTACTAACTCCCAACAATGACCGTAAAAATCTCATTTCGGCTACTTCCAATCTCATTCTTAGTGTCCGCGTTTCACAAGAGTACATCAGTGCTGGTTTGTATATAATATTATGCAGTCTTTGCTTTATATCCTTCCTCACGTTTGTACTAAAATGTCAGTTTATGCATCCATTTAATGTATTACATGTTTCGATATTCTCTTCAACATCTGCCTTAGTGTTCATAATGATATTTTTGATCCCAGATATTTAAATGTTGAAACTTGTTCTATAATTTCTCCATCAATAACAGTTTTAATTCCTCTTTGTTCTTTCCCTATTCATAGCTATGGAATTAGTTTACTCAACCGAGATTTTCATATTTTTACTTTCTCTACTACGTATAGTAAGTAGGGGAAGTATAGTATTCCATCCAAAAATTCGATAATGAGATTTCACCGAAAATATATGTTTTGAGACCTCCTGAATCCCAAAACAAAGCATTTTTGGAAATATGTCCGTGAGTGTGTGTGTGTGTGTATCTGTGAACAGCATAACTCAGAAACGAACAGTCGGATAAACACCAAACTTGGTACTTAGGTTCAGTATCTTCCAGAGATGCAACACGAAGGTTTTCAGGAAAATCCTCCACCCCAGATTACCCTTTACAGGGAATATTTTTTGAAAATTTTAATTTTCTCAGAAATGACTCTAACGATTTTGATTCAAATATCATATGTTTAAGATATTTTTATGACAAATAAAATGTATGTCTTGAATTTTCTGGGAATGTCTCCAAAATTGTTCTTCATTGTGAAGGACTTTTGCATAACTGGTAAACCATAAGAGATAGACAAAAGTTTACTACACAAAAAATGTAGATCGCGTTAAAATACACAATTTATGTCATATACATTTTTGTTGTTGAGTGAACCATTTTGGAGAAATTGCTTGTTATTCCTTTAAATTTTTCAATACTTATACTTTTTCCAAATTCGTTATTCCTTTTTTTTTGTCCTGGTAATGCCAAGAGAATGGAATACTCCACATAGCAACCAACTCTTAAAATATTTGACTATCGCTTAAAGCCTACCAATTCCCCTTGCATCTACAAGAAAATTAGATTAACATCTCGATTAACATGAAGCATATGTAGAGTAAGCGTTTGTAAAAATAGTTTTACAAGAGTAGAGAAAGTCATGTGACTGTAACACATCAGCTTTTTCTATAACGTCTTTTATAATTTGGAACCATTAAAGCTCGTAAAGATGTTTTAGTGTTTCCTAATCGTTCAGAAATATAATATATTTATAACCACCTCCATCGGTGATTGATTTTGATTGACCACAATGCGAGTCGAGTGAGCCATGCAAACTACTATAAGACCTGTCTCTCTCTCTGAAGCGCATACACACGCGTATTATTATGCTTTATAAATTCTATTCACTGATCAAAACTTGAACTGGGAAGCTATAATGAAAAGATTTACCATTCACAAATACCAGTCTGTATACCAGACTATGCGTCAATACAGAGTGGCGCCGAGCCGACTGGTACTTTTCAAACGGCCATATAATATCGAATGGAAACAGGAAAAAGGAAAGTGGTATAGTCTATAAGTACACTGAAACATGCTATTTACTTACCAATATTCAAAGTTTATTTCTTGTAAATAGTGTCTGAAAGATGCCTCCATTTAAAGTGATGCACTCCTGTATACGCTTCTGGAAGTTCCTGAACACCAGCCTCCGCAGGTCGTTGTCAGCAGACCCAACTTCGTCAACGATGGCTTCTTTAAGTTCTTGAGTGTTCTGAATATGATTTTTGAACACACGGTCATTCAAAAATCCCTATAGAAATCTTGGACAGTAAGATTGTGTGATCGAGCTGGCCGCTCGTGCAGTGTGGGCTGTTGCACAATCTTGCTGAAAATAAAGGCCCTTCAAGTGAATGCCAAGTTGTTGGAAGGCACAACAAAGTTTTGCATCATAGTGACATAACGTTATGAATGAACTGTGACTGTTTCTTCATTGTCATTTTGGAAAATATATGGGTCTACAATCCCAAGAACACCTATTCCACACCAAAATGTCACGTTGGAAGACTGCAACGCCTTTTTATGCAGCTCTTGAGGGTTTACTGCAGACCAGTACCGCATATTCTGTTTGTTGATGAAACTAGTTTCGTCGGACATGAACAATTATTCAACATGTCCGGGTTTTCGCGTAGCAATTCCATCATGTCAGTGCAGAAATTAAGTATTCGGAATAAGATTTTTCGACAAATGCGAGATTGCTGGCGCGCCGATCGTCGAGGACTGCGTTGAAAGCCTCCATCACTCTCTCCATGCTCTCGGGAGTTCGCACAATTCTTGGAGCTCCATGCTTCACATCCGAGACACTACCAGTCTCTTCAAACTTCTTCACCCAAGACAATAGGGTATTCCGGGATGGAACTTTACTATGTCGACCAACATTAAAGTGTCGTGTCAAAAAACGTTGCCCTTCTGTCACAGACTTAGTTTCGTAACAACTACGAATTGAGGAAACACGATTTTCTCTGCTCCATTACGACTGACCATATAAAGTGGCGTTCTTTCCTCTTCTGTTCCCACCCCGTGGATCAATATAAGTTATTGTACCGGCGCTATATTCAAGTTTGAAATGTGTCAGTCGGCTCGGCGCCATCCTGTATAATTGGTGATTATGGCTACCTATATATACCAGGTGAGTCAGCTGCGCCTATTTATTTTTGAATTTATGCAACGTGCTAAGTGACATATGTCACTTACGCGTTTATTGTATGCCTTCTAATGGCTGATTTGCGTAACACTTTATAGAGGAGGGTTTGATAACTCAGTGCATAAGTGTTATACGGGACAGAATGCAATCGCTATGTATGTTGATGCAAAGAGCATCCCATCCTGACACTGGCAGCTGCAATAGCACTTTTAGCCAATTTTACAAACTTTTATTCTTTAGCATACATTCATGCACCCCTTTGAAAACGCCCCTGAAGGAACAGCATGCATTAGTTGACAAAACCATTTCAAAACCAAATGGCAGATCTACGCAGTGCGACCAATTGGATTTAAGCCGTTATTCAATGTACAGCCTTGTCAAAGAATGCTAAGTATAAGGTAGATAATTTCTCTTATTTCACAAACTATGGCGTATTTTAGATCATACAGTAATTGTAATGACTGATGCACTTTATTTGTTTGAATTAAAACTACCAGACCGAACTCAAAACAATGTATGACGCTGCAAAAAGATTCGAGGTGCGGTCTAGTTCTGCTATTACTAATTGTATAGGAACCCCAGCTCACAAGGTAGCATCGGCCGAATGGTATTATCATGGTTGCTTTAACACTGTGCCACTTTCATTCGGGCGAATTTCAAACTTTCTATTACCTTTGGTTTTATCTCTTTGGGCCTATAATTTGATATTATGATATAAATAACATTTTATGACATTATAAGGGTGTACAAAATAGAATAATCGTCGTGTTTTCTAACGCAAAGCCCAAATCATCTACAGGCACTCATACGTGAAGAATGGAGGCAGATTACACCGCGCATGTTACAGCATGCAAGAAGGTCTCTCTGTGATGAAGGGGTTTGTCATTTTGAACATCTACTTCCTTGATGAAATCCACGCTCTCTGACAATTTATTATTCTGTTTACCCGTGAACTTAGCACATTTACAACTCCTTTGTCAATAGAAGAAGTGAAACCTAAGGTTTAAACATGAAATAAAAACTGTTATATTTAATACGTCGATATGCGCCCAAGAGAATGAAATCTAACTACGTAACACGGTTTACAACACCAGATACTGTACAGATTATTAGGGTAAACATGATACACAATTATCTGATTATACGTCTTATGCATTTGGCTCACAGGAGAGCCAGTATCAAAAATAAATAAATTAGTACACCAAAATGCAGAAAATAAACACAAGGAGGAAGAGAAAGAAAAGAGCTAAAACAATTTTATGTTTATATCAGATTCGAACCTCCGAAGCTAACCTTTGCTTAACCACATTCCGGCAGCTAAACCACTCGTCCTGGAGTATTCTATGGCCAATGTTCAGAAATTTGTGGAGCAAATCACGGATTTATACCCATTGTAATTGAAAGAACTTTAATTAATAACTTTCTTAGTTGGATTTTAAATTATATTGAATCATTAGATGACTGAAAATAAGTAATGGTCTCTTAAACCAGAACCCACGTAGTTTATCTCGCTTTTCGAGAAAATGTTCCTCTATCTCCTTGCAAGCATTATATCCATAAAACTCAGTCATTTTAAAGGCTTTCGCAGTTCTTTGGTTCCCATTCAGGACTTTAATCATTAATGGGGATTGCGTATAGTACCAAATAAAAGGCACAGCTACAATAACAGTTTGTTTGCTAAAAGGGACAATTTTTATATATATATATGTATATATATATGCCATATTTCAGAATTTAAATTAAGTTGGAACAGAAATCGACATGTGGTATTTTACTTTCCCTACAGGGTCCGGCAGAGGAACGAGCGTTTTTAAATCCGGTTTATTTTATATAAGAAAGCATTTTTTCCATAAGCATAATATATGGCTATTAATCAACATAATATACCGTTCATTTCTTGAAAATAAGATGTTTCAAGTGACGACCATTCACTCACAAACACTCTTGAATCCTCGGCCGCAAGTGGTGCATACAGCGACACCACATGTCCAGTAGAACATTGGCAATTTCATGATGAATATTGGTCTTTAGCGTTTCAGTATTTTACGGGCGAACTTTAAAGACAACACTCCCCATAAGCAGAAATCGTACACAGTCAAATCTGGCTAGGTGATGACACCTCTATTGTAAATGATTTGATTTAGGAAATGTTTCCTTAGCGTATCCATGGAGGCCGCAGCAGTGTGAGTAGAAGCTCCATCTTGTTGAAACAAGAAAACAGTGTAATGTCATTAGTAAGAAAGTTTTGAATCATGTTCACGTACCTGGCTGATGTCACGGTCATTGCTTTTCCCCTCATCATCCCCCAAAAAGAAAGGGTAAATTATCCCAGCAGACAGCACGGGACACCAAACGGTTACTTTCTCACCGTGCAATTGTTTCTGGTGTAATTGAAGACATTGTTTGGAGAGCAATACCTGAAATACTGTTTGTTTATAAAGCCAAACAGATAAAAATGCTATTCATCAGACGTTCATAATTTGTCAGTAAATTCTTCATCTAAATTCAACACCCCTTCATAAAATGTTATTGCTGAGAGAAAATCCCAAGGCTTTAGCTTGTACACTACCTGAAGCTTGTAGGGATGAAAATGAAGATCTAAGTGCTAAATTCTTGTTACAGTCCTCTTCGATAAGTTGATTGCAGCAGAATGCTTCACCGTCGAGCGCACTGGACTTCTGTTCTCAGCAACACTTCATGCATCAACATTTTCTGGTGTATGTTTGGTCTTCTGCTACCTGAAGGCTTCTACTTTAGTGTCGAACCCGTTTCCTCAAAGTTCTTAGCCCGTATCTTTATGGAATGATGAGATGAGAGGGGATCATGACGTCCTAAATTTTCACGTCTAGCGGCTATAACCATCGTTGCTTTTATAAAAATCTGATGTGTTACACTCACATGACTTTCTCTACTCTCATACAAACTATTTTTACAAACGCTTATTCTCCATATGCTTCATGTTAATCGAGATGTTAATCTTATTGCTAATTTTCTTGTAGATGCAAGGGGAATATGGTAGGCTTTAAGCGATAGTCAAATGTTTTAAGAGCTGGTTGCTATGTGGCGCATTCCAATCTCTTTGTATGTCTAGGACAAAAAATATGAATAACAAATTCCAATTTGAGAAAAGTATTAGAAAATTTAAGGTAATAACAAGCAATATCTCGAAAATGGTTCACTCAACAAAAAAAATTTATATGACATAAATTGTGTATTTTAACGCGATCTACATTTTTTGTGTAGTAAATTTGGTGTATCTCTTATGGTTTACCAGTTATGCGAAACTCGTTCACAATGAAGAATACTTTCGGAGACATTCCCAGAAAATTCGAGATATACATTTCATTTGTCATAAAAATATCTTAAACATATGATATTTTAATGAAAGTCGTTAGAGCCATTTTTGAGAAAATTAAAATTTTCGAAAAATTTTCCATGTGAAGGGTAATCTGGGATGGGGGGGATTTTCTTGAAAACCTTCGTGTCGCATCTCTGGAAGATATTGAACTTAAATACCAAGTTTGTTATTTATCCGACTGTTCGTTTCTGGGTTATGCTGTTCACAGTAACACACACAGACACACACACGGACATGTTTCCAAAAATTATTTTTTTGGATTCAGGGGGCCTCAAAACATGTATTTCCGGTGAAATCTAGGTATAGAATTTTTGGGTGGAATACAATACTTCTCCAACTTACTATATGTAGTAGAGAGAGTAAAAACTTTTCATTGCAAAAGCATGTTGTTCATCTGTCCACTGATCCATGTTTTTTGAATGGCGTTGTCATAGTAACAGAATGCGCAAGCAGTTTTTATTGTATTCATTGAGCTATAAGTAAAACATAATACAAAACAGCCCGATCCTCTGCCGGAGTCTATGCTTGCCTATAATAAGTAGAGGAAGTATTTCACCTGAGATGCACGTTTTGAGGGTACCGTTAATAAAAACGTTTTTAGAAAAAGATGCGTGCGCATGTGTGAACAACATAATTAAAAAGGCGGAAAGAAAGTTAAATAAGAAACTTGGTATTTAAGTTCATCATTTTCCAAAGAGCTACACCAAGATTTTCAGGAAAATCCCCCAACACAAACTGCCCTTTAAAAGGAATATTATTCATTACTTTTTATTTTCTCAAAAATTGATTCTAACGAATTTGGTTAAAATACAATATGGTAATTAATTGTTCTTCCACACAAACCGTGTACGACAAGGTTGAAAAGGTAGAATTAGAAGACTGAAAAGTTCAATGCCATAGCTGAGATTTGAACCACGGACCTTCAGGTTTCCGTCAGGTTGCTCTAACCGATACGATGTTAAATTTACCAACTGACTCACATTTTCCCTGGTAAACCACAAGAAGATCTAAAATTATTTTAAGATGACATACCCTAATGTCGACTTAATAAACCGTGGTTCAAGTCCCGGCTATGGCATTGAATTTTTCAGTCGTTTGAGTCTAGCTTTCCAAAATACCACGTGTTTGAGATATTTTCATCGCAAATAAAATGTGTATTCTAAACTTTCTAGGAGTGCCTCTGAAGTTCTCTTCATTCTGAATGACTTTTGTATTGTAAACCGCAAGAGAGAGAAATAATCTTATTACACAAAAAAATGAATCTTATCAAAGCACACAATTAAGCATTTACGAGATGTTTTTTGTTATTGGTTTGAATTTTCAAATACTTTCTTAAAGTAGTAAGTCGATATTTGTGGTTATGCAAAGAGAACGTAATTTCAATGCCATCTCATAGTGACCTGCTTTAAAAAACAATTGACTAACCCTTCAGCCTTCTGTATTCTTCTTACCCATACAAAGAAGTGTGTGAAAGAAGCATTTTTACACAGCATGGTCTAAAAATAGAACTTCTAACCACAGCAATAATCTTCATTGTGACCAACCTTGCTTTCAAGTCCAATCATATGGCATAATGCCCTTTGTATAGGATAGTTAAATTATATTCGAACCCGCTCGCGGCCTCTCACTACTGCGCGTGACAGCCTGCAGTCTCCGGGGAAATTACGCCGGCAGAGGCGGACTAAAATTCTTACGTTATAATAGATGCTGGAAATGTTGACCTTCTGTTCTCAAACAGGCAACATATCTCGTGTAAATATTCTCGCTCACTCTCCGAAGCGGGAATTCTTGTGATTGTTGCCGCTTTGGAGCGTTCGTCTCGAAAATCGCAGAAAAAACTATACCCCCGCCGCTATAACGTTGCACTTGACAGCTAGCGTTTAAGTTGGTACACTCGCGAAAAAACAGATGAAAAGCTTCAACATTTTGACTTCCTAAGCCAATCACAAGGCAGCATTCCGGATGGTCGATGACAAAGCGGAACCGGATCTAGAATCGGCTCTGTTGCCGGATGTAACTATTCCCAACCATGTGCTTCAGTGTGTGAATCTCTAGCAGAGCGTCGAGTTGTTCTTTGCAAGCTACATATTGTTCATTGTTATTTGTTATTTAGATTTGTGGTTATTGTTTGATAGTTTTGTTATTGTTCGTTTATACATTTATTTATTTATATTTATCTATTTTATATATATTTCATTCATATTATTTATTTAAACAAAACTTAAGTGCGACAATGTCGGAAAAACGACGCCGATCGCCAAGTGAATATTCACGAAGTGAAAATCCTTTGCGCCGAGGTGTGCCACTTAATAGTCAGGCATTGGAACTATTAAGGAGAACCCGGGAGTTCTTTGAACAGGAAAAGGAGTAGGTGAAGCTTCACGGAAATCTCTCTATTCCTGCTGATAAAGCCGTACAACGAACTGCAGCAGCTCTTGGTTTAAGCTAGAGAACTGTTGTTCACAAAGGAGTGAAACTACAAGAGAAAGAGGACAAAATTCCTGAACCATCTGGAACACAACAGGTATTTCTATCAACTCCAGGGAAGAAAAAAAAGAAGCCTCGTCCAGTCACAAATATTGATGCTTTCCAATTAGACGCCATACGTAGACACATTTATGCCTATTATCATAGAAAGGAGTATCCGACCATACCAAAGCTGCTTATATCGCTTATTTTCAATTAACAATAATACGAAATAGTTATTATTCAGTGACGTTCGCTACTTACGTACACTTTTTGTATGCGGCTTAGACACGATAGAAATGAGAACAATCAGCTGTTGTTGTTTACTAGCCACTCTGGCAACGTCGCAACCACGATGTAGCCAACCTTACGCGAAGCCACATGAACTGTCAAGTGCAACGTTATAGCGGCGGGGGTATAGTGCAGCAAACAGGTGTATCTGGATCTTCTGCGAGAGATGCTACACGTGTGTTGAAACTGAAGCCCTATCGCTACACACGAGTGCAAGCGTTAAAGCAAAATGATCCCGCTAAACGTGTGAATTATTGTAACTGGTTTTTCCAATCCGTGGAAAGGAGTTTCGTTGACCCACAACTTTGTTTTTCACTGATGAAGCTTGATTTCATCTAAGTGGACGTGGACTCATAACAGTCGATACTGGGCTTCAGAAGAACCTGTGCTACTAGATGAAACGCCTCATAATGATCAGAAAATTGGAGTCTTGTGTGCGATAATGCTAGAAGAATAATAGGACCCATATTCTTTGATGAAACAATAAATGCAGAGCGATATCAGAGGTTGATTATGAGGTAATTTTGCAATCGCTTGACAGAAAAAGATAAATCGAATGATTGGTTCCAGCAAGATTCTGCAACAGCACATACGGCTGCCGAATCATTACATGCAATAAGAGAGGTGTTTGATGACAGAATAATTAGTGTTGATTTGTGGCCCCCTTGTTCTCCTGACCTAACGAGTTGTGATTTTTATTTATGGGGTTCTTTAAAAGAAAAACTGTATGGATTCAATCATCGCACAGTACAGGATCTTAGAGAAAACATTGTGCAAGAAATCACAAGAATTCCTGTTGTTGAGCTTCGGAGAGTGAGCGAGAATATTTACATGAGATATGCTGCCTGTTTGAGAGCAGAAGGTCAACATTTCCAGCATCTATTATAAGGTAAGAATTTTAGTCCATCTTTGCCGGAGTAATTTCCCCGGCGACTGCCGGCTGTCTCACGCAGTAGAGAGAGGCCGCGAGTGGGTTCGAATATAATTTAACTATCCTATATTTGCACATGTTTAATAAGTCGCTTTGGTTTAATTGGGTTTTACTTTTCATTATGTATTTTATATGATTAATTTCTCATGGAGCTCGCCTTATCTGTTCACAATGCAAATCGTCAAACTTAAATTTATCGCAGTTCGTGGTAGAGTTAACCTAAAAGTTAGATTAGCAGTTTTCTGCTAATCTAAAACGTATTTCTTTTATCTATTTAATTTACTTAAGGATTAAATGGCGGAAATTATGAATTTAGAAGAAATCGAAATGGAATTGAAATTATACAAGCAGCAGAAATAATAACACTAGAAGTACTTACTCAAAAAATCCAGAAAGCAATAAGATATAGCATTTAACCGCTTCATTGCCTGGTGTAAGGCTAAACTGAAAATGACTGCTGGCGAGTCAACAAAACATAAAAACATCGGTCTTCTTGCTTTTTTAACGTTTCTCTTGTTTCAAGGACCACGTTCTAAACGTGATCTCTGCTAGTTTTTGGGAATCAATACAATATTATTGATATTTTACAAATTCGAGAGCTGTCTTAAAAATAATATACAGGGTGATTTATGAAGAACTGAATTTCTTTCTTTAATTATTCTGTTAGAATTTCACTCATTGCCCCAATTTTATCACTAAATTAAGGGGAATGTTCTGGAGTTTCGATTGCCTGTCATTAGATGCGTAGATGTTTATATTTCATTAGTAATTGTTAGTGTTATTGTCGGCAACTGTATTTGAGATTTTGTTCTAGTCAACGTGAAACTGGAGTACACATTAAATGAACGACTCTTCCTTGTAAAGCAATATTGATTTACAAATTCAATTACAGCTACTCAAACGGTAGACCACAGAGAATTGGGTATTCGGAATCCTCCCCAAAGAAACACTGGGACTGGTAAATAAATTGGAAACAACTGCATCTGTAAGTGAAAAAGGAGAAACTCGTTCATATAGGCTTCCCACGGTTGTTGACGTAAGAGCACGACTGGATCAGTCACCCAAAAAATCATTAAGACGTTTGTCGCAGGAGACAGAGTACAGCTACTCAATGTGTCAGAGAGCTGTGAAAAGTGCAGGCCTAAAGCCGTATAGGATTACGGTTGTCCATCAGTTACAGGAACTAGATAAGGATAGACAACTGAATTATTGTCGTTGGTTTCAGGCGTTCATTGTTCAAAATTCTACCATATTGTCCATCACATGGTTCACAGATGAAGCATGGTTCCAACTATTTGACTATGCACCTATGCACCCGGTTAAAATCGGAGTTTTGTGCGCAATATCCGCACAGGGAATAGTAGGACCCATATCTTTTTAAAACAATGTGAACACTGCAGAGTACCGACGGATTTTCATGGAGTTTGCTGAGCAACTAGACGATGTAGAGCTGAGTCAAGGATATTTTCAGCAGGACGGCGCCACATGCTATACATCAAATGAATCCATGGCACTAACTGGAAGTTTCTTTGACGACCAGAAGCTGTGGCCACCGAGATCTCCGAATTTGACATTGCCAGACTACTTTCTATGGGGTTACTTAAAAGAAGGGTTTATGGCACAGTCCCTAGACATTGGACGATCTGAAGCACAACATTACACAGGAGATGCAAGCTATTGACAACAGAGTCCTCCAACGAGTGGCCAGTAACATGGAACGACGTGTTGAGTTGTGTCTTTTGCAGGATGGAGGACATTTTCAACATTTGCTATAGAGGTAAATAATCTCCCAAGATTCCTCTGCATTTTGAGGTAGTATTTTTAACATTTAAATTATTTCGGTCAAATTATATAATATGTAAATTCAATAACAGCCCGCCTTGAAGCAATATGTGTATATAACTATATATAAAAATGTATATTACAGTCACTGTATATGCTTATATTATGGTATCCATGTGTAAAAATGTTATGTGAATATATCACGTAATTTAATAATGTAGGAGCTCTGAGAATAATAAGTTAAAGGTTTCTAACAATGAGGTAACAATGAGGTAACCTTGAGTCAGTAATGAGTAAGAAAGTTTAACAGTACTACTTGTGATTCTTGGAAGCAATAATGTGATTTTAGTGACAGTTTATAAAATAGCCAATCAACAACCAGAAAAAGCTTTAGTGAAATGAAGGTATTCCACTGGACTAGGATTAGACAATTAGAAACTGAAATATAGCAAAATTTAAAAATCTAGAAGTCAGTTGCCTGCAGACAGTGATTGTAACCGGATGCAAGATGCGTCCTCGAGAAGTATAATACGTATTCGTGTGAGACGAAAATACTTTACGTATTAAAAAGTGCAAGTAATTAATAAAAACAATCTCACAGCTCTCTATATCAGTGAAGTGTTATTTAAGTCGTGTCAAGCATTAATAAAAGGAGTGAAGTAAAATTATAATCTGTGTAAGCCTACATTCTTCAGTCGCATCACAACCCTGCTAAGAGAAACGTGTCTCTAACAATAATACTGACGCAGCCGAGGCAAACATAAATATTTAATACTTATAGAAACAGCCAAATTACAAAGTTAATATTTTTTTACACTTGGGGTAAAGACCACCTGAAAGTACATATGGGGCGAAGGCTACCGGAAACTGTTTACTATACGTGCGGTTGCAAACACACTTCAAGTTTGGCTCCCCAACAGTCGAAATATAATACAACTCCTTAAATACAAACTACTTCAAATTGGCTTGCCATACATGAAGCAATAGATGAAATTTATGCAGAAACATTCTTCCACAATTTCAGGTATAATAAGTTTTCGCTAGCAGTGTGTCAGTTCTTCATAAATCATCCTGTATATAACACACGTGTTAAAAGTGGTTTATATTTTGCTTCCTACTTGCAAAATAAAACCCTACTTTTACCCTTTGTATCATAATTCACTATTCTGCAAATTTATATTTCGTTTAACATGAAGTTAGAAGAATGTGTAAAGAAAGTCATGTGAATGAAACAGATAAATTGTTTTGTTAACTTGTCGTTATTTGTTTCTCTCTGTACCCATTGCAATACTTAATCTTTACTCACTCTATTGATGGTCTGCGTCTAATAAACTAATTGCTAGAGACAATGCAGTCTTTGTGCACAAGGTAGGATAGGCCCACGTAAAGTTGTTTAATAAAACATTTGTGTTCGAGGGCGAAGCCCTTCCCTAGTTAGTGCTGGTTGTATAATAATGATTGTTACTGCAGTTGTGTATCTGAGCTTCAGACCTGAATAATACAGGTGAGGCTGCAGCCTCCTTTATAGGACCCAAGTGACCTCAGTATTTCACTGGTTTCCTACGGAAATCCTCTCTCTGGGAGCAAATTGCAGCAGGGAGGTGCTAAGGATAAAATGCGAGTCGCTCTCTCCCGTCCCAGATAATGACGCCAGAAATGGGGAGCATTATTTTTATCTTCGTAGCACTTCAAACGAGCCGTTTCAGTAACATAACTGTACGTTATAGCTGCACTATATACCTGCGAGTGGGAGCAAACATAAAACCTCGCTAGCTTTATCTGGGTGGGTTGCGTATCAAAATAGCGTTCCATACTTTAATAGGAAACGAGTCTAGCTCTGCGTTCCATAAACACTAACGGTTCTAGTGCTTGTTGCCCTTATAAAAACTATTTTAGCGCTATAATCACACGTTTTATGACGTTGGATTTTACTTTTGCAGTCTTTTTGGGTACTTAAGTGTAATTAACTAAATTAAACATTTGAGAATACAGATTTAAATAATTACTCACTTTTCACTAGAACAAAAGCACTTTTTAAAACATTCTAATGAGAGAGAAAATGATTTGCACTATTTCCTTCAAAATGTTGCACCAAGGGAGATGGCTACGCAGTAACGTTACAGGCTGGCATTGGAAAGCTTCCGGTTACATTTCTGGCTATCGACCATGGGCTTTTCGTGGTTTCCCCGGGTCGGGTGGTTCATCTTCTACCACGACTCACCTGCCCTTCATTTCCTGTACCCATCATTTCCTTCATTGTCATCTGTTTCAGGCTTATAGGACTCGTTGACGATGTTGAGGCCGTATGGTGGATGTAAATTAAAGTAGCAAGTGGAAAGAAGTTCTTACAATTCTTGAATAATATACTATGAAACATCCTAGGAAATGAAAGTAAACTTAACGTACTATATATATAGTATATATACTGGGTGTTCCGATTTATTTGGCCCTTCACCTTGTCGGTTGTCTGTGCATAATACCAATACTCTGAAGCGAGTTTATCACCAATGCTACCAGCAGATGACTAGCGAAAGATGAGTGGATGTCAACAGTTTCGAGGTCACCTTAGTGAAATGGGACTTGTATCTTACCTTTCCAGTATTTACATTTGGAATTTCTTTCGCCTGTGATTCGTAAACTCGCAATCTCAGCATGTATGTTGATAGGAAACTACTGAAATAATTGGACGGTTTTGTAGCTAGTGTGATACGACTTAGCACTCAAACCATGATAATTCTGTGATCACTGGACACTTCCATCTTGCGTGCAAACAACGCACGAAATGTTGTAATGAAAAACAGTTCTGCACGCCGCAGTATATCAAGCTGTTTACGAAGTCGAAACGCATCCAGTCTGAGGTTTAGTTCTGCGCCTCTCCTTTGAGACAACGGCTCACTGAACTAACAATGACGTCATTTAAACCGGATGGCGGTGAAACCCGAATAAATTTGAAGACCTGTTATATTTGTGCATTGTGATGTAGCGGCTAAGGTCAAGGTTATCGGCAGATCGGCGCCGAGCGGTCGAAGTAAACAAGGTAACCGCTACTTTCCAGCGTAAACAGTGGGAGCGCTATCGGAATTTAAACTAGAACTATCTGGAAGCTTTATTGTCTCTCTCCTACATGAAGCGTGTTGAAGTAGTTCTAGAGCGTTCGAGAACTTTCTGTGGAAGATTCCACTGCCTGTATAAGCGAGCGCTCTTGCGGGCAGTCAGTCGCGAGTTGAAAGCGAGTCGAGTGCGACAGAGTTGTTGAGTCAGTGTCCCAGCGAGTTGGTGACTACTGTTGTGATGCGCAGCAAGCGCTACTGCGGAGCGACGGTTTGTGGTCTTGTGCTCGACTCTCGAGTGAACTAAACCGTCCAGCATGGAGATGTTTTGTCGTCCTTCGTGGTGTAGTGTGTACCATTCTAGCCTCTAGGTTTCGAGGTTGCGTGTTCAAATCCCACGGAGGGGATGGATTTTTTCCGGCGTGAAAATCCTTAACATGGCTTCCTTCGGAAGGGAAGTAAAGCCAGCGCTCCCGTGTCGTAGATTTACGGCACGTAAAAGAACCTCAAGCCTGATAAGAGGCCTCTGAGCAAAATTACCGGTCTTCACACGCAATATAGAATGGGACGCTAAGGACCACAGCAGTTAAAGAGCGTCCATAAATAACTCAGTTTGTTCAAGATGTTATGTACGTCACGAAGGTAGTGAAGTGACAGAATTGAACTAGTTCGTCTTAGCGCAGTGAACTGCCAGTGAATGTGAACCACATAAAAACGAAACAGTGAGAGTGAGAACTGACAAAAGTGGCGGTTGTAAAGCTGGACAAAGTTACAATATGTACGTATATACATACAAATGGAGACAAATCGAAGTACACAAACTATGTTGGAATTTCATTGCTAACAAGTGCTTACAAAGTATGCACATTAACAATTAAACCTCCCCATTTACCCTTTTTGGGCTCGAATTCATTAAAAATCTGATATTTTTGCAATAAAGTGTCAAACTAGCCTATGATATTCATAATCAACGAAACAGGATTACAATTTGGTGACAAGAATACAAAACGATAACCTCAACCCTTCCAGTTTTCAAATGTTTCGAAACACTATATAGCCTGTGACCATGTGGAAGAAAAGGGCTTTTCTATGGTGAAAGAATTATCAAAGTTGGTTGAGTAATTTTTGAAATTAACCCCACTCCCAACTCACAAACACACGTTTTCTCTCTTTATAATATAAATTTGGTTATAAGTTCAGCGTGTCTCAATGAAACGAAATTTCTTCATTCCTTTAGGGAATTTTGTGGGTAATGTTTGCAACACAAAATCGATGTCAAGTGTTCGCTGATTTTACGTTATTGTTATTAAAACCTTTTAGAGCCTGGTGTACGCATTCATAGAATTTTTTGTTTAGGTTTTAGTTATTTTAATGGGCTGTTTTTCTAATTACATATTCTACTAACCTTCAGCAATAAAATTAACCTATATATAGCTGTTTTATGTTTTAATAATGTTAAATTTTCATCAATAAAACTGCAGTGATGTTTTTAAAGATAAAGAAGCGAAATCCATACAACTGCAGTTAAACTGCAAGCGTGTCATTACAACGGTTATTTTACCTGGGCCCGCCCCGTCCTTTACTATAGGCACATTTGACTGCAGTCGCTGGGACCCGAACTCACGAATGGATGGCCAGTCCATTTCGTATCGTTCTAACAATCACTGCTATTGGAATCGCATTGGTTGTGGTACCGCTGAAACAGACACAAAAGCCAGTTTAGGAATTGGACGAAGAGTGACATATGTACCAAAATAATTCTGGCAATAAAGGGTGTGGTCTGCAACTCAACGTGCCACTGCTGTGAAACTGTCTTATAAGAATAATGATAGTCCAACTGCTGCAAGAAGAACATTCCCATGGGCGCGACATGTTGAACAAGACATGAATCCACCAGGTAAGCAGAGAAGCATCAGGCCGCTATTAGCCGTGCCCAACTAGTTGATCAACTGGTTGACGACGGTTTATTGGGGCATTGAATTAAATTGAAGGCATTAGCCATGAGGAATCGGTTGTACGAGGGCAGTCCAGAAAGTCCCAGACGTTTTGGCCTATCGTGGCGACGAGTAAGACCAGAGCCGCTATCTTGGTGTCAGAACGTTCCTACATTCAGTACGCATCCAGCAGTGGTAGCGTGAGAACTGTGCACTCTGTGACTTGTTAAAATGTGCGCTGCAATAGAAAATCCCGCCTCTTGGGAAGTGCGGTTGGCTAAAAAGAACAAACCAATTGAAATTTAGCGTCAACTTTGTGATGTTTACGGGCAGGGAATAATGAGTGAAAGCCGAGTCAGGCAATGATGCAGTGGTAGGTCTAGCCTTATGACTGATGAACTGTCAATGCAAATCAATGACAAAATTCATGAAAACCCTCGTTTCACGATTACAGAACTTTCGGAACATTTTCCCCAAATTTCACGGAGTTTGGTACATCAAATTGATGCTTTGATACTGACGCTGAACTGCATGCCGGTGTAAACCAGTGGTTGAAGTCGCAGGCGGCAGATTTCTACAGAGTGTGTATTGAAAAACTTGTGCCACGGTATGATAAATGCCTCAATTTGAATGGCGATTATGTAGAAAAATAGCTTAAGAGTGTACCTTTCAAATGTAGATAATAAACGTTGATATTTGCATTTTTTTAATTGTTTATTTCAAAACGTCTGGGACTTTCCCTCGTATAATTAGTTGCGTAACTGCCCGCACAACATCCGTACGAAACGAGAAGGAATCTGAGGCAAGCCAATGGAGCTCCAGCAGGAGCGCTGTGTTGGTAGATGGTTTGTGAGTGTGACAGAGACATACAGCGTGAAGAAGACACGGCCAGTGTAGCATACACATTCACCCCGATTGCTTGGCTCGAAGTCCAGCGGGCATGCTTTCATCATGCTACCTTTTAAACTAAGACAATAATTATGTAACTAAGGCAGTGAATGCATCCCGTATAATTTCAGTTCTGCCGCATAACATATAGTGAAGCAGCTAAGTAAATTAAAATTTTCTGTATGTAGAAATGACAAAATGGATTATTCCAATGACCTGGCAAGACCGAACGTAAACACAACAATGCTGATGGTGGTGTACAATGGTCAAGGTCTTTCAGCAACCCTCATTAATATCTGCTCTGACACATAATTAAAGAACCAAACATCGTAAAGACACGGTTTTTGGGCAGTCTGATTCAAAACATTTAGTCTTGCTCAGCTATAATACTGTAAATGATAAGTACTTAACAATTTTTAACAGCGCAATTGAAAATTAGAAACTGTAGGCTACAGCGAGCGCGCGGCGCTTGAACTAGGCAACCTCGCTCTAGCGCTATTGGCTGAGCGACTTTCACCAGCGTTATCTAGCTCGCCTCAGATTCTTTCTCGTTTTGTACAGATAATAGTTCAGTCTCAACAGAGTCTGGGTATATGCAGCCCATTAGCCAGACGCGACCAGTGCTGGTGAGACTACTGTCCATTCCAAACCAGAGTGCCTTTCACTGAAAACAAACCCTTTGTATCATCCGCGCGAAAGTATTTCGCAATCCCCGCCCCTAATGGCTGCTTGTTCCCCTCTCACATGCTTGTTGAACACTGTTTAAATCTATAAAAACGCACTCTGTGTGAGAATCAGTTCAAAATGCAACCTGAGTTAACAATCTATTTTATAAGTATGCGGCAATGAACATTTTACTTACGTTAATCACAATCCTCGAGCAGAAGTGCAACACCCAAATCCGAATCCTCCGAAGATGACTCAGCTGCCATATCGGAATCAGAACTACTCTCCAAAATAATGACAAGCTTATCCACAATTCCACATTGTCGCACTTAAAACAAGTTCCTGAATTTTATCCACTTCTATGTTCTTTTATGTCTGTTTATATTCTCTGCTCGCTTTGGTTACACTTCTCACTGAAACGCCTGTAAAATCCGATATTAGTTTCGTAATATGCACTAATGCAAGTGTCAGGTATTTTTGTAACTGTGAGTTGCATGTATGAAGTATTGTTTGTTTTTCGCCACTTTTTAACTGTTTCCCGCTTCTGTGTTTGAACAGTTTATTCGCACCACACGCACCTTCCTCTGCCATGTGAACTCAAATACCAACTGACTAAATCACAAGATTTGACCTGAGGTGAGCATACGCGTGCTAGCGTATTATGAATGACTTATCATATTTCCTGTGTTACGCAAAGTGTTTATTCAGTACTCAGATAGCACCTCTGGGAATTCATTGCTGCATTTCTCCTATATGTAAGAGAGTGGCAGTCATGCATACGGTTGGTATTAACAAGCAAGATGCTCTCGGCGTTAGCGCAATAGCAGACGAAAATAATATTTTGTAATTTCTTAACAGCTAGTATACATCCATTACCTTTAACGACGAGTTCTTAATAACCGCAATAAAATGTGCAGTTCTATACCTTTCCTGCTCTAATATTTCATAATACAATACATTTATTAACGAACTATTTACGTTGGCGTAAGAGTGCGTTCTTGGTTTCGTGACAAGCAGAAGCATGTGCTTTTGTTTACCTCAGAGGGAACTCTGGTTTGGAATGGACAGTAGTTGTACAACTGACTGGGCGCGCACGTGTCTCGCAGGTACTGCAATACAAAAGAAGGATTTTTTTTATGAGAGTCGTTACGCAATGACAAGTCATTTTGTTATAATTTTGTAGCGTCATCACTGATGACGACAGTTATACGACTGATGATGTTGGAGGGGATTGCAAATAATGAGGACCATTTAAACCTGAAATGCGATTTTTAGTTAAATTCAAATACACTGCATTGAATGCAATTATGTGCGGAATGTTGTGTACATCACGGGAACCGTATTTATTGCAGAGGAGGAGAAAGCTACAGCAAATAAACACGAAGATCAGTTGAAGAGTTTGAGACAATTAGTTGAAAAGAAGATGAACACCGAGGACGTGGAATAAATTTCAAGCTTGCTGTCCTAAAGTGTGCAGTAAAGTCTTTTATATGACCTAGGCAGTAACAAGGGTGTTTTCGAAACCTTCTTATTCTACACCTTCTCCTTTTAATTAGGACAAGAAGGAGCTCTACAATACTCAACACGACATTTGGCACTGACACAGCTGCCCCAAATACTGCAGTTGACCAACCAGTCGTACACGGCAGAAGCAAACATTGAGAATTGCTGTTATTCGTGTCCTAAACGTTCATTGTGACTGTTTTCAGCGCTATTGAATATATCCTATGCCAGTATTCACAGAATATTCAAATAGGACTTGCGCTTTTATCCATACAAGTTGCAGATTCTCCAAAAATTAAAATGTATAGACAAAACTACCGGATTGAATTTGACATTTACACAGTCAGAAGGTAACAATGTTTTGTGCAACCTCCCCACAAAGAGTTATTGCCCATGTTTTGTTAAAGAGAGGAAGAGCGAACAACTACAGTGACTTCTAATCAATATGCCCATCTGCTGGAGACTTTTCAACCCGGAGCTTGCAAGATTTACCTCGGAGAAGCCAACATGGTTCAAGCAAGTCGGCGCTACAGTACACACAGTTACAATTTCAATGTTAGCTGTGGGATATTGCTCGGCCTCTCAGATCTACACTATGTAATAAAGGTATCCGGACACCCACACAGACATAGTTTTTCATCTTAGGTGCATTGAGCTGCCACCTACTGCCTGGTACTCATTATCCGCGACCTCAGTAGTCATTAGACATCGTGAAACAGCAGAATGGGATGCTCCGTGACTTCGAACGTGGTCAGGTGATTGGGTGTCACTTGTGTCAGAAGTCTGTACGCGAGATTTCCACACTCCTAAACATCCCTAGGTCCAGTGTTTCTGATGTGATAGTGAAGTGGAAACGTGAAGGAGCATGTACAGCACAAAAGCGTACAGGCCGACCTCGTCTGTTGACTGACAGAGACCGCCGACATTTGAAGAGGGTCGTAAACAGTAATAGGCAGACATCTATCCAGACCATCACACAGAAATTCCAAACTGCATCAGGATCCACTCCAAGTACTATGACAGTTAGGCGTGAGGTGAGAGACCTTGTATTCCATAGTCGAGCGGCTGCTCATAAGCCACACATCACGCAGGAAAATGCCAAACGACGCCTCGCTTGGTGTAAGGTGCGTCAACATTACACGATTGAACAGTGGAAAAACGTTGTGTGGAGTGACGAATCACGGTACACAATGTGGCGATCTTATGGCAGGGTGTGGGTATGGCGAATGCCTGGTGAACGTCATCTGCCAGCGTGTGTAGTGGCAACAGTGAAATTCGGAGGTTGTGTGGTCGTGTTTTTCCTGGAGGGGGCTTGCACCCCTTGTTATTTTGCGTGACACAATCACAGCGCAGAACTACATTGATATTTTAAGCACATTCTTGCTTCCCACTGTTGAAGAGCAATTGCATCTTTCAACACGATCGAGCACCTGTTCATACTGCACGGGCTGTGGCGGAGTGGTTACACGACAATAACATCCCTGTAATGGACTGCCCTGCACAGAGTCCTGACTTGAATCCTATAGAACACCTTTGAGATGTTTTGGAACGCCGACTTCGTGCCATGCCTCACTGATCTACATCGATACCTCTCCTCAGTTCCGCACTCCGTGAAGAATAGGCTGCCATTCCCGAAGAAACCTTCCAGCACCTGATTGAAAGTATGCCTGCGAGAGTGAACGCTGTCATCAAGGCTAAGGGTGTGGCCAACACCATATTGACTTCCAGCATTACCGATGGAGGTCGCCACGAACTTGTACATCATTTTCATCCAGGTGTCCGGACACTTTTGATCGCGTAGTGTATCTGTGTGCGACTACTTTCTACAGGGATATCTGAAGAGCAGAGTATATCTAACTCGTGTACAAAACCCTAAAGAACTGAAGTAAAGAGTCCGCAGATAAATTACAGTTGTTCCTGTTGAAATGCTAAAGCTTTAATTTCACCAACCGTATAGGAGACTAGCGGAATGTCAACGTAGAAATGGAGGTCATCTGAAGTACATAATCTTCAAAACATAAAATACCGATTTTTATAATATGAAATGATGATCCATTGATATTAATTTTCTATATTTGTTTTTACTTACTTTATATTTAACGTATATTGTTCTAGAACTTAAAACCCTGGTAGCGACTTAGAGTAGCAAAAATCTGAAGTTACATGACCTTTTCTGCTTGTCCTTGCACTACAAATTCTTCTTACAAAGCTTATTCGTCTATCCACTTCTTATTAAAGGAGATACTAGTACATACAGGATACAAGGGGTAAAGGTATGTATCACGGAGGGGCCCCAGAACAGAGCACCGCACGTAGGCCAGTCGGCCCATTGTGCTTCCAATATGACTCCTGGGAGGGAAGGATGAGGGGAGAGACCCGAAGGGCGTCCAGATCCGAATGCCGACGGGCGCAAGCGTGGATGGGGTCCCTATCGTTTCCAGATAGAGCGCATCCGAAGCCGCACGATCCCTGCCCACAAGCCATCAACCTCCAGGGTCCACCGGAGCAGAACCCTACGCTGAGGAGATACCTAACTGAGCGGTACAGCAGCGACGCCAGGGAAGTAATCTCTACAGAGAGCAAGCCACCGAACTCTGTCGCCTGCTCCTACAGCCCTGAAACGGGTGACAAGGAAGATGATGGATATAGGAAATGGAGGGCAGGAGAGTCGTGGCTGAAGATGAACCACTCCAGCATTCGCTTGCCGACCCGGGGAAACCACGAAAACCCATGGGTCAGAGCAGGCGGTCCCCGGGGATTCAATTCTTGACCTCTCGAAAGCCTGCCGTAGAGGTTATCGTGATGCCATGTCGCTCGGTTGGATTCAGGGTATATGAAAACGTGTACTCTAGTGAAACCTTCGTGTCTAATTACTTTCTCTACTACGTATAGTAAGTAGGGGAAGTATTGTATTCCACCCAAAAATTCGATACCGAGATTTCACCGGAAATACATGTTTTGTGGCCCCCTGAATCCAAAAAGAGCATTTTTGGAAACATGTCCGTGTGTATGTGAACATCATAACTCAGAAACGAACAGTCGGATAAACACCAAACTTGGTATTTAGGTTCAGTATCTTCCAGAGATGCGACACGAAGGTTTTCAAGAAAATCCCCTCACCCCAGATTACCCTTTACATGGAACATTTTTCGAAAATTTTCAATTTTCTCTAAAACGGCTCTAACGATTTTGATTAAAATATCATATGTTTAAGATATTTTCATGACGAATGAAATGTATATTTCGAATTTTCTGGGAATGTCTCCAAAAGTATTCTTCATTTGAACGACTTTTGCATAACTGGTAAACCATAAGAGGTAGACAAAATTTTACTACACAAAAATATAGATCGCGTTGAAATACACAATTTATGTTATATACATTTTTGTTGTTAGTGAACCATTTTCGAGATATTGCTTGTTATTCCCTTAAATTTTCCAATACTTATACTTTTTCTCAAATTCATTATTCATTTTTTTGGTCCTGGTAATGCAAAGAGAATGTAATACTCCATATAGCAAGCAGCTCTTAAAACATTTGACTATCGCTTAAAGTTTACCATATTCCCCTTGCACCTACAAGAAAATTAGCAATAAGATTTAACATCTCGATTAACATGAAGCATGTGGAGAATAAGCGTTTGTAAAAATAGTTTGTACAAGAGTAGAGAAAGTCATGTGAGTCTATCACATCAGATATTTTTTGGGGTGGAATACAATATTTCCTCTGCTTACCACAGACAAGTACTATAGGCGGAGAGCGTTCTTGTAATGTTATTTCACAAAAGTTGAGCATTGTCTCCTGAACCTGACAGGTTAAATTATAAAGCATAAACATGTAATGAGCGTTGACTGATATTTCTAGAATAACAAACGCAACGTAGTCTGGTGTTTTTCCCTGCCACAGGTACGCCCTGAGCTCGGGTTGTGGCAGGTGGCAAAGTATGGCAGTGAACAAAATAAGCCGTGAGAGAGTGCTTTGCATGACATTTCCTTGGAGATGTTCTTCACAACAACGTGTCACTCTCTTGCCATGTAAATCCCTTGGAAACAGCAGCTGTTTGCTGCGAGTTCCTTCGCTAGTAAACAGACTTTATAGCAGCACCATTCGCTTCCCCTTACTCTCGGATTTCCTATCAATTCTTTACTGTTTATACCAGCACTCAGCTCGGCCTGTGTCGACTGCTCTCTTAATCCGGCTGCTTTCTTTGTCAACCAGCAAAACACGTGCATTTCACCCAAATATTCTGTACCAGATTCCACCGGAAATAATGTCTGAGGCTCCCTGAATCCAAAAAAAAAGCATTTTTAGAAAACGCCCCATGTGTGTGCATGTGAAGAGCATAACTCAAAAACGAAAACTCAAATAAACACCAAATTTGGTACTTAGGTTCAGTACCTTCCAAAGATGCGACACAATGATTTTCAAGAAAATCCCCCCTCTCAAAACTACCCTTTAAATGGAAGATTTTTTAGAATTCTTTGACTTTCTCAAAACTTTCTGTAAGGATTTTGATGAAAATAGCATACATTAAAGATATTTACATCACAAATGATATGTATATCTCGAATTTTCTGGAATAGCCTGTGAAGTCCTCTTCATTCGAAAGGAATTTAGTATAATCTTGTATAACTGGTAAACGTTAAGCGATAGACAAAAGCGTGCTAAACAAAGACTGTACATCCATTTAAAGCACACAATTTTTCTTTCTCTACCCAAAAGTTCGATACCGAGATTTCACCAGAAATACATGTTTTGAGACCCCTCAATCCAAAAGAAGCATTTTTGGCAACATGTCCGTGTGTGTGTCTGTGAACGGCATAACTCAGAAACAACAGTCGGATAAACACCAAACTTGGTATTTAGGTTCAGTATCTTCCAGAGATGCGACACGAAGGTTTTCAAGAAAATCCCCTCACCCCAGATTACCCTTTACATGGAACATTTTTCATAAAGTTTAATTTTCTCAAAAATGGCTCTAACGATTTTGATTAAAATATTATATGTTTAAGATATTTTCATGACAATTCAAATGTATATCTCGAATTTTCCGGGAATGTCTCCAAAAGTATTCTTCATTGTGAACGACTTTTGCATAATTGGTAAACCATAAGAGATAGACAAAGTTTTACTACACAAAAAAATGTAAATCGGATTAAAATACACAATTTATGTCATATACATATTTTTATTCTGTGAACCATTTTCGAGATATTGCTTGTTATTCCCTTAAATTTTCCAATACTTATACTTTTTCCCAAATTCATTATTCATTTTTTTGGTCCTGGTAATGCAAAGAGAATGTAATACTCCATATAGCAAGCAGCTCTTAAAATATTTGACTATCGCTTAAAGCCTACCATATTCCCCTTGCATCCACAAGAAAATTAGCAATAAGATTAACATGAAGCATATGGAGAATAAGCGTTTGTAAAAATAGTTTGTACAAGAGTAATAGAAAGTTATGTGAGTGTAACACATCAGATTTTTTTTCAAATAAGTTCTTTGTGTGGCAAAAGCCTTTTCTGAGATATCAGTTATTAATGGTTCGAATTGTTCATTACTTAGCCATTCTTTTAAAGTCCTAATATCACTATTCACTTTGTATCTAGAATTAAATGTGTAATGTATTTGTACAAACGTCCATTTGGATTAAAATGAAGTAGATAGTAAAATACGGTTTAGTAAGATTAGTTTGTATATCCACTATAAACCCTAGAGTGTAGAGAAGGTCATATGAGACTGTCGTATTAGATTTTACTTTATCGAGTACTTAACTATTCCAACCAAAAATTCGATACAGAGATTTCGCCGGAAATACACGTTTTGAGACTTCCTGGATCCAAAAAAGAAAACTTTTATCGAAAAAGGTCCGTGTGCGCGCGGTTGTATGCGGCCATCACTGTAGGATGGCCGCATAATTTAAAAACGAAAATTCCGTTAAATACCAAACTTAGTATTAAAGCTCAGTATCCTCTGAGATGCGAAGCGAGGATTTTCAAGAAAATTCCTCTTCCCAAACTGTTCTTTACAGAACATTCTTCTACAATGCTTATTTTCTCAAAAACGTGTAACGATTTTGATTAAATTTACACATGTTTAAATCATTCTCATAACAAATGAAATATATCTTGAATTTGTTCAATAGGTCTGAAGTGCACTTCATTTTGAATGACTTTTGCATAATAATTGTTAAACCGTAAGGGTTAGAGAAAACCTTACTACACAAAAAATATGCACTGCCGTTTGTGAAAATTGCAAGAAAGAATTTCCCGAATAACTCCAAACTTGGTGGAAGTGTAGAAGAGTGTGCAGGCAATAAGTGATTAGGTTTGCAGAGAGATGGGGTACACGTAGGCCGCGCAGAACCCTCTCGTGTCGGTCCGACAAGGTCAGTGTTGCGCCCAATGTAGTCAGTGCAGAGCTGTCAAACAAGGTGGAAACAATAAATTGCCAATATGCTTCGTCGACGTCAAAAGAAACCATATCGGCATGTTAGTGAGTTCGAACGGGGCAGAATGATCGGTCTCCGGGAAGCAGGTTTATTTCGGCTGGTATAGGCATGCCGCTACGACAGATGCGTGTGTGGAAGCAGCGGATAGATGAAGGTCGTACGCAGCGAAGAGCGGGTACTGGACCACACCACGGGATGACCGTCATCTTGTCCGCATGGCCATAATGAACCGTACAGATTCATCCAAAGTGTTAGCTCGACGCTGGAGCACTACAACAGGTGTGAACTTGTGTGCATCAGCGGTTCGTCGCCGTCTGCTGCAGGTTTTACTCGTTGCATGCATGCCTTTACGTCAGCTACCATTGTCCAGAAACCACAAGCTCCTCCGACTGCAATGGGCACGTGAACACCGTCACTGGGGTGCGGAGTGGCAAAATGTAGTCTTTTCGGACGATACCCGCTTCAACTAGTCCTACAGTGATGACCACATAGGTATCCGCCGGTACCGTAGTGAGTGCAACCTGGAGGGCTGCATTGTTGAGCGGCATAGCGGACAAACACCAGGTGTGACGGTTTGGGGCGCCATGGGTTACAACAACCAATCTCGCCTCCTACGAATTGAGGGCACTTTGAACAGCAACCGGTACCTAACAGTGGTTTTAGAGCCTGAGGTACTCCCCTGCTTCAGGCATCTCCACAGGCCACATTTCAACAGGACAATGCCCGACCACATATAGCGAGGAATGTATAAGCCTTCTTCGAAGAGCGACGGGTACCATTGCTTCCCTGGCCTGCACGTTCACCTGACATGTCGCCCATCCAACATGTCTGGGATATGGTTGGTCGGCAGCTGGTGCGTCACGGCCCTCCAGTAACCAGTGTCACGGATTTGTGGGCTCAAATACAAACTGCGTGGAGAGAAATCCCTCAGGAACTTATTCAGGACCTTTTTGATTCAATGCCACGGCGTATAGTAGCTCTAATTGCAGCGCATGAAGGCCACACCAAATACTGTATATTAGGGCTCAAAGGTCATGTATAGGTTTGAAAAGTTTATATTTGTTACTGGTCATGTACCTAACCTGTTGTATTAAATTCATGCGTTTCCTTCTTGGTGTTGCAATTTTCACAAAGGTGTGGTTCTGTTAAACCACACAGTTTTACTTTTTTGTGGATTTAACCATTTCAGAAATATTCCTTATTATTGGTTTGAATTTTTAGATGCTTTGTTTTTCTTAAAGAAGAAGTGTTATTCGTTCTTTTTTGTTTTTCCTGTGGTCATGCAAAGAGCATGGAATTTTAAAACAATCATATAGCAACACGGTCTCTAAAAATCTGACTGTCTACCTACTGTACCGTATAACTTAATGTGTAAATGTGAACTGAAAGGGAAATTTATGGTTTAGGGGGGTGGAGGGACCTCCTCATTTCGCATTTTTGGCACATGCCAAACTTAAGAATAAAATTTGATATTTAACCAACTTTTCGTTTTTGAATTATACTATAAAAGCACTAAGAGTACACAAATTGCTCCTAGGAACTATAAAGTGATCTAGCTAAAACCTGGTAGCAGTTTCTTTCCAGACGAATCAATCGGTTGAATGCTTAATGGACGATCCCGCCAGCCAAAGGAAGTTCCGAGTTAGCTTGGATACTCAGCGGTTTCAGCTCAAGATGCAATGCGTTCTGCTTGGAATTCGTGAGCCACACTTCCCAATCGTTTCATTTTAGGGGCGAAGTCGGACCGCAACGAGAGCGCCCCGAGGCCAAGTGCCCTCAAAGTCACACGTGACTATGAATAATGTAGAGAGGAACCACAGCAGGCGATGTGACGTGGGTAAATGATGAGCACAGCTTTTTCTGTGCAGCACAGCATTTGTGACATTCCTCGTCATTTACATTTTTACTTTCTCTATGCTTGCTTACCTATAGTAAGTAGGGGAAGTATTGTACTCCAGTCAAAAATTCTATACCCACATTCACTGGAAAAATTCACGTTTTGACACTATCTGAATCAATCTCAGCCACATACATACTAGTTAGAGAAGGTATTGCATTCAACCTAAAAATTCTATACCTACATATCACTGGAAATACATGTTTTGAGATCCGTTAAATACAAAGAAAACCTTTTAGGATAAGGTCCGCGAGCGCAGGTGTGTGTGTGTGAGTGTGCGCGCGCGGACACAGTACCTTCCAAAGGTACGACACGAAGATTTTTAAGAAAATCCCCCTACCCCAACTACCCTTTACATGGAACATTTTTCGAAATTTTGATATTCTAAAAAATGACTAACGATTTTGAATAAAATATTGATTTATTAAAGATATTTACATCACTAATAAAGAATACCGGGTGTTTCAGAAATACTTTTACAAACTTCGGGTATGGATTCCTCACACCAAAAGAAGGAAAAAAATCATATGAACTTATGTCCCATAATCCTTGATTTTCGCGTTATTATTATGAAAGCGTGAGTTCAACGACTTTCGGGGTCCAACCTCAAAATTTCATTTCTCTATGCATTCATAGAAGGTGTTGACCCGTTGTACTAAATACGGTAGATGGCGAAGTATTGCCATGGAGACTTGTCTACGTTTGTCATTAGTCTGTCTTCAACGTTTCAATTGTGCACATGTAGTGAGTTAACTGCACGTGTTTTGTTCCACCATGGCTGGATATTCATTTCGTGAACAGGTAGACATGATTTTTATGTATGGTCGCGCGAATGGTAACGGACGCGAGGCTGCATAGCTATATCAGATGGGGTTTCCAGACCGAAGACAAGCGAGTCATCCAACCTTTGTCGCTGTTTATCGTCGCCTTGCTGAGACAGGAACCGCTGCACCACGGACTATTGATCGAGGAAGACCAAGAGTTGTTCGTACGCCGGAACGCGAAGAACAGATGTTAAAGTGTGTCGAAGACGATCCAGCTATCAGTACAAGACAATTGGCTGTGGCATCTGGTACATCACACGTGACAGCATGGAGGGTACTTCATGAGCAGCTCCTGTATCCATATCATATTCAACGTGTGCAGGGCCTTTTGCCTGCCGATTATCCACCACGGGATAACTGTTGCCGATGGTTTGTAGCACAAACAGCCAATCCATTGTTTGTCTCGTCCGTTTTGTTTACAGATGAGGCAACGTTTGGGAGAGATGGAGTTACTAATTTCCACAACGTACACGTATGGGAAGATCGTAACCCTCATGCTGTACTTCAGGCTAGACATCAGCAACAGTTTAGTTTGAATGTATAGGTTGGCATTGTAGGTGACTGTCAGGCAGGTCCATACGTTTTACCAGCACGTCTTACTGGTGCTGTCTACAGGGACTTTATCCAGTACACTCTTCCCGACTTACTTCACGAAGATGTGACCCTGCAAATAAGAAAAAAACATGTGGTTTATGCATGATGGGGCTCCGGCACATTTTAGTCGCATCGTTCGAGATGCCCTGACTGGTATATACCATGACCGATGGATAGGCAGAGGAGGACCAGTTCCATGGCCTGCACGTTCTCCCGAACTCAATCCTGTGGATTTTTACCTCTGGGGGCATCTTAAATCATTGGTGTATGGAGCAGCCATCCCGGATGCAGAAACGCTTCATCGACGTGTAATGGAAGCCTGCAAAACCATTCGACACCATCCCGGAGTTTTTGACAGGGTGCGACATTCCATGATTCAACGAGTACATGCATGTATAGTAGCAAGAGGAGGACATTTCGAGCATTTATTATGAGTTTTGTGTGTTATAAGTGTACCACTGTGTTGAACACCTCCTAACGAGAAAACAAAGGATTATGGGCCATATGTTCATATGAACTTTTTTTCTTCTTGTGGTATAAGGAACCCATACCCGAAGTTTGTAAAAGAATTGCTGAAACAGCATGTATATCTTTAATTTTCTGGGAATAGCCTGTGAAGTCCTCTTCATTCGGAAGGAATTTTGTATAATCTTGTATAACTGGTAAACGTTAAGCAATAGACGAAAACGTACTACACAAGAAACGTACATCTCTTAAAACACACAATTTATTTCAAATAACCTTTTGTGGCATAATTCATTTCTGAGATACCCGTTATTAACGATTCGATTTGTTTAATACTTTCTCATCCTTTTCCAGTCCTGTCGACATTCAGTTCTTTCTCGCGATTGCATGGAAAGAGAAATTTTAAGGCCAGCATATATGTAGCTATTTCTACAGAGGTGTATCTAGATTAAAATTAAGTATATAAACAAATGGACTTTCGTAAAAAAAAAACCTGTATAACCACTATTTAATGATATAAGGCAGAGAAATTTATGTAACTGTAACACATTATTTGTGTGTGTGTGTGTGTGTGAAGAACATAACCTAAAAATTACATGTCTGTTGAGTACTAAACTTGCGATTTAAGTTTCATAGCTTCTAAAGATGGGACACAAGAATTTTCAGGATTTTTTAGTTTTCACTTTCTCAAAAATTGGTCTAATAACTTTTAAGATATTTGTATGACAAATAAAATATATACCTTGAATTTTATAGAAATAACCTATTAATTTCACTTCATTCTGAGTGAATATGGTATAACTAATATATCCCAAGAGATGCACAAAAGATATAGATTTCTTTAAACCATACGATTTATCTCACATTTTTGTTGCTTTAACCATTTACGAGATTTTTTTTATTAATTTGTTGAATTTTCATACATATAGTTTTATTCAACTCCGTAGTTGGTATTAGTTTTTCTCTGGAGTTCATGTAAAGAGAATAACATTTTAAAACCATTATACGAGTTGTGATCAAAAAGTTAACGGAATAGCTTCACAACAATGCTGACGCTGAGATTTCTTTAATTCTTACCCAGGCTGTACATGCAGCGTTCCTTCCCGATAAAAATGAGAGATCACGTGACTTCCTGTGACCATGCAGTGACGAGGTAGATGCTCTGAAATGAACACGTGTTTTGCATGTGCTGCGATTTTTCCGCGTAGCAAATATGTCAGATTACGAAGAACAAAGAACGAACATCAAGTTTTGCTTTAAACTCGGTAAAACTGCAGCAGAAGCCTATGACATGTTAAGAACAGCTTATGGGGAGGACGTTATGGGCAAAACTCAAGCATTTGAGTGGTTTTCGAAATTTAAAAGCGGTGTGATATTAATTAAAGATGCAGATCGTTCGGGGCGATCGTGTTGCAGCAAACCTGATGAAAATATCAATCAGGTGAGAGAAATGGTCTTAAATGATAGGCGCATTACAATAAGTGAACTTTCTGACTCATTAGGACTCTCCTTTGGAAGTGTTCAATGCATTTTGAAAGACAATTTGGACATGTTCCTCCATCATGAGAATGCGCTCGCGGACAAAGCCCTTTCTGTTCGCCAATTTTTGGATAAAAATACGATGAATATTGTTCGCCTATTCTCCAGATTTGGCACCAGCGGACTGTTTTCATTTACCGCGACTTAAAATGCGGCTCCGAGGGCACCGTTTTGAAGACATTGATGTCATCCATCGCGAATCACAGAAGGCTCTGAACATGTTGAAAGAAGAGGACCTCCAGAGGTGCTTCCAGCAGTGGCAGAAGCGCTGGGACAACTCCCAAGGAGACTACTTCGAGGGTGACAGTGCAGATTAGATAAAACAAACTGTTGTGTAGTATTTATGACATCATTCCGGAAACTTTTTGATCACACCTCGTACAGCGATCCCCTTTTAAAAACTTGACTGTCGCTTCAGCCTAGTGTATCCCTTTTCTAGCTAGAATGAAATATGTAATAAAATAATTTCTGCAAATTAATTTCTCGTTCTTTAAGAGGAGTGGGTAATGAAAGTGATGTGAATATAAAACAATGGTTTTAGAAAAAAAAAGTATTTGGGAACATAACTGAAAAACCAAAAGTCTATTAATTTCGAACTTGGCATTTAATTTCAGCGTGTTCCAAGGATGCGACACAAGATTTATAAGAAAATTCCCCCACCCCAAAATACCCTTTACATGGAAAGATTTTGTTATTTTTATTCTCTAAACATTTCCAATGATTTTGATCCTTATAACATATATGTTTTAAATATTTACATGAAGAGTTTCTGAGAATAGTCTGTGAATTCCTCTTCATTCTCAATAACTTTGTATAACTAATAAACCGTAACATATAGACTAAATATTACTAGTCTAGTCCTGAAGATGGGAAAGATACATGTTCCCGAAACGTTGATGACGTTTCACCTCAACTGGCTTGAAGCCCGGGAACGTATAAGAGTATGTACAGTCCGAAAGCGTGCCGATGCTTTTGGTTTTATATCGTGTTTTTCTTTTATTTAATGTTGGCAGAATCCCCTTATCAGTTGTGTTCCACACCTATCCAGTTGTGCTAATCTCTTATTCGTTTGAACAAAGTGAGCGGAGAAAGAGGTGGGAAACGGAAGCATTTCACCTGTGTGGCTAGAAGGCACTCTTTAGACACTCGCCAGATCTGCCCGTCTGTAATTGACTTGATGTCAAAAGTCTGGCAGTTGAACTCTAACCAATGAACAGAGATCGATTTCTGGCTCAGGAGCGAAGGAACCCGGGAGTAGGAAGGAAGACGGACATTATATAGAGTGGATAAATCAAATTGTCTTGCTAACAATGTCGTCTTTGTTATATATGTCATTTCAAAGGAATAGACGATATGGATAACAAACCGAAAATTATTGACCCAATTAGAAAGGTTATAGCGCGGTGAGGGTTGCGGAGTTATAGAGTATACCCAAGAACAGTGTCAAACTGGTGAAAGAAATACCATGAACGGGCTACTGGACAAGCAAACAAGATGGCGCATTTAATAAATGCATATTGCTGTCCGCATGGTACCAAAATAATAAAAACATTATCAAAACGGGACACAAAGCAAAGTTAAAGCAACTATGAAGAAAAAAAACAGTTTAATAAATAAAGTTTTCAGGAGACAAAAATATTTTACTTTGAATAACTGATTTAATAAGTTAGAGATTATTGAGTAGGTATTATTGTTCCTCTTCTTCTTATAATAATAATTATTTGCAAAGCAGCAAAAGGCATTAGACATATTGATTTTGAGTTGTAATTATCACAAACAAGTAGAGTAAGGAACTGAGTTACACGAAATGAACCACGGAAAACGAAAAAACATTACCAAAAAGGTACTCACCATAGCATTTTCGCATTACCTAAAAAGGGTTGACAACCTTCTTGATATTCCTTTGCTTGCAAAAAACTCTGGTAAATTATTTTATTTGAGATAATACTAACTCAGAATTAAGAATGGAAAGGTAGAATCAAAATAAAAAATTCAATACTATATGGGTGTTGGAACCACAGATCTTCAACTTCATGTAGCGCTGCTCCGCCGTCTGTGCTACGAGTTCGACATGACAATACCTGATGAAATTTTCCATATGACTCCTATTTCCCCGGTAAAACTTCTCTTGAGACAACATACCCCAATGTCGACGACTTGCATACTGTTTCATTCTGCTTCTACCTTACCAGCATACGGAAGAACATTCATAAAACTAAATTGATTATTTTTTCTCAACGAATCGAAAACTGCCTTGAATCCAACCTTCTGGTGCACATCCGCCATCGCGAAAAAGCCTTTACAAAGGTCCCCAATCAACTTGGGTTGCTACAACTGGGCAAGGGTTGCGGCTGTAGCTATGAATGGGAAGGAGCTGTTTTACTAATCTCTTACCAACTTAAAACACAGCTCATTATACCGGCCCTTTTTTATCCGAGTGTACGTCGCCAGAAAAGCGTCAGCCCTTATTTCCGAATCTACACAAATAAAATAATATTTTGTTTGTTAATGACGCTGTCAATTGCCAGTATCATATCAGCCGGTGTGCCGGAATTTTGTCCCACAGTTCTTCTTTTACATGCTAATAAATATACTGACGATATTGGGGCCAGAAGGCCAGCGCCTTTGCACTGAAAAAAAGAATATTATAAAGCGGTATATATCATAATACTAGCAGAAGACCGAGGAAGTCCGTCCTTTGTAAACAGGTTGGGTGGTGATTTAAGTTAGAATGTTGAACGTCCTGGCATGCAACATCTTCCATCCTTGTTGTGTCCTCCCCTACAGCCGAGGTTGTTTTACAACTGTCATTATACAACAGGTAACAAATAAATGCCTGTCATCGATGAGAGATGGCGCTACTGGTCATGTAAACTAAGATGTGGTTTGAGGGAGCGGGTGAATTCACACGTACATTAATGAAGAGCTACTAAATGTGGGTATCGTGGGATATCTGACAGTGGCTGTAATCAACGGTAGTTTATACCTTAAACGAGGCGTGTGTTGGTGGTCCTGGTTTACTGGTCATATGCATTCATTTCCACACGAGTTGCCACACAATAATTCCCAGATTAGCACGAGACGTACAGCCAGATCCGCAACAGGAACATTCAGGTCTTGTAAGGGATTCTTGTCAGACTATTACCTCTCTACTACGTATAGTAGGTAGGGGAAGTATTGCATTCCATCCAAAAATTCCATACCGAGATTTCACCACAAATACATGTTTTGAGACACCCTGAATCCAAAAAAAATCATTTTTGGAAACATGTCCGTGTGTGTGTCTGTGAACAGCATAACTCAGAAACGAACAGTCCGATAAACACCAAACTTGGTATTTAGGTTCAGTATCTTCCAGAGAAGCGACACGAAGGTTTTCAAGAAAATCCCCCCACCCCAGATTACCCTTTACATGCAAAATATTTCTAAAATTTTAATTATCTCATAAATGGCTCTGACGATTTTGAATAAAATACCATAAGCTTAAGATACTTACATGACAAATAAATTGTAGCTCGAATTTTCTGGGAATGTCTCCAAAAGTATTCTTCATTGTGAACGACTTTTGCATAACCGGTAAACCATAAGAGATAGATAAAATTTTACTACACAAAAAATGCGGATCGCGTTAAAATACACAATTTATTCATATACAATTTTTGTTGTTGAGTGAACCATTTTCGAGATATTGCTTGTTATTCCCTTAAATTTTCCAATACTTACACTTTTTGTCAAATGGGAATTTGTTATTCATTTTTTTAAGTCCTGGACATAGAAAGAGAATCGAATGCTCCACATAGCAACCAGCTCTTAAAACATTTGACTATCGCTTAAAACCTACCATATTCCCCTTGCACCTACAAGAAAATTAGCAATAAGATTAACATCTCGATTAACATGAAGCATATGGAGAATAAGCGTTTGTAAAAATAGTTTGAACAAGAGTAGAGAAAGTCATGTGAGTGTAATGCACGAGATTTTTTTACTTTCTTTTACTGCCTAGTCGGTGCAGAAAGTACTGCACAGCACCCAAAACTTTTATATCGATGTCTGAGGCCCGCTGAATCCAAATAACGCATTTTAACAGGATAAATCTAAATTGAAACATTTTCGAGATATTCCTTGTTATTTGTTTGAGTTTTCCAATACTTATACTTTTTCTCAAGTGGAAATTCGCTATTTCGTTTTTTTTATGTTCCTGGACATACAAAGAGAATGGAATACTCCACATAGCAACCAGCTCTTTAAACATTTGACTATCGCTTAAAGCCTACCATATTCCCCTTCCACCTACAAGAAAATTAGCAATAAGGTAGTTTCTGTAAACGTTTATCTCGATTAACATGAAGTAGATAGGGAATACAAGTTTCTAAAAATAGTTTTACAAGAGTAGAGAAAGTCATGTGAGTGTAACACATCAGATTTTTGTGTTACTGGGTTCCAGCTCGGCTAATAAATATTTAAGAATGCCGTGCTGTTTTATAGTAACGTAGGTTTGCACGTCATTAATTCATAAGTTTCCCATATAAGTTATACTATTAATTTTTAAAAATTTTCTAAATGCTACCACCAAGATAAATAATTTCTTAGAAATAGTTTCAAATTGAGCAATCAAAGTTTATTACATTGTTACATGTGAAAATAAGTGGCTGTTACGATCCCAAAAGTATACCTTAGCTTGACAGAATTTAAAACATACCACAATAAATATTTAGAGGAGAGTACTTAAAAAAATAAATAAATAATGTAGGGTAGGTAGTATCTTTTATGGTTTATGCATTTTCTCATAAGCAAAATTTTATTCTAGTTATCAGGAATTCCATTGTGAAGTCGAGTTCATGGAATCGTGCTCATATAATGCACAATTTTTTATGTTGGTAAGCAAATACACCACCACCTTTGCCTCACCCCTTAGCTTCTTCTAGCACTCCATTTAATGTTTGCATTACTCCCCCTTTTAATTCGCTCCTGAATCTGAAACCGACCCTAGTTCATAGATTAATGAGTGAATGCCAAACTTTTGACATCAAACCAATATGAGATGGTCTCGCCCAGGGACTGCTGTCAACTGTCGTTGCGAAGCATGCCTTCCAGCCCATCAGGTGAAATGTTTCCATACTCCTCCCCTTTTGCCACTCACCTAGACCTAGCCTTTGTTGTGTGGCGGGAAGAATGGTGCATCGATGTAAATACCTGAATTAATGAAAATAATATTATACAAGTGTAAATATGTTATACAGTAAATGCAATGGAGTCTGGCTACTTTGCAATTTAGGTGCCTGAAGCCAAGTAGTACCAGGCAGAACCACTCTAGGGTTGCTCGAAGCACAGAATATCGGCTGAATATGACCAGCAGAGACGTTTAAATGAGAGAGACGAGTTATATGTTGAAAAGAGATAGCGATAGGCCGGCACAGAAACGTCCGAATTCGTCATGATGGAAGATACGAGAGAAATATGTTCACATACGACGCTAATGTGATCAGCCAATCACAATAATGCTATGAAATGGATGCAAAATAGCGTCTTTAACGGAGTGTATAAATAAAACATTTGCACGTCTCTATACATTTCCTCGGGGGGTGGGGCGAACCTCATACCACATAGAAGTCTGAAGAAGCTGTTAGCAATTTAGGAAAATAATGGTGGGATATACAGCTTGTAAGATAATTTCCCATAACCCAGTAAAACAATTGTGGGTCACGGCTAGCCGCGAACAAATGTGCAAACAAATGACAGTTAAAGTGAACTTAAACGTTTTCATTTCGTCTCCTGTGAACACTCCCTAGATCAGAGTTAAGAGCATACGCCAACACAGAAGTGTTGTAAGGACATTCCCTTACAGTAAGTCAACACCCACACCAGGAAGAAAGACACGAACAGCCAGAGAGGGGTCCGTCTCAGTTCATAAGCTAACATGTCTGTGTCGGACTGGAATTCAAAGTAATAAGAGATTAATTCCTCCAGGGATGACAGTACACAGGTGATTAGAGGATTCTGCCAACATTAAACAAAGAAAACCTTTATTGGAAACCAGAAGCATCGGCCCTTTTCCGTAAACTTGATTGTACAAACACCAAATGACACAATGTAGTGGTAACCCTTTGTGGATGCTATTAATTAATGATGGCTACACGTTAAACCACTTTATTAATTTTAATACGTTGTCTTGTCTGGACGCTTTCCTCCGCTGCTGGAGATGTGAAGCGGGTTGCAGTCTCCTCTCATACACTACGTGATCAAAAGTATCCGGACATCTGGCTGAAAATGACGTACAAGTTCGTGGCGACCTCCATCGATAATGCTGGAAGTCAATATGGTGTTGGCCCACACTTAGCCTTGATGACAGCGTTCACTCTCTCAAGCATACTTTCAATCATTATTTCAATCAGGTGCTGAAAGGTTTCTTGGGGAATGGCAGCCCATTCTTCACGGAGTGCGGAACTGAGGAGAGGTATCGATGTAGGTCGGTGAGGCCTGGCACGAAGTCCGCGTTCCAAAACATCCCAAAGGTGTTCTATAGGATTCAAGTCAGGACTCTGCGCAGGCCAGTCCATTACAGGGATGTTATTTTCGTGTAACCACTCCGCCACAGCCCGTGCAGTATGAACAGGTGCTCGATCGTGTTGAAAGATGCAATCGCCATCCCCGAATTGCTCTTCAACAGTGGGAAGCAAGAAGGTGCTTAAAATATCAATGTAGGTCTGCGCTGTGATCGTGCCGCGCAGAACAACAAGGGGTGCAAGCCCCCTCCAGGAAAAACACGACTACACCATAACACCACCACCAGCTCCGAATTTCACTGTTGCCACTATACACGCTGGCAGATGACGTTCACCGGGCATTCGCCATACCCACACCCTGCCATCGGATCGCCACATTGTGATTCGTCGCTCCACATAACGTTTTGCCACTGTTCAATCGTGTAATGTTGACGCTCCTTACACCAAGCGAGGCGTCTTTTGGCATTTTCCTGCGGATGTGTGGCTTATAATTAATAAAGGCCAGTACTTGTAACAAAGTTACTGTTTCAATACATACATGAATAATGAAGTACCTTCAGAACGAGCGTATTATGTCAAAACAAGTGTAAAAAGAAACAAATGGTAATGTGTGCTGGGGGAATTTCTTAATAAGGTTTCTGTCGCATATTTCGAAGATTAAGGAAGATACTTAAAAATACTAGTTTTTGTATTTAACCAAATTTTCGCTTTTTTACTTTCTCTATTAGTATAGTAAGTAAGGGAAGTATTGTATTCCACCCAAAAATTCGATACCGAGATTTCACCGGAAATATATGTTTTGAGACCCCCTGAATCCAAAAAAAGCATTTTTGGAAACATGTCCGTGTGTGTGTGTGTGTGTGTGTGTGTGAACAGCATAACTCAGAAACGAACAGTCCGATAAACATCAAACTTGGTATTTAGATTCAGTATCTTTCAGAGATGCGACACGAAGGTTTTCAAGAAAATACCTCCACTCCAGATTACCCTTTACATGTAAAATTTTTCGAAAATTTTAATTTATTCAAAAATGGCTCATATGTTTAAAAAAATTTCATGATAAATGAAATGTATATCTCGAATTTTCTGGGAATGTCTCCAAAAGTATTCTTCATTGTGAATGACTTTTGCATAACTGGTAAACCATTAGAGATAGACAAAATTTTACTACACAAAAAATGTAGATCGCGTTAAAATACACAATATATATATCATATACATTTTGTTTTGTTCGGTGAACCATTTTCGAGATATTGCTTGTTATTCCCTTAAATTTTCCAATACTTATACTTTTTCTCAAATTCGTTATTCATTTTTTTTGTCCTGGTAAGGCAAAGAGAATGGAATACTCCACATAGCAACCACCTCTTAAAATATTTGACTATCACTTAAAGCCTACCAATTTCCCTTGCATCTACAAGAAAATTAGCAATAAGATTAACATCTCGATTAACATGAAGCATATGGAGAATAAGCGTTTGTAAAAATAGTTTGTACAAGAGTAGAGAAAGTCATGTGAGTGTAATACATCAGATATTTTTTGTTTAATTACGGTGTGTTCACACAGACACACACGTGCCTTCTAAAAATTTGATGTGTTACATTACATGACTTTCTGTACCCACTATTGTTTATTTTTGTATTGCTTCTGTAAAGTGTTGTTACAGAAGGATCTGCCAATTTCATGTTATTAAACATAAACTCCTGTACCTACACTTCGTTGTCCTGAAGCGATAGCCAAATCTTTCAAAAGGGGATCACTATATACCAAGTACCATTCTGTTTCCATGACATCGCGAGAATAACTGAATGGTGACAAGTATTGAAGAATGCAAATCAACAAGGAATATCGCGGAAATGGCTGATGCCAAAAAATGTGTGTTTTAGAGTTGTACATTTTGGTGTACCTTTTGTGATTTTTACCTCCTCTATCACGTAGGCAGAGAATGTGTTGCATTCCATTCAAAAATTAGACATCGAGATTTCAACGGTAAAACACGCTTTGAAGACCCCTGCGCGTGTGTGTGTGTCTGTGAACAGCATAACACAAAAACGGAGAGTAGGATAACAGCAAACTTAGTACTTAGGTCAGTACCTTTCACCCAAAATTACCCTTTACAATGAGATTTATCGGAATTTTTTTCTAAAAATGGCTCTAATGATTTTTATTAAAATACTACATATTAAATATATTTACATGACAAATAAAATGTTTATCTTGAATTTTCCGGAAATAGCCTAAGAATTCCTTTTCATTCAGAAGTTTTGTATAATCTTGTATATACGTCAACGTTAAGCAATGGACGAAAACGTACTGTACAAAAAATGTGCATCTCTTTTAAATCACATAATTTCTTTCAAATAACCATTTTGTGGAATTAACCATTTTCGAAGTATGCGTTATTACTGGTTCGAATTATTTAATACTTAATGGAGTAGACAGAAAAATAAGCTTCAGTAAGGAGGCTTTGTATACCCAGCTATAAAAATAGAGGGTGCAGAAAGTCATGTGAATGTATCACAACAATTTTTTTTTCTTTGTAATCATTTTCTTCCTAATAAATCTTTCCAGAAACAGCTACATTACACATTTCGTTATAGATACAAAGAGAACAGCGATAGTCAAATGTTTAACAACTGGACGCTATATGCTGGCCTTAAAATTACATACTGTTTCCATGACATCGCAAGAAACAACTGAAAATCTACAGGACTTTTAAAAGGATGGCTAAGTATTGAAAATTTCTAACCATTAGTAACGGATATTTCGCAAATGGCTGATGCCACAAACAAATTATTTGAGATAAATTGTGTATTTTAAAGTGATTTACATTTTTTGTGTTATACGTTTTCATCTATCGCTTAACATTTTCAATTTATGTAATTATACAGTATTCCTTCCGAATGAAGAGGACTTCACAAGCCATTTCAGGAACATTCACCATATACATCTTAGTTTTACTTTCTCTACTACGTGTAGTAAGTAGGGGAAGTATTGTATTCCACACAAAAATTCGATACCGAGATTTCACCGGAAATATATCTTTGAGACCCCCTGAATCCAAAAAAGAGTCATTTTTGGAAACATGTCCGTGTGTGTGTCTGTGAACAGCATAACTCAGAAACGAACAGTCGGATAAGCACCAAACTTGGTATTCAGGTTCAGTATCTTCCAGAGATGCGACACGAAGGTTTTCAAGAAAATCTCCCCAACCCAGATTACCCTTTACATGGAACATTTTTCTAAAATTTTAATTTTCTCAAAAATGGCTCTAACGATTTTGATTAAAATATCATATGTTTAAGATATTTTCATGAGAAATGAAATACATATCTCGAATTTTCTGGGAATGTCTCCAAAAGTATTCTTCATTGTTAACGTCTTTTACATAACTGGTAAACCATAAGAGATAGACATTTTACTAAACCCAAAGTTTAGATCGCGTTAAAATACACAATTTATGTCATATACATTTTTTTTGAGCGAACCATTTTCGAGATATTGCTTGTTATTCCCTTAAATATACTTTTTCTCAAATTCGTAATTAAATTGTTTTTGTCTTGAACATACAAAGAGAATGGAATACTCCACATAGCAGCCAGCTCTTAAAATATTTGACTATCGCTTAAAGCCTACCAATTCCCCTTGCATCTACAAGAAAATTAGCAATAAGATTAACATCTGGATTAACATGTAGCATATGCAGAATAAGCGTTTGTAAAAATAGTATGTACAAGAGTAGAGAAAGTAATGTGAGTGTGACACATTAGATTTATCATGCAAATATCTTTATATGGTTTTTAATCAAAGTCGTTAGAGCCACTTTTTACATAATCAAACATTTCAAAACATGTTGCACATAAAGGATAATTTTGGGGGGGGATTTCTTGAAACATTTCTTTGGAAGATACTGAACTTAAATACCAATTTTTGTGTTATCCGGTTTTTTGTTCTGGAGTTACGCTGTCACAGAGACACACACTGACGTTTTTCTAAATATCTGATGTGTTAAATTCACATCACTTTCTCTACCCGTATCGTGGGTATACAAATTATTCTTACGAAAGTTTATTTTCCTATCTATTTCATTTTAATCGAGGTACAGCTTTGCAAAACTAACTTACATACACACAACATTTCTTATTTTTTCAGAAAACAACATTCCGAAACATGTTCCAAGTAAAGGGTAGTTTGGAGTTAGGGGATTTTCTTGAAAACCTTCGAGTCACATCTTAGGAGGGTACTGAACCTATGCACAAGTTTGGTATTTATCCCACTTTTCGTTTACGAGTGTTGTTCACATACACGACGTACTGACCCTTTTCTAAAAATGTTTTTGGTTTAGGAGCCTGAAAATATATTTTTTCGGTAAAATCTCGGTTCTCAGTCCTAGCGGCAATCGAATCCGAAACTTTTGTGCTTAGAAAGTAGCATCGCTGTTCGCTACACCGCAGATTCATTGTTTGTTCATATAATCGTATTTGCATTCAATTGTGTGATGTTTCAAACGTTGTGCTGTTTTTATCCGAGGTATAACGATGATGTTATGGAGAGTAGCTGCTGATAATGAAACAGCAATAATAGTAACGTTTCTTTGTGGGCCTGATCTTAAGCGAGAACGAGTGTGTGTGTGTGTGTTTTTGTTGAGGGGCGGGAAGCGGACTATCATATCCGCCCCCACTGTTCTGCCCCCATTAATCACACATTCATGGCCATGGAGAGTCGCTGTTTTTCTTTCCAAAACAAAACCTAATTCAGATCGTTTATCTGACGGCCAATAAACAAACAAAAGGGAATCAATACCAGCACAAAGTTTTTGCGATCGGCAATTGTAGACCACTTGCGTTTCAATTAAGTTTCTCTCATTTGAATACGCAGTTGTGTGTATCGAATTAAAGCTGCCAGGATTGAGCAAAATTGAATGCAATTAAATCCACAACAGGCTTATCTGCAAGTAGCCGTTACTGCAGTAGCATTTCGATAAGCTGAAAGGAATTAATTAATATGAAAATCTCCAGTTTAAAGTAATTCTCGAAAGTTTTTACTTTATCTGCTCATTACCTGTATTGAATTAGACGAAATATTGAATTCCAACAAAAAATTTGATAAAATATTTCACAGGAAATAAATCTTTTGAGACAACTGAATCCAAAAAAATTAATTTAAAATAAAAATGTCTGTGGATGTGTGCTTACGAACAGCATAACTAAACAATCATAAGTCTCTTAAATACCAAACTTGACACTTCTTTCAAGTATACGCCACAAAATTTTTCAAGAAATCCTACATTACAAATTACCAGTTACACGGAAAAATGTTCGTTATTTTCGATTTTCTCAAAAATAGCAGCAACGATTTTTATCAATACCTATGTTTAAGAAGTAATAATAACAATCCCTAATCGATACGGGGAAGTGATGTGGCCAGGACCGCTGCCTATCGCAGCTCCTTACTTTCCTCATGATGCTGCTGAGTGGGCACTGGTCCCATACCCAGGATTTAAGACCCGTAGCCCCCTAAGTGGGATCAAATCCGGGCGCATTCCGTGGCCCGGAACCAAGCTCAACATCGCCAAGGCGCAGGACCGTTGACTAGACCCATTTCTGAGGTAGATGCACCCATTACCTCCGATGCTACGGTGATGACGATGGCAGTGGAATGAGAGGGCCTTGGGAATACTTGCCATGGTAAGTCGGGGGCGAAGGCGTGGATAGGACTGACTTAAAATCGTTACCCCAGAGCCGAGAATCGAATCCCGGATTCTCAGTATGAGAGCCGGAAATGAAACCACCGGCGTTACTCGGCACCCCCTTAAGGTATATACATAACGAATAAAATGTGTAGCTAGAATTTTCTGAAAGCAGCCTGTGACGACCTCTTAATTCTGGTAAACGTTAAGTGATACATGAAAATACACAATTTATGTTGTTGTTCACCAATAACATTGGGGATTAATTGATCTGCACCATTTTCCCTCTGGCTTCCCAATGTAAAGTCTGTAAGTTATCACTTTTAAGGGCTTTGCATTTGGCGAGATGTTGTTTGTTCAGGATGACATCTTCTTCACAGAGAGTGCACTTGGGTGTAGGTAGACATTATATCTTGTAGAGATGTTCTGCGAGGCAATCGTGGCCAGTTGCCATCCTAAATAAGGCCACTGCAGTCTTCCTTGGCAGTTTTTGTATATCAACTGTATCTTTAATATTCTTATAATCTTTATCTTTTAATTTATCTTCTTCATCGAGTCTCTGCTGTCTTTTGAAATGTTGTTTAATGTTATTTAATTGTTTATTTATTTCTATTTGTCCTACAGGTTTTATTTGTTGTATTGCACCTTTCTTTGCTAATTGATCCGCATGTTCATTGCCCAATAGTCCAACATGAGCTGGGATCCATTGTAGAGTGACATGATTTCTAGTTTCAACTACTTTAATTAGGCTTTTTATTTCTTTAATACTTCTTCTTCTTTTATTATTGTCATATGCTATCCCAAGTATGGCTGATTTTGAGTCTGATATGATGACTATTTTTACTTTCTCTACTACGTATAGTAAGTAGAGGAAGTATTGTATTCCACCCAAAAATTCGATACCGAGATTTCACCGGAAATATATGTTTTGAGACCCCTGAATCCAAAAAGAAAGCATTTTTGGAAACGTGTCCGTGTGTGTGTCTGTGTGTCTGTGTGCGTGTCTGTGTGTGTGTCTGTCTATGAACAGCATAACTCAGAAACGAACAGTCGGATAAACACCAAACTTGGTATTTAGGTTCAGTATCTTCCGGAGATGCGACACGAAGGTCTTCAACAAAATCCCCCTACACCAGGTTGCCCTTTACATGGTACATTTTTCGAAAATTTTAATTTTCTAAAAAATGACTCTAACGATATTGATTAAAATATCATATGTTTAAGATATTTTCATGACAAACGAAATGTATATCTCCAATTTTTTGGGAATGTCTCCAAAAGTATTCTTCATTGTGAACGACTTTTGCATAACTGGTAAACCATAAGAGATAGACAAAATTTTACTACGCAAAAAATGTAGATCTCGTTTAAATACACAATTTATGTCATATACGTTTTTTTGTTGAGTGAATCATTTTCGAGATATTGCTTCTTATTCCCTTAAATTTTCCAATACTTATACCTTTTCTCAAATTCGTTATTCGTTTTTTTTTTCCTGGCAATGCAAAGAAAATGGAATGCTCCACATAGCAACCAGCTCTTAAAATATTTGACTATCGCTTAAAGCCTACCAATTCCCCTTGCATCTACAAGAAAATTAGCAATGAGATTGACATCTCGATATCTCGATTAACATGAAGCATATGGAGAATAAGCGTTTGTAAAAATAGTTTGTAAAAGAGTAGAGAAAGTCATGTGAGTGTAACACATCAGATTTTTTGTTTTATATGGTCTATATAAAATGTTGTGTAATGCTGCTTTTATAGCTGTTAATTCTCTATCAAAGTGGTTTGATGTTTCATCTAATGTTAGATACTGTGCAAAGTGTTTACAGTATACTCCTGCACGGGCGGTTTATTTCTATTTTTTTTATTGATGAGGGATTCATCTGTATATATTCGGAGCCATTCTTTTTCTGTAGCTATTGCTATGGCTCTCATTTCATCTGGAATATATATATATATACTATTTTATTTTACGTCGATTTAACTCCTTGGTCATATCGCGACGGATCCGTTCGTGGATACTTCTTAGAACGATATGTGATGGACAGTTAGCCTTTTAGGTCTCATTCCTATAACGTGCAGATGGCATTAGGGTGTCGTCGAGACTAACTGCCGCCCTCACACAGAAAGGCGGACAGTTAGCCTTCTAGGTCTCATCCCTGTAACCACCTGCTTCATGCCGTACAGATAGCATCAGGGTGCCGTCCAGTCTAACTGCTTACATTGTCTGTAGATAGATGGCATACCACTTATTTTTCATTTAACTATTGCTTTTTAAACGTGGTATTAAATATCCAATCCGGTATTTACCTTAGCTACTGAGGAAAACCGCGAAAAAACCTCAGACAGATCGGTCAGCCCACGGAATTTGAACCCGGGACCTCCCGAATGCGGGCCACAAATTTTACCGCCTGAGCCATCCCGCTCGGTTCTGGAATATTGTTTTGTTTGTGTATTGTATATATCAGGTCATTCTGATATTGTATTATTTTATTGTTTAATTATTGTATTATATTTGTATTTATTCTCAGTAACCTTTCTGTGGCATCCAGCATTTTCGATATATTCTTATTAATGGTTCGAATTGTTCAACACTTAGCCATTCCTGTCGCTTTTCAGTTGTTTCTTTTGACATCTGGAAACAGTGTGCAATTTTAAGGCCAGCATATAACGTCCAATTCTTAAACATTTGACTATCGCTATTCTCTTTGTATCTATAACGAAATGTAGCTTTTTCTAGTAATTTTTATCTCCATTAAAATGAAGTAGATAGGAAAATAAGCTTTTGTAAGAATAATTTTATACACACCACTAAGTGATAGAGGATAGAAAAGGTCATGCGAATGTAACACATCAAACTTTTTTAGTTGTGGACATGCAAAGAGGATATAATTTCAAATTCATCACATGCCAACAGTTCTCTGAGCTTATCTGAAGGTATATCATGAAAACAGCAGTGTAAATGCTGATTGTAACGTGTAAAAAGTGGAAATTTTGACCTTAGAAATTAGTATCCCGTTGCGAGCAAAAAGACGCAATCTTGTCTCGTGTACATTAACAGTATTTAAGTTTTAATTGAATTACAAACATGAAAATAAAACTCCCGCCTAGCTTCTACATTATTAATTTTCTTGGCTCACGAAGGATTTTAAAGTTGGAAAGCTGCGGAGAACTTCTTTTTCACCGAGTTGCAGGCTTGGTAATCTGTTTTATTATTGAGATAGAGCCCAGGGTACTCTCCAAGTTTTAGTACGAGATTTACTGAGCACGCTATTATAATGCGACAGGACAGCAAGTTGTATTCTCTTGCTTTGGAATAAACAGTCCTTACTAAGAAAAAGTTATTTTTTCTGCTTTAACCTGTGTAACAAATTTTATATCTGCTAAAATTCTCTCTTCTTTCTGGCCAGCGTGTTTTCCTTTGAATTAGTGTTCGAGTCAATGGTTGTATCAAAATCTGTGAAAAGCATAATTAAAAATCTGATGGGTTGCAATCACAGGACTTTCTTGTACAAACTATTTTTACAAAGGCTTCTTCCCCATCTCCTTCATTTTAATCGAGATGTTAATCTTATTGCTAATTTTCTTGTAGGTGCAAGGGGAATATGGTAGACTTTAACCGATAGTCAAATGTTTTAAGAGCTGGTTGCTATGTGGGGTATTCCATTCTCTTTGCATGTTCAGGACATAAAAAATGAATAACGAATTCCCATTTGAGAAAAAGTATTGGAAAATTTAAGGGAATAACAAGCAATATCTCGCAAATGGATCCTCAACAAAAAAAAGTGTATATGTCATAAATTGTGTATTTTAACGCGATCTACATTTTTGGTGTAGTAAAATTTGTCTAACTCTTATGGTTTACCAGTTATGCAAAAGGCGTTCACAATGAAGAATACTTTTGGAGACATTCCCAGAAACTTTGAGATATACGTTTCATTGGTCATGAAAATATCTTGAAAATATTATATTTTAATCAAAATCGTTAGAGCCATTTTTGAGAAAATTAAAATTTTCGAAAAATGTTCCATTAAAAGGGTAGTCTGGGGTGGGGGGATTTTCTTGAAAACCTTCGTGTCGCATCTCTGGAAGATACTGAACGTAAATACCAAGTTTGGTGTTTATCCGACTGTTCGTTTCTGAGTTATGCTGTTCACAGACACACACACACAAACACACACACAGACACACAGACAGACATGTTTCCAAAAATGCTTAGAGACAGTAAAAACACAACTTACAGGAAATTACAAAAAACAAGTTGAGCACATTGTAACAACCAATATAGTATTACATCTCTGGGAGATGTTTTTGAAAATCTTCTGTTGTACCCTTCGAAGGTGCTGAATTTTAATACCAACTTTGGTATTTATCCAACTTTTCATTTTTGAGTTATGCTTATGATAGACACACAGACACACACGGACCTTTTTCTATAAATGCCTTTTTGGTTTCAGGGTGCCTCAAAACACTCATTTCCAGTGAAATTTAGCTATAGGATATTGTTTTTGTTGAGTGAACCATTTTCGAGATATTGTTTGTTATTCCCTTAAATTTTTCAATACTTATTTTCTCAAATGGGAATTCGTTATTAATTTTTTTGTCTTGTATATGCAAAGAGTATTAATCTGTGGCAAAGGGAATGGTGCTGCCCCTAGCAACCAAATATTAAGAGATATATCTATGCTTAAAGGCTACTGTATTTCTATATTGTAATTACAAAACAAGGGGAACGTAGTACGCCTTAAGCGATAGTAAAATATTTTTAGAACTGGTCGCTATGTGTGAAATGTAATTCTCTTTGCATGTCAAAAGATCGTTTCTGCAAATGTTTATCTCGATTAATATGAAATAGATGGGGAATAAGAGTTTGTAAAAATAGTTTGTACAAGAGTAGAGAAAGTCATGTGAGTGTAACACATAAGATTTTTTAAACTTCAGATGCGCTTTTCTCAACACCGTATTAAATTAGAAGTTTTAAAATTCTTTGTGGTTGTAGTGAATGCTTAGCTACATTTTGATCTTAAATTACTTGCTTTGCGTGAAAAAATTATGAATATAAAAATTACACCCAAATTATTCTCTAGTGACTATTTTTTTAAACTTAAGTTATTCCCTTAGATGGACAAACAGTCAACCGGTTATTTTAAGCTACTTATAAAATCTTATAATAAAAATTTAGGATAGTTCTTATCTTTATTTTCAGAGAAAACTACACTTATAAATAAAAGAAAATTTTATAGAAATTATTTCACAATATTTAAATATTTTTACAGTTAAAAAGTTTAAAAGTAGCTAAAACATCTTGATTCCAGTGTAAACAGAAAATCTTCTTTCATAAGTAGTTCATTATCCTAGATGGTATAATTCTAGAGAAAACTGACTTAAGTTGAATTGCGAAAAAGCGTAAAAATACCCTGTGATCTCCAAGTGTTGTTAAATGGAACATTTTTCGAAAACTTTGATTTTATAAAAAATGATTAACGAATTTGATTAAAATACTATTTATTGCAGATATCTACTTGAAATGTATATCTATGTTGTTTTCTGGGAATAGTCTGTGAAGTGCTCTTCATTCGGAAGGAATTTGTATAATCTTTTATAATTGTTAAACGTTAAGTGATAGACGAAAACGTACTGCACAAAATTGCAGATCTCTTTAAAACACACAGTTATTTAAAATAAGTTTTTTATGGCATAAACCATTTCTAAGCTATATGTTAATAATGTTCATTACTTGGTCATTTTTACTTTCTCTACTACGTATAGTAAGTAGGGGAAGTATTGTATTCCACCCAAAAATTCGATACCGGGATTTCACCGGAAATATATGTTTTGAGATCCGCTGAATCCAAAAAAAGCACTTTTGGAAACATGTCCGTGTGTGTGTTTTTGTATCTTGCCTGTGTGTGTCTGAGAACGGCATAACTCAGAAACGAACAGTCGGATAAACACTAAACTTGGTATTTAGGTTCAGTATCTTCCAGAGATGCGACACGAAGGTTTTCAAGAAAATCCCCAAACCAGATTACCCTTTACATGGAACATTTTCCGAAAATTTTAATTTTCTCAAAAATGACTATGATTTTGATTAAAATAACATATGTTTAAGATATTTTCATGACAAATGAAATGTATATCTCGAATTTTCTGGGAATGTCTCCAAAAGTACTCTTCATTGTGAACGACTTTTGCATAACTGGTAAACCATAAGAGATAGACAAAATTTTACTCACAAAAAATGTAGATCGCGTTAAAATACACAATTTATGTCACATGCATTTCTTTTGTTACGTGAAGCATTTTCGAGATATTGCTTGTTATTCCCTTAAATTTTCCAATACTTATACTTCTTCTTAAATTTTTTATTCAATTGTTTTTGTCCTGGTAATGCAAAGAGAATGGAATACTCCACATAGCAACCAGTTCTTAAAATATTTGACTATCGCTTAAAGCCTACCATATTCCCCTTGCATCTACAAGAAAATTAGGAATAAGAATAACATCTCATATCTCGATTAACATGAAGCATATGGGGAATAAGAGTTTGTAACAATAGTTTGTACAAGAATAGAGAAAGTCATGTGAGTGTAACACATCAGATTTTTTAAATACCTGTGAACGTTCAGTTGTTTCTCGCGATGTCATAGAAACAGTAAGGAATTTTAAGGCAGATATAGCGTCCAGTTGTTAAACATTTGACTATCACTGTTCTCTTTGTATCTATAACTAAATGTGTAATGTAGCTGTTTCTTTAAATGTTTATTTATATTAAAATAAATAAATATAAGAACAAGCTTTAGTAAGAACAGTTTGTATGTACACTAATAAAGATAGATGCAGAAAGTCATGTGATTGTATCGCATCCGATTTTCTTTTACTATCGGTTTGCACAGCGAAATCTTTATCATGATGAAGCAAGTTATCAGTTTCCTTTTTTGTACTGTGCGGTACCTGCATCACTAAAATAACGTATTTTTTCAGCTGTGGTAATTTTTCTTTCCATTGGGCAATTAACTTTGTCTAGAAAAAATCCTACAGTGTGACGAACTAAATATTTGGAAACTATTGAGAAACAGATATTGTCTATATTATGTGCTATTCTGTAATAAATAATACAGTGGTGTATTGTCACTTAAGCATTACTGCAATGGTAGCCACTTCTGTGGCGAAACTGTAATTTTCTGAGTAATCTACAATAAATATAAGTTGTTACTGCTTAATTTGAGTTTTCAGATGCCTTAAGTCATTGGATTGCGCTTTGGCAACAAAATTGTGAGTTTGATTTGTTTTAATGCCATAAGAAATAATGGATCAAATTTGGAAATGTTGTATCAAGGTCATCTGTGCTCTGTCCATCATTTTCCACTTCCTGTAAACAATTTCTTCTATTAGATTGGCCTGAAATTAAATTTGTCAGTCTTTCTATCAAAACTGAATATGTAGAGCATATTTTTACTTTCTCTACTGCGTATACTAAGTAGGGGAAGAATTGCATTCCACCCAAAAATTCGATACCGAGATTTCACCGGAAATATATGTTTTGAGGTATATAAAGCATTTTTGGAAACATGTCGGTGTGTTTGTCTGTGAACAGCATAACTCAGAAACGAACGGTCGGATAAACACCAAACTTGGCATTTAGGTTCAGTATCTTCCAGAGATGCGACACGAAGGTTTTCAAGAAAATCCCACCACCCCAAATTGCCCTTTACATGGAAGATTTTTTGAAAATTTTAATCTTTTCAAAAATGGCTCTCACGATTTTGATTAAAATATCATATGTTTAAGATATTTTCATCACAATTAAAATGTATATCTGGAATTTTGGGGGAATGTCTCCAAAAGTATTCTTCATTGTGAACGACTTTTGCATAACTGGTAAACCATAAGAGATAGACAACATTTTACTACATAAAAATCTGATGTGTTACACTCACATGACTTTCTCTACTCTTGTACAATTTAATTTCACAAACGCCTATTCTCCATATGCTTCATGTTAATCGAGATACCGAGATGTCAATCTTATTGGTAATTTTCTTGTAGATGCAAGGGAAATATGGTAGCTTTTAAGCGATAGTCAAATATTTTAACGCTGGTTGCTATGTGGCGCATTCCATTCTCTTTGCATGTCCAGGACAAAAAAATGAATAACGCATTTGAGAAAAAGTATAAGTATTGGAAAATGTAAGGAAATAACAAGCAATATCTCGAAAACGGTTCACTCAACAAAAGAAATGTATATGACATAAGTTGTGTATTTTAACGCGATCTACATTTTTTGTGTAGTAAAATTTTGTCTATCTCTTATGGTTTACCAGTTATGCAAAAGTCGTTCACAATGAAGAATACTTTTGGAGACATTCCCAGAAAATTCGAGATATACATTTCATTTCTCATGATATTATCTTAAACATATGATATTTTCATCAAAATCGTTAGAGCCATTTTTGAGAAAATTAAAACTTTCGAAACATCTTCCATGTAAAGGGTAGTCTGGGGAGGGGGGATTTTCTTGAAAACCTTCGTGTTGCATCTCTGGAAGATACTGAACCTAAATACCAAGTTTGGTGCTTATCCGACTGTTCGTTTTTGAGTTATGCTGTTCACAGACACACAGACACACACACACACGACACCACACACACACACACACACATGACACACACACACACACAGACACACACACGGACATGTTTCCAAAAATGCTTTTTTTGGATTCAGGAGGTCTCAAAACATGTATTTCCGGCGAAATCTCGGTATTTAATTTTTGGGTGGAATGCAATACTTCCCCTACTTACTATACGTAGTAGAGAAAGTAAAAATGTAGATCACGCTAAAATACACAATTTATGTCATATACATTTTTTTGTTGAGTGAGCCATTTTCGAGATATTGCTTGTTATTTCCTTAAAATTTTCAATACTTATACTTTTTCTCAAATGGAAATTCGTTATTCATTTTTTGTCCCGGTAATGTAAAGAGAATGGAATACTCCACATAGCAACCAGATCTTAAAACATTTGACTATCACTTAAAGCCTATTAATTCCCTTTCATCTACAAGAAAATTAGCAATAAGTTTAACATCTCCATTAACATGATGTATATGGGGAATAAGCGTGTAAAATGGTTAGTACAAGATTAGAGTATAACAGATCAGATTTTTTTCTGTGTACTACGTTTACGTCTATGGCTTAACCTTTACTAGTTATACAATATTATACAAAATTCCTTCCTAATAAAGAGGACTTCACAGGCTATTCTCAGAAAATTCAAGATAGATATGCTATTTGTTATGTAGATATCTTTAGTATATTATATTTTAATAAAAATCTTACGAGCCATTTTTATAATGAAAGTTTACGAAATATTTCCCATGTAAAAGTTATTTTGGGGAGGGGAATTTTGTTGAGAAATTTTTGTGTCACATTTTTGGACGATACTGAGCTTAAATACCAAGTTTGATATTTATCCGACTTTTTGGTTTTGAATTATGCTGTTCACACACACAGTTTATCTTAAGATGTATTTTCTTTTTTGGATTTAGGTGACCTCAAAAAGTGTATTTCCAGATCGTATCGAATTTTTGGGTGGAATGAATTCAAGATAAAGGTACGTATCACGGAGAGGCCCTCAAATCCGTTTCAGAGCGACCCTGGGAGGGAGGTATGGGAAAGAGATCCTAAAGTTGACCTGATCTGGGATACGACGTAAGCAAGCGTGGACGGGGACTCTAATGTTTCCAGATTGAGCGCATCCAACGCTGCTCAAGCCTACCCACATACCCCGAACTCCTGGGGGTCCCCTTAAAGAGAGGCTGTTCAATAAACACCCTGAGGACGGATCCATCAGCAGTCCGACCGATGCCACCTTCACAAAGCGCACCTCCTCCGCCTGCCCGCAACATGTTGAACAACATCACTTGGTTATACAAACCTGAAACAGATGATGATGAATAAAAACCATTCCAGTATTCACCTACGGACTCAGGGAAGCCACGAAAAAATCATGGTAAGAGGGGACAGTTGCCAGGAATCGAACCCTAGCGAGCTCCACACATTAACGCGGAGCCATCTCGTTTGGTGGCGAAACGTAATATTCCTAGAGAAAGCAAAAACCTTAAACCGCTACCAACCTTGTAAATAACATCTCTCCGGTTTCACTTATAAGAGTAATTCAACTAGCGTTGCCAACCCTCGGCTCCCGAGAGACTGTAAATGGAACCAGAAGTTTTGGTACGTCCTATAGAATAGTGTTGCCTGTGTCTCCGAAGACTGATGTCCCCGACAGTCCTGATTGATGTTGCGGAAAGTTTTGCAAAGGATCACCTCAACGGAAACTCGTTGCTCGCAGTGACAGGACCGCGAGCAAGATTAACAATCACTACTTTATGTTGAAATCTCCGACAAAGGGATTGTTGTACGAGTAATTCCCCTCCTTAACCTCAACCTTATCTCACAAGTGTGAGGAGGGGTACTTCATCTCTGTCTCTCCCATTCAGGACGAGAGGACAACTCAACACAAAAATATGTGCTACATTCATATTGCTTTCTCTACTCACTTTCCTTTATTTTCATGTAATTCCTACGGAGTATTCTCACGAAAGCTTACAGGATATATACAAAATAGGTTGTTCACTGTGACCGACAGAGATAATGTGTCTACCACTCTCCAGGAGGAAGGGATGATGCGAAGGAACCACACAGGAGGCCACAGGCCGTAGGCAGACGCGTCACAGACACGCGTGGAAGTCCCTAATTTCCAAGGTCGCAGACCCGTCCCATTACTTTGAGCATGCATCTGTCCGCCACACACCACGAAACCTAAACGCACACCTGAACGATGAGGTGGAAACTGAATGAAAGGGAAATAACAGAAACGAAATCGTGGTAGAGAAGAAACCGCCCCAGCATTAGCCGTCGACCCCGGGAAACCACGATAAAACCCATCGGTCAGAGAGAGAGAGCGGTCCCGAAGAACAAAGCTGGCACCTCCCGAATGCGGGCCTGAGCCATCCCACTGGTTACCGTGTGAAGGAAAAGGAGTCTATAAAACTACCTTTGTAATCGAATGGTAAGTAGTTTTGCTTCTCAACCCGGATGTGCAGAGTTCGATTTCGTCCGGAGTGGGGGATTTTTTTTAATTAGAATCGTTTCTTGCACTCCGTAGAGACTGGAAGTGTGAATTTTGTGTTTCCTACTTAAAACCGCTAAAAATCTGTAGTCAAAGAGTTAATTGTAGCTAAATTCAATGCCCCGATATGACCAGAGAAGTTAAAGGAGGATGTACAAATGAAACAATAAAAATAAGTAAAACGTAACTCGAAAATTGCTGGTGCTATAAAATCTGATCTGTTACACTCACATGACTTTCTCTACTCTCGTACAAACTATTGTTACAAACTCTTATTCTCCATATGCTTCATGTTAATCGAGATATCGAGATGTTAATCTTATTGCTAATTTTCTTGTAGATGCAAGGGGAATATGGTAGGCTTTAAGCTATAGTCAAATGTATTAAGAGGTGGTTGCTATATGGCGTATTCCATTCTCTATGCATGTCCAGCACATAAAAAATGAATAACGAATTTGAGAAAAAGTATAAGTATTGGAAAATTTAAGGGAATAACAAGCAATATCTCGAAAATGGTTCACTCAACAACAAAAAATGTATATGACATAAATTGTGTAGTCAAATTTTATCCATCTCTTATGGTTTACCAGTTATGCAACAGTCGTTCACAATGAAGAATACTTTTGGAGACATTCCCAGAAGATTCGAGATATAAATTTCATTTGTCATGAAAATCTCTTAAACATATGATATTTTAATCAAAATCGTTAGAGCCATTTTTGAGAAAATTCAAATTTTCGAAAAATGTTCCATGTAAAGGGTAATTTGGGGTGAGGGATTTTCTTGAAAACCTTCGTGTCGCATCTCTGTAAGATACTGAACCTAAATACCAAGTTTGGTGTTTATCCAACTGTTCGTTTCTGAGTTATGCTGTTCACAGACACACAGACACACACACGGACATGTTTCCAAAAATACTTTTTTTGGATTCAGGGAGTCTCAAAACATATATTTCCGGTGAAATCTCGGTATCGAATTTTTGGGTGGAATACAATACTTCCCCTACTTACTATACGTAGTAGAGAAAGTAAAAAGGTATTTGAAATTCTTTCCGAATGAAGAGGACTTGAAACTCCATTTAGAAAAATTCATTTCTCATGTAGGAAAATATATTAAATATATGGCATTTAATCAAAATCATTAGATAAATTTTTCGGAAAACCAGAATTAATGAAAAATTTCCACGTAAAGTGTACTTTGGAATGGGCAATTTTCTTGAAAACCTTGTGTCGCATCTTTGGAAGTTACTGAATTTAAATTCCTAATTTGGTATTTACCCGACTTTTGGAATTATGCTGTTCACACACCTTCTTCTAAAAATGCTTTTTTTATTCAAGGGGCCTCAAAACATGCATTTCATGTAAACTCTCGATAACTTATTACTTTTTCTACCACGTACACAGTAGGTAGAGAAGGTTTTGCATTCCACTCAAAAATTCAATACCGAAATTTCACCAAAAATACATGCTTGAAGTCCCCTGAATCTAAGAAAACATTTTAAAACGTGTGTGTGTGTGTGTGTGTGTGTGTGTGTGTGTGTCTGTGAACAGATTAACTCAAAAACGAAAAGTCGGATAAATACCAGACTTGGTATTCAGTTTTAGTACCTTTGTAGCGGGAAATCGTCGTTCTTGGGTTGTTGTGGTCTTCTGCAGTGTTCTTCTTCTTCGGCTATTGGTTGTCGTCGTTGTTGCGTATTCCATTCCTAACTATATGTAATTATTAATTCTCAGGTTATCGTGGGTGAGGCAAGCTTAAGAAATACACTGCAAGTTTTCCTTAATAAATGAAGTTTATTCACAATTGAAATAATTATGGGTGGCTAGTTTTCCCATTATTATAATCCCACCACTTTAAATTAGTGAGGAGCCTAGCTATCTGCACACGTACTCTCACCCTTGTGCACCTATAGCACCTCGTGTCGACGTGAATTCTTGAAGATCAGTTATAGAGAGAGAGACTGGGCTCTGAGGCCTTGCCTGCCCTTATATATGTTAGCCTAGTGACGCTCACCTCTGCGTTTAAAAATGTAACGACGTTTCCGATTGGCCCTTATGACCACGTTACCTTAACATGTATGAGAATGTGTGGCTTCAGATCCGTGCGCTTAAGCGTCATCTTGGAGCGTTGTGAAGCTAGTTCCATATCTCCGTCTCTTTCTTTTCTCTGTCTCTTTCTATTTCTCCGTACTGTTACCGGTTCCCTGCCTGTTGGCTTGGTGAAAGGTACGCTCTTTAAGCTTTCTTGGAAATTTGCTAGCTCGCCCGTTTCTTACAATCAGCTCTGTACAAATGTTAGACGTTGAATATTTTAACATGTTAGTGACTTAAATTATTACTGTACAATTCTTATATGTATGTTTCCCCTTTCATATGTACAATTCCTATATGTGTATAATGTATCCCCTTTCACCTTCCAAAGATGCAACACGAAGATATTCAAGAACATCCCCCACCCCAACTTCCCCTGCATGGAACAATTTTCGAATTTTTTTATTTTCTAAAAAATTACTTTGAGACTTTAGCGATTTTGATTAAAATGACATATATTAAAGATATTTACATTATAGATAAAATGTATATGTTGAATTTTCTGGAAATAGCTTGTAAAGTCCAGTTCATTCGGCAGACATTTTTTATAATCTTGTATAACTGCTAAACGTTACAATGGACAAAAACGTACTTATGCTAACCATCCCTGCAACCCACATAGAATTTAGACATCGCTCATTGCCTAGTTTTATGGGTCTTTATTGTTTTTCAGGCCAGTCACATAGGAACTGATACCGGCTGGGTGGAGTCGAAAGTTGGTTATCTGAATTTGGAAACGTTACGGAGGGAAAAATCCTTGAGCCATCGAGGAAAGTGGGCCACATTTTATGTATGACAGGGTACAACGTATGGATTAGGGAAGAAAAACAAAATCATGTCCGGGAGATGGGAGTTGATGGGAGAATAGGAAGGCGTAATGGCAGTATCGAATAGAAGGAATAGGGGAGAAAGGAGGGAAGTTGATAATGGAGATGAAGAGGATGATTAAGGACAGGAGTTATGGAGAAGATAGATACTGGGACTGTGCCCGATGCTTAAGAGCACAAGGGCAAGAAGAAGAATCTGCTTAGCATGTGTTCCACACGAGCCCTGGGTGAGCCAGTGTCTTATTGGTTTGAACTCAAGTCCAGCACAGTAGCATTAGCCCATGAACAAAGATCAGACCTAGGTGAGCGGTGAAAGGGGAGAAATAGAAAAGTATTAAACGACGGACTCGCCAGCCTCTGGATGAATCCGTCTCGTATTGGTTTGATGTCTAAAATGTGGCACTCAAAGATTAACCTACAAACACAGGTCGGTTTGAGGCTCTGCAGCGAAGGCACAGGGGTTTAGTATCTCCTTACCAACCTAAACCACTGCGCATTTCGTCAACACGATTCCATGCACTCGACTGTACAAGTAGCCTTTGTAACTTTCACATGACAAAGTGAACGTCAGATAAGTTTCAGCTTCGGCGTATATGCATTGTTCCATAGGATAGCACTTGTCAATAGAGGGGACACCTAGCACTGCGACCGTATTGGATCTAATGTGCACGCACCATTGGGAGGAATGGATGAGGTGAGGAAGCGGTGCAGAGCAAGCCCAGCGTAAGTTGACAGACACGCGTCGAGCTAGCTAACAGTTCTAGGTTTGACCACCCGACCATGGGAGAGCCGCTTTAGTGGGATCGGGAGACGTTCCAAAGCGCAAAGCACTGCGCCATCTGCACGACACCGACCATACCGCAGCCCCAAAGTCAATCTGAAACATGGAAGGGAAATGGAATCACAAAAAAGACGTGGTAGAACATACCACTCCAGCATTCGCCTTTGTCAACCAGGGAAAACCACTAAAAACCCTCATACATTACCGAGGAGCCACCTTTCTCGGTCAGTGGTTCCATATTCTCGAAAGAATGCACTCAACCTCATAATATTTCGCCACAGTTCCAAATGCTCGTTCGCTACATCCTGGAACACACGATTGTCGTGGAAATGCTCGCGGCGTACGTTAGTATTGTCAGACGAAATTGTATCGGTGTGAAATGAAGCGTATCTCGCGCACACAACCCATCCCTGAGATTGCCCTCGATTCCACTGTGTGCTAGTAAAAATGTCGAAGGAAGAGAAGAATAAGGTCTGGGAGATTAAGTTCAAATGGAGGGGGAGAGAATTGTCTGCCTCTGGGATTGAGATTTGGAGGCATCATCGATAAAGGTCAGGCCGTGTTTCTATAGACGGCAAGAAAACAATGGGACAAGATGGATTATATGACGTCACCACGGCTACAGTCTGCCATTTCCTTTCCTACCAGATATCGGCAGGTCTGTCCCGCTAAATTAACAAAACCCTTGCAGCTTCAGTATTCCTTTTAGGAGCGTTCGCTTCTGCGGATAGGTATACTGACGTGTATAAAAAGTGGCCCATAGTGGTAATAGCTAGAGGGCGGATTAGAGTGGCCTGGTCCATGATTTCGAGTTACACTGCAGAGGCCATAACGTTTTGGCACGTGTCCCCTGGGTACAGACGGTGGGTAAACAAATATACACGAGCGAGATGGCTCAGGCGGTAGGTCTGTGGCTCGCATTCGGTAGGTCCCGGGTACTATCCCCGGCGACCGCTCGTTCTGACCTATGGATTTTTTGCGGTTCCCTGGGGTCAACAAACGAGTTCTGAGGTGGTGTCTTCATTTTGTTTCCTTTTTATCCTTCAGGTGTGCTTCTAGGTCTCCCTAGGTCGATGGCGCCGATACATGGTCACTCGAAAGAATACTCGCTGTTACACCAGAGGACTACTCGACTGGTGGGTCTTTCATCGCCCTCTCTCGGTGTCTCCGGCGGTGAGCATGTTAGGAACTTCCGCTCGTCTCTTGGAATATTCGCTTGCGGCCCATAGCCTCCTGTGCAGTTCCTTCATCGCTTCCTCCTAGGGGGTGGTAAGCATAATAAATCTCTGTAGATCGTGGTACAGAGGTGTCCCCCTCCGGTACCCGTAAGGGGGGGCGGTTCCGACCCCTTCAGCTGCCGCGGTGCGCGCGCTGCTGATCTTGAGCATTCGTGGTGCTTCTGACGTTACTAGAAGCCGCCGGGCCGAAAATTCGAGCCCTTCCCATTGGGAGTTGTTTGGATTGGGTTGGACTCGGCGGGGAAGAGGTTCCCGATACCCATGAAAGCTTGGGTACGTCGGTGAGACGTCTCAAGGTCCTCCGGTATCGCTCTGGATAGCCGGTAGACAGGTACTAGATCATGTCGGTCCCACCGAGGCACTCGGTAGTCTTCCCTTTCGGAGGTTGACGCGCGCAAGTGGCGTATCCACTTCCACCGAGTAATGGGGGGGTCGGATTAGGCAACCAGTGCCGGCTTATGGAAAAGCCAGTCGTTTCACTCGGCCTACGCCCGCTCCCCTGAGTCACGTGGGGGCGCAGTCCCCTTGTGCTTATGTCACCCTCCGTTGAACAACCTGTAACTCATAAAGAAATGTACCGTAGTAGGCATGATGTTCCACTTCAAAACAGAGTAGGAAATATAACTCTCGATAACTTATTACTTTTTCTACCACGTACACAGTAGGTAGAGAAGGTTTTGCATTCCACTCAAAAATTCAATACCGAAATTTCACCAAAAATACATGCTTGAAGTCCCCTGAATCTAAGAAAACATTTTAAAACGTGTGTGTGTGTGTGTGTGTGTGTGTGTGTGTGTGTGTGTGTCTGTGAACAGATTAACTCAAAAACGAAAAGTCGGATAAATACCAGACTTGGTATTCAGTTTTAGTACCTTTGTAGCGGGAAATCGTCGTTCTTGGGTTGTTGTGGTCTTCTGCAGTGTTCTTCTTCTTCGGCTATTGGTTGTCGTCGTTGTTGCGTATTCCATTCCTAACTATATGTAATTATTAATTCTCAGGTTATCGTGGGTGAGGCAAGCTTAAGAAATACACTGCAAGTTTTCCTTAATAAATGAAGTTTATTCACAATTGAAATAATTATGGGTGGCTAGTTTTCCCATTATTATAATCCCACCACTTTAAATTAGTGAGGAGCCTAGCTATCTGCACACGTACTCTCACCCTTGTGCACCTATAGCACCTCGTGTCGACGTGAATTCTTGAAGATCAGTTATAGAGAGAGAGACTGGGCTCTGAGGCCTTGCCTGCCCTTATATATGTTAGCCTAGTGACGCTCACCTCTGCGTTTAAAAATGTAACGACGTTTCCGATTGGCCCTTATGACCACGTTACCTTAACATGTATGAGAATGTGTGGCTTCAGATCCGTGCGCTTAAGCGTCATCTTGGAGCGTTGTGAAGCTAGTTCCATATCTCCGTCTCTTTCTTTTCTCTGTCTCTTTCTATTTCTCCGTACTGTTACCGGTTCCCTGCCTGTTGGCTTGGTGAAAGGTACGCTCTTTAAGCTTTCTTGGAAATTTGCTAGCTCGCCCGTTTCTTACAATCAGCTCTGTACAAATGTTAGACGTTGAATATTTTAACATGTTAGTGACTTAAATTATTACTGTACAATTCTTATATGTATGTTTCCCCTTTCATATGTACAATTCCTATATGTGTATAATGTATCCCCTTTCACCTTCCAAAGATGCAACACGAAGATATTCAAGAACATCCCCCACCCCAACTTCCCCTGCATGGAACAATTTTCGAATTTTTTTATTTTCTAAAAAATTACTTTGAGACTTTAGCGATTTTGATTAAAATGACATATATTAAAGATATTTACATTATAGATAAAATGTATATGTTGAATTTTCTGGAAATAGCTTGTAAAGTCCAGTTCATTCGGCAGACATTTTTTATAATCTTGTATAACTGCTAAACGTTACAATGGACAAAAACGTACTTATGCTAACCATCCCTGCAACCCACATAGAATTTAGACATCGCTCATTGCCTAGTTTTATGGGTCTTTATTGTTTTTCAGGCCAGTCACATAGGAACTGATACCGGCTGGGTGGAGTCGAAAGTTGGTTATCTGAATTTGGAAACGTTACGGAGGGAAAAATCCTTGAGCCATCGAGGAAAGTGGGCCACATTTTATGTATGACAGGGTACAACGTATGGATTAGGGAAGAAAAACAAAATCATGTCCGGGAGATGGGAGTTGATGGGAGAATAGGAAGGCGTAATGGCAGTATCGAATAGAAGGAATAGGGGAGAAAGGAGGGAAGTTGATAATGGAGATGAAGAGGATGATTAAGGACAGGAGTTATGGAGAAGATAGATACTGGGACTGTGCCCGATGCTTAAGAGCACAAGGGCAAGAAGAAGAATCTGCTTAGCATGTGTTCCACACGAGCCCTGGGTGAGCCAGTGTCTTATTGGTTTGAACTCAAGTCCAGCACAGTAGCATTAGCCCATGAACAAAGATCAGACCTAGGTGAGCGGTGAAAGGGGAGAAATAGAAAAGTATTAAACGACGGACTCGCCAGCCTCTGGATGAATCCGTCTCGTATTGGTTTGATGTCTAAAATGTGGCACTCAAAGATTAACCTACAAACACAGGTCGGTTTGAGGCTCTGCAGCGAAGGCACAGGGGTTTAGTATCTCCTTACCAACCTAAACCACTGCGCATTTCGTCAACACGATTCCATGCACTCGACTGTACAAGTAGCCTTTGTAACTTTCACATGACAAAGTGAACGTCAGATAAGTTTCAGCTTCGGCGTATATGCATTGTTCCATAGGATAGCACTTGTCAATAGAGGGGACACCTAGCACTGCGACCGTATTGGATCTAATGTGCACGCACCATTGGGAGGAATGGATGAGGTGAGGAAGCGGTGCAGAGCAAGCCCAGCGTAAGTTGACAGACACGCGTCGAGCTAGCTAACAGTTCTAGGTTTGACCACCCGACCATGGGAGAGCCGCTTTAGTGGGATCGGGAGACGTTCCAAAGCGCAAAGCACTGCGCCATCTGCACGACACCGACCATACCGCAGCCCCAAAGTCAATCTGAAACATGGAAGGGAAATGGAATCACAAAAAAGACGTGGTAGAACATACCACTCCAGCATTCGCCTTTGTCAACCAGGGAAAACCACTAAAAACCCTCATACATTACCGAGGAGCCACCTTTCTCGGTCAGTGGTTCCATATTCTCGAAAGAATGCACTCAACCTCATAATATTTCGCCACAGTTCCAAATGCTCGTTCGCTACATCCTGGAACACACGATTGTCGTGGAAATGCTCGCGGCGTACGTTAGTATTGTCAGACGAAATTGTATCGGTGTGAAATGAAGCGTATCTCGCGCACACAACCCATCCCTGAGATTGCCCTCGATTCCACTGTGTGCTAGTAAAAATGTCGAAGGAAGAGAAGAATAAGGTCTGGGAGATTAAGTTCAAATGGAGGGGGAGAGAATTGTCTGCCTCTGGGATTGAGATTTGGAGGCATCATCGATAAAGGTCAGGCCGTGTTTCTATAGACGGCAAGAAAACAATGGGACAAGATGGATTATATGACGTCACCACGGCTACAGTCTGCCATTTCCTTTCCTACCAGATATCGGCAGGTCTGTCCCGCTAAATTAACAAAACCCTTGCAGCTTCAGTATTCCTTTTAGGAGCGTTCGCTTCTGCGGATAGGTATACTGACGTGTATAAAAAGTGGCCCATAGTGGTAATAGCTAGAGGGCGGATTAGAGTGGCCTGGTCCATGATTTCGAGTTACACTGCAGAGGCCATAACGTTTTGGCACGTGTCCCCTGGGTACAGACGGTGGGTAAACAAATATACACGAGCGAGATGGCTCAGGCGGTAGGTCTGTGGCTCGCATTCGGTAGGTCCCGGGTACTATCCCCGGCGACCGCTCGTTCTGACCTATGGATTTTTTGCGGTTCCCTGGGGTCAACAAACGAGTTCTGAGGTGGTGTCTTCATTTTGTTTCCTTTTTATCCTTCAGGTGTGCTTCTAGGTCTCCCTAGGTCGATGGCGCCGATACATGGTCACTCGAAAGAATACTCGCTGTTACACCAGAGGACTACTCGACTGGTGGGTCTTTCATCGCCCTCTCTCGGTGTCTCCGGCGGTGAGCATGTTAGGAACTTCCGCTCGTCTCTTGGAATATTCGCTTGCGGCCCATAGCCTCCTGTGCAGTTCCTTCATCGCTTCCTCCTAGGGGGTGGTAAGCATAATAAATCTCTGTAGATCGTGGTACAGAGGTGTCCCCCTCCGGTACCCGTAAGGGGGGGCGGTTCCGACCCCTTCAGCTGCCGCGGTGCGCGCGCTGCTGATCTTGAGCATTCGTGGTGCTTCTGACGTTACTAGAAGCCGCCGGGCCGAAAATTCGAGCCCTTCCCATTGGGAGTTGTTTGGATTGGGTTGGACTCGGCGGGGAAGAGGTTCCCGATACCCATGAAAGCTTGGGTACGTCGGTGAGACGTCTCAAGGTCCTCCGGTATCGCTCTGGATAGCCGGTAGACAGGTACTAGATCATGTCGGTCCCACCGAGGCACTCGGTAGTCTTCCCTTTCGGAGGTTGACGCGCGCAAGTGGCGTATCCACTTCCACCGAGTAATGGGGGGGTCGGATTAGGCAACCAGTGCCGGCTTATGGAAAAGCCAGTCGTTTCACTCGGCCTACGCCCGCTCCCCTGAGTCACGTGGGGGCGCAGTCCCCTTGTGCTTATGTCACCCTCCGTTGAACAACCTGTAACTCATAAAGAAATGTACCGTAGTAGGCATGATGTTCCACTTCAAAACAGAGTAGGAAATATACCAACTATGAATATACATGTATTATTCGTATGAACCTATTACCTTTGTTTTCTCTTTTAGTTTTATTTATACCCCGCCTTTAACTACATTGATCATAACGCGGCCTTTCCTTTGGAACTTATTGCCTATTGGTGTTAACTCGTGTAACTCTTGTCTTTAGGTTTCTTGCGCTTTGGTTTATAATCATTAGATCACACTTTCATTCATGCTTCCAGACTCTGGGGAGGATAGGGAATAACCCTGGCTAGAGAAAAATTCCCACACCCAGCCGGAAATCAAACCCGGTGCTCTACCAACTGAGCTACGGGGCCAGTACCTATTGTGATGTCGAAAGGAGTTCCTCATGATGTTTAAGTGAGAGAGGGAGAATCTTCACTTTCGAAAATCTCCGAATATTCTTTTGATTCATCCTGTAAGACACTGCACGCACGCGCCCGTTGTTTACATCTGGACTCATTCTCTCTCTCCTTCACCATAAAAAGTTTACAGTATAAGGTAAAATAACCTCATAGAAACGGTCACGCTCATCTGCGCTTAGTAAGGACAAATGCAGTCTCACCCTCTGCCAGGGTGAACTGCTCTGTTCCTAGCCACTGGATTGAAAGGGTACTTTACCCCCTCCGAAACTATGTCTGAACTGACAAACAGTAAAGTTAAACGCTACGTGTTTCCACTACCGGAGTACGGTTGAGGCAATGATTGCTTAAATTTAAGCACAAAAGTAAAATATAATAAAAAGGTAAAAACAAACACAATGTTTTTGTCTTCGTTTCCATGTTGCTGATGAAAGCTCTCTTATAAAAGTCATAGCTGTCCTTCAGTTTAACCACATGCACAAATAATTCCTCACCCCTTCCTTTATAAGGCCTAATTATGTTCTATTGGTATGCGTTTCCTTGTGTAACAATTGTAGCAAACCACTTTTATAGCAGCGGTATTCGAACCACTCACTCATTTCACATCGATTATAACATTTGTTTTTATGTTGATGGATTGTTTTTCAGATCAGTTATGTAGAGAACAGATACGCGATGGTTGGAGTCAGATGTTGCTTACCTGAAGGTGGAAAACTATAGAGGCAAAGGCGTTATTGCGATAGGGGATGGGCCAGGTTTTATGTACGCTTAGGTGCAAACAAACGTGGCGATGTAATGAACCGCGTGTTAAGTTGGCAAGAGATTCCTCCACATTCATAGCTCCACGCCAACTCTTACCTAGTTCTAGCAGCCCAAGTTGATTAACGGTTTTTGTATAGCTTTGTTTTCGCGATGGCGGTTGTGCACCAGAAGCTAGGAAGCAAGGCAGTTTTTAATTCATCGTGAAAACATAATCAATTAAAGTTTTATTAATTGTTTTTCTGTAGGCTAGTAAGTTGACCTCCGTGGCGTAGTGGTTACAATGCTAGCCTCTAGTTCCCGAGGTGGCGGGTTTAAACCCGGCAGAGGGCGATGGATTTTTTTTCGGGTGTAAAAATCATAGCATGACTTCCTTTGGAAGGGAAGTTAAACCGTGGTCCCATGTCGTAGACTTACGGCACTTAAAAGAACCTGAAGCCTGATAAAGAGGCCTTGAGCAAAATTATTAAAAGAACTGAAGTATGTTGGTAAGGTAGAATGAGAATGAAAAAGCATGTAAGTAGACATTAAGGTGTGTTATCTCAAAATGATTCCTTATGTTTCACTGTAAAAATTGGAGTGACATGGAGAATTTCATGACGTGTTATATCGACATCGTAGCACAGACAGTGGAGCAGGGGGAAACGGGAAACTGAAGACTGGTGGTTCAAATCCCGACTATAGCATTGAATTTTTTATTCTGATTCTACCTTTCCAGTTAATTCGAAATAAATCAATTAAATTTTATTATCAGAGTTTGAAAGGAAAGGACTATAAAGAAGCTTGCCGACACTTTTCCAGCTATGCGAAACTGCTATGATTTGCGACTTTTTTGCAATGCCTTTTGGTTTTACATGGTTAATTTCGTATAACCGTGCTTGTTTATGTTCTTTTATACTTCAAAATCAATTTTACTCTTGTTGCTTTGCAAACAATCATTATTAGTGGAATCCTAACCTATTAAATGAGTTATCAATGTAAAATACCTTTTTCTCCCCTGAAAGCTTTATTTATTAAAATGTTTTTCTGACATGTCTTTTAATTTTGCTTTGTATCCCGTTGTGATAATGTTTTTGAAGCTTCTGGTAACATGCGGACTGCATTATGCATTTATAATTAATTACGCCATCTGGTTTGCGTGTCCAATAATATATTGCCGGTGAAAACTCGATATCGAATGTTTGGGTTAAATGCCATACTTCCTCTAATTACTATATTATACAAATGGTGGAGAGAGTGAAAACGAATTATAAAGAGGAGAGTCATATAGTAGCAGTAAACAAAAATGAATATATAAGTGTTAAACAAACCTGAAGCACTACGTTTCCACCTTGTAGTGACCAGTGACGTTTAAGGTTGCAAAGAATACATTTACGTTTGCACCTGGGAAGAAATTTAATTTTAAACTTACAACTGACATATCCTTGTCCTGAGTGGACCTAGCTGTTCACAGGCCACGAACTTACGTGGGCCGATTTGATACATCGAATGCACTATTTGTGTTCCAATTTTATATTAAGAAACCTCAGTCCGAGGGGGATGACTCCGCCGTAACGCGTGAACTCTGATTCAGGAGCACTTGAGTCCGATTCCCGTTGCCGTCCATTCTAAACTTGGGTTTTTCGCGGTTTTCCCTGGTCGATAGACGAATACTGCGATGGTTTCTCGTCAAGATTTCCCTTTCATTTCGTTTCCTCCATATATTTCAGGTGTATTTCTAGGTTTCGTGGTGTAGGGCGGTGTCAAACATGCTGCGGATGTGTGCTCCAAGGAAAGTGTATTCCCCGAGGACTTAGAGGGCTGCTTGGTTCGACCGGTTGTTCATTCTTCCTCTGGGAAGCCTGGAATTGTTACGGGCTTCCGCGTATCTCTGTAGCATGTTCTTTTAAATTAGTATTCCATTAAATTGTCGTGCCAAATTTGGGCAAAAGCTGTTGATTTGTGTGTGTTTGAACAGCTAAACTCAAAAACCAAAAGTCAATAAATACAAAAAACTTGGTACATAAGTTCAGCGTCCTCTAAGGACGCGACACGAAAATTTTCAAGAAAACCCCCAACACAAACTACAGTTTACATGGACGATTTCCTTTCTATCATTTCCTCATCTTTGAGGTGTGTTTCTAGGTTTCATGGCGTATGACGGTGCCGAGCAGATGGTGCGGACTTCCGCGCATCTGTGGCCTGTGTGCCTGAGGATCCTTTACTTCATCCCTTCCTCCTGGGAGAAGGTAGCCGCAATAGACTCCCGTAGGTCGCAGTACGCGAGGTGTACCCCTCCGTTATATTCCCTGTTCTATCTTCAGCTTGTATGATAACTCCAAGGTTGTTACTTGCATCAATTTTGTTCTATCAACGGTTGGAGCCAACGTTCAAGACAAGGAAACTCTTGTCGCTTTTGCTTTCCCTGCTTCGATAATTGAGTTACATCCCCTCATGGCATACAATATGATTATTTTCCTCTGTATGCAAAACGTTGCTCTCAAAGTGTCTGATTTACTGCAGCGACTCAATTTCCTTCGGGAGAGACGAGCAACCTGTTCCAGCTTTCCTGATAAAACATCACTTCATATGCAGTCTGATTGAACAGAATGTATTGGTATTTATTTTTACTTTTACATTCTCTAGTGCGTACCCAACAGTGTGTATATAAGTATTCTATTCCAACCAAAAATTTGATAGAGATTTCGCAAAAAACAACAACATATGTTTTCAGCTACCCTGATCCAAAAAAAATAGAAAATGTCTGGTGTGTGTGAGAGAGAGAGGGGGGGGGAGCAGCCTAACTGAAAAATCAAAAGTCGGTTGAATACGAAACGTTGTATCTAAGTCCAGGACCTTCCGAGCATGGCACACGAAGAGTTCGAGAAAAAAAAATCACCCACCCTAAACTGCTCTTTACACTTACCGAGCGAGTTAGCGCTGCGGCAACGTGAGCGAGTTGCATTCGGGAGGTTCCGAGTTCGATCCCCGCTGACCACCCACTCTAACCTATGGGTTTTTCGTGGTTTCCCCGGTCGCCAGGCAAATGTTGAAGTGATTGATCTTGTTTCACGACTCTCTTGCCCCTCATTTTCCTGCACCCATCATCTTCATTGTTATCTGTTTCAAGGCTGTAGGACCAGGCGACGCTGTTCGGTGAGTTGCGGGACTGCTCAGTTAGGTCTCCAAGTGGACCCTGCCCAGGGTTTTAGAGGGTCGGGCGGCGTCGCATGTGTTGGATCTGGAAACGTTAGGACCCCCGAATCTGGTCGCCCTTCAAGGGATCACGATAGGAGCAAGAAGGTCCGTTGCGGTCTCCGTTTGTCCTTACTTTTCCCTTTTACTCCTTATATAGAAAAATGTTGGGCATTTTTAATTTTTTTAATAATGCCTCTAATGATTTATATTAAATTACCGTATGTGTAACTTATCTTCATGATTAATAAAATACATATCTTTAATTTTCTGGGAATACCGTCTCAAGTCCTCTTCATTCAGAATGGCTTCTGTAAATTGTAACGCACAGACAAAAATCTTACTACACAAAACATGTACATATCCTTAAAGCACGCAGTTTGGTCAAGTAAAATTTTATTTGGCGTAAACCACTTCCGAAACATCCTTTGTTATTGATTTGAAGTTTCAAATACTTCATATTTTACTCAACTGAATATATCTATTCTTTATTTTTGTGTGTGTGTGTGTGTGTGTGTTCCTGCAAACAGAGCAGAATTTCAAACCCGTTACATAGCGACCGGCATTTAAAATATTTGACTATCACTTTAGCCAACTTAGGATGTGTTTTTGAAGATCGCAGCTGCTTCTGCAGTTGTCACTGCGAATAAAAACTTATAGAAAAACTAAATATCACCCGTCCTGATACTAGAGGTACTAATCCGCTACGATATGAATGCGTGTGTTGGGAAGAGAAGCTAAACGGTTACGAAACGAGTGGGGGCATCGGAAGGACAGTGTGGTAAGAAAACACCCGCACTTCCAAATTGCATTTACTAGCGAAGCTGAGGGCTGCACATGTGCCTTGATTGTCAACACAGTAGCGCCCTCCACCAAGTGCACTCATATCGTGGTCGACTAGCATATTAACGTGCGTAAAAAGTGTCACATAATGGAATCGAAGCTGTTTATGTTGGTACGGACAGATCTAGTCCCACCCTCCACTCATACACGCTTGTAACCACTGGATTGGCAGTGTACTTTACCTCCCCAAAATGTGGTCAAACTAAAGAAGGGTACATGTACCAGCTAGTTTTTCATGTTCTCACCAGTGGAATAGCCTCAGTCTGCTAGCATCGCCTCCTCTATTCCTCATGCATGATTGTAAACACTGAATTTGCACCGTACTTTATCTCCCCCAAAATATAGTCAAACTACCAGAGGGTAACATTACAGGCCAGTTTTCCATGTTCTCACTAGCGGAGTACCGTCAAAGCTAGGCTTCCTTGAAATACATGAATTTGGAACTGTACACGAAATCACGCATTAATCCTGAAAGTGCGAAATAAGTATAGCACACCAATTGAAAGCTCTAGGTCTCTACTATGTTGCAAAAGTATTAAATTGTAAAATTACTTTGTTAATTGGCAAAATAGTTGCAAAATATACATCGGTTTCTCAACAATTGGCTGTTGTAAGTTCAATGCCACCTATATTTGTTACGATCAAACAGAAGAATACGTTGATCACAATGTGCACAAATGTTACCCACTAAAAACAAGACGGTGTCACACTAAATATGCGCTTAAAACTAAACCCTTCTGTTCTGATGGTTTTGTTATACTGGTTCATATGCTTGAAAGTCCGGACTAAGAGAAGCACACCAATCAACGCTGCACAAATTTATTAAGTTGTAACTGATCTTAGCGTTGGTAACCATGTCGCCTAATGTTCAATAAAACAGTGCCGCAGGAATAAAGGTGTTGTTATGTTATTTTGTTCTGTTCCTTACGTTATATTGGTTTGTTTAATAATGAGTCACCGTTTAGGACGTCCATGGAGGCGTGCTATAGTGCTAAGGGTTTCTTCAGCAGCAAAAGTCAGAAATCGAATGAGGACAATGAAAATGAAAACACTATTGCAGTGTAGGTCTACTAAATGAAATATGCAGCCATTGTGAAGCAAGGTATTGGAATAGACATTTCAATTCATATTGCTATAACAGTTTGATTCATTTTCTGCAGTCACAGATAAACATTAATCTTAAGAATTTAATGTTAAATGATGCTCTAACTTGATAAAGTATATATACGTTTCTAGTTTTAAAATGTACAAACATTTTTCTGTCAGCCAAGACTACAGTTTTTAACATCATCTTATCACTTTTCTCCATTCTTGTCTGTTAGATCATAAATCTTGCTCAATTTCCCAATCCATCATTGTCCCTCTAATTCCTTAAATCCACGTGTTATGCGGTCTTCCTTTTCTACTCCTTCCTGGTGGCGACCACTCCATCATTCTTCTGGGTAATCTTTCAAGAGAGTATAATGGTGGAATGGCATTCGATTCCATTTCTGCTAACCGTACTCATATTCCGGAAGTAGGCCCTTACCGCTTCAATATTCAGGGACAAGTTCATTAGGTATATACGAGGGTAAGTTAATAACTATCCACACAGAATGTTTTTAGATTTATTATAACAACAATATAAACTTACAATTACCTCATTTTTCAACGTAGTTCCCTTTCTTCTTAATGCACATGGTCCAGCATTACATAAATTTTCTTATACCCTCACAAAAAAGGTTTTTTTCTGCTGAGCAGCAAGCCATGTATACACCGCTTCCTTCACTTCTTGTGGTGAAGCGACGGCCCCTAAGGCAATTTTAAGTGGACTAAGAAAGAAATGGTTTGCCACTTCATCGACAGTCAATCTTCCGTTCTCTGAATCACGATAAGGACTTGCTCAATGTTGGCGTATAGATGAGGGTCCTCCTCCTTCCTCGTCCTTCACAGTTCTCCGACCGTTTTTAAACTTTTCAATCCATTCGTACACATTTCGCGGGTTAAAGATTGCCCCATATTGTGCAAAAAATCTCCAATGAATTTTGTCTCCTGGTACACCTTCAGGCGACCAAAAAAAACGAAAAATTCTGATGTGTTTCACTCACATGACATTCTCTACTCTTGTACAAACTATTTTTACAAACTCTTATTCTCCATATGCTTCATGTTAATCGAGATGTTAATCTTATTGCTAATTTTCTTGTAGATGCAAGGGGAATTGGTAGGTTTTAAGCGATAGTCAACTATTTTAAGAGCTGGCTGCTATGTTGAGTATTCCATTCCCTTTGCATTACCAGGACAAAAAAGTGAATAACGAATTTGAGAAAAGTATAAGTATTGGAAAATTTAAGGGAATGACAAGCAATATATCGAAAACGGTTCACTCAACAAAAGAAATGTATATGACATAAACTCTGTATTTTAACGCGATCTACATTTTTTGTGTAGTAAAAGTTTGTCTATCTTTTATTGTTTACCAGCTATGCAAAAGTCGTTTACAATGAAGAACACTTTTGGAGAGATTCCCAGAAAATTCAAGATATACATTTGATTTGCCATGAAAATATCTTAAACATATGATATTTTAATCAAAATCGTTAGAGCCATTTTTGAGAAAATTAAGATTTTCGACAAATTTTCCATGTAAAGGGTAATCTGGGGTGGGGGATTTTCTTGAAACCTTTGTGTCGCATCTCTGGAAGATACTGAAGCTAAATACCAAGTTTGGTGTTTATCCGACTGTTGTTTTCTGAGTTATGCTGTTCACAGACACACACACGCACATGTTTCCAAAAATGCTTTTTTTTTTGGATTCAGGGGGTCTCAAAACATATATTTCCGGTGAAATCTCGGTATCGAATTTTTGGGTGGAATACAATGCTTCCCCTACTTACTATACGTAGTAGAGAAAGTAAAAAAAGCATACCTGCAAGCTGTTCTTCTTTGGTGCAAACGGTGAGGGGTGCAGCCATACTTATTATGCAACAATGCAACACTCACTGGAGTGATAACGGTCAAACATTCCACAAGTGGAGACAAAGGAACAACATGTCGACGTGCGCGCGCACAAACTGTTACAACCAACATACAAAAAGTAAAAATAGTGTGCGATTTCTTATTGACTTAATCTCGTATATCAGACTTAATATCCCCAATAAATCTCCCACCATCTTATGGTCAATTATATATAATACGAGTCCTGCTAACGGGATTAGATGCGAACATGAACCAAATTCTTCTCTAAATCCACAAAAAGTTCACGCTCTGTCAAATATTCTGAACGATGTTTATGTAGCATAGGTATTTCATGTTCACTTTAATAAGTAGTGGCAATTTCTTTAATACTGACTGTGCCACGTAACAATGGGATACTTATAAACACTAGGTATGTTATCCACAAATCCACTGTTGTACAAAACAAATTTAAATTAACTTATCCTACCATTAATGCGCAATACATTCAGCAACCAACTCTTTTTACTTTCTCTACTACGTATAGTAAATAAGGGAATTATTTTATTCCACCCAAAAATTCGATACCGAGATTTCACCGGAAATACATGTTTTGAGACCCCCTGAATCCAAAAAAGGCATTTTCGGAAACATGTCCGTGTGTGTCTGTGTGTGTGTGTCTGTCTATTAACAGCATAATTCAGAAACGAGTCGGATAAACACCAAACTTGGGATTTAGGTTCAATATCTTCGAGAGATGCGACACGAAGATTTTCAAGAAAACCCCCTACCCCAGATTACCCATTATATGGAAGATTTTTCGAAAAATTTAATTTTCTCAAAAATGGCTCTAACGACTTTGATTAAAATATCATATGTTTAAGATATTTTCATGACAAATAAAATGTATATCTTTAATTTTCTGGGAATGTCTCCAAAAGTATTCTTCATTGTGAACGAATTTTGCATAACTGCATTTAAATTTTTCAATACTTATTTTCTCAAATGGGAATTCGTTATTCATTTTTTGTCTTGGATATGCAAAGAGTATTAATCTGTGGCAAAGGGAATGGTGCTGCACCTAGCAACCAGCTATTAAGAGATATGTATGTGCTTAAAAGCTACTGTATTTCCAAATTGCCCTTGTAAATATATATTCCCCTTACATCTACAAGAAACTTAGCAATAAGATAGACTCTGAAAATGTTTATCTCGATTAACAAGAAGTAGATAGAGAATAAGCGTTTGTAAAAATAGTTTGTACAAGAGTAGAGATAGTCATGTGAGTGTAACACATCAGATTGTTATTATTCGATTTTCAAATTTGGGTGTGTGCTTTATATTCAATTGAGCATTAGATTCGTGTGAATAAGGCATTATTTTGTGTTATACTGGATTACGTTTTTATTTTGTATATGTTTTAATAATGAGTCATCATTGAAGAGAACGTCCACGTCGACGTGGAATACTTCTAAGGGATTCTTCAACAGCAAGATCCAGAATATGAATGATGACACAAAATATTCGTGAAAGAGGTGCAACTGTCCTAGGCCGCAACACTATTCAAAATGAAAACTAATGCGGAGTGGAAACTTTGTTCACAATATTCTGTTTTAAGCTATGTGCAATTAAATATATGAACATTCTTGATAAACACATTTTTGCTTTCAACAATTCGCAATAGCTGCGATTTGCCACTAGTAGATATAATGCAATACAACTTAGAAACAAAGACGTAAGTAGCTAGTGAAGGTGTGGCATTCCACACAAGGATTTTTTACCTAGATTTCGCCATAAATACATGTTTTAAGGTCCTGTGAATAAAAAAGCAGTTTTAGAAAAAGGGCCGTGTATGTGTGAACGACATAACTCAAATCAAAATTCGGATAAATGCCAAACTTGGCAATTACCTTCAGTACTTTACATAAATACGACACAAAGTTTTTCAAGAAAGTTCTTTTACTCCAAACTATCCTTTAAATGGAAGATTTTCAAAATGTTTCATTTTCTAAAAAGTGTGTTTAACGATTTTTATTAAAATATCACATATAACAGATATTTACATGACAAATAAAATGTGCATCTTGAATTTTCCGGGAATAGTCTGTGAAGTCCTCTTCATTCGAAAGGAAAGTGTGTAAAATCTTGTACGATGGCGGATCGAAAAGTAACGCACAATAATTGTTTTACAAAAATGTTTAATAGTTAAAACAACAACAAAAAATCACAAATGAACTTAGACCTTGTACCTACTTTTCGACATAGTCACCAAGTTTCTCAGCACATTTCTGCCATCGTGATACCAGTTTCAATATGCCCTGTTCGTAAAAGTCCGTTTCCTTGGAGTATAGCCATCTGCGGAATGCTGATTTCACTTCCGCGTTTGTCGCAAAGCGTTGGCCGGCCAGGCATTTCTTCATGTGACCAAACAGATGAAAGTCTGTCGGTGCTAGGTCCGGACTGTATGGTGGATGCTGGAGCACCTCCCAGTAAAATTTGGTGGTTTTCTGACGAACAGCAGCAGCAACATGGGGGAGAGCATTGTCATGAAGAATTTTGACATCGTCATCATTTATGTTGTGGCGTTTGTCACGAAGGGCACGACGCAAGTTCACCAAAGTTTTCATGCAGGCTGCAGATCCCGTGTTCAGCAAAGTCCACCAATAGAACACCATGCATATCCCAGAACACCGTCACAAGCACTTTCCTAACAGATTGAGTCACTTTGAATTTTCTCTTCACTGGGGAACCAGCATGTTTCCACTCCATACTAGCCTGCTTAGTTTCGGGCGTGTAGTGGTATGCCCATGACTCATCACCAGTGACGATTCGTTTCAGAAAGTAATGCCCTTCTGTGATGTACCGTGTTAGGTGATCCAAGCTCATCATTCGTTGGCCCTTGTGGTTATCTGTCAGGTTCTTAGGCATCCAGCGAGCAATAACTTCACGAAAGTTCAACGTGTCATGAACAATATCGTACATTGCACCATAGGAAATGTTGAACTGTTGCGATAAGGTTCGCAGTTGCACACGCCGGTCTTTCAAAATTGCCGCCTCAGTGCTTCTGACATTCTGCGGGGTTGCAGCTGTTACCGGCCTCCCGGAGCGTGGCGGCCCTCTAGGAAGAATGCACACCACCTGGAGACATTTCTACAGCCCATGCAATCATCTCCATACACACCACGCATGTCCCTGTGAATATCACTCGGTTTATGCCCTTTGCCCACAAATATCGAAGCACACCTCTCTGCTCTTCACACGTGGACGACAGTAACATGCGCACCATCTTTGTTGCGTAGTTCACGCTTCTCTCGCTAGAGCTGCACATGAAACAAAAACTACCTTCTGTAGTGAAAACTTCAAACTATATTAGTGTGAAATTGGAACATTCCAGCTGGAATACCAAGGCAGAAAAAAATTATTGTGTGTTACTTTTCGATCCACCCTCGTATAACTAGTAAACCTTTAGCGAAGGACAAAAACATACTAAACAAAAAATGCAAATCTCTTTAAAACACATAATTTATTTCAAATAACTTTTTTTGTGGAATCAACCATTTCCTACACATCCCTATTAATCAATATATATGTTTACATTACAAATAAAATGTATGTCTTGATTTTCTGGGAATATACTATGAAGTCCTCTTCATTCTAAAGGAATATTTTATAATCTTGTGTAAGTGCTAAATGTTAGGCGATAGACCAAAATGTGCTGCACAAAAAACATAGATCCCTTTAAAACACACAATTATTTCAAATAAATTTTTGTAACATAATAATTTACCATCGTCAGACATGACGAAAGCTGGATGTACCAGTATGATCTAACACTGAATGACAGTTATCGGTCTGGGTCTTCCCAGGACAGAGTCCCTCGACAAAAGTGAGGCAAGTAGGAAGATTTCTTCGTTCTTCTTGGCTAACCATATTGTGACAATTCCACTTTAGGGACAAAAGACTGTCCCTGTCATCATAAAGTGTCTGCCTCGAGTCTTCAATGTACTGAACTAAAGCGTTGTAAGGACCCATTCACAATGAAATGTAAGCGCAAGACTTTACATTCATGTTATTTGATGGAAGCATTCACATAGAGTCACGCAACGCAAGAGTTTGCAAACTCCAAACTTTATGCTTGCGTTGCGTGCATAGAGGAAGAATTCTGCATTTCTTTCTCTTTGCATTGCCTGCTGTTGAAGATCAGACGATCGCGATGCGAGACTTTAGCTGTCTAATGCACATGCGTATACTATTCCATTAGGCCGCACCACACCATCTCTCAAGAGGTTATGGTAGTCTCCTTACTGAATCCTCTTTCATTTAGTGGATGAACCCGGCATCTGTGCCTAGATTTCTTGGTTCAGGCGCAAAGAGATAATGAACATGCATTAATATAAATTGTGCAGCTGTATCATCACATGCATAACTTGCTGCGTTTCCGGACATTATTCCGTATACGGGAAGGAGGTATGAAATTTGTGGCAGTAATTTGTATTACAATAATGTAAATAATGTAATGTAAAGTGATTGTAGTATAAATTAACATTATTGCATGACAATGATTTGGGATGTTTGTTAATTATAAGCATTGTTAGGAAATAAGTTTACACGGCCTCACTGAAACTGACAATTGGAGCGGATAACAATGTGCGAGGGGGTGAGTTGCATATTAATTAGAAGAGACAAACAAATGACGTCAGATTGGCGCGCTTTTTCTTAGAAATAGCGGGAATATTTTCCCTAGAGCATATGTTTTCGTAATTTTTTATTGGATATAAAAATAGACGCTAATGTTGGCGCGTTTTATTAACCAATAGCAGCTCGGTTACAATCTTTAGGCACATCGGGGTGTGGGAGTATAAAAAGCTAAAGTCAGAGGCAGATTTCGTCAGTCCAACAGAAACATTTGTGCATTACACGTCGCACAGTCCAACAGAAGCATTCGTGTGTTATACGTCACGTAGTTCAACGGAAGCATACATAAAGTACACGTTACGCAATTCTACAGAATCTCTCGCGTCTTAAAGTTTGTGATAAATGTGAAACACGCGAATTAATAATGTGCAGTAAATAAGTGATTATACTGATATTAGAAAATACAACAGTTTCAGTTTGGCGTGTATCACGAGTCAATATGTGAACTTAATTAATTGTGACGGTAATAAAAGTGTAAAAACAAATTCTTTTATCAGTGTTATCTTTGAGTAACAAATCCTTTCCGTTTACACACCTTGTTTAAGAGATTTGCTCGACCGAGAAATAATAGCTAGCTGGAGCACAATGAACCCAAAATGCAAAATAATAAAACAATAACAGGCGCTCAGCAATAGATAACACGAAGTGACCGCGACAAATTGGCTCCCATACGTTGTGCATATAAACATGAAACAACTACCAACCAACAAATATATTCCACTTCAAATTTTAAGAAACTTACAGAATCGGAGTTTTTTAATACGCAGAGCTTATTGTGTAGTATCCTGGGCTCTTAAATTGTATAGGAGTTGTTGCTTTATCGAAAACGTTGGACCCTTCTTGGCAACCGCTTAGCTTTTGCGGATATCTTGCCAGAAGATATTGCGAACGTGATGAAAAAAAAGTATGGCTAACGGAATGTCACAAAGCAAGGTAAATGTAGCTAAAGTGGATCATTCGAGTTTAGACGCGCGGATCCTACGGCTAGCCCTGTCGTCGCTCCCTCTCCTAAAAAACATCCCTCGGCTAAGCGTTGAGACTGAGTGTCCTCAATCCCTCGGCTACGCATTGCGGCTTAGGGCCCTCGATGTTACAATGTTGGCAGCAGAATGCCAACGATAGCAGCGCTAACATGATGCAAGTGCGTGTATTACATGTTGATAGGAAAACTGCTCACTACCCACATACGGAATAATGGCACTGTTTCCATAGTACTTTCAATATTTTGGTCAAACAGTCGTGATGTCCACGCTACGGGCGGCCCTTGAGCGTATTTATGTTTTTTCTTGTGACCTACTTATTTATAAAATATTGAGTGAAATTTCTTATTTGGTATTGTTGGTTATTTATTCAATTTGAAACTTACGGTGCACTCGGAACATTTCCGCAGTTAGTTTAAGGATCTAGAAGCCCGTGCTAACTTCTTGCGTTACGCCTACGGCTGCATTGTGAATGGTGTTCCCCCACGCCTGCGCTTGTGCTGCATTACGTCTGCGCTTACATGTCATTGTAAATGAAGCCTAAGACTGCTTTGTGTGGAATTTTATTGCACCACAAAAACACCTCTGCCCACACTGCACACTCCAATTTCTGCAAGAGTTAGGGGCCATATATTTGCCCCATCCTCCCTACACTCCATAAATGGCCCACGCAACTTGTTTCTACTCCTCAAAATAAAAGCAAAAACTAGAGGTCAAGGATTTGAATCAACTTAATCTGCAGTAGCTGCTTACGAAGAATCTATTGGCACTCTGTCCAAAGAAGAATTGCGTTCGGCGTTTGAAAAGCAGTTTGAAAAGTTGAGACGTTATTTAGAATGCAATAGAGAAGATGCAGTGATGAGATCTAGGTTTTTAAAATCTTATTGCATTCCTTCTCATAACTTGAGAGTGACCCTAGAGGCCGCTTTAAACCAAATCTGATACTTCATTTTTGTTGTACTAGGAAAGGCATTTTGGGCCTACTGATCCCAAACATTGTATCACATTTAACAACAATGAAAATGCTCTATTGGTATTAAAATAATCATGTATCAGAAGCTTTATTCGTGTACTGCTAAGTCTGCGTTGCTTTGGATATTTTATCTGCTGCTCTGGAACATTTTGGGAGGAGGTCACCGCTCTGAGGGCATCTCCTTCACAGGTGTTTTAAACAATAACAAAACTTAGCAGTAATTACACAAGCGCAGGTAATTCAGGGTTAATTACCATTACTCATCTTACTATTATAATGAGAGACAACTTCTCTTAGTGTGTGTGTGTGTGTGTGTTTTACCTCAAAAACCCTCAACCTATTTGATAACTGGAAAGGTAGAATCAGACTATTCAATGCCATCGTCGGGATTTGAACCACGGATCTCCCGATCTCCGTCTGGTTGTTCTAACCACTGAGCAAACAGACGGAGATCGGGAGATCCGTGGTTCAAATCCCGGCTATGGCATTGAATTTTTTAGTCGTCTGATTCTATCTTTCCAACCTTGTGCAACACACGGCTTATGTGGAAGAACAATTAATTATATTTTGATAACTCCTTCACCAACGAAAACCCCTATACTTTCTAAATTGCACTATAAAACACTTTATAATGTTTACTTTCTCTACTACGTATAGTAAGTAGGGGAAGTATTGTATTCCACCCAAAAATTCCATACCGAGATTTTCCCGGAAATATATGTTTTGAGGTGCCCTGAATCCAAATAAAGCATTTTTGGAAACATGTCCCTGTGTGTCTGTCTGTGAACAGCATTAACTCAAAAACGAAAAGTCAGATTAATACGAAACTTTGTATTTGAGTTTAGTATCTTTCAAGGATGCAACACGAAGATTTTCAAAAAATCCCTCACTCCAGATTACCCTTTACATTGAACATCTTTGTAAATATTTGATTATATCAAAAATGGCTGTAACGATTTTGATTCAATTATCACATCTTTAAGATATATTATGGCAAACGAAAAGTAAATCTTGAATTTCCTGGGATTGTCCTCAAAAGTCCTCTTCATTCTGGATGAATTTCGCATAACTGGTAAAAGATAGACAAAATTTTACTTTTTTTTGGTTGAGTGAACCATTTCCGAGATTTTCTTGTTATTTGTTTGAATTTTCTAATACTTTTACTTTTTCTCAAATGGGAATTCTATATTAATTTTTTTTTTATGTCCTGGACATGCAAAGAGAATAGAATGCTCCACATAGCAACCAGCTCTTAAAACATTTGACTATCGCTTAAAGCCTACCATATTCCCCTTGCATCTACAAGAAAATTAGCAATAACATAGTTTCTGCAAATGTTTATCTCGATTAACATGAAGTAGATGGAGAATAAGTGTTTGTGAAAATAATTTGTACAAGAGTAGAAAAACCTTGCGAGGGCAACACATCAGGCCTTTTTTGCCACGCAAATATCTTTAATATATGATATTTTAATCAAAATCGTTAGAGGTGGGTTTCCTAAATATCTCCATGTCTAATATTTGAAAGGTATATGAACTTAATAGCAATTTTTATATTTATTTGACTTTCCTTTTTGAGTTATACTTTTCACAGACACGTTACGGACCTTTTTCTAAAAATGTTACTTTAGGCACTCAATGGACCTCAAAACATACATTTTCGGTGAAATCTTGGTATCGATTTTTTTAGTGGAATGTAATACCTTCTCTAGCTACTATGTACGTGTTAGAGAAAGTAAAAACTGTAGTTTCGGAAAATGGGAAAGCATAGGCTTTGCAACAGTGAAATAATTATACCAAAAGCTTTGAACTTCTACTTTGTATCTCTTGTTAGTAAGAGATTCTACTCAGAGTTGTTTTACTAGCATTGATTTCTTCCTTTATTTTGTCTTTAAAAAAAGTCAGTCGTGTCCTCTAGTAGCTTCCATTCAAATTCCTTCAGTGGCTGCGCTCCGGAAACATCCAAGTTGACAACTGTTTTCCTTTGAAGTGTTTTCAAAGATGTGAATGTCTTACAGCAACATTTCGTTTTCCTGAAGCAGAAAAAAGAGAGGTTCCAGGTTTAAGAGAGAACCTGAGAGCAGTAAAAGGGGATGTCTTTCTACCCGCTCCTGTTTTAATTGAGTTGGGTTCGCTTCACAAAGGAAGGAAGTAATTATTATAGACTTGAAAACGAGCTCAACAAGGAGAAAATATTGAAGCCCTATTCTACTGGTGTATTATTGCTGCACGGAAATAATAACAATGAAATACGAGTTGCTGCGTTCACATGCCATTCTCTATTCATTCGTCTATTAGCTGTTCTTCAAAACCTTGTCCTAAATAGTCCTTTATATTCAAAATAAAACTTCATTACGTATTCCACACGATGCACACATCGCAATTTTGTAACTAAAAATACTAACTATTATTTAAATACTAATATACAAAATGGCATATAGGATTTTATTCACCCTTCTGGTTGTTTCAAAAAGTTTTTTCTTCTTCTACCCTCTCTTTCTCTCTTTCCATACCGAGATTTCACAGGAAATACATGTTTTGAGGTGCACTGAATGCATATAAAGCATTTTTAGAAACATGTCCGTGTGTCTTTGAACAGCATAACTCAGAAACGAACAGTCGGATAAACACCAAACTTGGTATTTAGGTTCAGTATCTTCCAGAGATGCGACACGAAGGTTTTCAAGAAAATCCCCCCACTCCAGATTACCCTTTACATGAAACATTTCTCGAAATTTTTAATTTTCTCAAAAATGACTGACGATTTTGGTTAAAATATCATATATTTAAGATACTTTCATGACAAATGAAATGTATATCTTGAATTTTCTGGGAATGTCTCCAAAAGTATTCTTCATTGTGAACGACTTTTGAATAACTGGTAAACCATAAGATATAGACAAAATTTTACTACACAAAAAATGTAGATCGCGTTAAAATACACAATTTATCGTACATTTTTTTGTTCGAGATATTGCTTGTTATTCCCTTAAATTTTCCAATACTTATACTTTTTCTCAAATGACAATTTATTATTCATTTTTATGTCCTGTATATACAAAGAGAATGGAATACTCCACATAGTAACCAGCTCTTAAAATATTTAACTATTGCTTAAAGTCTACCAATACCCCTTGCATCTACAACAAAATTAGCAATAAGATTTAACATCTCGATTAACATGAAGCATATGGAGAATAAGCGTTTGTAAAAATAGTTTGTACAAGAGTAGAGAAAGTCATGTGAGTGTAACACATCAGATTTTTAGAAAAAGGTCAGTGAGTGTGTGTGTGTGTGGGGGGGGGAGAGTGAGAACAGCATAACTAACAAACGAGAAGCCCAAACTTGGTATTTAGGTTTAGTATATTCAAAAGATGCGACACGAAGATTTTCAAGAAAGTTGCTTCCACCTCAACTACCCTTTACATGCAACTTTTTTCGAAATTTATTTTCTAAAATGGATGTAACAGTTTTCATTGAAATATCAGATATTAAATATATTTACATGACAAATAAAACGTATATCTTGAATTTTTTGGGAATAGCCTATGAAGGCCTCTTAATTCAGAGGGAGTTTTATATAATCTTGTATAACTGGTGGACGTTAAGCGATAGACGAAAACGTGGTATATAGAAAATGTAGATCTCTTTAAAATACAGTTTACTTAACATAACTTTTTGTGGCATAACCCATTTTTGAGATATCCGTTATTAATGGTTCGAATTGTTCATTACGCCTTGGTCATTCTTAAGACTGCCATGGAAACATTCGGATTTTAAGGCGAGTGAAAAGCATCCACTTCTAAAATATTTGACTAACGCTATGCAACTCTGTATTTATAACGAACTGTGTAATGTAGCTATTTCTACACAGGTTGATTTGGATCAAAATGAAGTAGATAGACAAAACTCTGAAGTGAAACACTCACATGACTTTCTCTACCCTCTATCTGGGTATAGAAACTACTCTTACCAAAGGTTATATTTCTGTATACTACATTTTAATTCAAGTAAACATTTTCAGAATTGGCTATATTACACATTTCGTTACAGTATTGAACATTGACAGTATTGACAAGTATTGAACATTTCGAACTTTTAATAATGGATATATCGCACAAAAGCTTATTTTAAATAAATTGGTTACTTTAAAGAGATCTGCATTTTTTGTGTGGTACGTTTTGTCTATCGCTTAAAGTTTAGAAGTTATACAAGGTTATAGAAAACTGCTTCCGAAGTAAGAGGACTTCACAAGATATTCCCAGGAAAATGGTTAAATATACATTTTATTTGCCATGTAAATATTTTTAATATATGATATTTTAATCAAAATCGTTAGAGCCACCTATTAGAAAATAAAAATTTTCAAACAATATTCCATGTAAATGTAATTGGGGTTGGGTTATTTTCCTTAAAATCTTCCTGGTGCAACCCTAGAAGACACTAAACTCAAATACCAAGTTTGGTATTTATCAGATTTTCGTTTTTGAATTATGGTTTTCATAGACAGACGTGTTTCCAACAATCCTTTATTTAGATTCAGGACGGCTCAAAGTATGTATTTCTGGTGCAATTTCGGTATCGAATTTTTTGTGGAATTACAGTACTTCCCCTACTTGCTATAAGTAGTCAAGAAAGTACGAGGGTAATCCAGAAACTCCCAGACTTTTGAAATGAACAATTAACAAAGTGAAAATATCAACGTTTATCACATACATTTGAAAGGTACACTCTTAAGCTATTTTTCTACACATTAACCATTCAAATTGAGGCATTTATCATACCGTGGCACAAGATTTTCAATACCCTCTCTGTAGAAATCTGTCGCCTGCGACTTCAACCACTGGTTTACACCGGCATGCAATTCAGCATCAGTATCAAAGCGTTGTGTACCGAGCCATTTCTTCATCGCTGGGAAGAGGTGGTAGTCGCTCGGCGCCAAATACGGACTGTATAGTGGATGGTCATACACCTCCCATCCAAGAGTGTTCGGGTACGATTGGCCGTGTGTGGGCGTGCATTGTGTAAAAATGTCAATTGAGTTTTATTTGTGGTCGCTCTTTAACTACTATGGTCCTTGGCATCCCATTCTATTTTGGGCATGAAAGACCGATAATTTTGCTCAGATGCCTCTTTATAAAGGTTGAGGTTTTTTTACGTGCCGTAAATCTAGGACATGGGACCACCGGCTTTACTTACCTTCCGAAGAATGCCATGCTAAGAATTTTTACGCCCGAAAAAAATACATCGCCTCCGCCGGGCTTGAACCCGCGACCTTGGGAACTACAGGCTAGCACGGTACCACTAGTACATGCATTGTCGTGAAGAAACAACACCTTGGTGCTAAGTTTTCCCCGACGCTTATTTTGTATGGCACGCCTTAACTTTCTTAGTGTTTCACAGTACCTCTCTGAGGTTATTGTTGTTCCATGTCCCAGAAACTCAACGAGAAGCACTCCCTTAGAGTCCCAAAACACAGTAGCCATGCCCCTTCTTGCTGACAGCGTTTGCAAACACTTTCTTGTTTTCTTGAGAGAATGTGTGTGTCCCCATTCCATCGACTGCTGTTTTGTTTCACAATTGACATGCTTCACCCAAGTATCGTCCCCGGTTACGATACGATCGAGTAAAGCGTTACCATATTTGTTGAAATCTTGGAGGAAGGTCAGTGCTGCAGCCAGTCTCTGTTTTTATGGTCTTCCGTTAGGATTTTCGGAACCCACCTAGCACAAAATTTGTGGTAACCAAGCTTCTCCACCACAATTTGATGCACCAAACTCCGTGAAATTTGAGGGAAATGTTTCGAAGGTTCTGTAATCGTGAAACGACGATTTTCACGAATGTTGTCATTGATTTGCATTGACAGTGCATCAGTCATAAGGCTAGGCCTGCCACTGCGATCCTCGTCGTGAACATTGGTACGTCCATTTTTAAAATCAATCTACCATTGCCTGACTCGGCTTTCACTCATTATTCCCTGCTCGTAAACATCATAAAGTTGACGATAAATTTCAATTGGTTTGTTCTTTTTAGCCAACAAAAACCTAATCGCAGACCGCACTTCACAAGTGGCGGGATTTTCTATTGCAACGCACATTTTAACAACTCACAGAGAGCACAGTAAGAAAGGCACAGTTCTCACGCTACCACAGCTGGATGCATACTGAATGTAGGAATGGTCTGACACCAAGATGCCGGCTCATCGCCACGATAGGCCAAAACGTCTGGGACTTTCTGGACTGCCCTCGTTTGTTACTTTAATCACAATCGTTAGAGCCACTTTTTAGAAAATCAAAATTTTCGAGCAATGCTCCATGTAAATGTAATTACGGTTGGGGTATTTACCTTAAAATCTTCCTGTCGCAACCTTGCAAGATACTAAACTCCAATACCAAGTGTTGTACTTATCAGATTTTCGTTTTTGAGTTATGCTTTTCACAGACAGACAGACAGACAGACAGACACACATACCGACATGTTTCCAACAGTTCAGCACGCCTCAAAATATGTATTTCTGGTGCAATTTCGGTATCTAATTTTTGGGTGGAATACAATACTTCCCCTGCTTACTATACATACGTGAAAGTATTAGAGAAAGTAAAAAAACCCACACAGGGACATGTTTTTGGAAACATGTCCGTGTGTGTCTCTCTCTGTGTAAACTGTAAACAGCATAACTCAGAAACGAACAGTCGGAAAAACACCAAACTTGGTATTTAGGTTCGGTATATTTCAAAGATGCTACACGAAGGTTTTCAAGAAAATCCTCCCAACCCAGATTACCCTTTACATGGAACATTTTTCGTAAATTTTAATTTTCTCAAAAATGGTTCTAACGATTTTGATTAAAATATCATATGTTTAAGATATTTTCATGACTAATTAAATGTATACCTCGAATTTTCTGGGAATGTCTCCAAAAGTATTCTTCATTGTGAACGACTTTTCCATACTGGTAAGCCATAAGAGATAGACAAAATTTTACTACACAAAAACTGTAGATCGCGTTAAAATACACAATTTATGTCATATACATTTTTTTGTTGAGTGAACCATTTTTGAGATATTGCTTGTTATTCCCTTAAATTTTCCAATAGTTATACTTTTTCTCAAATTCGTTATTCATTTTTTTTGTCCTGGACATACAAAGAGAATGGAATGCGCCACATAGCAACCAGCTCTTAAAATATTTGACTATCGCTTAAAGCCTACCATATTCCCCTTGCATCTACAAGAAAATTAACAATAAGATTAACATCTCGATTAACATGAAGCATATGGAGAATAAGCGTTTGTAAAAATAGCTTGTACAGGAGTACAGAAAGTCATGTGAGTGAAACACATCAAATTTTTTGTTTTGTTTTTATATTGGGATCCTGTATCATGGTTTCTGCCAATCTTACTTTTATTATCTTTGTTTATTGGCGGTTATTTATTAATGCGATCTTAAACTTTGTATTGCAATTCAAATTTCGTGCTTTGATCCAATGAATTGTTGACAACATGCCTGAGGAAGGTTTTAATATTGTCATTCCTTTCCTAACGTCAGCAGTTCCATTGTTTCATGTAATAATAAACTAGCGGCTACTTAGCACAATGAAGCGTACGGTAAATGGTGAACTACAAAAAACTATTTCTTTACTACTGCTAAATGTATCATTTTCCTAATAACTCGTCGCTTTCTTCATTAATGCGATGGTTTTATTGTATTTTTACTTCCCACGTGGGCGAAAACACACACACACACACACTGACCTAAACATACCCAACCGCAACAGTAACCTATTTAATGACAATACATAACAGACTCAATAATAACAGCAAACCAGCGAGGGGGCGTAAAACGTATTCAACAGAAAAATTATCTGAAAACTGCTAACAGGGTTTGCCATAAACAAATACACAGTAACTGAAGAATGCAAATTTAAAGAAATAATGTTTACAGTTCACACTTCATCAAGAGAATAGTGACATTTTGTAAATTTTATACGAGGGTCACTCTGAAAGTTTTGAGAGTGGGTAACAATGAGCAGTGATAAGCCAAAGCAGCTTTTCCTAACTTGAGATAGCAACATGTGCAAGTCTGGGCGCGCTCCAACAATGTGCATCGTCAGCACCACGTGTGTATGTGTAGCAGGTGTTGCTACAACATATGCTAGGATGGGTCTCAAGCGAGGGCACTCCGTGTTCTGACCTTCTATGACTTTAAAGTGTTTAGCGGAGAGAGAATGTATCGTGCATTCGGGCGTCTTTGCCCTTCCCAATCCACCATTTATCGATGGCATGCAGAGTTTAGAAGATGAAGACCGAGCAGGACGGCCGGCTACACCAACAATGGATGAAAATGTGGTGAAAGCAGAGCGCAAGTTGCAGGAAGATCATCGTTGCACTATGGTCAGGTTCAAGAAGCTCTAAATATTCGATCGGCAGCAGTGAAAACAATCCTGAAAGAAAAACTTGACGTCAGGAAGCTCTGCAGTCGCTGGATCCCCCACCACCTCACAAATGAGCAGAATCAAGCACGTGTACAATAGTGCCAGGAAATGATTGAAAAATTCAATGGAGGAAGATCCAAAAGACATTTTCCATTGTAAGAGGTGACGAAAGTTGGATTTACCAGTATGATCCAGAAACTAAATGACAGTCATCGGTCTGGACCTTCCCAGGAGAAGACCAACAAAAGTGAAGCGAACGAGACGTGTTGGCTACAAGACGATCTGTTCCTTCTTCTCAGCAAGCGGCCACATTGTGACGATTCCGCTTGAGGGACGAAAGACTGTTGCTGTCAGATGGTACACCACAAAATGTCTGTCTGGTTGGAGTTTTGTTGCACCGTGGCAATGTCTCTGCCCAAACTCCACAAGAAACAAACCAATTTCTGCAGGAGTAGGAGTCAAATATTTATCGCATCCTCCCTACAGTCCAGACTTTTTTCTAATTTCCAGAATGAAAGAAAAAATTTGAGGTCAACGATTTCAGTCACTTGAAGCCGCAGTAGCTGCTTACGAAGAATTTATTTGAACTCTTTGTAAGAACATTGACGCTTAGCATTTGAGAAATAGTTTAAAAGGGTGAGACATTTGAGGCAGTATTTTAATACCTGAATAATTTCAATTGTATTTTTATAATAAGTAAATTCAATAACAGCCCACCTTGATAATTATTTTTAAAATATATGTAACAGTCATTGCATATGCTTATTTTTATTGTAAAACATGTTTAATAATGTTATGTGAATACATTACATACTTTAATAATGCAAGAACTGTGAGAATAATAAGTTTTAAGTTGCTAACAATAAGGTAATAATGAAGCAATAATGAGTTAGAGTGTTTGAAAATTACTAGTCATGATTGGAGCAACAACAATGTAATTTCAGTAACAGTTTAAAATTAGCCAATCAACACCAAAGAAAAGCTTTAAGTAAAATGCAGATATTCCATTGGACTAGTATTAGCCAATCAGAGACTTGAAATACCGGAGCTTACAGGTTTAACGGTTCAAATTATGTACAGTTGCTGGCAAACCTTGGTAGTGACCAGATGGAAGATGTGTTCTCTACAGAAATATTACGTGTGAAATTGTAAAATATGTCTACGCTCTAGCTAAGTGAAAGTATTAAAGAATCTCACAGCTCTTAAAAGTGTAGTACTTTATTAAATTGTGCAAAGGATAAATAAAAGAAGTGAGTTTACAAAAACTTAAAATCTGTGTAAGTCTACATTCTTGTTGCACCACGCCCTGCCTAAGAAATACATGACTCTACAAACATTACTGACGCAGCCGAGGCAAAATTCAAACATAAATAATATATAGAAGCACTGTTAATAACAAAGTTAAATATTATAGTGTAAAACTTGGAGTGTAACAACAAAAACACATCTTTAAATCAGCTTCTCATACATAGCAGCATATTGCGTAATAACAGTAACTATTACGTAATCAACAACTTCAAACTGACGCCCAAAACGTGTTGCAAACTTCTTAAACAAAGTAAAATCCAAGAACAATACTTCTTCAAGTTAGGCTTCCAATGCACGAAGCTTAATAAATTACGTAAAACTCATACGTAACAACACACCTTCTTCAAATTGGCGCCCATGCGTGGGGCAGCTAAACTTAAGGCAACTATATATCAACTAATAACTTCATGTTTGACACCCATACGTGGGGCAGTTAAACTAAAGCAAAAACAAATCATCTACTTCACAGTGTACACAATGCAGTGGATAATATTTTGAAAAGATACAATTATAAGATCTAAATTTTTTAGTATTGCACTGCGTTCATTCTCAAAACTTTTGGAGTGACCTTATGTATATGGGATATAGCTATTTGATATTTCCATACTGTTCTGCTGTATCAAAATACGTTTTTGTGGCAAATGAATAAATGATTATGCCTACTTCAATGCTTATGATTACCGATAGTGCCGATATTGGTGCCTATTTGCCTGCCCATTTTAAAGTTTTAGTACCTATTGCGTTGGGCTCTATATATAATATTAAGGACGAATAAGATTGATCGTTCATAGCTGTTCGTGAGATGTTTAACCCCATAATGCATGAATTATTTTGCTATATATGCCGTCTTCCTCTAATTCCTAACCGCTATAGATATCCCTGTCACATGCACCTTAATGTAAGCGATTCGAATAGCCATGGTTATTAAAGCGAGAACGAAATGGTCATCAAGCGACAGGGCCTGTGATTAAGGATGGGCAGGGCCCATATAACATAATCGGTGATATGGCACGCGTAGATAATGACGGGGTGACATTTGACTGCAGTTGCATGTATTTTGCTTTTTGTTAAAAAAACTGCAATAATACTGAAATAAAATAATATATTTATGATATAAGATAGCTGCTCATACATTTATTTTATTGTTAAATGCCACATAACATAAAATAACAAAAACATTAGGATATACCAAAGTTTTTACTAAATATATTTCTTGTCAAATGGGTTAGTGTGTTAAAGCATACGGACAGACGGATGGAAACGGAATCTCTGCGCGCTCAATTCAAAGTAAAGTGCTGCTATGCAAGCTTCTGGCACAACGTTGTCATGACAACTAGCAACCACAGGCAGTCATTTGTTTTTGTGTAATTTATTTTAATCTCTCCAAAGAGAGCAATATCAACGCTGTTTGATCCGAAATCAAAGCTTTAAAGTGGAACAATTGTAATTATGTGCCTTTTTCTGGCTTTGCTGAAATGCTCATTTTAATTACAGGAAGTGAGGCTGGTATGAAATATGTATGACATTATGTCATGCGTTGTGTTGGAAAAGGACTTATGTAAAATCATTACCAAGCGTACACTCATTTTATTTCCACTTTGCGTATCAAACTATATAGAAAAAATGACGGGAGGGGATAACACCAGAGGCAGATAAACCAACTCATTTACAATGTTAACAGCTATAAATATTAATCCGAAATCGCTGTTATTTTCCCATGTACATGGTGCTTTGAAATACCAAGAAATTACGAGATATGATTAACTGAACATGTTCGGAACAGTCAAACAACACAAACCAATACTGTAAATTTATAAAACATGCACATATATGTAGCAACATTTGAGAACTACATTCTCCTAAGAGAAAAGAGCTTTTACATAGAATTCATATGAACTTTCCTAATTACATTAACTATAAAACGTTTTTACTTTCTCTACTACATACCTATAGTGGGACAGGATGGGCCAAGACCCCGACCTCCAAAGATTCTTTTGTGTGTACCTTACACCCCCGGGAGAAACAGATGAGGTGAGGTGAGGTGTATAGGTTGCAGAGCGGGGCCCACAGAGACACGCAGAGTTCCCTAACAGTTCTATACTGGACCATCCTGCAACGGGGGCTCGCTCGGAGACGCCCCTCTAGTGGGACCAGGGAAACACGACCCAGCAGTGGAGGCTCGGAAGGTTTCCCTCTGACAGGCTGAAAAGTTCCAAATACCAAGTCGCTGTATTTTTTTTTCGAATGGAGGAGAAAATGATTTAATCACTGACCTCAGCCCCGAAGGGAGTCGGGACTGAGAGTGTGTGACTCACCAATAGTCGGCATACCCACTAAAAACTCCTCCACCGGATGGAAAAAGGGAAGAAGGAAAAGTGGAATGGCGTGGTTTGGTGTGGTCCAGCATAGCACCTGCGTTAGTATGTGAAAGATGGAAACTGCTCTATGGGTCGGAGCGGGTAAAGGTAGTTACTAGGTTGCAGCCATGAAACCTGACTGCAACACTAGTGCGAATGGCGAGGGTTTGGAAGAGAATGGAGGTTAGGTTTGAGGATGGTACTGATGATGATACTGCTGCTGGTAGTTACTAGGTTGCAGCCATGAAACCTGACTGCAATACTAGTGGCTATGGCGAGGGTTTGGAAGAGAATGGATGTTAGGTTTGAGGATCGTACCGATGATACTGCTGCTGGTAGTTACCAGGTTACAGCCATGAAACCTGACTGCAACACTAGTGGCAATGGCGAGGGTTTGGAAGAGAATGGAGGTTAGGATTGAGGATCGTACCGATGATACTGCTGCTGGTAGTTACTAGGTTACAGCCATGAAACCTGACTGCAACACTAGCGGCAATGGCGAGGGTTTGGAAGAGAATGGAGGCTAGGTTTGAGGATGGTACTGATGATGATACTGCTGCTGGTAGTTACTAGGTTACAGCCATGAAACCTGACTGCAACACTAGTGGCAATGGCGAGGGTTTGGAAGAGAATGGAGGTGAGGTTTGAGGATCGTACTGATGATATTGCTGCTGCTGGTAGTTACTAGGTTGCAGCCATGAAACCTGACTGCAACACTAGTGGCAATGGCGAGGGTTTGGAAGAGAATGGAGGCTAGGTTTGAGGATGCTACTGATGTTGATGCTGCCGCTGGTAGTTACTAGGTTGCAGCCATGAAACCTGACTGCAACACTAGCGGCAATGGCGAGGGTTTGGAAGAGAATGGAGGCTAGGTTTGAGGATGGTACTGATGATGATACTGCTGCTGGTAGTTACTAGGTTGCAGCCATGATACCTAACTGCAACACTAGTGGCAATGGCGAGGGTTAGGAAGAGAATGGAGGTTAGGTTTGAGGATGGTACTGATGATGATAGTGTTGCTGGTAGTTACTAGGTTGTAGCCATGAAACCTGACTGCAACACTAGTGGCTATGGCGAGGGTTTGGAAGAGAATTGATGATACTGCTGCTGGTAGTTACTAGGTTGCAGCCATGAAACCGGACTGCAACACTAGCGGCTATGGCGAGGGTTTGGAAGAGAATGGAGGTTAGGTTTGAGGATGGTACTGATGATGATACTGCTGCTGGTAGTTACTAGGTTGCAGCCATGATACCTGACTGCAACACTAGTGGCAATGGCGAGGGTTTGGAAGAGAATTGATGATACTGCTGCTGGTAGTTACTAGGTTGCAGCCATGAAACCGGACTGCAACACTAGCGGCTATGGCGAGGGTTTGGAAGAGAATGGAGGTTAGGTTTGAGGATGGTACTGATGATGATACTGCTGCTGGTAGTTACTAGGTTGCTGCCATGATACCTGACTGCAACACTAGTGGCAATGGCGAGGGTTTGGAAGAGAATTGATGATACTGCTGCTGGTAGTTACTAGGTTGCAGCCATGAAACCGGACTGCAACACTAGCGGCTATGGCGAGGGTTTGGAAGAGAATGGAGGTTAGGTTTGAGGATGGTACTGATGATGATACTGCTGCTGGTAGTTACTAGGTTACAGCCATGAAACCTGACTGCAACACTAGTGGCAATGGCGAGGGTTTGGAAGAGAATTGATGATACTGCTGCTGGTAGTTACTAGGTTGCAGCCATGAAACCTGACTGCAACACTAGTGGCAATGGCGAGGGTTTGGAAGAGAATTGATGATACTGCTGCTGGTAGTTACTAGGTTGCAGCCATGATACCTGACTGCAACACTAGTGGCAATGGCGAGGGTTTGGAAGAGAATGGAGGTTAGGTTTGAGGATCGTACTGATGATGATACTGCTGCTGGTAGTTACTAGGTTGCAGCCATGAAACCTGACTGCAACACTAGTGGCAATGGCAAGGGTTTGGAAGAGAATGGAGGTTAGGTTTGAGGATCGTACTGATGATGATACTGCTGCTGGTAGTTACTAGGTTGCAGCCATGATACCTGACTGCAACACTAGTGGCAATGGCGAGGGTTTGGAAGAGAATGGAGGTTAGGTTTGAGGATCGTACTGATGATGATACTGCTGCTGGTAGTTACTAGGTTGCAGCCATGATACCTGACTGCAACACTAGTGGCAATGGCGAGGGTTTGGAAGAGAATGGAGGTTAGGTTTGAGGATCGTACTGATGATGATACTGCTGCTGGTAGTTACTAGGTTGCAGCCATGATACCTGACTGCAACACTAGTGGCAATGGCGAGGGTTTGGAAGAGAATGGAGGTTAGGTTTGAGGATGGTACTGATGATGATACTGCTGCTGGTAGTTACTAGGTTGCAGCCATGAAACCTGACTGCAACACTAGTGGCAATGGCGAGGGTTTGGAAGAGAATGGAGGTTAGGTTTGAGGATCGTACTGATGATGATACTGCTGCTGGTAGTTACTAGGTTGCAGCCATGAAACCTGACTGCAACACTAGTGGCAATGGCGAGGGTTTGGAAGAGAATGGAGGTTAGGTTTGAGGATCGTACTGATGATGATATTGCTGCTGCTGGTTGTGCTGATTGTACTCCTTGCAGTCCTGCAGGAATTTGGCGACTCTCTCCGGGTTCGTCTTAATCCTGGGACCAAGAGATGAGATCCGGATGGCTTCGGTTATGGCTGTAGGTAAGTCTCGATGAGGTGCTGTCGAACTGCCCATCCAGGAAAACTTGTTGGGCAGCTGATGAGGTTTGAAGGTCCTTGTTGAGTTCCTCCAGGGCTGTCAGCGTCGTCGTCATGTTCAGGAACTCCGCGTGGAGATCCTGAACGGCGTCGCGTAGGCCCTGGACTTCCTTGACGATCGGCGTGGGTGATGGTGCAGGTGTCGGCGCTGGTGATGGTACTGGTGTCTGTGCTGGTGTCGGAGGCTGTGGAGCGGTCACTGGCTGCGGCGTAGGTGCTGGTGGCTTCAGCGGTGCCTTCCTGCGAGGATGCAGGGGCAGAGCGCTTGGCCGGTGAAGTGAGTTGACCCTCCATAGGTCGCACAGTAGCGGCGTCGGCGGCAAAGGTCATGCTGGATGCACGATGAAGTGGTGCAGGAGGAACCACAGTAGTGGTACCTAGGTTGAGCTGAGCAGGTCGACTCCTCGTGCCCGTAGGCACAGCAGTGCCTGTAGGGTGCCTGGCGTTCTAATCGGCTAACCTCGATTCGTAAGCACTGCGCTAACAAGGGCAGGCCCGTCCTTAAGGCAGCTTCATAGTCACCAGGATTTGCGAACTCGATCCTCACGAGCGATGTGGGTCGCTGAGCTCCGACTGCTGGTGAGCTGCGCTGGTAAGGAACCTGACAGGCAGGTCCCTCGGGACCCCACGTATGACAGCACTGTACCTCCCATGAAGTACAGGCTGGATCTGCGCTGGCTGGATGGTTTCCAGGATCGGCGGCGTTGGCATCGGTGAAGCTGGCGGCAACTGTGGAGGCAGTCGCGGTGAAGCTGTGCTGGCTGGCGGCGAAGCGGTGGTTGCGGCATAGGTTGCCCTAGGCTGCGGCGAGATCTCCTCGGCGGGTACCGGAAGAGACGAAGAGGTTCCTGCCTTAGCAGGAGCAGTGACAGAGCGGACCTTCTTCTTCGCCATCTCGGAGCTGCCGTCTCTGTACCATTTCCCTTGTCAACTGAGTCAACGGGGATAAAAGGAAATGGGGGAGAGAGAAAATCCGTCGTAGAATACAGCACCCGGCATTCACCTATGTAAACCAGAGAAAACCACGAAAAATCCATGGGTCAAGGTGCGCGACTCCCAAATGTAAGTCCCACACTTTACCACAGCGCCACTGCGCTAGGCCTTACGTATAGCAAGCTGAGGACGTATTGTATTCTACCCAAAAATTCGACCGAGACTTCACCGGAAATACATCTTTTCAGTGCTCTTGAATCTAACTAAACATTTTCTTATGTTCTGTCTTTTTCTGTGAAAAGCATATCTGAAAATCAAAAAGTTGATTAAATACGAAATTTGGTACTGAAGCTCACATCTGCATAGGTTGCGACACAAAGGTTTCGAAGAAAATTCCCCTCCCAAAACTACCCGCTTAATGGAAAATGTTTCATTTTTAGTTTCTTTATCATTGTTTAAGATTGATAACAGGAGCAGTGAAAACAACGCCACTTCTTGCTGGAACAAATAATAACCCAATGAAAGCAAACATTGAAATACAAGCTGCACAATTAAAAACAAACCCAAGCAAACATCAATGGTTTCAACAACTACCTAGAGAATACAAGCTAAATCACAGATTACAAACATATACTTTTTAGAGAAGAATTATAATTACCTAAATTTATCAGAAAAATGCTCTCCTCTTCCTCCTAGAACTAATTCAATGGATTTTATCAAGATAGCAACAAATAAAGATCTGATAGAACAAGAAGACTCACCACAAGTATGCAGAATTGCTATACTTGAACATCTACATAATCAATTCTCCGAAACAGAGCGGCTTAGAATTTATACAGATGGTTCTGCAGATAAATTGAAAAATAACGTGGGAGGTGGTATATATTGTAAATATTTTTCAAATTATTTTAGCCCTCAGGGGCTCACCTTGGTGAGTACGGGAGTAGCGACCTCGAGGTACCTGAGCCAATCAGTGTCTGGGGGTATAACCAGTCCACCCTGTCTCCTGGGGTCAGAAATAAGGAGACCTGGTCCTCCAGGTTGGGGGTTAAGCATGGGGCTCTCAACCCCACTTGTGAAAACATTGTTTGTTGTTGGAACATGGAATGTTATGACCTGGAAAAATGAAAGAAGTGGCAAATAACTCTTAAGGTATTGGCTGGACAGTAGTATTGCAAGAAAAACTTTGGAGGGAAAAGGAAGAATAGATAAACAGGATTACACATTATTGTATTGTGTATCAACTGAGCCTGGACTACACAAGATAGAATTTATTATCGCCAAGGTAAATACCGGATTGGATATTTAATACCACGACCCAAAGTTCCATCTTAAGACTAAAACAATAGTAAAATAAGTGGTAATAGCGAATGCTATGCCATCTACCTACAGACAATGTAAGCGGTTAGACTGGACGGCAGCCTAACGCCATCTATACGGCACGAAGCAAAAGATCCGGCTGCCATGCGCTGGGGATCTCTGTGGGCACGCGACGAAGCAAAAGCCATTTCCAGGGATGAGACCTAGAAGGCTAACTGTCCGCCTTTTTGTGTGAGGGCGGCGGTTGGACTGGACGGCACCCTAATGCCATCTGCACGGCATGAAGCAGGTGGTTACAGGGATGAGACCTAGAAGGCTAACTGTCCGCCTTTTTGTGTGAGGGCGGCGGTTGGACTGGACGGCACCCTAATGCCATCTGCACGGCATGAAGCAGGTGGTTACAGGAATGAGACCTAGAAGGCTAACTGTCCATCACATATCGTTCTAAGAGATATCCACCAACAGACCCGTCGCGATATGACCAAGGAGTTAAAGCGACGTAAAATAGAATGGAATAAAAAAATCTGATGTTTTACACTCACATGACTTTCTCTACTATTTGTACAAACCCTTATTCTCCATATGCTTCATGTTAATCGAGATATCAAGATGTCAATCTTATTGCTACTTTTCTTGTAGATGCAAGGGGAATATGGTAGGTTTTAAGCGATAGTCAAATATTTTAACGCTGGTTGCTATGTGGCGCATTTCATTCTCATTGTATGTCCAGGACATAAACAAAATGAATTCCCATTTGAGAAAAAGTATATGTATTGGAAAATTTAAGGGAATAACAAGCAATATCTCGCAAACGGTTCACTCAACAAAAGAAATGTATATGACATAAATTATGTATTTTAACGCGATCTACATTTTTTGTGTAGTAAAATTTTGTCCATCTCTTATGGTTTACCAGTTATGAAAAAGTCGTTCACAATGAAGAATACTTTTGGAGACATTCCCAGAAAATTCGAGATATACATTTTATTTGTCATGACAATATCTTAAATATATGATATTTTAATCAAAATCGTTAGAACCGTTTTTGAGAAAATTAAAATTTTCGAAAAATGTACCATGTAAAGGGTAGTCTGGGGTGGGGGGGATTTTCTTGAAAACCTTTGTGTCGCATCTCTGGAAGATGCTGAACCTAAATACCAAGTTTGGTGTTTATCCGACTGTTCGTTTCTGAGTTATGCTGTTCACAGACACACACACACACACACACGGACATGTTTCCAAAAATGCTTCCTTTGGACTCTGGGTGTCTCAAAACATGTATTTCCGGTGAAATCTCGGTATCGAATTTTTGGGTGGAATACAATACTTCCCCTACTTACTATACGTAGTAGAGAAGGTAAAAAAGATTTTAAATGGAGAACACCTACTAGAATGGCCATAATTGAGGAAACCTGTACCAGACGGGAACTAGCAAGGGAAAAATTTAGATCAACATTAGATCAACAGCAACAGCTTCTCTATCAGGTACATAGTGCAGAATATATTACCTTCCATTCAAAAAGTTCGATATTTCACCAGAATTTTATCTTGAATCGAAAAAGGGCCTTCATAGAATAAGGTTCCTGAATGTGCCTGTGATTGTGAACAGTATAACTCAAAAACGAAAGGTTGGATAAACACCAAACATGCTATTACCCTTAACATGGAATATTTTTCGAAACGGTTTATTTGTTAAAAAATGGCTCTAACAATTTTGATTAAAATGCCATATATTAAAGCTATGCATTTTATTTGTCATACCAATACATTACATTTTCTGGGAATAGTCTATAAACTCCTCTTTATTCGGAAGAAATATCCTATAATGTTGCATAACTGATAAATGTTAAGCAATAGACGAAGACGTACTACACAAACATTTAGATATCTTCAAATAACTTTTTTGTGGCATAAGCCATTTCCGAGACAGCCTTTACTACTGGTTCGAATTGTTCAATATTTTGAAATTATTTTAAGTCCTGTTAACATTCAGTTGTTTCTCGCGATGTCATGGATACAGTATGGAATTTTAAGGCCAACATATAGCGTCCAGTTGTTAAACATTTGACTATCGCTGTTCTCTATGTATCATAACGAAATGGTAATGTAGCTGTTTCTGTAAAGGTTTATTTTGATTAAAATTTGTAAAAATAGTATGTATTACTCGCGCAAAACTTCTGGAATCGTGACCTTGATTGCCATCCCAGCTGCCGAGCCTAGGAATGGTTTATGTTTAGCTTAATCAACGAAAGCGATATAACACCTTTGCTTACTCACAGTGCGTAACACATACAGTCTGCATACAAAGTGTCTGCATCTGGTTGTAATTTTAAAGAGAGCTGCAGTATCTAAATAGTACTTATTTTATATTTGTTATATTTATAACCATGGCTCCTATGTTTTCAAAGTTAAGTGGTAAGGTGTTACATAGCCAAAGTAGGGAAATAGTTGCAAATGCCATCGACTTCATGAAGCAAGAAGCAGAGATGAAGGAAGAAATTATATCCGAGTTCCACAAAAGCCTTAAGAGAGTGAAAGAAAGAGTAGTCAAAGCAACTGGTGTTTCACCGAGTTCCGTTTCCAGAGTTCTCAAAGATAAGAGAAAAAAACATATGGATGAAAGAGTACCATTTGACACACCTGGAAAGAAAAATAAGGTCCCTAAACGTATTACAGAAATAGACGATTTCGAATGCGTCATTCGGCGCACGATTCACAATTCCTATGTGGAAGAAAAAACTGTGCTAACAATAAGCAGATTGCTCATCCAGCTGAAAGACAGCAGAAACTTTCAAGGTGGTTCTACAAATCTCAGACAAATTATTAAGGATTTAGGGTTCAAATGGAAGAAACCGAAATCAAATAGAAGAGTTCTAACAGAAAAGCAAAATAAATAAATAAAATAAAAAAAATAAAAATAAAAAGTAAATGTTGCCATGATAGCTTAGTCGGTTAGAGCAACGGCACGGAAAGCCTAAGATCCGTGGTTCAAATCCCGGCTATGACATTGAATTTTTCAGTCTGATTCTACCTTTGCAAATGACTATAATTTTATATGTACTTATATCAGTGTGTACTTATATCAGCATCAATTTTCAAGGTGCTGCTACAAATTTCAGAAAAATACGATAATGTATGAAGATGAGTCATACATACACAGCAGTCATACAGCATCTAAAAGTTGGAGTGACGATAGCGAATTAGGTTTGCAGGCACCTGTTGCCAAAGGGCAAATACTTATTATCGTTCGTGCTGTTTGAAAGATCGGCTTCGTTCCAAATGCCCTTCTTTTACAAGTCGCAACAAACAACAGGAGATTTTCATCAAGAAATGAATACAGAAAATTACATGAAGTGAATCAATGCCATGTTGATACCTAATATGCCTGCTGGGTCTGTTCTGGTCATCGACAATGCTTCACAATGCGTCAACACTCAAATTCACAAACCACCTACCTCAACTTCCTTGAAAGAAGAAATGAGAGCTTGGTTACTTAGACATAATAAAGCTTTAGATGAAAGCATGAGTAAAACAAAGCTATATAACTTAATTAAAGCCAACAAACAGCTTCAGAAGTCATACATACTTGACCAGATAGTAATACAACATCGCCATAATGTACTTAGACTGTCATCGTATCGCCCAGATCTAAACCCAATCGAATTAATCTAGGCTGATATCAAAAAATGGGTGACATGCAGAAATATCACTTTTAAATTAAAATATGTGGAGCAGTTATAACGCCAGCAATTTGCTGAAATTGGAAGGCCAGAATGGGAAAATGTATGGCGACATGCTGAATAAATTAAGAATCATTATTCCGAAAAATAAGGAATTGCAGAAAATCAAATAGAAATAATTCTCATCCAGGATAATGGTGCAGAAAGTAGTGACAGCAATGACGACGGCAATAATGTGAGTGATTCCGCAGAAGAGGAAGGGTTGTTAGATGTGGAAGAATTGGAGGCAATGATTGACAGCGTTTTTTATATTAAGCACTTTTTACAGCGTGGATTTTAATATACTGTATATAACTAAGTTTATCAGCGCAACGCAGTGCATAACCGGTGTGGATATTTGACGATGACTGTCCCACGCACTCCTGCAGCATGCAGTCGATCGGTCACCACCTGATGTGGTAAGCAACTCGCATCATAGCTCTCATTAAGATTTTCACGTGTCTAGAACTGTTGCGCCGATTATACAAGAGTAGAGAAGGTCATGTCGGTGCAACACATTAGATTTTTAGAAAAACGTCCGCGTGTGTGTCTGTGAACAGCATAACTCTAAAACGAAATATCTGATAAATACCAAACTTGGTAATTGAGTTTACTATCTTGCGAGGATGCGACACGAAGATTTTCAAGAAAATCCCTCTAACGCAGGTTACCCTTTACAGTGAACATTTTTAGAAATCTTTTATTTTCTCAGAAATGGCTCAAATGATATTGATTAAACTATCATATATTTGCAACATTTTCATGGAAAATGAAATTTATATCTTGAATTTTCTGGGAATGTCTCCAAAAGTACTCTTCATTGTGAACGAGTTTTGCATAACTGGTAAACCATAAGAGATAGACAAAACGTTACTACACAAAACATGTAGATCGCATTAAAATACACAATTTATGTCATATACATTTATTTTGTTGAGTGAACCATTTTCGAGATATTGCTTGTTATTCCCTTAAATTTTCCAATACTTATACTTTTTCTTAAATTCGTTATTCACTTTTTTATGTCCTGGACATGCAAAGAGAATGGAATACTCCACATAGCAACCAGCGTTAAAATATTTGACTATCGCTTAAAACCTATCATATTCCCCTTGCATCTACAAGAAAATTACCAATAAGATTGACATCTCGAATACCAAGAAGCATATGGAGAATAAGCGTTTGTAAAAATAGCTTGTACAAGAGTAGAGAAAGTCATGTGAGTGTAACACATCAGATTTTTTAACATTTTTTTTCAAATTATAACTTAGATTTACTAAGTTACTGTGACATGGTACGAAATCTTAAGATCACGAAAAGCTGTAATTAATTCCATCGTCGAGGTAACACACGCCCCTTCAAATGTTTTATGCTTGTCCCGTTAATCGCCGTTAGAAAGCGTGGAACACAGCTGCAATATCGATCGAACGGAAGACATCAATCACGAAGGATAGACCCTTAACCTGATGGGTCAATGTTTACAGCAGCGATACTTTGTAATCTAAGAGGGTGTAAAAAAGCCCATTAATGAGAGGACGGAAATAATGCGCTCCAGTCTTTCCATCTAAATGATATTTCGCAGCGACGTTCATTTATTATTTCAAAAGCGATGAATTGATGATAGATAACCCTGACAAATGTCAACCTATTTAACCTATATGCGATCCAATATTTTTCGAAATAATGTTAAATCTAAAGTTAAGACATTTAATATTAACTATCACAGATAGAATATTTATTTATTGAAACAACTCGCCCACTTATGGACTGCCATCAAGGGCAGAGTAAAACACAAGTATAAATGAACTCAGTACAGAAAAATAGCTATGTTACATTCACACGACTTCCTCCACTCTGTGTCGACATCGAGATTTCACTGGAAATCATGTCTTGAGGGTCACTAATTAAAAAAATGCATTTTTAGAAAGAGTCCGCGTGTGTGTGTGTGTCTGTGAACAGCATAACTCAAAAACGAATATTCGGATAAACGCCAAATTTGGTATTTAAGTTCAGTATCTTTCAAAGATGTGACAGAAATATTTTCAAGAAAATCCCCCATTTAAAACTATCCCATTTAACATTCTTCGAAAATTTTTATTTTCTAAAAGATGCTTCTAATGATTTTGATTAAGATACCATATACTTAAGATATTTCCATGACAAATAAGATGTATATCTTGAATTTTCTGGGAACAGCCTGTGAAGTCCTCTTTATTCGCAAGGAATTTTGTATAATCTTCTATATCTTGTAAACGTTAAGCGATAGACGAAAACGTACTACACAAACAAAATCTGATGTGTTACACTCACATGACTTTCTCTACTCTTGTACAAACTATTTTTACGAACGCTTATTCTCCATATGCTTCATGTTAATCGAGATAAACATTTGCAGACTCTATCTTATTGCTAATTTTCTTGTAGATGTAAGGGGAATGTATATTTACAAGGGCAATTTGGAAATATACTAGCCTTTAAGCACATACATATCTCTTAATAGCTGGTTGCTAGGTGCAGCACCATTCCCTTTGCCACAGATTAATACTCTTTGCAGATCCAAGACAAAAAATTGAATAACGAATACCCATTTGAGAAAATAAGTATTGATAAATTTAAGGAAATAACAAGCACTATCTCGAAAATGGTTCACTCAACAAAAAAATGTATATGACATAAATTGTGTATTTTAACGCGATCTACACTTTTTGTGTAGTAAAATTTTGTCTATCTCTTATGGTCTACCAGTTAAGCAAAAGTCGTTCACAATGAAGAATACTTTTGGAGACATTCCCAGAAAATTCAAGATATACGTTTTATTTTTAATGAAAATATCTTAAACATATGATGTTTTAATCAAAATCGTTAGAGCCATTTTTGAGAAAATTAAATTTTTCGAAAATCTTCCATGTAAAGGGTAATCTGGGGTAGGGGGATTTTCTTGAAAACCTTCGTGTCGCATCTCTGGAAGATACTGAACCTAAATACCAAGTTTGGTGTTTATCCGACTGTTCGTTTCTGAGTTATGCTGTTCACAGACACACACACACACACACACACACACGGACATGTTTACAAAAATGCTTTTTTTGGATTCAGGGGGTCTCAAAACATGTATTTCCGGTGAAATCTCGGTATTTAATTTTTGGGTGGAATACAATACTTCCCCTACTTACTATACGTAGAAGAGAAAGTAAAATGTAGATCTCTTTAAAAGACACAATTTATTTCAAATAACTTTTTGTGGCATAAACCCTTTCTAAGATATACATTATTCATGGTTCGAATTGTTCATTTCTTCATTCCCTTACAGTCATTTCAACATTTCGTTGTTTCTCGCAAAGACTTTTAATGCCAGCATATAGCATCCAGTTCTTAAACATTTGATTTTCATTATTCCGTTGGTATCTATAACGAAATGTGTAATCTATCTTATTTCCGGAAAGATTTATCTCGATGAGATGAACGATAGAAAAATAAACTTTCGTAAGAATAATTTGTATACACATACGCGCTAGCGGGTAGAGAAAGTAAGGTGAATGCAACACACCAACATTTTTTTACTTTCTCTACGAGTATAGGAAGTAGGGAAAGTATTGCATTTCACCCAAAACTTCGATACCCAGTTTTTACCGGAAATACATGTTTTGAGGAGCTCTGAGTCGAAATAAGGCATTCTTGGGATAATGTCCCTGTGTGTATCTGTGAACAGTATAACTCAAAAACGAAAAGTCGGATAAACACCAAACTTGCTATTTCGGTTCAGTATCTTGGAAACATGCGGCAAATAGATTTTGAACAAACGAAATGTGTAATGTAAGTATTTTGCTATGGTTTATTTGGATTAAAACGCAGTAGATAGAAAAATAAGCTGGAATAAGAATAATTTGTGTACCTATTAATAAATGATACAGGATAGAGAAAGTCGTGTGAATATGTTAATTCAAGTTTATTTTATATCTACTTCATTTTAATTGGGATAAAGCTTTCCAACAGCTACTATTGGAGAGATAGAGAACCTTTTGGATTTTAAGGCCAGTGAAAAGCCTCCACTTCTAAAACATTTGACTCTCGCCATTCACTTTGTATCTATAACGAACTGTGTAATGTAGCTATTTCCACACCGGTTTATCTAGATTAAAATTAAATAGTTAGAGAAAATTCTGAAGTGATACACTCACATGACTTTTTCTACCCGGGTATACAAACTATTCTTACTAAACGTACACTTTAGTATCTTTTAGTCTACTATATTTTAATCCAAATAAATCTTTGTAGAAACAGCTACATTACACATTACGTTATAGATACAAAGAGAACAGCGATAGTCAAATGTTTAACAACTGAACTCTATATGCTGGCCTTAAAATTCCATACTGTTTCCATGACATCGCGAGAAACAACTGAAAATCGATGGGAGTTTAAAAGAATGACAAGTATTGAACAATTCGAAGCTTTAATAACGGATATCTCGGAAACGGTTATGCCACAAAAACTTACTTAGAATAAATTGTGTGCTTTAAAGAGATTTACATTTTTGTGTGCTACGTTTTTGTCTATCGCTTAACCTTTAGCGTTTATACAAGATTATACGGAGTTCTTTCCGAATGAAGAGGCTGTTACCCGAATATTTTAAGATGTACATTTTATTTGTCATGTAAATATGTTAATATATGATATTTTAACCAAACTCGTTAGAGACATGTTTCAGAAAATCGAAAATGTCGAAAAATAACCCACGTAAAGGGTAATTTTGGGTAGATCTTCGTGTGAATCTTTGGAAGAATACTGAGCTTGAATACCAAGTTTGGTATTTATCGAACTTTTGGTTTTTGGTATACAAAAAAGTAGATCTACTTAAAACACAGCATTTATTTCAAATTTCTCAGATATTGTAGCACCCCAATCTAGGGTGACTAGCCCCGAGGGGTGACGTGCACAGGAGGGCTGTAGACTCAGATGGGGAAGAGCGTATCGGTGTCGGGGTTGGTAGTTGGGGCATATGTCAGTGCGTTATAGGGAGATGCGTCAAATAAAAGGCCTAGGGGGATGTATAAAAACTAAGACTTGTATTCATGCTCAATGTACATAGTTGCAGTTAGAGGGTCTGGGATAGCCTGGCGGCCAAGTCAGCGAGAACTTCACACTAGTGCATCGTACTTATACGTTAGTGAGGTATGGATGTATCCAATTATTAAAAGTTTACTTAATTATGATCGGGGCGTGAAGCACCCCTTGTTGCTCAGAGCTTTGCTGTCGAGTCTGTCAACCAAACGAGAGTGAGAGTAAGGCCCCTGTGACCTTGATTCGGGCCATTAAATGTCCTTTTGACTGCCAACAGAGCAGCCCCGTGTCCTCGAACCTCACTAAAATATCCGTTATTAAAGGTTCGAATTGTTCATTCTCTTCAGTCCTTTCAACATACAGTTGTTTCTCGCGATGTCATGGAAACGGTATGGAATTTTAAGGCCAGCATATAGCGTCCAGTTGTTAAACACTTGACTATCGCTGTTCTCTTTGTATCCATAACGAAATATGTAATGTAGCTGTTTCTGCGAAGGTTTATTTAGATTAAAATGTAGTAGATAGAAAGGTAAACCTTATTAAGAATAGTTTGTATACCCACTAGTAAAGATAGAGGGTAGAGAAAGTCATGTGAAAGTATCACATCAGATTTTATTATATGCATTGAATTCTAAACACCACAAAACCTAAACATAATGATAGCAAGTATGCTTTAGAACGTGAGATGTCACATTCTGCCTGCCTCTAGTCCAAGCATTTGTTGTTGTTGAAGTGATTGACAAGTCTTGGCGCGGCAGTGAGTGACTAGTTTTGGACGCCAACGCTACATTCTGAGCGTCAGTGAATGGCGGCCTTAACGGCAGGTCGACGATAAAGTCTTGTGCTTTCTGGAAGTGCAAACTTGCCATTTCGTCTAGTGCTACACACACTACCATTCACTGACGCTCCAGTCAGGTTCGTCGGCCCTGGGGATTTGAACCCGGGACCTCCCGAACGCGATGAGTGAATTATTTTACGAAAATGTCACGATTATTATTTTTTCGGTAAAATATGCATAAATACTCACTTTGTTACTAAAGCAAATTAATATATAAGCCGCTTCTAAGCACCAGTTCCTTAATGGTTCGCTATTGGCGGATTAAACTACCTCTGCGTGGCTTTCTAATGTGTAACAAGGTTGTAATATAACCCCACCAGGGCGCTTGTGAATAATTCACCAGCCAGGAGAGTTGCTGTATACTCGCAGTGGGGCATAGAGGTAAGGCAGATTAAGCCACCAGGCTTTGATATTACCGCAACAGTGTTATCGATCAGTTTTAATGCTAAAACACAGCTATGTCTGTTGCGTATCATTTCAACGGCTTCCATACTGATTCCTTGCCATTTCACAGTGCCAATACGTGATACCGTACATAGCATTGCAATGTATCACAAAACACATTTTGTTACATTTATAAGTACAATGTGATATTTAAGTCCCTCCGCAGTGGTGCAGTAAGCGAGATATAGACATGTGGTGTTAACCCTGACTCAATACCTTTGTACTGATTGGAATGAATTTAGAGAAAGCATGAGAAAATAAATAAAAATCATAATTAACGGGAGGTCGGGGGCCAGGCAGTCGGAGATAAACAAAGATAGGTCGCGCTCTCGCCCGGCATAAAGACCAGAAACGCTATCGGCAGATAACCAGAACATTCTGTAAGTTTCTTTTCCCCATCTCCAGAATGTGTGTCCAAACAGTTCTAAAACGTTATTTGGAAAATTGCATTGGCTATATAAGCGGGCGTTCTCGCGAGAGTCGGTCAGTGAGTGCGTTCCTGCTGCCACATCAAGTGCGGTTCTTCGAGAAAGCTGGAGGTAGAGTGTAAGGAAATGCGGAGAGAAGCCCTGTGTTTGACTCCCCAACGAGTGAACTGTCCAGAAGTAGAGGCTACGTCACGAAGAAGGTGAAGTGACTGGAAATTGAACTAGTTCACATTACTGAAGTGACAGTGAGAACTGATAGAAGTAACAGTTGAAAAACTGGACGAGGTCACAATATGTTTCCCATTCTGTTGAAGGCACATATTCACACGTTTAGTTGTCTAGTTACTTGATTAAGGTTTTTACATCACTGGTACAATCTGCTATTACTAATTTCAGTTCACCTAGTTTTTTACTTTCTCTACTACGTATAGTAAGTAGGGGGAGTATTGCAATCCACCAAAAAATTTGATACCGAGATTTCACCGGAAATACATGTTTTGAGGTGCACTGAATGCAAATAAAGCATTTTTGGAAACATGTCCGTGTGTGTGTGTGTCTGTGAACAGCATAACTCAGAAACGAACAGTCGGATAAACACCAAACTTGGTATTTAGGTTCAGTATCTTCCAGAGATGCGACACGAAGATTTTCAAGAAAATCCCGCCACTCCAGATTAACCTTTACATGGAACATTTTTCGAAAATTTTAATTTTCTCAAAAATGGTTCTAACGATTTTGATTAAAATACTATAAGTTTAAGACATTTTTGTTGCAATTGAATTGTATATCTCGAATTTTCTGGGAATGTCTCCAAAAGTATTCTTCGTTGTGAACGACTTTTGCATAACTGGTAAACCATAAGAGATAGACAAAGTTATACTCCACAAAAAAGTTGATCGCATTAAAATACACATTTTACGTCATATACATTTTTTTGTTGAGTGAACCATTTTCGAGATATTGCTTGTTATTCCCTTATACTTTCTCTCAAATGGGAATTCGTTATTCATTTTTTATGTCCTGGACATGCAAAGAGAATGGAATACTCCACATAGCAACCAGCTCTTAAAATATTTGACTATCGCTTAAAGCCTACCAATTCCCCTTGCATATACAAGAAAATTAGCAATAAGATTAACATCTCGATTAACATGAAGCATATGGAGAATAAGCGTTTGTAAAGATAGTTCTGAAGGTGGAAGCCTTTCGGAGGGAAAACAATATTGCGATCTAGGAAAATGGGTCACTTTTTATCACATCAGAGTACACCTGCCCTTAATGCAATCTAGTTTATTTTGAATCATAAGCTACACACTTGAGCGAGCTGAGCAGCAGGCAGAAATCTCCCCTCATTCAATAATGAACCAGAGATCTACTTGAGCGTTTGATACGGAGCAAGGCCACTTCACGTATTACACTTCATCACGGACAACTTCAGAGCTACAGTTGTATTCATTGAGTGGCACTCAAAACACACAGGTGCACGGGGGCAGATAACAAGCAATAAATCATACCAAGAGTTTTCAAACAAAGCAAATATCAGCAGTTTTTTTTCAGCAATTATTTCGCTCAGCTAAACAGAACCATTGTTTTCTTTCCAGCTGTGCTAATGGAATACGCATTTCATTAACGTAATGGATACAGGCTTCAAAGAAAGAAGCAAACAAATGAAATTATCAACAAACTGGGAACAGAATATCAGATTTGTCCATTCAGTGAGCCATTGTCCAAACCCGCTCCGTGTTTCTCTTCAGCTGAAAGCTTAAAATTGAATGAAAATGTTATTGACTAAAATGAGAGAAAATATTTCATATGCCCTCGTATTTGAGTAATCAAAACAGATTCTGTAATTTTTATTTTCCCTTCCCGCTTAGATAAGGAATATGAGTATTGCATTGCTGTCAAAAATTCATAACGATATTTGATGGTAACTCCAGATGGTGATGTTCCAAATAAATTTCCTGTTATGTTGCCATATTCTACCCATATTAAATTCTTAATTATACATAAAAATGATGATAATAATAAAATAATAATCTAATAAATCTAATATTATACTAATGATAATATAATTACATAACTTAACATCACATGATGCAACTAATTTACATCTCCTTTTATTGTCCATAACCGTTTCTTTTTACTTTCTCTACTACGTACAGTAAGTAGGGGAAGTATTGTATTCCAAACAAAAATTCGATACCGAGATTTCACCGGAAATATATCTTTTGAGACACCCTGAATCCAAAAAAAAGCATTTTTGGAAGCATATCCCTGTGTGTGTCTGTGAACAGCATAACTCAGAAACGAACAGTCGGATAAACACCAAACTTGGTATTTAGGTTCAGTATCTTCCAGAGATGCAACACGAAGGTTTTCAAGAAAATCCCCCAACCCAGACTACCCTTTACATGGAACAATTTTCGAAAATTTTAATTTTCTCAAAAATGCCTCTAACGATTTTCATTAAAATATCATATATTTAAGATATTATCATGAGAAATGAAATGTATATCTACAATTTTCTGGGAATGTCTCCAAAAGTATTCTTTATTGTGAACGACTTTTGTATAACTGGTGAACCATAGGAGACAGATAAAATTTTACTGCTTAAAAAATGTAGATCGCGTTAAAATACACAATTTATGTCATATACATTTCTTTTGTTGAGTGAACCGTTTTCGAGATATTACTTGTTATTCCCTTAAATTTTCCAATACTTATAATTTTTCTCAAATTCGTTATTCACTTTACTTTATGTCCTGGACATGCAAAGAGAATGGAACGTGCCACATAGCAGCCAGTGTTAAAATATTTGACTATCGCTTAAAACCTACCATATCCCCCTTGCATCTACATGAAAATTACCAATAAGATTGACATCTCGATATCTCGATTAACATGAAGTAGATGGAGAATAAGCGTTTGTAAAAATAGTTTGTACAAGAGTAGAGAAAGTCATGTGAGTGTAACACATCAGATTTTTTTTGTCTTGGATATGCAAAGAGTATTAATCTGTGGCAAAGAGAATGGTGCTGCATATAACAACCAGCTATTAAGAGATATGTCTATGCTTAAAGGCTGCTGTATTTCTATATTGCCCTTGCAATTACAAAACAAGGGGAACATAGTACGCCTTAAGCGATAGTCAAATATTTTTAGAACTGGTCGCTATGTGTAAAATGTAATTCTCTTTGCATGTCAAAAGATCGTTTCTGCAAATGTTTTTCTCGATTAATATGAAATAGATGGAGAAAAAGTGTTTGTAAAAATAGTTTGTACAAGGGTAGAGAAAGTGATGTGAGTGTAACACATCAGATTTTTTACTTTTGACAGGTACTCTCCTACCTTTTTACTATCCTTGTTAAAAAGTTTGCTTAAGGCTACTTTCCTGTCCAGTTTGAACCATTTCCCATTTATAGTTGCTTTCTCCAATGCTGTGTACCTTTACAATCAAACACGATATGTTTTAAATCTTCTCTTTCCCCACATATTGGGCACTGGTTCTATGGGAACCCATTTCTTATTCCTATTAGTCTCCATACACCTGCTCTTTGTTCCTTATTTGAATTATCCACATGCTGTTCTCTGGCCCATACATGTTTTATTAATATATAGGATTCCAAGGAACTTTTCTTCCCAATATTACTAAATAAATTTTGTATCTATATCTTCAAACCTCCGCCTAGCTTCTTTCCAAAAATCCTTAACATTATTTTCCCTCCTTCTCCAAATTTCTCCCAGACCACTATTTTGCAAATTAGTTTGTGTACTATAACTCTACCCATTTTTCTTTAAGCTCCTTTCTTGAAATTCCAAACACTGCCTCAACAAGTTCTTCTTTTCTAAATCCTGTAATATATAGGCAAATCTTAATACAAATAAAGTCATTGGTTTGCCTTTCTGACTGTTCCATATCCAATTTCAATCAAACTTGTCTGCGAGTTACTTACTACTTCAGAAAAATTCTGATATGATATGTTCACATCACTTTCTCTACCCCATATCGTTTATTAGTCACTGTACAAACTATTCTTGCTAAAGCTTATAACTTTCTCTACTACGTATAGTAAGTAGGGGAAGTATTATATTCCACCCAAAAATTCGAGACCCAGATTTCACCAGAAATACATATTTTGAGTGCGCCTGAATGCAAAAAATTGGAAAAAAGTTTTATTTTTTCGAAAGTGGCTCAAACGATTTTGATTAAAATATATGTGTAAGATTTTTTCATTACAAATGAAGTGTATATCATCAATTTTATGAGAATGTCCCCTAAAGTTCTCTTCATTCTGAATTACTTTTGCACAACTCGTAAACCGTAAGAGATAGACACAAACTTCACAGAAAACGTAGATCTCGTTAAAACACATGATTTATGTCATATGCACTTTTGTTGTCGAGTGAACCATTTCCGAGATATTCCTTGTTATTTCTTTCTACTTATTCTTTTTCTCAAATGGGAATTCTTTATTCATTTTTTATGTCGGACATACCAAGAGAATGGAATGCTCCACATAGCAACCACCTCTTAAAACATTTGACTATCGCTTAAAGCCTACCATATTCCCCTTGCACCTACAAGAAAATTAGCAATAAGATAGTTTCTGTAAGTGTTAAACTTGATTAACATGAAGTATATGAGAATAAGCGTTTGTAAAAATAGTTTGTACAAGAGTAGAGAAAGTCAGGGGAATATAAAACATAAGATCTTTTTTAAATCTACTACGTTTCAATCGAAATAAATCTTTACAGAAATAGCTACATTACACATTTCGTTATAGATACAAAGAGAACAGCGATAGTCAAATGTTTAACAACTGGACGCTATATGCTGCCTTAAAATTCCATACTTTTTCCATGACATCGCGAGAAACAACTGAATGTTGAAAGGAGTTTAAAGAATGACCAAGAAATTAACAATTCGAATGTCTCAGAAATAGTTTATGCCACAAAAAAACTTATTTGAAGTTGTGTGTTTTAAAGAGATCTACATTTTTTATGTAGTACGTTTTCGTCTATCACTTAACGTTTACCAGTTATACAAGATTATACAAAGCTCCCTCCGAATGAAGAGGACTTCACAGGCTGTTCCCAGAAAATTCAAGATATACGTTTTATTTGTCATGCAAATATCTTTAATATATAGTATTTTAATCAAAATCTATAAAGCTATGTTTGAGGAAACAAAAGTTTTCGAAAATGTTCCACGTAAAAGGTATTTGGGGTGGGAGGGATTTTCTTGAAAATCTTTACCGCATCCTTGGAAGATACTAAACTTAAATATAAAGTTTGGTAGTTATCCGACTTTTCATTTTTGAGTTATGTTGTTCATAGACACAGAGGCATACACACGGACATGTTTCCAAAAATGCTTTATTTGGATTCAGGGTGCCTCAAAGCCTATATTTCCGGAGAAATCTCGGTATCGAAATTTCGGGTAGAATACATGCCTTCTCTTCCTATGAAAAACAAATAGTCGAATATTTTAAAAGCGAAACCCTGTGCGAGGACTTTGAAATTCCATGTTCCTTACGTGACCACGAAAAAAAGACCAGGCGAATAGCGACCTTCCACTTTAAAAAAAAAGCATTTACAATTCATTCTCTACACACTATCCTTTATTTTTATTTAATTTCTACACACTATTCTTCGGGTAGCTGAGGTCGTTAAGGTACATACTCGTGAAAGGGAAGTCAGCGGTTCAAATCCCAGCAGGGCCATTCTCTCCGACCCAGGCTTTTTTCAAGGTTTTCCTCAATCTTCTTAACTAGAAAATGCCCAAATTTCCTTTCGAATTATCGTTTTATGCATCATCATTGTCCAACACGTGTGGTACCGTCTGCAGTAAGAACGGACTTTAAACCCTACTAACAAGAGGTAGACAGAAGAATGAGTTTTTATAAGAGTAATTTGTAAAAGTGTAAGTAGAAAAAGTCATGTGAATGCAACGCTGTGTCGATTTTGTATTGTCAGAGTGTAATGTTTGTCTTTCCGCGGACAGAAGGCTCACTGCTGCTGTGTTTTGTCGTTTGTTTTGGTTAATTTCGCTGCCGCTTGCATTTATGCTGTCCCCGCAGCTTTGGGAGCCACTCTACTGACCTTCACAGGTAGAGTAGGTATAACAAGGAGGAGGTGAGTGTATCTGTTTACCTTTTCGCGCATGCAGTGGCGTCCTGTTTTACGTGCATAGTTCTAGATTACTCACATGTGAATATACAATTTTTAGCAATAACGTGACTCATCACTTACATATATAGGGTCACTGCAACATTTTTGAGAATGGACGGATTAAAAATCTTAAAAATTTAGATCTGATCGCTGCATTTTTTCAAAATATTCTCCATCGCATTCTATACAGTTTCTTATGCTTTCAAACCATTTTTCAAATGCTGAACGCATTCTTCTTTAGAGAGAGTACAAATACAGTTTTCATAAGCAGCTACTGCGGCTTCAGGTGACTTAAATGGTTGACCTCGAATTATTTTTTTAATTTTGGGAATAGAAAAAGGTCACATGAGGCCAGATATGGACTGTAGGAATGATGGCACAAATATTTACTCCTGTAGTAATTAGGTTGTTTCTTGTGCAGTGTGGGCACAGACATTGTCATGGTGCAACAGAATTCTACGACGCTTTTTTCTCACACCTGTTGCAGACATTTTGTGGTGTACCATCTGACAGTAACAGTCTTTTGTCCCTCATGCGAATCGTCACATTGTGGCCACTTGCTGAGATGAAGGAACGGATCATCTTCTTGCCTACACTTCTCGTTCTCTTCACTTTTGTTGGGGGATCTTTTCCTGGGAAGACCCAGATCGATGACTGTTGTTTAGTTTCTGGATTATACTGGTAAATCCAGCTTTCGTCACATGTTACAATGTTAAATATGTTTTTGGATCTTCCTCCATTGAAATGGTCAATATTTTCCTGGCACCATTGCACACGTCCCTGTTTCTACTCATTTGTGAGATGGTGGGGGAACAGCGACTGCAGAGCTTCCTGACGTCAACTTTTCACTGCTGCAGATCCAATATTAAGGGCTTCTTGAATCTGACCATATGTGCAACGATGATCTTTCCGGAACATGCGCTCTGCTTTCATCATATTCTCATCTATTGTTGCTGTAGCCGGCCGTCCTGCTCGGTCTTCATCTTCGGGGGAATCCCTCCCTCTTCTAAACTCTGCATACCATCGATAAATGGTGGATTGCGTAGGCAAATACCCCCAAATACACATGCAGTCTTTCAAGGCATTCTCTCTCCCCTAAACCGACTTTAAAGTCATAGAAGATGATAGCACGGAAGTATACTCTCGTTTGAGACCCATCCTAGCATATGTTGTAGCAACACCTGCTACACATATACACGCGGTGCTGACGATGCACATTGTTGGAGCGCGCCCAGACTTGCACATGTTGCTATCTCAACTTCAATCTGAAGTTAGGAAAAGCTGCTTTTGCTTATCATTACTCTTTGTTGCCCATTCTCTAACCAACCGACCAGCAGAAACAGCTCAACTGGGCCAGAGTGTCCCCTCCTTAACGCCCACCCGAAACGAGAACTCGCACACCCCAGAACGTACGACAACGTCTGGTGCAGACGCCTGAGGTCAGAGGGTCTACGGATCAGAGTGAGAGACAGGGTGGATGATACATGCAGATGAGAGACGAATGATAGGGAAGGTGTTCATGGAGCATGGCGGGGGAAACCGGAGAACCTGAAGAAAACTCACCCAGACGCCACTTTATCCACTACAAATCCTGTATGCATAATTTCTCCATGAAAAGGCATTTTTAATGGCAACATAATGTTAAACTCAAATACCTACTTTTTACTCTCAAATAGATACATCTACTAGAAGTTACTTTAACAATCCGTCCACTTTCCATTCTTGTCCAACACCTTATTTATCGGCCTAGGCACCGAATCAATCGTCACCCTCTGGGAACACTGTCATGAAATGTGGGAACATATGCGTTTAGAATCAATGTCTTGCAAATGTCTCCTCTTTGAGAATAAAAATCTGATTTCTTACACTCACATGAGTTTCTCTACTCTTGTACAAACGCTTATTCTCCATCTACTCCATGTTAATCGAGATAAACATTTGCAGAAACTATCTTATTGCTAATTTTCTTGTAGGTGCAAGAGCAATTCGTAGGCTTTAAGTCATAGTCAAGTATTTTAAGAGCTGGTTGCTATGTGGAGTATTCCATTCTCTTTGCATTACCAGGAGAAATAAAATGAATAACGAATTCCCATTTGAGAAAAAGTATAGGTATTGGAAAATTCAAACAACAAGGAATATCTGGAAATGGTTCACTCGACAAAAAATGTATATGACAACAATTGTGTGTTTTAACGTTGTTCTTGTGTATAAAAGCTTTGTCTATCTCTTACGGTTTACCAGTTACGCAAAAGCCATTCAGAATGAAGAGGACTTTTGGAGGCATTCCCAGAAAATTCAAGACATACGTTTTATTTGCCATGAAAATATCTAAAACGTATGATATTTTAATCAAAATCATTGGAGACATTTTTGAGAAAATTAAAATTTTAGAAGAATGTTCCCAGTAAAGGGGTGGGTGGATGTTGTTGATAATCTTCCTGTCGCATCTTTGAAAGATACTGAACCTAGGTACCAAGTTGGGTGTTTATGCGACTTTTCTTTTTCGAGTTCACAGACATAAGGGCCTTTTTCTGATTGGATTTTTTTTATTCAGGGCACCTCAAAACACGTATTTCCACTGAAATCTCGATATGGAATTTTTGGGTGGAATGCAATACTTCCCATACTTACCATACGTAATAGAGAAATTAAAAATTAACTGAAAAGAGATCGATCACTTTTAGTTTCACGATTGTACATGTTTTAATGCTATATGTTTTTCTTACCCCATTTGACTTTAAGTTGGTGTGTAATGCTCTACAGAGGACACTTCAAGATAAAAACAGACACTTAGGCATTGATGTCAAGCAAGATTATATATGGTTAATCGTTTGACAATAAGTAGACCTTGTCGAAGATTTTCTTGTTATGCATCACTGGAAATATCCCTCCATGACGTTATGTCCAGCTGCTTACAGTAACAGGAAAAGGGAGATATTAGAACACGTTGGATTTTTCAGTATAATTTCTCTTAACTACCAGAGGTATGTATACCTGTATATTCACTTCCAGGTATAGTTGGCGCGCATGCCTAATATTTATTGTGCTGAAAAACTTGGCTGAAAATCCTCATCAAACGTTTAGGACTGCAATGAATATTAGGTTTTCAGCACGTGAGCAGTATCTCGGCTGTAATAACTGGTAGTAGGCGAGAACTCAAGTGTCGCTCCTCGGGCAGTTTCTGTACTATTGAGCAGATCTTCTGCTCAGTGACACAATGTTATGGATCACGATGCACCAACTCTCGCATAATGATCAGTCCTATTGCATTATCTTGTTAACCACAGCTTGCACTGACCGTTTCAAATCACTTTGAGGAATGTTATTTTCCCATAAAATTCTACAATACAACTTCACCATATGCAGCACACGTTTGGGTTTGTACTACATACTGAACAAAATTGAAGGGTATGTTTGTTACAAGTACCAGCCCTTCATTAATTATAATTTCATTCATTTTATATACACGTAAATATTCAAACACCTTTAATATTGATCATTCATACATCAAGTTTGGTTTCAAAATGACGAAGACAGAACGTTTTATTAATCATAATCATATTAGGGCATAAGTGTATTGTAATTTTAAAATGTTTAATTATAACAGCGTGGACAAGGGAGAGGTACTAAAAGAAGGTTGTTTGTGCAGTAAGAATCTTGGCGAGGGGACGATTCGGGAAAGGACTTTGAGGAACCTTTGTTAAAGATAAGCAAATGGGAAATGATGTGAAGGCTATTAGTTCCCCAATGGAACGTTGGAAAAGTGGGGTAAGTGTATCTGCAAATCAGATTCAAACACAAGTAGCAGTAGCCAATGACAGAAGATTACTGCATGGTGGGGTACAATTTTAAATTTAAGCGTATATGATGCCAATCCAAACAGACAGCGCCATGTTAAGGTAGTTGGCTGTGAGATAAGTTATCTGCGTGGATCGCCAAGTGGTAGATTTGTAACCTTTGTCCACGCAAGTAGTTCGTGGAGTGTGTTCTGTTTATTTAGTGTTCGTATTGCAACTAGAAATCTATAACGTACTTTCCGTAACGCTGCATCCCGATGTAGTTATTTGTATAACTTACCACCACTTCTTATCCCGCACCACCTGAATAAGAGAAGTTCTTCACCGCAGTATTCTTATGACTACAGAAACCCTGTATGAGAGAAGGCTGCAGCAGAGGTCAACGTCCAGAGAAGAAACTTTCGGACAACGTATTAAAATGAATAAGAACGTGGTTAAACGTATAGGTATAATTAATTATTATCAACACTCACGAAGGGCTCTTCTACATAGTTCAGTTCTCACTAACATTTCATTATCGTGATTTAGTTCAGTTTTCACTGTCACTTCACTAACGTGTTTTAGTTCAGTTCTCACTTGTCACTTTACTAACGTGATTTAGTTCAGTTCTCACTAACATTTCATTATCGTGATTTAGTTCAGTTTTCACTGTCACTTTACTAACGTGATTTAGTTCAGTTCTCACTAACATTTCATTATCGTGATTTAGTTCAGTTTTCACTGTCACTTCACTAACGTGATTTAGTTCAGTTCTCACTAACATTTCATTATCGTGATTTAGTTCAGTTCTCACTTGTCACTTTACTAACGTGATTTAGTTCAGTTCTCACTATCATTTCATTAACGTGATTTAGTTCAGTTCTCACTTGTCACTTTACTAACGTGATTTAGTTCAATTCCCACCGTCACTTTAGTAATGTGATTTAGTTCAATTCCCGCTGTCACTTCACTAACATGATTTAGTTCAGCTTTCACTGTCACTTCACTAACATGATTTAGTTCAGTTCTCACTTGTCACTGTACTAACGTGATTTAGTTCAGTTCTCACTATCATTTCATTATCGTGATTTAGTTCAATTCCCACCGTCACTTTAGTAATGTGATTTAGTTCAATTCCCGCTGTCACTTCACTAACATGATTTAGTTCAGTTTTCACTGTCACTTCACTAACATGATTTAGTTCAGTTTTCACTGTCACTTCACTAACGTGTTTTAGTTCAGTTCTCACTATCATTTCATTATCGTGATTTAGTTCAATTCCCACCGTCACTTTAGTAATGTGATTTAGTTCAATTCCCACCGTCACTTTAGTAATGTGATTTAGTTCAATTCCCGCTGTCACTTCACTAACATGATTTAGTTCAGTTTTCACTGTCACTTTACTAACATGATTTAGTTCAGCTCTCACTATCATTTCATTATCGTGATTTAGTTCAATTCCCACCGTCACTTTAGTAATGTGATTTAGTTCAATTCCCGCTGTCACTTCACTAACATGATTTAGTTCAGTTTTCACTGTCACTTCACTAACGTGTTTTAGTTCAGTTCTCACTTGTCACTTTACTAACGTGTTTTAGTTCAGTTCTCACTATCATTTCATTATCGTGATTTAGTTCAATTCCCGCTGTCACTTCACTAACGTGTTTTAGTTCAGTTCTCACTTGTCACTTTACTAACATGATTTAGTTCAGTTCTCACTATCATTTCATTATCGTGATTTAGTTCAATTCCCACCGTCACTTTAGTAATGTGATTTAGTTCAATTCCCGCTGTCACTTCACTAACATGATTTAGTTCAGTTTTCACTGTCACTTCACTAACGTGTTTTAGTTCAGTTTTCACTGTCACTTCACTAACATGATTTAGTTCAGTTTTCACTGTCACTTCACTAACGTGTTTTAGTTCAGTTTTCACTGTCACTTCACTAACGTGTTTTAGTTCAGTTTTCACTGTCACTTCACTAACGTGTTTTAGTTCAGTTTTCACTGTCACTTCACTAACATGATTTAGTTCAGTTTTCACTGTCACTTCACTAACGTGTTTTAGTTCAGTTCTCACTTGTCACTGTACTAACGTGTTTTAGTTCAGTTCTCACTTGTCACTGTACTAACGTGTTTTAGTTCAGTTCTCACTATCATTTCATTATCGTGATTTAGTTCAATTCCCACCGTCACTTTAGTAATGTGATTTAGTTCAATTCCCACCGTCACTTTAGTAATGTGATTTAGTTCAATTCCCACCGTCACTTTAGTAATGTGATTTAGTTCAATTCCCACCGTCACTTTAGTAATGTGATTTAGTTCAATTCCCGCTGTCACTTCACTAACATGATTTAGTTCAGTTTTCACTGTCACTTTACTAACATGATTTAGTTCAGTTTTCACTGTCACTTTACTAACATGATTTAGTTCAGTTTTCACTGTCACTTCACTAACATGATTTAGTTCAGTTTTCACTGTCACTTTACTAACATGATTTAGTTCAGTTTTCACTGTCACTTCACTAACATGATTTAGTTCAGTTTTCACTGTCACTTCACTAACATGATTTAGTTCAGTTTTCACTGTCACTTTACTAACATGATTTAGTTCAGTTTTCACTGTCACTTCACTAACATGATTTAGTTCAGTTTTCACTGTCACTTTACTAACATGATTTAGTTCAGTTTTCACTGTCACTTCACTAACATGATTTAGTTCAGTTTTCACTGTCACTTCACTAACATGATTTAGTTCAGTTTTCACTGTCACTTTACTAACATGATTTAGTTCAGTTTTCACTGTCACTTTACTAACATGATTTAGTTCAGTTTTCACTGTCACTTTACTAACATGATTTAGTTCAGTTTTCACTGTCACTTCACTAACATGATTTAGTTCAGTTTTCACTGTCACTTTACTAACATGATTTAGTTCAGTTTTCACTGTCACTTTACTAACATGATTTAGTTCAGTTCTCACTTGTCACTGTACTAACGTGATTTAGTTCAGCTCTCACTATCATTTCATTATCGTGATTTAGTTCAATTCCCACCGTCACTTTAGTAATGTGATTTAGTTCAATTCCCACCGTCACTTTAGTAATGTGATTTAGTTCAATTCCCGCTGTCACTTCACTAACATGATTTAGTTCAGTTTTCACTGTCACTTCACTAACGTGTTTTAGTTCAGTTTTCACTGTCACTTCACTAACGTGTTTTAGTTCAGTTCTCACTTGTCACTTTACTAACGTGATTTAGTTCAGTTCTCACTATCATTTCATTATCGTGATTTAGTTCAATTCCCACCGTCACTTTAGTAATGTGATTTAGTTCAATTCCCGCTGTCATTTCACTAACATGATTTAGTTCAGTTTTTACTGTCGCTTCACTAACGTGTTTTAGTTCAGTTTTCACTGTCACTTCACTAACGTGTTTTAGTTCAGTTCTCACTATCATTTCATTATCGTGATTTAGTTCAATTCCCACGTCACTTTAGTAACGTGATTTAGTTCAATTCCCATTGTCACTTCACTAACGTCTATTAGTTCAGTTCTCACCGTCACTTCACTAAGGTGATTTAGTTCAATTCCCACGTCACTCCACTAACATAATTTAGTTCAGTTTTCACTGTCACTTCACTAAGGTGATTTAGTTCAATTCCCACGTCACTTCACTAACATAATTTAGTTCAGTTTTCACTGTCACTTCACTAACGTGATTTAGTTGAATTCCCACTGCCACTTCACTAACATGATTTAGTTCAGTTTTCACTGTCACTTCACTAATGTGATTTAGTTCAATTCTCACTGTCACTTCACTAACGTGATTTAGTTCAGTTTTCTTGCCACTTCACTAGTGTGATATAGTTCAATTCTCAATGTCACTTCACTAACATGACTTAGTTCAGTTCTCATTGTCACGTCACAATTGTCGACACAACCTCACTCGGAGAACGCACTGAGTAGGTAGCACTTTGTCGCATAAAGAACAACTCATAGTCTCATTCAATCACTGACTGACTCGCCAGCACACTCGCTTATATACAAGTGCGGCACTTTCTGGAATATTCGAGGAAGGCAAAGGGGAGAAACTTATAGAAGAATCTTGTGGTGTGTCGGTAGTGTTTCTGGCGTTTACGCTGGGTGAGATTGCTACTCCAACTTCTTTTGTCTTCAACCGGCCAGGTGGTCGGTCACCTTCCATGCGATAAGTTCAAGTCATAGCTGTGTCACAATACGATTAAATATAATTTATCACTTTCTAGAAAACCCGTTTACGGTAAATGAGATGAAATAAAATGTAACAGGATTAGATGGAAACCCATTTCAAAGTCGGCCACATGCACAAGTATTAAAAATTCAAATAACGTTTCCCTGTTTTCTCTTTATTTCCAATTGCCCGTTATGTTGATTTATGTGGGTATATTGCTCTGTTGAACTACGGCTCACAGCTGATAAAACTGCCGCTTCAGGATTCTTACGACTCCCAAACTGGTGATTCGGACAGTGTCTCGAAGCAGATAGAAAGGCAGGAAACGCGAAAAAGGAAGTTTTACTTGTCAAGCTATGATGAAGACTTCTGTTTCACTGCGTCCTCGAGGAGAGTATGCAAGTTGGCATATTCAGGTACAGATAGAAATCAAACACTTAAGGGGTCATTACCTAGGTTCTGTCCTTAATGTTAGTGGCACTAAAACTTATACAGAAATAATGATATCATACTGTTATACGTTACCATGACAACTAAGTTATTTCTCCAAACATGTGTCCTTTGTGTAATTTTCTGCATCCAACAAATATGGAATCGTGTGTATACACAAACAGAATGCAGCGATTGCTCTTTATAAGTGCGATGAGAAACCTTATGACATTTTCAAGTTGTTAAAACAAAACAGTATTTCATTAAAATTTGTTTACCAAACTATCAAGAGGTTCAGTGAACCTTCCTCTATTTAACAAGATCTGGCAGGCCACGTACCATCAGGACTTCTAGAGCAGTCAAAGCAGTATACATGTTCAATAATGTTATGTGAATGTATTACGTAATTTAATAATGTAGGAGCTGTGAGAATAATAGGTTAAAAGTTGCTAACAATGACATAACAATGAGGTAGCCCTGAGGCATAATGAGTAAGAATGTTTAATGCTACTTGTGATTCTTGGAAACAATAATGTTTATAAAATAGTCAATTAACAATCAGAAAAAACTTAAGTTAAATGAAAGTATTCTATTGGATTAGGAATAGCCAATCAGAGACTTGAAATACACAAATTAACAAATTTAGGCTGTAGAAATCAAGTCAGTTGCTTGTAGGCAGCGCTCACAACTGGACGTGTTGCTAGTAGACAGTGTTGCTAATCGGACGCGAGATGCGTCCTCGAGAAATTTAATACATATTCAGTGTGAAACGAAAATAGTTTACGTGTTTAAAAAGTGCAAGTATTTAATAAAAGAATCTTACAGCTCTCCATATCACTGAAATGTTGTTTAAATCGTGTTAAGCATTAATAAAAGCAGTAAAGTAAAATTATAATCTGTGTAAGCCTACATTCTTCAGTCGAATCACACCTTGTTAAGAAATTCATGTCTCTAAAAATAAATACTTACGCAGCCCAGAGAAACATAAATATATATATTTAAAGAAACAGTCAAATTACAAAGTTAATATTTTTTAAACTTGGGGCGAAGGCTACCGGAAACTTTTTACCTTACGTGCGGTTGCAACTACTTCAATTTCGGCTCCACAACAATCGAAATACAATTCAACTCCTTCAATACAACTCCCTTATTCAAATACCTTCTTCATCCGGAAGCAAAACATCCACCAGATATATTTCTCGGATTATCAGAGAAGAGAGATTATCATATGAGAGCTTATCCAGTTCGGTGGCGCATTTGTTAATCTCGAAGCTAAAGAGGATGAAGTACGAAACATCAAAGAGACTCTTATAGTGGCATGCTCAGAATGGTCAAAAATATCCTCTTCACAGTTGAGAAAATGTTCACAGCGAAGCAAATAAGCAAAGTGAGAAAATATGTGCAAGGAGAAAGCTAAAATGTTAGTCCCCCGGGCTCACAGATGGCACCACCCAACATCAGTAATGATTTAGTGTCGCATCAGGGAACAACAACTCCACATTTCTGCAAACAAGAAATAAAAAGAGTAGCCAAGCAGTATCAAGAGGACATTTGTGACGCCCTTGCAACACCTCTCGCTTCAATGGCATACACTAGGTCTTACAACAAGACTGAGCTCCAGCTCACAAGGCTAGAACAACCCAAGCATGGCTAAGGAACACATGTTCCAGAATTCTTGCAGCAGAAGATTGGCCCTCTGGTAGCCCAGACTTGAATCCACTGGACTGGATAGTAAGGCCTGTACTAAACCTCACTCCAGTTTGGAGCATCTAAAGTGAGATCTCATAAACACAACAACGGCAACACCTCTGGATATCATCCGTGCTGCAGCAGAAGGCTGCTCTAACAGATTAAGGTCCTGCGTAAACGCCATAGGCGATCATTTAAAATAATTCTGATGTAAAATTGTACATTAATCTCTGAATTAAATAATACATATATTATCGGTTTTTTGTATCTTTTATTTTAACATGTATCATAACCATAGGATAGAACTTATTACCGGACCGAGTAAGAAACAACATTATATGCTGTATTCACGAGGCTTTTTCTACTCATTCTACTAAAAACTCTTAAAAAAATCTGATGTGTTACATTCACATGATATTCTCTACTCTTGTACAAACTATTTTTACAAACGCTTGTTCTCCATATGCTTCATGTTAATCGAGATATCGAGATGTCAATCTTATTGCTAATTTTCTGGTAGGTGCAAGGGGAATATGGTAGGCTTTAAGCTATAGTCAAATGTTTTAAGAGCTGGTTGCTATGTGGAGCATTCCATTCTATTTGCATTACCAGGACAAAAAAAATGAATAACGAATTCCCATTTGAGAAAAAGTATAAGTATTGGAAAATTTAAGGGAATAACAAGCAATATCTCGAAAATCGTTCACTCGACTACAAAAATGTGTATGACATAAATTGTGTATTTTAACGCGATCTACATTTTTGTGTAGTAAAATTTTGTCTATCTCTTATGGTTTACCAGTTATGCAAAATTCGTTCATAATGAAGAATACTTTTCGAGACATTCCCAGAAAATTCAAGCAATACACTTTATTTTTCATGAAAATATCTTAAACATATGACGTTTTAATCAAAATTGTTAGAGCCATTTTTGAAAAAATTAAAATTTTCGAAAAATGTTCCATGTAAAGGGTAATCTGGGGTGGGGGGATTTTCTTGAAAACCTTCGTGTCGCATCCTTGGAAGATACTGAACCTAAATACCAAGTTTGGTGTTTATCCGACTGTTCGTTTTTGAGTTATGCTGTTCACAGACACACACACACACACACGGACATGTTTCCAAAAATGCTTTTTTTGGATTCAGGGGGGTCTCAAAACATATATTTCCGGTGAAATCTCGGTATCGAATTTTTGGGTGTAATAGAATACTTCCCGCACTTACTAAACGTAGTAGAGAAAGTAAAAATGCTTTATATACATTCAGTGCACCTCAAAACATGTATTTTCTGTGAAATCTCGGTATCGAATGTTTGGATGGAATACAATACTTCCACTACTTACTCTACGTAGTAAAGAAAGTAGTATTGTTGCTGTTCGAGTACTTCTTGGAGATGATCTACGGAGTGGCAGCGGCCTTCCACTGGCATACTGATGGGAGCTTCGGCTCCAGGTAGATCTCGACACTATACGGCTGAGCGTATGAAGAATCTGCTAGCAATTTAGAAATGAGCATAGGGTGCGAGGTACAGCTTGATAGATAAGCCGCCATAACCGAGTCAAATAGTCATGGAATAGAATTCACGGGTAGCTAAGAATAACTGTGTAATTAATTGTAGTTAAATTGAACTGAAGCTTCTTATTTCGTTTCCTGCGACCATTCCCTAGATAAGATTTAAGAGCATAAGCCAACACAGGAGTGTTGTAGAGCATTCACTTACAGCAGCTCACCACCCTCACCAGATGGAAGACAGTAGTGGAGAGGGGAGTTCCATCGAATTTTCCTATTAAGGTTTCTACAACCCATGTTAGGTGCTTCGGAATTGCATTTTATTCTAATATAGATTAAAGTTTTATACTGTTTGTTTGTTTTTTTATTCTCTATTTTAATTTTACGTCGCTTTAGCTCCTTGGTCATATCGCGACGGGTCTGTTGGTGGATATCTCTTAGAACGATATGTGATGGACAGTTAGCCTTCTAGGTTTCATTCCTGTAACCCCTGCTTCATGCTTTGCAGATGGCGTTAGGGTGCCGTCCAGTCTAACTATCGCCCTCACACAAAAAGGCGAACAGTTAGCCTTCTAGGTCTCATCCCTGTAACCGCCTGTTTCATGCCGTGCAGATGGCATTAGGGTGTCATCCAGTCTAACTGCTTACATTGTCTATAAAATCTGTGACCTGCATTCGGGATGTCCCGGGATCAAATCCGTGGACCGACCAATCTGACTGAGGTTTTTCGTGGTTTCCTTCAGCCGCTAAGGTAAATACCGGATTGGATATTTAATACCAAGACTCAAAGTTCCATCTTAAGTCCAAAGCAATAGAAAAATTGAAAAATAGGTGGTAATTGGAAAATTCTGTGCCATCTTCCACTGACAATAAAAGCAGTTAGACTAGACGGCACCCTAATATTATCTGCACGGCACGAAGCAGAAGATCCAGTTGCTATGCACTAGGGTCTCTGTGGGCACGTGACTAGGCAAGATGGCATGGTTACAGGGATGAGACCTAGAAGGCTAACTGTCCGTCTTTCTATATGAAATAAGCAGTTAGACTAAACGGCACCCTAATATTATCTGCACGGCACGAAGCAGAAGATCCAGTTGCTATGCACTAGGGTCTCTGTGGGCACGTGACTAGGCAAGATGGCATGGTTACAGGGATGAGACCTAGAAGGCTAACTGTCCGTCTTTCTATATGAAATAAGCAGTTAGACTAAACGGCACCCTAATATTATCTGCACGGCACGAAGCAGAAGATCCAGTTGCTATGCACTAGGGTCTCTGTGGGCACGTGACTAGGCAAGATGGCATGGTTACAGGGATGAGACCTAGAAGGCTAACTGTCCGTCTTTCTATATGAAATAAGCAGTTAGACTAAACGGCACCCTAATATTATCTGCACGGCACGAAGCAGAAGATCCAGTTGCTATGCACTAGGGTCTCTGTGGGCACGTGACGAAGCCAGATGGCATGGTTACAGGGATGAGACCTAGAAGGCTAACTGTCCGTCTTTCTATATGAAATAAGCAGTTAGACTAAACGGCACCCTAATATTATCTGCACGGCACGAAGCAGAAGATCCAGTTGCTATGCACTAGGGTCTCTGTGGGCACGTGACGAAGCCAGATGGCATGGTTACAGGGATGAGACCTAGAAGGCTAACTTCCGTCTTTCTATATGAAATAAGCAGTTAGACTAAACGGCACCCTAATATTATCTGCACGGCACGAAGCAGAAGATCCAGTTGCTATGCACTAGGGTCTCTGTGGGCACGTGACTAGGCAAGATGGCATGGTTACAGGGATGAGACCTAGAAGGCTAACTGTCCGTCTTTCTATATGAAATAAGCAGTTAGACTAAACGGCACCCTAATATTATCTGCACGGCACGAAGCAGAAGATCCAGTTGCTATGCACTAGGGTCTCTGTGGGCACGTGACTAGGCAAGATGGCATGGTTACAGGGATGAGACCTAGAAGGCTAACTGTCCGTCTTTCTATATGAAATAAGCAGTTAGACTAAACGGCACCCTAATATTATCTGCACGGCACGAAGCAGAAGATCCAGTTGCTATGCACTAGGGTCTCTGTGGGCACGTGACTAGGCAAGATGGCATGGTTACAGGGATGAGACCTAGAAGGCTAACTGTCCACCGTTTTATATGGAAACAGCATGTATACCGTACTGCACCCTAATGCCTTCTCACGGTACGAAGCAGAAGATACAGTTGCTATGCACTCAGTCTCTGTGACACGCGACGGAGCGATTGGTTACAGGGATGAGACCTAGAAGGCTAACTGTTTGCCGTTTATAATGAAAACAGCAGGTAGACCGTACAACACCCTAATGCCTCCGCACGGTACGAGGCAGAAGATACAGTTGCTATGCCTTCAGTCTCTATGGACACGTGACTAGGCAAGATGGCATGGTTACAGGGATGAGACCTAGAAGGCTAACTGTCCGCCGTTTTATATGAAAACAGCAGGTAGAGCGTACAGCACCCTAATGCCTCCTCACGGTACGAAGCAGAATATACAGTTGCTATGCACTCAGTCTCTGTGACACGTGACGGAGCGACTGGTTACAGGGATGAGACCTAGAAGGCTAACTGTCCGCCGTTTTATATGAAAACAGCAGGTAGTGCGTACAGCACCCTAATGCCTCCTCACGGTACGAAGCAGAATATACAGTTGCTATGCACTCAGTCTCTGTGGACACGTGACTAGGCAAGATGGCATGGTTACAGGGATGAGACCTAGAAGGCTAACTGTCCGCCGTTTTATATGAAAACAGCAGGTAGAGCGTACAGCACCCTAATGCCTCCGCACGGTACGAAGCAGAAGATCCGGTTGCTATGCTCTCAGTCTCTGTGACACGTGACGGAGCGACTGGTTACAGGGATGAGACCTAGAAGGCTAACTGTCCGCCGTTTTATATGAAAACAGCAGGTAGACCGTACAGCACCCTAATGCCTCCGCACGGTACGAAGCAGAAGATCCGGTTGCTATGCACTCAGTCTCTGTGACACGTGACGGAGCGACTGGTTACAGGGATGAGACCTAGAAGGCTAACTGTCCGCCGTTTTATATGAAAACAGCAGGTAGAGCGTACAGCACCCTAATGCCTCCTCACGGTACGAAGCAGAATATACAATTGCTATGCACTCAGTCTCTGTGACACGCGACGGAGCGACTGGTTACAGGGATGAGACCTAGAAGGCTAACTGTTTGCCGTTTATAATGAAAACAGCAGGTAGACCGTACAACACCCTAATGCCTCCGCACGGTACGAAGCAGAAGATACAGTTGCTATGCACTCAGTCTCTGTGGACACGTGACTAGGCAAGATGGCATGGTTACAGGGATGAGACCTAGAAGGCTAACTGTCCGCCGTTTTATATGAAAACAGCAGGTAGACCGTACAGCACCCTAATGCCTCCTCACGGTACGAAGCAGAATATACAGTTGCTATGCACTCAGTCTCTGTGACACGCGACGGAGCGACTGGTTACAGGGATGAGACCTAGAAGGCTAACTGTTTGCCACACATCGATCTAAGGGTTAACCACTAACACATTCATTGGGATATGACGATGTACTTAAAGCGAAGTAAAATGAATAGAACTTCGAAACTGTTCTGTAAAACTTTGTTTCAGTTTTTACTCTCTCTACCACGTGTAATAACTAGGAGAAGCATTCCAATCAAAAATTTGATACCGAAGTTTCACCAGAAATACATGCTTTGAGGCTCCATTGATAATTAAAAATCTGATGTGTTACACTCACATGACTTTCTCCACTCTTGTACAAACTATTTTTACAAACGCTTATTCTCCATCTACTTCATGTTAATCGATATAAACATTGGCAGACTCTATCTTATTGCTAATTTTCTTGTAGATGTAAGGGGAATATATATTTACAAGGGCAATATAGAAATACAGTAGCCTTTAAGCACATACATATCTCTTAATAGCTGGTTGCTAGGTGCAGCACCATTCCCTTTCCCACAGATTAATACTCTTTGCATATCCAAGACAACAAAATCAATAAGGAATTCCCATTTGAGAAAATAAGTATTGAAAAATTTAACGGAATAACAAGCAATATCTCCAAATGGTTCACTCAACAAAAAAATGTATATGACATAAATTGTGTATTTTAACGCGATCTACATTTTTTGTGTAGTAAAATTTTGTCTCTTATGGTTTACCAGTTATGCAAAAGTCGTTCACAATGAAGAATACCTTTGGAGACATTCCCAGAAAATTCAAGATATACATTTTATTTGTCATGAAAATATCTTAAACATATGATATTTTAATCAAAATCGTTAGAGCCACTTTTGAGAAAATTAAAATTTTCGAAAAATCTTCCATGTAAAGGGTAATCTGGGGTGGGGGGATTTTCTCGAAAACCTTCGTGTCACATCCCTGGAAGATACTGAACCTAAATACCAAGTTTGGTGTTTATCCGACTGTTCATTTCTGAGTTATGCTGTTCACAGACAGACACACAGACACACACACGGACATGCTTTCAAAAATGCTTTTTTGGATTCAGGGAATCTCAAAACATGTATTTCCGGTGAAATCTTGGTATCGAATTTTTGGGTGGAATACAATACTTCCCCTACTTACTATACGTAGTAGAGAAAGTAAAAATGTAGATCTCTTTAAAACGTACAATTTATTTTAAATATCCTTTTATGTATTGACATCAGCCATTTCGAAATATGGGTCATTAATGGTTCGAGTTCAATAAATTAGTCCTGTCCTGTCGATTTTCAATTGTTTCTCGCGATTGCATGTCATTTAAGTCCAGCATATGGCGTCCAGTTCTTAAACATTTAACTATCGCTGTTCCTTTGGTATCTATAACGAAAATGTGTAATGTAGCTGTTTCTGCAAACGTTTTTGGGGGCAGAGAAATTCATATGAATGTAAAATTAGATTTTTCTGTGTAGTTACTACCATATTTTAGAATATTCTCCACTGAAAACACACGCTGTTGAATCAAAAATATTTTCAATTTAAATGAAAACACACACATTGGCAGAGACAGTCTGTCCTTGACAGGCACCAAAACGTTGCCTGCTACCAACCACTTTGGGAGTATATTGAAGGCTACTGACCTGCGGTGCTGTGTAGGGACTAATATATGAATGTTGTGGATTCACTCTTGGCTTTAGCTAAAGTAATTTCTGCATCAATCCTTATTCTTAATAGTAAAGTTTTAGAATATATATTTATAGCCAGAAGTTAATACTCTTTATTTATACTCTCTGGCATAAGATACGTACATTAGAGGTATGTCTATACCTTTCACAGGATAGGAAGTTGATAGATGCAGTCAGTATACAGTTTAACAGGCACATCAGTTGTACGGGAATGTAGCGCTCCGTTTTGAGTTTATCCCCAAGGGCTCCAAAGTCAATTCTGCTATACAAATAGTACACAACTCAGGCTATTTCTAATTCATCATATATGTTTGTGAGAATCTTCCAGTGCCTCAGGAATAATTTCTGTTTCCCTAGCGCCAGGCACTGGTTTTCTATGACGTATGTAATCGTTCTGTGGTCCGTAACAAAATATTAAGTTACCTTCAGTTGTTTTCTAACAAAATACCAGCCATACGAATAACTGTATAGGCAGCAGGTGTTGTTAATGGAAATGCTTATTGTAGTGAATGAAAAATACAGAAAATGCTATCAAAATCTAAACTTAATCTAATACTTAATTTAAAATCTTAACATCTAGGGAAAACGATTCTATTTACTTTCTCTACCGCGTGCCGAGTAAGTAGAGGAAATATAGTATTGCACCCCAAAAATTCGACGTATAAAGATTGCATGGTAAATACATGTTTTGAGGCACATTGTATACAAAAAAGTAAGAATTTAAAAATGTGTGTATATGTGTGTGCGTATGTTACTCAAAACTACACCTTACATTGAAAAGATTTCGACATTTTTATTTTCTCAAAAATGTCTCTAAGGATTTTGATTAAATATCACATTGTGACAAATGAGAACACCATTTTTGCTAAACACACTTTTATATTACTTGGGCACACGGTGTAACACAAACATTACATCTGAATCACTTTTGACACAACACAGCCGATCCGACGAATCACAACTCACAACTGACCTGAACTGCCACTGTTCACTTCTCGCTTCTTAGCTTCTTAAATAATTGAACTCCATTCCCGGGTAAGAGCAGCTCCCTTATATAGGCGCCGCACACAAAGCGGAATGTTCCAGAACGGGAGGCTACTATAACATGCCGAAGGAAATGTTCTGGAGCAGATAAGCGCCACACAATCGTTCCGTGATAGCTATTATTGCGCACTGGCTGTTTTTCCGACGGCCGATCAAGGCCCTACCCATTTGCCGGGCCGAGAGGTGCTTACCGGCGGCCCGCAGGTAGGTTCACACGCGCGGTCACAATATATTTAAGATACCTTTATGACAAATAAAAAGTAAATCTTTAATTTTCTGGGAATACCTTATGAAGTCCACTTCATTTGAAGGGAACACTGCATAATTTTATATAACTGGCAAAGCATGAGAGAGAGAGAGAGAGAGAGACGTACTACAAAAAGGTATTATCCGGAGTTTTCTGATTCATTCACCGTTGCCACCAGTCGGTTGTCTGCGCATAATGTCAATATGTACTTTGAAGCGAGTTGATCATGAATACTTCTGGCAGAAGACTAGTGAAAGATGAGTGGAAGGGATGGATGTCAACAGTTTCGAGGTCACCATATTGAAATGGGACTTGTATTGTACCTTTCCTGTATTTACATTTGAACTTATTTGTGTCTCGTAAACTCGCAATCTCAGCATGTATGCTGATAGGTAACTCAAATAATTGGATGGTTGTACGAAACGTCTTATGAAAAAACAGTTATATATCGCCGCAGTACATCAACCTGTTTACAAGTCGGAAATGTGTATGGTCCGAGGTTCAATTCCGCACCTTCCCTTTGAGACAAGAGGCTCGCTAAACTAATAATGACGTCATTAATTTAAACCGACTGGCGGTAAAGACCGAATAAACCTGAAGACCCGTTACATATAAAATACACAATTTTGTGGCCTTAGCCATTACCGAGACATCCCTTGTTATTGGTTTTAATTTTCAATACTTTGTCGTTTTTAAAGTGCTGTCACAATTCAGTTGTTTCTTAAATGACGTGGAAAGAATTTGACATTTCTAGATAAACATATATCGACCCGATTTTTAAACATCTGGCTATCAATTCGGTTTCCTCTACCTACAAAGAAATATCTAATGAAATGATTTCTGTAAAGGTTTATCTCGATTAACAGGAAGTGTATAGAAAAAAAGGGGGAAAACGTCATGTGAATGTAACATCAGACTTTTTAAATAAAGACTCATCTTTTTAAATAATTCTTCCATAAAGCATAAAGTGCTGACGTGACGGCCTTGCAGCTTCTGTATCTGCTCGGTAGATAACCGTGCTATTACCCAATCCAAAATAGTAATAATAGATATAATATGGTGACCGATAATAATCCTTACATTTTACAATTAAGCTGTGGTAAAGCCCTTACTTTAAAGTAATTTAATGTGTTACACTCACATGACTTTCTCTACTCTTGTACAAACTATTTTTACAAACGCTTATTCTCCATCTACTTCATGTTAATCGAGATAAACATTTGCAGAAACTATCTTATTGCTAATTTTCTTGTAGATGCAAAGGGAATATGGTAGGCTTTAAGCGATAGTCAAATATTTTAAGAGCTGGTTGTTATGTGGGGCATTCCATTGTCTTCGTGTTTGCAGTACATAAAGGAATAAAGCATTTTTGGAAACATGTCCGTATGTATATCTTGAGTGTTTGTGTGTGTGTGTGTGAGTGTGTGTGTGTGTGTGTGTGTGTGTGTGTGTGTCTGTGAACAGCATAACTCAAAAACGAAAAGTCGGATAAACGCCAAACCTGGCATTTAGGTTCAATATATTCCAGGGATGCGACATGAACGTTTTCAAGAAAATCTCTCCACCCCAAAGCACCCTTTATATGGAACATTTTTCGCAAATTTTTATTTTCTCAGAAACGGCTCTAGATTAAAGATTTTGATTAAAGTAGCATATGTTTAAGACATGTTAATGGTAAATAAAATGTATATTTTGAATTTTTTGGGGATGTCCCCAAAAGTCCTCTTCATTCTGAACGCCTTTGCATAACTGGTAAACCGCAAGATATAGACAAAACTTTACAAAATAAAAATGTAGATCTCGTTAAAACACACAATATATGTATAAACATTTTTTATGTAAAGTGAACCATCTTCGAGATATTGCTTGTTATATCTTTGAATTTTCCAATACTTACACTTTTTCTAAACTGAGAATTCTTTCTTCTTTTCTTATGTTCTTGCCATGCCAAGAGAATTACATTTTACACATAGCGACCGGTTCTAAAAATATTTGACTATCCCTTAAGGCGTACTATGTTCCCCTTGTTTTGTGATTGCAAGGGAAATATAGAAATATAGTAGCCTTTAAGCATAGACATATCTCTTAATAGCTAATTGGTATGTGCAGCACCATTCTCTTCGCCACAGATTAATCTTTGCATATCCAAGACAAAAAAATGAATAACGAGTTCCCATTTGGGAAAAAGTAAGTATTGGAAAAATTAAGGGAATAACAAGCTATATCTCGAAAATGGTTCACTCAAAAAAAAGAATGTATATGACATAAATTGTGTATTTTAACGCGATCTACATTTTTGTGTAGTAACATTTTGTCTATCTCTTATGGTTTACCAGTTATGCAAAATTTGTTCATAATGAAGAATACTTTTGGAGACATTCCCAGAAAATTTAAGATATACATTTTATTTGCCATGAAAATGTCTTAAACATATGATATTTTAATCAAAATCGTTAGAGCTGTTTTTGAGAAAATAAAAATTTTCGAAAAATGTTTTATGTAAGGGGTAATCTCGGGTGGGAGGATTTTCTTGAAAACCTTCGTGTCGCATCTCTGGAAGATACCGAACCTAAATACCAAGTTTGGTGTTTATCCGACTGTTCGTTTCTGAGTTATGCTGTTCACAGACAGACACACAGATACACACACGGAAATGTTTCCAAAAATACATTTTTTGGTTTCAGGAGGCCTCAAAACATGTATTTCCGGTGATATCTCGGTATCGAATTTTTGGGTGGAATGCAATACTTCTCCTACTTAGTATACGTAGTAGAGAAAGTAAAAACAATCTTGCCATGTACATATGGTTTTAAAGTGTTGGATTTTTGGTTGCAGATATCGACTTGAACGATCCCGAGGCAGAAAAAGCGGCCACAAAGATCCAGGCCGTGTTCAGGGGCCATAAGACGCGGCTGACTATGCGAGCAGGCGACGCTGTCCAGGAAACCGTGCAAAATCTAGAAGAAGAGTTCAGAGCAGACGACAAAGGTAAGATACAGCTACATTCTTTTGTTTAGCCAAGTTGTTGCTATGGTAGAAAAAAGTTATAAAACCACCGTTTGTTATATACGTCCGAATATATTTAGTAAGATTGTAGAAAGGATAGGGTAAGATTGCGGTTGGACATGTATTTCTTAATACAGAGCCTTCGATTAGACGCATGGCCGTATTACGGGGAATTCCTTGCCCTGCACCGCAGTGTTTCTAACCAATTCTACACCTCCTCCACTTTCCCTCTTCTCCGTGAGCCGGATAATCAGTTGACGTCTTTGTACAGAGCTTGATACAGGGTGAGCCATAAAACTACGAACCCCTGCGTGTGTTTTTCCTGTCCGCGTCCTCGCGCTCGTTGCCGTCTGCCGCTATCATTGAAAGGCGCGAATGAAACCATACAACGTTTTTAAAACTACTTTTAAAGGCTTTACTTACCAACTTTATGAACGGTGATACTGAAACTGGCCACCGTCGTTGTCCATACATTTTTGGCACCTCTTTAGGAAACTATCCATCACTCGCCGTAGTTCACGTTGAGAAATTTCTTGGCGGATATTTTGTTTTAATTCTTCCAGGGTGTGTGGGTTCGTCTTGTACACTTTATGTTTTAAGCTACCCGAGATAGAAATGGCAGGGGGTTAGGTCGGGGGACCGAGGGGGGCCACAAATCTGTACTATTAATGCTGTCCTCAAACACACTTTAAATTTTTCTCATCGAAATATTATTGGCCGTATAAGTTGTTGCAGATTCTTGTTGAAAAAAGGCAAAATCACGCTACCTATCTGTTAATTCTCTAAAAAGAGGGAACTCGAAAAAGAATCGGCTAGTGATGGATAGTTTCCTAATGAGGTGCCAAAAATGTATGAACAACGACGGTGGCCAGTTTCAGTATCACCTTTCATAAAGTTGGTAAGTAAAGCCTTTAAAAGTAGTTTTAAAAATGTTGTATGGTTTCATCCGGCCTTTCTATGATAGCGGCAGACGGCAGCGCGCGTCGAGGACGTGGACAGGAAAAACACCACTCAGGCGGTTCGTAGTTTTATGGCTCTCCCTGTATATTGTGAGACCAAATATTTCAGTGTTATGGTGTGTTAATGTTGCTAAAATACCAAAACGCCCGTATACTTTAGCAAACAGAATTGATTAGCATGATTCCTAGGTGAAAACAAACTCTTGTAGAGAACTGAGACGGCGATTTATAGACAGATTCTCTGCTGTTCTTGGACTTCAGAGAAGCAATTCGTAATCTGGTGAACAGATTTAGGGAAAATGGGAAATATTCTTGATAAAAGACCAAAGTTAAATCGCCTGTTCTTACGTAGGAGAAACTCCACATTGGAGAAAAATTAGAACTGAAGTACATTATTTTAGCTCCAAGCATGGACGCCAATTTGAAGTAGTTTGTATTGAAGGAGTTTATTATATTTCAACTGTTGGGGAGCCGAACTTGTAGTAGTTGCAACCGCATGTATTGTAAACAGTTTCCAGTAGCCTTCACCCCAAATGTATTTTCAGGTGGCCTTTGCCCCAAGTTTAAATATAATAGCTTTGAAAATTTGACTGTTTCTTTAGATATTATATTTATGTTTGCCTCGGCTGCGTCAGTATTATTGTTAGAGACATGGATGTCTTGGCAGGGCGCGATGCGACAAGAATGTAGGCTTACACAGATTTTAAGTTTTAATTTACTCATTTTTATTAATCCTTGATACAAATTAAATAGCACCTCACTGATATAGAGAGCTGTGAGATTCTTTTATTTAATACTTGCACTTTTTAACACGTAAACTATTTTCGTATCACTTGAATACGTAATTAATTTCTTTAGGACACATCTCGCGTCTGGTTATGAGCACTGTCTAGAAGCAACTGAACTGTTTTCCACCGCCTAAATTTGTAGATTCTGTATTTCAAGTCTCTGATTGGCTAATCCTAGTCCAATAGAATACTTTCATTTAACTAAAGCTTTTTCTGGTTGTTGATTGGCTATTTTATAAACTGTCTCAAAAATTTACATTATTGCAGCTCTAATAATGACTAGTAACATTTAAACTTCTTTACTCGATATTGCCTCAAGGTTACCTCATTTTTACCTCTTTGTTAGCAACTTTTTACCTATTTCTCACAGCGCCTACATTATTAAATTATGTAATACATTCACATAACATTATTGAACATGTTTACAATAATATAAGCATATGCAATGACTGTTACATACATTTTACAAATTATTACATACACATATTGCTTCAAGGCGGGCTGTTATTGAGTTTACTTATTATATAATTTGACTAAAATCGTTTAAGTGTAAAAAATACTGCCTCAGAACGAATCCAAAGAAATCTCTGAGACTGCTTGCACAGGAATCAGGAATTTCGCAAAACTCGACTTGAAATATCACTAAACTTTTAAAATTAAAACAGTATAACTGTAGTTAAGAAATTGCAACAACGCTATAATGCGAGAAGAGTTAATTTCTGGAACTGGGTGTTGCATAATGTCAGTGAACGTCTTATGTACCTGCGTTTAATTTTGTTTATGGTTTTATTTACATGGTCATGAAGAACTAATGAGAGTTAATGCAGTTAAAAGGTGTGAGAGATCTGTGGCACCATAAGGACATGATTTCCAATATCATCTACGAAGAAAGTATGTGCTTATTGAAGTTATAATTTGCATGAGAAATCTAAGCGCTTGGAATTTAAGGGACTCTCAACTTCCCACTCCGCCGGCAAACAGCGTGTTCCTCAGTGCCAGGAAATTTCCCGTTAGGCCGGCCACACGTCCAAAAGAAGTTTCTGTCGTTACCTACTACATGGGAGACCACACGCTTAGCTACATGATCACTTGGTCTAGTAGCATGTCTAAAGAAATAATAAACACCGTTTCTCTCTGAATCTCGTTTTGGAGCAAGAAAAAAACGTAAGGAGCAAAACTTTCTACGCTAAATAGTTGTAGAGGTTTATTACTTTTGTTTTATATCTGTTAATTAAGTTTTATTGTTAATTGATAAGGGCATTTGATATATAATGTAGTAAGAATTCTGAAGATTTTGTCAAAAGTAACCCTTCTTAGATTACCTAGGAAATCAGGGTGAAATGGGAACTGAACTAAGAACGCCTAGAACAATGCCAAGATATTATGTTCATTGCTGTATTTATTATTTGCTTTTAGGTAATAAATTTAATACAGCAATACATTCAAGGGGAGGCTATAAATTAAATAATGTAGTATAAATATTGACTTATTTTGTAATATTTGTAATTAGCATTTAAACGTGGCATAACTAACCTGTGACATGTAAATGGTTAGATACACACATGAAAATAGATCGTAGCAGTAGGAGACATAATGCAGGCTCAAAGAAGTATAAACGAAGGAACGAAACTGTCGAAGGACAATGTGATTTGGTTGCGACACCTTCTACTTTGGTAGATGGAGGACGCGATCCGGCTCCGAAGATGCAAGGAGTCACCAGGAAGAATTAACTAGTAATTCACGGTAGGAAGTGAAATATCACGTGTAAAATACTGTTAGTAGTGGGTAGATTAGTACCGAACTGGATTGTCAGTTCATCTACGACTCACCTATACTTGGAAGAGAAAGTATTGCATTCCATATAAAAGATATAGTCCGGGATGTCACACAAAATACACGATGTTAGGCTCCCGAATTAAAAAATCTGATGGTGTTATATTCACATGACTTTCTCTATCCTCTATCGTTTATCAGTGAGTATACAAATTATTCTTAAGAACGTTTATTTTTCTGTCTACTACCTTTTAATTGAAATAAGCCTTTGCAGAAATAGATACAAAGAGAACAGCGATAGTCAAATGTTTAACAACTGGACGCTATATGCTGGACTTAAAATTACATACTGTTTCCATGATATCGCGAGAAACAGCTGAATGTTGAAAGGACTTTAAAAGAATGACTAAGAAATAAACAATTCCAACCAATAATAACGATATCCCGAAATGGCTTATGCAACAAGAAAAATTATGTGAAATAAGTTTCGTGTTTGAAACAGATCAACATTTTTTCTGCAGTACGTATTCGTCTATCGCTTAACCTTTACCAGCTATATCAGATTATACCAAATTCCTTCCGAATGAAGAGGTAAAGATAGAGGTATGTATCACGGAGGGGCCCCCGGAACCGGGGAAGAGCATCGCATGCAGGCCAATTGGCTCTTTTTGCTTCCAACGTGAACGATGTGCGGAGAGACTCGAAGGTCGACCAGATCCGGACGCCGATGGGCGCAAGCATGGATGGGGTCCCTAACGTTTCCAGATATAACGTACACCTCGCGGTCCCTGTCCACAAGCATACAAACTCTAGTGTCCACTGTAGCTGAGTCCCAAGCTGAGGAGAGACCTAACTGAGCGGTACTGCAGCAAGGGAAGAAGCCTGTACAGAGCGCAAGTCACCGCCCAGGCGCAACCCGCCGAACACTTCGTCTGGTCCCGGAACTCTGAAACAGATGATGGATACAGGAAATGAGAGGAAGGAGAGTAGTGGTAGAAGATGAACCACCCCAGCGTTTGCCTACCGACCCGGGCAAATCACGTAAAACCCATGGGCAAGAGTGGGCGGTCACCAGGGATCGATCCCCGGACCTCGGAATGCGGACTGTTGCCGCCTGAGCCACCCCACTCGTTCCGATGAAGAAGACTTCATAGACTAATCCCAGAAAATTCAAGATATACATTTTATTTGTCATATAAATATAGTTAATATTTACGCAAATATTAGATGAAAAAGCGTTTATTGTCTTTTCGGAACTTTTTCTGAAATGTTTCTCTTTTGGATTCACAGTGCCTCAAAACATGTATTTCCTGGAAATCTTTGTATCGAATTTCTGGGCGAAATGTTACATAAAAATAAACGATAGTGGGTAGAGAAAATGATGTGAATGTAACATATCAGACTTTTATAAATGAAGCATGACGAGATTTAAATGTTTAAAGTTCGAAATAAATGGTTTGTTTTGTAAATCCTCAAGTCTCTCTTCCGAGCATCAACTTTGAACTGGGAGATGCGCTAAGCGCCGGTGCAGTAGAGCAAACCCAGCTCTTTATAAAATTCTACGCACGTAAGGAAACCCTCTTAGTTCATCAGGCGTGTAGAAATTGTTGGAGTGCTATACATCAACTCGTGACGTGCCTGGGATTACACCTCGGCTTTCAGCCTTATCCGATTTATCATTTTATGTACTTACACGCAGGCTCTTGTAGCTTATTGTCTGCTGTCTTAGCGATCTGGGGAAGCTACCAAGCTATTCCTTTGGGGTAGTTCTTTTCTGCCACAAGGCGTTGCATTTATCCTTGTGCGTTATAAATCTATACTAAGATTACCTAAAAGCAGAGACAATTTGAATGTAGAAGGTGGCCCACACAAGCCGTCCTTAGCTGAAATTAGTTTATACCGGATAGCGCGGATGCCAATAGGTTTGCCTAAGCAGAACTACAAAGGGGATTCCATACCGGAGAACGCTAAATGAAAGACCAATGCTTGAAAATAAATACCTTATCTGCTATTTCTGGTCCCAAAGCTCATTTGTAGAGAAACTGCCTGCTATATAAGGTGTTGCGGCTTCAGTTCCCGGCTGATTCGAGAAAGTTTTTTTTTAAACAAAAACATTTCACGGTTTGCTAGAGTCTATGTTTAAATGTTATAGTACCTATGCGTAAGTGTGAGGGGATAATATCGGTTATTTAATAAGCAATTCGACCATTAACAAGAATTCAGGATTGTCACTTGACGCAAACCTGAGCACACGTGTTAAGTCATTTAGTTTCATGACAGTTAATCTACAATCTATACAACTATATGGCACCAATTGGTGTCGCAAAGTTAAAAAGAGTAAAGAAAATTCTATTTTTACTTTCTCTAGTACGTATAGTAAGTAGGGGAAGTATTGTATTCCACCGAAAATTTCGATACCGAGATTTCACCGGAAATATATGTATTGAGACCCCATGAATCCAAAAAAGCATTTTTGGAAACATGTGTGTGTGTGTATGTGAACAGCATAACTCAGAAACGAACAGTCGGATTAACGCCAAACTTGATATTTAGGTTCAGTATCTTCCAGAGATGCGACAAGAAAATCCCTCTACCCCAGATTACCCTTTACATGGAACATTTTTCGAAAATTTTAATTTTCTCAAACATGGCTCTAACGACTTGATTAAAATATCATATGTTTAAGATATTTTCATGACAAATAAAATGTATATCTTGAATTTTCTGGGAATGTCTCCAAAAGTGTTCTTCATTGCGAACGACTTTTGCATAACTGGTAAACCATAAGAGAGAGACAAAATTTTACTACACAAAAAATATAGATCGCGTTAAATACACAATTTATGTCATATACTTTTTTTTGAGTGAACCGTTTTCGAGATATTGCTTTTTATTCCCTTAAATTCTCCAATACTTATACTTTTTCTGAAATGGAAATTCGTTTTTCATTTTTTTGTCCTGGTATACAAAGAGAATGGAATACTCTACATAGCAACCAGCTCTTAAAACATTTGACTATCGCTTAAAGCCTACCAATTCCCCTTGCACCTACAAGAAAATTAGCAATAAGATTAACATCTCGATTAACATGAAGTATATGGAGAATAAGCGTTTGTAAAAATAGTTTGTACAAGAGTAGAGAAAGTCATGTGAGTGTAACACATCAAATTTTTCTGTATGTCGCGGCTGAAAATATTCATAACACAACCTTGGAGCCTCAGCTGCATTTTGGTGCATCTCAACACAGATCGTGTGTTGGTTATTTGTGAACGTTACCTATGACGTAACAGGTGACCACGAGCCCTTTGCAGTACGACGTAAACACCTGCAGACAGCAGCATTATCCCGGTGACCTTTCGAATTTGTACCTGCACTGCCATTTTGAACAGCAGTGATGCAGAACCTTATTTTGCACCGTTGTATACAGGAAACACAACAACTGCAAAGGACGGCATATTAGGGCCACGTGGTATGATAATCAACTATTTTGATAATTCTTTCACCACTGAAAAGTCCTATTTTTTCCGACAGACATGGGCTGTAAAATAACTGCTAATCTCGGTCCATAAGTTAATGAAGGAGTAAAGGATTTACAAAGCCAATATACTATAATACGAGCAAATTGGTTTATAAAAGAACATACTTGCAAAGAAGGCCTTGACTTCTCCTTGAGATTGCCATGGGATAGAAGATATCTGTTTTATTTTCTTCTGATTATTAGAGGGGACTCTGTAGTGCTCCAGTGAGGATATACAGCCTAGGCCCCACAAGGGAGCGCTTTCGGGAGGCAGGAAGAGGTGAGAGGAGACACTGGGCGGCCGGAACCACGAACGACGGCACAACATTGACAGGGTCCCTACAGTTTCCAAATTGAGAGGCTCTGACAATCGGACATCCAGACCGGGGAGATTCACGCATGGAGATGCCCCACACCGAGGGACCAACTCCCCCTTCCGAGGAGGCGGTTTCGTATATCCCGGCAACCAGCCAAAAGCCTAGGGCGGAGAAATTTCCACAGAAAGCATCCTTTTCCCCTGTCACCCCGCACAGAAATACCATCACCGACACTTCCAACCCTGAAACAGATCAGACGGGGTGAAGGAGGAGTGAAATGATGAATGGAATAAAATAGAGGACAGAAAATTTGGGAGCTGAAAGAAACCACTCCAGCATTCGCCTGAGCTCCAGGAAAACCCCTGAAAAAACGCGCTAGAGGGTGGTCGCCAGCTATCGAACCCGGGACCACCCTAATGCAAGTCATGGGCGTTATCACGGCGCAACCTCGCTCGGTAAAGTAGCTGTTACTGTGCAGAATAGGTATGTAAAGTAAAATAAGGTGTTTCATTCCAAACAATACTTGTATATAGATAATTACGATATACCAACTAAGAAAACAGAAGTCGCAGCTAAACCAATGAGAATCGAATTTCCTTATAAACCTACTATACGCATGCAATGCCAATGCCAAAGTATTTTAATAACACTCATGTAAGATAAGTTTGCTTTATTTTCTTTGTACTTACGTTGCACTCACGTTTGTTAGCAGGAGAAATTAATAATTGTATAAAGAGCGAAAATATCTTACGATTAGAAATCGGGGAACAGTAACAAGTGAGATCATTCTTCACGATGGTCGCAAACTGTGTATCGTTTCTCTAAGTTATTGGTCTAACAGTGGGAAATCTTTATATCCACCAGCTTTATCTCTATTTCGTTTTATACCTTAACGCTTTCTGTAAACACGGCGGTAACGTGAGCGACTTGCATTCGAGAGGTCCCGGGTATAAACCCGGGTTCGACTAGCCTCACCAAAGGCTTTTTCGTGCTTTCCTTGGTGGATAGGCGAATACTGATTTGGATAATTTGACTCTTGAATTTCCCTATCATCCATCTCATCACTACATTTAATTTCCTTGATTAATTCATTGGGCTGATCACACATCCTGGATATGCTATGAACTAGAGTTTGCTTCCTCCTCGACAGGCTACTAGCGCAAGACATTGGGCTGATCACACATCCTGGATATGCTATGAACTAGAGTTTGCTTCCTCCTCGACAGGCTACTAGCGCAAGACATTGGGCTGATCACACATCCTGGATATGCTATGAACTAGAGTTTGCTTCCTCCTCGACAGGCTACTAGCGCAAGACATTGGGCTGATCACACATCCTGGATATGCTATGAACTAGAGTTTGCTTCCTCCTCGACAGGCTACTAGCGCAAGACATTGGGCTGATCACACATCCTGGATATGCTATGAACTAGAGTTTGCTTCCTCCTCGACAGGCTACTAGCGCAAGACATTGGGCTGATCACACATCCTGGATATGCTATGAACTAGAGTTTGCTTCCCCCTCGACACGCTACTAAAGCAAGACATTGTGCTGATCACACATCCTGGATATGCTATGAACTAGAGTTTGCTTCCTGCTCGACAGGCTACTAGCGCAAGACATTGGGCTGATCACACATCCTGGATATGCTATGAACTAGAGTTTGCTTCCTGCTCGACAGGCTACTAGCGCAAGACATTGGACTGATCACACATCCTGGATATGCTATGAACTAGAGTTTGCTTCCTGCTCGACAGGCTACTAGCGCAAGACATTGGGCTGATCACACATCCTGGATATGCTATGAACTAGAGTTTGCTTCCTGCTCGACAGGCTACTAGCGTAAGACATTGGGCTGATCACACATCCTGGATATGCTATGAACTAGAGTTTGCTTCCTGCTCGACAGGCTACTAGCGCAAGACATTGGGCTGATCACACATCCTGGATATGCTATGAACTAGAGTTTGCTTCCTCCTCGACAGACTACTGATTCAAGACATTGGGCTGATCACACATCCTGGATATGCTATGAACTAGAGTTTGCTTCCTGCTCGACAGGCTACTAGCGCAAGACATTGGGCTGATCACACATCCTGGATATGCTATGAACTAGAGTTTGCTTCCTGCTCGACAGGCTACTAGCGCAAGACATTGGACTGATCACACATCCTGGATATGCTATGAACTAGAGTTTGCTTCCTGCTCGACAGGCTACTAGCGCAAGACATTGGGCTGATCACACATCCTGGATATGCTATGAACTAGAGTTTGCTTCCTGCTCGACAGGCTACTAGCGTAAGACATTGGGCTGATCACACATCCTGGATATGCTATGAACTAGAGTTTGCTTCCTGCTCGACAGGCTACTAGCGCAAGACATTGGGCTGATCACACATCCTGGATATGCTATGAACTAGAGTTTGCTTCCTGCTCGACAGGCTACTAGCGCAAGACATTGGGCTGATCACACATCCTGGATATGCTATGAACTAGAGTTTGCTTCCTGCTCGACAGGCTACTAGCGCAAGACATTGGGCTGATCACACATCCTGGATATGCTATGAACTAGAGTTTGCTTCCTGCTCGACAGCCTAATGAAACAAGACATTGCACTGATTACCCATTCTGGATATGCTATGATCCAGAGTTTGCTTGGCCCTCGACAGACTACTGACCCAAGACATTGGACTGATCACACATCCTGGATATGCTATGAACTAGAGTTTGCTTCCTGCTCGACAGGCTACTAGCGCAAGACATTGGGCTGATCACACATCCTGGATATGCTATGAACTAGAGTTTGCTTCCTGCTCGACAGGCTACTAGCGCAAGACATTGGGCTGATCACACATCCTGGATGTGCTATGAACTAGAGTTTGCTTCCTGCTCGACAGGCTACTAGCGCAAGACATTGGGCTGATCACACATCCTGGATATGCTATGAACTAGAGTTTGCTTCCTGCTCGACAGGCTACTAGTGCAAGACATTGGGCTGATCACACATCCTGGATATGCTATGGACTAGAGTTTGCTTCCTGCTCGACAGGCTACTAGCGCAAGACATTGGGCTGATCACACATCCTGGATATGCTATGAACTAGAGTTTGCTTCCTGCTCGACAGGCTACTAGCGCAAGACATTGGACTGATCACACATCCTGGATATGCTATGAACTAGAGTTTGCTTCCTGCTCGACAGGCTACTAGCGCAAGACATTGGGCTGATCACACATCCTGGATATGCTATGAACTAGAGTTTGCTTCCTGCTCGACAGGCTACTAGCGCAAGACATTGGGCTGATCACACATCCTGGATATGCTATGAACTAAAGTTTGCTTCCTCCTCGACAGGCTACTAGCGCAAGACATTGGGCTGATCACACATCCTGGATATGCTATGAACTAGAGTTTGCTTCCTGCTCGACAGGCTACTAGCGCAAGACATTGGACTGATCACACATCCTGGATATGCTATGGACTAGAGTTTGCTTCCTGCTCGACAGCCTACTAGCGCAAGACATTGGACTGATCACACATCCTGGATATGCTATGAACTAGAGTTTGCTTCCTGCTCGACAGCCTAATGAAACAAGACATTGCACTGATTACCCATTCTGGATATGCTATGATCCAGAGTTTGCTTGGCCCTCGACAGACTACTGACCCAAGACATTGGACTGATCACACATCCTGGATATGCTATGAACTAGAGTTTGCTTCCTGCTCGACAGACTACTGACCCAAGACATTGGACTGATCACACATCCTGGATATGCTATGAACTAGAGTTTGCTTGCTCCTCGACAGCCTAATGAAACAAGACATTGCACTGATCACTCATTCTGAATATCTTATGATCTATAGTTTGCTTGCTCCTTGACGGACTACTGACACAAGTCATTGGCTTCTAGGTTCTTGAGGGGGCAAATCCTACAAAGAGGACTCTAATTCGAAGTAGAATGGGCTTTTGTATTATGTGAGGATTATATAGATTACGTGTTATTAAATAATTATGGGACCAAAAAAGAGGATACAAATCTTTTAAAATTTAACTTTATAAAATTATCTAACCAGTTACTCGACCTTTTTGACTAAGGGTTCTTGCACCGCCAAGGGGTACCTGCTTATAGATTATCCAGCATATCCAGAACTTGAAAGATTGCTAAGGTGGGGGAGATTAAGAAATCTGGACATCCGGTCCATGTTTCACACCCTTTTGCGTTAATATCAGAAATTTTCAACCCTTATTACTAACAACCGGGTTCTGTACGAAATTATAACTATAAGGGTTATTCACCATAGAAATCCTCTAGATGATTTTATAGGTAACAATGTCATAAACAAGAAGTAAATGAAATTCATTCTTATTTCACTTTAAAATCTAACCGTCCACTTGGGGCAACCAGCTAGTGCTTATATAAAAGTTTAGAATGGTATCGTATTTAAGTGACAAAGGAACAGCAAGCGCATCTTTGAAATTCTTGACAACTGCAATTAAAGTAAAAGAAGTCTCTTTCATTCGTCTCGAATCTTAAAACACAAAAGAGCACTCTGAATGTTAGAATAATTGTTCTCCTGCACTGTGCTTTTGATATCATGACGTCACTGTGCTGAGGTAGTTCACACTAGCTGAATGCAGGGGCGTGCATGTACAAGAGGCAAACACGACAGCTTTGTTGTAAAACCATCGGCGTAAAAGGTGATAATTTTGAGCTTTTCCCGATTATATAGCTATTTTCAGCAAAGGAACCTTTCGAAAGTTCACTTAATAAACTACAAAATTTTGCTAACCTGATATACGATTGATCTGAACCTCCTTGCACGCTATCAAAATTTGTCAGTTCAATGCTTTACAATACTTCCCAAGAGTTGTAACAACCTTTCTTGTCAAATTTCTGTCAATACTTACACTACGTGATCAAAAGTATCCGGGCACCTGGCTGAAAATGACGTAGTTCGTGGCGTCCTCCATCGGTAATGCTGGAAGTCAATATAGTGTTGGCCCACCCTTAGCCTTAATAATAGCGTTCACTCTCGCAGACATACTTTCAATCAGGTGCTGGAAGGTTTCTTGGGGAATCGCAGCCCATTGTTCACGGAGTGCGGAACTGAGCAGAGGTATCGATGTAGGTCGGTGAGGCCTGGCACGAAGTCGGCGTTCCAAAACATCCCAAAGGTGTTCTATAGGATTCAAGTCAGGATTCTGTGCAGGCCAGTTCATTACAGGGATATTATTGTCGTGTAACCTCTCCGCCACAACCCGTGCAGTATGAACAGGTGCTCGATCGTGTTGAAAGATGCAATCGTCATCCCCGAATTGCTCTTCAACAGTTGGAAGCAAGAATGTGCTTAAAATATCAATGTAGGTCTGCGCTGTGATCGTGCCATGCAAAACAACAAGGGGTGCAAGCCCCCTCCAGGAAAAACGCGACCACACCATAACATCACCACCTCCGAATTTCACTGTTGGCACTACACACGCTGGCAGTTGACGTTCACCGGGCATCCTCCATACCCACACTCTGCCATCGGATCGCCACATTGTGTACGTGATTTGTCACTCCACACAACGTTTTACCACTGTTCAATCGTGTAATGTTGACGCTCCTTACACCAAGTAAGGCGTCGTTTGACATTTTCCTGCGTGATGTGTGGCTTATGAGCAGCCGCTCGACCATGGAATCCAAGGTTTCTCACCTCACGCCTAACTGTCATTGTACTTGGAGTGGATCCTGATGCAGTTTGAAATTCCTGTGTGATGGTCTGGATAGAAGTTTGCCTATTACTCTTTATGACCCTCTTCAAATGTCGGCGGTCTCTGTCAGTCAACAGACGAGGTCGGCCTGTACGCTTTTGTGCTGTACATGTCCCTTCTTGTTTCCACTTCACTATCACATCAGAAACAGTGGACCTAGGGATGTTTAGGAGTGTAGAGATCTCGCGTACAGACTTCTGGCACAAGTGACACCCAATCACCTGACCATGTTTAAAGTCCATGAGTTCCACGGAGCGTCCCATAGTGCTGTTTCACGATGTCTAATGACTACTGAGGTCGCGAATAATGAGTACCAGGCAGTAAGTGGCAGCACAATGCACCTAAGTTGAAAAACGTATGTTTGTGGGGATGTCCGGATACTTTTGATCATATAGTGTATGTCTTTGGAAGTCTTAAAAGCAAATAAGGACATGCTCCGAACGGTCATAATTTACAATGATTTGACGGCTTTTGGCCAATGAAGTGTGAGTACTTACAGTCCATCAACATGGCTGAAAGCGAAAAGTAAACAAAAATGGCTACCTGGGCAAGGGATATCATATGCGAACTTATTACGTTATACGAAGCTGGCCTTGTCTATACTTGTGGGCTCCGTGGATAAAGAAGATGAGAACAAATGAAGAAATTGCCATGCAGATTTCTGAAGTATACAATAATGCAGTGTTATACAGGTGGCCCAACCGCGCCGTATTTCAAGTGCAGACATATCCCTTCCTGAGTTAAAAGAGTTGTAGAACTCAACGTGGCAATTCCGATAAACACAGTCAGTGGGGAACTGGCGAATTAGCGTGAGCGAGCTTCGTTTTTTTACTTTCTCTACTACGTACAGTAAGTAGGGGAAGTATTGCATTCCACCCAAAAATTCGATACCGAGATTTCACCGGAAATACATGTTTTGAGACCTCCTGAATCCAAAAAAAGCATTTTTGGAAACATGTCCGTGTGTGTGTCTGTGTGTGTGTGTGTCTGTGTGTCTGTGTGTCTGTGTGTGTGTGAACAGCATAACTCAAAAACGAACAGTCGGATAAACACCAAACTTGGTATTTAGGTTCAGTATCTTCCAGAGATGCGACACGAAGGTTTTCAAGAAAATCCCCCCACCCCAGACTACCCTTTACATGGAACATTTTTCGAAAATTTTAATTTTCTCAAAAATGGCTCTAACGATTTTGATGAAAATATCATATGTTTAAGATAATATCATGAGAAATGAAATGTATATCTCGAATTTTCTGGGAATGTCTCCAAAAGTATTCTTCATTCTGAACGACTTTTGCATAACTGGTAAACTATAAGAGATAGACAAAATTTTACTACACAAAAAATATAGATCGCGTTAAAATACACAACTTATGTCATATACATTTCTTTTGTTGAGTGAACCGTTTTCGAGATATTGCTTGTTATTTCCTTAAATTTTGCAATACTTATACTTTTTCTCAAATTCGTTATTCATTTTTTTATGTCCTGGACATGCAAAGAGAATGGAATGCGCCACATAGCAACCAGCGTTAAAATATTTGACTATCGCTTAAAAGCTACCATATTCCCCTTGCATCTACAAGAAAATTACCAATAAGATTGACATTTCGATATCTCGATTAACATGAAGCATATGGAGAATAGGCGTTTGTAAAATTAGATTGTACAAGAGTAGAGAAAGTCATGTGAGTGTAACACATCAGATTTTTTTTAACTCTATTAATATTCCGCTTTTAACTGCAATGTTATTATCAGTGGCCTTTCCTTTGGAACATATTATTGCATATAGGCAATGGTATTAACTCGTATTCGCTTGTTTTTGAGTTTATAGTAAACTTTGGGCTTTGATCATTGATCACACAGATTCACACACTCATTCATACTTCCAGACTCTGGGAATAATAGGGAATAATCTTGGTTAGAGAAAAATGCCCACCCGCTGCCGGGAATCGAACCGAGAACACTGGCACAGCAGGTGCTCTTCCGAGTGAACAATGGGGCCAGCCGAGCTTCATTCCACGACTCTTGCTTATCAGCAAAGACGATGAGCGCATCGCGCTCATTGACAGGCACTTCCCAGGCTTGCAATAGAGTGTACGGTCCGTGATGATAGACAAGAACAGACCGACAAGGTCTTATAATGTTTTCCACTCCAGGTGCACAGACTTTATTTTCGAGGAAATAAGCTCGCTTTTTAGAATGAAAAATAATTAAAGGGACATATTTTACATATCTTTATCCGCCCATAGCTATTTTTTAATTATGTTAAAGCTGTTTTTGTCTAAAGTTACAGGCTATAAGCAACAAACACGAGAGTACCGAATGTTTCACTGCCATTTTTTTCGCTTTATATTATAAATACCATCATTTTCATCACCATTATCAACTAACGGTACCGCTATGTTGACTTCGTGCATTGAATAGGTGTACAAAATTTTGCCCTTGTTGATTGATACCATGTTCCAACCATCTACGTGTATCCATATGGACGTTTCTGAGAACCGGTAGTAGTGGTGGTCCAGTTCCTCACTCACCTGTGTTTACTTGGAATTGTAAACACCATTGAGTTCTGCAACTCTTAACGCACGAAGGGTTACTTCACACGCGAAATACGGCGCGGTTGGGTCACCTGGTATAGTAAGTTAGCCATGCTTATCAATTCGTGTTATTTGCACTGTATTTCTTAATTGTAATTTAATTTCATTGACTATAATACGTGAAAATGCTATGTAATTACGTAAAGAATAATACTTCATTCCTAATTGTTATGTGTTAGGCTAATTTAGTAATAATGGTAAATTACCTCGCGCGTGATAAACTATTATCAAATATGTTCTGAAGGAGTTCAGTTTGGCGAAAAGACAACGTGTAAATACACATTTATGACATTGTCAAGTCTTGTCAATTGTGAAATATTTGACAATTTTTCTTGCAAACTCGTGAATTGAAAAACAAATTTGATCATGCACAAGGGGCTTAAGACTTGGAGACTGAACCCTCAGAAATCTAAAATAGCTATTAGCGAATTGCGGTCCACATTGGAATAGGCAATTCAAATAACAAAATCGGTTATAATAAACAGAAGTATTGTTGATTGTGATGTTATCATATAATGAATTGAAGTGAGTCGTTACGTATTAATTCACATCACAATGACGTTTGGTATTAACCGAGAAGCGCTTTCAAGAGACGTGTTTCTCTCATCTTCAGCTCTGGCAGACTGCAGTCACGTTCACTCCCCTGACCCCCAAGTAGTAATTCAGTAGGTGATTCATCTGCCCTCTGCTGAGAAAAGAGCTATTTAGCTATTCAAAATAGCTTCAAACCGCAGCTCATTAACAATTTAATTACCAGATATAAAGAGAAACATACCTTACATAAAACCAGTACCTTACAGAACCCAAATAAAAAGAATTTAATATACAAGAAATTTACATACCATCCAGTGATGTTTACATATTTTGCAAAATTATTTAGAAAATTCCATATCCAACTGGCACCTCAGAACATGTATAGTTTGATAAATATGCTGAATACATCTTTGACTAACACAACTGATTATTTAAAAAAGTCAGGTATTTTATCAGATTTAATGTCAAGATTTCCAAGGCTCATATATAGGTAGAACAAAAAGAAACTTAAAAATAAGACTAAGTGAACATCAGAGAAATATAAAACTAAAACAAATGGATAAATCAGCAGTTGCCAACCATTTTTGGAACACTAACCATGAAATAGGACAAGAGATAAAATTATTAAACCTATACAGATTCCTTCACACCTGAAAATTTGGGAAAAGATTTTCATCCATCTCAACATCAAGAATATTCATGAATTTTGAAATACCACTTACAGACTACCTGATGCAACTGGTTCAATCAAATTGGAAGAGAGAAGAAAGAGAACAGATGAGTTCCCAACCTTCACTACAGATGACAGTAAATCCAATTCCACGAGTTCTAAACTTTTCCCAGCAGAGGGCAGATGAATCAGCTACTGAATTATTACTTGGGGGTCAGGGGAGCGAGCGAGACTTCAGTCGGCCAGAGCTGATGAAACACGTCTCTCGAATGTGCTTCTCAGTTAATACCAAGCGCCATTGTGATGTGAATTAATACTAACGACTCACTTCAATTCATTAACAAAATCGGGTTTGTTAAAATATCTCTACTGTTTAACATTAAATAACTTATGACTGCTTGCCTTTTTTTTCAGGTGCCTTATTTAAAAGCGTTTTGATATTGCTAACACAGTCACTGAGTACGAGGCAAGTGTATTTGGTGTAATAACGTTTAGCTATGATTGTTATATCGATCTAATCGACATACTGTTTGTGTTACATTACTATAGTACCGAGTTCAGCAGAGGAACGGGCGATTTAAAATTATTTTTATACTACTTAAGAAAACATTTTCATAAGTATAGTATGTGGTTCTTAACCAACATAGTATGCCATTTATTTCTTGAAAATAACATCTTTCAAGTGACGACCATTCACCTGCAGACACTCTTCAAACCTCGGCCGTAAGTTGTGTATACAGCGACGCAACATGCCCACTGGAACATTGGCGATTTCAGGACGAATGTTGACCTTTAGTGTTTCAGTATTTTGCTAACGATCTTTAAAGACAACACTCTTCAGGTATACCCACAAGAAGAAATTGCACACGGTTAACTCTTGGGATATTATGGCCAGTTGATGTCACCACTATTGGATATCATTTGATTTAGGAAAAGTTTCTTTACGACATTCATGGAGACCCCTGCAATGTGACTAGTGGTGCACCTTGTTCAAACCAGGAAACAACAAGAAAACTGTAATTTTGCAGAGCGACTGAATTGTAAAACAAGTGAACTGCGCGCGAGCTACTGGAGGGTAAAAGGCCAACTGCGTGCGAGTGGGTATACCACAAATACTCAAATGCTTGTGAATCTTTCTTATGCAAGTAACAGAAGTGTGGCACCACTAGTAAGTAATGTTAGTCATTTGTTTCGACAATAGTTGTGGCTGTAGGTTATAGCGATGGTAGCATTGTTAACGAATGTCGATTGTTCCGAGTGTATATAATGGCGTGCTGAGAACATTGCGTGTACGGTTTAGTTTTGCTCTCTCCTGAGGAAGTAGGAGATGCCTTTGTAGAAGATTTAATGACCATAAAGCCCAACGATCCGAATATTACGAGTTTTGCAGATTATTTAACAACTTTCATAGATTCTGATTGTGCGTTTCCCCCAAGGTCGCGGGTTCAAACCCGGCGGAGGGCGATGGATTTTTTCGGGTGTAAAAATCCTTAGCATGGCTTCCTTCGGAAGGGAAGTAAAGCCGGTGGTCCCGTGTCGTAGGTTTACGGCACGTAAAAGAACCTCAAGCGTGATAAAGAGGCCTGTGACTAAAATTACCGGTCTTTCACGTCCAATATAGAATGGGATGCTAAGAACCATAGTAGTTAAAGAGCGCCCATAAATAAAACTCAATTTAAATTTTTATTGTGCGTTTCCTCCAAAAATTTGGCCTTTTGACACTATCACATCAGATAGAACAACCAATACTTGTGTGGCATTCCACAGGGGTTTCGGACTTAACTTTAACAGTGCGTATCCACATATATACCATTTTGTTGATGCTGTCATTCAAACGCAGACAAGCACTACATGAAAATCTGATGTGTTACACTCACATGACTTTCTCTACTCTTGTACAAACTATTTTTACAAACGCTTACTCTCCATCTACTTCATGTTAATCGAGATAAACATTTGCAGAGTCTATCTTATTGCTAATTTCTTTTAGGTGCAAGTGGAATTTGATGGTCTTTAAGTGATATTCAAATGTTATAAGAGCTAGTTCCTATGTGGAGCATCCCATTCTCTTTGTATGTCCAGGACATAAAAAAGCGATTAACGAATTTCCATTTGAGAAAAAGTATAAGTATTGGAAAACTCAAACAAATAACAAGGAATAACCCGAAATGATTCACTCGACAAACAAAAATGTAATTAAAATTGTGTATTTTAACGCGATCTACATTTTTTGTGTAGTAAAATTTTGTCTATCTCCTATGGTTTACCAGTTATGCAAAAGTCGTTCACAATGAAGAATACTTTTGAAGACATTTCCAGAAAATTAAATATATACAATTCATTTGCCATTAAAATATCTTAAGCTTATGGTACTTTATTCAAAATCATTAGAGCTTTTTTTGAGAAAATTAAAATGTTCTAAAAATGTTCCATGTAAAGGGTACTCTGGGGTGGGGGAATTTTCTTGAAAACCTTCGTGTCGCATCTCTGGAAGATACTGAACCTAAATACCAAGATTGGTGTTTATCAGACTGCTCTTTTTTGAGTTATGCTGTTCACAGACACACACACATAGACATGTTTCCAAAAAAACATTTTTGGATTCAGGGTGTCTCAAAACATGTATTTCCGGTGAAATCTCGGTATTGAATTTTTTAGTGGAATGCAGTACTTCACCTACTTACTATACGTAGTAGAGAAAGTAAAAATCTGCTAATGTTTCTCCGGTCTTTATGATTTTACTGCTTATGTTTGACAGTTGTAACCTTGCACAGGCTAAGTCTGTGTAAAATAGGAGGGGGAAATATTATTTACTGTTATTAGTTAATGGGAATCAACACATCCGCTATAGAATAAATTATGTGGTATCTGATAAGAATCAACGCGTCCGTTTGGAATCAATTCGGCTCCAGCTTTCTTCAAAGTTCAACCAGTTTCCTCAAAGCTCTTATCCCATATTTTTATGGAATGAACAGATGGGACGGGATCATGGTGTCCTAAACTAAAATGCAACGAAATTGGCGTTCAGCGGCCATAACTATCGTTGCTTTTATAAAAACTCTTCACTTCAAAAGCATGTTGTTGATCTGTCCACTGATCCACATTTATTGAATGGCGTTGTCATGGTAACAGATTGCGCACGCAGTTTTCACTGTATTCATTGAGCTATAAGAGAAAACATATAATACAAAATCGCTCGTTTCTCTGCCGGACGCTTTTTTCTTAATTTGAATAATAATGTAATATTCCCTAACACGTTATAGTATAATAATAATAATAATAATAATAATAATAATAATAATAATAATAACATCCTTTAAGACTCAAGACATCCCAAGACTACCTGTAACTGTTTTGACCTGCATAACCACAATTATGTTTTGTATAAGAGTACTTATGGGACGTGTTTTTTTAACCAGTAGGTTCCGAGTTCGAATCTCGCTCCTGTCCTTAATACTTGAAACCCTTGCAACATACAACCAACTTTACCGACGTACATGCGGTGTTAATTTTCCTTCTGAAAATATCAGTCGATTACAGAAAATAGTTGTGAAGATATGTTAGAAAAGGCATTATATTTTAAATGGACACTTCGACACGGACGGGAAATGGCAACAATAAAGTGTCCAGATATGCTCCAGATTTATAATGATGAAACATTATATATTCTATGCAAAGAAATTAAAAATTCTGTCACATCAGCCGTCTCTATCCATTAGCACTTCACAGACACAGCTTATACAGAACCTTTCAGTAAAATTACAACGGGAGGTTTCCCGAGCTACACCCTACTTCTGTAGCCATGTACGCAGACGATACTGCCCTATTTTATTCACACTTCAGACTAAATACAGGAATTAGCTGCCTCCAGGCATCTCTTTCATTACTGAGAATGTCTTAAAACTTGGCGCATTTCTCTCAACATCAATAAAACAGAAGCAAAGATTTTCTCTTTAAGACCATACAAAAACCCTTGGTGTGTGTATCTTCTGAACAAACAACTACCATCCCAAACACCAGTAAAATATCTTGGCATGTTTCTGGACACAAGACTGGCATGAAATGTTCACATTACAATATAAAGGTAAAGGTACTTATCAGGTAGGACCCCCGAAACCGGGGCAGAGCACCGCGAGCAGACCGTAAGGCCCTTTTTGCTTGTAACGTGACCCTGGGAGGGAGGGATAAGGGGAACCGAAGGGCACAAGCATGGACGGGGTCCCTAACGTTTCCGGATAGAACGCAGCCTGTGCCGCCTGGTCCTGCCCACAAGCAACCAAACTCCAGTGTCGCCGGAGTGGAGCCCACTCGGAGGAAACAGCTAACTGAGCAGTCCCCGCAGTGACGTCAGGGAAGAAAACTCCACAGTCACCGTCCAGCCGCAACCCACCGAACACAGTCGCCTAGTCCTACAGCCCTGAAACAGATGATAAGTACAGGAAATGGGGGAAGAGAGTCGTGGTCGGCAGCATTCGCCTGTCAACCAGGGGAAACCACGAAAAACCCATGGGTAGTGTGGGCGGTCGCCATATACACATTAGCCATTAAACAACAGACGCTCCAAGATTGTGTTGGATTGCTCTAATCTCCTTCATAAAGTTTATAAATTACTGATTTATGCAGCTCCCGTATGTCCCACAACAAATAAAACAAACATCTATACACTGCAGGTTATACAGAACAAAGTCCATAGTCTTTCCATGACATCAAGAAAAACAACTGACAATCGACAGGACTTGAAAGTCTAAGTATTGAACAATTCGTACCATTAATAACACATATCTCGGAAATGGCTGATGCCACTGAAAAACCTTATTTGAAATAAATTGTGTCTCAAAGAGATCTACATGTCTTGTGTAGTAAGTACGTTTTCGTCTATCGCTTAACGTTTACAGGTTATACAAAACTCCTTCCGAACAAAGAGGACCTCACACACTATTCCCAGAAACTTCAATATATACATTTTATTTGTCATGCAAATCTCCTTAATATATAGTATTTTAGTAAAATCAAAAATGTCTAAAAATGTTCCATTGTAAAGTGTAGTTTGGTGTAAAGTTATTTTTTGAAAATACTCGTGTCGCATCTTTGGAAGTTGGTATTTATCCGACTTTTCATTTTTGAGTTATGCTGTTCACAGGCACACTGACACACAGACACGCACACGGACCTTTTTCTAAAATACGCTTTTTGGATTCAGGAGGCCTCAAAACATGCATTTTCGGTGAAATTTCAATATCAAATTTTTGGATGTAATGCAATAGTTTTCTACCTACTATGTAGTGGTACAGAAAATAAAAATGGGTAAGGATTATTTGACATACGTGTGTGTTTTAACGACATTTACATTGTACTAGTTTTTGTTCTATCTCTTGCGGTTTACAAGTTAAACAAATCCGTTCAGAATGGAGAATACTTCGCAGCCTGTTTTCAGAAAATGATCTGTCATGAAAATATCTTAAACCTCTGGAATTTTTCAAAGTTATATCCCTTGAATAAAAGCCAAATATTTATTGTTATTGGATTGAACTATATCGTGATATTCCTCGAAGCGTATTTCTCCTCTTTCTCCGGCTAGCGTTGAGCAGTGTCAACTCTGTAAAGTCTACAGGGTGTGGTGAAATTATATCGATTACGATAATAACAACATCGGCTCTGGTGAATATTGACTTTATTATACTGTTATATTACGCATTCAGGAACGCGAACCTCCACTTCGTTAATTATCCGCGACTGACCTAGTGATGCTTTGTAGTCTGCAGTATTAAGATGTATTTGAATAAGTTTTCCCCGCGTTCATAGCCGCCAGCTAACTTGTACGTGCAGAGTTCAGCTAAGAGTTACTTGTCGTAAGGTTCGACGAAGAAGCGAAGTTACTTGTCCTAGAGTTTAGCGAAGAGTGTGATTACATGTAGCATGTTGTAGCGACGAGTGAAGAGTGTAGAGTGTCGTTACTAGTATTTTGTGAATTTCGCCATGTCTGATTTCATCCCTACTCCGCGTTCGATTTTCAATCATGTGACGATCTCTTGTTTTCGGATTCGTCAGTTTGTATTTATGGCATTTCATTTACTGGCTAAAATTTCAGTTCTGCACAACTTTCTCTTCCCACGGTAGTATTTTCAATTTGTTTAATTTATGCTGTAGCACGTACGTATGTTTATGGATTTAAACCTTTTCTCGGTACAAACCTCATGTTTCTTCCGCTTTGAAAAGAAACAAGCACTTTCCTCGTAGACTCTTTTAATGGCCCTACGCTTTTGTATTCAGTTTTGCCGACGGACCCATCCTGTTCCAAGAAAAGGGATATGTCAGTGACCTGAACCTTATTTCCTCAAGCAATTTGTAATGTTTCCGTATTAAGGTTTTCTTTCTATCGGGTTATAATATTAAATACAATATTTTACATCTTTGTTTAATCTATATGCAATTAAATCAAAAACGGAACCTAGTTGAACCGTATCAATCGGCGGAAATAATTGAAACAATAAAAGCTAACAAAAATCACTATGTAAAGGATAGTTTGAGGTGGGAGATTTTCTTGAAAATCCTTGTTGCATCCCTGGAAGGCGGATAACTTAAATTTAAAATTTGGTATTTAACCGAATTTTCGTTTTTGAGTTATCCTCTTCACAGATAAAAACACACGCACACCCTTTCAAAAAATGCCTTGTTGTTTATTTTGAGAACCTGATAACGTGTATTTCCAGTAAAATGTTATCGAATTTTTAGGTTGAATGCAATTTTTACTCTACTTACTACAGACGAGTATTGGAGGAAGTGAAAATAGCCACATTCTAGAGAAGACACACCAAACAAGTAAGGCTCTCCAATGTTTTCATGAATGTGTTCTAAAAGATTAAAGCCCATCACCGAGCTGAACGTCTAATATAAGACAACGTAATTAATGCATGATGCCCAACTGTGAAGCTGGAATCGATTTACTAGGGTGCGGAAAAAACAGTTGTTGATGTCAATTCGTCACCTTGCCACCGAGCGAGGTGACGCCGTGGTAACGTGTGCGACGGATTGATCCTCGGCTACCACCCACTGTGACCCATGGGTTTTTCGTGGTTTGCCCGGGTTTTCAGCGAATGCTGTTGGGTAGTTCATCTTCTACCACGGCTCTCCTTACGCTTATTTCCTGTACTCATCACCTTCCTTTTATATGTTTCGTAGTTGTAGGACTAGGCGATGGTGTTGGCGGATTGCGGCTGGGGGGTGGTGTGTGTTCTGTAGAGGTTGCTTCCTTCGTTATGGGGTTCCTCAGTTAGGAAACGCCCCTTTTAGGGGATCCGGGGAATCCTGCTTGTGGCTTGAGCTCATCGTCATCCGAATCTGGTCACCCTTGGGGTCTCTAGCCTCTCCTTCCCTCCCTCCCTCCCAGAGGTCACGATAGAAGCCAAAAGGGCCGTTGTGGGCTACATGCAATGCTCTGCCCCGGTTTCAGGGGCCCCTTCGTTCTTCCGTACCTTTTCCTTTACCTTTTACTTGCACTACCTTAAATAAAAGTAGACTTTAGTTAAAATAAATTCTTCAGAATAATTTTAGAGCATTCTCTTCCCTAAGCAAGAGCTCTTCCTCCCCTGGTTATTTCTCGTCTAAGATTTTAAATAGAATCTTTGTCATAGCGAATGTTTGAATGTAGATTTGTTCATTCTATTTAATGTTTCATAACGCTGACATTTTAATACTCGTGATTTTTAAGTAAATGTATGTGTGAAAATCATGCCCGTACCCAGAAAAAAACTTCGGGGAGGGTTTTCCGTAACTAGATCTAAACTTAACAGTACCCCATACAGCTACCATGTACCTACTGCATAGTATAGAGAGAGCCAAAATACTACGAACCGGCTGCGCGGTGTTTTTCCTGTCCGCGTCCTCGGCGCTCGTTGTCGTCTGCTGCTATCATAGAAAGGCGCGGATGAAACCATGCAATATTTTTAAAATTACTTTTAAAGGCTTTACTTACCAACTTTACTTAACAACTTCATTGTTGTTAAGTAGAAAAAAAATTGGAACTTTTTTTTTCGAGTCGATAGTTGAAGCCCGTGCATACATGAATACAATTTTGCCCCCTGTTTTTAGAGAATTAACAGCCAGGGAGCGTGATTTTGCCTTTTTTTCAACAACACTCTGCAACAGCTCATACGACCAATATTTCGATGAGAACAATTGAAAGCGTGTTTGAGGACACAATTATTAACAGAGATTTGTGGCCCCCTCAATCCCCCGACCTAACCCCCTGCGATTTCTATCTCTGGGGTAACTTAAAACATAAAGTGTAGAAGACAAACCCACACACCCTGGAAGAATTAAAACAAAGTATCTGGCAGAAAAGTCTCAGCATTTCTCAATGTGAACTACAGCGAGTGATGTAAAGAGTTGCCAAGAATGTATGGACAACAACGGTGGCCAGTTTCAGCATCTCCTTTCATAAAGTTGGTAAGTAAAGCCTTTAAAAGTAGTTTTAAAAATGCTGTATGGTTTCATCCGCGCTTTTGTATGTTGAGCCGGTTTGTAAATTTTTGGCTCTCCTGTATATAGACTTTACACGGATAAGAAAATTGTTTGGAGACATTATATAGACAAGAAAACCTCACCATACAGCGCAAAACATGGAGACTGCTTCGAAACCCGGAATGTATGGTCACCTTACCTATGTAAGGCGACGTATTAAGTTTCCCTTTTTCTTGTAAATGTGCTACTAGGACCTAGTGTTATCCAACGATATTTTCCCATATTGGTTTGTTATGAATTTAAATAAATAAAAGTGTCAGAAGTTTCGGTGGGGGGTTTTGAACCCTAAAAACCTTCCGTCTAAATACGGCCCTGGTGAAAATCTACAGTCTCCTTCTGATGCCTTATCACTTTTTACAAAAATGTAACTTTAGTGCATACAAAAGGTTTACGGGCTATCAAACCATTGTTGAGGTATTAGTTTGCTATTAAAAATTAATCATTTTTGATATGGTAATATACGAAATTCCCCTTGAACCCTACGGTTTATTCTATCGCATCAAACGCTTAAATTGAGCATATAAAGCTAAAGAAATTGTTGTGCAGAAATTTGCAAATTTTAATGAGTCTAATAGCCGTATTCACCAAGCTTTGTTAAATCAGCCCAAACGAACCACTAAAATATTTAAAATTTCATTAAAATACGCGCTGTTCTACATCAGCTTAATAGTATTACTAACTGAACAGTAAGTTAATGATTCACTAAGCATAAATTATTGCAGTGAATGGATTTTTCAACAAGCCACAGCCTACAAAATTCCAAATCATAGATAATGCAGTGCCCGTTTTATGCAAAGCTACATGATAAACAACAAAGTAACAAACTGGAGGGGAAAACAAAACGAACTCGAAGCACTAACTTTACGAATGTAGAGAAGGCAATGTTTATAGTTATACTTCCTAAATATGTCAGCATCATTGAGAACAACATACTGATGGAGCAACAGAAAGTTAGAGAGAAGGTTGTTGGGATAATCTCTGCAAGGAGTTACCACAAGTTACCCAACCCACGGTGAAACAACTGAAAGTTTATCGAGCGGGATGACTCAAGCGGTAAAGTTTGTAGCCCGCATTCGGTAGGTTGCGGCGACCGTCCACTCTGATTTAGGTTTTTTTGTGGTTTTCCCTTGTTACAAAGCGAATTCTGGGGTGGCTTTCTCCGGTTCCTCATTTCCCATCATTTCGTTTCATATCACCTTTCGGGGTACAGGGCTTGACTGGGTAGTTTGGTGGTGTGTGGTGCGCTCTGTGACTGTTGCTTCGCCCTCTGGATCGGCACCAGGGCAGTTTGGATCTGGAGGAGCGCTGGGAGGTGTCTGCAGGAGTGTTTCCATCTGTGAACTTAGGGACCCCGCAATATCCCCACTTGTAGATACTTGGTCCGGGCAAAATCCCTTCGGATCTTTCATTTCATCCCTTCCTACCGGAGGTGGCATACAGCACAGCAGTCCTGTGGCCGCAGTGCGTAAATGCTTCTCTGAAGAAAAACTGGAAGTTTTCTAGATGGTTTCAAAAGACAGTCGAAGAAAAACTACGCCCATGAAAAGGTTGCTTTGTATCAGACTATGAAAGGTCCTCCAAAGAAATCAAAGTGTCTATAGGAGAACAGCCGTTGCTACTAAGATATCCATGGCATGATCAAGTTATGAACCCAGGTCCAGTTTTAAAACGAGGAACCTTCTTTTCCATACTGGGTGCTACCATATTCCTTACGGCTACATGCAATGTATTGTAGCTTCTTTCTGTTTGTTATGGGACTGCACAAGGCTGTCACCTAAAGATATTCCCCTAGGAATCTTCTTCAAAGGTCATGCTGTCGCATGCGTAACCGGACCATTTATCACACTTATTGGTGTTTGAAAAGGTCTGCACGCTCAGTCAGAGAAATACTTTCTGTTTCTGTATGCACATTTATTATAATTAATAGCGCAAACAGACGACTTTAGAAGCAAACACGTTCCAGTAAACATGGGTCCGCTACGAGCTATGTCCGAGATAATTGCAAATGTGTGATTACAAGCAGCTACTGTCTTCACTAAGCAATATCGTCCCAATAAGTACAAACTAATTTGAAAAGTAGGCTTTTCGTTTAATAATTGTCATTTTAAACTGCTTCAAAATTCACTCATAGCTTAACTTAAAAATGATTACAGTTCTACTTTAGTATGTTACGTATTATTGATACTGTACACTCTTCCCTGTTAAAGGAGGTGTTCAAAGTGTCGTCCTTGCATCCGGATGCAATACTGCTCTCATCTGTAAAGTGAGTTTCGAGTTCTTTCAAACACCCCCGGATCATCTCCGAATTCTTGACAAGCACGTGCTCCAGCACTTCAACGGTATCAACGGAGTGTTGTACACTACACTTTTTAGATTCCCTCATACAGAAAAATCCAAAGGATTGGCATAAGGTGATCGTGGAAGCCAAGGTATAGGCCCACCTCGACCTATCCATCTTGGATCATATCTGCACGTTAGATGTCTTCTTACACTAGAAGCAAAAAGTCTCGGTGCGCCATTATGCTTGTACCACACATTCCAACGTTCCCCAAGGTGAACATCCTCAAGCAATTCACGTCAGCGGCTGCTCATAATCCCACGTTCATAATAATAAATCTCGCACACGGCTTGTTTGGGGACCCAGGTATACTGGAATTTTTTTGCTTCTATTATCATATATTTTCAACCGTTTCGTATGCGCTATTAATTATGATACATCCTGTACATTTCACAAAGTGACCCCCAAAAGACAATCGTCCATGGTGTATTGGTTAGCATAATAGCCTCTAGTTCCCGAGGTCATGAGTTCAAACTCGGTGGAGGGCGATGAATTTTTTCCGGCATAAAATCCTTAGCATGACTTCCTTCAAAAGGTAAGTAAAGTCGGTGATCCCGTGTCGTAGATTTACAGCACGTAAAAGTACCTCAAGCCTCATAAAGCGGCCTCTGAGCAAAATTACCGGTATTTCACACCCAATATAGAATGAGACGCTAAGAGCGACAGCAGTTAAAGAGCGTCCATAAATAGAATTCAATTTTTAATTTCCAGGAGACAAATAGGAGTATGCGTGCAGTCGATGGTTCCAATTACACCAGGAAGCTTAGTGACGTAAGAAATTTGAATTATCTGCTGAATTTCCTCTTTATCACCTGGGTATATGGTATACAAAGGTCGTAGTGATGAATTTGTATGTGAAGCTTTACTTGTATATCTATAGGCGGTGGCTCTAGAGACGCCATTCAGGTCTCCAAAAACAAATTGGCAGCTTCCATTTGCATAAAAACGAAGAGTTGATAACAATTGCTGCATAGGCATTAGAGGGTGGTATCTGTTGCTAGAATATTCTAACCTAAAATCAATTCTTGCAAAATTATCAATTAAAAACAGAAGTACTACAAACAGTAGCGAAGCTTTCAAGGGTTGAATACTCATGCGGCCTGTTGATAGAATGGCAAAGCTCCAACAAACCTCTGCGGGATTTAAAATTTACGATATTATCTGCTTTCTTGACGATACATATTTTCTCCCAGATAGTCAGTTCTAGTGATATGGAAACTGGTTTTAAGAATTTTATGGCTTGAGCAATGTTGTGATTCTCAGACCAAAAATGGTGTAAAACAGCAGATTTGTCTATTTCTGTTTTATGTTTCTCTGGTGCTCTTTCAATCTGATCTTCAAATTTCTCTTGGCTTTTCCTATGCAGTACTTCTGAAAATGTTCGCAGTTGATCTGGTATATTCCTGATTTGAGTGCACCTAGGACTAAACTTTTGAGCGGCTTGTTCAGCAAATCTGTATCTGTTTTGAGGAGCTAATCTGATACCAAACTTGTTGAAGTTTTTCTCAATTGTTCTAAACGCCCGTGTATATGTGAACTTTTTATATTTCAAGTTTGTATCATTGATTTTCTCAAAAGTAGTTGTTTGGGCCATTTATTTAAGTTTGCCACTGTGTTTCCAATCTTAAATACAAAACATGGGTTGAAGCCACTTACCTCTGCTATGTCCATTAGCGTTTTTTGAATTTTCTTTTCAGCTCAGACTTTTGTAAACCGCAAGTTGGTGTGAGATCGGATTACAAACACTTCTTTTAATGAATTTATCCACATGTATTGAATTTCTGTATATTCCAAATATACATCTCTCTTCGTCACTGATTATTTTCAGGTGCAAAAAGTGTAAGGTATTATTTTCTTCGGTTTTCATTGAACATCCTGTAGATTTAGTAATTTCTTCCAAAATGTTTTGTGTAAAATCTTTACTTATGTGATATTTTTACTTTCTCTACTACATACATATAGTAAGTAGGGGAAATACTCCATTCCACCCAAAACTTCGATACAGAAATTTCACCGAAATACATGTTTTAAGCCTCCCTGAATAAAAAATATATTTTTTTAGGAAAAGGTACGTGCGTGTGTCTGTGAACAGCATAACAAAACCGAAAAGTCGCATAAATACCAAACTTGATATTTAGGTTCAGTATTTTTCAAAGATGTGACACGCAGATTTTCAAGAAAATCCCCCATCTCAGACTACCCTTTACCTGGAACGTTTTTCGAAAATTTTTATTTTCTCAAAAATGTCAACAACGATTTTGATTAAAATATCACACATTTAAAATAAAATGTATATCTTGAATCTTCTGTGAATGTACCCAACGTTCCTCTTCATTCTGAATGGCTTTTGCATAAATGGTAAGCCGTAAGAGACAGACAAAATTGTTCTGCACAAAAAATATAAATCTCCTTAAAACACACAACTTATGTAGTACACATTTTTTTGTCTCTTGAACTATTTCCGAGATATTGCTTGTTATTTGTTTAAATTTTCCAATACTTATACTTTTTCTCAAATGGGAATTCGTTATTCGTTTTTTTATGTCCTGAACATGCAAACAGAATGGGATGCTCCACATAGCAACCAGCTCTTAAAGCCTCACTTAAAACCTACCATATTCCCCTTGCATCTACAAGAAAATTAGCAATAAGATTAACATCTCGATTAACATGAAGCATATGGAGAATAAGCGTTTGTAAAAATAGATTGTACAAGAATAGAGAAACTCATGTGAGTGTAACACATCAGATTTTTAACTAAATTTTTGTCACTAAACTTTTCAAAATTATTGCTTCTTAAACAATTAATATTATCTCTTTACTTATGCTCGTTTTCAGGCAGTTCCACGTCTGATAATTCTGCAATGAAACGTTCCGCCATTTTGTACAACAGTTGTTTCTGAACCATTAAGACTTTACTGAATGAAATTTCTGACATTAACCTAATGACTTCTGTATTAACCTAATGTGGCATTAGGGTTAAACATACTTGTTGAGCTATAAAAATTATTCAACGAACCAGTAGAAACACATAGCAAATCATTAAAAACTTACTGAAGCTTGATAAACATAGCCATAAGTGAAAAATTTTTCATCTGAACAACTGAATTTTCATCGGTTTCAGTGGGAGCTATAAAAAATATTAATTTATCTGAACTATTGAATATTTCAGAATACTGCACAAAAAATCTAAACCTGAATCTCTCCTGAAAATTTCAAGTTAATAAGCTTTAAACTGTGATCCAAAGAGCATTTTTAATTGTGAAAATGCTGACCAAAGACGGATATGATACATTCACATGACTTTCTCTACCCTCTATCTTTATTAGTGGATATATAAGCTATACTTACTCAAACTTATTTTTCTATCCACTACACTCTTTCCAAATGCACCTTAGTAAAAAGTAACTACATTGCACATTTTCGTCACAGTGATAGTCAGGTACTTTAAGAACTGGAAGCCATTTGCTGGCCTTAAAATTCCATACCATTTCCATGTAATCAGGAGAAACAACTGAAATCACTGAGAATTTAAAATAATGACACGTGTTGAACAATTCGAACATTTAATAACGTGTATCTCAGAAAAGGCTTATCCCACAAAAAACTGCTTTAGGTAAATTCTGTTTTAAAGAGATCTACATTTTTTGTGTAGTACGTTTTCGTCTGTTGGTTAACGTTTACCAGTTATACAAGTTTATATTAAATTCCTTCCGAATGCAGAGGACTTCAAAGGTTATTCCCAGAAAATTCAAGATATACATTTTATTTGTAATCCAAACATATTTCATATATGATATTTTGATCAAAATTGCTAGAGCTATTTTCTGGAAAATCAAAGTTTTCGAAAAATGTTCCATGCATAGTGTAGCTGGAGTGGGGGGGGGATTTTCTTGAAAATCTTCGTGTCGCATTCTTGGAAGAAACTGAACTCAAATACCGAGTTTGGTATTTATCCGCCTTTTTGTTTTTGAGTTATGCTGTTCGTGGGCACACAGACATAGACACGCACACAATGCTTTTTTGGATTCATGGTGATTCAAAACATCATTTCTGGTGAAACCTCAGTATCTAATTTTTGAGTGGAATGCAATACCTTCTCTACCTACTATGTACGTGGTAGAGAAAGTAAAAAATCTGATGTGTTACACTCACATGACTTTCTCTACCCTTGTAAAACTATTTTTACAAACTCTTATTCTCCATCTATTTCATATTAGTCGAGATAAACATTTACAAAAACGATCTTTTGACATGCAAAGAGAATTACACTTTACACATAGCGACCAGTTCTAAAAATATTTGACTATCGCGTAGGGCGTACTATGTTCCCCTTGTTTTGTATTTACAAGGGCAATATAGAACTACAGTAGCCTTTAAGCATAGACATATCTCCTAATAGCTGGTTGCTAGGTGCAGCACCATTCCCATTGCCACAGATTATAACTCTTTGCATATCCAAGACAAAAAATCCTGATGGGTTACACTCACATGACTTTCTCTACTCTTGTACAAACTATTTTTACAAACGTTTATTCTCCAAATGCTTCATGTTAATCGAGATATCGATATGTTAATCTTATTGATAATTTTCTTGTAGATGCAAGGTGAATTGGTAGGCTTTAAGCGATAGTCAAATATTTTAAGAGCTGGTTGCTATGTGGAGTATTCCATTCTCTTTGCATTACCAGGACAAAAAAAAATGAATAACAAATTTGAGAAAAAGTATAAGTATTGGAAAATTTAAGGGAATAACAAGCAATATCTCAAAAATGGTTCACTCAACAACAAAAATGTATATGTCATAAGTTATGTATTTTAACGCGATCTACATTTTTTGTGGAGTAAAATTTTGTCTATCTCTTATGGTTTACCGGTTATGCAAAAGTCGTTCACAATGAAGAATACTTTTGGAGACATTCCCAGAAAATTCAAGATGTACATTTCATTTGTCATGAAAATATCTTAAATACATGATATTTTAATCAAAATCGTTATAGCCATTTTTGAGAAAATTAAAATTTTCGAAAAATCTTCCATGTAAAGCGTAATCTGGGGTAGGGGGATTTTCTTGAAAACCTTCGTGTCGCATCTCTGGAAGAAACTGAACCTAAATAGTAAGTTTGGTGGTTATCCGACTGTTCGTTTTTGAGTTATACTGTTCACAGACACACACACACGGACATGTATCCTAAAATGCTTTTTTTGGTTTCAGGGGGTCTCAAAACATACATTTTCGGTGAAATCTCGGTATCGAATTTTTGGGTGGAATACAATACTTCCCCTACTTACTAGACGTAGTAGAGAAAGTAAAAATAACTGTTTAGCACCAAAGTACACGTTATAAGTGTAATCAAAATGCAAAAACAAATAATCACATAATTTTCTCTACCCTCTATTCTTTATTAGTGGACATATAAATTGTTGTTACGAAAGTGTATTACTTTCTTCACTAGTGTAGTTCGATACCGAGAATTCACCGGAAATACATGTTTTGAGATGCCCTGAGTCCAAATAAAACATTTTTGGAAACATGTCGGTGTGTTTGTCTATCTGAATGTGTGTGAACAGCATAACTGAAAAACGAAAAGTCTGATAAATACTAAAGTTGGTATTTGAGTTTAGTATCTTCCAAGAGTGTGACAAGGAAGATTTTCAAGAAAATCCTCCAATTCAGACTACGTTCTACATGCAATATGTTTCGAAAATTTTTATTTTTTCAAAAATAACTGTAACAATTTTGATCAAAGTATGATATGTTTAAGATATTTATGGCAAATGAAATGTATATTAATTTCTGGGAATTTCCCTGAAAGTGCTCTTCATTCTGAATGACTTTCACATAACTGGTAAACTGTAAGAGATACTACACAGAAAATGTAGATCTTGTTAAAATACACAATTTATGTCATATACATTCTTTTGTGGAGTGAACCATTTCCGGGATATCCCTTGTTATTTGCTGGAATTCTCCAATACTTATACATGTACAAGGAAATTAGCAATAAGATCCTTTGCAAATGTTTATCTCGATTAACATTAAGTAGATGGAGATTAAGTCTTTGTAAAAATAGTTTGTACAAGAGTTGGGAAAGTCAAGTGAGTGTAACACATCAGATTTTTTTCTATCTACTCAATTTTAATATAGATAAAATTTTGCAGTAATAACTACATTACACATTTTGTTATAGATACAAAGAGAACAGCGATAGTCAAATGTTTAACAACTGGACGCTATATGCTGCCGTAAAATTCCATACTGTTTCCATGACATCGGGAGAAACAAAATAAATAAAATAAACTCTATAATACTCCGTCCTGGTATCTAGTTACCTACGCTGGGATGTGTATTGGAAATGTTTATTTATTTCCCTTATTATTATTATTATTATTATTATTATTATTATTATTATTATTATTATTATTATTATTAATTTATATAATACTGTTGTACAGATTTAAGTAACTACTAAAACAATAAAATAAAACAAATTAAAACAAAATAAAGGAAAACAAATTGCAATTAAACTATAATTCAACGAAGTATTAGTACATTACTATTTACACTGGAATCCAGATATTAACTAATTGACTAAATTAATACGTTTGTTTTATTTTATCGCGAAAAATGCCTGAAAAAGCACGGGACTTAATAAGAAAAATAAAGTATTGAACAAATCGAAGCATTCTTAAGGATATCTCGGAAATGGCTAATGCACAAAGGGTTATTGGAAATAAATTATGTGTTCTAAAGAGATTTACGTTTTCGTCTATCGCTTAAAGTTTACAAGATTATACAACATTCCTTACGAATGACGAGGACCTCACAGAGGCATTTCTAGATAACTAAATATATACATTTTAATTTGTCATGTAAATATCTTTAATATATGGATTTTTATCAAAACTATTGAGTCATTTTCTAGAAATTAAAACATTTTGAAAAATGTACTATGTAAAGAGCAGTTTGAAGGGAGGAATATTCTTGAAAACCTTTATGTGGCATCTTTGTAAGGTACTGAACCTAAATGTCAATTTTGGTATTTATCGGAGATTTTGTTTCTGAGTTATGCTGTTCACAGGCATAAACACGAACCCAGATCTTGTTCTAGAGCTGCTGTTTTCGGATTCATGGGCCTCGGAGCATGTATTTCCAGTAAAATCTCGGTGTCTAGTGTACGTGGTATAGAAAGTAAACGTAAAAATCTCTTACATTTTTTGGCCAAATTTTTACAGATACATTTTTTAAAACATGTGCGTAATGTTGGTTTTGGAGAGCACAGACTGCCTGTAGCACCTCTCTAGTGAAGAAAAATGAATGATGTCGGTGTAGAGGGAAACTCGGCGGGACATCGCCGCCTGCTGCGGACCATTGCACAATTTATAGACATGTCCAAACCGTGTGCAAAACTTCTACGGTATAGCACTTCCTCTCTTCCATTTCAATGGACCTTATTTTCACTTCTCCATGCTCTCCGTTCGTCTTATTTTTTTGTTCATTGCCTCCAACAGTAGCTATTATTTTTAATTAATTTTGAGCACATTCTCTCAAGCCCTTCCTGCAAACCAACAGCTATGTTGTTCCTGCAACATCTGGTACATAAGTGCTCCTGAGCGTTCGCTCTAGAACATAGCAGGTGTGAGATGCAGTTGTACCAACCTTGATAATAACAGCCCATCTCATTTATAATGGGGCTAAGAAAATGTGCTGGTAGTTTTATATTATAAAAACAGATAAAATATCTAATTAATACTATTATAATGCGACATTGTGACAAAAAATAATAATAAAGGAAAATAATTTTACGAGTAAACCCATTTTAGCAAATGGAGGTGTAAGACATATTTTTTTAAAAAAATATCAGATTATTATTATAATTCATTACTTATCCACATAGTCACTGCCATTCTTAGGCACGTAACGTGAAACGAGTTTTTGTAGCCCTTCGTCAAAGAATGGTGCCGCCTGTGATGAGAACCAAGTCTGCAGTTCTTGTTTCACAACACCGTCGTCGTTGAAATGTTTTCCGCCAAAGGAATTTATTCAGATGGAGAAGCAGATGAAAAGCCCTTGGTGCCAAATCCGGAGTGTATGGAGGGTGGTTGAATTGTTCCCAACCAAATGATGTGATCAGATCTTCAGTTTGTTTGGCTGTGTGTGACCGGGCATTGAAAGCATTCCACGCCTTTCATTCTGTATTGCACGACGGATTTTTGTAGTGTCTCGCAATTGACATCTTTGGTGAGTACCCATTCCTGGGCAAGAACTCAGTTAGTAAAATACCTTGTCTGTCCCAGAAAACCGTGCACATGGTCTTGCGAGTGGATATTTGAATTTCTTCTTCGTGGGGGATGCTGTGTGCCTCCACTCCATGGGTTGTTGCTTTGATACAGCAGCTGTGCGAGACATCCGTGTCTCATCACCTTTAACGATACCTTCCTCAGCATAGCGCCTGAGAAAAATCATTACAGCAGATCAATTGTTCTTGTGCTTATCAGTAAGATTTTTCAAAACCTATCTTTAGCACAATTTCTGAAATGCTAAGCGTTCTGTCAATATTGTAAAGACTGACTTTGAAGTATGTGCAAAATGTGAGAACAACACCGATATGGTGAAACGTCCGTCTTCGTGAATGTTTTTTTTTTCCACAGCTTGCTCAAAATCATCCGTGACTACAGACGCTCAGTTCATCATGTACATTTTCACGTCCCTCGTTAAACTGTCTAACCCACTTCCTCACCTTTCCATCACTCATTGTTGTTTCCCCATAAACCGCATACAATTGGCGATGAATATTTGCTGGCGTAACATTTTTCGCATTCAAAATACGAATCACTCATCTGACTTCATAGTCAGCGGATCGTTTAGTTATTTTGAACATTTTGAAACGCTCTAACAATATTATAAGATACAATGACGATCGATCACAGCTGCGTCCGGCTTCCTAATGAATGGAGGAAGTGATTGGACATGCTGAAAACCGCGACTACAGCAGCAAAACATTAAAACAGTGCTTACTCTAAAAACAGGCCCGTATATTGACGAGCCATAAGAGCTTGGAAAAATAAAACTGTAGAAGGAAAACAACTCTATCGAAAGACAATTCTTAGTGTTTAGTACATTCTTCAAACTGCTATATATTTGTTAAACAATATTTTGGAAGACTATGATTTCAGTAAATAAAACCAAAGGAATTTCATTCACACGAAAATACTCTAAGAACTAAAATAGTATTGAATGATCAAATAATGGAGCAAGTGTAAAACTTTAACTATCTTGGGTGCGCCAAGAAATATGGCAATGTATTCATAAGTATCAAAACATGTGTGAAACTGCAAGAAGAATTTTAAAAAATATAAGCAAGGAAATACAAATGTTATAAGGTCATGGCAGTAATACTCTATGGGGTTCTAAAACAGAAATATAAGAGTCATATTCCATCAGTAGGGATGAGATCTTTGAGAGCTGTTAGGGATGTACAAGATGAGATAGAGAAGCTAATGAAGAAATAAGAGAAGATTTAAGGATCAGTTCTATAGGAAAACCTATAGAAAATCATAAACAGAAGCGGCAAGAATGGACAGAAACAGGCTAACAAGCAATGTGTTGAATTACAAATCAAATGAGAAAAGTCAACCAAAAGACCTACACTGAGATAGGAGTGAGACCGGAACAGATCAACAACCTAAACCATGAAAGGATGAAGAAGAAATAAATGATAAAAGATAATCTTAGCCTTTATTATAAATTATGCATAATACTGTAATCCAGCATTGTATCGATACATTCTGTAAGTAAGGGGTTAAAAAATTGGATATTCTGCATTCACATGACTTTCTCTGCTCGCACTTCTATAAACTATTCTTACAAAAAGTTGTTGCTCTATCCACTTCTTGTTAAGAGATTTCATTTCGCATTTAGTTGTAACTGTAAGAAGAATACAGTAGGTTAAAGGGCCAGTCAGATTTTTTAAACAAAGTTCCGTATATGTCAATAAGCCTCTAACATGCATAATACTTAAAGGATTGATACAATTCATTATATAGAGGAATCTATAAGTAATGAGGAATTGATTTAGTAGAAAATGTTGTCTCGAAGAAGAAATTTGACCCCTCACCCTCTCTCAAACTAGTTGACCCGTTTATATAGCAAAATCTGGTGACATTCTGAGGTATGTTCTGACAACGTTACAGAATGCACACGAAGGGTGTAACCACGTTTGCTAATTAACCTAAGTTTATATAAAAAAACTAAAAACCTTGCCTAAGCTTATATCGTAAACAACGTTAAATAACACAAGTTCGCTTCCCTCGCGTGCTTTGGAGTAACAAATAGTTACTAATAAACCTAAGTTTATACTACAAGAATTAAATGTTAGCTAACCTCCCGTAAATCAGATACCTAAGCTTATATCATAAAGAACGTCAAGGGAACGCAGGCTCGCTTCGCTCGCGTACTTTGGTGTTGCAATTGGTTATCAATTAACCTAAGTTTTGTATAAAAAACTAAACCTAACGTAACCTCCTGTGAATAAGAAACCTAAGCGTATATTATAAACTTACCAAGGAATGCACGCTCGTTTCGCTCGCGTGCTTTGGTCGCTGTGTTAAGTAATTCAAATTCATTATGAAAATTCTGATGTGTTACTCCCACATGACTTTCCCTACTCTTGTAAAAACTATTTTTACAAACGCTTATTCTCCATATACTTCATGTTATTCGAGATATCGAGATGTCAATCTTATTGGTAATTTTCATGTAGATGCAAGGGGAATATGGTAGGTTTTAAGCGATAGTCAAATATTTTAACGCTGGTTGCTATGTGGTGCATTCCATTCTCTTTGCATGTCTAGGACATAAAAAAAATCTGATGTGTTACACTCACATGACTTTCTCTACTCTTGTACAATCTATTTTTACAAACGCCTATTCTCCATATGCTTCATATTAATCGAGATATCGAGATGTCAATCTTATTTGTAATTTTCTTGTAGATGCAACGGAAATATGGTAGCTTTTAAGCGATAGTCAAATATTTTATCGCTGGTTGCTATGTGGCGCATTCCATTCTCTTTGCATGTCCAGGACATAAAAAAATGAATAACGAATTTGAGAAAAAGTATAAGTATTGGAAAATTTAAGGAAATAACAAGCAATATCTCGAAAACGGTTCACTCAACAAAAAAAATGAATATGATATAAGTTGTGTATTTTAACGCGATCTACATTTTTTGTGTAGTAAAATTTTGTCTATCTCTTATGGTTTACCAGTTATGCAAAAGTCGTTCATAATGAAGAATACTTTTGGAGACATTCCCAGAAATTTCGAGATATACATTTCATTTCTCATGACATTATCTTAAACATATGATATTTTCATCAAAATCGTTAGAGCCATTTTTGAGAAAATTAAAATTTTCGAAAAATGTTCCATGTAAAGGGTAGTCTGGGGTGGGGGGATTTTCTTGAAAATCTTCGTGTCGCATCTCTGGAAGATACTGAACGTAAATACCAAGTTTGGTGTTTATCCGACTGTTAGTTTTTGAGTTATGCTGTTCACAGACACACACACACACACACACACAGACACACACACACACACACAGACACACACACAGACACACACACGGACATGTTTCCAAAAATGCCTTTTTTGGATTCAGGAGGTCTCAAAACATGTATTTCCGCTGAAATCTCGGTATCGAATTTTTGGGTGGAATGCAAAAATGAATAACGAATTTGAGAAAAAGTATAAGTATTGGAAAATTTAAGGGAATAACAAGAAATATCTCGAAAATAGTTCACTCAGCAACACAAAATGTATATGACATAAATTGTGTATTTTAACGCGATCTACATTTTTTGTGTAGTAAAATTTTGTCTATCTCTTATGGTTTACCAGTTATGCAAAAGTCCTTCACAATGAAGAATACTTTTGGAGACATTCCCAGAAAATTCGAGATATACATTTCATTTGTCATTAAAATATCTTAAACATATGATATTTTAATCAAAATCGTTAGAGCCATTTTTGAGAAAATTAAAATTTTAGAAAAGTGTTCCTTGTAAAGGGTAATCTGGGGTGGGGATTTTCTTGAAAACCTTCGTGTTGCATCTCTGAAAGATACTGAACCTAAATAGCAAGTTTGGTGTTTATCCGACTGTTCGTTCCTGAGTTATGCTGTTCACAGGCACACACACACACGGACATGTTTCCAAAAATGCTTTTTTTGGATTCAGGGGGTCTCAAAACACATATTTCCGGTGAAATCTCGGTATCAAATTTTTGGGTGAAATACAATACTCCCCCTGCTTACTATACGTAGTAGAGAATGTAAAAATGAGTGTTATTCATATAGCGATCACGAGTCTATTGGCAAATACGGAACAATATCGTATTTTTGAAAAGCGCCTCACTATGTGTGGCTTTGAAATTTCATGCTCTTTGTATGAAAATGAGAAAGAAATCTGATGCTACATTCACATGATTTTCTCTGGCGATTCTTCAACAAACCATTCTCATAAAAGCTTATACTTCAACCTACTTCATGCTTATCGATACAAATGTCTGTAGACATGGCTTTATTACATATTTACTTTTGGTACAGTCAGAATAAGGGAACACATAGGTTTAAGCGATAGTCAAATGTTTTAACACGGATTGCTATGTCATGACTTTGAAATCCCGTTCCCTTTACGTCATCGGGAGAAAACAGCAATTATAAAGTGTTTTAGAATTCAAACCAATAATAAAGAATGGTTAACGCCACACCAGTTTAAAAGTCACATAAATTTTGTGACTTGAGATCTACATAATGGAACAAGCTATTTTGAATAAATAGTACTTCAAAAGACATTCGCAGAAAATTTAAGATTTTCATTTTATTAATCTTGAAAATATCTTAAACTTATGATTCTTTAATAAAAATCGTTAGAGGTATTTTTGAAAAAACAAAAATAAGAATAATTTCTACGCGTAAATGATAGCTTGGTGTTGAGAGATATTCTTTAAATATTATACAAGGGGTAAAAGTTGGGTTTTATTTTGCAAGTAGAAATGCCCTACCAACAAACTAAAACAACTTTTAGCACATATGGCATACACCATTTTTAGATAGTGCTCCTGTTTGTAAAATATAAATATATTATATTGATTCCTGAAACTAACAGAGGTCACATTTAGAACGCGGTTCTTCAAACAAGAGAAATGACGTTAGAAAAGGGAGATATCACATGTTTTGTTGATTCGCTAGCAGTCGTTTTCAGTGAAATTGTTTTCAACATGTTTTATCTTACACCAGACAATATAGCGATTAAGTTCTATATCTAATTGCTTTCTGAACTTTTTGTGTAAGTACTTCTAGTGTTATTCTTTCTGCTGCTTCTGTAATTTCACCTGGCTCTTCTATTTCAGTTTCTTCTGAATTCATAATTGCTGCTGTATAATCTTTATATAGGAGGTTAAAAGTATGTTTGATATCAAAGAAAGCAGAAATCTGTCAATATAACGTGTAGGTTGACTCTACAACGAATTGCGATATATTGAAGTGTGAAGATTTATATTGTGAACAGGTTATGTGAGCCCCAGGATTAATTAATCATGTAAAAAGACAATGAAAAGTAAAACCTAATCATTCTACTCGTAAGTCGAGTTATTAAACATGTACAAATTGTAGCGGTTCCCTTGGTAGGACCTCACTACGTCGATGATGATAGATGCTATATTACGTACGTATGTCGTCTTGATGCCCGTACTCTCTTGACGTTCTCATAGACTGGATTCTGATGATCGTATGTCTGTATTCTTGTGTATGTGTGTTAGTATGTTATAACTATTATTTTACAATTGTGTTACGGATGATGTATTTGGGTCGGAGAGCACTTGTGTCTTGTCAGGTTTGGGTATGGAGAACGTTAAAATATTCTACACACACGTATTCTGTTAATTATTTCATTTGTATTTTAGATAAACGACATAAGACAATCACAATTCAATATTACATATGTTAAAATATGTATAACTGGTAGACCTTAAATATGTAGCGTCTAGTTAGAGACAAGCTTATACACGGCCTTCCTGCTTGAACACTGACAAGCTTCTGTTAGCGTTCCTTCTAACCGTTCTTCTTAACGTACGTATTTGAATTATAGGCATGTATCACTGTACCTGATTGGTGCTACTGTCCAATAACAGTTTAGTTACATATATAAATATATTTATAGACTTCCATCGTCTTAATTATGAATCCAAGGGTCGTTACATGCTTACATACACTACGTGATCAAAAGTATTCGGACACCAACACAAACCTACGTTTTTCATCTTAGGTGCATTGTGCTGCCACCTACTGCCTGGTACTCATTATCCGCGACCTCAGTAGTCATTAGACATCGTGAAACAGCAGAATGGGACGATCCGTGGAACTCACGGACTTCGAACGTGGTCAGGTGATTGGATGTCACTTGTGTCAGAAGTCTGTACACACTCCTAAACATCCCTAGGTCCACTGTTTCTGATGTGATAGTGAAGTGGAAACGTGAAGGGACATGTACAGCACAAAAGCGTACAGGTCGACCTCGTCTGTTGACTGACAGAGACCGCCGACATTTGAAGAGGGTCGTAAAGAGTAATAGGCATACATCCAACCAGACCATCACTCAGGAATTCCAAACTGCATCAGGATCCACTCCAAGTACTATGACAGTTAGGCATGAGGTGAGAAACCTTAGATTTCATGGTCGAGCGGCTGCTGATAAGCCACACATCACGCAGGAAAATGCCATACGACGCCTCGCTTGGTTTAAGGAGCATCAACATTACACGATTGAACAGTGGCAAAACGTTGTGTGGAGTGACGAATCACGGTACACAATGTGGCGATCCGATGGCAGGGTATGGGTATACGAACGTCATCTGCCAGCGTGTGTAATGTCAACAGTGAAATTCAGAGGTGGTGGTGTTATGGTGTGGTCGTGTTCTTCCTGGAGCGGGCTTGCACCCCTTGTTGTTTTGCGTGGCACGATCACAGCGCAGACCTACATTGATATTTTAAGCTCCTTCTTGCTTCCCACTGTTGAAGAGCAATTCGGGGATGGCGATTGCATCTTTCAACAGATCGAGCACCTGTTCATACTGCACGGGCTGTGGGGGAGTGTTTACGCGACAATAACATCTCTGTAATGGACTGGCCTGCACAGAGTCCTGACTTGAATCCTATAGAGCACTATTGGGATGTTTTGGAACGCCGACTTCGTGCCAGGCCTCACTGACGTACATCAATACCTCTCCTCAGTTCCACACACCTGATTGAAAGTATGCCTGCGAGAGTGAACGCTGTCATCAAGGCTAAGTATGGACCAACAATATATTGACTTCCATCATTACCGATGGAGGGCTCCACGAACTTGTACGTCATTTTCAGCCAGGTGTCCGGATACTTTTAATCACGTAGTGTAGATACTACCGTATTTCTCGTAATTTTATATTACTGGTTATATAGCCAACAATGGCCTTTTCCCTTCATGCTATATTTTATGTGCTATAACGTATATACTGCGTCTCTACCATGTGTACATTATGAATAGGCGTGTTTTAACATCCTCTTGATTATTATACCTACAATATTAGCAAAGAACATACATAACACGTAAAACTAAGAGCAAAATGTTAAATAAAGAAATTATTAATGTATTGATGCTGAGAAACTGTGAAGTAGATATCTTACTACATTAATGAGTTATTGTTTTAGTTTGTCCATGGCTAGTACTGTATGTTGCTTCACAATACAAAGGGTAATTGCCATGTGATTAGATTTGAAATCAAAGTTGGTCACGATGAAGATTATCGCACTAGCGATATTATTTACCTAAAACCCAAGTTCATGTTGGTACTTTACCGGAATATTCCACGCCGTCAGTGCTACACGCACAGTAGAGGTTGGGTTAGAAGATTACGTGGCCTTGTTTGTTCCCGGGTTAGCGCTCCGGTTGGTAAAACGAGTCATGGAAATGCTGGCGTGCATTGCACGCAACGTTTCAAATGTTAATTCTCAAGTGTTGCTTATGAGCGAAGTCCTGACCAATACTAGGAAAGCTAGGCGTGAATAATAATGTGTCATACTTTATTAAGTATAGAGATTTCTAGGAATATTACCTGCATGCATTGATCTGAGGTGGAGAGACCATGCACAAGTCATGCCTTTGTGAACTCTTTTGACGATAAGGGATAAAGAATGAAGAGCGCTGAGTTTAGGTATCCCGGCTTGAGTTATAAGGAGATGTACAAGGAGCGCTAGAGAACATCTCATTGCACCTCGCGTCTATGTCACATTATTTATCGTTGTACGTGGCCTTGCGAAACTGTGGCCACGGTGCAAGGGTGCGCCACTCCTTCTGCTAAACAGTTACACCATTAACCACAACAAATTTTACAAAATGGCATAGAAACGAAATATATATTTACTCTCTTGATCGTATTGGCGAAAAGAGAAAGAGGTATTCAGTTTGTCATACAGACCTCTTATCGTGATCGGTAACCCATACCTTATCAGCTAGTGCAGGACACGCCTTTGAAAGCGTTGAAAACTAAGGGAAAAACTTGATGAGCGCTCAGGTTGAAGAATGTGTAGTGTGAGAAGATTTTCAGGGGGTGCAACTGAAAGCTTGAATGTTAGTCATTAAATACATAGCAAGGCACACTTTATAATAGAAAATAAATAGAACTGTATTCTCACAATGGTGTCAATACTTGTTGCTGCATAGAACCAAACATAAATAAATAATAAATAAATAAAGCAGCATGTTTTCCCTCTAATTCAAGCTATAATTGGTTAATATACCTTTACTAAAATATTGCTGATCATAGAAATATAACAGGATTATAGAAAAAAATATAACCCACTTTTATTGCCATAATATCTATGTCTCTAGTTTCTAAACATGATCAGTCAATTATAACAAAACAGTAATTTGCATTTAGTAAACGAATATCATCATCTGCGGATGTTTTTTGGGGAGTGCCCACTTTCTGACGAGAATGTAGACCGCCTTCCTCACTTTCCTGGAATATTTTTATCTAGTAATTTACTATAAAAGCACTTATATACTGCCGTTGCAATTGCTGTAACAGTGCGACCACATAACCACGATACGTCCACGAGTAATTTCGCTAGTATACGACATGACTGGTTCTGAGACAATAAACATGTTCATGTTTCAATAACACAAGAGAAAGCAACGGCATCAACCTCCCCTCTTTTCTCCCTTATTGCTGTGTTATCAAGCCGCCACGCTCTACGATAGGTAAAGCGAAGATTTTCTTTGGCGCTCTTTGTACACTTATGTGCATAAAACGTGGCCAAATCCCCATAGATGGCAATAGTTATTTCCCCCCCCCCCGTCCACCTTCAAGTAACCAACCTTTGACTCCACCCACTGGTCTGAAAAACAATCCAGAGACACATAAACAACCGATGAACGAAGGTCAAGTGAAATGAAGGGGTAAACTTAAAGGCACACATCACGGAGGAGCGAAACCGTAGAAAAACATCGCAAGTAGGTCGTAACATCTCTTTTTTCTTCCAACGTGACCCCCTAGAGGAAGGGGTGAGACCTGAAGGGGCAGCCAACCTCCAGTATCCCTGGCGGGAGCCCACTCAGAGGGGTACCCGTAGCGACGGGAGGAAAGAAACCTCCACAGAGCGCAAGCCATTATCCATCCCCAACCCTGGCCCTACAAACTTGAAGAAATTGACAAGGAAATTCACGGACACAGGAAATAAGAGGGGAAGAGTCGTGGAAGAAGGTGAATTACTCCAACATGCGCTTGTCGACCCGGGTAAACCACGAAAAACCCAAATTGGACGGTCGTCGGGGATCGGACCCGGTGACTCCCGAATGCGGACCGCAGTAGTTGCCGCTGAGCCATCTCGCCCCGTGAAATAAAGTGGTAGTTCGTATAGCACCTGTATGAAAGAGTTTCACTACGATTATAAGGACACAACACAACATAAAGGTGAAGAATCATTTTAGTGTGTTGTTAAACTGAACGACAGCTACCACATTTATATTATAGCTTTTATCAGCGACATGGAATCTTCTACATTTTTGTTTATTATATTGTATTTTTGCTCCTAAATTCAACGAAATATTGCCAGATGCTACTCCGCTAGTGAGAACATGTAGCGTGTAATGTTACTCTTCAGCAGTTCGCCATATTTTGGGCGAGTGAAAGCATCCTACTAATGCAGTGGCTAGAAATTATGCTCAAAGAACCAAACAGCTCACGCTGGAAGAGGGAGGGGCTACATCTGTCATTATCAACTTAATCAGCTGTGTTCCATTGTGGGCCTCTTTTTATGCACGTCAGTATTCCACTCGAGGTCCCAACGAGCCGCCCGTCGTCTCAGGACCGCAATGGTAAGCAGCCAATCCAAGTTCAGCGCAGCTGCACGCGTGTTTCACTTGGGGGGCCCTCATCACCAGGGCCGCCTTGGCAACTGTGAGGCACGAGGTCTTGGAGGGCTATTGCAGGTAGCATATTGATTAGTGAAGGACAATTTGAACCTGTGCCAGGGAACAGTTAAACAAATAAATTGTCCATTCTAAAAGTCTCAAGGTAGGCTAAGGTTGTAATCCCTTACTACTGAGGACTCTGAACGGCAGGGAAACTGAACACAATAATTACCTAGTTCCCAAGAAAATAAAGGTAATTATGTAATTAAAAGACACGGAGGAGACTGGGAATGAGGAACAATATTGAGCCCAATTAGATTACATTCCAAACTAAGAGTTGCAGTCAAGCAAACAACACTTACCCCTAATCGATCGCAGGACGACAGCTTTAAGTGCAACGGACCGGACTGACGATGAGCTCCAACTGAGTGCACCCTCTGGGTGACATAGGACCGTGAGGTACCGTCCCAGTGGCAAGGAGAGAGGCGGTCAGTAACGGCACTAGCTCACAAAAAACAGAAAATCACTGTACAGGACCCGAAATAATAATCGTGCATTATGTAACAAGACTGTAATGGTAGTAATTAAGACACTAGTTTCATAATTTTCATACGCCCATCTTTAATTACCAGCACAGTCAAGTTACATATAACTGTTCTTGGTCGACCACACTAACTTCAATACTTTGAGTTTTTACAAAACGTATTTCATTTTTAATTGTGTGAAATTAAATGCTGATCGGATGAAAGCTCTGATGGCAGCACCTTGAATGTTTTGCAAGTAGTGCAACAAATGGCAGCACTGTACCGTATTTATTGATTTTTGCAAGTAACATGAAATTAACACATACTGAAGGTAATAAAATGAACTTATATTATTAGAGTACTAAAATTACAATAAACAGAACCTATTTTAATTTAAAGACACATATTTCATTGTTTACCTAGGATCCCAGTGGACTGCTGCTTTGAAGGTGTTAAAAGGTGTGGGCGAGCTGTGTGTGCCACCGAATGAGACTATAATGAGTCGCTGAAGCATTATACATGGCATAACAGTTCAGCTACTTCACGTGTAATCACCATATTATAGTGTGGTCGACCAAAAAATAAATAAAGTGCTTCACTTATTTTTAAAAGTTCTTTCACACAAGCCATGTGTAGGCTAAAGTTCGAAACTTAGAATCAGAATAAAAAATGTAATACCGTAGCCGAGATTTGAAATTCGGATCTTAGGCTTACCATGGCGTTCCTCTAACCAACTGACTACCATAGCAACATACCTGCTGGCATTTAATTTTCAACGGACTCGCAGTTATTTTCCGATAAACCATACGGCGTTCTAAAATTTTGAAATAACTGGGGATAGCTTTTAGTACAATTCCATGGTTTTTCTCTGTTGTCAAAAGTGTGCTCATATGGTACACGAGTTAATTGCTAAATTTCGAACCGTTTAAATAATATTTCATTTTGCATATAATGCATATTTTGACTGTGTTGCTTAAAAAGCATAATACTTAAGTATTTACAAATTATGCTGCATATTTGCATTTATATGCTATAAATATATTTGTATTCCTTAATACGGGGTCTTAAGGTATATTCGGCCGTTCCACCAGTCAACTGTCTGCGCATGACACCAATATTTTAAAGCGAGTGTCTGACAGAGGAACAGCGAAAGATAAGTGGAAGAGGTGGATGTAAACAGTTTCGAGATCAACTTAGTAAAATGGGACTTGTATCATACCTTTACAGTATTTACATTTGGAACTTCTTTCACTGCGTCTCGTAAACTCGCAATCTCAGTATGTATGCTGATAGGTAATTCAAAAAATTGGACGGTTTTTGTAGTGTAGAGTCTCTCGACTTAGCACTCAACCATGCAAACTCTGTGATCACTTCCATCTCGCGTGCAAAGAACCCACAAAATGTCCTATTGAAAACAGTTCTGCACCGCCGCAGCACATCAAAACCTTTAGGAAGTCGGAAACGCATACAGTCCGTGGTTGAATTCCGCACCACCCCTTTGAGCTAAGGGGCTCGCTGACGTCATTCATTTAAACCGACTGGCGGCGAAGACCCAATAAACCTGAAGACCTTGTATTACCTCCATATTTGATTGATATATACCATATATCCAAGTAATATGTGCCATAGAGTCTCTCGACTTAGCACTCAACCATGCAAACTCTGTGATCACTTCCATCTCGCGTGCAAAGAACCGACAAAATGTCCTATTGAAAACAGTTCTGCACCGCCGCAGTACATCAAAACCTTTAGGAAGTCGGAAACGCATACAATCCGTGGTTGAATTCCGCACCACCCCTTTGAGCTAAGGGGCTCGCTGACGTCATTCATTTAAACCGACTGGCGGCGAAGACCCAATAAACCTGAAGACCTTGTATTACCTCCATATTTGATTGATATATACCATATATCCAAGTAATATGTGCCATTGAATCTTAAAAGTTGGCAAAATTGATGATAGCTCACATATAACACAACAAATAGTTCACGTCACACTGGTGAATTCACGCCTTATCTGGTAAAGCCGTTCCCTCACGTTGTGTAGGTGACTATTAAGCAAGATTTCGAAATTAAGTTATTATACTTACACGTTATATTAAATTAATAAATGATTCATAAAAATGTAACCTACTAATTTACACAAACGGAAGCATTTCAAACATTCAACAGTTCACGTTTTAGAAATTTAATACCAAAAATATTCCTCCAGGTTCGCAATTGTTCTCCAGTTAAAACTTCCCGTTATTCAGTTTAGTGCTTTGGTGCTTTTGTTACTTTCTGTACTATATATAGCAAGTAGGGAAGTATTGTATTGCACTCAAAAATTTGATACCGAGATTGCACTACAAATATATGTTTTGTGGCTCCCTGAACTAATATATATATATATATATATATATATATATATATATATATATATATATATAGAATATGTGCGTGTGAACAGCATAATTTCAAAACGAAAAGTCGGATAAATACAAAACCTGGTATTTCAGTTCAAAATCTTCCAAAGATATCATACGAAGGTTTTAAAGAATATTCCTTACCTCAAACTATCCTTTACATGAAACATTTTTCGAAATGTTTGATTTTCTAAAAAATATCTCTAACACTTCTGTTTAAAATACCATACATGAAAGATCCAAGATCCTTACATGAAAAATAAAATGTATATCTTGAATTCTCTGGGAATAACCTGTAAAGTCCTTTTCATTCCGAAGGTTATTCTGTGTAATCTTGTATAACTGGTAAACGTTAAACGATAGACGAAAACGGACTGCACAAACAATGTAGATCTCTTTAAAACGGACAATATATTCCAAGTAACATTTTCTGTGGCATAAGCCATTTCCGAGATATCCGTTATTAAGGGTTCGAATTGTGCAATACTTACCCATTCTTTTAAAGTCCCATCGATTTTCAGTTGTTTCTAGCGATGTCATGGAAACAGTATGGAATTTTAAGACCAACATATAGCGTCCAGTTGTTAAACATTTGACTATTACTGTTCTCTTTGTATCTATAACGAAATGTGTAATGTAGCTACTTCTGTAACAGTTTATTTGGATTGAAATGAGTTAGATAGAAAATAATCTTTAGTAAGAATAATTTGTGTACACACTAATAAGCGATAGAGGGTAGAGAAAGTCATGTGAATGTAACGCAACGGAACTGTTTTTTGTAATCATACCAAAAGCAAAAGTTAGCGAAGGTTACACAGGTATAACCTAACTCTTCAATAATAAACACAAATTTAAATATTTCGTATGGTTTCCACAATAGCTTTGTTCATGGAAAGCTTATCTGCATACAATTCCCTTAAATATTTATTTTATGACAATATGATGTCTTTATTCTTCTTATATGTGCATATCATAGAAGTTTTCAATGCATAAATGTATACATGTTAAAGGGATTGAAGTTCGGGACTCCATAGTCAACCATTGTTAGGCCAGTCAGTGTTTATTATTTGTTCTTCCACACAACCTTGTCTCGGTAACCCACTTGATCAGACCAGCGACATGGAGAGCCGAAGATCTGTGGTTCGAATCCGGGTTATTCTGATTTTATTCTACCTTTGTAGCATCCCGTTTTGCTCAGTAAATTTTAGTGTGTAGCAGTCTGTTTATCTTCAACTTTATTATTGCTTACATTTACTTTTATAAACATCATGTACTTTCCGCTAGGGGTATGCTTTATAAAAATCTGCTGTGATACATTCATATGGCTTTCTATACTCTCTATCCTTTATTAGTGCGTATGCAAACTACTGTTACGAAAGTTTATTTTTCTTATATACTCCATTTTAATCACAATAAACCTTTGCAGAAACAGCTACATTACACATTTTGTTATAGATACAAAGAGAACAGCGATAGTCAAATGTTTAACAACTGGACGCTATATGCTGGCCTTAAAATTCGTTATAGTTCCACTGTTGGGGAGCCAAAACTTGAAGTTGTTTAGACCACGCACGTACGATACAAACCTTCCGGTGGCCTTCACCCCAAGTTTACTTTCCGGTGGCCTTCGCCCCTCGATAACTTTCCGGTGGCCTTCGCCCCACGTTTTAAAAAAAATCAACTTTTGTAAATTGTTAATGTTTATTTTGAATATTATATATGTATGCCTCGGCTGCGTCAGTAGTAATTTGTAGAAACACGTATCTCCTAGCAGGACTTGGTGCGGCTAAAGAATGAAGGCTTACACAAATTATTATTTTTACTTCACTCCTTTTTATTAATCTTTCATACGATTAAATAACACTTCACTGATATATCATACTGTAGAGCTGTGAAATTGTTAATTAATTTTTAACACATAAACCTTCTATTCTTCTCACCGTAGTGAATTTTAATGTCTCACATTGTTCGGGAACGCTGCCGCCTGAATCTGTTAAATTTGTAGATTTTACTATATTTCAAGTCTCTGATTGGCTAATTCTACTCCAATAGAATACTTTTATTTAATTTAAATCTTTTCTAGTTTTTGATTGGCTATTTATAAACTGTTCTTAAATATTGCATTATTGTTCCAAGAATTATTAGTAGCATTATTAAACTTTCTAATTTATTGTTGCCTCAAGGCTACCTTATTGTTACCTCATTGTTTGCAACTTTCGTCTTCTATTCTACATTGTTAAATTGCATAATACGTTCACTTAACATTATTATACATGTACATAATAAAAATAAACATAATACAACGACTGTTACATACATTTTATATATTATTACATACACATATTGCATATTGTTACTATATTTTATATTATATAATTATACTGATATCATTTAAGTGTTAAAAATACTGCCTCAACCTTGCCTCGGTAAACCACTTGATCAGAGCAGCGGCATGGAAAGCCGAAGATCTGTGGTTCGAATCCGGGCTATGGCATTGAATGCTAATTAGTTTCTACCTTTCTAGCATCCCGTTTTGCTCAGTAACTTTTAGTGTGTAGCAGTCTGTTTATCTTCAACTTTATTAGTGGTTACATTTACTATTATAAACATTATGTACTTTCCGCTAGGGGTATGCTTTATACAAATCTGCTGTGATACATTCATATGGCTTTCTCTGCTCTCTAACCTTTATTAATGCGGATGCAAACTACTGTTACGAAAGTTTATTTTTCTATATACTCCGTTTTTATCCAAATAAACCTTTGCAGAAATAGCTACATTACACATTATGTTATAGATACAAAGAGAACAGCGATAGTCAAATGTTTAACAACTGAACGCTATATGCTGCCTTAAAATTCCATACTGTTTCCATGACATCGCGAGAAACAACTGAAAATCAAAATAACTTTAAAAGAATGGCGAAATATTGAAGAATTTTAACCATTAACAACGCATATTTCGGAATAAGCATATGCCACAAAAATTATTGGAATTGAATTTTGTGTTTTAAAGAAATCTAAATTTTTGTGTAGTGCGTTTTCGTCTATCGCTTACGCTTAACAGTTATAAAAGATTCTACAAAATTCCTTCCGAATGAAGAGGACTTCACAAGTTATTCCCAGAAAATTCAAGGTATACATTTTATTTGTTATGCAAATATCTTCAATATGTGGTACTATTCTAAACTAAATCGTTAAGCCGATTTTAGACAATAAAACATTTGGAAGAATATTCCATATAACGCGTGGGGGATTTTCTTGGAAATCTTGGTGTTGTATCTTTGGAAGGTACTGAACCTAGATACCAAGTTTAGTATTTGATTTATGTTATTTGCAGTCACAAACACGCGGACCTTTTTCTAAAAATGACTTTTGGGAGGCTCAAGGGGCCTGAAAACATATATTTCCGGTGAAATCTCGATATCAGATTTTGCGTGGAATACATTTTTACTTTCTCTACTACGTATAGTAAGTAGGGGAATTATTGTATTCCACCCAATAATTCGATACCGAGATTTCACCGGAAATATATGTTTTGAGACACCCTGAATCCAAAAAAAGCATTTTTGGAAACATGTCCGTCTGTGTGGCTGTGCGTGTGTGTGAGTGTGTGTGTGTGTGTGTGTGCCTGTGAACAGCATAACTCAGAAACGAACAATCGAATAAACACCAAACTTGGTATTTAGGTTCAGTATCTTCCAGAGATGCGACACGAAGGTTTTCAAGAAAATTCCACCACCCCAGAATACCCTTTACATGGAACATTTTTCGAAAATTTTTATTTTCTCTAAAATGGCTCTAACGATTTTGATTAAAATATCATATGTTTAAGATATTCTCATGACAAATGAATTATATATCTGGAATTTTCTGGGAATCTCCCCAAAAGTATTCTTCATTGTGAACGACTTTTGCATAACTGGTAAACCATAAGTGATAGACAAAGTTTACTACACAAAAAATGTGGATCGCACTAAAATACAAAACTTATGTCATATACATTTTTTTTGTTGTGTAAACCATTTTCGAGATATTGCTTGTTATTCCCTTAAACATTCCAATACTTATACTTTTTTTCAAATTCGTTATTCATTTGTTTGCTTTCTCTACTACGTATAGTAAGTAGGGGAAGTATTGAATTCCACCCAAAAATTCTATACCGAGATTTCACCGGAAATACATGTTTTGAGACCTCCTGAATCCAAAAAAAAGCATTTTTGAAAACATGTTCGTGTGTGTGTCTGTGTGTGTGTGTGTGTCTGCGAACAGCATAACTCAACAACTAACAGTCGGATAAACACCAAACTTGGTATTTACGTTCAGTATCTTCCAGAGATGCGACACGAAGATTTTCAAGAAAATCCCCCAACCCCAGACTACCCTTTACATGGAAAATGTTTTGAAAATTTTATTTTTCTCAAAAATGGCTCTAACGATTTTGATGAAAATATCATATGTTTAAGATAATGTCATGAGAAATAAAATGTATATCTCGAAATTTCTGGGAATGTCTCCAAAAGTATTCTTCATTATGAACGACTTTTGCATAACTGGTAAACCATAAGAGATAGACAAAATTTTACTACACAAAAAATGTAGATCGCGTTAAAATACACAACTTATATCATATACATTTCTTTTGTTGAGTGAACCGTTTTCGAGATATTGCTTGTTATTTCGTTAAATTTTCCAATACTTATACTTTTTCTCAAATTCGTTATTCATTTTTTTATGTCCTGGACATGCAAAGAGAATGGAATGCGCCACATAGCAACGAGCGTTAAAATATTTGACTATCGCTTAAAAGCTACCATATTCCCCTTGCATCTACAAGAAAATTACAAATAAGACTGACATCTCGATATCTCGATTAATATGAAGCATATGGAGAATAGGCGTTTGTAAAAATAGATTGTACAAGAGTAGAGAAAGTCATGTGAGTGTAACACATCAGATTTTTGTCCTGGTAATGCGAAGAGAATTGAATGCTCCACATAGCAACCAGCTCTTAAACTAGTTTACTATCCGTTAAAACCTAACAATTCCCCTTGCATCTACAAGAAAATTAGCAACAAGATTAACATCTCGATTAACATGAAGCATATGGAGAATAAGCGTTTGTAAAAATAGTTTGTACAAGCGTAGAGAAATTCATGTGAGTGTAACACATCAGATTTTTATTTAATATTTTTAGTGAATAATTGTGCTGCAAAACTTGTGCTTACATATTACCGAGATCTCCACGCCCGTAGTGCACTCAAACATCAAATACAGAGGTGTAACATAATATTTTACTCTCTTGGGGTTTGTTAATCTGGGTTCCAGCACACACACAGAGGTAGAAAAAGCATTCAGCAGATAATAAATAATTAATGTGTAATATTAGTTCGTGATATTTAAATTAAATGTTAAAATGAATATATAAACACACAAATTTTGCCTCGTGTCTTGAAGTTTCTGTTTGGTTTGAAATTCTGTATTTATAAAGTTGTGTGGTGTGCTTCAGAAAGCAGTTTGTTCAACTTCCCACTTGGAGCGCTAGCGGAGGGAAGTTTATGGTGCTAGTCTGACTACGACGTTAATTCGCTCTCTAATGTTGTCAACATTGCAGCCCTCTTTCTCCCTTTCAAATCAAGCTTCGTGGAAGAGATATTTTAACTGTTCAAACTCCGCCATTCCCTCTCTGACGGGAATAATAAGTGAAAAGTGCTTTCCTCTCTGTTTTCTCGCGAGAGATGTTGATATTTCACCTGCCGGCGGAGAACACTCGAAAAAAAAATTCAATTGTTCTATCTCCGCCTGCTGAAACGGCAGTCAATATAAAACGTCGTGTCCATTTCATTTACAGAGCACTTGAGACGGCCATGAATAGTTTGCTCCTCCTTGGCTGCTCAGAATCGAGAGTTAAAAACCAATATTTAACTCTCAGCGAAACCTGAAAGACTAGTAACGCAGCATAATTAATCTCCTAAAAGGGTGAGAGGCGGTTAGGGGATAACGATCCCTTGCTATAAGCAAGCAAAAGTGTAATATCACTTTACTGTATGAATGTAAAAGTGAACGCATATCTATCTTATAGGTATTATAATTTGAAGCTGCAAATGAATTTGCACATTAATCTTGAAAGTCCCGTCTAAGTAGCACACCAATCCAAACTGCTCAGTTGTACGAGGGCAGTCCAAAAAGTCCCAGACGTTTTGGCCTATCGTGGCGATGAGTAGGGCTAGAGCCGCCATCTTGATGTCAGAACATTTCTACATTTAGTACGCATCCAGCAGTGGTAGCGTGAGGGCTGTGCCTTCCTTACTGTGCTCTCTGTGAGTTGTTAAAATGTGCGCTGCAATAGAAAATCCTGCCACTTGTGAAGTGCGGTCTGTGATTAGGTTTTTGTTGGCTAAAAAGAACAAACCAATTGAAATTTATCATCAACTTTGTGATGTTTACGGGCAGGGGATAATGAGTGAAAGCCGAGTCAGGCAATGGTGCATTGATTTTAAAAATAGCCGTACCAATGCTCACGACGAGGATCGCAGTGGTAGGTCTAGCCTTGTGACTGATGAACTGTCAATGCAAACAAAATTCGTGAAAATCGTCGTGTCACGATTACAGAACTTTCGGAACATTTTCCCCAAATTTCACGGAGTTTGGTGCATCAAATTGTGGTGGAGAAGCTTGGTTACCACAAACTTTATGCTAGGTGGGTTCCGAAAATCCTAACGGAAGACCATAAAAACAGAGACTGGCTGCAGCACTGACCTTCCTCCAGGATTTCAACAAATATGGTAACGCTTTACTCGATCGTATCGTAACCGGGGACGAGACTTGGGTGAAGCATGTCAATTGTGAAACAAAACAGCAGTCGATGGAATGGGGACACACACATTCTCCCAAGAAACCAAGAATGTGTTTGCAAACGCTGTCAGCATGAAAGGTCATGGCTACTGTGTTTTGGGACTCTAAGAAAGTGCTTCTCGTTGAGTTTCTGGAACGTGGATCAACAATAACCTCAGAGAGGTATTGTGAAACACTAACAAAGTTAAGGCGTGCCATAAAAAATAAGCGTCAGGGAAAACTTAGCATCAAGGTGTTGTTTCTTCACGACAATGCACGTCACACACGGCCAATCGTACCCCAACACTCTTGGATGGTTTTGGATGGGAGGTGTTTGACCATTCACCATACAGCCCGGATTTGGCATCGAGCGACTACCAGCTCTTCCCAGCGATGAAGAAATGGCTCGGTACACAACGCTTTGATACTGACGCTGAACTGCATGCCGGTGGTCAGGACTTCAAGGGAGTTGGTGTACCTGATGGACCACGACCTATCCACCGTCCTGAAAAGTGTTCTTTTAGGAACTCGCGCACTTAGTGAAGAGGTGCTCCATCTTGCTGCAACCATATGCGTTCTGTGAGGCCCCTTTCCTCAAGCTGAGGTATTAACCATGTTTGTAACATGTGAAATAATTTGCGCACTTCAAAAAAGTAAGGTCCAAGCAGATGCTGTGATGTCATCGCTGCCCATATCATTACGTGAGGCGGGTTCCTTTCTTACTCGACTGTGTAATGAGGATTCTATTTGGTCCAAAGGACAATATTTCTAGCACGTGAGCTGCACATTCATCTGAAAACATAACCTGGGCACTGTTCACTCCATTTGGAAATTGGGTTAACAAAGCACGGCACGCTAAAACACGCTCATTCCGGTATTTGTCCAATAACTCGTTTACGAACGTCGGTCGAAAAAATCTTAGCTTAAGGTCTTTTTTCATGTGATCTCGCACTGATTTCCTCGGTATACTGAATTACGAAGCAGTTCAGGAGATTTTTCAATCGAAGCAGAGACCTCGGCACATGTTTCTTCTCTTGTCTACTCCGCAGCCTGTCTTTAACACTGCCAAAAGCAAAAGCACGTCTTTCCTAACCCAGAAGTGTTACTTTTCACAGTGGGGCCTTATTAAATGTTTCCTGGAATGCTCCCGTAGTCTGTCTCATTGTCTGCCCTGTATGTGCAGCCACACACTTGTCACTACGCGCTCCTCAATACTGTAACTATGACCACTCACATCTGCCATGGCTACAGATTAAAACTTGACTGTAAAAACATGTAACCATGAATTCCAACAATTGATAAGAAGTAACATAGCATAACAACATTTCATACTACCAACCTGCATAATAGCGTACGGGGTACGGGGTACGGGGACTTCTCGCCAAACCTGTATACTAAATAATGAAGTAGAACTGTTCTTTACGTTGTTTATTTATTTAGCTCCACGTATGGACGTCAATTTGAAGTAGATTGTTTGTTGATGATAATTATTTACGTAATATGCTGCTACGTATGAAAAAGCCGATTTGAAGATGTATTTTTGTTGTTACGCTCCAAGTTTAAAAAAAGATATTAACTTTGTTATTAAACTGCTTATATAGATAGTATTTATGTTTGTGTTTGCCTCGGCTGCGTCAGTATTACTTTAGAGACACGTTTCTCTTAATCAGGACGTGGTGCGACAAGAATGTAGGCTTAAACAGGTTATAAGTTTTAAATTCACTTTTTTATTAATCCTTGGCACAAATTAAATAGCAATTAACTGATATCAAGAGCGGTGAGATTCTTTAATTTAATACTTGCGCTTTTAATATTTCTACTTATTTTTCGTTTCACAAGAATACGTATTATATTTCTCTAGAGAACACATATTCCATCCGGTTAGTATCATGGTCTGCAGGCAACTGAACATATTTCAACCGTCCAAACGCGTAAACTTCTGTATTTCAAGTCTCTGATTGGCTAATCCTAGCCCAATAGAATACCTGCATTTAACTAAAGCTTTCTCTGGCTGTTGATTGGCTATTTTTAAACTGTCACAAAATTTACATTATTGCTCGTCTAATAATGACTAATATTTAAACTCTCAAACTCATTATTGCCTCAAGGTTACCTCATTGTTAGAAACTTTAAACTTATTATTCTCACAGCTCCTACATTATTAAATTACGTAATACATTCACATAACATTATTGAACATGTGCATATAATATAAACATATGCAATGTCTGTTACATACATTTTACGAATTATTACATACATATTGCTTCAAGGCGAGCTGTTATTGTATTTATATATTATATAATTTAATTGAAATTATTAAAAAATGTTACAAATACTGCCTCAATAATGTGGGTGATAACGTACACCCTTGTCTTACACCTGTATTAATTTTTGTTTTTTCTATCTTTTCTTTACCAGTATAATTATAAATCCTGTGCTTCTTTATAAGCTTTGTATTCCTTTTGTTACATGTAGAATATATCCTCTTTTCTTCACAATGTTCCACAATAGATTTCTTTCTACCCGATCAAAAGCCTTTTCATTATCTATGAAAGCAATGTGTGTCTGGAGGTTATATTCTCGTCCTTTTTCTTCAAGTATGAGACAACTCGTACATCGAGAAACATCTGCAGAAACCTTTCATTACACACTTAGCTGTAGGCATAACGGTGATAGAAGAAACTGAATCTATAATCAGATGCTTCAAATCCGGTCGCTATATGCTGGTTTTAAAATCCCATACACTTTCCATGACATCGAGAGAAATAACTGAATAGCGACAGCTCTTTAAAAGATGACAACATTGAACATTTCAGACAAATAATAAAGGATATCTTGGAAATGGACCATGCCAGAAAAGACTTAATTGAAATAAATGTTGTGTTTTAAATAATTCTAGTTTTTTGTGTAGTAAACCTTTGTATACCTCTAAGGCACTGCTCCAGTGAGGATATGGTACCTATACCTTACAAGGGTGCACCCTCGGGAGTGAGGAGGCACCGGGCGACCGGAACCGGAATGACGGCACAGCAATGACAGGTTCCCTACAGTTTCCAGATTAAGATAGGCAGGCCGGGGTCTCCGCCTCACCCAGAGGATCCAACATCCCATTCCGAAGGAGCGGTCCTTTTACCCCGGCAACCAGCCGAAACCCGAGGCTCGGAGAAAGTTTCACATTGAGCATGTTTTCTCTGCCGCGCCACACCGAAACACCATCGCACACACTTCCAACCCTGAAACAGACTAAATGGGGTGAAGGATGAACGAAATGATAAAGGGAACGAAATGGAGAGACAGTAATTCGCGGACTGAAAGAAATCATTCGAGCATTCGCCTGACGATCCGGGAAAACCTGAGAAGAAACCCATGGGTTAGAATGTGCGGTCACCCGTATTCGAACCCAGGACCTCCAGAATGTGAGTCTCACATGTTACCACCTAGCTCGGCTCTCTTATGATTATTTACACATTACACAAAGTTCCTTCACAATGAAGAGCACTTCACAGACTATTCCCAGAAAACTCAAGGTATACCTTATATTTGTCAGGAGAATGTTTTAAACACGTGGTATTGTAATCAAAATCCTTAAGAGCTATTTTTGAGAAATTCAAAAAAGCTTTTCCGTGTTAAGGGCAGTTTGGGAGAGATATTTTCTTATACATCTTTGTGTTTCATAGTCGGAAGATGCTGAAAACGTTTCCTGTTTGGGTTATGTTGTTCATACACAAACGCACCCGCGTACTTTTTACTTGCTCTACAACGTACCTACTAGGTAAAGAAGATATTGTATTCCACCCAAAAATTTGATATTGTAATTCCATGAAAATATATGTTTAAAGCCCCCTGAATCCAAAAAAGAACATTATTAGAAAAAGATCCCTGAGCTTGTATGTGTGTCTGTGTGAGTGTAACAGTAAACAGCATAATTCAAAAACGAGAAGTCGGTTAAATACCAAACCTACTATTTAAATTCAGTACCTTCCAAAGATGCGAAACCAAGATTTTCAATAAAATTCCCATCCCAAAGTACCCTTTACATGCAATATTTTTTAAAAAATTTTGATTTTCTGAAAAATGGTTCTGACAATTTTGATTAGAATATCACATACTAAAGATATTTGCATCGGAAATAAAAAGTACATTTTGAATTTTCTGGCAATAGCCTGCGAACACCCCTTCATTCGGAATAAGTTTCGTATAATCTTATATGCATTAGCAAACATTAAGGGATAGACCATAACGAACTACTCAAAAAATGTACGTGTCTTTAAAACAAAAATTTATTTGAAATAACTCTTTTTGTGGCATAAGGTATTTCCGAGATATCTGTTGTTAATGGTTAGAATTGTTCAATACTTGGTCATTCCTTTAAAATCCTGTCGATTTTCAGCTGTTTCTGGAGATGTGTGTATGACATTTTAAAGCCAGTGTATAGCGTTCAGTTGTTAAACATTTGATTGTCGCTGTTCTCTTTATATCTATAACAAAATGTGTAATGTAACCATTTCTGTAATGCCTTATTTGGATTAAAATTATGTAGATAGAAAAATGAACTCTTTTGGCAATAGTTTGTGTACCAAATAATAAAGAAGGTTTAGTGAATGTAAAAAATCAGATTTTTCTAAACATGTTTTTTTCGGGTTCATGGTAACTCAAAGCTTGTATTTATCATGAATCTTGGTATAGAATTTTTGGGTGGAACACTTCCTTTACTTACTATAAGTAACTAGTAGAGAAAGTAGAAAAACTGATGTATACACTCACCTGACTTTCTCTACTCTTGTACAAGCTATTTTTACAAACCCTTATTCTCCATCTACTTCATGTTAATCGAGATAAACATTTGCAGAAATTTATTCTATTCTTATAATTCTAAACTTATCTTATTGCTAATTATCTGTTTTACTTTCCCTACTACGTATAGTAAGTAGGGGAAGTATTGTATTCCACCCAAAAATTCGATACCGAGATTTCACCGGAAATACATGTTTTGAGATCCCCTGTATCCAAAAAAAAGCATTTTTGGAAACATGTCCGTGTGTGTGTCTGTGTGTGTCTGTCTGTGAACAGCATAACTCAGAAACGAACAGTCGGATAAACACCAAACTTGGTATTTAGGTTCAGTATCTTTCAGAGATGCGACACGAAGCTTTTCAAGAAAATCCCCCCTCCCCAGATTACCCTTTACATGGAAGATTTTTTGGAAAATTTTAATTTTCTCAACAATGGCTCTAACGATTTTGATTAAAATATCATAGGTTTAAGATATTTTTATGACAAATAAAATGTATATCTTGAATTTTCTGGGAATGTCTCCAAAAGTATTCTTCATTGTGAACTACTTTTGCATAACTGGTAAACCATAAGAGATAGACAAAATTTTACTACACAAAAAATGTAGATCGCGTTAAAATACACAATTTATATCATATACATTTTTTTTGAGTGAACCTTTTCGAGATATTGCTTGTTATTCCCCTAAATTTTTCAATACTTATTTTCTCAAATGGGAATTCGTTATTCATTTTTTTGTCTTGTATATGCAAAGAGTATTAATCTGTGGCAAAGAGAATGGTGCTGCACCTAGCAACCAGCTATTAAGAGATATGTATGTGCTTAAAGGCTACTGTATTACTATATTGCCCTTGTAAATATATATTCCCCTTACATCTACAAGAAAATTAGCAATAAGATAGAGTCTGCAAATGTTTATCTCGATTAACATGAAGTAGATGGAGAATAAGCGTTTGTAAAAATAGTTTGAACAAGAGTAGAGAAAGTCATGTGAGTGTAACACATCAGATTTTTTATTTATTTATTTATAGAAAGTAAAACATATTAGGTCTTACAGTGACTATAACAAGTGATATTTAATGGTTAGTGTGGTATATGAAAATCGTGATTTAATTAGTATTCAATGCCACTGAAGAAGATCTTCAACTTGAAATAAGTTGACGGGCTTCCATTGCTTTATGGAGTTCATATATTCTCCTCTTGAGGTCGATTTTTTGCCATTTTGTGACTATACGTTCTAATCTCAACGTAGCAGAGCAGAAGGGACATTTCGGTGTTTCGTCTTTAGTTATGAGATGAATATGAGTAAGTGTTGAGTGGCCTATGGTTGCTATGATTTGATCTTGGCGTTTCGTGATATCGCAAGGAAAGGCTTCATTTCTTTATTCTTAGCTATGTGAAGTTTGCTGTGGGAAGAAGAAAGCCATTGAAGTTTCCAATTGTAGAGTTCCCTTGGTGTGTGATGTTAAATCTAGCTCAGGAAGTTTGGTAGAATAATAAACGGAGCTTTGAAGAATAGCTCTTTTAGCCATGGAATCCGCTAATTCATTTTCGACGATGCCAACATGTGATGGAATCCAGGCGAGAACTACATGCTAGCCCTTAGCAAAAATAGACTGGAACAGGCGACGAATATCGTTAACTAGGGGATGATGCGTGAATCGATCTAATATTGCTTAAAGGGAGCTTTTGGTATCAGTAAAAATGACAGAGAATTTGTTATCGGATGTCATAATATGATAGTGCTTGCCTGAGAGCCAGTAATTCTTCCGGGTGCAAGGGGAATATGGTAGACTTTAAGCGATAGTCAAATATTTTAAGAGCATTGCATTCTTTTTGTATGTACACGACATAAAAAAACGAATAACGAATTTTCATTTCAGAAGAATTTAAACGAACAACAAGAAATATATCGTAAATTGCTCACTCGACAAAAAAATGTATATGACATAAATTGTATGTTTTAACGAGATCTACATTTTTGTGGAGTAAAATTTTGTCTATCTCTTACGGTTTACCAGTTGTGCAAAATTCATTTAGAATAAAGAAGACTTTTAGGGACATTCCCAGAAAATTCATGATATATATTCCATTTATCATGAAAGTACCTTAAACATATGATATTTTAATCAAAATCGTTAGTGCCATTTTTGGGAAAATCTAAGCTTTCAAAAAATGTTCCGTGTAAAGGGATTTTCTTGAAAATCTTCGTGTCGCATCTTTAAAAGGTACTAAAGCTAAATACTAAGTTTGGCGTTTATCCGGGTTTTCGTTTTTGATTTATACTACTCACAGACGCACAAACACACACACACGCGAACCTTTTTATAAAAATGTGTTTATTCAGGGGGCTTCAAAACATGTATTTCCGGCTAAATCTGGATATAGAATTTTTGGGTGGAATGCAATACTTGCCTTACTTACTCTACGTAGTAGAGGAAGTAAAAAGGACAATCTCGTCATGTTGCTTCAAAGCAACACTAGCAGCCATTAATAATATTATAACAATAAGAATGGTTTTGAGGCAACCAGCACCGCTATGTCTTAAGTAAGCCTGCATACGCTGAAGGTAGTTGGAAAAGTTTTATCATAACTTTGCAGACATAATCCCGGGAAAGTCGTCTCAACTTTATAGACACTTGTGAAGGCTTCCATTTAATGCACTCTGTCTATGCAGGCACTTAAGCTGGAAGCACGCGAACATACACTTGAGTCCCACACAATAATTCCCATGCATAGGCAGGCAGAAAGGAATACTCGAGCACAAATGTTCTTCTTTCTGCGTTCCTCTATGACATTTCATCAACGATTCTGAACAATCATGCTTACTGCATGCATTAACTCCTTTAATCAAAACGGTTAAAGCCTGAAATAGATTAATTTCCATAAATATAAAAAGAATACATTTAGCGCGCTTGAGCGTTGATCAGACCATGCCCACACGTCCTAAATATGTTTAGAGCATTAATTTTATTTCTTAAATACGTAGTAAATGAAAGTAAGTAAATATTGAGAATTTAAAATATGATGTGTTACATTCACATCACTTTCTCTACCGTCCATTAGTAGCTAAACAAATTATTCTTACGGAAGTTTATTACTTTCTCTATTACGTATAGTAAGTATGGGAAGTATTGTATTCCACCCAAAAATTCGATACCGAGATTTCACTGGAAATATATGTTTTGAGACCCCCTGAATCCAAAAAAAGCATTTTTGGACACATGTTCCTGTGTGTGTCTGTGTGTGTCTCTGTGAACAGCGTCGGATAAACACCAAACTTGGTATTTAGGTTCAGTATCTTCCAGAGATGAACACGAAGGTTTTCAATTTCGAAAATTTTAATTTTCTCAAAAATGGCTCTAACGATTTTGATTAAAATATCATATGTTTAAAATATTTTCATGGCAAATGAAATGTATATCTCGAATTTTCTGGGAATTTCTCCAAAAGTATTATTCATTGTGAACGACTTTCGCATAACTGGTAAGCCATAAGAGATAGACAAAATTTTACTACACAAAAATGTAGATTGCGTTAAAATACACAATTTATGTCATATACATTTTTTTGTTGAATGAACCATTTTCGAGATATTGCTTGTTATTCCCTTAAATTTTCCAATACTAATACTTTTTCTCAAATTCGTTATTCAATCTTTTTTATGTCCTGGATATGTAAAGAGAATGGAATGCGCCACATAGCAACCAGCTCTTAAAATATTTGACTATCGCCTAAATACTACCATATTCTCCTTACACGCACAAGAAAATTAGCAATAAGATTAACATCTCGATTAACATGAAGCATATGGAGAATAAGCGTTTGTAAAAGTAGTTTGTACAAGAGTAGAGAAAGTCATGTGAGTGTAGCACATCACATTCTTTTTATTACTTCATACTAGTTCAAATAAACATTTGCAGAGATAGCTACATTACACATTCTGTTATAGATACAAAGAGAACAGCGATAGTCAAATGTTTAACAACTGGACGCTATATGCTGGCCTTAAAATTCCATACTGTTTCCATGACATCGCGAGAAACAACTGAAAATCGATAGGAGTTTAAAGAAATAACAGCTTATTAACATTGAAGCATTAATAACGGATATAATAAAAAGATTATTTGGAGTAAATTGTGTGCTTTAAAGAGATCTACTTGTTTTGTTGTGGTACATTTGTCTCTGTCGTTTAAAAGTTATACAACATTATACAAAATTCCTTCCGAATGAAGAGGACTTCAAACGATATTCAGAAAATATAACATAAACATTTTATTTGACATGTAAACATCTTTAATATATGGTATACTAATCAAAATCAACAGGGCCATTTTTGAATAAATAAAAAGTTTCGGAAAACATTCCATATAAAGAATAGTTTGGAGGGGGGTTTACTTGAAGATTTTGGTGTCGTATCTTTGAAGGTATTGAACTCAAATATCAAGTTTGGTACTTATGTAACATTTCGCTTTTCACAGACACAAAAACACGGATTTTTTCTAATATTTTTATTCAGGTCCTTCGAAACATGTATTTCTGATGAAGTCTCAATATCGAATTTTTGGATGGAGTACAATTCCTTTTCTACCTACTGAGTACTTTGTATAAAAAGAAATAAAGCGTTGCTTAAATAACCAAGATGCAATCTTAAGAATGTATTGAATAATGAATTTCGTTTTCGCAGCGTCGTCCTGCCTCATCTTGAGAAGTTCATATAAATGTCTAAGGCATCCTATTTTATGTTAATTACGGACATAAATGTGAACATAACGTCTTATTGAAGCAGTATTCATAATAATCTTAAAACGTTTATCACGATGAGCTGATAATTCCAAAACTCCAGATAAATGACAAGGTCGGCCATTCAGATAATGTCTCAAAGGATTCCAACCAAATGAACTCTGAACTGAGCAGATTGTATGGAAATCTTATTTAGGATTATTAACTTGTTAGATCAAATGCTTTCTATAATCTGTTCTTACAAAAGTATTCTTCTGTATATTTCTTGTTAATACAGATAAAATTTCATTACACATTTCGTTGTAACTATAAGAAGAATACAGTAGGCTACGGCGATAGTCAGATTTTTAAAACGCGTGTCGCTACATGAGGACTGAAAACCCATACGCCTTGCATGATCGGGAGACAAAATAAATAATAAACAAATAAAATCTGAATATAGTATCACGGCAGCTTAGTTACTACACCCAGACATACATCCAAACCTTATGTTCATTCTCACATTACATTTACATTTTATATTACACCAATTTTATTTTTTGGATGAAATAGCTACAAACCATACAAGATCTGGTATTGGAAAATTTAAGAGAATAACAAGCAATATCTTGAAAATGGTTCACTCAACAACAACAAAAACGTATATGACATAAATTGTGTATTTTAACGCGATCTACATTTTGTGTGTAGTAAAATTTTGTCTATCTCTTATGGTTTACCAGTTATGCAAAAGTCGTTCACAATGAAGAATACTTTTTTGAGACATTCCCAGAAAATTCAATATATACATTTTATTTGTCATGAAAATATCTTAAATATATGGTATTTTAATCAAAATCGTTAGAGCCATTTTTCAGAAAATTAAAATTTTCTATGTAAAAGGTAATCTAGGGTGGGGGAAGTTTCTTGAAAACCTTCGTGTCGCATCTCTGGAAGATACTGAACCTAAATACCAAGTTTGGTGTTTATCCGTCGTTCGTTTCTGAGTTATGCTGTTCACAGACACACACACGGACATGTTTCCAAAAATATTTTTTGGATTCAGGAGGCGTCAAAACATGTATTTCCGGGGACATCTCGGTAACGAATTTTTGATTGGAATGTAATACTTCCCCTACTTACTATACGTAGTAGAGAAAGTAATAACGGAAAGAAAAGGAATAGAAATTATTAGATTAGAGTAAAGGCGTAAGCAAAACTCAATTATAATTCTATATTCTATATTTATCTACAGTTGCTGGAAACCAGCAAACTTAGCAACTGGTAACCAGCTTCTATGTACTCCTATTTAACTGTATTCACTGGAAACCAGCGAAAATGTACTGGTATCCATCACAAAACGTTTTACTAAGCTACTAGTCATTTTAATAAGTTTATTTATAACTATATTTTATTAAAATGTTTCCTTAATTAAAAATTAAAAAGCTAAAGTTGTCTGTTTGTAACATTTATTGTTTTTATAATAATTATTTGATTTATAGTAGTTTATTATTGAGTTTAATTTATTTATAATTTTATTTTTGCAGTTGTGTGTTTATTTATTTTATATATCAATTTTAAGTTGATATAGGTACTAAACCTTTACCTCTTTTAACGAAACACTAAACCTTCGTTCTATCACCATATATCCACTCACTTTACCCCACATCATTTCACTTCACTCACATCCTTCATTTTATTCAAACGCCAACTCCGCCTCCAAATCACTGCTAAATATTTATAGTTGCAATGATAATAGGCGCATATCTTATCATTAGAAATGTTGTCCTTTCCTATCCAGACATTTTTGGTATCTTCTCAGGAAACTTCCATTCACATTCGAGAGTTTCGTATCCGAAAATCACTGTATTACTCGCCTGATATCTTTTTTTAGTTTTCCAATGTGCAGATTGGACGAGAAGTCCCGTACCCCTGTGAGTATCAAATGTTGTTATGCTATGTAGCTATGTTACTTCTTATTAATTGTTGGAATCCATGGTTACATGTTGCAGTCAAGTTTTAGTTTGTAGCCATGGCAGATGTGAGTGGTCATAGTTACACTATTGAGGAGCGCTAGTGACAAGTGTGTGGCTGCATATACAGGGCACACAATGAGATAGATTATGGGAGCATTCCAGGAAACATTTAATATGGCTCCACCGCGAAAATCAACACTTCTGTGTTGGGAAAGATGTGCTTTTGTTTTTTGGCGGTGTTAAGACAGGGCGCGTAGTGGAAGGAAGAAGACACAGAAGAAACATGTGCCGGAGTCTCTGCTTCTATTGAACAATATCCTATAAAGTCGACACGTAAACGTGCTTCGGGACTCGGTATACCGAGGACAACATTGCGAGATCAGACGAGAAAGACATTATGCTCAGACCTTTTCGACCGACGTTCGTAAACGAGTTATCGGACAGAGACCGGAATGAGCGCGTTTTAGCGTGCTGTGCTTTGTAAACTCAATTTCCAAATGCAGTGAACCATACCAAGGTTACGTTTTCAGATGAATGTGCGATTTATCGCAGCTCACGTGCTAGAAATATTGTCTTTTGGTCCAAAGAGAATCCTCATTAACAGTCGAGTTAGAAAGGAACCCACCTCACGTAATGATATGGGCAGCGATGACATCACAACATCTGCTTGGACCGTACTTTTTTGAAGGGACTGTGAATAACACAAATTATTTACACATATTACAAACATGGTCAATACCTCAGCTTGAAGAAAGGGGCCTCACAGAATGCATATGATTGCAGCAAGATGGAGCACCTCCTCACTATACTCTTGCAGTACGCGAGTTCCTAAATTAACACTTTCCAGGATAATGGACAGGTCGTGGTTCATCAGGTCCCTTGAAATGGTCACCAAGAATTCCTGACGTCACCAACCTGACAACTCGTTATGGGGAGTCATTAAGGCGCATGTATCTGCACGCCGTTATGCTACAAACGAAGAACTGTACAATGCTGTTGAGGATGCATTTTGCACTATAACACCGGACATGCTCAAGAATATATCAAGAAGAACATGGAACTGTGTTTACAGCATGATGGGGAACATACAGATATATTGGACACATAAGTACTTGTGCTAAAACAAATCAATTAACATTCGATACTAGGGGGCACTGAGACTTCTCACCCACCCTGTATGTGGGTTTATTCATACACCTTATGTTTCAAGTTCCTCTATAGATAAAAGCCACATGTAGTTAAATAAGGAGACCGTAAGGGCCATACTTTTTTAGTAATTACCCTGTCTTCAGAAAGTTTCTAAATTAGATTTAATGGCTCATCAGCTGTACGCGCAGAAGCAAAGTCTTGTTGGCAAAATCCAGACTGACGCTCAACATTGGTCAACATGACGCGAATAATTCATTCTTATAATTCTCTGAATTTACTGTTAGTTCAAAAAATATAGGTGGTATCATTCTGTATGCATTTGCTGCAGACCAATTTTTGCGCCATTCAAGGGAATCTCATGTGTAAAATCTGGTTTCATTGTACTACAATATCTGTTATTTTGCGACGAAGCATAGCAATTTTAATTGAACCATGCACCATGAGAGAAGAATATTAAGCGTGTTTTTTATTTATTTTAAAGCTTCCTTTATTGAAGGGCCAAAGAATTACCAATAAATACACACATAAGCTGTTGAAAAGGTAATACGAAAAGAATAAACTCGTGCAAAGAAACAATGGTAGAAGAAGAATAACTGTTAGGATTAGAAAATGTCTTTTAAACTTTTACAAATATCCATATAGAAGACATTGAAATATAAACTGTGGCTTGTTTTGAAAATTCACGGTGATTTGGGAGAAGCCAGTAGAAGAACATAGCAGACTTTACTGTGGATAACAATGGTTATAAGGGTGTTTTGTTAAGAGGGATACTGATCCTTTCACAGCTGTCAATAGTGGGTAAGCTCGACATATTGCAGGTGTCAGCGAAAAGCTTTGGAATTGTTCCATGGGCACCTATTAACAGCCCAATCACGGTAGGTGGCCAAGAGAATATTTTTCTTTATAATATGGAAGTGTTGGCTGGTAGACAGTTTCGATGTACACTCAGAACAGAACACAACTTATCCGTTGAATTGAATCACAATTGAGCGGCAGAGTCACAACTCTCAACTGAACTGCTGAGTCACAACTCTCAATTGGTCTGCTGAGTCATAACTCTCAACTGGTCTGCTGAGTCACAACTCTCAAATGGTCTGCTGAGTCACAACTCTCAACTGGTCTGCTGAGTCACAACTCTCAACTGGTCTGCTGAGTCACAACTCTCAATTGGTCTGCTGAGTCACAACTCTCAACTGGTCTGCTGAGTCACAACTCTCAACTGGTCTACTGAGTCACAACTCTCAACTGGTCTGCTGAGTCACAGCTCTCAACTGGTCTGCTGAGTCACAACTCTCAACTGGTCTGCAGAGTCACAACTCTCAACTGGTCTGCAGAGTCAGAACTCTCAACTGGTCTGCAGAGTCACAACTCTCAACTGGTCTGCAGGGTCACAACTCTCAACTGCTCTATAGAGTCAGAACTCTCAACTGGTCTGCAGAGTCACAGCTCTCAACTGGTCTGCTGAGTCACAACTCTCAACTGGTCTGCAGAGTCACAACTCTCAACTGGTCTGCTGAGTCACAACCCTCAACTGGTATGCAGAGTCAGAACTCTCAATTGGTCTGCAGAGTCAGAACTCTCAACTGGTCTACTGAGTCACAACTCTCAACTGAACTGCAGAGTCACAACCCTCAACTAGTCTGCTGAGTCAGAACTCTCAACTGGTCTGCTGAGTCACGACTCTCAACAGGTCTGCTGAGTCACAACTTCCTACTGGTCTGCAGAGTCACAACTCTCAACTGAACTGCTGAGTCACAACTCTCAACTGAACTGCAGAGTCACAACTCTCAACTGGTCTACTGAGTCACAACTCTCAACTGAACTGCTGAGTCACAACTCTCAACTGGTCTGCAGTCACAACTCTCAACTGAACTCCACTCGGCACTGTCCACTTTTAAGTGTCCAAGCTCTTCGAATTCTTGAATGCCTATTAACTTACTGAACTCACTGGGCAGAGCAGCACTTTACATACAAAGCGGAACTTTCTAGAAGTCGAACCTACTCGAAACGATGCAAAGGAATCATCTTGAGCAGGAAAGCGGTACATGATGTCTATTGTTACACATAGCTATAGTTCTGAAAGGGACAAGCCATTAGCCCCACACGCGACCAGGTAGACGAGCGGAAGCGCTCGCGCTAATGTTTCATAGGTATTTTAGCGCGCGCGGTCACTATATATACAAATGTCCTCTCTTTATAATATTAGTATATATGTTAGTTTAATATGAAAATTACAAGAACATTAATAAATACTGTAAGTCCGTGACCAAACGTCTTTATTGCAACACTATGTAATAGAGAATTGAAGTAATGCATCGTGGCGCACTTAAACTACCAATAAATTGCAGCTGTAAATGGGCAGGCGCGTGCTCATTAATAGGCTCACCCAGCTTTAAACCTTATTTTCTCGTAAACGTTTTTCAACATTTTTCCATACTCAAAATGTTCCACACGATGCAACCTTTTACTAATTTGTTTCCAAATTTATGTGCTTTCACTTAATGTATAAAAGGAAATACCATATACTTCCTGAAAATAATCTTCAAATTTTGAGAAATAAGTTATTAACTTTTTGAAAAAATAAGAATTTTTAAGAGTACAGAAAATAATAATATTTCTACAATAATTATATGTGAATATAAAAAATCTGATATGATCAATATTTTTGTAGACTCAGATCCTAAGTTTTTATATGAATATTTATAAAAATGCAGCGTCTGCAGCAGTTTTATTAGAACAATGAGTTTACACAATATAAATTAATATTTAAATAACCATACATGGTAGCATTTGGAAACATGGCAAAAACATCACTATTATTATGTATAATAAATCACATAAATGTCAACAAGATACCCTGATTACTGTGCATTTTCCTAATTTTGCAGTTGGATTACCCCTCACTCCTAAAAGGGAAAATTGTTCTTCTCCTAAGTGTGCATTTAAAGGTACATCAGAACGCTGTAAGTAGGCCATAAGAGCCCTTTTTTTTTTTTGCTTTCAATGTGACCCCTGGAGGGAGGGAGAGAGGGATGAGGGGAGAAACCCGAAGGTTCACCAGATCCGGATGCCATCGGGCGCAAGCATGCACGGGGTCCCTAACGTTTCCAGATTGAACATATCCCGGTCCTACCCACAAGACATCGAAGCCCCGGTAGTCCCCTTTCCGGTGGAACCGACTGGAAGGAGAGACTTAACTGAATAGTCCCCACAGCTAGAGAAGAAACCTCTACAGAGTGCAAGCGACCGTCCAGCCGCAAACCGCCGAACGCCGTTGCATAGTCCTACAACCCTGAAACGATGACAAGGTACAGAAAATGAAGGGAAAGGTCAAGGAAAGTTGGGCTAGAAAACGAATCACCCCAACATTGACCTGTCGACCCGGAAAAACCACGAAAAACTCATGGGTCACTGTAGGTGGTCGCCGGGAATCAATCTCGGGACCTCCCGAATTCCTGCCCAGACATTATCATCTGGTAAATTCCGTTCGTTAAGTGTGCATTTAAAAGCGGATCCAGTTAGGAATTAATGGCATACTGACACATTCAGAGCACATTTAATTGCGATGTCTGAAAGTGCGACATGAACGTGGCGCGCATGTCTCAACTGGAAGCAACTTTACAGTGACAGCTTTTGTCTATATACGTAATCCAACCCCGAACCATAAACTTGAAACAGTCGCTGGTACGAAAATTGAAATAAAGTTTGAAGTGGATGAGAAACGTTGCCTCTCCCTATAACTTTGGTCTCGGAGAAACTCGGCTGTCAGATGTTCTTCTTTGATGTGAACTTCTCCTCGGGCCCAACTGCCACATACGCGAATCGTTGCCCTTGTATAAGACATACACTTGCCCGCGGTCCTTACGGCAGCGTCTACGTTCTCTGTGTTATTCTTTCAACAGCTCTAATAGACTAGATTAACGTAACTTGTAGATTACAGACGCACTTCTTTCATGAGAAGGAATAGTGGATATGTATCGTGGTCAAAGAGAAAACAAATATGATGTGTTGCACTCACATGACTTTCTCTACTCTTGTACAACTATTTTTACAAACGCTTATTCTCCATCTGCTCCAAGTTAATCAAGATAAACATTTGCAGAAACTACCTTATTGCTAATTTTCTTGTAGATGCAAGGGGAATATGGTAGGCTTTAAGCGATAGTCAAATGTTTTAAGAGCTGGTTGCTATGTGGAGCATTCCATTCTCTTTGTATATCCAGGACATAAAAAAACGAATAACGAATTCCCATTTAAAAAAGTATAAGTACTGGAAAATTCAAACAAATAACAAGGAATATCTCGGAAATATCCACTCCACAAAAAGAGTATATGACATAAACTGTGTGTTTTAACAAGATCTACATTTTTTGTGTAGTAAAATTTTGCCTATCTCTTACAGTTTACCACATATGTAAAATTCATTCAGAATGAACAGGACGTTTAGGAACATTCCCAGAAAATTCAAGATACACATTTCATTTTCCATGAAAGTAGTTAAACGTATGATATTTTAATCAAAACCCTTAGAGCCATTTTTGAGAAAATAGAACATTTTCGAAAAAATGTTCCATGTACAGGGTAGTCTGGGGTGGGGGAATTTTCTTGAAAAATTTTGTGTCGCATCTCTGAAAGATACTGAACCTAAATACTAATTTTAGTATTTATTCAACCTTTCATTTTTGAGTTATGCTGTTCACAAATACACAGACACACACGGACCTTTTTCTAAAAATGTTTTTTTATTAAGAGAGCCTCAAAATATGTATTTTCGGCGAAATCTCGATATCAATTTTTTAGGTGGAATGCGGTTCTTTCTACTTACTATACATAGCAGAGAAAGTAATAATGAGAAAAGTATCTATCGTGAAACCTTAAGGGTAGAAGTAGAAGTGCAGAAGGTATAGGTAGATTTCCGCTTAAGACTAGCTAATCTTTATAGTAGTGATATATTGGAATGGCATTATGTGCACTAATATTATATAGAGAGAAAATTTTGTATGTCTGTGTGTTTACGTATGTGGGTATTCTCAAAAACCATCTACTGGTTATGATAATTACCTCACCATTAGAAGTCCAATTCGTTGTGAAGCATATGGGGCTATAAAGCACATTCTAATTTCATTTCATAAATTGCTAACAGATTACAAAGGATTTATAGAGCCCTTTAACTCGAATACAAACACATTGAAGTTATAAAAGAACATACTTACAAAGAAGGCGTTGACTTTTAGAGTAGAATGCCATGGAGTAGAAAAAATAGTTGTTACTTCACAGAGCATAAATAGTTACTGCACTCCACAGAGTAAAAAAAACAAAAGCCGATTACATTTTATTGCAAGGAATATACGGTGGCCGACCTGATGTATACATACCAGTTGTTGTTTAAAAAAATGACTGTGATAGAAAGTACCACTCTTATCAAGCTTAAGTTTGAAGTTTGACGATGCTACGTTCAATACTGAACTCTCTTAGCGAAATTGTAAACATGGATAAAACTGGCCATCGTTATGTGATACAATATTTTCATTTGAAAGGTCTTAGTCCAACTAATATTAAAGCTGAGCTAGATTCTACTCTGGGGGAGTCTGCTCCTTCGTTTACAACAGTAAAATATTGGGTGGCAGAGTTTAAGCGAGGTCGTACGAGCTGCCAAGACGAACATTGCAGTGGTCGACCAAATGAGGTGATCACGCCAGAAATTGTGAATAAAAGCCACAAAATGGTATTGGATGACCGTCGACTGAAAGTGCGCGAGCTAGAAGATATCGTAGGCATTTCAAAAAGTCCTGTACATCATAATGGAACAAAATCAGCGTCGTGAGGATGTTTCAGTCGAGTATTTGGCGATGTTTTGCTGAAATTTTGTGTCGATTCATAACCATAGATGAAACATGGGTCTATCACTTCACAACTGAGACGAAGGAACAGACAAAACAGTGGATTGAAAGGGGAGAATCGGCTCAAAAGAAGGTGAGACAGTTCCATTTGCAGGCAAGGTCATGGCGTCAGTTTTTTAGAATGTGTGTGCAATAATTTTCATTGGGGATCTTCAAAAAGGAAAAGCAATCAGTGGCGAGTATTATGCAAACCTATTGCAGCATTTGAATGATGAAATCAAGCAAGAACAGCCGCACTTAGTGGAAAAGAAACTTTTGTTTCATCAAAACAGTGCACCAGTTCACACAACCATTATCGCCATCCCAAAATTAATGAGTTAAAGTTCGAATTGCTTCCTCATGCACCATATTTGCCAGATTATGCCCCCTCTGATTATTTTCTGTTTCCAAAGTTAAAGAAATAGCTTGGTGCTAAACGATTTGCCAACAGTGAAGAGGTGGAGTTTGCAGTTGATGGCTACTTTGCAGAACTCAACGGTTCTCAGTATAAACAGGGTATCGAAGCTATTGAACATCGTTGAGAAAACTGTATTGAGCTGAAAGGAGACTATGTAGAGAAATAAAGACATCTTCTCTCAAACTTTTTGCGTTTTCTTTGTTGGGTCGGGTACTTCTGGTACAGCCCCCGTACATAGATGGCCATGACGTAACATTTCAACAAACACAAGACAAGAGTTTAAAATGGGACAATCGATCCTGTGTTATATTTGTTTATTTAATTGCCATTTATCAAACACTGCAGATGTGTATGTAATGAAACAGTGTCAAAACTCTAAATAAACTTTATTCCAATTATATGCATGCATGTATTGAAGTTTCTGGATGCCAAAACGTTCTAATAAGCCTCGTGTAAGAAATGTTTGCTTCATTTCGTTTGTGTTTATGTTACAATCCAATTCGTTACCAGGGCATGGTAAATAATTGTGTAAAGAAAGAAAGCATTAGAAATGAGTGAGCCAATGTTTGATTATTTTTTACTAGAGTTGGGAAAAATATCCATTGAGGGAGGAATCAACGTAACTATCACCCTACCTGGTACACGTGACACCGTACTGAATAAAGAGACCCAGGGCTGCACAGTCGACACTCAGTAGTTCGCTGGTATGGTAGAGTTGCTCTCTGTGTTTATCTTCTGTTCTACCCCTGACGCTTCTGTTTACAGTTACACGTAACCTGTGGCACTCCCTTTCCCTAGCAGCACTGTCAATACAAACTTATAGCATGTACACGCTGTAAGCCAAAGGATATTTGTCCTAGCTCTAGTTATTAGTGGGTATATAAATTATTCTTACGAAAGTTTATTTTCCTGTTTACATCATTTTAATCCAAGTAAATATTTGCAGTAATAGCTACATTACACATTTCGTTATGGATACAAAGAGAACAGCGATAGTCAAATGTTTAACAACTGAACGCTATATGCTGGCCTTAAAATTCCATACTGTTTCCAAGACATCGCGAGAAACAACTGAATGTTGATAAGACTTTAAAAGAAGGGCGAACTATTAAAAAATTGGTACCATTAATAATGTATGTATATCTCGGATGCGGCTGCCATGAAAAAAATCTGATGTGCTACACTCACGTGACTTTCTATACTCTTGTACAAACTAGTTTTACAAACGCTTATTCTCCACATGCTTCATGTTAATTGAAATGTTAATCTTATTGCTAATTTTCTTGTAGATGCAAGGGGAATATGGTACGCTTTAACCTATACTCAAAATATTTTAAGAGCTGGTTGCTATGTGGAGTATTCCATTCTCTTTGCATTACCAGGACAAAAAAATGAATAACCACTTCCCATTTCAGAAACGTACAAGTATTGCAAAAGTTAAGGGAATAACAAACAATATCTTGAAAATGGTTCACTCAAAAACAAAACATATGTGACATAAATTGTGATTTTAACGCGATCTACATCTTTTGTGTAGTAAAATTTTGTCTATCTCCTATGGTTTACCAGTTATGCAAAACTCGTTCACAATGAAGAATACTTTTGAAGACATTCCCAGAAAATTCAAGATATAAACTTTATTTGTCATGAAAATATCTTAAATATATGCTATTTTAATGAAAATCGTTAGAACCATTTTTGAGAAATTTAAAATTTTCGAAAAATGTTCCATGTAAAGAGTAATCTGGGGTGGGGAAATTTTCTTGAAAACCTTCGTGTCGCATCTATGGAAGATACTGAACCTAAATACCAAGTTTGGTGTTTATCTGACTGTTCGTTTCTGAGTTATGCTGTTCACAGACACACACACACACGGACATGTTTCCAAAAATGCTTTATATGCATTCAGTGCACCTCAAAACATGTATATTTCCAGTGAAATTTCTGTATTGAATTTTTGGGTGGAATTGAATACTTCCCCTACTTACTCTACGTAGTAGAGAAAGTAAAAAGCTATTTGAAATAAATTGTGTGTCTTACTAGTTGTGCACTTGAGGTGTTGTACGTTTTTGTCTATCTCTTCAGGTGTATCAGTTAAACAGAATTATACAAATTTTTTTACAAATGAGGATTTTACTGAGGATTCGCAAAAGATTCAAGATATACCGTATATTTGTTAGTGTAAAATCAAAATCATTAAGGGCCATCATTCAGAAAATAAAAAAATTCTGATGTGCTACACTCACATGACTTTCTCTACTCTTGTACAAACTATTTTTACAAACGCTTATTCTCCATATGCTTCATGTTAATCGAGATGTTAATCTTATTGCTAATTTTCTTGTAGATGCAAGGGGAATATGGTAGGTTTTAAGCGATAGTCAAATGTTTTAAGAGCTGGTTGCTATGTGAAGTATTCCATTCTCTTTGCATTACCAGGACAAAAAAATGAACAACCACTTCCCATTTGAGAAAAGTACAAGTATTGCAAAATTTAAGGGAATAACAAAGAATATCTTGAAAATGGTTCACTCAAAAAAAACAAATATGACAAATTGTGATTTTAACGCGATCTACATTTTTTGTGTAGTAACATTTTGTCTATCTCTAATGGTTTACCAGTTATGAAAAACTCGTTCACAATGAAGAATACTTTTGGAGACAATCCCAGAAAATTCAAGATATAAATTTTATTGAAATCATGAAAATATGTTAAATATATGATACTTTAATCAAAATCGTTAGTCATTTTTGAGAAAATTAAAATTTTCAAAAAATGTTCCATGTAAAGGGTAATCTGGGGTGGGGAGATTTTCTTGAAAACCTTTGTGTCGCATCTCTGGAAGATACTGAACCTAAATACTAAGTTTGATGTTTATCAGACTGTTCGTTTCTGAGTTATGCTGTTCATAGACACACAAAAACACACACGTACATGTTTCCAAAAATGCTTTTTTTGGATTCAGAGGGTCTCAAAACATGTGTTTCCGGTGAAATCTCGGTATCGAATTTTTGGGTGGAATACAATACATCCCCTACATACTATACATAGTAGAGAAAGTAAAAATAGAAAAATATTCCACGTAAAGTATAGCTTGGGGTTGAGGGATTTTCTTAAAAATCTTTGCGTGATATCTTTGAAAGATTCTGAATTTAAATGGGAAATTTGTCAGTTATTTTGACATTTCGTTTTTTAGCTACGCCGTCTACAGCACACACACATGTACCTTTTATAAAAATGTTTTCTTTTTGGATTCGTATATTTCCAGTGAATTATTGGTATCGAATTTTTGGGTGGAATACAGTACTTGTAATTGATAGGTGCGTGGTATAGACTCTAAAAGTAAATACCAGAAACTCGCTCATAAATCTGAACGTCACAAGTTGTAGAGCATTAAAAAAATTTCAAAATAGATTATGCTTTGCCTATAATGTCAAGTTAAAATTATCTGTGGAGCTACCGAAATGAGATCTTGGCAGCTCATTTTTGAACAGCCGTGGGCACAATTTTCCGTTAAACGTAATGGATGATAATTTTCGTTAGCTTCTGGGCGGTTTTCTGAAGGGTGAAAGTACTAACAGCACGTCTGGGGTTTCCTTGGAGAACAAATTACTTCACACGTATCCCTCAAACTTTCAGATTAGAAAATATATCCACTGCGGTTCTTCCTCTTCTGCCTTTCATAGATTAAGCCTATCGACCTGTTCTGTCCTCGGTCGCATCTTTTAACTGGCCATGCTATATCTCTCTATCCTTTAGGTTTGTATTGTAAGGCTTCTTTGGTATCCTTGTTTCTTCCATTCGTTTCAGATGTCCGCTACATTTTGTTTGTGTTCTTCTATTTTATAGTTTACTGCAAAAATATTCGGTTCCTGTCTAATAATTTCGTTCGGAATCCTGTCAATTTAGTGCAAGCTTTAACTACTTGTAAAACTTTCATTTATGCTGCCTGGACATAGCTAAAATCTTTTCTCTTCCTAGCCCAGGTATTTTTCTATGTTTGCTTATAGTACCACAAATAGCCATATAGCTCTGTAATTTAATATCCATATATTTATCCTCCTCAAAGGTAGTATATCTCTCTAAATAATTGAAGTGTTGAACTTGATCAAAAATCCTATCTTCAATTACAATTATGCTTTGCTTTAGGTACTTGCCGTATATTATATATCCACTGTTTTATAATTGAATTTAAAATTCCTCCTAACCCCAATGGGAGCATTTCCAGGATCTATTTTATAAACAGTTGTTTTTTTTGCATGTTTCCACACCTATGATTTTATTGTATACGCCAGGCTTAACTTTTTATGTTTCAAGAGACCTCAAGTTTTAAGCTCGCTTAAGCTGATTTCACTTGTCATCTGAAGAAGAATGTTACAAAATTCTAAGCTCTTTGGACCAGGGCCTCTTTTGAGTATCATTAATTCACCATCCGATATCCCTTCAGTAGTTTGTGAAGATGCTGTAATGGTGTATTACGATAGAAGTGCAGTAAATGCATCATTAGAACGCGGAGGAGTTTCAAAATGCGAGACAAAGTCGACTGTCGTGTACTTCCAGGATTCTCCAGTGCATTTTTAGCATGTGTGTTGCATACTATTTTATAAAATTAATTACCCACAACTGCTGAACATGGTGGTACCAATAGCAAGATCGCCAAAGTTAACGTTTCTGTCGATCTAGCGATCTTGATTCACACCTGGTTGTTGACCTTATAAAGGTTCTGATGTGTTACATTCATATGACTTTCTCTACTATTTTTGCTTCTTAATGGGTATAAAAGCTATTCTTACTAAAGCTTATTTTTCTATCTACTTCCTTTTAATTCAAATAAACCTTTGCAGAAATAGCTACATTACACATTTCGTTATAGATACAAAGAGAACAGCGATAGTCAAATGTTTAACAACTGAACGCTATATGCTGGACTTAAAATGCCATACTGTTTCCATGACATCACGAGAAACAAGTGACTGTCGACAGGACTTAAATAGAATGACAAAGTACTGAACAATTCAAATAAGTAATAGTGGATATCTTGGAAATGCTGATGCAACAAACAATTATTTAAAATGAATTGTGTGTTTTAATGAGGTGTACATTGTTTGTGAGGTACGTTTTCGTCTATCTCTTAATGTTTACTAGTTATACAAGATTAAATAAAATTCCTTCCAATGAAGAGGATTTCACAGGCTACTTCCAGAAAATTCAAGATATACATTTTATTTGTCATGCTAGTATTTAATATATGGTATTTTCATCAAAACCATTAGCCATTTATTAGAAAATAAACATTTTGAAAAATGTTTTATGTAAAGTGTAGGTTGTGGTGGGGGATTTTCTTGAAAATTTTCATGTTGCAACTTTGGAAGAACTTAAATACAAGTTGGTATTTATCCAACTTAAATTATGCTGTTCACAGACACACAAACACATACACACCATTTTTAAAAACGCTATTTTTATTCATGTGATCTCAAATCGTGAATTTCCGGTTAAATCTTGGTATAAATTACTGAAGCACGTAATAGAGAAAATAAAAATGAGTAACTTGCAACTCCTAGCTAGTTGCTGTATAAATTAAAGTGTAAGCGAATATTAAGAAACACACGGGAAGTAAAGATCTAGTTAAGATTTCAGTGGAAAAATGCAGCTATCAAATAGCTCAAGAGTTAATAGGATTTAATATAGTTCTTACACATAAGGAAAATACGCAGGTAGGGTAGGTTACCAGCAATGAATGATCTAGGAAACTCTGCTTTCCACCATGACAGTATGGACGGAAATTGAATTTGAAAACCCCTGCGTCGAAAAAATTAAATATTATATTAATATGTTTCCTTGCTGGAACAATGTTGATATACGGCTTGTTCTGACAACTGAGATGTTTGCACATTAGGCGCCAGAGAGAAAAGATTCTCCATCAAGGAGGATACAGGAATATCTCGGAAATGGTTCACTCGACAAAAAACTTTATGTGTTACACTAACATGACTTTCTCTACTCTTGTACAAACTATTTTTACAAACGCTTATTCTCCATATGTTTCATGTTAATCGAGATGTTAATCTTATTGCTAATTTTCTTGTAGATGCAAGGGGAATTGATAGGCTTTAACTGATAGTCAAATGTTTTAAGAGCTGGTTGCTATGTGGAGCATTCCATTCTCTTTGCATTACCAGGACAAAACAAATCTGATGTGTTACACCCACATGACCTTCCCTACTCTTGTACAAACGCTTATTCTCCATCTACTTCATGTTAATCGAGATAAACATTTGCATACTCTATCTTATTGCTAATTTTCTTGTATATGTAAAGGGAAATATATTTACAAGGGCAACATCGAAATACAGTAGCCTTTAAGCACATACATGTCTCTTAATAGCTGGTTGCTAGGTGCAGCACCATTCTCTTTGCCACAGATTAATACTCTTTGCATATCCAAGACAAAAAAATGAATAACGAATTTCCATTTGAGAAAATAAGTATTGAAAAAATTAAGGGAATAACAAGCAATATCTCGAAAATGGTTCACTCAACAAAAAAAATGTATATGACATAAATTGTGTATTTTAACGCGATCTACATTTTGTGTTTAGTAAAATTCTGTCTATCTCTTATGGTTTACCAGTTATATACAAGTCGTTCACAATGAAGAATACTTTTGGAGACATTCCCAGAAAATTCGAGATATACGTTTCATTTGTCATTAAAATATCTTAAACATATGATATTTTAATCAAAATCGTTAGAGCCATTTTTGAGAAAATTAAAATTTTCGAAAAATGTTCCATGTAAAAGGTAATTTGGGGTGGGGGGATTTTCTTGAAAACCTTCGTGTCGCATCTCTGGAAGATACGGAACCTAAATACCAAGTTTGGTGTTTATGCGACTGTTCGTTTCTGAGTTATGCTGTTCAAAGACGCACAGACAGACACACAGACACACACACGGACATATTTCCAAAAATGCTTTTTTGGATTCAGGGGGTCTCAAAACATGTATTTCCGGTGAAATCTCGGTATCGAATTTTGGGTGGAATACAATACTTCCCCTACTTACTATACGTAGTAGAGAAAGTAAAAAAAATGTATGACATAAATTGTGTATTTTAACGTGATCTACATTTTTTGTGCAGTATAATTTTGTCTCTCTCTTATGGTTTACCAGTTATGCAAAAGTCGTTCACAATGAGGAATACTTTCGGAAAATTGTGAAGTTCCCATTCATTTTGAATGACTTTAGTATAATTGGTTAACTATAGGACAGGACAGAACTGGTTAAAGGACCTCCAATGTAAGCGTACACTCCCAGGAGGAATGAATAAGATGAGTGAACTGCAGGAGACACACGGGTTACAGAGCAAGGCCGGCGCAAGTCGACAGAGACGCGCAGAGTTCCCTATCAGTTTCAGGCACGAGTGGATCGCTCGGAGACGTCCCTCTAGTGGGACCGTGGAAACGCGATCCAGCAGTAAGGCTCGACTGTAACAGGGCCAAGAAGAAGTTCGAAACTGCAGACCTCTGCCCGACACGGACCGAAGCACAGTCCGGAGTCAACATGAAACGTGAAAGAGATATGAAATCCGTGATAGAATACACTACTCCAGCGTTTGTCTATGACAACCAGGAAGAGCATGAAAAACCCGCTATACGGTAGGCGGCCACCGGGAAACGAGCACGGTACCTCCAGAATGCAGGTTTCACACGCCGTAAATAGTTTTGTTTTCAAGTGGTAAATCGCTATTCGTTTATTCCCATGATCATGTGAAGAGCATGGAATTTGAAAGCCATCACGTAGCGACCCGCATTTTAAACAACTGACCTTCACCTTAGCCAACTGTAACCGTCTTATACCTACACGAATGTGTAAAGTCTAATTAAACTACAAGAATATCGTGTAGAAGGGTTAGTAGAGAAAGTCATATGAATGCAACACAACAGAAGTTTTTTTCTAATGTGAATTGTTGCACTCCCTCCCCATCTCTTATCGTAATTACATTAGTGCTTGCAATAACAGTAGAAGAAACTAAGATTTATCAAGTCACACGTGACAATACGGGACGATAATAAAAGAATTTACCACACCGCTTACATTAACCTGTGCAGTAACCTGGTCCACATGGACAAAGAAACTAAGAGATAAGGGATTAAAGGAAAAAAAGAAATTAATTTCGTATAGTGCTATCGTTCTATAGATGCAGTGGAATTGCCAATGCTGCCTGTTGTGCTTATCCTGTTATTTTTTACGCAGATCAAGCCATATTTTGGACAGTGAATTATAAGACACTATACGCTCATAACTGTACTGCTTTTACAATATGAAAATTACCAGTTATTCCAAGAGCAAGTGAAAAATTAAAGCTCTATCTTGAACTTTCTGTGGATAGCTGTGAAGTACACTTCATTTGGAAGCAATTTTATGTAATCTTGTATAACTGTAAACGTTGAGCGTTAGACGGAAACGTACTACACAAAAAAAACGTGATACATTCACATGACTTTCTCTACGCTCTATATTTTATTACAGGATATACAAATTAGTTTTACTCAAGCTTATTATTCTATCTACTGTGTTTTAATCCAAATAACTATACGCTGGCCTTAAAAGTCCATACTGACTTCATCAATCGCGAGAAACAACTGAATGTTAACAAGACTTTAAAAGAATGATCAAGAAATGAATAATTCTAGCCTTTAATAATGGATATCTCAGAAACGCCTTATAACACAAAAACATTTTTTTTAAATAAAGTGTGTGTTTTAAAGATATCTACATTGTTTATGTAGTACTTTATCGTCCGTCGCTTAAAAGCTTATATAAAACTCCTTCCGAATGAACTGGGATTTACAGCTATTCCCAGAAAATTCAAGATATTCATTTTATTTGTCATGTAAATATCTTTAATATATGATATTCTAATAAAAATTTCTAGAGCCATTTTTTCGAAGAATCTTCCATGTTAAGATAGTCTGTGGTGGGGGGATTTTCTTGAAAGTCTTCGTGTCGATCTTAAGTGTTGATCCGAGTTTTCGTTTCCAGTTATGCTGTTCACAGACACACACACGAAACGTTTTCTAAAAATATTTTTTTAATCAGGAGGCCTTAAACATCTCGGTATCCAATTTTTGAGTGGAATACAATACTTCCCCTACTTACTATACATATTAGAGAAAGTAAAAACGTAGATCTCTTTAGCAATTTATTTGAAATATTTTTTGTGTCATAAGCCATTTCCGAGATATTCGTTATTAAGAGTTGGCATTGTTGGATACTTTGTCATTATTTTAAGATCCTGTCGATATTCGGAATTGGAATTGGAGGTGGAATTTTAAGGCCAACGTATAGTGCCCAGGTCCTAAACAGATTTATCTCAATTAAAATGGAGTATATAAAGAAAATAACCCTTCGTAAGAATAATTACAGGATCGAGAAGATGATGTGAATGTAAGAGATCAGATTTTTTTACCCCGTCCTACTTTAGCCTACACTTTTTCGGGAAAGTAACAATTAAGGCTAGTATAATTATTACCGAAGCTTCGTAGCAATTATTTCAGTGCATTCTGGGCTGTAACTTAAACAAAAGTTTATAAAATATCATTTTTCTCTTTAAGGTAGCCTATAATAAATATTTCTTGTTTATCTGCAATCGAAAATCACTTAAAAGTTTTCGATTACAGTTTATCTTCGCAAACGTTAAATGGCTGGACTTGCCAAATGTACACGCAATTGAACTCCTGTTGTACATTTCAGATGACACTCGTCTCGCAAATACAAGATACATGTTTATGTGAAGGAATCTGTAGGAATGCGAGACCGCACCTTGTGACGCCACACAGCACGTGACCCCTCTCTCCCACCCCCACCGCCCCCCGAGCTGTGTATAAAGCGAAGGGGTTCATCTGGGCCGCTCCCCATTTTAGGCCGCTACGCAGTGAAAGTAAGTTGTACTTGTGCGGGCAGCGTCAGTGTTTTGTTACCGCTGCAGCAGCAGAGCTCTCTGGCAACACAAAGTGAGTCAACTGTTTTCCTCTACTACCCGCGTTAATGCGGTTTACAGCGCACCTGCGCAAGCTTTTTACCTGTTTTAGCACATACGTGGTCGCTAGTTGAAGTTCTTGCTAAACTCAGAGTGGTCTAAGACATTAATCATCCTATAAACCCAATATTCGGTTGTGCTAGTCCTTTAAGTTCGTTAGGTATTGCTCCAAAACCACTGAAGATGGTAGTAGCTGTGGTCATGTCCATAGTATTTCTTATTTCATATCTTCGTAAAGTAAAAACTCTTGTAATAAAATTAACACATTATGCTTCTACGTATGTGTTGATATATTTCGTGATACAAAGCAATTTTTTGTCGCTCTTCTCCTTGCTTGTAGTAAATAGGGGACGTATTTTATTCTACCCAAAAATTGAGTACCAGATTTCATAGGAAATACATGTTTTGAGACTCCCTAAATAAAAAACCTTTTACAAAAATATCTGCACGAATATCTCTCTGCCAGTAAACAGCATAACTCAAAAACAAAAAGCCGGTTAAAAACCAAACTTAGTAACTCGGTAAATAGGAACTTTGAAATAAGCGACAAACAGCATTTTAAGGTATTCATTCACGTTTGGAAAGAAATGTTATGCTTTTGATAAGAAATCAAACAAATTTTTATAGTTATAGAAACTAAGTTTAACTAATAAAAGTATATAGAACAACATTTTAACATCTTTTTTCTGATTAAAGCAATTCAAAATCTTAAAAGTGTGCTATTTTAAATACTTCTAGCTCTAGGAAGCATTAAAATGTTTAGATTTATTTTATTTGACTTAACCTTTATTTTATGAACTAGAACGCTTTTGATATTCTGATTAGTAGTTATACAGTTCAAATTTTGGTTAAATTCATAACGAAATTGGGCAAATTTATATTAAAACTTCATAGCAGTAGTAATTTTTATTATAATTGAACAGCTTTACTTAAAAAACGAGCTGTTTCATAAGCTTTAATTTGATATGTGAATGAAGATTTTAGTCTAGATTCTAGTATATCGTTTGTTGTTTTGAAGAAAATGCGTTTAAAAATTAAGATCCTATTCAGTATGAAAAGCAGCTTGCTTGAAGATTTTAAAATGCTGAAGGCATTATTTTTTAAAATTATATCAAATCACATTGTATTTTAATAATATTAAAATTTTAGGTACCGTCACTGTCGGAATGCAATGTGAATCCATTCAATGTTAGAATGGGAACCACTAGTTTTATTAGTATTCACTGTCTGAACACTTCCAATGCTGTCATTGCGTGTTTTACGAGAACCTTCCTCTTTTGTGAACGAATAGTAGCTATGTTATGCATTTTAACTCGCAATTATTCACAAAATGCTAATTGAAATGCCGTGAAATTTGTTTGTAAACAAACGATGTCTCTTAGGAGCGGTATGTCAAAGCCTCTATAAATCCTTAAATGCAATCTCCATGCATTTGCCATTAGTTTCATCCGTTGACAGCATGAGGAAATGTTTGAAAAAGCTATGTTAGCTTGAAGAAGGGAGAATTGAATCTGAAAAAGCAAAGGGGACGAAGAGCAAAGTAACTCCAAATATGCTGTCATGAAATCCGGGAGCGCAGCGCACATTTAAATCCATTTTAATCCACTTAGAGTCAGAATCTTTAAATAAACATTTCATCATTTTAAACAGTAAGGATTGTATTTTCATAAAACAGCAAAAAAGTAACAGTTTGAAATTTTGAGGATAAACATGTTTTAAATGCAAATACATACCTTAAAAAAACTTTTACATTGACAATACTTCATTATTTTTATTTTCCCAAATTCAGTTCTAACAATTTCTTTCAAAAAGACATATGTTTAGTACATATATTTAATTTCCTTTATGGATCTAATCAAAGAACACAATTTACACAAAATAATTTTTTTTGTGGCGTTAGCTATTTCAGGAATATTATTTGTTATTGGTTCGAATTTTCAAATTCTGATATACCTTTCAAGTGGTAAGCCCCTCTTTGTTTTTTCTTGTGGTCGTGTAAGCAGCATACAATTTCAAAGTCATCACATAGCGAGCTGATTTCTTAAAAATCTGACTATCGCTTTAGTCTACCATGGGCTTATAATTACAAAGAAGTTTGTAGAACAGTGTATACAGAAAACCATGTGAATATAACACTTCATATTTTTAAAATGCGCTGTCGCTATTGATTTGTTTCTCGCGATGTCATGGAAAGACTATGGAGTTTATAGGATATCGCTACCATTTGGATTTAGCTATTTTGCTTTTGGTAGGATGGTTAGTAGAACGATAGTGGATAGAGAAAGTCATACAAAAGTAACACTTTTCTTCAACACAGTTTTTAAATATCATTTTACTATAAATTACTTCTGTAGTCAATGCAATAATTGCAAACTATGTTTCTAAAATGCGCGTTTATATAAACTAGCCTCCCAAAATACACAAGATATCGGTAAAGTAAGGTTTACAAGATACAGTAGCAGGAAAACAGATAATATTGGGCCCAATTTGGATTAAAATCCACATATTTCTACTTACTTAGAAGCAAATGCTAATCTTTTCTACAGATCCTCGGTATTTACAGTTTGCAGTGATTGTGCAGAGCCCCTTAGAGGTTTGTTTCACGCTGTGCAGCGCAGATGAAGAAGTTGCCGCTGATTCACGGGTTTCTCACTACTTTGTTGGCGGTCGAGATTCAGAAAGTTGCCTAGTGAGAGTATCAGCAAATTTTACGTGTTTATTGAAGATATTTCCACACAATCATAATTTTTCGTGCTTTTAATTTGTAATTTATAATCTCATTCATATATTATAAAAACTTCCTGGACCGGCAACTAAGTTTACCTTTGCAAAGTATGTAGGCGTTAGCATAACTTACATAGAACTCCCTTTTTATCCTTCTTCCTGCCTTTTTCTTGGGCATTCAAACTGTATTTTAAAAGTAATCCTTTCTCTGGGATGTATTAGAATTAAAATTGTACGATTATATATGCATACAACTTCAGTAATATGTTTTCAAATCGAAACGGCTAAACTAACGTATAAATTAGAAAACGTGCAAGTGAATTTTCCTATGCAATTGAAATTGCCTTATTAGATTATTATTCCTCAAGATAATTATCTATCATTTAATATAAAAGTCAATAAACATACATATTGAACATAACACACAATCTAGAGTACTTATATGTACGCCAATATTGTTAATAATGCTTCAAATTAAAAAACATCTATGTGTTACATTCACGTCTCTTTCTCTACCCTCTATAGCTTATTAGTGGGTATAGAAATTATTCTTAAGAAGGTTTACTTTCCTATCTATCTAAATGTTTCCGGAAACAGCTACATTACACATTTCGTTATGGATACAAAGAGAACAGCGATAGTCAAATGTTTAACAACTGGACGCTATATGCTGGTCTTAAAATCCCATGCTGTTTCCATGACATCGCGACAAACAAATGAAAATCTTTAGGACTTTAAAAGAATGGCTAAGATTAATTTGACCATTAATAACAAATATCTGGGAATTTGCTGATGACACAAAACATTTATTAAAATAAATTGTATCTTTTAAAGAGATCTACATTTTCGGCTATCCCAAAGATAATACTAATTTCCTTCCGAATGAAGTGGACTCTCCAGGACTCACAGAAAATTCAAGATATAAATTTTATTTGTCATTCGAATATCTTTAATATGTGGTATTTTAATAAAAAGTTTTACGACCATTTTTCATAAAATCAAACATATTGAAAAAATCTGATGTGTTACACACACATGACTTTCTCTACTCTTGTACAAACTATTTTACAAACGCTTATTCTCCATCTACTTCATGTTAATCGAGATAAACATTTGTAGACTCTATCTTATTGCTAATTTTCTTGTATATGTAAGGGGAATATATATTTACAAGGGCAATATAGAAATACAGTAGCCTTTAAGCACATACATATCTCTTAATACCTGGTTGCTAGGTGCAGCACCATTCCCTTTGCCACAGATTAATACTCTTTGCATATCCAAGACAAAAAAATGAATAACGAATTCCCATTTGAGAAAATAAGTATTGTAAAATTTAAGGGAATAACAAGCAATATCTCGAAAATGGTTCACTCAACAACAAAAAATGTATATGACATAAATTGTGTATTTTAACGCGATCTACATCTTTAGTGTAGTAAAATATTGTCTATCTCTTATGATTTACCAGTTATGGAAAAGTCGTTCACAATGAAGAATACTTTTGGAGACATTCCCAGAAAATTCAAGATATACATTTTATTTGTCATAAAAATATCTTAAACATATGATATTTTAATCAAAATCGTTAGAGCCATTTTTGAGAAAATTAAAATTGTCGAAAAATGTTCCATGTAAAGGGTAATCTGGGGTAGGGGATTTTCTTGAAAACCTTCCTGTCGCATCTCTGGAAGATACTAAACCTAAATACCAAGTTTGGTGTTTATGCGACTGTTCGTTTCTGAGTTATGCTGTTCACAGACAGACACAGACAGACACACAGACACACAGAAACACACACGGACATGTTTCCAAAAATGCTTTTTTTGGATTCAGGGGATCTCAAAACATGTATTTCCGGTGAAATCTCGGTATCGAAGTTTTGGGTGGAATACAATACTTCCCCTACTTACTATGCGTAGTAGAGAAAGTAAAAATGTTCCATGTATAGGACCGTTTCGGGCGAAGAATTTTGTTGAAAAACCTTCGTGTCCTATCTTTTTAAGGTATTGAACCTATGTACCAAGTTTTTTGTTTATGCTATTCAAATATACAGACATGAACTTTTTCCAAATATGCTTATTTTTGTATTCAGGCCTGAAAACACGTATTTCCAATGAAATCTCGATATGGAATTTTTGAGTGCAATGCAATACCTTCCCTGCCTACTGCATTATAGGGAAGGTAAAATGATTCAGATTACTGGTACTTTAAGATGATTTGAAAAGTCATCAGTATTTCTTTGCTTCTTTGGTTTTTCCACGCACTCGCACACTAATTGATTACATGCACTAAGCGCAGAAATAGTCATGATTTAGGCTTTGTCTAATTTCAAGAGCTTGTATTGCCTCATGCACACGGAAACACTTCCATTATTTAGGCCTACTTCATCACCGTCACCATCAGATACAATCTGTCGAAGAATGACCTTGCCGAAATTATTGTAACCCGTGCGCAGCAATAATGTGTTCCGAAAATATTAATGCCTCGCCCAACATGCCTGCCTACTGGTCTGTGCTACTACAGCAACAATACCAGAAACCATGCATGATGTATCTCGGCATAGCATAACCACAACGTTAAAATGAAAAAGTAAACTAACGTATTTCGTGCATGAGGACCACAAAAGTGTGGCGTATTAAAGAGAAAACATGTAATTCAGCTAAATATTAGTGGACAAAGTTCGATGTCTTAAAATGTAGCATATATCTGCGAAAATAAACACACACATACACACACACGCACACACAACTGAATCTCACTTATACGTTTTTCGCAGATAAAATGTTATACAAAAAGGTTTGCAGCTGAAATGTTAAATGAGTTACCCCGGCATAAACATTGGGGGACGTAGCATCAGTGGCAATCAAGAGATGCCGAGAACTTGCTGCACAAAGCTAAGCGGGCGTGGGATATTTATAAATAATACATAGTAATTCACATTTGACTATGATTTATTACAAAGTTACCTTGGTACTCCTACATGGTTCCCAAAAGGTTACAGACAAACACTGGGGGAGATGCCCCACGCACGCACACACACAACAACACGCACTTCTACATACAAACCACACACACTGAAGACATACGCTAGACTGACCCTACTCACTGACCCACGTTATAAGACAAGAGGTTCTTCCCTCAACCTGCTTTCACTCCCCTTGACTAGGAATTGGAGGGAAGTATGCTGCGTCGGACAAGAATTAAAAGTTACAAACGAAATAATTAGTTCAACAATATCATTATACGCTGCAATAATGTGTCCGATGCGACAATGCACACACATACGCTACAATTGTTACATTTTAAGACACCGAACTTTGTCCATTAATATTTAGCTCAATTATAGGTTTTCTCGTTAATACGTCACACTTATCTATAATATATAAAGTAAAGATATGAGGAAGCAATGTTATAAACCACAGAGATTAATTTGGTATTTAGTGTGTGCAAGAGAGATATAATTATTTATAGGTATTAAATTTTACAAATAGTACTTTTTCGACAAGTTAGTGTGTGTTTGATATAGGCAAGAATCTTTAATACTGAAGGACGACAAGAAAATACATCAAACATTAACTCCTTTATATGTACATGAATAAGAACGAAACATTGATAAGAATCATTAAATATTTATAATATCGTATTTCTTCGATTAAAACTTAAGGGATAATGGCTGAAGTTTTTAACCATTATAATTTTAAAACTATGTGCAGGGTTATTCAAAAAGAAGAAACAGATTTTAAATACTCAGTTTTAATGAACGACAATAGATAGCGACACATCATTGAATAGAGGAAAGTTAAAAGTTTTAAGCTCCATCTATTAGTTCCATTCAGCGTCTACAGTGGCGCTGTGTTTGTTTACGAGAAAAGAGCGACCCCACAGGAAAAGTCGTTTTGTGTGCTGCAGTATGCAAAGAATGAATCCATTGTTTCATTGCAGCGTGCATTTCGTCGTAAATTCAACAACGAGCTGAGCCGCCTCGATATAAAAAATCTGATGTGTTACACTCACATGACTTTCTCTACTCTTGTACAATCTAATTTTACAAACGCTTATTCTCCATATGCTTCATGTTAATCGAGATATCGAGATGTTAATCTTATTGGAAATTTTCTTGTAGATGCAAGGGAAATATGGTAGCTTTTAAGCGATAGTCAAATATTTTAGCGCTGGTTGCTATGTGGCGCATTCCATTCTCTTTGCATGTCCAGGACATAAAAAAAATGAATAACGCATTTGAGAAAAAGTATAAGTGTTGGAAAATTTAAGGAAATAACAAGCAATATCTCGAAAACGGTTCACTCAACAAAAGAAATGTATATGACATAAGTTGTGTATTTTAACGCGATCTACATTTTTTGTGTAGTAAAATTTTGTCTATCTCTTATGGTTTACCAGTTATGCAAAAGTCGTTCACAATGAAGAATACTTTTGGAGACATTCCCAGAAAATTCGAGATATACATTTCATTTCTCATGACATTATCTTAAACATATGATATTTTCATCAAAATCGTTAGAGGCATTTTTGAGAAAATTAAAATTTTCGAAAAATGTTCCATGTAAAGGGTAGTCTGGGGTGGGGGGATTTTCTTGAAAACCTTCGTGTCGCATCTCTGGAAGATACTGAACCTAAATACCAAGTTTGGTGCTTATCCGAGTGTTCGTTTTTGAGTTATGCTGTTCACAGACACACACACAGACACACACACACAGACACACACACAGACACACACACACACAGACACACACACGGATATGTTTCCAAAAATGCTTTTTTTGGATTCAGGAGGTCTCAAAACGTGTATTTCCGGTGGAATCTCGGTATCGAATTTTTGGGTGGAATGCAATACTTCCCCTACTTACTATACGTAGTAGAGAAAGTAAAAATGTGCAGTTGATACAATAAATTCGTAAAAGATGGTTGCGTATGCAAACAGTAAAGCACTGGTCGTCTTCGCATAACTAATGGTGCTCATTTAGAACACATAAAATACAACTTTGAACTAGATGTATCGCATCTGTCGCATTCTATTGTCGTTCATTAGAAATAAATATTTAAAGTATGTTCCTTCTTTTTGAATAACCCTGTATTTGAAAATTTGAAAACTTAATATGAGTAAAGAAAGAAATGACTGCAAAAGCTCGAAGCTGTAGCTTAAACACTCTCTGCTAAAAACTAATTTAATCCTTTTAATACTGAAAAAATGCCAATTTTCTAGAACCGCCGTGCGCATTCGACTTTTTAAGAGAAGTATGATAGTGACCTTTTTAATACTTTAGTACAGTGAAAACAAATATAAGGATTGGATTGAAGTTGGTGTCATTAGTTGTCTTTAAGTTGGTGTTAAAGTTTTCCTTGTTTTTCAGTATAAAGTAGTTTTGTGAGCCAATGAATAAAGCAATCATAAAATGCGTCATTAAATATTTATATAGCACATTTTAGATTGTTTATGCAAATGTGCATAGAGCAAAACTGAAGCGCAAGAAATAAATTTAATGCGCAAAAATGTAAAACTGAGAAAAACAACGCACACACAAAGTGTCCAGTAGGTTAAGAGGTAGCGCACAAGTGACTTAAGCATATCGCTGGGCTTTCAAAACAGGCAAGTCGTGAAAAATGTTTGGTCAAAGTGGTTCTCCAGTGTCTATAGAATATTTATATGATATAATTAAGAAATTGAAAACTTTGACACTTTCAAATGTAAACATTAACATTTAAGCGAAGCTCTGGTGACGTATCTTGATTTATTTTCTACAAGCAAGATAATTAATTGTATTCTGTGACATGTATACGTTATGTATAATTTTCTTCTTTACTTCACGACATGAAAATAATGCCCCTTCTGTCTCACAGAGGTTCCCCCATCTCTTTCCTTTTGGTTGATGCTGAAATGCAACCGTGGTCAATCTTGAACGTGCCATTATTTGAAGATGTTGCATCCTTTAGTTCCGATATTTTTCTAGTTTTGCTAAATATATTTATATGTATATTATACATGGCATATATGGAGACATAACCTCTACTCTATGAGTTGGCATCAACAACCCCCAGGAAATGACTAGTGCTAAACGATGACTCACAGCACATCCTGGGGTGCACCATGTGAAGTAACACTGCAAGAAATAAGCTTCATATGAACCAAATTCTAAAGAAAAGTTATTTTAGGAAAATAATTTAACTTAACTTGACCCATATGTTACAATATATATATATATATATATATATATATATATATATATAAAAGAGTAGTTGGAAAACTAAACCCTTATCTTATGTCTCGATTAATTAACATTGGTTCGGTTTTATGAACTCTGTATTTATTATTATTTTGAAGTTGCAGTATATATTCTTAATTATTTTGACTAATTTTTGTGGATATTCACTCCCTTCCATAATTTCCCATAATTTTCCCCTATTAACCATATCAAACGTATGTTTGAAGTCTAAGAGTGCTCGATGTCTTTGCAAATTATATTCTTGTCTTTCTTCAAATAAAAAGAAAAATAATTACTAGTGAAACAATTACCAAAACGACTATGTGCAATCTTTACAGTACTTGGTTCACTGCTTCGGCACAGATACATAAAATTCACTTAAGGATCTTATATTTTATATTCATATAATTTTCTCTACCCCTACCGTTTATTTTTATATAACTTCTACTACCTATCCTTACGAGATCCCTTTTTCTGTCTACTTCATTTTAATCGAGATAAACATTTACAGAAATAGAAACATTTCGTTATAGACACAAAGAGAACAGCGATAGTCAAATGTTTAACAACTGGACGCCATATGCTGGCCATACTGTTTCCATGCATTCGTGATAAACAGCTAAAATTCGGCAGGACTTTAAAAGAATGAGTAAATATTGAACAATATGAATCTCGGAAATGGGCTATGTTACAAATTAGCATTTGAAATGCATTGAGTGTTTTAAAGAGATATACATTTTCGTCTATCGCTCATCGCTTACCAGTTATAAAAGATTATATAAAAATCCTTCCGAATAAACAGGACTTCACAGTCTATTCCCAGAAAATCCAAGATATATGTTTTATTTGTCATGTGAATATCTCAAATATATGGTATTTTAATCAAAATTGCTAGTCTTTTTTTAAAAAAAAATTGAAAAATATTTCGTGTAAAGGATAGTTTGGGGTGAGGGATTTTCTTGAAAATGTTCGAGTCGCATCTTTGCAAGGTACTGAATCTACTAAGTTTGGTATATTTATTCGACTTTTTCTTTTCGAGGTTTGCGGTTCAGACACACACGCGCGCGGACATTTTTCTAAAAATCCTTTTTTTTTTTTGATTCGGGGGATTTGGACTCCACAAAACTTGAAATCTCAATATCTAATTTTTGGGTGGAATGTAATACCTTCTCTACCTACTATGTAAGTGGTAGAGAAAAGTAAAAATGACAGTATTGAAACATTCAAACCAATAGTAACGGACATCTCCGAAATGACTGATGACACCAAATAAGTTATTTAAAATAAATTGTGTGTTATAAAGAGATGTGCATTTTTGTACAGTGCGTTTTCGTTTATCTCTTAAGTTTACAAGTTACACAAAATTATTTAAAGTTTCTACCGTAAGAAGAAGACTTCACAGGCTCTTCTCACAAATTTTCAGATATTAACTTTATTTTTATGTAAATATCTTAATATAGGGTAGTTAAATTATATTCGAACCCACTCGTGGCCTCTCTCTACTGCGCGAGAGAACCGGCAGTCGCCGGGGAAATTACGCCGGAAGAGGCGGACTAAAATTCTTACCTTATAATAGATTCTGGAAATGCTGACCTTCTGCTCTCAAACAGGCAGCATATCTCGTGTAAATATTCTCGCTCACTCTCCAAAGCTCAGCAGCAGGAATTCTTATGATTGGTGCCGCTTTGGAGCGTTCGCCTCGAAAATCGCTGAAAAAACCAGCGCAGCACACAGGTGTATCTGGATCTTCTGCGAGAAATGCTACACGTCTGTTGAAACTGAAGTCCTATTGCTACACAAGTGCAAGCGTTAAATCCAAACGATCCCGCTAAATGTGTGAATTATTGTAACTGGTTTTTCCAATCCGTAGAAAGGGGTTTCATTGACCCACAGATTTTGTTTTTCACTGATGAATCTTGGTTTCATGTGAATACTCACAACAGTTGATACTGGGCTTCAGAAAAACCTGTTCTACTGAATGAAACGCCTCATTATGATCAGAAAATTGTAGTGTGGTGTGCGATAAGTGCTAGAAGAATAACAGGGCCCATATTCTTTGATGAAACAATAAATGCAGAGCGATATCGAGGTTAATGCTGAGGCCATTTTGCAATCGCTTGACAGAAGAAGAGAAATCGTATGGTTGCTTCCAGCAAGATTCTGCAACAGCACATACGGCTGCCGAATCATTACATGCAATAAGAGAGGTGTTTGATGACAATAATTAGTGTTGATTTGTGGCCCCCGCATTCTCCTGACCTAACGAGTTGTGATTTTTATTTATGGGGTTCTTTGAAAGACAAAGTGTATCGTTCCAATCCTCGCACACTACAGGAGCTTAGAGAAAACATTGGGCAATAAATCACAAGAATTCCTGCTTCGGAGAGTGAGCGAGAATATTTACACGAGATATGCTGCCTGTTTGAGAGCAGAAGGTCAACATTTCCAGCATCTATTATAAGCTAAGGGTTTTAGTCCGCCTCTGCCGGCATAATTTCCCCGGCGACTGCTGGCTATCTCGCGCAGTAGAGAGAGACCAGAAGTGGGTTCGAATATAATTTAACTACCCTATATGGAGCATTTTAATTCAAATACCGACTTTTTGAAAAAATAAAAAATATCTAAAATATGTCCGTATAAAGGGTAGTTTTGCATGTGGCGATTTTCTTGAAAATCTTCGTGTCGTATCTTTGGGAGATACTGAAGTTATAAACCAAGTTTTGTGTTTATCAATTTTGCTTTTGAGTTTTTCTGTTCATACACACAGGAATCTTTAAGATTGCAATTGGAATCTCGGTATCGAAATACTGGACAGAATACTATACTTCCTCTACCTATTAGGTATACGTGGTAGATAAAGTATAAATGTGACTTTGTGATCTTATATTAGCCCTTTGTAAGCGTTTATACCATTTATTTATCAGCAACTGAATTGTGGATAATGGCGGCTATAATAATAATGAAGATTCCTTTTTTCTTGTCTCCTCCCTTTATGTTCGAGTCTCCCATTTCTTCCGTGGGTCGTTTCTTTGCTCTGTCAAGTAAACCCTTTTTCCCCGGGTCTGTACTTCAAGGTTTGTTTCGCAATTTTTTCTTCAGATATGCCTTGTGGTCGACTTCTTCCGTATGTTTTTATTTGAGTAACGACCTCTCAGTTCCTGTATCTCCTGTTTGTTTATTCTTTATGTGCTTCTCTTTAATGCAGACATTTACTGAGCGTAAGAATCCAGTTTCCGATGATCGAATTCCGATTTTGTTTACGATCCTTGTTATTATTGCTATCGGCATAAAATCTAACCATTGACACTTTCCTAACTTTATTTCTCAGTATCTGTTAGATTACTGCACAAATATTATAATAATAGTTTATAACTATTATTTCTTTGCTTCCATTTTTATGTAACTATATTTGCACTAAAATGTTTCTTTTAAAGGATTTTCTATCCGTATTTTGGAAATTAGTCACACGGTATACCTGTGAGGTACGCTTGTGACCTGAGTTTAACTTGTGTGAAAACAAACAGAAAGAACAAATACTTCCATGCGTTGTATTATCTCACGTCTTGAGTTATGATTTGTTCCTGCTAGATGCAGCCACAGATTCTGTTCACGGGAGTACGCAAATGTAACGGCTGAGAGAGTCACCAAGCCTGGCTATTGCAGAAACGTCATTTAGTGCGTCAGCTAAATCAGTTCATTCACAGCTCAGTTAACGCTGCATGTTGTATGAGTACCTCTACTGCTTCCCACATTATTTTGTATGTTTTAATTTGGATACAAGAGTATATGGAATGCTGCTTGATTCACTCACAGAAAACGCAGTCGATGTCTATCAAGAACTAGAGTCGAGCAACACTTTGGGAAAACGTACGAGGCAATAATGTAAAGTCTCGACCCTTTCATTCTTTATCTAGCATAAAGTTAGATGCAACAATTTTCATAATGCAAAACTTAAAAATTCAAAAGTATCGCAGGTTTAAGTATCTTAAAGTATTAGACATACTTCGATACTACTGCGTATAAAAACATATGGAGATATCGAGGTTCCATCCCTAATTATGCATACAGAAATGGACTTTCTCCACCACTTTTCAAATTTTGCTCTTCAAAACGTAATACGAGAATGGCATAAACAGAAAACAATTCTAAAAATCTGCTGTGTTACACTCACATAACTTTCTCTACTCTTTTACAAACTATATTTACAAACGCTTATTCTCCATCTACTTCATGTTAATCGAGATAAACGTTTGCTGGTTGTTATGTGGAGCATTCCGTTCTGTTTGTATGTCCAGGACGTAAAAATATTAATAACGAATTCCCATTTGAGAAAAGGTATAAGTATTGGAAAATTTGAGGGAATAACAAGCAATATCTTGAAAATGGTTCACTCAACAAAAACATGTATATGACATAAACTGTGTATTTTAACGCGATCTACATTTTTTGTGTAGTAAAATTTTGTCTGTCTCTTATGGTTTACCAGTTATGCAAAAGTCGTTCACAATGAAGAATACTTTTGGAGACATTCCCGGAAAATTCAAGATATATATTTTATTTGCCATGAAAGTATCTTAAATATATGATATTTTAATCAAAATCGTTGGAGCCGTTTTTGAGAAAATTAAAATTTCCGAAAAATTTTCCATGGTATCCTGGGGTGGGGGGATTTTCTTGAAAACCTTCGTGTCGCATCCCTGGAAGATACTGAACCTAAATACCAAGTTTGGTGTTTATCCGACTGTTCGTTTATGCTGTTCACAGACAGACAGACACACAGACACACACACGGACGTTTCCAAAAATGCTTTTTTTGGATTCAGGGGATCTCAAAACATGTATTTCCGGTGAAATCTCGGTATCGAATTTTTGAGTGGAATACAATACTTCCCCTACTTACTATACGTAGTAGAGAAAGTAAAAATCAATCAATAGAATATATTAGGCAGAGGAAAATTAAAGATAGATTGCGTATCATATACAGATGGTCCAGCAATCCTCACTCGTGACATCATTACATCTCAAGAAGGATTGAACCATTAAAGGAAAATGCAGACAATATCGATCTGCAGATATCTTTCGAAAAAAACTGAATACAATTCCTACATACATGTATTTCCCAAAATACATGGAAAGTTGTTGAAATAATACGGGAAAATGGAATCGAAACTAAAGTTAATAAAAGCAAATGCCAAAAAATGGAAACATCATATCGGCTTACTCAAAACTATATAAAAGTGCTTACAAAATTAAGACACTATAATACTGCAAATAAACCAGAGTGCCTCTATGGAACAGAAACATTAATATTGAACAATACAGTAGATATCGAAAATATTGTGACAAAATCTGATGTTCTATACTCACATGATTTTCTCTACTCTTGTATACACTATTTTTACAAACGCTTATTCTCCATCTACTTCATGGTAATCGAGATAAACATTTGCTTATTGCTAATTTTCTTGTAGATGCAAGGGAAATATGGTAGGCTTTAAGCGAGAGTCAAATATTTTAACAGCTGGTTGCTATGTGGAGCATTCCATTCTCTTTGCATGCCCAGGACATAAAACAAATGAATAACGAATTCCCATTTGAGGAAAGGTATAAGCATTGGAAAATTTGAGAGAATAACAAGCAATATCTTGAAAATGGTTCACTCAATAAAAAAATGTATATGACATAAATTGTGTATTTTAACGCGATCTACATTTTTTGTGTAGTAAAATTTTGTCTATCTCATGGTTTACCAGTTATGAAAAAGTCGTTCACAATGAAGAATACTTTTGGAGACATTCCCAGAGAATTCAAGATATACATTTTATTTGCCATGAAAGTATCTTAAATATATGATATTTTAATCAAAATCGTTAGTCATTTCTGAGAAAATTAAATTTTTCGAAACATTTTCCATGTAAAGGGTAATCTGGGGTGGGGAGATTTTCTAGAAAACCTTCGTGTCGCATCTCTGGAAGATACTGAACCTAAATACCAAGTTTGGTGTTTATCCGACTGTTCGTTTCTGCGTTATGCTGTTCACAGACACACACACACAGGCATGTTTTCAAAAATACTTTTCTTGAATTCAGGGGGCCTCAAAACATATATTTCCGGTGAAATCTTGGTATCGAATACAATACTTCCCCTACTTACTATACGTAGTAGAGAAAGTAATAAATAACGAATTCCCTTTTGACAAAAGGTATAAGTATTGGAAAATTCAAACAAATAACAAGCAATATCTCGGAAATGGCTCACTCGACCAAACAAATATATGCATTCAACGTGAATTGTATGCTTTAACTAGATCTATATTTTTGGTGTGGTAAAATTTTGTCTATCTCTTACGGTTTACCAGTTATGCGAAAGTCATTCAGAATGAAGAGGACTTTTGCGCACATTTCTAGAAAATTCAAGATATACATTTAATTTATTATTAAAATCTCTTAAATTGTGGTATTTTAATCAAAATCGTTTAGTCATTTTTGAGAAAATCAAAATGTTCGAAAAATCTTCCATGTAAAGGGTAGTGTGGGGTGGGGGAATTTTCTTGATTCATAACCGTTTAGTTCCTCTTCCCAACGTACGCACTCGTATCGTGGCCAAGGACTTTCAAGCCAATGTTTTGTGTCAGTAGTCTGTCGAGAAGCAAGCAAGCTCTAGATCATGGCATATCCAGGATGGGCGATGAGGGCAGTACCTGGTATGGCGGTGAGGAAGAACGAAATGAAATTGTATGATGAAAGGGATGATAAGAGAATTCGCGGATAAAATTATCCACCCCAACATTTGCCTAGCGAGGAAATCCGCGAAAAAAACGTGGTCGACCAAGGGGGTTTGTACCCGGGACCTCCCGAATGTGGGCCAAAAGGTAACACCTGAGCCATCCTGCTGGGTATATATTATTCGCCCAATGAAAATATATATTTTGAAATGAAAATGTGTACTCCATTGTTGCGTCAATTTGAAAATTAGTATATTTGCTATCATTTAAACCTAATCAACCCTCCTCTCTGTTTCCCTGTCCAGTTGCTATAAACCTCTAGCATTCCTAGTCTCATTATCTCCTTCTCCCGATCTCTCTTATTTTTCTTTCCTCTTCCTTCCCTAGCACGGTCGCCTCCTTGATTCTTATTTGATAATTTATTTTCGTCCATCCTTTTGACGTTCTTAAAAGCGTTTATATTCTGTGAACCGTAAAATTGAGTTTCAAAGTAATTCTACGTTATCACTTAGTCTTTTATTCTAATGCAGAAAAAGAAACTGATCCTAAGATATCCATTATGTTGCTATAAACTTAACCTATCTAAAATAAGAGCAAGGAAAGACAACCGCAGAATCTAATTTAAGCGGAACACGAAAGACTCACTAAAAGAAATTAACTTTATAAAGTTAGAAGTTAAACACAAGCGTATTAATCTACCATCAATATTAAACCTCTCCGCGTCTCTCCCCCTCCCTTCTTCAACAAAACTGCTATGTAAGAGAGACTCGGTTTCAATAAGTATAACTGTTAGATGCGCCTCGAATATCCAAGGTTTATGATAAATACAGAACCAAAGATATTGCAGTTACAGTAAAAAATCTGATGTAATACATTCATATGACTGACCGAGCGAGCTGGCCCAGGTGGTAACGTCTGTGGCCCGCATTTGGAAGGTAGTGGGTTCGATTCCTGTGGCCGACCTACCTGCCAATGGGTTTTTTTCGGGGTTTCCTTGGGTCGATAGGCGAATGCTGTGAAGGATCATTACATCCCACATATGTCCTGTGCCTCTGTTTCATCTCCACTCTCATTTCACTTCACGTTTCATCTACTTGATTTCTTGTAGGGTTGCAAGTGTGAGCGGGTGTTTCCGCATGTGCATGGCAGGGCAAAATGATGCTCTGAGTAAACCTTCGTCCCTTCGTCTCTTCTTTTCCCCAGGCCCTACACATGGTATAAGCGCATAGGGGGAAGGAGGCCGGCCCGGCTACACCAGCCAGCACCCGGGGCGTTCAAATCTCTACATGGTAGGGACCCTGCCCTCTGCCCGCCTGGCGACCTCTGTCTCCTCTCACCTCATCCCTCCCTCCTGGGACACCTGGGGTCCAGTTACAAAACATCTGCGCAAAACGAGGTTCTTCGCTCCCCACCGCTTCTAGACCTATCCTATTCTTCACACGACTGTCTCTAACCTTTATCGTTTATTAGTGGGTACATAAATTACTCTAGCTCAAGCTTATACTTCTATCTATAAATGTTTAAGAACTGGACGCTATACGCTGGCCTTAAAATTCCATACTGTTTCGCGAGAAACATCCGAATGCTGACAGAACGTTAAAGAATAGCTAAGTAATCAACAAATCGAACCATTAGTGATGGAAATCACGGAAACGGCTGATGCTACAAAAACTTATTTGAAATAAATTGTGTGTTTTAAGGAGATCTACTTTTTTGTGTAGTACGTTTTCGTCTATCGCTTTGTGCATAATTTCTTCCAAATGAAGTGGACTCTCATATTATTCTCAGAAAATCCAAGATATAAATTATATTTGTCCTTTAAATATATCTCATGTATGGTGTTTTAATCAAAATCGTTAGAACCATTTCTTATAAAATCAAACATTTCGAAAAATGTTCCATGTAAAGGGTAGTTAAAGGTGGGGGATTTTATTGAAAACCTTTGTGTCGCGTTTTTTGAACATACTGTCATTTCTGGTGGAAGCGAAATCAATATAGCTTAGTGCCTTCTTGTTAGTGAATTTGTTGTTACTGTTTGCTTTTAACCAGTTCATCAACTGTTAGCCGGTAAGGATGACCAAAGGGTATTGAACAACTGATCGTGCTATTACGGTTTTGGCTTTTTACTTATTCATTTTCGAAAGCATCTTCTCACAAATATACGTAGAAGCAAATGTTGACATTAAATTCGCAGCAAGCGCTAGCGACTTGGGGATTTAAATAAGTCCTAACCTTTTACCTGAGAATATTTCATGGCTATTGAATTCTGCAAAGCAACTAGTTCCATTTGTAGATCGTGAGGAGCGTATTTGCAGGCAAAATTAAACGGGTAGTTAAAAAACAAAACGCGATTCTCTTCTGTATTGTTTTCAAGTCTCGAAATTGGGACTCGAAAGTGTCTCAAGTCACTTTGAATTGCTACACGTGTTTGCCATAATCAGAATGATGTGTCGTTTCATATTATATCAGGAAAACTACGATAAATGTTTGCAAATAAGACATCACACCGTACTTTTCTCTTCAACAATAAAATACTCTTCCTCCCATTCTTTCTAGAACACACATTGTAACACCAGTTACTCGAAACACACTTATAAACTAGGCACTCAGCGTAGCACAAACGTTGGCACACACTCGGAACACAACACAACTCCTTCGTCAAATCACAACTCATAACTCACAACTGAACGGCTCTAGTACTTTCACTTCGTAACTTCTTAACTGACTGTCCGAGCAAGAAACACGCATACAAACTGGGATGTTCTAGAAAGGGAGCTTCCTAGAACCGGCCCAACAGAATCTCCTGGAACAGTATTTGCCTTAACTGCGGGGAAGTGTCACATAATGAGCTCGTTGCGCGACTATTATTCTGATGAGACCGGTCATTAGCCGGGTGGGCTGGCACCGCCGGCCGTAGGTAATGGCCCATTCACAATGAAATGTAAGCGCAGAACGTAGCATAAGCGCAAGACTTTGCATCCATGTTATCTAATGGAAGTATTCACATAAGTCACGCAACGCAAAGTTTGCAAACTCCAAACTTCATGCTGGCGTTGCGTGCATAGAAGAGCAATACTGCATTTGTTTCTCTTTGCATTGCCTGTTATTCAACAGCAAACCATCGCGATGCAAGTCTTTACGCCGTCTAATGTACAGGAATGCTCTCTTGCATTTGGCCGTGCCACACAAATTGTTGTGGGTCACCATCTCTCATTTCCCTAAAGAGGTTATGATAGTCTCCTTACTGAATCCTCCTCTCATTTAGTGGATGAACCCAGCTTCTGAGCCTAGATTTCTTAGTTCACAAATCGTAAGGTGCAAAGAGATAATGCACATTGTATTAATATAGCTTGTACAGTTGTAACTTGCTGCAGTTTCCATACATGCACAACTATTTTCAATATTTTGGCCAAACATTTGTGGTACCACTAACGCTACGGGCGGCAGTTGGGCCAGTATATTTTTGTGACCTGTTTATGTATAAAATATTGAGTGAACTTCATTTCATATTGTTGGTTATATTATTTGATTTGAAAGTTAGAGTGCGCTCGGAAGATTTCCTCAATTAGTTTAAGGATCTAAAAGCCCGTGTCAACCTCTTGCCTACGTCCGCATTGTGAATGGTCTTCCTCACGCCTGCACATGTGCTGCGTTATGTTAGCGCTTACATTTCATTGTGAATGGTCTTGCTCACGTCTGCACATGTGCTGCGTTATGTTAGCGCTTACATTTCATTGTGAATGGTCTTGCTCACGCCTGCACATGTGCTGCGTTATGTTAGCGCTTACATTTCATTGTGAATGGTCTTCCTCACGCCTGCACATGTGCTGCGTTATGTTAGCGCTTACATTTCATTGTGAATGGTCTTCCTCACGCCTGCACATGTGCTGCGTTATGTTAGCGCTTACATTTCATTGTGAATGGTCTTGCTCACGTCTGCACATGTGCTGCGTTATGTTAGCGCTTACATTTCATTGTGAATGGTCTTGCTCACGTCTGCACATGTGCTGCGTTATGTTAGCGCTTAAATTTCATTGTGAATAGTCTTGCTCACGCCTGCACATGTGCTGCGTTATGTTAGCGCTTACATTTCATTGTGAATGGTCTTCCTCACGCCTGCACATGTGCTGCGTTATGTTAGCGCTTACATTTCATTGTGAATGGTCTTCCTCACGCCTGCACATGTGCTGCGTTATGTTAGCGCTTACATTTCATTGTGAATGGTCTTGCTCACGCCTGCACATGTGCTGCGTTATGTTAGCGCTTACATTTCATTGTGAATGGTCTTCCTCACGCCTGCACATGTGCTGCGTTATGTTAGCGCTTACATTTCATTGTGAATGGTCTGCTCACGCCTGCACATGTGCTGCGTTATGTTAGCGCTTACATTTCATTGTGAATGGTCTTCCTCACGCCTGCACATGTGCTGCGTTATGTTAGCGCTTACATTTCATTGTGAATGGTCTTGCTCACGCCTGCACATGTGCTGCGTTATGTTAGCGCTTACATTTCATTGTGAATGGTCTTCCTCACGCCTGCACATGTGCTGCGTTATGTTAGCGCTTACATTTCATTGTGAATGGTCTTCCTCACGCCTGCACATGTGCTGCGTTATGTTAGCGCTTACATTTCATTGTGAATGGTCTTGCTCACGCCTGCACATGTGCTGCGTTATGTTAGCGCTTACATTTCATTGTGAATGGTCTTCCTCACGCCTGCACATGTGCTGCGTTATGTTAGCGCTTACATTTCATTGTGAATGGTCTTCCTCACGCCTGCACATGTGCTGCGTTATGTTAGCGCTTACATTTCATTGTGAATGGTCTTGCTCACGCCTGCACATGTGCTGCGTTATGTTAGCGCTTACATTTCATTGTGAATGGTCTTCCTCACGCCTGCACATGTGCTGCGTTATGTTAGCGCTTACATTTCATTGTGAATAGTCTTGCTCACGCCTGCACATGTGCTGCGTTATGTTAGCGCTTACATTTCATTGTGAATGCACCTTGACTCGCACGTACGGTCACAATATATTTGGAAGATGCCACTGCAATCAGCCGTCACTGAATGAGTGAAGGGAAAATGCTGTCATGGATGACGACAAACACAAAACCAAGGAGGTGGGGTAAAGCGAAAAAATTACGTCATTGGCTCGTAAGAGAAGTGGTTGGGCTTCACTATTCTATCTCCTTAAAACAATTGAGATAAATGCATAACTAGTTTCATTAGACACTTGTCATAGGAACAAAGAAGAAGACGATAGTTAAATGTTTAGAAAGGTGTGGTCTTGAAATGCCATGGTATTTTCGTGACAAAGCGACAAAATACTGAAGGTTGCCCTTACTACAAAAATTCTTATGTGTTACACTCACATGACTTTGTCTACTCTTGTACAAACTATTTTTACAAACGCTTATTCTCCATATGCTTCATGTTAATCGAGATGTTAATCTTATTGGTAATTTTCTTGTAGATGCAAGGGGAATATGGTAGGCTTTAAGCGATAGTCAAATGTTTTAAGAGGTGGTTGCTATGTGGCGCATTTCATTTTCTTTGCATGTCCAGGGCATAAAAAAGAATGAATAACGAATTCGCATTTGAGAAAAAGTATTGGAAAATTTAAGGACATAACAAGCAATATCTCGAAAATGGTTCACTCAACAACAAAAATGTATATGATATAAATTGTGTATTTTAACGCGATCTACATTTTTGTATACTAAAATTTTGTCTATCTCTTATGGTTTACCAGTTATGCAAAAGTCGTTCACAATGAAGAATACTTTTGGAGACATTCCCAGAAAATTCGAGATATGCATTTTATTTGTCATGAAAATATCTTAAACATATGATATTTTAATCAAAATTGTTAGTCATTTTTGAGAAAATTAAAATCTGGGGTGGGGGATTTTCTTGAAAACCTTCGTGTCGCATCTCTGGAAGATACTGAACCTAAATACAAAGTTTGGTACTTATCCGACTGTTCGTTTCTGAGTTGTGCTGTTCACAGTCACACACTTTTTTTTCTGTTTATTTACTCTTTCAATTTTCATACAATAGTGTACAAATTCCGTCTCCTCTACAACTCATTAGCACATACAAATATTTTTTTTTTAAAAAGATTAGATAACATCTATCTCAAAAGGATTTACAATAATTCTTATATTATTTTGACAATTCCATGTTTCTTTACAGTATTAATTTTCTCTTCTGAATGTATATAATTTCTAAAAGTCTGTTTTATTGTCTTATAGATTGTATTTGATTGAGTATGTGGGTCGAATGCCTGATTCAAAGTTTCTAAATTTTACTGTCCTACACTTGCACCGTTTCCTGTTTTTTGGGGGGGATTTTATTAGGAAAACTTAATCGTAAAGAAAATACATTTAAAAATTAAAATTCTTCTTTACAAAAGCCCCTTCTTAAAGAGAGAGAACATCTAAGTTATGGCCGATTAACAACAGTGTCTCGCATTTTTTCCTTTTTAGTCGTGTCCGGTGGTCTCTCAGAAAGGTCTCGAGACCTCGCACGCTTGGAGCGGGATCTTTCAGCATGTAATGGAGATACCCCATTACAAGCCATACTTGGGCAAAAACATAACGCGGAATCTGTATATCGAGTTGTAAGATAGCCCTATTAATAGTATTGGGGTTCTCCGACATAGTAATGCAGCGGATTTTATGTTTGATCCATTGCCAAGTTTCAGGAATACAGGTTGTGAACCGGTGATGAAGGGTATCAATATTGCGGCAACGGTTACAATATGGCGAATTACAAATATTATGTCGATATTGTTTTTCTGCTGTGGGTATTATGGCATTTAGGATCTTGTAGGCGGAGGCCTTCCAGTCCGTCGAAATCTCGGTGTATCGAAAAATCCGCCAGATATTCTTCCACGGTATGTTAGGATATTTATCCTCTATAGTAGGAGTAGAGGAGTGTCTCAACAGAAGATGACGATACAGCTGCTTCGTAGTAGGAAATGGACCTCCAGAGAAATAACTCTGAGGTAAACTGGCAATGCATTTCACCGTTCGGCGAAAAATGGCATGACGCATTAGGTTTCCATTACTGGACTGAAGTTGTTTATTGCCCTTTAATAGTCCCAGATTGTACAACGTTTTAAACAACAACGCTGAACACTTTTCAGATACTGCCATTATTCCGAGACCTCCACTAGTGATGGGACGCCAGAGTTCAGACTTCGCCACCTTGTACATATGGCCACTCCACATATAATAGGACACTGCTAATTCAATGCGTTGGGATATCTCCGTTGGCAGGGGTAGTACTTGTGCCAGATACCATAACTTAGACAATGCAAACAGGTTAACAAACCAGGCTCTTTGAAGTATATTGAGGTTTCTACTTTGGTGGTGGTGTAAAGTGTAGCGGATTTGATGTAGTAAAGATGTCCAGTTTAAACTTATCATTTCAGAGACATTCGATATAATTTGGAGGCCTAGAACAGTGACGTGGTCCTTGATGGGTATTTCCGCCAGAGTTAATATCCTAGGCCATCTCCCAAAAGGTAGTAATGAGGATTTCTGATAATTAATCTTCGCAGAAGATGCGTGTTCATAAACTTGTAATATGTGAGGGAGCAAATACAACTGTTGCCTATGACGGAGGAACAAGGTCATATCATCGGCATAGGTCTTTATAGTGAGTAAACCTGTCGTCATAGCAGCTGAAAATACATGTTTCATCATCATTCGAACCAACGGTTCAGTACAAATTGTAAATAACAACATAGACAAGGGGCATCCTTGACGTATACCACTCAAAATAGGAATAGGCCTAGTGAAATATCCATTTATGTGTATCCTGGAGTAGGCAGAGGTGTATGTTAATTTAACGGCAGTGAGGAGGCGGTCAGGAATATTCATGCACTGTAAGACACCAAATAAGTAGTCATGATCTACATTATCAAATGCCGTCTCAAGGTCCAGTGACAAAAGAGCTGCCTCTTCCTCAGGATGTTCCTCCATATATATAACTGCATCACGTAGTTGTACCAAGTTATGGGTTAATTTTCTACCCGGAATTCCACAGGTTTGTTCAGGACCAATCAATGTTGGCAGTACTTGGCGCAGTCTGTTCGCTATAATTTTCGTAAAAATCTTAAAATCAGTATTCAGCAGCGTAATTGGCCTATAGCTGGTAAAGTATCGGGGCCTAAGACGTTTTGGAATTAAGATCACAATGCCTTCGTTTAATCCTGACAAGTTTTCGCGCATTTCAAAAATGGCATTCATCAACTGTAACATGCGGTCTTTAATAATGGGCCAAAATACTTTGTAGAATTTATAGCTAATTCCATCCGGTCCTGGTGCAGAATTGTTACTCGCCTTAAAAATTGCCTCTCGAAGTTCATCCATAGTAATGGGTGCTTCCAAACCATCTGGGTCTACATCAACTAAAGTTCGGTCAATAGCTTTATAGAGGACTTCTTTAGAGGAATTAAGAGTAAGGCGTTGTCCATATTGCCTTCGAAAATGCTCCTCGGCCCCTCTGAGAATCTCAGATGTGGTGTGTAGTGGAGTATCATCATGAGTGAGAATATCAGACATGAATTTACGTTGATGTCGGTTCTTCTCCGAAGCCACATGATACAAGGCAGCGCGCTCATCGTCTGTAATAGAGAATGCGCGGGATCGTACCTGTATACCATCCATAATTGATTCTTGAATTTTGTTAATTCTTCGTCGAATCGCTGACAGTCTGGCAGTAAGTTCATTGCCGGCATGCTGTTGTCCTGTCAAATCATGTAATAACGCATAGTAATAATGTAGCATGGTAGCTCGTTCATTTGCCTTAGCTTTACCAACAAATTTGAAAAATGACTGTATGGCAGGCTTATAAATCAAAAGCCACTGCAGAAGATCATTGTAGCGAGATCTATTCGCTCTGAGGGTAACGCTATCCCAAATCATACGAAACTGTAGTTGCACTTCATCATTATATAAGAGAGCATTGTTTAATTTCCAGTAACTTCTGCCAAAAATGGGTAAAGGGGTGGTTGCTGCTACTTTAACAATTAGAGCGTGATGGTCACTTACTGCAGTAGCAACAACAGCAGCACTCCGAATGTTGTTTCTATGAAGTGCATTGACATACATCCTATCAAGTCGTGATGCTGAATTATGACGATAATACGTGTAGCATACTGTATTACCATGTAACAATTCCCATGTATCAGTCAATTGCAATTCACTACAAAGCCGTTGTAACGCAGGAGATGGATGATATAGCCCTCGTTGATCCTTGGCATGTAATACACAGTTAAAGTCGCCACCCAGTAACAAATAGCTGTATCTTTGGTGGAAAAAGAATGGCATATGAGCGTCAATAAAGGCTTCACGTTCACGCCGTTTGTTGGAGCCAGAAGGCAAATAAACGTTAACTACTAAGGTATCGTTGTCGATAATAATATTTAAAATTCGTCCGCTAGGATGCAACTCTTGATGAGTTATGTTCAAAGCAGCTCTGTATATTATCGCTGTACCCCTATTGCCGTCACCCACATTACAAATATAATTATATTGAGGACCAAGGAAATTGAAATTGTCAATGTTTACCTCTTGTAATAGCAATATATCAATATCATTATTGTAAATAAAACTCTTCAAGAGCTGTTGCTTAGTGGCATTGCGAATACCATTAATATTTAATGAAGCATAAATTCGTGTATAAGACATGAAAATGAAGAAGAAAATGCATAACAAGCAAGGAAGAAAGAAAAGATAGCGTATCATGACAGGGAAGTGTTTTCAGCTGACTCACTCTCAAAGGATGCACGCGTTTTCTCTTTCTTTCTGCTACCAGAGGTGAGTCCACCAATGCTACTTTCCGTGCGTCTCTTTTTTATACGGGGGTCACGGCTACTACAAGAAGCGCTATCAGTCGTGGCGCTCAGTATGTTTATATCACTATTTTGCAGGCCTGCTGTACCGGCATTCGGCGCAATATTTACAGCGTCAGGTTCTTCCTCGGAGTGTTCCTCTTCCATCATTACAGCGCATAAGGTCGACATTACCATATCCGTTTCCATGCCAGCATCAGCAAAGGCTGTAGAATGAGACAAAGTCACATCCGCTTTTGCAATCAAATTACATGGTATTTTGCTTTCGACAGCACTATCTTTTCCGGACGAATCGGACATAGTGACTTGCTCCTGCGTATTACTTGACATCTCTGTCGAGTGCACAACTGTTACCTTCTCAATATCTAGCGGTACCCGTTTAATGGGGAACTCGCCCTGTACTAACTGCGACCACGTGGGAGCGTCTGTGGTGCGTGGTGTCTGTGTAATTACCCTTCTTCTTGGACATGTGGTACGTAAATGTCCCGTGCCGTTACACAATGCACACGTTATAGGTTGACCTTCATAGCTTATAAAGCTTTTAACTCCAGCAATATCTATATATGATGGAATATGCTTTTGCAAATCCATCTTTGCTGTTCGTACTCCATTACTAATTTGGTATCTAAGATGGGGACCCCAAGTATCCATAGTCAATGATATCACCGTACCATAAGTTTCCAGTTGCTTTCTAATAAATTCTGGGTTGAGATCCTTCGGTAAATGGTACAGTTTCACAATACGAAATCCTAGTCCTGCAGTTGTGATCGTAACCTTGCTTCTCTGCCCATTACTATGAATAAAAATTGACTCACCGTTGGTGTCCGTGATGGCTTTTTTGACTTTCATCTCTTCTTTACATTGGATATATAGTTGTCTGGTATAATTATTTAGCTGAATCATCTCTAAATCATCTTCTTCAAAACGAAAAACATCGTAAATCCATTCGTGTAGTTCATACGGCGAAGGCTTTGGAACATCGCGCTCCACAAAGGTCACTACTAAAGTATTCTTCCTTTCTACAAACATGTTTTGATACCAAGAAACTCGAATCTAATTTCGAAAATGTCGAATTTTAGTAATTTATACACAAACAAAGTTTGTGTAAAATGACACGTAGCAACAGCGGTAACAGAAATAAAGTAGGTCACGGAGCTAAGCACACAGTGCAACCTGCCTCTCCACTCGCACAAGCGAGACTGACACACACTCGGATATGTTTCCAAAAATGCTTCTTTTGGATTCAGGGGGTCTCAAAACATATTTCCGGTGAAATCTCGGTATAGAATTTTTGGATGGAATACAATGCTTCCCCTATATACTGTACGTAGCAGAGAAAGTAAAAATGAAATAAAGCATTGAAAAATTTAAACCAAATACAATAGATATCCCGGAAATGGTTTCTTATTCTTTTCTTTAGGCTAAGCCTGTTTGTCTTCACGCAGAGTCTGGTGGCGATGAAAAACATTCTTCTAACCAACTTATTAGTCTCCTTCCAACACTTCTACTTTATGCGTGTTATTGGTCTCTGCTATTTTAAGCAATCTTGCTTCCTTTGCTCCCCAAACCTGTTCATTCCATTGTTTCTTTCTTTTACAGATTTTGTTGTATCCGTTATAACACATTATTTTATTATATTGTCATTCTTTATTTTGTGCATTATTTTCCCTGCCATTTCCCTTAATGTATTCAGCTCTGTTGTTTGAGTAACTGTTTATCTTTACTGTTTTCTGCTCTTATTTTTGTCCCATACACCAGTAGAGACTTCACTACAGTTTAAAAACTTTTTACTTTTACTTTCAGTGTTAAAATGCTTATTCTTCCAAATAGAGATCGTAAATGACTTTTGCTCCTCTTCGAACAAAGCATTTTTGGAAATATATCCGTGTGTGTGTGATTGCGAACAGCATAACTCAGAAACGAACAGTCGGATTAACACCAAGCTTGGTATTTAGATTCAGTATCTTCTAGAGATGCGACACGAAGGTTTTCAAGAAAATCCCCGCACCCCAGATTACCCTTTACATGGAACATTTTTAGAAAATCTTAATTTTCTCAAAAATAGCTTTAACGACTTTGATTAAAATATCATATGTATAAGATATTTTCATGACAAATAAAAAGTATATCTTTAATTTTCTGGGAATGTCTCCAAAAGTATTCTTCATTCTGAAACACTTTTGCATAACATAAGAGACAGACAAAATTTTACTACACAAAGAATGTAGATCCCATTAAAATACACAATTATGTGATATACAATTTTTTGTTGAGTGAACCATTTTCGGGATATTGCTTGTTATTCCCCTAAATTTTTCAATACTTTTCTCAAATGGGAATTCTTTATTCATTTTTTTTTGGATATGCAAAGATTATTAATCTGTGGCAAAGATACTGGTGCTGCACATAGCAACCAGCTATTAAGAGATATGTCGATGCTTAAAGGCTACTGTATTTCTATATTGCCCTTGCAAATACAAAACAAGGGGAACATGGTACGCCTTAAGCGATAGTCAAATATTTTTTGGAACTGGTCGCTATGTGTAAAATGTAATTCTCTTTGCATGTCAAAAGATCGTTTCTGCAAATGTTTATCTCGATTAATATGAAATAGATGGAGAATAAGAGTTTGTAAAAATAGTTTGTACAAGAGTAGAGAAAGTCATGTGAGCATAACACATCAGATTTTTTTTAATATTACATTTTGTTTTCTTTTTTTTGACTGAAGAGTAGGGTTACTTTACAGCGCATTGAGAGGAATTGTCAGTACATAATTTACAATTGCATGCTGAGGTTGATCTCTAAGGATGCTCTGTTATAAATAAATTGTGATTATGCACATAATATATACACGATATTCTGAATAATACCCATAAATAATGACAGCGAATATCTAAGTGTAAGTGAAATATTTAATGAAAATAAAAGAAAAAATGTAATATTAGTTGCAACTGGATTTATTCATGGAGAGAAAAATCACTGTCGTCGGATTGGCTGAGCGGAACCTCTTGGGGTAACTTCTTTTTTAATTTTGTCTCTTTTGGATTTTTGTTTCAAGGTGATACGTCCGAGCTCCAGAGAGTTTGTTGTAGAAAGATTTTGCTATGACAACACTGAGGATTCTAAACGAAGCTTAGAATGTCGATATAATTTGGTGATACGAGAAGCTGTAATGCTAGTAATATGTACATTCCATGATATGGTGAAAACGGGACTCGCAAGGTCCTGTGTCTAGCAGGCGCCGCCCTCTGCCTCTCTGACTGACTGCCCATTAATGTTTCACATGCTGCAGAGTGGTGCAGCGCGGGTTGCTTATTTCGTGACTCGCGAAACGAAACATTTTCGCCACTCCTGACATACGTGCCTACCTAATTCATTAACTCAGAAATCTGAACCATTAAATTTGACCTCGCACCCCTAGAACCATAAAAAAAATGTGTTGCATTCATATGACATTCTCTACTCTCTTATCTACAAATTATTTACGCAAAAACTTACTTTTCAGTCTGCTTCATGTATTTTTTTTATATTACTGTTTATTTTAATGGTCGGTACTCGGTACTGCTCTCAGGAACCAGAAGTGGTGGTATAGCAATGGCAGGGTTCCTGCAGTTTCGAAATTGAGACGCCGCGACAGTCGGACAGACAGACCGGGGACCCCGCCCCACAAGGATGGTCCAATACCTCGCTCTGAAATGGCGGTCCGTATACTGAGAGACGGTAAAGCTGCAAAGAAAGAATCCTTTTTCCCTGCCACGCCGCACCGAAACACCATCGCCGACACTGCCAACTCTAAAATGCACCTAACGGGTGAAGGATAAATGAAATGGTGAATGGAACGAAATGGAGGGACAGAAAATTCGGGCGCTGAAAAAAACAACTCCAGCCTTCGCCTAACGACCGGGGAAAGTCCCGAAAAAAACTTGCTTAGAGCGGGCGGTCGCCGGGAATCGACCCCGGGACCTGCCGAATGCGGCTCACTCGCGTTACCACGGCGCTACCTCGCTCGGTATGCTGATCCAGAAAAACATTTCCAAAATGGGGCTTTCTTTCGTTTTACGTAGAACAGGAATACAGCGGCTTAAGCGACTGTTGATCTTTCAAGAGGGGTTCGCTTTTTACTTGACCACCAAAAAATAAAATGAATAGCGACTTAAATTAAATTCAATTTAGTTTTATTTATGGACGCTCTTTAACTGCTGTGGTCCTTAGCGTCCCATTCTATATTGGGCGTGAAAGACCGGTAATTTTGCTCAGAGGCCTCTTTATCAGGCTTGAGGTTCTTTTACGTGCCGTAAATCTACGACACGGGACCACCGGCTTTACTACACTTCCGAAGGAAGCCATGCTAACGATTTTTACGCCCGAAAAATATCCATCGCCCAACGCCGGTTTTGAACTCGTAACCTCGGGAACTAGAGGCTAGAATGGTAACCACTGCACTATGCAGGAGTACCAAATAGCGACTTACTAGTTGAAAAAGCTATGAAGTATTTGGCCATTAAAACCAATAATAAGGAATATCTCAGAAGTGGTTAATGCCACAAAAAGTATAGGTTACATACATTCTGTTTTTACGAGATCTATATTATTTTCTCTACCACGCACCTAGTAGGTAGAGAAAGTATTGCGTTCTACCCAAAAGACTGCACCATAAATACACGTTTTGAGACCCCTTGAATAAAAACAAGTTTTACAAAAATGTCCCTGTGTCTGTCTGTGTGTTTGCCTGTGAACAGCATAACTCAAAACCAGAAAGTCCGATAACAATCAAACTTGGTATTTAGGTTCAGTATCTCTCAAAGATGTGACACAGAGATTTTCAAGAAAATCCCCCAACGCCAAGCTACCCTTTACATGGAATATTTTTCGAAATTCTGATTTTTTAAAAAATGGTTGTAACGATATTAATTAAAATACCACATATTAAAGATATTTTCATGATAAATAATATGTATGTCTTGCATTTTCTGGGAATAGCTTGTGAAGTCCTCTTCATTCGGAAGGAATTTTATATAATCTTGTATAGCTGGTAAACGTTAAGTGATAGACGAAAACGTACTACTCATAAATGTGGATCTCTTTAAAACACACAATTGATTTAAAATAACTTTTTTGTGGCATAAGCCATTTTTTAGACACTCGTTATCAATTATTGTTCCAAGTGTTAAATGCTTAGCCATTCTTTTTAAGTCCTATGGATTTTCTGTTGTTTCTCGCGATGTCATGGAAACAGTATGGAATTTTATGGCAGGCATATAGCGTCCAGTTGTTAAACATTTGACTATCGCTGTTCCCTTTGTATCTATAACGAAATGTGTAATGTATCTATTTCTGCAAAGGTTTATTTGGATTAAAATGTAATATAAAAAAAATCTGATGTTTTACACTCACATGACTTTCTCTACTCTTGTACAAACTATTTATACAAACGCTTATTCTCCATCTACTTCATGTTAATCGAGATAAACATTTGCAGAGTCTATCTTATTGCTAATTTTCTTGTAGATGTAAGAGGAATATATATTTACAAGGGCAATTTGGAAATACAGTAGCCTTTAAGCACATACATATCTCTTAATAGCTGGTTGCTAGGTGCAGCACCATTCCCATTCCCACAGATTAATACTCATTGCATATCCAAGACAAAAAAATGAATAACGAATTCCCATTTGAGAAAATAAGTATTGAAAAATTTAAGGGAATAACAATAATATCTCGAAAATAGTTCACTCAACAAAAAAAATGTGTATGACATAAATTGTGTATTTTAACGCGATCTACATTTTTTGTGTAGTAAAATTGTATCTATCTCTTATGGTTTACCAGTTATGCAAAAGTCGTTCACAATGAAGAATATTTTTGGAGACATTCTCAGGAAGTTCAAGATATACATTTTATTTGTCATAAAACTATCATAAACATACGATATTTTAATCAAAATCGTTAGAGCCATTTTTGAGAAAATTAAAATTTTCGAAAAATCTTCCATGTAAAGGGTACTCTGGGGTGGGGGGATTTTCTTGAAAAGCTTCGTGTCGCATCCTTGGAAGATACTGAACCTGAATACCACGTTTGGTGTTTATCCGACTGTTTGTTTCTGAGTTATGCTGTTCACAGACAGACAGACACACAGACACACAGACACACAGACACACACACACAGACATGTTTCGAAAAATGCTTTTTTTGATTCAGGGGTCTCAAAACATGTATTTCCGGTGAAATCTCGGTATCGAATTTTTGGGTGGAATACAAAAAGGTTTAGTAAGAATATTGTGTATACCCAGTAATAAACGATAAAACGTGGAGAGTGTCATGTGAATGTATCACATCAGCTTTGTTTACTTAACTTTTTTTCTATAGCAAGTATAGCGGGCATTGCATTCTACCAAAAAATCAATAGCGAGTTTTTACCGTGAATACTTGTTTTGAGGCCTCCTGAATCAAAAAAGTACTTTTGGATAAAAGGTCCATGTTTGTGTGTGCGTGTGTGTGAGAGAGAGAGGGAGGGAGAGAGAGGAGAATATCTCAAAAACGAAAAGTGGTTAAACATAAAACTTAGTATTCAAGTTCAGTGTCTTCGAAAGGAAATTACAGGAAAATTTTCAAGAAAATCCCTCACCCCAAATTACCCCTCACAATAAAATATTTTTGTTATTTGTTATATTCTCAAAATAGCTTTAGGGATTTTGATTAAAATACTCTATGTTTAAGATATTTACATGACAAATAAACCTTTTCTTAAATTTTCTAGAAAAATCCTGCGGAAACTCCTTCATTCTGAACGATTTTGGTAAACTGTAATATATATACGAACTGTCGGACCCATCTTCTCACCATTGAATCACTCATCGCATTTTGTCCGTAAACTTCGCAAATTTGCCGATAAATTTCAATTTGTTTCACTTTCCTAGCATTCAGAAAACGAATCACAGATCTGATTTCACAAGCGGAAGGATTTTCAATCAATACCGACATTGTAAACAAGCACAACAAAGCGTACGTGGCTGACAGCGATCTCAAAATGGCGCACGTTTCTTCTCCTTGATACAGAGCGTCTACCGCGCATGTGCGGAACTGCGATCGCAGCGCTGCAGCGGAGAGAAATTGAAACGGAACTTACTTTCTGGACGTACCTCGTATATAGATTTCGTTAATGGACACAATTTACCTAAGTCAAATAAAAAATGAAAATGTTTTGGCGCTCTTTCCGAGAAAGTCTTTACTATTGATGAGAATTTACAAATTATTTTCTCATATGGTGAAAGTAAAGGTACGGGCAAACGTAAGGGACCCCGAAACTGGAGCAGGTCAGGTGCTTCTACCGTGATCTCCAAGAGGGAGGGATGAGTGGAGAGACCAGAAGGGCGACAAAATTCAGGTGAAAACGGGCGCAAGCACACATGGGGTCCCTAAGGTTTCCAGGTTGAACCCCTCCAACGCCGCCCGAGTCCATTGTATTAGGTCCCGTGTCTGGGTCCCCCGAAGGACCTCTCGCTCGAAAGCATCCATTAGGCGGCTTCTAGCCGAGCAGTTTCTGGATGACTTCCACAGAGGGCAATCCCGTCCAGCCGCAACCCGCCGAACACCTTCCCTGATCCTACAACCCTGAAACATACGTTTAAACATAGTGGCAGAAACGAGATTTGGTGACGCTTCAAATGAAGATATAGACGAGATTAGGCATACCGATTCTAGCGCAGCAATAAGTAACAACTTCATTTGTAATCCTTCAGGGGTGTTCTGATCACATAAACTGATCATTGCTTCATATTCCTCGCACTTTAAAACCACTGCACTAACCTTTCTTTCTTCCGCAAAGTTTTGAGACAGTTTTCCTTTCGTTCCTTGTATCTCTCTTCTCTTGAAACTCTGGGTCTTCAAATAGATTGAAAACTTTATATGATTTTCCTTCAAATACATTTCCTGAAGCATTTTAGCTGTAACGTTCCACATTGTTTTTATAGCATCAATATGAAGAAATGAAACACGTAGAAGGAATACACTATAAAGTTTACGAGATAATTGTCTTTTTACGAGGGGTGAAGAGAAACTAAAGTTACAAGACTGATATTTCTAGAGTTTCATTCGTTATAGGGAAATTAGTAGTGTACGGTAATTCTTATACACGCGTTTGGCAACTGTGCAGAGTTTCAGCCACAAATGGCGACTCGTTTGCAAAACCAGTCTCGCGAAGAAATCCGTTATTCGATTTCTGTAACCGGCTGAAATTCACCGGCAGCTGGTAGAGGACTGTAATGTATCGTCAGCGTATCACAGAATGGTGTCGAAAGTTTGCGGCCGGTAGAGAAAACGTCACCGACGAGGATCGCTGTGGCCGACCCAGCACGGCATCAACACATTTGAACACAGCTCGTGTGGAGGAGCTGATTCACGACAACAGGAGGATCACGTTGCGGCATATGACGGTAGAATTGGGCATGTCGTTGGGAAACGTTCGTCACATTGTTAACGATATTCTGCTGTGCCGGAAAGTTTCTTCCCGATGAGTTCCATGAAATCTGTCCATCCAGCACAAGGAGGAACGCATGGGGCAATTCTGCAACTTTTGCAACGATTCTCCATGGAAGGGAACAGTTTTCTTCACCACTTGTCACGGGTGACGAAACCTGGATATATCACTATACCGCTAGTAGTAAGCGGTCGTCAGTGGAGTGGAAACACCCCTCCTCTCGAAAGACAAAGAAGTTTAAGGTGACGCAATCTGCCGGTAAGGTGATGGCCATAGTGTTTTGGAACAGTGCAGGTGTCATATTGGTGGAGGTTATGGTAAGAGGGCACACAATGACCACTGACATATATTGCAGGAACTTGACAAGATTGCGCGAAACAATCAGGAGGAAACGGCCAATCTCACCGAGGGCGTCATCTTCCTTCACGACAACGCGCGACCTCATACAGCACAGAAGATCACCACGCAGTTTCGCTGAGACATCGTCGACCACCCTCCCTACAGCTCGGACCTCGCTCCGAGCGACTTTCACCCTTTTCCTCACTTGAAGGAGCACCTAGTAGGCCGACAAGGAGCTGAAACACCTTGTGACAACGTGGTTGAACAAGCAGGGACAGGGTGTTTACAAGGAGGGAATATTCAAACTCATCCCATGAAGCGACAATGCCTAAACCGGTATGGAGACTATGTCGAAAATAACCAAACGTATGTACTATCAGTTGGCTGTATTAAAATGTCCACGTTTCACTGCAGGCTTGGTAAACTTAGTTTATGATCACCCCTCATAAATAATGTTCATAACAGACCAATGAATTGGTACAAGTTAACATTTATCAGCCTTTTTCTGTAAAAATTCATAACCTATAGTGTTGATAACATAGGTTTTATTTGTTTCAAATTTATCTACCTTTTCTGTTGCATTAAAACTAGTACAAAAAAATCTGATGTGTTACACTCACATGCTTTCTCTACTCTTGTACAAACTATTTCTACAAACGTTTATTCTCCATATGCTTCATGTTACTCGAGATATCGAGATGTCAATCTTATTGCTAATTTTCTTGTAGATGCAAGGGGAACATGGTAGGTTATAAGCGATAGTCAAATCTTTTAAACGCTGGTTGCTATGTGGCGCATTCTATTCTGTTTGCATATCCAGGACATAAAAAATTGAATAAAGAATTTGAGAAAAAGTATAAGTATTGGAAAATTTAAGGAAATAACAAGCAATATCTCGAAAATGGTTCACTCAACTAAAACAATGTATATGACATAAATTGTGTATTTTAACGCGATCTACATTTTTTGTGTAGTAAAATTTTGTCTATCTCTTATGGTTTACCAGTTATGCAAATGTCGTTCACAATAAAGAATACTTTTGGAGACATTCCCAGGAAATTCAAGATATACATTTTATTTTTCATAAAAATATCTTAAACATATGATATTTTAATCAAAATCGTTAAAGCCATTTTTGAGGAAATTAAAATTTTCGAAAAATCTTCCATGTAAAGGGTACTCTGGGGTGAGGGAATTTTCTTGAAAACCTTCGCGTCGCATCCTTGGAAGATACTGAACCCAAATACCAAGTTTGGTGTTTATCCGACTGTTCGTTTCTGATTTATGGTGTTCACAGACACACACACAGACAGACACACACACAGACAGACACACAGATACACACACGGACATGTTTCCAAAAATGTTTTTTTTTTGGATTCAGGGGGTCTCAAAACATGTATTTCCGGTGAAATCTCGGTATCGAAATTTTGGGTGGAATACAATACTTCCCCTACTTATACGTAGTAGAGAAAGTAATTAAGTGACAGTTTTGTGCGCGGATATATTACACGGATATTTAATACTAAGAACTTTTACTTTCTCTAATACGTATAGTAAGTAGGGGAAGTATTGCATTCCACCCAAAAATTCGATACCGAGATTTCACAGGAAATACATGTTTTGAGGTGCACTGAATGCATATAAAGCATTTTTGAAACATGTCTATGTGTGTGTCTGTGTGTCTGTGAACAGCATAACTCAGAAACGAACAGTCCGATAAACACCAAACTTGTGTTTGGGTTCAGTATCTTCCAGAGATGCGACATGAAGGTTTTCAAGAAAATCCCTCCACCCCAGATTACCCTTTACATGGAAAATTTTTTGAAAATTTTAATTTTCTCAAAAATGGCTCTAACGATTTTGAATAAAATACTGTAAATTTAAGACACCTTCGCCTCTCACCGAGGCGGCCCGGGTTCAATCCCAGGGACCCGCATGTAGGATTTGTGGTGGACAAAGCGGCGTCTGGGCGGGTTTTCCCCGGGTTATCCGGTTTGCCCCGCCATTCATTCCACCGACTGCTCCATTATCACCTTTCCTTTCATCCATTTCACCATCATTTCGTTTCATCTACTTCCTTCCTCCCATACCAGGCATCGGGCTGATCACCCATCCTGGATATTCTGTCTGTTCCCTGAGAGTGTCTGCTCCTCGATGGGTCTCTGGCCCCAGGCACCCGCCTGTAAGTCCTGGGGGTGTAAGTCCTACATAAGAGGAGCTTAATCAGGGAAGGAAAGAAAGAAAGAAAGTTTAAGACATTTGTATGGCAAATGAATTGTATATCTCGAATTTTCTGGGAATGTCTCCAAAAGTATTCTTCATTGTGAACGACTTTTGCATAACTGGTAAACCATAAGAGATAGACAAACTTTTACTACACAAAAGATGTACATCGTGTTAAAATACACAATTTATGTCATGTGCATTTTTTTTTCTTTTTTTGTTGAGTGAACCATTTTCGAGACATTGCTTGTTGTTCTCTTAAATATTCCAATACTTATACTTTTTCTCAAATGGAAATTCGTTATTCATTTTTTTGTCCTGGTAATGCAAAGAGAATGGAATACTCCACATAGCAACCAGCTCTTAAAATATTTGTCTATCAATTCCCCTTGTAACTACAACGAAATTAGCCATAAGGTTCACATCTCGATAAGCGATGGAGAATAAGCGTTTGTAAAAATAGTTTGTACAAGAGTAGAGAAAATCATGTGAATGTAACACATCAGATTTTCTCTACGAGGAGAATTCTAACAATCATAGAGAAAAGAATAGCAGATTTCTACTGCAAATTCCGCACGCCAGATAGCAGAAAATAATACTTTTATGATTACACTGCACTGATCAAACAAGCAAAACATGACCATATGATTCTAACTAATCTTCGAAAATGCCACTCACGAATCGTTAGTTGGTGACTTGAGAATTCTTCGATGATTTGGAAACCATTAGTGCATTACCACAGATAAACAATAAATGGACAGAATAAATAGACTTTCGTAAGAATAGCATGTAGAAGAGTGAGTAGAGAAAGTCATGTGAAGGCAACACTTCAGATGAAATCCATTTCCATGTGTGTACACATCTTGTTTCGTTTTGTTTCCGCGAAGACTCTTAAGTTCCGAGTTCGAGCTCAGAGATGTTCCCAAAACTCTTGTGTCAAGAAGAAGAGGCAACTTTTACTGTCATCTTAAGATGGTAAACAACAATCCTTGGAGTGAAATGGCAGGCGATAGCTGACACTTGACCCTTTGACCTACTTCAGGATGCTACAGCAGACAATGAAGAGACCCCAACAATACCCAAATCAATTCCCGCTTTCCGATAACTTGGCTCCCTTCCCTGCGATATCGATACACGCCGCAAGCCGTGTTGAGGTATATTGATCCGTTTATGCAACTTATTTCAGATGAAAACGTCAGCAAATTGATCGCAAATCTCTTTCAAACGCTTCCAGCGTTATATCTTCCACTCCATCCTTTATTCCTCAACTAGAGCATGGACCAAAAGTGTACTATCACTGTAATTCCGCACTTCAGAGATCTCTGAATCAGAAAGGGAAAAAATCGTGTATTGCATTTACATGACTTTCTCTACTCCTGTACAAACTATTTATCCAAACGTTTATTCTCCATATGCTTCATGTTAATAGAGATATTAATCTTATTGCTAATTTCTCTGTAGGTGCAATGGGAATTGGTAGCCTTTAAGCGATAGTCAAATATTTTAAGAGCTGGTTGCTATGTGGAACATTCCATTCTCTTTATATGTCCAGGGTACAAAAATGAATAACGAATTCCCATTTGAGAAAAAATATAAGTATTAAAAATTCAAACAAATAACAAGCAATATCTTGGAAATGCTTCACTCCACAAAAAAATGTATATGACATAAGTTGTGTGTTTTAACGAGATTTTTTGTGAAGTAAAATTTTATCCATCCCTTACGGTTTACCAATTATGTGAAAGTGATCCAGAATTAAAAGGCCTTTTGGGAACATTCCCAGAAAATTCAAGCTGTACACTTCATTTGACATAAAAATTCTTAAATATGTGATAGCTTAACCAAAGTCTTTAGAGCCATTTTTGAGAAAATCAAAATCTTCGAAAAATGTTCCATGTAAACGGCAGTCTGGGGTGGAGGGATTTTCTTCAAAAGCTTCATGTCGCATCCTTGGAATATACTTAACTCAAATACCAAGTTTGGTATTCATTTTCCTTTCTGAGTTATACTGTACACAAATTGACAGACAAACAAACACATACAGGGACAATTATAACTAATATGATTTTCCGGGCTGTTATGCCGTGGTCTGCTGAAGAAAGATTTCCCAGACGTTTCGTCCACAACTGCGGTGGACATCTTCAGTGGCGCGGGCGAAGTCTTCTCGGTGAAAGTATCGCAGCGTCTGATGCGTTGGCCGTTAGTGCCGCTCTCTTTATAGTGTGGGCGCTCTCTGCTGATTGGCCCGCTGGTATGAGGGGGCTGGCGCTGGCTGTGTTGTTGCTCTCTTCTGATTGGCTCGCAGTGTTTTTCGGTTTTGTATGACCTTTCTTGTTTTTGATGACTAGATGCCAGTTACTGTTGAGTTTCAATGCTTCTTCTTTCCTATTGAAATTATTGGGATGTTTATAAATCTCTATTGCTTCGCGTTGTAGCCGGGTATGGTAATGCTTTATGGAGGAAAGAATGTTGGTGTCCTGAAATCTAATAATGTGTTCGCCCTCGGCTTCAATGGCATGTTCGGCGACTGCCGATTTTTCTGTATGGCCCAGGCGGCAGTTTCTTTTGTGTTCGCTCAGTCTGGTGTTAGCGCTCCGCTGTGTGGTACCAATTTACACTGAACCACACGAACAAGGAATACGGTAAACACCGGCCGTTGACAGGGGGTCTCGGGGGTCTTTGGAAGAGCGCAGTAGGCTGTTTAATTGTCTTGTAGGTTTGAATACTGTTTTGACGTTATGACGTTGAAGTATATGTTCAATACGGTCAGTGACATTTCTGAAATGTGGCAGAAAGGCAATGGACTTGCTTCTGGGTTGGTCCTGAGTAGCCGGTCGGGGCTTGGCCGGACGGCAGGCTCTTCTCACCTCTTGGACTGAATAACCATTTGATTGTAGAGCTGTTTCTAGGTGTCGGATTTCTTGTGGAAGTAAGTGTGGTTCACAAATACGGGAAGCACGGTTTGCGAGTGTCTTAATCATAGCACGTTTTTGTCTAGGATGGTGGTTGGAGTTCTTGTTAAGGTAACGGTCTGTGTGTGTGGGTTTGCGGTAGACAGTATGACCCAGCGTGCCGTCAGTCTTCCTGCTAACGAGTACATCTAGAAAGGCTAGTTGGCCATCCTTTTCTTGTTCCATTGTGAACTGTATACGCTGATTGATGCTATTTAGATGTAACAAAAAATCTTGAAGAGCTTGTTCACCATGGGGCCAGATGACGAAGGTGTCATCCACATAGCGGAACCAGGCTGTTGGTTTGAGTGGAGCTGAGTTTAGTGCCTTTGACTCAAATGCCTCCATGAAGAAATTGGCCACAACAGGGCTAAGGGGGCTGCCCATTGCAACACCGTCTATTTGCTCGTAGAATGACCGGTTCCACTGGAAATAAGTCGTAGTCAGGACATGGTGAAAAAGAGAGAAGATGGGTTGTAACAACTTCAGAGTTTCTTGTACTGGAACCATGGTGAATAGAGACACAACGTCAAAACTAATTAGTAAATCCTTAGGTAGCAATTTGAGGTTGCGGAGAATTTGAATGAAATGCGTAGAGTCTTTGATGAAAGAGTCGGACAGGCCGACATGGGGTTGTAGAAGACCGGTTAGGTATTTAGCTATGTCGTATGTGGGCGAACCAATACCACTAACAATGGGCCTGAGCGGAACATCTGGTTTATGGATCTTGGGTAGCCCGTAAAGTCTAGGCGGCTGAGCTTCGGACTTGGAAGGCGGCGTTTGTCTTCCTTCGAAAGCGAGGAGTTCTTGATCAAAAGATTGGTTTTCCGTAGAATACGGGCTGTCGGATCACGTTTAATCTTATGGTAGGTTGCTGGTTGCAGGAGTTCAGAGATTTTCTGTTGATAGTCTTGTTGGTTAAGAATAACTGTGGCATTACCCTTGTCCGCTGAGCAAACAATGATGTCTCGGTTGGAGTTCAGCTTCTTTAATGCAGTTCTCTCTTGATTGGTTAAATTACTGATAGGAGGTTTGGCCTTCTCGAGAACCCTGGCAGATTCCCGGCGAATTTCATCAGCTGCAAGCCTTGGCAGAACTCGTATTCCTGCTTCAATGTGAGAAATGATGTCTTCAACTGGCAACGTTGGAGTGATAACAGCGTAGTTACCTCCTTTAGCAAGGAGTGTCGTTTCAGCAGGTGACAGCTGGTGATCAGATAAGTTCACTACCGTGCGGCAGTGGTTGAGAGTAGTCGGCGGTTTGATGGAGCCAGTAAGGCCATCAAACTTCTTCTTGTGACGAGTGGTCATGCTGTTGTGATTGTATGTCATAGAGCTGTAGGTGATTCTGTCAGTGTTGTCCCAATCAAAACTGTGTAGTGAGTTACTTACTTGAAGATGTAAGATGAGTAGTTGACTATTGTTGGCAGAGAGTTGTCGTCTGGTCTGATGGATGCGTTCTCGGAGCAAGGCCCATTCAGAGCGATTGTAAATGCGATTGGCGGCAGCGGTGGTGAAATGTCGTTTCTGTCGTAGGAATTTAGGAATAATTCCCGAGTCTCGGCAGCGTAGAAGAAAGGCAACTGAACACAGCAAAGAAGATTTTTGTTTGCGTAGCACTTCTAGTCGACGGATCAGACGGTATGCCTCCTCCCCGTAGAGGCGAGTCATGTAAGAACGTAGGTTTTCACGGCCGGTGTCACAATTATAACTAATATGATTTTCCGGGCTGTTATGCCGTGGTCTGCTGAAGAAAGATTTCCCAGACGTTTCGTCCACAACTGCGGTGGACATCTTCAGTGGCGCGGACGAAGTCTTCTGAGATTAAACGTGATCCGACAGCCCGTATTCTACGGAAAACCAATCTTTTGATCAAGAACTCCTCGCTTTCGAAGGAAGACAAACGCCGCCTTACCAAGTCCGAAGCTCAGCCGCCTAGACTTTACGGGCTACCCAAGATCCATAAACCAGATGTTCCGCTCAGGCCCATTGTTAGTGGTATTGGTTCGCCCACATACGACATAGCTAAATACCTAACCGGTCTTCTACAACCCCATGTCGGCCTGTCCGACTCTTTCATCAAAGACTCTACGCATTTCATTCAAATTCTCCGCAACCTCAAATTGCTACCTAAGGATTTACTAATTAGTTTTGACGTTGTGTCTCTATTCACCATGGTTCCAGTACAAGAAACTCTGAAGTTGTTACAACCCATCTTCTCTCTTTTTCACCATGTCCTGACAACGACTTATTTCTAGTGGAACCGGTCATTCTACGAGCAAATAGACGGTGTTGCCATGGGCAGCCCCCTTAGCCCTGTTGTGGCCAATTTCTTCATGGAGGCATTTGAGTCAAAGGCACTAAACTCAGCTCCACTCAAACCAACAGCCTGGTTCCGCTATGTGGATGACACCTTCGTCATCTGGCCCCATGGTGAACAAGCTCTTCAAGATTTTTTGTTACATCTAAATAGCATCAATCAGCGTATACAGTTCACAATGGAACAAGAAAAGGATGGCCAACTAGCCTTTCTAGATGTACTCGTTAGCAGGAAGACTGACGGCACGCTGGGTCATACTGTCTACCGCAAACCCACACACACAGACCGTTACCTTAACAAGAACTCCAACCACCATCCTAGACAAAAACGTGCTATGATTAAGACACTCCCAAACCGTGCTTCCCGTATTTGTGAACCACACTTACTTCCACAAGAAATCCGACACCTAGAAACAGCTCTACAATCAAATGGTTATTCAGTCCAAGAGGTGAGAAGAGCCTGCCGTCCGGCCAAGCCCCGACCGGCTACTCAGGACCAACCCAGAAGCAAGTCCATTGTCTTTCTGCCATATTTCAGAAATGTCACTGACCGTATTGAACATATACTTCAACGTCATAACGTCAAAACAGTATTCAAACCTACACGACAATTAAACAGCCTACTGCGCTCTTCCAAAGACCCCCGAGACCCCCTGTCATCGGCTGGTGTTTACCGTATTCCTTGTTCGTGTGGTTCAGTGTAAATTGGTACCACACAGCGGAGCGCTAACACCAGACTGAGCGAACACAAAAGAAACTGCCGCCTGGGCCATACAGAAAAATCGGCAGTCGCCGAACATGCCATTGAAGCCGAGGGCGAACACATTATTAGATTTCAGGACACCAACATTCTTTCCTCCATAAAGCATTACCATACCCGGCTACAACGCGAAGCAATAGAGATTTATAAACATCCCAATAATTTCAATAGGAAAGAAGAAGCATTGAAACTCAACAGTAACTGGCATCTAGTCATCAAAAACAAGAAAGGTCATACAAAACCGAAAAACACTGCGAGCCAATCAGAAGAGAGCAACAACACAGCCGGCGCTAGCCCCCTCATACCAGCGGTCCAATCAGCAGAGAGCGCCCACACTATAAAGAGAGCGGCACTAACGGCCAACGCATCAGACGCTGCGATACTTTCACCGAGAAGACTTCGTCCGCGCCACTGAATATGTCCACCGCAGTTGTGGACGAAACGTCTGGGAAATCGTTCTTCAGCAGACCACGGCATAACAGCCCGGAAAATCATATTAGTTATAATTGTGACACCGGCCGTGAAAACCTACGTTCATACACATACAGGGACATGTTTCTAAAAATGCTTTATTTGGATTCAGGACACCTCAAAACATGTATTTACAGTGAAATATCGGTATGGAATTTTTGGGTGGAGTGTAATAACTTCCCCTACTTTCTCTACGTAGTATGAGTTGCATTCACATAATTTTGTCAACTCACTCTTTTAATAACTCTTGTTTATCGGGCTATACGTTTACTACACATTTCGTTAGGAGCATCGTGAGAAACAACTGAAAATCAACGGCACTTTAAACAATGACAGGGTATTGAACAAATAAAAAATTAAGTGAAATTGAGTTTTATTTATGGACGCTCTTTAACTCCTATGGTCCTTAGTGTCCCATGTATATTCTTCGTGAAAGACTGGTCATTTTGTTTAGAGCCATGCTTATCAGGTTTGATGTGCCTTTATATACCGTAAATCTACGACATGGGACCACCAGCTTTACTTCCCCTCCGAAGGAAGCCATACTAAGGATTTTTACGCCCGAAAATATACATCGCCCTCCGCCGTGTTTGAACCCGCGACCTTGGAAGCTAGAGGTTAGTACGGTAACCACTACACCACGGAGGATGACGATGAACAAATCGAATCACTAATAACGGATATCCCGAAATGGCTGAGGCCACAAAAAAGTTATTGAAAATAAATTGTGAGATCCACAATTTTTTACTTTCTCTACTACGTATAGTAAGCAGGGGAAGTATTGTATTCCACCCAAAAATTCGATACCGAGATTTCACCGGAAATACATGTTTTGAGATACCCTGAATCCAAAAAAGCATCTTTGGAAACTTTATAACTCAGAAACGAACAGTCGGATAAACACCAAACTTGGCATTTAGGTTCAGTATCTTCCAGAGATGCGACACGGTTTTCAAAAAAATCTCCCTGCCCCAGATTACTGTTTACATGGAGCATTTTTCGAACATTTTAATTTTCACAAAACTGGCTCTAACGATTTTGATTAAAATATCATATGTTTAAGATATTTTCATGACAAATAAAATGAATATCTTGAACTTTCTGGGAATGTCTCCAAAAGTATTCTTCATTGTGAACGACTTTAAAATAACTGGTAAACCATAAGAGATAGACAAAATTTTACTACACAAAAGATGTAGATCGCGTTAAAATACAAAATTTATGTGATATACATTTTTTTGTTGAGTGAACCATTTTCGAGATATTGCTTGTTGTTATTACCTTAAATTCTTCAATACTTATTTTCTCAAATGGGAATTCGTTATTCATTTTTTTGTCTTGGATATGCAAAGAGTATTAATCTGTGACAAAGAGAATGGTGCTGCTCCTAGCAACCAGCTATTAAGAGATATGTCTATGCTTAAAGGTTACTGTATTTGTATATTGCCCTTGCAAATACAAAACAAGTAATTTTTGGAATTGGTCGCAATGTGTAAAATGTAATTTTCTTTGCATGTCAAAAGATCGTTTCTGCAAATGTTTATCTCGATTAACATGAAATAGATGGAGAATAAGCGTTTGTAAAAATATTTTGTACAAGAGTAGAGAAAGTCATGTGAGTGTAACACATCAGAATTTTTTGTATCTCTTTTTACCAGTTATACAAGATTATACAAATTCCCTTCTGAATATAGACAGGCTATTTTTTTGTCCTGGTAATACAAAGAGAATAGAATACTCCACATAGAAAACAGCTCTTTAAATATTTGACTATCGCTTGAAACCTACCAATTCCCCTTGCATCTACAAGAAAATTAGCAATAAGATTAACATCTCGATTAACACGAAGCATATGGAGAATAAGCGTTTGTAAGAATAGTTTGTACAAGAGTAGAGAAAGTCATGTGAGTGTAACACATCAGATTTTTTGTGTAGTAATTTTTACTTTCTCTACTACGAATAGTAAGTAGGGGAAGTATTGTATTTCACCCAAAAATTCGATACCGAGATTTCACCGGAAATACATGTTTTGAGACCCCCTGAATCCAAAAAAAACATTTTTGGAAACATGTCCGTGTGTGTGTCTGTGTGTGTGTGTGTCTGTCTGTCTGTCTGTCTGTGAACAGCATAACTCAGAAACGAACAGTCGGTTAAACACCAAACTTGGTATTTAGGTTGAGTATCTTCCAGAGATGCGACACGAAGGTTTTCAAGAAAATCTCCCTACCCCAGATTACCCTTTACATGGAACATTTTTCGAACATTTTAAATTTCTCAAAAATAGCTCTAACGATTTTGATTAAAATTGCATATGAAATGTATATGAAAATGACAAATGTATATGTCAAATGAAATGTATATCTCGAATTTTCTGGGAATGTCTCCAAAAGTATTCTTCATTGTGAACGACTTTTGCATAACTGTTAAACCATAAGAGATAGACAAAATTTTACTACACAAAAAATTATATCACGTTAAAATACACAATTTATGTCATATGCATTTTTGTTGTTGTTGAGTGAACAATTTTGGAGATATTGCTTGTTATTCCCTTAAATTTTCCAATACTTATACTTTTTCTCAAATGGGAATTCGTTATTAATTTTTTTTTATGTCCTGGACATGCAAAGAGAATGGAATGCTTCACATAGCAACCAGCTCTTAAAACATTTGACTATCGCTTAAAGCCTACCATATTCCCCTTGCATCTACAAGAAAATTAGCAATAAGATTAACATCTCGATTAACATGAAGTAGATGGAGAATAAGCGTTTGTAAAAATAGTTTGTACAAGAGTAGAGAAAGTCAAGTGAGTGTAACACATCAGAATTTTTTGTATCTCTTTTTACCAGTTATACAAGATTATACAAATTCCCTTCTGAATATAGACAGGCTATGCCTAGAAAATTCAAGATATACATTTTAGTTTTCATTTAGTTGTCTTTGTAGTATTTGAATCAAAATCGTTAGAGCCATTTTTGAGAAATAAAAATAATGAGGCATTTTTATAAGGGGTAGTTTGGGTGGCGAATTTTCTTGAAGACTTTTTGTTGTATCTTTGGAAGATGTTTAACTTAAATATCCCTCGGGGGACCTCCAAACGTATATTTATGACATCCATCTATCGAATTTTTCGGAAGGATGCAATACTTGCTCTACTTACTATAAGTAAGCCCTAGAGAAAGTAATAATCCTCGAAGTAACCTCAGTTTACAACAAGCAAGCTACTTGCAAAGACTGAAGTGTGATTTACTATTCTCTGGAGAGAGCCTGATTATGAACGTTTGAGCGACTCTGGGCTCGGGTTGTATAAAGTTACTGAATAAATATTGTAGCTCCATGTCGATACGTATTTGGGTCAGCTCTCCACACATTGCCTGTCGAGTCCAGTATTTACTCTCCACGGTCACAACTGTTTTGTTTGTGACGCAGTCAGTGCCAGACAGAGCCCTCCGGGAGCGCGAGCGGATAATTCAGTGTTCGCTCAGCCGTTTACCAATCTTAAGGTGAGGACACAAACTGGTGAAATTTCCAACCTTAAGCTTTCTCTACCACGTACATAGTACCTAGGTAGAGTACGTATTATATTCCACCCAAAAATTGGATACTGAGATTTCACTTGAAGTGCATGTTTTGAGGCCCCTGAATCCAAAAACGTATTTTAGAAAAAGGTCCGTTGTGTGCGTGAATAACATAGCTCAAAAACAAAAGTCGGATAAATACCAAACTTTGTATATAAGTTTAGCATATTTCAAAGATGGGTAAAGGAAGGTAAAGAAGATACGTATCAAGGAGGGGACCCCGGCAGAGCACCGCATGTAGGTCAGCCGGCCCATTGTGCTTCCGTGACCCCTGGGAGAGACTCGAAGAGCGATCAGACGGGCGCAAGCATGAACGGGGTCACTAACGTTTCCAGTTAGAACGCATCCGCCGCCGCACGGTCCCTGCCCACAAGCCACCATTCTCCAGGGTCCCACGGAGGGAGCTCACGCTGAGGAGAGACCTAACTGAGCGGTACCGCAGCGACGCCAGGGAAGAAACGTTTACAGAGCGCAAGCCACTGCCCAGCCGCAACCTTCGCCTGGTCCTGCAACCCTGAAGCAAATGACAAGGAAGATAATGGGTCTCAATCGCAGGAAGGAGAATTCGTGGTAGAATATGAACCAACCCAGCATTCGCCTGGCAACGCGGGAAAACCACCTAAATCTATGGGACAGAATGGGCGGTCGCCGCGGATCGACCCCGGGACCTCCCGAATGCACACCACTGATGTAAACGCCTGAGTCATCCCCTGCGATTTTCAAAGATGGGATACCAAGATTTTCTTTAAAACCACTTTAACGAGGCTGGCGCAAGTTGACAGAGACCCGCAGAGTTCCCTAATAGTTCCATTCTTAACCACCCGGCCACGGGAGAGATGCTCGGAGACGTCCTTGTAGTGGGACCGGGGAAACATGACCCAGCAGGAGAGGCTTCCTTCTAGCACGGCTAAGAACAAGTTCCAAATCGCAAGTCTGCGCCATCTGCCCGACACCAACCGAACCACAGCTCCGAAGTCAAGCTGAAACATGAGAGGAAATGCGGGAGAATGGAAATCCGTGGTAGAATACGCCACTCCAGCATTCTCTTTGTGAACCAGAGATAAACCACGAAAAACCCATAGTCAGAGGGGTGACCACCAAGAATAGAATCCGAGATCTCCTGAATGGGAACCTCACATGTTACCATGGAGCTATCCCTTTCGGTTTTCAAGCGCTAAGTCGCTATTCGGTTTTTCCCCGTGGTCATTCAAGGTGCATGGAAGTTCAAATCCATGACACAGCGACACGCTTTTGATAAATCTGACGTTTTAGTCTACTGTTTTCTTCTTATACCTATAAGTGTGTAATAAAAGTTTATCTCTGGTAACCCTTTCCAGCCAATGCTGCAATATGTCATCATTATGTGTATTTGTTGTTGCAAATTGGATAAAAAACATTTCTTGTAGGGGTTAACTTTCACTGATGCTTTATCTTTATGGTACAAATTTGATATTAGCATGGACTAAAATAAAATGTGCGTTTCAATCCTTTTTTTTAATTTAAATTCAAAACATGTGTTCACTTACAGTGCTATCACCATTCGCACATGTCAATCACAGTTTAGTTACGTGGCTCCACCCCATCCTTTACTAAGATCTTGGTAACACCATAGCAAGGGTTCAAAATCTTGATTAGTGATGTTCCTTTCTGAGCTACAACTCCGAGATTAAGGCAAACTCTAGGGCACAGGTATCCACTATATATCATCGGGTTTCAAAAACTGGTTTTAACCAAAAACTGAATTGGGTTGGAAGCATTAACAAGAAGTAGATAGAAAAATAAACGTCCGGGAGAATAGTATGTAGAAAAGTAAACAGAATAAGTCAAGTGGATGCAGCACATCAGACTTTTTTATTGTTGTTTTAGTTAACGACGTACTGGAGATTATTTAGATTAAATATGTTACTTTGGTCAGAATGAAACACGCCTTTAGAAGAAACCATTTCCCTTTCTGATTGTTTCCATGAGAACATTGAAGAAGTCTCATTTCCTTAGCGTGAGAAAGCAAATGGGCGTGGTTACGATGCAACGTCGAAAGCCCCAAAATGGATTACAATCAATGATCATTAAGGCCTTCAAGGATGACGTTACAAAGCAGAGGGAACTCGGTCCCGGACCGCAAGGAGGTTCAGACATCAACACAATAACTTCATTATCTGGTTATTAAGTAAAATTGGCACACCGCTTGTTAGGCGAGCTACTTCCCTTCATAGGACCGACCTTACCTTACATATATATGTAAACGAACAGGTTAAACAGTTGTGCTTTTCTTATGTCGTTAGATAAGTGCTAAATAAGTTTAAAATACAGTGCTTTTCTTTCACACTGTGGCCACTGCACGTCGACTCGCAGTGTGAAGTATTATTATCATTATTACAGTGATAACAAGTTCATATTTTATCATAAGAAAAGTTGGAAATGTTGTGCTTCTATATCCACATATTTCTGGCATCTTCTCAGAAACTTTTCTTCACACTCCAGAGTTCAATATCCGAAATTGAATTTCGTGCCTGATGTTTTCTTTTAGTTCTTACAATACAGGGTTATTCAAAAACAAGCAACAGATTTTAGATATTTATTTCTAATGAACGACAATAGATGGCGACACATGCGATATATCATTGAATAGAGAAAAGTTCAACATTTTATTTTACGAGGGGCAGTATTTATATTTTGAGCCTTGGCAACCCTGAATGTCGTAGATGCCATCTGACGTCTCCAATGCAAAGTTTGACATTTTTTACCATAATCTACTTCAAACATTTTGTCAATAGAGCGTCATTTGTTTTGTTTACAGTAACTTGAAAAGTGTGTGTCAACAAAAACTTGGAATTAACTCGTGAAAATGTTCCTGCAATGATTTATTACGACTTTCGACGTGGATTATCAAGACAAGAGTGCATCAATCAACTAACTTCCACAGTTGGCGACGAAGCTCCATCCTTTGCCACTGTGAAACGCTGGTATAACGAATTTAACCGTGGTCGCCGTTCACTCAATGATGAAGTTCATGAAGGTCGTCCAAAATCACTTGTTGTGTCAGAAAACATTGATGCTGTGCAAAAACTAATAATGAAACATCGTCATGTGACATATTGTGAGATTGAAGCAACCCCAGCATTAGTTCCACCAGCATATATAAAATATTGAATTATTATTTAGCCGTGAAAAAGGTTTGCTCTCGTTGGATCCCACATAATTTGACGCAATCTCAAAAAGATGCTCGTGTCGATTGGTGTACAAAAATGCTCAAGAAATACAATAGCGGTGCCTCAAAAGACGTATATAAGATTGTAACAGGTGACGAATCATGGATCTATGCGTATGAGCCGGAACGTAAACAGCAGTCGACTGTATGGGTGCTTCAAGATGAAGCAAATCTAACAAAAGTTGTTCGCACTCGAAGCAAATGGTTGCCTGCTTTTTCAGCAAAACTGGCCATGTGGCAACAGTGCCTTTAGAGGAACGTAAAACGGTCAATGCCGAATGGTACACAACCATTTGTTTGCCAGAAGTCTTCGTTGAAGTAAGGAAAACCAACAAGAACAGTAGGATCGTTGTTCATCAAGACAATGCGAGCGCACACACATCTCGTCTAACAAAAGAGTATTTGAAGGCTCAAAAAATCGAATTGATGGGTCATCCGCCATACAGTCTTGAATTGGCACCCAATTACTTCTTTTTGTTCCTGAATATCAAGAATAAATTGCGTGGACAACGATTCTCGTTGGCAGAAGAAGAAGCCGTTGATGCCTTCAAAAACCATGTTTTGGAGGAGAAGACTGGAATAAATGCTTTGACAAATGGTTCAAACGGATGCAAAAGTGTATTGATCATAATGGAGAATATTTTGAAAAACAATAAAGCAGTTTTCAATCAGAAATTACTTTGTTTTAATTATTAGGCTCAAAATATAAATAGTGGCCCTCGTATGTATTCAAAATGAGCACCATTTGTTATGCGGGGACGACCAGTTCTTTTCCGTTTGCATACGCAATCATCTTCCACTAATTTATTGTATCAATTGTAAAATTTTTACGACGAGACGGCTCGTTGTTGAACTTGCAACGAAATGCACGCCGCAGTGAAACAGTGGATTCACTGTTTGCATAATGCAGCACACAAAACGAGTTTTCCTGTGGTGTCGCCATTTTCTCGTAAACAAACACAACGCCGCTGTAGGCACTGAATGGAACTAATAAGTGCGGCTTAAAACTTTGAACTTTCCTACATACAATTATGTTTTTATGTGTCGCTATGTATTGTTGTTCATTAAAAATGAATATTTAAAATCCATTCCTTCTTTTTTAATAACCCTGTATATTGGGATTTGTTCCATACGGCTTATCATCAGAGTCGGTAAATTTCTGTAATTGAACTTTGCGAAGCGATAGAATAATTGCCCCACATTTAATATTCTTCTCTGAGGAAGCATAGTTCCATTTTACGAGGGTGTCAGTAAGCAACCGTACACTATTTTACATTTATTTTGTAGTTTGGCTGTATCGGTTTGTGCGCGCGCAAGTCGCATGTTGTTGCTTTGTCTCCGCTTGTGGAATGTTTGACCCTTATCACTCCAGTGAGTGTTGCACAATAAGCATTGCTGCACCCATCAAACAAGAACAGCGTGCGTTATTCGTCGTCTGAAGGTGTGCCAGGAGACGAAATCCATCGAAGACTTTTCGTAAAATATGGGGGAAATGTTTACTCTGGCGTAATGTGTACGAACGGATTAAAAAGTTCAAAAATGGTCGGACACTGTGAAGGACGAGGAAAGAGCAGGACGCCCATCCATATCCACTAGTGACGCCAACATTGAACAAGTCCGCATCCTGATTCAGAAAACCGAAGATTGACTGTCGATGAAGTAGTAAACCATATCTTTTTTGGTCCACTTAAAATGCTTAAGGGGCCGTCGCTTCAACACAGACCAAGAACTGAAGGAAGCGGTGCAAAATTAAATTTAGTTTTATTTATGGAAGCATCTTTAACTGCTGGTCCTTAGCGTCCCATTCTATACTGGCCGTGAAGGCCCGGTAATTTTGCTCAGAGGCCTCTTTAACAGGCTTGAGGTTCTTTTACGTGCCGTAAATCTACGACACGGGACCACCGGCTTTACTTCCCTTCCGAAGGAAGCCATGCTAAGGATTTTTACGCCCGAAAAAATGCATCGTACTCCGCGGGGTTTGAACCCACGACCTCGAGAAGCATGGTAACCACTACACCACGGAGGACGACTACTAGTGTCGATGAACATGTCCCCATGTAAAGGGTAGTTTGGGATGGGGAATCTTCTTGAAAATCTTCATGACGCATATTTGGAACACGGTGGAAAATATCAAGTTTGGTATTTTTGCTTTCTCTACTACGTATAGTGAGTAGGGGAAGTATTGTATTCCACCCAAAAATTCGATATCGAAATTTCTCGCAAATATATGTTTTAAGGCTCACTGAATCCAAAAGGGACCTTTTTAGAAAAAAGTCCGCGCGCGCGCGTGTGTGTGTGTGTGTGTGTGAACAGCATAACTCAAAAAAGAAAAGTTAAATAACTATCAAACTTGGTGTTTAAATTCAGCATCTTCCAACAATGCGACACGAAGATTCTCAAGAAAATCCCACTACCCCTAACTACCCTTTAGTTGGAACATTTTTCGAAAATGTTCGTTTTCTAAACAGTGGCTCTAAGGATTTTGGTTAAAACACACTACATTAAAGATATTCAGATAACAAATAAAGTGTACATCTTGAATTTTCTGGGAATATCCTGTGAAGTCATCTTCATTCGGAATTTTGTACAAACTGTATAACTAGCAAACGTTAAGCGATAGACGAAAACGTACTACACAAACAAATGTAGATCTGTTTGAAACACACAGTATATTTCAAATGTCTTTTTGTGGCATATGCCCTTTTGAGATATCCGTTATTAATGGTTCGCATTGCTAATTTTTTGCTCATTCTTTAAAGTCCTGTCAACATTCACTTGTTTCTCGCGATGTCATGGAAACAGTATGGAATTTTAAGGCCAGCATATAGCGTTCAGTTGTTAAACATTTGACTATCGCTGTTCTCTATAACGTAATGTGTAATGTATTGATTGGAATACGATACTTGCTCTAGTTAGTATAGGTAAGTGGTAGAGAAAGTAAAAGGAAAAAGTGTTATTTATGAAAAGAGGAACATGTACGTAGATAAGAGCTAAGTAGGTACAAAGGGGGATAATGGAAACTGTGTGTACACCCTCGCTTGAGCCTTTCTGCATCACATCAGCGCGTGGAGGGATTATCCTGCCAGGCCACCTTATGAATATGAAGCAGACGTCAGATTCTATCCCATCTCTGTTACACGTAACGTTTGATCTCTGCAATACCATCCGGGCACGGTAGCAATCCTTGCTTTAGATAATTCATATTCGGCTTTAATTCACGTAAAGTGTTAAAACAAATAGCTTTAGAATTTGGTAAGCTCGAGAACAAATATCTCTCCTAAGAGAAGGAGGTATTATCGAACTTTAAAATTCATAAAATCGCTCTGGCATTGCTACTGAATATAATGTTACTTCTTGTCTTCAAAACATACGTTATGACAAACATCTCTCTCTTTCTCTTTTCTTTCTTTCTCCATCTTTACGTTGAGGTTTTACTTTGTCTACTATAGCAACTAAGCGAGGTGGTGCCGCGGTAACGTGTACAACGGGAGCTCCCGGGTTCGATCCCCGGCGACCGACCACTCTGACCTGTAGGCTGGGGTGGTTCATCTTCCACTACGACTCTCCTGCCCCTCATTTCCTGTACCCATCGTCTCCTTGTCATCTGTTTGAGGGTTGCAGGTCCAGGCTGTGCTCTCTGTAGATCTTCCTGATGTCATTGCGGGACTACTTGGTTGGGTCTCGCCTCCGAGCGGGCCCCGCCCCTAGGGAAACGCCAGGGTTAATTTGGCTGCCCGGGCGGCCTCGGATGCGTTCGATCTGGAAACGTTAGGGACCCCGTATACGCTTGCACCCGTCGTCATCTGCTCGCCCTTCGTCTCTCCTCTGATCACTCCCTCCCAGGGTTAACGGTAAAAGTAAAAAGGGCCGTTCCGACCTACTTGGAATGCTTTGCGCCGCTTCCGGGGACCCTCCGTTCGTCCTTATATACATAGAGGAAGTTGTGTGTGTGTGTGTGTGGGGGGGGGTACGCATAACTCAAAAACGAAAAGTGCGTCAAATATGAAGCTTGCTAACACCAGCTTCTTCTAAGGATGCGACTAAACGTTTTCAAAAAAATTCTCCCAACCCAAACTATCCTTTACATGGAAAAATTTTGCTTATTTTTTATTTTCTCAAAAACTATTCCAACGATGCTGAGTAAAGTATCACGTGCCAGGTTATATGCATGATAAATAAAACTCATATCTTAAATTTTCTGTGAAGTCCTCTTCAATCTATATAAACTGGTAAATCATAAGCGAGAGACAGAAAATCATTTCAGTATCACCGTCCCTAAAGGAATGAAGACAGTGATCCACATTTATATTTTTAACTGGCGAAAGTATTGATGAATCCTTAATGATTACATTCACATAAATTTCTCTACCCTCTATCATTTCATAATGGATATAAAGACTATTTTTACCAAACCTTTTATTTTATATCTACTAGGGGTATCAGAAACGAAGGTTACCAAGCCTGCAGTGAAACGTGGACATTTTATTTCATACAACCAATACAGCAGCTGATAGTACATATATTAGGTTATTTTTCGACATAGTCTCCATATCGGTATAGGCACTTGTCACTTCTGGGATGAGTTTGAATATTCCCTCCTGGTAAAAGTCCTGTCCTTGCGTGTTCAGCCACGTTGTCGCGAAGTGTTTCACCTCCTCATTTGAAGCGAATCGTTGGCCTCTAGAAGCTCCTTCAAGGGAAGAAAAAGGTGAAAGTCGCTTGGAGCGAGGTCCGGGCTGTATGGAGGGTAGTCATGATGTCCCAGCGAAACTGCTGCAACAACGTGGTGGTCTTCTGGGCTGTATGAGGTCGCGCGTTATAGTGAAGGAAGATGACTCCCTCGGTAAGAAGTCCTGGCCGTTTCCTCCTGATTGCCTCACGCAATCGCATCAAGGTCTCGCAGTATCGGTCACTGTGTGCCTTCTTTCCAAAACCTCCACGAGTATGACACCCGCGCTGTTTCAAAACACTACTTTGTCTTTGGAGAGGAGGTGTTTTCCACTCCATTGACGACCACTTATTGCTGCGGTGTACTGGTGGATCCACGTGGGCTTCCCCTTGAGTTTGTTGGACAGATTTCGTGGAACAAACTATCCGGTACTACAGAATATCGTGAACAATATGACGAACGCTTCCGAAGGACATTCCCTATTCTACCGTCATATGACGTAACTTGATCCTCCTGTTGTTCTGAATCAGCTCCTTCACTTGAGCTGTGTTCAGATCCTTGATGCCGTGCTGGGTCGGCCACTGCGATCCTCGTCGATGACGTTTTCTCTACCGGCCGCAAACTTTCTACACCATTCTGCGACATGTTGACGGGACATTACAGTCTCTCCGTACACCTCTACCAGCTGTCGGTGAATTTTAGCCGCGGTTACATGTTCCACACACAGAAATGGAATAACAGAGCGGATTTCTTGGCGAGACGAGTCGCCATTTGTGGCTGAAACTCTGCACAATTGCCAACCACATATATTAGAATTGGCGTGCAGGACCAGTTTCTCTATACCCGACGAAACTCCAGAATATTGGCTTTTAACTTAGTTTCTGATTACCCCTCGGACTTCATTTTAATCTAGATAAATCTTTGCAGAAATAGTTACATTATACCTGAATAATTTCAATTGTATTTTATAATAAGTAAATTCAATAACAGCCCGCCTTGAAACAATATGTATGTAATAACTATTTAAAATGTATGTAACAGTAATTGCAAATACTTATATTATTGTAAACATGTTTAATAATGTTATATGAATACATTCCTTACTGTAATAATGCAGGATCTGTGAGAATAATAACTTTTAAGTTGCTAACAATGAGGTAACCTTGTAGCAATAATGAGTTTGAGAGCTTGAATGTTACTAGTCATGATTATAGCAACGATAATGTAAATTCAGTAACAGTTTAATATTAGCCAATCAAGAGCAAATAAAAGCTTTGTGTAAAATGCCGATATTTTATTGGACTAGAATTAGCCAATCAGAGACTTGAAATACCAAAACTTACAGGTTTAACGGTTGAAACATGTTCAGTTGCTGGCAAACCTTGGTAGTGACCAGATGGAAGATGTGTTCTCTGCAGAAATATTACGTGTGAATCGTAAAATACGTCTACGCGTTAGCTAAGTGAAAGTATTAAAGAATCTCACAGCTCTTAAAAAGTGTAGTGCTTTATTAAAATGTGCAAGGATTAATAAAAGAAGTGAATTTAAAAACTTAAATTCTGTGTATGTCTACAATTATTGTCATACCGCACCTTGACTAAGAAATACATGCTCTACAAACATTACTGACGCAGCCGAGGCAAATTCAAACATAAATAATATATAGAAGCCGTTTTAATAACAAAGTTAAATGTAATAGTGTAAAACTTGAGTGTAACAACAAAAACACATCTTTAAACCAGTTTCTCATACGTAGCAGCATATTGCGTAACAACAGTAACTATTACGTAATCAACAAATACAAACTGACGCCCAAAGCGTGTTGCAAACATCTTAAACAAAGAAAACCCCAAGAACAACACTTCTTCAAGTTATGCTTCCAATGCATGAAGCTTAATAAATTACGTAAAAATAAATTACGTAAACAACACATCTATCTCAAGTTACATATTTCGTTATAGATACAAAGATAACAGCCACATTTAGTTCCAGTTTAAGAACTGAAAGGTATACACTGGCCTTAAAATTCCATACTGTTTCTATGCAATCGCGAGAAACAAATGAAAAACGACAGGACTTGGAAAGAATGACAAAAGTATTGAAGAATTTCAGTCATTAATTACGGATAGCACTGAAATCGTCTTATGCCACAAAAAATGTTATTTGAAATGAATCGTGTGTTTTAAAGATATCTGCAGTTTTGTGTAGTACGTTTTTTCTCGCTTAACACTTACCAGTTATAAAAAATTCCTTCCGAATGAAAAGCGCTTCACGTGCTGTTTTCTGAAAGTTCAAGATATACATTTTATTTGTCATAAAAATACGTTTAATGTAATGGTATTTTAATCAAAATCGTTTGAGCCAATTTTGAGAAAATTACGAAAAATATTCCTTGTAAAGGGTTGTTGGGGAGAGGTTTTCTTGAAATTTTCGTGTTGCCTCTTTGGAAAGTTTGGTATTCATTCAAATATTATTTTTGAGTCGTGTTGTTAGAGAGCTTTTTCTAAAAATACCAGTGAAACGTCACTATTAAATTTGTGGGTAAAGTGCAATACTTTCTCTAGTTATTGTAGGTAAGCAGTGGGGAAAGTAAATATTGCTACACTATCATCTGCAGTTCCTCATTTTCTTACGTGAGAGTTTTGGTATTCATTGAAGCCGATGAAACCACTCAAGTGGCAATACCATATTACCGACATGTACTGCGCACCCAGAAGGTTGACCTTTTGTTCCATGCGGAAAAAGGCAAATACCATCTGCTAACACCTTGGTTCATGGGCATTTCAGCTGTGCTAGGGCATTCTAGACGTCAGTTGTGCCAAAATAGCAACATGCAGACGTTTCACTTTACTACTTCTTTCAAAATTACGTGTCTTAATGCGAAGCCCTTTCCAAAAAGTGATACAGGAAGATTTGTTTATGTTTGAGATAACATTCAACTAAATTCTGGTACTGAATGGAAAGCAAAACTACCTATATTTGAAGATACTATATTGTTGTAGGAGTTGTATTATATTTCAATTGTTGGGGAAACGAACTTGTAGTAGTTGCAACTGCACGTATAGTAAACAGTTTCCAGTAGCCTTCGCCCCAAATGTATTTTTACGGTTTCTTTAAATATTATGTTTTTATGTTTGCCTCGGCTGCGTCAGTATTATTGGTTGTGGTGCGACTAAGAATGTAGGCTTACACAGATTATAATTTTACTTCACTCCTTTTATTAATGCTTGACACTATTTAAATAACACGTCACTGATATAGAGCTGTGAGATTCTTTTATTAATTACTTGTACTTTTTAACTTTTAAACTTATTTTTCGTCAAAAAACGAATACGTATTAATTCTCTCGAGGACGCATCTCGCATCCGGTTACAATCACTGTCTGCAGGCAATTGAACTGATTTCAACCGCCTAAACTTGTAAATTTCTGTATTTCAAGTCTCTGATTGGCTATTCCTAATCCAATAGAATACTTTCGTTTAACTAAAGCTTTTTCTGGTTGTTGATTGGCTATTTTTATAAACTGTCACTAAAATTACATTATTGCTTCCAAGAATCACAAGTAGTATTGTTAAACTTTCAAATTCATTATTGCCTTAAGGTTACCTCATTGTTACCTCATTGTTAGCAACTTTTAACCTATTATTCTCACAGCTCCTACATTATTAAATTACGTAATATATTCACATAACATTATTACACATGGATACAACAATACAAGCATATGCAGTGACTGTTACATACACATATTACTTCAAGGCGGGCTGTTATTGAATTTACATATTATACAATTAGACTGAAATTATTTAAGTGTTAAAAACACTGCCTCACATTTTGTTTACATTGTACGGGAATGCTTGTCGACAGGAAAGTGGAAAGTCAGTGTTACATGCCGAATAGGATAGGACTAGTTAACGGAGAGGACATCTAGCACCTTGACCCCTAGAAGGAGCGGATGAGATGAGGGGATGTGTGCGCTACAGAGCGATGTCCGTGCAGGTCGACAGAGACTCTAACAGTACCAGGCTTGACCACCCGCCCTCAAAGACGTCCCTCTGACCCAGCAGTGCAGGCTAGAAAGGCTTTCCTGTAGCATGGACGAGAAGAAGTTCCATATCGCAAACCTCTGCGCCATTTGCCCGACGCCGACTGAACCACCGGATCAACCACAAAGCATGAAAGGGAAATGAAATAATAAGAAATGTGTGAGAGAGGAAATCCGTGGTGGAATACACCATTTCGGCATTCGCCTTTGTCAACCAGAGAAAACCATGTCATAGTAAACGATCACCGAGAATCGAACCCGGGACCTCGCGAATGCAAATCTCATACGCTACCGCAGAGCCATCTCGCTCGGTTTGCACCCTGGAACCTCATTTACTTATAACTGAGCTTTCTTACCTGCCTCCAATACAGTCAACATAATACAGGTTCGCCGAAACTAGAGTGCACATTTTCTAACTGCAGATCCGTTACTATTTGCGATTCCCCTAACCTTACAAAGCTGTATTCCTTTGTTAAAACTTATTTTATTCCTCATCATGTTTGTTAATTTGTACTGACTTTTGTAGTTTTTGCTATTGTCTTTACTTTCTGTACCACGTGATTAATGGGCAGAGAAAGTATTGCATTCCACCCAAAACTATGATATAAGGATTTCACCGGAAATACAGGTCCTGAGCCCCCCTGAATCCAAATAAAGCATTTTTAAAAAATCTTATGTGTTACACTCACATGACTTTCTCTACTCTTGTACAAACTATTCTTACAAAAGCTTATTCTCCATATGCTTCATGTTAATCGAGATGTTAATCTTATTGCTAATTTTCATGTAGGTGCAAGGGGAATATGGTAGACTTTAAGCGATAGTCAAATATTTTAAAAGCTGCTTGCTATGTGGAGTATTCCATTCTATTTACATTATCAGGACAAAAAAAATTAATAACGAATTTGAGAAAAAGTATAAGTATTGGAAAATTTAAGGGAATAACAAGCAATATCTCGAAAATGGTTCATTCAACGAAAAAAATGTATATGACAGAAATTGTGTATTTTAATGCGATCTACATTTTTTGTGCAGTAAAATTTTGTCTATCTCTTATGGTTTACCAGTTATGCAAAATTCGTTCACAAGAAGAATACTTTTGGAGACATTCCCAGAAAATTCGAGATATACATTTCATTTGTCATGAAAATATCTTAAACATATAATACTTTCACCAAAATAGTTAGAGCCATTTTTGAGAAAATTAAAATTTTTGAAAAATGTTCCATGTAAAGCGTAACCTGGAGTGGCAGGTTTTTCTTGAAAACCTTTGTGTCGCATCTCTGGAAGATACTGAACCTAAATACCAAGTTTGGTGTTTATCTGACTGTTCGTTTCTGAGTTATGCTGTTCACAGACAGACACACACACGAACATGTTTCCAAAAATGCTTTTTTGGATTCAGGGGTCTCAAAACATGTATTTCCGGTGAAATCGCGGTATCGAATTTTTGGGTGGAATACAATAATTCCCCTACTTACTGTACGTAGTAGAGAAAGTAAAAATGAATAACGAGTTCCCATTTGAGAAAAAGTATTGGAAAATTTAAGGGAATAACAAGCAATATCTCGGAAATGGTTCACTTGCTAAAAAAATGTATATGACATAAATTGTGTATTTTAACGCGATCTACATTTTTTGTGTAGTAAATGTTTGTCTATTTCTTATGGTTTATCAGTTATGCAAAACTCCTTCACAATGAAGAACACTTTTGGAGACATTCCCAGAAAATTCAAGATATACATTTTATTTGTCATGAAAGTTTCTTGAATATATGATCTTTTAATCAAAATCGTTAGAGCCATTTTTGAGAATATTAAAATTTTCGAAAATTTTTCTATGTAAAGGGTAATCTGGGTTGGGGGGAATTTCTTGCAAACATTCGTGTCGCATCTCTGGAAGATACTGAACCTAAATACCAAGTTTGGTGTTTATCCGACTGTTCGTTTCTGAGTTATGCTGTTCACAGACACACAGACACACACACGGGCATGTTTCCAAAAATGCTTTTATGGTTTCAGGGGACCTCAGAACATGTATTTTCCGTGAAATCTCGGTATCGAACTTTTGGGTGGAATACAATACTTCCCCTACTTACTATATGTAGTAGAGAAAGTAAAAATACAAGTATGTGTGTGTGTCTGTGAACAGCATAATCCAAAAACGAAAAGTCAGTTAAATACCTAACTTGGTATTTAGGTTCAGTATCTTTCAATCATGCGACACGAAGATTGTCAAGAAAACCCCCATCTCCAAATACCCTTTACATGGAATATTTATCGAAAATTTTGATTTTCTCAAAAATGGCTCTAAAGATTTTGATTAAGATATCATATACTTAAGATATTTTTATGACAAATGAAATCTAAATCTTGAATTATCTGGGAATGTCCCCAAAAGTCCTCATTATGAATGGCTTTTGCATCACTGGTAAACGTATGAGATAGATAAAATTTTACTACACAAAAAATGCAGTTCTCCTTAAAACACACAATTTATGTCATATACATTTTTTTGGCAAGTGAACCATTTCGGAGATATTCCTTGTTATTTGTTTAAATTTTGCAATACTTATACGTTTCTCAAATGGGAATTCGTTGCTTGTTTTTTATGTCCTGGTAATGCAAAGAGAATGGAATACTCCACATAGCAACCAGCTCTTAAAATATTTGACTATCGCTTAAGGCCTAGCAATTCCCCTTGCACCTACAAGAAAATTAGCAATAAGATTAACATCTCGATTAACATGAAGCATATGGAGAATAAGCGTTTGTAAAAATAGTTTGTCAAGAGTAGAGAAAGTCATGTGAGTGTAACACATCAGATTTTTTTATTCAGGGAGCTTCAAACGTGTATTTCTATGAAATTTGGGAATCGAATGTTTGGGTGGAATGGAATAAAATGTCGCCCATAATGGAACGGAGCTGCTTATGTTGGTACTGACAAAATATAGTCCCACGCCCTATCAGCGTGACCACCTCTATTTCTCGAATATAGTTCTAGCCACTGTATTAGCAAGGTACTTTACCTCCGAAAGGGTAACATTGGAATTCAAACCTTATATTTCTATGCTACATTGCTGTTTTCTTATTGGCATTTAGTAGTGGCAACAACTTTAAGATTTGTCTCCATGTCATCGCCGATGAAAGCCCTCATATAGCTGTCGTTCAGTTTAACCTCACATGCAAATAATTCTTCACCCTTCCTCTAGAAGGCAGAATTATATTGTAATTGGTTTAATCATGCCTCATGTATTACTCGTAGCGAAACTCTTTCATAGAGATGGTATCCCAGCCACCCCTCCATTCCATATAGATTTTATAAGCATCATTCGTTGGTTCGTTTGTATGTTCCTGTATTGCTTTTCAGGCCAGTCACATAGACATAGCTCAGGAGGTTACGTCTGTGACCTGAATCGATCCCTGGCGAACGTCCACTCTCGCCCATGGGTTTTTCGTGGTTTCACTACCCGGGGGGTCACCAGTGTAATGTTGGGGTGTTCATCTTCTACCACGGTTCTCCTTCCTTTCATTTTCTGCACCCATCATCTTCCGTGTCATCGGTTCCAGGCGACGTAGTTCGGGGGTTCCGCTCTGTAAAGGTGAACCTGGCACGGCTGCGGTACCACTCAGCTCGGGGCTCCGCTCCCGGAGACCCTGGAGGTTAGTGGCTTGTGGGCAAGCACCATACGGCGTCGGGAGCGTTCTATCTTGAAACGTTAGGGACCCCGTCCATGCTTGCACCCGCCGGCATCCGAATCGGGTCACGTTGGCAGCACAATGGGCCGACTGTCCTGCGTGCGGTGCTCTGCCCCTGTACCGGGGGCCCCTCCGTGATGTATACCTTTACCTCACAGAAAACTGGTGCTGGCTGGGTGGAGTTAAAAGTTGGTTACTTGAAGGTAGAAGCTTTACTGAGGGAAGAACACTATATCGATTTAGGGGAATAGGCGACTTTTTATGGACGACACTGTAGGTGTTAGAGAAAGTAATAAACTATAGTGGGATACCATGGGAATGTAATACTTCAGATTCTATTTAATTACTCTTAAATGATATAGGACTTTACTTGTTTGGAAAAAAGCTATTGCACCATAGCAACTTAGCTAACGGCAACTGAGGTACTGGGAATTCTGTTTAGCGTTTGAAGTGATTGCGTTATTTCATTTATATGGAGCAGCATGGTCAAACATCGCATATTAGGTAAATATGCGTGGTTTTAAAAACAATTAATTGCAATAAGAACTCATATACCCACTCGTGGCAAAACGCGATATTGTGCAAACTCCGCTCTGATTAATGGCACACAACGAATTGGCGGTCAGATCCGGAGAGCATTCTAAAGTAAAATTATTTGTTTTCATTTTAAAATGTGACGTTGATATTTCAATAACATTCGTTAACAAGAGCAAAGAGTATGTAATTCTACTTGCTGATGCAAACTACCGCAGTGTGTTCCAAAATCACACCCCAGCCCAGTCCTATTAGAGCCGCTAGTCTTACAGTTGTATGTCTGCTTCTGCTGAGGTTTAGTTTCAACGTGTGGCTGTATCACGGGGTATTGCTTGCCCGCCCTTCGCTGTTTCTAACCGACTTTGTTCCCCCTCCTCTCCGTGTGCCGGTTAATCGGCTGACGCGAAGAGTATGCTGTACAGAGGATGATACCTTGTGAGAACACGTGTTAGTGTGTAAGGGCCTGTTATAATACCAAAAATTCAGCATGTTCCACACACAGAATTTGATGTGCGATTCCTATGTGACAACATACTGTTGTAGGGAAGTGAGAGAGGTCCCCTGTTGTTCGTGTATTTCACAGAGAAACTGTTCGTAACGTTGTAAATAGATTTAGGGAAACCGGATCTATTCTTGATAAGAAACCGCAAGCAAATCGCCGTGTTCTTATAGAGAGAAACCCAGCGGCATGGCATGTGGCCCGCATTCCAGAAGTCGTAGGTTCGATTCCCATGGCCCACCTTCCTGACCCATAGGTTTCCCCGGGTCGCCAGGGGAATGCTGGGAGGGATCAATACATCCCCCGAACTTCCTGTTCTTCCATTTCATCTCCATTCTCATTTCACTTTTCCTTTTATCTGTTTGGTCTCTTTCAGGGTTGTAAGTGTCGGCGGGAGGTCTCGGCATGTGCATGGCAGGGGAAAAGGATGGATGCTCTGAGTAAACCTTCGTCCCCCGGAATGGAGGCGGCCTCCAAGTCCCGGATCTCCCCCCGTAGGGGAGGGGTTCCGACCCCTTCAGCTGCCGTGGTGCGGGCGCTGTGGACCCTTAGCACTCGTGGTACTTCTGACGTTACTCCGTTGGGGAGCTGTTCGAATTGGGTTGGTCTCGACGGAGCAGTGGTTCCCGATACCCATGGGAGATTGGGTACGTCTGTATGGGTTTCCATACAGGCGGGGTTATAAGACGCCTCAATGTCCTCCGGTACCGACCTGGATAGCCGTTAGACTCCCTTTCGGGATGACGCGCGTAAATGGCATATCCACTTCCACCTCCGCGTAAGCGGAGGGCCTTTTTAGGAAACCAGTTATTGGCCTCATGGGAAACTCCCACGGTATGGAGAGCTACTCGGTTGGCGTTGGACCCTTGATATAGAAGGGGGACTTGGACTTCGACTCTTGTCCTGGTAGACCTTCGCTCAGCAGCACAGTCCCGGGTCTCCCAGGGGATATGCAAAACCACAGGGGGAGGCTACACCAACCACCACCCGGGGCTTTCTCTACTCACTCTCCTACAAACTATTCTTACAAGAGTATTCTTCTATCTACTTCTTGTTAATAGACGTAAATTTTCATCGCACATCTACACATTTCGTTGTGGGTATAACAGCTAAAGTGATAGTCAGATTTTTAAAAAGCGGGATTCTGTGGTGACGACATCCCATGCTCTTTGAACGACCACGAATAAGCCTTACCACTTCAAAAAAGTACAAGTATCGTAGGCCTCTGACGAGAAAACGTTTGCGGGATGTTCTGCTCTCCGGAGGAGTGAGGGGGGAGTGGTACCACTGCCTGCTCACGATAATGTCGTAAATAGATCTAGTATTTGATTAAAAACATCACGCAACGTTAGTATTCCAGCGTGCTTCACTCGGATTCTAGTGATTTATAAAGTAATGATTTACAATGCCCAGTAAGAAAGGAACAACTCTACACAGTCAAGCCCGAGAAACAGTTGCTAACGTTGTTAAAATCTGTGACGAGAAAGCAAACAAAAGCGACTGGTCATTCAGCGTTACGAGCACAAGAGCGTATGTTTTCTAAGAGGCTTGTTGATATGTTGAAAGTAGAGCCGTTATCTTTCTCAGATAGCGCTAGAATTGTCGATGTCAACACATTCCTTAGACACATTCTCTTGAGAGGAACACAATGCCTTGGTTATATTGCCAGGCCTCGGGTCGAGCGTATGCGTGCAACGCGCATTATTACATATAATATAAATGTATATTACCTATTATACATTTTTACTTTCTCTACTACGTATAGTAAGTAGGGGAAGTATTGCATTCCACCCAAAAATACGATACCGAGATTTCGCCGGAAATACATGTTTTGAGACCCTCTGAATCCAAAAAAAGCATTTTTGGAAACATTTCCGTGTGTGTGTCTGTGTGTCTGACTGTGTGTGTGTCTGTCTGTGAACAGCATAACTCAGAAACGAACAGTCGGATAAACACCAAACGTGGTATTTAGGTTCAGTATCTTCGAAGGATGCGACACGAAGGTTTTCCAGAAAATCCCCCCACCCCAGATTACTCTTTACATGGAAGATTTTTCGAAAATTTTAGTTTTCTCAAAAATTGCTCTAACGATTTTGATTAAAATATCATATGTTTAAGATATTTTAATGCCAAATAAACTGTATATCTTGAATTTTCTGGGAATGTCTACAAAAGTATTCTTCATTGTGAACGACTTTTCCATAACTGGTAAACCATAAGAGATAGACAAAATTTTACTACACAAAAAATGTAGATCGCGTTAAAATACACAACTTATGTCATATACATTTTTTTGTTGAGTGAACCATTTTCGAGATATTGCGTGTTATTCCCTTAAATTTTTCAATACTTATTTTCTCAAATGAGAATTCGTTATTCATTTTTTGTCTTGGATATGCAAAGAGTATTAATCTGTGGGAAAGGGAATGGTGCTGCACCTAGCAACCAGCTATTAAGAGATATGTATGTGCTTAAAGGCTACTGTATTTCCAAATTGCCCTTGTAAATATGTATTCCCCTTACATTTACAAGAAAATTAGCAATAAGATAGACTCTGCAAATGTTTATCTCGATTAACATGAAGCATATGGAGAATAAGCGTTTGTAAAAATAGTTTGTACAAGAGTAGAGAAAGTCATGTGAGTGTAACACATCAGATTTTTATTTGATGTGTTACATTTAAATTTTCTTAACCATTTTGATGTCTTTCAAGAAAAAAATAATGTTTTTGAAATGAGTAGGGTTGTTTAAAGCTGAAAATATATCTTCAGAGATGTTATGTCTTGTTCTCTCTATGGTATAACTTCCACATTCAGTGATACGATGTTCGATGGTGATACGGCAATTGCATGTGAAATATGTTGTCTCTCTCTCTCTCCCTGTGTGCTTTACAGCAAGTAGTAGAGAAACTAAGAAAGCTAAGGGACACTCCGATTGTTTGAGTGAAAATGACAAAAGTTTTGACTGTTTAATCACATAAATGTTATATAGACAACTCTGAATCATTTTGGCCAAGCATTTTTCACGCTCCGTCATTTTTAAAAGCCCGGCGACATGTTTAAATCACCCTTGCGCTTCCTTTTAACTATGCTGGACCCTTTCTACATGTATTTTATCTTGGTTTTACCTTTTGTATCCTGACATTTATTCCTTACGTTGCTTTCATGTGCATGCAAATTTACATACATAATCTAAACTGTGCTGTCAAAATATTCAAGCATACATGTTATATTGCTTCATGCATTGACTCTCAAAAAATTAATTTAAACTGAAAAACAAGGAACAGTTTAACGCAGGTAATTCTTCCACCCCACAAGTTTAGGCGCAATATGACGCAGCCACGCTCCGTCCTTGAACCACAGAAGCAATACCTTTGCCTCACGGTTGCTGCTTGTCTCCTCCCAGTTGGTTCTTCTTTTGCCACGGTTGCTCCAGCATGAAACCTTAACCTCAGGGTATGTGTGGGTGTGTACAGAGAAACACACAAACGCTGTCTTGGAACACTTTTATTCACTATTTAAAATAATTCTTTAGGTTTGCCGATCACTATTAAATGCATACGAAGTTACTTTGTCTTTAACAAGACCGAAGAATACTAACTATGGCTAAGCGTTCTACCCTCTAGTATGTTCGCCGCCAATGTTCACAACTCGACGAGAATGGCGTCCCGTCCTCGCCAGGCACTCAGGACAGACTGACTTACCCACGCTACTACAAGAAAAACCAACGCCTAAACTTCCCCTCTCTCCCCTCAAACTTAGCGTCATGATGCTTAGTGCAGTGGCCTTCACCAAGCTAAGTGCAGCTGCACTCAGCTTGGTACCAGGAAAAACTTGTTTCAATGGTATTTACCCTTTCTACCTGAGGCTGGTCCCTAATTAACAAAACTATGCCTGTCTTGTCTTTCTGTCGCTTTTACAGTCAACAATTTTCACAATGCTTCTCCTTTTTATACATACACTGATTTTAAATATTTTATTACTTATTTTATATCACTATCCTTCTCAGATTATTATGATAATTATTGCCTTTATAATTCCGGCTTCAAGTTTAACACCAAGTTCATAAAAACAAACAAGTATTTATCTACAGCTAATAACACCAATTTCAATCCTATCTTTACATTTATTTTCACTGAAGTAAAGCACAGGGTTATTCAAAAAGAAGGAACAGGTTTTAAAATTTTATTTCTAAAGAACAACAATAGATGGCGACACATGCAATACATCACTGAATAGAGAAAAGTTTAAATTTTTATTTTATCTGTTCAAAATGAGCATCATTTGTTATGCGAGGACAACCAGTGCTTTTCCGTTTGCATATGCAACCATCTTCTACGAATTTATTATATCAGTTGTAAATTGTTTATGACGAGGCGGCTCGTTGTTGAACTTACAACGAAATGCACGCTGCAATGAAACAATGGATTCACTCTTTGCATACTGCAGCACACAAAACGACTTTTCCTGTGGTGTCGCCATTTTCTCGTAAACAAACACAGCACCTCTGTAGGCACTAAATGGAAGTAATAGGTGGGGGGCTTAAAACTTTGAACTTTCCTCTATTCCATAATATGTCGCATGTGTCGCTATCTATTGTCGTTCATTAAAAATGAATACTTAAAATCTGTTCCTTCTTTTTGAATAACCCTATAACATACTTCTCGACAAATCTGAATGTAGAAGGCAGTTTTAAAACATTTGCACCTTTTTTCGCTAATTAAAAATATTTAATTCTATTATATGGGAAATTATTTGTGCTAGAGCTTTGAGGTTTCACACAGTCATTTGTTTGTTTACTCATATTAAGTGTGTTGACTTCCAAAAAAAGTTATAAAATTCAGTCCCAGTTTGCTTTAAGGTAGATCGGATAATACGTTCCTTTACAATTGGTTAATTTATTGTTTTAAAAATTTAAATATGCTTATAATATTTCAAAAGGTAGTAGCTATGAAACAGATTCTTCGCCGAATATAATCTCCTTTTACACTCGTCTCTCAATGCCCTGGGCGCTGTGGAAGGTGCTGGGCATATTATAATTTGAGCGGGATGTATTTTTTGCTAGCGAGAGCTGGGAAGAAGCTCTTAGAGGCAGCCAGCTCCGCTTCTGTGTAAAAAGCCAATATCGTTGTCAAGGACCGTCTCTTGGCAAGCACCGGAAATGAAAAGTCCGCATTCTCGCAACGTGCCAGACATGCAAAGTGCTAGTTGTAAGGTAGGGCTTCCACACAGGCCGACCTTCTCGAGTTACGCAAAACTTCACAATGTGAGCAATTCCAAACGGATACGAGCACGTTTCTTGCTACAAAGTCTGCCTTCGTCTTTATTTTCATTTTTATCCTCATATGTAACATTTTCTTTTTGAGCTATACCTTCTTATTACTTTCTCTACTACGTATAGTAAGTAGGGGAAGTATTGCATTCCACCCAAAAATTGGATATCGGCATTTCACCGTAAAAACATGTTTTGAGGCCCCCTGAATTCAAATAAAGCATTTTGGAACATGTTCGTATGTATCTGTGAACAGCATAACTCAAAAACGAAAAGTGGGTAAATACCAAATTTGATATTTAGTTTCAATACCTTCCAAAGATACGATACGAAGATTTTGAAGAAAATTCCCTACCCCAGACTAACCTTTACCTAGAATATTTTTTCGAAATTTTTGTTTTTCTAAAAATGGCTCTTAACAATTTTGATTAAAATGCATGTATTAAAGATACATTAAAAATAAAATGCATGTCTTGAATTTTCTAGGAATAACCTATGAATCCGACTTCATTTGGAAGACATTTTGTATAACTAGTAAACCTTAAGCGATAGACGTAAACGTACTACACAAAAAATGTAGATCTCTTTAAAACACATCATTTATTTCAAATAAGCTTTTTTGTGGCATAAGCCATTTCTGAGATATCCGTTATTATAGGTTCGAATTGTATATTCCTTAGTCATTCACTTAAGCCCTGTCAACATTCACTTGTTTCTCGTGATGTCATGGAAACAGTACGAAATTTTAAGGCCAGCATATAGCGTTCAGTTGTTAAACATTTGACTATCGCTGTTCTCTTTGTATCTATAACGAAATGTGTAATGTGACTATTTCTGCAAAGGTTTATTTGGATTAAAATGTAGTAGATAGAAAAATAAACTTAAGTATGAATAGTCTGTATACTCACTAATAAACGATAGAGGGTAGAGAAGGTCATATGAATGTTACATATAAGATTTTTTAATGTTTTCTTAATTAGATGTTCGCGCTACCTCAACAATAAGCATAGCTTTAAATACGTGCCACTCACTAAAGAAATCGAATATTATAACACGGGTTCAATGGGGTTTTACATTGCATAGTTGAAGCGATAAGCCAAGCTTATACATAGCTTGGCTTAAACCATACTCAACTGTGGTTTAAGCTATGGGGTCACCATGTTATCTGAAGAAGATGATATTAGTGATGAGGAAATGTAAATTAATTTAACCCATATGCACAACAGAAGACGATTTAGAATATTTCGAAAGCATCCGAACCATTTTCACGTATGGAATGACAGAGAATTCTACCGGAGATTTCGATTAAGTAAACAGCTGGAAATATTGGTACCAGAAATTATTGATGACACAATTAAACTAAAACCGACTGGTAAGAAGCAAAACTTAACTTTAACTTTATATTTCATAACTTTATCGTATACATTGTCGTATCTATGTGTTCATTTATAATTGAGTAACAAAGCCTTTTGTCGAGGCAATGCTTGTGTCGATATTGAAGTTATATACAAGTAGAAGTATGCCAATTACAGCTGGACGTTTTTTCCGGCATCTCAAAATATACAGCTTACAGATCTGTGTGAGGTGTTTACCGGAGGGGGACGTCTCGCCGATGCAACCAACTACGTCCGGGAGACGCAGGAGCTCGTAGATCCTCAGGCAGGTCCATAGAGATGCACGGAAGTCGCTAATATTTCCAGTTTGAAACACCCGCCGGCACCAGCAGAGTCGAAGAAGCGACTAACAAGCGGACCGACGCACCTTGGCGTTTACGGAGAGAAATCCTTGACAAAGCGCAGCAACCATGCCATCTGCCCGACACTTACCGCACTACGGAACCCGAAGACACTTGCTGAAAGATAAAAGGGAGAGAGATGGAAAGAGAAATCGTGGTAGAATACACTACCCCGGCATTCGCCTAGGCGATCAGAGGAAAACCAGGAAAAACCTGGAGAGTAGGAGCCTTCGGGAATCGAACCCGGACTTCCCGAATATGGGCCAAAGACGTTACCACTGAGCCGTCCCGCTCAGTCAGTATACAGGTCTGCTAAAATTGTTTCACACCATTCTTATTCACTCTTCGTATCGCATTAGGTGCATTCAGTGGGTCAAGAGCTGCAGCAGCAGCGCTTTGTGTAGCGATTCATTCAGAGGGCGTGCTGCAGCGCTCCGCTGGAGCGGCAAATGAAGCGAAGAAATACTTCCCTGCACTGGCAGCAGAAGAAATAAAAATAGCGGCGTGTTTGCAGACGATATTTGATAGAGAGCGTACCTAATCTATTCAATAGATTATTAAACCTCTTTCTCTATAGTATTTAAGTAACAATAACAATATAAACAGTGGTTTTCGAGACCACATGCAGGTACTACATAGCCTTAATAGGAACCAGTTTTAAGCGTTTCTGTTCCGGAGTGTCTAGAAGTATAACGATATGTTTTAGTACTTTAAGTCATTGTCATTATTAAGATCCTAAAGAATACAAATATTTTACCCGTTGTACTTTTACGTTCGGAATTCTTTAATATATTTCTAAATCAATGCTTTGTTTTGGCTTCTGTTCACTGCAAGTAAGTAAAGAAAACTGAGGTGCTACGTTCACATGGCCTTCTCAATCCTCTATACTTTATTAGTGAGTATTCAGACTATTCTAATGAATGTTTATTTTTCTATCTACTTTATTTTAATCAAAATAAACCTTTCCGGAAATAAGCACAGAACACATTTCGTTATATAGGGTCTTTCAACAAGAGTGACCTATTTTTGAACTTAAATAAAACACGTTCTATAAATGACAGAGATTTATTTCTTTTTTATTTTGGAACATAATTAATGTCATTACGTGTGGAAGAGAACATCAGTTAAATGACCGCCGCGACTTCGTTGGGTTGCGCGTATACGGTTGACCCAATTTTCAATGACAGAAGAACGTAAATTAGGTCCAACTTCACGAATAACACGCGTGATGTTATTCATAAGATTATTTACTGTTTCTGGCTTGTTGACATAAACCTGAGATTTAACATAACCCCACAAGAAGTAATCCAACTGCGTTAAATCAAATGACCTCGGGGGCCAGTTAACATCACCACCACGGGAAATGATGAAACCTCTGAACTTCTCCTTCAAAAGATCGATTGTTTCGAGAGCAGTATGACATGTGGCACCATCTTGCTGGAACCACGTGTTTCTGAGATACATACCATCAAATTGAGGCCAAAATAGTCCCTTATAAGAGCCAGGTGTCTTTCTCCATTGGCAGTTAGAGCTTCTCCATCTTCATGTTGGAAAAATATGGACCAATGATTCCACCATACCAAAATCCACGCCACACAGTAAGCTTTTGGGGATAAAGTGGTCGTTCTAGAATCTGCATTGGATTGTGATTGCTCCAATAGCGGCAATTTTGTTTGTTAACACAACCATCCATCCAAAAGTGGGCTTCGTCGCTGAAGATGATTTTTCGACAAAAAGCCAGGTCAGCTTCCAATTGCTCCATAGCCCAGTCAGCGAATACACGGCGCAACCTATGGTCGTTGGGCTTTATTTCTTGATTTAACACATTTAGTAAGCGTGAAACTTCAAGTCCAGATGCAGAATTCGCCAAGTTCTGATCGACGAAAACCCCAATTCTTGCGCTCGACGAGCAATTGATTTGTTTCCGTTCTCGCGTACACATTCAGAACGGCGCCTATGTTTTCGTTGGAGCGCTTACGTCGATTACGTACAGGCGTTCTTTGATCGCTGACAGAACCACTTGTTTCAAATTTATCGATCAAACGCCGAATCGTTCTCTCGCAGGGACGATTATGTACACCGTAAACTTCACGCAATCCACGGAAGGTTTGGCGAACAGATAATCCATTTTGATAATAAATTTTCACAATTTCTACGCGTTGCTGAATGCTGTAACGTTCCATGGCTATTTGTCAATAACAACTGTAACCACATGAAAAAAATTACTGCTTTAGCTCAATAAAAACGGCAGCTATCACATGTTAAAGACAGGACACTCTTGTTGAAAGACCCTATATTACAAATTTCGTTATGGATAATATAAGATGTGTATAGAAAACCGAAACGATATTCAAATGTGTGAAAGCGGATCTTTATATGCTGGCATAGAAATTCCACACTTTTTAATAACATCACGAGAAACAAGTGAATGTTGACAGGACTTCAAAGAATATGAAAGTATTGAAAATGTCAAACCATTAACAATGAATGCTGGTGCCACAAAGCAGTTATTTGAAATAAATTGTGTGTTTTAAGCCGATACACATTTTGTTGTGGTAAGATTGTGTCTTTCTCTTGTAGCTTACCGTTTATATAGGATCCCTTCTGAAAGGTAATTATTCTCAAAAACTGGATATCTACATTTTGCCATGTAAATATCGGAAATATATCATATTTTAATCAAAATGGTTAAAACTACTTTTCAGAAAATAAAACATTTCGAAAATATTTTCTTGTAAAGGATAGTTTTGGTTAAGAGATATTCCTTAAAATCTTCGTGTCGCATATTTGAAATATAATGAACTAAGTTCCATATTTGTCCCGCATTTAGTTTTGAGCTATATTGCTCTCACTCTCTCTCTCTCTCTCTCTCTCTCTCTCTCTCTCTTACACACACACAGGCACACGCACAGACGTATTCTTAAATGTAATTATCTATTCGAGAGACCTAAAACCAAGTATTTTCGGTGAAAACTGGATATCAAATTTTTGGGTGGAATGTAACATTTTCTCTGCCCACTAGATATGACCGAGCGAGGTGGCGTGGGGTAGCGTGTGCGAGTCGCATTTGGGTGGTTCCGTGTTCGATCCCCGGCAACCGCCCACGCTGATTTTCGTGGTTTCCTCGGGTCGGCAGGTGAATGCTGGGCTGGTTCATCTTCTACCACGACTCTCCTGCCCTCCATTTCCTGTATCCATCAACTTCCTTGTCCTCTGTTTTAGGGTTGTAGTTGGGCGGTGGCTGTTCGCTCTGTGGAAGTTTCATCCTGATGTCATCCAGGGACTACTCGGTTAGGATTCGCCTTCGGGTGCTTTCTGGCAGGGGCTACTTCGAGGGACACCCGGAGTCTCGGGGCCCAAGACAGTGGGCTCAGGCGGCGTTGAAGGCGTTCAATTTGGTAGCATTAGGGACCCCATCTGTGCTTGCGGCCTTCGTCATCCGGATCTGGTCGTCTCTCTCTTCGTCCCTCCCGCCCTGGGGTCACTGTAGAAGCACAAGGGGCCGGCTGGCCTGCGTAAGGTGTTCTACCGGTTTCGAGGGCCCCCCTTTCGTTCGTAACTTTGCGTTTACCTACTAGATGATCTTATAATATATATTATTTAGTAAGATTTTGTCTATTTCCTACGGTTTACCAATTATACAAAAGCAATTCAGAATGAAGATGACTTCACAGGCTTTCCAAAAAATTCAAGATATAAGTTTTATTTTAGTTATATTGTTCACAGGCACACACAGACCTTTTACACAAATGCTTCTTTTTGATTAAGGGAACCTCAAAACGTGTATTTCCAGTGAAATCTCAATATCCTACCTAGACAAGTACTGGAGAATGTAAAACTCCATCCATGCAAGGCAAGGGAGGACAGAAAGTGTAAAAATGCTCATATTTCCGTGTTGCATTAACTGGGCATAGGACACTAGGAACGAGATCAACAGATGAAGTGAAGGAAAGGATCGTTTTTCATCACATTCAGCTCTCAGAGAGTTAACGCCTGTTCAGAGTGATTCCACACTTCTTTGAAATTCACATTCCGCTCTTTAAATCGTTTTCCAATATTTCACCCTATGATTCATCACTGCTTTTGACACGTGTACATTTAGCGTTCCTTCCGCACGTTTTCAGTTAATGCAGTGCAGCAACCTATCCTTGCATTTCTTATCTCGATTTCTTACCATTTGTTTCCTCATTCATCTTGTTTTAATAATTTTATTTCTATATGTTTCATTTCCTAAAGGCATTACTCACATTTCACTGTAAATTGAATTCTGGATGGAAGTTTCTTTATATATTTTGTGTAGAAATGCGTAGTTATGTCAGAATGTAACTTTTAATCCAAAGTGCTATAAAGGAGACATTCTCTCACAGTTAGCAAACAATGTTGTGTAGCTTACAGTAACTGAATATTAGGAGTATAATTCAAATACCCTTAGTCTGTTGTCCCAATGGCAGTATGGTTCACTAGTGAAAACGTACACCTCTTAATTACTATTCTTATCTTCCTAAATACACCAATTGTTTTAATCCTTATTTACTTCAGATAAAAGATTACATCAGCAATATACCAGGTGGCCCAAACAAGCCGTCCTTTGCAGCTTTATGTTTCTCGCATACATACGAGGTGTGATCAAAAAGTTTCCGGAATGACGTCATAAATACTATACAACGGTTTGTTTCGTCTAATCTGTACCGTCACCCTCGAAGTAGTCTCCTTGGGAGTTGATACACTTGTCCCAGCACTTCCGCCACTGCTGGAAGCACCTCTGGAAGTCTTATTCTTTCAACATGTTCAGAGCCTTCTGCGATTCGCGAAGGATGACATCAATGTCCTCAAAACTGTGTCCTCGGAGCCGCATTTTAAGCCGCGGGAAAAGAAAAAAGTCCGCTGGTGCCGAATCTAGAGAATAGACGGGGTGGGAACAGTATTCATCCTATTTTTATCCAAAAATTGGCGAACAGAAAGGGCTTTGTGCTTTGTCATGATGCAGGAACCAGTCACCACTCCTCCATTTCTGTCGCACATTCTCCCTTATCTTTGCAGCACTTTGTTTGTAGAACACTTGGTTCACTGTTTGACCCTATGGCACAAATTCCTTATGCACAATGCCTTTAATGTCAAAAAACACAATCATCATTGACTTCACTTTGGATCGAACTTGTCTGGCCTTTTTTGGGCATGGAGATGAAGGACTCTTCCATTGTGAAGATTGTTGCTTCGTTTCTGGATCGTACCCATAAATCCATGTTTCATCACCAGTAATAATTTTCTCCATAAACTGTGGGTCATTTTGTAGCTGTTCTTTAAGATCTGTGCAGGCAATCACAGGCTTTCCTTTTGGTCATTTGAAAGCGGGCGGGGCACGAACTTGGCGGCAATTCTTCTCATGTCCAAATTGTCTTTCAAAATGCTTTGAACACTTCCAAAGGGGAGTCCTAATGAGTCAGAAAGTTGTCTTATTGTAATGCGCCTATCATTTAAGACTATTTCCTTCACCTGATTGATATTTTCATCAGTTTTGCTGGAACAGGGTCGCCCCAAACAATTTGCATCTTTAACCGATGTCACACCACTTTTAAATTTCGAAAACCACTCAGATGCTTGAGTTTTTCCCATAACGTCCTCCCCATAAGCTGTTCTTAACATTTCATAGGTTTCTGTTGCAGTTTTACCCAGCTTAAAGCAAAATTTGATATTCGTTCTTTGTTCTTCGTAATCTGACATTTTTGCTACGCGGAAAAATTGCAACACATGCAAAACACGTGTTCACTTCAGAGCGTCTCCCTCGTCACTGCATGGTCACAGGAAGTCACGTAATCTCTAATTTTTTTATCAGGAAAGGACGCTGCATGTACAGTCTGGGTAAGAATTAAAGAAACTCAGCGTCAGTATTGTTGTGAAGCCATTCCGGAAACTTTTTGATCACACCTCGTGGGTGCAAAAGAAGTCGCATCACTGCTGTTCAAAGGGGCAGTGCAGGTACAAAGTGAAAGGTCACTGAGGCAGTGCTGCTGTCTGCAGGTGTTTACTTGGTAGTATCGTACTGATAAGCGTCGCGTGGTGGCCTCTTGCAGTTCGAGTCAGGTTATTCTGATAAAAGATAACGAACACACAGATATGGTTACGATCTGTGCGGAGACGCCCCAAAATGCAGTTGAGGCTCGAAGGCTGTATTCTGAACATTTTCAGACGCAGTAGCTGTCTTCTGTGTACTTTTTATTGTTATTTTTACAGGTTTATTATGAATAATGCACTGATAGATAATAACTTCCTTTTAAGGCACCTTTAAAGCTACATAAATACAATAAAAATATAATTTCCTTTAATCCTGATAACTTTGCGGCACCAATTTGTGCCATTTAGTTGTACTGAACGTAGATGAAACTGTCATGGAACTAAATGACTTAACACTGTGCTCAGGTACGCGTCAAGCGGCAGTCCTGAATTCTTGTTAATGGCGAATTGCGTATTGAATAACCGACAACACCCTCCCCCACTAACACATAGGTACTCTCACATTAATACATCACACCCTGGGTATACCGTTAAATGTTTTTGTTTAAAGACACTTTCTGGAGCCCAGGTGAATATCGAACCCGAACACCTCATATAGCCGGCAGTTTCTCTACTGAATGAACTGCAACCAGTAATAGCTGTTAAAGTGTTAGTTTTCAATTAACTGCAACAAAGGACGGCTTGCGTGGGCCACCTGGTATGTTGTATACAATATCAACATAAGCTGTGCTTTCCTCACAGTACGGCCACAGTGGCTCGCAGGCCGGCCGCCTCAGCTTGGTCTACCGGCGAAAGAGGTTTATTATCCTCACGTTCTCATATTTACAATTACAATGGCAATAAGCATATATCTTATCATAGGAGAGGTTGAAAATGTGCTTCTCTAACCACATGTTTCTGGCACCTTCATTCACACTCGAGAGTTCAATATCTGAAACCGAGTGAATTTCAGGCCTGATGTTTTCCTTCAGAACCTCTATTGTATGAGGGTTTGTTGCATGCAGTTTATTACTTTCTCTGTCACGTACATAGTAGGTAGAGAAGGTACTGCTTTCCACTCAAAAATTTGATACCGAGATTTCACCGGAAATATATGTTTTGAGACTCCCTGAATCCAAAACAAGCATTTTTGGAAACATGTCCGCGTGTGTCTGTGAACAGCATAACTCAGAAACGAACAGTCGGATAAACACCAAACTTGGTATTTAGGTTCAGTATCTTACAGAGATGCGACACAAAGGTTTTCAAGAAAATCTCTCCACCCCAGATTACCCTTTATATGGAACATTTTTCGAAAGTATTAGTTTTCTCAAAAATAGCTCTAACGATTTGATTAAAATATCATATGTTTAAGATATTTTCATGACAAATTAAATGTATATCCCGAATTTTCTGGGAATGTCTCCAAAAGTATTCTTCATTGAGAACGACTTTTGCATAACTGGTAAACCATAAGAGATAGACAACATTTTACTACACAAAAAATGTAGATCGTGTTAAAATACACAATTTATGTCATATACATCTTTTTGTTGAGTGAACCATTTTCGAGATATTGCTTGTTATTCCCTTAAATTTTCCAATACTTTTTCTCAAATAGGAATTCGTTATTCATTTTTTATGTCCTGGACATACAAAGAGAATGGAATACTCCACATAGCAACCAGCTCTTAAAATATTTGACTATCGCTTAAAGCCTACCACATTCCCCTTGCATCTACAAGAAAATTAGCAATAAGTTTAACATCTCGATATCTTGATTAACATGAAGCATATGGAGAATAAGCGTTTGTAAAAATAGTTTGTACAAGAGTAGAGAAAGTCATGTGAGTGTAACACACCAGATCTTTTTAAATGTTTCATTCTCTAAAAATGGCTCTAACAATTTTCATTAAAATAGTATATATTAATGGCATTTGCATGACAAACAAAACATCTGCAACTTTCTAGAGATAGCCTGTGAAGTCCTCTTCATTCGGAAGGAATTTTATATAATCTTGCACACCTGGTAAACGTTAAGCAATAGACGAAAACGTATCACACTAAAAATCTAGAGCTCTTTAAAACACACAATTTATCTTGTATGTTTTTTGTGGCATAAGCCATTTATGAGATATCCGTTACTAAAGGTTCCAATTGTTGATTTCTTGGTCATTCTCTGTCAACATTCCGTTGTTTATCGGGATTGCATGGAAAGAGTATGGAGATTTTAAGGAGTTGTTAAACATTTGACTGTCGCTGTTCTCTTTGTATGTATAACGAAATGTGTAATGAATCTATTTTTGGAAAGATTTATTTCGATTTAAATGTTGTAGATAGGAAAATACGTTTTATATACCCACTAATAAAAGACAGAGGGTAGAGAAAGTCATGTGAATGTAACATATCAAACCTTTTATGTGACCATCAGAGTCGGTTATGGAACCTTTGGGTGGAATGGACAAGTTTAGAAAGGTATATTCAGACAACTGAATTGACTTACTTGATCTAATAGAGCTAAAATATGAGGCCCGGGGCTTAAAGTACTTGCAGCAATGTAAGTCGCCATTGGGATGTGAAATCTCAACACAAATTGAGATCTCGTTGTGTCGAGTCAACTGGAGAATTTAATGTCCTGCCAACATGTTGTCATGGTATCTCAGTGGTTAGCGCAACCGGACGGAAACTTGGGGATCCGTGGTTTAAATCCCGCTTTGGCATAGAATTTTTCTGTCGTCTGATTCTAGCTTTTCAACCTTGTCCTACACATGGTTAGCGTGGAAGCACAATTAATTCTTTAAGGTTTATCTTACCCTTTGGGTCATATTTTGGGGGAGTTAAAGCACACAAGCAATCCAGTGGATAGAATTACGCTTGAAAACACAGAGCAGGTCACGCTGGCAGAGGGTGGGTTATATTCTTGAGTAACCAACATGCACATCTGGTTCCGTTATGAGACATATTTTATGGACGTCAGTACCAGCTCCCACAGACAGAAATAATCATTATTAATGGTTTGTATACCTTAACAATCGTGAATAATTGCTCTATTGAGAAGATCGAAAATTAATTTCTACAGTGAGTATGGAGATCCAAACGAATTTCCATATAAGAAAAGACAAAAAGCACCTACTTTTCTTTCATTTCTTTATAAAAAAGTCACTGTGCGCATTACTTGTTTTGTTTAAAGTCCTTGAAGCTGTCTAAAAACCACACCCTTTCTACCGACACAGTGTTCTTAGCCTTGTTCAATAAAGAAGGTGTCAGAGATAATGATTGTTGGGGTCTGTTCTTATGCAACATAATATACATACATTGGTGTGGAAATCGCCAGTTTTGCGCAGCGGCGTGGCCCTCTAGCGAGCATAGCAGGTCAAGGAAAAACCAATGAATATCTTGGAAGAGATACGTACATCCGTGCTGCAGATTTGGCAAATTCTTCTCGCACGAACACAATCCGCTATAGAAGAAACACATTCGCACACAACTATCTCCAGATAAACCATCTATGCTAGTGTTAAAAACCAGATGTATTACACTCACATGACTTTCTCTACTCTTGTAAAAACTATTTTTAAAAACGCTTATTCTCCATCTACTTCATCTTAAACATTTGCAGACTCTATCTTATTGCCAATTTTCTTGTAGATGTAAGGGGAATATATATTTACAAGGGCAATATAGAAATACAGTAGCCTTTAAGCACATACATATCTCTTAATAGCTGGTTGCTAGGTGCAGCACCATTCTCTTTGCCACAGGTTAATACTCTTTGCATATCCAAGACAACAAAATGAATAACGAATTCCTATTTGAGAAAAAGTATAAGTATTGAAAAATTTAAACAAATAACAAGCAATATCTCGAAAGTGGTTCACTCAACAACAACAAAATGTGTGACATAAATTGTGTATTTTAATGTGATCTACATTTTTTGTGTAGTAAAATTTTGTCTATCTCATATGGTTTACCAGTTATGCAAACGTCGTTCACAATGAAGAATACTTTTGGAGACATTACCAGAAAATTCAAGATAAACATTTTATTTGTCATGAAAATATGTTAAACATATGATATTTTAATCAAAATCGTTAGAGCCATTTATGAGAAAATTAAAATTTTCGAAAAATGTTCCATGTAAATGGTAATCTGTGGTGGGAAGATACTGAACATAAATACCAAGTTTGGTGTTTATCCCACTGTTCGTTTCTGAGTTATGCTGTTTACAGACACACACACGGACATGTTTCCAAAAATGCTTTTTTTGGATGCAGTGGGTCTCAAAACATATATTTCCGGTGAAATCTTGGTATCTAATTTTTGGGTGGAATACAATACTTCCCCTAGTTACTGCACGTAGTAGAGAAAGTAAAAATTTAACGAATCAAAATCTTATATGTTACATTCACATAACTTTCTCTACCCTCTGTCGCTTATTAGTGGGAAATAGCTGCATTAAACATTTCGTTATAGATACAAAGAGAACAGCGATAGTCAAATGTTTAACAACTGGACGCTATATGCTGGCCTTAAAATTCCATACTGTTTCCATGACATCGCGAGAAACAATGGCTAAGCATTGAGCAATTCGAACCATTAATTACGGATATCTCGGAAATGGCTGATGCCACAAAAAGGTTATTTGAAATGAATTGTCAGTTTTAAACAGATCTAAATTTTCTGCATGGTACGCTTTCGTCTATCGCTTAGCGTTCCGCAGTTATAGAAGATTATACAAAAGTCCTTCCGAATGAAGAGGACTTCACAGGCTATTCCCAAAAATTCAAGATATAGATTTTATTTATTAAGTAACTATCTTTACATTACTACCCACCATGTAAATTTATTTAATATATGATATTTTAATCAAAAACAGTTTCAATAAATGTTCCATGTAAAGGGTGGTTGGGTTTGGGGTATTTTCTTCAAAATTACGTCTTTGAAAGACACTAAAATTAAACTCCTTTTGGTTTTTGAGTTATGCTGTACACAGACACATACGGAGCATTTTCTAAGAATTTTTTGGGAAGTTCAGGGGGTCTCAAAAGATATATTTGCTGTGAAATCTCGACATCTAATTTTTGGGTGAAATATAATACTTCGCCTATTTACTATACGTAGTAGAGAAAGTAAAAATACAGAAATAAGCATTTCAAAACCTGAAACTTCCGAAATTTATTTTTACAAAATGTATTAAACTTATTGCGAAATTCATTTTTATTGTTTTTGAAGTTTTTGTTTGAGGAAACAGCTTAGTATTTTCTATTTTCAATTCAAGCTCTGTTTACTGCCCATCAAGAATATATGGAAGAAGATAGGAGATAAAAACGAGTGGCTATGCATACCTTCACTCAATGGTATTAGTGAGCACTAAGGGAAAGTGTCACAAAGCGAAAATCACATGCAAGGTTTCTTAGGTGAAAGGGCAGCCATACACTTTCACTCGTATACCGAAAAGCGCATCCAATCACTTCAACATATTCTTACTTGAAAATGTTAAAGGTATCGAAAAGTAACACACAATAACTTCTTTTTACAAAAAAGTTTATCAATTAAAACAACACAAAAATAACAAATGAACTTATAAATTATACCTACTTTTCGACATAGTCACCAAGTTTCTCAACACATTTCTCCCATCGTGATACCAGTTTCAATATGTCCTGTTCGTAGCGGACTGCTGATTTCACTTCCGTATCTGTCGCAAAGCGTTGGCCGGCCAGGAATTTCTTCAAGGGACCAAGCAGATGAAAGTCCGATGGTGCAAAGTCCGGACTGTATGGTGTATGCTGGAGCACCTCCCAACCAAATTTGGTGATTTTCTGACGAACAGCAGCAGCAACATAGGGCGAGACATTGTCATGAAGAATTTTAACATCGTCAGCATTCATGTAGTGGCCTTTGTCACGAAGGGCATGACGTTACTTCACCAAGTTTTCATGTAGACTGCAGCATACACAGTGGTCCCGTGTTCAGCAAAGTCCACCAATACAACACCATGCATATCCCAGAACACCGCAACAAGCACTTTCCTAACTGATAGAGTCACTTTTAATTTTTCCTTCGCTGGAACCAGCATGTTTCGACTCCATACTTGCGTGCTTGGTTTCGGGCGTGTAGTGATATGCCCACGACTCATCACCAGTGACGATTCCTTTTACAAAGTCATGCCCTTCTGCGGTTTACCGCGTTAGGTGATCCAAGCTCGTCATCATTCGCTGGCCCTTGTGGTTGTCTGTCAGGTTCTTAGGCACCCAGAGAGCACTAACTTTACGAAATTTCAACGTGTCATGAACAATATCGTACACTGCACCAAGGGAAATGTTGAACTGTTGCGATAAGATTCGCAGTTGCACACGCCGGTCGTTCAAAATTGCCGCCTCAATGCCTCTGGCATTCTGCAGCTGTTACCCGCCTCCCGGAGCGTGGCGAATCACTAAGGTTCACACGGCCCTCTAGGAAGAATACACACCAGCTGGAGACATTGCTACGGTCCATACAATCATCCCCATACACGTCACACATGTCCCTGTGAATTTCACTCGAGTTATGCTCTTTGGCACACAAATATTGAACCACACTTCTCTACTCTTCACACGTGGACGACAGTAACATGCGCGCCATCCTTTTTGCGTAGTTCACGCTTCTCTCGCTAGAGCTGCACATGAAACAAAAAATACGTGTGTAGTGAAAACTTTCACTACCAAGGCAGAAACAAATTATTGTGCGTTACTTTTCGATCCGCCCTCGTATAAGTAACACGTTGAAAAAGTAAAATTTGTTTTACTTGAAGAATTTACGGAGCGAGATGGCGTCGCGGTAACGTGTGCGACTCCCATTCGGGAGGTCCCGGGTTCGTACCCTCTATCGCTCACTCTAGTCCATGGTTTTTTCGTGGTTTCTCCGGGGAAAACAGGCGAATGTAGAGGTGGTTTCATGTCTATCACGATTTACTTTCCGTCATGTCCCTTACATTGTGTTTCCCGCTCATATTTTATGTGTGCTTCTATGTCTCGTGATGAGCGGCGGTGTCGGACAGATGGTGCGGATGCATGCGCACTGGAAAGCATACACTCCGTGGGCACCAGAGGGCTGCTCAATTGGTGGGTCCTTCACCGCTCACGGATCTGCAAGCTTGGAGATGTTAGGGACCACCGCGTGTCTCTGTTGTCTGCCTACGCTGTACCCTCCTGTGTGGCTCCTTCACTTCATCTCTTCCTCCTAGACACAATAGATCTGTGAAGGTCGCGCTGCTGTCCCTCTTGGTTGAATAACCTATAATACTCTTTTGTTTCATTTTACGTATCGATATATTTATTTAGGGCGTTATAAATGAACGGCGTTAGAGAAGCGCAATAAAGCGTATTATAATAAAAAGTTGTTTTAATTAGTTTTTGTTGTGCACGGTCACATTCATAATTTGATAAAGCAATATAACGGTTACAAACAATATGATTTATGAAGCGTTGTTATTGGCTAGTGTATACTCTCTTGCAACTCAATTAAAACGCAAGCTACAAGTATGTGTTTTGCACTACAGGCAGAGTTTGAAACACAGGCTATATAATTCAATAAAGATCAGTTCTACTTCTGAGTATTGATTAATGCTCCTCAACCTAACACAATTTAAAACTTCTGCTCTGAGCTCATTAACCTATGTGCAAGTTGTATCTGCCAATCAACTCGAAGCAACTGCTTGAAACAGAGTAGGAGGTGGTGTTCCATTATCAGCATAAACCACTACTAATTATGCACTCGGTCAACCTAAAAGTAGCCGGTCTCCCACCACTTACATTTTTACTTTCTCTACTACGTATAGTAAGTAGGGGAAGTATTTCATTCCACCCAAAAATTCGATAATACCGAGATTTCACCGGAAATACACGTTCTGAGGCGCCCTGAATACAAAAAAGCATTTTGGAAGCATGTCCGTGTCTGTCAGTGAAAGCTCAAAAAAGTCGGATAAACACCAAACTTGGTATTTGAGTTTAGTATCTTTCAAGGATGCCAGGCAAAGATTCTTAAGAAAATCCCCCACCTAGACTACGCTTTACATGGGACATTTTTTCGAAAATTTTGACTTTCCCAAAAAATGGCTCTAACGATTTTGATTAAAAGTCATGTGTTTAAGATGTTTTCATGACAAATAAAATGTATATACTGAATTTTGTGGGAATATCTCCAAAAATCTTCTTCAGTCCGAATGACTTTCGCATAACTGGTAAACCATAAGAGAGAGATAAAGTTTACTATACAAAAAATGTAGATCTCGTTAAAACACAGAATTTATGTCATATAAATTTTTTGTGGAGTGGACTATTTCCGAAATATTCCTTGTTATTTGTTTGAATTTTCCAATACTTATACTTGTCGTCCTCCGTGGTGTAGTGGTTACCATGCGAGCCTGTAGTTCCCGAAGTCAGGATTCAAACCCGGCGGAGGGCGATGTATTTTTTCGGGCGTAAAAATTCTTAGCTTGGCTTCCTTTGGAAGGGAACTAAAGCCGATGGTCCCGTGTCGTAGGTTTACGGCACGTAAAAGAACCTCAAGTCTGATAAAGAGGCCTCTGAGGAAAATTACCGGACTTTCACGTCCAATATAGAATGGGACGGTAAGGTCCGCAGCAGTTAAAGAGCGCCCTAAATAAAATTCGATTTACTTATACTGTTTCTAAAATGGGAATTCGTTATTGGTTTTTCTTGTCCTGGTAATGCAAAGAAAATGGAATGCTGCACATAGCAACCAGCTCTTAAAACATTTGACTATCGCTTAAAGCCAAGTATATTGGCTTGCAGCTACAAGAAAATTAGCAATAAGATTAACATCTCGATTAACATGAAGCATATGGAGATAAGAGTTTGTAAAAATAGTTTGTGCAAGAGTAGAGAAAGTCATGTGAGTGCAACCTATCAGATTTTTAACAACTCGTTTTAGTTTAGCATAGTTAAATAATGTTGCTTCTGTTACTGCATTTTACTTACAAATACAATTACAATAATGGTGAAATTTGTGGTTATAAAATTAAATTGACTAAGTATGAAACCTCCTGAGTGATAAACTAATACCTCAGTTGCCATCTACCGGTATGACGGACTATTAAGTAAGGTAACATACATTAAAAAATGAAGAAAACTTGTTATACTTTCATTCGTTTATTTAAAATGAAAGGAGAGAGGTTGAATACCTCCACCGAGATTTGAACTTGCAAGCTCATAAAGAGTAAGCCAAGTCTTTACCATTGGGCTAAGAGTGCTACAGTAAGCATGACATACTCCACTTGAGAGCCATAAATAAATAAAGTGTCTTAGTTACACTATTCAGTGTTGAAACACTCTGAAACATGTGCCTGTTTGAAATCCCCTGTATGGGTTGTTTGCTCGGAATACTTTTGTGATTATAGTTGTGTTCCCCATTATAACCACTACAAGAATATTCGCAGTTGTATAAACAAAGCCTGAGAGCTAACGAAGTACCCGATTCGAGTTCCATCTCTCAGACGCCGGCTAGTTTTAAATTGACCGAGTGTACTTTCAATGTGCATAAAGAAGGCATGGGCTTGAAACAGGAGTTGTAGAACGATTCAGTGCCAGAGCCGGGATTTGAACCACGGATCTTCCGGTTTCGGTCCGGTTACTCTAACGTACTGAGCTAATATGGCAGTATGTCGGCGCGACATTAAATTCCCCAACTGGCTGGTTCAAATCCCGCCTATGCAATTGATTTTTACTTTCTCTACTACGTATAGTAAGTAGGGGAAGTATTGTATTCCACCCAAAAATTCGATACCGAGATTTCACTGCAATGGTTCCGCTGTTTGACTGAGTTAGGGAACCCCGGCCAAACGAAAAGGGAAGCCCTAACGAGTGCCGTAGGGGAAAACAAAAGGAAACCAGAACTCTCAAAAATATACTACTATTGATAAGTTTGTTTTTGGGTACTTTAATGATAATAATAAACAAACATTAATAACCAGAACCGTAAAGCAACCATAAAAGAATAACTGTAAAACAAAAATGGCTTAAAGAGTAAAGCAACCAAAACCAATTGAGCAGAGCAGTAAAGGCAAGTTTTAAATACAGCAAAATTAAGTAAATCCAAAAATTCAACAAACCAAATCAATTTAGAAAGTTTATAAAACAAGGCCACTATAAACATCAGACCAAAAAAATTAATTATGTTTAGCTAGTCAAAGACTAGCTAAGAATGTTGAACAAGACCGAAACAGACTTTAATGAAATTCAGGAAACCGAGAGCTTCAAAGTCCAGCTAAGCTAGATGTAGATAGCTTTACAACCCAACCGTTTTCAGTTACAAAGTTCAGCATAAATGGGTTCAGCATAACTGGGTTTTAACTGCAATTACTGCTCTCATAATTTACACAACAGAATATCTGTAATTTTGAATTAACTATGCATTTTCAAAGTGCCCAAAATATGTAAAGCTCTACTCACAAATTTCTACTTATATTGCTTCTTGCCCTCCTTTTATCAAACTATGCAATTTCAGACGACAAATGCCAAAAGCTTTTCTCACAAATTTCACACTACTGATGCTTTTTACCTTCATGAATCAAAATATGCATTTTCAAATTGCACAACTGTGTAAAGCTCTTATCACAAATTTTAAACTAACTATACACTGAAAATCACGTACTGAAAATATAACTCAACTGGAAAAGAAACAAAACACACTAAACCTATGAACAACTCCAAGAGCCAGTCACTTTACGAACTCTTATTTTCAAACACACATAACGTTTTCCGCCCCAAAATTCACTCACCATTACCAGGACATAAAACTGATAATAAAGCCTACCTTTACATAAGTTCGATCCACCGAAAATCACAAAGACGTTCCTTAAAAATTCATTACAAAACTTCCACAATCCGCATCAGTAGTTACCGGGCAGAGAGCTATCCCTGCAATGCGGACAGAAATCCACCACTCAGCGCGTACGGCCAAAGCACATGCCACGTCAGCAACCCACAGAGGAAAAAAAAAAAAGAGCACCAAAGAGAGCGTTAAGCAAAGGGGACAAGCAACGTAAAGTGACTGGCTGGATGTATAATACAGATACAAAACATAAAAAGAACACATAACAGCACAATAGCCCCCCCCCAATCTGCGAGCTTGCGAGAAGAAAAAAAATAACCATTTATAGGAACTCGAGGAAAGGGAACAATAAGTAGCCAAAAGGGGAAACAACTAGGAAAACAGAAGGAACATGCTACACTGTAAGTAGACGAAGAAGGTAACTCCACACATACAGTCCGCAAACTTCAGTAGCTGACACTGAACACACAAGGAGAAGACCATAATTGAGGCAAGCAAACCCCAACAGTATATATCCCACGACGTAGCAACCGGGCAGCCATCCAAGGTGATGATAAAAGCTTAAGTATATAACTCCCAGGAACAGTCACAGGCGAAAATTTGCATCATAATTTTGGCAGCAATATTAAGCGGACAAGCCGCTAACCAGGAGTATAGATTTTTCTTTACTTATAACGTCGACACTGCAGACGGATGACGCTAAGGCAGAAACTGAAGCGGGCCAGAACATGTATAAAGTTGTCAGGATCCGGAAGAGGAGGCACAGGCTTCAGTATATTAAACCACCAAATAGCGTCCGACGGTGAAATTCCCACGTAGGACCACCCGGCTGGACACACCACGAGAGCAGAAGACACTTGCACAGCAGTCAGCACATCGCAACTCAGAAGGTCCAGAACGTATCCCACAGAGTAGCACGAGGAAGGAAAAAGGGATGGTAGCCGAGAAGGATAAGAATCTGAAACATAATAAAACAAAGCAGCAGAGAGGGCTCACAAAGCAAAATATAAACTTACTTATACAAACTAAATCATCGTCAATCAATTATAATTTTATAGACATATAAATATTGAATGTCACAATAAACCATGTGCATTTTCAAATTAGACAAGTATAGCCTTACAATTATAGAACAAGAATTAAACATGGTATGCAATGAAACAGCTATGAGACATAATGCACTATATAACAACTATGTATAACAAAATAATAATTCACTTGCCCCGACCCCACACAAGCTATAACTGGGGAGAGGCAGGTGAACAGGGCATACCAGCAAGGCATCACCGGTGCGGAAGCATGAAAATTTTCTCAATAAGAACAATTTAATTAAGCTGACACCCACTGAAATTAAGTGACCTTACAAATATATATATATATATAATTATAATTTAAAATATTGCCCCCAAAATTAAATAAAAAAACAAAGGATATTAAATTCGAGCCAAATTTATAGAAACACAAAAGGTCACTCAAAATAACAGGATCAACAGCAAAGGTAGGCTCTGCGCAACAGCTAAATACCCCAGCAAGGGCGAATGGAAATGAGGCAAAACTTTCAGAATTAGATAACCATACATGTTACCATACTTATCTTGCACACTGACTTGAAAAGGAAATCATAAATTCCTCCAAAATATTCAGGAACTCGCAAGTGACTGACTCTTGAATAGCCCAAGCACACGGACATAACCATACATTTTACGGGCAAACAGTAAATGTTGGCAAGTATGCAATAGTGGTATTCTCATGTGTCAAAGATCTGAAGACAAATCACTGGAGTTCTATATGCTAACATCCGAAAAGATACCATTACTGTAGGAGGAAAGGAAAGTATAATTGGGAGCTTTCATGAATATGGAAGGGATAAGAAAGGATGATTGGGAGAGGAATGGGACAGGATTTATCCCGGTTAAGGGAATGGGACAAATCAAGAGCTCGCATGGGGCAGGATCGCTAATTCCTGAAAGTGAGTCACCCATCATCAGGACAATGCCAAGTGACTCACTTGCTACCCCGAGTTATACAATTTAAGCTGAGACAGGTGAGCGCGGCGCCTGCAGGAAGAAGACAATTCTTGCAAAAGAACAGACACCCCCTTATAAATTCTGAGAATCTTAAACGGGCCAAGATAGCGAGGAGCTAACTTCGCGGCAAACGCATCTGCTTTCGAGGACTGAGGATAGTTACGGCACATAACAACATCTCCCACTTTGAATGGGGAGGGACGACGGGACGCATCGTATCGCTGCTTTCTCATAGAGTGGCCTCTACGCAGATTATTCAAGGCAGCCTTCCAATTAGTACGAATGGTATGCGGAGAATTGTCAGCCGGTAATAAATCATTTAACGCCCACAAATTAGCCAAAGGAGACGAAGGTTGGTAGGCAAATAACAATGAAAATGGCGTCGTCTTATGAACCTCATGTCTCGCAGAATTGAAAGCAAACTGAAGTTGCTTCAAGTATTTATCCCAGCAATTGTGCTGCTGGTGATGATAAGCAATTAAAGCGGACTTAAGGTTACGGTTGACCCGTTCCGCTAATGAGGGGTTAGGGTAATAAGGGGTAGTAGTAAAATGCTTAATACCCCAATCAAAACAAAAGGAACGAAAGAGACGCGACTTAAATTGCGAACCGTTGTCAGAGACCAGATATTGAGGAGCACCAAAAGATCCAAATATTGTTCCAAGTTCCCGAATAGCGAGGCGAGCAGTAGCCGCACTCAGAGGTGAAATCCATACGAACTTTGAGAAAGCATCAGTGAGCACCAATGCAAAAATATTTCCCTGAATAGAACGAGGGAGCGGTCCGATAAAATCTACAAATAGTTTTTCCATGGGCGCGGAGGGAACCTCCGAAGCCAAATATCCCCAATTTGTAGCCTGCGCGGGTTTGGACAATGCGCAAATGCGGCAAGACTTAACATGCTTTCTTACATCGAAATCCATGCCCCGCCACATAAACTGTTCACGAATTCGATTTCTGGTTTTGGCAATGCCTAAATGACCCCCGAAAGGAGAATCGTGAAAATAACTGAGAATCATGGGAATAGCTGCCTTCGGAACTATGACTTTATAACGCCGATCAAAACTAGCTCTTCCCATCAAAACACCCTCATGAATCTTATAATCCTGCAGTGAAACTCCCGATTTAATTTGCTCATTAATTGAAGCCCACCCAGAATCGGTAAGTTGAAGTTCAGGTATACTGACAAACATTTCAGGAAATGCCGAAAATGAGAAACTCTCAATCTGAGTATCCGCAGGAGCATCCAAAGTCTCGAAATAAACACACTCCTCAGTAGGTTCGGAAAATACCCGGGTAAGAGCATCCGCAATACAATTTTCTGAACCTCTGATAAAGGAAGGTGTAAACTTAAAGGCACCTATCCGGACACCCCAACGCGCAAGACGACCTGTCTTCCTTGGGACAGCTAACGCCCACGTTAAAGCCTGGTTATCGCACTCTAAAAAGAAATGCACATGTTCTAAGTACACCCTATACTTCTCCAATCCAAAAAGCACCGCTAAGGTTTCTAATTCATATGTAGAAAATTTACGTTCCTCAGGAGATAAAGTACGCGAACTATAATAAATGGGACGACGACCCTCAGGAAATTCCTGCAACAAAACAGCCGCTAGCGCGCTAGCACTAGCATCCGTCTGTAAAATAAAGGGCATAGCAAAATCTGGAAAAGCCAAGACAGGAGGGTTTGAAATAGCCTCTTTTAGATCAACAAATGCCGCTTCCTGATCCTCGGCCCACGCAAAAGTAACCCCTTTCCTACGTAAGCAATTAAGAGGTTCCGCCCGAGTAGAAAAATTTGAAATAAATTTAGAGAAGAAGTTAACCATTCCCAAAAATCGAGCCACCTCACGCTTATTCTTGGGTGCCGGAAAATTTCTAATAGCCTTAGTGCGATCTGGGTCTATGGTAATACCAGAAGGGGAAACCATATGGCCCAAAAATGATATTGGAGAGGTAGCAAAATGAACTTTAGACTGCTTAACTGATAACCCGGCGCTCTGTAGGCGACGAAAGACCTCACGTAAATGAACAAGATGTGAGTCAAAATCCTCGGAATATACTACAAGATCATCTAAGTAATGGTACAAATATTTAAATTTTATGTCCGAAAACAAATTATCCAGCAAACGAGTGAGGACTTGCGCGCCCGTAGCCAAACCAAATGGGACCCTATTGAATTCATAAAGGCGCCAGGGGGTAGCGAAAGCTGTTAGATGCTTGGAATGTTCAGCCAAAGGAATCTGATGATAAGCATTGTTCAAATCCAGGGTCGTAAAAACGCGAGCCTTCGAAAAATGATGAGCAGCTGTATGCAAATCGGGCAAAGGGGTACTTTCAATAAGTATTCTTTTGTTCAAGAGACGATAATCTATGACCGGTCTAAAATCCTGATCTCCCTTCGGTACTAGAAATATGGGGCTGCTGTAATTTGAAGTAGATGGTCTAATAACCCCTTGGTCAAGCATCTTCTGTATTTTCTCTTTTAATATAGCCATCTTCGGTGGTGTGAGCTTATATGGAGATAACTTGACCGGAGTAGAATCAGTTAACTGAATTTCATATTGAGTCAAATGAGTGACCCCTAAAACATCTGTAAACAACGAATCAAATTCCCCAACTAAATGCCCTATTTGCTTTGCCTGTGCAGGGGACAAATGAGACAGAGAAGAAGTAGCGCAATTTTGGGTTACCAAATTAATATCTCCCAAGGTTAGAGGGGGCCGAGATGGTTTAAAATCCCTCACAAAGTCCAACTTTATCCGGGGAGCAAAATGAAAAGCGATCTGCCTAGTGGAAAAATCAATAGCCATCCCAGTCCTTGACATAAAATCGGCACCTAGGACACATGCATAAGGAAGCTTGGGAACGACAAAAAAACTATGTTTCCACGTAAAACGTGGGAAACGTATAGTACATGATACCTTTTGAGTAACTTGAAAGGCCTGACCATTGACCATCAAACAAACCAACTGACACGTGGTTGCACGCGACATAATACATGGTAAATTTAACCTAAGCCAATCAAGCTGAATCAAAGAGACAGAACTTCCGGAATCTAATAACGCCAATAAAGGCAACTTCTCAAGAGAAACTTGAACTAAGGGTTTACCCGAAAACGGATAACCACAAATACGCCGAGACAAACAAATGGTCGACTTAACCTTCTGGCGTCATAAAGGTCGAAACTGTCGCCCCTGATTAGAAACACGAAGAAAACCCCGATTCACGGTCCTCCTATTGGGACAATTTCGTCGAACATGGCCTTCCTGACCACACTGAAAGCATTTAATAGTGGCCAGACGACCCGAATCCGGAACAATGGCCGAAGAAGGAGCTGATACAGTGGTATTAGGAGTTGCTAATGAGCCTGGAGGTTCTGACAGACGCAGCCTATCAACAAGCATAACTTCATTGAGTTTAGGAACCAATGCTTCCAACTGTTGCAAATTTGACGGCCGAGGTCCTAATACCAAAGTCGACCTGACGACTGGATTGAGTCCTGATAAAATGACATCACAAATTTCCGCTTCCGTATCAGGGAGCACCAACACTAAAGCAATGTCCTTAACCCGAACCATATATTCTGTAAACGGTTCCGTTAGACCCTGAGGACGAAAATATACGTCTTGCATTAGTCTCGTGCATTCCCTACGCGGAATGAACATGTCTAATAGGGCCAAATGAAAGCGAGTCACAGGCTCGGCCAAACCAGCACACCGCATTAAGAGGTCCAAAACTATCCCAGACACCTTGACAGATAATAATTCTATCACTTGAGCCGTGGGTACCAAATAATGCTTAGCCATTAGCGTCAATCGAACAAGAAAATAGAGAAACTGTAAAGCCGATGGTACATCAACAATGTCGTTTAACTGAAAGCCCTCCACGAATTGCTGGAGGGGATGAGCGAGTCTAAGTGGCCGAAACGCAGATACCGCAATCGCAGGCTGAACCACATCCGACAATCCTTGATTATACAACGGAGACGCCCCAGTGCCATCCTGTGTAGTCCCAAAATCTTCCTCCACCTTATGCGCTAATTCCTTAAACTGATCCTTTAACTTTTGCAACGCTATACAAGACTGCAAAGTAGGGAATCTCTGTAAGACATAATCTAAATAGAACAAGTAATGCCGAATTCTAACTTGCCACCGGAGCAACTGTGCCTTAGAGGGAGAATCCTCGCGCCCAAAATCCATTAAATTATCCTGAATCTCTGCTAAGGCCAACGAGCAAGTGGACTCACACTTAGTCACTATCACGTGATCAATAGAAACAGTAATTATTGGAGCATCCTTAATTTGTCGAAAAACATCCAACATAATAGCCACTTCAGTTGTCATAGAACATTGACCTCCACGTACAACCAACTCTACCCACAATTCACCTTTCCGTAATCTGTCCACATTACTAACCGATACCGCCATCTTGATACTACGGATATGGTACAAGTAAGAAAATGAGATCCGAAGAATACAGAGCACACATCAAACCCAACAATATTCCCTAACCAACACAGACAAATCAATTAACCACGCTCTGCTACCAGTAATTTGCAATGGTTCCGCTGTTTGACTGAGTTAGGGAACCCCGGCCAAACGAAAAGGGAAGCCCTAACGAGTGCCGTAGGGGAAAACAAAAGGAAACCAGAACTCTCAAAAATATACTACTATTGATAAGTTTGTTTTTGGGTACTTTAATGATAATAATAAACAAACATTAATAACCAGAACCGTAAAGCAACCATAAAAGAATAACTGTAAAACAAAAATGGCTTAAAGAGTAAAGCAACCAAAACCAATTGAGCAGAGCAGTAAAGGCAAGTTTTAGATACAGCAAAATTAAGTAAATCCAAAAATTCAACAAACCAAATCAATTTAGAAAGTTTATAAAACAAGGCCACTATAAACATCAGACCAAAAAATTTAATTATGTTTAGCTAGTCAAAGACTAGCTAAGAATGTTGAACAAGACCGAAACAGACTTTAATGAAATTCAGGAAACCGAGAGCTTCAAAGTCCAGCTAAGCTAGATGTAGATAGCTTTACAACCCAACCGTTTTCAGTTACAAAGTTCAGCATAAATGGGTTCAGCATAACTGGGTTTTAACTGCAATTACTGCTCTCATAATTTACACAACAGAATATCTGTAATTTTGAATTAACTATGCATTTTCAAAGTGCCCAAAATATGTAAAGCTCTACTCACAAATTTCTACTTATATTGCTTCTTGCCCTCCTTTTATCAAACTATGCAATTTCAGACGACAAATGCCAAAAGCTTTTCTCACAAATTTCACACTACTGATGCTTTTTACCTTCATGAATCAAAATATGCATTTTCAAATTGCACAACTGTGTAAAGCTCTTATCACAAATTTTAAACTAACTATACACTGAAAATCACGTACTGAAAATATAACTCAACTGGAAAAGAAACAAAACACACTAAACCTATGAACAACTCCAAGAGCCAGTCACTTTACGAACTCTTATTTTCAAACACACATAACGTTTTCCGCCCCAAAATTCACTCACCATTACCAGGACATAAAACTGATAATAAAGCCTACCTTTACATAAGGTCGATCCACCGAAAATCACAAAGACGTTCCTTAAAAATTCATTACAAAACTTCCACAATCCGCATCAGTAGTTACCGGGCAGAGAGCTATCCCTGCAATGCGGACAGAAATCCACCACTCAGCGCGTACGGCCAAAGCACATGCCACGTCAGCAACCCACAGAGGAAAAAAAAAAAAGAGCACCAAAGAGAGCGTTAAGCAAAGGGGACAAGCAACGTAAAGTGACTGGCTGGATGTATAATACAGATACAAAACATAAAAAGAACACATAACAGCACATCACCGGAAATATATGTTTTGAGACCCCCTGAATCCAAAAAAATCAGTTTTGGAAACATGTCCGTGTGTGTATCTGTGTGTCTGTGCGTCTTTGAACAGCATAACTCAGAAACGAACAGTCGGATAAACACCAAACTTGGTATTTAAGTTCAGTATCTTCCAGAGATGTGACACGAAGGTTTTCAAGAAAATCCCCCACCCCAGATTACCTTTTACATGGAAGATTTTTCGAAAATTTTAATTTTCTCAAAAATGGCTCTAACGATTTTGATTACAATATCATATGTTTAAGATATTTTCATGACAAACGAAATGCATATCTTGAATTTTCTGGGAATGTCTCCAAAAGTATTCTTCATTGTGAACAACTTTTCCATAGCTGGTAAACCATAAGAGACAGACAAAATTTTACTACACAAAACATGTAAATCGGATAAAATACACAATTTATGTCATATAAATTTCTTTGTTGAGTAAACCATTTTCGAGATATTGCTTGCCATTCCCTTAAATTGTTCAATACTTATTTTCTCAAATGGGAATTCTTTATTCATTTTTTGTCTTGCATATGCAAAGAGTATTAATCTGTGGGAGAGAGAATGGTGCTGCACCTAGCAACCAGCTATTAAGAGATATGTATGTGCTTAAAGGCTACTGTATTTCTATATTGCCCTTGCAAATATAAAACAAGGGGAACATAGTACGCCTTAAGCGATACTCCCAATATTTTTAGAGCTGGTCGCTATGTGTAAAATGTAATTCTCTTTGCATGTCAAAACATCGTTTCTGCAAATGTTTATCTGGATTAATATGAAATAGATGGAGAATAAGAGTTTGTAAAAATAGCTCGTACAAGACTAGAGAAAGTCATGTGAGTGTAGCACATCAGATTTTTTCAATCTGGTTCCCTCTCCAACCTTGTCCAGTAGTTGTTAAATGGAAAGGTCTAAAACAAGAGGGATTTAGAGAAATAGCCGTTGTGCAACCAGAAAAATAATAAGGCATATACTTTTGGACTGTGATGAAACCAGGATTCTTAGTGAGAAATTGGGTGCAGTTTACGTAACGAAGGTGTAGGGAAAAGTATAATGAACGTAAAATGAAGAAAAAGCATAATGGATATAGGAAATCTTTTAGGCGAATCAAAAGCAAAACGGCTGAGGAGAATTAGTAGGTAAGATAAAGAAGAAATTGAAACAGTAGTAGGTGCGAGACTTAAGCTATAAGTAAAGCCAAATAGTTCAGAAACCAATCTTTTGGGCCTTGTGTTACACAACAATTTAGTGTAGTGATCAGAAATGGACTGTTTAGCTGAATTATTCTATAAATTTAACCCTTTATATCGTTTTATTAATTGATACCTATATATCCATTTTAATGGTGGATATAAAATAACTTACCTAGGTGGTAACATACATTGAGGCCTAACACCTCTACATAATGAAATAAGCAAAGTCGCCTTATCTGATACTCTCGAAATGCAAAGGTGTTGAAATCTAGTGACTGTCCACGTGAAAATTCTCAGTGATTTTGAAAACGATAACTTCATTATGTTATGGGTCTTTATGACATCACGACCCAACCTTCATCGTCCCTTAAAAACAATTCCCACTGAACGTTATCGATGCCACGAGAACCCAGTTTTGAAAAAGGGTCGCGCAGGGCACACAGATGGCTCAAAAAGGGATAGGAAAGCTGGTGTGGAAGTATATGGGCCCAATTTTGCCCCATCAAAAGCCTTTGGTAACGATCCCACCATATTTCAAGCAGAAATTCTGCAATGGAAATCTGTGCCAATATACATAAATGTCAATAAAGGCCTTCATGACCCCAGAGTTCATATTTTGTCAGACAGCCAGGCAGCATCAAGGGCTTTCAGTGCATGCACTGTTGAGTCAAAGCTTGTCTGGGACTGCCTACTAACACTAAACCAACTGGCGAATAGGAAGATCTTAATGTGGGTGCCAGGGCATAAAGGTATTGAAGGCAATTAAATTGCTAATCGCCTAGTCAAAGAGGGAGGCAGTGCTCCATTTAATGACCCAGAACCATTTTTCAGCGTGTTGGATTGTTATCTAAATGAAAAGATAAAACCTTGGAAACGCAAAAGGTGTAAAAGCTATTGCGATAGCCACATCATGCTAAGGACTTCATAGAACTCAAGCTAAAAGTTCAGAAGTTATTCTCGCATTCACAAAATAGGAGCTGCGGACTGAATAGCATCCTCACACACGTTCTCTTAGGGATCATCTCTGTAGAAGAGCAAGACTAATGTGAATAATGTCGCGTCTGTCAAGAGAAAAAAGGAAACGGCGAAGCATATACACTATGTGATCAAAGGTATCCGGACACCCCACAAACATACTTTGTTCATCTTAGGTGCATTGTGCTGCCACCTACTGCCTGGTACTCATTATCCGCGACCTCAGTAGTCATTAGACACCGTGAAACAGCAGAATGGGACGCTTCGTGACTTCGAACGTGGTCAGGTGATTGGGTGTCACTTGTGTCAGAAGTCTGTACGCGAGATTACCATACTCCTAAACATCCCTAGGTCCACTGTTTCTGGTGTGATAGTGAAGTGGAAACGTGAAGGGACATGTACAGCATAAAAGCGTACAGGCCGACCTCGTCTGTTGACTGACAGAGATCGCCGACATTTGAAGAGGGTCGTAAAGAGTAATACGCAGACATCTATCCAGACCATCACACAGGAATTTCAAACTGCATCAGGATCCACTTCAAGTACTATGACAGTTAGGCGTGAGGTGAGAAACCTTGGATTACATGGTCGAGCGGCTGCTCATAAACCACACATCACACAGAAAAATGCCAAACGACGCCTCACTTGGTGTAAGGAGCGTCAACATTACACGATTGAACAGTGGCAAAACGTTGTGTGGAGTGACGAATCACGGTACACAATGTGGCGACCCGATGGGTATGGCGAATGCCCGATGAACGTCATCTGCCAGCGTGTGTAGTGTCAACAGTGAAATTCGGAGGTGGTGGTGTTATGGTGTGGTCGTGTTTTTCCTGAAGGGGGCTTGCACCCCTTGCTGCTTTGCGTGGCACGATCACAGCGCAGACCTACATTGATATTTTAAGCACCTTCTTGCTTCCCACTGTTGAATAGCAATTCGGGGATGGCGATTGCATCTTTCAACACGATCGAGCACCTGTTCATACTGCACGGGCTGTGGCGGAGTGGTTACATGACAATAACATTCCTGTAATGGACTGGCCTGCACAGAGTCCCGACTTGAATCCTACAGAACACCTTTGGGATGTTTTGGAACGCCGACTTCGTGCCAGGCCTCACCGACCTACATCGATACCTCTCATCAGTTCCGCACTCCGTGAAGAATGGGCTGCCATTCCTCAAGAAACCTTGCAGCACCAGATTGAAAGTATGCCTGCGAGAGTGAACGCTGTCATCAAGGCTAAGGGTGGGCCAACATCATACTGTCTCCAGCATTACCGATGGAGGGTGCCACGAACTTGTACGTCATTTTCAGCCAGGTTTCCGGATACTTTTGATCACGAAGTGTATTTAGCGATTTCTCGCCAAGGATGAGGCTTTTAGAGCCGCCTTCCCTACCCCGGAACATATTCACTCACTACAACCCACAACAAGTTGAAGGTTTATTAAAACCATTAATTTAAGGTGGTAAATGCAGATCAGAGTTTTCACAATAGATCTATTAAGATCGCAGTGAGTAACCGCCAACATAGCTTAAATTACTCAACAATTATCTAATGCAATCCAACGGGGGCGTAGGTCTAAGAGACAGCAACTATTAAATGTACCATAAGTCATAAAGTTGTTTAGCTAAAAAATGTAAATTTTGTGGGCGCAGTTTAGAATAATTTCTTGCAAGTTCCTTAAGCTTTTCAGACTTTTGCTAACCATTGTGTCGAGTTATAAATTGTTATAATCTAGCCTGTCATTACTGGAGATAAGGAAGGTTTTTCGTAAAAACTATCTGATGTGTTGGATTCACATTACTTCCTCTACCCTCTTATTGGTGGATATACAAACTATTTTATTAAAGTTTATTTTACTATATTCTTCATTTTAGTGTAATAAACCTTTGCAGAAATAGCTACATTCGTTATAAATACAAAGAGAACAGTGATACTCAAATGTTTAAGAACTGGACGCTATTTGCTGGCCTTAAAATTCCATACTGTTTCCATGACATCGCGAGAAACAACTGAATGTTAAAAGGACTTTAAGAAAATGACCAAGAAATGAACAATTTGAATCTTTAATAACGGATATATCAGAAATGACTTATGGCACAAAAAACCTTATTAGAAATAAATTGTGTGTTTTAAAGAGGTCTACATTTTTTCAGTAGTACGTTTTCGTCTATCGCTTAATTTACCAGTTCTACAAGATTATGCAACACTTCCTCCCAATGTAGTGGTCTTCACAGGCTATACCCGGAAAATTCAAGATATACATTAACGCAGTCATTTTTATAAAATCAAACATTTCGAAAAATGTTCGATATAAACGGTAGTTTGGGGTGGGGGGAATTTTCTTAAAAATCTTCGTGTCGCATCTTTGGAAGCTACTGATCTTAAATACCAAGTTTGGTGTTAATCTCGCTATTCATTTTGATTTATGCTGTTCACAGACACATACATGCGGACCTTTTGCTATAAGTGCACTTTTGGATTCAGGGGGTCTCAAAACATGTGTTTCTAAAATCTCGGTATCTAAAATTTGGGTGGAATGTCCACTTACTATGTACGTGGTAGAGAAGGTAAAAATATATTAAAGATATGAAACCGATATTTTGCACACAGTTTCTCTACATTGTAGGTAGCAAATTTCTGCAGACATATTTTTTAAATTGTGTTTTTTTAAAGAAAATAATAAAAATGATACTCTTATTTTTTAAAGTTATCACTCTATCTTTAGGACAAATACTATAAATCTGCATATAGAAGAAAAAATTTTCATTATTAAATGATAAAGTGGGAGAAATTTCATTTTTTCCCTAATATTTTTGAGAGCATTCGCTCTATTGTGAGGCCGCGCATCGCGTGTATGCGTGCTCCGCATACTGTCTGTTACAAAGGGGGCTTATCCGTTCTAGAGCTCCCGCGTTATTACTCAAGAGTGGGGAGTACTAATCCTGTTGAAAGCAGTTCTGTCTGCATTAAGACATTTCTGACATTTTCAGACGAAATTTTTATCACACTCGTAAGTTCTTCTTGTGTAATTCTCATAATTTCTTTTCTGATATTGTCCTTAAGTTCGTCTACGTTGCGGGGATTGTTCCTGCAAACTTTAGAATATTGCGTTCGTATGATGCACCAATTTCGTCAATTTTTCCTCCGTTAAAACATGTCTTTTTCGCTTCTTAGGTTTAGAGTTTACCGATCCCGTAGCCCTAAACTAATTAACCAGACGTCTGACAGTTTCTCTATCTGGAACTGCAACACCACGCCTGTGTACATGATTCGGTTTTTACGTATGTATCTTACATAATTATTCTTTGTTCAAGCGTGAATTTTTCGGTAGACATTTACGTTGATTAATAATAATAAGCCAAGAACCGGAATATTAACAAGAGCACTCTTAAGTATATCACACACAACACAGATGTCTTGAATAAACTCACTTTTGAGATGCACAAACTCTAGTGCTTACAGCACCAACAGAAAGTAGCAACTGGCGCAGTACGAGTATAACATAGCTGATAAAGGCAGCCTTCAGCGGGTCATTCACCAATAGTGCGCAGGGAAGGATGCATACACGCCACACCATACAGCAACCCCTCTATAGAAAAATGTAAGTTTCAGGAAACGAATCCCAAAATAAGCAAATGTTTGGCGCATCCTGAAACATTTCAGGTATCTAATTCTACCTCTGAAACACTTAAACAAGCCATGCTTGCCGCTTGAAACCACGTTGGTACGCCTGCTCACAGCTTCTAATACAAAAAGGGCCCTTCTTGCAGATTGAACTCACAAATTTTATAAAAATAATAAGTAAATATACAGTGGCAGTCAAAAGGGGCGCGGCGGTGCGCGGATAGCAGCTCTTTATAGTCTAAATCCCATTTTTAATAATAATTTGACTAACATTTTGTGAAGATATACCCAAAGTTGTATACTTCTCTGGGCTGTTTTTCTAAAATGGTGAAATTAGGTATTTTCAACTTACATTTCCCATATGGAGGCGTTTATGCTTTAAAATTAAAACTCAGGATACATCCTTACCCAGGCAGTATTCTGCAAGCTGAGGCCTCCATATTATTAGGTGTTCTGATTACACTGCAGAAGTAGACAGAGGAGATGAAGATCTGTCACTTCCCTGACTAAAACTCCATTACATCTGCTTCAATGTGCGGAAGGCAAGAGATGACGATTAGCACCACGAAGAGACACAGGGTTGTTTGACGCCTTTCATTACCAATTGCGACCTGCTGAAAACTGTTTACTTTCGCTGCCACTACCCATAGCAGGTAGGACAAGTATTGTGTTCGATACCGAGATTTCACCGGAATACATGTTTTGAGGCCTACTGAACGCCTCCAAAAAAGAAAGTATTTTTAGAAACAGATCCGTGCGCCCGCCTGCGAAAGTCATATAAGTACCAAATTTGATATTTAGGTTCAGTATCTTCCAAAGATTGAGGCAGTATTTTAACACTTAAATGATTTCAGTCTAATTTTATAAAATATAAATTCAATAACAGCCCGCCTTAAAGCAATATGTGTATGTAACAATATATAAAAAGTGTATATTACATACGTTTATTTTATTGTATACATGTGTAATAATATTATGTGAATGTATTACGTAATTTAGTAATGTAGAAACTGTGACAATAATGGGTTAAAAGTTGCTAACAATGAGGTAACCTTGAGGCAATAATGAATTAGAAAGTTTAAATGTTACTTGTGATTCTTGGAAGCAATAATTTAATGTTAGTGACAGTTTATAAAAATAGCCAATCAACAACCTGAAAAAGCTTTAGTTAAATGATGATTAGGATTAGCCAATCAGAAACTAAAAAGGAGAAAAATTTACAAATTCATAAGTCAGTTATACTAATAGACAGTGTTCCTAACCGGACGCGCGATGCGTCCTCGAGAAATTTTATACGTATTTTGTGTGAGACAAAAATAGTTTACGTGTTAAAAAGTGCAAGTATTTAATAAAAGCATCTCACAGCTCTCTCTCTATATCAATGAAGTGTTAATTAAATCGTGTCAAGCATTAATAAAAGAAGTGAAGTAAAATTATAATCTCTGTAAGCCTACATTCTTGTCGCACCACAACCCTATCAAGACATCCATGTCTCTAACAATAATACTGACGCAGCCGAGGTAAACATAAATACATAATATTTAAAGAAACAGTGAAATTACAAAGTTAATATTTTTTAAACTTGGGGCGAAGGCTACCGGAAACTGTTTACCATACGTGAGGTCGCAACTACTACAAGTTCGGCTCCCCAACAGTTGAACTATAATGCAACTCCTACAACAAAATAACTTCTTCAAGAGGCCACAAGAATATTTTCAAGAGAACTCCCTCACCCCCAGCTACCCTCTACATGGAACATTTTTCGAAACTTTTAATTTTCTAAAAAATGGCTCTAACGATTTTGCTTAAAATAGCACATGTTAAAAAAATTTACATGCCCAATGAAATCTTGAATTTTCTGGGAATAGTATGCGAAGTCCACTTCATTCTGAAGAACTTTTGTATAATCTTGTATAACTGGTAAGCGCTAAACAATAGACAAAACGTGCGGCACAAAAAAGTGGATCTCTTTAAAACACACAATTTATTTCAAATAGGTTTTTGTGATATAAGTCATCTCTGAGATATACGTTATTAAAGGTTCGAATTGTTCATTTCTTAGTCACTCTTTAAATTCCTTTCAACATTCAGTTGTTTCTCGCGATGTCATGGAAACAGTATGGAATTTTAAGCCCAGCATATAGCGTCCAGTTGTTAAACATTTGACTATCGCTGTTCACTTTGTATCTATAACGAAATGTGTAGTGTAGCTGTTTCTGCAAAAACTTATCTCGATTAAAATGAAGTATAGTAAAACAAACTTTCGTATTTACCTTGGCGAGTGAGGAAAACCACGAAAAAACCTCAGACAGATTGGTCGGCCCACGGGATTTGACCATGTAATACCACGACCTAAAATTCCACATTAAGTCTAAAAAAATAGTAAAATGAAAAATAAGTGTAATAGCGAATGCTATGCCATCTATCTACAGACAATGTAAGCAGTTAGACTAGACGGCACCCTAACGCCACGAAACAAAAGATCCGGCTGCTGTGCGCTTGTGGGTCTCTGTGAGAACGTGACGAAGCAAGATGGCATTTCCAGGGATGAGATTTAGAAGGCTAACTGTCCGCCTTTATATTAGGGCGGCTTTTGGACTGGACGGCACCCTAATGCCGTCTACACGGCACGAAGCTCAAGATTCGGTAGCTATGCGCTAGGATCTCTGTGACACGTGACGGAGCGGGTGGTTACAGGGATGAGACCTAGAAGGCTAACTGTCCATCACATATCGTTCTAAGAGTTATCCACCAACAGATCCGTCGCGATATGACCAAGGAGTTAAAGCGACGTAAAATAAAACAGAGAGGAAAAAAAAAGCCTTCGTAAGAATAATTAATATACTCGCTAATAAACGATATAGGGTAAAGCAAGCCATGACCTGTAACATATCAGATTTTTTCCTTAATACCTTGATGTTTTGAAAAACCAAACGTTTTTACATATTGTACCTTTCTCTACATATAATTCTTAAATATGCAAACCTGATAGCTCAGTAAATTCTAAATATTCAACACACACACATACACGTTGATCATTCCAAAGGAGCTTGTCCAAAGAAAAGAGGACACGGAAGATTACAGATTTTCTTGAGGTAGTTAACGAGTTGTATTCGAGTCTCGTTCCCGACAACATTGTTAGCCAAGGCACATCCCCCTCCCCTCCATCAGTCCTTTTCTTCCCCGAGGAGCGAAAACTAGCTAGCGCCTTTCTTTGTCTTTCTTTTTGGACTCCAGTCTCCCGCTTTTGTCCTATCTCTTCTGCATGCACGGAATTTCAAACTAACGTCCTGGAAATGCACCCTTTTTACAGTCTTTGGCTCGATAGCTTTCATCGTTGCCATGCAGTCACATGAAAACATCCCATACAGTGCAGGAAAAGGGTTATTTCACTGATGATGCTTTTTAATTTAACAAACTCAATAGGAAAAAGCTTCAGGGAAGACTATGTTCTCTATGTTCCCGCCATGCACATACAAGAATAAAAATCTGATGTGTTGCACTCACACGACCTTTTCAACCCTCTATCCCTTAATAACGGATATATCGTTTTAATCCAGATAAACCTTTACAGAAATAGCTACATTACACATTTCGTTACAGATACAAAGAGAACAGTGATAGTCAAATGTTTAACAACTGAACGTTATATGCTGCCTTAAAATTCCATACTGTTTCCACGACATCGCGAGAAACAACTGAAAATCAATGGGACTTAAAAGGAATGACAAAGTATCGAACAACTCGAACCATTAATAACGTATATCTCGGAAATGGCTGATGCTACAAAAAAGTTATTTAGAATAAATTGTGATTTTAAAGAAATCTTCGTGTTCTGTGCAGTACATTTTGGTCTATCGTTTACCAGTTATACATTATACAAAATTCCCTCCGAACAAACAGGAACTTACAAGATGCTCCCAGAAAATTAAAAATATGTATTTTATTTGTGATACAAATATTTTAATATATGCATTTTAATGAATATTCTTAGACCATTTTTAGAAAATAAAAAATTTCGAAAGGTGTTCCATGAAAAGGGTACTTTGGTGCACTTTTGGAAGGTAATGAACCCAAATATCAAGTTCAGTATTTATCCGACTTTTCATTTCTGTGTAATGCTGTTCACAGACAGACTGGCAGACGCACAGACAGACAATACACGGACCATGTTTGTAATACAATATATGATCTACCTACTATGTACATACGTGATAAAGAAAGTAATAGAAAGACACAATGAGGTTTTAAGAAAGTGTTACACTTGCGAACACTTTGAAACGTCAATAGAGAACTAATTGTGTACCATATAAGGAGTGATTTGGTTTCGCTATGTCAGGTTCATCATTTGAATCAGATTTGAAAAATGCGATGCCATGCTACGGATCTTCAACTTTTCTTGCTGAAACACTACTGCTGTGCTATATGACAAGGTAAGAATGTGCATTAAATCCTGGATACAGTAATCAGATTAGATTGCCTCTGTGGCGGAGTGGTCAGCGTTCCGGTTTTTCACTCAAGAGGACTCGGGCACGATTCCCGCTGGGTCAGGGGGGATTCTTCTTTAATTACAACCATTCCAACCATCCGTAGACTCTGGTAGTATGAATATGATGGTGAATGCGTGTGTATTTCCTAACGAAAATGAATACAATAAAAGTTAGAAATCTGACATGTTACACTCACATGATTTTCTCTACTCTTGTACAAACTATTTTTACAAAAGCTTATTCTCCATCTGCTTCATGTTAATCGAGATGTCAATCTTATTGGTAATTTTCTTGTAGACAAAGTGAACATGGTAGGCTTTAAGCGATAGTCAAATGTTTTAAGAGCTGGCTGCCATGTGGAGTATTCCATTCTCTATGCAATAACAGGACAAAAAAAATGAATAACGAATTCCCATTTGAGAAAAGGTATAACTATTGGAAAATTCAAGAGAATAACAAGCAATATCTCGGAAATGGTTCACGCAACCAAAAAAATGTATATGACATAAATTGTGTATTTTAACACGATCTAAATTTTTTGTGTAGTAATGTTTTGACTATTTCTTATGGTTTACCAGTTATGCAAAAGTCGTTCACAATGAAGAATACTTTTGGAGACATTCCCAGAAAATTCGAGATATACATTGCATTTGTCATAAAAATATCTTAAACATATGATAGTTTAATCAAAATCGTTAGAGCCATTTTTGAGAAAATTAAAATTTTCGAAAAATGTTCCATGTAAAGGGTAATCTGGGGTGGGGGATTTTCTTGAAAACCTTCGTGTAGCATCCTTGGAAGATACTGAACCTAAATACCAAGTTTGGTGTTTATCCGACTGTTCGTTTCTGAGTTATGCTGTTCAAAGACAGACACACACACAGAAACACATGAAACACACACGGACATGTTTCCAAAAATGTTTTTTTTTTGGATTCAGGAGGCCTCAAAACATGTATTTCCGGTGAAATCTCGGTATCGAATATTTGGGTGGAATACAACACTTCCCCTACTTACTATACGTAATAGAGAAAGTAAAAATGTATGCATACATATATGAATTGAAAATTCAAAACGGTAACAAAGAATACTTCGGAAATGCATAACTCCACCCCAAAAAATCCATTGGCGTGGTTTATGTGCTTTAACATCTACATTTTTAATAGAAATTCACTCAATTTCAGATTTTGAATTCTCGAATGTAAAGGAAAACTTTCTGAGAAAATGCCAGAAATATGTGGGCAAAGGACAAAATTTCAAACGTCTCTTATTATGATGCATCTGCTTATTATCATTGTACAGGGTGATTTATGAAGAACTGACATATTTATTTATTTAATTGTTTTAAAACGAGTTATGTTAGCGGCAACTTATTGTACCGAAAATGCAGAGGAATTTTGGAAGATTATTTACCTCTATAGCAAATGTTGAAAAAGTCCTCCATCCTGCAAAAGACACAACTCAACACGTCGTTCCATGTTACTGGCCACTCGTTGGAGGACTCTGTTGTCAATAGCTTAAATCTCGTGTGTAATGTTGTGCTTCAGATCGTCCAATGTCTGGGGATGTGTGGCATAAACCTTGTCTTTTAAGTAACCCCATAGAAAGAAGTCCGGCGATGTCAAATCTGGAGAACTTGGTGGTCACAGGTTCTTGGAAATTATCCGGTCGTCAGAGAAACTTGCAATTACTGCCATGGATTTTAACCGGATGAATAGGTGCATAGCCGAATAAATGGAACTATGCTTTATCTGTGAACCATGTGATGGACAATATGGCAGGATATTGCACAATGAACGCCTAAAACCAACGACAGTAATTCAGTCGTCTATCCTTATCTGGTTCCTGTAACTGATGGACAACCGTATCCTATACGGCTTTAGGGCTGCACTTTTCACAGCTCTGTGACACATCTGTAACCTGTCTCCTGCAACAAGCCTCTTAATGATTTTTTGGGTGACTGATCCAGTCGTGCTCTTACGTCAACAACCGTGGGAAGTCTATATGAATGAGTTTCTCCTTTTTCACTCACAGATCCAGTTGTTTCCAATTTGTTTACCAGTCCCAGTATTGTGTTTCTTTGGGGAGGATTCCGAACACCAAATTCTTTCTGTTATGCCCTTTGAGTGGCTGTAATTGAATTCGTAATCCAGCATTGCTTTACAAGGAAGAGTTGTTCATTTATAGTGTACTCCATTTTCACGTTGACTAGAACAACATCTCAATAACAGTTGCCGACAATAAAACTAACAATTACAATAAAACATGAGCATCTGCGCATCTAGTGACAGGCAAACCCAACTCTAGAACATTTGGTGCTAAAGTTTGGTCATCGAGAGGATTTTGAACAGAATAATTAAAGAAAGAAATGTGTCAGTTCTTCATAAATCACCCTTAATTGTAACTATGAGAAAGTCAGGCGTTTGTGGAGATATTGCAACTGTTTCGGCGGGAGTGCGAGCTGTAGCGGCCCGAGCGGTGGCCTTTCTTCAGGTGAAGAAACAGACTAAAACTTGTCCATGACAATGTCCGACCCATACAGCCAAACATGCTCAAGATCTGAACCCATCATTTGGTTGGGAACGATTCAACCACCCTGCATACAGCCCAGATTTGGCACCAAGCGATTTTCATTTGTTTCTTCACCTGAAGAAATTCCTTGGTGGAAAACATTTCAACTATGATGATGTGAAACAAAATGTGCAGACGTGGCTTTTATCACAGGCGGCATCATTCTTTGACGAAGGATTACAAAAACTAGTTTCCCATTACAAGTGCTTGAATAACGGCGGAGAGTACGTGGAATTATAATAAAGTATTTGAAAAATAATGTTCTGCATTTTTTAAAAAACGTTATCGGTTCTTACTTTAAAAAACGCCTCGTGATTTCATCTCGCCGACCTAAAATCCTAGCTAGTAACGTTTATTTATAAATGTCATAAAATCACAGTTTATGCAGAAATATCAAACTCAAGCCCAAAAAGTTTATCTGTTGTATAAGATTAAATTTGTGTTGCCATGACAACAAAATACCTTTGTATCACTCAGTCACGTCGACACCTGACCCTAGGTACATTTGAACTCAAATGTGTCTTTACAGTAGACAAGCTTTGCTTCAACCTCTATTATACGAGCTAACGTTATTGATCAAATGGTATAAGCCATTATGTATCCTCTATCAAGTCTGCGTTCTATTGTTTATGCCAGAAATGAAATGTTAATGTAACATGAACATTTATTTTTGGGTGTAGCTGTATCTCTAAATGTCCGTAGTCTATTGTTTATCCAACATTGGACATCTGCCATTCGTTTTCACAATTGATTCATGTGATAGTTGCTGGGAGATTTGGCAGGTGTAGGTATAAGTTATTCAACGAGCGGGAACCTAGCGCGCTGCGACCTGCACAAATATATTGTACGAGGCTTGTGTTTAATTTTCATTCATTTATTACCCTACACTACTTGTCCATATAGTCACCGGGTTATTCGCGCACATGTGCTAACGGGAAACCAGTTTATGTATGTCTTCGTCAAAAAATGATGATGAAATGTTTTCACGAAGAATTTCTTCAGATGGAGAAACAGATGAACATCGCTTGGTACCAAATCCAGGTCGGATAGTTCACAACCTCATGATGCGATTATGCCTTGAACTTGTTTGGTTGTGTGTGACCGGATATTGTCATGAACCGAAAAGATTTCACGCAAAAGCATTCCACGACTTTTCTTCTGTACTGCACGATGGAGCTTTCGTAGCGGCTCACAATAGACGTCTTTGTTGATTGTAGCATTTCTGAGCAGGAATTCAACCAGCAAAACACCTTGTCTGTCCCAGAAAACCGTGCACATTATCTTGAGAGTGGATATCGTGTTTGAATTTCTTCTTCACGGGGAATGTTGTCCCATAACAGTAACGATGTGTGTTAGCAATAAACCTTCGGCTTCCTCGGCATATCGCGTGAGAAAGGTCTGTGCAGATCGCTCGTTCTTGTGCTCAGCAATAAGATTGTTGGGCAACCATCTTGAGCACAATTTTCTAAATTCTAAGTCTTCTGTCACAATGTTGCAGAGGACTAGCCTAGAAATTTCTGGATAATGTGAAGACAACACCGATATGGTGAAACGCCTGTCTTCGTGTTTCTTTCACAGATTGCATCAAATAATCCTGATCACAGACGGTCGGCTCGTCATGCACATTTCCGCTGCCTACCCACTTCCTCATCATTCCATCACTCATGTCCCTATAAACCTCACATAATTGACGATGAAAGTTTGCTGGCATAACATTTATCGCATTCAAAAAACGAATCACTGATCTCACTTCACAGTCGGCGGGTGGTTCAATTGTTTTGAACATTTCGAAAAGCTCTAACAACAGGAAAACACAAAGTGACAACGATCGCAGCTGCGACTATCTTCCTAATGAATAGAGGAAGTGATTGCGCATGCTCAAAATTGCGAAAGCAGCGGCAAAATATTAAAACAGTACTTACTTTAAAAACACGCCTCTTAGCTACTACTCCCCAGGAGAAAAGCATGAGGTGAAGGAAACATAGAGGCTACAGGGCGTAGGCAGACAATCCACAGAGATGCGCAGAAGTTCCTAATGTTTCAAAGCTTGCCGACCCGTCTCACTGCTGGAGCTGTCGATACAAGGCGAAGAACAACAGAGCAATCAAGCAGCCTCCTGGTGTCCACGGGGAGTATTCTTTCCATTGAGCATGCAACTGCGCCATCTATCCGGCACCGCCACGCACCACGAAACCTAGAAGCAAATCTAAAAGTTAAGAAGGAGACGGAATGAAAGAGAAATTATGGAAAGGAAATCATGGTAGAGAAGAAACCACCGCAGCATTCGCCCGGGGAAACCACGAAAAGCTCATGGGTCAGAGTGAGCTGTCGGGGATCCAACCCGGCACCTCGGGACTCGTACACGTTACCGCGGCGCCACGTCCTCGCTCGCTAATAGCAGCTTTATACCTTCCTTGTTACCTACCGATAATGTATAAATACTGTATCAAGGTTTCACCATTAATACATATTTTGAGGCCCCTTGAAACTAAAAAATGACATTTTAGAAAAGGTTCGTGTGTGTATATGTAAATAGCGTAAATCTAAAACAAAATGTTTGATAAATTCCGAACTTGGTACTTAGTTCTGTATCTCCTAAGGTGCGACACAACATTTTCAAGAAAGTCCCCCCACACAAACTACTCTGTGCATGGGAAACTGTCTACTTTTTTACCTCAAAAATACCTTCAACGATTATTATTAAAATGGCGTATACTTGAGATATTTACATGACGAATAGAAAGCAAGTACATCCTGAATTTTCTGGGAATAGCCACTTGGAATCTCATGTGACCCTGGGAGGAGGGCGTCATCCGATGACACTCCGTCTCAGAGAGATTTTTCTGTGGGCCGGCACCTGAAAATTTTAATCCGGTCCTCGCGATACAGAGCGGAAGTGGATACGCGAATTACGCGCGTCAAAAGAGGGGCAGACTATACCTCGCTGAGACCGAAAGCAACCCTACCAGCTCTCCAGATGGTACCGGAGGACCTTGAGGCGTCTCACTACCCCGCCTGGACGGAAAACCACACAGACGTACCCTGTCTTCCATAGGTATCGGAAACCACTGCCCTGCCGAGTCTAACCCAATCCAAACGACACCCTCGTAGATGGGACTCAGATGTTTAGTCCGACGTACTTCTAGTAACGTCACAAGTACCACGAGTGCTCAGGGTCCGCGGCAGCTGAAGAGGCCGGAACCCTTCTTACGGGGATGTCTTGTATAATTAGTAAATCGTAAGTGCTAAAATTTACTATTCAAATAATTTAGATCTCCTTAAATCACACAATTATTATCTTTTTTTTAGTTCACTTTCTCTACCAGATAAAGGAGGTACCTATTGGATTTTATCCAAAAATTCGATAACATATTTCACCGGAAATACATGTTTTGTGGTCCTCTTATTCCTAAAAAAGCAGTTTTACTTTCTCTACTACGTATAATAAGTAGGGGAAGTATTGCATTCCACCCAAAAATGCTATACCATATTTCACCGGAAATACATGTTTTAAGACCCCCTGAATCCAAAAAAGCATTATTGGAAACATGTCCGTGTGTGTGTGTGTGTGTGTGTGTGTGTTTGTGTGTCTGTGAACAGCATAACTCAGAAACGAACAGTCGGATAAACACCAAACTTGGTATTTAGGTTCAGTGTCTTCCAGAGATGCGACACGAAGGTTTTTAAGAAAATCCCCCCACCCCAGATTACCCTTTACATGGAACATTATTCGAAAACTTTAATTTTCTCAAAAATGGCTCTAACGATTTTGATTAAAATATCATATGTTTAAGATATTTTCATGACAAATGAAATGTATATCTCGAATTTTCTGGGAATGTCTCCAAAAGTATTCTTTATTGTGAACGACTTTTGCATAACTGTAAGCCATAAGAGATAGACAAAATTTTACTGCACAAAAAATGTAGATCTCGTTAAAATACACAATTTATGTCATATACATTTTTGTTGTTGGGTGAACCATTGTTATTCCCTTAAATTTTTCAATACTTATACTTTTTCTCAAATGGGAATTCGTTACTCATTTTTATGTCCTGGACAATCAAAGAGAATGGAATGCGCCGCATAGCAACCAGCGTTAAAATATTTGACTATCGCTTAAAACCTACCATATTCCCCTTGCATCTACAAGAAAATTAGCAATAAGATTAACATGAAGCATATGGAGAATAAGCGTTTAGTTTGTACAAGAGTAGACAAAGTCATGTCAGTGTAACACATCAGATTTTTAGAAAAAGTTCCGTATGTGCCTGTGAACGAAAAGTGGAATAAACACCAAACTTGGTATGCAAGTTCAGTATCTTCCAAATGATACTACACGAAGATTTTCAAGAAAATCCCCTCCCCCCAAACTATCCTTTACATGAAACATTTTTTCGAAAATTTTTATTTTCTATTAATATGCTCTAACAGTTTTGATTACAATATCATATATTAAAGATATTTATATGAAAAATAAAAGGTATATTTCGACATTTCTGCGGATAGCCTTTAAAGTCCTTTTCATTCGAATGGAATGTTGTATAACCTTGCATAACTCGTAAACGTTAAGCGACAAACGAAAATCTCTCTAAATACACAATTTATTTCAAATAAGTTTTCTTGTGGTATCAGCCATTTCCGAGTTATCCGTTATTAATGGTTGGAATTGTTCAATACTTGGCAATTGTTTTAAAGTCCTTTTGATTTTCAATTATCCCACGCGATGTCATGGAAACAGTTTGGAATTTTAAGACCAGCATATAGCGTCCAGTTGTTAAACATTTGACTATCGCTGTTCTCTTTGTATCTATAACGAAATGTGTAATGTAGCTGTTTCTGCAACGATTTTTCTCGATTAAAATTAAGTAAATATAAATAGATTATAAGGATCAGTTTTGTAAAAAACTGACTATCACTACTGTATTTTGCTTATAAAAACTTATATATACTTAAAACGAAGTGGAATTTTGTCTGTATTAACAAGAAGTGGATACTAAAATAAGCTTTTGTGAGAATTGTTTGTAGAAGAGTGAGTGGAGAAAGTCATGTGAAGGCAACACATGTAATTTTTTTTACTGTGAAGCTTTCATTTATTAAGGCACATCTACCACTTAATAGCATGTTTCAGGATTAAGAACTGAAAGTTATCGGGTATAATACGTTTTATTTGTTGTCAATTTCAATTCTTTTTCCAATTTTCTTCACCTATTTCTTCGTTTCCACTAAAGATGTTTGTGTTTCGTTTCCTTCTATAGTATTTGTTTCGTTGTCCTTTTTTTGCATTTCCTCCTTCGGCTGTGTATATCTCTCGCGTTTCGCATTTCCTGTTTTGTTTGTCCTTGACATTATTTGATGTTGCTGATATCGATATAAGACGTTCTTGGTATTCACGTGTGTTAACAAGTTTTGGCTCGTAAATCAATAAGGGAACCTCCTCGGCAGAGTCAGCAAAAAGACACTTGCACGCGAGAGAGTTATGTCACGTGACACAAATCCCTGCTAGGCTTATCTCCAGTGGCGTGCGAGCCATTGACGGCTCAACTGTATGCAGAGTTACGACCTGACACCAAACAAACAGCTCGATACGGCAAGAAGGGAAGTCAAGATGAACAACATACATAACATAGAGAAGAGGCAAACACCCCAGAGAAACATTTTCAAGAAACACTATTTACATCAAGGGTGGGTTTTATAACACCTGCACTTTTCTTAAAAAATATTATCTGTTCCATTCACACAATTTTCTCCACCCACTATCGTTTATTTTTTCTAGTTTTTATAAACTATTCTTACGAAAGTTTATTTTTCTGTTTACTTCATGTCAAACTACATAAATCTTTGCAGAAATTCACATTTCGTTGCAGGTACAAGGTACATAGGGAGAAAAGGATTCATAGTCAGATGTTTAAAAGCGAGTCGCTATATGGTGGCCTTGAAATAAATACTTTGCATGATATTGCGAGAAGCAGCTAATAAGGGCAATACTTTAAAAATGAAAAACGTTAAAAAAAACTGGAACCAACTATAAAGGATATCTTGGAAATGGCTTATGCCACAAAAAACTATTTGAAATGGAGTTTATGTATTTTCAGAGTACTGATTTTTTGTGTAGTTCGATTTTGTGTAATGACCCTCAAATTCCTTCCGAAGGAAGAGGACTTTACAAGCTCTAATAAACAATTCAAGATATAAATGTTATTTTTCATGTAAATATCTTAAATATGTGATATTTTAATCAAAATCCTTAAACCTATTTCTGAGAAAATAAAAAGGATTGCAAAATATTTATAGTAAAGGGTAATATATAATAGTACAAATTCCACGTAGTTTGGGGTTGTGAGTTTTGGAAAATAATTAATTTCAACGGAACTATATACGAGAGCGGATCGAAAAGTAACGCACAATAATTTTTTTCTGACGTGGTATTGCAATTGGAATGTTACAATTTCACACAGACATAGTTTGAAGTTTTCACCCCAGAGGGTATTTTTTCATGTGCAGCTCTAGCGAGAGAAACGTGAACATCGCAACAAAGATGGCGCGCATGTTACTGTCGTCCACGTGTGAAGAGCAGAGAGGTGTGGTTTGATATTTGTGGGTCAAAGGACATAAACCGAGTGATATTCACAGGGACATGCTTGGCGTGTATAGGGATGATTGTATGGACCGTAGCAATGTCTCCAGGTGGTGTGCATTCTTTCTAGAGGGCCGTGTGAACCTCAGTGATTCGCCACGCTCCGGGAGGCCGGTAACAGCTGCAACCCTGTAGAATGTCACAGGCATTGTGGTGGCAATTTTGAACGACCGGCGTGCGCAACTGCGAAACTTATCGCAACAGTTCAACGTTTCCTATGGTGCAGTGTACTATATTGTTCATGACACGTTGAAATTTCATAAAGTTAGTGCTCGCTGGGTGCCTAAGAACCTGACAGACAACCACAAGGGTCAGTAAATGATGACGAGCTTGAATCACCTAACGCGGTACACCGCAGAAGGGCACGACTTTCTGAAAGGAATCGTCCCTGGTGATGAGTCGTGGGCATACCACTACACGCCCGAAACCAAGCAGGCAAGTATGGAGTGAAAACATGCTGGTTCCTCAGTGAAGAAAAAATTCAAAGTGACTCAATCTGCTAGGAAAGTGCTTGTGACGGTGTTCTGGGATATGCATGATGTTGTATTGGTAAACTTTAATGAACACGGGACCACTGTGAATGCTGCAGCCTACATGAAAACTTTGGTGAAGCTGCGTCGTTCCCTTCGTGACAAACGCCACAACATGAATGTTGTCAATGTCAAAATTGTTCATGATAATGCTTGCTGCTGTTGTTCATCAGAAAATCCCCAAATTTGGTTGGGAGGTGCTCCAGCATCCACCATACAGTCTGTACTTTCATCTGTTTGGTCCCATGAAGAAACTCTTGGACGGCCAACGCTTTGCGACAAACGTGGAAGTGAAATCACAGTCCGCAGATGGCTATACTCCAAGGATACGGACTTCTACGAACAGGACATATTGAAACTGGTATCACGATGGGAGAAATGTGTTGAGGAACTTGGTGATTATGTCGAAAAGTAGGTAAAAGGTGTAAGTTCATTTGTGATACTCTTTTGTTTTTTTAGCTATTAAAGTTTTTTGTAAAAAGAAAATATTGTGCGTTACTTTTCGAACCGCCCTCGTATGACTTTTTAACACAAAACATTTTTTAAATTGTAGGACCTGAAGCTTTGCTAAAAATTGGGAGCTAATAAGTTATAAACTGTGGTCCAATGAGCAATTTTAATACTAAAAAGCAAGATTTGAGAAAAATTGGGTTAAAAATCTCAATAGAGTGCTTTACCTAAATGCAAATCACCGATTAAATAGCAAATTATTTCTTTAAAATTGTAGATATTGTATGGAAGTGCAAGTTATAAGTATAATAAAACCTTTAAAAATCGAAAATGTTCACGTGTTTTAACAAATTTCACGTATATATTGCCTTAAAGGGATTAAGAGAGAATAAATAATAAGGATGTTCAACAACACATATTTTTAATCAGAAGATATGTTCATCCTAGGGATATTTAATTTCTGAACAGTAATACTGAATTACTTTATCAGAATACGGTGGTAGACTCCACATACGAGCCACCGGGTCTTCTATCTGAAGGAGAAGTTGGAGAGTTCAAATAGGGGGATTAGTAGACCCTTCCTCAACCTTTTCTGGCCATAAAAAGTTGCAGAGTTAGCGTCTGCCATAAATCACTCCTGCGGTCACTGAGATCGAACTCATTCACCTTCGTCTAACCACTCGTTCATCTTCCGCACTTTGTTCCACGCGTTTACTGAGCACAGTTTTTACAATCTCTCCCACCTATCGTATGAGGAAGCCTACTTTAAAACAAAACGTTCGATAAATACCAACCTTGGTATTTAAGTTCAATAACTCCAAAGTTGGAACACGAAAATTTAAAAAAAAATTCCCCTGCCCTACTACCCTTTAGTGGAAACATTTGCATATTTTTGATACTCTTAAAAATGACTTCCATTTTGATTAAAATACCTTATATTTGACATATTCACATGACAAATAAAATGTTTTCTGGGAATGGACACACACTTTATTTCAAATGACGTTTTATAGTATTAACTGTTTGCGAGTTTGATTTGAATACAATTTTTTTAACGTTATTTATTGAATTGTTTCTCGCATTGCCATGGGAAGAGCATTAAGCAACTAACTTTTAAACATCTAGGACTAACTGCAGACGAGACCTAGCATCCTACAAGATGCTTTGTGCCTCAAGTCCCTGACGGGGTGTCCTTGGCTGGGAGGGGTAAGCTAAGAGGACACAGAGGGCGACCGGATCAGGAGGCACGACAGAGCAGAGGGCAGGGTCCCCAACTTTTTACACATTGAAACACCTCGGATGGCAGCAACCGGCTCCCCTCCCCCTACCGGCTTACACATCCCCTGGGGGACCCGGGACTCGGAGACCGCCCCCATTCCGGGGGACGATGGATTACATCGAGCATCCTTTTCCCCTGCCGAGACTCCCGCCGACACTTTCAACCCTGAAACATACCAAGCAGACGAAAGGTGAAGTGAATTGAGAATGTAGGAGAAATGGAGAGACAGGAAATTCGGGGGATGTAATGATCTTTCCAGCCTAGCGGCCCAGGAAAGCCCCCGAAGAAAACCCATGGGTCAGGAGTGTGGGCCACAGACGTTACCGACTGAGGCATCCCGCTCGGTTTTACACCTCTTACTGTTGATTCGATTTCCTGTATATTCATAGTACCTAAACGAAATGTAGGTATAATTAGACTACTTCTGCCGACGTTTATCTTAACGTGAAGTAGATAGAAAAATAAGCTTTCGTAAAAATAGTTTATAGAATCTGCATAAAAATAAACGAAAGCGATAGTGGGTAAAGAAAGCCATGTGAATGTAACACCAGTTATTTTATTGCTCATTTTGGGGAAATCTTATGGACATGGCGGAGAGACAGAGAGATCGTATACTAACCCAACGAGAGCTATGGGTTTTGGAGTAATATAATACTTAATGATAAAGTAATCTCGGACAACTACACGTTTTTATTTACTCTGTCGAGTAAGACACGTGTAAACCCTATCTGCTTAATGACACCATCACCATTACTGTCCGCCACTGCGACACACGGACCCCTTGGCAGTTCCTGTTGTATAACGTTGAGAGTGACAGGCCTGGTTTATAACCTCGGCCCATTAAATCTGTCAGTTTTTGCAGTCAGGGCTTGACAATATTTGTGTGTGTTCACCCTTTTAGCTTGGCGAGGATCCTCAGAGTCGCCGTGACTGTTAGGCAACCGTGACGACGGCATTTCGCTCGCAATTACTGGCACCGGTTCAACTTTAGCATTATATTAGTTTCCTTTATTATGCCATGTATCATCCTTAGAGTCTGCTCGTAATCTTAAAGAAGCAGTACAATGCGAGGACTTGGAATTACTTTACAGCTAATTGCGAAAAAAAGAGAAAACAAAAATAAAGTATACGTGTCATGAGCAACGCGAGAGAAGTTTCTACATTCTAATTGCTACATTAATTTTCAGCCATTCTTTCTTTTCCTCTTCTTTTTAAACGTTTGTCGGCCTGGCTTTTCTTAGCTGACCTAGTTCCTTTATTATGGTTATTTAATATTTGCTTTAAATGCAAAGTCGTATAGCAAAACTTTTCTGTAGCATCATTTGGTTTCCGTAGGGGGAGGGGTTGGAACCCTCCAGCTGCCGCGGTGCAGGCACTGTGTACACCTAGCACTCGTGGCACTTTTGACGTTACCAGAAGTACGCTGGGCCTAACAACTCAGACCCTACCGTAAGGCAGTTGCTCAGATTGGGTTGGACTCGGTGGAACAGTGGTTCCCATGAAACCCATGAGGGATTGTGAACGTCTGGGCGATGTTCAGGCGGGGTTGTAAGACACTTCAATATCCTTCGGTACTAGTATGGAGAACTTGGAGACATATCCTTGATTGTTTTCGGCCATACCGAGATTTCTCAAAAGAGCTGACGCGATAAGTGGTGTATCCACTTCCATCCCTGCGTAAGTGCGGGGGGGGGGGAATTTTACACTCCAGGTATTGTCCTAATGGAGAGCCACTTGTTTAGGCGCGTTTCCCTGTTTGAAGGACACCTTAGGCTCTGGGTAGACCTACGACATTAACTGAACTATAGCTTTTTTCTGGAACATCTTTGTCCTAGTCGCCGAATAATTTGGTGATAGTTGGTCTTAATCGCACAGTCGACTTCCTGTGTATTTCTATCGACTGTTAGAAAGTAACCGTTCATGTTCGTTTACTGAATTATCCTTTTACTTTCTCTGCTACTTCGGTTTGGTAAGCAGGAGTAGTATTCTATTGCACACAAAACTTTAATACCAAGGTTTCACTGAAATGCATGTTTTGAGACTCTTAAAGAGCATTTTTAGTAGGAATTGGACCTCGATACTCGCTGGTAACGAAGTATTCTTAATACTTTGAGATAAACCTGCGATTCTTTTTGACACCTTTAAATTTTTAATTTTTGTGTTATTGAAAGTCGTTGCATTTAATTTTATACTAGATAAGGAATGATAGGAGTTTGGAGTTTACGTTATTGCCTCGCAGGTGTGTCTAAAGAGTTGTTGTACATAGTTCTTGATAGAACTTGACTGTGTTTCCTGTGGGTGAATCAATGCAACATTCCATAGACTCTTGTGTCTAAATTGAAACATGCAAAACAATGGGGGAAGGAGTAGAGATGCAGCGTTAACTGAGTTGTGAATAAAGGTTATTTAGCTGATGCACTAAATCACGTTTCTGCAATAGCCTGGCTTGATGATTCTCTCTCAGGCATTACATTTACCTACTCCGGTGATCAAAATCTGTGACTCCAGCAGAAACAAATCAGAAATTAAGATATGAGATAATACATCTCATGAAAATACTTGTTCTTTCTTTCCAGACCTTTATATTAAACATATATGAGGATGGGTAGTAGAGAGTTTTAATCCACAAACTTACTATGTTTCCGAGTGTTACATGACTAATTACTTATTACCAGATGAAAAGGTACATATGTTATGTGGTAGTTTTGAATAGTGGTAGAATGGTGTAATAACAATCATCATTTTCAGTTATTACAGTTTCATATAAAATATATATTAGTTTATATTTTCAAGGTTGCAGAGTAAAGAGGAGTTGCTAATATTTCTATTTCTAGGTTAAAGAAAGTTTTCAGCACAAAATAAAGTTGCGTATAAAGAGATGTAAGGAAATTGTTATAATTGTTGTTATTATTGCTATTATTATTATTATTAACCTGTGGCATTGCCAAGATAAAGAAACTGATTGAAAAATGTCAAACGGCAACAATTTAGGAATTAGCATACAATACAAAAATAGTTACATGTGTTTATACACAGAAAACTACTAATACGAACATAATTCTGTGAACAAGCTATCGCCTTTACAGTGTTTTATAAAGCGAGTATCGAGTATTGGTGCTCAAACATCAGTATTGAGAAATATGGTGTCACTAATTTTTAGAAAAAGGTTCGTGTACGTGGGTCTCAACACAATAACTAAACACGAAAGTCCGGATAAATATCAAATTTGGTATTCAAGCTCAAACTCTTCCAAGGATGCAATCAACACGAAGATTTTCCTAGAAAATTTTCCCACTCCGAGTTATCCATTCCGTGGGAAACTTGCATGACAAACTAATGTGTGTATATCTTGATTCTTCAGGGAATATCCTCTGAACAACTCCTCATTCTTAATGGCCTGTATATAATTCATAAAACGTAAGAGATAGACAAAATGTTGCTACACCAAAAATGTACAGAGAGAGCCAAAAAAAACTACGAATCGGCTGCGCGGTGCTTTTCCTGTCCGCGTCCTCAGCGCTCGTTGCCGTCTGCCACTATCATAAAAAGGCGCGGATGAAACCATACAACATTTTTAAAACTACTTTTAAAGGCTTTACTTACCTACCAACTTTTAGAAAGGAGATGCTGAAACTGGCCACCGTTTGTCTTGTACACTTTGTTTTAAGTTACCCCAGAGATAGAAATCGCCGGGGTTAGGCCGGGGGACCGAGGGGATCACAAATCTCTACTAATAGTTCTGTCCTCAAACACACTTTCATAAAGTTCTTAAGTAAAGCCTTTAAAAGTAGTTTTAAAAATGTCGTATGGTTTCATCCGTGCCTTTCAATGATAGCGGTAGACGGCAACGAGCGCCAAGGATGCGGACAGGAAAACCACCGCTCAGCCGGTTCGTAGTCTTTTGGCTCTCCCTGTAGATCTCGTTAAAGCACGCGGTTTATGTCAAATAACATTTGTAGCGTTAACCATTTTCGATATATATATTTTTTTTAGTTTAAAGTATTTATGTTTTTTATGTGGTATATCCCTATTCGTTTTTTCTCCTGGTCATGCAAAGTGCATGGAATTTCGAAGCCTCAGATAGCGATAGGCTTTTTAAAAATCTGACTGTGGCTATTTAGTTCGTATAAGGTTGAGTATAAAAAACACGCGAATGTAAAATATCGCATTTTGTTTTCCGCACGTGGTCGAGATAACATGAGGCAAGTGGCTCACGTGGCTGCGTGTTTGCGTGACAGTTTCGTGCACCGTGTTATCTAACTATTTACTTTAAGATGCAAGTGGAAATGCATATAGTTCAGCTTTGAAACACAAACTGCTCGGCGCAATAGGCGCTACAACAAGATCAAAGTAGCTAATAATATAAGCATTATCAGTTGGTAAGCAGAAGTACAAAAATAATTTATTCATATACCAGAAAAACACATTTTAACATGACAGAACATTATACAAATATCAAACACCAAATAGGCATATATCCTATAGGTAATAAATTACTAAACTTAACTGTTCTCTTAATGAAATGTGAACTATATACATTATTTTATACATTTGTGTTTTTCAGTTATTAAGTATATATGATTTAAGGCAAAACCTATTATCAGTTTTTAAGTAACTTCTCTGCTGAATAGGTTTTATACCTCCAGGCTATTATGGAGTTTACAAGAAAGCAAGTCTGATGTTTTTAGTTTAGTACTGTTTTTTTTTTTTTTACTCTCTCTCTACTACGTATAGTAAGTAGGGGAAGTATTGTATTTCACCCAAAAATTCGATACCGAGATTTTACCGGAAATATATGTTTTGAAGCCACCTGAATCCAAAAAAAAGGATTTTTGGAAACATATCCGTGTGTGTGTGTGTATGTATGTGTGTGTGTGTCTGTGAACAGCATAACTCAGAAACGAACAGTCGGATAAATACCAAACTTGGTATTTAGGTTCAATATCTTCCAGAGATGCGACACGAAGGTCTTCAAGAAAATCCTCCACCCCAGATTACCCTTTACATGGAACATATTTCGAAAATTTTAATTTTCTAAATAATAGCTCTAACAATTTTGATTAAAATATCATATGTTTAAGACATTTTTATGGCAAATGAATTGTATATCTCGAATTTTCTGAGAGTGTCTCCAACAGTATTCTTCACTGTGAACGACTTTTGCATAACTGGTAAACCACAAGAGATAGATAAACTTTTACTACGCAAAATATGTAGATAGCGTTAAAATACACAATTTATGTCATATACATTTTTCACTTTCTCTACTACGTATAGTAACTAGGGAAAGTATTGTATTCCACCCAAAAATTCGATACCGAAATTCCACCAGAAATACATGTTTTGAGACCCCCTGAATCCAAAAAAAGCATTTTTGGAAACATGTCCGTGTGTGTGTCTGTTTGCCTGTGTGTCTGTGTGTGTGTCTGTTTGTGTGCCTATGAACAGCATAACTCAAAAACGAACAGTTGGATAAACACCAAACCTGGTATTTAGGTTCAGTATCTTCTAGAGATGCTAAACGAAGGTTTTCAAGAAAATCCATCCACCCTAGGTTACCCTTGACATGGAACATTTTTCGGAAATTTTAATTTTCTCAAAAATGGCTCTAACGATTTTGATTAAGATATCAAATGTTCAAGATATTTTCATGACAAATAAAATATACATCTACAATTTTCTGCTAATGTCTCCAAAAGTATTCTTCATTGTGAACGACTTTTGCATAACTGGTAAACCATTAAGGGAGAGACAAAATTTCACTACACAAAAAATATAGATCGTGTTAAACCACACAATTTATTTCATATACATTTTTTTATTGAGTGAACCATTTTCTAGATATTGCTTCTTATTCCCTTAAATTTTTCAATACTTATTTTCTAAAATGGGAATTCATTATTCATTTTTACTTTCTCTACTACGTATAGTAAGTAGGGGACGTATTGTATTCCACACAAAAATTCGATACCGAGATTTCACCGGAAATACATGTTTTGAGGCCCCCTGAATCCAAAAGAGCATTTTTGGAAACATGTCCGTGTGTGTGTCTGTGAACAGCATAACTCAGAATCGAAGTCGGATAAACACCAAACTTGGTATTTAGGTTCAGTATCTTTCAGAGATGCGACACGAAAGTTTTCAAGAAAATTCCCTCACCCCAGATTACCCTTTACATGGAACATTTTTCGTAAATTTTAATTTTTTTCAGAAACGGCTCTAACGATTTTGATTAAAATATCATATGTTTAAGATATTTTCATGAGAAATGAAATGTATATCCCGAATTTTCTGCGAAAGTCTCCAAAAGTATTCTTCATTGTGAACGACTTGCATAACTGGTAAACCATAAGAGATAGAAAGAATTTTAGTACACCAAAAATGTAGATTGCGTTAAAATATACAATTTATGTCATATAAATTTTTTTTGAGTGAACCATTTTCGAGATATTGCTTGTTATTCCCTTAAATTTTCCAATACTTGTACTTTTTCTCAAATTTGTTATTCATTTTTTTATATCCTGGACATGCAAAGAGAATGGAATACTCCACATAGCAACCAGCTCTTAAAAGATTTGACTATCACTTAAAACCTACCATATTCCCGTTGCACCTAAAAGAAAATTAGTAATAAGATTGACATTTCGATATCTCAATTAACATGAAGCATATGGAGAATAAGCGTTTGTAAAAATAGTTTGTACAAGAGTAGAGAAAGTCATGCGAGTGTAACACATCAGATTTTTTTGTCCTTGTAATGCAAAGAGAATGGAATACTCCACATAGCTACCACATCTTAAAATATTTGACTATCGCTTAAAGCCTAGCAATTCCCCTTGCATCTACAAGAAAATTAGTAGTAAGATTAACATCTCGATTAACATGAAGCGTTTGTAAAAATAGTTTGTACAAGAGTAGAGAAAGTCTTGTGAGTGTAACACATCAGAGTTTTTTGTCCTGGTAATGCAAAGAGAATGAAATACTCCACATAGCAACCAGCTCTTAAAATATTTGACTATCGCTTAAAGCCTAACAATTCCCCTTGCATCTACAAGAAAATTAGTAATAATATTAACATCTCGACCTTAAAGCAGTTCAGAAATAATATTAGCAGAATAAATGTTGGTTAATTAACTAGTGTACTCATTTCACAAACTATACTATTAAAGTTGACACTACCAGGTTGAAAATACTGGTAACTAAATATAAGGACCAAATGTAAATAGTTAAGTACCTCGAAAATAGTTACGTACTTTGTAAATTGTTAAGTACTTTGTAGATAGTTAAGTAAATTGAGAATAGTTAAGTAAATTGTGAATAGTTAAGTAAATTGTGAATAGTGAAGTAAATGGTGAATAGTTAAGTAATTGTGAATAGTTAAGTAAATTATAAATGGTTCAGTAATTAGGGATTTTAAAAGCTTTGTTAATATTTAAAATTAATCATTTTGTATTGTTACTCTTGTTTATTATTATTATTATTGTAAGCTAGTCATGGTGATGTAAATTTTGTACGGTTTAATTCTGCCACCGGGAAGTACCCAATTGCAGAATAAATAAATACATACATACATACATACATACATACATACATACATACATACATACATACATACATACATACATACATACATACATACATACATACATTAACATGAAGCGTTTGTAAAAATAGTTTGTACAAGAGTAGAGGAAGTCTTGTGAGTGTAACACATCAGAGTTTTTTGTTGAGTGAACCATTTTCGAGATATTGCTTCTTATTCCCTTAAATTTTCCAATACTTATACTTTTTCTCAAATGGGAATTCGTTATTAATTTTTTTTCTTGGACATACAAGAGAATGGAATACTCCACATAGGAACGAGCTCTTAAAACATTTGACTATCGCTTAAAGCCTACCAATTTCCCTTGCATCTACAAGAAAATTAGCAATAAGATCGTTTCTGCAAATGTTTATCTCGATCAATATGAAATAGATGGAGAATAAGAGTTTGTAAGAATAGTTTTACAAGAGTAGAGAAAGCCATGTGAGTGTAACACATCAGATTTTTTTAAGTGGGAAGCAGTCGGCGTATTCATGAACAAAGCAATGGTTAATACTAAATTATCGATTTCCCAGTCTTAGGACTGTACTGGCATTTAGGGTACGCTTTATTGGGCTAAATAGACGCTATTTTATTACTTCACGAAACAATGCAACCGCTTACGTTAGGAAAGTAATCCGGTATTACAAACTTCCTCAGGCAATGTGTCAACAATGAATCATAGCCTCAGATACGGAATATTAGTTGCAATACTAATGTTAATAGAACACTAATAAATAATTGCCAATAAAAGGTAATGAAATTACGATTGGCAAAACTTTGATAAATGTTGCCATAAAAGATAATACATCCTTAAGCCACACGCTATGAAAATAGACATTATAAAGTTACTATATTTTACTCCAGTAAGCATGAAACGTATGTATATACGCAAGGTCTACGATTCTAAACAAAATAGGCAAACACAGAGCTCTACTGATCACACTACCATCTGAGACACCTCGCTCCAATCATTTAGTTTTATTATATTTATTTATTTTCCATTACCAAAAAACTGTCGTTTAATTTTTCGTTCCTACCAACCTAAACACCGGTTTAATCCATTATTACAATATATTTATTTAATAAACAGAAATAAATCATGAATTGCAGTCTTTAACCAGACTTTCAGGGACCAATGACGTCACTCACTCTGAAAATCCATTGAACTTCTTCAGGAATAAATAGCTCCTCCTTTTCCGTTTCATTTAAATTTACACTTACATTAATTACCATTATCTCCAAGATAATCAATGTTCCCACCTAGCCCGATAAATCTACAAATTTTATTAAAATATTTACGTTTATTTACGTTTAAGTAGCAAATGAAATATTTAAAGTCACACGACATGAAAGCATATTTAAAATTTCGTAAAAATTGTCACCCTTGGCAAGCTTAGGGGATTAAATTTTTCACTCAAAATTGTGACTTTATCCAGCTGATACTACCATTCACTAATGTCATCTTTCACAGTGACATCACTTACTTCACACTGTCATTTCACTAATGTAATCTGGTTCATCCTTCACTGTGACTTCAATTAGCTCACACTGTCACTTCACTAATGTGATCTAGGGCGATTTTCCATGTCACTTCACTTAGTTCGCAATGTCACTTCACTAATACGATCTAGTTCAATTTTCCCTACCACTTCACTAATATGATCTAGCTCAATTTTCCCTACCACTTCACTAATATGATCTATTTCAATTTTCCATCTGACTTCACTTAGTTCACACTGTCACTTTACTAGTGTAATCTAGTTCAATTTTCCCTGCCACTTCACAATATGATCTAGTTCAATTTTACCTGTCACTTTACTAGTGTAATCTAGTTCGATTTTCCCTGTCACTTCACTTAGTTCACACTGCCACTTTACTAATGTAATCTAGTTTGATTTTCCCTGTCACTTCACTTAGTTCACACTGCCACTTTACTAATGTAATCTAGTTCGATTTTCCCTGTCACTTCACTTAGTTCACACTGCCACTTTACTAATGTAAGGTAGTTCAATTTTCCCTGTCACTTCACTTAGTTCACACTGTCACTTTACTAGTGTAATCTAGTTCGATTTTCCCTGTCACTTCACTTAGTTCACATTGCCACTTTACTAATGTAATGTAGTTCAATTTTCCCTGTCACTTCACTTAGTTCACACTGCCACTTTACTAATGTAATCTAGTTCGATTTTCCCTGTCACTTCACTTAGTTCACACTGCCACTTTACTAATGTAATGTAGTTCAATTTTCCCTGTCACTTCACTTAGTTCACACTGTCACTTTACTAGTGTAATCTAGTTCGATTTTCCCTGTCACTTCACTTAGTTCACACTGCCACTTTACTAATGTAATGTAGTTCAATTTTCCCTGCCACTTCACGTAGTTCACACTGTCACTTTACTAGTGTAATCTAGTTCGATTTTCCCTGTCACTTCACTTAGTTCAGACTGCCACTTTACTAATGTAATCTAGTTCAATTTTCCCTGCCACTTCACAATATGATCTAGTTCAATTTTACCGTCACTTTACTAGTGTAATCTAGTTCGATTTTCCCTGTCACTTCACTTAGTTCACACTGCCACTTTACTAATGTAATCTAGTTCAATTTTCCCTGCCACTTCACAATATGTTCTAGTTCAATTTTACCTGTCACTTTACTGGTGTAATCTAGGTCGATTTTCCCTGTCACTTCACTTAGTTCACACTGCCACTTTACTAATGTAACCTAGTTCAATTTTCCCTGTCACTTCACAATATGATCTAGTTCGATTTTCCCTGTCACTTCACTTAGTTCACACTGCCACTTTACTAATGTAATGTAGTTCAATTTTCCCTGTCACTTCACTTAGTTCACACTGCCACTTTACTAATGTAATCTAGTTCGATTTTCCCTGTCACTTCACTTAGTTCACACTGCCACTTTACTAATGTAATGTAGTTCAATTTTCCCTGTCACTTCACTTAGTTCACACTGTCACTTTACTAGTGTAATCTAGTTCGATTTTCCCTGTCACTTCACTTAGTTCACACTGCCACTTTACTAATGTAATGTAGTTCAATTTTCCCTGCCACTTCACTTAGTTCACACTGTCACTTTACTAGTGTAATCTAGTTCGATTTTCCCTGTCACTTCACTTAGTTCACACTGCCACTTTACTAATGTAATCTAGTTCAATTTTCCCTGCCACTTCACAATATGATCTAGTTCAATTTACCTGTCACTTTACTAGTGTAATCTAGTTCGATTTTCCCTGTCACTTCACTTAGTTCACACTGCCACTTTACTAATGTAATCTAGTTCAATTTTCCCTGCCAATTCACAATATGTTCTAGCTCAATTTTACCTGTCACTTTACTAGTGTAATCTAGGTCGATTTTCCCTGTCACTTCACTTAGTTCACACTGCCACTTTACTAATGTAACCTAGTTCAATTTTCCCTGTCACTTCACAATATGATCTAGTTCGATTTTCCCTGTCACTTCAATTAGTTCACACTGCCACTTTACTAATGTAAGGTAGTTCAATTTTCCCTGTCACTTCACTTAGTTCACACTGTCACTTTACTAGTGTAATCTAGTTCGATTTTCCCTGTCACTTCACTTAGTTCACACTGCCACTTTACTAATGTAATGTAGTTCAATTTTCCCTGTCACTTCACTTAGTTCACACTGCCACTTTACTAATGTAATCTAGTTCGATTTTCCCTGTCACTTCACTTAGTTCACACTGCCACTTTACTAATGTAATGTAGTTCAATTTTCCCTGTCACTTCACTTAGTTCACACTGTCACTTTACTAGTGTAATCTAGTTCGATTTTCCCTGTCACTTCACTTAGTTCACACTGCCACTTTACTAATGTAATGAAGTTCAATTTTCCCTGTCACTTCACTTAGTTCACACTGTCACTTTACTAATGTAATGAAGTTCAATTTTCCCTGTCACTTCACTTAGTTCACACTGCCACTTTACTAATGTAATGTAGTTCAATTTTCCCTGTCACTTCACTTAGTTCACACTGTCACTTTACTAGTGTAATGTAGTTCGATTTTTCCTGTCACTTCACTTAGTTCACACTGCCACTTTACTAATGTAATGTAGTTCAATTTTCCCTGCCACTTCACTTAGTTCACACTGTCACTTTACTAGTGTAATCTAGTTCGATTTTCCCTGTCACTTCACTTAGTTCACACTGCCACTTTACTAAATGTAATGAAGTTCAATTTTCCCTGTCACTTCACTTAGTTCACACTGTCACTTTACTAGTGTAATCTAGTTCGATTTTCCCTGTCACTTCACTTAGTTCACACTGCCACTTTACTAATGTAATCTAGTTCAATTTTTCCTGCCACTTCACAATATGATCTAGTTCAATTTTACCTGTCACTTTACTAGTGTAATCTAGTTCGATTTTCCCTGTCACTTCACTTAGTTCACACTGCCACTTTACTAATGTAATCTAGTTCAATTTTCCCTGCCACTTCACAATATGTTCCAGTTCAATTTTACCTGTCACTTTACTAGTGTAATCTACGTCGATTTTCCCTGTCACTTCACTTAGTTCACACTGCCACTTTACTAATGTAACCTAGTTCAATTTTCCCTGTCACTTCACAATATGATCTAGTTCGATTTTCCCTGTCACTTCACTTAGTTCACACTGCCACTTTACTAATGTAATCTAGTTTAATTTTCGCTGCCACTTCACAATATGATCTAGTTCAATTTTACCTGTAACTTCATTTAGTTCACACTGTCTCTTTGTTAATGTGGCATAGTTCAATTTCATCTGTCCCTTCACTTGTCTTGCTGACGTAGCCCCGTAATGAAATTTGCATAAAGCAGCCTTTTCTGATGGTGATTCACTCGCTGGGGAATCGAACACAAGACGTCTATAATCTCTCGCAGTAGCAGCACTCAGTGTTCATCACAAATTCGCTTACAGAATCGCACCTGTTCTTACATCAGTGACGCACTCACTAACTCACAAAAATAAATCAATCACTAGCCGACTTACACAGTCGCTGGAATATTCGAGAAGGAAAACTTCCACATGGTTTCGGTATCTGTCGATAGTGCTTTTGGTGTTTATTCTAGACGAGAGCGTTACCGCGTCCACTTATCTCTACTCATCTCTCCAACTGCGCCGCGACAATCTCTCACTAAACCTGGGACATATCGGCCGCCTCACGATATTAAAACATTATTTTAATCTGATATACCACAAATTACTATTTATAATGCGATCAAGTCTGTGATCTATTAAATAATAACAGCAAAACTAAAAAAAATCTGATGTGTTACACTCACATGACTTTCTCTACTCTTGTACAATCTAATTTTACAAACGCCTTTTCTCCATGTACTTCATCTTAATCGAGATATCGAGATGTCAATCTTATTGGTAATTTTCTTGTAGATGCAAGGGAAATATGGTAGCTTTTAAGCGATAGTCAAATATTTTAACGCTGGTTGCTATGTGGCGCATTCCATTCTCTTTGCATGTCCAGGACATAAAAAAAATGAATAACGAATTTGAGAAAAATTATAAGTATTGGAAAATTTAAGGAAATAACAAGCAATATCTCGAAAACCGTTCACTCAACAAAAGAAATGTATATGACATAAGTTGTGTATTTTAACGCGATCTACATTTTTTGTGTAGTAAAATTTTGTCTATCTCTTATGGTTTACCAGTTATGCAAAAGTCGTTCACAATGAAGAATACTTTTGGAGACATTCCCAGAAAATTCGAGATATACATTTCATTTCTCATGACATTATCCTAAACATATGATATTTTCATCAAAATCGTTAGAGCCATTTTTGAGAAAATTAAAATTTTCGAAAAATTTTCCATGTAAAGGGTAGTCTGGGGTGGGGGGATTTTCTTGAAAACCTTCGTGTCGCATCCCTGGAAGATACTGAACCTAAATACCAAGTTTGGTGCTTATCCGATTGTTCGTTTATGAGTTATGCTGTTCACAGACACACACACAGACACACAGACACACACACACACACACACACAGACACACACACGGACATGTTTCCAAAAATGCTTTTTTTGGATTCAGGAGGTCTCAAAACATGTATTTCCGGTGAAATCTCGGTATCGAATTTTTGGGTGGAATGCAATACTTCCCCTACTTACTATACGTAGTAGAGAAAGTAATATATCTTAAGTTCCCTTCCTGTTCATGTAAGATGTAATAGATGTGTCTAATTGTTCTTTGCCTTTGTGTAGGACTGTTAGAAATTTGAATCAGGCGTAAAAATGTAAGCGCCACAAAAAAGGGTCGAACCCGGGGTCTTCGATTTCCTTCTAATTTACATTTAATTACTGTTATTTTTATTTTTGCGCCTAAAATGTCTCTACCACTCTTTTTCTCTGGATGAAATAAAAGTTATTAAAATGTTCATCTCTTCCTCTTACTTCTGAAAATGAACTCTTCCCTTAATCCACTTTTATTCATGCCCGTCCCGGTAAGATTAACCACAGAAGCACAGTTTTGTCCCTTGTTCCTCATTAAGGACAAAGGAAGTCCTGTATTGGATTCAAAAATTCGATATGCTTGTTTTGCCAAAAATGACCGTTCTGAGACCACAAAACAAAGGCTCACGTAGTCTGTGGACACTAGAACTCAAAAGGATGCAAGGCGCAGATTTTCCACCATTGCAGTATTTACTTAGAGAAGATGTTTCTCTCAAAATACAAATCAGTTTAAATTATTCACAAAGGGCGCAAAATGGGCACAGGGTATACAACTGAGGGGGACACCTCCCGCACTGCCCTTCGGAAGATAATTGCCGCTACCACAGTCCAGGAGGAAGGGATGAAGTGACGGAACCACAATGGGTACAGACCCCAGGCAGTCAGGCCAAAAGGACGCGCAGAAGTCCCTAACAGTTCCCAGGCTCCAAGTCCCGTCCCACTACTAGAGCCGCCCGGAGAGGGCGATGAACGACCTGTTCAACCAAGCAGCCTCTAGTGTCCACGGAGCAAGCAACCACGCCGTCTGTCCGTCACCGTATTATGCTACGAAACTTACAAACTTACTTAAAAGCTGGGAAGGAAACGGAATGAAAAGGGAATGAGAGAAAACATCGTGGTAGATGATAAACACTCCAGCATTCGCCTACCGACCACGGGACACCACGAAAGGTCAGAGAGGGAGATTGACGGGAAAAGAACCTTGGACCTCCCGAATGCGAGAGCCTCACACGATACCCTTAGAAATCCCGCTCGGTACTGGTAAACCGTAAGAGGTAGAAAAAATCTTATTACGTAAAAAATGTAAATATTGTTCAAGTACACAATTTAAGCTAAATAAACTTCATAGTGGCATTAAACATGCTCGATACATAAATGTATTGTTGAAATAACAATAACAGTTCCCTGTAATTACGGGCTACCACATTGGACAAAGCACATCAACTTAAAAATTTAAAAATCCGATGTGTTGCACTCACACTCTACTTTTATAAAACTAATAATATCTAATTATATCTTATTGCTAATTTTCTTGTAGGTGCAAGGGGAATATGCTAGGCTTTAAGCGATAGTCAAATGTTTTAAGAGCTGATTGCTATGTAGAGCATTGCATTCTCTTTGCATGTCCAGGACAAAAAAAAACCAATAACGAATTCCCATTTGAGAAAAGTATAAGTGTTGGAAAATTCAAAGAAATAGCGAGAAATATCTCGCAAATGGTTCATTCCACAAAAAAATGTATATGACATAAATTGTGTGTTTTAACGAGATCTAAATTTTTTTGTAGTAAAATTGTGTCTATCTCTTACGGTTTACCAGTTATGCAAGTCATTCAGAAAGAAGAGGACTTTTGGGGACATTCCCAAAAAATTCAAAATACACATTTCATTATCATGAAAATATCTTAAACATATGATGTTTCAATCAAAATCGTTAGAGCAATTTTAGAGAAAATCACAATTTTCAAAAAAGTGTTTCGTGTAAAGGATAGTGGGGATGGGGGAATTTTCTTGAAAATCTTCGTGTCGCTTCTTTCAGAGATACTGAACCTAAATACAAAGTTTGGTATTTATCCGACTCTAGTTTTTGAGTTATTCTGTTCACAGACACACACCACGGACCTTTTTCTAAAAGTGTTTTATTTTTGGATTCCAAAGCATGTAATTCCGGCGAAATCTCGGTATCAAATTTTTGGGTGGAATGCAATACTTCTCCTACTTACTGTACGTAGTATAGAAAGTAACAAAGTGCACCACCATGAAATACTATGAGTGTACTACAGTTTTGATTGGCCAATACACTAGCGTACTCTACTTGTCATTGGCTAATAGTATATTGAGTGCGATGATGACTTAAATCTTTCAAACGTATTGTCCATACTCGGCCAGGAGTGTCAGGACAGAAACCTCTTGTAGAATTGTCCTCCGTGTGACTCTACGAGGTGTGATCAAAAAGTTTACGGAATGGCTTCACAACAATGCTGACGCTGAGATTTATTTAATTCTTACCCAGACTTTACATGCAGCATTCCTTTCCAATAAAAATGAGAGTTCACGTGACTTCCTGTGACCATGCAATGACGAGGTAGACGCTCTGAAGTGAACACATGTTTTGCATGTGCTGCGATTTTTCCGTGTAGCAAAAATGTCAGATTACGAAGAACAAAGAACGAACATCAAATTTTGCTTTAAACTCGGTAAAACTGCAACAGAAACCTATGAAATATTAAGAACAACTTATGGGGAGGAAGCTATGGTCAAAACTCAAGCATTTGAGTGGTTTATGAAATTTAAAAGTGGTGTGACATCAGTTAAATATGCACATCGTTCGGGGCGACCCTGTTCCAGCAAAACTGATGAAAATATCAATCAGGTGAGGGAAATGATCTTAAATGATAGGTGCATTACAATAAGAGAACTTTCTGACTCATTAGGACTCTCCTTTGGAAGTGTTCAAGGCATTTTGAAAGACAATTTGGACATGTTCCTGCATCATGACAATGCGCCCGCGAACAAAGCCCTTTCTGTTCACCAATTTTTGGATAAAAATAGCATGAATACTGTTCCCCATCCCGCCTATTCTCCAGATTTGGCACCAGCGGACCTTTTTCTTCTCCCACGACTTAAAACGCGGCTCCGAGGACACCGTTTTGAGGACATTGATGTCATCCATCGCTACCTCTGAACATGTTGAAAGAAGAAGACTTCCAGAGGTGCTTCCAGCAGTGGCAGAAGCGCTGGGACAAGTGTATCAACTCCCAAGGAGACTACTTCCAGGGTGACAGTGCAGATTAGACAAAACAAACTGTTGTGTAGTATTTATGACGTCATTCCGGAAACTTTTTGATCACACCTCGTACAACCTTTTGCTGCACTTCAATGAACATTTTCACCTGAAAGAACCATGAATTGCAGTGGGTAACCGTCCTCCAGCACACCTTTAGCATCGTGCCTAAAGTTAGCTACTCATTCCACAACTAGGGTAGAGAAGACTGGGTAACCAATTTATTGGACTGAGACCCGAGTAACAAATTTAGCATACTTAAAAAACAATTGCATTGTCATTAGGATCACAGCTGTGATTGTTTTCCCTATGCCCAAAAATTCAGATTTCAAATGGACTTCAATTAATTTAAAGTCATAATGAAATAAGTAAAATTTATAATGCTAATTTTACCGATTGGTTCGTCTCCTTAGCACAAAGAGTATTCTAGTATGTTACATTCAGAGTAATGCAAACACTATGTACACATAATCCTAGGGAAAATATAAATTACTGGATGAGTGAACAAATGCCTTTTACCTGCCATGAATGGAAACGTATAAAACATTCAGTGCATAACCCAGATTTAGGTGAGAGCGCAGCTGCTTATCAAGCGGAACACCCGGGTTCGAATCACGGTACCGGCATGGGAATTTTCTCCTCTGGAGACCTGGCCCGGGTGCATTCAGCCCCTTAGGTCCCTGAGCGGCCAATTGAGGAGCTACTTATTGACAAGTAGCGGTCCCAAAAAAAAAAGAGTCTGGAATTGTGAATGTGTGTGTGTGTGATCTAAAAAAAAAAAAAAAAAAGTTAAACAGGGCCCGGTGCGTGACCACGTCCCACACACCAGTACTGCACCCAGCTCGTGACGCCTGTTGTGGGTAGAGATGGGGGACGCATCGTCCGGGCGGTAGCCCTTGGCCCGGCAAAGGGTTGTTGCGCCCGTTTGGTTTTTAATTTCACCGTATAAAAGAAGCCGCTATAGTTTCTACTTTAGTACCAACATAGTAGCTGGAGAAGGTATTGCATTCCACCCCCCAAAAAATCTGATGTGTTACACTCACATGACTTTCTCTACTCTTGTACAAACTATTTTTACAAACGCTTATTCTCCATATGCTTCATGTTAATCGAGATGTCAATCTTATTGCTAATTTTCTTGTAGATGCAGGGGGAATATGGTAGGCTTTAAGCGATAGTCAAATATTTTAAGAGTTGGTTGCTATGTGGAGTATTCCATTCTCTTTGCATTACCACGACAAAAAAACTCTGATGTGTTACACTCACATGACTTTCTCTACTCTTGTACAATCGCTTTACAAACGCTTATTCTCCATATGCTTCATGTTAATCGAGATATCGAGATGTCAATCTTATTGGTAATATTCATGTAGATGCAAGGGGAATATGGTAGCTTTTAAGCGATAGTCAAATATTTTAACACTGGTTGCTATGTGGCGCATTCCATTCTCTTTGCATGTCCAGGACATAAAAAAATGAATAACGAATTTGAGAAAAAGTATAAGTATTGAAAAATTTAAGGAAATAACAAGCAATATCTCGAAAACGGTTCACTCAACAAAAGAAATGTATATGACATAAGTTGTGTATTTTAACGCGATCTACATTTTTTGTGCAGTAAAATTTTGTCTATCTCTTATGGTTTACCAGTTATGCAAAAGTCGTTCACAATGAAGAATACTTTTGGAGACATTCCCAGAAAATTCGAGATATACATTTCATTTCTCATGGCATTATCTTAAACATATGATATTTTCATCAAAATCGTTAGAGCCATTTTTGAGAAAATTAAAATTTTCGAAAACTCTTCCATGTAAAGGGTAGTCTGGGGTGGGGGGGATTTTCTTGAAAACCTTCGTGTCGCATCTCTGGAAGATACTGAACCTAAATACCAAGTTTGGTGCTTATCCGACTGTTCGTTTTTGAGTTATGCTGTTCACAGACACACAGACACACACAGACACACACACACACACACACACAGAGACACACACACGGACATGTTTCCAAAAATGCTTTTTTTGGATTCAGGAGGTCTCAAACATGTATTTCCGGTGAAATCTCGGTATCGAATTTTTGGGTGGAATGCAATACTTCCCCTACTTACTATACGTAGTAGAGAATGTAAAAATGAATAACAAATTTGAGAAAGAGTATAAGTATTGGAAAATTTAAGGGAATAACAAGTGAAACGGCAACTCTAGGCCAAGCCCAAGAACTGTAATTAGAGATAATTTATTAATTAACTTTTATTGATATTAAATCGTACTATGTAAATATCTTTTTCTCATACTGCTTGTATATTTTAAGAAGGGTGATTTAACGTTATGTATCTATCTAGGTTACTAATATTTTTAGAGTTATAAATGGTTTAATGTAAATAATTTAAGCGCTATGTTAAAATACTGTCCACGATGAAATATTTTAGCTACAGGAATAGTGCTTTCGAAGGCAGAAAACCTAGTTTTATTACCTCTCTTCGGTCGCAGTGCCATTATTCCTACAGCGAGGGTGTAGCGCCTTTGTCCCTTTATTTGATAATTCGCCGTGACCAAGTGAGCGAGACAGATAGCCTAACGGCAAATGTAGGAAAAGCCGCGATTTATATTAAACTTGGACCAATGAGATCTCTGGAAGTTTATTCGAAATAGTTAGACGCGTCGAATGGCGCTAAAAAATGGACCAATAGGAAAGGAAGCAGCCCCAGAAGCCTGCGACTATAAATGAATCTGTTTGGAGCAAATTCGGGACAGTTTTCGTAATGTGTGGTCAGGGAGAGATGCTGCAGGATGTGTGAGATATCGCGCCAAAACAGGGAATCAAGATAGTTTTAGAAACACACCTAAGATCCGCTACTCGTAAAGAGATAATAAACATATTTAAACTTCGTGTCATATCCGCGCCGTAGTTTAACAGCGGTGGACAGTATTTTACAGCGGCAATACCAGTTTTGTATACTACGAGTGTTAATTAAATAAAAAGAAACGGCAGTGTCATCTTTTCAAAGACAAAGCAAGTCTATGTCTTCCTATATCACCACCCGAGATTTACGTTTTCCTTTACCGAGGATAAGTCCATGCTCCTATATAGTTTAAAGAAAACTACTGCAGCTAGCCGAGGATAAAAGTGAAGAGAACCAACACACGGGAACTTCTGGAACCAACGGGAGAAGCATCAAGGTAAGCCTAACAGCACGGATGAGGAGGTGAGCGCCGCACAAGAAATATCTCGAAAATGGTTCACTCACCAAAAAAAAAATTATTTGACATAAATTGTGTATTTTAACGCGTTCTACATTGTTTGTGTAGTAAAATTTGTTCTATCTCTTATGGTTTACCAGTTATGCAAAAGTCGTTCACAATGAAGAATACTTTTGGAGACATTCCCAGAAAATTTGAGATATACATTTCATTTGTCATGAAAATATCTTAAACATATGATATTTTAATCAAAATCGTTAGAGCCATTTTTGAGAAAATTAAAATTTTCGAAAAATGTTCCATGTAAAGGGTAATCTGGGGTAGGCGGATTTTCTTGAAAACCTTCGTGTCTCATCTCTGGAAGATACTGAACCTAAATACCAAGTTTGGTGTTTATCTGACGGTTCGTTTCTGAGTTATGCTGTTCACAGACATACACACACACGGACATGTTTCCAAAAATGCTTTTTTTGGATTCAGGGGGTTTCAAAACATGTATTTCCGGTGAAATCGTGGTATCGATTTTTTGGGTGGAATACAATACTTCCCTTACTTACTATACGTAGTAGAGAAAGAAATTAGATACCAAGATTTTTACCGGAAATACATCTCTTGAGGATCTCTACATAAAAACAGCTTTTTTAGAGAAAGGTGTCTGTCCGTGTGATCAAAAACAAAACTCAGATAAATACCAAAGCTGGTATTTGAGTTCAGTATCTTCCAAAAATGCGAAATGAACATTTTCAAAAAAGTCCTTCGCCCCACAATACCCTTTAGATGGAACTCTTTCGAAATTTTTATTTTGTCAAAACTGGCTCTGACCATTTTGATTAAAACACCATATATTAATGATATTTACGTAACAAACACAATAGATATCTTCAATTCTCTAGGAATGGCGTGTTAAGTCCTCTTCATTCCTAAGTAATATTTTATAATCTTGTGTAATTGGTAAACGTTAAGCGGCACACGAAAATGTACTACACAAAAACCGTAGATCTGTTCAAAACACACAATTTATTTCAAAATCCTTTTTTGTGGCATTAGTAATTTTCAAAATATCCATTATTAATGGTTTGAATTCTCCAATTCCTTGTTATTCCTTTAAAGTCCTGTCGACATTCAGTTGTTTCTCGCGATGTCATGGAAACAGTATGGAATTTTAAGGCCAGCATATAGCGTCCAGTTGTTAAACATTTGACTATCGCTGTTCCCTTTGTATCCATAACGTAATGTGTAATGTAGCTATTTCTGTAAATTTGTAAGCTTACCAAAAATACATTTTTATTCGAATTAATAAATGAAAGAGGGAAGATGGAAGAGAAAGTCATGTAAATGTAACACATCATACTTTCCACACTACCATTGCACACCTTCCAGAATGGTGGTCAAGTGCGTCATAAACACTCCAAGAGTGTACAAACTCCGCAGATGAAGTTTCCAGAAGAACCCCCCCCCCAAAAAAAAGATTTATTTGAAAAAATCGTGGACTTTGCATTTATATTGAATTTTATTATGATTTTGACATGCTATTGCATTTTAAAAATGTATTAAAAGTGGTTTACAGGTGGTGAAAAATGAAAATACAAAAGGACAGCCTTTACTAACATTTCGTGCTATATCACACTTGCGAAATTTCGCCATCCCTAACTACAGGGTGATTTATGAAGAACTAACACTTTTCTTTCTTTAATTATTCTGTTAGAAATTCACCCAGAGCCCTAATTTTAGCACCAAATTAAGCAGAATGTTCTGAACTTTCGATTGCCTGTCACTAGATGCGCAGATGTTCATGTTTTATTCGTAATTGTTAGTTTTATTGTCAGCAACTGTTGTTGAGATTTTGTTCTAGTCAACGTGAAAATTGAGTACGCATTAAATGAACGACTCTTCTTTGTAAAGCAATGGTGGATTAAAATTCAATTACAGCTACTCAAAGGGCATACAAAGAGAGAATTTGGTTTTCGGAATCCTCCCCAAAGAAACACAATACTGGGACTGGTAAACAAATTGGAAGCAACGGGATCTCTGGTGAGTGAAAAAGGCAAAACTCACTCATCTAGGCCTCCCACGGTTGATGTTGACTGTATCAGTTGCCCAAAAAACTCATTAAGACGTTTATCGCAGGAGACAGCGCATAACTCAATGTGTCAGAGAGCTGTGAAAAGTGCAGGCCTAAAGCCGTATAGTTACGTAAACCAGGTAGGAATAAACGACTGAATTATTCTCGTTGGTTTCAGGCGTTCATTATGCAAAATGCTGGCATATTGTCCATCACATGGTTCACAGATGAAGCATGGTTCCATTTATCCGGTTATGTGAGCTCAAATAACTCACGCTATTGGGTCAGCGAAAACCCACATGTTATTCATGAAGCACCTATGCACCCGGTTAAAATCGGAGTTTGGTGCGCAATATCCGCACAGAGAATAGTGGGACCAATTTTTTTTTAAACAATGTGAACATTGCATAGTACCGACGGATTCTAATAGAGTTTGCTGAGCAACTAGACGATGTAGAGCTGAGTCAAGGATGTTTTCAGCAGGATGGCGCTACATGTCATACATAAAATGAATCCATGGCACTAATTGTAAGTTTCTTTGACGACCGGAAAATTTTCAAGAACCTGTGGCCACCGAGATCTCCAGATTTGACATCGCCGGGCTTCTTTCTATGGGGTTACTTAAAAACAGGGTTTATGCCACACGTGCCCAGACATTGGACGATCTGAAGCACAACATTACACAGGAGATTCAAGCTATTGACAACAGAGTCCTCCAACGAGTGGCCAGTAACATGGAACGACGTGTTGAGTTGTGTCTTTTGCAGGATGGAGGACATTTTCAACATTTGCTATAGAGGTAAATAATCTCCCAAAATTCCTCTGCTTTGAAGTATAATAAGTTGTCCCTGGCATAAATTGTTTTGAAACAATTAAAGATATAAATGTGTCAGTTCTTCATAAATCACCCTGTATAATTAATGTAGTATTATGCAATATGTTGCTTACAACTTTACTCACAAATGGATACAACCTGACACAACTTCCCGGCACCGAACTTCAAAGAAGTCATCACCGACTCACAACAGTGGCGGTTTCACCAAGGTTCACTAAGAACAACCAGTGCCTGACGGAAGAAAGGGAAGCTAACATCGCGGGCGTTTAGAGAAAACTGTGAAACATATTCGTCACAGTATGTAGACGCTATGTAAAATAATTACACGATAGTGGATAGAGAAATTCATGTGAATGTACAGGGTCGGATTTTTTTAATAAGTTTTGTATAAATAATAATTTTGAAGCAGTGCTTTAGCATTTGCAGCGTTGCAGCGCTCGTTATGAGGTTGGCAATTCTGATATCTATGCATACGTAAACACACGCTATTAAAGCAGGTCGGTGCTCGAGCCAGCGCCCCTTTGAATGTAATAGGGAGAGGGAGGGGGGGGGAATTGCGCCGTCCAATATAACGGGTAATTACGGTTCCGGCCAAATTAGCGACGACCGACAACAACGGCAAACGTCAAAGAGGAAATCCTATTTGCAACTCTCGATGCTTCGCGCTGTAGCGATTTTAAAGCGAGATAGGAAACTGAGGGTGACTCTGTTAGTAGGAGTATCCCAAAATATCCTATGTGTAACAGTCACACTGCTTTTTATATCAAAAAACTTTCACAGGTATGGCAGGATTGTTCGCAGGCGTGTACTATAAAGATATCGAGATTCCCTATACTTTGTTTAGCCGTGAATAAATGATGAAATGGTTAACGATAAAGGAGACAAGCATAACTCAGGTTGCTAGGCAACTAAGATGGCTGATGACGTATGACAGGGCGGTAAACGTTCTAACTTGAGTCACTAGGTATAGAACCAGAGAAATAGTTGAGTATTACGAGATCTACGTTTCTTGTGGACTTGGTTTTAATGACTTACCAACTGTGCAAAATTACACGAAATTCCTCCTGAATGAAGAGTATTTGACAGGCGCCTCAGAGAAAATTCAAGATGTACATTCTCTTTACCTTCTCTACCACGTAAGTGGCTAGTAGGTAGAGAAGGTATTGCATTCCACATAGAGGTTTCACCAGAAATACATGTTTTGAGGTCCTCTGAATCCAAAAAATATTTTTACTTTCTCTACCATGTATTTATAGTTAGAGAAGGTATTGCATTCCACCCAAAATTTCGATACGAGATTTCACCGAAAATACATGTTTTGAGGCCCCCTGAATCCATAAAAAGCCTTTTTATAAAACGATCCATATGTGTGTCCGTCTGTCTGTTCAATGCATTGTCGTTCATTTCAAGTCCTTTCGATATTCAGTTGTTTCTCGTAATTACGCGCAAAGAGCATGGAATTTTAAGACCAGCATATAGCGTGCAGTTGTTAAACATTTGACTATCGCTGTTCTCTTTGTATCTATAACGAAGTGTGTAATGTAGCTGTTTCTGTAAAGGTTTATTTGGATTAAAATGAAGTGGATGGGAAAATAAACTTTCTTAAGAATAATTTGTGTACCCACTAATACGCCTTAGAGGACAGGGAAAGTCTTGTGATTGTAACACATCAGATTTTTAGAAAAAGGTCTTTTTGAGTGAATGTGAACAGCATAACTCGAAAAGGAAAAGCCGGATAAGCACGAAACCTGGATTTAAGTTCAGTAGCTTTCAAATATGCAACAGGAGAGATTTTTATAAAATATCTCCCCATCCCAAACTGTCCTTCCTTTACATGCAAGATTTTTCGAAATTGTTGATTTTTTCAAAAATGTTTCTAACGGTTTTCATTAAAAAACCATATATGTAAGATATTTACATCATAAGTGAAAAGTATATCTTGAATTTTCTGGGAATAGCCTTTGAAGTCCTCTTAATTCGGAAGGAGTTTTGTATAATATTGTAAAACTGGTAAACGTTGAGTAATAGACGAAAATGCACTACACAAAAAAATGTTGATCTCTTTAAAACACACAGTTTATGTCAAATAACGTTTTTTGTGGCATCAGCCATTTCTGAGATATTGATGGTTCGAATATTCAATCCTTAGTCATTTTTTTAAAGTACTGCGTATTTTCAGTTGTTTCTCGCGATGTCATGGAAACAGTATGGAATTTTAAGGCCAGCATATAGCGTCCAGTTGTTAAACATTTGACTGTCGCTGTTCTCTTTGTATCTATAACGAAATGTGTAATGTAGCTGTTTCTGTAAAGGTTTATTTGGATTAAAATGAAGTGGATGGGAAAATAAACTTTCTTAAGAATAATTTGTGTACCCACTAATACGCCTTAGAGGACAGGGAAAGTCTTGTGATTGTAACACATCAGATTTTTAGAAAAAGGTCTTTTTGAGTGAATGTGAACAGCATAACTCGAAAAGGAAAAGCCGGATAAGCACGAAACCTGGATTTAAGTTCAGTAGCTTTCAAATATGCAACAGGAGAGATTTTTATAAAATATCTCCCCATCCCAAACTGTCCTTCCTTTATATGCAAGATTTTTCGAAATTGTTGATTTTTTCAAAAATGTTTCTAACGGTTTTCATTAAAAAACCATATATGTAAGATATTTACATCATAAGTGAAAAGTATATCTTGAATTTTCTGGGAATAGCCTTTGAAGTCCTCTTAATTCGGAAGGAGTTTTGTATAATATTGTAAAACTGGTAAACGTTGAGTAATAGACGAAAATGCACTACACAAAAAAATGTTGATCTCTTTAAAACACACAGTTTATGTCAAATAACGTTTTTTGTGGCATCAGCCATTTCTGAGATATTGATGGTTCGAATATTCAATCCTTAGTCATTTTTTTAAAGTACTGCGTATTTTCAGTTGTTTCTCGCGATGTCATGGAAACAGTATGGAATTTTAAGGCCAGCATATAGCGTCCAGTTGTTAAACATTTGACTGTCGCTGTTCTCTTTGTATCTATAACGAAATGTGTAATGTAGCTGTTTCTGTAAAGGTTTATTTGGATTAAAATGAAGTGGATGGGAAAATAAACTTTCTTAAGAATAATTTGTGTACCCACTAATACGCCTTAGAGGACAGGGAAAGTCTTGTGATTGTAACACATCAGATTTTTAGAAAAAGGTCTTTTTGAGTGAATGTGAACAGCATAACTCGAAAAGGAAAAGCCGGATAAGCACGAAACCTGGATTTAAGTTCAGTAGCTTTCAAATATGCAACAGGAGAGATTTTTATAAAATATCTCCCCATCCCAAACTGTCCTTCCTTTATATGAAAGATTTTTCGAAATTGTTGATTTTTTCAAAAATGTTTCTAACGGTTTTCATTAAAAAACCATATATGTAAGATATTTACATCATAAGTGAAAAGTATATCTTGAATTTTCTGGGAATAGCCTTTGAAGTCCTCTTAATTCGGAAGGAGTTTTGTATAATATTGTAAAACTGGTAAACGTTGAGTAATAGACGAAAATGCACTACACAAAAAAATGTTGATCTCTTTAAAACACACAGTTTATGTCAAATAACGTTTTTTGTGGCATCAGCCATTTCTGAGATATTGATGGTTCGAATATTCAATCCTTAGTCATTTTTTTAAAGTACTGCGTATTTTCAGTTGTTTCTCGCGATGTCATGGAAACAGTATGGAATTTTAAGGCCAGCATATAGCGTCCAGTTGTTAAACATTTGACTATCGCTGTTCTCTTTGTATCTATAACGAAATGTGTAATGTAGCTGTTTCTGTAAAGGTTTATTTGGATTAAAATGAAGTGGATGGGAAAATAAACTTTCTTAAGAATAATTTGTGTACCCACTAATACGCCTTAGAGGACAGGGAAAGTCTTGTGATTGTAACACATCAGATTTTTAGAAAAAGGTCTTTTTGAGTGAATGTGAACAGCATAACTCGAAAAGGAAAAGCCGGATAAGCACGAAACCTGGATTTAAGTTCAGTAGCTTTCAAATATGCAACAGGAGAGATTTTTATAAAATATCTCCCCATCCCAAACTGTCCTTCCTTTATATGCAAGATTTTTCGAAATTGTTGATTTTTTCAAAAATGTTTCTAACGGTTTTCATTAAAAAACCATATATGTAAGATATTTACATCATAAGTGAAAAGTATATCTTGAATTTTCTGGGAATAGCCTTTGAAGTCCTCTTAATTCGGAAGGAGTTTTGTATAATATTGTAAAACTGGTAAACGTTGAGTAATAGACGAAAATGCACTACACAAAAAAATGTTGATCTCTTTAAAACACACAGTTTATGTCAAATAACGTTTTTTGTGGCATCAGCCATTTCTGAGATATTGATGGTTCGAATATTCAATCCTTAGTCATTTTTTTAAAGTACTGCGTATTTTCAGTTGTTTCTCGCGATGTCATGGAAACAGTATGGAATTTTAAGGCCAGCATATAGCGTCCAGTTGTTAAACATTTGACTGTCGCTGTTCTCTTTGTATCTATAACGAAATGTGTAATGTAGCTGTTTCTGTAAAGGTTTATTTGGATTAAAATGAAGTGGATGGGAAAATAAACTTTCTTAAGAATAATTTGTGTACCCACTAATACGCCTTAGAGGACAGGGAAAGTCTTGTGATTGTAACACATCAGATTTTTAGAAAAAGGTCTTTTTGAGTGAATGTGAACAGCATAACTCGAAAAGGAAAAGCCGGATAAGCACGAAACCTGGATTTAAGTTCAGTAGCTTTCAAATATGCAACAGGAGAGATTTTTATAAAATATCTCCCCATCCCAAACTGTCCTTCCTTTATATGCAAGATTTTTCGAAATTGTTGATTTTTTCAAAAATGTTTCTAACGGTTTTCATTAAAAAACCATATATGTAAGATATTTACATCATAAGTGAAAAGTATATCTTGAATTTTCTGGGAATAGCCTTTGAAGTCCTCTTAATTCGGAAGGAGTTTTGTATAATATTGTAAAACTGGTAAACGTTGAGTAATAGACGAAAATGCACTACACAAAAAAATGTTGATCTCTTTAAAACACACAGTTTATGTCAAATAACGTTTTTTGTGGCATCAGCCATTTCTGAGATATTGATGGTTCGAATATTCAATCCTTAGTCATTTTTTTAAAGTACTGCGTATTTTCAGTTGTTTCTCGCGATGTCATGGAAACAGTATGGAATTTTAAGGCCAGCATATAGCGTCCAGTTGTTAAACATTTGACTGTCGCTGTTCTCTTTGTATCTATAACGAAATGTGTAATGTAGCTGTTTCTGTAAAGGTTTATTTGGATTAAAATGAAGTGGATGGGAAAATAAACTTTCTTAAGAATAATTTGTGTACCCACTAATACGCCTTAGAGGACAGGGAAAGTCTTGTGATTGTAACACATCAGATTTTTAGAAAAAGGTCTTTTTGAGTGAATGTGAACAGCATAACTCGAAAAGGAAAAGCCGGATAAGCACGAAACCTGGATTTAAGTTCAGTAGCTTTCAAATATGCAACAGGAGAGATTTTTATAAAATATCTCCCCATCCCAAACTGTCCTTCCTTTATATGAAAGATTTTTCGAAATTGTTGATTTTTTCAAAAATGTTTCTAACGGTTTTCATTAAAAAACCATATATGTAAGATATTTACATCATAAGTGAAAAGTATATCTTGAATTTTCTGGGAATAGCCTTTGAAGTCCTCTTAATTCGGAAGGAGTTTTGTATAATATTGTAAAACTGGTAAACGTTGAGTAATAGACGAAAATGCACTACACAAAAAAATGTTGATCTCTTTAAAACACACAGTTTATGTCAAATAACGTTTTTTGTGGCATCAGCCATTTCTGAGATATTGATGGTTCGAATATTCAATCCTTAGTCATTTTTTTAAAGTACTGCGTATTTTCAGTTGTTTCTCGCGATGTCATGGAAACAGTATGGAATTTTAAGGCCAGCATATAGCGTCCAGTTGTTAAACATTTGACTGTCGCTGTTCTCTTTGTATCTATAACGAAATGTGTAATGTAGCTGTTTCTGTAAAGGTTTATTTGGATTAAAATGAAGTGGATGGGAAAATAAACTTTCTTAAGAATAATTTGTGTACCCACTAATACGCCTTAGAGGACAGGGAAAGTCTTGTGATTGTAACACATCAGATTTTTAGAAAAAGGTCTTTTTGAGTGAATGTGAACAGCATAACTCGAAAAGGAAAAGCCGGATAAGCACGAAACCTGGATTTAAGTTCAGTAGCTTTCAAATATGCAACAGGAGAGATTTTTATAAAATATCTCCCCATCCCAAACTGTCCTTCCTTTATATGCAAGATTTTTCGAAATTGTTGATTTTTTCAAAAATGTTTCTAACGGTTTTCATTAAAAAACCATATATGTAAGATATTTACATCATAAGTGAAAAGTATATCTTGAATTTTCTGGGAATAGCCTTTGAAGTCCTCTTAATTCGGAAGGAGTTTTGTATAATATTGTAAAACTGGTAAACGTTGAGTAATAGACGAAAATGCACTACACAAAAAAATGTTGATCTCTTTAAAACACACAGTTTATGTCAAATAACGTTTTTTGTGGCATCAGCCATTTCTGAGATATTGATGGTTCGAATATTCAATCCTTAGTCATTTTTTTAAAGTACTGCGTATTTTCAGTTGTTTCTCGCGATGTCATGGAAACAGTATGGAATTTTAAGGCCAGCATATAGCGTCCAGTTGTTAAACATTTGACTGTCGCTGTTCTCTTTGTATCTATAACGAAATGTGTAATGTAGCTGTTTCTGTAAAGGTTTATTTGGATTAAAATGAAGTGGATGGGAAAATAAACTTTCTTAAGAATAATTTGTGTACCCACTAATACGCCTTAGAGGACAGGGAAAGTCTTGTGATTGTAACACATCAGATTTTTAGAAAAAGGTCTTTTTGAGTGAATGTGAACAGCATAACTCGAAAAGGAAAAGCCGGATAAGCACGAAACCTGGATTTAAGTTCAGTAGCTTTCAAATATGCAACAGGAGAGATTTTTATAAAATATCTCCCCATCCCAAACTGTCCTTCCTTTATATGAAAGATTTTTCGAAATTGTTGATTTTTTCAAAAATGTTTCTAACGGTTTTCATTAAAAAACCATATATGTAAGATATTTACATCATAAGTGAAAAGTATATCTTGAATTTTCTGGGAATAGCCTTTGAAGTCCTCTTAATTCGGAAGGAGTTTTGTATAATATTGTAAAACTGGTAAACGTTGAGTAATAGACGAAAGTGCACTACACAAAAAAATGTTGATCTCTTTAAAACACACAGTTTATGTCAAATAACGTTTTTTGTGGCATCAGCCATTTCTGAGATATTGATGGTTCGAATATTCAATCCTTAGTCATTTTTTTAAAGTACTGCATATTTTCAGTTGTTTCTCGCGATGTCATGGAAACAGTATGGAATTTTAAGGCCAGCATATAGCGTCCAGTTGTTAAACATTTGACTATCGCTGTTCTCTTTGTATCTATAACGAAATGTGTAATGTAGCTGTTTCTGTAAAGGTTTATTTGGATTAAAATGAAGTGGATGGGAAAATAAACTTTCTTAAGAATAATTTGTGTACCCACTAATACGCCTTAGAGGACAGGGAAAGTCTTGTGATTGTAACACATCAGATTTTTAGAAAAAGGTCTTTTTGAGTGAATGTGAACAGCATAACTCGAAAAGGAAAAGCCGGATAAGCACGAAACCTGGATTTAAGTTCAGTAGCTTTCAAATATGCAACAGGAGAGATTTTTATAAAATATCTCCCCATCCCAAACTGTCCTTCCTTTATATGCAAGATTTTTCGAAATTGTTGATTTTTTCAAAAATGTTTCTAACGGTTTTCATTAAAAAACCATATATGTAAGATATTTACATCATAAGTGAAAAGTATATCTTGAATTTTCTGGGAATAGCCTTTGAAGTCCTCTTAATTCGGAAGGAGTTTTGTATAATATTGTAAAACTGGTAAACGTTGAGTAATAGACGAAAATGCACTACACAAAAAAATGTTGATCTCTTTAAAACACACAGTTTATGTCAAATAACGTTTTTTGTGGCATCAGCCATTTCTGAGATATTGATGGTTCGAATATTCAATCCTTAGTCATTTTTTTAAAGTACTGCGTATTTTCAGTTGTTTCTCGCGATGTCATGGAAACAGTATGGAATTTTAAGGCCAGCATATAGCGTCCAGTTGTTAAACATTTGACTGTCGCTGTTCTCTTTGTATCTATAACGAAATGTGTAATGTAGCTGTTTCTGTAAAGGTTTATTTGGATTAAAATGAAGTGGATGGGAAAATAAACTTTCTTAAGAATAATTTGTGTACCCACTAATACGCCTTAGAGGACAGGGAAAGTCTTGTGATTGTAACACATCAGATTTTTAGAAAAAGGTCTTTTTGAGTGAATGTGAACAGCATAACTCGAAAAGGAAAAGCCGGATAAGCACGAAACCTGGATTTAAGTTCAGTAGCTTTCAAATATGCAACAGGAGAGATTTTTATAAAATATCTCCCCATCCCAAACTGTCCTTCCTTTATATGCAAGATTTTTCGAAATTGTTGATTTTTTCAAAAATGTTTCTAACGGTTTTCATTAAAAAACCATATATGTAAGATATTTACATCATAAGTGAAAAGTATATCTTGAATTTTCTGGGAATAGCCTTTGAAGTCCTCTTAATTCGGAAGGAGTTTTGTATAATATTGTAAAACTGGTAAACGTTGAGTAATAGACGAAAATGCACTACACAAAAAAATGTTGATCTCTTTAAAACACACAGTTTATGTCAAATAACGTTTTTTGTGGCATCAGCCATTTCTGAGATATTGATGGTTCGAATATTCAATCCTTAGTCATTTTTTTAAAGTACTGCGTATTTTCAGTTGTTTCTCGCGATGTCATGGAAACAGTATGGAATTTTAAGGCCAGCATATAGCGTCCAGTTGTTAAACATTTGACTATCGCTGTTCTCTTTGTATCTATAACGAAATGTGTAATGTAGCTGTTTCTGTAAAGGTTTATTTGGATTAAAATGAAGTGGATGGGAAAATAAACTTTCTTAAGAATAATTTGTGTACCCACTAATACGCCTTAGAGGACAGGGAAAGTCTTGTGATTGTAACACATCAGATTTTTAGAAAAAGGTCTTTTTGAGTGAATGTGAACAGCATAACTCGAAAAGGAAAAGCCGGATAAGCACGAAACCTGGATTTAAGTTCAGTAGCTTTCAAATATGCAACAGGAGAGATTTTTATAAAATATCTCCCCATCCCAAACTGTCCTTCCTTTATATGAAAGATTTTTCGAAATTGTTGATTTTTTCAAAAATGTTTCTAACGGTTTTCATTAAAAAACCATATATGTAAGATATTTACATCATAAGTGAAAAGTATATCTTGAATTTTCTGGGAATAGCCTTTGAAGTCCTCTTAATTCGGAAGGAGTTTTGTATAATATTGTAAAACTGGTAAACGTTGAGTAATAGACGAAAATGCACTACACAAAAAAATGTTGATCTCTTTAAAACACACAGTTTATGTCAAATAACGTTTTTTGTGGCATCAGCCATTTCTGAGATATTGATGGTTCGAATATTCAATCCTTAGTCATTTTTTTAAAGTACTGCGTATTTTCAGTTGTTTCTCGCGATGTCATGGAAACAGTATGGAATTTTAAGGCCAGCATATAGCGTCCAGTTGTTAAACATTTGACTGTCGCTGTTCTCTTTGTATCTATAACGAAATGTGTAATGTAGCTGTTTCTGTAAAGGTTTATTTGGATTAAAATGAAGTGGATGGGAAAATAAACTTTCTTAAGAATAATTTGTGTACCCACTAATACGCCTTAGAGGACAGGGAAAGTCTTGTGATTGTAACACATCAGATTTTTAGAAAAAGGTCTTTTTGAGTGAATGTGAACAGCATAACTCGAAAAGGAAAAGCCGGATAAGCACGAAACCTGGATTTAAGTTCAGTAGCTTTCAAATATGCAACAGGAGAGATTTTTATAAAATATCTCCCCATCCCAAACTGTCCTTCCTTTATATGCAAGATTTTTCGAAATTGTTGATTTTTTCAAAAATGTTTCTAACGGTTTTCATTAAAAAACCATATATGTAAGATATTTACATCATAAGTGAAAAGTATATCTTGAATTTTCTGGGAATAGCCTTTGAAGTCCTCTTAATTCGGAAGGAGTTTTGTATAATATTGTAAAACTGGTAAACGTTGAGTAATAGACGAAAATGCACTACACAAAAAAATGTTGATCTCTTTAAAACACACAGTTTATGTCAAATAACGTTTTTTGTGGCATCAGCCATTTCTGAGATATTGATGGTTCGAATATTCAATCCTTAGTCATTTTTTTAAAGTACTGCGTATTTTCAGTTGTTTCTCGCGATGTCATGGAAACAGTATGGAATTTTAAAGCCAGCATATAGCGTCCAGTTGTTAAACATTTGACTGTCGCTGTTCTCTTTGTATCTATAACGAAATGTGTAATGTAGCTATTTCTATAAAGGGTTATCTCGATTAAAATGAAGTAGATAGGAAAATAAACAAGAATAATTTGTATATCCACTAATAAACGATAGAGGGTTAGAGGAAGTCATGTGAATGTATAACATTAGATCCTTTCATGTAAATAGCTTAAATATGTGGTATTTTAATCAAAATCATTTGTGCTATTCTGTGAAAATCAAAAATAAGGAAACATTTTCCATCTAAGCCGTAGTTTTGGGTTAGGGTATTCTCTTGAAAATGTTTAGTTACGCTGTACACAGACCCACACGCGAACCATTCTGTGAAACTGTTTTTTACTTTCTCTACTACGTATAGTAAGTAAGGGAAGTATTGTATTCCACCCAAAATTTCGATACCGAGATTTCACCGGAAATACATGTTTTGAGACTCACTGAATTCAAAAAAAACATTTTTGGAAACATGTCCGTGTGTGTGTCTGTGTGTCTGTGAACAGCGTAACTCAAAAACGAAGAGTCGGATAAACACCAAACTTGGTATTTAGGTTCAGTATCTTTCAGAGATGCGACACGAATGTTTACAAGAAAATCCCCCACCCCAGACTACCCTTTACATGGAACATTTTTCGAAAATTTTAATTTTCTCAAAAACGGCTCTAACGATTTTTAAAAAAATATCATATGTTTAAGATATTGTTATGACAAATAAAATGTATATCTCGAATTTTTTGGGAATGTCTCCAAAAGTATTCTTCATTATGAACGACTTTTTCATAACTGGTAAACCATAAGAGATAGACAAACTTTTACTACACGAAAAGTGTAGATCGTGTTAAAATACACAATTTATGTCATTTACATTTCTTTTGTTGAGTGAACCGTTTGCGAGATATTGCTTGTTATTCCCTTAAATTTTCCAATACTTATACCTTTTCTCAAATTCGTTATTCATTTTTTTATGTCCTGGACATGCAAAGAGAATGGAATGTGCCACACAGCAACCAGCGTTAAAATATTTGACTATCGCTTAAAACCTACCATATTCCCCTGCATCTACAAGAAAATTATCAATAAGATTGACATCTCGGTATCTCCATTAACATGAAGCATATGGAGAATAAGCGTTTGTAAAAATAGTTTGTACAAGAGTAGAGAAAGTCATGTGAGTGTAACACATCAGATTTTTTTTATGTCCTGGACATGCAAAGAGAATGAAATGCGCCACATAGCAACCAGCGTGAAAATATTTGACTATCGCTTAAAAGCTACCATATTCCCCTTGCATCTACAAGAAAATTACCAATAAGATTGACATCTCGATATCTCGATTAACATGAAGCATATGGAGAATAGGCATTTGTAAAAATATATTGTACAAGAGTAGAGAAAGTCTTGTGAGTGTAACACATCAGATTTTTTATTTAATTCAGTGGGCCTCAAAACATGCAGTTCCAATTAAACCTCAGTATCAAAGTTTTGATTCGAATACATATTTCCTCTACCTAAAACAGCAGAGCGGCAGCGAAAGTAGACAGTGATCCGAACATAAATCTGCCTTCCCATTATAAAAGCTGTTCACAGCAGGAAAACTTTTATTGGATACCAAAACGAATTCACTGAAACATTTCACTCAGAATACGTGGCATGTCGACGTCACAAGGGATGAGGGGTGATAAATTGTCCACCTTGTTCAACATGAGAGGGAGTACCATCTTGTTAGTTGGCGAGTAGGTCATGAATCAAACAATGCAATTAGGGACATCTCCATGAGGTGACATATTGCAGCGGTACAATAGAAATCGATACCGCACAAGTGTGCATATACGTGTAAATAATTGAAAACGTCACGAGGCTGGTGTCACGCCCCCGTTACCTGTGTAGGTGTTCGCTCACACCAACGTGACCTGCATCAGGACATACTTTTTCCTTAGCCTGACAGTCATCTAGAGTAAGGCATTCAACCAAAAAATTTCCTATCAATATTTCACCTCAAGCACACGTTTTGAAACTCATGATACGAAAACAGCAACAATATTATAAAAATCTGACGCGATACACTCCACATGCCTGTTTCTATTCTCTATCTTTTTAGTGGATATACAAAATACTCTTACTAAAGCTTATTTTTCTATCTACTACATTTTAATCCAAATAAATCTTTGCAGATTTATGCCTTAAAATTCCATACGGTTTCCATGACATCGCGAAGAACAAGTGAATATCGACAGGACTTGAACAAAATGTCAAAGTGTTGAATAATTCGAAACATTAATAACGAATCTCTCGGAAACGACTTATGCCACAAAAAAGTTTTTGAAATAAAGTGTGTATTTTAAAGAGATGTCTACATTTTTTGTGCAGTACGTTTTGATCTATCACTTCACTTTGCAAGTAATACAATATTATATAAAATTCCTTTTGAATGAATAGGATTTCACAGGTTATACACAGAAAAGTTAAGATATGTTTTTATTTGTCATGTAAATATGTTAAATATATGGTATTTTAATCAAAATCATTAGAGGCATTTTTCATTAAATGAAACATTTCCAAAAAATCTTCCATGTAAAGGGTAGTTCTGGGCCGGGGAATTTTCTTGATTATCTTCCTGTCGCTTGTTTGGAAGAGACTAAACTTAAATACCAAGTATGGTACTTACCCGACTTTTCGTTTTTGAGTTATGCTGTTCACAAACAGATACACGTGGACCTTTTTCTAATTTTTTTGGATTCAGTGTGTCTCAAAACATGTATTTCTGGTGAAATCTCGGTATCGAATTTTTGGGTGGAATACAATACTTCCCCTACTTACTATACGTGGTAGAGAAAGTAAAAAGCATTAGTAAGAACAATTTGTAGATACAGGGTAGAGAAGGTCACATGAATCTATCACACTACTGCTACAGGAAGTATTACATTAAAGCCAAAAATTCTGTAGCGAGACTTCACCAGAAATACACGTTTTGAAACCCCGTGACATTATCTTTCCAATAGATTGCCAGAAATAACTGAATGTGACAGCACCTAAAAAGTTAACATAAGTGTTGAGAAACTGAAAGCAATAAAAGGGGTTGTCTCAGATATTGCTGCTGTTATAAAAACAGTTATTTGAAAGAAATTGTACGTCTTAAAATAGATTTATCTTTCTGTAGAGTTGGTTTTTATGACTAAGCAACTGTAGAAAATTATACGAAATTCCTTCTGAATTAAAAGGACTTGTCAGGCCATTCCCAGAAAATTCAAAAATATTTTTAGAAAAAAAATGGGTTTGTCTGTCCGCCTGTGCTTGAGCAACATAACTAAAAAATCCGATGTGTTCCACTCACATGACTTTCTCTACTCTTGTACAAATTATTTTTGCAAACGGTTATTCTCCATCTGCTTCATGTTAATCGAGATGTTAATCTTATTGCTAATTTGGTAGGCTTTAAGCGATAGTCAAATGTTTTAAGAGCTGGTTGCTATGTGGAGCATTCCAATCTCTTTGTGTGTCCAGGACATAAAAAAACAAATAAGGAATTCCCATTTGAGAAAAAGTATAAGTAATCGAAAATGAAAACAAACGACACGGAATATCTCGGAAACTGTTCACTTCACAAAAAATCATATGACATAAATTGTGTGTTTTAACGAGATCTACATTGTTTGTGTAGAAATATTTTGACTATCTCTTACAGTTTAGCAATCATACAAAAGCCATTCAGAATAAAAACAACTTTTGGGAACATTCCAAGAAAATTCAAGATATACATTTCCTTTGTTATAAAGCTTATCTTAATTATATGATATTTTAATCAAAATCATTAGAGCCATTGATGAGAAAATCAAAATTTTGGAAAAACGTTCCATGTAAAGGGCAATCTGTGGTAGCGGGATTTTCTTCGGGTTGCATCTTTGAAACATACTAAACCTAAATACCAAGTTAGGTATATATCCGGCTATTCGTTTTTGAGTTATGCTATTCATAGACACACACCCACATGGAGCTTTTTCTAAAAGGGCTTATTTTTGATTTAGGGGGCTCAAAACATGTATTTCCGGAGAACTATCGGTGTGAATTTGTGGATGTAATGCTATTTTTCATCTATTTACTATACATAGTAGAGAAGGTAAAAACTAAGTCATTCAGAATGAAGAAGATTTGACAGGCTATTCGCAGAAAATTTAACATATATAGGTACATACTGTTTGTGATAAAAATATGTGAAACTTGTGATATTTTAATCAAAATCGTTGGAGTAGTTTTTGAGGAAACCTAAAATATGAAACTTTTTGATTTAAAGGATAGTTTGTAGTGGACGATTTTCCTGAAAGTTGAGGCAGTATTTTTCTAACACTTAAATGATTTCAGTCTAATTATATAATATATAAATTCAATAACAGCCCGCCTTAAAGAAATATGTGTGTGTAACAATATATAAAAAGTGTATATTACCGTCATTGTATATGTTTATATTATTGTATACATGTGTAATAATGTTATGTGAATGTATTACGTAATTTAATAATGTAGGAGCTGTGAGAATAATAGGTTAGAAGTTGCTAACAATGAGGTAACAATGAGGTAACCTTGAGCCAATAATTAATTTGAAAGTTTAATAATGCTACTTGTGATTCTTGGAAGCAATAATGTAATTTTTGTGACAGCTTATAAAATAGCCAATCAACAACAAGAAAAAGCTTTAGTTAAATGAAGGTATTCTATTGGACTAGGATTAGCCAATCAGAAACTAAAATGGAGCAAAATTTACAAATTCAGAATTCAGTTGCTTGTAGACAGTGTTCCTAACCGGACGTGAGATGCGTCTTAGAGAAATTTAATACGTATTCGTGTGAGACGAAAATAGTTTTACGTTTTAAAAAGTGTAAGTAATTAATAAAAAAAAATTACAGCTCTCATATCACTGAAGTCATATTTAAATCGTATCAAGCATTAATAAAAGGAGTGAAGTAAAATTATAATCTATGTAAGCCTACATTCTTTAGTCGCACCACTCCCTGCTAAGGCATTCATGTCTCTAAAAAATATAAATACTGACGCCGAGACAAACATAAATATATAATATTTAAAGAAACAGTCAAAATTACAAAGTTAATATTTTTAAACTTGGGGCAAAGCCCACCGGAAATTTGGGGCAAATAACAGTACAACAAACCAACATATTCAACGTCTTCGTTTCGCGTCTTTGAAAGATACTGAACTTGGTATTTAACAAACTTTTATTTCTGAGTTATGCTATTCACGCATACACATACATGATTTTAATCCTATTTGGGATTTAAGTGATCTGAAAATATATTTCCGGTGAAATCTCGAAGTTGGATGTTTGGGTGGAATGCAATGGTTTATTTACGCACTATAGATATGTAATAGGACAAGTGAAAATTGCTCTAGTTGGTGTACACAAACAAATAATAATTATAATAAGCAGAAAATGTTACAGGAATACCGTCAGCATATGCAACCACATTAACATAAATTGGGAGTGCAGTAACGCCCTGACTGCCGTAATAACTTAAATGTTCCAAAATGCCTACGAGATGTCACCACCGTAATTAGATTTCCTAGCCAATGATTGTAGTGGAAGGCAAACAATGGCGTGTCACCACATACAATCTACGTCTGAATACAAAATTATGCAGTTATTATCCCGCCAAGTTATATTACTGTCGAAATTCCCTCAACGTAGCTGTGCAAAATGCACACAAGTAATCCATTATTAACAGCCGAGTAGAGCCCTGACTTCAAGAACTGGCTGCAGTTTCAGCACAAAGCTTTCTGCCGTCTCTACAATATAATTGTCCACAAGTTTATTAGTGTAAAAGTACTGACAATATTTTGTATGCACAAGTACATTGTCATCTATACATACTAGGAATGACAGCGCTTATCTAAATTATATCAAACTCTTACACAGGGTGCTTCGAAACTACTCGTTCAAATTAATACCGTTGGTGGAGAAGATCAAAACAAATATATTTCGATAAGGATCATATAGTCCCTGAAGTAAACCTGATGGTAGGGAACTGTTTGTGACTGTCGCTGACTGGGAATGTGTACTGACCTACAAACCTGGCTCTGAGGTCTGTATGTCTCTGACAAAGGATCACTTCGAGCACGATGGGGCGCCAGCCCATTTCAGCATTGGTGTGAGGAATCATTCTGAGAGCCACCTTCGGGAAACGATAGCTAGGCTGAGGTGTCCCTATAGTCTGTCCACCCAGGTCACCTGACCTCACGTGTCTGGATTTCTTCCGAAGCTGTAGCGTTTTGCCACTACTTTTGTTGTGTTACTCTTACTCTGCGTCGTTGTAGGGTGACTTCAGATCGCCGATATCAGTCAGGAAGCACTTCTCAGGGTCAACTGTCGGCGAGTCGGTTTGAAACTCCCTACTGTTATTGTCCAGGTAGGATTGCGGGAGGGTGACACTAGGATATTATTCTTGAACAAAACGTTTTCACTTCCTCACTAAAACGCGTATTCCTGCCAGAAAACCTGCAAGATTCTTGTTCTTTTTCTACCCTGTACAGTTCTTATATAAGAATATTTTCACCCTTCGGTCCACTAACGTTTTGCTCCGGCTAATTATTTATCATTTAAGGCGCTCTATCACCGTTCTTTTGATTCCCGCGAACTTGAATTCGTTACTTGTGGCGTGTTAAGCTATATATTATCTTGGATAAAATAATTTCAACGACAATCTAGCACGCATTACTTCATGATTGCACTGTGGTGCGACACTTCGTAAATTTTGGAAGTTTTATCCTTTTCTTTTGTTTTTGACTCAACGTGATGCCTGTTTCCTTAACGGAGAATCATGGCAGACTGTCCCAAAACCACGCTCGCATTCTCATATCTCAACGACAGCTCTCCTCAAAATTTAGTACATGTCACTGCGTTTTCCTATGTTTCTATTGGTTCTCGCACTTATTCCCTGCGTTTATTGGTTCCCTGGTTGAATATTTAAAGCTTAACTGTAGGAAATGTCCGTTGCCTCATAGCGTCTGTTTGCTTGAAGACTTGTCTCGCACCTACGAAGTACAAAAGAAGGTTTCGATTTTTATGGCCCCACGTGGGAAACATAACGGACAGTCTAAAACGAAGCTACTCTTATTACTTTCTCTACTACGTATAGTAAGTAGGGGAAGTATTGTATTCCACCCAAAAATTCGATACCGAGATTTCACCGGAAATATATGTTTTGAGACCCCCTGAATCCAAAAAAAAGCATTTTTGGAAACATGTTCTCGTGTGTGTGTGCCTGTGAACAGCATAACTCAGAAACAACAGTCGGATAAACACCAAACTTGGTATTTAGGTTCAGTATCTTCCAGAGATGCGACACGAAGGTTTTCAAGAAAATCCCTCCACCCCAGATTACCCTTTACATGGAACATTTTTCGAAAATTTTAATTCTCACAAAAATGGCTCTAACGATTTTGATTAAAATATCATATGTTTAAGATAATTTCATGACAAATAAAATGTATATCTCAATTTTCTGGAAATGTCTCCAAAAGTATTCTTCATTGTGAACGACTTTTGCATAACTGGTAAACCATAAGAGATAGACAAACTTTAACTACACAAAAAATGTAGATCGCGTTAAAATACAGAATTTATGTCATATACATTTTTTTGTTGAGTGAACCATTTTCGAGATATTGATTGTTATTCCCTTAAATGTTTCAATACTTATTTTCTCAAATGGGAGTTCCTTATTCATTTTTTTTGTCTTGGATATGCAAAGAGTATTAATCTGTGGCAAAGAGAATGGTGCTGCACCTAGCAACCAGCTATTAAGAGATATGTATGTGCTTAAAGGCTAATGTATTTGTATATTGCCCTTGTAAATATATATTCCCCTTACATCTACAAGAAAATTAGAAATAAGATAGAGTCTGCAAACGTTTATCTCGATTAACATTAAGTAGATGGAGAATAAGCGTTTGTAAAAATAGTTTGTACAAGAGTAGAGAAAGTCATGTGAGTGTAACACATTAGAATTTTTTGGCCTAAATCTTGCAGTTTTTCTCATGCAATTACGCCTTTATTTATTTTACAACATTATGGAAACTTAAAACATATTTACAGCTTATGAAGGGCTTTCGATTGATAAAATTTGTAATCCTATGGCTTTAAAATTATGGAAATTTATTACATTGAATATTAATTATTATAGAGTTCCTTTTTATGTGTTCTTAATCGGTGGAATTATCCCTACAAAGCAGAAGAAGACCTCGTCGCTGGTGGTAACATTGCGGACATGCCAGGAGTCTTAGAACAGACAAACAATCAATGTTACTGCGTGCATACAGTCGCACATTCGAGCAGTTCCTGTGAATACCACTGCTGTAATTATCTTCTGTGTAAATCGTGTCCCTAGTATCAGAAATTGCCGTCAGAGACCATGTGTTCCTTATCGAAATATATTTGTTTTGATGTTCTCTACCACCTGTATTAATTTAAACATGTTAGATTCTCTAGTTTTACGGTAGAAATGTAGTAGCACTGGTTAAGTTTACTGACATTTTGGAAAACAATTATAAAAAACTTGCGTTACCTTCACATCACTTTCGCTACCCTCCATCGCTTATAAATAGGCATACAAATTATTCTAACGAAGGTTTATTTTACTATCTACTTCATTTTAATTGAGATAAACCTTTATAGAAAAAGCTACATTACACATTTCGTTATAGATACAAAGAGAACAGCGATGGTCAAATGTTTAACAACTGGACGCTATATGCTGCCTTAAAATTCCATACTGTTTCCAAGACATCGCGAGAAAGAACTAAAAGTCGATGGGACTTTAGAAGACTTTTAAATATTGAAGAGTTCGAACCATTAATACTGGAGATATCACAGAAAAGCTATTTGAAATAAATTGCATGTTTTAAGGAGCTCTTCATTTTCTGTGTGGTACGTTTTCGTCTATTGCTCAACCTCTAACAGTCATACAAAATGAAGAGGGCTTCCCATGGTATTTTAATCAAAATCGTTAGAGCCAAAAACGTTCCATGTAAGCGGTAGTTGCGGAGGGGGATTTTCTTGAAAGTCTTCGTGTCGCATCTTTGAAGATACAGAAATTAAATATCCGACTTTATCTTTTTGAGTTATGCTGTTCATAGACACATACACAGACGTCTTCTTCTTCTTTCTCTATTTAACCTCATCTTATGTAGGACTTACACCCCCCAGGACTTACAGGCGGTGCCTGGGGTCAAAGGCCCGTCGAGGATCAGACAGAATTCCAGGATGGGTGATCAGCCTTATATGGGAGGAAGGAAGTAGATGAAACGAAATGATGGTGATAGGAAAGGCGATGATGGAGCAGTTGGTGAAATGAATGGCGGGGAAACCGGAGAACCCGGAGAAAACCTGCCCAGACGCCACATGCGGGTCCCTGGGATTGAACCCGGGCCGCCTCGGTGAGAGGCGAGCGGTCTAAGCACTCAGCCACGGCGCCGCCCACACATACACAGACATTTTTTTAAAAATACTTTCTTGGGGTTTAGGGTATCCCAGGGGATCTCTCTCAAATATATTTCTCATATAGATCTCGATATCGAATTTCTAGTAGAACACAGTACTTTCCCTACTTACTATATGTAGTATTGAGATGACATACCCCAATGGCGACTTATAAGCCCGGGACTTAAAGTACTTACAACATTGTAGGTCGCCATTGGGGTATGTCATCTCAATACAAGTTAAAATCTCCTTTTGGTTTACCGGGAAAATTGCGAATCAGCTGTAAAATATAGTGTCGTGCCGACATGTTGCCTTTAAATACTAATGTTGGTATTTAACTGACTTTTTTGTTTGTATGTTACGCTGTCCACAGAGACACTATGGACTACATTCTAAAAATGCTTTTCTTTTAACTTTCTCTGCCATATTCATTCGATATCGAAATTTCAAGGAAACGCATCTTTTCAAGCCCCCCTGAATCCAAAAAAGCATTATTTCAGAAAAAGATTCGTGTATATATGTATCTGTGAACAGCTTAACTCAAAAACGAAAAATAAGATAAATGCCAAACTTGGCATTTAATTTCAGTATCTTCCAAAGATGCGACACAAAAATTTTCCCTAAAATCCCCGAATCCTAACTACCGTATGCATTGAACATTTTTAAATTTTTTATTTTCGTAAAAACAGGTCTTAACTATTTTTGGTCACACACACACATTTTTATAATTTCTTTTTTTATTCAGGGAATCTCATAAGCTATGTTTCCGTTGAAATCTTGGCATTGAATTTTTGGGTGGAATGTGATACTACTTAGATACTTAGCAAAAACTGATAAGGATTTCTCACTTGAAGAAAAGTATAATTATTTGAAAATCAAAACCAATAACTGTCTATGATAGTTGCAACATGTAACCAGTGACTAGGTGGTTATAGATAAATCATATATTACATATATTTATATTTTAAATATAACACATACCTTGAATTTTCTAGGAATAGCCTGGGAAATCCTGTGCATCCGGAAGGAATTTTGTAGAACCTTATATAACTGGTAAACTTTAAGCGTTAGACGAAAACGTATTATAAAAATTACGTAGATCTCTTTAAGGTATAAAATTTATTTCAAATAACTTTTTATGGCATAAGACGTTTCCGGGATATGCATCATTAGTGGTTCGAATTGTTCAATACTTTTGTCATTTAAAGTCCTGTCGATTTTCACTTGTTACCTTCTCTACCACTATAGTAAGCAGGGGAAGTATTGCATTCCACACAAAAATTTGACACAGAGATTTCACTGGAAATATGTTTTGAAGCCCCCTAAATAAAAAATTCTGATGTGTTACACTCACATGACTTTCTCTACTCTTGTACAAACTATTTCTACAAACGCTTATTCTCCATCTACTTCATGTTAATAGAGATAAACATTTGCAGACTCTATCTTATTTCTAAGTTTCTTGTAGATGTAAGGGGAATATATATTTACAAGGGCAATATAGAAATACAGTAGCCTTTAAGCACATACATATCTCTTAATAGCTGGTTGCTAGGTGCAGCACCATTCTCTTTGCCACAGATTAATATTCTTTGCATATCCAAGACAAAAAATGAATAACGAATTCCCATTTGAGAAAATAAGTATTGAAAAATTCAAGGGAATAACAAGCAATATCTCGAAAATGGTTCACTCAATAAAAAAAATGTATATGACATAAATTGTGTATTTTAACGCGATCTACATTTTTGTGTAGTAAAACTTTGTCTATCGCTTATGGTGTACCAGTTATGCAAAAGTCGTTCACAATGAAGAGTACTTTTGAGACATTCCCAGAAAATTCAAGATATACATTTTATTTGTAATAAAAATATCTTAAACATATGATATTTTAATCAAAATCGTTAGAGCCATTTTTGAGAAAATTAAAATTTTCGAAAAATGTTCCATGTAAAGGGTAATCTGGGGTGGGGGGATTTTCTTGAAAGCCTTCGTTTCGCATTTCTGGAAGATACTGAACCTAAAAACCAAGTTTGGTGTTTATCCGACTGTTCGTTTCTGAGTTATGCTGTTCACAGACACATATACACACAGACACACACACGGACATGTTTCCAAAAATGCTTTTTTTTGGATTCAGGGGGTTTCAAAACATATATTTTCGGTGAAATCTCGGTATCGAATTTTTGGGTGGAATACTATACTTCCCCTACTTACTATACGTAGTAGAGAAAGTAAAAAACAATTTTAGAAAAAGGCCCGTGTGTGTCTGTGTGGATGTGTGTCTGTGAACAACATAACTCAAAAACAAAAAGGCGGATAAATACCAAACTTGGTATTTACGTTCAGCATCGTTAGAAGATGCGACACGAAGATTTTCAGGAAAATCCCCCACACCAGACTGCCTTTACATGAAACATTTTTCGAACATTTTGATTTTCTAAACAATGACCTACGATTTTGATTAAAATATCATATGTTTAAGATATTTTTGTGGCAAGTGAAACGTACATCATGAATTTTCTGAGAATGTTACCCATGTTTTTATTCTAAATGGCTTTTGTATAACTAGAAAACCGTAAGAGATCTCGTTAAAACATACAATTTATGTCATATACAGTTTTATTTTTGTCGAGTGAACCATTTCCGAGATATTCCTTGTTATTTGTTTGAATTTTCCAATACTTATACTTTTTGCTCAAATGGGAAATCGTTACTGGTTTTTTTTATGTCCTGGACATACAAAGAGAATGGAATGCTCCACATAGCAACCAGTGCTTAAAACATTTGACTATCGCTACATTCCCCTTACACCTACAAGAAAATTAGCAATAAGATAAACGTTTGTAGAAATAGCTTGTACGGGAGTAGAGAGTAGAGAAAGTTAGGTGAGTGTAACACATCGAATTCTTTTCTCGTGATGTCATGGAAACAGTATGGAATTTTAAGGCAGCATATAGCGTCCAGTTGTTAAACATTTGACTATCGCTGTTCCCTGTTCCGCACATAACGAAATGTGTAGTGTAACTGTTTAACTATATAGGATAAAGAAATTCATGTGAATGTACACATTAGATTGTTAATAATTCATGGAACATCAAAACATGTATTTCGGCGTAACATAATGTTACTCCGTTCTTTCATACAAAGGTTTTCAGACTAAAAGTGTTCCCTCTCGGATTATGAAGTTGTTCACCTTTAGAACAGTGTACGAGAGTGTTTTACCGAAAATTGAGATGGCTGAGGAAAAGAACGGGATTACAGCATTAATAATGGAGACATGCCTTGGAAGAGAGAACTCCGGTACAGTAAATTTGTAGTCTCTGTGCAAGTCAAAGCGAAGCTCGGTTTAATTAACGAATTTCATTACACCTTACTTGCTGCTAAACTTTCCTCTGTGTTGCTATGGTAACTCTCTAGGAAGACCGTGCTTGTCTAGGCGAACATTTGAACGTCTGGCTCTGAATACTTTGGCATGCTAAGGAGGTACCAGACTCTTGTCATAGTGTCGTTAGAGACAAAAACTCTAAATCGTTCGTTCTTATGTCTAATTTTCTCATCTCTAAACGTTTCTGACATTAGTATGAGCATATGGAAATGTTATCTTATGATACTCTGCGACTATTCTACAATTCTTAGTTCCTGCTTTCAGAACCTTTGGAGCAATCTACCTGATTATCCTACACTTTCGATAATTAAAATGAATCGAAACTTTGAATTTCAAACAATTATGCCTATCCCTTGCTACTTTGTTTGGACGCGTTACCGTGGTGTCGGAAATTTACACATAGATTTCTCATGCAAATAATAACTGTTAGCTAGTTAAGTGCGAAGGTCTACCAGGGGCAAAACCCCACTTCTCTGCCCAGGGTTAGCGCCATCCGAGTGGCTCTCTAACCGGGGCTTCCCCATGAGGCCAATACCTAAAAAGGCCCCCCCGCTTATGCGGAGATGGAAGTGGATACGCCACTAACGCGTAGGGCGACTTCCGATAACCTCGGTAGAGCCGACAGCATTCTAGCATGCCGTCTACCGGCTATCCAGGGCGGTATCGAGGACATAAGGGCGTCTCATAACCCCGCCGGTATGGAAACCCATACGGACGTACCCAATCTCCCATGGGTATCGGGAACCACTGCCCGTCGAGACCAACCCAATTCGAACAGCTCCCCAACGGGAGGGGCTCTAACGTTCGGCCCGACGTACTTCTAGTAACGTCAGAAGTACCACGAGTGCTAAGGATCCGCAGCGCCCGCACCACGGCAGCTGAAGGGGTCGGAACCCCTCCCCTACGGGAAAATAATAACTACAAAAACCACATACTTCCTCATAGAAGATGTTGGAAATGATGTCCACATATCTCTTACACATTTTAACAAAACTTGCATTAACACCCATGAACTCCTCATAGCCATGTAAATAAAACCATACTTCGTTGGTCGTAAAAACATTAAGCGCGTGGCAATAGAGCGATCATTAACATTATACTCACATTATCGCTTCGCTGCAATTCCTGAACTAGGTTACCTTAAGGGTTTTTAATTTTAAAAGTCTGATGTGTTGCAATCACATAACCTTCTCTACTCTTGTAAAACTATTTTTACAAACGCTTATTCTCCATATGCTTCATGTTAATCGAGATGTTAATCTTATTGCTACTTTTCTTGTAGATGCAAGGTGAATATGGTTGGCTTTAAGCGATAGTCAAATGTTTTAAGAGCTGGTTGCTATGTGGCGCATTCCATTCTCTTTGCATGTCCAGGACATAAAAAAACGAATAACGAATTCCCATTTGAGAACAAGTATAAGTATTGGAAATTCAAACAAATAACAAGAAATATCTCGGAAATGGTTCACTTCACAGAAAATGCACGTGACAAAAATTATGTGTTTTAATGAGACCAATATTTTTTGTACAGTACAATTTTGTCTATTTCTTACGGTTTCCAGTTATCAAAAGTCATTCAGAATGAAGAGACGTTTTGGGGACATTCCCAGAAAATTCAAGATGTACATTTCATTGGCCATGAAAATATCCTTAACATATGATATTTTAATAAAAATCTCACAGCCACTTTTAAGAAACTCAGAAATTTCGAAACATCTTGCATGTAAAGCATAGTCTGGGGCGGGGGGATTTTCTTGAAAATCTTCGTGTTGCATCCCTGGATGATACTAAATTTAAACACCAAGTTTGGTACTTACCCGACTTTTCGTTTTTAAGTTATGCTGTTCACAGATTGACAGACACACACACACATAGTCAGATACACACCTGCACATGTTTCCAAAAATGCTTTATTTGCATTCAGGTCACTTCAAAACATGTATTTCCGGTGAAACCTTGGTACTGAATTCCTGGGTGGAATGCAATGCCTCCCCTACTTACTATACATAGTAAAGAAAGTAAAACTTTAGGGGTATTTGAAGCCGAGGTTTGTGAAATTCCTGCTTCCTGTGCAAGCTTTCTCAGATATTTCTTTGGTCTTCGTTCTAACTTTCCTCAGATGTCATAAAATTTTTCCTCTGTAGGAACACGGCAATTTAATTTCGGGTTCTTATCAAGAATAGAATCCTGAGCAGTGGCGTTGTGGGCTAGAGCATGGATCTCTAGATCCCGGCCACAGAATGTGCCCGAGTTCGATCCTACCCATGGTGGTGGAAATTTTAAGTCCCGGATATGGAACCAATGCCTACTCAGCATCGTGAGGAAAGTGAGGAGTTGCGATAGGCAGCGATTCCCACCAATACAGACTAATATTCTGGCTGGGAGATGCGTGATACTAGCAAAGGTGCCGTAAATAGCACATTTGAATTTCGGGTTTGAATCTCAATTGCGCCGTTGTTATTTTTTTCGCTTTCTTTCTTTATAAACGCATACTTTAATTTGATATACAGGAAACATTTTTATTATGTACTTATAACCAATGCTCAATTTCTTAATTTAAACATCTTTTAATTGTAATTTTACATTTTATGACCTACACAGTACACAATGAAAACTAATTACGTGCAGTAATGCTAAGCAAATCAGCACAAGTCTGCACAATTGACTAACAAGAATATAAATTTATAAGTACTTAAAGGATCTAAGTGTGACTGAAGTATTACAAAAATAAGTTGTCTGGGCATTAATGTCACAATTATCTTTATTCTTATTGTAGAGGATACAATAAGAATAAAGATAAACAAACAAATGAAGAAACCAATTCCTCAAAATGGCGAACTGTAACATTAATGCATAGGCGACATCTACGCAGAAGTGATTCCTCAATCCTGTTGAGTATTCTTGGTGGGTTATGAATCTATCACTGCAATAATGCGAGCAACCAGCGTCTCTTCAGAATCAACTGTTGAAGAATACACCATATTCCGAAGATGATCCCAGAAAAAGAAATCCAGGGATTGAAATCCGTCTCGCCGGGAAACGGTAGGACTGCCTCATTCGATGCAGCGATTGGGGAAGGCTCAACTTAGATGCCCCCGTGCGTTTACAGCGTAATGCGCAGGAGCGCCATCGTGTTTGAAATGCAGTTGATCCCGAACATCAAGATACTTCTTCCCAAAGGGCTGGCAATACATTGTCCAAAAATAGTTTAAGTATCACTACGTAGTCGAGGAGAAAGAAGGTATGGTCCAATGACGTGGTCAGAAAGAATGCCAGAATCTTCTGTTGGTGGCTGTTCTGCAAGTAGCATAGTGTTGTTTTTATGTGACTGTTTTTGGAGCTTAAAATCAATCGCGAGAAACAACTGAATGTTGAAAGAACTTCAAAGCATGGCCAAGAAATGAACAATTCGAACCATTAATATTGATAACTCAGAAATGGCTTATGCCACAAAAAACGTATTTAAAATAAATTACGTGTTTTAAAGATATGTACATTTTTTGTAGTACTAACTTTACGTCTATCACTTACGTTTACCGGCTATACAAGATTACCCAAAATTCCTTACGAATGAAGAGGACTTCATAAGTTATTCCCAGAAAATATAAGACATACATTTTGTCATGTAAATATCTTTGATATATGGTATTTTAATCAAAATCGTAGCCATTTTTAGACAAATCAAAATATTCAGAAAATGTTACATGTAAAGGGTAGTTTGGGGTGGAGGATTTATTTTTTAAATCTTCGTGTCGCATCTTTGGAAAATATTGAACCCAAATACCAAGTTTGGTATTTATCAATCTCTTCCTTTCTGAGTTGTGCTATTCACACAAACACACACACACACACGAGCGGATATTTTTCTAAAAATGCTTTTATGGATTCAGAAAGCCTCAAAACGTGCATTTCCGGTGAAATTTCGGTATCGAATTTTTGGGTGGAATGCACCACTTCCCCTGCTTACTGCACTTGTAGAGAAAGTAATAATTTCGTATGAATATCTTATTGAAGCTATATTGAAGTAAACGATAATGGGAAGAGAAAGCCCTGTGAATGTAACACATCCTGCCTTTGAATTGTTGTTTCTTAGTCGATTTTAATATTCATCTTTAAAAGGTGAGCACGTACACTTAGTAAAGGAATGTTTTCGTCTCTGCTAGAGCGAGATAAGGTGAAGAGGGGTGGAATTATTGAGCGACAGTATATGTCAAAAGCACCCCTACGAAACCAAAAGGTTATCACAGCATGGCAGTGGAGAAACATGAATATAATAGACTTCCAAAAATAGATGCAGTTTTGAAATCGATAGCGAGAACCAATGATGTGTGTGCATTGGGATTTCCAGAGGGACCTGGGCACGGGTGGTAGTTTCAGGAAACAAAACAACATCAGGATGCCTTTCACATGCGCGATTTTTCATCCAGTTCTACCCCACTGCGTCCATTTGTGCTCTTTTATTACGATTTGAATGCTAGTTGAGCAAAATGCCGTGGTTGATGGGGCGGAAAATGACCTTTGTACCGCAATAGGAGTTACCATCGGTTTATATTGGCGAGGAAACTCTGCAACGCCCTCTTTAGCGTTGTTGAAACTCAACGCTTTTAAACATCTGTTTATGTTCATCTGTTCTGCAGTAGTAGAGTTCTTAGCTAGGGCTGCAGACAATTCCTACCAAATCATAGCAGCTATAAACACAGAGGCTGCCAAAACATGTACACACACTTTGACAGGAGATATCCATTTATTGTATTTCAAAGTTGGACCAACAAAAACAACAATAATGTATAGTATGATGTTCTGTAAACAGATGTGACTTACATTGCATTATGCTAGTGTTGCCATGCGACAGATAAATCAACAATGAGCAAATGAAGCCAAGAATATGGTATGATGTTCTGTGAATCACATTATGTTACCTAGTGTTGCCATGCGACAGATAAATCAACAATGAACAAATGAAGCCAAGAATATCCTATGATGTTCTGTGACTCACATTACGTTATGCTAGTGTTGCTAGGCGATAGGCAAATCAACAATGAACAAATGAAGTCAAGAATATCCTATGATGTTCTGTGACTCACATTACGTTATCTAGTGTTGCTACGCGACAGATAAATCAACAATGAGCAAATGAAGTCAAGAATATGGTATGATGTTCTGTGGCTCACATTACGTTATGCTAGTGTTGCTAGGTGACAGGCAAATCAACAATGAACAAATGAAGTCAAGAATATCCTATGATGTTCTGTGACTCACATTACGTTATCTAGTGTTGCTACGCGACAGATAAATCAACAATGAGCAAATGAAGTCAAGAATATCCTATGACGTTCTGTGGCTCACATTACGTTATGCTAGTGTTGCTAGGTGACAGGCAAATCAACAATGAGGAAATGAAGTCAAGAATATCCTATGATGTTCTGTGACTCACATTACGTTATCTAGTGTTGCTACGCGACAGATAAATCAACAATGAGCAAATGAAGTCAAGAATATCCTATGATGTTCTGTGGCTCACATTACGTTATGCTAGTGTTGCTAGGTGACAGGCAAATCAACAATGAGCGAATGAAGTCAAGAATATCGTATGATGTTCTGTGACTCACATTATATTATCTATTGTTGATACGCGACAGATGAATCAACAATGAGCAAATGAAACGAAGATTATCGTATGATGTTCTGTGACTCACATTACGTTATCTAGTGTTGCTACGCGACAGATAAATCAACAATGAGCAAATGAAGTCAAGAATATCCTATGATGTTCTGTGGCTCACATTACGTTATGCTAGTGTTGCTAGGTGACAGGCAAATCAACAATGAGCGAATGAAGCCAAGAATATCGTATGATGTTCTGTGGCTCACATTATATTATCTATTGTTGATACGCGACAGAAGAATCAACAATGAGCAAATGAAACGAAGATTATCGTATGATGTTCTGTAAACAGATGTGACTCACATTCCGTTATGCTAGCGCTGCTGCAACAAAAAGGAGCCAAGATTATTGTTTGAACAGCAATTTTGAAGAGGTGTTGCAAAACCGAGAATGCTGTTGAAGTTGAACGGAAAAGGAGACGTGTGTACGGAACGGAACCGCCAACGCGAGTAACAATTGCATGCATTTGAGACTCATGGTGCCGTATGTATTGTTCACATGGGCAGATATGGCAGACCTTCCTCAATAACAAGCCCCGCGTCCTTGGCTATGGTTTGGAACGTTTTGAGCAGTTGCCACAGAAATCTACAAAGCAATGTACACGTGAGACTTTTTCCAGGGCACTGGATAGGACGAAGAGGTCCAATTGAGTTTTCACCGCGTTCTCCGGATCTAACTCCGTTGGACTTCTACCTATGGAGGCCTCTTAAGAATGTTGTATACCATAGAAACCCAGCTACACTGGCAACACTCCGGGTAGAAATTGAAGCAGCATGTGCTGCAATCGCTGAGGACACTTTCACAAACGTTGCTGGATCAGTAGTTCAACGTACTCAGAAGTGTGTTGACGCTGGTGGTGGACGTTTTGGGCAACTGTTGTAACTGTAAAAGTGTGAGATGATTAGTGTTCATCATTTTGTGTTTGTGTGAATTGAGCTTTGTTATATTAAGTCAGTTTTTTCTTTGCTTGAAGCGTGTGTTCATTATTTTGACTCCCTCGGTACATGAGGAATGTGGATATGTGAATTCCTACAATGAAATACTGTGCTAGTTCCCACAGTTTCGTACGTTAAGGTTGAGTAACCTTAATACAGGTTGCTATGGCTAAAACTGTTACCTTTGTTTTAAATTCTAACGATTTTAAAAATTTAGGCATAAGACTTGGTCAAAAATGCTTGAATACGTATGTCAAGTTGCAGTTTTTAATAACGTCTTCATCAAGAAATTGTAACCCAAACAAATGCATCAACCACTTCTCTATTTCATTCTTGCCAGTACAAACTGCTTACTGGTTAAAGTCGCTGGTCACAGTAGTCAGCATGACTTGATGTCTGCCAAGCCTCATGACGGATCTACAAGCTAAGAAAGACTTTCCCAACAGACAGGTGGCCTTTTTCTACACAACACCCCTGAAGCTTTCCATGTAGACTTTAATGTTAATTATTATCATCACATTGTTAAAGTATTTGTAGAAAATACAAAAACTTCAGCTGCAAATAACATCTCATTTGGAAAAACACCTGATGTGTTATATTCACATGCTTTAATCTACCCCCTATCGCTTACTAGTGGCTATACAAATTACTTTTACGAAACCTTATTTTATCCCTACTTCATTTTAATCCAAATAAACCTTTACAGAAACAGCTACATTACAAATATCGTTATAGATACAAAGAGAACAGCGATAGTCAAATGTTTAACAACTGGACGCTATATGCTGCCTTAAAATTCCATACTTTTTCCATGACATCGCCAGAAACAGATGAAAATCGATAGGACTTTGAAAGAATGGCTAGGTATTGACAATTCGAATAAGTAATAACGGATGTCTCGGAAATGGCTGATACCATAATAGAAAGTTATTTGAAATAAATTGATCTATAATTTTTGTAAAGTACGTTTTTGTCCATCGCTTAATGTTTACGTTATACAAGATTATATAAATTTCCTTCCGAATGAAGAAGACTTCACAGGCTATTCCCAAAAAATTCTTGATATACAATTTATTTGTCGTGTGAATATCCATAATATATGGTATTTTAATCAAAATCATTACAGCCATTTTTAGGAAAATCAAAAACTTCGAAACATCTTCCATGTAAGTGGTAATTTGAGGTAGGGGGATTTTCTTGAAAATCTTCTTGTCGCATTCTGTCAATCTAAATAGCAAGTTTGGTATTTATCCGACTTTTCGTTTTTGAGTTATGCTGTTCACAGATACATACACACAGACATGGATATTTGTCTAAAGTTTGTTTTTATTTGGGGGCTTCAAAACATGTATTTCCGTGAAAACTCGGCATCGAATTTTTTATGGAATGCAATACCTTCCATACCTACTGTGTACATGGTAGAGAAAGTAATAAATGCTTAGGTCATATTTTATATAATAGGAGTCCCCGGGGCAGAAAAGTACACCTAAGGTCTGATGTGCTGTAAAATAATAAAAGGGACAGGTAAAAGTCTGAAAGTTAGCAAGAATATAACTTTGTCTTAAAGCATTAAAAACTAAATACATCAGTAATTACTTTAAAAGTATTCACTGCGCTCAGTTTTGCCCTGGATCCGAGGCAAAATGAGTCAAAACGTAGCCTTGTTGAATCGCATAATATTTTGGGTGAAGACAAATTAATAAGATGAATTTCTTTAATGATTGCATGTATTCCAGAACCACAAAGTTGTTGAAGCGGCTAGCAACTGTTCCCTGTGGATAATAATGAGATTGCCTATATACTGTAGTTTCTATCTTCCCACTACTTCGAATACTGCAGTGTGCCTAGCTATCTATCCCATAGGTTATCTCCCACCCACACGCCAACACAACGGCAAACTGTCACTAGGTAGTGCAGATGAGAAAGAATGAATGAGAGTGTTGAAATCTGAGGCGGACCTCCTTTTTATACCTTCCTGCTATGACGCCAGTTTTCGCGCCCTTTCACCTAATCTCTATTTTGATTGGTTACTTGCTTAGCATTCTATGACAAAGAAATTCCAATTTTATAAGTCAGATTGTATCTGACTTCTTTGGAAAACCTATGTATCTCTGTCTTCCTCACAACTCTTGTCTATTTCCTGACTGTTTATCCAACTCCCCTAGAGACAGAGAATTTCCCTGGAATTGTCCCTCTATCCCTCCTAGAACATCTCTCTCTACTCGTCGCAACTTTGCTTAATCCTTTGTTCATAAATGTGTGTCGTTTGCGGATTTTTGTCCTGCTGCTAGCTCCTCTTCCTAACTAATAACAATGTCTCTTACATAATATGTAACTCCAAAAGTTTTGAGAATGGATGAAATAGAATATTAAAAATTTAGATCTTATCATTGCATCTTTTCAAAATATTATCCACTACATTCTACACACTGTCTCATCCTTTCAAACCATTTTTCAAACGCTGAACGCCATTCTTTTTTGGAGAGAGTGCAAACATATTCTTCGTAAACAGCTACTGCGGCTTCATGCGACTCAAATAGTTGATCTCGATTTTTTTCTTTCATTTTGGCGAATACAAAAAGTTCCATGGGGTCATATTGGACTACAGAGAGGATGTGACAAATATCTGACTCTTGCAGAAATTGCATGTTTGTTGTGCAGTGTGGGCAGAGGTATTGTGATGATGCAAGAAAATTCTTGCAGACAAGACTTACGACGTTTTTTCTCAATTCATTGAACACTTGTGGCAGACATTTTGTGGTGTACCATCTGGCAGTATCAGTATTTTACCCCTCAAGTGGACTCGTCACAATCTGGCCACTTGCTGAGAAGAAGGAACAGATCATCTTCTTGCCAACACTTCTCGTTCACTTCACTTCTGTTGGGGGATCTTCTCCTGAAAGACTCAGACCGATGACTGCCGTTTAGTTTCTCGATCATACTCGTTAAAATCTTAAATATGTTTTTGGATCTTCCTTCATTGAATTTTTCAATCATTTCCTGGCACCATTGCACACGTGCTTGTTTCTGCTCATTTGTGAGGTGGTGGGGGATCCAGCGACTGTAGAGCTTCCTGACGTCAACATTTTCTTTCAGGATTGTTTTCACTACTGCCGATCCAATATTTAGAGCTTCTTGAATCTGACCATAGTGCAACGATGATCTTCCTGCAACTTGCGCTCTGCTTTCACCACATTTTCATCCATTGTAGCTGTAGCCGGCCGTCCTGCTCGGCCTTCATCTTCTACACTCTGCATGCCATCGGTAAATGGTGGATTGTGAAAGGCAAAGATCCCCAAAAGCACGATGGATTCTTTCAAGACATTCTCTCTCTCCTAAACCGACTTTACAGTCATAGAAAGTCATAGCACGGAAGCACTCTCGTTTGAGATCAATCCTAGCATATGTTGTAGCAACACCTGCTACACATACACACGTGGTGCTGACGATGCACATTGTTGGAGCGCGCCCAGACTTGCACATGTTACTATCTGAAGTTAGGAAAAGCTGCTTTGGCTTACCACTACTCATTGTTGCCCATTCCTAAAACCTTCAGAGTGACCCTCGTATTTTACAGTATTGTATTATTAGTAGTATTCCTAAATTGTTTATTACATTCCGTTATTTACATTACTTTCCCTATCGGGTGTATGGTCCCCTATAAAACCCAAGGTCAAAGTGGACGGTCTAACAGCAATCGAACCCTGGACCTCCGGAATACGAACCTCACATGTTACTGCGGAAACATTTCAATAAATCTCTCATCATTAAACACAAAATTAAACCAATAAAGCATAAAATATTTTAACATTACGATGGAAATAGGGGCTTTGTTTGTGGTTTTCTAAACAGCAAATTCAATACTTTGTTAAAAAAATATGATGTGATATATTCACATGACCTTCTCTATCTTTATTAGTTACGATACAAGCTAAGGTTACTAAAGCTTATTTTCCTATCTACTACATTTTAATCCAAATAAATATTTACAGAAATAGCTACATTACACATTTCATTATAGATACAAAGAGAACAGCGACAGTCAAATGTTTAACAACTGGACGCTATATGCTGCCTTAAAATTCCATACTGTTTCCATGACATCGCGAGAAACAACTGAATGCTGAAAGGACTTTAAAGAGTGACCAAGTAATGAACAATTCTAACCTTTAATAACGGTTATCTCAGAAATGTCTTATGCCACAAAAAAACTTATTTGAAGTAAATTGTGTGTTTTAAAAAATTAAATTGAGTTTTATTTATGGACGCTCTTTAACTGAGGTGATCCTTAGCGCTCCATTCTATATTGAAAAACCGAAAATTTTGCTCATAGCCTCTTACCAGGCTTGAGGTTCTTTTACGTGCCGTAAATCTACGACACAGGACCACCGGCTTTACTTCCCTTCTGAAAGAAGCCATGCTAAGGATTTTTACTCCCGAAAAAATCCATCGCCCTCCGCCGGGTTTGAGCACGCGACCTTGGGAACTAAAGGCTAGCATGGTAACCATACACCACGGAGGACGACGTGTGTTTTAAAGAGAGTACATCTTTGTGTAGTACGTTTTGTCTATCATTTAGCGTTTAGCAGTTAAGCAAGATTATATAACCGAGTGGGATGGCTCAGGCGGTAAAGTCTGTGGCCCGCATTCGGGAGGTCCCGGGTTCAAATCCCGTTGGTCGACCAATCTGTCTGAGGTTTTCTCGTGGTTTTCCTCAGTCGCCAAGGTAAATGTCAGATTGGATATTTAATACCACGACCCAAAGTTCCGCCTTAAGTCTAAAACAATAGTAGAATGAAAAATAGCTGGTAATAGCGAATGCTATTTACAGAAAATGTAAGCAGTTAGACTGGACGGCACGCTAACGCCATCTGCACGGCACTGCCATGCACTGGGAGTCTCTGTGGCCACGTCGCGAAGCAAGATGGCATTTCCAGGGATGAGACATAGAAGGCTAACTGTCCGCCTTTCTGTGAGAGGGCGGAGGTTGGACTGGACGGCACTCTAATGCCGTCTGCACGGCATGAAGCAGAAGATTCGGTAGCTATACGCTAGGGTCCCTGTGACACGTGACGGAGCGCATAGTTACAGGGATGAGACCTAGAACGCTAACTGTCCATCATATGTCGTTCTAAGAGTTATCCAAAAACAGATCCGTCGCGATATGACCAGGGAGTTAAAGCAACGTAAAATAAAATAGAAAAAATCTGATGTGTTACTCTCACATGGCTTTCTCTACTCTTGCACAGACTATTTTTACAAGCGCTTATTCTACATCTACTTTATGTTAATCGAGATATCGAGATGTTAATCTTATTGCTAATTTTCTTGTAGATGCAAGGGGAGTATGATACGCTTTAAGCGATAGTCGAATGTTTTAAGAGCTGGTTGCTATGTGGAGTATTCCATTCTCTTTGCATTACCAGGACAAAAAAATCAATAACGAATTTGAGAAAAAGTATAAGCATTGGAAAATTTAAGGGAATAACAAGCAATATCTCGAAAATGTTTCACTCAACAATAAAAATGTATATGACATAAATTGTGTATTTTAACGCAATGTACATTTTTTTGCAGTAAACGTTTGTCTATCTCTTATGGTTTACCAGTTATGCAAAAGTCGTTCACAATGAAGAATACTTTTGGAGACATTCCCAGAATATTCGAGATATACATAACATTTGCCATGAAAAATATCTTAAACATATGATACTTTAATCAAAATCGTTAATTCAAATTTTCGAAAAATGTTCCATCTAAAGGGTGTTCTGGGGTGGGGGGATTTTCTTGAAAACCTTCGTGTCGCATCTCTGAAAGATACTGAACCTAAATACCAAGTTTGGTGTTTATCCGAATGTTCGTTTCTGAGTTATGCTGTTCACAGACAGACACACAGACACACAGACACACACACAGACAGACACACATACAGACAGACACACAGACACACAGACACACACACAGACATGTTTCCAAAAATGCTTTTTTTGGATTCAGGGTGTCTCAAAACATGTATTTCCGGTGAAATCTGGGTATCGAATTTTTGGGTGGAATACAATACTTCTCCTACTTACTATAAGTAGTAGAGAAAGTAAAAATGCTTTTTTTTTATTCAGGGGGCCTCATAACATGTATTCCCGGTGAAATGTCAGTATCGAATTTTTGGGTGGAATAGAATACTTCCCCTACTTACTATACGCAGTAGAGAAAGTAAAAAATCTAATGTGTTACACTCACATGACTTTCTCTACTCTTGTACAAACTATTTTTATTCTTATTCTCCATCTATTTCATATTAATCGAGATAAACATTTGCAGAAACGATCTTTTGACATGCAAAGAGAATTACATTTTACACATAACAACCAGTTCTAAAAATATTTGACTATCGTTTAAGGCGTACTATGTTCCCCTTGTTTTGTATTTGCAAGGGCAATATAGAAATACAGTAGCCTTTAAGCATCGACATATATTTCTTAATAACTGCTTGCTATGTCCAGCACCATTCTTTTTGCCACAGATTAATACTCTTTGCATATACAAGGCAAAAAAATGAATAACGAATTCCCATTTGAGAAAATAAGTATTGAAAAATTCAAGGGAATAACAAGCAATGTCTCGAAAATGGTTCACTCAGCAACAAAAATGTATATGACATAAATTGTGTATTTTATAGCGATCTACATTTTTTGTATAGTAACATTTTGTTTATCTCTTTTGGTTTACCAGATATGCAAAAGTCGTTCACAATGAAGAATACTTTTAGAGACATTCCCAGAAAATTCAAGATATATATTTTATTTGTCATAAAAATATCTTAAACATATGATATTTTAATCAAAATCGTTAGAGCCGTTTTGGAGAAAATTAAAATTTTCGAAAAATGTTCCATGTAAAGGGTAATCTGGGGTGGGGGAATTTTCTTGAAAACCTTTAGAAGATGCTGAACCTAAATACCAAGTTTGGTGTTTATCCGACTGTTCGTTTCTGAGTTATGCTGTTCACAGACACACAGACACATACACGGACATGTTTCCAAAAATGCTTTTTTTTGGATTCAGGGTGTCTCAAAACATGTATTTCCGGTGAAATCTTGGTATCGAATTTTTGGGTGGAATACAATACTTCCCCTACTTACTGTACGTAGCAGAGAAAGTAAAAAATGAAAAGAAGAAAATAAAACCACAAAACAGAGATAGTGCGAGTAGAAATGGAGTAATAAGACATTCGCAAGCATTTTGTCCCAGAAAGTGTTATTAGTGCATCACTTACTCGTAGTAATAAGCACATTTGCATCAACAGCACTGGAACTGCCCTGAGGGGAAAGAACCGCAATGACTCTAACCATCAAAAGCCGCTCCCATGTTCCACGTAATTCTGGTTAATTACTCTCTGCTCCAAAAACAAGTTCATTTACTAGTTACCAAGCAACTAAACTAAACTGCAGGAGAGAATCGCTATACATTTCCTTTGGTTCAGACTTGCCTGTAAGTCTTTCTGGTCCTTCATCAAACGAAGATCTATCAAAATTTTGAAGATTTATAAAGAAATAGACAGAAAGAAAGACTATATGACCGTTTTGGTGTTACCATACGCTCTTCATGAACCTGGAACGTTAAGGCATCTCTAAATGACCTCGCTAATATGTTGCAATTTTTTATTTTTTCTGCTACGTGTAGTAAATAGGGGAAGTATTGTACTCCACCTAAAAATTTTATACCGGGATTTCACCGTAAATGCATGTTCTGAGGCCCCTGAATCCCAAAAAGCACTTTTATAAAAAAGTTCAGTGTCTATGTTTCTTGAACAGTATAACTCAAAAACGAAAAGTCGGTTAAATATCAAATTTAGTATTTAGTTTCAGTATCTTTCAAGGATGCGACATGAAGATTTTTAAGACAAACCCCCACCTTAGACTAGCCTTTACATGGAATATTTTTCGAAAATACTGATTTCCTCATAAACGTCTCTTAACGTTTTTGATTAAAATATCACATTAAGATATTTTCATGACAAATAAAATATATAGCCTGAATTTTCTGGGAAGGTCCCCAAAAGTTCTCTTCTTTCTGAATGGCTTTTGCATAACTGGCAAGAGACAGACAAAGTTTTGCTACACAAAAAATGTAGAGCTCGTTCAAACACACAACTTATGTCATATAACCTTTTTTTGTGGAGTGAACTATTTCCGAGATATTCCTTGTTATTTGTTTGAATTTCCCAGTACTTATACCTTTTATGTACTGGACATGGAAAGAGAATGGAATGCTCCACATAGCAACCACCTCTTAAAATATTTGACTATAGCTTAAAGCCTACCATATTCCCCTTGCATCTACAAGAAAATTAGCAATAAGTTAGTTTCTGTAAATGTTTATCTCGATTAACAAGAAGTAGATGAAGAATAAGCGTTTGTAAAAATAGTTTGTACAAGAGTAGAGAAAGTCATGTGAATACAACGCATCAGATTTTTTGCTTTATCTACCTAGTGCAGAGTTGTTAATACAACTACTGGCCAGCAGAGAGCGGAAGGTTACGCGAGAAAAAGACACCAAGCGTCGACGTAAAACGTTTAATGGACGCATTACTGAAAACAATAACCAAAACGGTTTTAATTTCAATAATTTGGTTGAATTTCTAGCGGACGATATTGACACCCCTGTCTTCTGAGCCAGACAACGGAGTGATTTTTTTCGGCGAATGTTCCAGAGGCTCCGTTGTTACGTCTAGCAAGAACACGCGTCTCGTAACCTGTCTCCTATCATTCACAGATCCCGTCTCTGGAAACTTTGTAACAAATCATCTAACAGTTTCTGTGTTTGGAACAGGACTACCCGGGTATTCTCATGCAAAGTGTCTTATCACTTCTATGCAAGAATCAGTCTTCAGATAATTATTGTACACTCTTTGTTCAACACTAAATGGCGGTGACATAATTAACAAAGAACAATAACGCTAGGCAACACGTAAACTAATATACACTGCAAACAGAGAACTGCGTATAACATGGCCTTAACTGAACCCAACTGACTAGATAACTGCACGCCCGGCACCGGCACTGGCGGGCAAGACATCGTTTCATGGGGAAGTAGGCGCCCTCTACTGACCACTGTAAGTAATAAAATTAAATTGAGATTTATCTATGGACGCTTCCCACTTTATATTGGACGTGAAAGACTAGAAGTTTGCTCAGAGACCTCTTTATCAGCCTTGAGGTTATTTTATGTGCCATAAATCTACGGCACGGATCCACGGGCGTTACTTCCCTTCCGAAGGAAGCCATGCTAAGGATTTTACGCCGGAAAACCCTACCGCCCTCCGCCGGGTTTGAACCCCCGACCTTGGGAACTAGAGATTAAAATGGTACCCCTAGACCACGGAGGACAGCACCCTGTAGGTAGACGAGGTATTGCACTCCACCCAAAATTCGATAGCAAATACCATATTTCAACGGAAATATGCTTTGAGGTCCCCTGAATCCAGAGAAAAACAACCTTTAGAAGGAGGTCCGTTTGTGTGTATGTGTGTGGGGGGCTGTGAACAGCATAACTAAAAATGTCGGATAATTACCAAACTTGATATCAGCATCAGATACGACTCCAAGTCGTCCTCCGTGGTGTAGTGGTTATCATGCTAGCCTCTAGTTCCTGAGGTCGCGGGTTGAAACCTGGAGGAGGACGATGAATTTTTTTCGGGCGTAAAAATCCTTACCATGGCTTTCTTCGGAAGGGAAGTAAAGCCGGTGGTCCCGTGTCGTAGATTTACGGCACGTAAAAGAACCTCAAGCCTGATAAAGAGGTCTCTAAGCGAAATTACAGGTCTTTCACGCCCAATATAAAATGTGACACTAAGGACGTTAAAGAACGTCCATAAATAAAACGCAGTTTAATTTAATTTATGACACCACAATTTTCAATAAAATTCCCGTACTTCTAACTAAACATTATATGAAATATTTTTCAAAAAATGGATAATTATTACTTTCTCTACTACGTACAGTAAGTAGGGGAAGTATTGTATTCCACCCAAAAATTCGATACCGAGAAATACATGTTTTGAGACACCCTGAATCCATAAAAAGCATTTTTGGAAACATGTCCGTGTGTGTGTGTCTGTGTGTCTGTCTGTGTGTGTGTCTGTCTGTGAAGAGCATAACTCAGAAATGAACAGTCGGATAAACACCAAACTTGGTATTTAGGTTCAGTATCTTCCAGAGATGCAACACCAAGGTTTTCAAGAAAATCCCCCCACCCCAGATTACCCTTTACATGGAAGATTTTCGAAAAGTTTAATTTTCTCAAAAATGGCTCTAACGATTTTGATTAAAATACCATAGGTTTAAGATATTTTCATGACAAATAAAATGCATATCTAGAATTGTCTGGGAATGTCTCCAAAAGTATTCTCCATTGTGAACGACTTTTGCATAACTGGTAAACCATAAGAGATAGACAAAATGTTACTACACAAAAAATGAAGATCGCGTTAAAATACACCATTTATGTCATATACATCTTTTGTTGTCGAGTGAACCATTTTCGAGATATTGCTGTTTATTCCCTTAAATTTTTCAATACTTATTTTCCCAAATGGGAATTCATTATTCATTTTTTTTGTCTTGGATATACAAATAGTATTAATCTGTGGCAAAGGGAATGGTGCTGCACCTAGCAACCAGCTATTAAGAGATATGTATGTGCTTGAAGGCTACTGTATTTCTATATTGCCCTTGTAAATATATATTCCCCTTACATCTACAAGAAAATTAGCAATAAGATAGAGTCTGCAAATGTTTATCTCGATTAACATGAAGTAGATGGAGAATAAGCATTTGTAAAAATAGTTTGTACAAGAGTAGAGAAAGTCATGTGAGTGTAACACATCAGATTTTTTTTACTAATGTACCAAGTTCTTAAGACATTGCATGAAAAATAAAATATATAACCTTTAATTTCCTAGGAATTTCCTCTTCGTTGGGAAGAAAGTTTGCATAATGATGTATAACTATAAGAGATAGACGAACTACGACTCTAAAATGTAGATCTATTTAAACCACTGTTTATTTAAAATAGGTTTTTGTGGCCTCAATCATTTCCGAGATATTGGTTAGAAGTTTTCATAACTTTTTCATGTTTTAAAGTTCTGTCGCTATTCACTTGTTTCTCACAGTGTCGTGGAAAGAGTATGGAATAATATAGGACTACCGTTTCGGTTTTGTATATCTCCCTTGTACGCACAACGTATCGTGTAGGAATGTTTCAGCACAGTTTTATCTCGATTAACGTGAAGGAATTTTCGTAAGACTAGGTAGCACATAATGTGAGCGAGTAAAGCATATTCAATTCAGACTAGAAACTATTCCAGTGTAGTAGGTAATAATGACACCTGATATCCTTGCAAGTCTGTCGTAGTGTCCCCTTCTGTCATTCATTAAAGTGTAGACGAACAGTAATGGCATCAAAACGGAGATACCTGAAGTGTCAGGCTGCTGTTAACGCTGTCCGCAATCAGCTATTGCTCATTAGGCCTCTGTTTGCCTTGTTTATCTCGTGCCGAGCATTTTCTGCGCAATTTGAGTGTACACGCACACACGTTTACATTTACCTACTAGCTATGTTGGACCTTGACATGACCTAGCGAAGTGGCGCCGTGGTAACGTGTGTGACTTGCATTCGGGAGGTCCTGGGTTTGATCCCCGGCGACCGTCCACTCTGACCCATGGCTTTCTCGTGGTTTTCCAAGAGATCGGCCGGCGAATGCTGGTGTGGTTTCTTCCCTACCACGATTTCCCTTTCATTCCGCTTCCTACCCATCCTTCTAGGTTTCGTGGTGTATGGCGGTGCCGGAGAGATAACGCGGATGCATGTGCAATGGAAAGAGTAATCTCAGTGGACACTAGAGGTGATGGGTGGTAGATCACCTTGTTCGGCGGCTCCAAACATTGGGAAGGGTCTGTGCGTCTCTGCTACGGCCTGTAGCCTCTTATGGTTCCTTCACTTCATCCCTTCCTCTTGTGAGGTGTTAGCTATAATAGATCATTGTAGATGGCAGTGCGCGAGGACTCCGTTGAATAGGTTACACCTGTACCTGAATGTTGACATTGACTTTCTGTGACTGCGGGGTGGGACAATGTATTACCACTGTGTACTTCCTATTTGTCCCATCCTGCACTTGCTCGAAGTGAAGAGGAACCATACAGGATTCGTTTTGAACCTGGTAGGTCATATCGAATGATGCTGAAATGAGCCCGGAGTCAACAGTTACCCGACATCCATCTTTACAGGATGAGGGAAACCCCTGAATAAAGTTTATCCGGGTAACTCTCCCAACCGATATTCGAACCTTGAAGCAAACATGGTACTCCCATACACAGAGAACGAGGCATAAAATATCGTACATGCATAAGCACTTGTGATTCATTACGTAAATACTATTTGATGTGTTGGCTTCACATTACTTTCCCTACTCACTCTTCTTACAAAAGTTTATTCTTTTCTATACTTCCTGTTGATGGGGATATACTTTCAGTACATAGTTGTTGCAGCTTTACGACGAAAAGAGCAAGCTAAACGGATAGTCCAGAGTTTTAAAAAGAAGATCGTTATTTGACAGCTTAAATAGCATGCTTGAGGCAGTATTTTTAACATTTAAATTATTTCAGTCTAATTATATAATATATCAAGTATAATAATAGCCCGCCTTAAAGCAACATGTGTATAATATAATATATAAAATGTATGTAACAGTCATTGCATTAATATTTATATTATTATGTGCATGTGTAACAATGTTATGTGAATGTATTATGTAATTTAATAATGTAGGAGCTGTGAGAATAGGTAAAAAGTTGCTAACAATGTGGTAACAATGAGGTAACCTTGAGGCAATAATGAATTTCAAAGTTTAACAATACTACTTGTAATTCTTGGAAACAATGTTGCAATTTTGTGACAGTTTATAAAATAGCCAATCAACAACCAAATAAAGCTTTAGTTAAATGAAGATATTCTATTGGACTAGGATTAGCCAATCAGAAACTAAAATGGAGCAAAATTTACAAATTCAGAAGTCAGTTTCTTGTAGACAGTGTTCCTAACCGGACGCGAGATGCGTCCTCGAGAAGTTTAATACGTATTCAGTGTGAGACCAAAATAGTTTACGTGTTAAAAAGTGCAAGTAATTAATAAAAGAATCACACAGCTCTCTATATCAGTGAAGTGTTATATAAATCGTGTCAAGTATTAATAAAAGGAGTGAAGTAAAATTATAATCTGTGTAAGCCTACATTCTTCAGTCGCACCACTCCCTGCAAGGATATCCATGTCTCTAAAAAAAATACTGACGCAGCCGAGGCAAACATAAATATGTAATACAAAGTTAATGTTTTTTAAACTTGGGGCGAAGGCTACCAGAAACTGTTTACTATACGTGCGGTTGCAACTACTTCAAGTTCGGCTCCAACAGTCGAAATAAAATTCAACTCCTTCAATACAACTTCTTTAAATTGGCTCCCAAAGCGTGGGGAAAAATAACAATACAACAAAACAACTTCTTCATGTTTCATGTAGACCTGAGAATTTAAAAATTGAAACGAATAACAAAGAATACCTCGGATACAGTTCTTGCCATAAAAATGTTAATTTGTACAAATTGTACTCTTTAACGAGATTTACTTTTTTGTATACTTACTAAGATCTTGTGTGTCTCTTACGGTTTAACAATTTTACAAAAGCCGTTCAGAATGAAGAGGACTTCACAGGCTATTCCCAGAAAATTGAATATATAGATTTTATTTTTCACGGAAATATCGAAACACATGGTGTTTTAATCAAATGGAGCAATTTTTGACGAAATAAAAGATAATAGAATTTGTGCATGTAAAGAGTATTTTAGAATTGAGGGATTTTCTTGAAAGCCTTCACATCCTTGGAAGATACGGAATTTGAGTACACAGTTTTGTTTAACCGACTTTTCGTTTTTGAGTTATGTTGTTCACATAGAAGGACCTTTCGCTAAAAAGCTTTTTTCAGGAAGCCTCAAAACGTATATTTTCGGTGAAATATCGATATAAAATTTTTGTGTTGAATGCAATACTTCCTCTGCATTGTATAAATAAGAAGAGAAAGTAAAAAGGAAGATATTTAGCCAAAATCATAAACACGGATCATGTTAAGGACAATCTATGTCAAGCTAGGGCTCGCAACCCAGCTCTGCTCCTCTGCCCAGGAAGGAGTCAATCGAGTGGCTCTCCTCCGTGGGTTTTTCCATTAGAGCTACAGCTATTTTATAAACAGACCCCCTGTTTTTACAGGGGCGGAGGTGAATGCACCACTTATGCACGTCCACCCTTGAGGGGAAGACTACCGAACAACCTCGGTGGGAGCAACAGTGTCTAGCCACCGTCCACCAGCCCTCCAAGTTGGTTCCGGAGGACATTAAGGATCTCACAACCCCGAGTACGCAATTTCGCATGCATTTCGGTAACCACTGACCCCGAGTCCAACCCAATCCGAACAACTCCCTTCCAAGTGGGGTTCAGATGTTCGGCCCGACGTACTTCTGCTGACGTCAGAAGTAACACGGGGCTTGAGGTCGCAGCGCTCGCACCACGACTACTGAAGAGGATAGAACCCCCTACTTCCTCTATTTGTATAAGAGAGAAGAAGATAAGGTAAAACGAGTACTACTTTGGTATTGGATTATGGTCAAAATACAGGCTTTTTGGTTACGAAATCGGAGGTATTTTTTATATCCATAGCAATCCTTGTTTAATCAGAAACGTTTTGATGTAGTGGATGCTGCTCTGGCGGCAATGGTATGCCCATCTGTCCTCCTTTAATGCGACGTTCTTATAAAGTCGTTTTTGGCGGGTTTAGGTGACTTTTGAAGGGAATTACTGCCAACGTGAATCGTTCGAGACGCGCAGATCCCTCGGCTACCGCATGTCGTCGTTTCACAATCCACTCCTCTCCTTCTAAAAAACATCCCTCGGCTATGTCTTCCAGCTTAGGGCCCTCAACCGTGTTTTCAACTATGTTGGTATTTCAAATGTTGGCAGCGGAAATAAAACGTCACCATGATGCCAAGGGTGAGATGCATGTGATTTCTGATAGTCAGTAATATGGAACAAAGGTGACAAAATGTGCAACATATTCATGAAAATGAGTAAAGCACCAAGTTATTTGTTCTTTATTACATGTAATGATGTTTTGAAATCCATAAATACTGCACAGTGTATTACGTGTATATAGTAATACCGGCCTTAATCCAATACAGACGTTTATCGGTAAGAACGAAGATATTTAGCCAAAATCATAAACACGGATCATGTTAAGGACAATATATGTCAAGCTAAGTTTCACAACCCAGCTGTGCTCCTCTACCCAGGAAGGAGCCAATCGGGTGGATCTCCTCCGTGGGTTTCTCCATTAGGGCTGTACCTGTTTTATAACCAGCATCCCTGTTTTCACACGGACGGGAGTGGATACACCATTTAAACTCGTCAACCTCTGCGGGGAAGACTACCCAACAACCTTGGTGGGAGCGACAGTGTCTAGCCACCAGCTCTCGAGGATGGTGCCCCGCCGAGTCCAACCCAATCCGAACAACTCCTTTCCGAGAAGGGGCTCAGATGTTCGGCCCGACGTAGTTTTGCTGACGTCAGGAGTACTAGGGGTCCGCAGCTCTCGCAACTGAGGGAGTTGGAACCCCTGCTTCCCCTACTTTTAAGAAGAAGAAAAAGGAAGATATTTATCCAATACGGATCATGCAAAGGTAGCATTTTCCAGAGGATACAGATGCCACCACGGAGGAAGAAGATATAAAATACTCACAATAACTGCAAAAGGATATCATCGTTAGTAGTGAGAGAGTTAAATACACTCTTCACTATTGCTTGAACTGAGTCTGAGAGGACAACTACTTTAGTTTCTTTTATATCAGTTCTGTGGTATATCTGTTCTATTGCAACAACTTCACCATCAAAAGTTGTGGATTGTCTAGGCAATGTAAAATAATGTGAAAAGTATTTACAGTATATACCACCTCCCACATTTATCTGCAGAACCATCTATATAAATTCTAAGCCGCTCTGTTTCGGAGAATTGATTATGTAGATGTTCAAGTATAGCAATTCTGCATACTTGTGGTGAGTCTTCTTGTTCTATCAGCTCTTTATTTGTTGCTATCTTGATAAAAATCCATTGAATTAGTTCTAGGAGGATGAGGAGAGCATTTAGGTAATTATAATTCTTCTCTAAAAAGTATTTGTTTATAATCTGTGTTTTAGCTTGTATTCTCTAGGTAGTTGTTGAAACCATTGATGTTTGCTTGGGTTTGTTTTTAATTGTGCAGCTTGTATTTCAATGTTTGCTTTCATTGGGTTATTATTTGTTCCAGCAAGAAGTGGCGTTGTTTTCACTGCTCCTGTTATCAATCTTAAACACTGATTTTGACATTTCTCAATCATATTAGTTTTGTCGTCGGTTGCAATTAATAGTAATTCACATCTTATAATATTAAGGATGTGATTACTCCAAACAAAATTTCAACAGATAGTATTACTGTGGATACCAGCACATGTGGGAGTGAATGGTAATGAGACTGCAGACTTTGTGGCCAAAAAGGTTGCAGTGTTATATTCAAAACCTATAAAGTCTTGTGGACTAGATATGAAACTAAAACATGTCATAATTAATATAGAATAAAAATACCAATATAATATTCAAAAGTAAATTACTAATAAAAATCTGATGTGTTACACTCACATGACTTTCTCTACTCTTGTACAAACTATTCTTACAAACGCTTATTCTCCATCTACTTCATGTTAATCGAGATAAACATTTGCAGACTCTATCTTATTGCTAATTTTCTTGTAGATGTAAGGGGAATATATATTTACAAGGGCAATATAGAAATACAGTAGCCTTTAAGCACATACATATCTCTTAATAGCTGGTTGCTAGGTGCAGCACCATTCCCTTTGCCACAGATTAATACTCTTTGCATATCCAAGACATAAAAATGAATAACGAATTCCGATTTAAGAAAATAAGTATTGAAAAATTTAAGAGAATAACAAGCAATATCTCGAAAATGGCTCGCTCAACAAAAAAATGTATATAACATAAATTGTGTATTTTAACGCGATCTACATTTTTTGTGTAGTAAACTTTTGTCTATCTCTTATGGTTTACCAGTTATGCAAAAGTCGTTCACAACGAAGAACACTTTTGGAGACATTCCCAGAAAATTCAAGATATACGTTTTATTTGTCATGAAAATATCTTAAACATATGATATTTTAATCAAAATCGCTAGAGCCATTTTTGAGAAAATTAAAATTTTCGAAAAATATTCCATGTAAAGGGTATCCTGGGGTGGAGGGATTTTCTTGAAAACCTTCGTGTCGCATCCCTGGAAGATACTGAACCTAAATATCAAGTTTGGTGTTTATCCGACTGTTCGTTTCTGAGTTATGCTGTCCACAGACAGACACACAGACACACACACGGACATGTTTCCAAAAATGCTTTTTTTGGATTCAGGAAGTCCCAAAATATATATTTCCGGTGAAATCTCGGTATCGAATTTTTGAGTGGAATACAATACTTCCTCTACTTACTATACGTAGAGGAGAAAGTAATAAAAAATGTCCCAAGGAAAAGAGCTGTTGCTCACTTCAGATTAGCCACTAGACATGACTATCTGGTGGAACATCTACATAGATTTGGTTTTATGAATGACAAGGCATGTAAAATTTGCAACGCTGACAACATTTTAAATGGAGAACAACTACTAAAAGGCCCAGAAACTAGGAAAGCTGTACCAGATGGGAAGATACACCATTTTTATTGGCTAGCAAGGGAAAAAATTATGCATCAAAATCCTGCACATTAGATCAACAACAATATACACTTCTCCCAGGTATTGTTTGACAATCTTAAAAACAAGGTTCCAAAATAATTCACGTAAACTTCTATCTGAGAATATATTAGCCTATTCCTAACTTCAGCTCGTGTCGTCTTTACCTGCCTTCTTTTCCATTGATTTATATGCCGCGAGTTATTTTAAGCAGGGGTTCGTGAGATGTTCAGTCAACATGCACTCTGTCATGATTTATTTCTTCTCTTTGAGTAGTTTGTTTCTAAGGCAACCATTTCCTGCAAAACTCATTAACGTCTCGCCACAGACTTATCATCGACCACAACACAGCTGTTAACATCAATCAAGTAGATGGATACTCTCTCTGATGATTCTAAATATAGACTAGATAGCCAGTTCAAACAATTCTCATAGACTTTAAAAATATATAAACCGATACTAATATAACAAAAAAAGAATATTTGTATATAATTTAAAGCAATATAATATATGTTTTTACTTTCTCTACTACGTATAGTAAGTAGGAGAAGTATTGTATTCCACCCAAAAACTCGATACCGAGATTTCACCGGTAACACATGTTTTGAGACCCCTTTAATCCAAAAAAAAGCATTTTTGGAAACATAATCGTGTGTGTGTGTGTCTGTGAACAGCATAACTCAGAAACGAACAGTCGGATAAACACCAAACTTGGTATTTAGGTTCAGTATCTTCCAGAGATGCGACACGAAGGTTTCCAAGAAAATCCCTCCACCCCAGAGTACCCTTTACATGGAACATTTTTCGAAAATTTTAATTTTCTCAAAAATGGCTCTAACGATTTTGATTAAAATATCATATGTTTAAGATATTCTCATGACAAATGAAATGTATATCTCGAATTTTCTGGGAATGTCTCCAAAAGTATTCTTCATTGTGAACGACTTTTGCATAACTGGTAAACCATAAGAGATAGACAAACTTTTACTACACAAAAAATGTAGATCGTGTTAAAATAAAAAATTTATGTCATATACATTTTTTTGTTCAGTGAACCATTTTCGAGATATTGCTTGTTATTCCCTTAAACTTTCCAATACTTATACTTTTTTCTCAAATGGGAATTCGTTACTCACTTTTTTATATGCTGGTAATACAAAGAGAATGGAATACTCCACATAGCAACCAGCTCTTAAAACATTTGACTATCGCTTAAAGCCTACCATACTCCCCTTGCACCTACAAGAAAATTAGCAATAAGATTAACATCTCGATTAACATGAAGCATATGGAGAACAAGCGTTTGTAAAAATAGTTTTTAAAAGAGTAGAGAAAGTCATGTGAGTGTAACACATCAGATTTTTATGTAAGGTAATATCCAGAGTATGATGTGTTACATTCACATGACATTCTCTACCCTCTATCACTTATTAGTAGGTATATAAATTATTCTTACTTAAGTTTATTTTTCTGTCTACTTCATTTTAACCGAGATAAACCTTTACAGAAACAGCTACATTACACATTTCGTTATAGATACAAAGAGAACAGCGATAGTCAAATGTTTAACAACTGGACGCTATATGCTGGCCTTAAAATTCCATACTGTTTCCATGACATCGCGACAAACAACTGAATGTTGAAAGGACTTTAAACGAATATCTAAGCATTGAACAACTCGAACCATTAAAAAGGATATCTCGGAAACGCACAATGTTGCAAAAACATTATTTGAGGTAAACTGTGTATTTTAAAGAGATCTACATTATTTGTGTAGGATCTTTCGCCAACATTTCACATCCTTTTGTGTAAATATCAGGGGATTTTTAATCCTAAATCTTGAGACCCTTAATAACGGGTTCTGCTAAAATATATAACAACCACTTGGCTTATTTTTGAAGTGTTTGATTTCCAGATAACTCCCAAAACCCAAAATCTATAAATTATTGGGTTTAAGGTGATAAAATAGAATTTAAAGTCCGGGATTTATCCATAGCCGAGTGGTCCCGAAGCGAGTGTTGTACGAGAAGCTTTGAAAGTTTGCTAGCTACGGTATAACACAATGCGATAGAAACGTTATGTTAGATTTATTAATGGGTACACAAACTATTCTTACGAAAGCTTCTATTTCTATCTACTCCATTATAACCCAAATAAATCTTTGCAGAAACAGCTACATTACACATTTCGTTATAGATACAAAGAGAACAGCGATAGTCATATGTTTAACAACTGGACGCTATATGCAGGCCTTAAAATTCCATACTATTTCCATGAGAAACATCATCAGGGGAACTGTGCACCCATGCGCCCCTAGAAGAAGGGCGTCATCTGAATTATCTTCCCTCCCCCGTGAGGTTTTCCAGCAGGAGGGCACCTGGAAAGTAAATCCGTTCCCTCCCCATTACAGGATGGAAGTGGATACGCCACTTGGGTGCGTCAAACCCCCCAAAAAGGGGAAGACTACCAAAACTTTGGTGGGGACGAAAGCAACTTAACAGACTGTATATCGGCTCTCCAGGGCGGTACTGGAGGACCTTGAGGCGTCTCACAACCTCACCTGGACGGAAAACCACACAGACGTACCAATCTTCCATGGGTATCGGGAACCATTGCCCCGCCGAGTTCAACCCAATCCAAACCAGGTGTGGCTCTGAGGTTTTCCCAGCACACCTCGCGAGAAACAATTAATATCGATAAGACTTAAAAAGAATGACAAAGAATTGGACAATTCAAACCATTAACAAATATCTCGGAAATGGCTGAACAGAAAAGTTAGTTTAAATAAATTGGTGTTTTAAAGAACTCTATATGTTCTGTGTAGTACGTTTTGGCCTATTGCTTACGTTTACCAGTTATACATGGTTATATAAAATTGCTTCCGAGTGAAGAGGACTTCACAGGCTTTTCCTAGAAAATTCAAGATAACATTTCATTTGTCATATAAATATCTTAAATATATGGTATTTTGATCAAAATCGTTGGCAATTTTTCAGAAATTCTAGAAAGCGTAGTTGGAAGTGATGGGATTTTTTTCAAAATCTTCGTGTTGCATCTTAGGTAGATACACGGCTAAATACCAAACCTGGTGTTTATCCGACTTCTTGTTTTTTAATTATGCTGTACACACATACACACAGGACAGTTTTCTAAAAATGCTTTTTACTTTCTCTACTACGTATAGTCAGTAGGGGAAGTATTGCATTCCACCCAAAAATTCGATACCGAGATTTCACCGGAAATACATGTTTTGAGACCTCCTGAATCCAAAAAAAAAACATTTTTGGAAACATGTCCGTGTGTGTGTCTGTGAACAGCATAGCTCAGAAACGAGCAGTCGGATAAACACCAAACTTCGTATTTAGATTCAGTATCTTCCAGAGATGCGACACGATGGTTTTCAAGAAAATCCCCCACCCCAGATTACCTTTACATGGAGCATTTTTCGAAAATTTTAATTTTCTCAAAAATGTCTCTAATGATTTTGATTAAAATACCATGTTTAAGATATTTTCATGATAAATGAAATGTATACCTCGAATTTTCTGGGAATGTCCCCAAAAGTATTCTTCATTGTGAACGACTTTTGCATAACTGGTAAACCATAAGAGTTAGACAAAATTTTACTACACAAAAAATGTAGATCGCGTTAAAATACACAATTTATGTCATACACATTTTTGTTTTTTGTTGGGTGAACCATTTACGAGATATTGCTTGTTATTCCCTTAAATGTTCCAATACTTATACTTTTTCTAAAGTTCGTTATTCATTTTTTGTCCTGGTAATGCAAAGAGAATAGAGTACTCCACATAGCAACCAGCTCTTAAAACATTTGACTATCGCTTAAAGCCTAGCACTTCCCCTTGCATCTACAAGAAAATTAGCAATAAGATTAACATCTCGATACCTCGATTAACATGGCGCATGTGGAGAATAAGTGTTTGCAAAAATAGTTTGTACAAGAGTAGAGAAAGTCATGTGAATGACACACATCAGATATTTTTAATACAGCGGGTCTCAAAACATATATTTCCGGTGAAATCTCTATATGGAATTTTTGATTGGAATGCAATATCTAAAACTCTGGCTATTGCTTTAGCTCACTGTATTCTTCTCATATTGGCAACCAATTTAATTCTCGGTTAACAAGAAGTAGATAGAAAAATAAGCTTTCGTAAGCAAGTATGTAGAAGAGTGAGTGTAAGAAATACAGGTTATGATTATCATTTCAAGTCTGTTTCAGGATGGCTCAGGCGGTAAAGTCTGTGACCCGCATTCGGGAGGTCCCGGTTCAAATCCCGTGGGCCGACCAATCTCTCTGAGGTTTTTTCGTGGTTTTCCTCAGTCGCCAAGGTAAATACCGGATTGGATATTTCATATCATGACCCAAAGTTCCACCTTAAGTCTAAAACAATAGTAAAATGAAAAATAAGTGGTAATGGTGAATGCTATGCCATCTATCAGCAGTTAGACTGGACGGCACCCTAATGCCGTCTACACGGCACGAAGCAGAAGATTCGGTAGCTATGCGCTAAGATCTCTGTGACACGTGTCGGAGCGGGTGGTTACAGGGATGAGACCTAGAAGGCTAACTGTCCATCACATATCGTTCTAAGAGTTATCCACCAACAGGTCAGTCGCGATTGACCAAGGAGATAAAGTGACGTAAAATGAAATAGAATAAGTCTATTATAACTTTAATACTATAGTGTGATTCCTATTCATAACGTGTATATCCCTTTAAGTGTTATCTGCGCGCATGACTAAAACTAGATCAGAAAATACGTACACATTATACAGTATGAAGATAATTGCGGGAAAATTATAACTTAAGTTAGCTCAGTGTTCCCAAGATATGTTCTCTGGCTCAGAAGATAATTGCCTTGCCATGCGCGCTCCCTGGCGAGAATATTAGGAACAATTACTGTCTTCCCTGTAATGTAGTGCTGAGAAGGAAGTCGCTCGATAGTGCCTGGGCCAGCACACGTTGTACAGCGGAAAGAATGGTGAACATTCCCCATTGTCTCAACCAGGCTTTGTGTTAACACTACAGCTGCAAAACGGATTATGCTCTTTGTATGGGAAAATGGAGATTATGAACATACCTTCATACACACCTTTTAATTTATGTACCTTCTCGCCTTCGATTAGTTCAAGGCCAGGTTGCAAATAAAACACTATCGCTCCACTCTTAGACCCTATCTCGAGAAACCAAAGCACACCATAACATGTACGAGGGCGGATCAAAACGTAACGCACATTAATTTTTTTACAAAAAAAAATCACAAATGACCTTACACCTTTTACCCACTTTTCGACATAGTCACCAAGTTTATCAACACATTTCTCCCATCGTGATACCAGTTTCAATATGCCCTGCTCGTAGAAGCCCGTTTCCTTGGAGTATAGCCATCTGCGGACTGCTGATTTCACTTCCGTATTTGTCGCAAAGCGTTGGCCGACCAGGAATTTCTTCATGGGACCAAACAGATGAAAGTCATGTTGCAAGGTCCGGACTGTATGGTGGATGCTGGAGCATCTGCCAACCAAATTTGGTGATTTTCTGACGAACAGCAGCAGCAACATGGGGGTGAGCATTGTCATGAAAAATTTTGACATCATCAGCATTCATGTGGCGTTTGTCACGAAGGGCACGACGCAACTTCACCAAAGTTTTCATGTAGGCTGCAGCATTCACAGTGGTCCCGTGTTCAGCAAAGTTCACCAGTACAACACCATGCATATCCCAGAACACCGTCACAAGCACTTTCGTAGCAGATTGAGTCACTTTGAATTTTTTTCTTCACTGGGGAACCAGCATGTTTCCACTCCATACTTGCCTGCTTGGTTTCGGGCGTGTAGTGGTATGCCCACGACTCACCACCAGTGACGATTCCTTTCAGAATGCCATGCTCTTCTGCAGTGTACCGCGTTGGGTGATCCAAGCTCGTCATCATTCGCTGGTCCTTGTGGTTGTCTGTCAGATCCTTAGGAACCCAGCGAGCACTAACTTCACGAAATTTCAACGTATCATAAACAATATTGTACATTTCACCATAGGAAATGTTGAACTGTTGCAATAAGGTTTGCAGTTGCACACGCCGGTCGTTCAAAATTGCCGCCTCAATGCCTCTGACATTCTGCGGGGTTGCAGCTGTAGCTGGCCTCCCGGACCTTGGCGAATCATCACCTGGAGACATTGCTACTGTCCATAAAATCACCCCCATACACGCCACGCATGTCCCTGTGAATATAACTCGGTTTATGCCCTTTGGCCCACAAAATTCGAACGAAACCTCTCTGCTCATCACACGTGGACGACAGTAACATGCGCGCCATCCTCGCTGCGTAGATCACCTTCTTTCGCTAGAGCTGCACATGAAAAAAAATACCTTCTGTAGTGAAAACTTCAAATTACATCTGTGTGAAACTGCAACATTTCAGCTGCAATACCAAGGCAGAAAAAAATTATTGTGCGTTACTTTTCGATCCGCTAGTATATAGTACCTTAAATACGCGCGATTATCTATGGGTTTGCAAGAAGCACGTTAATCAAACTTTAATATGGAATAATAAATAAGCGTAATATGTGTGTTTGTGTGTGCGTGTATGTGCGCGCGCGCGTGCCTCAACCTAAGCTACTCTTTACAGGAATCGAAATCTCAATGTTCCAAAAAATGGCTCTAACAATTTTTATTTAAATACCACATATTAAAGATATTTACATGACAAATAAAATGTTTATCTTGAATTTTCTGGGAATCACTTATGAAGTCTTCTTCATTCCAAACTAGTTTTGTATAACTGGCAAACCTAAGCGACAGACAAAATCTTACTACACAAAAAATTTAAATGTTAAAGCACACAATTTATGACAAATACGTTTTTTGTGGAGTCAATCATTTTCGAGTATCCCTTGTTGATTTTAGTTATCAAATACTTATACTTTTCTCAACTTGGATGTCGAGAGAGAAACGTGTTTGCAAAGAGAATTTCAAAGCCATCACATAGATACACGCTCTTTAAAAAATCTGACTGTCGCTTTACCTACTTTATCGTATCACGACATGTGTAAATGTGAATTAAAAGTTCGTCTGCATTTACAATAAGTGGCTAGAATAACACATTTTTCTAACCAAATTTGTAGGAATGAATAGAGAAATCCATGAGGATGAAACGCATCAGTTATTACTTTCTCTACTACGTATAGCAAGTAGGGGAAGTATTGTATTCCACCCAAAAATTCGATACCGAGATTTCACCGGAAATACATGTTTTGAGACCCCTTAATCTAAAAAAGCATGTGTGTCTATCTGTGTGTGTGCCTGTAAACAGCATAGCTCAGAAACGAACAGTCGGATAAACACCAAACTTGGTATTTAGCTTCAGTATCTTCCAGAGATGCAACACAAAGGTTTTCAAGAAAATCCCCCACCCCAGATTACCCTTTACACGGAACATTTCTCGAAAATTTTAATTTTTTCAAAAATAGCTCTAACGATTTTGATTAAAATATCATATGTTTAAGATATTTTCATGACAAATGAAATGTACCTATATCTCGAATTTTCTGGGAATGTCTCCAAAAGTATTCTTCATTGTGAACGACTTTTGCATAGCTGGTAAACCATAAGAGATAGACAAAAGTTTACTACACAAAAAATGTGGATCGCATTAAAATACACAATTTATGTCATATACATTTTTTGTTGTTGAGTGAACCATTTTCGAGATATTGCTTGTTATTCCCTTAAATTTTCCAATACTTTTTCTCAAATGGGAATTCGTTATTCATTTTTTATGTCCTGGACATACAAAGAGAATGGAATGCTCCACATAGCAACCAGCTCTTAAAACATTTGACTATCGCTTAAAGCCTACCATATTCCCCTTGCACCTATAAGAAAATTAGCAATAAAATTAACATCTCGATTAACATGAAGCATATGGAGAATAAGCGTTTGTAAAAATAGTTTGTACAAGAGTAGAGAAAGTCATGTGGGTGAGATTTTTTTTAAGGTGATGTATCTATGGAAATCCAAAACTTTACAGTTGTCTACTGCTTGATTTGACTTTTTATCACATACCCAGAACTTAAAATATATATTGCACAGAAAATTTAAACGAGTTTTGTAACCCCATTAAATTTTTCATACATATATGGTAATCGTATCAAAAATGTATGGGTTTATCGTATCGTTCCTAAATTTAGTTTGATCTTAGTATACAAATATAAAGAAATTGTTGTACACGATCTCTTAATTTTGATTAGTTTAAGATTAGAAATTGTTTAAGTGTTATTGAATTCTTCAACTTTTTCAGTGTGAGTTATGGAAACCTTCAGCTGAAGTATTTATATGTTTAACTAGTGAAAAACAATTTTAAAATTCATTAAATGTTTTGTGCTATTAAGTTATAAAGTGTGGTCAAAGGGGTATTTTGAATGCTGAAAAAAGTGAATGGGAAAGAAATGGAATTTTAAGTTCAACGCGGTGCTTTAAGTTGTGCGGGATCAATTAAATGGCATTTGTGGCTTTATAATTGTGATATTAGAAACCAATTGAGTTGCGTGAAAGTACAAGTTATAAGTAAAATGAAATGCAAAAATCAAAAGATCGAAAATTTTCATATTTTTTTGTCAAATTTTGAAACGCATTTTCTTGGAAAGTGCGGAATTTGTCTTTTTTATTCCGCATACGATATAATACAGGTACTGTACGCTAGATGTTGCATGCCTCTCTCGGTCTGTTGTTTTACGACGCTTTAACTACTTGGCCATATCGCGACGGATCGGTGTGTGGCGGACAGTCAGCCTTCTAGGTCTCATTCCCGTACCATATGTACAGCAACTGTACCTCTGCTTCCACAAGTGCCGAGCATATAGCATTAGAGTACCGTCCAGTCTACCTGTTTTCATTACCTGTGAATAGATGACAAAACAATCTATTTTTTGTGATTTACAACAGTTTTAACCTTAAGTGGAACTTTGGGTCGTAGTGTTAAATATCCAATCTGTTGTTTATCTTGGCGACTGAGGTAAACCACGAAAAATCCCCGTGAGGTTGGTCGGCTCACAGGATTTGGACCCGGGACCTCCCGACTGCGGGCCACAGACGCCCCCCCGCTCGGTTTGTTTTTGTTGTTTCAGTTAATAATGTGGCCTGTTTTCCTTGGAGGTGAAGTGTGACGAGCGTCAATTGTTATCATGTTAAAGCAAACTCTTATCAGCTTATCAAATACAAATTATCGCGGTCCTCAGATCTCAATGTCAACTAAAAGTGCTGCGATTTGATCTCTGCTTCTGGCAGAATCTAGGATAATACAAAATGAGTTGTTCACTTCTTTCAATCACAATAAATCGAGCAGAGAAGTTTATGATAGCAATTTTAAGTGATTACGACTTGTTAAATATGCATAATTGGCCAGTTGCGATCCAGATGTGTAACTGTGTGCAAATTCTCAAACAGTATAATTATGTATGTAATAAAAGTTTTCCACAAATCAAGTACTTTATTTTGGTTGCAGTTAAAAAACTCTTATGTGTTGCAATTACATGACTTTTCTACTCACTTTCTTTTTACAAACGCTTATCTACTTCATGTTAATCCAGGTAAACATTTGCAGAAATGGTTGTGTTACATATTTCCTTCTGGGTACAACGGGATTAGGGGAATACAGTTGGCTTACGCGATAGTCAAATCTTTCAAGACCAGGTCCTGTGTGATGGCTTTGAAATTCCGCTCTCCTTGCATGAACACGAGTAAAAACGAATCACCACCACCCACCTGTGTTTTAAAGTGCAAGCTAACAACAAGGAATATCTCGGAAATGCTTAACGACACAACATTTGTTATATAAATTTTGTGCTTTAAATAGATGTATTAAGATTTTGTATTTCTCTTACGGTTTAACAGTTTCAGAGCATATTTCCAGAAAATTCAAGGTACGCATTTCATTTGGCATGAAAACATCTTAAACATTCATTCATTATCTGTTTACCCTCCTCTTATGTAGGACTTACACCCCCCAGGACCTACAAGCGGGTGGCTGGGGTCAAAGGCCCGTCGAGGAGCAGACACTCATGGATCAGACAGAGCATCCAGGATGGGTGATCAGCCCGATGCCTGGTATGGAAGTAGATGAAACGAAATGTTGGTGAAATGGATGAAAGGAAAGGTGATGATGGAGCAGTTGGTGGAATGAATGACAGGGAAAACCGGAGAACCCGGAGAAAACCCGCCCAGACGCCGCTTCGTCCACCACAAATCCCACATGCCGGTCCCTGGGATTGAACTCGGGCCGCCTCGGTGGGAGGCGAGTGGTCTAACCACTCGGCCACGGCACCGCCACCATCTTAAACATATGATATTTTAATCAAAATCGTTAGAGCCATATTTGAGAAAATCAAAATTTTTAAAAATTGTCCATGTAAAGGGTAATCTGGGGTGGAGAAATTTTCTTGAAAATCTTCGTGTTGCATCTTTGGAAGCTACTGTATCTAAACAACAAGTTTGGTGTTTATACAACTTTTCAATTTCAAGTTATGCTGCTCACAAACAAACACACACACACTAATATTTTTCTAAGAATGCTTTTTTGGTTTCAGGGGCCTCAAAACATGTATTTGCGATGAAATCTCGGTATAAAATTTTTGAGTGGAATGCAATAGCGTCTCTACCTACTAGATAGATAGATAAGGTATCTTTATTGGTTTCAAATCATTAAAGTTATTACACAAGTCTTTAGTGCATGGGTCATTGACCGTACATTCATGTTTAAGATATAAGTATGGTGACAAAATAAACAACAGAAAAAGAAACAAAACAAAAAAACACAAGAAAAAGGAAACTAGAGAAATTACCTTTGACTAACTGAACAAGTTTGACCTAGCTTCGCGCACTTTAGCCAAGAAATTGCCCATGTTTTGCCAGTTCCTCTGGTCAGCCAGTAGCTCCCAACATGCCAGTCTCTTTCTTGACGGACTTAAAACTTTTTTTGTGTGTTTTCGCTGGTTCTCCCACTGAGCACATTGCGGGAAAATATGTACCCAGTCCTCATCCAAATCACAGAATGGGCAGATTCTCCTGCCCTCCAGCCTCCAGTTTCAACCATTCTACGTACCCACTATGTACGGGGTAGACGAAGTAATATAGAGAAAAAGAAAAATATGAGTTAACTCTCAATTCTTTGCACTGCATGCTTGAGCGTTCTTAAATAATCACTTCGTCTTCTGTGCACCTGGGATTTGAGGAATATTATATGGGTGTGTTAACTTTAAAATAAATTTAATGAATTGCTTATTTGTGATTAATGCTGATTATGTTATTTACTATTAATTTTACCGTTTATGTGGTGACTGGCTTTTGTGTTAGCACGGAATTGGAAAAGCTACGTTTGAATTTGAGTATATGTTGTTTTAAAATTCTGTGAACATGGCCATCATTAACACATAAGCAATATGCGAATGATTCGCTATGTCTTGTTTAAACCTATCTCTGTTTAACAAAGGGGAAGAATGGCAACGCAACAAATATAACGACGACATGTTGGCAGGCTGAGGGCAGTCCTAAATAGGGCTTAACCACGTATAGACAGGGTGTCGGGTAAAATTTAGGTAGAGGAGTGAAAGGGGGTAGCAAAGTTTTCTCCTCAACGGTTGCCGGTCGTGGTGCAACGACCCTTGTACAGCGCTGATGTAATATTACCTTTTCAAAGTTTTTATTGGGGGGGTGATGTCCAAACAACTCTTGGAGGGATTGTATAGGAGCTCAGCCTTAGCTGCTGGTGGAGCTGCTCTGTTGGGAAGCCGGTGACGCCTCAAGCGGCCTGTTCTGGGGTTATAATCCCCTAGTGACCGAACGAGAACGCTCCGATGGTGTAGCAACTGGCCGTAAAATTTTACGGCCCGGCGCCTAATTCCATCCTCCAAGTAAGGAAGAGAGTAGTCTCAAGGGAAAGGAGCGGATAGATAACCTGAAGGCTGCACCGCAGCAGACTCGAATCTGCGGCCATACACCAGATCTCGCAGGCGTATAGCACGGGGACTATGAGCGCTCTGTAAAGGCGTACTTTTAGCGGAACAGGTATCCCTGACCTCAAGGTGGGATAGAGTGAGGCCGCCGCCCCAGAGGCCCGATGAGCCACAACATTTTCTTCACTATTCTTCCGGAGATAGCGTCCGAAGAACACGCGTTACTACACGTGTCGGGAGAAATCGCGGCGTAAACTGAATGCTATGACACATTAGCATATTCATAAACATTGTGAATTCGTTGTATGGAAATGCAAAATATTAACACACATTAATTTGAATTGCTGCGAAGTGTACAATAAAAGTTAATGACAAAAACTTTGTGGAAAATTATTGCCCTCCTGCTACCGTCCTCTATAGATAAGAGAGTCTCATCGTTTGAATGCATCATCCACCGCTACAATTAGTAATAAAATCTGATGTGTTACAGTCACATGACTCTCTCTACTCTTGTACAAACTATTTTTACAAACGCTTATTCTCCATTGCGACATATCGTGATGTTAACCTTATTGGTAATTTTCTTGTAGATGCAAGGGAAATTGGTAGGCTTTAAGCGATAGTCAAATGTTTTAAGAGCTGGTTGCTATGTGGAGTATTGCATTCTCTTTGCATTACCAGGATAAAAAATAATGAGTAACGAATTCCCGTTTGAGAAAAGGTTTATATTGGAAAATGTAAGGGCATAACAAGCAATATCTCGAAAATGGTTCACTCAACAAAAAAATGTATATGACATAAATTGTGTATTTTAACGTGATTTACAATTTTTGTGTAGTAAAATTTTGTCTATCTCTTATGGTTTATCAGTTATGCAAAACTCGTTCACAATGAAGAATACTTTTGGAGACATTCCTAGAAAATTCGAGATGTACATTTCATTTGCGATAAAAATGTCTTAAACATATGATACTTTAATCAAAATCGTTAGAGCCGTTTTGAGAAAATGATTTCGATAAATGTTCTATGTAAAGGGTAGTCTGGGGTGGGGGTATTTTCCTGAAAACCTTCGTGTCGCATCTCTGGAAGATACTGAACGTAAATACCAAGTTTGGTGTTTATCCGACTGTTCGTTTCTGAGTTATGCTGTTCACAGACACACACACAGACATGTTTCCAAAATGCCTTTTTTGGATTCAGGGGGTCTCAAGACATGTATTTGCTGTGAAATCTTGGTATTGAATTTTTGTGTGGAATACAATACTTCCCCTACTTACTGTACGGAGTAGAGAAAGTAAAAAGATGGGAGCGAGGTCAACCCAGTAGATAAATACTAACTCACAATTAGTATTACTTTGTCTATCACGCACCTAGTAGGTAGTAGAAGTATTGTTTCATTAAAGAAATTGAAATGAAATTTCACTGCAAATACATGTTTTAGCTCCCTAAATACAAAACATCTATTTTTATAAAACGTTCTGTGTGTGTTTTTGAAAAGCGTAACTGAAAACGAAATCTTGGATAAATACTATACTTGGTATATAAATTCAATATCTTCCCAAAATAGGTGAGGAAGATTTTCAACAAAATCCCCCACCGAAAATTACCCTTTAAGTGGAAAAAACTTTGATGTTTTTCTATTCCGTAAAAATTATTTTGTGTAAAGTAACATATATTTACATGACAAATCATGATGGATCATTTAAGTTGAGACTGTACAATATCTCCAAAACTAAACATTGTAGAAACAAATGTGTTGAATAAAAGTTGCTTGATATTATGGGGGAAAGTAAATGTCATTAGTCGTGTTTTGTTTGGAGAATACTGTGATAGTCATTTTAGGGTCGATTTAATTTTTACTTTCTCTACTACGTATAGTAAGTAGGGGAAGTATTGCATTCCACCCAAAAATTCGATACCGAGATTTCACCGGAAATACATGTTTTGAGACCTCCTGAATCCAAAAAAAGCATTTTTGGAAACATGTCCGTGTGTGTGTCTGTGTGTGTGTGTGTCTGTGTGTGTGTGTGTGTCTGTGTGTGTGTCTGTGTGTGTGTCTGTGAACAGCATAACTCAAAAACGAACAGTCGGATAAGCACCAAACTTGGTATTTAGGTTCAGTATCTTCCAGAGATGCGACACGAAGGTTTTCAAGAAAATCCCCCCACCCCAGACTACCCTTTACATGGAAGATTTTTCGAAAATTTTAATTTTCTCAAAAATGGCTCTAACGATTTTGATGAAAATATCATATGTTTAAGATAATGTCATGAGAAATGAAATGTATATCTCGAATTTTCTGGGAATGTCTGCAAAAGTATTCTTCATTGTGAACGACTTTTGCATAACTGGTAAACCATAAGAGATAGACAAAATTTTACTACACAAAAAATGTAGATCGCGTTAAAATACACAACTTATGTCATATACATTTCTTTTGTTGAGTGAACCGTTTTCGAGATATTGCTTGTTATTTCCTTAAATTTTACAATACTTATACTTTTTCTCACATTCGTTATTCATTACTTTCTCTACTACGTATAGTAAGTAGGGGAAGTATTGCATTCCACCCAAAAATTCGATACCGAGATTTCACCGGAAATACACGTTTTGAGACCTCCTGAATCCAAAAAAAGCATTTTTAGAAACATGTCCGTGTGTGTGTCTGTGTGTGTGTGTGTCTGTGTGTGTGTGTGTCTGTGTGTGTGTCTGTGTGTGTGTCTGTGTGTGTGTCTGTGAACAGCATAACTCAAAAACGAACAATCGGATAAGCACCAAACTTGGTATTTAGGTTCAGTATCTTCCAGAGATGCGACACGAAGGTTTTCAAGAAAATCCCCCCACCCCAGACTACCCTTTACATGGAACATTTTTCGAAAATTTTAATTTTCTCAAAAACGGCTCTAACGATTTTGATTAAAATATCATATGTTTAAGATATTGTCATGACAAATAAAATGTATATCTCGAATTTTCTGGGAATGTCTCCAAAAGTATTCTTCATTATGAACGACTTTTTCATAACTGGTAAACCATAAGAGATAGACAAAATTTTACTACACAAAAAATGTAGATCGCGTTAAAATACACAATTTATGTCATATACATTTCTTTTGTTGAGTGAACCGTTTGCGAGATATTGCTTGTTATTCCCTTAAATTTTCCAATACTTATACTTTTTCTCAAATTCGTTATTCATTTTTTTTATGTTCTGGACATGCAAAGAGAATGGAATGCCCCACATAGCAACCAGCGTTAAAATATTTGACTATCGCTTAAAAGCTACCATATTCCCCTTGCATCTACAAGAAAATTATCAATAAGATTGACATTTCGATATCTCGATTAACATGAAGCATATGGAGAATAGGCGTTTGTAAAATTAGGTGGTACAAAAGTAGAGAAAGTTATGTGAGTGTAACACATCAGATTTTTTTTTTTATGTCCTGGACATGCAAAGAGAATGGAATGCGCCACATAGCAACCAGCGTTAAAATATTTGACTATCGCTTAAAAGCTACCATATTTCCCTTGCATCTACAAGAAAATTACCAATAAGATTGACATCTCGATATCTCGATTAACATGAACCATATGGAGAATAAGCGTTTGTAAAATTAGATTGTACAAGAGTAGAGAAAGTCATGTGAGTGTAACACATCAGATTTTTTAAATGGGAACCTAACTTTTATATGCTGTTATATTACTCCTCATAAAAAACTAAACAACATTTGTATAAAACACTTTGCAACTGTTCTTACACCGACGTGAATAACAACGTAAATTCTGAATGGCTGTGTACAAAGAGCGCAATGAATGGTTGGACCATCCATGGACGCTCATTTAAGCGTCAAGTTACGTTTTGTAATTGGGAACCAACATATTTTATTTTGTTTCCTTATTTCTCATCACAAAATAAACAGTTTTTAGAAACCATTTTCTAATGAGAAAACAAAATACAAAGTCTATGTTCCCATTAAAAAACTTGAATTGACCCTAAAATGACCATCATATCGTCCTCCAAATAAAACACGACTAATGGCATTTACTTGCCCCCATGACATCAACCAACTTTTATTAAAGACATTTCTTTCTACAACGCTTAGATTTGAAGATATTGTGCAGTCTCAAATGGCCCACTCTGTATATGGTATTTTAATCAAAATCGTTAGAGCAATTTTTAGAAAATAAAAATATCTCGAAAAATGTTGCATGTAAAGGGTATTTGGGAGGAGGAATTTTGTTGAAAATCTTCGTGTGCATCCTTGGAAGGTACTGAGTTTAAATGACAGCTACTTTTTACTTTCTCTACTGCGTATAGTAAGTAGGGGAAGTATTGTATTCCACCCAAAAATTCGATACCGAGATTTCACCGGAAATGCATGTTTTGAGACCCCCTGAATCCAAAAAAAGCATTTTTGGAAACATGTCCGTGTGTGTGTCTGTGAACAGCATAACTCAGAAACAAACAGTCGGATAAACACCAAACTTGGTATTTAGGTTCAGTATCTTCCAAGGATGCGACACGAAGGTTTTCAAGAAAATCCCCCCACCCCAGATTACCCTTTACATGGAACATTTTTCAAAATTTTAATTTTCTCAAAAATGGCTCTAACGATTTTGATTAAAATATCATATGTTTAAGATATTTTCATGACAAATAAAATGTATATCTTGAATTTCCTGGGAATGTCTCCAAAAGTATTCTTCATTGTGAACGACTTTTGCATAACTGGTAAACCATAAGAGATAAGACAAAATTTTACTACACAAAAAATGTAGATCGCGCTAAAATACACAATTTATGTAATATACATTTTTTTGTTGAGTGAACCATTTTCTAAATATTGCTTGTTATTCCCTTAAATTTTTCAATACTTATTTTCTCAAATGGGAATTCGTTATTCATTTTTTTGTCTTGGATATGCAAAGAGTATTAATCTGTGGGAAAGGGAATGGTGCTGCACCTAGCAACCAGCTATTAAGAGATATGTATGTGCTTAAAGGCTATTGTATTTCGATACTGCCCTTGTAAGTATATACTCCCCTTACATCTACAAGAAAATTAGCAATAAGATAGAGTCTGAAAATGTTTATCTCGATTAACATGAAGTAGATGGAGAATAAGCGTTTGTATAAATAGTTTGTACAAGAGTAGAGAAAGTCATGTGAGTGTAACAATCAGATTTTTTACAATACTTTCTCTACTTATACACGTAGTAGAGAAAGCAACAAGCAATAGTCAGTAGAGAAAATTAACTGAATTTAGCACGTCAAATATTTTTCTTGTGGATTCCTGGAGCCTCCAAGCAGCATTTTCTGTGAAATATTTATTTATTGCTTTTAAAATTGTAAATTTTTCATGCTTAAATTGTACACAGTGAGAAAAATTGTTTAAAATATTTGAGACAGTTGTTTGTTCAGTAATACATCCCTTCCCCATGGAAACAAACAAACGAACAAAAGTACTTTAAACGCAGTTTTATTGAACCGCTTTATCCAATAGGAGAAAAACTGGGAACCAGGAACAGTAATCGCTGATCTTGCTCCGGAAAACGGGGAACGTTGTTGCCAACTGCACGTGACACTGCCAACAAATAAAAACTTTGCTAGAGGCGTCTCTGACTGCCATTTCAATCATATTTATGCTTCCAATCGGGCGTAAAAGAATTTTTTTCATCGATATGCTGGGTTCTCTGCCTCTCTTCCATTTCCCGCTCCTTCGTCATCCACTTTAATGACGTCACGCTGTCTGGTGACGTCAGAGCGTCTGTTGACTTAGTAATGACATCTTCATTATTCTGCAGACTAACTCGGCACAGAAGCCTTTTATTAAGCGAGTCGGTGCGGCAGGCGGGGCTGTCTAATTTTCACAAGTTTGCTATTTAAAATATTAGTAGAAACACTCTCTACTATACTTTACCATCTACACATGTAACTTCGTTTTACTGTATTTTCCCTTTACCTAAGGTAGAGGAACCACTGCTTATGGCCTAAAACATTGATGTCGATATTCCTTAGAAATTTGAATCCCATAAACAGAACTGAAAAAATCTTATATACATTCACATTACTTTCTCTACTCACTGTTCTACAAAAAGCTTATTCTCTTATATAAATCTGTTAATAGAGATAAACTTTCGTTACATATTACACGTTTTGTTGTAACTATAAGAAGAATAGAGTAGGCTAAACGAGTCACAGTTTTAAAGCATATGTTTTACACCTACATGGCTTTCTCTACCCTATCACTTCTTAGTGGGTATACAAACTATTCTTAGTAAAGCTTATTTTTCTATCTACCACATTTTAATCCCAATAAACCTTTACAGAAACAGCTACATTACATATTTCGATATAGATACAAAGAGAACAGTGATAGTCAAATGTTTAACAACTGGACGCTATATGCTAGGCTTAAAATTCCATACTGTTTCCATGACATCGCGAAAAACAACTGAATGTTGAAAGAACTTTAAAGAATGACCAAGAAATAACGGATATTTAGGAAATGGCTTATGCCACAAAAAAGTTATTTGAAATAAATTGCGTGTTTTAAAGATATCTACATTTCTTGTGTAGAGCGTTTTCTTCTATCGGCTTAACGTTCACTAGTGATACAAAATTATATAAAATTTCAAAATGTTATTCCCAGAAAACTCAAGATATACATTTTATTTGTCATTTAAGTATCATTAATATATGGTATTTTAATAAAAATCATTAGCCATTTTTTAGAAAATGAAAATTCTCGAAAAATGTTCCATATAAAGAGTAGTTTGGGGTGGGAGAGTGTTCAAAATCCTCCTATCGCATCTTCAGAAGGTATTGAACCTAAATACACGGCTTGGTGTTTATCCGACTTTTCGTTTTTTAGTTATGCTATTCATTGACACACACACACACACACACACACACACACACGAACCTTTTTACTGAAAATTCTTTTCTTACTTTCTCTACTACGTATAGTAAGTAGAGGAATTATTAGTTCCCGAGGTTGCGTGATCAAACCCGGTGGAGGGCGGTGGTCCCGTGTCGTAGATTCACCGCACATAAAAGAACCTCAAGCCCAATAAAGAAGTCTCTGAGCAAAATTTCGGGCTTTTCACGCCCAATATAGAATGGAACGCTAAAAACCATGGTAGTTAAAAAGCGTTCATAAATAAAAACTCAATTAAATTTCAAAATATACGTAAATCTACTGCATCATTAAATGTAATGCGCATTCCAAGGTGTATTTTGTACAGTAATGGATTTGTGCATAACATTTCAGAATATACGTAGTGTTTAAAGTAGCCTATTGTTACGTGACAGAGTCAATGTTACAAAAAATGATCACTATCTATTAAAGTGAACATGAAATACCATGTGTTTCATTTAAATCATTTTGTTTAGATGAAAAGATTTTTCTTAATCATTTGAAATTAGATTGAAATGATATTGTGCATTTTAAATATGCTCCTCTTGTGTAAGCTGAAGTAGAAAGAATTTTTTCCAATACAAGGCTTTGTTGGCTGACAATAGAAATTGTTCTTTATTTGAAAATTTGCACAAGGCGTTCGTTGTGTATTGCAACTCAGGGCTCATAGAATGAAGTACGAGGGGTGGTCAGGGGCGGTTTTAATCAGGACGTCGAAAAAAAATAAAGTTAAGAGTTCGTTTTTGCACGTACATGTCTGCAGTCCGGTACAATCTGAAATCCCCGCGCCATAGTACCACAGCACGCCGCTAGAGTAGCTAAACAAAATGGCGCACCCCATTGACAAAGTGGAGCACCGTACGGTTGTCTGCATTTGCCGGGGAACAACGCTGCAACAATACATGTTGGAAGTGTATGGCAACAAAGCACCATCTTATGACACAGTGGTTAGGCGGCGCAGACGCTTTCAGTGTAGTCAAACTAGTCTGAATGACGAAGAACGAAGTGGCTGACCATCTCTCTGTGAAGAACTGGGAATCTGAAGAGAAGTGGAGGCCCTGGTGCTCCAAGACCGGCGTATCATAAGCGAGGCAATAGTGCAAAAAGTGAAAATCAGTTTTCAACATCTTGCACAACATTTTAAATACGACAAAGGTTGCAGAAAGCTGTCCAAGGGGGTCTTTTTGCCCCACGACAACGTCTCAGCTAATTCTGCACAGAACACTGCCACAGATGCTGCGTCTTTGGGCTATCAAATTTTGCTTCATCCCCCGTACTCTTGACATGGCACCTTCCTCTTTCCTTTGATAAAGAAACCACTGCACGGCAGGCATTTCCAGAATAACGACGAGATGATTTTCGAGGTGGAACGTTTCCTGAACAGCCGAAATGCAGACTTCTACAATGAAGGTCTCCGCCAAGTTACCCATTGTTGGGGAAAATGTGTATCATTGAAAGGTGAATATGTAAAGGAGGGATAACACCATCGCCAAGTTTTATACTCACAGCTTGATGTTTTCGAGGTGATAATTAAAGCTTTATGACCACCCCTCGTACAAAGAACCACGTAAAAAAATTCACGACATAGGGTAACTGCAGGCAATAACGCCACTAATTCAGCATTTTAGCTGTAGAGCGCGGAAATGTGGTCATAAATATCTGTTCTGTTTTGTGAGACGTTCCTTAGCGTCTGGACCACCATCTCACCAAACGTAATTTAGAAAATTGTAACCGTTTATGAAACAGAAGTAGGGAACCAAGAACAAGACAAAGTGGGGTTATAACCTGCAATGATGGTAATGACGCCTCGTATTAGTTTCAAATAAATCTCATTCTTGTTTTACTAAAGGACACTTGTTTGGTTCCAAATTAAATCAAAGACAATTAAACATCAAGACAAGATTGAAAATAAAAATTGAATATGATTAGGGTATCATTCAAGGCCACTCATCCAAATGTGCACAACCGTCTTCACACAGTGAACACCGTCCTGATTTCTGTACAGATGTATTGTCAAGTTCTCATGATACCACACTTTGCACTTGACTCAACTTTTCTTGGATATTTATCAGTAGCAACCTCCACAGTCACCACAGTAGAGATCTTTATCCACCCTCTTTGTTGGTTCTTTCTTTGTTTCTGATTTGGGAAGATCTGAAGTTTTATGATATTCTTCAAGACTCCAAAACCTACTTTCTGGAGTCTAATAATTCTTTCTTTTAATTGCCTTTCAATGTTTGTATTAAAAACAGGGCTACGACCAAGTTTTCCGAATTTTACCTCTCTGAATTCAATCTCGAAGTGTCCCACGAGGAATGTTGAAACTCCTTGCTGTTATGTAACACTTCTACCGGACTTGACTGCCTCAATCGCCTGTCTCAGGTCGTCAGTGGTCCATTTCGCACGTACGTTTTGACAGGGCTTCCCCATTTCTTTACCTGCGTTGAAGAAAAGAAAGAAAAGGCGTTATTACCTGCAGACGCCACTTTGCATTTAAATTGGATATTAATGTTTTTAAAATAAAACGTTTAATTATTTATGAGTCTAAATACTACATGTTACAAAAAGATAACAATATTTTCCACCGAAATGTATTTTACCCAATTGTACTTACCTATCTTATATCCAAATAAATATTCGATCACTATCAAGCAGAAGTTTCAAGCACACCCTCACAATACACTGCTAAGCTCACAGTAATGCTCAAGATTACCTCAAGGATGGATGCCAGTAACTGCAGGAAGTTTTCCCCTTCCAGTCCAGCAGCTTGTAAGGTGCTGCCACCATTCGGACATTCCAAAGAATATAATTTTGAATGAAAAGGCGTCATAACCTGCAAGGAATTAATGCCTGCAGTTACCCTATGTTAACTATGTGCCGATAATTCTAATAAAGTAAAAATTCAACTGCGGTATCAAATTGTATAGTTTAATTTACTTCTCGTGTGCATTTTATTCTTAAATAAATAGTTCATTGTCATAAACTGACTTACTAATTTATTTTGCTACCAAAATTTTACCTCGCCAAAATATTGTTGGGTCATAATTTTACTTTCTCTATCACGTACAAAATATGATAGGAAAATGAACAAACATTTATCAGTAACTAATTATAAAGCACGAGGGCAGTTAAATGAATTATTACGTACCCTCTCGCGGATACCGGATGTACCTGTAGATACATTAGAAAATATGTATAACTCTAAGATAATGCCGATTTGGTTATACGGAAGTGAAATATGGGGATGGAAAAGAGCAGAGTATGTAAATAAAACACAGGTAGCATTTTGGAAAAGAGTTCTTGGAGTTCCACAAGACACATCATATTGGGGGTATTGAGGGAGGTGGAATGTTATGAAGACACAATACACTGTAAAATAAAAGCAGTGAAGTACTGACTGAGGCTGATGCAGGGGAATAACTCCAAACTACGATCCAAATTTTATAAATACCAGCGAGAAAACCTGGCTCCTAACTTTTGGGCAGCTGATTTGCAAAGGGATTTGAGGAGAATAGGAATGGGGTCAGTTTGGCTAAGAGATGAAACAAATGACAAAAGCATATGGAAAGATGTCAAAAGAAGACTAAGAGACATCAACCAACAGGAAATAGAATCGAATTGTAAAATTAAACCTTCTCTAAGTCTACCAAATGAAACAAAATTGAATGAGGGTAAGGAGGCATATATACTTAACTTAGGAAGAAAGGAAAGATCAGGAATGGCATGGTTTAGACTGGGGGGCTGCAGGGCACAGAAAATGACTAACGACTCTGGCAGGAGAATCTGCCCATTCTGTGATTTGGATGAGGATTGGGTACATATTTTGGCGGAATCTGCACAGTGGGAGAACCAACGAACAATTAAACTCAAAGAAAAATTCTTATGTCCCTCAAGAAAGAGATTGGCATGTTGGGAGCTACTGGCTGACCAGAGGAACTGGCAAAACATGGGCAATTTCTTGGCTAAAGTGTGCGAAGCTAGGTCACATTTGTTCAATTAGACAAAGGTAGTTTATCTCTATTTTCCTTTTTCTTTTTCTTTTTGTTGTTTATTTTGACACCAAACCTTGTATCTGAAATATGCATGTACGGTCAATGACCCATGCACTAAATACTTGTGTAATAACTTCAATAATTTGAAACCAATAAAGATACCTTATCTATCTATCTAGTATGTAGAAAACATATTGCATTCCAACCAAAAATTCGATACCGAGATTTCACCCGAAATACATGTTTTGAGGCACCATGAATCCAAAAAAAGCCTTTTTAGAGAAAGTTCTAACTGTGGGTGTCTGTGAACAGTATAAGCCAAAAACAAAAACTGTGATAACCACCAAACTTCGTATTTATATTTGGGCCTTCCAAAGATACGATACGGAGATTTCCAAAAAAAATCTCCCAGCACAAACTACCATTTATATGCAACAAATTCATTATTTTCTAAACAATGGCTCTAACGAGTTTGATTAAAATACCATACACTAAACATATTGTTACATATCTAAAAGTTCACATGAAAATTAAATTAATTTTGAGTACCCAGCACGTACATTGAGGGGACATATACTCATTTGGCTGTGAAGGACCAAAACAAGGTGTGGAGGTTAAGAGGAAGGCGTGGGTTTTACACTGTACAAAATCCATAACACATACTCACATTTTCCTAGATATATTTCCCAAATGTTTGTGGTACCTACATTATTAATAATTAAAGGTGGGAGGAGATGTGCACCGATCCAAAGCCCGACTTACACACGCGATCCGTTTCTCACGGAATCCTGAGACAGACGCTATACCTCACTACTCGTGGCTAGCAAAGCTACCAGCCAAGAGTGACGTAAACAACAATGTTTCTGGTAATGACAATGTAGAACAAACCCCGCAAATTATTAATACGCCACAATATTTACATGACAAAATGTATACCTTGAATTTTCTGGGAATAGCCTATCAAGTCCTCTCAAATGAGAAGGAAATCTATACAATCTATCATAACTGAGTACCAAAACGTACTACATAAAAATGTAGAAATCTTTAAAACACACAATTTATTCCCAAAAAAAGTTTTTGTGGCATAAACCATTTCCAATATATCCGTTATTAATGGTTCGAATCTTCAATACTTAGTCATTCTTTTAAAGTACTGTCGATTTTCAGATGTTTCTCGCGATGTCATGGAAACAGTATGTAATTTTAAGGCCAGCATATAGCGTCCAGTTGTTAAACATTTGACTATCGCTGTTCCCTTTGTGTCTATAACGAAATGTGTAATGTAACTGTATCTGCAATGGTTTGTCTTGATTAAAATGAAGGAGGTAGGAAAATAAGGTTTCGTAAGAACACTGGGCCGACTACCGCCTCACTCTCATTAGCACACACATGACAGAGGTGGACGATTCAGCCGATTAGGGAAAATGATGTGGTCAGCACCAGGGGCAGGAATGTTGGCTGACCTCAAACGTATCACGATGGAGTGGGCAGTGAAAATAACTGAGAAAATGTGTCAGGCACCGTCAACATTATTAAACATTTGCCTCGACCAAGGAGATTATACCACGTCACTTTAGCTTATCTACCAAGAGGAACTACTGTATTCCAACCAAAAGTTATATTTCGGGATTTCACTGCAAGTGCACGTTTCAGAACCAATGAACTTCCCCCCAAAAAAACAATCATAAATATTTTTAGCAGTGTCTGTGTCTTTCCGTCTGGAAGAACATAACTAAAAAAATCTGATGTGTTACACTCACATGACTTTCTCTACTCTTGTACAAACGCTTATTCTCCATCTATTTCATATTAATCGAGATAAACATTTGCAGAAACGATCTTTTGACATGCAAAGAGAATTACATTTTACACATAGCGACCGGTTCTAAAAATGTTTGACTATCGCTTAAGGCATACTATGTTCCCCTTGTTTTGTATTTGTAAGGGCAATATAGAAATACAGTAGCCTTTAAGCACATACATATATCTCAATAGCTGGTTGCTAGGTGCAGCACCATTCCCTTTGCCACAGATTCATACTCTTTGCATATCCAAGACAAACAAATGAATAACGAATTCCCATTTGAGAAAATAAGTAATGAAAAATTTAAGGGAATAACAAGCAATATCTCGAAAATGGTTCACTCAACAACAAAAAAGTATATGACATATATTATATATTTTAACACGATCTACATTTTTGTGTAGTAAAATTTTGTCTCTCTCTTATGGTTTACCAGTTATGCAAAAGTCGTTCAGTGTATGCTGTTCACAGAGACACACGGACATGTTTCCAAAAATGCTTTTTTTGGATTCAGCGGGTCTCAAAACATGTATTTCCGTTGAAATTTCTGTATCGAATTTTTGGGTGGAATACAATACTTCCCCTTCTTACTATACGTACTAGAGAAAGTAAAAACAAAAACTCAGATAATGTACAAATTTTATACTTGAGACAGAGGGAGTTTAAGGCTGCCAGATAAGGATTTTAAAACAAAATCCCCCACACCAAGCTGCCCTTTACATTGAAAAATGTTTGTTATGTTTTATTTGCTTAAAATGAATCCGAAAATTTTGAATAAAATGAATTTATTTCAGACATTAATGTAACAATGTAACTGTGTATCTTGAACAGCGTGTGAAATACTCTTCATATTGAGTGAATATTCTAACTTGGAAATCATAAATAGACAGACAAAAAATTTTGTGTTACATTCATATGACTTTTACACCCTTTATCGCTTATTAGCGGATATACAAATGATTCTTAATAAGGTTTATTTTGCTATCTAATTAATTTTAATCCAGATAAACCTTTCCTAAATAGCTGCATTAAACATTTCGTTATAGGAGGGGTGTCCCAAAAGTAAGTTACACTATTTTTACTTTCTCTACTACGTATAGTAAGTAGAAATATTGTATTCCACCCAAAAATTCGATACCGGGATTTCACCGGAAATACATGTTTTGAGATGCACTAAATGCATATCAAGCATTTTTGAAAACATGTCCTGTGTGTGTGTGTGTCTGTGAACAGCATAACTCAGAAACCAACAGTCCGATAAACACCAAACTTGGTATTTAGGTTCAGCATCTTCCAGAGATGCGACACGAAGGTTTTGAAGAAAATCCCCCCACCCCAGATTACCCTTTACATGGAACATTGTTCGAAAATTTTGATTTTCTCAAAAATGGCCCTAACGATTTTGAATAAAATACCATAAGTTTAAGACATTTTTATGGCAAATGAATTGTATATCTCGAATTTTCTGTAAATGTCTCCAAAAGTATTCTTCATTGTGAGCGACCTTTGCATAACTGGTAAACCATAAGAGATAGACAAAATTTTATTGTACAAAAAATGTAGATCGCGTTAAAATACACAATTTATGTCATACATGTTTTTTGTTGAGTGAACCATTTTCGAGATATTGCTTGTTATTCCCTTAAATGTACCAATACTTATACTTTTTCTCAAATTTGTTATTCATTTTTTTGTCCTGGTAATGCAAAGAGAATGGAATGCTCCACTTAGCAACCAGCTCTTAAAATATTTGACTATCACTTAAAGCCTAACAATTCCCCTTGCACCAACAAGAAAATTAGCAATAAGATTAACATCTCGATTAACATGAAGCATATGGAGAATAAGCGTTTGTAAAAATAGTTTGTACAAGAGTAGAGAAAGTCACGTGAGTGTAACACATCAGAAGTTTGGTTTGGGTGTAGTGGCAGCACTGTAAAATTCCTAGGCTCGTACAACCGATTGCGAAGTTCGCGAAGTAGTCCGTTTGTTGACGGCAAAAGATAAACGTGCAACTGAAATTCATCGCGAGTTGTGCAGTGTGTAGGTACAGACGTTATGTCAATGGTTTCTTGTTGGCATCAATCGTTCAGTGAAAGAAGAACATTACACGGTGAGCAACGAAGCAGCCGACCCTCCACGCTCCGGATATTGTTAACGAGGTTCCAACAGAGCTGTTGGCGGTTTACGCTTGATGCAATCCTGTTTGAACTTCCTCCTAACGTTGAAATAAGCTGTGCATCACTTCTGTGCAACTGTGTCTATCCAAGGTGTGTGTGCAAGATGGGTTCCTCGCGTGCTTTAGAACAACACAAGAGTTGACCCTGCATTGCAGTTTTTTGAGAGTTTATTCGACCTAATAGTGACCTGGGACGAGACATGGTTCCATACTTGATGCCCGAAACCAAAAGACTGAGTACGGTGTGGAAACGAAAGGATGAGCCAACACCATAAATGACGAAAGTTGTTGCATCAGCTGGCAAGGTCATGGCAACGATCTTCTGGGATTCGGAGGGAGTACTGTTGATAGATTACCTGTCCCTTGGACCACGATGACAGCTGCTCGCTATTGCCGAGAAAACCCAGAAGGGCGATTCCAAACGAGTAGGGGAAAGTTGAGGAAAGCAGCTTTTATTGTTCCACGATAACGCCCGCCCGCACGCCGCTCGTGAAACTCAAACCCTGTTTGAGCAGTTTCGATGGGATGTTTTTGGTCATCCACCTTACCCACCTGAACTTGCACCGAGTGATTACCATCTTTTCCTCAGGTGCACCAACATCTCGGGGGAAGGCGCTTCGTAAATGACGACGAGTTAAAACAATAAGTGGAACGATGGATAGCCAGTTTGCCTGGAGAGTGATTTGACACTGGATTAAAAATAACGATGCTTAAAAACTGGACGCTACACGCTGGCCTTAAAAGTGCACACACTTTCCATGATATCGGGAGAAATAACTGAAAATCGACAGGACTTTAAAAGAAAGATTAAGTATTGAACAACTCCAACCATTAATAGCGGATATCTCGGAAATGGCTGATGCCACCAAAAAAGGTTATTTGAAATAAATTGTGTCATATACACATTTTCTGTGTAGTACACTTTCGTCTGTCACTTAACGTTTACCAGTTATGTTCCATGTAAAGGGTAGCTGGAGGAGGATTTTCTTGAAAATCTTCATGTCGCATCCTTGGAAGATACTGAATTCGAATACCAAAATTGGTATTTATCCGACTTTTCGTTTTGAGTAATGCTATCCACAGACATACAGTCACATACACGGACATGTTTTCAAAAATGCTTTATTTCTATTTAGGGGACCTCAAAACTTGTATTGGTGAATTCTCGGTATCGAATTTTTGTGTGGAATGCAGTACCTCCTCTACCTACTAGGTACGTGGCAGAGAAAGTAAAAGGACTATGGTGGAAAGAAGCATTTAACGAGAGTGCAGATTTCCGTTTGTATCATTCTGCTTTCTGCGCACGTTATGAGAAATGCTGTGTTTGCTTGCAAGTGTAGGTTAGCAGATTGTGGTCATGCATTAGGAAGCAAGCAGTTTTATTGGAAACGTCCTGAGATGGCTCCAGGCTTACCAACCTCGCACATACACACGTGATTTACTGGCGCTTGGCTGGCGAATTGTGCTCTAATAAAGCCGTCCCCATGGCAAGAGAAAGGAAAGGGAAGTCGGGACTTCACTGGCCGCAGTGTAAAGTTTTCAATAGCGTGGCTGCAAGCGTGATGCACATTTAACAGACACACTTGTCATCTTCTTCTGTTGTTACTCTTGTCTGTGTGTAAGCGGCTCCAGTGTAGCCAACTGAAAAGTTAAAGCCGATCTGTACAGATCGTTGCTAATCTGTGGTCGACTAGCAAGAGGAAGGTTCCGGGTGGCACCCAATCTGACCTTTGGTTTTTCGTGGTTTTCCCTGGTTGACAAAGACGAATGCTGAAGTGGTGTATTCTACCACGGCTCTGCTCTCTCCCAGGTTGACTCCGGGGTTGTGGTTCGGTCGGTGTCGGAAAAATGGCGTGGAGGCTTGCGCTTTCGAAATGTTTATTCTTTCCCACTGGAGGGACGTCTCCGAGGAATCCTCCCTTGGCCGGGTGGTGGAGTCTGGAACTGTTAGGAACTCAGCGCGTCTCTGTTCACTTGCACCAGCTTTGCTCTGCGATCCGCGTGTCTGCTGCGGTTCCCTCATCTCATCTGCTGCCCCCGGGGATGTCCTCTCCATTAACTAGTTCCATCTTATCCTGTAACTAATTGAAAACTTAAAGCAGATCTGAACAGTCCATTGCCAAGGTGAAAGACTTGACTTTCAATGACGATGATGTGGTGTATTAATAATTTGGTGGTTACGTTGTCATTAGCAGACATATTGTTGTTTACTTTGATGTTGACTGGGATGACGTCATTCCTGGCTGGAAGGTTTTGCTAGCCACGAGTGTTGGGGAGATAGCGTCTGCCTTGCTGACTATTCCGAGTGAAGCGGATCGCGCGTGCAAGCTAGCCTTTGGACCGGTGGACATCTCCCCTCACCTTTCATATTTTATAATGTAGGAACCCCAAACGGTTGGGAAATAAATCTGAGAACGTGTAAGTAGATTTGTGTTATGGATTTTGTACAGTGAAAAACCCACGCCTTCCTCTTAATCTCCACACCACGTTTCGGTCCTCCGTAATCAAGTGAGTATACGCTTCCTCAATGTACGTGCTGGGTACTAAAACTTGATTTAATTTTTCATGTGAACCTTTAGGCATTTACCAAGCATGTAACATCAGTTCTGCATGGACCTGCATCACTTCTTCGGCGCGTGTGATATAAATATTTCAATCTGCTACAAACAATGAGAACCCTTCATCTCCATTCTTTGATACATTACATTCTTTGTGCACCGGACTTTCAGTGTTTAGAAGAGATTTTGTGCGCCGGGGGGGAGTCTCTGTGGTCTACAGATAATTAATTGTACAGCTTCAATTTTATGTATAAATTTTGTTAATCGGTGAAGTAGTCAGGGTTCATATGTCCTTTTCATGTGTATTTTCTTTTCGTCGGCAGGGAGATGTGGTGTATTAATAATTTGGGGGTTACATTGTCATTACCAGACATATTGTTGTTTTGCATTGTCATTGCCAGACATATTGTTGTTTACTTTGATGTTGACTGGGATGACGTCATTCCTGGCTGGAAGGTTTTTCTAGCCACGAGTGTTGGGGAGATAGCGTCTGTCTTGCTGACTATTCCGAGAGAAGCGGATCGCGCGTGCAAGCTAGCCTTTGGATCGGTGGACATGTCCCCTCACCTTTCATATTTAATAATGTAGGAACTCCAAAGGTTGGGAAATAAATCTGGGAATGTGTAAGTAGATTTGTGTTATGCATTTTGTACAGTGAAAAACCCACGCCTTCCTCTTAACCTCCACACCACGTTTCGGTCCTCTGTAATCAAGTGAGTATACGCTTCCTCAATGTACGTGCTGGGTACTAAAACTTAATTTAATTTTTCATGTGAACCCTTAGGCCTTTACCCAGCATGTAACAATATTCTATCGTTGAACTTTCGTGACAAGAGCTCCAATAACAGATTAAGCTTCTCATGTAATTCATGTATCCCTGTGATTTTCCAAGTCTAACTAGTTACCTACAGTGGTTTGTGTTGTTAAAGAAATACTAAACCACGCCCCTTGCATGATACGGGGTTTTCGGTATAAAACCTGACCACGCGCACGGGGTTTTGCCGTGCCAGAATTCTGTCTTCACCTGTTGAAGTTATATTTCTGTAAACCTGAACAAAAAATATAACAAATTTAATTCTAGGGATGGGATCTCGATACCGTGTATACCTCGATACCCTTGACACTTTGAGATAAACATTCGTTACTTTTTCGATACTTTCAGATGTTTAAGTTTAGCATTACTAAAAGTTGTTAGTTTAACTTCGTGCTAGATAAGGAAGGAGTCGAGAATTTACGTTATTGCCTCGCCGTGTCTCCAAGGAGTTGCTGGACTATAGACCTTGACTGCGTTTCCTGTGGGTGAATCACTCTTGTGTCTAAATGAAAACATACAAAACAATGGGGGAAGGAGTAGAGACACTCGTGTAAAATGCAGCGTTAACTGAGTTGTGAATGAAGTTGATTTAGCTGACGCCTAAATCACGTTTCTGCAATAGCCTGGCTTGGTGATTCACTCTCTACCATTACATTTACCTACTTCGGTGACCAAAATCTGTGCATTCAGCAGTAACAAATCAGCTAAAGATGTGAGGTAATGCAAATCATGGAAATATTTTTATGTGTAGTTGTTTCTGTTGCATAGAAAAAAATATATTAGTTTATATGTTCAAAATTGCAGAATAAAGAGTTGCTAGTGTTTGTTCTATGTACAGAAAATCCTTTAAAGGAAAGTTTTCAGCACGAAATATAGTTACATAAAACGGGAAGCCTGGAAGTTATTATTATTATTATTATTATTATTATTATTCTCCTTGACTAACAATAAGGGATGTATAATCTGTGGAACTACCATGATAAAAAAATTGCTGCCAATTGGAGAATGTCAAACAGGAACAATTTTGGAATTAACACACAACACAAAAATGGTCACATGTGTTTATACACAAAGAACTACTAATAAGAACATAATTCAGGGAAAACCTATCGCCTTTAGTGTTTTATAAAGCGAATACTGAGTATCGGTGCTTAAAAACCAGTATAGGTATCGAGTATCAAGAAATAGTGGCATCTTCCCATCACTAATTAACTCTTAGCTCATAGCAAATGCTGGAAATGTCGCCCATTGTGCCGAGTAAACACATTTAGATTGACAAGATTTAAATCGGCCACTGTAATGTTTCGTGTTTGAGTTCGTATGTTTCCTCCAATATGCGAGGATTTGTTTGGTATACTTTGTCCTTCAGGATAGGTAAAAATCACAGACTGTTAGATTTGGGGAGTGGCAGGGCCACACACCATCTCGTCAAAAACTTCCATAATTGTGTCCATGGACTTCCCTACTGCATCCTGTAACTGATGAATCTTGAATATGACTTTTTTTTGTTCCGTTAGGTGACTGAAAAATTGGGGCGGGAATGTCATTTCGGTACCGTTCTCCATTTATTGTATCCTCGTAAAAATTTGGACCAAGTAGTCTGTTGCGCTAATCGCACACCAAACCCCAATAACCCTATCATAAAGAGGGAACTGTTCTACACAATATGGATTTTCAGAGCACCAATAGCTTGTGTTTTGAGTGTTCACGTGCCCCGTTCGAACCACGCCTCGGCTGTAAAGAATGGAAGCTGAGGGTGAATTAATCCTTCAGTCAGTGATGACAGAGATCACCCTTAACAACGCAGGTGCAACGGGATCACCTGGTTTTAAATTATGAACACTCCTGCATTTGTAAGGTTTTAACAGTTTTACTACTGCATGTGCAGAAGTCAGTGCAACCCCAACTTGCTATGCTTTCTGGCGAACGTTCCAGCATTTGCTATGAGGTGAGAGTTAATTTTGTTATATTTTATGTACAGCTTTACAGTAATGTAGATTTAAGAAGCGAAGACGGAGTACTGGCATAGCGGGCTGTGCTACCCAGACCCAAAACCCCGTGCGAGTGGATAGGTATTACACCGAAGACCCTGTACCAGCACTCCACTTAGTGTTTCTCTAACCCCCCACCCTTTTCCTTCGCTCCTGAGACTGAAACCGACCTTTTGTTCATAAGTCGATGTCTGAGTGCTGGACATTTGACATCAGACCAATACAAGACGGACTCATTCAGGGGCTGGTGTGGACTGTCTTTGCGAAGCATACCTACCAACCACTCATGTAGACAGGTATGTAGAGAACTCCATGAAAAATGTACTTGTATTCCAGTTCCAGATAAAAAAAAACATGTACGAAATGTATACATCCATTTTTAGGAAACCCTAAAAAAAATCTGATATGTTACACTCGCATGAATTTCTCTACTCTTGTGCAAACGCTTTTACAAACGCTTATTCTACATCTACTACATGTTAATTGAAATAAATATTTGCAAAAACTATCTTATTGCTAATTTTCTTGTAGATGCAAGGGGAATACGGTAGACTTTAAGTGATAGTCAAATGTTTTAAGAGCTGGTTGCTATGTGGAGCATTCCACTCTCTTTGCATGTCCAGGACATAAAAATCGAGTAACAAATTCCCATTTGAGAAAAAGTATAAGTATTGAAAAATTCAAACATCAACAAAGAATATCTCGGAAATGGTTCACTCGATAAAAAAATGTATATGACATAAATTGTGTGTTTTAACGAGCTATACATTTTTGGTGAGTAAACTTTTGTCTATCTCTTAAGGTTTACCACTTATGCAAAAGCCATTCACAATGAACAGATTTTGGGGACATTTGCAAAAAATTCAAGATATACATTTCATTTGCCATAAAAATGTATTAAGCATATGATCTTTTAATCAAAATCGTTATAGCCATTTTTGAGAAAATCAAAATTATCAAACAATATTCCATGTAAAGGGTAGTCTGAAATGGGGGATTTTCTTTAAAATCTTCATATCGTATCACTGAAAGATACTGAACCTAAATACCAACTTTTCTGTTTTGGATTATGCTGTTCGCAGACGTACACACCGACCTTTGTCTAAATTTTCTTGGATTCAACGGGCCTCAAAACGTGTATTTCCGGTGAAATCTCGACATTGAATTTTTCGGTGGAAAGCAATACTCCCCCTACTTAATATATGTTGTAGAGAAAGTAAGTTACAGTCCCCACACAGACGAACTTAAGGACAAAATAAAATTAGAAATTATGAACATTACGCAAGAACTTATGTATGTGAATGGAAATTTCGTATGAAGATGCCAGGAATGTGTTTACGCAGATAGACACCGCTTATAACAAGGTTAACATAGGGCATATTACTATGAGCCATAATTAAGTAACGCGGGAGTTACGGAACAAAAAAGCCTCATAGTAACAGACAGTGCGCAGAGCACGCATACACGCGATCCTTGGCCTTGTTGCCCTCAGTAGTCTAGAGGTACCATGCTAGCCTCTAGGTCCCAAAGTCACGGGTTCAAACCCGGTGAAGGGCGATGAATATTTTCGAGCGTCAAAATCTTTAGCACGGCTTCCTTTGGAAGGGAAGTAAAGCCGATGGTCGCGTGTCGTGGGTTTACGGCACGTAAAAGAACCTCAAGCTTGATAAAGAGACCTCTGAGCAAAATTACCGGTCTCTCACCACCAATATAGAATAGGACGCTAAGAACCACAGCATTTAAAGAGCGCCATAAATAAGAAAGTAAAAAAGAGATCCGTGGCCTCACCATAAAACGCCCGTACTGTACTACGCTGAACACCACAAACAGGACAATGAGTTAGCAGCTATATTCTATTCTATAACTGCAGATCATCTTCCAAAGGAAGGAGGCGATGGTGTAAACCCTTGTCAAGAAAAGCAATTCCATAGTGCCTCAGCAGAAGCGATTTCTTCCACTACTTTAGACATGTCGTGAATGTCATTCTGTGCAGGAAGCGATCAGTCCTCCAGGGAAGGGATGGGTGCTCCAAAGGAAGGCGCAGAAAGCTGATTTTCTTTATCGATCTTAGCACAACCGCTATTGAAAACTGCCATAGAATTTATCAATACGCCATTGTTTTGTTTGATATTACTAAACAATGACAGGCGAACTGATTACAGCGAGTGGTTTCTATTGTTCTTGCATCATTTAGCTTGAGATTTTTCTAAGCTTGAAGATTAAACTCTTGTGTAACATTCATAAGAATTTCTCTGCCTACTCCACAGACAATTTATACAGGTGAAATCACCTAAAACTTTCACCGCAAATATTTCGGAAATAGAAAGTGCTATTGATGTGCAGTTTTCACAGCATTGAGTCAGGGACTCGTACATTTAGGTTATAAACAGATTTTAATAATACTGAAAAAGTGTATTTTTTGAGAAAACATACAATTTTTAAATAGAACAATGCCTAGTTACATCAGCAGAATAAAGGTAGGGTAAATTAGAAAGTCAGTGACCTTTGTTGCAAGATTCTAGTGCAAGTGGTTTACGAGAAATCTTATTTTGAAGCTTTTACGCACCGACACTTGTACAACCTGTGGTAGCAAAACTATATAAAAACAAAAGGGAATTACAATACTTCTGTGGATTCTTACAAGTAAAGGGAACATAACCCTTCAAAGGTTGTGTTAAAAATGACCACTGGCAGCTTCAATACACGCTTCCAGTGTGCTATGAAAAGACTGCTGCACACGTTCTAGCATTTCAGCGGAAATTTCAGAGCAGGCAGAAGTAATATGTCGTTTCGTATCGTCTGCTGTAGTTGTACATTCTTTTAGACAGTGTCTTTCAGCCTTCCCCACAGAATAAAGCCAGATCCGGTGAACGGGCCGGCCAAGATACAGGTCCTCTTTGTCCAATCCAACGATTAGGAAACAATCCGCTAAGACAAGCTGTAGTACTTCCTGAACTTGGGCTGGAAAGCCATCATAATGGTACCACAGTTCCTTCTAGTCTGCAAATAAACGTCTTCTAGCATCTGTGGCAGATGGTCTGTCAGGAGGCTGCGATACTTATGCGATTTCATTGTTCCTTCTATGAACAAAGGGCCTATGAGCTGATGGTTCACTATCCCACACCACACGCTTTAACTCCATGGACGCTGACGTTCCACCTGACGAAGCCAACGGAGATTGTCAACAGACCAATAGTGCATGTTTCTGCGGTTTACCTGGCCATGGTTAGTAAATGTTGCCTCATCACTAAACAAGATACATGATGAATATGGAATATCATGTCTTAATGCCCATTTACAAAAGTTAACACGATTCTCAAAATCGTTTCCATGCAGTTCTTGATGGAGAGAGATGTGATAGGGATGGAACTATCTCAATGGAGAATGCGCAGTACACTTGCATGACTTATGCCACCTCCAGATGCGATTGTGCGGGAACTAATTTGCGGATCTACTGCAACGGCAGCCAAAACATTAATTTCTGCCTCTTCTCCAGTCACTTGTTTGTTTCTGTTACGTTTTCTAGGTGTTACAGTACCACTTTCACGTAATTGGTTGAAGAGGTTGATAAATAATTGCCGATATAGTTGAAGTCTATTGGGATACGTTTCCACATACACCCTACAGGAACGAACTGCATTCTTCCTACACTCTCCATACACCATGAGCATGTCGGCTTTTTCTGCATTAGTGGGTTTAAATCTTCCACTCACGACTTACTGCTTGAACTGTCACAAACTAATTGACCAGAAAATACAATGCAAACAAACGTAACAACATCGTACCTAGCAACGAAGCAGGTTGAATGGGACAAACAATTGTCGGGGTGGAAAGTTTTCAAAATACGATTTCTCGTAAACCACTTGCACTATAATCCTGCAACATAGACCATTGACATTCTAATATATCCTACCTTTATTCTGTTGATGTAACTAGGTATTGTTCCATTTAAAAATTGTATGTTTGCTCAAAAAGTACACTTTCTCAGTATTATTAAAATGTGTTTATATGCTAAATGTACGAGCCCCTGACTACCAATCAATGCTGTGAAAACTGCACATCAATAGCACTTTCCATTTCCGAAATATTTGCGGTGCAAGTTTTAGGTGATTCACCCTGTATAAAAGTAAGAAGAATACTAACGTAGAGAAGGGATCCCATTCAAGCCAAAAAGCTATATCGTGATTTCAGTACAAATAAAATGGAATCCCTAAATAGAAAACACTCGTATGCGTATATGTGTGTATGTCAAAACTCAAAAATCTAATTTCTTACATTCATATGACTTTATTTATCCTCTATTACTTATTAGTGGGCATACAAATTATTCCTACGAAAGTTTATTTTCCTATCTACTTCATTTTAATCGAGATCAAGTTTTGCTGAAACACTTGCATTGCATATTTCGCTACAGATAATATCTCCATTACATGCTGCAGAACCCCGCCCCAAGTGTACGAGGTCTCGAGACCTTTCTAACAGACCACCGGACCCGACTAAAAAGGAAAAATTGCGAGACACTGCTGTTAATTGGCCCCAACTTAGATGTTCTCTCTGTTTAAAAAGGGGCTTTTTTAAAGAAGAATTTTAATTTTGAAATGTATTTTCTTTGCGAATAAGTATTCCAAATAAAATTGCAAAAACGAAATAGCAGGAAACGGTGAAAGTGTAGTGAAGTGAAATTCAGAAACTTTGAATCAGGCGTTTGAACCACACACTCAATCAAACACAAGCTATCAGCCAATAAAACAGACTTTTAGAAATTTATATACATTCAGAAGAGAAAAACTAATAATGCAAAGAAACATGGCATTGTCAAAATAATATAAGAATTATTGTAATTACTTTGTGAGATAAGTGTTATCCATATCTTTTTAAAATATTTGTATGTGCCAATGAGCTGTAGAGGAGTTGGAATTTGTACACTATTGTATGAAAATTGAAAGAGTAAAATAAACAGAAAACAAGCAATATCTCGAAAATGGTTTACTCAACAAAAGAAATGCATATGACATGAGTTGTGTATTTTAACGCGATCTACATTTTTTGTGTAGTAAAATTCTGTCTATCTCTTACGGTTTACCAGTTATGCAAAAGTCGTTCACAGTGAAGAATACTTTTGGAGACATTCCCAGAAAATTCGAGATATACATTTTATTTCTCATGACATTATCTTAAACATATGATATTTTAATCAAAATCGTTAGAGCCATTTTTGAGAAAATTAAAATTTTCGAAAAATGTTCCATGTAAAGGGTAGTCTGGGGTGGGGGTATTTTCTTGAAAACCTTCGTGTCGCATCTCTGGAAGATACTGAACCTAAATACCAAGTTTGGTGTTTATCCGACTGTTTGTTTTTGAGTTATGCTGTTCACAGACACACACACGACACACACACACACGGACATGTTTCCAAAAATGCTTTTTTTGGATTCAGGAGGTCTCAAAACATGTATTTCCGCTGAAATCTCGGTATCGAATTTTTGGGTGGAATACAATACTTCCCCTACTTACTATACGTAGTAGAGAAAGTAAAAAACGGGATAAGCGATAGTCGGATATTTTAAAACTGGACGCTATATGCTGGCCTTAAAATTCCATACTGTTTCCATGACATCGCGAGAAACAAGTGAAAATCTACGGAACTTAAAAGGAATGACAAAGTTTTTAACTAATTAATAACGAATCTCGGAAATGGCTGGTGCTACAAAAAGTTACTTAAATCACTTGTGTGTTTTTAACATTTATCAGTTACACAAGATTATACATAGTTCCTTCCAAATGAAGTGGACTTCATAGGCTATTCCCAAAGATATACACTTTATTTGCAATATAAATATCTTTAATATATGGCATTAATCAAAATCGTTAGAGCCATTTTTAGAAAATCAACAATTTTCTATGTAAAGGGTATTTGGCTAGAGGGGAGTTTCTTGAAAATCTTCGTGTCGCATCTTTGGAAGGTACTGAATTTAACAGACACACGCACGCATACACATACACACACAGGCCTACACGCGTGCGAACCTTTTTCTAAAAATGCACTTTATGGATTTAGGGAGTCTCAAAATCTATATTTCCGGTTAAATCTCAGTATCGAATTTTTGGGTGGAATGCAATATCTTCTCTACCTACTACGTACGTGCTAGGGAAACTAAAAAGGGAAGCTCTAATAAATACTGGATTTCTCAATAATTGCTTGTTTTACATTCATAGAGTAGAGCCCCTGCCCGCTGTACGAGGGGTCCCGGGTTCGATTCCCGGGTGCGTGGATAGGCAATTTTTCTCTAGATTATTCTTTATCCTCCCCAGAGTCTGGAAATGTGAATGAGGGTGTGAATGTGTGTGTGTGTGCGAGATCTAATGATAAAAAATCCAAATTGCAAGAAACCCAACGATTACGAGTTAACACCATTGCCAATAAGTTCGAAAGGAAAGGCCGCCGATAAGACCAATGGGCTAAATTGTCATACTGTTGCCCTCGTTTGTGTCACTTTTGCCCGCATTAGGTCTTTCTATTGCCCACCTAAATTAGGAATAAGGAAGTGAAAAAGCAATGAAATTACTTACCTTAGGAGTGATTTTAGAACATGATGTGGTCTCTCCAATATCTAGTACCCACTTACCCACCCGTTTTAAGTGTTTTATTTATATAGGCAAATAGCGTTAGGAAGAAAACAAACGTACCCATTTTTCCATGCAAAGTGGGTACTGCCAACCTAAATAATCAGTGAAATGCACTGAATATGCGATGTGCTGTTGTTTTGTGAACGTGAATCATTGGAGTTTTAGACGCGCAGATCCCTGGGCTACGCTTGTCGTCACTTCGCAGTATCGGCCGCAACTTGCTGCACTCCTCTCCTTCTAAAAAACATCTTCGGCTACGCTTTGAGGCTGAGGGCCCTCAATCTCTCGGCTACGCTTTGAGGCTGAGTATCTTACCGGCTTCGGTGGCATTATTCATATGTTGGCAGCATTACGTTAGAGCAGCGTAAGACCTAATGCGGGCAAAAGTGACACAAACGAGGGAAACAGTATGACAATTTACCCGACCAATGTAGTTAAGGCCGGGTATAAATGGAACTAAACAAAATTTATAGTCACCTATATTTCTTGCAATCAAACAGAAGGAAATGATTAGTTACCATTAACTGCGTTGATGACAGGGTTGGAAACCATGTCACAAATTTTAATTCGCTAAACAAAAAAAATATATCTGAAGTGTTACACTCTCATGACTTTCTCTACTCTTGTACAAACTATTTTTACAAACGCTTATTCTCCATATGCTTCATGTTAATCGAGATATTAATCTTATTACTAATTTTCTTGTAGATGCAACGGGAAGGCTTTAAGCGATAGTCAAATGTTTTAAGAGCTGGTTGCTATGTGGCGCATTCCATTCTCTTTGTATGTCCAGTACATAAAAAATGAATAACGAATTCCCATTTGAGAAAAAGTATTGAAAAATATAAGAGAATAACAAGGAATATCTCGAAAATGGTTCACTCAACAACAAAAATGCGTATGACATAAATTGTGTATTTTAACGCGATCTACATTTTTGTGTAGTAAAAGTTTGTCTATCTCTTATGGTTTACCAACTATGCAAAAGTTGTTCACAATGAAGAATACTTTTGGAGACATTCCCAGAAAATTCGAGATATACATTTCATTTGTCATGAAAACATCTTAAAATATGATATTTTAACCAAAATCGTTATAGCATTTTTGAGAAAATTAAAATTTTCCAAAAATGTTCCATGTAAAGGGTAGTCTGGGGTGGGGGGATTTTCTTGAAAACCTTCGGGTCGCATCTCTGGAAGATACTGAACCTAAATACCAAGTTTGGTGTTTATCAGACTGTTCGTTTCTGAGTTATGCTGTTCACAGTCACACACAAGGATATGTTTCCAAAAATGCATTTTTTTGATTCAGGGGTCTGAAAACATTTATTTCCGGTGAAATCTCGGTATCGAATTTTTAGGTGGAATACAATACTTCTACTTATATGTAGTAGAGAAAGTAAAAGACAGTGACACAAGCTTAAAGCTATTAGGCCGTATTTTCGCGAATCTAACGCACACCCTTTTTGCTCAAATGTATATAAAAATTGTGGGACATATTAAATTCACAGACGCGTCAGATTCGAGTGCAAAATCGTTTCGTAGTTCACTGGTAAGTGCATTCAAATTGATCATGCCTATCTTACGTCACAATGCATTGTTGTCATTCTCTATTTCGTTACATTTTAGTTGGCCTGTTATTGCAAGGGGCGTTGGATTTAGTATGTTGTCAGGAAATGGAGGGCAAACATAGCAACATCTTATGACACTACTTTCATGCGTAAACCGATTCTTTGTGCTCAAAAATGGTAACGAAATGCAAGAAGACAGTTCAATGTAGCAGAGAGCAACGTTCACTTACGGTGGCAACAGAAATTGCCGTTATTTCCAACTAAAGCTAAGAGAAAGGTACTTGTAATACTGGCAGTAGTGACTGTTCATTTCATGTAGCATAGGTATTTCATGTTCACTTTTGTAGGTAGTGGTAACTTCTTAAACACTGACTGTGTCATGTAACAACAGGTGTATTATGAAACTTATGCACAAATCTACTGTTGTACAAAATAAAATTCATTGATGCTCCTTACATTCGCTAACCATGAGTGACCAGTATTAGGCGGGACAGTCCCTTCTTTTGAGCACAAAACGCCGTTAACTGTAGTTCTCAAAAATTCAAAATGCCCTGTTTTGTATCAGTTTTATGAAAAATTTAAAGATACTAACAACTAACTGTTTATATTATGATCTACAATAAATATACACCTGAAACTGTGTGGGGACTTCGCTTGATAAAGTACAGTTGAACTGAGCCGGTCTGCACTATCAACAAACAAGTCGTAATCAATCGTGTTTCATGTGGGTAACGAACACTGTAAACCCATTTGCTTCAATAAAATATAGTTTTGACTTTGGTGGAAGACAGTACTGGTTCTGTGTTTGTGAAATAATAAAATAGAGTGAACGTTTGTAAATTGCGAGTGCCAAAACACTTGAAATTAATATGTCACCGCCGAAAAGGAAGTGTTTTTTTTAATAGTGACTTACAAAACTAATATCATATATAAAAAATCAATATCTGACTCAGATGTTCGATGCAATAAGTGTGCATCTACTTCCACGGGGCGATCGGATTTATCACAACATATAAACAGTGAAAAACGTACAAGAATGGCGCCTGCTGGTGCTTCTTCTAGCACCGTATTGACTACTTTGTTTAAAAGTGATAGTTTTGGTGATAAAGCTGTTTAAGGAGCGTTACTGTCCACCACAACCAATCTCTCAGATCAATGGACTGTACTTCTAAACTTATCCAATGTATGACTCCTGCACTAATAATTCTACAGGATTGTTTGGCTGGAGTGAATTTAGAGCTACTATATACGAGATGTGATCCAAAAATAACGGGAATCTCTTAATTTCTCAAGCTTTATACATACAACATACATGTTTTATCTTGTTGTTACACATGTTCCTGATGTATGTTTGCATTTTCATCTGTTTTGAATATTTGTTTATGTTGACAGTCGAAAAAGTTACACGTGTTTTCGAGTGCTCGACAAACTTTTACTTTCGCAAAAGACGGATAAAAGAATTTGGATTAAATTTTGCTTGAAAAACATAATAAAGTACAGCACCACATTCCAAATGTTGACTGTGCGTTTTGCCGAATCTACTATGAGTAAGATAATAGTTTAGGAGTGGTCTAAACGTTTCAAAGAGGGTCGGGAAGATGTTGAAGATGACGCCCTGGATGCCCTAGCACATCAATTACTGACGACAATGTGGAACAATTAAAGAAAATGGTTCTGGAAAATCGGCGAATCACCGTCAGAGAGGCTGCTGATAATGACGGCATATCCTTTCGCTCATGCCAAGCAATTTTTTCGGAAGCTTTAGGTGTGAATCTTATAGCAGCAAAGTTTGTTTCGAAATTGTTGAATTTCGACCAAAAAACGATGTCGCATAGACATCACTCAGGAATTGCTGAATGAAGTCGAAAACGATCCAGAACTTCTAAAGATGACGAAACATGGGGATATGGGTATGATGTCGAAACTAAGGCCCAATCGTCCCAATGGAAACTCCCTGAAGAGCCAAGACCGAAAAAAGCTCGACAAGTTCGATCACAAGTGAAGGCTCTTCTCACTGTTTTCTTCAATTACAAAGGGATAGTGCATCAGGAGTTCCTGCCTTATGGTCGTACGGTCAATAAGGAACACTACCTGGAAGTTATGCGCCGTTTGCATGAAGCAATCCGAAGAAAGCGGCGAGAATTGTGGCAAAACCACTCATGGAAATTGCATCACGATAATGCACCCGCCACAGCTCAATGCTTGTTCGTGACTTTTTGGCAAAAAAAAACAAAACCGTTATGCTGCCTCAGCCACCGTATTCGCCAGACATGCTCCCCTGCAACTTTTTTCTATTCCCGAGGCTGAAGAGAACCATGAAAGGACTACGTTTTGCCATCATTTATGAGATAAAAACAGAATCGCTGAAGGAGCTGAACACCACAACGAAAAGTAAGTTCCAGAAGTGCTTCCAAGATTGGAAAAAGCGCTGACACAAATGTATTATATCTGAGGGGGGCTATTTTGAAGGGAACAAAGTTGATGTTGATGATTAAATAAAATTATTTAAGAAAAATAAAAATACCGGTTACTTTTTTATCACACCTTGTATATATCTCAGTTGCACTTTATTTATTTATTTGTTTATAATTATTTTCGAAACTTTCGTATTTATGACGAAACAATTTTACGAATTCTCTTTTATCCCTTGTTACATTGAGAAAAATTTAAAATGCTCCTTTTCTTGTTTAAAAGATATGACCCCTTAGCCAACCACCTATTCTTTATTATCTTATGCTTCAAATTTCGAGTGCGCATTAGATTCAATGACGCGTATATGCGGTGTTATTTTGTTCCGTTCGCTGTGATTTATTTCATTACATGACTGGTGTAGGTATATGTTCCATGTTTAATAACGAGTGATCGTTTAAGGGACGTATACAATAGTATAGTGTGCCAAGGAATTCTTCAACACCAAGAGCCAGAATAAGAATTTTGGTACAGACTATTTCTGAAACAGATTCAAGTCCCTTAGGCCGAATACTATTCAAAATGAAAAGTCTATTGTAAGGTGGAAATTTACTCATAATATTGTGATTTAAGTACTGCTCAATTAAGTATATATATATATATGAGTATTCTTGATAATTACATTTCCGCTTTCAATAATTACAGTCTCTAACTCGATTAACCACAAGTATACTAACAATTTCAACATAATGACATGAAATATAACAGCTCATAATACCATAAAAAACCGAAGTCGTAAACCTCTTGTATATATAGTGTCTTTCAACAAGAGTGTTCTATATTTGAACTTAAATAAAACACGTTCTATAAATGATAGAGGTTTATTTCTTTTTTTATTTTGGAACATAATTAATGTCATTACGTGTGGAAGAGAACATCAGTTAAGTGACCGCCGCGACTTCGTGGAGTTGCGCGTATACGGTTGACCCAATTTTCAATGACAGAAGAACGTAAATTAGGTCCAACTTCATGAATAACACGCGTGATGTTATTCATAAGATCATTTACTGTTTCTGGCTAGTTGACATAAACTCAAGATTTAACATAACCCACAAGAAGCAATCCAACAGTGTTAAATCACATGACCTCGGGGGCCAGTTAACATCACCACCACGGGAAATAATGAAACCTCTGAACTTCTCCTTCAAAAGATCGATTGTTTCGAGAGTAGTATGGCATGCACAACCATCTTGCTGGAAACAGATGTTTCTGAAATCCATACCATCCAATTGAGGCCAAAAATGGTCCCTTATAAGAGCCCGGTATCTCTCTTCATTGACAGTTAGAGTTTCTTCATCTTCATCTTGGAAAATATATGGACCAATGACTCCGCCATACCAAAATCCACACCACACGTAACCTTTTGGTGATGAAGTGGTCGTTCTTGAATCTGAAGTGGATTTTAATTACCACAATAGCGGCAATTTTGTTTGTTAACACAACCATCCATCCAAAAGAGGGCTTCGACGCTGAAGATGATTTTTCGTCAAAAATCCGGGTTAGCTTCCAATTGCTCCATAGCGCAGTCAGCGAATACACGGTGCAACCTATGGTCGTTGGGCTTTAGTTCTTGAGTTAACACCATTTTGTAAGCGTGAAACTTCTAGTCCATCCAGATGCAGAATTCGCCAATTTGCGGTCGGCGAAAGCCCCAATTCTTGCGCTCGACGAGCAGTTGATTTGTTTCCGTTCTCGCGTACACTCTCACGAACGCCGCCTATGTTTTCGTTGGAGCGCTTACGTTGATTACCTACAGGCGTTCTTTGATCGTTGACAGAACCACTTCTTTAAAATTTATCGATCAAACGCCGAATCGATCTCTCGCGGGGACGATTATGCACACCATAAACTTCACTCAATACACGGAAGGTTTGGTGAACAGATGATCCATTTTGATAATAAATTTTCACAATTTCTACGCGTTGCTGAATTTTGTAACGTTCCATGACTGTTTGCCAATAACAACTGTAACCACATGAAAAAAATGACTGCTGTAACTCAATAACAACGGCAGCTACCACATGTTAAAGATAGGACACTCTTGTCGAAAGACCCTATATATTGTCTGGTGATTTCTCTGGTTACATATGTAGTGACTCAAGTGAAAATGTTGGCCACCCTGTCAGCCATATTTGTATTTTGGTAACCCGTATAAAGTTGTGCTGCCTACACGCTGTGTACCTGCAACAACTGAAAGCGTTACACTGTCGGAGAGACAGAGAAAGAAGAGGGGTGATGAGGAAGTGAATATTTAACGGCAAAGAGAGATGATGCCAAAGGGTAGGAACGTAGTAGGTTCGTAAATGGAAACTTATTACGAAAAGAGCTGCAGTAAATTAGATGTAGTACAGAGCTAAAGCAAAAAGTGCTTACAAAGAAAATGCAAAGAGCTTGTGTAAAGTAACGCACGTTAAACACATCTGGTATGATACTCAATAAGGTTGTCCACAATACTTAAACGCCTTAACATTTGTTTACGTTTTGCTTTCTTTATACTTATTTACAATAAGTAGAGGAAGTGTTGGATTCCATGCAAAAATGTCATACCAAGATATCACTCGAATGTTACATGACTTCCTCTGCTCTTGTACAAACTATTATTACAAACGCTTAATCGAGATAAACATTTACAGAAACTATCTTATTGCTAATTTTGTTGTAGGTGCTGCAAGGGTAATTGGTGGGTTTTAAGCGATAGTCAAATGCTTTAAGAGCTGGTTGCTTTGTGGAGCATTCCATTCTCTTTGTATGTCCAGCACATAAAAAACGAATAACGAATTCCTATTTAAGAAAAAGTATAATCGTTTAAAAATTCAAACAAATAAGAAGGAATAAGTCGGGCAAAATATGTATATTGTAGCGTATGTGTGTGCATTGTAGCGTCGGACACATTATTGCTGTGTAGAAGGACATTGTTGAACTAATTATTTCGTTCTGAGCTGAATTCTTGTCCGGGCGGCAGTTCTATCCGCTTTCCTAGACGGGGGGTGAAGGCAAAATGAGGGACGAGCCTCTTTGTCTGATAGCGTGGCGTCACTACTAGAGTCAGTCGAGCGTATATCATCAGTGTGTGTGTGGTTGTACCTATGTAGCTGGCGGGGTCCGTATGTGTGTGGGGCATCTCCCCCAAAGTTTGTCTATAACCTTGTAGCAGTACCAAGGTAACTTTATAATAAACCAGAGCTAAATATGAATATATGCATTATTTATAAATATCCCACGCCCGCTTTAGGTTTGTGCAGCGAATGTTTGTCTGTGTAGTTAAGACCCCCAATGTTTATGCCGCGGTAACTATATTTAATATTTTAGCGGAAAACCTTTTGGCCTCACCCAAGAGTATAACAATATGACATAAATTGTGTATTTTAACGCGATCTACATATTTTGTGTAGTAAAATGTTGTCTATCTCGTATGTTTACCAGTTATGAAAAACTCATTTAGAATGAAGAGGACTTTTGGCAACATTCCAAGAAAATTCGAGATATACATTTCATTTGTCATGAAAATATCTTAAACATATGATATTTTAATCAAAATCGTTAGAACCATTTTTGAGATAATACAAATTTTCGCAACATTTACCACATAAAGGGTAGTCTGGGGTGGGGTATTTTCTTGAAAATGTCCGTTTCGCACCTTTTAAAGACACTAAACCTAAACACCAAGTTTGGTATTCATCCGACTTTTCGTTTTTACTTCCTCCACTACGTATAGTAAGTAGGGAAATTATTGTATTCCACCCAAAAATTCGATACCGAGATTTCACCGGAAATATGTTTTGAGACCCCCTGAATCTAAAAAAAAAGCATTTTTGGAAACATGTCCGCGCGCGCGCGCGCGCGTGTGTGTGTGTGTCTGTGAACAGCATAACTCAGAAACGAACAGTCGGATAAACACCAAACTTGGTATTTAGGTTCAGTATCTTCCAGAGATGCGACACGAAGGTTTTCAAGAAAATCCCCCACCCCAGATTACCCTTTACATGGAACGTTTTTCGAAAATTTTAATTTTCTCAAAAAATGGCTCTAACGATTTTGATTAAAGTATATGTTTCAGATATTTTCATGAAAAATGAAACCTATATCTCGAGTTTTCTGGGAATGTCTCCAAAATTATTCTTCATTGTGAACGACTTTTGCATAACTGGTAAACCATAAGAGATAGACAAAATTTTACTACACAAAAAATATAGATCGCGTTAAAATACACAATTTATGTCATATATATTTTTTTTTGTTGAGTGAACCATTTTCGAGATATTGCTTGTTAACCTCTGAAATTTTTCAATACTTACTTTCTCAAATGGAAATTCGTTATTCATTTTTTGTCTTGGATATGCAAAGAGTATTAATCTGTGGTAAAGAGAATGGTGCTGCACCTAGTAACCAGCTATTAAGAGATATGTATGTGCTTAAAGGCTACTGTATTTCTATATTGCCCTTGTAAAAACAAAACAAGGGGAACATAGTACGCCTTAAGCGATAGTCAAATATTTTTAGAACTGGTCGCTATGTGTAAAATGTAATTCTCTTTCCATGTCAAAAGTTCGTTTCTGCAAATGTTTATCTCGATTAATATGAAATAGATGGAGAATAGGAGTTTATAAAAATAGTTTGTACAAGAGTAGAGAAAGTCATGTGAGTGTAGCACATCAGATTTTTGAGTTATGCTATTCACAGTCTCACACACGAACGTTTTTCTAAAAGTGCTTTTTTGGATTCATGGGACCTCAAAACATGTATTTCCGGTGAAATCTTGATATCAATTTTTGGTTGGAGTCCAATACTTCCCTACTTACTACAGTAGCAGAGAAGGTAAAAAGGTTTCTGTCAATGGCTACCATAACTCAGAAACGAAAAGTCGCTTAAATACCGAACTTAAGTCCAGGGTGTCTTAGCGGGAGAGAGCTCGCACCGCATGGGATGCCATGTAGTGTCTCGGACCTCCGAGGTTCCTTGGCGCTCTCTGCGGGGCTGCTTGTCGTAGAGCTGAGAGGAAATTCCTATCCTAACTTGATATTTCTCAGGATGTACGTAGGTGAAGGCAAATAATAAACTGACTTTCCCTTAAACAGCTTATTTTATTCAACATGCCCATTGAGACGGCTAGCAACATTTTCTTGCTTAACACAAAATTATAAAAGTTGTATATTTTACCTTCCTACTACTGTCAATTGTTTACGTCGCATAATTTTTTCCCACTCACATACAAGCACATAATCGTTTGCCTGACTCACACGTGTTTCACCCTGAGAGTAAAATCAAAGAGAGTGTAACTTGGAGCCTCCTTCCCTTTTTACACCTTTCTACTGAGACGCTAGAATTCGCGCCGTTATATGTAAAACTATTGTCATGAAAATAAAATGTTCCTATTTTAGGAGTCACGCTTCCCTGTGACTTTTCTGGTAAAACCCACTACCTCTGCCTCACTTTGCAAATCTCGTTTCTCTTTCTGTCATTCCAACTCCCTTGTCCTTCAGGAATTGGACCACTTTCTCAATCTCACTCTAATCTCGGATCTCTCTCTCTATTTTCTGTACTTTGCCTAAACCCTGTGTGCATTAGCTTGTGGGCTTTCCCCCTGTTGCTCGCTCGCTAATTAAAATGTTCCTTACATGTTTGCTTTCACATTAATTACAATTTGTGGTACAAGTTATTTTCCAGTAGCGCTATTTGTCAATATTATTGTATATTATTAGTTATTCCTATTATTTCAATATTGTATTCCATTGGGTATGTCTTTGAAGGATGCGACATGAAGAGTTTTATTAAAAGCCCCCATTCCAAACTATCATTTACATGGAAAAATATATTTTATTTTTTAATTTCTCAAAAATGACTAACGAGTTTTATTAAGGGACACTGGGATTGAGTTTTTCTACGAAAATGACAAAATTTTTATTTTTTAATTCTATTATGTAAATATTCTATGGACACCTCAGAATCATTTTGGCCAAATATTTTTCGCAATCAGCCATTTTGAAAAGCCCTCCCCTTTAGTATGTCCTTTTTCTCAGTTTTACATTTTTGCGCATGAAATTTATTCCTTATATCTCAGTTTGGCTCTGATTTGTATGAATATTTGCACAATAATTTAAATGTGCTATCCAAACATTCAAGGATGCATTTTATGGTTGCTTTACTCTATGTTTCACAAAAATTAAATTATGCTGAAAAACAAGGAAAACTTTAACACCTACAACTTCATAAAACAATTAATGGCATTGATTTTAATCAAATACTCGCACTTACATTTATTTTCACTGCATTAAGTCTCATAAAATGTTACTATCATACTTCTTTGATAAATATGAATGCGCAAGGTAGTTTTAGAAAAATTTGCATTTTCTTCGATAATTAAAAATATTCAGTTGTATTATCTGAGAAAGTATTTGGGCTAAAACTTTGGGATTTGCACAATCATTTATTTATTTACTCATATTAAGTTCGCCAATTTTCTAGTAAATACCTGTTAAGTTAAAAAAGTTAGAACATTAGTATCAGTATCCCTTAAAATACGGTGTGTTTAAAATATTTCCATGATAAAGAAAGTGTATACTTTGATATTTCTGGAAATAGTTTGTGTAGCTCCATCGGAATTAATTTTATGAATATATATAACTGGTAAACGTTAACAGATATAGAAAAATGCTGCACAAGAAAATTTAGATCTCTTTAAAACACAAATTTATTTCAAATTATTTCCGAGATACCCGTTGTTAGTAATTTGAATTTTCAGTATTTTGTCACTTTAAAAGTGCTGTCGCTTTTCAGTTGCGTCTTACTATGTCATGAAAAGCTTCTGGAATTTCTCAGGTCAGCATATACCGACCTAGTTTTCTGTATCCCCTTGTACTAACAATGAAACTATCTCTGCAAATATTTGTCTAGATTAACAGAAGCAGACAGAAAAAATTTCTGGTCTGTTACATTCACATTACTTTCTTTACCCTCTATTGCTTATTAGTGGGTATCGAAATTATTATTACGAAAGCTTATTTTCTTATCTACGTCATTTTAATCGAGATAAACCTTTACACAAATAGCTACATCACACATTTCGTTATAGATACAAAGAGAACAGCGATAGTCAAATGTTTAACAACTGAACGCTATATGCTGACCTTAAAATTCCATACTGTTTCCATGACATCGCGATAAACAGCTGAAAATCGGCAGGCCTTTAAAATAAGGGCTTGGTATTGAACAATTTCAACCATTAATAACGGGTATCTCGGAAATAGCTGATGCCACAAAAAACATATTTAAAATAAATTGCGTGTTTTAAGGAGAACTACATTTTTTGTGTAGTACGTTTTCTTCTAATACTTCACGTATACCAGTTATACAAGATTGTACAAAATTGCTTCCCAGAACATTCCCAGAAAATTCAAGATACACGTTTTATTTGTGTAAATATCTTTGTTATGTGATATTTTAATTAAACTCGTTTAAGCCATTTTTTAGAATATCAAAAATTTCGAAAAATGAAAACTGTATTTTGCTGTGGGAAACTTTCTTGAAAATCCCCGTGTCACATCTTTGGAAGGTCCAGGTTATCCTTCCATCGCAGACTAACCTTTAAATGGAACCTTTTTCGAAAATCTTTATTAACTCAAAAAATGGCTCTAACGATTTTGATTAAAATATCACACATTTTGAGATATTTTCATGACAAATAAAATACATATCTTTAATTTTCTGGGAATGTCCCCAACAGCCGTCTTCATTCTGCATCGTTTTTACATAACTGGTAAACCGTAAGAGATATACCAAATGTTTCTACACAAAAAAGGTATAGCTCGTTAAAACTCACAATATGTCATACACAATTCTTTTTATTACTTATTTTTTATCTATTTTTTATTCTTTTTTTTTGGAGTGAACCATTTCCGAAATATTCCATGTTATTTGTTTGAATATTCCAATACTTCAACCTACCTCAAATGGTAATTCGTTATACGTTTTTACTTTCTTTACTACGTACAGTAAGTAGGGGAAGTATTGTATTCCACCCAAAAATTCGATACCGAAATTTCACAGGAAATACATCTTTTGAGACCCCCTGAATCCAAAAAAAGCATTTTTGGAAACGTAATTCTCTTTGCATGTCAAATGATCGTTTCTACAAATGCTTATCTCGATTAATATGAAACAAATGGAGAATAAGAGTTTGTAAAAATAGTTTGTACAAGAGTGGAGAAAGTCATGTGAGTGTAACACATCAGATTTTTTTCAGATTAAATAACTACAAACAACACAAAGTCTACAAAATAATAAAGATAAAATAAAAGAAAGAAAGGATTAGAAATTACAACAGTAGAGGAAAGGTATAAAAAAAAATCTGATGTGTTACACTCACATGACTTTCTCTACTCTTGTACAAACTATTTTTACAAACGCCTATTCTCCATATGCTTCATGTTAATCGAGATATCGAGATGTCAATCTTATTGGTAATTTTCTTGTAGATGCAAGGGTTTCAAGCGATAGTCAAATATTTTAACGCTGGTTGCTATGTGGCGCATTCCATTCTCTTTGCATGTCCAGGACATAAAAAAATCTGATGTGTTACACTCACATGACTTTCTCTACTCTTGTACAAACTATTTTTAAAAACGCTTATTCTCCATATGATTCATGTTAATGGAGATATCGAGATGTCAATCTTATTGATAATTTTCTTGTAGATGCAAGGGGAATATGGTAGGTTTTAAGCGATAGTCAAATATTTTAACGCTGGTTGCTATGTGGCGCATTCCATTCTTTTTGCATGTCCAGGACATAAAAAAATGAATAACGAATTTGAGAAAAAGTATAAGTATTGGAAAATTTAAGGGAATAACAAGCAATATCTCGCAAACGGTTCACTCAACAAAAGCTATGTATATGACATAAATTGTGTATTTTAACGCGATCTACATTTTTCGTTTAGTAAAATTTTGTCTATCTCGTATGGTTTACCAGTTATGAAAAAGTCGTTCATAACGAAGAATACTTTTGGAGACATTACCAGAAAATTCGAGATATACATTTTATTTTTCATGACAATATCTTAAACATATGATATTTTAATCAAAATCGTTATGGCCGTTTTTGAGAAAATCAAAATTTTCGAAAAATGTTCCATGTAAAGGGTAGCCTGGGGTGGGGGGATTTTCTTGAAAACCTTCGTGTCGCATCTCTGAAAGATACTGAACCTAAATACCAAGTTTGGTGTTTATCCGACTCTTCGTTTTTGAGTTATGCTGTTCACAGACACACAGACAGACACACAGACACACAGACACACAGACACACAGACAGACACACACACACGGACATGTTTCCAAAAATGCTTTTTTTGGATTCAGTGAGTCTCAAAACATGTATTTCCGGTGAAATCTCGGTATCGAAATTTTGGGTGGAATACAATACTTCCCCTACTTACTATACGTAGTAGAGAAAGTAAAAATGAATAACGAATTTGAGAAAAGTATAAGTATTGGAAAATTTAAGGAAATAACAAGCAATATCTCGAAAACGGTTCACTCAACAAAAGAAATGTATATGACATAAGTTGTGTATTTTAACGCGATCTACATTTTTTGTGGAGTAAAATTTTGTCTATCTCTTATGGTTTACCAGTTATGCAAAAGTCGTTCACAATGAAGAATACTTTTGGAGACATTCCCAGAAAATTCGAGATATACATTTCATTTCTCATGACATTATCTTAAACATATGATATTTTCATCAAAATCGTTAGAGCCATTTTTGAGAAAATTAAAATTTTCGAAAAACGTTCCATGTAAAGGGTAGTCTGGGGTGGGGGGATTTTTTTGAAAACCTTCGTGTCGCATCTATGGAAAATACTGAACCTAAATACCAAGTTTGGTGTTTATCCGACTGTTCGTTTTTGAGTTATGCTGTTCACAGACACACACACACACACACACACACACACACACACACACACGGACATGTTTCTAAAAATGCTTTTTTTGGATTCAGGAGGTCTCAAAACATGTATTTCCGGTGAAATCTCGGTATCGAATTTTTGGGTGGAATGCAGTACTTCCCCTACTTACTATACGTAATAGAGAAAGTAATAACTTAATTACATTTTTAAATTACTGAAGGCCAGCACCACATTCACATAACCGTGTGCTAACACTTGTTGGAGGGTTGGATTCCAAGAGCATTAAGCTGGAGATGGAGCAAGGTGGGGTTTGTATTACCTCTAGCCACTATATACATCCAGTTCCACATGTTACATGCCATAAGGCGTTGACGTTAAGTATCCACACATTCACATTCCTGACGTTTGGGGAGTGCACACTTCCATGTATATACTTTTAGGACTCTACCTGTTCGTCCACAAAAATATACCCACCCGCTTTGCATGCCGTGGGTATGTGTAGAGAGCCAAAACACAACATTAAATCCTATTGAAGTTTATGTACACTGACCTGCATAAAAAGTTACCCATTCCCTAAACGAAGAGTGTCACCCCTTCCATAACGTTTCCACCTCAGGTAAGCAACTTTGGCTTCACCCAGCCGGTATCAGTTCTGTATTTGACTGGCCTGAAAAACAATTTGGGACACAATGAACTAATGACGACGTTATAATCGATGTGAAGTGAAGGGGTGGCTCGGTTACCGCCTCTATTAGTTTCGTTATGATTGATACACAAGGATAGCTACACCAATAAAACATAATTCGGACTTTTAGAGAAAGGAGTGAAGCATTATTTGCATGTGTCATTAAACTCTACAACTACGACATTTACAGAGGCGGACACATGTATTCGTATAAACTTTTAAAAATTCTAGTTGCCAAATTAATGGAGATAAAATTCTCATTTCTAATAGACAGAAAGAACAAATAGTATTATAGCTTACCTGTTTTGACAGCTTTCAATATCTTCCATATTATTAGCTTTAAAACTGTTTGAAAAATATCCCGATCTTTTTCAACTTTATTGTACGTACTGCTTACGGAATTATTTTTAATGCATTAAATAGAACAATGTTTTTGTTCAATACTTGATTTTGCGGTGAAAATAGGTTTTCATTTGTAGGAAGAATAAAATGTTAGTCAAGGATATAAAACGTTTTTGCTGATCTTGTTCATTAACGCCTCAAATATTACGATTTCACAAATTTATTTCTCAATCAGTTTAAATCATACGTCGTTGAAAATTTCAGGTAACATACACAAAAAGTTGCACTAATAAGTGCATATAAAATAACTTTATAAACACCACGTATGAGGGTTATCTTTTTCAAAACATAAAACTAATAAACCGAAGGATTTCAAAAAACGCAACACCTAAACTGTAATACTATTTTCACTTTCCGTGTATTTAAAAGGAGAATTTTGTCTCCATTAATTTGGTTTCTGGAATTTTTAAAAATGAAGACGTATACTTTTGTCTACCTCTGTGTATGAGAGTTTGCATCAGCGAAATGGATAGGCAGGTAATAAGTAAACCGAAATTAAGAAAACGTAGCGTAGCATGAAAATACAAGGTTTAAGTGTGTTTAGAAGAACACAAACACAGTTTCTTAACCTTCGTCTTTATTTCTATGTTTTAATTATATTATGTCGTATTATTACTTTCTCTACTACGTATAGTAAGTAGGGGAAGTATTGTACTCGACCCAAAAATTCCATACCGAGATTTCAACGGAAATATATGCTTTGAGACACCCTGAATCCAAAAAAAAGCATTTTTGGAAACATGTCTGTGTGTGTCTGTGAACAGCATAACTCAGAAACCAACAGTCGGATAAACACCAATCTTGGTATTTTGGTTCAGTATCTTCGAGAGATGCGACACGAAGGTTTTCAAGAAAATCCCCCCACCCCAGATTATCCTTTACATGGAACATTTTACGAAAATTTTAATTTTCTCAAAAATGCCTCTAACAATTTTGATTAAAATATTATATGTTTAAGATATTTTCATGACAAATAAAATGTATAGCAAGCAGCTATTAAGAGATATGTATGTGCTTAAAGACACATACATATCTATATTGTCCTTTCAAATACAAAACAAGGGGAACATAGTACGCCTTAAGCGATAGTCAAATATTTTTAGAACTGGTCGCTATGTGTAAAATGTAATTCTCTTTGCATGTCAAAAGATCGTTTCTGCAAATGTTTATCTCGATTAATATGAAATAGATGGAGAATAAGAGTTTATAAAAATAGTTTGTACAAGAGTAGAGAAAGTCATGTGAGTGTAACACATCAGATTTTATTTTTGCACCAAATTCAATGAAGTGTTGCCTTAACTGTGAGAACATGCACAATTATCTTGTAATGTTTCTCTTCAATAGTTCGGCCATATTTTGGGAGAGATAAAGTGCCCTGTCAATCCAGTGACTATAGTATAACAATAGTAAAATCCCTCGGTCTACGGACTGCGCGAGTATTCAGGAGGGATAAATCGCCCCCACTCTGTCTTTTGTCTTTAGCTACTGAGTTATCCAATGAAACAAGTGTCACTGTTGAGAACACAGCAATTTTATAGCGTAGAAAAATTTAATAGGTTCTTGTTTGCATCGTGATAACTCAAAAACTATAATCCTTATCCCAGTTCTGTAAGAAGTATGTTAAAGAATAGTTTCGAGATGATGTGTGGTTGGTGTTCATGTAAAAAAAGAATAGATTGTTTTTGTTTTGTTAGTTTTTTTTTGTAAAGCTTCAATTGAAATAATTTGTATTATGAAAATAAATCAGCGAGGAACTTTTTTCCTTAAAGAGATAATGACGAGTGAAAACTTATAAATACCCTTAAAGGTGTGAATGGACTTTTGGAAGACATCCAATGATAATGCAGCATGTATGTGAAATGCTATCGCTAGTTATATGCAAACATTTGTTTTCACACCCGCTGTCACATCAATCTACAAACACAGTAGTTTTGTTGCAATGCTCTTGTGTCTTTAGTCCTGCTTCTACAGTTGAATAGTTACAACAGTGGTGTGATAAACGATTTTGTGAGAATAAAATAAAACACGAGCTAGGTGAAACTATGGCATGTGGTGCTTAAGCAGTGACTCAGAAGTTATCCCTCCAAAGGTTTTTCTTTCCTAAGTTGCTGAACTATAGAATTATGCCCGAGCAATAGAGGGGGGTCTCGCGGCAGAGGCTGGGGCTAGATTTGTCAGTACCAACATAAACAACTCATTCTGTTATGGGCCACATTGTATGCACGTCATTATGCGTGAAAATGAGAGTATGTGTAAATACAAATAGGTTTATAATGTGATCACTGGTGACCTAGCTGTTAATGCGACATTAAATAAATAAATGGAAAAATGTTCACTTCATTAAAATAATATACAATTTATATCGATTAATACTACTACCTGGATACCATCTCACATGGGCATATCTGGAAATGAAAAAGCTGATGAAGCAAAATGACACTCTCCAAGCCTGGCCGACCTCAAGGTTCCGCGTCACGACTTCCAAAATTTCCTAAAGTATGACATATGTAAGAAATGGAAGCTACACTGAAGTTCCACATCCAATAGCAAACTAATCGCCTTAAGCCCAAATCTTAGTTTCAGTTACCCGATAAAACATATAATTCGTCGTGACGAGGTACTTCTCACCAGGCTACGTATCGGACATACATTCATATCTCTTGGAAAAGATCATCAGCCTACATGTCACTCCATTCTCACAGTTCAGCATATAGTTGCAGAGTGCCCTATCTACGATGTTCATCGGCTTCAGTGTGGTATTCCTGCTAACCTCTCGGTGGCCTTGAGTGATCTATCTGTCATAACATAGTAAAGTTTTTAAAAGAAATAAAATTGTATAATGTTATATAATCAATTTTGTAATTTGTTTCAATATTGTAATTATTAAAATTTATTGTAGTCGCGTTATGACTTTATTGTTAAAGCGACAATAACAAATTAATAAAAAAATTACTACTACCATTTAACAATTTCCAAAATATTCATTATATATGAGCTTATTTAAATATACTAAATATGCATTAAAACACGGGTCTGTGCGTGTTTTGATAACATAAGATTGGGTAGAGCGTATTACCATTCCCTACTGTTCATAGTAGAGGAATATCCAAGTTCTGGAGCTGAGTTACAAAGGAGGGGGGCCCTAGCGCACTGCGATCTACATAGATGTAATCCCCAAGAGGAAGGGATGAAGTGAGGCAACCACAGGAGGCTACAGGCTACAGAGACGCGCTGTAGTCCATAACGGTTCCTGGCTCAAAGACCCGTCCCACAATTGGAGCTACACAAAGAGGGCGATGAACGACCTGTCAACAAAAAGGCCATCTAATGTCCACGGGGAATACTCTCTTCTTGGAACAAGCATCCGCAGCAACTCTACGGCGCCGCCATACGCCACAAAACCTGAACATGACTGAATGAAAGGGAAATTATGGAAAGAAAATCGTCGCATTCCGTCTGTGATCCGCATTCGGGAGGTGCCTTTTCGAACGCCCAGTCTTGTCCATTGGCTTTTCGTGGTTTCCCCGGGTCGGCAGGCGAATGTTGGGGTGGTTCATCTCCTACCACAATTCTCCTGTCTCTCATTTCCCGTACCCATCATCTGTTTCGGGGTTATAGGACCAGACGACGGTGTTCAGAGTGTTGCGCTCTAGAGGTTCCTTCCCTGGCGTCGCTGCGGAGACTCTCCGCTAGTGGGATTCAACCGATAGGGGATTGCCGTGGGTAGGACCGGGCGGAGCCAGATGTGTTCAATCTGGAAACGTTAAGGACCCCGTCCATACTTCGCCCGTCGGCATCCGGATCTGGTCGTCCTTCTCGTCTCTCCCCTCACCCTTCCTCCTATGGGTCACGCTGGAAGCAGAATAGGCCGTTACGGCCTACTTGCAGTGCCCTGCCCGGTTCCGCACCCCTCCCGATATGTACCTTTATATATCATTCGCCTACGAAGAAAACCACGAAAAAGCAAATGACAAAGTGGGCAGTAGACGGGAATCGAACCTTGGAACTCCAGAATGCGAGTTTCCCACGTTATCACAGAGCCATCTCGTTCGGTGATTGCCGAAGGAGAATCAGCAAAATTATTTGCACGTAACTGTACATCTAGCTTCGTTTACTGTTTATATCAATTAGTGCTGCACCTTCTCCAGCTTTAAAATAACCATTCATCTTGGGTTTCCAGGTTTTTGTTTCTCCCGGCATGAAAGTTTGTTGGCAGCACCTCTGAGGGATATTCGTCATTCTCGATTGTATCCACCAGAGAAAACAGTTTTAAAGTAAATAAATTACGTAGGGTTGCCAACAAAACGCTTCAGCTGTTCCCTGCACTCTTGAACGGCAGCCAACCAAAGTTCCGGCACAAATTACAGGGCAATTTCTTACATGGGAAAGCATCCAGACACAGGTACCTCCACTGAGATTTATAATGACAAATAATTGATTATCTGACAGTTCCTTTCTAATAACGGTCGTGCAATCTATCTAACTGTATGTAATAAAGGGTATCTTTAAGACATACAGACCCTTATCCATTTTAAATTATACCAATGTTGACTGCGTTTTGAGACTCCCTAAATAAAAACCTATGTTGAGGCAGTATTTTTAACACTTAAATACCTTCAGTCTAATTATATAATATGTAAATTTAATAACAGCCCGCCTTGAAGCAATATGTGTATGTAATAATTTGTAAAATCTATGTAACAGTCATTGCATATGATTATATTATTGTATCCATGTGTAATAATGTTATGTGACTATATTACGTAATTTAATAATGTAGGAGCTGTGAGAATAATAGGTTAAAAGTTTCTAACAATGAGGTAACAATGAGGTAACCTTGAGTCAATAATGAGTACGAAAGTTTAACAGTACTACTTGTGATTCTTGGAGTAACAATAATGTAATTTAGTGACAGTTTATAAAATAGCCAATCAACAACCAGAAAACGCTTTAGTTAAATGAAGGTATTTTATTGGAGTAGGATTAGCCAATCAGAAACTGAAATGGAGAAAATTTTACAAATTTAGAGTTCAGTTGCCTGCAGACAGCGTTACTAACCAGACGCAAAAAGTGAAATGAAAAATAAGTTTACGTGTTAAAAAGTGTATTAATTAATAAAAAGAATCTCACAGCTCTCTATATCAGTGAAGTGTTATTTAAATCGTACATTAATAAAAGGAGTGAAGTAAAATTATAATCTGTGTAAGCCTACATTCTTCAATCGCACCACAACCCTGCTTAGAGACACGTGTCTCTAACAATAATACTGACGCAGCCGAGGCAAACATAAATATTTAATACTCAAAGAAACAGTCAAATTACAAGGTTAATATTTTCTTAAACTTGGGGCAAAGGCCACCTGAAAGTACATTTGCGGCGAAGGCTACCGGGAAGCGGGTACTACACGTGTGGTTGCAACGAATTTCAAGTTCGGTTCCCCAACAGTTGAAATATAATACAACTCCTACAACAAAATACGTACTTCAAATTGGCGTCCATACGTGGGGCAAACTATAACAATACAACAAAACAACTTCTTCAATATTCACATTCACACCACTTTCTCTACCCTCTACCGTGTATTAGTGGGTATACAAATTATTCTTACGAAAGCTTATTTGTCTATCTACTACGTTTTAATCCACATAAACCTTTGCAGAAACAGCTACACTACACATTACGTTATAGATACAAAGAGAACAGCGATAGCCAAATGTTTAACAACTGGACGCTATATGCTGCCTTAAAATTTCATACTGTTTCCATGAGAAACAAGTTAATGTCGACAGGGCTTTAAAGAATGACAGAATTCAACAATTCAAAAAATTAATAACGGATATCTTGGAAATCTTATGCCACAAAAAGTATTAGAAATAAATTGTGTGTTTCAAAGAGATCCACATTCCTGTGTACTACATTTTCGTCTATCACTTAACGTTTGTCAGTTATACAAGATTGTATGATATTCCTTCCGAATGAACAGGACTTCATTGGATATTCCTATAAAATTCAAGATATACATTTTAATTGTCATTAAGTATCTTTAATATGTCGTCTTTTAATCAAAATAATTAGAGCCATTTTGGAGGAAATAAAAAATGTCCCATGTAAAAGCCTAGTTGGGGTAGGGAAATTTTCTTGAAAATCTTCGTGTCGTATCTTTGAAAGATACCGAACTTAAATGCCAAGTTTGGTATTTATCCGAATTTTCCTTTTTGAACTATGCTGTTCAGAGACACACACACGAACCTTTTCCTAAAAGTCTTTCCTTGGGTTCAGGGACCCTCAAAGCATATATTTCCGGTGAAATCTCGGTATCAAATTTTTGGATGCAACATTCTCTACCTGCTATGTACGTGATAGAGAAATTAAAAATACGTTTTAGACAAACGTCCGTGTGCGTGTGTGTCTCAACAGAGTAACCCAAAAACGAAAAGTGGCTAGATATCAAACCTTATATTTAAGTTCACTATTTCCAAGGATGCTGCATGAAGTTTTTCAAGAAAATCTCCCCACTTCAAACTACCGTTTAGATGGAAAAATGTTCCTTGGTTTTTATTTTAACAATGTTGATAAAATACCATATGTTTAAATGATTGCATAAAAAATGAAATGTGTATCTGGAATGTTCTAGGGAAAGCGTGTGAACTGCTGTTCATTTTTGAATTACTTTTGTATAATTGGTAAACCGTAACAGATACACAAAATCCTACCATACAGAAAAGTAGATATCATTATAGAATTATGCAAATATTTCCATTTCAGAAATATTTCTCCTTATTGGCTTGAGTTTTCAAATACTTATGCTATCTTCAAATGGTAAGTCGCTACTCGCTTTATTCTCTTCCTTCGGAAGGAAAGTAAAGCCGGTGGTCCCATGTCGTATATTAACGGCAGGTAAAAGAACCTCAAGTCTGATAAAGAGGCCTCTGAGCAAAATTACCGGTCATATAGAATGGGACGCTAAGGACCACAGTAGTTAAAGAGCGTCCATAAGTTAAACTCAGTTTCAATTCGCTTTATTCTGGTGGTCATACAAAGAGTTTCAAAGCCATTCGCATACCGAAACGCCTTTTAAAAATATGACTATCGCTTTAGCCTACTGTATTCTGCAACGAAATGTGTAAACTTTAATTGAAATTTTATGTGATTAACAAGAAGTAGCTAGAACAATAAGCTTTTGTAAGAATATTTTGCAGAAGAGTGAGTAGAGAAAGTCATGTGAGTGCAAAACATTGGATTTTTTTAAATGCAATTAAGCTCTCATTATCCTCACATTCAAATATTTTGGCATACATGTTCTTTATAATTGTTTCATTTACACAGCCCCCTTTAACTTGTACGGTCATATAGGGGGCTTTGAATTGAAAAACAGTTGCTGAACTATAGGGTTTTCTTAACGTTGGTTATGTCAGTATTTTACTGTTAAATACACTCATATCCACACTCACATTTATACTTCAGACTCTTTAGGGGTTAGGGAATGATTCTGGTTAAAGTAAAGTTCGCTGCCCCAGCCGGGAATCGAACCCGAGACCTCTGGGTTGAGACGTCAGAACGCTAACAAGTCGAACGCAGGGGCAGTCCGATATACATATTTTTTTTAAATTTGTTTAGTTTAAGTCGCTTTAACTCACAAAGGTCTATTCGCGACTCTTACATTAATACAGTTGTGGTTGAATATTAATACCTTCTCGCAATATACATATGAGAACAGTCCCTGAAGTACCCGACCTGACGTATATATAGCGGTTGTTGTTTCAAACAAATGCCTATGGTAGAAAGTACCAACCTTATAAAGCTTAAGTTTGAAGTTTGACGATGCTACGTTGTTTAGTAATTGTTTGGCAGCCATCAATAGTGATCGCTCTCGGCAAATTTGTAAACATGAATAAAACTGGTCATTGTTATGTGATACAATACTTTCTTAGTCCAACTAATATTAAAGGTGAGCTAGATTCTACTCTGGGGGAGTCTGCTTTTTCGTTTACAACAGTAAAATATTGGGTGGCGGAGTTTAAGCGAGGCTGCACGAGCTGCCAAGACGAACATAGCAGTGGTCGACCAAATGAGCTGACCACGCCAGAAATTGCGAAGAAAATCCACAAAATGGTATTGAATGACCGTCGCCTGAAAGTGCACGAGCTAGCAGACACCGTAGGCATTTCAAAAAGTGCTTACATCGCATACTGATTGAAAATTTGGATATGAGAAAGCTGTGCACAGGATGGATGGCGCGTTTACTCACAATGGAACAAAAGCAGCGTCGTGAGGATGTTTCAGTCTAGTGTTTGGCGATGTTTCACTGCAATAAAGCCACGTTTTTGCGTCGATTCATAACCATGGACGTAATATGGGGCCATCACTTCACGCCTGAGACGAAGGAACAGTCAAAACAGTGGACTGAAAGGGAAGAATCAGCTCCAAAGAAGGCGAAGAAAGTTACATCTGCAGGCAAGGTCATGGCATCAGTTTTTGGGATAATTTTCATTGATTATCTTTAAAAAGGAAAGGCAATCAATTCTGAGTGTTATGCAAATTCTGAGAAATCAAGCTAAAATGGCCGCATTTAGCGAAAAAGTAAGTTTTGTTTCATCAAGACAATGCACAGTTCACATATCCATTATCGCCATGGCCAAAATAAATGAGTTAAAGTTCAAATTGCTTCCTCATACACCCTATTCGCCAGATTTAGCCCCCTCTGATTATTTTCTGTTTCGAAAGTTGAAGAAATGGCTTGGTGGTAAAAGAATTTCCAACAACGAAGAGGTGAGTCTGCAGTTGATGGCTATTTTGCACAACTCGAAAGCTTCTCAGTATAAACAGGATATCGAAGCTATTGAACATCGTTGGGAAAAGTGCATCGAGCTGAAAGGAGCCTATGTAGAGAAATAAAGATGTTTTTTTTCTAACATTTTTGTGTTTTCTTTGTTAGGTCAAATACTTCTGGGACAGCCCTCTACATTATATTATTTGTTAATAAAGAGATTTTTCTTGTGTGATCAGTACAACCAAAGAACAGTTATAATTACATTACAATTGTTTTAAATTTCATTATACAGTTGTATATTTTGTAAGAACATTATACATTGTTGAATCATTAAAACAGCTAATATTATTTGGGATGTTATATATTTTCCTGTGTGGGTTATAACGTTTGAATCTGTAAATGGAGTTTTGCATGTAGAACACTGCGGATGGTGGTCATCTTTGGTGTCACCTTGTATGTCCAATTCTTGAGCGGGTAATGCTAACTTGATGTTCCTGTCTAAGTTTGTAAAAATACATTTTTTGTTTGAAGATACTATTACAGTAAGCAGCTTGTTTCCCTGATTTTGAGACCATATTTTTTCCATGAAGTAATGATTTTAGTTCGGATGTATAGGGTTAAGTCTGAATGGCTTGTTGTTATCTCTGCATTAAATGTTCGATTTTAGCTGCTTCGTCGGTCCCACTCATTATCTCGTATTTGTTGGTGCCATGGAATCCAAAACAATATCATTTGTTTTCCTTGTTCCATTGCGTGGTTACATGACTCTGTATTTCTTGGATAAGTTAGTTTTCTGTGTGTATACTTTGACTGGCTAAGATAGTACTTTTTTAATCAGAAAAAAGTTACGTAGGTATACTTGTTTATGGGATTCCGTAATGCATGAACATGCTTGTTTCAGAGCGTATAACTCACTAGAGTGAATTGAGAAGTAATCAGGGAACCTTTCTGTATGAATTCGATTTGGTAGGGCGGTTCCACTTCCTACTCCATCTGTAAATATTACTTTCTCTACTACTTATAGTAGGTAGGGGAAGTATTGTATTCCACCCAAAAATTCGATACCGAGATTTCACCGAAAATACATGTTTTGAGACCCCCTGAATCCATAAAAGCATTTTTGGAAACATGTCCGTGTGTGTCTGTGACTGTGAACAGCATAACTCAGCAACGAACAGTCGGATAAACACCAAACTTCGTATTTAGATTCAGTATCTTCCAGAGATGTGACACAAAGGTTTTCAAGAAAATCCCCCCCATCCCAGTCTACCCTTTACATGAAACATTTTTCGAAAATTTTAATTTTCTCAAAAATGGCTCTAATGACTTTGTTTGAAATATCATATGTTTAAGATATTTTATGACAAATAAAATGTATATCTCGAATTTTCTAGGAATGTCTCCAAAAGTATTCTTCATTGTAAACGACTTTTGCATAACTGATAAACCATAAGAGATAGACAAAATTTTACTACACAAAAAATGCAGATCGCATTAAAATACACAATTTATGTCATATAATTTTTTTGTTGAGTGAACCATTTTCGAGATATTTCTTGTTATTCCCTTAAATTATCCAATACTTATACTTTTTCTCAAATTCGTTATTCAATTTTTTTGTCCTGGTAATGCAAAGAAAATGGAATACACCACATAGCAACCAGCTCTTAAAATATTTGACTATCGCTTAAAGCTTACCAATTCCCCTTGCACCTACAAGAAAATTAGCAATAAGATTAACATCTCGATTAACATGAAGCATATGGAGAATAAGCGTTTGTAAAAATAGTTTGTAGAAGAGTAAAGAAATTCATGTGAGTGTAACACATCGGATTTTTCAATACTTATTTTCCCCAAATGGGAATTTGTTATTCACTTTTTTGTCTTGGATATGCAAAGAGTATTAATCTGTGGCAAAGAGAATGGTGCTGCGCCTAGCAACCAGCTATTAAGAGATATGTGTATGCTTAAAGGCTACTGTATTTCTATACTGCCCTGGTAAATACAAAACAAGGGGAACATAGTACTCCTTAAGTGATAGTCAAATATTTTTAGAACTGGTCGTTACGTGTAAAATGCAATTTTCTTTGCATATAAAAGGTCGTTTCTGCAAATGTTTATCTCGATTAATATGAAGTAGATGGAGAATAAGAGTTTGTAAAAATAGTTTGTACAAGAGTAGAGAAAGTTAGGTGATTGTAACACACCATATTTTTTTTCATAGTCATAGTAGGTTCCAGAAATTTCGTTACAGAGTTGTTGATAAACAGCGCTGGCAGTCTTTTCGTTTTTATATTGTTGCATCTCTAGACTCAAAGCAGGATTTTTAGGTTCCAAGGAGGAGTTTCATGATTTCCAACTGTTGTCATCTTAGGTAAATTTATTTATATTTTCTTTTTGTAATGCTCAATACGACCATCAAATGGAAGTGAGCTTTATGAGCGTTTAAGTTGGTCTGTTTGAGAGTTTATAGGGAATACATATTTGTGAACCGTATTTCTCTTTCAACAAGTGTGTCCTAACATTGAACTTAAATAAAACACGTTCTAAAAATGATAGAGGTTTATTTATTTTTTTATTTTGGAACATAATTAATGTCACTTCGTGTGGAAGAGAACATCAGTTAACTGACCGCCGCGACTTCGTGGAGTTGAGCGTATACGGTTGACGCAATTTTCAGTGACAGAAGAACGTAAATTAGGTCCAACTTCAGAATAACACGCGTGATGTTATTCATTATATCATTTACTGTTTCTGGCTTGACATAAATTCGAGATTTAACATAACTCCACAAGAAGTAATCCAACGGCGTTAAATCACATGACCTCGGGAGTCAGTTAACATCACCACCACGGGAAATGATGAAGCCTCTGAACTTCTCCTTCAAAAGATCGGTTGTTTCGAGCGCAGTATGACATGTAGCACCAACTTGCTTCAACCAGATGTTTCTGAGATCCATACTATCCAATTGAGGCCACAAATACTCCCTTATAAGAGCCCGGTATCTCTCTCCATTGACAGTTAGAGATTCTCCATCTTCATCTTGGAAAAAACATGGACCAATGATTCCACCATACCAAACTCCACACCACACAGTAACCTTTTGGTGATGAAATGGTCGTTCTTGAATCTGCATTGGATTGTGATTGCTCCAAAAGTGGCAATTTTGTTTGTTAACACAACCAATCCAAAAGTGGGCTTCGTCACTGAAGATGATTTTTCGACAAAAATCCGGGTCAGCTTCCAATTGCTCCATAGCCCAGTCAGCGAATACACGGCGCAACCTATGGTCGTTGCGCTTTAGTTCTTGAGTTAACACCATTTTGTAAGCGTGAAACTTCAAGTCCAGATGCAGAATTCGCCAAGCTGTGGCCGGCGAAAGCCCCAATTCTTGCGCTCGACGAGCAGTTGATTTGTTTCCGTTCTCGCGTACAGTCTCACGAACGGCGCCTATGTTTTCGTTAGAGCGCTTACGTCGATTACGTACTGGCGTTCTTTGATCGCTGACAGAACCACTTCTTTCAAATTTATCGATCAAACGCCGAATCGTTCTCTCGCAGGGACGATTATGCACACCGTAAACTTCACGGAAGGTTTGGCGAACAGATGATCCATTTTTATAATAAATTTTCACACAATTTCTACGCGTTGCTGAATGTTGTAACGTTCCATGACTATTTGCCAATAACAACTGTAACCACTTGAAAAAATGACTGCTGTAAGTCAATAACAACGGCAGCTATCACATGCTAAATATAGGACACTCTTGTTGAAAGACCCTTTATTAGGTAAACCAGTTATTTTAATTGCATATTTAACAGTTAACTATTCCCTACGTGTCCCAAGTGGTGGCTCATCTAGTTCCATTTGTAGACTTTCAATTGAACTTGTTCAAGAGGCTCCCCATAAATAAAAACTAATTTAGAGGCTGCAGATTCTATATGGTCTAGGTTTTTAGTACTGTAAAATTGGCCGTTTTGATATAATCGAACCATAGTCTAATTTGTTTTCTTGTTTAATAAGTTTTACTATAATATAATTCCAAATTTTTAACCCTTTTGTAATATAAGTTTTATTTCTTGCTTCAAGTGATAATAATGCAGCCTATATGATTGTATCTTTCAATTCTTTCCGATCTTCATCAATTTTCCACTTACAGGTTTTTATTTCAGATACAAATTTAGTCATTGTGGATGCAATATTTCTAATATATTCATCTTATAGTAGTTCGGATTTAAAGTTTTCAGCACTAACTTTATTTCCTATAACTGCTTTTCAGTTTTGTTGGACTGTTAGTTTGTAGATCAGAGCCAAACAGCCTTGTACCAAGAATTAGGTTAGATCACTTTTCATTAACTATAGTGTAATCTACTGTGCGTTTGTTATATTGCCGGGCCGCGGATCGCGCGTATGCGTGCTCCCCGCACTATTACACTATAACGTTTTCCCTTGCAAAATTCCCGCGTTACTTACTTACTAGTGATAGTAACATGCACTATAATGAGTACTAATCTTGTTATTAGTGGTGTCCCTCTGCATTGAGAAATTTCTGATATTCCTCGTCGTTATGGGGTTATAATTCACCAACAGTCACTCTGTAGGGTTTCTAAAAGTTTAGCAGCTGTTTTAACAGAGGTTTATGCCACACCCACTTGCTGTGCAACACGTCTTAGTGACTTTTTTGGTGAGCGTTCGAATGATGCACCAATTTCGTCAATTTTTACTTTCTCTACTACGTATAGTAAGTAGGGGAAGTATTGTATTCCACCCAAAAATTCGATACCGAGATTTCACCGGAAATATATGTTTTGAGATCCCCTGAATCCAAAAAAAGCATTTTTGGAAACATGTTCCTGTGTGTGTGTGTGTGTGTGTGTGTGTGTCTGTGTGTGTGACTGTGAACAGCATAACTCAGAAACGAACAGTAGGATAAACACCAAACTTGGTATTTAGGTTCAGTATCTTCCAGAGATGCGACACGAAGGTTTTCAAGAAAATTCTCCCACCACAGATTACCCTTTACATGGAACATTTTTCAAAAATTGTAATTTTCTCAAAAATGGCTCTAACGATGTTGATTAAAATATCATATGTTTAAGATATTTTCATGACAAATAAAATGTATATCTTGAATTTTCTGGGAATGTCTCCAAAAGTATTCTTCATTGTGAACGACTTTTGCATAACTGGTAAACCATAAGAGATAGACAAAATTTTACTACACAGAAAATGTAGATCGCGTTAAAATACACAATTTATCTCATATACATTTTTTTGTTGAGTGAACCATTTTCCAGATATTACTTGTTATTCCCTTAAATTGTTCAATACTTATTTTCTCAAATGGGAATTCGTTATTCATTTTTTGTCTTGTATATGCAAAGAGTATTAATCTGTGAGAAAGGGAATGATGTTGCACCTAGCAACCAGCTATTAAGAGATATGTATGTGCTTAAAGGCTACTGTATTTCTATATTGCCCCTATAAATACATATTCCCCTTACATCTACAAGAAAGTTAGCAATAAGATAGAGTCTGCAAATGTTTATCTGGAATAACATGAAGTAGATGGAGAATAAGAGTTTGTAAAAATAGTTTGTACAAGAGTGGAGAAAGTCATGTGAGTGTAACACATCAGATTTTTTATCTGCGTTAGAACATATTTTTGGCTTCTTAGGTTTAGCGCTTACCGATCTCCTTGTCCTAAACTAATTAACCAAACGTCTAACAGTTTCTCTACTTGGAACTGGAATACCAGGAAATGTCTCCTGAAATTGTCCACACACCGGTCTATATGATTCGGTGTTACATATGTGTCGTACATAAAAATTCTTTGTTCAAGCGTGAATTTTTCAGTAGACATTTCAGTTGACTAATAAGAAGACAAGTACAGCAGCAATAATAAGAATAGATACTCTAAAATAATTCACACACAACACAGATTTCTTGAATAAACTTCCATCTTTGAGATGCACAATGAACAAACTCTAGGCTTTACAGCTCGAACTGAAGCAGCAACTGATACAGTATAGCACAGCTGGCAAACGTAGCCTTGAGCGGGTCATTCACCACTAGTGCGCTGCGGAAAAATGCCGAGGTCACTGCAGTGAGAGCCAACTACGCATATACGCCATGCGTAACCCGGCTATAAATCGAACGCATAGTGTTATGCTTCTTTGGCCTTTTGTAGAACGGAAAACTAACTAAAGGTATCTAATTTTGAGAGCTTCTGTACAAGTTTATCGTACATAAAAGTGGCCCATTCTTCCAGATCGCATGTTTTCCCTCCACCTTCAGATAACCAACGTTTGACGCTAACCAGCCGGTATTAGTGCTCTATGAGACTGGCCTCGAAAACAATTCACGGAGAAATGAAGGAATGCTTCGGATACCGCCTCTATGAGAAATTTTCGCTCGGTACGCAAGGAAACGTGTGTATAGTAAGTAGGGGAAGTATTGTATTCCACCCAAAAATTCGATACCGAGATTTCACCGGAAATACATATTTTGAGGTGCCCTGAATCCAAATAAAGTATTTTTGGAAACATGTCCGCGTGTGTGTCTGTTGTGAATTGCATAACTAAAAAATGAAAAGTCAGATAAAGATTTTCAAGAAACTCCCCTGACCCCAGACTACACTTTACACGGAACATTTTTCGAAAATTTTTATTTTCTCAAAAATGGATCTAAGGATTTTGATTAAAATATCATACGCTTAAGATATTTTATGGCAAATGAAATGCATATCTTAAATTTTCTCAGAATGTCCCCAAAAGTGCTGTTCATTCTGAATGACTTTTGCATAACTGGTAAACCGTAAGAGATATAAAAACTTTACTACACAAAAAATGTGTAGCCAGTTAAAACACACAATCCATGTCTTTTTTTTTGTCGAGTGAAGCATTTCCGAGATATTCCTTGTTATTTGTTTGAATTTTCTAATACTTATACTTTTGCTCAAATGGGAATTCGTTTTTACTTTCTCTATTACGTATAGTAAGTAGGGGAAGTATTGTATTCCAACCAAAAATTCGAATACCGAGATTTCACCGGAAATACATGTTTTGAGACCCCCTGAATCCATAAAAGCATTTTTGGAAACATGTCCGTGTGTGTGTCTGTGTGTCTGTCTGTGAACAGCATAACACAGAAAAGAACAGTCGGATAAACACCAAACTTGGTATTTAGGTTCAGTATCTTCCAGAGATGCGACACGAAGGTTTTCAAGAAAATCCCCCCACCGCAGATTACCCTTTACATAGAAGATTAATTTTAATTTTCTCAAAAATGGCTCTAACGATTTTGATTAAAATATCATATGTTTAAGATATTTTTATGACAAATAAAATGCATATCTTGAATTTTCAGGGAGTGTCTCCAAAAGTATTCTTCATTGTGAACAACTTTTGCATAACTGGTAAACCATAAGAGATAGACAAAATTTTACTACACAACAAATGTAGATCGCGTTAAAATACACAATTTATGTCATATACATTTGTTTTGTTGAGTGAACCGTGTTCGAGATATTGCTTGTTATTCCCTTAAATGTTTCAATACTTATTTTCTCAAATGGGTATTCGTTATTCACTTTTTGGTCTTGGATATGCAAAGAGTATTAATCTGTGGCAAAGGGAATGGTGCTGCACCTAGCAACCAGCTATTAAGAGATATGTATGTGCTTAAAGCCTACTGTAATTCTATATTGCCCTTGTAAATGTATATTCCCCTTACATCTACAAGAAAATTAGCAATAAGATAGAGTCTGCAAATGTTTATCTCGATTAACATGAAGTAGATGGAGAATAAGCGTTTGTAAAAATAGTTTGTACAAAAGTGGAGAAAGTCATGTGAGTGTAACACATCAGACTTTTATGTGAGGTTTCATCAGCTATATGGATACGAAGGTTAAAGTAATTGCAACCATAGAAAGAAAAACGACTTTGGGTACTGTAGTATGAAAATAAAAGGTTGAAGTGTATTAAAAGAATAAAAAAACAAAAATTTCTATTTCTACGTATTTCTAGTTTTATAATTTTGTGTTTCATTTTTGCACCAAAACAAAACTAAGTATTGTCTTAACGGTAATTCGCTAGTTAGAACATGGACAACTAGGTTGTAATGTTACCCTTCCGCATTCGGACTTATTTTGGGGGAGATAAAGTATCCTGCCTAGTAGGATGTGACAAATAGTTATTTTCGAGTAACGGTTATAACTGTCACAGTAGCGGTGCTTTAACGGTTACATGTAACGGTTACATGTAACGGTTACCCGTAACAGTTAGATGTAACTGTCTTTCAATATGAACGACATGAACTTTGCGGCCCGCGTATATTTTGCTACTAAACAACATATCCATCTACGTGCGATGTATAAGAACTATTGTACCTATAATCGTATGGTAATAACCATCTTAGTGCAACGCATGCATTATTGCTGCCTGAGTGCTGACTGACCTGTCATCTTGGCCTGTCACCTATATTCGAAGCGATAAGCAATATGCTGTAATAAACAAATATGTACTTGCACCTCCTTGCGAGGATGACTCAAGTTGTAAACGAGTTGAGGTAACTAGTTCTCGATTAGCGATACTAATGCCGCACACATGCAGTGAATGATGTACCCAGGCTCGGTAACGGTCTCGTTACTTCATTGACCTTAACGCGATTACTAGTTATCTTCGTTAATTTGAGTACTGGTTATTTGGGTAACCGTTTTTGGGTAGCTAGTTACCTTGTGTTTGTTATTGTGGTAATTGTTAATTAAGGTGGCCTTTACAAAGTAACCGTTATTTCCTACCCATCCCTACTAGATATAACTATACTCGAGGAACAGAGGAGGTCATGCTGGCCGAGGGTGGGGCTAGATTTGTCGGTACCAACATAAACAGTTGCGTTTCATTATGGGACACATTTTATGCACGTCAGTGTAGGTTACGTGGCAGTACAGCTCAGAATGCAAGGGACTGGTGTCAATGCAGTGGACCTATGAACAGCATAAATCGACAGAATTCCTCGCATTGTTTCGCGTTGAATGTTATTCAAACAGGACGCGATCTATGGTACGACGAAGCTTTGATAAAGATTGGGGGCAAGACTGCTCCTGCATTGCGGGTGTGCTCCTCGCCCCTCCCCCCCCCCACACACACACACACACACACGTACGCACGTGGAGCGTAGCTGCAGAGGCAATGCGTGTCGCGCAGCATCTTCTGTGTTTTGTTTTATTTATCAGGCTCTTTCATTTCTTATGGATTTATTTAAAGGGCACATGCGTGTCCTGCTTTGCTGTACAGATGTATTTATTTTAAACGTGACATTTACTAATCTAGTAAGAGTCTGTATCAATGTTCCTATTATAATTTTATTATAATAGCTGTTCCAGTTTTACTATATCATATTAGTTTTTACCGATAACAAATGAAACACCTATCAACGCAAATTTATCATTTTACGATTTTTCACTTCAATAGTTTTTACTTTTTCTGTAATGACAAGTACTATATTCCACCCAAATTGGGAATTTACCAGAAAGTCATGTTCCACTGAACCAAAAAACAAATATTATTTTCTATAAATCCGCGCGCGCGCGTGTATGTATAACAGAGAGAGAGAGAAGCATAACTCAAAAACGAAACGTCGGATAAATACCAAGTTTGAGCATTTCAGACGAAGATTTTCAAGAAAATTCCCTCACCCCAAATTCGTCACACCCATTTTTGAGAAAATTGAAAATAACAAAAAAATTTCATATTGTAGCGGGTGCGCGCTGGTCAAGCTACCTTCAGCTGGGTCACCTGGGCGTCGCAGGTTTGATTTCTGCCGGCTGCTCGTTCTCGTAAATGCTGAAAGTCTAACGGAGTTCTATGGTTGCAATCGCAGGGGTGGCGTTCGGCTTTAAAACCGCACTTTATTCCATAAACAACAAATAAAAATGTAAAGCTGCCAGCAACACTATTCCCTTATTTACATTTCTGAATTACAGCGTCCCGTCTCACCATCAGTAGCAACGCAAGAGTGTCAAGTTCTGGACGAACTTCTGCTTTTATACAGAAATATACAGACGTGAACATTCGCGCCAATATTTGTAACGTGTATTTTGATTGACAATCGCTTACGAGAGTTAAATTTCTCAATTTTTAGGAGTCAGAATTCACTTGACTCTTGGGGAAATTTTTTTCTATATCCATCTCTTTCATACGCCGACTTTCTCTGTCATACAGCTTTCAGTTTATTCAACTCCCTGTTCTGCGACTGACGCTTCCAGGAACTTCACTGTATTTCCATCTCTTTCTACCTTCGATCATCTCGTTGCAGCTTCTATTTCCAACTCCCTGTGTTACAAATTTCACTTACTAATTGTCTCCAAGTTGTAGTTCGGCTTACCCATGTTAACGGCGTTTATAATATTATGCAGATGAAATTCTGATAGTTTCAATATATATGCTATTTTATATGTATCTTATTTCCTTTTACTTATATCCCTACTGTTATTTATTCTCTGTTGTATTTATTAGCATACCTGGGCTTATTAGGTATCAATATGTGCGAATCTTACTTGCATATTTATATGCTATTAATTGTGGGTAGTTTGGGGTAGGGGATTTTCTTGTAAAAGTTTGCGTCGCATCCTTTGAAAATTCTAAACCTAAATACCAAGCTTAGTATTTGTCTGACCTTTCGTTTTTTAGCTATGCTATCTACAGACAAACGTGGACCTTTTTCTAAACCACTTTTGTGAGAGTCTCAAAGCATATTTCAAGTGAAATCTCGGTATGGAATTTTTGGGTGGACTGCAATACTTCCTCTGATTACTATAGGAAAGTAGTAGACAAAGTAAAAAGTATAATTATTTTTAAATTCGAACCAATAACAAATAATATCTCGGAAAAGGTAAACGCCACAAAATATTAACATGAATTGTATAATTTACCAAGACTTTTTACTTCCTAGCCTACAAGAAAATTCCCCCATTTCAAGCTATCCTTTGCCTGGAACATTTTCTAAAATTTTTATTTTCTCAAAAATGGCTCTAACAATTTTGATTAACATACCACACGTTAAAGATATCTACATGACAAACAAAACCTATATCTTTAATTTTCTGGGAATTGTTTCTGAAGTCCTCTTCATTCAGAAGTAATTTTATATAACTGGTAGACAATAGAGGAAGACAAACTCTTACTGCACAAGAAATAAACATCTCGTTAAAGTACACAATTTATACGAAATAGTTTTTGTGGCATTAACCATTTCCTAGATATTATTTGTTATTGGTTTGTTTTTCCAAATACTTACTTTTCTCAAGAGGAAAATCGCTGTTCCTTTTTTTCCTCGAGGTTATGCAAATAGAGTAATTTTAGAGCCAATCACCCCTTCTAAAAAGATTTGACTGTCACTTAAGCCTATTGTAATCCCCAAACCGCCTTTTATCTATAAATAAATACGCAATAAAACCATCTATGCAAATATTTATCCCGATAAACGTGATGTGGACGGAGGAACAAGCTGTTTTAATAATATTTTGTTGAAGAACGAGCAGAGAGATTCATGTGAGTATGACACCTCAGAGTTTTAATTTTCCTACCACGTACATAGTAGATAGAGAGGGTAATTCATTCCATCCAAAAAATTCGATACCGAGGTTTTAACGGAAATGCAAGTTTTGAGACCCCTGAATCCAAAAAAGCCGTTTTTGTAAACGTTTCATGTGTGTGAACAGCATACCTCAAAAATGTAAATACCAAACTTGGTATTTAGGTTCGTACCTTCCAAAGATGCGACACGAAAATTTTCAAGAAAATCCATTCACCCCAGACTATCCTTCACATGGAAGATTTTTCGAAATTTTTTATTTTCTAAGAAATGGCTCTAACAATTTTGATTAAGATATCTTAGAGATATTTACACTACAAATAAAATGTATCTTGAATTTTCTGGGAATAGCCTCTGAAGTCCACTTCATTAGGAAGAAATAATATATAATCTTGTATAAGCGATAGACGAAAACGTACTACACAAAACTGTGGGTCTCTTTAAAATACACAATTTAGTTTAAATAACCTTTTTCGTGGCATCAGCCATTTCCTAGATATTCGTTATTAGTGGTACGAATTGTTCAATACTTAGCCATTGTTTTAAGGTCCTGTCGATCGCATGGAAAGGGTATGCAATTTTAAGGTCAGCATATAGCTTCCAGTTCATAAAGAAACTGAAGTAGATAGGAAAATAAACTTTCTTAAGGATACTACTTTTATACCTACTAATTAGCAATATAGGGTAGAGAAAGTCATGTGAATATAACACATCAGTCTTTTTAATTATTTCTTGCTTATGCATTGGAAATTGAATCATGTTTAATGTAAGTTGTCTATCATACTGCTATAAATATGGGAGACATAGCCAATTATTGACTGCATAACAATACTAATGTGGTTCACTAGCGAGCTGACCTATTTTCCTTTAACTTTGCATCCTTACAGGCATGTTATAAGATAAACGGCCGTGATTGGTAGATATCCAAGGCAGTACATAGCGTATGAATGGGATATCCGTGCTAATGTCAGACCGGGCGCGAGTTCCTATTCTGTGCTCTTTGTAACCATAGCAACCAGCTGTCTACAGCCTTTTCCCAGATCTCGCAGGCGAAAAGCAAGAGGGAGATTACCAGGGCTTGAAACAGGTGAAGCTTGGAGTACAGAGAGGCAATACCCCTCTACACTCGAGCGGACACAACCCTAAAAGTTAGGCCTTTGTCCAATTTCACGCCCAGGTAGGTGATTGAATCCCTTTATCGTTACCTTGTCTTTGACTTGCCAGTTGCTTATACGTAATTCGGACAGAGTGCGACAACTTTGTAGTGAACTTCTCTCCCTCCTCCTTATCTTAAATTATTAAAAGAGGTAGTTACTTATTAAACGCCGATTTCGCAAATTTATGTTAGACTTTAACACAGTGTTAAAGTAATTTAACCTTTTTACTTTCTCTACTACGTAGGGGAAGTATTGCATTCCACCCAAAAATTCGATACCGAGATTTCACCGGAAATACATGTTTTGAGATCTCCTGAATCCAAAAAAAGCATTTTTGGAAACATGTCCGTGTGTGTGTCTGTGTGTGTGTGTCTGTGTGTGTGTGTGTGTGTGTGTGTGTGTGTCTGTGAACAGCATAACTCAAAAACGAATAGTCGGATAAGCACCAAACTTGGTATTTAGGTTCAGTATCTTCCAGAGATGCCAAACAAGGAAGGTTTTCAAGAAAATCCCCCCACTCCAGACTACCCTTTACATGGAAAAGTTTTCGAAAATTTTAATTTTCTCAAAAATGGCTCTAACGATTTTGATGAAAATATCATATGTTTAAGATAATGTCATGAGAAATGAAATGTATATCTCGAATTTTCTGGGAATGTCTCCAAAAGTATTCTTCATTGTGAACGCCTTTTGCATAACTCGTAAACCATAAGAGATAGACAAAATTTTACTACACAAAAAATGTAGATCGCGTTAAAATACACAACTTATGTCATATACATTTCTTTTGTTGAGTGAACCGTTTTGACATATTGCTTGTTATTTCCTTAAATTTTCCAATACTTATACTTTTTCTCAAATACCTTATTCATTTTTACTTTCTCTACTACGTATAGTAAGTAGGGGAAGTATTGCATTCCACCCAAAAATTCGATACCGAGATTTCACCGGAAATACATGTTTTGAGACTCACTGAATCCAAAAAAAGCATTTTTGGAAACATGCCCGTGTGTGTGTCTGTGTGTCTGTGTGTCTGTGTGTCTGTCTGTGTGTCTGTGTGTCTGTGAACAGCATAACTCAAAACCGAAGAGTCGGATAAACACCCAACTTGGTATTTAGGTTCAGTATCTTTCAGAGATGCGACACGAAGGTTTTCAAGAAAATCCCCCCACCCTAGACTACCCTTTACATGGAACATTTTTCGAAAATTTTAATTTTCTCAAAAACGGCTCTAACGATTTTGATTAAAATATCATATGTTTAAGATATTGTCATGACAAATAAAATGTATATCTCGAATTTTCTGGGAATGTCTCCAAAAGTATTCTTCATTATGAACGACTTTTTCATAACTGGTAAACCATAAGAGATAGACAATATTTTACTACGCGAAAAATGTAGATCGCGTTAAAATACACAATTTATGTCATATACATTTCTTTTGTTGAGTGAACCGTTTGCGAGATATTGCTTGTTATTTCCTTAAATTTTCCAATACTTATACTTTTTCTCAAATTCGTTATTCATTTTTACTTTCTCTACTACGTATAGTAAGTAGGGGAAGTATTGCATTCCACCCAAAAATTCGATACCGAGATTTCACCGGAAATACATGTTTTGAGACCTCCTGAATCCAAAAAAAGCATTTTTGGAAACATGTCCGTGTGTGTGTCTGTGTGTGTGTGTCTGTGTGTGTGTCTGTGTGTGTGTCTGTGAACAGCATAACTCAAAAACGAACAGTCGGATAAACACCAAACTTGGTATTTAGGTTCAGTATCTTTCAGAGATGCGACACGAAGGTTTTCAAGAAAATCCCCCCACCCCGGACTACCCTTTACATGGAACATTTTTCGAAAATTTTAATTTTCTCAAAAATGGCTCTAACGATTTTGATTAAAATATCATATTTTTAAGATAATGTCATGAGAAATGAAATGTATATCTCGAATTTTCTGGGAATGTCTCCAAAAGTATTCTTCATTGTGAACGACTTTTGCATAACTGGTAAACCATAAGAGATAGACAAAATTTTACTACACAAAAAATGTAGATCTCGTTAAAATACACAACTTATGTCATATACATTTCTTTTGTTGAGTGAACCGTTTTCGAGATATTGCTTGTTATTCCCTTAAATTTTCCAATACTTATAATTTTCTCAAATTCGTTATTCATTTTTTTATGTCCTGGACTTGCAAAGAGAATGGAATGCGCCGCATAGCAACCAGCGTTAAAATATTTGACCATCGCTTAAAAGCTACCATATTCCCCTTGCATCTACAAGAAAATTAGCAATAAGATTGACATCTCGATATCTCGATTAACATAAAGCATATGGAGAATAGGCGTTTGTAAAAATAGATTGTACAAGAGTAGAGAAAGTCATGTGAGTGTAACACATCAGATTTTTTTTATGTCCTGGACATGCAAAGAGAATGGAATGCGCCACATAGCAACCAGCGTTAAAATATTTGACTATCGCTTAAAAGCTACCATATTCCCCTTGCATCTACAAGAAAATTACCAATAGGATTGACATCTCGATATCTCGATTAACATGAAGCATATGGAGAATAGGCGTTTGTAAAATTAGATTATACAAGAGTAGAGAAAGTCATGTGAGTGTAACACATCAGATTTTTTACTTTCTCTATCACTACATCGTACATAGAGAAGGCATTGCATTCCACTCAAAAATTTAATATATAAATTTCACCGTAAATGCACGTTTTGAGGCTCCTGACTAAAATCGTTTTTAGAAAACCTTACATATGTGTATGAACAGCATGTCTTAAACGAAATGTCGGATAAATACTAAACTAGGTATTTAAATTCAGTACTTCCCAAAAATTTGACAAGAAGATTTTCAAGAAAACGCCCCCACTCAAACTACTCTTTACATGGAACAGTTTTCGAATATTTTTATTTTCTGAAAAATGGGTGTAACGATTCTTATTCAAATCGCGTATATTAAAGATATTTAAATAAAAAACAAAATGTCTATCTTGAAGTTTCTGGGAATAGCTTGTGGAGTCTTCATTCGAAAGGAAATTCATATAATCTTGCACATTAAGCTATAGACAAAAACGTTCTATGCAAAAAATGTAGATCTAATTAAAACGCACAGTTTATTTAAAATAAGTTTTTTGTGGCACTAGTTATTTCCAAGGTATCCGTTGATAATGGTTCGAATTGTTCAATACTTATCCATTCCTTTAAAGTCCCGTCGATTTCCAGTGTTTGCTGTGATGTCATGGAAACAGTGTGTAATTTTAAGACCAGCATATAGCGTCCAGTTGTTAAACATTTGACTAAATAACCTTCGTATACCCAACAAATGAGAAGACTATTTTCTCAATGGCAGACCATGTGCCTTTTCTAAAGAGGTTAATTGGTTGATCTGGAGTAGGGTACCTTCAAATTCATCAACTTCACCTATTTCGTTGAACATGTTAAGGGTTTTTGAATTGAATTAAAGCTTTGTCGTTTTCATACTATTAAATAACAACGGAACCAAAGAGAAGGTAGAAAGATTTAAAATTTCACTTACTGCACTTATCTAAAACTGACTACACCATTCCGACCGATGATTGTTCCACCGCCAAAATATATTTATAGACTATGTAGCTGCAGTGGGGATGTGAGAGGTCGCACTTGAGTACCACGTGTTATCTCACCTGGATGCTATCACAGATCTCCAACGTTCCCTTGAAGTTCTCTGCTGAGTTGCTTGTCATGGAACTGACGAAAAATTGCCTATCCTAGCTAGCTAACTCGATGTTTCCCAGGATTAATTAGATGAAGCAAATAACAAACTGACTTTCCCTTAAACACCTTAATTTATTCAAATATAATGCCCATTGATGCGGCTAGCAACTTTATCCTGTTTAATGATACAAAAGCTGTACATTTAATTTTCGCGCTATTGTGAATTATTACGTGAACTACGACACACAAATTTCCCACCCACATGCACGCACACAATCTTCCACCTGACTTCACATGTGTTACATCACTGACAATCACCAAGGCTGTTATATACAGAGAGCTAAACTTGGAGCCTCCTTCCTCTTTTATATTTCCCTACTATGAAGCCAGAAGTGGCGCCATTATATGTAATAACTATTCTAATTGGTTATCTTAGCTTTCTATGAAAATAAAATACCTCAATTTTAGAAATCAATCTTCCCTTGACTTTTCTCGTAAAATCCACTATCTCCGTCTCACTCTACAACTCTGTTTTCTCTTTCTGTTTTTCCAAATCCCTTAACTTTCCATCTCTGTCACACGCTAACCTTGGACCTCTCTCTCTCTATTTTCCCTTACATTGTCTAAAACCTGTGTTCATTAACGTGTGTACCGGTGGACTTTCACCTCAGTTGTTATCTCGCCAAGTTTTTAATGACAATATTCCTTGCATGCTTGCTTTCTTGTTAATTACATTGTGTGGTACAAGTTATTTTACAGTAAAGCTATTTCTTAACTTATTTTACGTTATTAGTTATTCCTGTTATTTTCAATGCGCTATTCTTTTGGGTACATGTCCCCTTAGACAGCATTTCCAGAACTGGGAAACTGTCGGGGAGAGAGTTAATCAGATGGTGTCTCATAAGCAATGTCGACTTTTAAGAAAAACGTTTTTGACAAGAAATTAAACTACTCTTCAAAGCAGAGAGCATACAATTCTACGGTCTTTAGCCATCTTTCAGCATGGTTTACTATCCCGCGACGGTACCAGTCTCTGGTTTTTTGATGCAAGGAATTTGGTGAGACCCACTTCTACAGCTGCAATGTTTTCGAAATTTCTTCCGCGCAATAAATGGGCCATGGATCGAAACAGATGGTAATCTGAAGGCGAAAAATCAAGGCTGTATGCTGGTAGCAGTCGACCCCTTCCAATTCCTGAATTTTTGTCACGGTTGTTCGTGCAGTATGGGTTGTTGAATTGTCCTGCTGCAAGAGAACTCTATTTAGGTTAACTAATGATGGGTATTTCCGTCTCAAAATTTCATAAACTCGTTCAGTTGTTGAGAATAAAGATCCGCATTGAATACACCCCCAAACTCCCAGTGAATCACTGTTTCAAAATTCTATCAGACACAACATTACTTTGGGGCCGAAGTGATCTTTTTTAACAATGACTGCGGTAGGTTGACGGGGACTGAGTCACTGTTTCGAGGCTTCAGGGTTGCGGTAATAGACCAATTGTTAACAACATGTGACAATTGTCCTGATAATTCTATCATCCATGGGATTACCGATAAGTTGATGACAGATATCCCCTCCACTTTGAGCCTGTTGTGGTGTCAGTTCATGAGGTACAGATCTGCAGCTTCTGTTTGATTTTCCAAGTTCTTAATCTGGCGATGTATGGTGTCCTTTGATGGACCAAGTTCTTCTGACAGCCTACGAGTACTTTTTGCGGATTTTCTTCCAAAACTCTGCCTGTTTTCCCAATATCTAGGTCTTCCAGGACCTGGTAAATCTTTAGTGTCTTCTTCTCCAGTGTTGAAACATTGGAACCATCGTTGTGCCACTAACGACAGCTTCTTCCACTTCACATATTTTACGAGCCGCGCCAGCAGCTTTATAGTCTTGTTTCCAGTAGTGCTTTAGAAGGATTCTAACCTCAAACTTTGTAACTTCCATTTTGTGATTGTGTATTAACAACTGACGACTGATACATTCTCGCAATATACCCAATACTGGCCATGGCATCCTGTAGATAACATTGGCGAACCAAAGAAAACTATTTCTAGCTTATAAAACACCAAACTTTTATATATATATATATATATATATATATATATATATATATTCGGGTAATTTTTATCCGTCATGAAATATCAAACTAAATGGGCACAAAAAACTTTTAGATTCATGTACAATAAATTCATAAAGAACTGTAAGACTTAAGTGAAATTAATTAAATTATTATTCAAGTTTAAAATCCTACCTACCTGTATCAGGTAAGCCAACTAGTACCTACGTCAATGAAATACAAGAACTCCTGTTTACTTTTAGGGATAACTTTACTACCGAGCACATATTCACATAATAGGGTCTTCCACTAAGCCAACTACCTCACAGCAGACAGTGGCTAAGCTTACCCATTAAGGAGAAAGAACAATGCTGTGTTCCGCCTCTAAGCTCTTCAGCGGAACCACAGAAAGAAGCTAATGGACCTCGCTTCATTGTGCGTACAACATTTCTACCGTGCAAAGAAGCATTATGCACCCTAAACGTGCTATTAGCAGCTACCTCTCCACGTTTATTATGGTTCTTAGAAACAACACTTGAACTAACTCAAATAATGCTTATTTTTCTGTACGTAAGCACCAAGGAAATCTACATATTCCGTCTTTACACATTCCGCTTTTTCCTTTCTTTGTTACGTAAGTGGAGGAAGTATTGTACGCAAAAAAAATCCACGTGTCGTTGGCAATACACGAGAGGCACACACGGTCGTTTTTTTCTAAAAATGCGTTTTTAAACTCGTGGGGTCTCAAAACATATATTTCCGGCGAAATCTTGGTATCGAATTTTGGAGTGAAATGCAATACTTCTCTGACTATTGTATACGTGATATAGAAAGTAAGTAATTAAGCAAATTATTCTGTAGTTCTTATTTTATTACATAAGGGAGCCTACTTTAAAAACATCCCTCATGAAACTGCGCACTCTGAATTTTAACTGTAAGAAGTTGTGTGTAAAATTAATTATCATCCCGTGTCAACTTTATCCGAAACTTAAATTGGGATTAGTTCTAAATAAAACAAGGATTTTTCTCAAAATATGACGTCAGATACTTAAGCGACTTCCTTTCCATCTAATACAAACTGACTAAACAATACAGCCTAGATAAGTTTTTAGCCATCCTCTACTTGACTGCTTACTGGTACTCATAAAACTCATCTTTCATGGGCTTGGCTTCACCAATTTTACATGCATGCATTTGTCAGTCAGTTTTGTTTCCAAATACAGTGCGATCACTATATTGCCGGGCCGCGTATCGCGGGTATATGTACTCCGTGCACAGTCCATTACACTGGGGGAGATTTCCTTTCTAAAACTCCCGCATTACTTACTCACAAGTGATAGTAACATGAACTATAATGACTACTAATCTTGTTATAAGTGATGCCCATCTTCGTTGAGACATTCCTGGCTTCTTTGGGCGAAATTTAGATTCAAACATTTCTCATTGTCACGAGGTTGTTATTCATTTCTGTACGGTTTTCACTTTAAAAGTCTAGCACCCCTATGAACAGAGCCTTTTGAAACACTCACGTGTTGTGCAAGGCTTCTTTGAGACTTCTTTGGAGAGCGTTCGAAGGATGCACCAATTTCGTCAATTTTTTCCTCCATTAGAACATTTCCTTTTTCGCTTCTTACATTTAGGTTTAGTGACCCCGTTACCCTAAACTTATTAAACAGACGTCTAAAAGTTTCTCTACCTGGAACTGGAATACCAGGAAAGTTCTACTGAAATTGTATACATACCTGTTTACATGATTCGCTTTCTACGTATATATCGTACATGGAGAGTCTTTGTTCATGCGGGAATCCACGTGTCGCTGGCAATACACGAGATAAACTTTCTTCACACATTTCGTTGCGAGTAATGCTCTTTATGTGACCTGAGAAAAAAATCTGATGTCTTACACTCACATGACTTTCTCTACTCTTGTGCAAACTATTTTTACAAACGCTTATTCTCCATCTACTTCATGTTAATCGAGATAAACATTTGCAGACTCTATCTTATTGCTAACTTTCTTGTAGATGTAAGGGGAATATATATTTATAAGGGCAATATAGAAATACAGTAGCCTTTAAGCACATACATATCTCTTAATAGCTGGTTGCTAGGTGCAGCACCATTCCCATTCCCACAGATTAATACTCTTTGCATATCCAAGACAAAAAAATGAATAACGAATTCCCATTTTAGAAAATAAGTATTGAAAAATGTAAGGGAATAACAAGCAATATCTCGAAAATGGTTCCCTCAACAAAAAATGTATATGACATAAATTGTGTATTTTAACGCGATCTATATTTTTTGTGTAGTAAAACTTTGTCTATCTCTTATGGTTTACCAGTTATGCAAAAGTCGTTCACAATGGAGAATACTTTTGGAGACATTCCCAGAAAATTCAAGATATAAATTTTATTTGTCATGAAAATATCTTAAACATATGATATTTTAATCAAACTCGTTAGAGCCATTTTTGAGAAAATTAAAATTTACGAAAAGTCTTCCATGTAAAGGGTAATCTGGGGTGGGGGGATTTTCTTGAAAACCTTTGTGTAGCATCTCTGGAAGATACTGAACCTAAATACCAAGTTTGGTGTTTATCGGACTGTTCGTTTCTGAGTTATGCTGTTCACAGACAGACACACACACAGACACACAGACAGACACACACACAGACACACAGACACACAGACAGACACACACACGGACATGTTTCCAAAAATGCTTTTTTTGGATTCAGGGTGTCTCAAAACATATATTTCCGGTGAAATCTCGGTATCGAATTTTTGGGTGGAATACAATACTTCCCCTACTTACTATACGTAGTAGAGAAAGTAAAAACACAAAGTATTGAACCATTAGCTTATGATAAAAAAGTTATTTGAAATAAATTGTATGCTTTAAAAAGATCTACATTTTTTGTGTGGTACGTTTTCGTCTATCGCTTAGCGTTTACCAGTTATACAAGATTATACAAAACTCCTTCCCAGAAAGTTAAAGATATACATTTTATTTGTCATGTAAACATCTTTAATGAATCGTATTTTAGTCAAAATCGTTGTAGCCATTTTCGAAAAATGTTCCATGTAAACGTTAGTTTGATTAACGGGATTTTCTTGAAAATCTTCGTGTCGCATCTTTGAAAGGTGTTGAATACTTTGGCATTTATCTGACTTCTCGTTTTTCAGTTATGCTGTTCGTAGACACACACGTGGATATTTTTCTAAAAATGCTTGTTTTGGATTCAGAAGGCTCTAAAATATGTATTTACAGTGAAATCCTAATATCGAATTTTTGAGTGGAATGCAATGCCTCCCCTATTTACAATATGTAGTAGAGAAAGTAATGACTAAAAATGTCACTTTTTATTTTTAGTCTACTCTTAACAGTAGTATCAATTTTATAGGAAAACATCCCCTAAAAGATGGGTTTAGTTTACCTCTCTACTATAAATTGTGCAGGAATTTTAACTGTTTTTCTGTAAAGTGTACAGAATTCACAGTATAAAAAAGTTTTGACAAATTTTGTCATTTAGTGTACGTTTTATATTGTACAACCTTACTGGTACAGAAGCCCTGCGATTAAGAGCAGAATGCGTTACTGTATAACCTAGATGGGGGGGGGGAATTCGCAGTCGTTAAGTTGGTCATAAAATGTCTGTAGCAGTTGTTTATGAGCTATTCGTCCCTCATTTTAAAGTTTTTGCATTCACGCCATTGGCCTCATAATCCTGTTCTCCTTTGTAATTACTTACCAAGTTCGAGCTTTGGTTCTTGCATTTTACTGCGGCACAGGCAGCCTATTGCCCAAATAAGAAGTGAAGGAAGGAGAACTGGAGCTATAAAAAGTAAATAACTGTGTTTAAAAGTCGTATCGTGCTGCAAAATTGGAAGCAGGCGGCTGTTTAAAAGTCATAGCCAGAAGTAATGTTTGTTCTTGTTTAGAAGCCCTTTCCTTTACTGTACTACAGTACGAGGGGAATTTTAATAGTAAGGTACGGACTAACAAATATTTCCCGATAGTTTTATTACTTTCTCTACTACGTATAGTAAGTAGGGGAAGTATTGTAATCCACCCAAAAATTCCATACCAAGATTTCACCGGAAATACAAGTTTTGAGACCCCCTGAATCCAAAAAAAAGCATTTTTGGAAACATGTCCGTGTGTGTGTGTCTGTGAACAGCATATCTCAGAAACGAACAGTCGGATAAAAATCAAACTTGGTATTTAGGTTCAGTATCTTCCAAAGATGCGACACAAAGGTTTTCAAGAAAATCCCTCCACCCAAGATTACCCTTTACATGGAACATTTTTCGAAAATTTTAATTTTCCCAAAAATGGCTCTAACGATTCTGATTAAAATATCATATGTTTAAGATATTTTTATGATAAATAAAATGTATATCTTGAATTTTCTGGGAATGTCTCCAAAAGTATTCTTCATTGTGAACGACTTTTGCATAACTGGTAAACCATAAGAGATAGACAAAATTTTACTACACAAAATGTAGATCGCGTTAAAATACACAATTTATGTAATATACATTTATTTTGTTGAGTGAACCATTTTCAAGCTATTGCTTGTTATTCCCTTAAATTTTTCAGTACGTATTTTCTCAAATGAGAATTCGTTATTCATCTTTTTGTCTTGGATATGCAAAGAGTATTAATCTGTGGCAAAGGGAATGGTGCTGCACCTAGCAACCAGCTATTAAGAGATATGTATGTGCTTAAAGGCTACTGTATTTCTATATTGTCCCTTTAAATATATTTTCCCCTACATCTACAAGAAAATTAGCAATAAGATAGAGTTTGCAAATGTTTATCTCGATTAACATGAAGTAGATGGAGAATAAGCGTTTGTAAAAATAGTTTGTACAAGAGTAGAGAAAGTCATGTGAGTGTAACACATCAGATTTTGTTGTTGAGTGAACCATTTTCGAGATATTGCTTGTTGTTCCCTTAATTTTTTCAATACTTATTTTCTCAAATGAGAATTCGTTATTCATTTTTTTGTCTTGGATATGCAAAGAGTTATAATCTGTGGCAAAGGGAATGGTGTTGCATATAGCAACCAGCTATTGAGAGATATGCCTATGCTTAAAGGCTACTGTATTTCTATATTGCCCTTGCAAATACAAAACAAGGGGAACATAGTACGCCTTAAGCGATAGTCAAATATTTTTAGAACTGGTCGCTATGTGTAAAATGTAATTCTCTTTGCATGTCAAAAGATCGTTTCTGCAAATGTTTTTCTCGATTAATATGAAATAGATGGAGAATAAGAGTTTGTAAACATAGTTTGTACAAGAGTAGAGAAATTCATGTGAGTGTAACACATCAGATTTTTTTTACCCAAATCTTCAAACGTTACACTATTTTTCTACCAGTTAACAATGTTTTTGAGAGTTTGTCTTATCCAGTGGCGGATGCTGCATAAGAGCACAAGAGCACGTCAACATCCTAACCTTTTACACCTAGCATTTATTGGTTATTACTAGGCTTCGGACACGGTTGCTCTTTCGTTGCACTTTGACTGGAAAACAGTTAGGTGCGCACAGAGTTTCACTAAGACCTCCCTCTCCCCAAGCACTGCCAGTCATTCACTCTAAGCAAGCGATCAGTTTGTATACAGCTTGTTCGGAAGCTACGAGGTTGATAGCTGACAAAACATGCCGAAAACAACCAGTAAGAAGAGTGTCTTACTGGTAAATGAATATGGACGTGAGTATTTTTATGTAAGAGAGGAAACTATATTTTGTAAAGTATGCCACATTGAAATCAAAGGAGAGGGAAGGGTTTTTACGAGGGGCGCTATTTATATTTTGAGCCTAATAATTAAAATAAAGAAATTTCTAATTGAAAACTGCTTTATTGTTTTTCAAAATATTCTCCTTTATGATCAATACACTTTCGCGTCCGTTTGAACCATTTGTCAAAGCATTTATTCCAGCCTTCTTGAGACACTTCCAAAACATGGTTTTTGAAGACATCAACGGCTTCTTCTGCCAACGAAAATCGTTGTCCACGCAATTTATTCTTGATGTTCGGGAACAAAACAAAGTCATTGGGTGCCAAATCAGGAACTGTATGGCGGATGACCCATCAATTCTATTTTTTGAGCCTTCATATACTCTGTTGTTAGACGAGATGTGTGTGCGCTCGCATTGTCTTGATGAAGAACGATCCTACGGTTCTTGTTGATTTTCCTTACTTCACCGAAGACTTCCGGCAAACAAATGGTTGTGTACCATTCGGCATTGACCGTTTTAGTTCCTCTAAAGGCACTGTTGCCACATGGCCAGTTTTGCTGAAAAAGCAGGCGACCATTTGCTTCGAGTGCGAACAACTTTTGTTGGATTTGCTTCATCTTGAAACACGCATACAGTCGACTGCTGTTTACGTTCCGGCTCATACGCATAGATCCACGATTCGCCACCTGTTACAATCTTATATACGTCTTTTGAGACACCGCCATTGTATTTCTGAAGCATTTTTGTACACCAATCGACACGAGCATCTTTTTGAGATTGCGTCAAATTATGTGGGATCCAACGAGATCAAACCTTTTTCACGGATAAATAATCATGCAATATTTTATATATGCTGGTGGAACTAATGCCTAGGGCTGCCTCAATCTCACAATATGTTGCATGACGATCTTTCATTATTATTTTTTGCACAGTATCAATGTTTTCTGGCACAACAACTGGTTTTGGACTTCTTCACGAACTTCATCATTGAGTGAACGGCGGCCACGATTAAATTCGTTATACCAGCGTTTCACAGTGGCAAAGGATGGAGCTTCGTCGCCAAATGTGGAAGTTAGTTGATCGATGCACTCTTGTCTTGATAATCCACGTCGAAAGTCGTAATAAACCATTGCACGAACATTTTCACGAGTTAATTCCATGTTTTTGATGACACACAATATTCAAGTTAGTGTAAACAAAACAAATGACGCTGTATTGACAGAATATTTGAAGTAGATTATGGTCAAAACGTCAAATTTTCTATTGGAAACGTCAGATGACACGTACAACATGCAGGGTTGCCAAGGCTCAAAATATAAATGGTTCCCCTCGTATTGCAAGACACTGTAAATCTAAAAAACACTCCCAGAATATTACGTTGCTTCCTAGAAATAAGGGGGTGACGGTGTATTATCCACATCAGAAACCGTGAACTCATGTAGCCAAACCGAAGCATACAGGGATTCGTCTGACCTGATGGTAAGCACAAATATCCTATTTAATAAGCTGCAAAATTCTGCTTTTAAAACGTTTCTGGAGAAATGGACAGCTATGAAATGTCCTTGTGAGTCTACTTTACGTAAATGTTATTTGTCTTTATCATAGATGGCAATACCAGATTTCTTGAAACTTGTCGATAATTTGACACAACACTTAAGAGAAGTAAACAAATGTTCTGCTGCTGAAATAGCACAGCAGAAACTGAAGAGTATTTTAAATAAAAACCCAGGATATGCAATTACGTGCCGTATTAGGCATTAATAATAGTATCATTAATGTTAAGAATAACATTATTCTAAATAAATGTAAATCACACATGAAACTGCTTATTTCATCTGCCACAGTTCAGATTTATTGTTTTGTTCATTTTATTTATACTTTGTAATAAAAGCTTAGGTATACTATAGAATTGTATACTTATTTCTGTGCCCACCTATACCTATAGTGTACACAGAACTCAGCACAGCACAAACTCAGTAGCGCACGAGACTACTACCTCTCTCCTCTCCGCTCTCTAAATGAAATGGAGATTTATTTATGAACGCTCTTTAACTACTATGGTCCTTAGCGTCCCATTCTATATTGAGCGTGAAACACCAATAATTTTGCTCAGAGGCCTCTTTATCAGGCTTGAAGTTCTGTAAATCTACGACACTGGACCACCGGCTTTACTTCCCTTCCGAAGGAAGCCATGCTAAGGATTTTTACGCCCGAAAAATTCCATCGCTTTCCGCCGGGTTTGAACTCGCGACTTTGGGAACTAGAGGCTAGTTCACGGAGAACGAACCGCTCTCTTGTAAACAAAATAGCACTATAGTAGTAGTTAACCTAAAGTCATGTCCGAAGCCAGTTATTAACTTCTTTACCATGTATCTAGTAGGTAGAGAATGTATTGCGTTCCACCAAAAAATTCGATAACCTGATTTCACCAAAAATACATGTTTTGAGGCTCCCTGAATAACAAAAGAATTTTCATAAAAACAGTGTATGTGTGACTGTGCGTCTGAGTGTTTCTACCACCAGCATAACTCAAAAAAATGTTGAATAAATAATAAACTTGATATTTAGGTTCAGTACTTTCCAGAGATGCGACACGAAGATTTTCAACAAAATGCCCCAACCCAAATTACCCTTTATATAGAATAGTTTCTTAAATTTATTTTCTAAAAAATTGTTCTAACGATTTTGGTTAAAAACGTATATTAAAGGCATTTACATGATAAATAAAGCACATACAGGGAACCCTGTAAAGTCATCTTCATTCACAAGGAATTTTATGTAATTTTGCATAACTGTTTAACATTAAGTGATAGACGTAAACATACTACACCAAAAATGTAGATCTCTTTAAAACACACAATTTTTGTGGCATAAGCCATTTCTGTGATATACGTTATTAATGCTTCAATTTTTACTTTCTCTACTACGTATAGTAAGTAGGGGAAGTATTGCATTCGACCCAAAAATTCGATACCGAGATTTCACCGGAAATACATGTTTTGAGACTCCCTGAATCCAAAAAAAAAGCATTTTTGGAAACATGTCTGTGTGTGTGTCTGTGTGTGTGTGTGTGTGTCTGTGTGTGTGTCTGTGAACAGCATAACTCAGAAACGAACAGTCGGATAAACACCAAACTTGGTATTTAGGTTCAGTATCTTCCAGAGATGCGACACGAAGGTTTTCAAGAAAATCCCCTCACCCCAGACTACCCTTTACATGGAACGTTTTTCGAAAATTTTAATTTTCTCAAAAATGGCTCTAACGATTTTGATTAAAATATCATATGTTTAAGGTATTTTCATGACAAATGAAATGTATATCTCGAATTTTCTGGGAATGTCTCCAAAAGTGTTCTTCATTCTGAACGACTTTTGCATAACTGGTAAACCATAAGAGATAGGCAAAATTTTACTGCACAAAAAACGTAGATCGCGTTACAATACACAATTTATGTCATATACATTTTTTTTGTTGAGTGAACCGTTTTCGAGATATTGCTTGTTATTTCCTTAAATTTTCCAATACTTATACTTTTTCTCAAATTCGTTACTCATTTTTACTTTCTCTACTACGTATAGTAAGTAGGGGAAGTATTGCATTCCACCCAAAAATTCGATACCGAGATTTCACCGGAAATACATGTTTTGAGACTCACTGAATCCAAAAAAAGGATTTTTGGAAACATGTCCGTGTGTGTGTCTGTCTGTGTGTCTGTGTGTCTGTGTGTCTGTCTGTGTGTCTGTCTGTGTGTCTGTGTGTCTGTGAACAGCATAACTCAAAAACGAAGAGTCGGATAAACACCAAACTTGGTATTTAGGTTCAGTATCTTCCAGAGATGCGACACGAAGGTTTTCAAGAAAATCCCCCCACCCCAGACTACCCTTTACATGGAACATTTTTCGAAAATTTTAATTTTCTCAAAAACGGCTCTAACGATTTTGATTAAAATATCATATGTTTAAGATATTGTCATGATAATTAAAATGTATATCTCGAATTTTCTGGGAATGTCTCCAAAAGTATTCTTTATTATGAACGACTTTTTCATAACTGGTACACCATAAGAGATAGACAAAATTTTACTACACAAAAAATGTAGATCGCGTTAAAATACACAATTTATGTCATATACATTTCTTTTGTTGAGTGAACCGTTTGCGAGATATTGCTTGTTATTCCCTTAAATTTTCCAATACTTATAGCTTTTCTCAAATTCGTTATTCATTCTTTTATGTCCTGGACATGCAAAGAGAATGGAATGCGCCACATAGCAACCAGCGTTAAAATATTTGACTATCGCTTAAAACCTACCATATTCCCCTTGCATCTACAAGAAAATTACAAATAAGATTGACATCTCGATATCTCGATTAATATGAAGCATATGGAGAATAGGCGTTTGTAAAAATAGATTGTACAAGAGTAGAGAAAGTCATGTGAGTGTAACACATCAGATTTTTTTTATGTCCTGGACATGCAAAGAGAATGTAATGCGCCACATAGCAACCAGCGCTTAAATATTTGACTATCGCTTAAAACCTACCATATTCCCCTTGCATCTACAAGAAAATTAGCAATAATATTGACATCTCGATATCTCGATTAACATGAAGCATATGGAGAATAAGCGTCTGTAAAAGTAGTTTGTACAAGAGTAGAGAAAGTCATGTGAGTGTAACACATCAGATTTTTTCAATACTTTTGTCATTCCTTTTAAAAAACCTTCGATTTTCAGTTGTTTCCCCTGATGTCATGGAAACAGTAGAATTTTAAGGCCAGCATATAGCGTCCAGTTGTTAAACATATGACTATCGCGGTCCTCTTTGTATATATAACGAAATGTGTAATGTAGCTATTTCTGTATAGGTTTATCTCAATTTAAATGAAGTACTTAGATAAAGATTAACTTTTGTAATAATAGCTTGTATATCCACATCATAAATGATAGGGGTAGAGAAACTTGTGTGAGGTGAAGCATCAGAATTTTTTTTCTAATGCTATTAAACGTAACTATATGCGGTCATTTAAAATCTACGGCGTTTAAATCTACCGTCCTACTCCTCTAAACTTGATGAAACGTGGCAACAGAGTCAGTACATCTTGACTTGTGAACGTTTTAAAGAGCTTCTGCGCATGCGCAACTGGCATGACGTAATCACCTTATGGGGCCAAATACATACGGGTCGTGCACACTTGAAGAAGTATGAACCTTTTCCCGCACTGTTTCCATACTGTTAACGTCAATGCCACTAGATGGTAGCACACTACAGCAGAAGTTAGAGTCACTATAGCAGAATCAGGTAACGTGCACAAGCGCGGAAACTCCTCCCAGTTTCTCCATACTAACCATAGCCTCAGTTACATATTTCTTGCTCTAACATGGTGCACTTGATTATGTATACAACAACAAACAGCCCTGCCCCCCAAAAAAAACACCTTACTTTTGTCAGATAAGTTATGAACTTTATTATTATTATTATTGCTGTTGTTAAGGGCGGCTACGGTTTTATCAATTAGTAATTATCAATACTTTTTTGGATTCAGGAGGCCTCAAAACATGTATTTCCGGTGAAATCTCGGTATCGAAATTTTTGGTTGAATGCAATACTTCCCCTACTTACTATATGTAGTAGAGAAAGTGAAAAGGTTATGTAAAAGTTGCTTCACTTTAAAAGAACTAACTAGTCATATCTTAAACAACCCATGTTCCCATTTAAAATTGAGCACGAGTACCCTACTTCTGGTTTGTTCTGGAAAATGAAAATTCAACCTGACAAATTTTGTGAACAAGAATCTTATAGTTTTAGAGAAAAATGACTGACACGGGTACTCTGGTATACCCGTTATAATTAACAAGACTGATGAACAAGAGAGGAGGGAGGTGTCAGGAGACAAGATGGAGAGTAAGAAAGAGGAGAGAGCAGAGAAGTTGAGGGGAAAGCAGGAGAGAGGAGGGTCCGGATGGAGCGTGGGATGAGGAAGAGCAGTAGAGCTGAGGAAAATTGGTTTATTTTGGCACTAAATAAGAGGAGGAGCCGGGAGATGAGGGATGAAAGGGGAAGAAGAAGAGATGTTTATTGGATTTGGAGTTTTAGTGGAAGTGAAGTGTGGTGGAAAGAGGAAGATAAGGTTTAGTAATGGGAGATTTATTAATTAAAGCGAAATGATTAATAGTGTAACATTGGAGATTATAACAGTAATAAAAGGAAAACTTATTATATGATAATTTGTAAGGATTATTGAGGTTATAGAAAGTTAATAAAATGAATGGTTATATTGTAATAAATTCAGAAAGTTTTAAGGTGGGAGAGAAAAATTTTATAACGAGGTTAGTAATTAAGTAAAGGGTATATTTAAGATAGTGATATTTTAATAAGTAACAGAATAATAATCTTAATTAAATAATATAATTTATTATTATATAATATCAGCTTATTAAGCATATACCAACAAAGGAATAGTTTATACTATAGAACGTTAATAAGGTTTAAAAAATTGCAATTGCAGTTCTAGATTAGCTAGGATGCTGGCTGCCAGTACTTAGGATTAACTTAGTATAAGAGAAAGGGAAATATATGCCAACTGGTAACCATTTGGTGGGACTGCTACCTTCCAATATGAATAGTAGAATAATAGAGACGGTATATATTACATTTTTGTTTTTTGTTAGCTAAATAGATTAATATTTAACTGTGCAACGCGTGAAACAATTATATACAAAAAATCTGATGTGTTACACTCACATGACTTTCTCTACTCTTGTACAAACTATTTTTACAAACACTTATTCTCCATATGCTTCATGTTAATCGAGATGTTAATCTTATTGCTAACTTTCTTGTAGGTGCAAGGGGAGTTGGTAGGTTTTAAGTGATAGTCAGATATTTTAAGAGCTCGTTGCTATGTGGAGCATTCCATTCTCTTTGCATGTCCAGGACATAAAAAAATTAATAAGGAATTCCCATTGGAAATTGGAAAATTTAAGGGGACAGCAAGCAATATCTCGAAAATGGTTCACTCAATAAAAAACGTATATGACATAAATTGTGTATTTTAACGCGATCTACCTTTTTTGTGTAGTAAAATTTTGCCTATCCCTTATGGTTTACCAGTTATGCAAAAGTCGTTCACAATGAAGAATACTTTTGGTGACGTTCCCAGAAAATTCGAGATACACACTTTATTTGTCATGAAAGTATCTTAAACATATGATATTTTAATCAAAATCGTTAGAGCCATTTTTGAGAAAATTAAAATTTTCGAAAAACGTTCCATGTAAAGGGTAATCTGGGGTGGGGGATTTTCTTGAAAACCTTCGTGTCGCATCTCTGGAAGATACTGAACCTAAATACCAAGTTTGGTGTTTATCCGACTATTCGTTTTTGAGTTATGCTGTTCACAGACACACACACGGACATGTTTAAAAAAATGCTTTTTTAGGATTCAGCGGGTCTCAAAACATGTATTTTTGGTGAAATCTCGGTATCAAATTTTTGGGTGGAATACAACACTTCCCCTACTTACAATACTAGTAGAGAAAGTAAAAATTGAATAATAAATTATGGGTTTGGAATATACTTGCTGTCAAGAATTTTATATTATTATACCCTATTCAATGGAAGAAATTGTTGCTCAACGGGTTTATTTGTTTGTTGACAGAACTGTGCCACGCAGCAACTAAGATCCAGGCATCTTTCAGAGGACACATGGCGAGAAAGCAGACAGCCACGTCAAAGGGGAAGGCTGAAGATGATCTTAGTAAGGAACTGCAGAAGCTAGACGCTAAGGTAATGCTCGGAGTGAATCGCTTCTTTCTGTGTCGCTGTATTTACACATATTCCATACTAGGATACTTTTATATATAGTTCTTAATGAAGTTCAACTTTATTATGTATAACCTAACTTTTATTCATGTTATCAGATACCTGCGAGCTCCTCACTATGTGCAGCGTTGTTAGATTTATTTTGTAAGAAAACTTACCATACTTCGTGACGTACATTTCTCTTGTTTACATTATGTTCTACAATGACGAAAACTTGTAAGATGTCAGAAAATGTGAGTCACATACATTATTTCTTTTATGCAATCCTACCATTATAAACAGCTTCTTGCTGTATTTACCTACATAATAGGCTCATATAGTGTGCTAATAACAGCAATAACCAGTATTCCAAGTTGCCATGGGTGATAGAGAGAAGTTTTATAATATTCTTTTCTCTGAGCAACAAAGATCCAAAAACATCTATATTTATTAAATATAAAACAATAAATATCTACATTAGTAATCAATTACCATGATATGCTAATAATAGATCACACACAGTCCATAACACCTGCTCACTTCTCTCCCAGCAAGGGAATACGTGTGTCTGTTTTGCTTATCGGTTCAACACGACAGGGAGAGAAGCTAACTCTCATTGATAACGTGCGAAAACCTCTCACTTTTGGTAGCTATAGGTGTCTAACTATTTCATGGTTTATTTGCTACGATTTATAATTGTAGGATTGCATAAAAGGATATATCCAACTCGTAAATAATTTTAATGTGACTCTCGTGGTACAACCATCTGGACTGTTACATAAACTACTATTGTATCTCGTGTTGACCAACTGTGCAAATGTCTAAATGTGGTATCTTTTAAAAGCTTATTTCACAGGTTTTTGAGAAGAACTTATCTTTGTCCTACGCAAGTTGGTATGTACCTTACAACTAAGTTTTTAATCATAGTACATTTACTGTCGGTTTGCATTGTGTGCTTAAAGGATGTAATTCTGATAGAAGAGTTAATTTTAATTAAATTATATTACTATCGCTTCTTGTACTCTCAGACCTGTTTCAAATTACGAGGGTAAGTCAGGAGGTATCCGCACACTATTTTTAATTTTTTATAGGTTACCTGTATCGGTTTGTGCGCGCGCACGTCACCTTGTTGTTCCTTTGTCTCCGCTTGTGGAATGTTTCACCCTTATCACTCCACTGTTTGCACCAAGGAAGATCAGCGTGCGGTTATCCGTTTTTCGTCGTCTGCAGGTGTACCAGGGGACGAAATCCATTTAAGACTTTTCGCACAATATGGGGACAATGTTTACCCCGGCGAAATGTGTACGAATGGATTGAAAAGTTCAAAAATGGTCGGACAAGTGTGAAGGACGAGAAAAGAGCAGGCCATCCATCCATATCCACTAGTGACGTCAACAATGACCAAGCCCGTATCCTGATTCAGAGAACCGAAGATTGACTATTGAGGAAGTGGCAAACCATATCTTTTTTGGTCCATTCAAAAATGCCTGAAGGGACCATCGCTTCGCCACAGACCAAGAAGTGAAGGAAGTGTTGACTTGCTGCTCAGCCAATAAGCTTCTTTTCTGAGGACATCAGAAAGCTTGTGAACGACGAACCATGTGCATTGAGACTACGTTGGAAAATGAGGTAATTGCAAATTTCTATTGTTATTATAATAAATTTGAAAATGATGTGCGGATACTTATTGAGTTACTCTCGTATTTCTGGAATAAATTTCCATGTAGATAGTAGAGTTTATTACAATATGTATCCGGAAAAGTTTTGTTTCCGAGTCATGAAGGCGTATCTTAAGGAGAGACTAAATTGTGAAATTTGTAAAACAAAAACTGACATTTTAGATTTTTTCCTTTGTATATAACGTTATAGCTTCTTCAGTCATATGAGGGCTTCACTTGAGAAACAACTGATAGTACTGGTTGAACTGAAAGAGTTCCTTAACATTAAGGAAACACATCTGTGAAAATTGATAAAAAACTGACAAAAATGCCAAATTTGGTTTTTTGTCTTTAAAAAATCTTATGTGTTGCACTCACATTTCCTTCTTTACTCCTGTACAAACTATTTTTACAAATGCTTATTCTCCATATACTTCATGTTAACCGAGATGTTAATCTTATTGCTAATTTTCTTGTAGATGCAAGGGGAATATGGTAGACTTTAAGCGATAGTCAAATGTTTTAAGAGCTGGTTGCTATGTGGAGCATTCCATTCTCTATGCAATACCAGGACATAAAAACAAATAACAAATTCTCATTTGAGAAAAAGTATAAGTATTGGAAAATTCAAACAAATAACAAGGAATATCTTGGAAACGGTTCACTCCACAAAAAAATGTATATGACTTAATTTATGTGTCTAATTTTGTCTATCTCTTATGGTTTACCAGCTATGCAAAAACCATTCAGAAAGAAGAGGACTTTTGGGAACAGACTCAGAAAATTCAATATATACATTTTATTTATCATGAAAATATCTTAAATATATTATATTTTAATGAAAATTGTCAGAGCTATTTTTGAGAAAATAAAAATTTTCAAAAAACTTCCATGTAAAGGGTAGTCAGGGATGGGGTATTTTCTTGAAAATCTTCGTGTCACATCTTTGAAAGATACTGAATCTAAATACCAAGTTTGGTATTTATCTGATTTTTCGTTTTTGAGTTTTGCTGTTTTTTTTAAAGTTCCCTTGTTGTACCTAGTTTATACTACTGTGTTTTACTGTTTTCATACCGCTTATTTCCGCAACACACAAACACCCATGCCCGTGGCGGGACTCGAACCCGCGACCCTCAGCTTGGCGGAGCGCCGGAGTGACCACTCCAGCGACCACGGCTACGAGGGCCAGCGAACTGTTCACACACATTCACACAGATACACGTACACACACACACACACGGACCTTTTTCTAAAAAGTTTTTTGCATTCAGTGGGCTTCAAAACATGTATTTCCGGTGAAATCTCGGTATCAAATTTTTCGGTGGAATACAATACTTCCCCTGCTTACTATACGTAGTATAGAGACTAAAAACGAATAACGAATTCCCGTTTGAGAAAAAGCGTAAGTATTGGAAAATTCAAACAAATAACAAGGAATATCTCTGAAATCATTCACTCGACAAAAAAATGCATATGACATATAGGTATTGTGTGTCTTAACGATATCTATATTTTTTGTGTAGTAACATTTTGTCTATCTCTCGCTGTTTACCAGTTACCGAAAGTCATTCAGAATGAAAAACACTTTTGGAGACATTCCCAGAGAATTCTAGATATACAATTCATTTGTCATAAAAATATCTTAAACATATGATATTTTAATCAAAATCGTTAGAGCCATTTTTGGGAAAATCAAAAATTTCTAAAAATCAATGTAAAGGGAATCTGGAGTGGGGAGATTTTCTCGAAAATCTTCGTGTCGCACCCTTGGAAGATGCTAAACTCAAATACCAAGTTTGGTATTTATCCAACTTTTCGTTTTTGACTTATGCTGTTCACAGAAAGACACACACACGAATAAGTTTCCAAAAATGCTTCTTTTTATTCAGGGCACCTCAAAACATCTATTTGCAGAGAAATCTCGGTATGGAATTTTTGGGTGGAATGCAATGTTTCCCCTACTTACTATCCGTAGTAGAAGTAATAATACAGGCTTTCTACTTCGATAATATGGCGTTCTTTTGGTCCAGTGCTGCTACACAAAGCGTCGCGTGACAATTTAAATAACCATACACATGTGTATGGCTGCCACGTTCACTGTGTAGTGCACACTGTCACGATAAATCTAATATTACTTGTGATATTACTAATACTGTATTCAAATTGGGCGCCCTTTTGAGGTGCAGGGAAGTTTGTGTGTTGGCTATCCTGTGACAGACAGCTGAATATCACATTACGCTATATCGCGGCCCTCAGGGGCTCACCTTGGTGAATACGGGAGTGGCGACCCCGAGGTACCTGAGCCACGCTGTGTCTGGGGTATAACCAGTCCACCCTGTCTCCTGGACCTCCAGGTTGTGGGCTCTCAACCCCACTTGTAAAAACCTTGTTAAGAAGGATGGTTTGTTGTTGGCAACTTGGAATGTTCAAACCATGTTATGACCTGGAAAAATGAAAGAAGTGGCAAATAACTCTTAAGGTATTGGCTGGAGAGTAGTGTTGCAAGAAAAACGTTGTAGTGGAAAAGGAAGAATAGATAAACAGGATCACACATTATTGTATTGTGGATCAACTGAGCCTGGACTACACAAGATAGGATTTATTATCACAAAGGGAATAAAGAAGAGCCTAATAGAGTTGGACCCAGTTAATGAAGAATTTGTAAAATAGACTTAAGGTCCAATTTCGAAATGTGACTATACTTTCTGTGTACCCATCTGTGGAGGAAAGGACGAGTTGACAGAGAAGAGTTTTCATGAGAGTTTGGAAGGAGAGTGTGGTGAAGGAGTTTCTGGATACGTTGATGTTCTTGGGTGATTTTGGTGCTGGAGTGGCGGGGAGGCAAGTGTTACATGAACTAGGTGTCGAGGTTGGTGCTGGAGTAGCGGGGAGGCAAGTGTTACTTGAACTAGGTGTCGAGGTTGGTGCTGGAGTGGCGGGGAGGCAAGTGTTACATGAACTAGGTGTCGAGGTTGGTGCTGGAGTGGCGTGGAGGCAAGTCTTACTTGAACTAGGTGTCGAGGTTGGTGCTGGAGTAGCGGGGAGGCAAGTGTTACTTGAACTAGGTGTCGAGGTTGGTGCTGGAGTGGCGGGGAGGCAAGTGTTACATGAACTAGGTGTCGAGGTTGGTGCTGGAGTGGCGGGGAGGCAAGTGTTACTTGAACTAGGTGTCGAGGTTGGTGCTGGAGTGGCGGGGAGGCAAGTGTTACTTGAACTAGGTGTCGAGGTTGGTGCTGGAGTGGTGGGGAGGCAAGTGTTACATGAACTAGGTGTCGAGGTTGGTGCTGGAGTGGCGGGGAGGCAAGTGTTACATGAACTAGGTGTCGAGGTTGGTGCTGGAGTGGCGGGGAGGCAAGTGTTACTTGAACTAGGTGTCGAGGTTGGTGCCTTGCATGGACAGTTTGTGATTGGAATTAATTGGATTGTTAAGGAAGGAAGTTTCCCGTGTGTTATTGTTTTTATAACTGTGTAGAATTTCTCAGGGTTGGTTCTTATTTGCCATATTCTGTGAGATTTCTATTGCTTAATTTTTGCATTTGTTGATTTTCTATTTCTATTTTTGTAATCCTGGTGTTTCTCTCTGTGAATGTTCTGACTGTATTGGGTTTGTACCAGAATTTGATTATCTATATAACCAGAGCTGCTTAACTTGTACTTGTTTTGTTTATATTTTATTGAGGTATTGACTTGAATAAATTTATAGCCAGAGGGTGGCGCTGATGACCGCAGCAGTTTTGCGCCACTCAAACCGCTGTTACTACTATATCGCGCATACTTGGCATTGTTTTTGTTTATGAATGAGTTTGGAGGTTTTAGTGTTAGTGTGATAGTGTTTCTCTCGTGTGAAGAAAGTTTATTATACACACAAAACTAAATCTGTAGCTTATATATTTTATAGCGTTAAGATAACATAGTTATGTTTATAAAATACTACCGCGATTTTCTGCGTATAGTGCAACCTAGTGCAACTAGGTTAGGTTACTTATAGGGTTATGCTTTCATTTAATTATATTATAATATGTATAGGATAAAATATAACAGAAAAAGGGGTAAACCACCAACCAAGGGAAGTCACTATACAGCTAAGAGACTCTGGTAAATTTTAGCTGGATAACAGACCAAGTCAAAAACATATTTTGATATATGTTTAACTTCAATTTTCGCAGATTCCATATTTTCTACATTTCTCCCAACTTCAAAATGTTCTACATGATACAACTTACTATCAATTTGCATAAAATTTTTAACACAGTTTTAGAAGTAACCGTAAATTAAGTTTACCCATTTACATTTGTTGTATCCGGTCACCTGACTGAAAATGACGTACAAGTTCGTGGCGCCCTCCATCGGTAATGCTGGAAGTAAATATGGGATGGCCCACTCTTAGCCTTGATGACAGCGTTCACTCTCGCAGGCATACCTTCAATCAGGTGCTGCAAGGTTTCTTGGGGAATGGCAGCCCATTCTTCACGGAGTGCGGAACTGAGGAGAGATATCGATGTATGTCGGTGAGGTCTGGCACGAAGTCGGCGTTCTAAAACATCCCAAAGGTGTTCTATAGGATTCAAGTCAGGACTATGTGCAGGGCAGTCCATTACAGGGATGTTATCGTCATGTAACCACTCCGCCACAGCCAGTGCGGTATGAACAGGTACTCGATCGCCATCCCCAAAATGCTCTTCAACAGTGGGAAGCAAGAAGGTGCTTAAAATATCAATGTAGGTCTACGCTGTGATCGTGCCACGCAAAACAACACGGGGTGCAAGCCCCCTCCAGGAAAAACACGACCACACCATAACACCACCACCTCTGAATTTCACTGTTGGCACTACACGATGACGGTCACCAGGCATTCGCCATACCCACACCCTGCCATCGGATCGCCACATTGTGTACCGTTATTCGTCACTCCACACAACGTTTTGCCACTGTTCAATGTGTAATTTTGACGCTCCTTACACCAAGCGAGACCTCGTTTGACATTTTGCTGCGTGATATGTGGCTTATGAGCAGCCGCTCGACCATGGAATCCAAGGTTTCTCACCTCACGCCTAACTGCCATAGTACTTGGAGTGGATCCTGATGCAGTTTGGAATTCCTGTGTGATGGTCTGGATAGATGTCTGCCTATTACTCTTTACGGCCCTCTTCAAATGTCGACGGTCTCTGTCAGTCAACAGACGAAGTCGACCTGTACGCTTCTGTGCTATATATATCCCTTCACGTCTCCACTTCACTATCACATCAGAAACAGTGCACCTAGGGATGTTTAGGAGTGTGGAAATCTCGCGTACAGACTTCTGACACAAGTGACACCCAATCACCTGACCACGTTCGAAGTCCGTGAGTTCCACGGAGCGTCCCATTCTGTTGTTTCAGGATGTCTAATGACTACTGAGGTCGCGGATAATGAGTACCAGGCTGTAGGTGGCAGCACATTGCACCTAAGATGAAAAACGTATGTTTGTGGGGGATACTTTTGATCACATAGTGTATATTAAAGACAAGTAGTTTACATGGGTACAAGTCATTAATAGATTAAAATGAGTGAAGAAAATTATGTCCAATGCATTAATTTTTAAAAATCACTTGCAATTGAGATTATAAAAATTAATTCCGCGTAAGGCATTAGAGCTGAAAAACTGAAACTCAGCATTTTTCTAGTCTCGATCATAACAAATAAATTGTATGAATTTGAAACAAATCCAACAAAAACCTTAGATATTTCAATTTTCACAAATGTTTCCCCTTAAGCACACTCACAGTCATACTATTCGCCACAATATGAGTGCGTGTGGTGTGAAGAGGAACTTAACGTTTACGAAACAAGTGGGCGGGGCATGGAAGGACGGTCAGGTAAAGAAAACATCCGCACTTCCGAGTTGCATTTAATAGCGAGGATGAGGCCTACAAATTTAGTATTCTTTTCAATGCGCGACTACACATTTCCCTATCGCCTTGCCCCTCACTTGCCTCTGATCCCTAGCTTTGATTTTCAACAAAAACACTGGCCCCCTCTTCCAAGCACATTCATATCGTGGCCTACTATTACTTGCAGACTGTTTGGAGAACAAGACGGCGCCGCCAAATAGGTTTTTAAGAGCCTAGAACTCCGAGGTCTAGTAATTAGTAAAGGATTATGGCCCTTACGGTTCCCTGATTTAACCCTATGCGATTCTTATCTATGTGGGAGTGTGCAATAAACTCCATGCGTTGTAATAAGTAAAAGTAAACATCAGGCGAGAAATTCACTCAATTTCAGATATTCAACTCTCGAGTGTGAGTGAAAATTATCTGAGAAAATGCAAGAAGTATGTGCGAATAGAGAAGGACAACAAATCTTATGATAAGGCTTGTGCTTATTATCATTGTAATTGTAACTATGAGAACATGAGGCGGTTGCTGGGATATTGTAACTGTTTCGGCGGGGGTCCCAGCTGCGGCGGCCGGGGTGCGACAGTCGTATGGTGGCCACAGTATGAAGGAAAAGCTCTGTATTTGCATATGGGGAATTCATCGCTGAAAACATGCTCTCAGTTTGTTTAAATATCCTGTATACTTTCCGTAGATTGAGCGTGTACCTAACTGGTGCGTGGTGAGGCATGTGATGTGATAGGTCTTCTTAGACGAGATCGTTAAAAATAAAGGGAAGTGAAGCTTAGTGCTCTTGGACCACCGAGTCCGGCCTACTATCAGACCAAAATGTGTCTGATTTTATTCTTGCAAAAGTATACACAGAGGAAAATATTAAGAGTAAATGCTCAGAGCAGTACCTAGTTAAACCTGTTTAAATACCTATTATATCTAAAGTTAGTCGAAAGTGCATCGCTAATTCAATTGCAGTCAGTCATAGTTTTGCGAAATCTTGTCTTGTGTGTTTCGATTGTTTTCCGCCATTTTCTCCAGACACACTTCAGCCTTTAGCTTATTGTGTTATCCTTTACTAAGAATACAGTCTCGTCACAGATATTAACTGAAAATCCTCTGGTATTAAAAACATTTTCCCCAAAATTAAAGCTAAGGTCTCACAGAAGCATATAACGTGGTAGCCTGTTTCAGATCGTTTCTTACATAATCTATGACTATGACCAGTTGACGAAGGGGACCCTAGGCACCTCGACTCCAATGGATCTTTTGTACGTATACCCCCGGGAGGAACGGATGAGATGAGGGAACCGCAGAAGACGTGTGGGCTGCAGAGCGAGGCCGGCGCAAGTTTACAGAGACGCGCAGGGTTCCCTAGTAGTTCCAAGCTTGACTACCCGTCCACGGAGGGTTGGCTCGGAGACGTCCAACCGGTGAAACACGACCCAGAAGGGGAGGCTCGACGGGCTTCCCTCTAGCACGGCCAAGAAGAAGACACAATTCGCAAGCCCTGCGCCATCTGACCGACCAGCCCCGGAGTCAACCTGAAACATAAAAGAGGGAAATGAAATGAGAGGAAATCCATGGTAGAACACAGCACTCCAGCATTCGCCTGTGCCAACCTGGGAATACCACGAAAAACCCATGGTAAGACTGGATGGCCAATCGAACTCGGGACCTCCCGAAGCGAGCCTCACAATCAGCAATCCATTCTATTAAGTATCTCGGAGATAGTTAACCATTTTATTTGACATTTTCTCCATTAAGGGTACACATAGGTGAACATTGACCGAAACCTTTCAAAAAGTCCTATTATTAAGATCTATTATTAAGAACGAATTGTTTAGTTTCGTAATATGTATTTGATGCCTATTACTGACTGTTAGAAATAATTTTACACAAGGTTTTAAATGTGTGTGCGCACAACGCGAGATAGCCTTTTAGATTTCAAAGCTGTTTTTCTCACTTTCTGTTTTTCCTACGTATTTACGCGCTCAAAACGTTTCACACGATGCAATTTTTGTTCACTTACCCTCAAACGTGTTAGAAACTATAAGTATACAATGTTGAGAATGGTTTTTCTTCATCGGTTATTTGAAGCAATATTAATAAGAATATCTAACTAACACACTGAAATTAGTATAAAATATTTTCTTACATCTCTATAATTTTAATCTAAAAATAAAGTATCAATAAAAATATATATTTCAAACATTTCTCTTAAATATTCGTTAGAGTGAAAATAGATTTGTATATTAGTAAATTATTGACTTTTTCATCGTACGTACCATTTTTTGTTTACCATTCAAATAATTCAAGAATAACTTGAAAACTGGTGAAGATATTGCAATAAATATGTGTATATACGCTAATGATTCACGGTATAAATTCCAAAAATATATGTTTATAAATCTATCATTTATAAATTTCATCTAACGAGATCTACATTTTTTTGCGTCGTAACATTTGTTTATCTGGTACGGTTTACCAGGTATACAAATGTGATATAGAATGAAGAGCACTTCACGGGCTTTTCTCAGAAAATTCAAGATATACATTTTATTTGTCATGCAAATAATCTTAAATATATGGTATTTTAATAAAAATAAAAGAAATTCATATAAAGGATTTTTAAATCTTCGCTCTTGGAAGATGCTAAAGTTAGGTTACCCATCTCTGAAATTTAAAAAATCGGAAATATCAGGCATATTCATTTGAAATTTTAATAGTACTAGTCTTTAATGTATAATATTTATACCAAATTCCATGCGTATTTTTAATTAGTTCTAGGAATATTATTTTTGTTGGTATTTTTTATATTTTGAAAAATTACTTCACATGATACAATCATGTTTCCACAAATTTGTTTTAATTAAACTGTTTAATACTATATTAATAAATTATAGATGTTAACTTTTAACTATGCTACTGTTTGTGAGAAAACAAATGTTAAATATAAGACTTCAATATTTGCTTAAAGATTTACAAAATATTATAATTATTGTTTAGTAGCTTCAGAAGTAACCATACTAACAAAACTTAATATCATTTTTTTCCTGTTAATAACAAGGAGGTATATACAATTTCATTTATTTGCACCAAAAAGTACATCGTGTGGAACAATTTCAAAATGGAAATGTGCTGACAAATAGAAACCAGAGAAAAAGAGGGCTTAAAAATTTCAAGCTCTAAAATAATACTCTTTCTGACTCTGTGATGTTTAAAATGCATTATTGGATATACCAGGTGGCCCAAGCAAGCCGTTCTCTGCAGTTTCACGCTACCCGCATACGTTAGTGCAAAAAGGGTTGCCGCGTCACTTATGTTCAAAGGGGAAGTACAGATCACTGAGTGGTGCTGCTCTCTGTATTAGTTTACATCCTGGTTTCATAATGATAAGTTAGCACGGTCGTCTGTTTGCAGTTGGAGTCGGGTCATCCGGTCAAACAGGTATGTACAGCTGAAGTGTTCCCCAACGATACGACCACACAGATATGCAGAGACGCGCCGCAATGCAACTGAGCTGTATTCTGAACGTCTTCCCTCTACGCAGATTTTTAGACGTACAGAGATGCGATTAAGAACCGAGGGTGGTACAAAGTGTTGTGGAAACACCTATCTGCAATGCTTCTGGTGTTTCCCGGAATTTTATTCAGTATTTTCGAGACAATTCCATGCAGGGTACGCATACATGCGTTGAACTGAAATAATGTAATAGTTATATGCAGTCTAACAATTATGTTATTTTGCTATTACTTTCTCTATTACATATAGTAAGTAGGGGAAGTATTGTATTCCATCCAAAAATTCGATACCGAGATTTCACAGGAAATAAATATTTTGAGGTGCACTGAATGCATATCAAGCATTTTTGGAAACATGTCCGTGTGTGGTCTGTGTGTCTGTGTGTCTGTGAACAGCATAACTCAGAAACGAACAGTCGGATAAACACCAAACCTGGTATTTAGGTTTAGTATCTTCCAGAGATGCGACATGAAGGTTTTCAAGAAAATCCCCCCACCCCAGATTACCCTTTACATGGAACATTTTTCGAAAATTTTAATTTTTTCAAAAATGGCTCTAACGATTTTGAATAAAATAGCATAAGTTTAAGACATTTTTATGGCAAATGAATTGTATATCTCGAATTTTCTGGGAATGTCTCCAAAAGCATTCTTCATTGTGAACAACTTTTGCATAACTGGTAAACCATAAGAGATGGACAAAATTTTACTACGCAAAAAATGTAGATCGCGTTAAAATACACAATTTATGTCATATACATTTTTTTGTTGAGTGAACCATTTTCGAGATATTGCTTGTTATTTCCTTAAATTTTCCAATACTTTTTCTCAAATGGGAATTCGTTATTCATGTTTTATGTCCTGGACATGAAAAGAGAATGGAATACTCCACATAACAACCAGCTCTTAAAACATTTGACTGTCGCTTAAAGCCTACCATATTCCCCTTGCATCTACAAGAAAATTAGCAATAAGATTATCATCTCGATTAACATGAAGCATATTGAGAATAAGCGTTTGTAAAAATAGTTTGTACAAGAGTAGAGAAAGCCATGTGAGTGAACACATCAGATTTTTCCTACATGTTTTATAGCATAGCAACATAATGTTCCATCCAGAGAAACAAAAGGCAGTAAAGTTGCTATGAAGTTTGACGATCTGCTATCGTGTTGTTAATGGCTATCGTGTTGTTATTGATAGATTCAACAAGTTTCCGGCACTATATTGCATTATGCAGAGAGATAAAAGCCAGTGACTAATTCCTGGACAAGGTTTTATATATTTCTCTGTTAAAATCTAAACTTGTTTTGATATTGATCACAGGGATATTTATATTAAAAGCTTTTTGCTATTTTCTGAAGAAAGTGTCATTTTCGCCAATCGAAGCGATTAATGGGCTTCGTAATTTTCAATCTCCATAGCATGTTTTCCTAAAAATGAACTCGCACCGGACTTCGCGGTATTTTTCTTTACTTTCTCCAATACTTATGAGGGGCATTCAAAAAGTTTTGCAGCCAGCGTATTCATTGTTCGACAATAATGGTTACAAAAATGTAACTAATACCGCTGGCAACAATTCACCTTAACCTATCAAAATATACATAAGTGCGAGTTTAAAGTCGTCTTCCATGGTCTAGTGGTAGCCTCTTGTTCTCAAGGTCGCGGGTTCAAACACGGCGGAGGGCGATAGATTTTTTAGGGCGTAGAAATCCTTAGTATAGGAAGGGAAGTAAAGCCCGTGATCCCGTGTCGCAGATTTAAGTCACGTAAAAGAACCTCAAACCTGATAAAGAGGCCTTTGAGCAAATTTCCAGTCTTTCAATATAGAATGGGACGCTAAGGACCACAGCAGTTAAAGAGCATCCATAAACAAAACACAATTTAATTTTTGGCTAGTTTAAATTTTAATATTCATAGTCGCACAGTGTTGAGTTCAATCCTGTGTCAATATCTGGTGAAAAATCATGGATATTTCTAAAGAGAACATTCGATTCTTTACACGGTACAAGCAGGTGAAAGAGTAAAATAAAAGGATGAGGCAGTATTTTTATCACTTAAATGATATCGGTCTAATAATATAATATAATAACAGCCCGCCTTAAAAGCAAATGTGTATGTAATAATATATAAAATGTGTGTAACAGTCATTGTATTATGTTTATATTATTATGTACTTGTATAATAATTTTATGTGAATGTATTACGTAGTTTTAACAATGTAGGAGCTGTGAGAATAGAAACAAGCTGCTTTCCGTAGCAAACAGAATTACAAAGTAGAAGCCGAAAGTTGCTAACAATGAGGTAACCTTGAGACAATAATAAACTAGAAAGTTTAATAAAGGCTACTAATAATTCTTGTAACAATAATGTAATATTTAAAACAGTTTATAAATAGCCAATCAAAAACTAGAAAAAAAAATTAAGTTAAATAAAAGCATTCTATTGGAGCAGGCTTAGCCAATCAGAGACTTGAAATAGAGGAAATATACAAATTCAAGTGGCAGACGCTACAAGATTGCGTATCCGATCGGTACGGTACGGTTCAATTTGAGACATAAAAATTCATTGCGGTGAGAATAATATAAAGTTTACGTGTTAAAAAGTGCAATTAAACAATAATCTCACAGCTCTACAGTAGGATACATCAGTGAAGTGTTATTTAATCGCGTGAAATATTAATAAACAAAGTACAATACAACTATAATTTGTGTAAGCCTTGTTCTTTAGCCGTACCAGCCCTGCTAAGAGATACGTGCTTTACAAATTACTAATAAAGCAGCCGAGGTATACATATATATATATATATAAATAATAAATAAACATTAAAATAAAAAGTTGATTTTTAAACGTGGGGCGAAGGCCACCGGATACTTAGTATCGTTGGTGGGGATGCAACGATTGCAAGTTTGGCTCTCCAACAGTGGGGCTACAACCACTTCAATGATCAAGTGTGTTTATTTGATATCATTGCAAGATGGATTCGATCATTTGAAGAAGGGTGAGAGAGTTTGAAAGACAACCCTCGTTCTGGTCGACCTCGGGAAGCTCTGAACGAAAGAACAATTCAAAGAGTGAAGAACTTGGTGGAGGAAAATCAACATATTACTGTTGAAATGCTAAGTATAGAAGTCGGTATCAGTGTTGGCAGCATTGACTGTATACTCCATGAACATTTAAAACTGAAAAATCTGTGCAAAATGGGTTCTCTAACCAATGAAGAGAAGAAAGGAATGTGCAAGGAAACTGTTGAGCATGTTAATGTCCCTAAACGTTTGACAGATGTATGAAAGTTGGTTTTATTATTATACCACACCAAATAAAGCTCAGAATTGTGTCTGGGTAAGATCCAAGACCAGTCGTTCGACAAGATTTTCGTTCTTGAAAGCGAAACTTCACAGTGTTCTTCAACTATGAAGGACCATTAGTGGTTGACTGCGTGCCAGAAGGAATAACAATAAATGGAGGATACTATGGTTCTTATGTTTTGAGTCCTTTATTTGAAGAGCTGAGGGGCGGCGTACAAAGGCTGTTGCTTTTGCATGACAATGCTCTCCTCACAGAACAGCGACAAATTTGAGGAAGCTGGAAGCCGCTGGAAGCTGAAAGTCCAGTTGCTTGACCATCCACCCTATAGTCCTGACCTTGCACCGTCTGACTTGTGGCCGTTTCTTCGAGTGAAATCTTCTTTTTTGTGGGGGCGGCATCACACTCGCCGCCCCCGGTGACATTCATCCTCAGAGGCTACATCGTCTCCCCATGCACATGCTGTTAGTAAACTAATCATGCGTGTCTAGGGAGACAGGGTGCTATGTTAGTAAGAGGGATTTCATGCAGTTAGTGGTCGGGTTCCGCGTTAGCACCCCGGTTAGTAAATGTTAGTTCCTAGCTGGCATACCGTGCATGCGAGCGCATGAATTGTATCCTGGGAGACAGCACATATCTAAGTCTGTGCAGCACCCAGGGTGATAAAAGGTGTTGTTAGTAGATTAGTGGTTAGTTTAGTAGTTTGGTTATAATGGGGTGGTAGGTTATGCAGGTATGATGTTAGTGTGAAATAAGATCGTCTACATGTGATGCTGAGTGAATAGAGTGGTGGGGGCAGGAGTCTGAGTGTTGTGAAATTCCTGTAGTTTAGAGGTCTGCAGAGCTTGTTGTCGGTGTTGTTCCTTGGTGGACCTGGTTTCGGTGGTGTTCAGTACGGTGAGCTATGATGGATTGCCTGTGAACAGGAGCTTGCATTACTAGAAAACCTGACTGCAGAACCTTACTCAGGCTATAAGTTTAGCTCTGTTGACAATACCTCAGTCTGAGTATTGCAGTGCTTCTGACAGGTGGTTGCACCGCCTACAACTGTGTGCAGAGAGAGAGATGGAGACTACTTTGAAGGATTGTGAGGATAATTTTTTGAGTTCCATCCTTAGTTTTGACACTTGCAAAACTTTTTAATGCCCCTCGTAGCTGAATAAACAAATTTAGAAACAGGCCTTTGCATAACTCAAAAATGAAACCTTTAAATACCAAACTTGGTAAGTTCAGCGCCTTCCAAGGATGCGACACGAAGATTTTCTGGAAAGTCCCCCACCCCACTTTACATCGAAAAGTGCTCGTTGTGTTAGCTGTAACGATTTCGATTAAAGTGCCACATATTTAAAATATTTCAACGAGAAATAAAATGTATATTTTGAATTGTCTGGGAAAACCTGTGAAGTCCTCCTCGTTCGAATGACATTTGTATAATAATTGGTAACCTGTAAAAAGATTGGCAAAACCTTACTATACAAAAACTGTAGCTCTCATAAAAGACGCAGTTTCTATCATGTAGAATTGTTGTGGGGGCGGCGCCGCTCGCCTACCACTAAGGTTCGATCCCAGTGACCTGCGTATGGGATTTGTGGTGGACGAAGCGCGTCTGGGCGGGCTTTCTCCGGGTTTTCCACTTTCCCCTCCATGTTTCATTCCACCATTTGCTCCATCACCTTTCATTTCACATCATCATCTTCATTCATTCTATACAAGCCGATCGCCCGTTCCGGGTTCTTCATTCTCTGATTCAGTGTTCGTGTGCTCCTGTATCCTAGAAACGGTTCTAAGTTCTAAGGGGTGTAAGCCTGCATACGAGGCGGGTAAGTCGGCTAAGTAATTAAGTAAGAATTCAAGTGGCATTAACCATTTCCGAAATATTTTTATTGGTTTGAATTTTCAAATACTTACACCTTTTTCAAGTGGCAAGTCGGTATTCATTGTTCTATGTCAAGATTTCGCTGGAAATACATGTTTCGAGGCCCCTTCAGCGTCTTACAAAGCTTTTTCAAGAAAATCCCACACCCTAAGCAATCCTCTAAATGAAAAATGTGTCATTATTTTCTCAAAAGTGAGTATAACGATTTTGATTAAAGTACTTACATGACAAAGAAAAAGCATAGCTAATTTTCTGTTAAGGCCTATGAAAAGCTCTTCATTCTAAATCACATTTGTATAACTGGTAAACCGTGAGAGAATGACAAAATCTTACTACACAAGAAATGCAGATCTCGTTAAAGCACACAATTTATGACAAATAGCGTTTCTTGAGGTGGTGTTCGTTACACGGTTTGAATTTTTATTAGGTAAGTTGTCACGTCGCTATCGTGGAAAATCCGCCACTAAAGGTCACCGGTGACGAAATTGGGTCATACACATTTAGAGGCAGGACGGAGTGCGACATTTAATGAGCTAGGTAATTACGGAGCTTTCCTTGCTGAGAGATGTGAACTTTGTGGCAGCATTGTTTTGTAATTGTCTGCCTTGGCTTTGTAAGATTAAGGCATAGACCTTCTCTTTCAGCTATACAACTTTAACACATGGTTACTTTGACGTGTCGTTATAAACAGTGCTGTTTCTGAATGATCGCGAGTTTATCTACAGTTGTTTCAGAATGTCTTAAGGAACTATCTTCAATATCTCATATGACTTTCTCTACTCACTCTTCTATAAACTATTCTTACAAACCCCTATTCTTCTAAGTAATTACTTTGACATGTCGTTATAAACAATGCTGTTTCTGAATGATCGCGAGTTTATCTACAGTTGTATCAGAATGTCTTAAGGAACTATCTTCAATATCTCATATGGCTTTCTCTTCTCACTCTTCTATAAACTATTCTTACAAACCCCTATTCTTCTAAGTAATTACTTTGACATGTCGTTATAAACAATGCTGTTTCTGAATGATCGCGAGTTTATTTACAGTTGTTTCAGAATGTCTTAAGGAACTATCTACAATATATCATATGACTTTCTCTACTCACTCTTCTATAAACTATTCTTACAAACCCCTATTCTTCTAAGTAATTACTTTGACGTGTCGTTATAAACAATGCTGTTTCTGAATGATCGCGAGTTTATCTACAGTTGTATCAGAATGTCTTAAGGAACTATCTTCAATATCTCATATGTCTTTCTCTACTCACTCTTCTATAAACTATTCTTACAAACCCCTATTCTTCTAAGTAATTACTTTGACGTGTCGTTATAAACAATGCTGTTTCTGAATGATCGCGAGTTTATTTACAGTTGTTTCAGAATGTCTAAAGGAACTATCTTCAATGTCTCATATGATTTTCTCTACGCACTTTTCTACAAACTATTCTTACAAAACCCTATTCTTCTAAGTAATTACTTTGACATGTCGTTATAAACAATGCTGTTTCTGAATGATCGCGAGTTTATTTACAGTTGTTTCAGAACGTCTAAAGGAACTATCTTCAATGTCTCATATGACTTTCTCTACGCGCTCTTCTACAAACTATTCTTACAAAACGCTATTCTTCTAAGACTCCTTGTTAATCCAGAGGAACATTCACTGCACAATTACACATTTCGTGTCGAGAGATATAGTAGGCGAATGCTGGGATAGTTTTTCATCTTCCACGGTTTTCTTTCCATCATTTCTCTTTCTTTCTCATCTTTCAGGTATGCTTAAAGGATTCTTAAAGGAAAGAGTACTCCCCGTGAAAACTAGAGGGCTGCTTGGTCTACGGTCGTTCATCGCTCTCTCTAGGTATCTCCAGAAGTGGGATGGATCTTTGAGCCTGGGACTGTTAGGAACTACCTCGCATCTCTGTGGCCTCTTGTGGTTCCTTCACTTTATCCCTTCCTCCTGTAGAGTGATGACCACAATAGATCTATGTAGGTCACAGTGTACGAAGTGTCCCCCTCTGTTGTACAACCTATAGTAACTGTAAGGTTCTTTCAAGGCCGATTTAAATTAGTCGCTGCATAAAGTCACAATTACGTAAAAATCTGTGTTACACTCACATGACTTTCTCTACTATTGTACACACTATTTTTACAAACACTTATTCGAAGTATGCTTCATGTTAATCGAGATGTTAATCTTATTGCTAATTTTCTTGTAGATGCAAGGGGAATTGGTAGGCTTTAAGCGATAGTCAAATATTTTAAGAGCTGGTTGCTATGTGCAGTATTCCATTCTCTTTGCATTACCAGGACAAAAAAATGAATAACGAATTCCCATTTGAGAAAAAGTGTAAGCATTGGAAAATTTAAGGGAATAACAAGCAATATCTCGAAAATAGTTCACTCAACAACAAAAAATGTATATGACATAAACTGTGTATTTTAACGGGATCTACATTTTTTGTGTAGTAACACTTTGTCTATCTCTTATGGTTTACCAGTTATGCAAATGTCGTTCACAATGAAGAATACTTTTGGAGACATTCCCAGAAAATTCGATATATACATTTCATTTGTCATGAAAATATCTTAAACATATGATATTTTATTCAAAATCGTTAGAGCCATTTTTGAGAAAATTAAAATTTTCGAAAAATGTTCCATGTAAAGGGTAATCTGGGATGGGGGATTTTCTTGAAAACCTTCGTGTCGCATCTCTGGAAGATACTGAACCTAAATACCAAGTTTGGTGTTTATCTGACTGTTCGTTTCTGAGTTATGCTGTTCACAGACAGACACACGGACATGTTTCCAGAAATTTTTATATGCATTCAGTGCACCTCAAAACATGTATTTCCTGTGAAATCTCGGTATCGAATTTTTGGGTGGAATGCAGTACTTCCTCTACTTACTATACGTAGTAGAGAAAGTAAAAATGAACGGGAAAATTAAAGTGCCGGGCCCATTATAGAATACATTGAAATAAAGCATTTCCCAGAATAATAATTTTTTGTACTACCAAATCACAGCTTTAAATAAAAGTAACAATCTATACAGACCCAAAGGTACTGAATATACTAACACTCAAATGTGGAAACAAAGATATGTTACTATTGAAGCAGATTACATTTGAATTTCTCCTTCTCACACATTTGCCATTTTGAAATGAAAATAATATAATATAAATGCCGCTCCACACTTTACAAGAATTTAGAATTTTACTTACGCCCAGAAGTACATGCTATAAATAATATAGACAAGGCCGAAAAGTGTGGAGACGGCCGCTTCCAGACACGAAGCCCAATTAAAGTCATTCTTCGCTGATCGTCGAGAACTGTCACACTCTTTTTTCTCTCTTGAGGGTCGCTCGGAGTACACACTGGGAAGGTCAGGTGATGATGACGTTGAGCCAACATTAATGCTAATCTATACTGGCGGAGAGGACACAACCTGGCGAGCGCTGTGGAAACCTGGTGCAGGTAATAAGAAGCAGGGGCCAAAATTGTAGCTCATGATTGCAGTACAAAAGAACTACGGCCATCTCTGCTCGGTGAAAGAAAGAGCTACGACTGGCTCAAAGCTATATACAGATTGGACGAGAAGTCCCCTGTACCCCTGTGAGTATCAAATGTTATTATGCTATGTTACTTCTTATCAATTGTTGGAATTCATGGTTACATGTTTTTACAGTCAAGTTTTAATTTGTAGCCATGGCAGATGTGAGTGGTCATAGTTACACTATTGAGGAGCGCTTAGTGACAAGTGTGTGGCTGCACATACAGGGCAGACAATGAAACAGACTACGGGAGCATTCCAGGAAACATGCAATAAGGCTCCACCGTGAAAAGCAACACTTCTGGGTTCGGAAAGACGTGCTTTTGTTTTTGGGAGTGTTAAGACAGGCCGCGGAGTGGAAGGAAGGAGACACAGAAGAAACATATGCCGGATTCTCTGCTTCAACTGAACAAACTCCTATAAAGTGGACATGTAAACGTGTTTCGGGACTCGGTATACCGAGGACAACAATGTGGAATACATCAATAAAGACCTTAAGCTCAGACCGACGTTCGTAAACGAGTTATCGGACAGAGACCGGAATGAGCGCGTTTTAGCGTGCCGTGCTTTGTTAACTCAATTTCCAAATGGAGTGAACAGTGCCAAGGTTTTAGATGAATGTGCAGCTCATGTGCTAGAAATATTGTCTTTTGGACCAAGGAGAATCCTCATTACACAGTCGAGTTAGAAAGGAACCCACCTCACGTAATGATATGGGCAGCAATGACATCACATCTACTTGGACCTTACTTTTTTTAAGGAACTGTGAATGGTGCAAATTATTTACACATGTTACAAACATGGTCAATACCTCAGCTTGAGGAAGGGGGCATCACAGAACGCATATGGTTGCAGCAAGATGGAGCACCTCCTCACTACACTCTTGCAGTGCGCGAGTTCCTAAATGAAGACTTTCCAGGACGGTGATAGCTCGTGGTTCATCAACAACACCTGCTCCCTTGAAATGGCCACCAAGAAGTCCTGATGTCACCACACCTGACAACTCGTTATGGGGAGTCATTAAGGCGCATGTATCTGTATGTTACAAACGAAGAACTGCACAATGCTGTTGTCGCACTATAACACCGGACATGCTCAAGAATATGTCAAGAACATGGAACTGTGTTTACAGCATGATAGGGAACATACAGATATATTGGACACACAAGTACTTGTGCTAAAATAAATCAATTTAGTACTCTGTGGTGGGGAGTAGTGTGTCTGTCTCACATTCAAGACTCTCGATTTCGAATCTCGTTTAGGAAGAGTTACCCGGATAAGGCTTTTTCGGAATTTTCCTTTATCGTGAAAAGATGAATTTTGGGTAGCTTCAAAGGTCTATGTCTCCCGGACTTATTTGAGCATGATTTCAGTCATCGTCCAATACGACTTAACTGATAAAAGAACCCTAAAAAACTTTAAAAAAATGTATATACACATTTCGTTGTAGGTATAATAAGAATGCAGCAGGCTAAAGGCGACAGTCGGATTTTTAAAAACCTTATCGATATCTAAGGGCTTTGAAATTCCATGTTCTTTGCATGACCACGAGGAAAAACGAATAGCAATTTACCGTCTGCAAAGAGTATAAGTATTTGAAAAATCAAACCATTAAAAAAGAATGTCTCGGAAATGGTGAACGCCACAGAAAGTTTTATTCGACATAAATTGTGTGCTATAAAGGGATCCACCTATTTTGTATGGTAAGGTTTTGTCTATCTCTTGCTGTATAGAAGTTATATAGAAGTTATTCTTAGAAACACTCAACTGAAACATCAAGTTTGCTACTTAAACAACTTTTCGATCTCAACATTGATTTGTATGGTGGAATGCGATACTTCCTCTGTTTTTCGTAGTTTTAACACCTACTTTTACTACGTACGGCACCACAGGCAGTGGACACTGATGATTAAAGGGCGGATTAGAGCGACCTGGCCCGTGACTTCAAGTCACCGATGCAGAGAGCATAATGTCTTGGCACGTGTTCCCAGTGTACAGACGGTGGGTAAAGAAATATGCCGCAGTAGGGTGATGTTCCGCTTTGCAAACAGAGCAAAAAGTATTCAGTGTCCCGAATTGATGGGAAGGCCCTGGAAAAGCTCAGAAACACGTGCATCGTTCTTCATGTGTTCATAAACGAATACAATGCCGATGAGATTGGTATCAAGAAAACCAGTGTTCAGTGAATTCTGCGAGGTCAAAAATGGAAGCCTTACATTCCGAGACTTCACGCACTAAATGAGGATGACCCAGATTGGCGATTGCAATTTTGTGAGTGGTTCCCGAACAAATGTGACGAAAGGGAAGATCTTCAAGACTCAGATGAAGACACATTCAAACTTAGTGGCATGATTGTGTATTGGGCTAAGGAAAACCCACACATCGTTGAAGAAAATGTCGTCAATCTTCCAGGAGTAACGGTACGGTGTGGTCTGGCTTCCAGAGGAGCAATTGGGACCTATTTCTTGGAAGAGACTATCACGGGTCAAAATTACCTGCAAATGTTGGAAATTATGATTCCAAGTCTTAATGATCTCTTTGAGAATGAAAATGAGGTTTACTTCCAACAAGACGGGGCTCCTCCTCACTTCCATGTCGTTGTGAGAAATGTTCTCGATTGCACATTCAGTCAGAGATGGATACGAAGAGGAAGTGCTACGGAGTTCCCGCCTCGATCTCCCGATTTAACTCCTCTCGACTTCTACCTGTGGAGAACTTTAAAGAACACAGTGTACCTACGCCACCAAAGCACAAACACTGGAGGAAATGAGAGATCGGATTGAGCATGCCATCAGTGACATTCCATTACCAACAATCCAGACGGTATGTCGCTCTGTTCGACGTCGTTGTTGGGAGTGTACTGTGGCAGAAGGTGGTAGACATGCAAGGGCTTAAGGAAGTTTAAGAAACAGAACGGAAAAAAACGTATTTGTGTCTCATTTCGTTGCTGAGAAATAAAGTTTCAAAGTGTGTATACATAAATTTGAAACACTGTTTATATTATACAGTGATATGGGTGTATTATTCGTATGTACCTATTACCTCTTGCGATGTCGAACCAAGTTTCTCACGATATAGCTTTTGTTTAAGTGAGAGACAGAGAACGTTCACTTTCGACAATCTCCGCATGTAGATTATTGTCCACTGCAGTGCACAGATTATGTAATATTCACTTTACATTTATGTAAAATGTAGTGTTCTATAACTCGGAATAAAAATATTAACAGTCGTCATGTACAGCATAGTACACGCATTCTTTTGGTGCAACATATACGAGAACTGCAGGCACGTGCCTATTGTTTACATCTGGACTCACCCTCTCTCCTTCAACATAGACAACGTAAGTCAACCTCATAAAACCCGTCATTCTGATCCGCCCCATCAACCACATGGAAAAACAATAAAGAGATGATAATATAAAAGAATGAAAAATGCATTCATAACTTGCGGCCTGAAATACTCTATTCTTCAAGATTTAGTATCCTTGACAGTTGTCACATTTTACTCTGTCTGCTACCTAACTAAAGTAGCCAGAAGAATTTTACACCACACAAATAATGATACTTCTCTAGAAATACATGATCTCACGCATAATGAATTCAAAGAAATTGTTTAGAAAAAGGTTTGTGTGAGAGGAAACCGAGAGAGATAGAGAACAGCGTAACTCAAAAATGAAAAGTAAATTAAATATCAAACGTGGTGTTTAAGTTCAGCATTTCCTAAAGATATGACACGATTTTCAAGAGAACCTCCCACCCGACTACCCTCTGCATGGAAAGAAAATGTCATTATTTTCGATTTTCTCAAAACTTCCTCTAACGATATGATTAAAATGTTATATGTTTAAGCTATTTCCATTATATATAAAATCTATGTCTTAAATTTCATGAGAATAGCCTGTGAATTTGGTTTTATTTTAAACTTGCAAATCGTAAGAAATACACAAAATCTTTCTACGTAAAAAATATAGATCTCGACAAAGCGCACAATTTATGCCAAATGCATTTTTGTGGTGTTAACCCTTTCCGAAATATTTTTGTTACCGTAAGAGAGACACAGAATCTTTCTACACAAAAATTTATATCTCGTCAAAGCACACAATTTATGCTAAATGCATTTTTTGTGGCTTAACCCTTTCCGAAATTTTGTTGTTATTTGTTTGTATTTTCACATCGTTTATACTTTCTCATTGCAAAACGTATTCTGTTCTCTTCCTTTCTTTTTCGTGTTCATCCAAGGAGAACAGAATTTCAAAGGCATCACCTAGCGACCGCCTTGGGAAAGTTTTGACTATCGCTTTATTTTATTCTATTGTTCTTATACCTAGAAGGAGATGTGCAACTGAGCTATGAATGTTTATCTGTACAAACATCAAGTAAATAGAAGAATAAACTTTTGTAAGAATAGTTTGTGGAAGAGTGAGTAGAGGAAGTAATGTGAATACAGCACTTAAGGTTTTCTTAGCTTCGTTGAAAGTTGCAATAATTGAAAGATTTATAATGCAATTGTACTTTTAGGAAACCTGAAATACTACACAGGTTCTGAGAAATAACATGACCTCCTTCTCTGTTTTCTAATGTATCCACTTTGGTTGATTTTTCTTCTATAGGTGAATAGATAAAAACTATTAAAGAAGAACGCCGCTAGCTTTTCAGCCATTAACTGCAATAAAATAGAATGCAAAGTAAGGAAAAAGACGTATACATAACGAAAGGAATCCCTTCAGGTACTCGTTTACACAGCGCAAATGGCTTAAATAATAATTAAAAGCACGCTGAAGGAAAAACCAGAGAGACAGAAAATAGCATGGCCTCCTTAGTTATGGCATCATGAAATTACAAAAATTGCACCCTTCCCTTTAATGTGTCACATCAAAAATAAAAGAAAAGAGCGGAATTTACCTGCAGTTCCTAATTTTCCACCATGAATTACAATTTTCAGCGGTATTACTGCACACATTTCTCTGGGGAATGCGCTCCGCGTTCCCAACTCTTTTGCCTATCGCCAGGAAATTCGTGTTTGTCGGGGAGGATAACCCAGAACTAAGTTCCGAATCTGTGCTCTTTTCAGTCCAGGACAACAATCTCGTAAATATCTATGTTAACGCTTTGATGAGGCATTTCTAACATTCTTCAAACACAGGACCAGTAAAGTGTCAGAAATATGTCTACCTGATTATTAAATAACTAGATAAAACTTGTATTCCACCCAAAAATTCAATACCAAAATTTCACGGGAAATATGTGTTTTGAGGTCACCTAAAACCAAATAACATTTTCAGAAAAACTCCATATGTGTGAACAACATAACTCAAAAACAAATCTCTCATGTACGAGGCATGTTTTTAAAATACGATATTTTTACTTTCTCTACTACGTATAGTAAGTAGGGGAAGTATTGTATTCCACCCAAAAATTCGATACCGAGATTTCACCGGAAATACATGTTTTGAGGCCCCCTGAATCCAAAAAAATCATTTTTGGAAACACTTCCGAGTGTGTCTGTGTCTGTGTGTCTGCGAACAGCATAACTCAGAAATGAACAGTCGGATAAACACCAAACTTGGTATTTAGGTTCAGTATCTTCCAGAGATGCGACACGAAGGTTTTCAAGAAAATTCCCCAACCCCAGATTACCCTTGACATGGAACTTTTTTCGAAAATTTTAAGTTTCCCAAAAATGGCTCTAACAATTTTGATTAAAATATCATATGTTTAAGATATTTTCATGACAAATAAAATGTATATCTTGAATTTTTGGGAATGTCTGCAAAAGTATTCTTCATTGTGAACGACTTTTGCATAACTGGTAAACCATAAGAGATAGGCAAAATTTTACTACATAAAAATGTAGATCACGTTAAAATACACAGTTTATGTCATATATATTTTTGTTGTTGACTGAACCATTTTCGAGATATTGCTTGTTATTCCCTTAAATTTTTCAATACTTATTTTCTCAAATGGGAATTCGTTATTCCTTTTTTTTATTTTGGATATGCAAAGAGTATTAATCTGTGGCAAAGAGAATGGTGGTGCACCTAGCAACCAGTTATTAAGAGATATGTCTATGTTTAAAAGCTGCTGTATTTCTATATTGCCCTTGCAAATACAAAACAAGGGGAACATAGTACGCCTTAAGCGATAGTCAAATATTTTTAGAACTGGTCGCTATGTGTAAAATGTAATTCTCTTTGCATGTCAAAAGATTGTTTATGCAAATGTTTATCTCCATTAATATGAAATAGATGTAGAATAAGAGTTTGTAAAAATAGCTTGTACAAGAGCAGAGAAAGTCATTTGAGTGTAACACATTAGATTTTTTTTATAAAATAACAGTTTATTATTCTCATTCATTACCTTATACTACATTTCCACACAGTCAACTCCGTTATTCAGGCAATTGTAATGGGAAACCAGTTTTGTAAGCCTTCGTCAAAGAATGATGCCGCCTGTAATGAAAGCCAACTCTGCACTTCTTGTTTCACATCATCGCTGTTGAAATGTTTTCCACAAGGAATTTTTCAGGTGTAAATAGCTTGGTGCCAAATCCGGACTGTTGGAAACAAGGGAATCAGCGTAAGATGTAAGGTAATGAATGACAATAAAGTGATGGAAAATAATGTTTTGTTATTTTTTTAAAATACTTGGTACTTTATAAACACGCCTCGTACATAAAACGATAATTTTAGTTTCAGTATCTTCCAAACATGCAACACGAAGATTTTAAAGAAAATCCCCACCAGTACACTACCCTTTATAAGGAAAATGTTTCGTTGTTTATTATTTTCCCAAAAAAGCTCTCAAAGGTTTTGATTAAAATGACGTTTAAAATATTTGGAAAGCGAATAAACTGTGAAGTCCTCTTCGTACAGAAGTAATTATAGTAGAAAGTTAAACTCGTAAAAACGCACAATTAATGTCAATTTTTGTGGCATTAATCATTATCCGAGATATTCTTTATAATTTGTTTGAATTTTGAAATAAATGCCTTTTAATTTCTCTACTCATTACATATACTAAACAGAGGAATTATGCTGACACGGGTGGCCGAGCACCTTAAAACATGGACTCGCGAGAAGCTCCGCGGTTCAAATCTACCAAGGGGCAGCTACACTGATTGAGTTTTTTTTCAGGTTTTTCTCAGTCCTTATACCTGGCAAATGCCGGGAGAAATTTAAAATTTAAGCCTGGAGGTTTACTCCCCAAATTGTCTTTCCCAATAAACATTTCATAAGTAAGGGGCGGAGTGACCATGTCCTACGTGATGTAGTGGTTACCATGCTTGCCTCTAGTTCCCGAGGTCGCGGGTTCAAACCTGGCGACGGATTTTTTCGGGCGTAAAAATCGTTAGCATGGCTTCCTTCGGAAGGGAAGTAAAGCTGGTGGTCCCTTGTCGTAGATTTACGGCACGTTAAAGAACCTCATGCCTGGTAAAGACCTCTGAGCAAAATTACGGGTCTTTCACGCCCAATATAGAATGGGACGCTGAGGACCATAGTAGTTAAAGAGCGTCCATAAATAAAACTTAATTCTTTTGAAGTGACCGTTTTTATGAGATTAAGTTACCTTTTACTGCAGTCGGTTTATGTTGAAGGAGAGAGGGTGAGTCCAGATGTAAACAACGGGCGCGTGCCTGCAGTGCTCATACAGATTGTATCAAAAGAATGCTTATACTCTACTGTACATGACTGGTGTTTATTCCGTTATAGAACTGTACATTTTACATATATGTAAAGTGAATATTACACAGTCTGTGCATTGCAGTGGACAATAATGTATATGCGGAGATTGTCCAAAGTAAACGTTCTCCGTCTGTCACTTATACAAAAGCTATGTCGTGAGAAACGCGCTTCGACAACGCAAGAAGTAATATGTGCATTCGAATCATACACTTTATCACTGTCTCACATACTTTTACTCTGTTTGCAAAGCGAAACACCATGCCTAGTACAGTATATTTCTTTACCCAGGGTATACATGCCAAGACATGCTCTCTGCATTGGTAAGTTGAAACCACGGACCAGGTAACTGTAATCCGCTCTATACATAATTATATCTGCTCTCTATTTTTCCCTGTAATCTTCAGAGTTCTCGTTTATTGGACAGATACTTAAATATTTCTTGTCTTTTTTTTCTTTATTTTGACTGCTCTAAGATATATCACTTCCGCCGCATTCATTTTACTTCTTTACTGCATACCTGAAGTAATTAGAGGAAGTTTTACTTTTCTTCCAAAAATTCGATATGAAGATCGCACTGGATTCAGACTCCCTGATTCGAAAAAAATGTATTTGTAGGAAAATAGGTCAGTGTGTGTTCCTGTCTGTAAACAGTGTAACTCAAAAACGAAAAGTTAAATGTGTACCAAATTTGGTATTTTAGTTAAGTATCATCCAAGCATTCTACACGAAAAATACCTTCACCCCAAATTATATTTTACGCGGAAATATTTCCATGCCTTTTATTTTCCAAAAATGTCTCTAACGGTCTTAATTAAAAAATGTCGTATATTTTACATGAAAAATAAAATGTGTATCTTGAATTTTCTGAGAATAGCCTCTGAATTCCTCTTCTCTCGGAAGAAATTTTGTACAGTTTTTAACGTGTAAACCAAGACAGATAGAAAAGTCGTAATACTCAAAATATGTAGATGTCATTAAAACTCAAAGTTTATTTCAAATAAACTTTTTGTGATATCAGCCGTTACCGAGCTGTCCATTATTATTATTAGTGGTTTGAATACTTCAATAGTCATTTTAAGTGTTGTCGCTATTTTGTTGTTTCTCCCGATATGAACTTTCAAGGCCAGCATATAGCGTCACGCTTTTAAACTTCTGAGGAATCGTTTTCCTCTATCCGCCTTGTGTAATGAAGAACTATTTCTGCAAAGGTTTATCTCTATTAACATGAAGTACATGGAAAAATCTGCTTTCATGAGAAAGTTTGTAGAAGGTATATATACATACACGATACTGGGTAGAGAAAGATCATTTGAAAGTAGTCCATTAGATTTCTACTTTCTCCATTACGTATAGTAGCCAGAAAATGGATATTGAGATTTTACCAGAAATATATGTTTTGAGGCCCCTTAAACCCAAAAAAAGCTTTTTATAAAAAGGTTCGAATAGGTGTCTGTGAACAACAGAAAAAATCGAAAAGTCGATAAATATCGAACTCGGTATTTAACTTCAGTATCTTGCAAATAAGTGACATGAAGGTTTCTCCCATCTCAACTACCCTTACATGCAACATTTTTTTGAAAATTTTTATTTCCTTAGAAATGCCTCTTACGATTTTGATTAAAATACTATATATTAAAGATGTTTATATGACAAATAAAATGTGTATCTTCAATTTTCTGGGAATAGCCTGTGAAGTTCTCTTTATTCGGAAGGAATTTTGTATAATCTTGTATAACTGGTAAACGGTAAGCGATAGGCGAAAATGTTCTACACAAGAAATATAGATATCTTTAAAACACACAGTTTATTTCCAATAAGCTTTTTTGTGGCGTAAGCCATTTCTGAGATATCCGTCTTTAAAGTTTCGAATGGTTCATTACTTGGTCAACTTTCAGTTGTTTGTCGCGATGTCATGGAAACAGTATGGAATTTTAAGGCCAGCATATACGTTCAGTTGTTAAACATTTGACTATCGCTGTTCTCTTTGTATCTATAACGTAATGTGTAATGTAGCTACTTCTGTAAAGGTTTATCTCGATTAAACTGAAGTAGATAGGAAACTAAACTTTGGTAAGATAAGTTTTATACTCATTAATAAGCCATGCAGGGTTGAGAAACTCATGAACGTAACACATCATATTTTTACTACTTGTGTTTAATTAGTTGATCTGATGTTTGTTTTCTAGTATATTCGAGGTTGAAACCTTTTTCCTAATCGGTGCGTTAAGAGTTTAGGAATACTGTGACTATGAAGCAAATTCTCCTCTTCAAAGGTTAACATTCGAGGTGCAACTCCCTCTGACGGTGAAGGGAACAACATTCCAGTCTTCTGCTACCTTGGCTTGTCAATAGAATTGCTTTGTTCCGTACTTTACATAATAAACCGCTCCCCTAACAAAGGTGGAGTACAATAGCGAAGCAGTCAGTTTTAGAACAGCCTTCAAAGGTTTGAACAGCTCGTCTGGGTATATCTGATTGTTTAGGAGTACGCTTTTATGATAAGTGAAGTAACAGAGGAGTTGGAACGTCGTATTTTACAATTTAGTTATAATGATGCACTTATGTATTTACTTATTTATTTATTTATTTATTTATTTCGAGGATAATGGCGCAAAGCCGCTATCATTAGCGCCACACTATGGTTATGCATTTATGCACTGTCTGTTACAAAAAACAATACAATCGAAACAAGTACAGAAATATATATTGGAAAATACAGAAGTTAAATCAGTAAACAAAAAATCTTGTCTGATTCATTCACATGACTCTGTCTACCATATTATTTATCAGTGGTTATACAAACTATTTTAATAAAGCTTATTTTCTGTCTACTACATTTTTACCCAAATAAACCTTAGCAGAAACAGCTGTATTACACATTTCGTGACACAAAGTGAGGCAGTATTTTTAACACTTAAATGATTTCAGTCAAATTATATAATACAAAATATAATAACAGCCCGCCTTAAAGCAATATGTGTATAATAGAATATATAAAATGCATGTAACAGTCATTGTACTAATGTTTATATTATGTACATGTTCAATAATGTTATGTGAAATTATTACGTAATTTAATAATGTAGGAGCTGTGAGAATAATAGGTTAAAAGTTGCTAACAATGAGGTAACCTTGAGGCAATAATGTTTAAGAAAGTTTAATAATGCTTCTAGTCATTATTGGAGCAACAATAATGTAAATTTTTAGTCAGTTTATAAATAGCCAATTAACAATCAGAAAAAAGCTTAAGTTACATGAAAGTATTCTATTGGAGTAGGATTACCCAATCAGAAACTGAAATAGAGAAAATTGTACAAATTCAGAAGTCAGTTGCTAGTAGACAGCGTTCCTAACCAGACGCGAGACACGTCCTCGAGAAGTTTAATACGTATTCAGTGTGAGAAAAAATAGTTTACGTGTTAAAAAAAATGCTAGTTGTTATTAAATAATCTCACAGCTCTCTCTATATCAGTGAAGTGTTATTTTAATCATTTAAAGATTTAATAAATAGAGTGAAGTACAAATTATAATCTGTGTAAACCTACATTCTTAGCCGCACTACTCCCTGCCAACACATCCATGTCTCTAACAATAATACTGACGCAGCCGAGGCAAACATAAATATATAATATTTAAAGAAACAGTCAAATTACAAAGTTAATATCTTTAAACTTGGGGCGAAGGCTACCGGAAACCTTTTACCATACGTGCGGTTGCAACTACTTCAAGTATTCGACTCCCCAACAAACGAACTGCAATACAACTCCTAAAATTAAACCTACTTCAAAAGAGAACAGCGATAGTCAGATGTTTAACAACTGAACGCTATATGCTGGCCTTAAAATTCCATACTGTTTCCATGACATCGCCAGAAACAACTGAATGTTGAAAGGACTTTAAGAGAATGACCAAGAAATGAACAATTCGGACTTTTAATAGCGGTTATCTCAGATATGACTTATGCCACAAAAAAACTTATTTGAAGTAAATTCTGTGTTTTAAAGAGATGTACATTTTTGTGTAGTACGTTTTCGCCTATCGCTTAACGTTTGCCAGTTATACAATATTTTACAAAATTCCTTCCAAATGAAGAAAACAAAAAATATATATTATTTGTCATATAAATATCTTTCGTAAATAGTATTTTAATCAAAATTGTTAAGAGGCATTTTTTAGAAAATCAACAATTTCAAAAGATGTTTCATATGAAGGGTAGCATGGGGTGGGGGGATTTTATTTTTAAGATCTTCGAAACGCGTCTTTGGAAGGCATTAAACCTAAATTCCAAGTTTGGTGTTTATCCGACTTTTATTTTTTGAGTTATGCTGTTCACAGACACACACACATACATCCACACGGAAGCTTCCAAATTTGTTTATTCAAGGGACCTCGAAACATATGTTTGCGGTGAAAAATTGGTATCGAATCCTTGGATTCAATGCAAATACCTTCTCTACCTAGTATGTACAAAGAGCGCCAAAGACAATCTCACTGCACCTCGCGTCTACGTCACATTATTTATCGCTGTACATGACCGTTTCATTGGTTGCTTTAGGTCACGGTGCAAGGGTGCGCCAGTCCTTCTACTAAATAGTTGCACCAATAACCACAAATACGGTTACAAATGGCGCAAAAACGAAATATATGTTTAGGCTCTCGATCGTATTGGCTAAAAGAGAAAGAGTTTGCCATATAGACCTCTTAACGTGATTGGTAGCCCATACCTTATCGGCTAGTGAAGGACACGCCTTTTAAAGAGTTTAACAGTTAAGGGAGAAACTTGGTTAACGAAATTTAGAATCTGCAGTGTGAATAGATTTTCAAATTAAAGCTTGAATAATATTCATTAAATACATAGCAATACTTTATAACAAAAAATAAACAGAACTGTATTCTCACAGCCGTATCAATGTTTGTTGCTGCATAGAAGCAAACATAACTAAAAAAAGCTGATGTGTTTCACTCACATGACTTTCTCTACTCTTGTACAAACTATTTTTACAAACGGTTATTCTCCATATGCTTCATGTTAGTTGAGATGTTAATCTTATTGCTAATTTTCTTGTAGATGCAAGGGGAATTGGTAGGTTTTAAGCGATAGTCAAATATTTTAACGCTGGTTGATATGTGGCGCATTCCATTCAGGACATAAAAAAATGAATAACGAATTTGAGAAAAAGTATAAGTATTGGAAAATTTAAGGAAATAACAAGCAATATCTCGAAAACGGTTCACTCAACAAAAGAAATTTATATTACATAAATTGTGTATTTTAAGGCGATCTACATTTTTCATGTAGTAAAATTTTGTCTATCTCTTATGGTTTACCAGTTATGCAAAAGTCGTTCACAATGAAGAATACTTTTGGAGGCATTCCCAGAAAATTCGAGATATACATTTCATTTCTCATGAAAATATCTTAAACATATGATATTTTAATCAAAATCGTTAGAGCCATTTTTGAGAAAATTAACGTTTTCGAAAAATGTTCCATGTAAAGGGTAGTCTGGGGTGGGGGGATTTTCTTGTAAACCTTCGTGTCGCATCTCTGGAAGATACTGAACCTAAACACCAAGTTTGGTGTTTATCCGACTGTTCGTTTCTGAGTTATGCTGTTCACAGTTACACACACAGACACACACGGGCATGTTTCCAAAATGCTTTATATGCATTCAGTGCACCTCAAAACATGTATTTCCTGTGAAATCTCGGTATTGAATTTTTGGGTGGAATACAATACTTCCCCTACTTACTATACGTAGTAGAGAAAGTAATAAACAAAACTGTATTCTCACAGTGGTATCAATGCTTGTTGCTCCATAGAAACAAACATAACTAAAAAAAAAATCTGATGTGTTACACTCACATGACTTTCTCTACTCTTGTACAATCTATTTTTACAAACGCCTATTCTCCATATGCTTCATATTAATCGAGATATCGAGATGTCAATCTTATTTGTAATTTTCTTGTAGATGCAAGGGGAATATGGTAGGTTTTAAGCGATAGTCAAATATTTTATCCCTGGTTGCTATGTGGCGCATTCCATTCTCTTTGCATGTCCAGGACATAAAAAAATCTGATGTGTTACACTCACATGACTTTCTCTACTCTTGTACAATCTATTTTTACAAACGCCTATTCTCCATATGCTTTATGTTAATCGAGATATCGAGATGTCAATCTTATTGCTAATTTTCTTGTAGATGCAAAGGGAATATGGTAGCTTTTAAGCGATGGTCAAATATTTTAACGCTGGTTGCTATGTGTCGCATTCCATTCTCTTTGCAAGTCCAGGACATAAAAAAATGAATAACGAATTTGAGAAAAAGTATAAGTATTGGAAAATTTAAGGGAATAACAAGCAATATCTCGAAAACGGTTCACTCAACAAAAGAAATGTATATAACATAAGTTGTGTATTTTAACGCGATCTACATTTTTTGTGTAGTAAAATTTTGTCTATCTCTTATGGTTTACCAGTTATGCAAAAGTCGTTCACAATAAAGAATACTTTTGGAGACATTCCCAGAAAATTCGAGATATACATTTCATTTCTCATGACATTATCTTAAACTTATGATATTTTAAACAAAATCGTTAGAGCCATTTTTGAGAAAATTAAAATTTTCGAAAAATGTTCCATGTAAAGGGTAGTCTGGGGTGGGGGGATTTTCTTGAAAACCTTCGTGTCGCATCTCTGGAAGATACTGAACCTAAATACCAAGTTTGGTGTTTATCCGACTGTTCGTTTTTGAGTTATGCTGTTCACAGACACACACACACAGACACACAGACACACACACACACACACACACACAGACACACACACGGACATGTTTCCAAAAATGCTTTTTTTGGATTCAGGAGGTCTCAAAACATGTATTTCCGGTAAAATCTCGGTATCGAATTTTTGGGTGGAATGCAATACTTCCCCTACTTACTATACGTAGTAGAGAAAGTAAAAATGAATAACGAATTTGAGAAAAAGTATAAGTATTGGAAAATTTAAGGAAATAACAAGCAATATCTCGAAAACCGTTCACTCAACAACAAAAATGTATATGATATAAGTTGTGTATTTTAACGCGATCTACATTTTTGATGTAGTAAAATTTTGTCTATCTCTTATGGTTTACCAGTTATGCAAAAGTCGTTCATAATGAAGAATACTTTTGGAGACATTCCCAGAAATTTCGAGATATACATTTCATTTCTCATAACATTATCTTAAACATATGATATTTTCATCAAAATCGTTAGAGCCATTTTTGAGAAAATTAAAATTTTCGAAAAATGTTCCATGTAAAGGGTAGTCTGGGGTGAGGTGATTTTCTTGAAAATCTTCGTGTCGCATCTCTGTAAGATACTGAACCTAAATACCAAGTTTGGTGTTTATCCGACTGTTCGTTTTTGAGTTATGCTGTTCACAGACACACACACACAGACACACACACACAGACACACAGACACACACACGGACATGTTTCCAAAAATGCTTTTTTTGGATTCAGGAGGTCTCAAAACATGTATTTCCGGTGAAATCTCGGTATCGAATTTTTGGGTGGAATGCAATACTTCCCCTACTTACTATACGTAGTAGAGAAAGTAATAAAGCAGCATGTTTTCCCTCTAATTCAAACTATAGTTGGTTAATATACCTTTACTAACATATTACTGCTCATAGGAACACAACAGGATTATAGACAAAAATATAACCCAATTTTATTGCTATAATATGTATGTCATATTCGGTAAACCATACAAATGTACATATTTATCTCTAGTTTTTAAACATTATCAGTCAATTGTAAGAAAAGGGTAATTTGCATTTAGTAAACGAATATCACGGGGAGTGGCCACTTTCTGACAAGTATGTACACCGTCTTACCCACTTTTTGGAATATTTTTATCCAGTAATTTACTATAAAACGCTTTTATGCGCTGCCGTTGCAATTGCTGTAACAGGCGACCAGCCTCCCACATACCCACGATACGTCCACGAGTAATTTCGCTAGTATACGGCATGACTGGTTCTGAAACAATAAAAATGTTTTGGTTTCAATAAAACCAGAGAAAGCAAAGGCATCAACCTCCCCTCTTTTCCCGCTTATTGTTGTGTTATCAAGATCTGCGATAGGTAAGGTGAAGGACACGCCTCAAAAACGACACAAATTCCGCCGAAGATTTTCTTTGGTGCTGTTTGTACGTGGCAGAGAAAGTAAAAATACAACAATTAAACAATAGTAAGGTTTCAAATTATGGTAAAAAGGATCAAATATAAGGTACATTACGGTTCTGACACAGTTCAAAAGTCAATATCACACTTGCTTCTCTTTTGGTTACTCTTCTTTTTCTCATTTCTTTAGCATTGTACTCGTCTCTTCTCAGGCGATTACGAGCAAGACATGCTCTAAGTGTGTCATCTAGTTTTACATACTCTTCCAATGAAAATTCACACTTCTCTACTTTCAAGAAGTGTTTAGTAAAACAGACTTATCGATTGCATGCAGTGTATTGTCGGCATCTGGCATGACACCAAGGTTGTTCTCTTTGCTACACACCCCTAGCTTCATTATTGTCGGCATCTGGCATGCCACCAAGGTTGTTCTCTTTGCTACACACCTCTAGCTTCATTATTGTCGGCATCTGGCATGACACCAAGGTTGTTCTCTTTGCTACACACCTCTAGCTTCATTATTGTCGGCATCTGGCATGACACCAAGGTTGTTCTCTTTGCTACACACCCCTAGCTTCATTATTGTCGGCATCTGGCATGACACCAAGGTTGTTCTCTTTGCTACACACCCCTAGCTTCATTATTGTCGGCATCTGGCATGACACCAAGGTTGTTCTCTTTGCTACACACCTCTAGCTTCATTATTGTCGGCATCTGGCATGACACCAAGGTTGTTCTCTTTGCTACACCCTAGCTTCATTATTGTCGGCATCTGGCATGACACCAAGGTTGTTCTCTTTGCTACACACCTCTAGCTTCATTATTGTCGGCATCTGGCATGACACCAAGGTTGTTCTCTTTGCTACACACCCCTAGCTTCATTATTGTCGGCATCTGGCATGACACCAAGGTTGTTCTCTTTGCTACACACCTCTAGCTTCATTATTGTCGGCATCTGGCATACCACCAAGGTTGTTCTCTTTGCTACACCCTAGCTTCATTATTGTCGGCATCTGGCATGACACCAAGGTTGTTCTCTTTGCTACACACCCCTAGCTTCATTATTGTCGGCATCTGGCATGCCACCAAGGTTGTTCTCTTTGCTACACACCCCTAGCTTCATTATTGTCGGCATCTGGCATGACACCAAGGTTGTTCTCTTTGCTACACACCCCTAGCTTCATTATTGTCGGCATCTGGCATGACACCAAGGTTGTTCTCTTTGCTACACACCCCTAGCTTCATTATTGTCGGCATCTGGCATGACACCAAGGTTGTTCTCTTTGCTACACACCCCTAGCTTCATTATTGTCGGCATCTGGCATGCCACCAAGGTTGTTCTCTTTGCTACACACCTCTAGCTTCATTATTGTCGGCATCTGGCATGCCACCAAGGTTGTTCTCTTTGCTACACACCCCTAGCTTCATTATTGTCGGCATCTGGCATGACACCAAGGTTGTTCTCTTTGCTACACACCCCTAGCTTCATTATTGTCGGCATCTGGCATGACACCAAGGTTGTTCTCTTTGCTACACACCCCTAGCTTCATTATTGTCGGCATCTGGCATGCCACCAAGGTTGTTCTCTTTGCTACACACCTCTAGCTTCATTATTGTCGGCATCTGGCATGACACCAAGGTTGTTCTCTTTGCTACACACCCCTAGCTTCATTGTTGTCGGCATCTGGCATGACACCAAGGTTGTTCTCTTTGCTACACACCCCTAGCTTCATTATTGTCGGCATCTGGCATGACACCAAGGTTGTTCTCTTTGCTACACACCCCTAGCTTCATTATTGTCGGATTACCTGCACTCACAAGTTCTATTTACCCTTTAAATCAGCGGTTGTCAAAGTTTTATGAACACGTCTGTCCACACACGAAGGATGAAGAACGCTGCAGTTTTACGGTCAGGGCTGTTGACCCCAACCTCTGAAACCTGGAGGACCGGTGACTCGGGGCCCTGGGAACGCATATCCCGCACTTACCAAGTAAGCCCCTGGGGGGGACCAATTATACATTTTAATATGCACTCCAGCAGCATATTCTTTTTTACTTTCTTTACTCGTATAGTAAGTAGGGGATATCGACATTTCACCGGAAGTACATGTTTTGAGGCCCTCTGAATAACAAAAATTTCTGAAAAAGGTCCGTGTGTGTATGTGTCTGTGTCTGAGTGTTTGTGAACAACATAACTCAAAACCAAAAAGTCAGATAAATACCAAACTTGGTATCTAGGTTCCGTGTCTTTCAAAGATGCAACACGAAGATTTTCAAGAAAATCACCCCACCACAGACTACCCTTTACACGGAAGATTTTTTTAAATTGATTTATTTTTTCAAAAATCGCTTTAACGATTTTGATTAAAATATCATAATGTTTAAGGTATTTTATAGCAAATTAAATGTATATCTTGAATTTTCTGGGAATGTCTCCAAAAGTCCTCTTTATTCTGAATGACTTTTACATAACTGCTAAATTATATCACATATTTTCTTTCTTTCTTTTTTTTATTCATTCTATTTTTTTTAATTCTCCAATACGTTTTTCTCAAATGGGAATTCGTATTGGCTTTTTTATGTCCTGGACATACAAAGAGAATGAAGTGCTCTACATAGCAACCAGCTCTTAAAACATTTGACTATCGCTTAAAGCCTACCAATTCCCCTTGCACCTACAAGAAAATTAGCAATAAGATTAACATCTCGATTAACATGAAGCATATGGAGAATAAGCGTTTGTAAAAATAGTTTGTACAAGAGTAGAGAAACTCATGTGAGTGCAACACATCAGATTTTTCCTCTATTTATTTTACGTCACTTTAACTATGTGATCATATCGCGACAGACCTGGTGGCTAGGTGTGTGGCGAACAGTTAGCCTTCTACACCTGCATCACTTGAAGCTCACAGTAGAAATAAACAAACTTAATGTATCACTCCGTCGAGCATATGGCAGCACGTGGAAGTATCCACTTTACGCAACTTGGGGGTTACTATCTTTTATATATGTTCTGTGTCTTATTCCTTTATTTTGTCTTACATAGTAACATATATCACGTTTCCATGCGGAATTGAAATCGATTTGAGTACAGATTCCGTACTGAATACGATCCGCGTTTCAGAATGATTTGGACTTACCAGTTGAACATAAATGTTAGCTCTATGTGGTTTCTTTTATTTTCTGATCATCGGAGGGGACTTGGTACTGCTCCAGTAAGGACATTGTACTATGCCTCACGAGGGAGCTCCCCCGGGAGAGAAGAGACACCGTGCGGCTGAAACCAGGAGTGGCGGCACAGCAGTAACAGAATCCCTACAGTTTCCATATTGAGATGCCCTGGCAGTCAGACAGGCAGTTCGGTAACTCCTGTCCCATATAGAGGGTCCAAAAACCCATTCCGAAGGAGCGGCTTATATACCTCGGTAACCAGCCAAAAGCCGAGGTACCGAGAAATTTCACAGAGAGCATCCTTTTTCCCTGAAACGCTTCACCCAAACATCAATGCCGACACCTCAACCCTAAAACGGGCCTTATGGGGTGAAGAAGAACGAAATGATGAAGAGGGACAAGTAACTCGGGGGCTGGAACTATTACAGGATTAGCCTGACGACACGAGAAAACCCCGAAAAAAGCTCATGAGCCAGTGTGGGCGGTCACCGACAATCGAACCTGGGAGCTGCCGAATTACGTAGAGTCGCACACGTTGTTCTTTGTGTTAGGCGAAGGTTTTGAGGTTTGGTGTATTGTGGTTTTGGAAAGAATATGTGACGTTAATATGAAAATGGCAACATCGGTCCTGTTGTGTCTATTATTGCACCAGTTTCTCACAGGTTTATTGTTCGTTCACGAAAGATTGTACGAGGGCGGATCGAAAAGTAACGCACAATAATCTTTTTACAAAAATCTGATGTGTTACACTCACATGACTTTCTCTACTCTTGTACAAACTATTTTTACAAACGCTTATTCTCCATCTACTTCATGTTAATCGAGATAAACATTTGCAGACTCTATCTTATTGCTAATTTTCTTGTAGATGTAAGGGGAATATATATTTACAAGGGCAATATAGAAATACAGTAGCCTTTAAGCACATACATATCTCTTAATAGCTGGTTGCTAGGTGCAGCACCATTCCCTTTCCCACAGATTAATACTCTTTGATATCAAAGACAAAAAATGAATAACGAATTCCCATTTAAGAAAATAAGTATTTAAAAATTTAAGCGAATAACAAGCAATATCTCGAAAATGGTTCACTCAACAAAACAAATGTATATGACATAAATTGTGTATTGGGATGGGGGGGTTTCTTGAAAACCTTCGTGTCACATCTCTGGAAGATACTGAACCTAAAGACTAAGTTTGGTGATCATCCGACTGTTCGTTTCTGAGTTATGCTGTTCACAGACACACGCACGGACATGTTTCCCAAAATGCTTTATATGCATTCAGTGCACCTCAAAACATGTATTTCCTGTAAAATTTCGGTATCGAATTTTTGGGTGGCATGCAATACTTCTCCCACTTACTATACGTAGTAGAGAAAGTAAAAATGAGAGCAAACCAATAAAATTATGTTGCGAGATGGAAAAACAAACATTGTGAAAGTTCTACTTAGTCTACTTGACAGTCATGCTGAGTTTAGTGGCAGAGCTCCCCGGTCAGTGTGGTATCCATAAGCTAATGTTGACTGTGAGCGTTTCTTTTGTTACTACTCCTAGTTTTGAGCAACTTGCGTTGCAACATGAAATAATAAAATGTAAACATTATGGCAATGTTCTCCTTTGAAAGCAAACACAACATAATGTATTAGGCCCAATTCAGTGAGACTTGAAAGTCGGTCATTGTAGTATTAGTGTGTAATGTTGACTGTGAAATTTTCTTTTCTTGCTACTCAGGAATTTTTAGCGAATTGGGTTGCAACAGGAAAGCGATAATATTCTCCTTTGACAGTTAGAAAAAGGAATTAATACCTTTAAAATCCCAAAATATGATAATAAATATTAGTAAAAAATAACTCAAAATTCTCCAAAAATAACCCCGATTTCCACAAAAAAATAAAACGAAAAACGCAGGTCCCTAGTTATAGGTAAATCTGAACGAACACCTTTTAGTTTCTCTAACATGTACATAGTAGATAGGGAAGGTATTGCATTCCACCCAAAAATTCGATACCGAGATTTCACCAGAAATACATGTTTTGAGGCCCCCTGAATAAAAAAGAACATTTTTAGAAATATTTCCGTGCGTGTGGGAAGGGGATGTCTGTGAACAGCATAACTTGAAAACGATAAGTCGCACAAACACCAAGCTTGGTATTTAGATCCAATGTCTTCTGAAGATGCGATGACACAGAGATTTTCAAGAAAATCCCCCACCCCAAACTATTCTTTTTTAAAATTGTTGGTTTTATAGAAATGGCTTTCACGATTTTGATTAAAATACCATATATTAAAGACATTTACATGACAAATAAAATGTATATCTTCAATTTTCTGAGAATAGCTTTTGAATCCTCTTCATTCGGAAGGAATTATGTATAATCTTTTATAACTAGTGAACGTTAGTGATACACGAAAACGTACTACACAAGAAATTTAGATCTCTTTAAAACACACAAGCTATTTCGTTATTTCAAACACCTATTTTGCGGCAGCCACTTCCGAGATGTTCGTTATTAATGGTTCGAGTTGTTCATTACTTGGTCATTCTTTATTGCCCTTTCAACATTCAGTTGTTTCTCGCGATGTCATGGAAACAGTATGGAATTTTAAGGCCAGCATATAGCGTTCAGTTGTTAAACATTTGACTATCGCTGTTCCCTTTGTATCTATAATAAAATATGTGATGTAGCTATTTCTGTAAGGTTTTATTTGGATTAAGTGTAGCAGATATAAAAACAAGCTTTAGTATGAGTAATTTGTATATTTTTCATTCATTCATTTTCTGTTTACCCTCTTCTTATGTAGGACTTACACCCCCCAGGACTTACAAGCGGGTGCCTGGGGTCAGAGGCCCGTCGAGGAGCAGACACTCATGGATCAGACAGAGCATCCAGGATGGGTGATCAGCCCGATGCCTGGTATGGGATGAAGGAAGTAGATGAAACGAAATGTTGGTGAAATGGATGAAAGGAAAGGTGATGATGGAGCAGTTGGGGGAATGAATGGCGGGGGAAACCGGAGAACCCGGAGAAAACCCGCCCAGACTCCGCTTCGTCCACCACAAATCCCACATGCAGGTCCCTGGGATCGAACCCGGGCCGCCTCGATGGGAGGCGAGCGGTCTAACCGGCGCCGCCCGAGTAATTTGTATACCTGATAATAAAGATAGAGGTTATAGAAACTCATGTGCATGTATCATATCAGAACGTTTGTAATTATTTTAATTTTTACAAATTTTACAGTCATTTTATAGGTAACTTATCGAACATGTTTAGGTGAAGAAATCCCGGGCCCTGGTGATCACTGTGCAGCGACTTCAACCTGTAAGCAACTTCTTACTGGAGAGAATTAAATAGGAAAGTGGTTGGCACAGTTGTTTCTTGATGAACACCTTATTGACAACTGTAACTAGACATATATATTTTAAACAAAGATAATACTCCCAAAACACACCAAGCTACAAAATTGTATTCCATTATTCCGATATTATAGAAATGCATATTTCCCCATTCCTCACGGATTTCTCCTTGCTTTGGTTTTCTACCAAATCACAGCAACCCAAATACCTCAGTTTTAGATGGCTTCCTAGCTATATTTAGCCATTTATACGCCATTTTCTGGTAAAGGTTCGTATCACGGAGGGGCTCCAGGAACCGGGGTAGAGAACCGCACATAGGCCAGTTGGCCCCTTGTGCTACCAACGTGAGCCCTGGGAGTGAGAGATGAGCGGAGAGACCTGAAGAAAGACCAGATTTAATGTTGAAGGGGCAAACATGGACAGGGCGCTTAACGTTTCCAGATATAACGCATCCGAAGCCGCACGGTCCCTGCCCATCAACCTCCAAGGTCTCCTACGCTGAGGAGGAGCCTAACTGAGCGGTACCGCAGAGATGCCAGGGGAGAAAGCTTTACAGCGTCAAGTCACCACCCAGCCTGCCCCTACAACCCTGAGACAGATGACAAGGAAGATAATAGATACAGGAGATGAGAGGAAGAAGAGTCGTGGTAGCAGATGAACCACCCCAGCGTTCGTCTGTCGACCCGGGAAAACCACGAGAAACCCATGGGCCAGCGTGGGCGATCGCTGGGAATTGATCCTGGGACCTACGGAATGCGGGCCACTGACGTAACCGCCTGAGCGGTTCCTGCAATGTTATATATTTGGTAATAATAATCCTACGCCGCCAGAGTCCGTTTGGGATCTGGGCCTACCAACCCGAAATGTTGGCTTTCGTAGCCGATATCGCTGCCTATCGGAGCTCCGCAATTTCCTTGTGAGGCTCAATGGACACCGGTCCTATACTGGAATTTAAAAACCCGCACCTCCATGGATCGAACCCAGGCGGATTCAGTGGCTGGAAACTATAACTCCACACCCTAGCCCACTGTGCTACGGCACAGAACCATTTGGTACATACTAGAGATAATGTGAATGTTATTAATTAGTTTCACTTTTAAAGGACCGTTTTTATCTCTTTACTTCTAATAATTAGTTTTATGTACTTTCATCGTTAATGCAGACCCAGGTCTTTTTAATCCTGTATTGTTTAAATAAGTTATTCTGCCGTGAGGTTAACAAGCGTCTGCCTCCTTATTACCCGGAATAACGTTCACAAGAAATAGATCCGTGGCTGCCAAGTTTCTTTTGTGCGCTTTCATATTGTGTTTTACATCAACAAAACTCAGGCGGAATTCCCCGCGGCGAGAAAATGAAATTACACGAGTACGTTGAACCGATGTTCTTCCGTTGCTTTGCCTCGGGGGTTTTGCTGAAAAAGGAGTATTTATAGACAGAAGCCGTATATTAGTTTCCCCAGGCCACTAAAGAAAACAGAGAAAATATTACTCAGTGCCTCATAATTGTCAGCATTTGTTCTACCAAGATATTCAACTCCGAAATGTGTAAAAAATATTTGATATCGCATCATTTTCTATTACTTTAAAGGGAAGGATAATATTTAAATACTAGCTGGCCTATCCGATTTGTATAGTTAGCTGCTTAAACGTGAATGACAAATTAAATAACTTCATTTATCTCTCCCAGTTCTTTATGAAATTATTTTACAATTATGATCAATCCTTTCCTTTACCCCTTATAATTATAATTTCGTATACCCCAGCTGTTTCTAATAACAGATCAAAAATCCTCTCATATTCACGCAAAATGATGTTGCCGGAACGTCTGGAATCCTGTGTACCGTATTAGTAACCGTTGGTGGTGAAACAATTATCGGTCGCAATGGTCGAATAATTTTTAGATAATCATAGTAGGTGAAATTTTAAACTTTTGTATCTTCTGTTTAGTCCTATAGTTATTTAATACGAAGGCTATCCCACAAGTACCTGGCCTAACAAAGAAAACACAAACATTTTGGGAAAAAACATCTTTACTTCTCTACATAGTCTCCTTTCAGCTCGATACACTTTTCCCAGCGATGTTCAATAGCTTCGATACCCTGTTTATACTGAGAATCGTCGAGTTCTGCAAAATAGTCATCAACTGCAAACTCCACCTCTTCATTGTTCGCAAATTTTTTACCACCAAGCCATTTCTTCAGCTTGGTAACAGAAAATAATCAGGGGGGTAAGTCTGGTGAATAGGGTGCAGGAGGAAGCAATTCGAACTTTAACTCACTAATTTTGGCCATGCCGATAATGGATGTGTGAACTGGTGCATTGTCTTGAAACAGAAGCTTCTTTTTCGCTAAATGTGGCCGTTTTTGCTTTATTTCATCATTCAAACGCTGCAATAAGTTTGCATTATACTCACCATTGATTGTTTTTCTTTTTTGAAGGTAATCAATAAAAAACATACCCCACGCGCATCCCAAAAAACTGACGCCATGACCTTGCCTTACAGATGGAACTGTCTTCATCTTCTTTGCACTGATTCTGCCCTTTCAATCCACTGTTTTGACTGTTCCTTCGTCTCAGGTGTGAAGTGATGGACCCATGTTTCATACGTGGTTATGAATCGACGAAAAAACTCGGCTTTATTGCAACGAAACATCACCTAACATTAGACTGAAGCATCCTCACGACGCTGTTTTTGTTCCATTGTGACTAAACGCGGCACCCATCTTGCGCACAGCTCTCTCATGTCTAAATTTTCAGTTAGTGTGTGATGTACAGCACTTTTTGAAATGCTTACGATGTCTACTAACTCGCGCACTTTCAGGCGACGGTCATCCAATACCATTTTGTGGATTTTCTTCACAATTTTTGGCGTGATAACCTCATTTGGTCGACCACAGCGATGTTCGTCTTGGCAGCTCGTACGGCCTTGCTTAAACTCTGCCACCCCCAATATTTTACTGTTGTAAACGAAGGAGCAGACTCCCCAGAGTAGAATCTAGCTCAGCTTTAATATTAGTTGGACTAAGATCTTTCAAATGAAATTATTGTATCACATAACGATGGCCAGTTTTATCCATGTTTACAAATTCGTTGAGAGAGTTCACTATTGGTGGCTGCAAAACAATTACTGAACCACGTAGCATCGTCAAACCTCAAGCTTAAGCTTTATAAGGGTGGTACTTTCTACCACAGTCATTTGTCTGAAACAACAACTGCTATATATACGTCAGATCGTATGCTTCTGGGATGGTCCTCGTAACATAAAAGCTACATAATTTTCACATAAGGGACTCTGAGACTGAGCTTTTAAGTGAAAATGACAAAATTATCTATTTTTAAATTATATCACATAAATATTGTATAGACACCTGTGAATCATTTTGGCTAAACACTTTTCACGGTCTGCTATTTTAAAAACCCAGAGACAGTCACCCTAGCGCTCGCTTTTAGCTACACTGGACTCTTTCTGTCTATGTTTTTATCTCAGTTTTACATTTTTGCGCATGCAATTTATTCCTCACATTTCAGTACTCTGGTTTCTATGCAAATGTGCATACATAATCTAAAAAACCTATGTGATTCATTCACATGACTTTCTTTATCCTCTATCTTTATTAGTGGATACTATTCTTACTAAAGCTCATTTTTACTTTCTCTACTACGTATAGTAAGTAGGGAAAGTATTGCATTCGACCCAAAAATTCGATACCGAGATTTCACCGGAAATAAATGTTTTTGGAACCCCTGAATCCAAAAAAAAACTTTTTTGGAAACATGCCCGTGTGTGTGTGTGTGTGTGTGTGTGTGTGTGTGTGTGTGTGTGTGTCTGTGAACAGTATAACTCAGAAACGAACAGTCGGATAAACACCAAACTTGGTATTTAGGTTCAGTATCTTTCAGAGATGCGACACAAAGCTTTTCAAGAAAATCCCCCCACCCCAGATTACCCTTTACATGGAAGATTTTTTGGAAAATTTTAATTTTCTCAACAATGGCTCTAACGATTTTGATTAAAATATCATAGGTTTAAGATATTTTCATGACAAATGAAATGTATATCACGAATTTTCTGGGTATGTCTCCAAAAGTGTTCTTTATTGTGGAACGACTTTTGCATAACTGGTAAACCATAAGAGATAGATAAAATTTTACTGCACAAAAAATGTAGATCGCGTTAAAATACATAATGTATGTTATATACATGTTTTTATTAGGTGAACCGTTTTCGAGATATTGCTTGTTATTCCTTTAAATTTTCCAATACTTATACTTTTTCTCAAATTCGGTATTCATTTTTTTGTCCTGGTAATGCAAAGAGAATGGAATACTCCACATAGCAACCAGCTCTTAAAACATTTGACTATCGCTTAAAGCCTACCATATTCCCCTTGCATCTACAAGAAAATTAGCAATAAGATTAACATCTCGATTAACATGAAGCATATGGAGAATAAGCGTTTGTAAAAATAGTTTGTACAAGAGTGGAGAAAGTCATGTGAGTGTAACACATCAGATTTTTCTTTATACATTTAATCCAGACAAATCTTTGCAGAAATAGCTACATTACACATTTCGTTATAGATACAAAGAGAACAGCGATAGTCAAATGTTTAACAACTGAACGCTATATGCTGCCTTAAAATTCCATACTGTTTCCATGGCATCGCAAGAAACAACTGAAAATCGATTGGAGTTCAAAAGAATAAATATTGAACAATTCGAACCTTTAATAACAGATATCTCAGAAATGGCTTGTGCCACAAAAGACTTATTTTAAGTAAATCGTGTGTTTTAAAGAGGTCTACATTTTCGTTTATTGTATAACGTTTATCAGCTACACAAGATTATACAAAATTCATTCCGAATGAAAAGGATATTTCTGGGTATTTCCGGAAAATTAAAGATATGCATTTTATTTGTTATGTAAATATCTTTAATATAAGGTATTTTTAACAAAGTTATTAGAACCAATTATCAGAAAATAAAAAAATTCGAAAAGTTCCATGTAAGGAGTAGTTTGGATTCAGGGGGTTTCTTGAAAATATTTGTGTCACATCTTTGGAAGATACTAAGTTTAAATATTAAGTTTGGTATTTGTCCGACTTTTAGTTTTTCAGTTATGCTGTTCACACACACACACGCGCGCGCGCACGCTGATTTTTTTCTTAAAATAATTTTTTATTCAGGTTGCCTCAAAACATGTACTTCGGTGAAATCTCGGCATCAAATTTTCGAGTATAAAGCAATTAGCATGTCTACTTATTATGTACGTGGTAGAGAAAGTAACACATTGAAGATTTGTGTTAGTCGTTTATCAGTAATGCCAATTAAAGTGTTTTGTGTATATAAAACAACAGTGACGTTGGGTGTGTAATAATTACACTATGTATATAATTAGGTAACCCTTATTCCTACTTCAACACATTTAATTGCTTTGATCTTGATTAAAAACGTGAGACATATTCTTGACTTCCTTTTTAAGTTTCATCCTGTATGATTTCCATTCAGAGTGCAGAAACTCTTTCAGCGTGTTTACCGTGCATTTAAGCTCACTCTACTCTTTTCATGTGTATTCAGGGAGCTGCTGGATCTTCTGCACAAAGTTGAAAATATACGTTAGAACGTTTTCCTTTCCCAGAGCCTTTCAAAACCAACATAAAATAAAGCAATAAATTATAAACCGTTCATAAAGAGCGGTTGCGAAAGACACATCCAGGACAGTCGATAGGACTGGTGCACATTACTGTGGATCTGGCTTTGAGCCAGGAACCCCATACAGAACCACTTTGCTATGGTACAACAATGGAACGTCACATTCAAACAAATTCTCTACATATTCTTTTCCATACAGTATTTCTCACAGAATCAGGAAACTCTATACTGCTTATTTGGTGTTTATTTTACACCTGCCTTATATCAGTGTCATAGAAATTTAGGATACAGTAAATAACATAGGTTATTCCACGAGTACATTCATCTTAGAAACCTCAAAACTGCAATTTTTATCGAAATTAATTTCACGGATAAAATACAATATACAGGGTTTCCAAGAATGAATGATGAGGTTTTAAGAATACACTCTGAACTCATGTGAACATTATGTGTAATTTATTGAAAGTACTTTTAATTAATTAAATAACTCAAACAGTTTCCAAGTAACATTAGTTAGTTTCAACATGGGCACCATTCACTGCACGACAGAGGTCTAAGCGACATTCAACTTCAGCCCACACTCTGACAAAACATATAGCTTGCAACTGCTTGTCTGATTCTCTGTTTTAGATGGTCGATATTCTCAATTCTTTCATTGCAGACCTCATTCTTGACATAGCCCCAAAGTTAGAAGTCTACTGGAGTAAGATCTGGACTCCTAGTTGGCCATCAGATTGGTCCATTTCTGCCAATCCATTGGTCTGGGAATCGACTATTTAACTCTTCTCGGATATGGTTTGCGAAATATTACGGTGCTTCGTTTTGTTGAAATATTATTTGCAACCCGATTTCCATTTGCTCGATTGAGGAAATAGAAAATTCTGTAGCATGTTGAAGAAGGTGTTTAGTTACGTATTGTTTATTTACGTAAATATTTAGTTGCTTTAAGGATTTTGCAACACGCTTTGGGCGTCGGTTTGAATTTGTTGATTACGTAATAGTTACTGTTATTACGCAATATGCTGCTACGTATGAGAAGCTGATTTTAAGATGTAATTTTGTTGTTACACTCCAAGTTTTACTCTATAATATTTAACTTTGTTATTAAAACTGCTTCTATATATTATTTATGTTTGAATTTTGCCTCGGCTGCGTCAGTAATGATTGTAGAGTCATGTATTTCTTAGTCAGGGCGTGGTGCAACAAGAATGTAGACATACACAGATTTTTAAGTTTTTAAAACTCACTTCTTTTATTTATCCTTTGCACAATTTAATAAAGCACTACACTTTTAAGAGCTGTGAGATTCTTTAATACTTTCACTTAGCTAGAGCGTAGACATATTTTACGATTCACACGTAATATTTCTGTAGAGAACACATCTTCCATCTGGTCACTACCAAGGTTTGCCAGCAACTGAACATTATTTCAACCGTTAAACCTGTAAGCTTCGGTATTTCAAGTCTCTGATTGGCTAATTCTAGTCCAATAGAATATCGGCATTTTACTTAAAGCTTTTATTTGCTCTTGATTGGCTAATTTTAAACTGTTACTGAAATTACATTATCGTTGCTCTAATCATGACTAGTAATTTTCAAACTCTAAAACTCATTGTTGCTACAAGGTTACCTCATTATTACCTCATTGTTAGCAACTTAAAACTTATTATTCTCACAGCTCTTGCATTATTAGAGTATGTAATGTATTCACATAACATTAATAAAACATATTTATACACATGCAATGACTGATACATACATTTTAAATACTTATTACATACATATTGTTTCAAGGCGGGCTGTTATTGAATTTGCTTATTATAAAATACAATTGAAATCATTAAAGTATTAAGATACTGCCTCAATGCTCATGTATGCAATGGAGTTGATGGTTTTTTCAACAAAAAAGAATGGACTAAAAATCTTGTTGTGGATAAGGCCGCACCAAAACTTCACCTTAGCAAAATCTCGAATGTTTTCGTGTATCACATATGGATTTTCCAAAGCCCAAATTCGGCAACTGTGCCGATTAACACAACAATTTACATGGAACGTGGTCACGTCGGGGAAGATGATATTCTCGAGAAATTGTGGTTCATCATCAGTCGTTTGTAGGATGTTAGCAGCGAATTCAGCCCTAAGCAATTTGTCCTGTGGTTTTATTGCATGCAGCAGTTGACTTTTATAACCATGCAATTTCAATCACTTCCGCATGACGTCATGCACTGTTGACTTCAGAACACTACAGCGTGTAACGACTTCTGAGGACTCTGAACACAGGACTGCCGGATTTTTTCGACATTTACTGGTGTTCTGGGCCTTCCTGTTGATTTTCCTGTTTGTATACTGCCAGTCTTCTTAAACTGTATGTGTCTCGTCTGATATTATTCTCATGTGGAGGATCTTTATAGGCCTCTCGTCTGAACTACCGCTGTACCACACGCATTTTTGTTCCGCCAACCATAAGACACGTGCAGATTGTTCTTGTACAGTAAACCTTCCACAAGAACACAAAGAAAACAATTTGAAGAAAGCAAGGAGCACTTCTATAGCACGTCTATAATCATTTCAAATAACATTTTAACACAAAGAAAATAATTTAGAGAATATTTACACAGGTCATTCGTATGCAGAATGTGTTTATGTAATAACATTCAATGCAAAAAATCTTAAATTTTGTACCAATGAGTTCATTAGGACGATGCAAATAATGACAGAAAAAACATGCGAACGTAAACTGTTTGAGTTACTGGATTAACTAAAAGTACTTTCCATCAATTACACGTAATACTTAGTTCACAGTGAACTCTTAAAACCCCACCATTCGTTCTCGGAAACCCTTATACAGTTAATGAAACAAATATAAAGAAAATAATAATACACATTGAAAAATGTGTAACTGTACAGTTCCCGAAAAACAGATTTCTGTGGTAGAGGTCGCTACGCCACGGCAATGAGTTTAAAAATGTGAGACACCTGCTACAAAGGACATACGAGCTGCTGGAGTAACCGCTAGGTTAACGCGAAGAATTAAAATACCTACCGCTGCTGGGGGAAATATTGCTGTGACACGACGATTTAAGACAATAAGAAACGCCTGCTGTTAGAAAAATACTGTACCGCTATACAGAGCTGCTGGGAGAATTGTCGCTGTGACGCGACGACGCTTTAAAACAAAATGAAACGCCTGCTGTTAGAAAATACTGTACCGCTATACAGAACTGCTGGGAGAATTTTCGCTGCGACACGACGATTTAAGACAATAAGAAACACCTCCTGTTATAAAAATACTGTACCGCTATAAAGAGCTGCTGGGAGAATTGTCGCTGCGATACGACGACGCTTTAAAACAAAATGAAACGCCTGCTGTTAGAAAATACTGTGACGCTATACAGAACTGCTGGGAGAATTGTCGCTGCGACACGACGATTTAAGACAATAAGAAACACCTCCTGTTAGAAAAATACTGTACCGCTATAAAGAGCTGCTGGGAGAATTGTCGCTGCGACACGACGATTTAAGACAATAAGAAACACCTGTTAGAAAATACTGTACCGCTATAAAGAGCTGCTGGGAGAATTGTCGCTGCGACACCACGATTTAAGACAATAAGAAACACCTCCTGTTAGAAAAATACTGTACCGCTATACAGAGCTGCTGGGAGAATTGTCGCTGCGACGCGACGACGCTTTAAAACAATAAGAAACACCTGCTGTTAGAAAAACACTGCACCGCTATACAGAGCTGCTGAAGTAGTTGCCGCCGAGTCAGGTGACCAGTTGTTGAGAAAATCTTGCACTGTGTTTCAAGAAATTTATGTACACTTTTCGCGGTTCAGTACCATTCAGGCGTTTCATGAGTATGGGCCGTGGCCATTTTAACCCGTCACTCACTTCGAAGATTTCTATGGCTATATTAACTAAATATGACAAACTATGGGCTAAATATCACAAAACAAGTTGCAATTCTGCTGCTGAGCTATTAACTACATGGTATTAAAGAATATACAAGAAAACGGAACACACGTGGAATGACGATTTTAATAGAATATTATATATTGTCTATAACCCACATGTCTTGTCGTAGTTCAGAGTGCAGAGGATTCAGGGTTCGAACCCCAGGATATAGTCATACTTTTATTCCAACTTTTTCACCTTGTATTTTTGCTCATGCACAAAATTTTGCTGGGAGTTCTTTGTACGCTGCATTCGAATATTTTCACTAAGGCTTCAACACAGTAAGGCACCATGCCACGTCCACGAGGTTGTGTGGAGCTGACTGCAGCTCAAAGGGGTGAAAGTGTAGGTCGTGCTACTCATGGTGAAAACGCCTCGCAAATCACAGAGAATTTAGTTGTGACCCAATAATAGCGAAACAATGGCTAGGCCGGCGTCACGAGGGAGAAGTTGAACGGGTCAAATCACGCAAGCGTTCAGGTAGGCCTCATGCAACAATCCTCGCTCAAAACGAAGCTCTGGTAGAAGATGTGAAGAACCAACCTTTAAGACACAGATTTGTCTTTCTGGACAAAACAGTTGAGTATGGTTGCTCATATGAAACCATACGACAAAGATTAAAGGATCCCGATATTGCATCGCATCGTCCTGCCATTGAGCTCTTTCTCAATTAGGTACGCAAGCCAGAAAGGTTACAATGGGCACAGCGTAATAGTTACCTTCCTCAGCTTATTCGAACCTGGTAATGTGGACTGACAAGAAGGTATTTCGTTCCGACCGACTATGTCTGTATAGACCATGGTGAACGTCATTCAAACAGAACACTCGGTAAGAACTGCAGTACATTTCTGGGCCTATATAACAGCCTCATGTCCAGGGGAGTTAGTGCCAGTATAACGAGGGTAGTCTACGTAGATATTCTAAAAAACCCTTTGCTGCCTTCCCTTCGGGCTAGTTTCCTAGAACAAGAAGAATATGTACTTATGCATAGTGGCGCGGGCTGACCTTTAAGATCTCCTAATCTCAACCCCATTGAACATATATGCATATTCGTGGTAAAGGAATGAGAAGAACATCAACCATATAGGATGCGAGTGAATCTGGTTGTTCACGTGATGGAGCTATAGCAACATTATCAGCAGAGCCCAAGCCGGTGTTCTGCGCTGGTTGCAAACATGCACGAAACAATAAACAATGTAATCGTAGTTGGGCGATTATACCACGTTCTAAAACGCAACATTTCATATTTCTTTTATATTAATTTTTACTTTCTCTACTACGTATAGCAAATAGGGGAAGTATTGTATTGCACCGAAAAATTCGATACCGAGATTTCACAGGAAATACATGTTTTGAGACCCCCTTAATCCAGAAAAAGCATTTTTGGAAACATGTCCTGTGTGTGTCTATGTGTGTGTCTCTGTGTGTGTGTCTTTGAACAGCATAACTCAGAAACGAACAGTCCGATAAACACTAAACTTGGTATTTAGGTTCAGTATCTTCCAGAGATGCGACACGAAGGTTTTCAAGAAAATCATCCCACCCCAGATTACCCTTTACATGGAACATTTTTCGAAAATTTTAATTTTCTCAAAAATGGCTCTAACGATTTTGATTAAAATATCATATGTTTAAGATATTTTCATGACCAATAAAATGCATATCTTAAATTTTCTGGGAATGTCTCCAAAAGTATTCTTCATTGTGAACGACTTTTGCATAACTGGCAAACCAAAAGAGATAGACAAAACTTTACTACACAAAAAATGTAGATCGCGTTAAAATACATAATTTATGTCATACATTTTTTTGTAGAGTGAACCATTTTCGAGATATTTCTTGTTATTCCCTTAAATTTTTCAATACTTATTTTCTCAAATGCGAATTCGTTATTCATTTTTTTGTCTTGGATATGCAAAGAGTATTAATCTGTGGGAAAGGGAATGGTGCTGCACCTAGCAACCAGCTATTAAGAGTAATGTATGTGCTTAAAGGCTAATGTATTTCTATATTGCCCTTCTAAATATATATTCCCCTTACATCTACAAGAAAATTAGCAATAAGATAGTCTGCAAATGCTTATCGCGATTAACATGAAGTAGATGGAGAATAAGTGTTTGTAAAAATACTTTATACTACTGTAGAGAAAGTCATGTGAGTGTAACGCATTATATTTTTTCGACAAGTTCCTTGTTCCAGGAGAAATGAATTTTCTATAAATTTGAAATCTTTCAATAATTAATTTATTTCTTAATATATGACTGCTTCAGCTACGAAATAACAGCTGTTTAGTTTGCTATTTAAGCACCATATTCGCTAGCTATCGCCTTATTTTTGTTATTTATAATACATGGTGTAACTATATTGTAACTAGCACTTATGCGGAATATACCTTTTCAGTTTTATACATTACACTCCATTGGATTACACAGAATTATATTGGAAGCTGTGGGTTTATTTTTCTCAAAATGAGAATTTGTCAGTTTCCTGTTATTTTATTACCTTATTGTTATGATCAGATGGATTGCGTACTGCATTTAGAATTTGGCTTTATTAAAATTATTTTTAAACTCCTAGCATTTGCATTCTCTTCGAAATCATGTAGTAATAGCTTAGCTGCAAGAGAACTGTAAATTGGTTACTGCTTCTTGCAAAGTTAAAAAGTTGAATAAAACTCCTAGCATTTTATCACTGAGCTACGACAACAGATGCTATTACGTGGTTATATACAGCATAGATGTTGGTTCTATTAAAATCATCATCCCAGGTGTCTTCTGTTTTCTTACATAGTCTAGAATTGCATATAGTTAATAGCTCAGCAGCAAGACACACGCAACTTGTGACATTTAGTCCATATTTCGACATACTGGTTTAATATAGCCATAGAAATCTTCGAAGTAAGTGACAGGTTAAAATAGCAACCACAACAGTGTACATGTCTGACCATGGCCGATTTAGTTTTTATACATCATCTGGTAGACGCCTGAATGATACTGTCCCGCGAGAAGTGTACATGAAATGTCCTGCTGTACTGCTATACAGTGCTGCTGAAGTAGTGCGAATAGTTACTTTTTCTTTATCTGCTTAACCTCCTCTTATGTAGGACTTACACCCCCACGACTTAAAGGCGGGTGCCTGGGTTCAGAGGTCCGTCGAGGAGCAGACACTCATGGATCAGATAGAATATCCAGGATGGGTGATCAGCCCGATGCCTGGTATGGGATGAAGGAAGTAGATGAAACGAAATGATGGTGAAACGGATGAAAGGAAAGGTGATGATGGAGCAGTTGGTGGCATGAATGGCGGGGGAAACCGGAGAACCCAAGAGAAAACCCGCCCAGACGTCGTTTTGTCCACCACAAATCCCACATGCAGGTCCCTGGGATTGAACACGGACCGCCTCGGTGAGAGGCGAGCGGTCTAACCACTCGGCCACGGCGCCACCTACGAATAGTTACAACAGTGATAAACATCAATTGTTAAAAGAATACCGTACCGCTGTACAGAACAGCTGGAGTAGTTGCCGCTACGTCACGGCGAGAGTTTATAACAGAGAGAAACGCCAACTGCTGAGCTAATACTGTACCGCAATACAGAACTGCTGGAGTAGTTGCCGCTACATTACGGTGAGAGTTTAAAACAGTGAGAAACACCTATTGTTAAGATAATACTGTACCGCAATACAGAACAGCTGGAGTAGTTGCCGCTACGTCGAGGCGAGAGTTTAAAACAGAGAGAAACGCCTATTGCTGAGCTAATACTGTACCGCAATACAGAACTGCTGGAGTAGTTGACGCTACGTCGAGGCGAGAGTTTAAAACAGAGAGAAACGCCTATTGCTGAGCTAATACTGTACCGCAATACAGAACTGCTGGAGTAGTTGCCGCTACATTACGGTGAGAGTTTAAAACTGTGAGAAACACCTATTGTTAAGATAATACTGTACCGCAATACAGAACAGCTGGAGTAGTTGCCGCTACGTCGAGGCGAGAGTTTAAAACAGAGAGAAACGCCTATTGCTGAGATAATACTGTACCGCAATACAGAACTGCTGGAGTAGTTCCCATTACGTCGAGGCGAGAGTTTAAAACAGAGAGAAACGCCTATTGCTGAGATAATACTGTACCGCAATACAGAACTGCTGGAGTAGTTGCCGCTACGTCGAGGCGAGAGTTTAAAACAGAGAGAAACGCCTATTGCTGAGATAATACTGTACCGCAATACAGAACTGCTGGAGTAGTTGCCGCTACGTCGAGGCGAGAGTTTAAAACAGAGAGAAACGCCTATTGCTGAGCTAATACTGTACCGCAATACACAACTGCTGGAGTAGTTGCCGCTACATTACGGTGAGAGTTTAAAACTGTGAGAAACACCTATTGTTAAGATAATACTGTACCGCAATACAGAACTGCTGGAGTAGTTGCCATTACGTCGAGGCGAGAGTTTAAAACAGAGAGAAACGCCTATTGATGAGATAATACTGTACCGCAATACAGAACTGCTGGAGTAGTTGCCGCTACGTCGATGCGAGAGTTTAAAACAGAGAGAAACGCCTATTGCTGAGATAATACTGTACCGCAATACAGAACTACTGGAGTAGTTGCCGCTACGTCACGGCGAGAGTTTGAAACAGAGAGAAACGCCTACTGCTAAGAGAACACTGTACCGCTATACAGTTCTGCTGGAGTAGTGAGTAGTTGCCGATACGTCACGGCGAGAGTTTAAACAGAGACAAACGCCTACTACTAAGAGAATACTGATCCGCTATACAGAACTGATGGAGTAGTTGCCGCTGCGTCACGGCGAGAGTTTAAACAGAGACAAACGCCTACTACTAAGAGAATACTGATCCGCTATACAGAACTGATGGAGTAGTTGCCGCTACGTCACGGCGAGAGTTTGAAACAGAGAGAAACGCCTACTGCTAAGAGAACTGATGGAGTAGTTGCCGCTGCGTCACGGCGAGAGTTTAAACAGAGACAAACGCCTACTACTAAGAGAATACTGATCCGCTATACAGAACTGATGGAGTAGTTGCCGCTGCGTCACGGCGAGAGTTTAAACAGAGACAAACGCCTACTACTAAAAGAATACTGATCCGCTATACAGAACTGATGGAGTAGTTGCCGCTGCGTCACGGCGAGAGTTTAAACAGAGACAAACGCCTACTACTAAGAGAATACTGATCCGCTGTACAGAACTGATGGAGTAGTTGCCGCTGCGTCACGGCGAGAGTTTAAACAGAGACAAACGCCTACTACTAAGAGAATACTGATCCGCTATACAGAACTTATGGAGTAGTTGCCGCTGCGTCACGGCGAGAGTTTAAAACAGTGAGAAACGTCAACTACAAAAAAAATCTAATGTGCTACACTCACATGATTTCTCTACTCTTCTACAAACTATTTTTACAAACGCTTGTTCTCCATCTACTTCATGTTAATCGAGATAAACATTTGCAGACTATCTTTTTGCTAATTTTCTTGTAGGTGCAAGGGGAATATTGTAGGCTTTAAGCGATAGCCAAATCTTTTAGGAGCTGATTGCTATGTGAAGTATTCCATTCTCTTTGTATGTCCACGACATAAAAAAATAAACCATTATTGGAAACATGTCCGTGTGTAGGTCTTGTGTGTCTGTCTGTGAGCAGCGTAACTCAAAAAGGAAAAGTCGGGTAAACACCAAACTAAGTATTTAGGTTCAATATATTCCAGGGATGCGACATGAAAGTTTTCAAGAAAATTCCCCCACTCCAAACCACCCCTTACATGAAATATGTTTCGAAAATTTAAGGGAATAACAAGCATTATCTCGAAAAGGGTTCACTCAACAAAAAATGTATATGACATAAAGTGTGTATTTTAACGCGATCTACATTTTTGTGTAGTAAACTTTTTCTATCTCTTATGGTTTACCTGTTATGCAAAATTCGCTCACAATGAAGAATACTTTTGGAGACATTCCCAGAAAATTCAAGATATACCTTTTATTTGTCATGAAAGTATCTTAAATATATGATATTTTAATCCAATTAGTTAGAGCCATTTTTGAGAAAATTAAAATTTTCGGAAAATGTTCCATGTCAAGGGTAATCTGGGGTGGGAGGATTTTCTTGAAAAGCTTCGTGTCGCATTTCTGGAAGATACTGAACCTAAATACCAAATTTGGTGTTAATCCGACTGTTCGTTTCTGAGTTATGCTGCTCACAGACAGACACGGACATGTTTCCAAAATACATTTTTTGGATTCAGGAGGCCTCAAAACATGTATTTCCGGTGAAATCTCGGTATCGAATTTTTGAGTGGAATGCAATACTTCCCCTACCTACTATACGTAGTAGAGATAGTAAAAGTACTGTACCTCACGCAGAGCTACTTGACTATCGCCACGAATTTTGCCTCCGCAGAGAAATACAAGATTCGTGGTGTAATAAGTGTCCTGTCTGGACAGTTATCCGATGGTTTCCAGTTCGACTTTCAAGTAGAAAATGTTTCCAGTCTTTTCCAAGAACGCAAAAGTAATATAACTCGTAGATGTTTCGTATTGAAACACTTTACCTCACTTACGCACCATCGTTATTTCATTTATGTCTCTTTAGACCAAGAATCTGTAAGAAAGTATAGTTTGCCGTGTTCTGTTTTTACAATTGTTGGAAACAATGTCTCATTCGTTATCAAATAATTTATCTCAATTGCAGTTGCATTAATCTGAATTTGAAATACCTATATCATTCTCGGTTGCATTGTCAGCGAAATTAATTTTACTAGGATGTTTTATAATTATAACAATAAGTACTTAAAGCTATTCCACCCTTAAGCAAGATAAAATTCAAAACGTTTAAGCCCCACTGTTTGGTACTCGTAAATAAAAGCACAAAATCGCATTGTCCTTTCAGATTCTCTACCACCTACCTAGTAGGTAGAGGACGTTTCGTATTCCACTGAAAAATTCGATACCGAGATTTCATAAAAAATACATATTTTAAGACACTCTGAATCCAAATCAATCAGTTATTAGAAAAACATGTGTATATGTGTGTGAACAGCATAACTCAAAACTTAATATTCAATTAATACCAAAATTGGTATATAAACTAAGTAGTATGAAAAGATGACACAAGGATATTTTTAAGAAAATACCTCCACACCAAACAACACTTTACGTGGAACATTTTTCGAAATTTTTTTATTTTCTCAAAAATGGGTATTATGATTTTGAATGAAATATATGTTAAATATTTACATACCAATAAAATGTATATTTTGAATTTTTCGGGGAGGAATTTAATATTATTTTGTTCAACTGGTAAACCATAAGAGATAAATAATTACACAGAAGACGTAGTCTCTGTAAAAGACATAATTTATTTCAAATAACCTTTCCGTGACATCAACCATTTCCGAGATATCCGTTTTTATTGATTTAAATTGGTCAATTTCATCCTTCATTCTCCATGCTAGTCTTTAGTTCCCGAGGTCGTGAGTTCAAACCCAGCAGAGGGCACTGGATTTTTTCGAGCGTAAAAATCCTTAGCGTGGCTTCCTTCGGAAGGGAAGTAATGCCGGTGGTCGTAGATTTCTGGCACGTAAAAGAACCTCAAGCCTGATAAAGAGTCTTTGAACAAAATTTCTGGTCTTTCACGCCCAATTCAGAATGTAGGAGTAACAATGGATAGTCAGCATATTGCACAAGCTATATTAACTGAGTCAATATGAATTTTCTGATGGGTGGGAAAACTCAGAATAGTAAATCTGTTACATTTTTCACATCAGTAGATTTAATATTTCCTCAATTGTAGTTTAATTTCCCAAAATGTTCGTAATACGAGGAAGTTCTGTTTTGCAATAAAGCACAAACTACTCAATATTTTCCATAGTTTATTTTTTATCCAAGTACTCAAACCCTACACTACTATTCTATCATTCATTAATGTTTTTCCAACACTTGTCTTATCGTAGCATAAGGCTTTTTGGAACTTCGACACAGACTTCTTCTGCCGGTTCATCTAGGAAACGTGTAGCTGTTTCTAGAGTTAAATGTTTCTGTATTGAAAATGACCACTTAAGGGGAAGGGGTTCCGTGAGGGTGTCGCTTTGATTGGGTTGGACTCGCCCTGGCAGTGATTCCCGATACCCATGTGAGATTGGGTACGTCTGTGCGGTTTTCCGTCCAGGTGGGGTTCTGAGGCGCCTCAAGGTCCTGCGGTACCACCCTGGGGAGCCCATAGACAGTCTGTTGGGTTGCTGTCGTCCCCACCGAGGTCTCGGTAGTCTTTCTCTTTTTTTGGGATGACGCACCTAAGTGGTCCACTTCCAGCCCATAATGGAAGGGGTCGAAATTAATGTTCAGGTGCCTCCTACTGGAAAAGCTCTCAGGGGGAAGAGAGTCACTTAGATGACGCCCTCCTCCTAGGGTCGCATGGGGGCACAGTCCCCTTGGTGATTGTATTAAACATTAGCTGTGATAATGTCTTAGGAAGCATTTGCAACACATGTACGAAAGCTTCTTGAAGGATGTAACTAACGAGTCATCTGTTTTGGCTACAGTCACATTAACTTGCAGATTCACAATCGTTTCCTTTCAGTCACTCTGTGATAAAGACCACCAGTTTGAATCTTCCCTGTGAAACTAACGATACCAATAATGCAATTTCTTCTGCAAAGTATTTGTAGATACAGAAAAATGCATCTCAGAAACTGTAAGATTGCTTTTGGGGTTGGCGGCGAAGTTCTAACATTCATTTTACACCAGAATGAGCAAAACTGTGTGGAAAGAAAACTTTGTTTGCATAGAATAGAATAAAACTTAAGTCACCAAAATATTCAGTAGTTCTTATTTTATTGCATAACGGACCCTATTTTAAAAACATTCCTAGTATAAATCCTAAGTTATAGAAATTTCGCTAAAAACGAAACAACTGTATACCCATTTTCTTACAGCTCTGTTGCTATGATACGAAGCTATACACATATCCGCTCACTGCCATTATTTGTTTTCACTTCTCCGCATCGCTAAAATCCCGGAAACAGCAGGAGGAAAGTTCATATAAAATGTTTCCGGTATCATGAAATCCCCGTTTTCTATTTCCGTTTCTAATGTATATTGGATGACATGGAAACGTGTGGATGTTAACGAAATAAAAGCTTAGCTCTGTGTCATTGTAAACACGAGACCTACTATATTTTTCATTTGCTCCAATAACAGAATGCATTACTGTCAGAAACAATTAGCACCGTTGTTTAATTTTGGTTTTGTCCTTCCAGCTATATTACTATAATCTCTGAAAATGATATATGTTATTCGTGACCTAGGCTTTATTACAGGTGACTCTGCAAACGGTTGCTCGTTGGCGGACTCTTTAATTACGTTTGTGATTATTGCAATGGAAAATGTCAACGAACGTGTGTTGCCCGCAATCGGTAGGTTCCGGGTTCAAATCCGGGTTTTTTTCGTGGTTTCCATCCGTCGCCAATGCAAATGCCGGATTGGATATTTAATGCCACGACCTAAAGTTCCACCTTAAGTCAAAAACTATAGTAAAAATAAAAACAGCTGTTAATGCGAATGCTACCTATCTAAAGATAATGAAAACAGGTAGCTATACAACATCCTAAAGGCATATGCCCGGCAAGAAGTAGAGGAATAGTTGCGTAGTACTAAGGTCTATGTGGACACGTGTCAAAGCTACCATCTGCCCATCACAGAAGCAGAGATACAGTTGCTATGCACTAAGGTCTATGTGAACGCGTGTCGAAGCTGCCGTCTGCCCGTCACAGAAACAGAGATACAGATGCTATGCACTAAGGTCTCTGTGAACACGTGCCGAAGCTACCATCTGCCCGTCACAGAAGCAGAGATACAGTTGCTATGCACTAAGGTCTATGTGGACACGTGTCAAAGCTACCATCTGCCAATCACAGAAGCAGAGATACAGATGCTATGCACTAAGGTCTCTGTGAACACATGCCGAAGCTACCATCTGCCCGTCACAGAAGCAGAGATACAGTTGCTATGCACTAAGGTCCATGTGGACGCGTGTCGAAGCTACCATCTGCCCGTCACAGAAGCAGAGATACAGATGCTATGCACTAAGGTCTCTGTGAACACGTGCCGAAGCTACCATCTGCCCGTCACAGAAGCAGAGATACAGTTGCTATGCACTAAGGTCTATGTGGACACGTGTCAAAGCTACCATCTGCCCATCACAGAAGCAGAGATACAGTTGCTATGCACTAAGGTCTATGTGGACACGTGTCGAAGCTACTATCTGCAAATCACAGAAGCAGAGATACAGTTGCTATGCACTAAGGTCTATGTGGACACGTGTCGAAGCTACTATCTGAAAATCACAGAAGCAGAGATACAGTTGCTATGCACTAAGGTCTATGTGAACACGTGCCAAAGCTACTATCTGTCCATCACAGAAGCAAAGATACAGTTGCTATGCACTAAGGTCTATGTGGACACGTGTCGAAGCTACTATCTGCCCATCACAGAATCAAAGATACAGTTGCTATGCACTAAGGTCTATGTGAACACGTGTCGAAGCTACTATCTGCCCATCACAGAAGCAAAGATACAGTTGCTATGCACTAAGGTCTATGTGGACACGTGCCGAAGCTACTATCTGTCCATCACAGAAGCAAAGATACAGTTGCTATGCACTAAGGTCTATGTGGACGCGTGCCGAAGCTACTATCTGTCAATCACAGAAGCAAAGATACAGTTGCTATGCACTAAGGTCTATGTGGACACGTGTCGAAGCTACTATCTGTCCATCACAGAAGCAGAGATACAGTTGCTATGCGCTAAGGTCTATGTGAACACGTGCCGAAGCTACTATCTGCCCATCACAGAAGCAAAGATACAGTTGCTATGCACTAAGGTCTATGTGGACACGTGCCGAAGCTACTATCTGCCCATCACAGAAGCAGAGATACAGTTGCTATGCGCTAAGGTCTATGTGGACGCGTGTTGAAGCTACTATCTGCCCATCACAGAAGCAAAGATACAGTTGCTATGCACTAAGGTCTATGTGGACACGTGCCGAAGCTACTATCTGTCCATCACAGAAGCAAAGATACAGTTGCTATGCACTAAGATCTATGTGGACGCGTGTCGAAGCTACTATCTGTCCATCACAGAAGCAAAGATACAGTTGCTATGCACTAAGGTCTATGTGGACACGTGCCGAAGCTACTATCTGTCCATCACAGAAGCAGAGATACAGTTGCTATGCGCTAAGATCTATGTGAACACGTGCCGAAGCTACTATCTGTCCATCACAGAAGCAGAGATACAGTTGCTATGCGCTAAGATCTATGTGAACACGTGCCGAAGCTACTATCTGCCCATCACAGAAGCAAAGATACAGTTGCTATGCACTAAGGTCTATGTGGACACGTGCCGAAGCTACTATCTGCCCATCACAGAAGCAGAGATACAGTTGCTATGCGCTAAGGTCTATGTGGACGCGTGTCGAAGCTACTATCTGCCCATCACAGAAGCAAAGATACAGTTGCTATGCACTAAGGTCTATGTGGACACGTGCCGAAGCTACTATCTGCCCATCACAGAAGCAGAGATACAGTTGCTATGCGCTAAGGTCTATGTTAACGCGTGTCGAAGCTACTATCTGTCCATCACAGAAGCAAAGATACAGTTGCTATGCAATAAGGTCTATGTGGACACGTGCCGAAGCTACTATCTGTCCACAGAAGCAAAGATACAGTTGCTATGCACTAAGGTCTCTGTGAACACGTGCCGAAGCTACTATCTGCCCATCACAGAAGCAGAGATACAGTTGCTATGCGCTAAGGTCTATGTGGACACGTGCCGAAGCTACTATCTGCCCATCACAGAAGCAGAGATACAGTTGCTATGCACTAAGGTCTATGTGGACACGTGTCGAAGCTACTATCTGCCCATCACAGAAGCAAAGATACAGTTGCTATGCACTAAGGTCTATGTGGACACGTGCCGAAGCTACTATCTGCGCATCACAGAAGCAGAGATACAGTTGCTATGCACTAAGGTCTATGTGGACACGTGCCGAAGCTACTAGCTGGCCATCACAGAAGCAAAGATACAGTTGCTATGCGCTAAGATCTCTGTGAACACGTGCCGAAGCTACTATCTGTCCATCACAAAAGCAGAGATCCAGTTGCTATGCACTAAGGTCTATGTGGACACGTGCCGAAGCTACTATCTGTCCATCACAGAAGCAAAGATACAGTTTTATGCGCAAAGGTCTCTGTGAACACGTGCCTAAGCTACTATCTGTCCATCACAGAAGCAGAGATACAGTTGCTATGCACTAAGGTCTATGTGGACACGTGTCGAAGTTACTATCTGTCCATCACAGAAGCAAAGATACAGTTGCTATGCACTAAGGTCTCTGTGAACGCGTGCCGAAGCTACTATCTGTCCATCACAGAAGCAAAGATACAGTTGCTATGCACTAAGGTCTCTGTGAACACGTGCCGAAGCTACCGTCTGCCCATCACAGAAGCAGAGATACAGTTGCTATGCGCTAAGGTCTCTGTGAACACGTGCCGAAGCTGCCAGGTGCTCGTCACAGAAGCAGAGGTACAGTTGCCTAGCAGTTAGGTATGTTTGAACATGTGTCAAAGTTACCATCTGTCCTTCACAGAAGCAGAGGTACAGGTGTCCAGCACTAAGGCATTTGTGGACACGTAACCAAGTAAGATGGTATGGTACAGGGGTAAGACCTAGTAGGCCAACTGTCTGCCACACACCGAGCCACGAGGTATCTTTTAACACATCTGCAGCTAGGTAATTAAAGTGATGTAGAAAGGAGAGAAAATGAATATTTATGGATGATCAGAAGTGAAAAATAGTATTGGAACTGATGTATGGACTATATTGTCTCCATATGGGTATGTCAAATATGAGACCTGGATATAATGTTAGATATTTATCTGAGTTTTTATATTTCAGTTATGCTGTTCACACATTCGTATGCACGAACGCGTGCGCTTTTTCTAAAACTCCTCATTTGGTTTCAAGGAAACTCAAAACAGTAATTCCGGTGAAATCTTGATATCGAATTTACACTTGCTGCATGAAAAATGTAGACCTGATTAAAATATATATATGTTTGCAAAATAAGTGTTCGTAGTTGCTTTTTTTCTTGGTTAAGCTCATCTGCGGTCACTTAACTACACATGGAAATGGAGGTTTCTTCATTTGTAAAAAGTACCTATTTGTAACAAAAACAGTTAGAGCATTTTAATACATTTTTGACATTAACAAATTCTTATTGAGTAATTTGATATCATCTGGCAGATATGTAAAGTGGGAGGAAGAAATTCTATGTAAAGGGTAGTTTGGGGTAGAGAGATTGCATCATTGGTATCGTTAGTTTCACAGGGAGGATTATTTTAATTTTTTAAAGTATTTGCATGAGTAATAAAATGCACATCTTGAATTTTCTGGGAAATCCTCGACATTCGGAAGTAATATTGAAATTTCTTGTCTAACTGATAAACTTTAAGAGTTAGACAAAGTCGCCCTATACAAAACTATAGCGCACCTCAAAATACACAATTTATTTTATTTAGTCCTATTGTTCTATCAGTCATTTTCAAGTTAACCTTTATAATTGATTTCAATATTTCAATACAATCGTCATATTTTTAAAATACTGTCGCTATTGAGTTGTTTCTCCCAGTCTCGTAGAACGTATATGGAATTTCTAGGCCAACATATCTTGCTTTAAGCATCTGAATATTGATTCGTCCCCCCCCCCGTTGTATCCACAAGAGAATGAAAAAATAAATAATTTCTGCAAAGATTGATCTCGATTAACATAAGACAAGCTTTCGACAGAATAGTTTACAGAAGCTATACAGGGTGAAGCACCCAAAACTTGCACCGCAAATGTTTCGGAAATGGAAAGTGCTATTGATGTGCAGTTTTCACAGCATTGATTGGTAGAAAGGGCTCGTACATTTAGCCTATAAACATATTTTAATAATACTGAGAAAGTGTATTTTTTTAGCAAACATGCAACTTTTAAATGGAACAATGCCTAGTTTTGTCAACAGAATAAAGGTAGGATAAATTAGAATCTCAGTGGCGTTTGTTGCAAGATTCTAGTGCAAGTGGTTTAAGAGAAATCTTATTTTGAAACCTTTACGCATCGACACTTGTACAACCTGTGGTAGCACAAACTAAAGAAAAACAAAAGGGAATTACAATACTTCTGTGTATTCTTACAAGTAAAGAGAACATAGCCCTTCAAAGGCTGTGTTCAAAATGACTACCGAAAGCTTCAATACACGCTTCCAGTCTGCTATGGAAAGACTGCTGCACACGTTCTAGCATTCCAGCGGAAATGTCAGAGCAGGCAGCAGCAATACGTCGTTTTATATCGTCTGGTGTAGTTGGTACATCCTTGTCTTTCAGCCTTCCCCACAGAAAAAACTCTAAAAGTGTCAGATCCGGTGAACGGGCGGGCCAAGGTACAGATCCTCTTCGTCCAATCCAACGATTTGGAAACAATCCGTTAAGACAAGCTGTAGTACTTCGTGCACTATGGGCTGGACAGCCATCATGTTGGTACCACAGGTTCCTTCTAGTTTGCAAAGGAACGTCTTCCAGCATCTGTGGCAGATGGTCTGTCAGAAGGCTGCGATACTTGTGCGAGTTCATTGTTCCTTCTATGAACAAAGGGCCTATGAGCTGATAATTCACTATCCCACACCACACATTTAAACTCCATGGACGCTGACGTTCCACTTGACGAAGCCAACGGGGATTGTCAACAGACCAATAGTGCATGTTTCTGCGGTTTACCTGGCCATGATTAGTAAATGTTGCCTCATCACTAAACAAGATACATGATGAATCTGGAGTATCATGTCTTAATGTCCATGTACAAAAGTTAACATGATTGTCAAAATCGTTTCCATGCAGCTCTTTATGGAGAGAGATATGGTAGGGATGGAACCTATGTCGATGGAGAATGCGCAGTACACTTGCATGACTTATGCCACCTCCAGATGCGATTGTGCGGGATCTAAATTGCGGATCTACTGCAACATTAATTTCTGCCTCTTCTCCAGTCACTTGTTTATTTCTGTTACATTTTCTAGGTGTTACAGTACCATTTTCACGTAATTGGTTGAAGAGGTTGATAACTAATTGTCTAGATGGTTGACGTCTATTGGGATACGTTTTCGCATACACCGTACAGGAACGAACTGCATTCTTCCTACACTCTCCATACACCATGAGCATGTCGACTTTTTCTGCATTAGTAAACCCCATCTTCCACTCACGACTTACAGTTTGAACTGTCACAAACTAACTGACCAGAAAGTCGCAATGCAATCAATGAGCAGAGAACACAATGCAAACAAACATAACAGCATCGTACCTAGCAACTAAGCAGGTTGAATGGGACAAACAATTGTAGGCGTGGAAAGTTTTCAAAATACGATTTCTTGTAAACCACTTGCACTAGAATCCTGCAACAAAGACCATTACATTCTAATTTACCGTACCTTTATTCTGTTGATGTAAATAGACGTTTTTCCATTTAAAAATTGTATGTTTGCTCAAAAAATACACTTTCTTAGTATTATTAAAATGTGCTTATAGGCTAAATGTATGAGCCCCTGACTACCAATCAATGCTGTGAAAACTTCACATCAATAGCACTTTCCATTTCCGAAATATTTGCAGTGCAAGTTTTAGGTGATTTTACCTGTATTCAAATAAACTATAGTGGGTAGAGAAATTCATTTGAATCTAACACATCAGTGTTTTCTCGTGGCCATGTAAAGAGCATGGAACTTCAAGTCATTACAGAGCGACACGCTTTTTAAAAATCTGACTATCACTTTAGCCTCTTATATTCTTCTTATATCTACGACGAAATGTGTAATGAATAAAGATGAGGGTTTGTCGTCAGGTTGCGTGTGCATAGACGTTATACAGCTGTATGCCTGAGTTGACTTGCGACGTACATAAACCAGCCTGAAGATGAGAAATGCAACACTACGTTAAGGTCCAGCAGATGACAATATGAGGGATATGTTGAAGTATTAGTAAAGTCAGAAGAAGAAACTAGCCTTAATGATTCATCCAGAGCTTCAGAGGCAACACAAGCCGAATTGCACTGCACTACTATAGACATTCTTACATTATCGAATGCCAAACGTAGGCGCGGATCACATAAACAGATTTTGAAGCTTCTTTCAACGTCACAGGACGTTAGCGGTGCATATGTCAAGTATACTGTGCTATCCTTTGATGCTTTTGTATTGTTCATCATGTAACAAACTGTTAAATAGCCCTTATTACTCTTTCTACTACGTATGGTAGGTAGGGGAAGTATTGCATTCCACCCAAAAATTCGATACCGAGATTTCACAGGAAATACATGTTTTGAGGTGCGCTGAATGCATATAAAGCATTTTTGGAAACATGTCCTGTGTGTGTATGTGTGTCTGTCTGTGAACAGCATAACTCAGAAACGAACAGTCGGATAAACACCAAACTTGGTATTTATGTTCAGTATCTTCCAGAGATGCAACACGAAGGTTTTCAAAAAAATCCCCCCACCCCAAATTACCCTTCATCTGGAACATTTTTCGAAAATTTTAATTTTCTCAAAAATGGCTCTAACGATTTTTATTAAAATATCATATATTTAAGATACTTTCATGACAAATAAAATGTATATCTTTAATTTTCTGGGAATATCTACAAACGTATTCTTCATTGTGAACGACTTTTGCATAACTAGTAAACCATAAGAGATAGACATAATTTTACTAAAAACAAAATGTAAATCGCGTTAAACTACACAGCTTATGTCATATACATTTTTTTTTGAGTGAACTATTTTCGAGATATTGCTTGTTATTCCCTTAAATTTTCCAATACTTATACTTTTTCTCAAATTCGTTATTCATTTTTTTGTCCTGGTAATGCAAAGCGAATGGAATCCTCCACATAGCAACCAGCTTTTAAAACATTTGACTATCGCTTAAAGCCTACCATATTCCCCTTGCATCTACAAGAAAATTAGCAATGAGATTAACATCTCGATATATCCATTAACATGAAGCAAATGGAGAAGAAGCGTTTGTAAAAATAGTTTGTACAAGAGTAGAGAAAGTCATGTGAGTGTAACACATCAGATTTTTTTGTAGAAGTTTTGCCATTTATTTTTTATCCTCTGTGTGCAAGGTCCTGGAGGTTCTTTCTTGATATTTTCTGACAACTCTTCTATTATTATTATTATTGTTATATCCTTAGATATTTTCAACTTTTTTGCACTTTTTTGGGTGCACTGCTCTTAGTTGTTTACCTGTATGTCCACCTTTGCTCCCTGCCGCGCACAAGTCCCTCATCTTCAGTAATAAAAGTTTATCTCTATTAACAAGAAGCAGATAGAAGAATAAGCTTTTGCAAGAACAGTTTGTAGACGAGTGAGTAGAGATTCATGTGTGGCCGACTCGTCTGATTTTTATTTTGTGTCGCCATTAATTACTCTATGAAGTAGTGTATCATAAGCTCTAAAATCTAACAACGTTAATGTAAATATTAAAAAGTGCAGAGCATCTTTGAATGTTAATCTCATTATATAAAGCTGAAAGGAAGTCTGTTTCCGAAATACATACTTGCATTAATGAATAATTGTTTGATAAGTAAGAAAATATTCTATGTAACTTGGAGAAACATTTTCTGGTGTATAGGCAATACAGCAAGCACAACATAGGTCACACTCGGTCAGTTTATAACTAACCGGCGTTTGAGAGAAGCTGGAATCGGATACTTCCGTGAGCGCGCTTTGTTCACAATACTGCCTACATTCTTGTAGTAGTTATAATGGGGAACACAACTAAAATTACCAAAAGTCTTATTCAAACTGATGTTTCAACACTGAATATTTGTAACTAAAACACACTTTATTGCAGCACTCTTAGCTAAGTAGTACAGAGTTAAATTACTATTCCTGAGGTTTCAAGTTCACATCTCCATGGAGCTACTCAACTCTTTTCTCTCTCATTTTAAATACATGTGTAAACATATAGCAGGTTTTCTTCGTTTTTATGCATGTGGCGTTCATTTAGTTGTCCATCATTCCGGCAGATGGAAACCATGATACTAATTTATCAGTCAGGAGGAGCTTTCATCATCAATTTAATTCTCTAACCAAAACTTTCACCATTATTATAATATTAGATAGAAACGAATTGTAAAAATTCTTATACACTACATTCACATGACTTTCTCTACTCTATCCCTCATTAGTGCGTATACAAACTATTCTTACTAAAACTTTATTTTAATCTAATTAAACCTTTGCAGAAATGCTACATTACACGTTTCGTTATAGATACAAAGGGAACAGCGATAGTCAAATGTTTAACAGCTGAACGCTATATGCTGGCCTTAAAATTCAATACTGTTTCCATGACATCGCGAGAAACAGCTGAATGTTGAATGGACTTTAAAGAATGACCAAGTAATGAACAATTTCAACCATTAATAACGGATATTTCGAAAATGGCTGATGCACAAAAAACTTACTTGAAATAAATTGTGTGTTTTAAAAGGATTACAATTCTTGTGTAGTACGTTAACGTTTATTAGATATACAAAGTTACAAAAATTTTCTTCGCAATGAACAGGACTTCAGAGGCTATTTACAGAAAATTCAAGCTGTACATTTTATTTGTCATGTAAATATCATTATTTTAGTTTAATCCAAATCTTTAGAGCCATTGTTTAGAAAATAACAAATTTCGAAAATTGTTCCACGTAAAGGGTAGTTTGGGTGGGAGTATTTATTTGTAAAACGTTTTAGTGCATCTTCAGAAGATAGTGGACCTAAATACCAAGTTTGGTGTTTATTCGAGTTTTCGTTTTTGAATTATGCTGTTTAAAGACACACACGCGCGCAGACCTTTTTCTAAAAATGCTTTTTTTGGATTCATGTAGTCCTAAAAAACATGTATTTAGGTGGAATTCAAAATCTTATCTACCTACTAGGTGCTGGTAGAGAAGGTAAAAATAAAAGCTAACAATCCACTACGGAGAATCGAACGCGAGCCACTTACGTAGAAGTCAATAGCTTAATCACTGCTGCACTCCAAGCACGATGAGGAGGTAGCCCAAAACGGTCCACACAAGTTGACGGTTGTGAACCGCGCACCCACTCCAAGGACCGGCCAATTTCAGTTTGAGCGAGTGTACAACCAGAAGCAGCAGAATTCTATACACGACACACAAATCAATAATACCGGATATTTCCAAGACATCGTATTTTTAAAGGTGTCATAAATGAAAGAATCTTTATTTATAGCATTACTAGCAGGCGGCTTTGCTGTATATATTTCATACGTCTGTAAGGGCGAAAGTGCACCGGAAATTCTCGCGGATATCGACCTAAACGACCGGAACTGCATCCAGCTGCCACCAAGATATAGAACAGACATAGAAAACAACTGCTACCAGTCAAAATGCCGGGTCTAGAGAAAGAAAGACAACCTGAATGCATTTCTTTCAACTTCTAAGCTTATTACTTTCTCTACCATGCATCTTGTAGGTAGAGGAAGTATTGCTTTTCACCATAAATACGTGTTTTGAAGCCCCTGAATCCAAAAACACGCATTTTAGAAAAGGTGAGTGTGTGTGTGACAGAGAGAGGGAGAGAAAACAACATAGTTAAAAAAGGAAATTTTGGATAAATACCAAACTCGGTAGCAACTAATCACTCTTTCACACAAGCCGTGTGTAAGACAGGGTTAGAAAGGTAGAATCAGATTGAAAAATTCAATGCCGTAGCTGAGATTTGAACCACGGATCTTCTGTGAAGACCGAGACGTAGAGTATTTACGATATTCTAAGTTGTCGTTGGGGCATGTCATCTCAAAATGAATTTGAGATCTCGTGGTTTACAGGGAGAAATGCGAGTTGGTTGGAGAGTTTAATGTCGTAGCGGTAATGCTCAACCGGAAGATCCGTGGTTCAAATCCCGGCTGTGGCATTACTTTTTTCAGTCATCGTGTGATTCTACCTTTGCTACGAAACTTGATATTTAAGTTTAGCACCTCCAAAAATGCGACACGATATTCAAAAAAAATCCCTTCACCCCAAATTACCCCTGTATACGAAAACATTTTCGATATTTTTGTATCTACTACACTACGTGATCAAAAGTATCCGGACACCTGGCTGAAAATGACGTACAAGTTCGTGGCGCCCTCCATCGGTAATGCTGGAAGTCAATATGGTGTTGGCCCACCCTTAGCCTCGATGACAGCGTTCATTCTCGCAAGCATACTTTCAATCAGGTGCTGGAAGGTTTCTTGAGGAATGGCAGCCCATTCTTCACGGAGAGCGGAACTGAGGAGAGGTATCGATGTAGGTCGGTGAGGCCTGGCACGAAGTCGGCGTTATAAAACATCCCAAAGGTGTTCTTAGAATTCAAGTCAGGACTCTGTGCAGGCCAGTCCATTACAGGGATGTTATTGTTGTGTAACCACTCCGCCACAGCCCGTGCAGTATGAACAGGTGCTCGATCGTGTTGCAAGATGCAATCGCCATCCCCGAATTGCTCTTTAACAGTGGCAAGCAAGAAGGTACTTAAAATATCAATGTAGGTCTGCGCTGTGATCCTGCCACGCAAAACAACAAGGGGTGGAAGCCTCCTCCAGGAAAAACACGACCACATCATAACACCACCACCTACCAATTTCACTGTTGGCACTACACACGCTGGTAGATGACGTTCACGGGGCATTCGCCATACCCATAGGATCGCCACATTGTGTACCATGATTCGTCACTCCACACAACGTTTAGCCACTGTTCAATCGTGTAATGTTGACGCCCCTTACACCAAGTGAGGCGTCGTTTGGCATCTTCCTGCGTGATGTTTGGCTTATGAGCAGCCGCTTGACCATGGAATCCAAGGTTTTTCACCTCACGCCTAACTGACATAGAACTTGGAGTGGATCCTGATGCAGTTTGTAATTCCTGTGTGATGGTCTGGATAGATGTGTGCCTATTACTCTTTACGACCCTCTTCAAATGTTGGCGGTCTCTATCAGTCAATACACGAGGTCGGCCTGTACGCTTTTGTGCTGTGCATGTCCCCTCACGTTTCCACTTCACTATCACATCAGAAACAGTGGACCTAGGAATGTTTAGGAGTGTGTACAGACTTCTGACACAAGTGACACCCAATCACCTGACCACGTTCGAAGTCACGGAGCCTCCCATTCTGCTGTTTCACGAGGTCTAATGACTACTGAGGTCGCGTATAATGAGTACCAGGCAGTAGGTGGCAGCACAATGCACCTAAGATGAAAAACGTATGTTGTGTCCGGATACTTTTGAACACATAGTGTATGTTGTAAATCTTTAATGCACAAATTATTTTGCTACATGTGCCTCTAATTCCTAAATCGGCTTCCATATCCCTTTCATCGCTGTCGTAACCGAAACCACTCGAATAGCCATGATCGTTAGAGCGATACGAAATGGACTGGCCACCCATCGCGAGTTTGAGTCCCGGCGACTGCTTTCAAATGTGCTGTGGTATAGAACCGAAAATAATCGGTGTAATGGCATGCTTGGATACTGAAGGGGTTACATTTGACTGCAGTCACATGCAGTTCGCTTCTTTTTATTTAAAAAAACACTACAATTTTTTTAAAAAAATTAATTTTTTTACAATATATAAAAGCTATAAACAGCCTAACTTTATTGCTGAAGGATAGTATGACATGAAATTAGCAAACAAGCTTCAAATATTCGAAAAATAAATTCTTAATATGCACTATGCATATTTGCAAAGCAGCACATTTAAGGATTAATCCAAATAAAACTTCACAGAAACAGCTACATTACACATTTCGTTATAGATACAAAGAGAACAGCGATAGTCAAATGTTTAACAACTGGACGCTATATGCTGGCCTTAAAATTACATACTGTTTCCATGACATCGCGAGAAACAACTGAATGTTGAAAGGACTTTAAAAGAATGACCAAGCAAGGAACAATTCGAACCTATAATAACGAATATCTCAGAAACGACTTATATCATAAAAATCCTCTCACCAACTACTGTTTACAGGGAAGAGTTTCGAAAATTTTGATTTTCTAAAAAACTGGCTGAAACGATTTTGATTAAAATGTCGTTAATTAAGGATATATATATATATGACAAACAAAATGTATATCTTGAATTTCCGAGAATAGTCTGTGATGTCCTCTTCGTTCGGAAGGAATTTTGTATAACTGGTAGACGTGCAGCGAGAGAGGAAAACGTACTATACAAGAAATGTATATCTCTTTAAAACATATAATTTATTTCAAATAAGTTTTTTGTGGCATAAACCACCTCTGAGATATCCGTTATTAGTGGTTTCAATTAATCATTAGTTGGTTATTCTTTTAAAGTCCTGCCAACATTCACTTGTTTCTCGCGATGTCATGGAAACAGTATGCAATGTTAAGGGCAGCATATAGCGTCCAGTTGTTAAACATTTGACTATCACTGTTCTCTTTGTATCTATAACGAAATGTGTAATGTAGCTGTTTCTGTAAAGGTTTGTTTGGATTAAAATGCAATATATAGGAAAATAAGCTTTAGTAAGAGTAATCTGTATACCCACTAATAAACGATAGAGGATAGAGAAAGTCATGTGAATGTAACACATCATGATTTTTATTCCAGGAGTTTCAAAACGTGTATTTCCGATGAAATCTCGGTATTTAATTACTTTCTCTACTCCGTATAGTAAGTAGGGGAATTATTGTATTCCACCCAAAAATTCGATACCGAGATTTCACCGGAAATATATGTTTGAGACCCCCTGAATACAAAAAAAGCATTTTTGGAAACACGTTCGTGAGTGTGAGTGTGTGTGTGTGTGTGTGTGTGTGTGTGTGTGTGTGTGTGTCTGTGTCTGTGAACAGCATAACTCAGAAACAAACATTCGGATAAACATCAAACTTGGTATTTAGGTTCAGTATCTTCCAGAGATGCGACACGAAGGTTTTCAAGAAAATTCCCCCACCCCAGAGTACCCTTTACATGGAACATTTTTCGAAAATTTTAATTTTCTCAAAAATGGCTCTAACGATTTTGATTAAAATGTCATATGTTTAAGATATTTTCATGACAAATAAAATGTATATCTTGAATTTTCTGGCAATGTCTCCAAAAGTATTCTTCATTGTGAACGACTTTTGCATAAGTGGTAAACCATAAGAGATAAACAAATTTTTACTACACAATAAATGTAGATCGCGTTAAAATACACAATTTATGTCATATACATTTGTTTTGTTGTGTGAACCATTTTCGAGATATTGCTTGTTATTCCCTTAAATGTTTCAATACTTATTTTCTAAAATGGGAATTCGTTATTCATTTTTTTGTCTTGGATATGCAAAGAGTATTAATCTGTGGCAAAGGGAATGGTGCTGCACCTAGGAACCAGCTATTAAGAGATATGTATGTGTTTAAAGGCTACTGTATTTCTATATGGCCCTTGTAAATATATATTCCCTTACATCTACAAGAAAATTAACAATAAGATAGAGTCCGCAAATGTTTATCTCGATTAACATGAAGTAGATGGAGAATAAGCGTTTGTAAAAATAGTTTGTACAAGAGTAGAGAAAGTCATGTGAGCGTAACACATCAGAAATGTTTTCTATGGAATGCAATACTTCCTCTAGTTCCTATAAGAAAGCAGTGGGGAAGTTAGAATAACAGTTCACACAGATAGATAAAACGATTAAGCACGCAGCTGTTTTGTTTGAAACAGAGAAGCAATAACAGCTGGGTTATGAAGCCCTTGTTGATGCAAAGCGCGCCATAAAGCCACTCTTCAACAGTTACTCCCCAGCACACGAACAACACATATTATGACTTTGTTTTCCGAAAGGAAAAGCAGCTGGCAATAAATTCGTCTCTACAGGATGTAAATGATATACAAGCCGAAAATGTTGCATGTCATAGACTACACTACGATGTAGCAGAGCGAGGTCTCGGGTTCGATTTCCGACGACCGCCCACTCTGACCCGTGCGTTTTTCGTGGTTCCCCCGAATGCTGGGGAGGTTTCATCTTTACTGCGATTTCGTTTTCATCATTCCGTTTCCTCCCTATCTTTCAAAGAGGCTTTACACCCCTTCAGCTGCCGTGGTGCGAGCCCTGCGTACTCTTAGTATTCGTGGTACTTCTGACGTTACTGTAAGTATGCTGGGCCGAATATCTAAGGCGTTTGTTTGGATTGGGTTAGACTCGGTAGTGCAGTGGTTCCCGAAACCCATGGAAGATTGGGTACGCCTGGGCTAAGCCTACGTGGGGCTGCGAGACGCCTTAATGTCCTCCGGCATCAACCTGAAGGGCTGGAAGACGGTGACTAAGTACAGTCACCCCCACCGAGGTTGTGGATAGTCTTTCCCGTACGGGTTGACGCACTAAGTGGCGTATCTGTTTCCGTCCCTTAGGAAGCGAGTGGCCTTTTTAAGCAATCAAGTATTGGCCTAATGGAAATACCTACGGGAGGGAGACTCACTCAGTGTGAGCCTTCCCCTGGGCACAGAAGGGGGCTTCGGTTGTGAATAGACCTTCGCTGCTTCTATGTTTCGTGGCGTATGGCGGTGCCGGAAGATGGCGCGGATCATACTCAATGGAAAGAGTATTCCCCGTCGACAGCAGAGGGCTGCTTGGCTGGTGGGTCGCTCATCGCCCTCTCTCGGCGGCTCCAGCAGTGAGACGTGCTTGCAAGCTTAGAAATGTTAGGAACTTCCGCGCGTGTGTGTAGCCTCCTGTGTAGTTCCTTCACCTCATCCCTTCCTTCTTGGGGTGCTAGCCGCTACAAATCTGCGCGAGATGTCCCGCTGCGTTGAATCACCGAACCTATAATACGATACAAGTGCTGTAAATGCATCATTTGGAGAGCCAGAAAGAGTTTCAAAACACAGTGTCTCCTACTTGCAACATTCTCCAGTGCACTTAAACGTGTGTACTGCAAACTGTATAATAGAAACAGTACTTAAGTGGAAATAAAATTAATTAGCGAGTGTTCAACATGGTGGTTCCATAGCAACGTTACGAACATTAACCTTTGTGGTTAACTGGTGTTAGATTACCCATGCCTGGTCGTGGATATTAAAATTCTGGTGTGATACATTCACAGGGCTTTCTCTACCCTCTTTCGTTTATTAGTGGGTACACAAATTATTCATACTCAACCTTATTACTTTCTCTACCACGTACATAATGGGTAGACAAGGTATTCCATTCCATCCAATGGTCCGATACCGAGATTTCACCGGAAATACATGTTGTGAGGCACCTTGAATGCAAAAGAGCATAGATATTTAGAAAATTTTCCGTGTGTGTGTGTGTGCTTCTGTAAACAGCATAACTCAAAAACGAAAAGACGGATAACCGCCAAACTCGGTATTTAGGTAGAGTATGATGACTCAAGCGGTTGTATCTGTGACCCGCATTCGGGAGGTCCCGAGATCGCTTCCCGGTGACGTTCACTCTGGCCCATGGGTTTTTCGTGGTTTCCCCGGCTCGCCAGGCGAATGCTGGGGTGGTTCATCTGCTACCACGACTTCCCTTCCTCTCATTTCCTGTACCGATCATCTTCCTTGTCATTTGTTTCAGGGGTGCAGATTCAGGCAACGGTGTTCGGCGGGTTGCGGCTGGACGGTGGCTGTGCTCTCTTTAAAGGTTTCTTTCCTGGCGTCGCTGCGGTACCGCTCAGTTAGGTCTCTCGTCAGCCCCGCTCCGGTGTACTTTTGAAGTTGGTGGCTTGTGGGCGGGGACGGCGTGGCGTCGGATGCGTTCTATCTGAACCGTTAGGGAGCCCGCTCATGCCTGTGCCCGTCGACATCCGGATCTTCGGCTCTCTCCCCTCATCATTCTCTCTCAGGAGTCACGTTGGAAGCACAATGGGCCGAGTGGCCTGCATGTGGTGCTCTTACCCGATCCGGGGCCCCTTTACCTTCCAAATGTACGACACGGAGACGTGCAAGAAAATCCATCCGCCCTAAATATTCCTTTAGATGGAATATTTTCTACAAAATGGCTCTAACGATTTTGATTAAAATACCTCATATTTAAGATATTTACAAGACAAATAAAGTGTATATCTTAAATATTCGGGAAATAGCTTGTGAAGTCCTTTCCATTCGGAAGGAAACATACTACACAATAAAATGTTGATCCCTTTAAAACACGCGATTTACTTCAAATAACCTTTTTGTGGCATTAACGGTTTCCGATGTATCCGTTATTAATGGTTCCTTGTTCAAATCTTTGTCATTCTTTTCAAGTGTTGTTGATGTCATGGAAACAGTATGGAATTTTAAGGCCAGCATATAGCGTTCAGTTGTTAAACATTTGACTATCGCTGTTCTCTTTGTATATAACGAAATGTGTAATGTAGCTGTTTTTTTAAATATTTATTTAAAGTGTAATGAAATAGAAAGATAACCTTTCGCAATAGCTTGCATACCCACTAATAAATAGAGGGTGGATAAACTCATGAGAATGTAAGATATCAGAATTTTTTATTGCATCGTATACCTTAAGCTTTCTTTCCATACAGTTTTCACAGTCAAATTCTCATTTTGGTGAAGAATATATTTTAATGGCTGCTCCTAATTGGTATCGTTGGTTTTCAGAGAGGGGTTCAAACTATCGTCCGGAAGTCAGATCATTATCATACATTAGGTGAAAGAAAACAATTGTGAATATGCACGTTGCTGTGATGGTAGTCAAACGAAACGACTCATTATTTACGTCCTTCAAGAAGCTCTCGTACATGTGACGCATATGTCCTCTAGGGATTATCACAGTTCATTTTTGAATACAGAAAAATGTAACTTCAGAAACAGCTACAGTTTCCTAGTATCCCGAATATTTTTTATACTCGTACATTCTACATGTAATGATCATTTTGGTTTTGAAGCAGCTGCTTGACACTGACATTTCGTTTACGTAGTTTCATGATTCCTGTATATTTCTATTTAAGTACTGGCAGCGGAAGTCTGTGACCAGCCTCTAAAAAACCTATGCTACGATTAGACAAATCTTCGAAAAACATTGAAAATTGGTAGAAAAGTAGTGTAAGGTTCGAAAACGTGGGTAAAAAATAAACCACTGACAAATATTCAGTAGCTCAGACATTATTGCAAAACGGACCTTACTTTTAAAATAGCTCTCGTATTAACAAAACATCTGATGTGTTACACTCACATCACTTTCCGTACTCTTGTACAAAATACTTTTACAAACGCTTATTCTCCATATGCTTCATGTTAATTAAGATGTTAATCTTATTGCTAATTTTCTTGTAGATGCAAGGGGAATTGATAGGCTTTAAGCGATAGTCAAATATTTTAAGAGCTGGTTGCTATGTGGAGTATTCCATTCTCTTTGCATTACCAGGACAAAAAAATTAATAACGAATTTCCAATTGAGAAAAAGTATAAATTTAAGCGAATAACAAGCAATATCTCGAAAATGGCTCACTCAACAATAAAAAATGTATATGACATAAATTGTGTATTTTAACGCGATCTACATTTTTTTGTGTAGTAAACCTTTGTCTATCTCTTATGGTTTACCAGTTATGCAAAAGTCGTTCACAATGAAGAATACTTTTCGAAACATTCTCAGGAAATTCGAGATATACATTTCATTTGTGATGAAAATATCTTAAACATATGATATTTTAATCAAAGTCGTTAGAGCCATGTTTGAGAAAATTAAAATTTTCGAAAAATGTTCCATGTAAAGGGTAATCTGGGGTGGGGGATTTTCTTGAAAACCTTTGTGTCGCATCTCTGGAAGATACTGAACCTAAATACCAAGTTTGATGTTTATCCGACTGTTCGTTTCTGAGTTATACTGTTCACAGACACACACGGACATGCAATGCTTTTTTTGGATTCAGGGGGCCTCAAAACATGTATTTCCTGTAAAATCTCGGTATCGAATTTTTGGGTGGAATACAATACTTCTACTTACTATACGTAGTAGAGAAAGTAAACATTCGGATCGTAAAATTGTGCTACCAAATATGATCATATTCCATGTCTACGATAATAAATATATCAAAAGTTAGAATATTAAGTATAGTTAATGTACATAGGTGCAGTAAAATAGACGAAACACGCAGGCAGGTTAGGTTTCCAGCACACTTCCCACCATGACAGCATGAACGGGGAATTGGAGCACACTATTGTTAGACACCCATAATACTTCAGCGACTCGTTATGAGCTTACTCGGCGGCGCGCGCAGCACATAACTTTCAAAACCTTCAAAGCAGCAGTCCACTGGGATCCGTTCCCCATAAAAAGAATGAAATGTTTCAAATAAATTCTATTCATTGTTATTTTAATATAGTAATAAATGTATTTATTTCCTTTTCTTCGATGCGTGTTCCTTTCACGTTACCTGCAAAAAATCAGTAAATACGGGTGGGTCAATAGTGCTGCCATGTATTGCACTACTCGCAAACACGCTCAAGATCATGCCATCCGATCAGAATTTAATTACACACAATCAATAAGGTAAAATCTTTTTGTATACCCTCAAACGTTTGAAATTATAGTGTGGTCGACCTAAAACAGTCGTATGCAACAAGTATGAAAATTATGAAACTCGCTACCGTTCATTTCATAAATATGCTCCTGTCATAATTACCATTCTTGTTGTACAATATACTATTATTGTTCAACTAGCATGCTACTATATACGAGTCACGTGAGGAAAGTGGAGCAAGCCCAGGTTACCCTTTACATGGAACATTTTTCTCAAAAACGGCTATAATGATTTGTATTAAAATATCATATGTTTAAGATATATTCATGACAAATAAACTGTATAACTTGAATTTTCTGGGAATGTCTCCAAAAGTATTCTTCATTGTGAACGACTTTTGTATAACTGGTAAACCATAAGAGATAGGCAAACTTTTACTACACAAAAAATGTAGATCGCATAAAAATACACAATTTATGTCGTATACATTTTTTTTTGTTGAGTGAACCATTTTCGAGATATTTCTTGTTATCCCCTTAAAAATTCCAATAATTGTACTTTTTATCAAATTCGTTATTCATTTTTTTTGTCCTGGTAATACAAAGAGAATGGAATACTCCACATAGCAACCAGCACTTAAAATATTTGACTATCGCTTAAAGCCTACCATATTCCCGTTGCATCTTCAAGAAAATTAGCAATAAGATCGACATCTCGATATCTTGATTAGCATGAAGCATATGGAGAATAAGCGTTTGTAAAAATAGTTTGTACAAGAGTAGAGAAAGTTATGTGAGTGTAACACATCAGATTTTTTCTCATGATCATGCAAAGAGCATGAAATTTCAAAGCCATCTGATAGCGACACGCTTTTTAAACATCTGACTATCGCTTTAGGCGACTGTATTCTTCTTATACCAACAACGAAATGTGAAATGAAAGCTTATCTGTGTTAACAAGAAGTGGACAGTGCTTTTCCTGCACACTGCGGCTCGCAACCGCCTCACGTTCTCATAGTTACACTTACATAGTATATACCTTATCATAAGAGATGCTGAAAATGTCCACTATTCACACATTTCTGCATCTTCCCGTTTACACTCAAGAGTTCGATATCCCAAATGAGTGAATATCTCGCCTAATGTTTTGTTTTAGTTCTTACGAGGTATGAAGTTTGTTGCATACACCTTATTTTTTATGTGAACATCAGAATCGGGTAAGTTTCTGTAATTGGATTTTGCGAAGTGGTATAGTAATTGCCCCAACTTATAATTCTTCTCTGATGAAGGCATGATTCCATTTACATGGCTATGTACCGTCGTAAAATAACAGATATTGGAGCACAAAGAAACACGATTTTACACACAAGATTCCCTTACATGGCGCGCAAATTGGTGTGCGGTAAAAGCATACATAATAATAGGACTTATTTATTTTAACAAACAATAAATGCAGTGCATTTCTGGAATTTCATACTCACGCCATTTTTGAACAGCTGACCGACGTCCAATGCCATTCTGGATATTTCCAACAAGACTGCTACAGCGCATACCGCTGATAAGTTGTTAAATTAAGATGTGGTAATTAGTAAAGGATCACGGACCTCGCGATCCCCTGATTTATCTATATGTGACTTTTATCTGTGGGGGAACGTGAAAATTTAAAGTGTGTGCAACAAACCCCCATACAAGCTGCCAGGCGGGGCCGCATTGTGAGGGAGAAGCACTGTACATACAAGAACAACCTTTTGTAAGAATAGCTTGTAGAGAAAGTAGTGTGATGGCAACAAATCAGATCCTGGCATTAGTAATTGGACGCTTTGAAAGAAATGTAATTAAACTTAGCATTTTCATGTATGTTGCGGTATACTCGTGGAGGGAGAGCATAACTCGCAGTATGTCCGATATATTAATATATGAACTATGGTAATGTTGTTAAATATCTGATGTTTTAGTTGTTACTCCTATTGTTTATTTTTATTTCTTGCCACGGCTGCTGTTATTTAGGTTTTGGTAGAGCTTGTATAACTTTGCAGGGTGTGATACGGGAAGGAAGGTAATAAGTAACAACTCTAACAATAGATTAAGTTATTGATGAACACTATGCTTTAATGGCACACGCATTGATTGTCTTAGTAACAATCTACACAGTTCTTAAGTTAGCTGGAGCTGTAGAACGGTCGAGCCCTACCACGTTCGTGCGCCAAACTTGCGGTCGCTGAGCAATCAAGTATTTTATACGTGCTCTAGAAATAATTGTAGTATTTATCACACGTTCCTATGGACTTTTAAATTGATAACATTTTAACGTTCCTACTACATTATAAGAAGTAACTAATAACGCCTGCTTCTGAGAGCTTACATGTATCTTATTCACATCGCAGCACTTTATACTCAACCGCCTTGGCTGATGGGGACGCTAGAACTAACGTTTCTCCCCTTAAAGATTTTAAACATATTCTTCCTTAAAATTTCATTGTCTGTCTTTGATCAGCTTGGAACCTTCCAGATGACTTACCCGGCTATTGTTCTACGTTTGCAAACATGTGGCCTCTCTGCAAAAATATGTTGTGTTCGCTTGTCGCCTTTTCTATTTCACAAAGACTCAAGGTCTGGCTTTTATGACCTTCCCGTACAAGTCCTTTTTGCCTGGACCTTAATTCTAACACAAAGATATGTTTGTCGGCTTTTAACAAGGGTTCCACAGTTCCAGCTACACTTGCACATACATAAAACTTATGCCTTAACTTCTATTTATACAACAAGTATTTTTCTTATTAATACCATTTCATATTATAATTCACATTATTATATACATGGTATATATAACCATAGTTACTATCTCAATGTTAAGTGTATTACCTGTCTTGGGAATAAGAGTCTTGGCTTCTCATACTGTTCTTGGAGTGTACAAAGCTGTCTTACCACACTTGTGTGCAACACTGACTGGGTATTAATTGCAATGTGTACCGTTATTTTACAATGTAATGTTCCAGGTGAAGCAGAGTTCCTGGCAGTGACGATGTTCATATTGCTAACACATAAACTGAATATTATTTCGAAGCTTCCAGAAGTGTTCATTAACTTCTCTTTTAGAACTATGTTGTTATACTTCAGCAGGAGGAAGATGATCTGGCAGATATCGACCTAAATGATCCAGATTTACATGCCGCCGCTTCCAAAATACAGGCCACATTCAGAAAGAAGGTAGCTCCCGGGGGCGAGAAGCCCGCCCCACAGCAGCAGCAGCCCCAGGAACCCCAGAAGGAAAGTGGCGCCCATTAATGCTGGCCTTAAACTTTACTTTTACTCTGACGGACACTCCAGCACAGTCCATTGCCAGCGTAACTCAATAACCAAAGTTGTGCTGTCATTAGATTACCTATGCCCGGCTCACTCTTTGGTTGCCAGTAGCAACACAAAGTTTGTCGACAGGAGAGCTTTCATATTTAAACCACGAGATCCTGTCATGTGAATGTTATGTATGCATTCTAAAATATCCTTATCTACAGTTCGATAAATTATGGATGAGCCTTTTACTTATTTAAAAACTCTTTGTATTTTGCATGATCTCAATTATATGAGTAAATGATTGTCATTTAGGGAATCCTAAATGCCAAACTGGCAGTTTTGGTTTTTGTCTTTAATTTTATATATATGTTATAATTTTAGGCAAAATACTTATATTTTAAACATATTTTTGCTTTCTCTACCACGTACCTATTAAGTACATCATTCCACCCATAAATTCTATACCAAGATTTCACCATAAGTATATGTTTTGAGGTCCCCTGAATCCAAGAAAAAAGCATGTTTACTTTATCTTCCACGTACCTAGTAGGAAAAGTATTCCATTCCACTAAAAAATTCGACACCGAAATTTCACAGGAGATACATGTTTTGAGGCCCCCTGAAACCATAAAAACTATTTTTACTTATTTTACCATGCATCTAGTAGATAGAGAAAGTACTGCATTCCACCCAAAATAAATGTTTTTAGGCCCTCTGAATCCAAACAATATTTTTAGAAAAAGGTCCGTGTGTGTATGTGAACTCGAAAACAAAATCCGGATAAATATGAAACTTGGTATTTAATCTTAGTACCTTCAAAAGATGCGACATGAAGATTTTCATGAAAATTCCTCCATCCCAAACTAACCTTTACATCGAACATGTTTCAAAATTTTTGATTATCTAAACAATGGCTGTAACGATTTTTATTAAAATACTATATATTAAAGATATTTAAATGAGAAATAAAATGTATATCTTGAATTTTCTAAGAACAGACTGTAAGTCCTCCTCAATTTGTATAATCTTGTATAACTGGTAAACGTTAAGCGATAGACTTACTACTCAAAAAATGTAGATCTCTTTAAAACATACAATTTATTTCAATAACCTTTTTTGTGGCATTAGCCTTTTCCGACATATCGATATTAATATTTCAAATTGTTCAATACCTACCATTCTTTTAAGGCCCTGTCAATTTTCAGTTGTTTCTCGCGATGTCATGGAAACAGTATGGAATTTTAAGGCCAGCATATAGCGTTCAGTTGTTAAACATTTGACTATCGCTGTTCTCTTTGTATCTATAACGAAATGTGTAATGTAGCTATTTCTGTAAAGGTTTATCTCGATTAAAATCAAGTAGATAGGAAAATAAATTTTCGTAAAAGTAATTTGTATACCCGCACTAATAAACGAAAGAGGGTAGAGAAAGTCATGCAAATGTAACACATCAAATTTTTAAAAATGGTGCTGCATCTGTCATTTGGTGGTATGAATTCTGCAACACTTCACAGAAGAAAACACCATAACAGCTACACACTTTGGAATAGAGAGGTAAACTTTATCCCAGCTTTTAGCGGAAATTTTGCTTTAAAAATTGGTACCACTGTTAAGCATGACAGCTTTTGTGTGCTCAAGCTATGCGGTTTCTTTCTTCACAAATATATGCCAGTCTGCTTTCTTCATTTTTCTTTTGAGCAGCTTTCTCTGTGAGTGACATTTTATGGTATAAATGTTCCTATAAAGTGTGGAAGATAGCTAAATTAAATTGTAGAATGATAAAAAATACCTACCTACTTGGTGTTAATAATATGGAAGGTTATTTCTTAGTAATTGCTGATAACAATCGGATAATCGTATAACTAAGAAAATAGCCCTGTCTTCCTTAATAAACAAGTATTAAACAAAAGTAGATCGGTGAAGTTGGAGTGAATGCATCTGCATCCTGAAAAACTTTCGCTCTGATATCTTAATAGTTTGTGAGATTAATGAGTCATGAATCTAGCAGATTTACAATGGCAGGATAGGACTTTCATTTCCCCTAAGTTTGAACTCTTCCACGTACGAATGTTTTGCAATGTCGGTATCAAAGATACCTGGACATGGTGCTACTGTGGATGTACCGACACTCGGTCAAACTAAAACTCACCGGGCTCTTGCGCAGTTAAACTTTTTCAAAGTCCCTTCGAGTGAGCGCGCGGTTCACAACCGTCAATTTCTGTGCGCCGCTATCTCTAACTCTGTAATACAAGCCACTTGGGCTACCTCCACACTGTGCTTAGCGTGGAACAGTGGTAAGCTACTTAACTTCTACGCAAGCAACTCGAATTCGATTCTCGTGGTGAAGTGTTATATTTTATTTTTTACAACCCGTTTTACTCTAATATAGTGAAATAGCATAGCTTGTGTTACTTCATTTTACTTACAAATGTAATTAAAAAAATGGTGAAATTTGTGGTTACAAAGTTAAATTTACCGAGTGTGAAACCCCTTCCAGGCCGATAAATTAATGTTGTGGTTTTTCTCTACCGGTAAGACGGAGTGGTAAATAAACGCCACATACGTAAAAAATGAATTAAACCGTTATGTGTTTACTCATGTATTTAGAATGGAAGAGGAAAAACGTTGAGCAGCTCCACAAGATGTGAACTTGCAACCTCAGGAACAATAGGCTAACTCTTTACTACTGAGCTAAGAGTGCTGCAGTAAGCGTGCAGTAACGAGCTTTAACTCCACTTGAGAACCATAAATCAATAAAGTATGTTTGGTTACAAATATTCAGTGTTGAAACACACTAAAACATCTGTTTGAAATCTTCCATATGAATTATTTTCTCGAAAGACTTCTTCTGATTATATTTGTATTCCCCATTGTAACTACTACAAGAATATACCCAGTCTTGTGAACAAAGCCTGGCTGTCCAAGCGCTCACGGAAGTACTCGATTCGGACTCCGTCTCTCAGACGCCAGCCAGTTTTAAGTTGGCCGAGTGTACTCAAAACACACGTGTCCGTGTGTATCTGTCTGAGAATAGCATAACTCAAAAATAAAACGTCGTTAAACACCAAACTTGGTATTTACAGTCAGTTTTTCTAAGGCTACGACACGAAGATCTTCGAGTAAATCTCCCACCCCAAACTAACCTTTAGACAGAAAATATTTCGTTATTTGTTATTTTTTTCAAAAATGGCTCTAATGATGTTGTTTAAAATGCCACGTGTTTAAAACATTTGTATGACAAATAAAATGTATGTCTTGAATTTTCTGGGAATTTTGTATAACTGGTAAATCGTAAATTAGACAAAGTCTTACTGTTACATATTAAATATATACTAATTATGACTTCGGTCTAAATGTTTAATTCACTCAACACAATCTACGCCATAACGCAAGTGTGGGGACAACTCGCTTGGAAAGAGAGGTAACGCTACTCAAAAACTTAACAGTTAAATTCACAAATTACCTATATTCACATTTTGGAATCTATTGGAACTGAATGCTGGATCAGGCCTGTTAAGAGATATATTTCACATCTAAATCACATTTATTATAAAGGCTTACACACTTACATGTTTCTCGGCAATTTCCAACATGGCAGCTCGAAGTCAGATCCTCTTCACTGTGAGTTGAAGGATCTGACTAACTACCCAGGGAAGTCACGCGAGTCTCGCGCATGCTCAGGAAACGGCTTCTCGTAATCATTATTTCCAGACCCTTTGCAAATCTTTTACCGCGTAATTCGTTACAAAACCAACAATGTCTACATTTATTAACAATGTCCAGTCCTTAGTTCACTAACCTTAGGAGGTCTTGTTGAATTATAATATAAAGCAATAAAAGTCCCATATATGTCACTTACTACACTAAAAATGTAGATACCGTTAAAACGCACAATTTATGTGAAATAAAGGTATTTTGTGGCGTTAACCGTTTCCGACATATTATTTGTTATTGGTTTGAATTTTCAAATAATTTTTTGAATTGAAAAGTCGATATTCTTTCTTCTCGTGGCTATGCAAAGAGCAATAGAATTTCAAAGCCGTTACATAGCGACACGCCCTCTAACTATTGCTTTACGCACTGTAGCCTACAACAAAATGTTAATATGTTTATTGAAATTTATATGAATTAAGGGTATTGGAAGGTCGAGATCCCCTCAAAAATTTAATTTTTCGTATTTTATGTCTTACAAAAAGTATAAATATTCAGCTTTAAAATAATATTTATATCATTGAGCTCATTGACCAAGTTGACCCTTTAAACTTAGCAATTTAAACATGGCGACGCAAAATCACGCCCACTGTATTCTTTCTTTCTCCTCAATTTCCCCCCAACTTGGTTTTTTTTAACATTCTAAGTGCACGTTTCTCAAAAAGTATTAAAGATATGTACTCCAATTTTTATTGGATATTTCTGGGAGGTATATCTTTATATTAAAGTAACTTTTTTCATATTTTAATAATTGTGAGAATAAAGAGCTATTTTTGAAAATAATATAGCCCTTTTTGTATTACACGAACTGAACTATTGTTTATTCTCGATAGGTTAAAATTATTGGAACAATATTTTGTTCACAGCATAAAATTATCTCCTATGTGATTTAGAGTCAAACGTTATGACCATAGAAACAAAATCATAGGAGGAAAGTGTACCTCAAGCACTAGTTGCAACATTTTGAGCTATTAAGCACAGTGACATTATATCACTTTTGCACAACTTTAACGAGAGTTAATTAATTTTTTTAATCATTATTTCCAGAAACACTTACAGTATAACCAACCCAAATGTGGTTACCATTGATTTCGTAGTTATTGTGTAACCATAACTTAAAGTAGTACCATATGTTAGCTAGTGTCATTGACAAGAATTAGTTAGAATAATAATAATTTCACCCTGTGATAGCTTAGGGTTCTATTGCCGACACAGCTAATCCTGGCGCTGTCTTGTAGCTCCGCCTTAGATGAACACGTGATTGATGTAATTACATATATAGCTACTTGACCGAAGACACCCTTGTATGTTGCATAAATTATATACTAGCTTCTGCCCACTGACAGAATACTAACTGTGGAACATAGGATCCACCAAAATCCTTGCTCACAGAACAGTGACTCGAACCACTGAACCTTTTCAGAGCCACACCTGAGCCAATATATCCTCAACTTTAGGCTTATACGACTAGATACAGTACAACCCTGCGTAACCGAAGCGGCGGAGACAGCAAAAAAGAAGTTGTATACAAATAAATGATCGTGTGATTGTAACACACTTTTTAATATAGTTTTCTTCAAACTTATGTTTCCGTTGAGATAAGATAAGTTTGCTTACTCGCAAACGGTAGAAAATGTGTGTACTGCCCCAATATTGGAAATAAACAATGGACTGTGCTGGAATGAAATGTGTGCATTTGCTTGTTCTCTAGTTATTTGCAGCTACAAGGAGAGTTTACTATGGAATGTTGCCGAGCCTGCGCCTCATTGTCTAGTATGTAGTTCTAGATATTTTTGCGCTTTCTGTCCTGATCTGATAACAAAAGTAGTTCAAGTTTATAAGACACCAATAGTGTGTTAGGCAAATCTTGTGTAAAATAACTTCTCATGTCTTCAATAATTGAGCAAGTATTACAACAGTTTTCGTTTTGAAAGTCAAGTTCATTTTGTGACTAAGAATTAGACCTAACTTGGAGAAGAATGCAACCCTTTATTGACCTTCTGTTTGCATGCTAGGTATTTAATAATAATTCGCCAATCCAATGTAAGAGTGGCGTAATGTTCAACCAGCCACGGACACTTATCCCTCTAATATTTTGGAAATAACCTTGTGCGGACATACTTTACATTTCCTATAAAATTGCCAAATCAATATTCAATTTTTCGTAACCAGCAAACTGACATGACGTTTCGGTTACCTTTAAATGACTTTCCAGTGAACGTAAAATTAAAAATGCGAGTAATACAGCGACCAGCACTCTCGCATGTTGCAGCATAAGACCTCATTTACACTGAAGACGTAACGACAACATAACGCAGACGTGAGGTAAGACGTAGACGTAACGCAAGAGTTTGGCACGGGTTTCTCGATCAGTAAATTGCATGTGGAAATCTTCCCAACGTAACGTAATAATTTCCACTAAGAACATTCACCCAGTCTTTATACATATACAGGGCATAAAAAGGTGTTATACCAAATAAATAATAGAGCAACGTCTTGTGTGGCACAGCCAAATAGAAGAGACCATGATTTTATGCACAGTAGGTGACGTAAAATCTCGCAACGCAGAGGCGTAGCTAGGGAGGGGTTTTGGGGATTGGAACCCCTCTTGCTAAAATAAAATTTAAACACGAATAGAAAAAGTAGTTTCTTAAAATAATATATCTTTCTATGTTGGTGGGAACGAGCTACTTCGTAACCGTGTCATATTAGCGCTACTTTACGCCACGTGTCTTGGACAATATGACACCAACAGAAACTGTACTTTACATGAAGAGTGGGTACAACCATGTTAAGATATCGTGGACATGTTTCCGTTTCGGTGCAATATCTTCCAGTTTAGAACAAGTCCTATTCTGCAGAGAAATAAAATGTCCTGCAGCGGTAATATAGAATATTTCACAGTGTTCATTAATTCTCATGTCACAACACAGTTTCCGTTCAGAATACGCAAAACATCCTATCACAATTTTAACTGCAATTGCTGCACCTTAATCTGTGAATATAAAATCGATTTATTTAAATATTTCAACTAAGTATTAATTTATATTTATTATTTCAATTGATATAAATTATTTAAAATGTTTCTCTATACGTAACCCTTCCCTTAATATTTTTCTGGCTACACCACTGTCACATCGCGATTGTATGTTGTTCAAAAGCTGGTAATGCATGGAGAAATAAATGCAGAATTTTTCCTCTATGCACGCAACGCAAGCATGTTCGGAGTTTGCGTTACGTAGCACGTTAAGTGACTATGTGAATGCTTCCAATAAATAACGTGCGTGCAAAGTCTTGGGATCATGCTGCGCCTGCCCTTACTTTTAATTGCAAATGAGGTTGTAAGCTGATTTGGGTAAAAAATATCGAAATTGATTTTCTGTCATAAATGTAATGCTAAATGTCCATTCCATAAAAATGTGTTGTCGTTATACGTGTAGCACATCCCAAACGGGCGTAAATGGCATTTTCACAAAGAAAGTGTAAAGCAAATTATTCAGGGGTTAGTGGTGGCATGGAGTGTGAAGGGGTAGCGAGAAACTTTGAACGTTCTCTATCTAAGTGTGGTGTAAGGTACACACAATATTTAGGGATGGGGATAGTAAAGCATACAAAACTGTGGTAGAAAGGAAGCCATATGGGGATGTGCAAATTCAAAAACTGCAATGTGTGGGGCACGTGCAAAAGCATATGGGAACCAGACTTAGAAAACTGAAAAAGGATCTCAGGGGTCGGTAAAAGTGTTTCTAGGAAGGGAAGACTAACTGAGAAGGAAATAGACAACGTTCAGCACTATAATGGCATGGCTATTAGGAGAAATGCAAATAAACTGGAGGAGATGAGACGTGATGTTTGGGCGACATTGTTCCATAAACTGTCAACAAATGAAAAGCCACAGCATGCACTATGTTCACAAGGTAAGGACTCATGGTGCAAATTTAACAGAGCAATAGCTACTGGAGAAGGGTATGAACACAAACATTCACTGCCTTATTATGTAGGTGAAGCAATAAAACCCACATTTAGGAGCCTAACTGACCCAGAACTTGTAAGGAAATGTTTGCATGGCAAAACTCAAAATTCAAACGAGTCTTTCAATAATGTAGTGTGGACCAGAGTTGCTAAAACTGTCTTTGTAGGGTATAATACTTTACAAATAGGTGCGTTCGTATTTAATGAGGGAAATTCAGGTCGCCTGAAAGCGCTGCAAGCTTTGGGAATAGATTCTGGATGGAATGCGATGAAAATGTTTCAAGACATTGGCAATATGAGAATAGTAAATGCAAAAGTGAAGCAAGAAACAAAATTCAAGGAGGCTAGGTTATTGCAGAGGAACGACAAGGGATCCAGAGAGGATGAGGATAATGATCCTGAATCAGAATATGGTTCTGGGTTGTATTGAAGGTAGCATTTCACTTTTTTGTTATTTTCCGCTAAGTTGGTTTTTAAGACACATTGGTCCCTATTTCTCTGGAACTACTAGGCCTAGAATAATGAAACTTTTACGAGTTGTTTACTCATTATTTAGTAATTTGCTGACTTTTTCTTAACTCTGTAAGAGCAAAGTGAGAGTTGTAATGGTCTTTTTTTCAATGAAAAATGCAGAAAAAATTGGGAGTGTAGAAAAAAAATTTGAAAACACTTATTAAGAAACTAAGTTGCAATAAAAAAGTCAGTAAATGGAGGAGGAGTCAAACTGTTAATGTGCAATGCTCCATTGATCTAGATTTGGTGGTTCCCAAGAAAATGGGATTTAAAGTAGGTAAAAGTAGCATTGCGAGGATAGGCCTTACAACCTCCCCTTAAGTTTCTGCACTTTATAATGTATTTCTGATGGCAAAATTATATACGATGAGCTTGTACTTTTGGCTACCACTTAGCCCCAGAAACGCAGAAAATAACTTGCATTCTCCCACCATCCTTTAAGTCGTTAGTTCGTGACTGTAAGGACTTCAGCACTTTCTAGTATATAGCTGTGGACAGAACATAGCGATCTTTTGACCTAGGGGACCATTCCACTCGTAACATTTATGACACCAACAAAAGCTGTGGTGTCAAACACCGGCAGCCTTTAACAAGCGCAACTGTCAGATCCAGCAGTTTTGCAGCATTTTCAGTTCCCACTTGTATGTGGGAATGTGGATTTTATAAACTTTATTGTAGCGATCCTAGGGGTGAGGAACCTCAGGGGTTGCTAGCAGCACGGCGATAGTAGTCTCAGAGGTCGTCAAATAAAGAATGCGCCAGATTATAAAAAACTATGGGCTACGCCAACTACGAGCTGAGATTTGGGGAAAGGGACCCCACTAGGTCCCGAAATACAAGATCTTAGTTACACATTGCACGGACTTAACTAAGGCGGTTCTAGCAGGTCTTGAGACACTATTGAAAGTAGACTTTATTAGGACGGGGTTTGAGACCCTATGCAGACGCGAGGTACCTTCGTTTCTGCGTGACGGCGACAAGATTGGGTGACGTGGCCCTTCAGCAATGTCTTGTCCTAGTTGTGCAATCTGTTCCAGTTACGCCACGTTATTCAAGCTGATATAATTTCTCGGTTGTGACTCGAATCCCACCAAGGGTCGTTACAATACCATGACGAATGTGCAGGTGACACTGAAATCCACAGAATACAATCCTTAAACGCCCTATAGTGTGCTTAGTTAACTTGATGTGGGTGTTAAAATTACTGGGCTTAAAGAGGTTGAGACATTCCTTCCTTCCAAAGACTGAAGTATTAAATTGGTGTAAGACAAAATTACACACAGAGATCTTGTGTTATCAGAACAGGATAGTTCCTATAGCTATAATTAAGCTTCTTTAGGTTACTCTGCAAAAGTCAAAACAAAGAGTTGATCAAGCTGCAGTACATATAAATTAGAAAACATAAAAAAATCAAAGCAATAGATTAGTGGCTAAACCTACTTTTGATATTTTAGTACACTATTTAGCAAGCAGTATTAATTTCTTGTATATATATTAATCAATTTATACTAACGATTTCTTTCATAGTTTGGTAGATTAATAAAGATATAATTTAATAAATATGTAGCCTTAGGTGCTTTAGATAATTGCTTGCTGTGCATAATGTAATGCAATAGAGATTAGTTAAATACTATGTTTATCTTTTTAAAGAGTTGTGGCGTTGAAAGCTGAAGGATTGCCAGTAGAGCATTTCTGCGGTGCTTATATTTACTGTACATAAGCTTTAGCATCCTCTAAACGAAGTAGTTGGAGCAAGCACTATAACACTATATAATAAAATAGTTATAAAGTTTCTCCCAGGACTAGCTTTATATATTAACAATATGAACTTGTTCGCATGTTGTTTTATTGATATTCGAGTTGAAGTGCAGTCTAAGTGATTCTACAGCGATAACCTCAGCTAAAGAATCGGTTCTTTTATGATAATTATTTACTTTAGCACCCGGTCACTGATTTATATTAAACCATGCTTAATGAGTGCTAAATAATACCCTAATTATATATGCGCCAAAATATACAGTACTGGAGTAATATACAACAGTAACGGTGGCGCAGATTTTGAAGCACATCCTAACACAGGTTATTGCAGATTCGTGAAAAACGAGACATCTTCTCACGTAATGTAGGCACAGTTCTGGGTGGATTTGTACAGCTTAACACTTTCTCCTTTAACATTCCCTACAGTTAGGCGTGTAACATCAGTGGAATGTGACGGTAGTTGAACTCAGTCCCACGGAAAATGATTCGTCCTGGAAAGGTTTCTTCTAGCATGACCAGAGACTGCAATGGTGTGGCAGGTTGCCCGTCCTGTTAAAACCACTGTCTGTGCATACAAAGGTTCCTGGCACGACAAAACCTGACCACGATGTCCCTATAACGTTCCTGGGTAACAGTAAGAGGTATACCATTGTCATCCTCAATGAAACACAGACTTAGCACACCGTTTGCTGGCACTGCACACCATATCGTCACACGCTATACAGCGGTTTGTGGATGACTGTAACGTCTGGCCTCTCAAAATAAAAAAAAACGTGTTGTTTAGGATTGATGAAACCGTCCAAGAGTATGTGACACGTTGAGCTGGATCCTTGTACACCATGGTCAAAAATCTTTCCCAATACACAATCCTAGCATACATACCGTTGTCCAACGTTCGTGAGGACGTCATTTTGGTGACTCCAACACCTGATTGAGGACACGTTCATGATTCTCATTTGTGGACATTTACTGGCCCACCAGACCTTCTCTTCCATTGACATAGCACACTAACAGTACGACGAAATTTCGTAACAATAGACAGCATAACTGTGTTGCTCAGTGTCGCCTTATTAAATTGTTCACGATATTGTTCCGCCAGTAACCCTGCCTTTATAGCAATTTCCGTACGAGCAAAAATAATGCTCCACTATGAAACCTTTTCCTCCGTGGTGAGAGCAATTTCAACTCCAAACTCACAGCACTATGTTCTTTGCACTACTAGAAACACATAATGCGCATGAGAGCTGCGCGAAATGTAGTACTGTATATTTTGACGCATACCATATGTTCTGGGGTGTCATTTTTGGGGCAAAAGCTTCGTTTCGGAAATAAACGTTGCACCAAACCGCTTGCTCCTTGCACTTCATTACACCTTCATCCAAACTTCCCCTCAGTCACCCCTCCTGCCCCATAAACCCTTACATCACATTCTCATCCTGATTTTCAAAATCACTTTGGTATCATCCGGAGGGACACAAAGGTCGTCGTTGATCGGTCCTCTAGCCTTCTCGGCCGTTCATCATGTTGCGATTTTATGCTTCCGATTGAGCTTTTTTTGTTCAAATCCGTCCATAAAACCACTTGTTTTGTGCAAGGTATAGGTATAGTTGTCTAAGGAAGTCATAACTAAGTACGTTTATGTCATTTTATATGCTTAGTCTATGAGAAAATATTAAGTTTGAACGCGTATAATGATTTGTAAAACAAACCAAAGTTGCACACGCATTTGAAAGTAAAATACTGTTGATTTCATGCTGAACATTACAAGTGAAACTGAGCTGTGGTTAGTGTGAAATACATTTTATTGGCAGCATTTCATGTAAGGAAGGTAAGATTTTATTCTTTTAAAAGCCATAACAGATCAGGTTACTTGTTAGAATTGTGGGCAAGATTATATTCGTTTTAGTAGTACTTATGTGTCGGTGAACAACCTTAACAGCTAAGAAAGGCAAGTGGAGTGTGTCTGCAACAAATGATATGCATCTGAACGCTCGATGAAGGGGCGAACTGACCCTAATATCACTTTTGGGGAACCTATGTTATCTTAATAGCAAATATATTGGATTTCAGAGAAACGAACCTCAGGGGAGTTCAAATCCATTGACTTACGATCGTCTTTTGTCTTCCTGTGTATGCTTATAAGGGCATCGCATGCGCGTCAAACATTTATTGTGGCCAAACTAAACTTTTACCACTAAAGACACTCCAAAATGTTTAGCACATACTAAAAGAGGTTTGAAATAAATCTGTAAGCGGATGCTAAAGTAAATAATTATCCTTTTTATTTATTTTTTTAATAGTTGTCAAATACGGAGGACTGGTCTGGATGTCTGCTGAATGTAGCAGATCATTCAATGGACGTTTTGCTTACGTTTTGTTTCATAGCAGTTCTGTATCTTGCCTCCCAAGAAACTTGTTAGAAATCCCTTCTAAATTGTACGATGGATTTCCATTCGACTTCTCAGTTTGTGTTCTCTGTCTGATATTCCCACGATACCTCGGCTATGCAGAATAAACGCAGCGAAGTGGCGACGTACAGTGTTCCAAGCCGTAAAAAATTTGGATGGATACTATTTTTGTTACTTTTATATACTAGGAATACAATACCACCTAGTCATATCATAGTCATTCTGCTGTGGAAAATTCTCAAAGTGAGTTTTTCCTTAAATTTAACACACTGCAGCTTAATCTTAAACAGTGTTTCCACATTCAAAGTGCTAAATAAAATGTATATTATAATTTTGTTTCTAGGAAACATACAAAACGATTATCATTTCTTGGGATCAAATAATTTTAGATAAAATACCAATACTAGAGTATGTGGCAAAGCAAACGACACTGAAATTAATCGATAATTTGCTGTCCAAGTTTCCATGGCAATGAAGTAAAGTAGTTCTGTGCAGCATCGTCGACGAAATAAAGACCCAATATCCCATGACCGGACAGGCGTACCGAATCATAACCCGTGCACTGTACAGTGGTAAGACTATGGGTAACTTGTATGGTGGACTAAAGTTAGTCAAAACAGGCAGCTAATAAATTTTGAAGTGTTTAAACATTGGTTTGCCTCTGCATAACAGGAACCATGGAAAGAATACCATTAGCCGCAATGGAAATCCTGCTTTAAAAAAATGTATATGTCATTCAACATAATGTTAGAATGGAGTCAGAACAAGACGCATTGTTCCTGAGGGCATTCTGATCTGATATATTGTAGATAGATCTAAAACAGACAATGGATCTGGAGCTGGGATACATGAGGGGATACCAAGATGACATCTATGTTCCTGTTGATCGCAATGCCACTGTATTCCAAAATGAAGTTTATTCAACTGAAACGTGCATTAAGGAAAATCTGAATATGTGCTACAAAGGAAGTGACATTTGGATTTTCTCTGCCAGACTGCTTGTAATTGCCTTGAAAGCAATTACAAGCTTTCAGATAACATCTAAGTTATAGGCTAGATTGCCTAACACCCCTTATTTAACAGGCAAATCACAATGAGGTTACTCTTGGGTGGGTACCTGGACATAGAGGAATTTTAGGCAATGAAAAATCAGATACCCTGTCCGCTCATACTTTTACTGGACCTCAACCCGTATCTGGCATTCCTTTAAATTCTATTCCAAGAGCAATTGCTGAGTGGATTAATTGTCTCCACCAATTGCGATGGATTGAAACAAGCACAATAAGCGAATAATGAGTAAAATATCCTTCTCACTGACTGACGATATACTTAATCTCAATAGATCCCAAATAAACCTGACGGGACAGTGCAGGTTGTGGAAACATCTACATACAACAGGAATTTTCAAAAAAGAACCAGTATGCACTTTATGTAATGAAGACAAAACTGCGTATTATATATTCTTCAAATACGAAGTGCTGTGTAGGGAAAGATGTGAACTACCAGTGTTGATAAACCCAGATGATCGTCTTCCCAAGACAAATGTAGTTAATAACCTACTGTACCTTATTAAAAGGACAGGGCTGATTTAACTAAAGTGATATAGTACAATAAACCTTAGGTTTCAGTGTTAAGGGTAATCGTAACCCGACTTGATATAAGTAAGTCACGTGAGCAGTGGCTTCTGTATAACGACACCAGGCCGTTGAAGCGTTTGTGTGTTGATGTCGCCGTCAATGAAAGTGGAAAGTAGAGTTTTACATTGGGATTTCATTTGGTTTTAACTGACCAGTAATATTTTTTCACCTGCTTCCAATTCAGCCAACATAATGCGGGTTAGCCAACATCAAAATTCGATAGAGTAAATATTGTTCAAACGCATATCCGTTAGATTTCCGATCACTCTAGTTATACCAAGCTTTCATTCCTTTATTTAATGGCGTACATTAAAGTTGTTTGTTATTCTTTGTTAATTTCTGCCAGTTTTTGGTGTTCTTTGTAGTTTTGAGGCAATGTCCAGTTTTGAGCTGCATATAAACAAACTACAGATGACCCTTTCACTAGAAGAACCAATGCTCAATGGATTTGCGGATGTCAAGATGTGAGGTTAGGACGCACATATGCTAGAATTTGTCACTAGAGAGAGCACTAGCAGCTGTTTCATGTCACGGCCGCCTAGAATAATCTCTACAGTGAGGAGTCTAATGTGCACAACATAGATCTAATATGCCGTGCCCGGGAACAAAACGAGAAAGTCAAAGCTTGGCCAAGCCTTCTACCGTTCCCAGGTAGCGAGTGGAATGGCTCAGGCGGTTACGTCTGTGGCCTGCATTCGTGAGGTCCAAGGATCGACCTCCCGGCGACCGCCAACTCTGAACCATGGGTTTTTCGTGGTTTCCCCGAGTCGCCAGGCGAATGTTGGGGTGATTCATCTACCACGATTCTCCTTCCTCTCATTTCCTGTACCCGTCATCTTCCTTTTCATCTATTTCAGAGTTATAGGACCAGGCGACGGAGTTCGGCGGCTGCGGCTGGGCGGTGGCTCTATAAAGGTTTCTTCCCTGGCGTGGCTGCGGTACCGCTCAGTTAGGTCTCTCCTCAGTGTGGGGCTACGCTCGGGGGGACCCTGGAGGTTGGTGGCTTGTGGGCAGGGACCGTGCGGAGTCGGATGCGTTCTACCTGGAAACGTTAGGGGCCCCGTCCATGCTTGCGCCGTCGTATCTGGTCGCCCTTCGGGTCTCTTCCCTCATCCCTCCCTCCCAGGGCTCACATTGGAAGCACAATGGGCCAACTGACCTGCGTGCGGTGGTCCGCCCCATTTCCGGGCGCCCCTCCGTGATACATAGCTTTACCATTACCGTTCCCAGGTCCCACGAAAGCTCCCATTAAAATACATGTACTTAAACTGTGTCGTTCTGGTTCTGGTTACCGTTCTCTACCCTAAGCTCCAGTGACACCCGGCCCATATGAGCATAATTTCAACCATTTCGTTCAATCACAGTCCGGTATGATCTACCTGGTTAAAATACATTAAACTTTCAAAACAGATGAATTCACAATGCGACAAGATATTACATACAATAAATAAATACTTCATTCCTACGGAAACTTCTACGGCAAGGTTGTTTCTTTTGCCTCATACTGCATAATCACAATTTTCTCAAGTATTTGTTTATTAATGTACATGTGGTGGTTCAGGTTTATCTCTGGTATTGCAGACTAAGAGTTGAGTCCGTCTTGATACAGAAAATTCTCAACACGTACTTGAAAGACTTCGGATAAAGGAAATCCCTGTGCCATATGCTAAAACTCTGATAGTATTATTAGTGATTCAGTCTGCTTGTGATTAATTTAACCAAATTTTAGCACAGAATTTGAGGCTAGTAAGAAAGTTACTCTCCCTTCACACACCATAGCATTTGACTTCATCATTTAAGGATACTCATCTGTGAAAAAGGTAAAAAGCCACAGATATTTTCATAAATATGAATTTTAATATTAAACACTAAAAACCTTTTACTTTAGTTCTATGAGGTTTTATAGCTGTATGTCATATAAAGATTTAAATGTGTGTCTGAAACCCTGGCTTTCAATAAAATTCTAGTAAAAAACGTTAAATTTTGCCAATATAAAATTGAACAACCATTGAAGAAATAATCTCAGGAATCTTCAAATACTAAATTAGGTCAGCGGAGCAGGAAAAGATGGAGGGCCTGTATATCCACTAATACATTTTAAACAGCATAGGGTCAGAAAGTGTGTTATTTTATAGTTCAATTTTTAAATTCTACTTTATCTGTTTTGTGTGAGCACATTCTCAAATTGTTCCATGTGAGTACCTTTTGGTATAAATAAATGAACTTGGATATACCTACTTGTTATTAACAGGAGATTAAAAGAAAGATGAAATCAAGTTTTGTTAACATGCTTAATTTTGATGTTATTCAATAGCTTTCATATTTTGCAAATTTTAAACAAAGATTGAAGTTTCATATTTAACGTTTGTTTTCTTCCAAACTAGTAAGATAATTAAAAACCATCTCTATAATTTATTAACATAGCATTAAAGAGTTTAATTATAAAACATTCAAATTTTAAAAAAATAATTGTGAAGCGATTTTTCAAGAGCACAAAATACTAACAAAAAATAATATCCTTGCAACTAATTTAAAAATTATACATCCAACCCAGACTGTAGTATTAAAATTTTAAATGAATCATCTGAAATTATGGATTTTTAAATTTCATAGATGGGCATCCTTAAAACGCACAGTTTTCGACTGCAACTACTACTGGAGTGAGGATCGCAGTTTTATTGTTCTAATATAAAGTTGTCCTCGATTTGTGCTGTTTGTATGAGTGTGATTGTTCCGCAGCTCGGCAGACTGCGCCACTCTAGGTGACGTCAGCCCCCAGTAATCTGATATAATGAAATGGTTCTGATGGAAAACATTGTGTGGTAACATTAATGTTGTGTTACGCTGCAGCTTGAGGACGAGCTAGAAGAGCCGCAGTATCATCTTGAGATCCAGTCCACGTTCAGGAAACACTTCTTGCATCCTTTTCCCCCAAGCCTAGCCAAGGAAAGCTTACTCTGACGTCTATACTGGGCTCAGCTGGGCGAGTGCCGGACCGTCGCTTGAGTACGAGTTCTAGTTTGTCTTCCTTCTTCTCATTTTCTCTTTCCACAGCTTCCTCCGTGTCCAGTCCCCGTTCTTCCTTAGCCTCGCCTACGTCCACTTCAGCACAATCCTCGAGGGTTTCTTTTCCCTGCTTCTTATCCCCGCTTCCCTCATCTCCCTCCTTCCCTTCTACAACCTCTTGTCTTCCATCCACTATTCCCTTGCCTTCTTCACCTTCAGAAACAACTATACCTTCTTCACTTTCTTCAATCCCATCAACTATGTCTCTTTCTTCTGTTCCCCCAACCCTTTCCTCTTTCCCTTCGCTTCCATCCACGCCTTCTTCTTTAGTACTCTCCCCAATAAGTGAGCGGTCAGAGTGGCGTTTGAATCCTAGCAAACATAAGCATCAGTAACTCACTATTTGCATCGTCCAAGTCTCGAGTATAATACAAATTATCATCATCAGTTTACAGCTTGCATCAGCTTTTGGCTTTGAGTAGATTTGGATGAAAATGCAGCTTAAAGTAAAAATGGCGTGATACGTTTCATTTAACAAAAGGTACAAAATTCAAACATTTAAAAAAAATAACACATATATGCGACAAATAGCTAATGGACTTCAGAATCTTAATTATATTTTGCAAATAAAAAGCCTAATTCCACATACCAGGTGAATCAGCCGCCCCTATGTTTTAATGACTGTGCAGCTCGCATATCCTATTGTTGCCTAAAAACGTAGCGCTTTTAGGAGAGAACAAAAGCGTGGCTATATTTTTGTAACATGCAGCTAGTTTAATTATTAAACTGCTGCAGAAGCTTAAAAAGCATCAGTTTGGAATAGATGTGAAAGCAATATGATGCAGAAAGTCTCCGTTTTGAGCAGCCCAGCAACGAGTGAATTAAACAAGAAGTGGTCTCGAAGAGTGGTGGTTTAAATCTTGTGGTATGATAAGCTCATTTTTAATTTATTTATTCAATGTTAATGTTGTATTGCTTGAACCGAAGAGATTAAAATAAATAATATTTTTATCAACTTTCCTTTCTCAATTTCTTGCACCATCGCCTGCGGTGCCGTGTGCTGCAAGCAAGAAAGAAAAGGGGTAGAAGAATAAGCTCTTCTGCTTTGAGCCCTTACTGTCACTTCGGAATACTGAACGAATGCCTAAGATACCACTGAGCTACTTTGAATCTTGAAGTTCAGTGACTTTTAAATCCTATTTTAGCTGTTATGCCAATATTGCATTGTAAATTTGCTTGTATGGTACAACACTTTAGCACGGTTTTAAGTCTCTAATACACTTCAAATGGCACAAGTTATTGTGTACGCTACGTCAAACACACATACAGTTCACCCAGAATTGAATATTAATTTAAAATCTGCCGTGTGACTTGAATGTACCACAGCAGTTTTGGGTTCCTTAGTTTCAGAGGATTAGCACTGGGTTTCATGTGACAAACTGTCCGCTGGGAGATTCAGAAGTCGATAGCAGTAAAACAAAAGTTTATAAAATAGGCTACAAAACTGCAGCTTTAGTGGGAAGGGTTTAATGTTTTTGAGATACACTTGCGTTTCTCACACCGCTTTTCCATTGAGTCTGGTGCAGTTGCCTACTTAAACAAGCAAGGTGGCGGAAAGGACGGACCTAAGGCTTAGCAGGTCCACGTGATTCACCTGGTATAAAGGATGTCAAAATTTGTGTTCTAAGTATAGTGCCAAACTCCGTTTTCCAAAACTGCAATACAGATGCTGACAGTGGGGGGGGTGCACATTTTACTTGGTGGGGTACAGCTTATAAAAATAACATTGCATACAATCCACATACATCAATTTATCACGCTGCATAACAAAAATAGACCGGCCAAAACACACACACTTTCACTTTTCTCGAAAATATAGTGAAAATAATTTGTTGTACTCACTACTCGCTATACATTTACTAAATTAAATAATTCATCTTCGCTTAAATTTCCTACTTACTCTTGTTCAAAAAGTATAAGGGTCATTCAAATGAACCCCGGTCACTTGCGTAAACTAACGGTAACGATTTTATTAACTCAAAAATAGTCGCCAAAACTGTTGGCACATTTATCCTATTGCGACACTAGCCGGTCGATTCCATCTTTGAGGAAGCTAGTAGGCTGCTGTTGGATCCAGGCCCGGACCCATTCACACACTTCGTCGTCCGTTGTGAATCGATGTCCACACAAAGCTTCTTTTAGAGGTCCATAAACATGAAAGTCACACAGTGAAAGGTCTGGACTGTACGGTAGATGTTCCAGCGTTTCCCGCCGAAACTACTGCAATGTCGTCTTCACCGTATTGGCAGTGTGTGGGCGGGCATTATCATGCAGGAGAATAACGCCATTGGACAACATGCCTGGCGTTTCGACTTGATGGCTCGTCTAAGGTTCTGTAAAGTGGCTTGATAACGCTGGACATTGATTGTGGTTCCCCGTTCCAGGAACTCGACAAGCAATGGGCCCTTGTGGTCAAAAAAGGACATCATGACCTTACCAGAACTGGTGTGCACGGCCTTTGATTTCTTTGGAGGTGGTGAAGTCGCATGTTTCCACTGCTTGCTCTGACGCTTGCTTTCCGGTCCAAAATGGTGACACCATGTTTCGTCACCAGTGACAGAAAGCCGTATTCCTCATCATGATACCGTTGCAGATGACTCAAAGACAGCGCCATTCGAGTATTGCACTGTTCGGGGTCAGTTGGTGGGGAACCCACTGCGCACAAACTTTTCGAAATTTCGAGATTGATGCATTATGGTGTGAATGGTGCCCATGTTAATAGCCAGTAACCGATGGATCTCGTCCACGGTGATCCTGTGGTTGCCCAAGAGTAAAGCATTCACTTCCGCAATTATTTCAGACGTGATGACACGATGAGCCTGTCCAGGACGAGCATCGTCTCCCAGTAAGTCGCACCCCTCAAGGAATCTTTTGCGCCATTTCACCACACTTGAACGACACAGACTGTACTCACCGTACACAGCCTTCATTCGTCGATACATTTCACGGCCTCCAACTATCTCCACCACTAAAAATCGAATCACTCCTTGTTGTTCCTGCTTACTCGCCTTCATGTTTAGTAGTGGACGATAACTTGTGTGGCCACCCTCTCTTCGGCATGAAACCACACTGTTGCTATGCAACGTCAAACATTGCGCACGCTGCTCTATCAATAGATGGTGCCACCATACACGCAGTTACGTGGTGCCACCTTACTGTAATGCAAAGTTAGACGCACTGGCCAGATTTCATTTGAATGCCCCTTATACATACAAGCATTAATGTCAGTAATAAATATAAATACTTAGAATGAAGCACCATATTTAAACAACATTATTGTCCACGACATCACTGCGGGTTTTAAAATGCATTCAAGCAAAACTAATACGTAACTTTGAAGAGCACAGTAAACACTAACCTGTCTATTTATAGATGAAGTCCATTCTCTCACTAACACTCAAGTTCACTCTTATGATAATGCTGGCTGCTCTTTTTAAAACGTAATGTTGTTTAAGAATATGTTAGTTAAGTTGCCTTTATAGTGGAAGAGTTTTTTATAGTTTAGATTCCTCATAAGAGCAAACAGCTGATGGGAAGTAATGACGTTGACAAATCCCTTAGAGAAGCTCCTATAGGGAGGATTATGCGTGCCCTCCCTGCGACACCCCTGTTATCCCCTTGTCCATCATAAAAACTCCTTTTAAACCAAAGCATTCTGTCGGACACAAGCAGAATGTGCCCTGGCACACATACATACTCCAAGAGTGAGCTTCTTGTATACAGGTGCTGAAACCTTTAGGGTTTACGTCTTAATTTCTTTTTTCTTGAGTTGCCAGTTAGTGCGGGAATTATTTAAATTAAAGGGAGGGCATGTCCCCTTGTGCCTTTTAGTGCAAGCCACCACTGGATGCTCATAATATTGTGGTGAATGATACATAACTTGTGTATTAGCATGAGTAGCTGGACTACTTTAGCAGTCGAGAATAATATTGTTTTAAGTTCCCTTAAATGTGACAGCTTTAACTGAGTAGAGTTATCAGCATGTAAAAGAACTGTGCAGGATAAAATTCCAGTACATACAATGCTGATATTTCTCTAGCAATTGTTGATTTCATTAAACTACCTTAACAATCAATATATTTAAGCATTTATCACTTTCATACTCCAATTTAATACCAAGGGTTATAAAATCTACTGAATATTACTGCTTTAAATGTATCTTATACACCAACTTATATTCAAATTCCTAATAACTCTGAAATAAACCACTTAAATGCATAAATTAGATACTTTAAAAGTTTAAGATTCACCAATACATTCCCATTGCATTATTGTAGGTGCTGCAAAGTTTTCACTGTTACCTATAAGACTTATACAATTGAATTTTGTACCTTTTAAAACAGTTCCAATTCTTTTTTATGCTATAAGAACAACACAAAAATGTATTTGACAAAGGTTTCGTATAAACTTTGTTATTGATAATATTGTAACCAAATTAAGTACTCGCACCCAAATGTAAAGGTAATAAATATCCTTGGATTTTTATGCCAAAAATATAAACCATTAGTAGCAGCAAAATGAAAACTGCCACAGCATACACGTGACTATACAGTATAAAAAATATATTTATTTAAACGAATTAGGTGTAGCATATAGACATAAATGCAGAAGGTGTTATTTTATTAGTATGGTTATGTTGCACTGTTTTTCTAGATAGTCCAGTTTGATTTCAAAGATATAAGCAAGTAAAGTACAATGTTTGTGCCAAATAAATGCGTTATTGCTTATAAACATTTCAAACAAATAAATTAAGTCCGGGTAATTTAGGACAGAATTGTAGAATATACGTTTAACTTGCCTATGTGCTAGCTATATATGTTCAGTAATTTAGGAGTGCTGTAAGTGTGATTAACGTGCCTGTAAAAATAATTTATCCTTTTGTCCCACAATATGAAAGCTATAAGTTAGTTGTATGTATTGAGGCTTTCATGCCAGCGTCCAAATGAAATGCTGATTTTTTTTTCGAGCTTGTAGGCCGTAGTCTAGAATCAGGCATTGTGCTTGGTGTCCATTGTCCAATTCTGCGTTTAGTACCCTCAGGCAACTCGGGTGAGAGTCTTAGATGACTCCTCTCAGAGTGCTCAATGCAGAATTGGGTGCCAACTTCTAGACCACGGCCTTATTTCATATTAGTTAGTTATTACCCAAAGAGAATTGTTCGATCCTCAGAGCCGGTCCACTCTGACCCAGGGTTTTATCGTGGTTTCCGGGGTTGGTAGGCAAATGCTGGTGTGGTCCACCTTCTACTAGACTCTCCTACACCTCATTTCTGCACCCTTCATCTTCCTTGTCATCTTTACAGGGTTGTAAGATCAGACGATGGTGGCTGAGCGCTCTGTGAAAATTTCATCTTGATGTCGTCCAGGGACTCCTCGGCTGGTACCCGCCTCTGGGTGCTTTCGGGTGGGAGCTCCTTTGGGGGACTCCCAGAGGCTCGGAGTCCAATAGAGCGGGCTCAGGCGGCGTTGGAGGCATTCAATCTGGAAACATTAGGGACCCCTTCTGTGCTTGCGCCCATCGTCATCCGGATCTCTTCCCTCGTCCCTCCCTCACCCCCGGGAGTCACAGTAGAAGCACAAGGGGCTATGCCCCGGTTTCGGGGATCCCCACTGTTCGATAGTACCTTTACCCAAAGAGAATTTCAATTTCAACGAAGCAGCGTTATTTTGTTTAGTATTTAACCCGTCCTTACTTGATACGGCACCACAGACGGTGGACACTGATGATGCATGAAATAAAATCAGAATTGGGATTTTGGAAAGAAAGGGAAGGAAACGTTCCATGCGTAAGTTTAGGGTACTTCCCCAGCATTTACTAGTTATGAGAACTGAGAAAAACTTGGAAAAAACCTCAATCAGGTTCAGTTCAGTCCTTGGCTACCCTTGTCAGTGCAAAGTTACTGTATCGCCTATAAAGTCCCTGGCCATATTATTAGATGCACCTTGAATTTTAAATATAACAGAATGTTTGCAAGGGCAAAACAATTATTTTATTTTCACTATCTAAATGAAGAAGCACACTTCTCTCAAAATTTATAAAGAATTTAAAATATGATGCATATACTTATGTGATAATAGAGAAATATTTGTTAACTTTTGTCAAATGTACATAATTTAGCACTTGGTCAACCTGCCTTTGGCAGCTATTAAGGCTTTGATTTGCTATGACATACTCTTGGTACATTGCTGTATTCCTACTTGTATTTGTGGACAATGATACCAGACTTCAATAATAAGCCAAGTTTTTGTGGTAATAATTCCTTCTTCACTAGCCATCTGTGAATCTCCTGGCCAAGTAATGAAGGAACATTCTTTTCTTGTAGAAAAATATCATTGGTTTTGCAGCATAGCATTTGGCCCCATCTTGCATAAAATAAACAGCTCTCTGTTAAATGAGGCAGCAGCTGGTCCTGGTGCATTATCCCTTGAAGTATATATAGTGTCCAGGGCCTATGCCACTGATGACCTAATCATGGCTTTAGAGGGGTGTTTCACAATCTAGAAAAAATCTGATTTTTCAAGATCACAGGTGTGAAATGTGTGTGTTCTATTGTTAGTATTATAGCAGTGTGTCCTCTATAATGTTCAGTGAGGGATAACAATAGATGAAGCTTACGATAAAGATAAAGAATTAATTTAAAAATGTCAGAATGCATCTAATGATATGGTCAAGGACAATTTTCTTTTAACCACATATCTATCTGCTTTTATATCTTATCCACATTTTTTCCTCCAGTGAAGCAAGCAGTCTCCAACAAAATTCACTTAGCTTAGTCTGTTTGCAAAGAAAAACAAAATTTTGGAGGCATTACTTCCTTTCTTATTGCTGCTTTATTAGTTTAATATTTGCTACCATACGAATGTACATATGACATAACAAGCACCACCCAGCTGGTCCAGTATATACTGAATGTAGTACATGCAGATCCATTGAGAATGAGATGAGGTAAACAAAGAAACAACTACCCTCTCCAAGCAGTACAATACATGTGTTACTGCAGTGGGTGAAGTGGCAGGCTGTTGCTCATGAAATACTAAACCTTATTCTTTACAAGTACCTATAATACAATTTAATTGTATGTTAAGATCCGCTTGGACTGATTTTGCTAGTTTCTGTAATTTTGAAATTATTTACTTTAAAATTTGTACACATGTTTTTGTGATTAATATAACTTGTGTGCAAAATTTCCAGATATTAAATTTTTTAGAAAAGGCTAACACAAAATATTGATTGAACAATAAATACTGTTTACAACATAATATTTCAAGTATAACAATAAATTTAAATGGTTCACAAGCTTAAAAGAATAGGACTACTTGCTAGCTTTTAAATGACACATTTACTTCTCAGTGTTTCTTTTCTTTTCAGATTTTTCCAATAAAAATGTCTAAATTTTCAATTATTATTAAACTTCTTTTGAGAACAGTCATAAAACGTTTTGCATAAAACTGGACGACAACTGATGTGAAGGGATAATTTATATCTTAAAAAGCAATTGTTGCAGAAAAATACCAAAAAGGGGATGGTATAGGCTTTAAATACATAATCACTGCCGATTTCAACATTCTTAATGCAGAGATAAGAATGTCAGAATGCTGCCCCCCAAAAATCTGTGATGTCTTGGCTGTATTTATATTTAAAAATGTAACATTTGATAATATTGTCATTTTTTTGGCCAAAATCTCAGTCCTTGGGTCCCTTAAAATAACTTTTGAATGCTTGTATTAAGGTAATTAACTAAATATTGCATTATTAATAACATGACTTTAAGCTACTTAAGTATACTCCAGAATAATGACAACCGATGTCTAACAAAATAATATATTATGTATTATTTCTTACTTTTTTCATGAAATACATTCATTTCAGGTTTACATAACTCAAATATTGTAGAAATGGCAATAAGTATTGTTAAACTCTGAATTATTATCATCTTTTCTGTGACACAAAATATGAATAGATGGATGAAAAAGTCCTGAAAATATGGCATTTTTTAAACCAAAATTTTACAAAGTTATATAGCAAGTGGTAGTATTCTGTGGCTAATCCAGATACATTTCTATATATTACTTAATTTATACACCCTAGAATTTAAATCATCAAGTATCTACTGAAGGTTTCATTTAATTTCACAAATCTCCCAAAATATATAACAATGTTGGTTTAATTCTCTCTTGTTTCAAACCATTCAAGTCTACACTTTTTCTGTTATATTCACTAAATTAGTTCTGCTGGCATATTTGCTTACCACATGCCAATAAATTTGCTGTTTAGCTATAGAAGAGATAGTCACACATGAATCACCTCCTTATGGCTGAATTATTGCTATATAAAAATCAAGCTTTTTGTGCCCCCTTCCAAGTTGTTTCTTTGTTTTGTCTATTTCTGGACATGCATGTACTTCACAAAGAAAAATGTTGCTGCCAACACAATCAAGAAATGTCAAATACCAAGTTGCATAATGCACATCATAGATTTGAAAGTGTGACTTGAAAGGGATTTAAAATTGTCATAAGAAACCAATATATCAGGTGAATCAACTGCTCCTAACCTTTTTTTATGTTACCAAAACAATAATAAAATAATAAATAAAATTTTATCCTACACATTCAGTGGAATGCATAATTAGGTATATTATCTGGGTTAACCTGTATGGGTCAGGTGACAAAGCAGTAAAGTTGAATAAATAAAAACAGGAAGGTTTTGAGCCATTGTTCTTAAAGTCTACCTCCAGGTTTCAGAGCCATTATTCATTGATTGCTTTGATGTTCTGCTATGAAATATTTACATTACCTACATCATGCCTTCAGATTGCTTTCTAACCTCTCTATAATTGCACTTGTACATCATTTAACAATAAATACTGGTTAAACACAGGAGTCAACCTTCGACATAGTTATTACAACAAAGGCCAGGTTGGCAGAATGTAAACTTGTTAACAGCACAAGTCAGAGCAGGGTTACCAACTCACTTGACTTCGTGCTAGAGCAAGCAGGCTTGCTTTGTGCCTTAGGTAAACACATGATATCAGTTAGAAATGGGCTTCTGACAGTGGTGGATCTCTCATACCTTTGTAATGCTTCAGTTTATTAAGTACATTATAGTTTGCTTGAATTGTGTTGGATACCAATTAATTACCATGACACCTTTTCATATTCACTGCTATAAATGTGAAAGCTTTTCATTACAAATTAATCTCATATTGTTAGTGTTACAATGGTATTGACCAAGTTAAGGTGTTTGTTGTTTTACTATGGTAATACTATAATAATTGTCATTATCTTATGCAGTTGTTTATGTTATGACTAGGGCCTGGATTTTAATTACCTAAAAAACAGCGAAATATGGAAGCATTTATAACCTAAAACTTATATAAATATGACTTTATATAAGTTTATTTAAAAACATTCTTTTTGATTGGTTTATATACCATGTTATACAAAATTCACTTCAGAACAAATTGTGAGTATAGTACTTACTTTTTGCAGTGTTTGAAACTAACTAGCACTTAAGCAGACACAAAGTACAGAGAAAAACAATAACCACATCTATCCAAACAATAAAACCATGGTTTTACTACTGCACACCACTGATTTAAAGTATTCCAAATAAGTTAACACATTCTGTCAATCTTCAGTTTCTGCAGAGTTGCACTGGGTCATAGGTGTATTTTCAAGTTTTCCATCTACACTTGTCGCTGAGGATAGTTTTGTACCTGGAAAACTTCCTCTCCACATCACAGGAGCATATTTGAAGGTGGCAAGGTCACTGTAGGCCAGCTTCGGTTCACTGTGTTCAAATGTTGTGACATTCCCAGAAAGACTGTCACTAATTTTGTACATAGTGGAATATCCAGGATTCTGCTGGAGAACACTTTGCAATTTTCTGTTCACCACATGCAGCAACAATGTCTTACGTCAGCAAACCGACTAGTGTGTTATGCTGCATAAAGCTTTGAAGTAATTGTTGTGTTTATATGTGACATATCACCTGAAACACTGTCATGTGAGCAACATTTTCATGTTTTTATTCTTATGTCCTTAAACATATTACAAAAATATGCATTTTTGGCAAAAGTAGACCAAAACATGACCTATTATTTAAAAAGGTGTAAATATGACCTTATGTGCACAATAAAAATTTTTCTACATTACAATACTTGGATTCGTGCATAAATTGCTGTAAAATTCATCCTAAAGTTTAGGAAAAAAATATAGCTTGTCATTTAAATCTAGGCCCTAGTTATGACTACCAAACCTATGAAAATATGTATATGTTCATATCAAAAATATAAACACTAATGTAAGAGACATTATAATAGAGCAATTATCCAACCAATCATGAACCTACAATACGTATATTAACCTATGAATGGTGGATTACATACTTCTAATGCAAAATGCTGCATACCGTCACTGCACCAAATGAATTATCTGTTCCTGCTTTTTGTGCAGTTGAAGGTCATGTAATGCACAGTAGGTGATTCAGTAGGAGCAACAAGCAAGGTTACACACTCCCTCTCCCTCTCCCCTCTCCCTCCCCCCTCTCTCTCTCCCTCCCTCCCTCCCTCTCCTCCCTCCCTCTCTCTCTCTCTCTCTCTCTCTCTCTCTCTCTCTCTCTCTCTCTCTCTCTCTCTCTCTCTCTCTCTCTCTCTCTCTCTCTCTCTCTCTCTCATCTCTCTCTCTCTCTCTCTCTCTCTCTCTCTCTCTCTCTCCTCTCTCTCTCTCTCTCTCTGCTTTACTCAAAGAACAACCAGTTGGTGATACCTGAGTTAGAAGGTGTCCAGTTGATCATACCACCATCATGAATGCTTTTGACAAGATACGAATAATCAAGATGCCGTCAGATTACATGTTGGTCAAGTACGTTTTTCAACATCCATTCACAGTAGCCATTAAAGATAAAAGTGAATGGAGTAATATATCTCCAACAAGCTTGCCCATGGAGTCCCTATGCAGGTGGATCTCGGGTAGATGGTCAGTCAGAAGCAGGAATCTATTGAACAAATCTCAAGACAAGTCTAGAACTTAGTCCTGGAAACCACTCCACAGTTTTCCAGGCAGAAGTACTCGCAATACTTGACTATATTTGTATGTGTGAGGAGAAAAGATATCTACGTTGTCAAACAAAACATCAAAATCGAACCAAGTCAATTCCAGGGTTGTATGGGAATGTTTACAACTTCTAATGACCCAGAATCAGGTCGAACTTCATTGGGTATCTGGTCATTGTGACATCATGAGCAATGAAGAAGCAGATAAACTTGCCAAAAAGGGGCCAGAACCAGTCTTACCAAAAGTAAACCTGCTGATAGAACTGCACTATACCAATGGGCCAGCAAGAAACAGTCACACCATTAGCAGAACTTCCCTGGCCAAGGTTTTGTTAAAATTACTTGTCGTATACATACCTGACCAAAGCCTAATTCTAAGGGACCAAAATCAAGTTAGGAAAGTAATTGCTATAATTACTAGATATACTCTCTTCAAGAAACATCTCCAGTATACAAAACCCTTTGTTGACAATCTACTTTGCCACCTCTATAAACAATCAACAGAAACTTCGAACAGATCTACAAATTTCAGAGGAGCTTGAACTTCAGGAGAAGAGTCAAGTCAAATCAAATCAAACAAGTACAAGAGTGTATAACATGGGAACAAGCAACAAAAGTTGGTTCTTCTGCAGCTATGCTTTTTGTAATGTTTATTTCTTTCACAATTTTCTCTTAATGAGCTAGAGCTCTACCCAGGGCAGTACTGTGTAATACATGTACAATTTTAGTGTATGGTGGTAACTAATATAATTAAGATTTAAGGAATACATTTGTAATATTTTGATTCATTCCATTCCTATTCCCCTGTAGCAAAATTTTATTACAAATTTATTCTTTTAATATGCAGTAAATAACCTTTGTCTAAACATAACCTACATATTGCTTTAATTTCTTCTTAAATGTATGCAGCTTTGGTATTGTTTTTGTTTCACTTAGCAACAAGTTATAACTCTTGGAAGCTGTGTATAATACAGATTGAATGCTATATTTAGTGTAATTTAGCGTTATTAATTCAATATTATTTTCTTGTCTCATACTATGATTATGGATTTCAGTATTTATTTTAATATTCATGTTTAATTTAGCGATTTTATTTATAGCCTTATACATAAAAATTGTTAGTTCGAGTTTTATTCCAATATTTAAGGTTGGGATTTTTGTGACTAATATAATTCTCTGTTTAGGGTTTTATATGATATCCCATTATCTGTGATGTATACTAACCTCCTGTGAATGAGAAACCTAAGCTTATATTAAAAATAAGAAAACTAAATGTAACATAACCTCCTGTGAATTATATATCTAAGCCTATTTTAAAAACAAACTAACCCTAACCTAACCTCCCATGAATCAGAAACCTAAGCTTAGGAACGCACGCGAGCAAAGGAGTGTGCTCTGATGTAACCACTGGTAGTTAATTAAAGTAAGCCTATATAAAAAACTAACCCAACCTATCCTCCAGTAAAGCAGAAACATAAAAAGACCAATAAACCTAAAAATAAAGCAATTAGGAATGCAGGCTGCAAGCTTGGCGGTATTTCACTGGCTTTGGAAATATTTCTTATCCATATGTTCCCAGCATTATGTTGAAGCTAGAGGATGACACAAGGTGACATCTATATGAGAAGTAGGACAAGACTTTTATCGCTTTTGAAGACCAATGTAATGCAGGTTCAACACCTATTTTTTGGCAAATGAGGCAATATTTTCGTATAAGAAATACATAGGTTACACAGATATTAGTTGATTCACCTGTTATAAAATGCTGTAGTGTTGGTTTTATAATTCTTATTAATTTGCTGGTTTCAACTTTTTAGAATGATACTTTCAAACCTCTGTTTGTGTAAGAGTACCTAAGATATAAAGTTACCAAAGTGAATAAACAGAGTCAAATAGACGCACAAAAATTCATGATGAAGAAACAATATGTGTTTTCATCTCTCATGGTCAGTCTGCACATGCTCGAAGAAAAGGAACCATTGAACTTGCTTAATAGTGTGAGATAATTAACCATTTATTGTTTTTTTAACTGTATGTGCATGTGAACCTAGTTTTTATTCTCGTATATTCAATTGTTTACATTAGAGGAATAAAAACATTTTGTAAAAGTTCAATTCCCATTGGAATTTTTGCATGTAAAAACATATAGTCTACTTAGTTGTAGCATCATAATGATGAAGTTAATAGTGTAATAAAATGAAGCATATTGTAGCAACAAAGCATGTAAACTTTTGTAATCAATCTGTCATAATTTATGACTATATGTAATAATGTGCCTTTGCCTGTCAAATGCTGTATTTGTGATGATTAATATTAGGTATGTATTTTACGATTTAAAAAGAGTTATTCCTATATAAAAATATTAGATCAATAGGAAACAAATTAAATGGTTATAGTAGAGCTATTATTATAGGTGTTGTAAATAAAATGTATGTCAATAAAAATGCATGAAAGTACTTGTAGACGATGTTTATATACACATGTATTTTTGAGATTAAAATGCTTAATTTACTCAAAAATATTCACATAAACAACAGGCAAAATAAACTTGAATCAGTAATGCTGTATGAAAGTGTGTTCTACTAGGAGCAGCAAGGGCATGGCATAAGTGACTTGAGCATTGCCAACTCAAGAAACATCAACATGCATAATATAACAACATTGTAGCGATACGCAAATGCATTAAGGAAACATAAAATTGTGGCATGAAATACTTATGCACTTTTAATAATATGTATACATTTCCTCTTTGGAAAGAAAAAAAATTCTTTCATTCAGGGAAACTAAAAATGGTATGTGCAATAGTGTTTTGATATCCAACTGTTGATTATTTGATAATGTTAAAAGCTGTAGGAAATTAGACACAAAGGTCATTAAGGCAAAATCTCTTTTAAAAACCTAGAAGGAAAGGAAGCACATAGGTCAAAGGTCATTAAAGTAAAACAGGAAGAAGTTTGGCATTAAACAATTCTTTCGTTGTTTGTTATATTGTATTAAAGGCTAGTATTGTACAAAGTGAACAAACACTGCATGTTACCAGTAAAGGAGTTTTTTCCTTTACAATAATACTTAAAAATTAACAAGTTTAAAAATATCACATGAGGTATTTGTCCGAAGCTTTATTTTTATTTCACTCCTCCCACACAACTGATAAAAACACAGGGTAGGCTTAAGCAGTGCAGTTACAGTTTGAACTGTGTCCTGATATTAGTTCCATGCAAATGTGTGGCGCATTGCTTTAAGATACTATGTTGTTCGTATGATAATAAATAGCAATAAAACCGTACACATAACCTCTATGTATTTGCTACAACAGCTCGCTCTACATTCCACACATGGGTTGGCAACATCTCTTACTTATAGCATGTTTTCTATTTGTACACAGTTGGTAACAACCACTTACGCCAAGCCCTTACCACTGTTAGCAGAAGACTAGCCACCTTCCTAAAGCATCATCCTTAAATCAATCATCATTGCTATATTTTTACATTCCAAGCAGCATAAATATCAGTTTTTATATTCAAGAATTAACAAGACAGATAAAATGAGAAAATGTCTTAAAATTTTAAATAGTTTCATCACAAGCATATTCTATCATGAAACAGCGATGTCTGATAATGTTGTTATCACCTTTTAAAACTGAGCATCAGTCTCAATTGAGACTGAATAGGACAAAAATAAGAACTGTAAGCAAATGAGCACTATTTGCAGCAGACTTTCCTGCATTTTTATTCTCAACATATTCAGTTGTCAATTAACAAAGTATAATCTTCTAAAATTGTATTATCCTACCAAATAAATCTAATGAATAGCCTGTGTTTCAAATATGACAGCTTCTCAATTGTATGAATACCTATACTTTGATAGTTGTCCGCTAATAATTCCATAAATATGAACTTCATAATATTGAAGATTTTCTTCCAAAAAGTTTATACAGTTTCTATAAGCAAGTAATTTGTTTTAAATATCTCTAAGCAACTACAATACAGTACTTGAAAAAAATATACTAAGCATTTAGTGCATTTAGTCTGAGAAAATACTGGTTATTGTCAAGAAATGAACCCTATATTGATGTAACAATAGTTTTAATATCAAATTTTAAAAGTAAGGAATCTCCCAAAATATAAAAAGGTGTTAACAATTCAACTAGTATTTACAAATATAATAGCCAATGAGTATGCAAATTCATCAAAATCTTGTAATTTTTAGTGAGGTTTTTAATAGCATAGACATTTATCATATTTACCTTTTTCTGAAAAACTGGTCTTGTATAAAATCACTGTCCCTTTTTTTGCAAAAGCATTAAAGTATTAGCTTTTCTATGGTATCATAGAAAGTCTTCTGAAGTCCTCCAAAAATTTCGGATGATTGAGTTATAGGTAGCATACCTTAAGCTAACTTTAAAATTGTCAAGTAAGTTTGAATAATAGAAATACTTATTATTTTATAGTCCTAACAGACCTCTTAAACAGAGAATGGTAAAATATAATATAACAATTAAGTACTTAACATTAAAAGTAAATGTAACATACACAAAGAAGTATTTTTCATATTACCCAAGGTTAAGTAAGATGTTGAAGTTTATTAAATATTTAAAACTAAACAGCATGTGACTGAGTGATCTCCTTTACTTCTAAAATTCTGCATGCTTCTTTCCAAAACTAGTACTTTCTAAGGAAGAAAACTTTAATCATAGTTGATGTTATTTCAGCATTCATTCAAAGTGACATATTTGCTGGAGGAGTGTGTTAAATGCATAATAAAGATATGTCTATGTGTGGTGGTGGCCTTGTTTTGAGCAGAACGAGAATGCTGACGAGCTTGCAGATATAGACCTGAATGATCCTGAGCTTCATGCGGCTGCCAGCAAGATCCAGTCAACATTTAGAAAGCGCCTTGCACCCAGCAAATCTGCACATTGAATTTCATTGCTTCTAGAAGTCTTTCTTCTCAAACTTATCAAATATTGTATAGAACATTTCTGTAGTGCATGTATTGTTGAAAAATATTGCTTTAATCTAATTATGATGCAAAGTTTTACTCAGGTCAGGAATTTGTTGTAAGGTTGTTTCAAATGCAAAGACTGATATAGCTAATGCATAAAATAGTATATTCTGTAACTTTCCTGGTTATTATTATTAGAATTTACTATAACAGTTGAATATTACAATCTCTTAAGAGTACTTCCATTAAAGTCATTAAAATTAGTTCATAATTCAGATTGAAATTGACAAGAGTATTCCTCAGGCAGGGTTTAAGTTTATATTGCATATTCTTCAAATGAAAGTTTATTGAAAATGATGAAATCTATGCATCAGCATTCTCTAACATAGGCCTTGTCTTAGCAGAAAAAAAAGATATATACGTTCAAATGCATTAAATGTGAATTCACCAAAATTTGTATTATTAATACAAAATTGAGAATAAGATGATCTGAATACAAAGGTGTATTATGAGAAGGTGTGCTTTCTCATAGGCAGATCCATCCTTCTTATTTTGTTTTCTCCCACATTCCCTCCCTCCCCTGACAAACAGAAAACTGGCAAGCAGTTGCGTGACAGTTCACATCATTATGTAGTAAAAATGTTATTGTCAAAAAATGCCAATTTGTTGAACAGTTCACCATTGCTTGATGAGCAACGTATGCCCTGATATATTGTCACAGCCGTTAGCTTTCAGATGTTTCAAGGATTGTCCACTACAAACAGAAAGGCTGCAAGGTAAGTTATAATCACCTTGAAAATAGTAAGAAAAGTTTATTGAAAATGAGCAGTTAGTATATGTTATGTCAATTTTTTTCTAAAAGTATAGAAATAAATATTTTTATTTATTTATGCTAAGCAAATTTGAATATGACATGGCATTAGCCCAGATTCATTGCCTGTCATATCCTATTAACATTCTGAAAACATACATTTTTAAAATCTACTCTGTACTGTAGGTAACTATTTGCATTCTCTTTTTCACTATCCAATTCCACTACTTGCTTTTCACTTTGTCTAAACAGTAACCAACTTTCTTACTGTCTTTACAGAACAAACACTTGTGGTACATTTTCTGCCAACTTTAAACCATTTTTCAGATAGAAATGCTTTTCTGTATGCCAGTCCCTTTACAGGTATATATATTATATTCAGTAACCTCCTTATTACCACAAAAGGGGCATAGGTCCTGAGGTATAGCATTTCTAAAACCCTTTTAATCTCCAAACACCAGTTTTTAACCATGCAATGCCCTCTCGTTCCTCTTTATTTACCTTATATATATATATATATATATATATATATATATATATATATATATATATATATGTATATATATATATATGTTTCCCTCTCCCATGAAAGTTTTATCTGAGCATATAAAGTCCAGGAAGTCTTCTGCACTAAAGAGTTTCTATATTTCTATATCCTCAAATCTTTTTCTTGCAGCCTTCCAGAATCCCTTTGTGTTATTTTGCCTCCTCCTCCTACTCTATACCTTTCCTAGCTCATTACTTTCCAGGTTATTTCAAAGACTGTTTGCCCATTCACTGGTTCTTAAGCCTCTCTAAACCAGGCAGCCTCAACTCAAGGAAAAACGGTCAGTGGGCAAGGTCAGTATGTTGTGTGCTAGCAAGCGGGCACAGTGTTGCAGCAGTCAGCTTGTGCATTATAGTAATGGAAACTTCTCAAAATGCGGTTATGTCATCTGCCCATATACTTTTCTCTCTGTTTGGCAAAACAGTATATGTTTATAAACATGGGTGTTGCAGTAAAATGATTAGTGTGCAGCAAGGTTGCTCAAACAATTAAAAAGTATCACTTAAAATGATACTATACAACTTATAGCAATGAATACAATGTGCATAAAGGAGTAAAACTTTATATGATGATAGAGAAACTCAAAGACGCCATGACTATAGAAATCAGTTAGTCAGCTGATAATTGGGAAATTAAACAGTCCTTTCTTCACAAAACAAGCCTGGCTGATTTTTACCTAAAATCTCCTCAGTCCAAATTTCCACGACTACACAGACACATATTAAGCATGTTTGGATCTACTTACCTATGTGAGCAGTTTTTTTAATATGAATCACTGTAAACCTGGTCACAGAAGCCAATTGTCTGACAACAATTTGAAATATAGTCTTAGGCTTTGTACAACAAAGATAATTACTCCAAATATTGCGAAGATAATTAGGGGGGATGTAATATGAAATATTATTTCTATTTCTCTTTATACACACAGTCAATAAAAGTTCAAACCTTCTGATTTGCAAATCCTACAATTGTGCCATCACTGCCTGCTTCCAGATGCACAGGCATTAGGCTGAAAGGTGTGACATCACCATGCATTGAGTTGAGGCTGCTTGCTATAAACATTACTTTCATCTAGATTTAGGATTCTGTTTCAATGCTCTCTCTATTGCCACCCCTTTCTTTGCCACTCTCCCTGTCTCAATTTGAGCTGCCTAAATAAATATTGATACCAAATTTATTAATGTTAGTAGTATGTTTTTACACAGACTCCTCTATATAGCCATTTGGTTGATGAATGCCTACATCTGTCATACACTGCACCACATTTAAAGAAGGAGCCTGTGATATTTGCTTTACGTTCATCTAGGAGCTATAGGAGAAATGCTTATGTCTCATTATTTTCAGTAAACTTTCATCCAGAAAGTTACACACCAGTCTTGACAAAATCTCCTTGCAAGTCAGTAGATACCCAGCAACTTGACAGTCAATGCACATCATTAGAGTATAACAATTGATGTTTTATACATCTTTCAATCAGTTTCAATCTAAACAACTGATCCTATCTGATAATTCTATTAACTATAATTAATTCCTGATTATCAATTACTTACATCAAAATAAAGTTTATAATTTATGAACTGTAGCCAGGAGCTGCCCATAAGAGGGAAGGAGGCAGACATGTGTCATGAAGTCCAGGACTTCAGGTGGCCCAGAAGGGCCTGTACAATAAAATATAAAAACAATAGTTATGTAAATTTATCACAATATACCTTTTTTGTACTATTCTCTCCTGTACACATTATGTGACGAACAGGGCATTTGCCATGATGACTTGTAGGGAGGCCTGCCAACACAACTTGCCTGGGAGCCTAGAACTTACATGATCAGCCCTGTATTTAGCAACTTTCTCCATCATTATTACCTATAGAACATCAAGGATCACTTTCTCCAAACCAGTTAAAGCTGTTTCATTTAACCAGTTTAACACTGAATGTTTGATTAATCTGAGCTTCTATTTTTTAGCCTATATTTAATTTAATCTTAGATTAAATTACAACAATTGAGGGCACGTTGGCATTTAATCTGTTCACTTTTAAGGATGAATTAAGAGTGGTTTAACAGTATTTAATCCATACTATAAGAAATATTAACTGTTGTTTTTATTTCATTCACTTTAAATGGTGCTACAGAAGGATTTTCTCAAGATATCAGCCAGATAAATGACAAGCTTTCAGCAGATGAAGTAGCTTCCATCATCAGGATTAACATATTTTGTTTTTATTTATTTAAAGTCATATTAACAGCTAGGTCATAATATTATGCACATATATGTATTTACAGTTTTAGGTACATAAATTTTAATAGAATTAATATTCCTGCTCACAAATTTTACAATATCATCAATAATTTATATAATATTAAACTCTTAACATTGACATTACATAAGTCGATAACCAAAACCAAAAATGAAACAGAGTACTTAATTTAACAATACCATTATGTGCTATGTAATTCCAATTGACAACTGAAAAATAAATGAAAATGTATTTTAAAATACAAAGTTTAAAACCTAGACTGTTGAATACAGCACACATTCTTATAATAACTTTGATAATTTAGTGGCCTCAAGTATGTCATAACCTTTAGAATGGATTTATAATCATTCCTTGCTTCTATTTTACTTTGAAATGATCACAGAGCATGGACTGTTTCTGGATAGTAAGTGTTTGTGAGATAATCTTGAATGGCACTGTGTAATCCATGAATATACCTACACATTATCTATTCTGTTATTTAGATGGATTTGATTAACATGAATATTGAGTTCCTTATTTGGGAGAGTTTATTTGGACAATTTTGAATCCATTTGTCCAGAACTTCTTATTTAGATAACTGAGGCAATTTGGGAGATGTGTGTGAGCACTGTTACATCCTCAACTGCAATTTAAGCTTGTTCATTGGCAGAGATTCCTATATGGAATGGGATTCACTGAATTATTATCTCTTTGCTGCAGTGATGTCACCATAAAGTTGCTTGATTTATTCAAATGTAGGTTCCTTTATGTTACAGATGCTTTCAGTTGTACTACATGAATTTGTACAAATTAGAACATTTTTCTCATCAGAATTTTTAATTACATCAAGTGCTTTTGTAATTACAAAACTCTCACTAAAGAAAACTGAGCATATACCTGTAATTTAGTTTGCATTTGAGACACCATCTTGGTCACAATTGCACATTGCAGTCCTTGTGAGGAATGAGATCCGAGTAACGATGTTTGTAATCTTTATATTTATACATTGACCTATCAAAGAGATAGGGTTTATATCACTTTTATAGTTACTCATTAAGGTAGTGTCAGTATTAGGATGAAGCATTGGCCAAATTAAGTCTTTCATATAGGTCCTACTTATTTAGATGATGATAGAAGGCTTTGAGAAATGTAACTATCATACAATCTGTTAGAGAATACATTTTTAATTACGGGATTCCCTGGTATGTGTGACATTTTTGCAGCAGAATTACAATTAAGGTTTCGTCTCCTAATGAGGTCTCCTAAAGGTTCTTCATGAACATATAGTATGGTCAAGACTGAACAATAAAAATGAATCAATAAAAACCTATACTCCACTTGCCTGCATTAGCACAACCTGAGAAGATGAGCCAAACATAGAGTACCTATGTCTTCCCCAGTGCCTTCCCAGCCTTTCCCACAGCCCATATACATAAAATTCCAGTTAATGAAATTCTATGACATTAGTTCTGAATGAGGAAGCTACATCAGCTCCTGAAGGCTTACACTCTTCCCTTGGTTGATGTCCCAAGAAGGTCTCCACATATTACATTGTCAAGAAGTTAATTTCATAATTTTTGACATTATGTTGTGCTATTAAAGGAGAGGGTAAAATAATTAAATATGTAATAACATGTGTTTATCTGTATTATTAAAAACATGAAATAATGCATCACTTATGTAATTAAGCAGTATAAATTCAACTATTTCTTTTCATTTTGTAACTTATTTCTAAAACAATGCATTCCTTTCTCCTTCAATCACATGTTTTGTAGCATAGCTATATATCCATGAGAAATTTATCACATCTCTTCTTTATTATATCGAAAGTTTCCTCATTTTCTTTATAATTATTGCAAAATAATTTTGATGTGTCTTATTCTTCATTCTTTATTGCACATTATTGCAACATTTATCTGGGCCCAGCCATTGTTTGCTGTATTCATTTATCACTTTTAATGTGATTAATTTTTTACCCAGAATATCTTTATATCCTTGGTCTTATTACCAACACCACCCATAATTGGGGACATGTGTCAGAGGGCCAGAAAGCTTAGGGGATCCAGAAAGGCCTAAGAAATTAAATATTAGAAAATTCAACACATAATTGTATGGTATTCTTGCTTCTTCATATGCTACTATTGTAAACATTTTGTGAGCTTTGTGATAAATGGGAGGGTTAGGGGGTTTCAGTTTTTTGGGCTGCCATGCTTCTAGTAAATCAGTTTAATTGTCTTTATTTAGAATTTTGGTAAACTACTTAAGGCAGATATTTTTTATTGTGATATTTTCTGTAGGTTACTAACAAAAATGAAAGCAGACCTAATTGCTATTTACTGTACTGTACGAGCTAATTTATTTAGGTACAACTAAGCTTACATACAAATTCTTTAATGTGTATCTTTGAAAATTGTTCATAAAGTTAAACCAGTTTGGGGAAATTCATTTCCAAACTAGTATTAGTCTAAGAGGAAACTAGTTGGAGAAGGTGGGGCCTAATGGAATTATAATTGTTATTTAAAACAAAATTGTACAATAAAACAGCTGTTATTAGTTTCTAATGCTTAAACATTTTGCATTGAGAATGTCGGGCTAATACAATAGGTATCTATCTACCTTCAGTTATTTTACATATTAATAAGACTGTGAATGTTTAACAGGAAATTTTATTAGCTGTTATGCTTCTCCTAGTTGCCAAAGGCTTAAGTATGTGTCAATGCACTCATTTGAGTTGTATCAAGAAAGAAAGGAATTTTTTTTTCTTGTCTTCCACGCACAAATGAAAATGGAACATTGTTTTGCTGTTGAATGTTTTCCATCAGAGTACTGTATAACTGATATGTATTGTTAAATAATTGCTTGAAGTTTACTGTTATGTACATTACTAAAATGTTGTTTTTCAATTTGGATGTATTAAGAAAATTGAAAATTAGATATTTTGAGATCTTAACTCATAAATCTTTATTGCCCTAATATTCCTTTTATTCACATATACATAGCTAAGCAAGTTGTCTATAAATTTACATCTATATGTGATTGTAATTAGATTATATCTTGAGCAAGATAACTGGATTGGAAAGAAGTTAACAAGCCAAGGTAAGGATGCTACAATATTTTTAGTTCCAGCCATAGATGAATGATTGTCTTTGATGTTTGATGTTTTGAGCTAAATATTATTTTAGAGTCTTAAGAGATTTCCTTGCAACAAATAGCACATATATGTCACAGACTTTAACTGAAACCTGCCACTTTGCAAACATCCTTGGCACATGAAAAGCTGGTGTATGTTGAAAACATGCAAAAGCACAAATTCTGCCATAGTTCTTCATGAAATGACAGAACTTGTTAAATTGTAACTTTAACCTAACCTATCCTAATTTTTCACTATCTGCTGGCTTTTAGCGGCCCCATAGGTGTATAGAATGAAGTTACATTAATATGTTGGCTTTCCAGATCTGCTACTATCTTTGCGAAAGGGTGGATTTCAGCAAATGTGTATGACATACAAAAATCCTCTCAGGCAACTAAACAGAAAGATGGCTTTGTCAGCAACTTCATCATCTCTGCTCAGAGAGGTTTTATACATAATTATCATGAAACTACTGAAAAGCCGCAGCATCTGCATTTCAAGCTTTTCTTAAGAATCTTGCTTGTATAAATTATTTAAACAATTATTTGTGCTTTAAATATGTTATTCTTCTGTTTTAATTCTTGTCTGTGAAAATAGATCATGCAATTAGTTAAAGGTAATGAATGCAATTTTAAATTGAATGGATGTTTAAAAAAAAGGGCTAACCAATCATTTGGTCAAAACAAAGAAAAACCAACTTTTTCAGATCTGAAAAAAAAACAAACACTTATTACGTGCTGCCTCTAGCAATTATAGGATTTAGGTTTGCTAACCTGCTTCTACAGGAACACCGTTTTCGCAGCCTCCTGTACCAAAAAAAAATGTGTTAATGTGATTTTTCAATTCAGAAAGCAAAATGGCATGTTTTTAAAAAAATAATCTAAATCACAGTTTTATATCTCGTTATACATTCCAACCCATAAATGACAGTACCTATACACTTCTGTAATAGATGGCAACATGTAACTCATTTTTAGAAATATTTTTGGCTAGTCCATTTTTGCAAGCACTCGTTTAATTACTGATTGGCTTTTGAGGTAAATGTTTTTAAAAAAACTCTTGAAAAAGCATTTAAACATAATAGAAAGTGGAAAAATAATCTAAAAAGAAATGTGCAGAAAATTGTAGTGTACAAAGGCAATACCAAAATAAGCATTTTGAGGTTAGGAATATTGGGTCACAGAAGCATTTCTACTGCAAGCATTAACATTAAATCCCTCACGTTGAAGTCTCAGATTATAAAACCTGTTTGTGACATGACAGATATAAACAAAATGCACTCTTATGCAAGACATTGTCACTAGGTGTGTCTGATGTGAAGCCTACTGGATGGTACAATAATACTGTCTTGTTCAACACAGTATACACCTGTAATGGTTAGTTTCTCATTGTGCACCATTGTTCATTAGTTGAAACAGTACATATTCACTTGTCATGTAAGTTACATTTCATTTTGACTTGCAGGTGAAGATGTTTCATAACGTCAGATTTAAATTATGTTCATATAGTGCTCTTGTTAGTATACTGCATCTGCAACCCTGTGCTCCTAACCTCAAAATACTTAGCTTGGTATTGTCTTTCTACTCTATATTTTCTATACCCTGCATTTGCCTGCAAAACTTGATGAAAATGGATATACAAGTCTTCTGGCTCTTACTCATATGATGATAACTAACAGTGCTAAGTGCTTTTTGCTCACTCTCTGTTTATCACAAAACAATTTAATAGAAGCTGCTTTAGAAATGTTAAAAAGAGCTAATGGCACTGACATGCAAATGACTTATTCTTGAAAGGGTTCTCTACCGGTTTATTTGCTTTGCTATGAAGATGTACATTTATTATATAGGCTATTAACAATAATTGAAAATATGGATCTTGGCAGCTGGGTAGATCAACCATAATTTCTCCGCCGACACCCCTCACACACTTAGTCATTTCAGTGCATCACATCTGTGTGCCTTTTTCAATCAACTTTTAACTGCTTTCATCAGTTTTAGTTTGAAATAAGCAGAACTGCCTTGATTCATGTAATACATTGAGACTTTCTATAGGGTTTAATGCTTAATTGCTAGCCTCAATGGCACTCATATTGAAGACCTAGATAATTTGTTGTAACTTTGATAGCATATAAATAAAACTTTTGTGTGGTTGTAAAGTAAATCCCAGAATCACTTTTTTGTAGCAGCTGAATGTAACTATTCATATGACATTTACAAATCTTAAAATAATTGTATCTTTATATACAAAATCATACATTTTAACATATATTCTGCCCATTTACTTTGATGAAATATATTACTAATATCTGCAATAAAAGCATTATACAAACACCATTATTGCGCTAACTTTATTTTGTTCAGCTTATGTTGCACATACAGCTACTGTTCAATTTTGAGAAGTATGGCTTTATGCTGAAATTGTAGTAGATGTCAGTAGGCTAAGTTGTAAGAGCTTACATGCATTTCAGTCTAGTGAAAAGAGCACATAAATATAAATAATTATTGGGAGGTATTTCAAGTGCTAAAACTTTCTAGACTTCAAACAAATTATAACACATTAGAACTAAACAGAATTATTTTTAAAACATCAATTCAAATTTAGAGGTTCTGTATGAAATAAGAATTTTTACTATTACATTTCCAAAGATTAATTAAGTACTTTTAGAATTATAATTCTGATTTCTGCATTTATTTGTCTTTAAAACTAGTTGCTAGCATTTAGAGATTAAATAATATTATTTCCTTGTCCATTACACATAGCAATTGAGCTAATAGCTCAGTCATAAAATCAATAAATCCTATTATTTCTTTGGACTGGTTGTCTAAATGGTTTACAGACAGAAGACAACAGGACAGCTGAACAATTAAAACAGGATGAAGAGGATATAGCAGCAATTGATCTTAAGGATCCCGAACTTCAGAAAGCAGCATCCAAGATTCAGGCAACCTTTCGGAGAAAGACACCCTCATCAGCAAAGAAGCCAGAGAATCCAGCATAAAATAATTTCCAGCTTTAAACTGCATTGGCCCATTGCTGTGTATAAAAAAATTAAATTTCTTAATTGTTTATAATTATAGATCTTGCTTGTATAACCAGCACCACCGCTGAAGAGTCTCTCCTTCCTATCTTAGCTGGCTGGTTCTCAATCCACATCCTGTCTTGTGTTAGTGTGACTGAAACTTAGGACACCATCACCTCTTGTGTTGCTATATGAATGCTTTTTACCATTATGCCTTATGAAATGTGAGGGATGTTCTAAGAATTTATACCACAGGTTTGCCAGATTTACTAATAAATAGCTTCAATAAAGATTACATGGCTTGAGGAAAGTCATGACGTAACTATTAGCACATCTGATAAGATGAACTATATTGTATGAATTCAAAGTTTAGTACAAAATATAGGGCACTACTTTTTAAAAATCATGTCTCCTGATTTTTGTATATTCAATTTATTATACATAGGGATTACAGAAATCTATTACACACTGTCATTTATGTGTTCTATTTATAACAATAGAAATACATCAGTCACTAAGAAATGCATTATTTGTATAGAATGCCTTATTTACTAAATATTTACACAACTCCTTTCAAATGTAACTGATCCATGGTGTACTATACTGTACTCATTCAAACCTATAATCATGATATGAACTAAAGTCTACTTCTGCAAGTTAGTGTAGTAATAGTTGAAGAAGAGAAAATCATATTTGTATTCAGAACTTTGGCTATTGAAATCCCCACATTTTGTTTCGCTCTTTCCTCTGAAACACTTATACTATTACACATAACATAGAGTTCCATATTTTATAACCAAACCTAGAATGTTTTGAAAAGCTTAAAAACACAGAGAAAATAAAGCAAAGAAAAACAGGATTAATTAGACCTATTCACACCTTAAACTACATTTCCAACTGTTCCACTGGTGAAAGTGTAAAATAGTCCCTCTTCCACATTCGAACACCACAGATTATATTTTGAGACTCTTGAATTTTATTTAAATTATTACTTTTCAGAAGAAGTTTAAAGAAATATGCTTGTTTATTAGTCAATGAGATAATGTTTTAATATGATTTAGCTTTAAGTGCAAAATCTCCATAGCTTTACCCTTGAGATATAATTCGCACATTCTGCATTAGATTTCAGAGCATTTTTCATGGGCCATTCCAACTTCTTTTCTTCCTATTGGTGGTATTTAAGGGCAGCTTCAGTATTCTTTTTTCTTCAACTCTTGGAACTCTTTTTTCCTCAATTTATAACATTTTTTAAGATTCTGTCATTTACAAAGATATTAAATTATTACCATGTTTCTTCATTTCTCCCCTCCCCAAGGAGAATCACTTTATTGATTACAGGAATTTAATTTCAGATGATCGTATTCTGTTCAGATAAAGTGTTTTACTCTTCCATGTTGCATTACTAAATGTGAAAGTTGGCACAGCCATATTTTTATACAATGTCATTTACATTTCTTCCGTTACTGTATCTTTTAGTGTTTGTCCAATAGTAGTACATTTATTTGAAATACTGGACTTTCTTTTTATTTTCTGTACTAGTTCCCATAGTAATTAGAGAAAGTATTCCATTCCACCCAAAAATTTGATACCAAGATTTCACTGGAAATATACATTTTCAAGTATCCAATAAAATACTTTTTTACTTTATCTACCACACAAATAATAGGTAGAGAAGGTATTGCATTCCACCCAAAAATATAACGAGATTTCACCGGAAATACATGTTTTGAGGACCCCTGAATCCAAAAATAAGTTTAGAAAAAGGTTCATGTGTATGCGTCTATGAACAGCATCATTCAAAAGCGAAAAAGCTGATAAATACCAAACCTGGTATAAAAGTTCATTATCTTCCAAAGATGCGACACAAATATTTTCAAGAAAATCCTCCCACCACAAACTACCCTTTATATGGAACGCTTTTTGAAAAAAAATGTTTCTAAAAATGGCTAACAATTTTTATTAAATATTAAAGATATTTAAATGACAAATAAAATGTAAATCTTGAATTTCTGGGAATAGACTTTGAAGTCTTCCTCATTTGGAAGGAATTTAACCTTGTATAACCTTGTAAGCACATAATAATGATATTCAGTATATTATATATTTGACTAATCTGGCAACCCTGCGCAACTCTATAAAGAGTGCTGATTCTTAGGATAATGTTTAAGACTTATAATGTTCAACTTATCTGGCAGGAGTAAATATAATTTGGCAATAGTCAGTAAAACATCCCAAATAAGGGCATCTGCAAAGTTACATTTATTACACACATTTTTTGTTTTTTGATTAACAGCCCTTTGGAGAAGGAATAGTTTTGAGAACTGGTAATCAAGCACATTCTACATTATGGAAGTTGCCATTTTTCTGCTTTTAGGTTTCTTAGTGCTATGCTGTCTTAAATGTAGACCTACTTGCAGAGAAAATTTTGAAAATAACGCTCCACAGACTAAAATGCTTTCTCCCGTCATAATACATGTCATATCCTTGGCTCTTGAAGCAGACACTCAACACAAGCATAGTATAAAAGAAGAAGTAAATAGAGATATAATCCTTGTTAGTTTAAACAGGCACCATTTCCAGTGCAACATAGTGACAATGTTTCTGTGTTTTCTTTCCCTTTAGCAATTAGTCAGTACCTCCACTGTGTTCCATGCAAGAGTAGTAATATGTGTTCTTTAGCTAGGCATTGTGGGACTGTTTTGTCTTCCTAATTAGACACCAGTTTTGTGTTTGTGACTGTTGCTTGGGAGTACAGCTATTCTAGAAATACACAGCTCTGTTGTAGTAACAATAAAAAATACTGTAAAGTAGATTTGTTTCAAAAGTGTTCTATTTATATCAAATTTACTGCTGCATGGATTTAGTTATACTAAAATATAGTTAAAATTGACACTTTTTGGTTATTAATAGAATCACTTATTCAATAAAAGGCATTTCATCGCTCAAAACAGGTTACCATAAGTTAAAACATGTTATTGAGTTAACCATTCAGGCATTCATGATGAATACCATAGGTTTTTATTACAATAGAAATATGTGATGAAAGCTGTATGTTTAGTGCAAAATCACTGCAGTTCTGAACTGAAAGATTTAGTGTACCCTACCTACCTAATGTAAGTAACGAACTAGTTTGTTTTATCCTACATTGTTTACAGGTTTTTGAGATGTTATTAATAAGATTTGGAATGTAGTAAACACAGCTAATTCTTTCTAAAAGTGCCCATGAGGAGCATGCTTTTTTTTAAAATAAGGTCTGTTTTACTATAAAATAAGAACTAATATGTTTGGGGGTAATTTAAATTTTATTGAAGTTTTCACACATTTTAAACTACTTTTAGTCTACCTCACATTCAAGAGATCCCAAGTTTGAATCTCGGTTATAGTGAGTTAGCCAGATAAGGTTTTTTTCCGGAGTTTTCCGATTATCTTGTTGGGTATCTTTAAGCTCCATGGACCCCGGGCTCATTTGAACATTATTTTACCTATTTCATTCATTGTCCGATATGACCAACCAGGTTAAAGGACATGAAATAACCCTCCACATTAAAGTGTTTCTGGCATAACCTTTCCTGTAACTATGATCATGATGAAATTACAGAAGTGGCATCTTTTGTTTCATAGGAATGGACAACAATGCTTTGACTTCCATGTGTAATCACAGAAGAGTTAAAGAAAAGTCAGTTTACACATGTTTTATTATCTAGCCTATAATAGATTATTACAATTAATTTTCAATACAGAAACTGCTGGTCAAAAACAGCTATAAGTTTTCTAAATGGAAAATGCATAACAAACATTTAAATAACCACAGGAAGTGCAGCATATCTCACAGAACTAAAATTGCTAGCTTTGGTAATGATAAATTATAATATTAATAAAAAAAATCAAACTATTTCCATTTCTATAAGTCTGTTACTAAGTTTACCATGACAAGTGATCACCACCAGTGTGTAATAGTACCATTTATTTTACCAATATTTCTAGCAGTGGTTTTGTAAAATTTGTAAAATAGGTAAATGTTTCCTATTAAAGTTTATCAGACTTTTTTTGGGCATAGAAATAACTGTCATCTTATAGTGGTAACAGTAAAGACAAACATTTACATCAAAGATATGTACAGTTTTTTAAGCATTTCAGTTAAAGAAAAGTGTTTAAAAGTCAAGAACTAATTTTGAGGCTTGCTATTGCAGAGTCTCATCTACATTCTACACAGAGAAATTATGTGCTGTCACTCAAATTTAAACCTTTCTTTACTGATTATGTAATGGTAAGCATTAAAATATGTTGACATGCATAGTAAAAAAATAATTTGCTGTATTCTGAAAATGTGCAGTTTACTGTGTATGTTTACATGTCTAATTAATACATCCTGTTTTCTCATATCAGAGGATGGTTTTCTTGGCATTAATAAACATACACAGATTACGTACTTTAAGGATTACAGTTATTTTCCCCTCATTAATTGCATCCATGTAGAATTAAATGATATTAAAACTAGTTTGAACATCATAATCCTACTTCCATTGCAATCCCTAAAACAGAACTTGTTAATTACTTGGTATAATATTGTTTGTCATTAGTTTTTACTTTCTCTACCATGTAAATACTAAGTAGTGAAGGTATTGCATTTTACCCAAAAATTTTATACCAAGATTTCACTGGAAATATGTGTTTTGTGGCCCCTGGATCCAACAAAACAAAACAAACAGAAAAACAAAAAAAAGTTCTATGTGTGTGTCTGTGAACAGCATAACTCAAAAACAAAAGGTTGGATAAATACCAAATTTGGTATTTAAGTTCAGTACTTTCCAAAGTTGTGACAAAGATTTTTAAGAAAATCTGCCCCACCCAACTACCCTTTACATGGATTTTTCAAAAGTTTTGGTTTTCTCAAAAATGGCTCTAACATTTTTGATTTAAATATCATGAGAAATAAAATGCATATTTTAATTTTCTGCAAATACCCTGTGAAGTTCTCTTTGTTTGAAAGGAATTTTGAATTATCTTGTATAACTGGTAAATGTTAAGCAATAAATGAAAACATACTACACAAAAAATGAAGATCCCTTTAAAACATACAATTTATTTCAGATAACTTTTTTTTGTGGCATCAGTCATTTCAAAGATATCTGATATTACTGGTTAGAATTGTTAATTCTTTGTCACTCTTTTGAAGTCCTGTTGACATTCAGTTTTTTCTCACAATTGCATGGACAGAGTATGAAATTTTATATCCAGTTCTTAAAGATTTGACTATCACCATTTCCTTTGCATTTATAACAAAATGTCTAATGTAGCTATTTCTCCAAAGATTTGTCTCAATTAAAATGAAGTAGATGGAAAAATAAGCTTTCATAAGAATAGTTTTTACATCCATTAATAAATGAAGAGGGTAGAGAAGGCCATGTGAATGTAACACATTACATTATTATTTATGTAGTGTTGCCCTTGTGGAAAATTAGCTAAGGGTATAGGTATAAAGTTGTACAAAGAATTCATAGCCTAAAAATAGTAGTAGGTAACCTAATTCTTATCTTATTTGAAAACAGACTGAAATTAAAGAATATCTCTGATATGACAACTTCTGTCACAAAAAAAAAAAGAAAAATCCTCAGCAATACAGATAGAATTAGCTGTCTCTGGTTTCCTTTTTTTTTTAATGATACTGAATTGGGCATGCACCAATAAAAGCATGTGAACAAATGAGCAACAATGATCAAAACAGTAGTAGCATCTCCTGGTGTGTGCTTCAGGTAGTACAGTGTTAGAACTACAGTTTGCTGTTTTTTGTCTCTGCTGAAGAATGAAATACAACCTCTTCTTTTCTAGAAGGTTGTAAGGTTTATGTTTAAGCACGATATTATAGACCTTTTTAATTCTTGGAAATGTTTTAATTCAGGACTTCAATTAAAGCTTCAGAATGTCAATATGAGCAAACACAGCCAATGTTTACTTTAAAAATCACATTTAGGTGAAGTATTCAAGTTAGTAATCTGAAATCTCTTTATCAACGTTTAGCTGATATATACTGAAAATGTATGTGCATGTGTACTGTATCTCTGTGTCACTTGTGGAAAGATATTCCTTATACCTGAATGTTTCAATAACTTTCTTCATCTTTCTCTATCAAACAAACCTGAAACATCGGATAGCCACTCCTTATATCTGAATGTTTCAGTAATTTTGTTCATCTCTCTCTCTATTATACAAAAATCAGAGTTATATCATTACCAGAAAATATATTCTTTATCACTCTGAAAGTTCATATAAATGTTGAAACAGAATGAACCTATAGTAGTGCGCTAAGACAAATAGTTTTAATCTTTTCAACTAACCTGAGGTTGATTTGCTGTTATTTTAATATGTTATTTTAAAATTGTTTAAACACTGATACATTGCAATTAACTTAATGCATGTTAAATAACAACAATATAATAACTTAAATTGTTTCAAGACTGATTTAAAACTTGATCTGACTACTTCCAAACAGTTTGGTTGCTGAAAGTTAAGTACCCACAGTATAACACAATTACCTTTTAAGTATGCTTCCTATTCATTTTATGTATTTACATGTTAAGCAATCCAAAACTGGTTGTTTTCCATTAATGGGATAGTATCAAATAATAGTGCTGCCTATAGTTTTGTATCAAATTCCTCCCAAGAAAATACAAAGCCATGTTAGTACATTTCTGAAACTGACATTCTGAAGCTCTTGTGTTTATTGCAATTTGAGATGAATATCAAGTTATTATTGACAGAAAAAGAATATGTCTACTCACAATATGCACAAATGTTATTAAGAACAGTAGTGCAGTGGGGAAAAGTTTTAAAAATTCACAATGAATTTCCACTGTGCAATGTGTGCCAGTGAGCTGATTTATTAGTTAACTTTAACATTGTCATTTAAGAATTTTAAACTTATTAAATGCTTTCAACTACAAATGACAGAACAGAGCAACAAAAAGAAAATTATATATATATATATATATATATATATATATATATATATATATATATACTTATTCTAAAAGTAGAATAATAGCTTCCTGTAATAATGGATTACCAAATGAAAGGCATACCAGAATTTCACAAACTCATATTTTAAATTGAAAATTTTCTGAATTCAGTGATATATCACTGTACAGAGCCTTCGTTTTGATACATGGGCATATTACAGGGATTTGCTTGCCCTGCACTGTGCTGTTTCTAACCGGTCCTGCATCCCCTCCACTTTCCCTTCTCCTTGTATACCAGCTAATCAGTCGATGTGAAGTCTGTGCTGTACAGAGGTTAATACGCAGTGAGAACACATGTTTCACTGTTGTGCATCAGTGATATTATGGCAAAAAGTCTGTATAATTCAGCACACAGATCTTCATGTACGATTCCTATGTAACAACAAACTCTTGTTGAGAAGTGGGACAGATTTCTTGTTGGTCATGTACCTTACAGAGAAATGGTTCATAATCTTGTGAATAGATTTGGAGAAACAGGACCTATTCTTGATAAAATCCCAAAAATAAATTGCCATGTACTTACTCAATTACACCAGAGAAAATTTAGAACAAAGTCCAAAGAAATCTGAAAAATTGCACAGGAATCAGGAATTTTATAAATCTTGGCTTAGAATGATAATGAACTTTTAAAATGAAAACCCTATAAAGTAGCTGTAGTTCAGGAATTGTAAACAAACAATAAAGTGAGTGGAGTTAATTTCTGCAATTGAGTGTTGGATAATGTTAATGATCACACCATTGAGTTATTTTCTTTATGGATGATGCATGGTTTTATTTACATGGCCACGAAGAATGAGTATTAAAACAAATTTTATTAAATGGTTTGAGAAATCTGTGGACCGAATTTCCAACATCTTTGTGGTTATAATTTGCATGAGAAACCTATGCACTGAATTTAAGGGGCTATGAATATCTGACTCCACCAGCAAACACTGTGCTTCCTGGTGCCAAGAAAATTCCCATTTGGCCGGCCATACATCCAAACAAAGGCTCTGTATTATACATAATAATTGATAGTCATTATTTCATAAGGAAAATAAGTTCTAAAGAACATGTTCTGCAAAAGCTGATTAAGAGCTGAGAAGAGTCCTCGGTTTGCTGACAAATAGACCTAAACCTCTAAACTTTATAACTGGTATTTGTCAATATAATGCTATTCAATGGCATTTATATATAGCCTGATTTTCAATGTTACCTTTCTCATTTGAGAAACACGATACTCAAACCTAACAAAGGGATCCTTCTCACAAGAAGGAATTGGTCTACTCTACATAGAGAGAAACAGGGTTCCTATACAGAGCTTTGATATAAAACCTATCCCACATGTGCTGCATTTTGATTCTTGGCAGCTGCGAGCAGCATTCCCCACTCTTTACCCTACAAGTCGTGCAAGGTTATTATTGGTCTGATATTTACGAGACAACAGTAGATACATAACGGTTCAGAACAGATACTTTGACCCTTTTTTTCAGCAGCTTGCAAAGAAGAGAAATCATATGGGTGATTTTAAGGATGTGACAAACAGTTATTTTTGGTTAATGGTTATAATGGTCACAGTTACAGTGCATCAACGGTTACATGTGATGATTACCAGTAATGATTAAGTTATTTGTTTTCATAGTTATCACGTTCACAGTTACATTAAATTAATGGTTACCAGTAATAATTAGATGTAACTACATTTCAATATGAACGATGTTGTTTGAGCTTAATGGTCCGCATATATTTTGCTACTAAACAGCATTGTCTATTCGCACACATCTACCCGCAATGTAAAACACTTGGGCACTTATAATCATATGTGAATAACCTTCTTAATGCAATGAAGTGCTAGCTACTCTGTTATCTGCAGCCTGTGACCTTAACTTAAAGCGATAAGCGATATGCTGTAGTAAACAAATATGTACTTGCAACTCCGTGCAAGGATGACTTAAGTTGTAAATGAATAATAAAACTACTTCCTCATAAGCAATACCAGGTGATACATGCAGAGAATATCATCCAGGCTAAGTAACCATCTTGTTCTTTCAGTAACCGTTAACACGATAACTAGTTGTCTTGGTTACTTTGGTAACCATTATTTGGTAACTAGTTACTTTGTATTTGTTACTTTGGTAATCATTACAACATGACCATTACGTTATTTTCTGCCCATCCCTATTGCTGATACAGCAGTGGAGCCCATGAGTAAAATTAAGTAACCATTTGAAGATAGAGTGATTAGTGCTGGTCTATGACCCTCTCACTCACCAGATTTAACACGTGTGATTTTTACTTTTGGGGTTGCCTGAAGGACAGACTTTGAAAGAACTAAAGAAACATATTGCAAATGAAATCAGAAACATTACAGTGGCCAAATTGAAACATTTCATTCCAAAAGTGTTTTCACGGTAACCAAACGGGGACATTTCCAATAACATCTATGAGGTAAGAGTTTATACCCAATATTAGGAACAAAGTTAAAAACTATATTTTCAGGTAGTATTAACACACCCAGCTGCCAAGAATCAAAACAGGACAAATTTTACATGAAAGCTCTGTAGTTCTTTACTGGTTTAATGTACCTTCTTTTCAATCTTCATATAATTAATAAGCATTTTCTTATTCTTCCTACCCACTTGCCAGTAATGCAGGTACTGCTGGAGTTAAGTTCTCTAATCTTGGAGTTTTTTTGTTTCCATTATTCGGGAGAGTGATATACAGGGTCTTCAGATTTATTGCTGCCAGTCAATTGTCTGTGCATGATGTCAATACTTTGAAGTGAGTTTATCACCTGTGTTTCTGGCAAAGGACTAGCAAAAGATGAGTGGAAGGGATGGATGTCAACAGTTTTGAGGTCACTGTAGTGAAATGGGACTTGTATCGAACCTTTCCAGTATTTACATTTGGAACTTCTTTCGCTTGTGTCTTGTAAACTCACAATCCTAGCATGTATGCTGCTAGCTAACTCAAATAATTGGACAGTTTCTGTAGCATGTGTCTCGGCTTTAATGGCACAACTTTGAATTTGTTAATAAAATACAACTGAAGTAACCTTCATAAATATTTTGAATATTTTTTTGTTTCTTCTTTTTTGTTAATAAAATCACATGTTTTTATTGTGTTTTGTCTCAAGATGATTAAATTCTGGGCAAGAACAGAGAAAATCATTCACACAGTGGCCAATATCGTAACGATGACTCCTCGTATCCTTCCAGTTTGGAAGTAGCACTCAACCATGCAAATTCTGTGATTGGTGGTCACTTCCATCTCACATGCAAAGAACACATAAAATGCCCTAGTAAAAAACAGTTCTGCACCACCACAGTACATCAACCTGTTTACAAAGTTGGAAATGCCTGCAGTCTGAGGTTCAATTCCACATCTCCTCTTTGAGACAAGGGGCTCCTTGTGAACTAATGATGATGTCATCATTCAATTAAACCGCCTGGTGGTAAAGGCCAAATAAATCTGAAGACCCATTATAATGAGGCACCATGTGCTTTAAAGTTTATTATTTCGTTGCAGAAATTGATTATTCCTCCCTCTCCTTGTGTAAAAGGTAATGTTTCTGTAATCAGTAATATATGAAGATTGTGATCATGCTTCCAGAAGTTAGGCTATGCTCTTAGTTTCTGCTCTCCTGCGCTATTACTATTCTGCAACTATATTCTCTTTTCTGTCATTAGGAGCATTTTTAACTGCTCTAGTACGCCAGACATTAAGTATAATTAAAATTAACTCAATAAGTTTATCAACGTCAATTTAACCTTCATTTGTTTTAAACAACCACCAAACATTAACAAAAGAGTGTATCAAAACTTTCTCTTACACTTTCATTGTATTTAGTTTTTCACGAATTTAATTATTTGACATATAACATGTTTATTTTGAGTAACTGAAAAACACAAGGTATTCTCTGGGATATTGATTATATGAATGTAATTTGGAAAATGATACACTCAAGTGAACAGGTAAATAAACATATCTAAGTGTTTCCACTTTGGAATACTTCATATTAGGCATGGCTAGCCTTATAGAACCAATTATACTTACCATAAATATATATTTGTGTATTTCATTTAGATTTTAATTTTTCTATTAATAGGTTTTTACAAAAGCAATAGGCAACCCAAGTTGTTGTCCAAAGTATCAAGGAATAGAGTAACATTGTATTCTAGTTTTTGATATCTGTTTTTGTGGTAGACAATAATGCACTGCAAGTACATATTACAATCCCTTTGTGCCTTTTTGTACAGTTTGTTAAATGTGCTGGTGCTGGTCCTGGAAAATTATATAAACTACCCCCTCCAAAGCTAAACATTATTTTGATCAATATTTTCTTCAATCATAAGCTATAGGAAATAGATGCTTCGCAAAATAACAAAAAATAGTTACCCAATTTGAAATATAAGCCTTTCATTGTGTACTGCACACCTAACAATCATCACTCAGAAATTCTATAACATAAAAATTGTTTGGCTAATAGTTATCTTTACATTAGTAACTGCTAACAAAGGAGATAACATAAAAATGAGTAAAGAATTGAAAGAATCCTCAGTACAAACATTAGAATCATAAAGAGAAAATAGCCCTTAAAATTAACAAAATTTTATGAACTATTTTATTTGTTTATTTAAATGTGTTGCTAATATTTTACAAGACTACTATGAAATTATTTTTAAAAATTAGTAATCGTGTTAAATAAAATATGAAAATACTTCAAATTAAAATACACAACACTAATATAATGAAATGCACATTTCCATTTATATACTAAGATTACATAACATCTTTTATGTGGTTATAGACATGTATAGGGATGGGTAACAAGAGTGTGTGTATGTGTCTCAAGAAATCCGAGAACTTCTCGATGTCTTGCAAATGAAATACATTTTATGAGCCCCTCTGGAAGAAGACGGCATGCCTCACAAGGAGCAATACTGCAGCCTGCATGATTTGGCCCTCCATTCAGATTTAATAGTACAGACATACTTCTATATTGTCTTCAAAACCCGCTTTTGTGTTTTAGACCATGCTCTATTACATTTATTTTATTTTCTACAAATTATTTTCATGGTTAAACACAGAGCATTTGTTTGAAAACAGAAGAAGTGTAATTCAAAGGAATAACAAAATTCACATCCAAAACAATATTTTGTTTCCTTTAGAATATTTCCTAAATTGGGTTTTGTTCTGTTTCACTTCTGTTTTGCAAATAAGCAGTTAGTACAGGGTTATTCAAAAAGGAGCAGAGTTTAATCCTTTATAGCCTGGTGTATCATATTTGTTACAAAGCTAGTGTTTTTAGGTTTTCTAATGGTTCTTTTTCTAATTTCATGTACTCACCTTTAGCAATAAAAGTATGCTATTTATAGTGTTTTATATTGTAAAAATATTAATTCTTTTCAATAAAGCTGTAGTGCTTATTTTTTCTTTTTTTAATAATAAGAAGCAACATCCATGTAACTGCAGTATCCAAAAGTGCCTCACACCAACTATTTTACTTGGGGCCTCCTCACCCTTTACCAGAGGCACACTTGATTGCAGTCGCTGGGACTCAAACTTGCGACATTTGGCTTTAAATGGATGGACAGACCATTTTGTCTTGCTCTAATGATCATGGCTATTTGAATCACTTTAGTTGTTGTGCTGGTGAAAGTGATGTAAAAATCAGTATAGGAATTAGAGAAAGGAAGGCATATGTAGCAAAATAATTCCAGCAATACAGGATTAAATATTTATTTCTAATGAACAACAATAGATAGAGGTATATATATGATACATCACCAGATAGAGGAAACTTCTAAGTTTCATTTTATCCATTCAACATGAATACCATTTGTTATGCAAGGATGACTAGTGTTTTTCCGTTTGCAAATGTAACCACTTTTTATGATTTCTTGTACCAATTGCAAATATGTTTATGATGAGTTGGCTCTGTTGAACTTAGAACAAAATGCACACTGCACTGAAACAATGGATTCACTCTTTGCATAATCCAGCACATAAGATGACTTTTTCTATGGCATCGCCATTTTCTGGTAAACAAACCACAGCAGTACTGTAGGCATTGAATGGAACTAATAAGTTGAGGCTTAAAACTTTGAACTTTCCTCTTTCCACTGATGTAGTGTTTGTGTTGTTATCTATTGTCGTTCATTAGGTATCAATATTTAAAATCTGCTCCTTCTTTTTGAATAACCCTGTATTAACACAAATGGATAGTCAAAAATCCCATTGTGCAAATAATAAACTAACTTTGTTTAGTGAAACTAATTCACTTACTTATTAAAATAACAGTACATGATTCAAGAATCCATTTTTCTCATTGTCAGTTGTAGATCAACTGCCGGGAACATGGCATCATCTGCTTCCCAGCAGTCGGTCTACAGCTGATGACGAGGACAAGGTCCTTTAAAACATGTACTGTTGTTTTGCCAGGTAAGTGAAGCAATGTCATTAAATAGTGTTTATTATGTGATTCTATATTTTCACGTCTTCAGCTTCAGAAATTAAATAATTGTGACCTCATAGTGCACTCTGAAGACAGGGAATTCTAAAATGATGTTATGCATATGCTCCAACAATTATGTATAATGCTTTAACTCCTTAATGCTGGAACTATTGCGCTCTTCCCCTAATTCCTAAGCCGGCTTTCATATCTCTTTCACAGGCACCAAAACCGAAGTGATTCGAATAGCCTGTGATCATTAAAATGAGACAAAATGGACTGGCCATCCATTCAAAGCTTAACATGGCGAGTTCAAATCTTAGTGACTGCAGACTAATGTGCCTGTGGTAAAGGACAGGGAGGGTCTACGTAAAACAACTGGGTGATGGAACGCTTGAATGCTTACGAGTTACAGCTGCATAGATTCTGCTTCTTATTATTAAAAACAGAAAAACACTGCAGTTTTATTGAAAAAATTAATATTTTTACAATATAAAACAGCTATGAATACTTACTTGTATTTTATTATTGAAAGTTAGTATATGTAGTTAAAAAAAAAGTATTAAACAATCTAATACCTTAATAAAACACATTTGTATTAAATATGGTACACCAGGCTATAAGGGGGTTAAAGTAGCTCAAGTCCTACACTCCAAAAGAGAAATGTTTTAGCCCATCGTAATTTACATACATGTACTTAGAGCCTATACAAACAGGCAATATTTTTACCTTCAGTCTTGAGACACACGCACACAAGAATTTCCATCCCTAGATACGAATGCACTATCAAGTATTCTATTCACTTCCTCAAATTTAAAGCTCTTCATTTAATCCTTGTTAAGTAACTTATATCTACATTTATTGCTGTTTACTAATAAGTATAATTGTCTTTATTTTTCCTTTCCTCTTGTATCTAAACTCTTGCTAATTGTTTACCTTTTCACTCCAGCCATTGTATGAAACATAATATTTCTGAATTTATTAATAGCGTAGGAATATCCTTGAATATGCTGCATTTTTTAAAGTTCTTATACAATACTAAAACGTTGTATCCTACTGTATACTATTAGTGTGTGGTCTTAAATGCTGTCATTATTCCTATTGGTAGGTCCTTCCTTTGCCGCTATTATGCCTTGTAGAGTTGGTATATTCCTTCACTTCCGAGATAAAAACATCTTGCTGAGTGTTTCTGCTGCTGTATGTCCTCAGGAAGAAGAGGATGAACTTGCAGACATAGACCTTACCGACCCCGATCTCAACAAGGCTGCCACCAAAATACAGGCTTCATTCCGAGGGCATAAGGTGCGTAAAGAAGTGGAAGAAGTGGTGAAAGGCAGCGAGGGAGGTGCAACAGCAGCGGCGGGCCAATGAAACGATAAACCTTGTTATTATGTGGACATGTCATCTTCACTATATCACTTGTTAAAGTTAAATTTTTTTCTCTTTATATGTTACATAATATAATATGAGATAATATACGTACATAAGGAAATAACTTTTAGGAATATATTGTACAACTTGATGATATGAACAATATTATGGTTTCAGAAGAATCCCAGCATCAGGTACTGGAAACATACTTGATATTTGTATAATTTGTGGATTAAGTTTGTTTTATTATTTATCCGGAAAGAGATTTACAGAAATTTGCTTCTCCCATTTACAAGCAACAAATGCCAGAATGGTGTCACTAGCATGTGTTTTTGGCAAACATGACTGATAAAATGGTGCCATTAGGAAGTATGCTATTTGCTGTAAAACTGGACACAATATATTTAACTTCAACCCAAATGTCAATGACATTTACCCAAGTAATGATGCAAAGGTACATGAATTCTAAACACCACATCTGAGCTCTGTAAAATAAGAATTATTCTTTGCAGGTTCCCATCACAAAATAAAAACAGGTTTTTAACAATCCTAATCTTGTGCTGTTGATTTATTATTAATTTATTCTTATTAATCCTAGCATATATATGTATATGCTAGATTAATATTAATAATATTAATATGTCATATGCTTGTTATAAAAATGTTTATTCAAGAAGTGAAGTTTGTATATGTGAAACAATAGCTTGTTCATTAATTCCCAATCTTTAATTCAAAATTAAGTGTATTTTAAGACATTAATCTTAATATCTTTCATCCTGTTTATCAATTTTCTTTGTGATTTGCAGCATTACAACCAGCTATTCTTTATGGCAACCTGGTTGCACCCTGCTTTGTTTTTCCAAACAATATTTGGTTTAATTTAAAGTTCATTGAATATCCTGGATATTCAAGAAATTTCAAGTTTGCAAAATAAATGGTGTTATTCAACAATGAGCATTTAGCATAGTTCCCTGTCATGTTTTTGAGAATTTACCACCACTTCTTTGATGCTGTGCAAGTTTATTCTTCTTGCATCAAAACCAAGTTCTAACATTCCAGAATACTTTTAATAGAAAATGTACTCAGTTATATGTACCTAATTGATGTTACAGGATTTCACCTAAGGAAAAGAGTACAAGTGCTTATCAAATCAAAAATTCATACAATAAGGTTATGTAATGGTTAAACATTGTCATGGAGTTGTACAATATGCACATTTTAACAAAGGATTATAATTTGCTATTAATAAAAGCATTATTATCTAAAAATAAAGAAAAATCAGTGCCAGAATGTTTGAGTAGAGGTATAGCTATCTAGTCAAATATATTATTATTATAATTATTATTACTATTATGATTATCTTATCGCTACAGATTGAATAGTTAGTATTGTTGAAAATGAAGAGAAAGGAAGTTCTTGTTATTTATATACAAGTTGGGCAATAAAACTATAAACGCACAGGGTGATTAGAAAATGTTATCATTTCTGAAACTTGAACGCTGCATTAATATTCCATGCATTCATCAATTATAACAATTTTATCTGTAAATTTCAGATAATAAGTATATGCCTACAAAAATTTGTTCCAAATTCAGAATAACGGCAATGTTGTGAGAATATGTCTAAACAACCGTCCAAATGTCATGTGGTTGCTACCCGTTGAGCTACTTTGTCAAACAACCCTTTGTTTTCATAAGCTTTCTGCGAGTCTTCCTAAAAATAACCTCAAATATGAGCTGAAGCTTTCCTGGCATTTCTATATCTTATCAGGCTTCCAGCCTGGTTTAAAAACGACATTTTGGGAATGAACATCATTCCCATCTTTAGGATAACTGAATGATGCAAATTAGAATCCTCCATATTTGTACTAACATCTATGGAACTTAGTCCAGACCTCTTAGCTTTTGTATCTTTAGTTAATTCATCCGAGATAGGCAACCTGTAAGTGATGTGAATCAACATTTTCCAACTAAAACTTTAAATACTACACAACATCACAATAAACAATACTTCTGGTTTATTATAAAAAAAAACCTAAACTGAGATTACTGGACTACAGTTCAGCGCAGCCTGGAAACCAAGCATCAAATCCAACACAGAGAAACAAAATCATCACATCAGACAGCTACTTTTCTATAACACCCATACATTTGACCACTTCAACATACCCAACCTGTTTTCTAAGAGGTCCGGACTAAACTGCACAAACATTAGTATAAATATGGAGAACTGCTAATTTATATCATTCAGTTATTTTGAAGGAGGTAATTATACACATTCCTGAAATGTCAGTTTCCAACCAACTCTATAACTGACTGGAAGCCCGAGAAAATAACTAGAGTAATAACCTGAAAGTTTAATTTTCTGTGAAGTTTATATTGTTCATTAAAGATAATACATTTTATTTCCTTTATAATTTTATTACGATACTCTTTGGATTTACTGGTCTAAGAGAAATACCTAGCAGCCAGCTAAACAAAATGATATCTGACAAATACAGCACTGTTCTGATATCATGCACGGATGTTTCTTCTTGATTTAAAGCTAAATGCTATTCATTCCTAAATAAGCAAATTAGAGGTATATTTTTTTTATATCTGGTGTTAATGGATCAGTTACAATAAATAAGCAATGTCAGCAATTAAGGCATTTTTGCATGTGTAATTAGTGTTGACTCATCAATGCCTTCTTTAAAATTAACTGAATGCAGGTAATGTACAGTCAGAAATGAAAATGGTATAATGATTATGTAAAGAAGCTTAAGTAGCCCTTATACGTCTTGTTATCCTTGTCCTTTACTTTCTCTTAGTTTCTTTTAATGAAAATTGTTACAAATGATTTCATTATTCCAATCTTCATAATCAATACTTTAAATGTCTGTCATCATATAATATCTATAAATGTGTTGCTTTTACAGAAAATAAAATAAAAAGAAATGTATACAGTTTCTACCTGTTATATAATTGACTTCGTTTCTAAAATTTACATGCAACTAATTCCAAAATATCCAAAAGTAGCAAACTGTAACTATGTTCCTTTGATGGTTTCAAAGACTATTCCCAAAGATTCATAGCCACAGTCCTGTATAGATAAGTGACAAAGCAAAATAAACACTTTTTAGAAGCTGTGTGTTATATATGTCTATCACTGCCATCACAAGAAACCTTAAAAAAAACTGATAAAGTTATGCAATTTGATTTCTATTCTCAATAATTAGGCCTCAGAGCAGCTTTAAAACTTAGCCTCTTTAGTATAACTTTTCTTTCAATAATGCATATTTATGGAGCATTTCCAAGTGCTGCATAAGCATGTATTTAACAAAATTTGTTTGTTTTATTACAGAATCAGGAACTTCATTCTAGCTCAAAGCATTGGAATATTTTCCATGAAAAGAAAATAGGTACACTAAAATATAATTTTAAATACCACCTACAACTTTGGAAATAGTTTTTAAACAAAATTGTCCATGTTTAAGCTTATAAAGTATTGTACTTTAACAATAAAACAAAAATTCTAAATTTAAAGAAATAAAACCTAACAAAAGATTAAAATTATAGGTACAGGGTTGTTAATACAACTAGTGGTCGACCAGCAGGGTGTGGTAGATTACACAAGAAAGAGATTCCAAATAAAATGTTTACTGAATGCATTACTGAAAACAATGATGATGAGAAACACTAACCTGTATTATAAGCAATATTGAAAATGTTGTTCCTCAGCAACAATACATCAATGACATGGACGACAGTAATTTTATGCGGCTTTATTTAATTAATTTTGTTGCATTTCTGGCAGAGAATATTGACACACCTGTCCCCTGAGCCTGACATTGAAGTGTTTCTTTTTTGGCAAATGTTCCCCTATATTGCATCTTGCTTCCCTTCAGTAAGAATGTGACACCTCATAACCCATTTCCTATCATTCACAGATCCCGTCTCCTGGAACTTTGTAACAAGTCATCTAATGGTTTCTCTATTTGGAACACAATTACCAGGGTATTCTCTTGCAAAGTGCCTTATCACTTCTCTGCAAGAATCAGTTTTCACGTAACTATCGAATATAAACACTCTTTGTTCAATGCTGAATGGTGACATAGAACAATAATGCTAGGCAACATGTAAACTAATATACAATGTAAACAGAGAAGTGCGTATAACATGGCCAGTCCTTGAAAATCAGCACTCCAACTGACTAGATAACCATATGTCCAGCACCAGCACTAGTGGGCGAGGAATTATCATTTCACGGAGAAGTGATAGAGAAGTACGCTTTACCAGCCAGTATTAACAACCCTGTAGAATCCTAAAAACATGTAGATGATGTTGCAAGTACAGACAGACAAAATTTGTTTTAAAAAACCTTGAATATTCTTTAGCATTAGTTGACAAAAAATTAACAAGCATTTACAACGTCAGCAATAAAGATGATCACAGGTCCCAAGCACAGCAATGATAAAAATATGTCAGCACTTCAAACAATTAAGTTATTGGTTATAAAAACCAATTACCCAAATAGCACTTGGGTAAGAATGTGTAATGAGAGAGTTATGTCCTATTTTACATTTCAAGCACTTAAATACTACTGTGTTTTTATTTCTTGTCCTCAGTGTGTTACAGTACTGTAATGTTTTTGTACTTAATTAATTGCTTTACTAAAAATGCAGTTTTATGCCAACATTTTGCTACAGGTCTAGCTGTATATAAATAATAATATTGTTTGCATTTGTGCTACGAATGTTTAGGAGCAGTGGAATATTATTGGTACTGCAAAGTAGAGTATTATAGGATCTTCATTTGTCTTTTTTCTATTCCCAAGATTAAGTTATTACATATCTCCCAAACCCAGTTTGCATTGTTATAGTCTGATGATTAAAAATGACATACACATACATAAAAAGGACACAAAAGCTCCTGAGTAATATTCTTATATTAATATGCATCATATCTTGGTAGACTAGTCACTATATAAATATATACACATAATATTTCTTGGCTCCTTTCTATACACTGCAACAGGAAAATTTGATGTTGTTTGAAACTTAATGGTTCAATTTATACCAGCTTGAATTTTAAGGCCCTGTTATCTAAAAGCAGACAAACCTTTGTTGAATACTGATAATACCATGTAGGTACTTGAGCAAAAATGACTATGCCAGAAACTGTGAAATATTGCATTTTATGATGGTGCTGTAATACTGTCATGGAGAAGTGAGTCTTGTACAAAAAGTATGACCTTGACTCTATTAATATCCTGTTTAAGTTATGTCCACAGCAATAAACACATATATCTCTTTTTCCCGCCGAATCCTATTATCCCACATTTTCTATTCAAGGAATTATTCTGAAGTAAGTAGTCAATGTTGATATTTGACAAAGTATGTTTAATATGCTTATTTTGCAAATGTGTTAGTTAAAAAAGAGTTATAGGTTATAATGGTGTAGTAAGTATCAGAAATTGTATGTTATGGTTCATCATATGTTTAATTGCAGTGTGAAAGCTTTAAATATGCAGTAAGTATCATAAATCACATACATGATGATGTGAGCACATGTATTGTTTGTTAAAACTAAATAAAACTCTATCTAATATATAAAAATAATAATAACCAGATAAAAACTATACTCAAACTTTTATACTATAACATTAGTAAATTTATAAAAATGTTAAAGGCTAGAAGTATAACCTCAATGCCATTTCAAAGAATAACATCACATTTAAAATATTAACATTGATCTTAGTAAAACTCTGAATTTATCTCCATTTCAGTTTCATTGTGTTCTTAGAAATGTTCGAAATCAATTGTGCTTATTTGCAATTTCTTTTTGTTCATTCTAATATTAATACCAACAGTTAATAAAATTGCTTTCTTGTTTGTTTTGATTACAATTGACCAGTAATGCACTTGCTCAAGTTAGACTACAATCTCAATCACATTCTTATTGTTGTTTTTGCAAAGTATGTTCTACAATCAGCAAAGAAACAATTCAGTTATTTTGTATTGTGCTGTGCCCAGGTAGACTTGAAATCAAATTCCATTGCCTGGGTGAACGTTTTTCTTAACTTGTATTCTGCTGAAACATATCTGAGAAAAATATTTATTTCCAAATTGGGTATCTAATCAAAGCTAATAAATGCACTGTATTTGGACAGGCCCCCCTCTTCTCCAAAATATACCTAGTGAATGTGCGTAATTTACATTGCATAAATACCTATGCACCATTATTTTAATACTTTGCGAAAAGATGGTTCTCAAGACTAGAATAAAAGTTCTTGAAAAATATTTTAACTACATGTATATTGATATAGAATTTTTAAACACGAGAACTGGAAAATAAAGTGCCAAACTGTTGGTCGTTAATTTAAGCAAGCAAATGTGTGCTCATTTCTTCACTATAAGACAACTCTGCTTGTATTAGTAAAACTGTATATGTTTTTGAAACATGAAATCCCCTCGGAGGAGCTACCTAGTTCCAAAAGTTTACAAAAAAATCTGTACAGAATTTAAATAAGCACTGTTACAGGTGAACAAGAGTGTAGGTTACTTGAAAAACATTTTCAAAGAGAGAAAGAAGTAAAGCAACATATTATCTTATTACTTGTATCATTGTATTTCTACAGAAGCCATGTGTAGGACAAAGGTCGGAAAGGAGAATCAGATTTTAAAAATTTAGGACATTGCCAGAGTTTGAGCCACAGATCTTTGGCTATCAATGACAAACTTCTTACCAAATGAGCTAAAGTGAAAAAGAGTTTGGTTAAGTTCAGAAAATTAGTATAGCTGGTAAATGTACTACTGTGGAAAACTATAGAGCCGATTTTGAATTCTGGCCATGATCCAATTTTTTTTTCAAAACTAATTCTCATTTCTTACATACAGCTATTTAGTTTCTACTACCTTTGGAAAATTTAAAATGTAAAGGTGAGGCTATGACTTTTAGAACATTTTTTCCTTCTATTGCAGAATTTATGGAAGAGCTGAATGAAAAGTAATACCTTTACCTTAGGAGTTCAACAAATTGAAGAAGTGGTACACTGATGTACAAGGGCAATCCAGGAAGTAACGACCGTTTTACTTTACTAAATTAAAAAATATAAAATGTATTAAACAAACATGTCATAAAGTTTTAGCTTACTTTATTTCTTCACATAATCACCTCCATTATATAAGATTTGACATATCTATCCATGAGCTTTAGAATCCCTGTTTTTAGTCAGCTGCCGTCAATCCATTAAGTTAAGATGATGACAATTTTACCAATAAAAGAGCAAGAAATATTTGGGACAGAAGCCTGTAACCCATCTAGAGTTACATGTCTGTCTTGTACAGGTATTTTTGTTCATTTGATTCTTTAAATCATCTGTAATGGGTGACAAATGTCCAGATTAAGTTCATTATGCACATTTGTTCATCCATTGTTGAACATTTCACACCACTTTCTTAAATTTCTTTCGTTCATTACTGTATCAGCATACCCTTCATCTTTAGTTGATGGTAAATTTCTGCTGGTTTCAACTTCCAAGCATTCAAAAATGTAATACATCTCACTTAGCAGTTGGCAGAACTTTGTATCACACAGTTCATTGAACAATCACAGAATGCACAATAACTTGTTTCCACTGGCATTCACACAACTTTGAGAAAAGAAACCATTTGACCTTGGATAGAAGCCCGACAGTAATCTGCACAGTCGTTACTTTGTGGGTTACCTTCACATTATGGCATTCAGTAGGGAGAAGTCTTTGCATTGAATGATTTTGTCATATTGTGCAGAAACTCAGTCATTGTAATATAAGCAACACACTGTTAATCCAAAACCAGGACATTCTTTATCGTTGGTTTAATCAATTTAAGGAAATGAAATTTTGAAGATCAAGGAACCGTAATGTAGGAGAAATGTGCATTTAATTAATAATCCAGAGTTTTTGGAAGGACTGTTTTATTGTATTTTATTTAAATAAGCATGTACTATCAAAATGTATTAAATGTATTCAGTACGGCTTAATGTATTCAGCTCATTTAATCTTTTTTATACCAACGTATTTCTTAGAACCTGGAACAGAAGAAAGGAACTTGATGTTGTTCACAATAAGTTTATGAAACTCCTTACAATTTATATTTTTCATATTGTATTTGTAGCATTGCATTAATGATTTTACTGTTAACCTATTCCTTTCTTCTGTCCCAGAGTACACAAGAGTGAAAACTATACATTGTTTTTAGCAACTCTGAATACTGCTCACTAGAAATGCAATTATGAATGAAGGCAGCCCATTTCTTATGTGACAAACAAATTCTCAAAACAATCCTCCTTGGCCTCTCCCAAAAAACATTAAATTTGCTGAAGTTCAAACATAGTGAAACTTGCAGACTTTTGTCTTTTCAGCTGAATTTTATTTACCATAAAATCGCAGACAGTTTGCAAAATCCGTGGCATAATAAACCCTACCTGTTATGAATTTTGTGTTAGCAGAAGGTGCAATTCAAATAGACATTCACAGGAAGCTTATGTTGGTATGAGCACAAGTGTTGTGTAACATAGCTATACAATTCACATGTGAATGCTAGTCTATAGATAGGTCCTGAATGTGAAGGTATTATTTTTCACTCAGCTCTTACAGGAAATACAGAAGAGCCATAACATTTGATACTGTAAATTTATAAACTGAGAGCTATTCACACAATTTTTGCTACAGATGCTAGTGATTTAAGTAATATTAAACCTTGGATAGCTGCTACACACAAAGCACAGGTAAATTCTGTTTTGTCATCAAGCAGTACCAATTGTACAAGAAGAGCATTTCTATATGTCCCCTATATGAGCTATACTATGTATAGTAACACTGTGTCTTCACTGTAATGAATGCATGCATGACAATTTTGGTAATGATGTTGGACTTTATGAACAGGGCCAATAGTTCCTTGTCCAGAGAACTGTTAATGGGGCTTTTTTGAAAGAGAAAATACATTACTAATGAGAACAACTTACACTTTATGTTTCCCATGTAAAATGTACTTGTTAAATAAAAGAAAGAACAATTTTCACTCAAATGTGCACATATGTAAGATATCAGTAATCCATTCAGGTAGTGATGGGACGATACCACTATTTCTTGATACTCAACACCAATACTCACTTTATAAATACTGTAAAGGCGATAACTTGTTCACTGACTTATGTTTTTATAGTAGTTTTCTGTGTGTAAATACATGTAACCAACTTTGTATTACATGCTAATTTCAAAATTGTTCTTGTTTGACATTCTCCAATTGGCAGCAATTTTTTTTTAACTTCATAATGCCATAGGTCATATATCCCCCATTTTTAATTAAGGCTAATAAATAATCATAATAATAATAATAATAATAATAGTCATAATAATAATAATAATAATAATAATAATAATAATAATAATAATAATAATAATTTCTTTGCTTCCCTTTTTATGTAACCATATTTTGTGCTGAAAACTTTCTTTTAAAGGATTTTCAATCCATAGAAAAATATAAACTAATATATATACTACATTAAACTCAAACTAAAAATGTGTGTGTTACATCATTCTACCACTATTCACCACTACCACATGACAGATGTATTTTTTCTTGCTGTAATAAATAATTAGGTATACAACACTCGATGATGATGATGATGATGATGATGATGATGATATGGGTTTAAGGATGCTAAACATCAACGGTCATCAGCGCCCTTACAAAGTATAAAAGTTAAAACCCAAAAACCAACATATGGGCCACTAGCCCAAGGCGTCAAAAACACTAAAAAACAAAACGGCAAATTCTAAAAACCAACACACTAAAAACATGGTCAATAAAACATTAAAAAGACGTGACAGGAACTATAAAAGGCAAAACACTAGAGTGCCATTTGCCCGCTGGGGAGAAGAGCCCCCAAGTAAAACAGGCAATATAAAATAACAAATCTAAAAGACACTGAGCACATCAAATGCAGCAATAAAAACCACTGTCACCTATAAAACATGTAACAGCATGCACGTCGTCTGCCAAAACGTTGGCTATGCCAACAGGCAGACACACACGAATGCTCAATGTAGCTAAAACCTGACACTCTTCTAAAATGTGAAGCACTGTTAAGGGCACATCACACTGCTCACAGAGTGGTGCGGGGTCGCCACTGAGCGGATATCTATGACTAAAAAGGCAATGTCCGATCCGTAAACGAGCTAAAATTACCTCTTCCCGACCAGAAGAGGTACCCCAGACTAATGGGAGAGGTTTAACCTCCCACAACTTGTTCCCCTGGAGGGCCATCCACTCATCGTGCCAAAGCAAGAGGACACCGCGACGTAAAATAACATACAAATCTGATGAGGGAACAACAGAGGTACAACACTCGGAAATAGTAAATTTGCAGATTAATACCCACCCTCACTTATCACATAGCACATGTTTAACACAAAGGCATATTAGACACAATTAAAAATTTGAAGAAAAAAAAGTTAAGGAAGTATTATATGAAATGCAGAGATATAAAGGAATCAAGAGAGTTTTGTTTAAGAACACAAGCATTCCTAAAAGAACAAATATTTCCATGTGCTGTATTATCTCGCATCTTAAGTTTTGATTTGTTTCTGCTGGACTCATATATTTTGGTCACCGGAGCAGGTAAATGTAATGGCTGAGAGAGTGAGTCACTAGCCAGGCTGTTGCAGAAACGTGACTTAATGCATCAGCTAAATCAGCTATATTCATAACCCAGTTAACGCTGCATGTTACATGAGAACCTCTACTCCTTCCCCCATTGGTTTACATGTTTTCATTTAGATGCAAGAGCCTATGGAATGTTACATTGATTCACCCACAGGAAACACAGTCAAGATCGATCAAGAGGTATAGTCCAGCAACTCTTAGGGGACAACTGTGATGCAATAACGTAAAGTTTCAGCTCCCTTCACTCCTATCTAGCTTTCAATAATGCAAAACTTAAAACATTTACAAATATCACAGATTTATCTCAAAGTATTAGATATACTTTGATACCACTGAGTATCAAGAGTATTGAGGTCCCATCCCTACATTCAGGTAGTAATGAAAGCATTATGCTGTGACCAGCTCTAACCTTCAGAATGATTACATTCAAATTCCTATCCATGTCCAACCCCAAATTCCACAAAAAAAACTCATAATTGTATTTTATGAAATTAAAAATGAAAAAGAAGTATGTAAGACAGTGAAGCATGGGAATCAAATTAGTTAAAAACTTGGTCAACCTTTAAACAACACTTTTTGCCCCACCTACTTGTCAAACCATTGTAGAACATGTTTCAAGGCGACTTTCTCTCACCCTCAGTCGACAGATCAGCTGAGGATGTATCCTTGAAACATGTCCTATGGTTTGACATGTGAAGCAAAAAGTGTATTTTAAAGGTTGATCAAGCTTTTAACAAATTTGATATATTGTTCTGAAGTAAGAGTGAGCTCACTGAAGTGCTGTTCCACTCACTTTTTACATGCAGGACATGCTTCTGAGGCATCCCCCACGTTGACTGGCTTTGGAGTTGGATTCCAGTTCTCTGGTGCCATCTGTTGACTAACTGGTATGCTTTATAATCTCTTTTAATGTGCTAAATAATACCCTTAAGACGTATGGGGTGCTTTTTGGGGGCAAAAGCTAGTAATGCACATTCATCATGGTGATCCTGCCATAAGCATACACAGGAAGATAAAAGACAATGGATTTGAACTTGCCGGAGGATTATTCCCCTGAAATTCAATATACGGACTGTATAATAATTAATAATGCATACTGAAATGGTTGAAAGTATACGATAGTAGAAGCAAAAATGTTCCAGTAAACATGGATCTACAAACAAACTACAAGCAAGATAATTGCAAATGTGTGATTACAAGCTGCCACTGACTTCATTAAGCAAGATCATCCTAATTAGTACAAATGAATTTGCAAGGTAGACTTTTCGTTTAACAATTGTCATTCTAAGTTGCCTCAATTTTCACTCATAGCTTAGCTTAACTTAACAAAGAATGCAATTCTACTTTAGAGTGTCGCATGTTATTAATACTGTACACTCTTCCCTGTTAAAGGAGGTGTTCAAGTGTCATCCTTGCATCTGGATGCAACACTGCACTCGTCTCTGTAGTGAGTTTCGAATTCTTTGAAACACCTCCGGATCATCACTGAATTCTTGACAAGCACGTACAATTAATTCTCTGCTCCAGTACTTCAACGGTGTCAATGGCAGAACTGTACACTACACTTTTGAGGTGACCTCGTACAGGAAAATGCAAAGGATTGAGATCAGGTGATTGTGGAGGCCAAAGTACAGCCCTCCTCAACCTATCCATCTTGGACCATATCTCCACATTAGCTGTCTTCTTCATGAATGTGCCACATACTCGACATTGTTCAAGGGAACATCCTCAAGCAATTCATGTCAGTGGTGGCTCATAACCACACATTTGCAATAATAAATCATGCACATGGCTTGTTTGCAGACCCATGTTTACTTTTTTGCTTGTTATCATATACTTTCAACCATTTCAGTTTGCGTTAGTATGATACATCCTGTATGTGACATTAACATAAGTTCCCCAACATATTATGGTCAGTTCACAAAAGAAGGTGGTAACGTGTGCAACTCACATTCAGGAAGTCCCAAGTTTGATCCCCAGCAACTGCCCACTCTGACCCATGGATTTTTCATGGTTTCCTTGAGTCAACAGGTGAATGCTGGGATGGTTTCCTCTACCACGATTTCCTTTCCATTATTTTCCTTTTATTCCGTTTTCTTCTCATCTTTCAGATGTGCTTCTAGGTTTCGTGGTGTATGGTGATGCCAGACAGATAGCACAGATGCTTGCTCAATGAAAAGAGTACCCCCATGGACACCAGAAGACTGCTTGATTGGTGGGTGGCTTGTCACCCTCTTGGTGACTCCAGCAGCAGGACGAGTCTACAAGCTTGGAAATGTTAGCAACTTCCATGCATCTCCTATGGTTCCTTCACCTCATGCTTCCCTCCTGAGAGGTGATAGCCACAATAGATCTCTGTAGATCGCTATAGTCCCCCTCTGTCAGTTCTGCTTCTTAACTGAGCATTCAGATGTGTCACTTTTTGTACATTTGTTACAACCACTTGCCTTTCTTGGTTGCTAAGGTTTTTCTGCATCAATGGATAATTACTACTGAAATGAATATTCTCTTGCTCATGACTCTTAACAAATGACTGGTTCTTTCAAAAGGTTATGCTGTATAAATGACTAAAATCTTACCTTTGTAACACGAATAAAACGTATGAATCACAACTTACTTTCTGAAATGATCAACATGAAATTGACAGTCTATTATATTCTTTCATTTCTGCAAAGTGTGTGCACCTTCAGTTTGTTTTACAGATTATTACACGCATTCAAATTAATATTTTATCACAGAATAAGCATATAACATGACAAACTTATGCTTTTTTATGATTTCCTTAAAGAACTATTCGATTTCACCATAAAAACAATCATTTGATGCACAGATTTGAACCACAAAGGTGAATATAAAAACCCAATTGGAAGTGTATGATTGCAACATGACAAAACTGCCGAAATGGCAAAAGGACGATCTTTGTATCTCTCCAGACAGCACCTGAGTGGCTTGTAAGCTGTAAACATCAGGATGAGAATGTAGAGAAAGGGATTTAAGGGGCAAGAAATTTCCATTGTCCCAAGAAGGGACTAGAAATTTCCATTGAATATAATTAAAGAGGGTTTTACAGCATTTTGTTATAGTGTTTACAATGGAGCACCAAGCCATGGTTCAAATCCTGGCTATGGCATTGAATTTTTCAGTTTGATTCTACCTTTCAAAGCAAGTGTTGTTTTATGATGGTCAATGGTCTTAGTGGCTTTTGGAAAAGTATCCAAACTTCAAACCTCTTTTCGATGAAAAATATTGCCTATTGTTAAAATGTACAGTTTAATGTATACAAGATGGCCACAGCATGTTTTGTAACTGGATGACTCAAATACTCAGTAACTCGTATTATTATTTTGAAGGCGATTTACAGTGTTCAAATTATTTTTAGTTTCTGGGATATATAGCTAACAATACTACTGGAACTTTGACACCTGCACTTTTAAACTGGCCAAATAAACTTTACAGTTGGAGAGCTCAATAGGATTGAAAATTTCAATACTATGGCCAAGACATAACCATGGAGCTTTCTGAGCTGATGCTCTACCTCTGAACTGCAGGAGAGAGGCCTCAGTGAACATTAAACCTTATCTGTTTCATATATTCCAGTAAACCTTCAGGATGATCTCCAATACCATGCGTTTTATTTGTAGCTGGGCCATAGACCTTGTATAGTGTATCTTGCTAGCACTGCAGTGACCTCGGTATGTTCCACTAGTGATGAGTGATCTGTTCAAGGTTACATTTATCAGCTGTGTTAATACTGTGTCAGTTGCTGCCTTCAGTTTGAGCTGTAAGACTAGTGTTTGTTCATTGTGCATCTCAAAAGTGAAAGTTTACTCAAGATGGCTGTGTTGTGTATGGATTACTTTAGATTATTCTTCATGGTCCACTGATAAGTGTATGAAAAGTTCAGGCTTGAATAAAGAGTTTTAATGTACAATACATACATAAAAATCAAACCATGCAGACAGGTGTGTAGACCATTTCAGGAGAGATTTCCTGGTATTCCAGGTAGACACACTTTCTGGTTAATAAGTTTAGGACAACAGAATCACTGAACACCAAACCTAAGAAGTGACAGAGGATGTTTAACACAGGAGAAAATTTGACAAAATTGCTGCATCATAGGAACACTCTCCAAAGAAGTCTCTAAGAAGGTTGCATAGCAAGTGGGTGTTTAAAAAAAACCTCTGTACATAGGACTGCTAAACTTTTAAAATTGAAACCCTACAGAGTGACTTAATATTCATGAATCACAACCTCGTGATGACAACCCCCCAGGTAACTGCGTGGAGCACGCATACAAGAGATCCACGGCCTGGCAATATAAGGAATGCACTGTAATAGCCATCCATTGCATTTTTCAAACCTAAGTCAACTAGGTATTCATGTACGTTTACATCAGTTTCATTCTTCTTCTCATAGAGCTAATGTGTTGGTTATTTGTGAACTTCAAAAAAATTTGATGTTACACTCACATGACTTTCTCTACTCTTGTACAAACTATTTTTACAAACGCCTATTCTCCATATGCTTCATGTTAATCGAGATGTTAATCTTATTGCTAATTTTCTTGTACATGCAAGGGGAATATGGTAGGCTTTAAGCGATAGACAAATATTTTAAGAGTTGGTTGCTATGTGGAGTATTCCATTCTCTTTGCATTACCAGGACAAAAAAAATTAATAACAAATTTGAGAAAAAGTATAATATTGGAAAATTTAAGGGAATAACAAGCAATATCTTGAAAATGGTTCACTTAACAAAAAAAATGTATATGACAAATTGTGTATTTTAATGCGATCTACATTTTTTGTGTAGTAAAATCTTGTCTATATCTTATGGTTTACCAGTTATGCAAAAGTCGTTCATGAAAAATAGTTTTGGAGACATTCCCAGAAAATTTGAGATATACATTTCATTTGTCATGAAAATATCTTAAACATATGATATTTTAATCAAAATCGTTAAGAGCCATTTTTGAGAAAATTAAAATTTTCGAAAAATGTTCCATGTAAAGGGTAATCTGGAGTGGGGGGATTTTCTTGAAAACCTCCATGTCGCATCTCTGGAAGATACTGAACCTAAATACCAAGTTTGGTGTTTATCAGACTGTTCGTTTCTGAGTTGTGCTGTTCACAGACACACACACACACACGGACATGTTTCCAAAAATGCTTTTTTTGGATTCAGGGGGTCCCAAAACATATTTCCAGTGAAATCTTGGTATCGAATTTTTGGGTGGAATAAAATACTTCCCCTACTTACTATACGTATTAGAGAAAGTAAAAATACATGTTATATATATATTTCTTTCATCCGACAAGTTGTGCATTATTATTATTATTATTATTATTATTGGTGGTGGTGGCTGCTGCAATTGTATCAATTTTTCATAATTACAACTGTCATGTAGCAGTTGCTATTTCACATTTTCAGGGCTGTCTGAATAAACTTTTGTGAACATCCAGAAAGTACACCCACAAGCTGCTACTGTTCTTAAGATCCTATGACAGTAAGCCTATACTTAAGTGGATGAACTGACTTTTGGATGTTCTGAATGAGGTGGCTTCTAGAAGGTACAGAAGCTCCTGAGTATATAAATCATTAGCATTTAAATCAGTTATTTTAACAGGACCCACTATGCAAAATATGGGTAAAAGTATCATTTTGTATATAAAAATACTAAGTGTAGACATTCCAGTTTAATATTATATATGTTTATGTTTGTATCAACATTTTTACCATTATACTATGCACATAGTAGGTAAAGAAAGTATTGCATTTCACCCAAAAATTTGATATTGGAATTTCAGCAGAAATATATGTTTTGAGGCCCCTTTATCCAAAACAAAAAGTATTTTTAGAAAAAGGTCTGTGTGTGTCTGTGAACAGCATAACTCAAAAATAAAAAGTTTAATGAATACAGAACTTTGTATTTAAGATCAGTAAGATGCAACACGAAGATTTACAATAAAATCCCCCCCTAACTACCCTTCACATGGAAAGTTTTTCAAAGTTTATTATTTTCTGAAAAATGGCTTTAATGGTTTTGATTAAAATACCATATATTAAATGTTTACATGACAAATAAAATGAATATCTTGAATTTTTTGAGAATAGCCTGTGAAGTCCTCTTCATTCGGAGGAAGTTTTATATAATTTTGTATAATTCGTAAACGTTAAGCAATAGACAAAAATGTACTACACAACAAAATTTAGATATCTTTAAACACACAATTTACTTCAAATAACTTTTTTGTGGCATAAGCCATTTCCTAGATATCCATTAATGATTTGAATTGTTCATTACTTTGTAATTTGTTTAAAGTCCTGCCAATTTTCAGTTGTTTCTTGCAATTGCATGGAAACAGTATGGAATTTTAAGGCCAGCATACAGTGTCCAGTTGTTAAACATTTGACTATTGCTGTTCCCTTTGTATCTATAGGACAATATGTAATGTAGCTATTTGTGTAAAGGTTAATCTCAATTAAACCGAAGTAGATAGAAAAATAAGCTTTCGTAAGAATATTTTGTACACCCACTGATAAAACTGTAGAGGGTAGAGAAAGTCACGTGACTGTAACACCTCAGATTTGACTTTTCCATACAGTCATACACTAATTTATTTTATGCACTAATCACAGACATGCTATCCTAATTTAGGGTTTGGGATTATATAAATCCTTGTGTAATTTCTAGAGCTTGAATTGCCACATGCACAGTGGAAACACTTTCATTTTCAAGCCTACTTCTTCGTCACCACCATCAACAGTATCATCAGATACAACCTGGAGTAGAATGACCTTGCCCAACTGTATTATTAACATGTGTCCAGCAATAATGTGTTCTGAAAATATTGATGCCTCATCCAACATGCCTATTGTTTTGTGCTATCAGGCAACGATACAGTATACAGACACCATGTATAATACAGTGTGTTCCTTATATGTCAGGCTGCAGATTGCGTATATGCATGCTCACATGTGATACTAACTGCACTATAATAAGTACTAACCTTGTTATAAGTGATATTCATTTGCATTGAGACATTCCTGGTATTCCTCGTCATTACAAGGTTGTAATTCATAAACTATACTCACTCTGTAGGGTTTCAATTTTAACATTTTAGCAGCTCTATGAACACAGATTTTTTAAATATCCACTTGCTTTCCAACATGCATATGACACTTCTTTGGAGAGCGTTCTAATGATGCACCAATTTCTTTTCCTCTTTTGGAATATATTTTCTTTTTCGCTTCTTAGGTTTGGCATTTGGTAATCCCCGTTGTCGTAAACTTATTAACAATACATCTAACAGTTTCTCTTGAAAATGTCTATACAGTTGTCCACATGATTCGGTTTTTACTATGCATTGTGCAAATAAATTCTTGATTCAAGTGTGAATTTTTCAGTAGGCATTTTAGTAGAATAACGATAATATCATCTAATGTAATTCACACATAACACAGATGTCATGAATAAACTTTCACTTTTTCAGATGCGCAATGAACAAACTAGTCTTTACAGCTCGAACAGAAGGCAGAAACTGACACAGCTATTAAACGTAGCCTTGGGCAGGTCATTCACCACCAGTGTGCTAGTGGAACATACCAAACTCACTGTAGTGCTAGCGAGCTACACAGCATATACGCGAACTGTGGCCCAGCTATAAATTGAATGCATGGTATATCTTAACATAGCATAAACTTGATGTGTTAATGAGTAAGTAAATTAAAATAGTTTGTACATGGGAACCAGAAAAATGTGGTGTATTAGGTAGAAAACATATAACCAAAAATGTATAATTGAATTAAATATTAATGGACAAAGCTCAGCGCCTAAAAAATTTAGCATATATTTGTGAAAAACAGAAGTGAGGTTCAAATGTAATACCTTTCCATTAAAAAATCCCCTTATTAGATGAAACACATGGGTGTGTCCCTGAAGTGGTTCAAAATGGGCAGCTGAGCCTGCCAAGAAATAAACTAAGATACCATTTATTGGATCTGGGGCTAAAAACCAAAAGGTAAAGGTACGGACAGTCGGAGGTACCCTCTGAAACTGGGGCAGAAACCCGCATCTTGCGCTTCTACCGTATCCCCCGGGAGGGAGGAATAAGGGGAGAGACCCAAAGGGCAACCAGATCCGGATGACAACAGGTGCAAGCACAGACAGGACCCCTAATGTTTCCAGATTGAACGACTCTAACACCGCCTGAGCCAACTCTATTAGGCCCCAACTTTCCGGAGGTGCCTCAAAAGAGCTCCGGCTTCAAAGCACCCAGAGGTGGGTATCCAACCAAGCAGTCCCTGGACATCAAGAAGAAATCTCTAGAGTACATAGCCAGCGCCAGCTGCCAAATACCTTCTCCTGGTCCTGCAACCCTAAAACAGATGACAGTGAAGATGATGGGTACAGAAAATGAGGGGCAGGAGAGTCGTGCTAGAAGATGAACCACCCCAGCATTCGCCTGCCGACCCGGGGAAACCACAAAAAACCCACGAGTTATATAGGCAGTCACCGGGAATCGAACCCGGGACCTCCCAAATGCAAGTCGCACACGTTACCGTGGCGCCACCTCGCTCAGTGACTAAAAACCGACTGAGTTGGCTATCAGAAAATGAATACTCAGGGTACATTGACTCTACATGAATTCCTGGCATTCAAAAGCTCTGATTCAGTATCTTTTTAATAAAGGTCATGGGAACTGTTAACATTAAACAGGAAGAAACGCTCGTGGGTGACAGGTCAAGTATACAAAATGGAACTACACATCAATCACAGCTGCATGGGGTATCAGACAGCTGCTAATGTGAATGTTTTGTACTTGCTGATCAAAGGGCACTCTGTTTTGGAAACAATTTGCAAAACTCAATGTTGGATTCAGTTCATCATGAACATTAAACTGTGGGATGACAGAAAGCAGATTGGGGCAGCACAATAGATGTTTATGGTTGCAGTGTAGGGCATTAAAAGTCCCCCCCATTAACACTGAGAACCAGGCTTTTTTTTTTCAGTTGAAGAGCCAAGAAACCTAATCTTTCTGGACCTATTTGGGATTATTTTGCAGTATCATAATGATATCTATTAAAACATCTTACTGTATTCTAAAAGAACAGTTTTCAAAGATATCTCAAAAATAAGAAAATATGCTTAAATTTATTAATTTTCTTCCTCTTCTACCTTTCCAAGGATTAGGAATTTAATCCTGTTTCGTGCCAAAGGTGTTTATTTAAATTGATCTTTCCATCTGATCCTCGGTCGTCCTATATCTGATTTCCCCTTTGAGTTATAACTAAAAGCTTGCTTCGGTAGTCTGTCAGAGGGCATTTGATTGATATGCTCTTGCCAGTTCTTTTGATATTGAACTATCTCTTGTACTATACTATTTATATGTCTAGTTCCAGGGACATCATTTCAGGGTGTGGGAAGGGAGGGAAATTACCCCCTAAGTTACGAGAAATAATTACACTGCTAGTTATTATTGCTCTACAAAGGAAAAATTATTAGACTGTACTTTTAATACAAATATTTCACATTTAAAAAATAAAGATTTTCTCTTAGGTTAAACGTCATTAAAATTTACATCAAAATTCAGACAACTGATTCAGGCAATCTTGCTCCCCAACTAGCAGAAACTGAAATGAAGCTCCTGTCTAGTCTAGTCCCTTACCTGGTCTTCCACAGTGGCAGGGCACTAACCTGTCCATGTAAAAAATCTTATGTGTTACACTCACATGACTTTCTCTATTCTTGTACAAACTATTTTTACAAACGCTTATTCTCCATATGCTTCATGTTAATCAAGATATCGAGATGTCAATCTTATTGATAATTTTCTTGTAGATGCAAGGGGAATATGGTAGGTTTTAAGCGATAGTCAAATATTTTAACGCTGGTTGCTATGTGGCGCATTCCATTCTCTTTGCATGTCCAGGACATAAAAAAATGAATAACGAATTTGAGAAAAAGTATAAGTATTAGAAAATTTAAGGGAATAACAAGCAATATCTCAAAAACGGTTCACTCCACAAAAGAAATGTATATGACATAAATTGGGTATTTTAACACAATCTACATTTTTTGTGTAGTAAAATTTTGCCAATCTCTTATGGTTTACCAGTTATGCAAAAGTCACTCACAATGAAGAATACTTTTGGAGACATTCCCAGAAAATTCGAGATATAAATTTCATTTCTCATGACAATATCTTAAACATACGATATTTTAATCAAAATCGTTAGAGCCATTTTTGAGAAAATTAAAATTTTTGAAAAATGTTCCATGTAAAGGGTAGTCTGGGGTGGGGGGATTTTCTTGAAAACCTTCGTGTCGCATCTGTGGAAGATACTGAACCTAAATACCAAGTTTGGTGTTTATCCGACAGTTCGTTTCTGAGTTATGCTGTTCACAGACACACACACACGGACATGTTTCCAAAAATGCTTTTTTTGGATTCAGGGGGTCTCAAAACATGTATTTCCGGTGAAATCTCGGTATCGAATTTTTGGGTGGAATACAATACTTCCGCTACTTACTATACGTAGTAGAGAAAGTAAAAAATCTTAATACCAAAAATGCCAGAGGAAATAGCCAGACAGATATCAATATGTTATTCAAAATTTATACCATGTATAAATATGTGATTTTAAAAAATGTCTACTTAAAGCACTTAACATCATATTTACTCACCCCACAAATTTCTTAAAGGAGGTTGATTATCGCTGAACAACCAGTCTAATGCAGTATCTGACACACCCTAGTTTTGTAAGTGCACCTTCTCTTTGCTGGAGGTGTAGGAGATACTACTCCTGAAGTCCTGGGATCAATGGCAGCTGCTGTTTAAGTGCACAATAGCACTTGAACACCCTAATTTTTTATGGCTTGCGGATTTATTAGTTAGTTTTTCTTTGAATGCTATTACATAGATGCGGTAATTTAAAATCTACCGTGCTTCTCTATACTCGATGAGACATGGCAATAGAGTCAGGACTCTCCAGAAACTAGACCTGACACTGGGTTTGATACTGAGAAAAATGGCGGCGGTAGTTGGTGATCCCTGAGGTGTTTACACATACTAACTGCTGTTTAGTTTTCGATGCCTGATATTTATGGTATTTTAGTAACTGTGGCAGTTTGTAATCACACTAGCGAAGCAATAGTGTTTGAAAACCCTTGTTTGTGTAATTTAGGAAACAGGAATAATCGCATTCATATGTTTTCAGTGCCATGTGTTACTCGTGTTTACTAGTGTATTCCATGTAGACTATGGCTGCATTAAATATAAAGTATATATTATACACTTTTTTAATTTATCCTTTTGAGAATATAGCTTGTGTTGCGGTTACTGTTGTGAAATCGAGAAGAAATTGTTAAGTTGGGGACGTTATAGTCATAAATATACTTAACCTAAAACATTACATCACTGTGTTCCCGAGTGTAAATCAAACTTGGTCATAATGACTAGAGGTGTAAATAATTATAAATAATTTAAAATATTCTTTTTTGGCTTGGGAAGCATGCCTGTGTTGTAGTCCATTTAGTGCTACCCAGTGAACGCCACGTGGGGCGGACTACCTTGTTCCCCTTGTATCTCTATAAGATACGATGCCTACCTACACCCAAGTGCGCTCTCTGTGAAGAAAATGTCATCCTGAACAAACAACATCTCGCCAAATGCAAAGGCCTTAAAAGTGATAACTTACAGACTTTATATTGGGAAGCGAGAGGGAAAATGATGCAGATCAATTAATCCCCAGTGCCATTGGTGAACAACAACAATACTTTAGAATATGCTATATACAGCATTGATTTGCATTATAAAATATATTAAGCTATGTATATTTGTGAAATACAATAAAACAATTATGGATGTGTGTGTATAATGAGTCCCAGTGATTCTCATACACAGGAGTATTGCCATCCATATTTCCAAAATATGAAGTTTTAAAAGAAAACGGATCATATGCCTACATCGTGAACACTTTATGCTTTCGCAGGATTCACCTTTATACATACTTCATTTTGTTTCCCACTTTGTTATAAGAACAAATTGCCTTGTGATGGTTCTTTCATAACAGTTCCAAGAAAGTGGTTAAACTGCACAACTGTGCATTTCCAACAATTTCTTTAAAATCAGCCATCATATTTATGCTCGATGTTGCTCCATGCAAAACTGCAGATTGCATGAATGTTGCTTTGCAATGCCATATAACGTTATGTAACAGACATTAACATTTTCTCTTCTCTTCGATATTTTCTGCCGAAAAAATACCATTACAGTGTATATGTATATATTACTGTTTCTTCTATAAAAATTCGTCTGGGACTTATGTACAAATTTCATTCATCTTAACATCTATTTTACCCAAATAACGGAATTTACTATTTATAGCTTTAGTAACATGCTAATGTACTGTGAATCACAGTCTTTCGGCTGTAATGGTTTTGTTGAAAATGTGGTTGTTTAATTTTTTTGGCATTAACAAAATGTACGCTCAGTACACGCATACCTCTTTCATTCCTGTGTACTTCACTGAATGTTTAGTTACCTTTTACATTGTTATATTGTTCTGCCTGGATTTTCTACACAATCATTTCATACCCAATGTTGGTAATACCTTATCATGGTCTTCTCTGGCTACACAACACGGCTATGCATTCACACAATACAGCCATATTAATTACAATCTTCTACACCAGGTACCCAAGAGAGATGCAGGAGACAAAGTCAAATCTTACTCTTTGCATGACTATGAGAAACAAATGGTGACTGCAGCAATTCCACATATAGAGAGAGAAGCTGTCAGAAAATTGCATTGTTTGTAGCGTTACTAAACAGAGCCTGTCATTGCAGCTACAGTAGGCAAACCTTTACTCTATTCAAGAGAATAAAAATGTTTCACAAATTTGCTGGGTGGGACAGACTGTCTGATTAAGAATTCTTTTTACTAAAGTAGAGATACTGGATAAACTCAGAAACAAGATTGTAAATGTGCACAGTTGCTTTGAGTTTGATGGAAATGTGAGGAAAAGAGCATTAAAGGGAAATCTAACAAGTAACAAAGATACAAATTCAGTAGCAACCAATATATATATATATATGAACAGGCTGAATCAGAACTCCATCGACAAACTCTCAAGAGGTATTCAGGGATACTTTTCAAGTATAAGGAACCCATGGTCTCCAGCGGCTTGTTACAGAGTAATAATGTAATTATGATTTATTCAGTTTGTTACCCCCATCACCCTTTTTTCTGTGAAAACAGCTTCATAACTGTGAAGAAGCCTGTATAATATGCAATAACCAAAACGTACAACACACAACATAGAGTAATGCAACATCCTGCATATGAAACAAGTACACTTTTATTACAGTGTATTCAGTTTGATCTGTCAGTGCACAGTGCAGTAACAAATTCAGAACAGTTCTCTTACAGGTATTGTTCAAAATGTTGACTACCATGATCACGGCAGTGTGTACAGCAACACACCATCGACTGTCTTACACACTAAGCATACCAGGAGTTTGGCGTTTCACTTCCACAGTTGCAATAATCCTAGCAACCAGGTCCATACGAGTATCGACTGGAATCTCGTAAACTAGGCTCTTCATATGTCCCCAGAAGTGGACTCCATTGGTCCATGTCTGGTGACTGAGCTGGCCATGGAACAGTACCACTCCATTGTTGCCCAAACTGTACATCAATGTGGTTCCTAACATCAAATCATCACGTGCAAAGTGTGCCGGCACCCTGTCATGTTGAAATCACATAAGTTGACGAATTCTCAGCAGCACCTCTTCTAGGAACTATGGGCGGACATGTTGAAGGAACATTTTGTACACTAATCCATCAGCATATCAGGAAGTACAAAAGTTTGTCACAAAATACCAATACCAGCCCATATATTCACAGCAAATTGCTGTTGATAGGATCGACAATTTTCGTAATCCCATACAGGGCTATTCCTACTGTTGAACATGCCGTCTTGTTAATGGCCTTGTCTGTAAACAACACCACAGCAGGAAATTTGTGGTTTTCTGCACATTGCTGTAGGAACAAATTTGCAAACTCCACTCAAAATGGGAAGTCCACTTTCTGCAATGACTGCACCTTCTCTGGATGATATGGGTGCAATTGCTGTTCATGTACAATTCTCAAAACAGTTGAATGGCTTGTGTTCAGAGCTCGTGCAAGCAGCAGGATTGTCACCAATGGCATGTAACACATTCTCTTCCAGATCGGGTGTTCTGGCATACCTCGCATGGCCAGTATCTTCCATTCTAATACAGAAGAATCAGTTTCTCAAAGGCTCCTATGTACAGATGTAAAAGTACTGTGATGTGGTTGCCATCGGTGCCAGAACAGCTCAGCATAGCATCGTCATCGTATTCAGTGAACCCATACACAAGGTGCATATCGGCCAACTCATTGTGTATCCTGTTAACACAAAACTACCACTGCCAAAAAAACAAAACCTTAGACAGAAGCAAGCAATAATGAATGCAAACTGAAGGGCAAGTTAAAGAGGATATTAAGTTCTCAAAAGCATGTACCGTGAGCTTGGAAACAATATGTTTACAAACAAAACACACAGTACATACTGTCAACATTTGTACTGTTGTGCAGTATTTTCAGTGCAATATAGATACAAAGCCAATTGGGGCAAGAAATGAAACAAAATGCTATTACTTTGTAACAAGCCGTCAAGAGACCGTGAGTCCCTTATACCAAAAAACTCAAGGTGTCCCAGAAAAGACTGAACATTTGTTGGAGTTCTCATTCATCCTATATATATAATATATGCAACAAAGTAATGTGGATTAATTTCCTTAAAATTCCTTTACAAGTTGTATGTATATTACTGATTTGCAAAAAATGTTACCTCCACAACATTACAATAAAAGTGTACAACTTGTGTATGAAATTATATAATGAGTAGTAACTAATGTAGATGGAACACCAGCTAATACTTCAAACAGCAAGTCATAATGTTAAATACAAGATCATTAATCAAAATTTCTTATTTTTTGGGTTAATTATTCACTAATGTTAGTTCTTCTGAAACAGAAATGTCACTTCACGACTGCCAGCATAACACATCACTAAAATATTGGTATAAAGTGAAACACAGTTTTCATCCATCACACCTGTAGCTGTTGTAACCAGACATATGAGGAGCTGTAATGTCTCAGAGCTATGTGTGAAAGATAACACTTTTCTCAGGTAGACACATTTCATGCAAATGTTCTACTTTTTCAAGTATTTACAAATAGATCTGCAACCTTTTCTCTGTGCACAAGACAGAGAAGTTCTATCATAATAATCTGTTACACTATCAGAAGCTCCACGAGCAATAAGCAGCTTCACAACAGGTAGTTGTCCATTACAACAAGCCTCGTGGAGGGAGTGTCACCTCTGTCATTCTTAACATTAATATCTGTCTGCTTTGCCAGAAGATACTCGCATACTGTTACATGCCCATGCTGTGCTGCATAATGTACAGGAGTGTTGGCTTTATCATCTACAACATTAACATCTGCTCCCTTATCCAAAGATATTCAGAAACTGTAGCATGTCCATGTTGTGCTGTATAATGTAGAGTGTTGGCTTTATCATCTACAACATTAACATCTGCTCCCTTATCCAAAGATGTTCAGAAACTGCAGCATGTCCATGTTGTGCTGTATAATGTAGAGTGTTCGCTTTATCATCTACAATATTAACATCTGCACCCTTGTCCAAAAGATGTTCAGAAACTGTAGCATGTCCATGTTGTGCTGTATAATGTAGAGTGTTGGCTTTATCATCTACAACATTAACATCTGCTCCCTTATCCAAAGATATTCAGAAACTGCAGCATGTCCATGTTGTGCTGTATAATGTAGTGTGTTGGCTTTATCATCTACAACATTAACATCTGCTCCCTTATCCAAAGATATTCAGAAACTGTAGCATGTCCATGTTGTGCTGTATAATGTAGTGTTGGCTTTATCATCTACAACATTAACATCTGCTCCCTTATCCAAAGATATTCAGAAACTGTAGCATGTCCATGTTGTGCTGTATAATGTAGAGTGTTGGCTTTATCATCTACAACATTAACATCTGCTCCCTTATCCAAAGATATTCAGAAACTGCAGCATGTCCATGTTGTGCTGTATAATGTAGTGTGTTCGCTTTATCATCTACAATATTAACATCTGCACCCTTGTCCAAAAGATGTTCAGAAACTGTAGCATGTCCATGTTGTGCTGTATAATGTAGTGTTGGCTTTATCATCTACAACATTAACATCTGCTCCCTTATCCAAAGATGTTCAGAAACTGTAGCATGTCCATGTTGTGCTGTATAATGTAGAGTGTTCGCTTTATCATCTACAACATTAACATCTGCTCCCTTATCCAAAGATATTCAGAAACTGTAGCATGTCCATGTTGTGCTGTATAATGTAGAGTGTTGGCTTTATCATCTACAACATTAACATCTGCTCCCTTATCCAAAGATATTCAGAAACTGTAGCATGTCCATGTTGTGCTGTATAATGTAGTGTGTTCGCTTTATCATCTACAATATTAACATCTGCACCCTTGTCCAAAAGATGTTCAGAAACTGTAGCATGTCCATGTTGTGCTGTATAATGTAGTGTTGGCTTTATCATCTACAACATTAACATCTGCTCCCTTATCCAAAGATGTTCAGAAACTGCAGCATGTCCATGTTGTGCTGTATAATGTAGAGTGTTCGCTTTATCATCTACAACATTAACATCTGCTCCCTTATCCAAAGATGTTCAGAAACTGTAGCATGTCCATGTTGTGCTGTATAATGTAGTGTTGGCTTTATCATCTACAACATTAACATCTGCTCCCTTATCCAAAGATATTCAGAAACTGCAGCATGTCCATGTTGTGCTGTATAATGTAGAGTGTTCGCTTTATCATCTACAACATTAACATCTGCTCCCTTATCCAAAGATATTCAGAAACTGCAGCATGTCCATGTTGTGCTGTATAATGTAGTGTGTTCGCTTTATCATCTACAATATTAACATCTGCACCCTTGTCCAAAAGATGTTCAGAAACTGTAGCATGTCCATGTTGTGCTGTATAATGTAGAGTGTTGGCTTTATCATCTACAACATTAACATCTGCTCCCTTATCCAAAGATATTCAGAAACTGCAGCATGTCCATGTTGTGCTGTATAATGTAGAGTGTTGGCTTTATCATCTACAACATTAACATCTGCTCCCTTATCCAAAGATATTCAGAAACTGTAGCATGTCCATGTTATGCTGTATAATGTAGAGTGTTGGCTTTATCATCTACAACATTAACATCTGCTCCCTTATCCAAAGATGTTCAGAAACTGCAGCATGTCCATGTTGTGCTGTATAATGTAGAGTGTTGGCTTTATCATCTACAACATTAACATCTGCTCCCTTGTCCAAAAGATGTTCAGAAACTGTAGCATGTCCATGTTGTGCTGTATAATGTAGTGTTGGCTTTATCATCTACAACATTAACATCTGCTCCCTTATCCAAAGATATTCAGAAACTGCAGCATGTCCATGTTGTGCTGTATAATGTAGTGTGTTCGCTTTATCATCTACAACATTAACATCTGCTCCCTTGTCCAAAAGATGTTCAGAAACTGTAGCATGTCCATGTTGTGCTGTATAATGTAGTGTGTTGGCTTTATCATCTACAACATTAACATCTGCTCCCTTGTCCAAAAGATGTTCAGAAACTGTAGCATGTCCATGTTGTGCTGTATAATGTAGTGTTGGCTTTATCATCTACAACATTAACATCTGCTCCCTTGTCCAAAGATATTCAGAAACTGCAGCATGTCCATGTTGTGCTGTATAATGTAGTGTGTTGGCTTTATCATCTACAACATTAACATCTGCTCCCTTGTCCAAAGATGTTCAGAAACTGTAGCATGTCCATGTTGTGCTGTATAATGTAGTGTGTTGGCTTTATCATCTACAACATTAACATCTGCTCCCTTGTCCAAAGATATTCAGAAACTGCAGCATGTCCATGTTGTGCTGTATAATGTAGAGTGTTGGCTTTATCATCTACAACATTAACATCTGCTCCCTTATCCAAAGATATTCAGAAACTGCAGCATGTCCATGTTGTGCTGTATAATGTAGTGTTGGCTTTATCATCTACAACATTAACATCTGCTCCCTTATCCAAAGATATTCAGAAACTGCAGCATGTCCATGTTGTGCTGTATAATGTAGTGTGTTGGCTTTATCATCTACAACATTAACATCTGCTCCCTTATCCAAAGATATTCAGAAACTGCAGCATGTCCATGTTGTGCTGTATAATGTAGAGTGTTGGCTTTATCATCTACAACATTAACATCTGCTCCCTTATCCAAAGATGTTCAGAAACTGCAGCATGTCCATGTTGTGCTGTATAATGTAGTGTTGGCTTTATCATCTACAACATTAACATCTGCTCCCTTATCCAAAGATATTCAGAAACTGCAGCATGTCCATGTTGTGCTGTATAATGTAGAGTGTTCGCTTTATCATCTACAACATTAACATCTGCTCCCTTATCCAAAGATATTCAGAAACTGCAGCATGTCCATGTTGTGCTGTATAATGTAGAGTGTTGGCTTTATCATCTACAACATTAACATCTGCTCCCTTATCCAAAGATATTCAGAAACTGCAGCATGTCCATGTTGTGCTGTATAATGTAGAGTGTTGGCTTTATCATCTACAACATTAACATCTGCTCCCTTATCCAAAGATATTCAGAAACTGCAGCATGTCCATGTTGTGCTGTATAATGTAGTGTTGGCTTTATCATCTACAACATTAACATCTGCTCCCTTATCCAAAGATATTCAGAAACTGTAGCATGTCCATGTTGTGCTGTATAATGTAGAGCAGAGGTGGCGAAAAAGTGCTTCGCGAGTTATTTTGACTCACAGGCGCCGTTCCCTCTCTGCAACCGTCACTTTGTTTTACACGTGCTGTGAGTGATGCACTGCGTGTTGCATATTTGGTGACTCGCAGAAGGAAGTCGTTTTTGCCACCCTTGATGTAGAGTGTTGGCTTTATCATCTACAACTTAACATCTGCTCCCTTGTCCAAAAGATGTTCAGAAACCGCAGCATGTCCATGTTGTGCTGCATAATGTAGAGGAGTGTTGGCTTTATAATCTACATTATTATCTGCTCCCTTGTTCAGAAGATGTTCAGAAGCCGCAGCATGTCCATGTTGTGCTGCATAATGTAGAAATGTATGTTGCAATAAACCATTTATGGGGACTAGTACGTGAACGAATAGGAAAGACAGAGAAAACATTGCCAATACTTGAAATGTTCTCTCTCTAAAAGTTGCTGTTAGAATTTAATGTGAGTTACATTCTCTTACTGAATCATTCAGCAATATTTTAATATATGGAAAATAATTTTTAATCCCATAGTTACTTGTATAGACACTATTGCATGTCAGGTCGAAAAAAATAAGAACATAGGACTTCCTTCTTACTTTCTTCCACCTGACATACAATAGTGTCTATACAAGTTTCTATGGGATTAAAAATTATTTTCCATATATTAAAACATTGCTGAATGATCCAACAAGAGGCTATGTAAATCACAAATTCTAACAGCAACTTTTGGAGAGACAACAGTTCAAATATTGGCAATTCCTTGTCACGTACTAGTCCCCTTAAGTCAAGTGAAGCACCACAAGAAATGAGCATCTCAACTACAGTAAGATTGCCCTCACAACATGCCTTATGTAGCAATGTCTTCCCCTTTTCATTTACAGCATCAACATCTGCTCCCTTGTCCAGAAGATATGCGCATATCACTATGTGCCCATGTTTCATTGCTAACGTAGAGTACAGATATGGGCCATATAAATCAACGAAAGCCCCACGAGAAATGAGCAGCTTCACAACTGAAAGAATTTCTTCAGAAAAAACCAGTTGTAGAGGTGTGATAGTGCCTTCACCAACACTAACAGCTGCCCCTTGTTCAGAAGATGTTCACAAACTGTAACATGCCTGCTTTGTGCTGCATAACATATAGTAGTCTTGTCTGTATCATCTACAACATTCACATCTGCTCCTGAAGCTATGATGGACTTCACCTCTGCTTCATTTCCATTTCTTGAGAATGTAAACAGCTGTTCAACTCTTGTTCCAGTGTAGTGTAGTGTCCGTGTTTGTTACATTCACCTGAGGCTGCAACAGAAGAAAACAATCAATCACTAATTGCAATGCAACATTGAAAGCAATTCCCAGTAGCAAGATATGCTGCTATTCCAAAGCCCATTGCTATGAAAGTCACTCAATACAATTATATCCTGAATACACACATTTACACAAGCTAAAATATCAGTGAACATAAGCTAATGTGAGGTAAAGAAATGGCACCAAAGTAACAGGTGCATACACTCAGTTTCCATTACTTAACTCCACATGTTAATAGTACATGCCTCTAGGTTTTCTCATTGGCTCCAAGATGCATAATCACTTATTACAGAAAACTGAGTTCTCTATTTAAAGCCATTATTTGTCCTCAAATACTCAACGGCAGAATCTGGGGTTACCTCTAAATGATGTATAAGCTGCATCTTAGCTTCGCCATTTAAATTTATATGACAAAGGAAAACAAGACTACACTGTTAAAACAGTCAACTTACTCCAGAGAGAAGAAAATGCCTAATTATCAAACACTCTATTAATATTAGCCATTGCATGCTTCCAATGCTTTACATTATGGTCATGTTTTGGTTGTATTTTCCACATGCTAGAAAAAACATAACTATGCCAGAAACAGCTTAGCCAATCAGAGGGGAAAGAATACAGAATAACATGTCTTGGTATGTTTGTGAAGTAAGCTTAGATAAAACAGGGTGTACTTTCAACTGGTAGTTCTTTTGTTCTTTCTGATATTTTACAAAACAGAATTTAAGATCAAAGCAACAAGCAATTGCTCCATGCTGATTGTTTCAAATTAATCACCTTGCAGAAATAAATGAAGATAAATTTTGCCATTGCAAACTCAAGCTCCATTTAATACCATGCATTAAACTTTCATCTCACATTTGTCACGTTACCGTACTCACATGGCATACAGAAATTTTTCTTGTAAAATTCCTAAAAGAAAAGCAAAATTACATTTCGCTTAAGTACTCTGCAGTAAAGGCAACAAAATTACTTTGAAATGGAAAATCAAGCTCGAGAAGTATTTTGGACTCCATATTTGGAATAATGGATTACATGGCTTATGAAACTTGTTGCATATACTACAGACACAACACAAACATATTCAGGCAGAGCTGTGGTAAAAGCTAATTCAATAATAAATTTGAAACTGGAACCAGAAATGTATGTTAAAGAGCAGCTTCCCTAAAGTGACCTGTTAGTAGTTTAATAAACCTCCACTACATGATACACCTCATCAATTTGTTGCAGAGTTAAAAGCTCATATTTAAGATCAAGAAGAAGCGCATTTAAAAATAAACCTACATGATATTTTATTTGTGGAACACAACTTGTGAAATATTAACAATACACATTTGTGGTACAGAAAGGTTTATATAAAACTGGCATGTTTCTTTATTTAGTTGGCTTAATTTAGCACAAATTATGCTGGATTTTTTAGAGGTTTGATTCCCCATCATGAGATGTGTAATCCAATGTGTGCAGATGTTCAGTTGTTTATTGTTGCTGGTAAATCACCCTGAGTGAGATTCAAACTCATGACCTGTTGAATGTGAGGCAGACACGCTACCCCTATACCAATGTAAGTGCAGGGGAGTGAGGAAAATATTACAATGGAGGACAGAGAAGACAATGTCTACATTTAATGTAATAACTTGTGCACTACTCCCAGAAACGGACAATTTAAAGCAGTGTGATAATGACAAAACTGTCCTATAAGCAGCCAGTAACACTATGTGTTCTCTCTTTAGCAAGATGGAGGACATTTTCAACCATTTTTATAGGCATTAGTAATCTCACAAAGATACTCTACAATGCGGTTAGCTATCAGTTCTTTACCATCCACCCTGTAAAACACATTTCTTCTTATAGCAAACCCTGATGAACATTCACATGACTTTATTTATTCTGCTTATATGGCTTATTCTTTATATTAATTCAGATAAACGTCTGCAGAAATGGTGTCATTGCACAAGCTGATAGTCAAATCTTTAAAAACAATGTGCTCCCTTGAAACTCCATAATTTTTACTTTCTCTACTACATATAGTAAGTAGGGGAGGTATTGTATTCCACCCAAAAATTTGATACTGGAAATACATGTTATGAGACCCCCTAAATCCAAAAAAAGCATTTTTGGAAACATGTCCGTGTGTGTGTCTGTGAACAGCATAACTCAGAAACGAACAGTCGGATAAACACCAAACTTGGTATTTAGGTTCAGTATCTTCCAAAGATGCGACACGAAGGTTTTCAAGAAAATCTCCCCGCCCCAGATTACCCTTTACATGGAACATTTTTCGAAAATTTTAATTTTCTCAAAAATGGCTCTAATGATTTTGATTAAAATATATGTTTAAGATATTTTTATGACAAATAAAATGTATATCTTGAATTTCTGGGAATGTCTCCAAAAGTATTCTTCATTGTGAACGACTTTTGCATAATGGTAAACCATAAGAGATAAGACAAAATTTTACTACACAAAAAATGTAGATCGCATTAAAATACATAATTTATGTCATATACATTTTTTTTGTTGAGTGAACCATTTTCGAAATATTGCTTGTTATTCCCTTAAATGTTTTAATACTTTTCTCAAATGGGAATTCGTTATTCATTTTTTTGTCTTGGATATGCAAAGAGTATTAATCTGTGACAAAGAGAATGGTGCTGCACCTAGCAACCAGCTATTAAGAGATATTTTGATGCTTAAAGGCTACTGTATTTCTATATTGCCCTTGCAAATACAAAACAAGGGGAACATGGTACGCCTTAAGCAATAGTCAAATATTTTTAGAACTGGTCGCTATGTGTAAAATGTAATTCTCTTTGCATGTCAAAAGATCGTTTCTGCAAATGTTTATCTTGATTAATAAGAAAAAGATAGAGAATAAGAGTTTATAAAAATAGTTTGTACAAGAGTAGAGAAAGTAATGCGAGTGTAACACATCAGATTTTTTACATTGACTTGACAAGAAACTCATGAAGGGTACCTCAGCACTCTAACAAATGTAAAATTATTAGAAAATTCAAACAGTAGTAATAAATAATTTTAAAACAGTTAATAACAAAAATATTTCACATATATTGTGAGAAGTGTATTTTTTGTTAATGACGCTGTCAATTGCCAAGATATCAGCACCGCGAGTGTGCTAGAATTTCCTCCCGCTGGAGCCTTTTACATGCTAGCAAATCTAGACATGATGCTATTGCTTTTAAGCACACTTAAAAACCATTGGTCTGGGCCAGGTTTGAACCCACAACCTAGGGATCAGAAGACCAGCATCTAACCAACTGAGCCACCCAGACCAACATCTCTGTACAAGTTGTACAAAATTAATTTAAAATGAAGTGAATTAACAGGTTACCCAGAAAAAATTCAAGTTATACATTTTTTTTAGTCATGTAAATATCTTAAAACACATAGCATTTAAATCAAAATGGCTTATTATTTTTGAGAAAATAAAAAAAAATGAAAGCTCTTGCATGTAAAGTGCAAACTGGGGAGTGGAGGGTAAAGAAATTGCTTAAAAATCTGATGTGTTACACTCACATGACTTTCTCTACTCTTGTACAATCTAATTTTACAAACGCCTATTCTCCATATGCTTCATGTTAATCGAGATATCGAGATGTCAATCTTATTGGTAATTTTCTTGTAGATGCAAGGGGAATATGGTAGCTTTTAAGCGATAGTCAAATATTTTAACGCTGGTTGCTATGTGGCGCATTCCATTCTCTTTGCATGTCAGGACATAAAAAAATGAATAATCTTTTCCTAGAAATGGATATCTGCTGCCATTGAGAGAGATCGTTCACTACAAAGCTTCTAAATTGTTTCTCTGAAATCTGTGACGCATATGGAGGACCTACCCACAGTTTTGCAAAAGAGATGAGAATTTACAACTTTTGTGCCACATATGAGTTCAACAGCAACTTTTCTGTACCACTTCATTGTTCTTCTCAGCCTGCCATTTAATCTGCAGAACTTTCTTCCCTTATCACAGCACGTTTTTCAACTGGACCTGTACTTCTGTTCACAATCACAGTTTCCGTACTGTGTTTTGTTGAAAGCTATCTCATCGATCTCTCCATTTTAAAACACAAATACTGTAATCATTTTTCCTTGTTTCAGTTTCTTACAAGCTATCTCATGCAGATTACCTTTTCTATTTGCCTTTAATGTTCCAACTCAAACATGTGTAATAGTTGTCAATTACAGCTGTTCTACCTGTATCCACCTGCTTTTCACATAGTTCCGTGACAATGTTCGTTGGTACACAGTTGTTGGAACTTTTTTCTTTTCTGGCATAAATCCTTTAAATTCCATGTATACCCATTATCACAACAAAGCTTGAACAGCTTTACCTGTATTTTTGTGCCTGCCTTTTGCGGGATATATTGTTTTATCATCTGATTACCTCTAAATGGTACTAAACACTCATCTATACAGTACACCTGGCCGAGTGTAAAATCCTGAAATTTTTACTTTCTCTACTACGTATAGTAAGTAGGGGAAGTATTGTATTCCACCCAAAAATTCGATACCGAGATTTCACCGGAAATATATCTTTTGAGACCCCCTGAATCAAAAAAAAAAAAAGCATTTTTGGAAGTGTGCGTGTGTGTGTGTGTGTGTGTGTGTGAACAGCATAACTCAGAAACGAACAGTCGGATAAACATCAAACTTAGTATTTACGTTCAGTATCTTCCAGAGATGCGACACAAAGGTTTTCGAGAAAATCTCCCCACCCCGAATTACGCTTTACATGGAACATTTTTCGAAAATTTTAATTTTCTCAAAAATGGCCCTAACGATTTTGATTAAAATATCATGTGTTTAAGATATTTTCATGACAAATGAAATGTATATCTCGAATTTTCTGGAAATGTCTCCAAAAGTATTCTGCATGAACGACTTTTGCATAACTGGTAAACCATAAGAGATAGACAAAATTTTACTACACAAAAAATTTAGATCACGTTAAAATATACAATTTATGTCTTATAAATTTTTTTTTGCTGAGTAAACCATTTTCGAGATATTGGTTTTTATTACCTTAAATTTTTCAATACTTATTTTCTCAAATGGGAATTCGTTATTCATTTTTTGTCTTGGATATGCAAAGAGTATTAATATGTGACAAAGGGAATAGTGCTGCACCTAGCAACCAGCTATTAAGAGATATGTATGTGCTTAAAGGCTACTGTATTTCCAAATTGCCCTTGTAAATATATATTCCCCTTACATCTACAAGAAAATTAGCAATAAGGTAGAGTCTGCAAATATTTATCTCGATTAACCTGAAGTAGATGGAGAATAAGCGTTTGTAAAAATAGTTTGTACAAGAGTAGAGAAAGTCATGTGAGTGTAACATCAGATTTTTCAACAAGCACATCAGAAAATGCTGTACCATGTACAAAAACTCAAAATGGTTTCTACTCATCATCTTGGCTATTACACTACCTTTGAAGAGAATTTTTTTGACCAGTAATAATATACGGTTTGCATTTTCACCAATCTCATATAACCTACTATTCCCCAAAAAATTCATCTCATTTTTATCTGTTGTTGCCAAATATGTAATCTCAAACTACTGGAAACTGACATTAGAAAATTGTGCGACATAATGTTAGTGTAACTGTCCAAAACACTATCAATATAGAAAAATAATTAAATGTGTTTGTGTCAACTTAAAAGAGCAGCATACAAGGATTTACACCAGAAGGCATATTGTATTCAAAATCAAGGTGGTTTCCTGCTGGATCTTTCTAGTTGTATGGGCAATCTGAGCCACTGCATCACATTTCCATTTCCAGGAGGTGCGGTGTCCGGATCATTTGAGATGGACCGAAATGAGCCATCTTCAGCAGGAATGTCACTATTGTTCAAAAAATATGTAGGATCCCGAATTGAATCATTTGTAGAAAATGTATCTTCTTCCTTCTCTTCCCTGCAATAACATGCATCTGTAAGAAGGAACTGATAGAGCGTGAGATGTGTAAGAGCACTAAAACTATTCACAGCTTATTGCTATTTCCAGAATACTTTAGCACACTCACTTATTTTGTTTGCACCACTGTATGTATTATTAGCACTGCTACAAGACAGCAATCCTCTCAATAATGATTGTCATTCAAGACAACGCAGGCTCTTTGAGGGAAACAAATCAATACTACTTCAACCAATTCAGATATACTCTACAGATTATCGTCAACTGCTATGCAGGCCCACTGCTTGTTTGGGGCCATGACCACTTTATTATAATTGACCATAAAATCTTCTACAAAACAATCTTTACAGAAAATCAATATTTGGTGAGCCCATTATTGAGTTATGGAAAAAGAAAAAGCACGAGTCTGTTAAAAAATATAATCACAATTATGTACTGGGGTGTCAACTAAAATTGAAGTTTTAAAATTCAAAGGTCCCTTTAAATTATATCTCTTTATATGTAATTTTCCCACAGAAAAGATTAGTATAAAAGGAGTTGATTTAAAAGTCACTCAAGAGACTTAATTTTTTTTTCATAATTATTACAATTAGAATTTGTTTAGGAAAGTAGAAATCAGAAATTATTCATATGTTATTGATTTTATTATGTGCACTAAATATAGGGTGTGGCAGTGGGATAAAACTGATTTTACAGACCTGTTGTGGGACACTCAAAACAAAACACACATATTCGAAGTAAGCTAATACGATGCAGTTTATTAATGTCTTATTACTTTTTAACTACTACAGTTTGTAAGTAGGCTCCACGGCAATGAGTACATTCCCGCAATCTATTTTCTACATGATTCAGCCCAACAAAACACAATCAATGGCACTAATTTCGCTCCTTATGTTTTCATTCTCCTGTGTGATAGTGCGAGGCTTGTTGCAATACACCCTACTTTTCAGATAACCCCATAGGAAGTAATCAGGAGATCTTTGCAGCCAAGCTACATCTCCTAAACATGAAATTGTGTGTCCTGGAAGTAAGTTTTGCAGACAATTCACTGAACCACAAGCAGTGTGCACTGTAGTGCCATCTTGCTGAAACTACAAATTAATTTCATGAGGAATTTCCAACACTGTGAGCATTTGTTGGTACCATTCTGAGTTGGTCACAGTACGATCACCTTCTTCGGAAAAATACAGACCAATAACGCCAAAGGCAGAGATGCCACACCAGACTCTTACTTTTGGACTGTGCAGTGGCTTTTCCCATGCTTATAAGGGTTGTTCATCACTACAGTAGGGGAATTTATATTTACATAACCAGAAAGGTGGAATGTGCATCTGACAAACTCAGGCTGTTCAGAATATCCGGATTAGAATTCAAAATGTCAACAAACTGTCCACAAAACTACACTCGAGGAAGTTTATCAACTGGATTAACTCGACGCACAACTTGAAACTTGTACAGATGTAATTTGAAGTTCACAGTAGGATGCAGCGAAAACTTTTGTCCAAAAGATTTAAATGATGCCTTAAACAGCAAGTTGGACTTTGCAACAAAGCTTCTCTAACTCTTGTAATCTTCTCAGGTGTACCAACTGTTTCTGCACTACCAATAAATCTATCACAAACATTGCCGGAATTGTTAAATTTACTCATCCACTTTAGTATGGTGTTTCAGGATGTAATTCTTTCACACCATGCAATATTCATTTCTAAATCTTCTCTACACATGAATGATCGATTTCACCTAAAAGGAAAAAGTTCTTACTGTGAACATACACTCTGCCACAGACCACTTATCTGTATTATCCTTCACAACTCTGAGAAAAACAAATGCATGGTTTACGGATCTCATTAGCAACAATACTGGTTACATCACTCAAAACTGCCAGAAATGAACACATTCTAAAACCTGATGTATCCCACTGCTGCGCTCTTTATAAGTTAGTATAGCCTACATATTACAATTTACACCTCTTCAGACTTGACAAGAACAGACATTTTGGTGTGTGGAAATTTAAATCTTGAGTTCCTTCACAATTTGCTACAAAACTGTTTTTGTTACATCACTCTCACTAGGACTGATATACCATGTTCTGCAGCATCGTTTACAACTTTCAAATGTTGAATTCTTCTTTTGGCTTTCACATATTCATTTGCATGCCACGTACAAAGTTTTGAGAAAATTTTAATGCTACAAACAATTCATACGTGTTTGATTTTATAAAATCACTGAGTTGCCATTTTTCATTTCAGCTCATTTAGGTGGGTCATGATGCCCTTATCGCTTCAAGTTTTTAATCATGGAAGACTTCACTTCCGATGGAACTTTGTCATCAAAAAGTGCCAAGCCAGTTAAATATTCACTCAAATACCACAAATTGTGCTGAAGTGTTTTGAGAGCAACTTTGGAGACACTTTCATTTTCTCATCTCTGGTTTACTAGTTTCTTCAGGAGTTCTAAATCTGGACGTGGAGTTGATACTGCAAATGGGCTTACAAACCAAATCTTCAAATACACTGTTATAGTAAAGAGATTCAATTGCTTTAGCCCTTGTAATTCTTCATCCTCTAAAGAAAGTTGTGAGCGAAGCAAGTATATTTTTAAGTAGTAGACACATTTTGCCATCCATCTTGCACACTGATGGCTTTCTAGTGTATGAATGGAAGTTGAACAACCACCAAGGAACATAATGCTAACTGCATTAATTCTCTGTAATAATCTCTGGGATGGTAATTTGACCCAGGAGGAAATAAAGTAACTCCTCTCTAAACGGTTTGAAATGTTCTCTTATGAAGTCTTCACTCATTGCACTTTCAAAATGTTCCGGATTTATAGAATTCTAGACATTCATACATTTCTTTTAATATAAGCATATGCAGACACTGAAGTTTCTATTAATGAGTCAACACACTTAGAATTACAACTTCTGCAGGCTGAACTTAGCAGAAATTTCATCTTCACTTCTAACTGGTACATGCCCCACTTTTACTTCCAGTGTTACTTGCTGTAGTGTCGACATTGATGTGACCTTGTCTGTTAGTTTCCACTTTTGCAGTGCTCATATATGAGATGTGAACAAAAAATAGTGGGAATTTTTTAATTTTGCGACCTTTATACATCTGATGTTAAAACTTTTGTTTTATCTTGTTGTTACACATGCTCCTGGTGTATGTTTGCATTTTCAGCTGTTTAGAATATTTAGTTTACTGTTGACAGTCGAAAAAGTTATACGCGTTTTCAAGACCTCTGCAAATTTTTTACTTTCGAAAAAGATGGATCAAAGAATTTGCATTAAATTTTGCTTGAAAAACAGAATAAAGTACAGCACCGCATTCAAAATGTTGACTGTGGCTTTTGGCAAATCTACTATGTGTAAGGTAAGTTTACGAGTGGTATAAACGTTTCAAAGATGGTCGAGAAGATGTTGAAAATGACAACTGCCCTGAACGCCCTAGCATATCAATTACTGACAATGTAGAAGTAGTAAAGAAAATGGTTCTGGAAAATCCCCAAATCACCATCAGAGAGGTTGCTGATTATGTTGGCATATCCTTTGGCTCATGCCAAGCAATTTTTTTCGGATGTTTTGGGCATGAAATGTGTAGCAGCAAAGTTTGTTCCGAAATTGTTGAATTTCAACCAAAAATGACGTCGTGTAGACATTATTCAGGAATTGCTGAATGAAGTCGAAAGCAATCCAGAACCTCTAAAGAAGGTTATAACAAGTGACGAACCATGGGTATGATGTCGAAACTAAGGCCCAATCATCCCAATGGAAACTGCCTGAAGAGCCAAGACTGAAAAATATTCGACAAGTTTGATAACATGTGAAGGTTCTTCTCACTGTTTTCTTTGATTACAATGGGATAGTGCATCAGGAGTTCCTGCCTTATGGTTGCACAGTCAATAAGGAATACTACCTGGAAGTTATGCGCCGTTTGCATGAAACAATCCAAAGAAGCATGAAACAATCCAAAGAAAGCAGCAAGAATTGTGGCAAAACCACTCGTGAAAATTGCATCACAATAATGTACCTGCTCAATGCTTGATCATGACTTTATGACAAAAAAACAAAGCCATTATGCTGCCTCAGCCATAGTATTCGCTGGACATGGCCCCCTGCAACTGCTTTCTATTCCTGAGGCTGAAGAGAACCATGAAAGGACGACGTTTTGCCACCATTAATGAGATAAAAACAGAATCACTGAAGGAGTTGAACATGATGAAAAGTGAGTTCCAGAAGTGCTTCCAAAATTTGAAAAAGCGCTGGACAAGTGTATTACATCTGAGGGGAATTACTTTGAAGGGAATGAAGTTGATGATTAAATAAAAATTCTTTAAGAAAAACTAAAATTCCTATTGGTTTTTGATCAAAACACTTCGCATACTGCTTGAGAACTGTGAGATACTTGTGTTGGGCAAAACTTTTGATTTCCAATGCTATGTTTTTATGGTGATATTGTCAAACATCTCTGGTCGTTTCTTTGTTTAGGGCCAATTTTCTTGTATCTTGTCCTAACAATTTTGCAGTAACTGCCAGAATATAAGTAGCCTTCCTAAATGGCAGCGTTAAAGAGCAGAAGCTATCTCAGGAGTTGTTATATTCTTGGGGCGACGAAGTACATTGTTAAAAGAAGAGATTTGCTGGAATATCGGACAGGAGAATGTGATGCACTGCTCTCTTATCATTACTGCTTGTGATGCTGGCCCCTTGTAGTTCAAAGCCAGCAGAGAAAATAATTAATGCAAAAAAATTATAATTTGTTGCATTTTGCATAACCGCTACAATAAGTGTAAATGAATGCTACCAGTTTATATGTTAATAAAAAGGATAAAGTGATAATACTGAATGTTATGTTAATGAATGCATTGTAATGGTTACTAAGCTAGCGTCTAAAACCCATAACAAAAATGTTTCCATAAAAAGGGCACCTTGTATGGGAGTATCTTCTTCTGGCTTCCCTAAAAATTAGGCATTTGTGCAGTTTCGCTCTAACACAGCGCTGTGGAGTTCAGGGCACATAAAGAATATGAATTCCTGATGAAATCTTGATACTAAAAATTGAGTGGAATACAATACTTCCTCTATTTACTTTAGGTAAGTGGCAGGGATAGTAAAATTAGTTTTGGAGGTTCAGAGACCATCAAAACATATATTTCCAGTGGAATCTCAATGTGGAATGTTTGTATGGAATACAATACTTCTTGCTACTATAGCTAGGCAGTACAAAAAGTAATAATTCAGGATTTGTATACATAATCTGTAGAATAGCCAGAAAAGTTTGCTATCTTTCTATATCTAGCAGACTTTGCAAGAAAATGGGTCCTAACTTCATTAGTACACAAACATGCACATAGGTCTCATTTGTTTACTCAATGTACCAACTCCCATCTCACTCAGCAATGTAATAAAACCAATTTACATGAAAGTTAAAACATTTGAACATTTATATAGAATCAACATTCCGTGCAAATTGTAATGCCTGGTGCATTTTACCTTCATCAATGTTGCAGTTACTGGCAATGTTCCCTGACCATCTGGCCTTTCATTTCCTCATGTCTCTTTTCTAAATCCATAAGCTTTTCCTCCAAGTCTTTATACATCTTTTGGCCTGTTTCAACTTCTTGTTTAAGCTTGATGTTTTCTTGCTCCAGTTCAGCTATCCTTTGTTTGTCTACAGAAATGTTTTCCTTATCGACCACCTGGGTATGCAGGTGTCTGCTTTCACACAGCAGCCGATATTCTTCAACATTTGCTCGGAGAAGATCAAAATCTGTTTTCACCTTCTCCTCAAGAACAGTAAACCTCGTAAGAAGTTGTTGATTAGGATGTGGTTGGGCAGTCATGTTGTATCTGCAACAAGAGACATGTGAACTTATAAATTACTTCACAACTGAGTTGTTCAAACTGAACCTTTCATTTTTGTGAACTCTGAACCACATATATACAGTAGTGGCATAGCTTAATACTGTGTTCTGGGTATACTGGATTTTAAAAATTTAATTTAGAACTTCTTAAGTGATACATACATTAGTGTTTCATAAAATGGTGTGAATTCTTCATATCTATTATTATTATTATTATTATTATTATTATTATTATTATTATTATTATTATTATTATTATTATTATTATTATTATTAGTCATTAACGTCACTACTAATTGCTGAACATACATTTTAAACTAAACTAAATTATAAAGATATAGCATTAGGCGTAGCTTTACAAAATGCTGACAAACCACTGCATAATTGTAAATCATGAAAACAATGTAGGTACTCACTTAGATTTTCTTGTATATAAGCTCCAGTCTGCGAGTTTTATTGCAAGCTTTTCTTTCAATGTTTTTAATATCTGATATTCCTTTAACACTCCATTCCTTTCCCCCACCAAAAAGCAAATATATGAAGAAACACACTTTGTTATGAATGTAAATGCCAGTTAACCAATTAAACTGTACTAGGCTGTTTGAAATGTCTGTTTTTGGTTCTTTTCCTGGAAAACAATGTCAAGCTTAGGAATTGGTCTTTTGTCTTTAAGTTCACACTTTTCTCATAAGATAGTCGAAAACAGAGTTTTAAATGAGTAATTCATTAAATCAATGGTGGAATTGTCCATATTTCTAAAATCATAAATAAAACACGCACAATGAAAACAATACACAGGTTTACATAAAATTAATACTGTACTGCGCTGCATGCACATAATGCTGGTTCACCAATAACTGAGGAATTAAATCTTTATGTTACACTGACTTGCCCTACTCTTGTCTCCAACCCCTATTGTCCTGTTTTCGGACGTTTGAGAGAGCAGGTACACAGACTAAACATTCTCAATATATATGTTAAGTCTCTGCTGCTACTTTTATGCCCTTAATGCACAACAAAACATAGTCATGTTTTCCTACAAGGAGAGGTCAAAATTTAGTGGGAAAAGCTATATAAGTCCACTCTTGATGAGACTTGCACTTGCTCAGGCATCCTAGTCTCCACTCTGAAGTAGGTTATTTTTTTTTAGGAGGAGTTGTATTTTATTTTGCCTATTGGGGAGAGGAACTTGTTGCAACCGCACATATGTTAAAAAGTTTCCAGTAGCCTTCGCTAAGTTTAAAAATATTAACTTTGTAATTTGACTGTTTCTTTATTATATATTTATGTTTCCCTCAACTGTGTCAGTATTAATTTGTAGAGACACGAATTTCTTAACAGGGGCGTGGTGCGGCTGAAGAATGTAGGCTTACACAGATTATAATTTTTACTTCACTGCTTTTATTAATCCTTCACATGATTTAAATAACACTTCACTGATATAGAGAGCTGCAAGATTATTTATTAATTACTTGCACTTTTTAATACGTAAACTATTTTTTGTCTCTCACTAAATACATATTAAATTTCTCGAGGACACATCCCACGTCCAGCTAGGAATGCTGTCTGCTAGCAACTGAACTGTTTTCTACCGCCTGAATTTGTGCATTTCTGTATTTCAAGTCTCTGATTGGCTATTCCTAATCCAATAGAATACTTTTATTTAACTTTCAGGTTTTTCTGGTTGTTGATTGCCTATTTATAAACTGTCTCAAAAATTACATTATTGTTGCTCCAAGAATTACTAATAGCATTATTAAACTTTCTAATTCATTATTGCCTCAAGGTTACCTCACTGTTAGCAACTTTTAACCTATTATTCTCACAGCTCCTACATTATTTACTTGATACATTCACGTAACGTTATTGAACAAGTACATAATAATAATATGAACATTAATACAATGACTGTTACATGTATTTTATATATTGTTACATACACATATTGCCTTAAGATGGGCTGTTATTAAATTTTATATTATATAATTTGACTGAAATCATTTAAGTGTTAAAAATACTACCTCAAATCGACTTTGCTGCCACATCATGAGATTTTGAAGCTGCCTAAGTACACAGCGCTACAATCTGACACTTAGCAGTAGGGGTTGGGGCGTTGGGGTAAGCAGCGGTGAAGACGATTGTATTAATTAGTTTTTCATCACTTGTTTGAGGTTGTCTTTATTTATATGTTTAAAGATTTACTTAATTTCTTGGCAATTTATTTAGGTAGACTCAGTCTCAAAGTCTACCCTTACGCTATGCCACTGATATACAGCACCAATACAGACACTTGGGCAATTTAACATGGAAAGACTGGCACTATGAGATGTCACCATCTAGTACGGCATTCTGGAGTATACACATCAGCTGATTTCACTACAGAGCTGTTGTTTTATGGCCTGGCATTGATTGTGTTTATGTATGCTTCGCCTGCTGTCTACTACACCAAGAGGAGAGGGGGTGTGTTTCTATTTTAAAATTCCCGCATTACATACACATGAGTAATAGTAACATGCACCATGAGTACTAACCTTTTATAGGCAGTGTTGAAAGTTATGTACATCTGCATTAACACTTTCCTGGCATTCCTCATCATAAGGTTGTAATTCGCTAACAGTCACTTGTGACCATTTAAAGGGTAGCTTGCAAAACAATAAAATGTTCAATTAAACATCATCTAAACATTGTCTAACTGTGTATTGCTAAATGCATGTCTAGATGGTGTTTAGCTAGGCAGTGTTTAAAGAACCTCCTGTCCCAAAAGTGAATGCAGTAATACCACATTTTGAAGCTTTCATATTTGGACACCACACGGCATATATGTGCCCGAAAGTAGTGGAGGAAATGTTTCGAAAATTATTTCTTTTCTACCAGCAACGCAGAAAGCACAATGGCAGGTATGCATAAAACCTAGCAATTGCTTTTGCTTTCACTCTAGCAAATGATGGAAGCTAAAGCTATTGCTCTAAATTGTATGCATAAAGCGCATGCTTTTGCTTAAATGCAATTGCTAGCTATGCGCAGGAATTGCTTGCCACTACCAGGCCACTCCAAGTGATCATTCCCTTAGCGCGCATGAGCACATCCAATGGCGTCATGCCAACAAACGAACTTCACGTTCCTTTCAAACTATGCTGTGCATTTTAGTGTGCTTCCTTGTCGCTTAATCGAGTTGTTTTGTTAAATTTGGTAAGATGTCATCAGATGGTTCTGATATAGAAGTGAACGAGTTTAATGATGTGTTTGTGAATGTAATTAAGGACAAACCGCCGTTGTTAAATAAATCGCAAGTTCCAAAAATAAAGTAGGAAGCAATTGGGCAAGCAATTATGAAAATTGAGCAGTTTTAGGGCAAAAAAATTAATTCCAAAAAAATAACAAAGAAAATAAGTAATATGAAAACTGTAGTGAAAGAAAGACCGACATGAAGGCAACAGGAAACAAAAAAATTAAGCTGAATCAGTGGCAGCAACAACTGTTTTTATTACTGTCAGCAGATAACAATCCAACACAAAACAAGATTCCAGATAAGATTTTGAAAGAAACGATTTTCTTCGCTCATTTTGATTACATATTGCGCGCTTTCTAAAATTATATAATACCCCGTTCTGCTTTTATAAGTTTATTATACGCAATTTCTTGCAGTGTAACAGGATTCCAATATGGAATCATTAACCACGGTGCCAGTCTGTAACCATCATCTGCTATCAACACTATGTTTATACTTCTTTTCATTATTGCGCACGGCGCACTGTTACGCCATATGCATGAGCCAGGCCACTGAATATCCACATTGGTGAAACATTCCCCGGCATTACACGTCTTTGCACATTTATAGATGCATAACCTTTGCGATTGACGTATTCATCTCCATGATGTGGTTTTGGAATCCTCATATGTGTGCAGTCGAGAACACCAATTGTATATGGAAAATTGTACTTTCTCTGCCACTGACTTAGCATCATGCATACTCTGTTGATCTGAAGGAAAGGACACCCAGAGGTGCGTTTTTTTTTAACAATTTTGTTTGCTACGTATCTGACAGTTCTTGACACTGTGCTTTGATGTATACCCGTGTCTTCTCCGACGCCAACCTGAAAACCGGAGTCTCCTATGTATCTCAAAATCTCCTATGTCCTCATTTTCTGCTGACTGCTCAAAGCTCCACCATGTGTTTGATCATTTTCTCCCACAAAATAATCACTTAACCATGTAACGTTTTCACTGCTAAATCGATATAACTTTTTGAAATCCCGTTCTTCGGGACTACTCCTAAGTTTGTAGACCTCCCTTTCTGGATATTCATAATTGCAGCCATTTATGCTTACAAAAAACCTTTTGCTAGGCTAGCGAAGCCACAACTGAAGCAGGCTTCAATTTTTCATTGCATTTGCTATGAAGCAAAAGCAATTCCTAGGTGTTATGCATACCAATCGTAGCAATTGCTATGTGCATAGCTTTTACTTAACTTGGCGCACATGATGTAGCTTTCGCTAAAGTAAAAGCAATTGCTACTTATTATTATGCATATCTATCGAAGCTTTTGCTAGATTTTCCTACAAATTTGTAGCAAAAGCAATTGCTCAGTTTTTATGCATACCACCCAATGTCTGAGCCGAAAATTTCAGCACTACTGAAAGAGAACCGCTTTCAAAAAAATAACCATGCAAAAGTAAAACATTATAACATGTTAGGGAAATTAATGTCGTACCAGCATGTTGCCATGGTAGCTGTGGTTAGAGCAATTGGACAGGAAACTGGGAGATCTGTGGAAATTCCAGAGATGGCATTGAATTGTTCAGTTGTCTGATATTACCTTTCCAACTTTGTCCAACACACGGCTTGTGTGGAAGAACAATGAATTCCATTAATTGACCTAATAGTGGTTGAAACTATGAAGAGCATTTTGAATCGCCATTGGGGTATGTCATCTCAATATAATCTCAGATCTCCTTGTGGTTTTCCAGGAAAAATGCGAATCAGTTGGAGAATTTAATGTCATACCGCCATGTTGTCATGGTACCTCAGTGGTTAGAGCAAACGGATGGAAACCAGAAGATCTGTGATTCAAATCCCAGCAATGGCATTGAATTTTTTCAGTTGTCTGATTCTAGCTTTCCAATCTTGTCCAACACAAAGCTTGCATGGAAGAACAATTAACTCCATTATAACATGTAATTTAGAAATTTCTGAAGTAATATTAACATGACAAAGTGCAAGTTCAGCTACCCAAATAATTTGTAATATCTAAAATATATTCCAAATTACTGCAGCAGTTGCTTTATGAACCTGAAAAATGTGATATGAATGTGGTCATTTGGTGCCAAAATGCAAAGGCATAAAAATCAGGGCTTGGTAGTAAGCACAACCAATCTGATGAAATGTTATAATGGATCTTCGGCATTCTGCCTGCCAATGCTTCCACTAATTTATCCATCTGATCCGCTGTTCTTTTTCATACATTCAACTCTATTCACTTAAATCTGTGGACTGTGAGCATGTGCTATTACATGTGTTATTCTATCAGCATACTAACAATATTTGATTCATAAAGGCTATGTATTTTATGGATGTGCATAAGAAATATTCTTGAAGCTCATCACACAAGATACGTAAGATCTGGAGTGGTTTCGTATTAATTCTAACTTTGGTGTAACTGTATAACTCTCCTCTTTACTATCCATTACTGTTGCTCCCTCCTTCAAACACTCACACCTTGGTATATCTCTATGACTCAAACCCCCTCCTCTCTCCTATCCAAAACTGTTGCTCTCTCCTTCAAACACTCACACCTTGGTATATCTCTATGACTCAAACCCCCTCCTCTCTCCTATCCAAAACTGTTGCTCTCTCCTTCAAAGACTCCACTTTGGTATATCTGTATCACTCAAAACCCCCCTCTTCTCTCCTATCCATCACTGTTGCTCCCTCCTTCAAAGACTCCACTTTGGTATATCTGTATCACTCAAAACCCCCCTCTTCTCTCCTATCCATCACTGTTGCTCCCTCCTTCAAAGACTCCACTTTGGTATATCTGTATCACTCAAAACCCCCCTCTTCTCTCCTATCCATCACTGTTGCTCCCTCCTTCAAAACCTCGCAGTTTGGTATATCTGTATCAGTCAAACCCCCCTCTTCTCTCCTATCCATCACTGTTGCTCCCTCCTTCAAAGACTCCACTTTGGTATATCTGTATCACTCAAACCCCCTTTTCTCTACTATCCATCACTGTTGCTCCCTCCTTCAAAGACTCCACTTTGGTATATCTGTATCACTCAAACCCCCTTTTCTCTACTATCCATCACTGTTGCTCCCTCCTTCAAAGACTCCACTTTGGTATATCTGTATCACTCAAACCCCCTTTTCTCTACTATCCATCACTGTTGCTCCCTCCTTCAAAGACTCCACTTTGGTATATCTGTATCACTCTTCTTTCCTATCCTAGGCTATTGGTCCCTCCTTCAAACACTCGCATTTTGATATATCTGCATCACTTGACCCCTCCTGTCATCTATCCATGATTGTTGCTCCTTCCTTCAGTCATTATACTCTGGCAACGTAGATGATTCTGAGCTTCTGTTATTTTGTACTGACGCTGCCTCATACATGGTTGTTGCAAATCACTTCTCAAAACTTTTTATCTTAAGCTTGTGCATGTAACCTGTCTAGTACATGCCCTTCACAGGGTTTTAAAAACAACCAGGGAGAAATTCCCTTGTGTCAATTCTTTAATTTCCAATATGAAGAAAGTTGTTGTTAAGCCCCATCCAGGATTACAATATTCAAGGAAATTCCCACATATTCCACTTTCCCCTCAGCAGTTGTTACATAATGGGGGCATATTTTAAACAAGTGGTTATAATTATTGAACAACCACTTGAATATGATAGTGCAGCATGTGTGATAGTAGTGAAAGAGGGTCTGAACCACCCATTATGAAAAATGATATTGCCGACATAACAGCAAACTTTCATTCTTACCTGCAAGCACTGAACAATTACAACGTAAAAATACTCCTTTTAGCCAAATACCAATAGTAAAGGATGCCCAGGTGAAGATATGTGGTGCTTTGGATGAAACTGGGGAAAAAGTTGAAAAATAATAGGTGATGATGATGATATGGGGTTAAGGGCGCTAAACATCAAAGGTCATCAGCGCCCTTACAAGGTGTAAAATATAAAATTCAAGAACTAAAATACGTAAAAATCCGATAAGTCAAAAATACTAAAAAACATGCACACAAATGCTAAAACCACCACACTAAAACATGTTAGACAAAACAACAAGAGTAAAACCATGTGTCAAGAACTGTAGAACGCATGGGACATGAGCGCCATATGTCCACTGGGGAGTACAGCCCCCATTAAAAAGGCAATATGATATCACAATGTTATAAGACGCTCAGCGCATCAAATGCGCCGATTAAAATCACTGTCATTGATAAAACGTAAGAGACATTCTACAGCATGCGCGTCATCTGCCAAAATGTTGGCTATGCCAACAGGCAGACCCACACGTCCGCACAATGGAGCTAAAACTTGACACTCTGTTAAAATGTGACGCACCGTTAAGGGCACATCACACCGCTCGCATACAGGTGCGAGTTCACCACTAAGCAGGTATCTATGACTAAAAAGGCAATGTCCGATTCGTAGACAGGCTAAAAGTACCTCTTCCCGACGAGAAGAACGAGAAGAGGTACCCCAGACTAACGGAAGAGGTTTAAACTCCCGCAACTTGTTCCTTCGGAGGGCCGTCCACTCATCGCGCCAAAGCGAGAGGATGCGGCGACGTAAAAGAACACACAAATCTGACGAGGGAACAGAGGCAAAAAATTTGGGTAATAAAATCGCCGATTTGGCAGCAGCGTCGGCACAGTCGTTCCCTGAGATGCCCACATGACCTGGAGTCCACAGGAAGGAGACGCTGATGCCAGAGGCACCAAGCGAGTGGAGCAGGTCATGTATGCGCTGTACGAGGGGGTGGTAATTGTACAGCGCGTTAATACTCTGGAGGGCACTCAGAGAGTCCGTACAAACAACCCACTGCCGTAAGTCGCGCCGCTGGACGTATAAAACCGATTGATAAATGCTAAAAAGTTCGGCGGTAAAAATCGAACATTGCCCCGTAAACGAAAGGTAAAACTATTTTCACCACAAACAAAGGCACACCCTACTCCAACATCAGTCTTAGACCCATCAGTATATAAAAAAATGACATTCTCCGAATTGTGCCTGAAGCTCTAAAAAGGCGGATCTGACTGAAGTAGGGGCCTCAGTCTTCGGCATCGACGTTAGCCCAAGGTGAAAGTGGGCCTCAGCGTGCAACCATGGAGGAAAACGCGTTTCCCCCCTTGGAAGGGCCGGCGCTGGCGTAACGTCCAAATGCCGAAGAAGTTGACGAAATCGAACCCCTGGAGGGAGCAAAGCAGAGGAGCTAACTATTGCCGATCAAGCGAATCCTCCTAAAATATCGCGAAGGACGGGTGATCAGGCAAGCTGGAGAGTCGACAGGCATAGTTGCACAAAAGCATCTCATGCCTGAAGGACAGTGGAGGCTCTGCAGCTTCAGCATACAGGCTAGGTACAGGGCTGGTTGGAAAGGCCCCTGTAGCAACTCTTATGCCACAATGGTGAATGGCATTCAATCGACGTAATACAGATGGACGCGTCGACGAATAGACAATGCACCCGTAATCAAGCTTGGATCGGACCAAAGAGCGATAAAGATGTAGAACGGTTCGATCAGCTCCCCAGGATGTGCCACTTAAAACACGTAAAAGATTAAGAGAACGGTCACACTTTGCTTTTAAAAAGGAAATGTGCGAAATCCAGCTCAGCTTCCTATCAAAGATCAACCCCAAAAATTTCGCCTCGTCTGCAAACGGAAGTATCCCTGGCCCAAGATGGAGAGAGGGCGGAGGGAAAGCCTTCCAGCGCCAGAAATTGATACAGACGGATTTTTCGGCGGAGAAATTAAAGCCGCTGGCGTTACTCCAGGCCTAGAGACGGTCGATACAGCTCTGGAGACAATAGACAGGTCCGCCGTGAACTGCAATAAATGGCAAAATCGTCAACAAAAAGGGACGATGAAATTCCAGGTGGAATACAATCAACAATGGGGTTGATAGCAATTGCAAAAATTGTGACACTGAGTACAGAGCCCTGCGGTACTCCGTTCTCTTGAATAAAACGTCTAGATAAAACCGAGCCCACACGTACACGAAAGACGCGGTCCGTCATAAACTCCCGAAGAAATATGGGAAGACGACCGCGGATATTCCTTTCGTGAAGTATACGTAAAATGCCGCCCCTCCAACAAGTGTCATAAGCTTTCTCCAGGACAAAAAACACAGCCACGGTTTGACACTTTCTCAGAAATCCATTCATAATATGCGTTGACAGGGACACCAGATGGTCGACGGTAGAGCGATGGCGACGAAATCCGCACTGAGCGTTCGCTAGAAGTTTCTGAGACTCAAGCCACCATGTCAACCGCCCGTTGATCATGCGCTCCATCACCTTGCAAATGCAACTGGTGGGAGATAGGGCGGTAGCTGGAATGTAGTTGGCGATCCTTCCCAAGCTTAAGGATAGGGACAGTGGTGGCTTCGCGCCAAACGGAAGGAAAAAAGCCGTCTTGCCAAATACGGTTATAGACCTGTAAGAGAAAGAGTTTACTGTCGGCTGAAAGGTTCTTTAACATTAGGACATGAATGCCGTCCGGCCCAGGAGCGGAGTGCCTAGAGCAATGAAGAGCGTGCTCCAGTTCCCTCATTGTGAAAAGTTCGTTATAACACTCCTTATTAGCAGACCGAAAATTATAGGTTGCGGAATCCAGCCGGTCTTTGATAAAGCGAAAGCCGGCGGAATAATAGTCGGAACTGGAAACCGCCTCAAAGGCAGCACCCACAGTGTTAGCGATGTCAGCCGGATCCACTATAGTGGCATTGGGAACCTGAAGGCCAGAAATAGTACAATGCGACACTTTACCTGAGAAGCGACGAAGTTTATCCCAAACAACAGATGAATGCATAAAGCGATTAAAAAACTCGGCAAAACGAGTCCAAGAAGCCTTCTTGCTATCCTGAATAATGCGACGAACCCTGGCGCGCGATTGTTTAAAAGTAACCAAATTATCAAGTGTAGGGTGTCGCGAAACACCCTAAGCGCAGTCCTACGAGCACGAACGGAAACATGAATATTGTCAGTAAAAGCTCACCGTTAATGTGCAGGCATAATAAGCAGACCTGCATAATACACCCGAGGTAACAGTTAAATTGGAATACCTCCTGGGAAAACATTGTGCATATACCCACTATTGAATCTGATACGATTATTACTGACTGAAGTGTAACATTCGTTGAGCTGTGATTACTCAGTAAGTCTCATCAGTATGGTTCATCATGATTGACAATTCCGAATAACCTTGCGCATCAGTGATATGGGGAAGCAAGTGAAGAAAATGCACTGGAGTTCAACTAGCTACACATGGAAGTTACACTAGAATGAGCTGTATGCTTATCTTGGGAGCTAAATGCGTGAGGAATTGCTGAGAAGTAGACGAGTCAGCGCCGTGAATCCAACATGTGGCACGTCGATTACAACACTCTTGCCTGCCATCATAAAATCAGGTAAAAAAAAAAACATTTCATCATCAAACATTCATCTTATTAGGACTAATTTTGAAATGAGTGAGTTAAAGTGGAATGAACATTTTAAATGTGAAGGGTAGTCCATGTAAGATTTATTCTTGTTACAGTTTCAACTTTTGAGGTAATATAATTAAGGGAGAATTGTTTAATTGTAAATGTCGGTGGAGCCATGTTATGCTTTGTTTTAGCCGGTGAAATGGTTATGGTTATAAGTGTTAAGTGATGGGAATTGCAAATTGTTTAGAGCATAGTTAAATGAGTGCATAAACTTTGAAATATAAAACAATTTGAGATAATTAATAATAGGCTCGTGTCAGAGTTGTGGGATGGATATTTTCCTAAAGAAGTGCCAAAAATGTATGGACAACGACGGTGGCCAGTTTCAACATTTCCTTTCATAAAGTTGTTAAGTAAATCCTTTAAAAGTAGTTTTAAAAATGTTGTATGGTTTCATCCGCACCTTTCTATGATAGTGTCGGATGGCAACGAGCGCCAAGGGCGCAAACAGGAAACACACTGCACAGCCAGTTCGTAGGTTTTTGGCTCACCCTGTATATTGGGCAAGAAAGGCCAGAAAGTTTCCTCAGAGATGATTGAGGTTCTTTTATGTACAGTAAATTTACAACACAGGACTAGGGCCCACATTTCAATGACGTGAGCCTTAGGGTGAATTTTACAATTTATTCACTAATGCAGGTTTTGTAGTGTAGAAAAATATATTTTTACAATGCATATAAAGCCACACTTATGCCTTTTATAGTAATAGGTCTTATTTTAGTCCACTTTTGCCATAAATGCACATGTCATATTTTTAAGGAGACAAGAATAAAAAGTGGCTCGCACAATATTTCAGGCAATATTGTCACAGATAAACAGAACAATTGCTACAAAGCTTATACATGGTTGTTAAGTATTGAAGTACAGATTATCTCAGGATAGAGATGAGGGACACAATACATTTCTTGGTCTACTACAATTTACTTAATGACTCACATACCTTTGGTTTAACATCAGGAGGAAACTATGCCATGAAATTTTTTAAGAAATCCTTCCATGTCTCTTTTGTAATAATTCACACTAACATTCTACCCTTATAAAGTTATAGTTCAATATTTTCTTATAACTTAACATAAAAGAAATAGGACATTGTCATGGAGAGCACATACAAAAGGTAGATTTGAGAGCCCAAACAGTAGTTTCCTTACAATGTTACACTCCCGTTCAGTCAAAACTTCCATTAGGCAAGTCACATATTAGCAAGCCTACTCTGTATTCACTCTTAGGTTGATCCACGTCAAAACAAGCCCCAGGTGACCAGTGCACCGCTATAATGTATCCTTCTGCCATTCGCACTAGAAATACTGTCACACTTTCAGACCATGTGGTGAGTACAAGCGGCACGTAGTGCAAAAAAGAACAGAGTCCTTATTTTGACAAGGGTTAAAGGTGCTAAGATTGATAGTTGCAACAAAATAAACGTTTGCACATATAATAATAGTTAATTCTAAAATAAATGAGCGAAAAATAAAGTAACAGGTATGCGATAACCTAATTTATTCACTCTCTGGAAGCAGCACTTTATTAACTGTTGGCGGCTCATTTTAAAAAAGAAATTGTGCACTGTTACGCGAATTGCATTCTTCTTAAAATCACTACATTCTTGCATTGCGTATTTCATATGCTTTCTTTTTTTTCCGGGTGTAACTACTTTTCTCATTTCAGATTTTTCTGCACAAGCACTGTTTATACTTGTACTCGAAACACCAGTGAACGCAGAAGTTAATTTCACCATTTCTTTTGCGGAAAATGTTGGATATTTCTCACATAACTTATAATAAAGATTCAACACTAATGTTTTTTCACCACTATTAAATGGCTTGCACGGCTAATGCTTTATATAATTCAACGAAAACACAAGAGCAAATTCACCGTCCGCCATGATACTAAAACAACTGCTGGTTTCTGGCTGTAAACAATATTCTGCGCCTACTCGGATGTCAGGTGACTCATACGAATTGCGCCATGGGACTTGTAGCTCTGTTTTACGGTATAAATCAGCGTTAAATAAAACCTTAGGTATTTGTATAGAATATTATACTATTTAAGGATAAATTGATTCTAAAATTCAGAAATTAGCATGGGACTACTTTCCTGGGCACATTGCTACCGTGTTGCACCATGGTAAACTGACCACGTGGGTTTGTTTCACCTAAGAGTGAATACAGTTTAGTGAAGCTTTCTCCTGACATGTTTAAATACTGGTGTATTCTTAACTATTTTGAAGCTGCTACAGGTTATAAATACAGAAATCTCGGTTCAATTCCTGCTAAGATTGGTTTAATTAAAGAGTTAATCAACAGAGTTAACACAATTACTGATGTTCAACTGTTTCCAAAATCAAGGGTAGATATGATCTGAAGGTGGCATGAAAATAAACACTGGAGAGCATGTGCATTCTACTGTTTTCTTTTAATGTTCCAAAACAACGGGAGAAGTATCTGTGGTCAGCTTACTGGTCTCCAGGTCTATACGTTGTGGTTTCAGTTGCTGGACAAAGGAATTTTTCTTTAGACATTATTAATTTCTGTTCTCTAGAATCAAGTATAAAAGACTCACAATGTGTGTATGCTTTAATGTTGATAAATCAAGATCTAAAATAACACAAAACCCAGCAATTATCACTAACTTCCATATTTAAAGGTTAACACTTCTTTAACAATTTAACAAATGTATTAAACTCTCAGCAGTTGAGTAAGTAATGTTTAGAATGATATCTCTCAACACAAGTAAGGAATCACAATTTATATACCCTTTTGAGGCATATTATACACTTATACAAGCTTATTTCCCGATGGTGGAATGCTTTTAGGCAAGTGTTTTTACATTGGTCTGAGGGTGGCAGGTGGTTTAGATTTTTCAATCAACAGACAATAGCAACTGCTGCTTTTAAACAGTTTCACTATTAAAAGTGTTTTGGTAATAACTCAAAACTGTTGACAACATGAAACATTATCTCACTCTCTCTGCTTTGTTCTGTCTAGGATCCATAGTTGATCTAAAGTAATGCAAAACAGTGAGGAATGCTTTAAATGAGTTTTATTGCTGGTTGCACACAAATGAGTTTAGGTAGATGAACCTTTATCCTTCATTATGCAAAACCAGTGAAAAGAAAGGAACTGTTTTAATGTACACTTGGTGAATTTAAAACTGGTCAATGTCTGTGAGGTGAAGCTTGAATTGGGTACTTCCATGAGCACTCAGAACAGCCAGGCTTTGTCCACAAGTATGCATATATTCTCGTAGTATAGTAGAAACGATAGTTCTGTGCCGGTGACCTTGCTTCCTCGCGCACTGAAGCGAGTCTATGTCTAACGCCAGGCAGCTCTCTGTAAATGTAGTGTATGGAAACGGTAAACAAACAGTAAAACAGAAAACCCGGGAAAATAAACCGGCAAAAGAATAACTAAGTAGTATACTATCATGTGACTCACCGTATTGTTGTTCATTCCTAGAATGACGGCTGCTACGGGCGGGTGAACAATGTATTGCACTCCTCACAGAACACCAGGTTAATATAAACCATTTTAAATATTGTGGTACAGCTCGTTTCTCTTTTTTCCAACACGCACACACTCGCACACAGTTTTATCAATGAGGTATCTAATCATCTGGCAAATATTCAACACCTGACAGCTCACTATCACGTATGTTTCATCTTCATATATAATCGGCCTTCCTTCGTCTCTAAACTTTTTAATGGCACGCAAATATGACACGCGCCAATCTCTTCTCATGTCTTTCCTGTAACAAGACCTTATTGTTCCTTGTTTTCTTCCACGTGAAACCCATGTCACGTAAGATAATATTTAAACTAGTGCTTCCCCCCTTTAAAGTTAATGAAATTCTTAAGCTTCAGGAGCAGATTTCTGACAGTGGGCACGGTTTTCTCCTGAATATAAAAATTGTAAATTGTTTGCCGAATCACACACCTATCAAAGTCATCAATGTCTGTGATCCATTTTGGTACAAATGTACTTTTCCAGGTGTCCCAAAGGAGGTTGCCTGTTCCTCACATGTTCCCCCTTCTTTAATTATTTTACGTATTGTCCTCTCAGATACTTTTGTTGCTGCACTCACCCTCTCTTGCACTTTCTTCAATGGAATTAGATTATCGCCAGAAGCTGCTTCCCGTTTCATGAAGAAATGGATGTTATTAACAACTTCACGTGTTTGGCTGTGCAGTGTTTTTCCACCAAGTTTGCTTTGAATGGGAGGCATTTTAGTCTAAATAAGCAAATACATATACACGTGCACATACATACACACAAGACACAAAACACTAATCACGAATGCGATTAACAATCACTTTATAAAGCTTGTAAAACTTAACGTGCTGGAACCGAAGAGGTAGAAGACGGATGTTGCACGGTCAAAGCTCTCCACGATACTGGCCATTTCAGTATACTGCGCATGACCGAGAATATAGGCTCGGCAACTGGGCTCTAAACGATTGCGCACCCAGTCTTCACCGGCACAAATCCATTGTTCCTGCTGTAGCTATAATGGGGAATACAACTATAATCACAGTCTTCCAAGAAAGTAATTCATATACAAGTTTTCAGACAGACAAATGTTTCACCATTTGTAACCAAAACATACTTTATTGATTGATGGTTCTCAAAAGACAGTATGACTAACCCTTGTTGCAATGCCTCTCTTACTGCAGCACTCTTAGCTTACTACGTTGCAACTTCAAATCTCTGTGCATCTACTTAATGTTTCTTTTTCTCTTTCATTTTAAATACATGTGTAAAAATATAACAGGTGTTCTTCATTTTCATGTATGTGATATTTAGTAGTCCAGCATACCAGTAGATAACAGCCATGACATCAATTTATTGGTTGGGAGATGGTTTCATAGCAAAGTCAATTTAATTTATAACCAAAAACATAACCATTATTGTAATTATATTTGTCAATAAAATGAAGAAACACAAGTAATATTAATTGACTATGTGTGTTGTGACAAATTTTGATAATCATCCTTGCAAGGATTGCACTTTCAAGTAGTGCTACCAACCATAAGTTCTGATGGAGGGGGCTGCCTCCTTTAAACCTCCAGACCTGTTTGCTCATATAAAAACTCCCTGAGCAAGGTTGTCTCCTCTGCTTTTACACTGTTGAGGTCTTTGACCCTGTTACCCCGGGCCTGGATCCTTCTTTTGGGACAGGTGACAGAATACCTACGTTGTATGCCTTTCATTCTCCTAAGAGATTACTGAGCAGGCAAGGTGGAGTACTTATCCCAACAGTCTCTCAGCTGGCTGACTGCAATCCTGTAAGACACTGGGTGATGGGGTTGTGATATCGCTATGCCACAATCCAAAATTTTGTTCACCAATACTGCTCTCCACCCTAAATTGCATTAATTATACATGAGGAATATGTCACTATATGGGCAGCGAGAGTACAGCCCAGTTCAGACTCATTACTTTTAGGTTATGTCAGTGTATCACAACCTGTTAGTATCAAGTTGTTCATAGGCCAGTTAACATTAATGAAAATACCAAAATCAGATAAAGTTTACTTAAAATTCACTAAGAATTGCCTGTAACGCGCTCATCATTAGGAAGGAATTTCACCATAGTTACCATATGTCCCGCATTTTGGATGTTCAATGTAACGTCCATGTACATTTTTAAGATTTCTGCTAATGTATGCATTTTTATTTTTGGGAATTAAGATCTTTTGATTTTAGTTTTCATCCCGTAACATCAATAATTTATATATATATTTTTATATGAATTATTGAATTACACCATTATTAACTTACAATCAATCAGTTATGCTAGTAAAACCAAACATATTCCCTTATATTGCTTACAATCAAGTATCAATCTTTTTAGCTTAGAGACAGCTGCGATAGTTCTTCCTTCCAGTTTTCACTTAACAGTTTATGTTTGTGTGATATACATGTTTTCAGGTTAGAGCAAACTAGTGTATTCATCCAGCTGCATCTTCATTAAATTGCGTATTCCTCATCTAATTCTTATTAGGTAATTGAAACAATAGTTTCTAGATTTTTAAAATATACGGCTTTTTTATAGCTTAACAATGTGTTTATCATGCTTTATTTCAATTTTGTTTAAGATGATTTCTCATCATGCTGAAGAGGAAAAGTACACTTACGGACAAACTCTGAGAAAAATATGCAAGTTTTATCCCGGAAGAATACAGTGGGAAGCAGAATTTATGACTTGCTGCCCAAGGACCTGTGTTTCCATCACAAATCACAGCACCAGCAACCTGGAACTCCACTTGAAAATGGGGAAACATATGAAGTGTGTTAGGGCAGCAAATTCAAGTAAAGTGACCAACATTTTTATAAAACCCAATACTGGACTGGAAAATAAACTGCTGCTGAAGGCACTCTTGATTACCATACTGTGTCACACCAGCAGTTATAAATCAATGGATTGTACCCCTGGACTATTGAGAGCAATTTTCCCTGCCTCATCTGTATCATCTCGTGTGGATGTACCAAAACTGACACAACTGTAACTTCAGTTCTAGCACCTCATTCAGTAGAATGCATTCCTCTGTTGCTGTCTAGACAGATGCTAGCAACCATGGAGATATAAAAATGCTCCCCATTATAGTTCAATACTTTGACCGCAAGAGTGGAGAAATGCAAATTAAGCTTCTTAATATTAAAAGTAGGCAAATGAAACTGTAGAAACTATTTCCAATTATATCACTGACACCTTTAAGTTGAAAATTAAAGATAAATGTGTGGCATTTGGCAGTGATAATTGCAAGACAATGGGTGGAATGCATAAAGTCAAGCATAAGCTTTACCTTGCTAATTTTCAAGTGTAATCTTGGCTTTTGATGCATAAAACAGCTTCGACTTGACTTAAGTCTAGCATTTGCTTTGGAGCCAGCAACGCTTGAATTTTCCAGCAACGACTTGACTTGTGTGCAAATCCGATGCATAAAACAAGCGAAAGCTTCACTTCCTCTAGATTAATCTTGACTTTTTTCAAGCTACCTCAGTAGGTGACTTGATTCATACAAGAGAAGTCTTAAGAGTTGTTTTATCACACAAAATGGCACAGTTCATGAATATCCGTCAAAGAAAAGTGTATCAAGCGAAGCGACAGTGCAGAGAATGTGTGTACAAGTCATTTTATAGGTTCAATGAGGACAATTGATGGCAATCTTAAACTTTATACATACAAATGCAAATGGTTATGCAGCTCTGAGTGAAATATAAATAAATACCATCTGTAGTGTTTAACATGCTTATCGGATATAGTTACAGGTTCAGAATAAAATTTGATCCCTGTACTTCTATTACTGGAAGCACGCTCTGTTTAATATCTCCTCCTGCTGCATGCGTATCAGTTTTAATTGTTCTAAGAGTACCAATCTTTGCAGTTCATGCGTAGTCAGGTGTTTTGTTTCAGGGGTCTCAGGTAATTTAGATTTATTTGATTGCGTACGCTTTTCATTAGCGTTCATATTGGGATTTAGGGCAATGCTCTCATTATTTGTAGTTCCAGATTCAACTTCAACTTGCTCCATTGCATCATTTGGTAGCTGTTCTTCCAAACCTTCCCCACCCACAGCACATCCACCTAAACAGTAAACAAAAAACCAAATAAACTAGACGTAAGGGAGTCAAAAGGACAACTAGTTTATTTAGTTAGTGATATATTATACTGTTTGGATTTGATGACGCTGTAAGGTATTACATTACTTTCCTGGAAATGCATTGTCGTTCAGCTGTGGCCTAATTATTGCTGACTGCTCTGCTGCCAGTGCTACAAGGTCGTGTTTACAGATTAAGCTGATCCCCATGTTATTAGTAAGCCCTGGATTTTTAGGTTCTAAATTAAAATTAGGTTCTATGTATCAGTGTATTAGGATTGTATAGGATCTTATATGTTGAATTTAGGAATTTATAAGATCCTTGGCATGCAAATCACTGGGCACTTTGTTTAAAACACTAACTTTAAATTGTAAAAGTTAAATTAACTAACTTTAGTATGTATTTGAAAGTACCAAATTCAAAAATGTCGTATTAGAAGCTCCCTATAACGGAAGAAGCAATAATGCATACTACTCAATAGCGCTATTAAAATGTTTGCCTCTAGTTTTCACCTATTATTGAGGCATGTAAACATCTCACATTTCAGAAATGCCGCGTGCCACTGACCACCTCTTTCGACTATAGCTAGAAAATGATAACTGAAGGCGGCGAACGTTTTAATTACTTTATTATTGTGGCGGACGGTTTAATTAAAGTTTATTATTGTAAGGTACTGCGCAAGATTTCACAATTTACTTATTTAATAGTTTCCTTATTCGGTCTCCCTTCGTTTTAAAAATACTTTTATATTCATAAGTCTACTGTTATTTGCTTAAATAACCGAATTAGGCACTTTTAGGTTCTATCACGAAAAATAGGTTTTATTAGGTCCTAACGTAAAATTAGGTCAATTTAGGCTCTATAAAATTGAAGTATATTACTCGTTGGTAACTAAAACATTAATATAAACCGAAGTTTGGAGTGTAGGAGGTCAGGAATAAAATAGGTCAGAACCTAAGAATCCGGGGCTTAGTTATTAGTAATGTAACCTTCATTAGATTATTCAGAGGTGATCCTAAAAGTAAAATTTCTTCAGTAGCAGAGGGATACAGATGACGTCAATTGTCATTGTTCTTTCCATAATTAACATCTTACGTATAAATGCTGAGATTACTTTTGCTCATAATAACTTCAAATCTCAATGAAAATGAGAAATTTCTTGAGAGAAATTAGTTATAAACTGGTAAAACTAGCTCCATCAAACAAGAACTATATACAGTTACATTTTGGAACTCTTCGAACTAGAGGAGCCACAATAGAAAAGAAAGATTTTCCAATAAAACTTATATAAATGGTAAACTCAGCAACGTCCAGTTGTTAACCAGAAATAAAGGCAACTAAAATAAGCAATTTTAGTGTTGTTTACAGGAAAGTCATGTGTTTGAAAACTGTCTTGAAGAACCTGATAAAATTCATAATGAAGCAAAAAAAGAATTTGAAACTGTCCTTTTTTGCCAAAGTAGATCATATTGTTACGTACTTTATCATTCGCTGTAATTTTCCGATATATTTATATTTTATAGCAGTTACGTATAACATGTATCACGTTACAGAATACGTTTTAAATTGCATTTGATACTATAAACCAAAGGAAAAAAAAATTACACAGAAACATCTAAATAATTGGCTCCTGAGATCGACTTGCATTCTTACCTGGAATCCTACCAATGGTTGGGTTGCTTTCGCCATCAAGCAGCTGCAGAAATTCTTCTTCCCACCTTTTTAACCTTATTTTCTGATTTCCCGTGGCCTTACGGTCAGTTTTTATTTTTAATTCAGTCTTCATATTCTGAATCTTTTTCTGCACCTGCTGTGGAGTGAATTTTCTGCCTAAAATTTCTTCCAGTTTGATGCAGGTGGTTTGCAAAGCGTTCACTTTCTCTTCTTTGATGCTCGGGATTTGCGATTTATTCAACAGTATTGGAAATTGCTTAAGAATTGCTAGAAAGGTATTCTGAATATTCACTTCGTCTGCCATTACGCATATAACTTTGATATAGGTTAGGTACCGTATTCGCAAAACACTTCTGTACTCGCCACATGAGACAACAGTTATGAGCCGCATTTGGCAGACGACAGCTGCGCGCGCAACGTAATTCAAGCGTTTGCTGGAAAAACGTCTAGCGAAAGCTTGCTAGATTAAGATTCTTTTTATGCATGAGTTGAACAAGCCAAAGCTTAATCTTGTAGAGTAATCTTAAAGATTTCGCTTTAACTTAAAGACTAATCTTCAAGACAAAGCTTGGATTTTATGCATTCCACCCAATGTTCAGTGGTATTAAAAGAGGCAATGGTAACAATGTATTCGCTAACCTCAAGAGGATGCTTTACAATGTGTTGGAGTGTCCTTAACTGCATGGAGCTGATCTCCTTAAAATTGACTTGCAAGGTTTACTAATGAAGATATATAACTATTTTTACTTTCTCTACTACTTATAGTAAGGGAAGTATTGCATTCCACCCAAAAATTCGATACCAAGATTTCACAGGAAATACATGTTTTAAGGTGCACTGAATGCATATAAAGTATTTTTGGAAGAGAGAGAGAGAGTGCGTGCGTGCGTGAACAGCATAACTCAGAAACAAACATTAGGATAAACACCAAACTTGGCATTTAGGTTCAGTATGAGGCAGTATTTTAATGCCTAAATGATATTAATTGTATTTTTTATTAACCCCTTCAAGGATAACCAATGAGAGTAAGAATAAAAACACAAACGAAAAAATATTTTTTGTTACTTTGGGGCGCGAACCTCTGACTATGCAACGTAACCAGATCATGCCACAATGCCTTAAACCGCTCGGCCATCTGAACACATGATAGCTGCAGCATTGTCTGATCTCATTAATTAACAATGAGAGTAAAAATAAAAAGCAAATTTACTTTGGGGCACGAAATTCCGACTATGCAACGTAACCATATTATGCCACAATGCCTTAAACCGCTCGGCCATCTGAACACATGATAGTTGCAGCATTGTTTGGTCTCATAAACTGCCGCCCAATATAGGGAGTTTTTTTTTTTTAAAAAAAAGGGGTAAAATACATGTTCTGCTCAACTGAAACCCGTCAGCATCCAACCGTCCCGTCACACCGCTTGCTTTAGTTGGGCCCTCCCCATCCTTTTCCACAGTTTCAATTGAGTGCAGAACATGCATTTTACCGAGATTCAATCCTGCGAATCCTTGGTCTTGATAGGTTACCTACTATCATGCCTTAGAGCGCATGGCCATAAATCCCGATGTCGAAGTCAAGTTGCAGATGGAAGCACATTGCTTCCTGTACCCATCGCCTCAGACTTATAGGAAAACACTTTCCTAAAAGGATACCACCCACCGCAAAAAAGCGGCGTCCATTTCGAAAGTGTCTGGTGTTCGCAAGGAAGCTAATATGATTTGTCATGAATGTGATGTGCCATTGTGTTTATCTATGTTTTGAGGTATACCATTCAAGAAGGAAATTTTAAATGTAGAATTTATTCAAATGTATTATAAAAGAGAAAAGTTATAATAATTAAGGTTAAATAAGCATTAAACCATGTTAATCCATATGCTTTCTCCTGCATTATCCCCGAAAGGGTTAATTAAATTCAATAACAGCCCACCTAGAAAAGCAATATGTATATAATTATTATATAAATTGTATGTAAAGTCATTGTCAATACTTATTTTTATTGTAAACGTATTTATTAGTGATATGTAAATGTTTATATACTCTAATAATGCAAAAACTGTGAGAATACTATGTTTTAGGATGTTAATAATAAGGCAATAATGTAATTTTTGTGACAATATTGTGTTCGGAATTTTAAAAGTACTGGTTATGAAAAAGATCGGTAATAACGTAATTTCGCTTACAGTTTGCAATTAGCCAATCAAAAGTAAAGAAAGATTTTTAGTTTGAATACTTAAATTCTATTGGACTAGAATTAGCTAATAAGAGAATGGCATTACTGATGCTAAAGGTTTTTACCGTTGAATATAGTCAGTCGCGGACATGAAGTTGTGGAGAGCAGACGTGGAAGTCGTGGGTAAAAATGTTGTAAGGTGTAATTGGTAAAATTTGTGTTCTCCGCCAAAAATGTATTAATGGCTCACAATTTTATTTTATAAAGTGTTTCGTTTATAAAAATGTGCATATATAAAGTGAAATAAAAAGTAAATTGTGTGGGGTCTTATAATTTGAGTCTTATCACAACCCTGCAAGAACTCGTGTTTCTATAGTGCGACTGAAAGCAGCCGAGGCAAATAACTTTAATAATATTACGTAAAAACAAGCACCATCTTCACTATAAAGTTTGGAATCCTAAAAATCAAACATCATCAAATGTATCTTCATTACGTAACCTAAATAACTTCTTCGTAAGTGACGCAAAACGTGGGGCAGATAAACATAAAGCACCTCCATAACCCACAAATTTGAATCATAATTCATTCTTCAAGTATCTTCCAGAGATGCGACACAAAGGTTTTCAACAAAATCCCCCACCCCAGATTACTCTTTAGATGGAACATTTTTCAAAAATTTTAAATTTCTCAAAAATAGCTCTAACAATTTGGAATAAAATACCATAAGTTTAAGATATTTTTATGGCAAATGAATTGTATATCTCGAATTTTCTGGGAATGTCTCCAAATGTATTTTTCATTGTGAACGAATTTTGCATAACTGGTAAACGATAATAGATAAGACAAAAGTTTACTACACAAAATACGTAGATCGCATTAAAATACACAATTTATGTCATATACATTTTTTTTGTTTACTGAATCATTTTCGAGATATTGCTTGTTATTCCCTTAAATTTTCCAATACTTATACTTTTTCTCAAATTCGTTATTCATTTTTTTTGTCCTGGTAATGCAAAAGCAAATGGAATACTCCACATAGCAACCAGCCTTTAAAATATTTGACTATCGCTTAAAGCCTACCATATTCCCCTTGCATCTACAAGAAAATTAGCAATAAGATTAACATCTCGATTAAAATGAAGCATATGGAGAATAAGCGTTTGTGAAAATAGTTTGTACAAGAATAGAGAAAGTCATGTGAGTGTAACATCAGATTTTTCAATATATACTGTCAGTGTTTGAGTCTCAAAAGAAATTTTGACTTTGTTTGAAACAGAGTACCACAACTTCTCAGTCACAGCAAGACACAATAGCTTCACTATTTCCAGCTATTCAGACTCTTCAGATATGTTTCCTGCTCTGAAATCCTTCTTCCTGCCTCAAAACAAACCTCCAGCAGCCCTCAAGAATCTTTTTTATGGATTCTATCAGTGAGATATATTTATGGCATATCTAGTCTTTAGTTGGTTTTTCATAATTATATCAGTGACTTGGAAAAGGAGGAAAACCTGTTATTGATGTGATGAATATTCTAGATTTCCTCCCTGATGTTCAAGATAGAAAGGGTGCTTTTTAGGGTGAAAGAAAGGTTGGTTCAAATGGAAAATGGTTATGCAACTAAGGTGAAAAATTTTAAATACAATGTTGGAACCCTCTATGATGGATGTTTTAAGAGTATCTGAGCATGAGGATGCAACCGTTTGGTGAATTTCCTTGTTTTAAGGGCTTGATTTTCAGATGCATCATGGAATTGTGTGGAAGAATCCATCACATTGTTATTGGATAAAAATATTGAAATTGATTATGAAAAGTGTTTTGATCAATTTTCAAATTTTAAAAAATTCAGAGCCACATATGATGGAAAATCTTAACTAAGCCAGAAGAAATTGTGCCCGTACATTGAATCGTGAAGAATAAAGAACAATTTAGTGAATTACTTAAAATTGCGCACTTCTTCTTTGCAGTGCCAACCCATAACACTTGTGTTGAGAGTTGTTCTCCTTAATAGAGGCATAGTGAACAAGAGAGAGAAACAGACTGATAGTGGATTCTGTAAAAAAGATTGCAATGGTAAAATTTAATTTTAAACATTTGAATTGCAAAAGCTATTTTAAATATTTGTGTCAACAAAAGGAACTGTTAAAAGAGATTCAGTAAATACACATGGGCTGTAAAAGTAATGTAGGTATGTGTGATGTGTGTAATATTCATTATTTTGTTTCTTATGTAATATAGCTATTTGAAAACATAAAATTTAACTAATAATGTTTTATTAGGTAGTCCTAAAAGTGTGTTGAATACTTCCATTGACGGCGTCCTCATTTTGGGGCTTCAGAATATGGTAATCCTACCATAAGAGAACGACACAATTACAACACAAAGAGTGTAGATCTCTTTAAAACTCTCAATCCATTACAAATAACTTCTTTGTGGTAACTGCCATTTCTGAGATATCCATGGTTATTGGTTTAAATTTTCAACGCTTTGCCTTGTTTTTATTATTTTGAAGTACTTTGCCATTCAGTTGTTTCTTGTAGAACATGGGATTTCTAGGCCAGCATAATACAGCAATCCAGTATTTATAACACCAATTCAATTTCCTCTACACGCTTGTACCTTCACTGAAATGTGCAATCAAACTACAGCTAAACCTCTGTTTCCCATGGCTCTTTTTCTTTCTCCCATATGTTACAATTTTTATCTGCAGATGGCACTTTCTGACTACTGCTGTATAGCTGCAAACATATGCAGCAAAACATGTAAGAACAGAATGTGGGTGGATTACCACCTTCTGAGGTAATCAATCATCTCCAAAACCTGCTTCCAGGTATTCCAATGCCTTTTATATCAGTTTTTGCCGTTAAGATATGTAACTTTGTTAATTTTTAACCAAAATTACTATTCCACGGCATTCCAAAATAGCACTATGAAGTGCTCTAACTCTTTTGGCTTGGGAAGCATGCCTGTGTTGTCCATTTAGCATTACCCAGGGAACACCATGTGAAAGCGCACTATGTTGTTCCCCTATTATATGGGAAACCTATTATATGGAGAACTACTAGTAACAGTAAACAAGAGACTTAAAAGTAAACTAGAAATTTCACAAAATAATTCACTAAGAATAACAGGAGCTGTAAAAACAACACCAATTACAGTACTACAAAGCTTCACAAAAAACATGGCTATAGAATTGGAACAGGAGCTGAAAGCAATTATTCTAGTACAAAAACTGCAAGTCAATGGAAACAAATACAAGTGGTACCACACAGCAGACACTATAAGTAATTTAAAACCTCAAATAAGCTTCAGAACATATATTAATAACTTAAAATACAAGAATATAATAGCAACAGAGGTAACGAGTCCAATAGAATATATTCATATACAATATCAGAATGACCTGATATATACAATACACAAACAAAGCAATATACCAGATGAAATGAGAGCCATAGCAATAGCTACGGAAAATGAAAGATACCCAGAAAAAGAACGGCTCCGAATATATACAGATAGATCAATAGAAGAAAAAAAACTAACAGTGCAGGAGTATAATGTAAACATATTGCACAGTATCTAACATTAGATGAAACATCAAACCACTATGATGGAGAATTAACAGCTATAAAAGCAGCATTACAGAACATTTTATATAGACCATACATAAAACAAAAAATATTCATCTTATCAGACTCAAAATCAGTCATACTTGGGATAGCAAATGACAATAATAAAACAACAAGAAATATTAAAGAAATAAGAAGCCTAATTAAAGCGGGTGAAACTGGAAATCATGTCACTCTACAATGAATCCCAGATCAATTAGCAAAGAAAGGTGCAATACAACAAATAAAACCTGTAGAACAAATAGAAATAAATAATCAAATAACATCAAACAACACTTCAAAAGACAGCAGAGACTTCATGAACATAAATTACAACATAAAGATTATAAGAATATTAAAGATAGAGTTGATATACAAAAAATGCCAAGGAAAGCCACAGTGGCCTTATTTAAGATGGCAACTGTACACAATTGCCTCGCAGAACACCTGTACAAGATACGATGTGCACTCTCTGTAAAGATGTCATCTTGAACAAACAGTATGCAAAGCCCTTAAAAGTGATAACTTACAGACCTTACATTGGGAAGCCAGAGGGAAAATGATGCGGATCAATTAATCCTGTGCCATTGGTGAACAACAACTAAAATTACTATTTGAATAACATACCATAGCATAAATAAACATCTCATAATCATTTAATAAATTTTTACATGAACTTCCTAGCTTCAGTTTTGCTATTTAAGTTTTTAAACATTTCTTTTTAAGTACAACTACCCCAACCATATGAATGTTGTAGGTATTACTCAACAGGAGTAGCCATAGGATAAGTGTAAATTACATCATAATGGATTATATGAATAAAAAATGAATATATAGTATATGCTTCACTTTTTCAAGAACAAAACCTTTAGAGTATCTACTTCATTTTGAGAACACACACAAGTAATGGAAGCAGAGTAGAACATACTCAGGCATCCATCTTACAAGAGTATGTACTCATATTTGGTATGAATAAAAGCTAGAAGCCGACTTTCAATGTCACTTCTAGGTGACATTGAAAGTCGGCTTTATTACTTAGCCTTACTATGTAAAGCGTTAACTTCAAAATCCAAATACCTACTCATAACTTTATAAGAAAACTGTTTCATAGTACGCCTAAATAGTGTAAAATATCCTACGATTCTAAAAACAGTCAGATGACTTCATCCAGCAGCTCTTGAGTTCACTTTCCAATTCACAATTATTCCTTTCTTTTTGCTTACAACCATTTTATTTACTGATTTTCTAACATTGCCATGAAGAGTCAAGGAGTTTTAAAATCCTGGTTATTATGCAGAACTACGGCCGCTCGAAAAAAACAACGAATTCCGGTGTTAATGGTAGATTCTTTTATGCTGATTACGTTTTTACCAATTTTGTTTGTCGGAAAGGTTCCGTAATGGTGTTACACACTAATTTATTGCATGCGCGTAGCGACTCTAGCACGTGAGCAAAGCGAGCGATGGTTATGATTACCTATTTATAAAACCTAAGCTTTGTGATTTTCGGGAGGTTAGGTTAAGTTTTTTTTTTATAAAAACTTAGGTTAATTAGCAGTCGTAGCTATCCTCAAAGCACGCTCGCTTCGCTCGCGTGCGTTCCTTAACGTTGGTTATGATAAGCTTAAGTTTCTGAATTCACGGAAGGTTAGCCTTAGGTTAGTTTTTTTTTATATAAGCATAAGTTTCTGAATTCACGGAAGGTTAGTTTTTTTTTATATAAGCATAAGTTTCTGAATTCACGGAAGGTTAGCGTTAGGTTAGTTTTTTTTTATATAAGCTTAAGTTTCTGAATTCACGGAAGGTTAGTTTTTTTTTATATAAGCATAAGTTTCTGAATTCACGGAAGGTTAGCGTTAGGTTAGTTTTTTTTTATATAAGCTTAAGTTTCTGAATTCACGGAAGGTTAGCCTTAGGTTAGTTCTTTTTATATAAGCTTAAGTCCGACAATGAAACCCAGGTTTTAGGTACTACAAATTAATATTAACTATATGTTTACATCTCAAATGTGTCATAAAGCTTCTTTATCCATATCCTGCTCCTTCTAGCCAGCATTCTTAATAAATATCCGCAAATAAGCGTCGCTACGCGCATGCAATAAATTAACGTGTAACACCATTACGGAACCTTTCCGACAAACCAAATTGGTAAAAACGTAATCAGCATAAAAGAATCTACCATTAACACCGGAATTCGTTGTTTTTTTTCGAACGGCCGTAGTTCTGCATAATTACCAAAATCCTGTATTGCTTCATGAAAACATAACTAGAAGTGCCATTGAAAGTCAATTTATTAATTAAGCTTACTATGTAAAATCCTAACCACAAAATTCAGTTGCTTAAGAAGTTAGGTTACTTGTAACAAAAGGGTTTCATAGAAAAATAGCGTAAACGTTCCAGGATTCTAGAAACAGTCTGATTTGAATCTGCATGCGGCACCTTATAATTATGACTAGAATCTGTGAATATTTTCTTTTTGCCTGGTTTAAGGATAAGACTTTCAAATGTTGGCTTTGAAGATCAACGTAATGCAGGTTACCGATGTTTTCAATGAAGACCAAAGTAATTCAAGGTGGCCAAGTTGGCTAATGCTTATTGTCAGAAAATTTGCTCAAATTTGGTAAAATGGGAGAGCAACTTGGGAGAGCATTATAAAAGTCCTAACATTTTGAAACATGCAAAACTTTAAGAGGTAAAGTAGATATTTTTGAACTGTTGACATTACCAGAGAATGAAAAGGGGAAAAACGACTAATGCCGCAGCAGTAACACAAAACGTGCTCACCCAACTAAGTCAGAAATCTATAATTATTGTGCAGTGCCCCGTTGTCTCGCGATTTTTGGAATCAATTTGAGTTTTATTTATGGACACTCTTGTCCTCCGTGACTCATCCTGCATTTTCAAGCAATTTCAATATGGAATTACTTCTTCAGTTAAGATAAAAACCTAATACAGTAGTAATTTAGTTCTACAGCTTACCTGTAAAAAACCAATCACCAAATTCTTGCACCCTACTCAACGGAAGCGCATTAGAGAAAATTTAAAATAAAACTGACTTGGGCAGTGTTGCCAACCTTTTCCATTCCAAGGAAAGTACATGGAACCAAGCACCATTCAGCACTGATATACAGATACTCGACCGAAAAAGCGTAGACACGGAAACCCAGCGGATCTAACGCACTAGCCTGGAGGATTTGTACAGAATATGGAATATGGAAAATTAAATAGAGTTTTATTTATGGACCCTCTTTAACTACTATGGTCCATAGAGTCCCATTCTATATTGGGAAAATTTTGCTCAGATGCCTCTATCAGGCTTGAGGTTATTTTACGTGCCGTAAATCTACGACACGGGACCACCGACTTTACTTCCCTTCCGAAGAAAGCCCGAAAAAAGTCATTGCTCTCCGTCGGTTTTGAATACAGGACCTCGGAAACTAGAGTACCCCTAGACATTAGAGAATATGGAGAATTAGGTGTTAAGGTGTGCTTTATCGAATTTTAAGCAATGGCGTCTTTCAAGGACGGGAAAGTGTGTGCAGTATTTTATTGCCAGAACTAGATATAGTTAGCAACAGAATGTTGTTTCTTTCTCTCAATTTCCTCGAACTAAAGACAATTAAGTACTGCTTTAAAGCATATGGCTAGCGCTTCTCCTCAGGATTACGTTTCCTTAAAGTTACAAATATAAAGGCATATTATGAAATTACACCAAATAAATGAAATATTATTTACGCATAACCTTATTAATTAAAATATCCATTCTTCCGGCGAAGGTAAAAAATGATTATGCTCACAGAATGATATTTCCCAGTTCTCAACATACATATTATCTACAATGATGTCAAGTGAAACCTTGTATTAACTATTAATGAGGTTTTATGTTTTTTTAAACAATTTACATTTTTTCTTTCCTGAGAGAGAATTGTCTTTATTTTATCTTATAGGGTGCCACAGAAAACTGAGTATCAAAATATTTTATTTTGGGTACTCAGAAACGTATTTCACTGGTTGCTGGCGCTAAAGCTAGATATACCACATGAGTCTTCTCATCCTGCGGATTAGTAACTAGGCAACCCTGTATTTTACAGATGATGCAAAATGCAGATGCTGACCCGCATTCACCAGCCCGCTGATTAGGGCTACAGTGGTGCTCGCTGCTAACGTGCACTTGTAGCACAAGCGTTAACTTGCTGGGAAGTTATGATAAAAGTTCAACTTCAAATCACGACTGCGAATAAATGAGTTTTTTTATTCATTTCTGTTCATGTTTCGAGAACGTTCTACCAAACCATGATTTCTTTTCGAATGTACTAGAAAGTGGTTTTGCATGTACTAACAAGTATCAATTTGTGTTCTAATGAAATTCACATAATTAAACCGCTGCACTCACAACGGTGCAAAGCAGACATTTCAACCGAAATTAATACGACGTGATGCAGTGGACAATTTTTACGGTATAGTCTGTACAACGCTGCGACAGCATAACTTCTCAAACTGTACGTGGAGAAGACTCGAAACACATTCTGAACAATAAAAGTAAATGATTACTGTCTGAAGTAGATGTCCAGTAATACATACAAAGAATTAAGTTGTGCACCACAAATTCAGTTACATGTTTAAAGTCGCTTTAATACCCTTTCTAATTAAAACCAATAGGAAATTGCAGCTGTTTGTTCAAATAAATGTTTGTATATGATTATAGTCAAATTATGTCTATGTTTGCAATGTTTGTATTAGTTTAGCGGGAAATACAAAATTCCGGTTTTGTCTATATATTCTGTCACATTCCAACACGAATATCGAATGCAGGCTTAGCAGTTCACTACTTCACGGTAATTATTCACTTGTATTACATTTGTTCACTACTTGGTTGTAATTATTAATTACTTCGCAGTAATTATTTAATTTATTACATTTGTTTACTACTTTGCGGTGGGTAATTATTTAGTTGTATTACATTTGTTCACTACTTCGCAGTAATTATTTAGTTGTATTACTTTGGTTTACTACTTCGCGGGAATTCTTTAGTTGTATTACATTTGTTCAATACTTCGCGGTAATTATTCACTTGTGTTACATTTGTGTATTACATTGTGGTAGGTAATTCTTTAGTTTTAATACATTTGTTTACTACTTCGCGGTAATTATTTATTACGTCGCTGTAATTATTTAGTTGTATTATATTTGCTTACTACGCAGTAGGTAATTCTTTAGTTGTATTACATTTGCTCACTACTTCGCGGTATTATTTAGTTGTACTACATTTGTTTACAACTTCGCGGCAGGTAATTGTTTTACATTTGTTTACTACTTTGCAGAAGGTAATCCTTTAGTTGTATTACATTTATTCACTATTTCGCGGTAATTATTTATTACCTCGCGGTATTTATTTAGTTGTATTACATTTGTTCATACTTCGCGGTAATTCTTTAGTTCATTACTCCGCAGTAATTATTTATTCTTCATTACTTCGCGGTAGGTAATTATTTAGTTGTATTACATTAATTTACTATTTTGCGGTAATTATTTAGCTGTATTATATTTGTTTACAACTTCGCGATAGTTATTTAATTGGATTACATTACTGTTTCACGCTTTTCTATTACCGCAGCGTATATTTCGCAATTCTACCAACTGTTTGTGTTTCATACAGTGCGGCGAGCGTTTTTTCTGCTTTACTGTTGGTACCTTACATTGCGCACGTCCGCCATGACACTCCGAGCTCTGCAGCTACTTCTCCCAAGTTTGAGCTTGAACATGGTTAATAATAAGTTTTGTGATTATAGATGCACTAATAACAGTAATTGATGGCAATCGCCTCTTTAAAGTGCTAGACAAGACAAGTTTAACCATAACGTTCCAATTTTCCTGCTTTGTGTTTCCTTTGAGATTTTAAATGGGTAAAAGGTACTATTGTGATTATTGCGACCGTTCTTTTGTGGATGATTTGGAGGCAAGGAAAAAGCACTTGAATGGGTCTATGCATTTGAGGTTAAGGAAAGAGCACTATGATTCTGTTAGAGGTGGGTAACTTATTTTTCATTTTCCTCCTACTATTTCTAGTAATAATGGCAACCACGCACTCGAAAATCCGCAGTTAGCAGGAGTAGAGAGAATTGCTGTAGCTGAAATATAGGGTGAATGATTATTATTATAATCGGTTATTATCGGTTATTCTGTATAATAGCGGCCTGTCTTCTGCTAGCACTTCAGGGGCTCGAGCGTTGCCAACCGTAGGAAAGGAACGCGGGAATATAATTCTGTAACATCAAATTAGTCTTACATCAACATTAAATTAGAAGTAAACGAATGCTTGTGTGGCATGAAATTTGCCTTGCACCAATGTATGAAAAGACACAATTTTTTCCATGGGAGTGATAGTATAGTTAAATGCATGTGTTTTTTTTTTGTGGAGTTTTTTGGATGAATTTATTGTACAACATTTTAGTTATGGGCTATTAATAATAACAACAATATATTTCCTCTTGTAAAAGATATCGTCTTTTTATTCAGGGAAACTAAAAATTATATATAGGCACAGTAAGATTTTAATATCGAACCTTTGGTTATTTGATACTATTAAAAGCTTTAAGAAATCAGACAGAATGGCCATTAAGGCAAAAGTTATTTTAAATAACTAAAAGGAAAATAAACACAGAGGTCATAAAGGCAAAACAGAAGAAGGTTCGGATTAAGAATTTTGTAATTGTTTATTATATTTCATTGAAGCCCAGTTATTGTGCACGAAACCTGCATGTTGATTCATACCAAGTGAAAATGCTTTAATTTCAGAGCAAACACTTTATCACACATATATAATAAAAGGTGCACACATTATTACACAGAAGCAGTGACAGCATTGTTGTCATTGCCATTGAGCCACAAAACACACATTGTTGTATTAATGTACTGCAATGAGCTGGCAAGGAAAAATCTGATGAACAATTGTGAATTAGCTGAAATATCAGGTGCATACATTATTACACACAAGCGGTGGCAGCATCGTTGCCATTGTCTTTGAGCCACAAAACACACATTGTTGTATTAGTTTATTGCAATCAACATCACAATAGCAAAAAGCTGATGTCATTAAAAAATAGAAACAGAAGTATGCATCTTAGATTGAATTCCAGCTTGTTAAATTACCAGATAATGCTGCGCAATGACATCCAGTATCACACCAAACATGTCTTGTCCACGAAAACAATTTCGGAGCAGGAATTCATGAATTTAGGATGTGAAGAGGACATCACTTACACCAAACTGACACTGAAGTTTCCTCTTCATCCTCATCCACATGTTTTCAACATTCTGCATGTGGATGGAGTCGTCCTCGGGGCCAACAAAGTTCCGCTCATAGATAATAACATCATGAACATACATGCTGACAAGTAGATTTCCAATGTTGGCATAAGAAGCCCATCCTTCCGAGATGATGCAGCTTCCAGGCAAAATATGCTCAATGATCAGGGCCTCCAGGGTTTCTGCCCTCCTGTCAGGCACTTCCACTAGGAAGCATTTCCCGGAGCCCCTCTCAGTAACGCTAAACACCCAGTGGCCCTCACGTCACATCCCTCTGTGGTACTTGCAGTTTATTTCTACGGTGATGGGCTCATTATTTTTGTCTAGGCCACCAATGAAGTCTGGATTTTCTTCCAACCACAGCTCAGTTTCTTCTCTGAGGAAGTTGCACCAGTCCACAGAGGTATGGTAATTGGCCACTGAAGCTTCCCACCTCATTATGAATATCAGCTGCTCCAAGTGCAGCTTGCTCCTGGAGAAGAACAATCCTTCTGCAAGATCACATGTCCACCACTTCCCATCAATGCTGCCATTGTAATTGTGCAGTGCACATGGCTGCTGGCAGTCATTGCAGATCTTGCTATTCACAAGCAGTCTCCTCCGGGATACCCATTACAGAACTGCCAGTGTCCTGTCTAGTCTGCGGGACAGAATGGGCAACGACCAGACTTCACCAATCACTGCTTCCCGCTCAAGAATTTCTTCTTCAGGCAGAATTGCTAAAGTACGTTGGGCCATGTTAACAAGAGAGCAAAAGAATTGGCAGTCTGTGCTTCTCAGAATAACTTTCAAATATGTGAATAACGTATGGAGAAGTAATATTAGAAGTAAAAGAAGGGTAAAGCGCTTCGACCCCATAATTTCTAATTGGGCTACCACCCACACTTGAAAGCAAAGGATGGGAGTTGGGAAGGGCTGATAGCTGTCGAAAGGAAAGTGGGAGAAATATGAATTTTTAAGGTTGACAATATAAGGTGGACTTTCCCAAACAAAAGCACTGGAAAAAGAGCAAAGAGGGCTGGTAAATCCCTCGCTCTCTGGAACACCCTGTCACGATAAATTACAACATCCATACATGTTAATTTGTTTACTTGTTTATCTGTCCTTTGACTTTACGTATTATCATTTTTTTTTATCTATTTCTTACCTTACCTGTAAGCAAAGTATTGCATATCATCCAAAAATTTGATATCAAGATGAGAAGGTAAATAAGAATAAATGATAATGGGTAGAAAAATACATGCGAATGTAACACGTAAGATAAATACTTACACATTTAGTTTGGACCTGACGTTAAAATTCTGAAAAAGTTGCAATGCCTGTTTTACTGTATGATGATTCATTAGAAAGTTTATGCCACCCTCATAGTCGGAAAATCTAATCCTTTCCCAAAAAATAAGAAATAAATAAATAGTTGCTGAAAACAATAAGAGATTGAAAGTGCAATTCAGAGGTGCATCGTGGAAGGCACATTTGTAAGTTAAATCTTTAATTTTACTTTCTCTAGCAGTACCTGTATAGTTAGAGGAAGTATTGCATCTCACTAAAAGTTAGATATAATATATCTGGAAATATGTTTAAAGGCCCCTGAATAAATAAAAAAGACAAAGCGCACATGTCAATGCTTGTGTATCTACAGCATAAATGAAAAAAAAAATCTAGGATAAACTACAGGCTGGGAGAGGTATAGCTTACGTATTCTGTTTTACGTAAATTATTATATCTTGAAGATCTTATAGTTAGCTCCACGTTGTGGAAGCCAATTTACGAGAGCAAATATGTGTTTACTTCACGCGAAACCATCTTGTGTGACGTCATACGTTGGTTGGTTCATTTGTTCTGTTTGTAGATTCCTCTGGCGTAGCAATTTGTATCAGTTTTAAATGTCCACCGGCTAGCTATCATCTGATCTGGGTAGGCATGTTTTTCTTACAGGTTGTGAAGCGGAAAGGAATCTTTTATCCAAATAATTACTAGTGAAGAAATGTGTTTTATAATGTTTTATTGTCGAACACGTGCACTAACACATTTACATATTAATCTGAATACTCGCCCAAACTGAAACTGTTTGTAATAACTTCTTATCACTTTTAACTCACGTACTTCAACTTTGTATATTTAACTTTAGAAGATTTTATAAGATTTTTCGTACTTCTGCTGCGTGTAACTTATGACGAAAATGAAAGACTGATTGGCGACATCTTGTTGAACTGCGGAATCGACGTGGAGTGTACGGAGAATTTTGTATAACTGAGGGGCGATCGACTTCGAGCATGGCTATTTATAGGCTTGCCTTAAGATACACCTAAAGATTATAAATGAAATGCTATTGGCTTATAAAACGCGCCGACATTAGCGTCTATTTTATTATCCAATGAAAACCACTAATACATATTACTTTTATAGAACATTCTGGAAGCTTTTTTTACTGAAAAGGCGCGAAATATTACGTAACTTCCTGGTTCCCGGTAACGATAAACAACTCACCCCCTTGCTGCAGTATTGTGTTATTGTTAACAGTTTCAGTAGAGCCGTATATTATTATTTACCAATAATAATTACAATTATTAAACCTCTGAAATCAATGTTACATAAAAATACATATTCATATTAAAATAATTATTTACATTAAAGTAATTTGTGATACAAATTACCGTCTCATATGCCCCACTAGAAACATAATTATAAACATTTATAACCTGCTTGGAAATTTTATAATTTTGTTTTTAGTCTCCTAAATCTTGGAACACACGTTATCACTTTCACTTAACACTTCACACGCATTTAACACACGACATATGTTTTATCTCCTATCTCGCCACTACTTACTGGCTCTGGTTTAATTAATTTAGATATTAATCTAATATCACAATTTTTTTATAGCAAATACTTTGCCCTAAATTATTTAACTAGTGTTACAAAAAATGGTTTACTTTCTTATATTGTTACCCAAAATTTTTTTTGTAATTACTATACATATTTACCAAAATATTCACCCTTTACATATATTTACATCTCTTAAATCTAGGCACTGTGTCACATTTTCTGTTTGCTACATAAGTATTTGTTTCAATTATTTTTAATTATATTTACCAAATTTTTTTGTTATTTTGTACTTTGCAAATATATTTACATCTCTTAAATCTTGACAATGTTTCACCTTTTCTGTTTGCTACGTAAGTATTTGTTTTGAATTATTTTTACCATTTTTGTTATTTTGAATTTTATTTTAACAATACTCTTTGAATTGTATTTAATTTAATATCATATTAAGTTTCAATCTTTGCATTCTTAATTTTTAATTCTTGGAATTGTATTTACGTACTTTTACTTTAATATCATATTAAGTTTCAATTATTACCTTCTTCTTTTCAAATACTGTTACAGTTACTAAAAATTTAATTTATTTATTTATTTTTTTTTTTTTTAAAAAAACATTTCTCTTTTTTTTTTCTTTTTTTTTTAACTTATTTCTCTATTCAAATGACATATATATTTAGTTAACCCTCTTACGTTCCAATACATTGCTCTGCAAGTCGTCTTTAACTATCCAGCATTTACTTTACATCTTATTGCTATTTACCCTCCTGGATCAAATTGTGTGTGGCTAAACATTACTCGTAGCCGTAACCTAACCTTCAAATTATTGTTCATGAATAACCTATTGTATTCATTTGACATTTCATCACATGATAACATTTGAAAACCATCTAAAGCTTCCTGAACAATACATCTTTTAACAACTTTCATTTTCAATTCTTCTACTATCTCTTTACTTTGAAAGTACTCTGACAAATCTGTACTAAACTGTACTGGACTGGAGTTTTCATTCTGAACATCTTGGTACAATTTATTTCTTTGCATTACTGATTCTTTCTGTATTTCTGATATTTCCCCTCTGAAATTAACTTGCACCTCATTTACATCTACATTCATAACCTCTTTCCTCTCTCTTATCTCACTTGAAATACTACTCACTTGACTTCCTAACTCTGTACATTCTACATTAACCTCACTTTCTTTGTTACCTATTTCCTTGCTCATGTCTAGCATTTTCTTTGAAATTTCTCCTGTCTCACTTGCTATTACTTCCTTTTCATCACTCATTTCTGGCATACTACTATCTAGCTTCGTAACTTTCTTTTCAATTTCTTGCCTGCTTTTATCTACCTTTTGGTCTAATATCTCATTCCTCCTACCAATATCTTCACTCAATTCCCTATGATCATTGTTTATAGCTTCTCTCATCCTCTGAGTTAATCTTTGTCCTAATTTCTCATAACTCTCTTGCATATCTTCCCTTAACGTATCAAAAAAATTTCTCATCATTTCCATCATTATTCTAGCATCAATAGTAATATTTCCTGCTATTCTATTCTTACTTTCTGCACTAATATTTCCTCCCTCCAATATTACATTGTTTGAGCTTTTTTTTGTAACCTGTATTGACTTACAGCTAACTGCTACACTATCTCCCTCCATCATTGTTTCTTCAATATTATTAGTAGCCATTGTTTTTGTTTTCTAAAAAAAAATTACAATCACCTGACCTTTATGATGCTGCCTGTTGATGTAGCTTTGATGTCCAGCGTTCTGCCCCTTTCTCCTAGATTTGTATGTCGCTTCTGCGTTGTGTTATGATGAATCTACGTCGTTTTGTTGTTTTGCAGTTGAATTCCTTGTTGCATTGTAGTCTCGGAATTACGATCGAAGTCAGTCGTCCCTTTCGTCTCTGGAATCTGCGTCTTGTAGACCATTTCACCGCTGTATTCCTGGTTACTCTGCTTCATTCCTTTCCTGGTCGCTTCGCCTTCCTTTCCTGGTCACTTCGCCTTCCTTTCCTGGTCACTTCGCCCCACGTTGATGGCGCCAATTTGGGAGAGGTATAGCTTACGTATTCTGTTTTACGTAAATTATTATATCTTGAAGATCTTATAGTTAGCTCCACGTTGTGGAAGCCAATTTACGAGAGCAAATATGTGTTTACTTCACGCGAAACCATCTTGTGTGACGTCATACGTTGGTTGGTTCATTTGTTCTGTTTGTAGATTCCTCTGGCGTAGCAATTTGTATCAGTTTTAAATGTCCACCGGCTAGCTATCATCTGATCTGGGTAGGCATGTTTTTCTTACAGGTTGTGAAGCGGAAAGGAATCTTTTATCCAAATAATTACTAGTGAAGAAATGTGTTTTATAATGTTTTATTGTCGAACACGTGCACTAACACATTTACATATTAATCTGAATACTCGCCCAAACTGAAACTGTTTGTAATAACTTCTTATCACTTTTAACTCACGTACTTCAACTTTGTATATTTAACTTTAGAAGATTTTATAAGATTTTTCGTACTTCTGCTGCGTGTAACTTATGACGAAAATGAAAGACTGATTGGCGACATCTTGTTGAACTGCGGAATCGACGTGGAGTGTACGGAGAATTTTGTATAACTGAGGGGCGATCGACTTCGAGCATGGCTATTTATAGGCTTGCCTTAAGATACACCTAAAGATTATAAATGAAATGCTATTGGCTTATAAAACGCGCCAACATTAGCGTCTATTTTATTATCCAATGAAAACCACTAATACATATTACTTTTATAGAACATTCTGGAAGCTTTTTTTACTGAAAAGGCGCGAAATATTACGTAACTTCCTGGTTCCCGGTAACGATAAACAACTCACCCCCTTGCTGCAGTATTGTGTTATTGTTAACAGTTTCAGTAGAGCCGTATATTATTATTTACCAATAATAATTACAATTATTAAACCTCTGAAATCAATGTTACATAAAAATACATATTCATATTAAAATAATTATTTACATTAAAGTAATTTGTGATACAAATTACCGTCTCAAGGCTTAGTATTTAAGCTCGGTATGTTCCAAAGATGCGACACCAAGAATTTCAGGAATATCTCCTGCTATAACCCTCCATTTCAATGGAACATTTTTGGTTATTTTTTATTTTATGAAAAATTGCTGTAACATTGTGTTAAAATAGGATATGTTTCAGATACATGACAAATTAAATGTGTAACCTGAATTTGCTGTGAATGGCTCACGAAGTCCATTCATTCGGAATGCATTTTTGTATATAATTTTAGTGTAACTGATAAACCATAAGAGATAGACAAAAACTTACAATACAACAAATGTAGATGTCTTTAAAACTTACAATTAATTCCAAATACCATTTTTGTTGCATCACCCATTTCGGAGGTATCTGCTGCTGTTCTTTTAATTATTCATTATATTTTCTCATTTTTGGAAATGCTGTCCCATTCACTTGTTTCTTACAATGTCATGGAAACAGTATGGAATTTTAAGGCAGCATATAGCGTCCAGTTGTTAAACATTTGACTATTTCTGTTCTCTTTGTATCTATAACTAAATGTGTAATGTAGCTATTTCTACAAAGGTTTATCTCAATTAAAATGTAGTATATAGAAACAAATCTAATGAGATACTTTCACATGACTTTCTCTACCCTCTATCTTTATTAATGGGTATACAAACTATTCTTACTAAAGCTTATTACTTTCTCTACTACGTATAGTAAGTAGGGGAATTATTGCATTCCACCCAAAACTTCGATACCGAGATTTCACCGCAAATACATGTTTTGAGACCTCCTGAATCCAAAAAAAAGCATTTTTGGAAACGTGTGTGTGTGTGTGTGTGTGTGTGTCTGTCTGTGAACAGCATAACTCAAAAACGAACAGTCGGATAAGCACCAAACTTGGTATTTAGGTTCAGTATCTTCCACAGATGCGACACGAAGGTTTTCAAGAAAATCCCCCCACCCCAGACTACCCTTTACATGGAAGATTTTTCAAAAATTTTAATTTTCTCAAAAATGGCTCTAATGATTTTGATGAAAATATCATATGTTTAAGATAATGTCATGAGAAATGAAATGTATATCTCGAATGTTCTGGGAATGTCTCCAAAAGTATTCTTCATTGAGAACGACTTTTGCATAACTGGTAAACCATAAGAGATAGACAAAATTTTACTACACAAAAAATGTAGATCGCGTTAAAATACACAACTTATGTCATATACATTTCTTTTGTTGAGTGAACCGTTTTCGAGATATTGCTTGTTATTTCCTTAAATTTTCCAATACTTACACTTTTTCTCAAATTCGTTATTCATTTTTTTTATGTCCTGGACATGCAAAGAGAATGGAATGCGCCACATAGCAACCAGCGTTAAAATATTTGACTATCGCTTAAAAGCTACGATATTTCCCTTGCATCTACAAGAAAATTACCAATAAGATTGACATCTCGATATCTCGATTAACTTGAAGCATATGGAGAATAGGCGTTTGTAAAATTAGATTGTACAAGAGTAGAGAAAGTCATGTGAGTGTAACACATCAGATTTTTTTTCTATCTACTACATCTTAATCCAAATAAACCGTTAAAGAAATAGCTACATTACACATTTCGTTACGGATACAAAGGGAACATGCATAGTCAAATGTTTAAGAACTGGACACTATATGCTGGCCTTAAAATTCCATACTGTTTCCATGACATCACGAGAAATAATTGAAATCGCTGAGACTTTATAAGAATCAGGCATTGGACAATTCAAACCTTTAATAACGGATATTTCAGAAACGGCTTATGCCACAGAAAACATTTTAAGTGAATTGTTTTTTTAAGAGATCTACATTTTTTGTGTGGTATGTTTTCATCTATCATTAACATTTACCAATTATGCAAGATTATACAAAACTCCTTCTGAATGAAGAGGACTTCTATTTCCAGAGTATTCAAGATATATATTTTATTTGTCATGTAAATATCTTTAATATATGGTATTTTAATCAAAATCGCACACACACACACATGCACACACACTCTCTCTCTCACACTCTCTCTCTCACACACACACTCTTTCTCACTCACACTCACTCACTCACCTCCACAAATGCTTTATTTGGATTCAGCAGGCCTCAATACATGTATTTCCAGTGAAATCTCAGTATCAAATTTTGGGGCAGAAGGAAATACTTCCACTACTTACTATACGTAGTAGAGAAAGTAAAAATTAACACATGTGATCAAAACTTTGAATATTTACACTTTGAGACTCTGCAAAAATAGCATTCTGTAAAAGAGGAATAAAATCCTCTGAGACTCCGTCATGTGTCGGAGACCCAATTTTGTGTTTTGTTTGCAATGTTTACTAACCAATTTCTAGTAAACACATGTTGTTATAACTCAAAAGCTCTTTATGATGTACATAAATAAATAAAATAAAAGATTTTGCGGTAAATGTTTTCTTTCCCCTGAAAATAGTACTTATAAATTAAGAAGTTTAAGAACATCACATAAGGCATTTGAAGTTTTATTTCACTCCTCTATTGGATAAAAACAGGTAAAACTGTTGTTCTTCTGATGTAATAATAACACCGCCATCTATGTATACAATACAATGGATCGCTCTATATTGTGTGCAAGGGTTGGCAACCTGTTACGCTTACAGCATGTTTTCCGTTTGTGCAGTTGGCAACAACCATCTAGGTCATGCCCATGCTGCTGCTAGCAGAAGACAGGCTGCTATTATACAGGATAACCCATCATATTGTGGCATGTGAGGTGGTAATATTGTAATGTATGGAATGGCAACATTGTATGGTGATATAGTAGGTTGGTAGTACGGACTGGTAATGATGAAGAGTGGGGGGAAAACCGGTTGTATATAGTGGAAGCGTCTATGACAATGATTCTGTCTCTTGTGATGTAGCAAGGAGTCCACATGTAGGAGGACGCTCCGTCAAACAGAAGGTAAAATGTATCAGACTTAATTCAATATATAATTTGTAATCTAAATTCCTGCCATGTAATTTAATAATGTAGATAGATCCTTCTTTCCTTTCCCATTATGACCTAGGAATATTTTAGGAATTTTCAGGTGTTTTAGGAACTTTTATCAGCTCACCCCATCGGACCTCGTGTAGATTGTTATGATTAAAACTCTGGTACCATGTTCTACCCCCTGTAATATGTAAAAATGTAAGAGGTTATGACAATTTCTCTCACACTCATAAACTCGCACACTCTACAACTCAGTTAAGCCAGGATTATGATGAACTTTACTTAACTTGCAGTTATAAAATGCTGCTGAACTAAAGGTTTAATTAGGATGCACTGTAACATAACCAGAATGGCTCGATTGGTAGTTGGTTTTATTACTTTATGCTACTGCTTCACGCCGATTGGTTGTAATTACCAGTGACTTCAAAGAAAGAAAAGTTTGGCATTGCAAAACTCTTTAGGTTACGTCGCATTAAGCCATGTAAAGTCGAACCTAAATAGCTTCATTTACAATGGAGATATACTTTTACATTATGTCACGTTAAGATGATCGAAATCCTGACATAACACATTGTATAAATGAAGCTATTTTGTGTTCACTTACGTGTCGTAATTTAAGAGTTTGGCAACATGAAAGTTTTCCTTCCTGTTTAAATTTAAATTGAGTTTTATTTATGGACGCGCTTTAACTACTATGGTCCTTAGCGTCCCATTCTATATTGGGCATGAAAGACGGGAAATTTTGCTCAGAGGCCTCTTTATCAGGCTTGAGATTCTTTTACGTGCCGTAAATCTATGACACGGGACCGCCGACTTTACTTCCCTTCTGAAGGAAGCTATGCTAAGGATTTTTATGCCCGAAAAAATCCATCACCCTCCGCTGGGTTTGAACCCGCGACCTTGGGAACTAGAGGCTAGCATGGTACCACTAGTCCACGGAGTGTTACATCAAGTTTGATGTCAGATGTAATTAGAACCAATTGGCGTGAAGCACTAGTATGAGGTAATAAAAGAACAACCAATCAAGAGTCAGTCCTGTTATATTAAGTGTAACCTAATTAGAGCTTAGATTGCAGCATTTTTTTAATTTTGCGTTAGGTACCTGTGTCACATTAAACCTTAAGTAGTAGCGCTGATGTACTACATACACCACTCCTCAAGTTTTGTTTATTTTTTTCAAAGATGTGTTGCTCAAACTTGACCACTCACTATCATATTACTGAAGTCTGCAAAATTGCTTGGTATGCTTTCCTTCCCACATGGTGCGTTTCAGCAATGCATGTCATAGAAAAGCATCCTTTGGCATTATTTGGTCTATACTGTACACCACACGAGTGTTACCGTAATGGTCATCACAGCTTGTTAGTTACCTGTCATTTGTCAATGTATTCTTCTGTGGTGAATTGTTTATCTGTTATTCTTGATGGGTACATAGTATCTGGAATACCTACATGCCTAGTGCAATATTCTGTAAGTATATTTACTCATATCTGTAACTATTTTATAACAGTTTAGCCCAATTTTTGTGTACAAACAGGATATTTCATCATTTTGTGTCATATTCAAGTAAACATGACAACATGCTTTATTCCTACTGCAGGATTTTGGGTAAACAAAACATTTCTAAAGAAACTATAAATATGTTACATACTGAATCCACAGAGAAGATAATTGGAGGTTCTGCCAGTGATGGGAGTGAAGAGGCAATAAACTTCAGTGACCATGATACAGATTCACAACAGTGGCTACAGTAATTGAGTGATGAAGTAGACCAGGAAGAAGAATATTTTATCGCAAAAGACAAGAAAACAAAATGGCTCAAGTCCCCAGTTCATCATAAAAGGACAAAAATAAGCTTCAAAGATATAGTGAAAATTTTACCAGGACCTAAACCCCATGCTCATGAGTACTCAGTGAAGTTTCTGCTTTTATGAAAATAATTTCAGAAGCCATTATTGAGAACATTGTACAGTACACAAATCAACACATATCTGATATTCAGCATAGATGTGATAAAGAGAGCCCAGTTTGTTACCAGGCAGGAAATGTTGGCATTCCTCGGCTTGCTTTTCCTCTCAGGAGTGAAAAAAGGTAATCACACATACTTTGCAGAGCACTAGAATAGAAATATTTTGGGCTTGTATTAGCTACAAGATTTTTTTTTCATTCTGACAGAAAATGTTTTTACAAACTAGCAGCAATTTGATTTGCTTTCAACGAATTTTTGAAAAACTGCAAAGAAGCATACTCTGAGTAAATTTCTCACCGTAGATGAGATGTTGATTCCATTTAAAGGAAATTGATTCATTCAATACCTGTCGAGCAAGCCAGCCAAGTATGGATTTAAGGTTTTTGCTTTGTGTGATACACTCACAGAATTGTACATCGATTGTTGCAAGATGTAAAAGGAAAGAACAGAAATCTGACATGTGATGACTAGTACTCCAGCATGCCGTTAGTTGATTCTTTGCTGAAGTGTAACATAACATTCGTTGGAACATTGAAGAAGAACAAATGGGAAACACCCCAAGAATTTCAAGCAACTGACAGAGGAACTGTTCAGTCCTCTGTTTTTTTGTATTCCAAAAGGATATTACTGTTGTCTCAGCTACCAAAGAAGAGGAAATGTGTTATACACTGATATCCACTATGCACAATGTTGCAATTTTGGATTCAGAAACACAGAAGCTGGACATAATCATCTTTTATAATTCAACCAAAGGTGGTGTAGATACAGTTAAGCAATAATTATTCCGTTTCCAGAAGAACTGGAAAATGGCCCCTTTGTATTTTTCTTCATCTAATGAATATAGTAAAAATCAATACCCAGATTATACAGGGTGAATCACCTAAAACTTGCACCACAAATATTTTGGAAATGGAAAGTGCTATTGATGTGCAGTTTTCACAGCATTGATTGGTAGTCAGGGGCTTGTTTATTTAGCCTATAAGCAGATTTTAATAATACTGAGAAAGTGTATTTTTTGAGCAAACATACAATTTTTTTAAATGGAACAATGTCTACATCAACAGAATAAAGGTACAGTAAATTAGAATGTCAATGATCTTTGTTGCAGGATTCTAGTGCAAGTGGTATACGAGAAATTGTATTTTGAAAATTTTCCACCCCGACAATTGTTTGTCCCATTCAACCTGCTTAGTTGCTAGGTACAATGTTGTTATGTTCATTTGTATTGTGTTTTTTGTTCATTGATTGCATTGCGACTTTCTGGTCAGTTAGTTTGTGACAGTTCAAGCAGTAAGTCGTGAGTGGAAGATGGGGTTTACTAATGCAGAAAAAGCTGACATGCTCATGGTGTATGGAGAATGTAGGAAGAATGCAGTTCGTTCCTGTACAGTGTATGTAATTATTTATCAACCTCTTCAACCAATTACATGAAAGTGGTACTGTAACACCTAGAAAATGTAACAGAAACAAACAAGTGACTGGAGAAGAGGCAGAAATTAATGTTTCGGCTGTCGTTGCAGTAGATCTGCAAATTAGTTCCCACACAATCGCACGTGGAGTGGCATAAGTCAGGCAAGACATAGGTTCTATCCCTATCACATCTCTCCATCAAGAGCTGCACGGAAATGATTTTGAGAATCGTGTTAACTTTTGTACATAGGCATTAAGACATGATACTCCAGATTCATCATGTATCTTGTTTAGTGATGAGGCAATATTTACTAATCATGGCCAGGTAAACCGCAGAAACATGCACTATTGGTCTGTTGACAATCCCCGTTGGCTTCATCAGGTGGAACGTCAGCGTCAATGGAGTTTAAAAGTGTGGTGTAGGATAGTGAACCATCAGCTCATAGGCACTTTGTTCATAGAAGGAACAATGAACTTGCACAAGTATCGCAGCCTCCTGACAAACCATCTGCCACAGATGCTAGATGTTCCTTTGCAGACTAGGAGGAAGCTTTGGTACCAACATGATGGCTGTCCAGCCCATAGTGCATGAAGTACTACAGCTTGTCTTAACGGATTGTTTCCAAATCTTTGGATTGGATGAAGAGGAAATGTACGTTGGCCGAATCTGACCCCTTTAGACTTTTTTTCTGTGGGGAAGGCTGAATGACACTCTCTACAAATATGTACCAACTACACAAGACGATATGAAACGACGTATTACTGCTGCCTGCTCTGAAGTTTCCGCTGAAATGCTAGAACGTGTGCAGCACTCTTTCCATAGCACACTGGAAGCGTGTATTGAAGCTGCCAGTGGTTATTTTGGACACAACCTTTGAAGGGCTATGTTCTCTTTACTTGTAAGAATCCACAGAAGTATTGTAATTCCCTTTGTTTTTCTTTAGCTTGTACTACCACAGGTTGTGCAAGTGTCGGTGCGTAAAATTTTTAAAATAAGATTTTTCGTAAACCACTTGCACTAGAATCCTGCAACAAAGATCATTGACATTCTAATTTACCCTACCTTTATTCTGTTGATGTAACTAGGCATTGTTCCATTTAAAAAATTGTATGTTTGCTCAAAAAATACAGTTTCTCAATATTATTAAAATCCGTTTATAGGCTAAATGTATGAGCCCCTGACTACCAATCAATGCTGTGAAAACTGCACATCAATAGCACTTTCCATTTCGGAAATATTTGCAGTGCAAGTTTTAGGTGATTCACTCTGTATACAATTTTTCACATCGAGGTATATCTAGTAGAGTTTTTGGAAAATCTGAGTTTTGGATTAATAAGTGGCCATTTAACTTCAAGAACTTGAAAATCGTGTCTTTACCCGAGAACATAAAAGAATCTCTACTCAACTTAGGGTACAAAGGAAATGAAATGCCCAGTAATGAAATACCACAAAGTGTCAACCTTTGGCGCTACCTTTGTGGAAGGATGAAAAATGTTGTGAGAACTGTTACACATATTTCATATAAGCTAATCTGCAAGGAGCACAACACAGTTCAATGTACCTCTTATTTTGAAGCCCAAAAAGACGGTAGCTAATAATCATATGCTCTTCAAATGAACGTCTTGTGTTTTAAATGTTAATGATTTATCATTTGCACTATTATTCTGTATATGTAAAGGTTCTATGGATCTTTTAAGTAATGACCCTTTGATCTGTTATTTATAGTCAACATTTTAACATGCTTTAAACATTTTAAACACTCTTCATACACACGCAATGCACCCGAGGCATTATGGGAGATCAGTTTTTTTTTAATTTATTTTTATTTAATAAGGTTAGGTTTCTGATTTCAGAGAGTTTAGCATTAGATTAGTGTTTTTGTATATATATATAAAAGCTTAGGTTTCTGAATTCACAGAAGGTTACTGTTAGGTTAGGATTTTTTTCTTCTTCTTCTGAAAAGTGTTTAAAATGTGTTAAAATGTTCACTAGAAATAACAGATCGAAGGATAATTCAAAAGTTCAGATTTATTTAAAAGATTTATTGAACCTTCGCTGATAAGATCCATGGATCTTTTACTATACAGAATTCTGTTCATCATTTGTTGTTAGTTATAGTTAACTGTTGAACCTTTTTCTTTTGCAAAATACACTCACTGAAAGTGCACAGTAACAATAAATAGCAGAAATGTCTCCGTAATATTTAGTTTCAGGCTGTAAACTGCAAATCAAGAGTATGGTATATGCAGTACACCCAACCCAGATCCAGGGCGGCTACATTGAGAAAATAATGAAATATATATGCAGAAAATAAACGTGCACATGCGCCAAAAAGAGTAGCAATGATAGCGGGAATTCTTATTAGTGAGAGGGAAATTGTAGATACTGTGTTTGATTCAGGAGTTTAGCTATGACCGTGTGGTTGACATAAGTGAACTTGAGTCAGCACTTTTATTGTTACTCCTTATCACACCATTGTTTTACACCCTGTTCCAAAGGTAACTTATCCTTCCTTTCCCGGGACAGTAAATATTTCACGAAGTAGCATCAGTGATACATTATATAATACCACATCAAACAAAACAATTATGATAATACTTGCAGTAAGTAAAGCTGTAAGACCTATATACCTGTAAAACAATAGAATTATAACTACACATATGTAAAACATTAAGTTCAACTGCACTTGTAGACAGTACTTTTGAACTGCTGGTGTTATGTTGTTTGCATGGTAGTCAAGAAGCTCCCCACTCCATGCACATTTGCAGTTCAAGGACAAAGCCATTCTCCTGAGTCAACCACAGTAGACAGATGGAGATCTTATGTGTATGGTGCAACTGGCAACACTGCCTTCCTATATGCCTGCACTGTTTTTGAGTGGTGTCATGCGGACTGGGGGTGAATAGTTGGACTAAAATACCTAAATACAGGGCTGAGTATGCCACATAAGCAATAAAGAAACAAAAAGAGGTGTGATTACCTAAGGTTAAGTAAAGTTCATCATAATCCTGGGTTTTATGCACTCAATCTACAATTCACACATACATAAGGAAGACAAATATATTTATTAAATGCGCAGAACACAAAAACAAAAAATAGAAACATAAAATGTTTGTACATATTTTTGGTTTCCGTTAAAGTATGAATTGCTTAAAAAAATGGAATTGTTAAATCAAAGTTGTTGGGAAAAATGCAAAATTTTATAACTATAACACCTGCTAGATCTATTTCCTACACAAACACAACCAGTTTAAAAAAAAAGAAAAAATACCTTGGGTGTAGCCACTTTTATAAAATGAACCAATATATGTGAAGTTTCTCAGTGAGAGAATGCCAATATGCATGTCTGTAAAGGTAAGGATGCAGTACAGGGGTTCTGTGGAATACTCATTTATTTGTATTAGTTCATCCAGCACTTGTGCATTGTTCAAAACGTTAACAATAACTAACCTTTCTTTGACAAGTTGCTTTAGCTGATCCCCCCCTCCCCTGACCAGTTTCAGTTTCTGCCATAGGGGCACTTGTGTCTCTTGTAGTTCATGCAAAGGAAAAATCAAATTTGTAAATGAGGTGGAAAACGGCGATATTAAAAGATTATACTATTGCAAGGAATATCACTATATGTAAGCAACCTATGCAATGATATTATGCCCTTGACACTATAAAGTGCCAGCCTACTTTAAGTAAAACATCACTGTTTTATTGGGCTGGCTAGCTTAATTGAGAATTGCAGAATGCTCAAGACTAAGCGACATTCTGTTTGTTATACAGTGATTCTATGATCTTGTGAGCAATTTGATGATGTTGATCATCTGCCTACAGAATGAACTGCAAACCCCCGAGATCTAAATCTATATAAAATGAAAGACCACGTAGAATGTATTATAAAGATAGAAAATGTGTGTGTATGCATGCATGTCTATCTTCTTGCATGTGGTAGCCTCAAAAGCCACTCAATGGATTTGGTAATTATTTTTACCATTGAAAAGCTGCATTCTTTAACAGTAAGGGCTATTTATTTATTTATTTGTGCTGGCAATCTTCCTTAGAATATGGCTATACATCAGCCCATGCTGTTTTTTGCCATATTCTACCCATATCACTTTCTTTAATTATACATAAAAATGATGATAGTAATAATAATAAAATAATAGTAGTAATACCAAAATAATAATCTAATAATACTAATATTATAATAATGATAATATAATTACATAACTTAACATCACATGATGAAACTAATTCACATCTCTTTTTATTGTCCATAACCATTTCTTTTGTACTTTGGACAGGTACTCTCCTACCTTTTTACTATCCTTGTTAAAAATCTTCCTGTCCAGTTTTAATCATTTCCCATTTATAGCTTGCTTTCTCCAATGCTGTGTACCTTTACAATCAAAACGATATGTTCTAAATCTTCTCTTTCCCCACATATTGGACACTGGTTCTGTGGGAAATTTCTCATTCCTATTAGTCTCCATACACCTGCTCGTACCCAGGCAATACTTTCTCTTTGTTCCTTATTTGAGTTATCCACATACTGTTCTCTAGCCCATACATTTTTTATTAATATATATGATTCCAAGGAACTTTTCTCCCCAATGTTACTGAATAAATTTTGTATCTCTATATCTTCAAACCTCCGCCTAGCTTCTTTCCAAAATCCCTTAACATTATATTCCCTGCTCCAAATTTCTCCCAGACCGCTATTTTCCAAATTAGTTTGTGTACTATAACTCCACCCATTTTTCTTTAAGGTCCTTTCTTGAAATTCCAAACACTGCCTCAACAAGTTCTTCTCTTCTAAATTTAATAGTCTGTACCAATATTTAAGAGCTCTTTCCATTATTACCCCATTTCTCCCCACTCTCTGCATTTCAATTAGAGCAAATTCCTTAACTGTAGCATTTGGCAGGCCTAAAAAAACTCTCTACAAAAACTCCTATGTACCATATCTATCTCTTCCTAGCCTCGTTCTACTCCCCAAATTTCACTTCCATATAACATTTTTGCTTCAACTACTGTGTTATATATTTTCTCTAGCCATTTAACATTTATATCTGGTATTCTGTATTTGCACCCTCTAATCCTTTCCCCTTCGTTAATACCAGTTTCTTCTGTTTCTCCCATTTTCCACCCCATCCATTTTAACCCTTAAGTACGTATATACAATCTCTGACCACTTTATATTCCTTCTCTCTATTTTTCCACTTTTCATACTTGCTCAGTTTGGCACCTTTCTTAAACACTATAATTTGAGTCTTCTCTTGATTTACTTTCAAATTCCACTCATCACAGTATTTATTCATTTGCTGTAGGGACTGCTTCAGACCAATCATTGAAACTGATCCTATCACTATATCATCAGCGAATAATAACCCAGGAATTGATACGTTATTTATCACAGGCAACCAATTATTATTTCTTTCTATCTCAGTGAGGATATCATCAATATACAGGTTAAATAACACTGGACTTAGCTTACATCCTTGTCGTAACCCCTTCCTTTAAGGGCTATTAAACACCTTCTAATTTCAATTCAAGGCATCAAACAGGTTTACATAAATGCCATCAGAAATTTTACTTAGGAAATACAAGTTGTATCAAAACTGGAAATAAGCTCTCAAATAGTTTCATCATTGATAAAGGACTCCATCAAGGACGTTGCCTTGCACCCACATTGTTTAAAATCTTCCCATCTGAAGCTCCAAAAAATTGGAGTAAATGTGGATCCTTGGGGCTACAGATAAATGACCATGTATTATTCATTAACTTTTTGGAAATGGACTATTGGAGAAGAAGTTGTGTCTCTAGACTTCACAAAATCAAAAATGAAACATACAAGAGCAGATGCAAGTGACAGCAGTAAACATTATGGATTCTATAGAAGGAAGACAGTTAAGACGATATGGACAGCTTAGAAGAATGTCACCTGAGAGATAGCTATTAAAGTTATATAATTGGGAGCCTCCTTGGCATAAGAAGAGGGGAAAACTCTTGTGGAGTGATTGTGTGAGACAGGCTATAGGCAAATGACAGATGATAATTGGAGTGACAGGAAAAGTGGATGCGAGAGATAACGTATAGTGTAAACAAACTCGCTATGAACTTATGCATACACAATTTCAATTCCTGTTATTACTAAAAGATTATATAGGATTTAGAAAGCCTATGTGCTTGAATATGATTACATTAGAGTTATAAAACAGCATAGTTACAAAGAAGGCTTTGACTTTAAACTGAGAATGCCATGGAGTAGAAAGTAGTTGTTGTTGCTCCACAGAAAATGTGTGTAAAAAAAAATATATGTACACTACATAATCAAAAGTATCCGGACACCTGGCTGAAAATTACGTACAAGTTCGTGGCGCCCTCCATCGGTAATGCTGGAAGTCAATATGGTGTTGGCCCACCCTTAGCCTTGATGACAGCGTTCACTCTCGCAGGCATACCTTCAATCAGGTGCTGGAAGGTTTCTTGGGGAATGGCAGCCCATTCTTCATGGAGTGCGGAACTGAGGAGAGGTATCGATGTAGGTCGGTGAGGCCTGGCATGAAGTCGGCGTTCCAAAACATCCCAAAGGTGTTCTATAGGATTCAAGTTAGGACTCTGTGCAGGCCAGTCCTTTACAGGGATGTTGTTGTCTTGTAACCACTCCACCACAGCCCATGCAGTATGAACAGGTGCTCGATCGTGTTGAAAGATGCAATCACCATCTCCGAATTGCTCTTCAACAGTGGGAAGCAAGAAGGTGCTTAAAATATCAATGTAGGTCTGCACTGTGATCATGCCACGCAAAACAACAAGGGGTGCAAGCCACCCTCCAGGAAAATCATGACAACACCACCACCTCCGAATTTCACTGTTGGCACTACACACGCTGGCAGATGACGTTCACCAGGTATTCGCCATACGCACACCCTGCCATCGGATCGCCACGTTGTGTACCGTGATTCATCACTCCACACAACGTTTAGCCACTGCTCAATCGTGTAATGTTGACACTCCTTACACCAAGCGAGGTGTCGTTTGGCATTTTCCTGCGTGATGTGTGGCTTATGAGCAGCTGCTTGGCCATGGAATCCAAGGTTTCTCACCTCACGCCTAACTGTCATAGTACTTGGAGTGGATCCTTTTGCAGTTTGGAATTCCTGTGTGATGGTCTTGATAGATGTCTGCCTATTACTCTTTATGACCCTCTTAAAATGTCGGCGCTCTCTGTCAGTCAACAGACGAGGTCAGCCTGTACGCTTTTGTGCTGTACATGTCCCTTCACGTTTCCACTTCACTATCACATCAGAAACAGTGGACCTAGGGATGTTTAGGAGTGTGGAAATCTCGCATACAGACTTCTGACACCGAATTACCTGACCACGTTTGAAGTTCATGAGTTCCACGGAGCGTCCCATTTTGCTGTTTCACGATGTCTAATGACTATTGAAGTCGTGGATAATGAGTACCAGGCAGTAGGTGGCAGCACAATGCACCTAAGATGAAAAACGTATGTTTGTGGGGTGTCCAGATACTTTTGATCACATAGTGTATATATAGTCACAATTTAGTAACTAAGAAAACAGAAGACTCACTAAAAGAAGAGAGAATCAAATCTGCTTATAACACTACAATGTGCGTGTTATACCAATGCGAAAATATTTTATTAAGTCTCATGTAAGAATGTTTTGCTTTATGTTCTTTGTACCAATCAAGCTTGTTAGCAGGGCATGCTAAATAATTTTATAAAGAGAAAATTTATACCTTAGAAATCAGTGAATCAATATTTTATAATTAACAACTGAGAAGAGTATTTTTCTTGACGGCCAGAGACTGTGTGTCTTTTCCAAAGACATTTGGTGGCTTGAATATGCAGAATCTTCATATTCACCAGCTTCACCTCAATTTAATTTTATATGTTGAAGGTTTCGGCATTATGTGAAAACTAAGTAGCTTTTGGCTAAGATAACATACTATCTTAAAGATTTATAATACATAATTAATTGCTAAATGTTTTAGTAGTAAATGTGGTGTGATCTTTTATTATGTCCCTCTCAAAGACATTAGCATTTTAACATAAAGCTTTGAATAACAAGAAAACATTATCTATGAAACACTTTTAAGTTTGATTTTGCTCATTCAAAGCCACCTGCTGCATTGTAACACTTAAAACATGTGTATTTGGTGCTGCCCAAACAAGGTTCACAAACATACTTGTTGCACTTTGCACATAAATGTTTGGTCCTATTCTTCTCTCTGCATCCTACAACTTGACAAATCTTGCAGTGCCATATTAGAAAGTGTAGGTTTTACGCTTGTGCCAACTTTTATATGAACTGATGCCCACTTTCTCATCCATTATTTCCTAATGAGTACCCATGCATTAATGGCTGGCAAGTCCAACACATTGAAAAAAACATGCATGGGCCATCTATGGCATCCATACTTCACAGTGTAAAGTCGAGCCAGTTGGTCAATGTCAACACCATATTTGGTGTTATTGTAGTATGCCACGGATGCTGGTAGTGTGCTCATTGAGGTAACTGTGCCATGCATTGAACTCAAAAGAAGCACATTTTTATTCGTTTTCCCCTGATAGCACGTTAGAGTCATGTCACCTGAGTTATAAAGTTCAGCAGTGTACAAAGGCATTACAGCAGGAGTTTCTCTTCTAGATTTCTTCACTGTGCCCACGACGCTTGTACACTTACATTTCAAACTTTCTGCAAGGCATTTGTTTGTGAAAAAATTGTAAGTAAGTAAGTAAGTAATATTTATTTCATCATTATTATAATAATACAAATAAAGCTTACATCTAAAACTTATGTCTAGTGCACCAGTTTTCTAGCTCCCCCATATTTAGCCCCTAGGCTGTATATATGGGATAAAGCTACTATACCATCTCTCTACTTTACAAACTATGCTCGTTCAGCTGTACCTTTCTTAAGCTCCTTATCCACTTATCCCTTGTGTTGCCTAAAAATGTCCCCATCATTTTAATTATTTCTACTTTTGTGCTTCCCAACATTCTTAATGCTACTGCTTCTTTGTTTAGCTTGTCCCATTTTTTATTCCATATAACCTCTCTCCACCTTTTAACCTTATCACATTCTATTAGACAATGAAAAATACTACCCGATTCATCACACATAATACATCTCCCCGAGCCATTATATCCATTCCTTTTTAAAAATATTACGTGAAAAAATTGTAGCATGTAATATCTCTTCCTGCAGAAACAAAAGGCTGTATCAGACGCATTACAATATGCTCTGCAAGGGCACACTGCTCATCTTTGCCGAGATAAGGAAATCCATTCACCAAATACCCAGAATTTGTATCCACTGCAAGCCAAAATTTGATTCCAGATTTGTTTGGCTTCGCTGATATATTGAATGAATGAGCATCTAACAATTATGGAAATAATTGCTCATCCGTGGTGATATTTTCACTTGGAATGTAACATTGCAAGTAATTGGCAATTAATGGATTCCACACAGGGCTAGCAGGTGCAAAGCGATCTGCCCTTAGTCTCTGAGAACGTGTATTCTTTTCATCAAATCGCGTAAACCGCGAAGTTGTTTCTGCTCATTGTATTTTGAAAAAATGCTGGTTCCCATGTATTTGACCATAATGGAAAGTTGTTTGCTCCATATACCTTCGTAAATACAGCAGTGATATAGTGGCTTCTATTGCCTCGAGATAGATGGTTCAATTAGCATGCAGTTCTTGATGTGCTCTGATCTCTGTACACTTCTTTATATTTTGAAGCATGCTCTCATCAATGAGTAACCTCCTTTCTGACAGACCTTTTTGCATAGCCAGTAGGTCCTGGTGCTACCTTCAAGATGTTTTGTTGTGGCCACCTTACAGGTGTAGGTATAATGGTCCATGTTTTCCATCATTAACTATTTCAGTACTTCCAGTGAAAGAAATTTCTCTCACCTGAGCTTTTCCTCTCCTTCTGCCAAGACCGCCCCTAATACTATTAGGTGTGGGTATTGGCTCATTGTTGCTTGGCATACTGAAATTAGCACAATAATTTAGCTACAACATAAACATTAAGATTCATATTATCACACAGTGAAGTTGACTTAGAAAAATCCCTAATATTTTCCAAAGTTTGAATTGAAGTAATAATAATAATGTAAATTATATATATATAAACACACCTGCTATAGGTGAAACAGCATTAATTAGCCTTTCCTCAACCTGTTCCTGTCACTAGGTTCAACATCACTGTCTTCATTGGTGGGTGGATATATTCCTCATCATCAGCAATAGCATTTGTAGTCCTCTTCTGATTCATTGATTTTGCAAACATTACGAAAATCTTCACCTTCAGATTCAACGTCTGACTTAGACATCAAATATTTCAGAATTTCGTCTGACAAACCACACCATGTAAACACCATTGTAAAGCAATTGAAGTGTGGCTAACATCACTTAAGCAATGGAGCTTCCTTCTTCATTGACAAAGGTCTGCAGAATGCATAAATCAATCGGGTGGACAAATGCACAATAGCTACGGACAATTCCGAAGGCTATAGCGTACAGGTCTGCCACCCATCAAAATGACTGTGGCAGTTGTTCTAGTAGTTCATTGTTTCACTTTTAAGGAGCATCATAAAGCCTTAATTCTTTGTAGTCGTACACATCATGTGTATTTGTTAAAAGTCACAGACAATGGGTACTGTAGAATACACCATCTACCAGAAATAAGTCTGCAAAAGCAGAACACCCATCAAAGTGATGGGTGTGGTCCTTTGAGTGTTAGAAAGCTAACCATGCAACACGAATGAGTCAGTTATTAATTGAAGTGGTATATTTGTTATAGGTTGGAAGATGCTTCATGTTTATATGCACAATGTATGGGAGCCAATTTGTCGTGGTCACTTTGTGTTATCTTATTGCTGGGCGCCTGTTATTGTTTTATTATTTTGCATTTTGGGTTCATTGTGCTCCGGCTAGCTATTATTATTATTATTATTATTATTATTATTATTATTATTATTATTATTCAGTCGAGCAAATCTCTTAAACAGGGTGTGTAAACGGAAAGGATTTTGTTACTCAAAGATAACACTGATAAAAGAATTTGTTTTTACACTTTTATTACCGTCACAATTAAGTTCACATATTGATTCATGATACACGCCAAACTGAAACTGTTATATTTTCTAATATCACTATAATCACTTATTTACTGCACATTATTAATTCACGTTTCACATTTATAACAAACTTTAAGACGCGAGAGATTCTGTAGAATTGCGACGTGTACTTTATGTATGCTTTCATTGAACTACGCGACGTGTAACCCGCGAACAATTCTGATGAACTAACTGTGCGACGTATAACGCGTGAATGCTTCTGTTGGACTGACGAAATCTGCCTCTGACTTTAGCTTTTTATACTCCCACACTCCGATATGCCTAAAGATTATAACCGAGCTGCTATTGGTTAATAAAACGCGCCAACATTAGCGTCTATTTTTATATCCAATCAAAAATTACGAAAACATATGCTCTAGGAAAAATATTCCCGCTATTTCTAAGAAAAGCGCGCCAATCTGACGTCATTTGTTTGTCTCTTCTAATTAATATTCAACTCACCCCCTTGCACATTGTTATCCGCTCCTATTGTCAGTTTCAATGAGGCCGTGTAAACTTATTTCCTAACAATGTTTATAATTAACAAACATCTCAAATCAATGTCATACAATAATGCTTATTTACACTACAATCACTCTGGCATTTACATTATTGTGATACAAATTACGCCACATAATACATGCAATTTTGTCACTGACTGCAAGGGAGGCACACACCTTTGTATGTCCTTATGTACATGTGCCCCTATTTCTATCAAAGAAAAGCTGTGCTTTTCACCTGTGTTGGATGAACTAATCACAAATCCTGTTTGTAGAGAGACAAATAGGATTCGAGGCTTAAGATTCATGGACTGAAAATTCTCCATTTCAAAAATTAAGATATAAAGTATGCTGAACCCTGTATAAGTAATACAGAGGTGGGAAAAAGTATGTATACAATTATATATGTAATATTACCCGATGACAACACAATGGCGAATTCTATTTTCAGCAAGATGGAACTTCTGCTCATTAAGCATGAATTGTGCGATACATTTTAGCCAAAGAATTTCCTAATAAGTGAATAGGATGAAGGGAATTATTTGAATGGTCACCAAAAACTTTGTATCTCATTAAGGGGAGACCATTACAGAGATGGCATGATTCATCTCATTAGACAGACATGCCAAGAAATTGATACAAATAAAAAAAATAGTAGTAAAATGTGTTTGAGGGTCAAATCTACAGACCCTTTGTTTGGACATGTGGACATGTTACAGGGAATTGCTTGCCCTGCCCTGTCCTGCCCTGCCTCTAAATGGTTCTGTTCCCCCTCCATCTTCCCTCCTCTCTGTGTGTCAGCTAATCAGTGGATGCAAAGTCTTTGTACAGAGGTTGATGTTATTAGACCACGTGTTTCAGTGTTGTGTAGTTATAATGCCAAAAGATCATATGCTTTTGCACACAGAATCCTTATATATAAAGTGAGACAGTGATTTATAAACAGATTCCCTGCTGTTCATGTGCCTAACAGAGAAATGGTATGCAATCTTGTGAATAGATTTAAGGAAACTGGATCTAGTTTTTAAAAGAAACCGAAAGTAAATCGCCATGTTTTTGCAGAGTAAATACATGATATCAGAGAAAAGTTACAGCAAAGTAGTTATAATTTGCAAGAGAAATCTACGCACTTGAATTTCAGGGGCTATGAATATCTGATGCTGCCGACAAACGATGGTTCCGGGTGCCAAGGAAATTCCTGTTAGTCTGGCTACTTGTCCAAAAAAAGGCTCTGTAGACTGCAGCAGTATGAGAGTGCTGAAGCTCAATGATTTGAGTATTCACAAGAGAATATTCTAATATGTGTTAATTCATAAATATGTGATTTTATATACTTCATATTTCATTAATGTATACTTGCATTTGCCCACCCCTATATAATATATCTAGCAGAGGTTGATCTTCTCCTCTTTCTCCTCCTCCCCTATCCAAAAGAGTAATTGAATAGCAACTGATCAGCCAGCAAGTTTTCTATGTTAAGACTCTTGAATGTTTCAGATGCAAAGACCCTCGTAATAGAAGAATCAGCGAAGGAACCGTGTAAACGTTTCCTTAGAAATGGGGACTGTGTTTTTGGTAGTAACTGCAGATTTACTCACTACACAGCACAAAGTCTTAAGGAACTGCAGCAAAAAAGTAAGCAAATAACTACAGAGGTGTTGATTAAATCCCCTCTGCATAATATTTTTAAATCTACATTTCATATACAGAGACAGACAAAAGTATTTGTGTGCAGTTTTAAAACTTCTAGTAGTTAAGGATTCATTAATGGAGATAAAAATCTCAGTTTTAATAGACAGAAAGAACAAGTAGTATTACAGTCTACTTATTTTGGCAGCTTTCAATGTCTTGCATATCATTAGCTTTACAAGTGTTTGAAAAATATACTGATGTTTCAACTGTTTTGTACGTGTTTTTCACAGAATTATTTTTCATGCATTAAATAGATCAATGTTTTCTGAGCAATACCTGATGTTGCTGTGAAAATAGATTTTCATTTGTAGGAACAATAAATTGTCAAAGTCAGGGATTTTCAATGTTTTTCTTGAACTTTCTCATAAACACCTCAAATTTTACGACTTCACAAATTTATTTCTCCACCAGTTTAAATCATTCCCCGGTGAATATGTCAGATAATATACACAAAAAGTTGCACTACTAAGTGCATATAAAATAAATTTGTAAACACCACAGATGAAAAGGTTGAAATGATTATAAACCTAATAAAATGCAAGCTTTTGAAAAATGCAACATGTAAAATGTAACACCAATTAATGCATTTTAAAACAGAATTTTTAACTGTAAATTACAAAAATTGGCAACCCATTTATTACTAGAGATTTAATGGGCCCAGCTTCATCATCAAGTGTTAGAATATGTTATTAATATGAGACTTGAAGCTTTCGTGGCACTGGTTAGCAGCTATGGCTTCTTGGTAGATCAACTGCCACAAATTTGTTGTTTCTAGCTTTCAGCCACTTCCTTCCCTGTGACTGTTGTAATGAACCAAAGGGAAGATTATATCTATAGTTTAATTTTAGTGTGCATGGCTTCTGTTTGTTTGAGTAAAACTCCTCCAGGTAGTCAGTTAAGTCTCAGCTTGGGTGCTCTGTGATTGAACATGGGCTGTCCTAATGCTTAGCAGGCTGAGTTTTCAAATGCATTAATTTATGTGCCTCCTCCTCCTTAGAAACTGCAATTAGTCAATTTTACTTTCTCTACTATGCACATTGTAGGTAGAGAAGGTATTGCATTTCACCCAAAAATTTGACATTGAGACTTCACTGTAAATACATGTTTTGAGGCTCTTTGAATCCAAAAAGAATATTTTTATAAAAAGGTCCTTGTATATGTGTGTGACTGTGAACAGCATATCTGAAAATTGAAAGCTCGGATAAATACCAAACTTGGTATTTAAGTTCAGTATCTTTCAAAGATGTGACATGAAGGTTTCTAAGAAAATCCCCCACTCCATACTACACCCCAAACTACCCTTTACATAGAACATTTTTCAAAACGTTTGATATTATAAAAAATGGATCTAACAGATGATGTCCTATCATTTTTTAGTTGTTTCTTGTGATGTTATGGAAAGAGTATGGAATTTAAGATCAGTTCTAAAAGATTTGACTATTGCTATTTCCTTTGTATCTATAATGAAGTATGTAATACCACTATTTCCGGAAAGCTTTATCTCAATTAAGATGAAGTAGATATAAAAATAAACTTTCATAAGAATAATTTGTATGCCCACTAATATGTGATAGAAGTATTACAATACTAGAGACAGATTTTTTGTATGAATGAGCATCGGGTGAAGTTGTTTTACAACAAAAGTTTGGCACTCCAGAAGGAAAAAGCATTTCAGCATATCAAAACGTGTCACTGCGGCATGATAAACCTAAAAAAAACTTGATCAGGAAGCAAGATAAGGCTAAAGAAACATGCATAAGTGACAAAGTAGCTCTGAAATTTATTTAATTAATTAATTACGCTGCATCTTGGTTTTGCTGGTTTCTGAAAATGTATACCACATTTCGTTAAGGATACAAGAGAACAGCGATAGTCAAATGTTTAAGAACTGGACCTATATGCTGGCCTTAAAATACCATACTGTTTCCATACAATTGCGAGAAAGAACTGAATGTTGACAGCAATTTAAGAGAATGACCAAGTAATAAACAATTCGAACCATTAATAACAGATATCTCAGAACTGGCTTATGCCACAAAACAACTTATTTGAAATAAACTGTGTGTTTTAATGAGATCTACATTTCTTGTGCAGTACATTTTCGTCTATCGCTTAGCATTTACCAGTTATACAAGATTATACAAAATTCCTTCTGAATGAAGAGGACTTAACATGTTATTCCCAGAAAATTAAAGATATACATATAGTTTGTCATGTAAATATATTTCATATAATATATTTTAATCAAAATTATTAGAGGCATTTTTTCTAGGAAATCAAAATTTTTGAAAAATGTTCCACGTAAATGGGTAGTTGGGGTGGGGGGATTTTCTTGATAATCTTTGTCACATCTTTGGAGGATACTGAACTTAAATACCACGCTTGGTATTTATCAGACTTTTCATTTTTGAGTTATGTTGTTCACAGACATGTTTCCAAAAATCCTTTATTTGGATTCAGGAGGCCTCAAAACATATATTTCTGGTGAAATCTTGGTATAGAATTTTTGGGTGTCTTCTCTACCTACTATGTATGTGCTAGAGAAAGTAAAAAGGGAACCTAAATTTAAAGTAAAGTACAACTGGAATCAGTTTAACGTATTATTGAGAAGAAAATCAATAATGATTATAACTCAAAACTAACTGCAAATATATTAAACTCCAAAGGAGAAAACATCATAAAAGGCCTGAAACTAATATCTGGGCTACCTCAAAAAAACAGCCATCACCATGTTCAGACTTACCACTGGACATAACTTCCTGAGCAAACACCTACCCAAAATGGGATTGCTACCATCTTCAAGTTGTCTGTTATGCAATAAGGAAGAAGGAATGAGTATGGATCATTTATTAATCCGTGAACAGCTTAAATCGTATCCAGACTTGACCTCAAAATATTGGGAACCAATAAGGAGAATGGCTTTCTTGATAAACCCTGAGCATTACACACATACATTTTCTAAATGCAGTTCTATTACAATTTCCATTTCCTCTAATGGTACCAAGTTTCATTCCATTGTTAATAGCGTACATATTTGTTTGGTCTTTGTTAATTTTGATCAATTTTTGCTCTTCCTTTTGGAGGAGCAATACACAGTTTTGAGTTGGATATAAACAGACTACGGATGAAGCTTTGCTAGAACAGGGTGTCTAGTGATACGGGATATATACTTCAATTTTGTTTACATACTAGATATACTGGAATTAGTGATTGCATGCTGGAAAAATTGGATGAAATATTCACATAATGTTGATTTATTTCAGATTAAACTTTCATGTGATTGGTTCTTCGATGATCTTGTTAATCAAATAAGTGTTTTTTGAATGTTACTGTTTTGCATGATATCTGTGTTTTATCATTTTTCTTCTTATGCGAACATGACTCAAGCTTTTGGATAATCTTTCACCCAGGTTATGCAACATTTCCAGAGTTTTGAAGATTGTTGTGTAGGAGGGTATAGGGGGAGACTAAGTAAAGAAATACAAAGTCTGCTGATATTTAATTGCATTTCTGTGAATATCAGTGAGTTTTTGGTCCATTATTATGACTAGCTTGGAAGTTCTATGAAATTAAGAGTTTTAAGGGGTAATGAGGACAAATTAGCACAAAAAATCTTGTACATCATTGTACAACAATTTCATGCAGAATACAGAGAGTAAATTTAGTTAAATTGTCATTGGAGATTTAAAAATTCAACATCGGGTATGGCAGCTAGTAATAAACACAGCGTCATATTGTGGCTTTAGAAACAAGCAAAACAATAAAGATTTTAAGCTAGCCACAACACACATTTGAATACTGTTGCATTATGAATCCATGTAGCACTGGAATTTTGTCAAAACTTACAATGGAAATATACTGGAATTTTACAAATTAAAGGCAGTAAATACCCTGTCAAAGATCCAATGTTTAGTGGATCTGATGGGGTCAGAACACACATTTGCTGGATTTTTTTCCGGTTTCATTTTCCCAGCTTGCAACTAGATAGAATCCTAGCAGCTGCTTCATGTCACAGCTACCTTGAATAATTTTTACAGCAAAGAGTTGAAGCAATATGTCCTAAGGCATAAAAATTAGTAATTAAACGTTATTTGTTAAAAAGTTATAGTCAATTTATTCATGTTAAATTTAATCAATTTCCATAGTTTTAGCCTAAGAATATCATGAGTTATATCAGTGAAAAGTGCTTTTAAAATGCTAAGATGTTTTAATTTTTGTGAAGGTAAGCAAAAAACAGTGCTGCTATCACCTTTTGTTTTATGCAAGATTTCTGTAAAAATAAGGGAAAATTTCCATTGTGATTTCATTGTACAGGTTCAAACACGTGGGCAGGCAAACACGTCATTCTTTTGTGTTAGTGTGGATATCCCTCAAGTATAAAAATCAAGCAGCATCTTGTAATGAACATTATTGCAGCCATTGATATTTGAAAGTTTAACACCCAGCCAATAGAATAAGGAATGAGTTTGAGCATAAAGCAAAGTAGCCAATTATAGTGTAGCAAGATTTGACTATGAGTAAATTATCACGAAGGCTGCCACTGTGCAATAAATATAGTAGTATTAGCGAGACTCAGGACTCACTCTGGTAATGTTCGCTGCTTGAAGATGCTTGTGATGCGAGAGAAGAATATGAGGTGTGGTTATGGGTTATCTGCCAAAGTCAGTGCAAAATAAAGTAAGCAAATTTCAGTTATCCGCTTCTTATGAATAATAACTTAGCACAGCATTAATAAAAGTAGATAAGTGATGATCAATGCTATTCATGAAGGAACTAAGAGAAATTACATTAATTAAATTTGTATATCTAAAGAACAGTCAAAAAGTGTTCTGACAATCTCCTATAATTCCAAATTCCTCCCCATGCCCACGCTTATCCATTTACAACCAAGGAGAATTTTGATGCTGACAGACCCTCAGATCAACATTCCATGTCCAAGACAAAGGGGTCAAGAGGTCACCTCCAGAACCAGATGCACAACCCAACGTTAGCAAAAAGTTACAGAGTCTAATATGACATGCCTGGGAACGAGAATGACAGAGTTAAAACTTTACCAAGGCATCTCCCTCATTCCTGGAATCCAGGAAAATTGTTTGAACATTATAATACGCATATTTTAAGTTTGTCCTTCAGGCTTCCATTCTTGGTTATTGCCTTTATTGTTACTCTATACGAAAACTGAGGTTATGTTTTCAGTTGATGACTATGAAAGAGAAGAAGAAGAGAAAGAGTTGGAAGCAATAACTGCCAAGGATCCAGCAAGCATTGTAGCAGCTTGGTTGAAGCAGCGAGGTAATCCACAAATTCCTCTAGAAGATTCTCCTCTGGAACAGCTGTGGGAGCTGCCTCCTGATTTGCAGGGTCGAACTGATCTTCCTCCATCGCTTCAACCAATAACATCAGACTCTATTACTACATCAGAGTTTGAGGATTGGGGTTGAAATGTGTAAGCACATTTGTGTGTTTGGACGCATAACGTATGTACTGTATTGAGATGCATTGTTAATAAACGCTTGTATACTGTTTGTTCAGTATTTGCATACTGGTAAGTGTATTTTAAACAAAACATATACAGAAATATTTAGTGCATCAAAGTTTTGGGTTTAACAGGCATGTAGTTTTGTTTCCATTAGCATTGAATAGTGATTTGCTCCTCTACACCAAGCGGGATGACTCGGGGGGCAATGTCTGCGGCCCACATTCAGGAGATGCCAGGTTTGATCCCCAGCGACCACACATCCTGACCGATGGTTTTTTTTTGGGTGTTTTCCCGGTTATCAGGCAAATACTGGAGTGGTTTCTTTCCTGTCCTCCATTTTGTTCCATTCATCCTTCATCCCATTGGTCTCTTACAGGGTTGGAATGGCAATGGTGATTTGATGCAGAATTGCAGGGGAAAAGGATGCTCTCTATCCCTCGGCTTTCGGCTAGCTGCCGGGTTATCTGAATCCCCTTGAGGGGCATTAGATCCGCTCTGTGTATGGGGGGGATCCCAGTCTACCGAAACGTCTACTACTGGAAACTTAGGGACCCTGTCATTGCTGTATCCTGGATCTGGCTGCCCGGTATCTGCTCTTGCCTCATCCTTCCTCCCGGGGACACCCCCTCGTGGGGCATAAGTGAAATATCCCCTATGATCAGCGCCGAGTCCCCCCCATTCTGGAAGATAAGATAAACTGCTCCTCTACAATTCATTCTAATTGTGATAAACAACTGTGTAGAAAGGATTTCACACAAGTGGCAAGTACCACAGTAATGCAGAGAAGCAACCATTCACTAATAAGAGAAGTTAAAATGATCATTTCATGTCAGCTCAGAAAATTTCAAGGAAATCGCTGTTCTCATTTTTTGCTTTTAATGTGATAAAACTGCTAAATTATGATATTTTATGTAATCCCCCCACAGTGAATGCTGTATTTTTGTTCACCTGCAAGTGAATATAATTATATTCTGAAGCACTAATTGCATATCTGTGCACATTTTATGGCAAGTGATTTTTACTTTCTCTATTACTAGCTATAGTAAGTAGAGGAAGTGTTGTCATTCCCCATATTCTAGGGCTAATATGTTAACCTCTTGTTTCTGAGGTTACGGTTCGAAACCTGGTGGGTATAAAAATCCTAACATGTTCGGAAAGGAAGTAAAGCTGGTGGTCCTGTATCGTAGATTTACGGCATGTAAAAGAACTTCAAGCCTGATAAAGAGGCCTCTGAGCAAAATTTCCGGTCTTTTATGCCCAATATAGAATGGGATGCTAAGAATCATAGTAGTTAAAGTCCGTCCATAAATAAAACTAAATTTAATTTAGAGGAAAAAATTTGATATCAAGGTTTCACCAAAAATACATGTTTTGGGGCACCCGGCATTGAAAAAGAGCATTTTTAGAAAAGGGGTCTGGGTGTATGAACAGCATAATTAAAACATAACAAGTCAAATACCAAACTTAGTATTTAAGTTCGAGTCCAATAGAATATATTGATATACAATATCAGAATGACCTGATATATACAATACACAAAGCAATATACCAGATGAAATGAGAGCCATAGCAATAGCTACGGAAAATGAAAGATACACAGAAAAAGAATGGCTCCAAATATATACAGATAGAATAATAAAAAAAAAAACCCAGTACAGGAGTATTATGTAAATATTTTGCACAGTATCTAACATTAGATGAAACATCAAACCACTACGATGGAGAATTAACAACTATAAAAGCAGCATTACAGAACATTTTATATAGACCATACATAAAACAAAAAATAGTCATCTTATCAGACTCAAAATTAGCCATACTTGGGATGGCAAATGACAATAATAAAACAACAAGAAATATTAAAAGAAGCCTAATTAAAGCGGGTGAAACTAGAAATTATGTCGGGCTTTTGGGCAATGAGCATGCGGATCAATTAGCAAAGAAAGGTGCAATACAACAAATAAAACTTGTAGGATAAATAGAAGTAAACAAACAAATAACATTAAACAACATCTCAAAAGACAGCAGATACTTGATGTAGAAGATAAATTAAGAGATAAAGATTATAAGGATATTAAAGATAGAGTTGATATACAAAAAAATGACAAGGAAGACTGCAGTGACCTTATTTAGGATGGCAACTGGCCACGATTGCCTCGCAGAACATCTCTACAAGATACGATGCCTACCTACAACCAAATGCACTCTGTGTGAAGAAGATGTCATCCTGAACAAACATCATCTCGCCAAGTAGAAAGGTCTTAAAAGTGATAACTTACAGACTTTATTTTGGGAAAGCAGAGGAAAAATGATGTAGATCATTAATCCCCAGTGCCATTGGTGAACAACAACAGTTCAACATCTTCCCAGGTGCAACATGAAGATTTCAAGAAATTCTTCCCCACTTTAAACTACCCTTTGCATCAGTGGTGGCAGTCATATAAGAGCACATGACCACCCCAACTTTTGACACCTTGCAGATTTATTGGTTTTTTTTTTTTATGCTATTAAATGTAACATACATGTGGTAATTCAAAATCTATGGCATTTAAATGTATCGCACTGCTCCTGTAAACTCCATAAAATGTGACAACAGTGTCTAACACATTTTAACGCGTGTATGCTTCAAGGAGCTGTTGTGCATGTGTAACTGGTATGATGTAATTACCTCATGGACCAACTATGTATGGGTCGGGCACAGTTGAAGGCATGCACGAAGCTTCTCCCATGCTGTTTCCATACTATCACTGCAATTGTACGTTAAAGCCACTAGATGGTAGCATTACAGCACAAGTAGATAACATGCAGAAATTTCTCCCAGTTATTCCAGACCATTCATACTTTCAGCTACAATTTTTTTGTTCTTGCCCTAATGCGGTTACTTAATTGTACACACAACAAATAACTCCTCCTTTTGCCAGACAACTTATACATTATTATTATTATTATTATTATTATTATTATTATTATTATTATTATTATTAATCATTGTAGGGGCGGCTGCAGTTCCTTCAGTATCCTAATCATAACTGTTTTAAGATTTTCAGCGCTATCTGACTAAAATTTTGTGAACATCCAAAATGTATACTGTGAGTTGCTGCTGCTTTTAATAGAAAAATGTTCGCTATTTTGAAACACTTCTGAAGATTTACAATAACATTTTGGTATTGTGCTAATCATAATGCACTATTGATTGTGTATTAACATTAATTCTTTACTTGTTTCAAAAGCAAACAAATTACTGTTTACTACACCCATTTCAACTTGAGCTGCTAAGCATTGATGCAGTAATTTGTATCATAAATTACTTAAATGTAAATAATGATTGTAATATGAATATGCATTTTTATGTGACATTGATTTGAGATATTTGTTTATTGTAATTATTGTTGAGAAGTAAGTTTTTAATGCCTTACTGAAACTGTCAATAATAGCGCAATAATGCAAAGAGGGGGGTGAGCTGTTTATCATTATTGGAAACGAGGAAGTTACGTAATGTTGGCGCGTTTTTCGGTAGAAACTTCTGGAATATTTTCTCCCTAAAGCATATGTATTCATAATTTTCATTGGTTATTAAAATTGACGCTAATGTTGGCGCGTTTTATTAGCCAATAGTAACTCAGTTATAATCTTTAGGCATATCGGGGAGTGGGTGTATAAAAAAAAGCCAAGTCAGAGGTAGATCGCGGGCAGTTCATCGAAAATCCCAATACATTACACGTCGCCTTCAGTTGCTCAGTTCATCAAAATTCTTTGTGCACTACACGTCGTCTTCAGTTCGTCAGTTCGTCAAAATATTTGTATGAGATACGTCGGCTATAGATTCACAAGTTACAAAAATCTAAAGTATTATAAAGTTGACTAATTTTGAAGATTTAGAAGCTAGTAACAGTGATGTGTCATAATTTAAAATAGAGAGTTGAGGGTTGTTACACTACATCACTATAATATTCTTACTTGAACGCGTTTCGGGAGACGGCTTGTTCCCATCAACAAGGGGAACAAGCCGTCTCCCGAAACGCGTTCAAGTAAGAATATTATAGTGATGTAGTGTAACAACCCTCAACTCTCTATTTTATATTATAAAGTTAATTATACACAAAGTTGAAGTACGCGAATTAAGAGTGATTAGTAATGAAGTTATTAAAACAGTTTAGTTTGGCGAATGTTAAGATCAATGTATAAATGTGATAGTTAACGTGTTTGACAATAAATGTGTAAAACAAATTTCTTCATCAGTGTTATATTTGGATAAAAGATTCCTTTCCGTTTACACACTCTGATTCAAGAGACATGTTCGACTGAGAAATAATAGCTAGCCGGAGGACAGTAAACAAAACTTAAAATTCTTTCAAACACTAATACTACCACAAATTGCTAACACTAGATGGAGCTACAAACCGAACAAATGAATGACGTCACAAAATGGCTTCAACACGTTGAGTAAACACACATACACAATAATGTTAAAATAACAAACACAAACAACATTAATAAAACCACTCGCAAATTGGCTCCCATACGTGGGGCAGTTAAAATTATGTAACCAAACAAAACAAAAGCAGCACAATATAAGATCTTCAAGTTCTAATAATTTACATAAAAACATATTACGTAAACATAATACCGTTACAAATTGGCACACAGAACGTGGGGCAGAGTGTCCAGGAAAGGAACCAGGACGTGGAACGAATGCAGCATTGAAATGATCTACAAGACGCAGATTCCAGAAACAACAGGGACGACAGACTACGCGGATGATTGGACACCGTAATTCCGAGATTACAAGGCAACAGGGAAATTCAAACTACAGGACAACAAAACGACGTAGACTCATCATAACACAACGCAGAAGCGACATACAAATCTAGGAGAGAGGGGCAGGAATCTGGACATCAAAGTAACAGCAACAGACAGCATCACAAAGGTCAGAGTATCGTAATTTTTTTTTAGAAAACAAAAACAATGGCTACTAATAATATTGAAGAAACAATGATGGAAGGGGATAATGTAACAGTTAGCTGTAATTCAATACAGGTTACAGAAAATAGCTCAAACCATGTAGAATTTGAGGGAGGAAATGTTAGTGCAGAAAGTGAGAATAGAACAGCAGGAAATGTCAATTTTGATGCTAGTATGATTATGGAAATGTTTAGAAATTTTGGTGAAAAATTAGATCAGATTAAGAGGGAATTAAGGGAAGATATTAGTAAGAAAATAGATCAGAGTTTTATGAAATTGAGAGAAGCTATAAAAAAAGATCACAGGAAATTAATTGAAGATATTGGTAGGAGGAATGAGATATTAGAGCAAAAAGTAGATCAAAGCAGGGAACAAATTGAAAAGAAAGTTACGAAGCTAGATAGTATGCCAAAAATGAGTGATGAAAATGAGGAAGTAATAGTAAGTGAGATAGGAGAAGTTTCAAAGAAAATGCTAGACATGAGCAGGGAAATTGGTAACAAAAAAAGGTGAGGTTAATACTAAAAGTGAGGTTAATGTAGAATGCACAGAGTTAGGAAATCAAGTGAGTAGTATTACAAGTGAGCTAAGAGAGATAAAAGAGGTTATGAATGTAGATGTGAATCAGGAGCAAGTCAATTTCAGAGGGGAAATATCAGAAATACAGAATGAGACAGTAATGCAAAGAAATAAATTGTACCAAGATGTTCAAAATGAAAACTCCAGTCCAGTACAGTTTAGTACAGATTTGTCAGAGTATTCTCAGATTAAAAAGATAGCAGAAGAATTGAAAATGAAAGTTGGTAAAAGATGTATTGTTCAGGAAGCTTTAGATTGTTTTCAAATGTTATCACGGGACGAAATTTCATATGAATACAAGAGGTTATCCATTAACAAAAATTTGAAGGTTAGGATACGGCTACGAGTAATGTTTAGCCACACACAATTTGATCCAGGAGGGTAAATAGCAATGAGATGTAAAGTAAATGCTGGATAGTTAAAGATGACTTGCAGAGAAATGTATTGGAACGTAAGAGGGTTAACTAAATATATAGGTCATGAGAAAACAGAAATTTAATTCAAAAAAAAAGATAAAAGGGAGAAATAAATATTTAAAAAAAAATATATATATAACAATTTTTAGTAACTGTAACAGTATTTGAAAAGAAGAAGGTAATAATTGAAACTTAATATGATATTAAAGTAAAAGTACGTAAATACAATTCCAAGAACATTGTTAAAATAAAGTACAAAATAACAAAAATGGGTAAATATAATTAAAAACAAATATTTATGTAGTAAACAGAACATGTGAAACATTGCCTAGATTTAAGAGATGTAAATATATTTATGTAAAGGGTGAATATTTTTGGTAAATATGTTTAATAATTACAAAAAATTCTTGAATTGATAAATTTTTGTTAACAATATAAGAAATTAAACCATTTTTTTTTGTGTAACAGTAATTAAATAATTCATGGTACAGTATTGGCTATAAAAAAAAAACTTTGTAATGTCAGATTAAAGTCTAAACACATTAAACCAGAGCCAGTAAGTAGTGGTGAGATAAAAAAAAACAACATATGTCGTGTGTTAAATACGTGTGAAGTGTTAAGTGAAAGTGATAGCGTGTGTTCCAAGATTTAGGAGATTAAAAACCCAATTATAAAATTTCCAAACAAGTTGTAAATATTTATAATTATGTTTCTAGTGGGGCATATGATGCAGTAATTTGTATCATAAATTACTTAAATGTAAATAATGATTGTAATATGAATATGCATTTTTATGTGACATTGATTTGAGATATTTGTTTATTGTAATTATTGTTGAGAAGTAAGTTTTTAATGCCTTACTGAAACTGTCAATAATAGCGCAATAATGCAAAGAGGGGGGTGAGCTGTTTATCATTATTGGAAACGAGGAAGTTACATAATGTTGGCGCGTTTTTCGGTAGAAACTTCTGGAATATTTTCTCCCTAAAGCATATGTATTCATAATTTTCATTGGATATTAAAATTGACGCTAATGTTGGCGCGTTTTATTAGCCAATAGTAACTCAGTTATAATCTTTAGGCATATCGGGGAGTGGGTGTATAAAAAAAAGCCAAGTCAGAGGTAGATCGCGGGCAGTTCATCGAAAATCCCAATACATTACACGTCGCCTTCAGTTGCTCAGTTCATCAAAATTCTTTGTGCACTACACGTCGTCTTCAGTTCGTCAGTTCGTCAAAATATTTGTATGAGATACGTCGGCTATAGATTCATAAGTTACAAAAATCTAAAGTATTATAAAGTTAATTATACACAAAGTTGAAGTACGCGAATTAAGAGTGATTAGTAATGAAGTTATTAAAACAGTTTCAGTTTGGCGAGTGTTAAGATCAATGTATAAATGTGATAGTTAACGTGTTTGACAATAAATGTGTAAAACAAATTTCTTCATCAGTGTTATATTTGGATAAAAGATTCCTTTCCGTTTACACACTCTGATTCAAGAGACATGTTCGACTGAGAAATAATAGCTAGCCGGAGGACAGTAAACAAAACTTAAAATTCTTTCAAACACTAATACTACCACAAATTGCTAACACTAGATGGAGCTACAAACCGAACAAATGAATGACGTCACAAGATGGCTTCCACGCGTGAAGTAAACATAAATACACAAGCATCAACATTATAAAGAAAACCGTTACAGCATAAAGGAAAGAGATTTGTAAACTATATAAATTTGCATTTCCAATTGATCGTATAGCTGAAACGGTTTCCAGAATATAGACTACTTGCATTGTCCTTCCACAATAACTATTGGAAGCCCACCTCTGGTGTGGGGGTAGCGTCTGTGCCTCACATTCCAGAGGTTCTGAGTTCAAATCTTATTTAGGGTAAGTTACCCGGATCATGTTTTTTTTTCCAGGGTTACCCCTTATCGTGGAAAGCTGACTGTCGGGTAACTTTAAGATCTATGGGCCCCAGGCTTTTTTTTTAACATCATTTCATTCATTCATCGTCCAATATGACCTAACCGGTTAAAGGACACTAAACTTAAAAAATCTTATACATTCCGATGATTGTGTCTACCCTCCTATCGTTTATTAGTGGGTATACAAATTATTCTTACTAGAGCTTATTTTTCCATCTACTACATTTTAATACAAATAAACTTTTGCAGAAACAGCAACAGTCAAATGTTTAACAACTGAACGCTATACGCTGGCCTTAAAATTCCATACTGTTTCCATGACATTGCGAGAAACAACTGAATGTTTACAGGACTTTAAAAGAATGATCAATAAACAATTTGAACCAGATAACGGAATCTTGGAAATGGCTCATGGCATGAAACAAGTTATTTGAGATATATTGTGTGTTTTAAACAGATCTACATCTTTTGTATAATACATTTTCATCTATCGCTTAACGTTTACCAGTTATAAAAGATTATACAACATTCCTTCTGAATGAAGAGCACTAGACTATTCTCAGAAAATTCAAGATATACGGTTTATTTGCCATGTAAATGTGTTTAATATATGACATTTTAATCAAAATCATTATAAAATCAAAAATTTTGAAAAATGTTCCATATAAAGGGTAGTTGGGGTGGGGGATTTTCTTGAAAATCTTTTGTGTTGCATCTTTAGAAGATGCTGAACTTAAATACTAAGTTTGGTATTTATCAAACATTTTGTTCTTGAGTTATGCTGTTCACAAACACACACACACCAGGGACCTTTTTCTAAAAATGCTTTTGTGTTCACGATGTCTCAAAACATAGTTTTTGGTGAAATCTCGACATTGAACTTTTGGGTGAAATACTACTTCCCCTGCTTGCTTTGTGTAGTATAGAAAGTAAAAAAGTACGGTTGTGATAGATGGAGATTTAAAAATATGTTATAAATGTTATAGGGTGGGACACAAGGCAAGTGATTGCTCGAATAAACAAATAGAACAAAAATGCTTTAGTTATGTCAAAATAAAACAATGCAGAAATACAACAAAATATTACTTATGTATGTCAATCAAATGAGCACAAGGCAGGCATGATGCAATGTCTCAAATACAGGAGACTTATTAAAGCTCAGGAAAGGGAGAATAGACCATTTTTACAAACCAAACATGAGAGTAATGCAAACAGACTATGGATCTTATTTATATAAATGTACAGTATACTGTGTAGACTTAGCAATAACAGCAGAGCCAAATATAAATATGGCAATGCTTAGCCGAGCATAGATAACCAATCAAAGAATTTATGCTGCTATTTATATAACATAAAACAGCTTAAAGATATGGAAAACTGGGAATTGTAAAGGACATGTATAGGTGAAAACTGATTATATGGTTATTTACTCATACTAAATAATTGGAAAACCCCCTACCTTTGAAAGAAATAATGGTTCATCAAATGTAGGCATTAAAATATGCTCAGCAGAAGTAGGAGGGTACGAAAATGATAAAACCTAAGGTATCATAAATCGTACGTGTTGAGCTACAAAGCAAACCCTACAACGATACTATGAACAAATAGGCACAGAAAAGGATGCATATTCAAAAAGGAGAATAAAGACTTGTTAGGTTCAGACTATATCCAACACCCAAAAGTACTTTAATAAGTAATGGAAAATGTATGTAATTAAGTGTTTCAAAAAACAAGATATGGCTATCAAAAACAAAAGCAGCATAATGGTGGAATCAAATCATTACACAAGTAAGGAAATGAACCACTGAAGCAAGAAGAAATGTGACAACGGCCAACAGGAAAAAACAATATCGTTGAATATGAAAAACATTATATAAAAAATCAATATGTACCAAGAGAGACGCAAGTCTGTAAAAACAATGTTATTAAACTAGCAAACAAGAGTTGCATGAGACCAATTATGTACTGAAATGGATGTAGACCCATAGGGTACTGGATATTAAATAGTAACAGCAAAGATAGGAGTTAATTACCACTATAAATTATGGATGAACGTTTTAAAACAGCCAAAATACTATTTCTAAAACCTTAAATTAATGTGTGGCCAGAAATAGAAAGTTAATAAAGAGGAAATATCTGTATGGCAAAGAAATGAAGTAATGGAAGCTGCAAAACATATACGAGGGTAATTCCAAAAGTAAGGTCTCCAATTTTTTTTAAAATACAAAGAAACTTTTATTGACAACAAATGGTACATAGTTTTGAAGCTTTAACATTTGTCTATTTTTCCACATAATCGCCATTTTGGTCGATGCATTTTTGTAGACACTGTGGCAGTTTTTGTATGCCATGTCATACCAGCTTGCCGCCATGCTCTTGAAAAAGTGATGGACCTCATTTTTCACTTCATCGTCGCCATCGAAGCATCTTCCAGCCAAGTGTTCTTTCAACTTGGGAAACAAGTGGTAGTCACTGGGTGCTAAGTCCGGACTATAGGATGGATGGGTGATGGTTTCCCATCCAAACTGTTGCAGAAGATTCATGGTTTGACGGGCGGTGTGGGGGCGAGCATTGTCATGGAGATGGCTTATGCCCTTGCTCAACATTCCTCTTCCACGGTTCTGAATTACCTGTCTGAGTTTTTTAATGTCTGGCAATACCTGTTGGCATTTATTGTAATCCCAAGATCCATAAAGTCAACCAACAATATCCCCTTTTGATCCCAAAACACAGTTGCCATGACTTTACCAGCAGACTGTGTTCTCTTGAATTTTCGCAGCTTGGGTGAACCGGAATGCTGCCACTCACGTGATTGTTGTTTGGTCTCAGGTGTGAAGTGGAAAGTGAACCGGAATGCTGCCACTCACGTGATTGTTGTTTGGTCTCAGGTGTGAAGTGGAAAGCCCAGGTTTCATCACCCATGACTATTGAATCCAAAAGGTTGTCCTTTTCATCTGCATAGCGTTGAAGAAATTGGCGGGAAGTTTCAGAGCATTGCCTTTTGTGATCTTCTGTCAACATTCTTGGGACCCATCTTGCGCACACCTGAAATTTCAACTCTTCAATCAAAGTCCGATGAATAGTGCTTCAAGAAATCTCAGGAGCAACAATGCAGAGCTCATCGAGAGTGATCCGCCGATCTTGAAGCATGGTTTGTTCAACCTTTGCGATTGTTTTGTCAGAAATGGATGGTCTCCCGCATCTTTCCTCGTCATGAATTTCCGTGCGATCATTTGCAAATTCTCTACACCACTTGCGGACATTTTTGACATCCATACAAGACTCTCCATACACTTCCATCATCTGTCGATGAATTTCGACAGGCTTAACCCCTTTTGCACTAAAAAAATGAATAATTGTGCGAACTTCGCACCTGGCGGTAGTGGCTAATGGGAGCTCCATTATAACTGGCTGCCAAGCCAAGACTGAGGGCGCTAAGGGATGTGCGGTGGTTTCTGAAGAGAGTGGAGGGAGGAAGGAAAAAAGCAGTATGGCCAACATGCACACAAACAGTTTCCCTGCGATCCCAGCGCTTTGGAGACCTTACTTTTGGGATTACCCTCGTAAAAACAGGGAAAGCTGCAGGGCCTGGTGGTATCCCCCGAGATGTCATAAAGGCCATAGCGCATCAAAAGCCTGATGTGATATTTTCTGAGATAGAGCAAAATAACGAAATTCTATTAATTGAAAACCCAAAAAAGGAGGTGGTAGTAGACCATATAGACCATTGTGTTTAATTTAATGTAATAGAGAATTTCTTTGAGCAGGTTTTATGCAAAAGATCAGAAGAGATCAAGCATAAAGAAGGTATTGAACAAACAGGCAATGCCCGACAATATTATATGCAGTAGAGACTATAAAAGGAACTGTATAGATATAAATGAAGAAACAAACAAATATGCAGTCATGGCCATACTGGATATAAAAAAAATGCCTTTAACTCGGTGCCAGGGTTGGGTATAATAAATGAATGTAAAAGATGCAAAATGGTTCCATATGTAATAAGACTTGCCACCAACTATTTAAAAAGTAGAAAAATACTGATAGGAAAAAATATAAAGATGGAAATGAGTTAATGAGTACCTCAAGGATTGGTCTTGGGAACTACATTGTGGAATTTATATCAATTATGATGAAGTATTGAAAGAGGAATTATGACAGGAACAAAAGCTATTGCATATGCTGATGATCTGGCATTAATAGTATGCGTAAAACCAAAGAAAAAATTTAATCGTGTATGAATAAAATTCAAATTTGGATGTACAAAATAGGACTACAATTAACTCCTCAGAAAAAAACAATTTGTTATTTTACAGGGAACAAGAGCAGTAAAGGAAATGAGTGTCAGTTTTGTGCAGAAGGACATAAAGTCCTAAAGACATCTAAAATACCTAGTATTCAGAATGGACATAGTGGACACACACTATGTATGTGGCTGGGAAAGCGGAAGAAATTATAGGAGCTTTGGGAAGATTAATGCCAAACATTGGAGGACCCAATACAGAAAAACAAAAGTACTTGGCAGCATAGTTAATTTGATAATTTTATGGTGCAGCACTTGGAAAACTTAGATGGAAACATTACATAGAGGAGAATTATTGAGAAGCTAGAATGTAAGATCACAGTTAGAATGTCTAGTTATGTTATTATGTAGAATTAATGAAATTTCAATGGCCTTTGCAGCTAGGGATTGTGAAATAAAGCCAGCTGAAAAATCAGGGGAATCATTTCAGGGTATAGGAGGGTCAATTCCATCCCCCTTCCCAAGTTATGAGAAATAACTGGGCTACTTGTCTTTATTACTCTACCAAAAGAAAAATTACTAGAACTGTACTTTTAATACAATTATTTCACATTTAAAAGCTAAAAGATGACTTTCTATTAGGTTAAATGTGTCATTAAAGTTCACATGAAATTCGGACAACTGCTACAAGCAACCTTGCCCCCCCCCCTCCTCCAAGCAGAAACTGAAATGATGCTTCTGTGAAAAATTCAATGTCATAGCTACGGTTCTCCCGCTTTCCATGTGGTTCTCTAACCATTGAGCTACTATGACAGGATGTCAGTAGGACACAATTCCCCAAGTGACTTGGATTTTTCCCAGGTAGACTGAGGCATCTCACATTAGAGATGTCATTCTTGATGGGGGCAAGTACTTTGTTCCTGGGAAGTATGTAAGTAAGCACAGTTAGGGCAAATATTATTGTGTACAATTAATGAAATTAATTATTAATACTTTTGATGGCCTTCCAGACTAGGACATGTGAAATAGAGTCAGTTGAAAAATCTAGTTCCTACAGAACAATCTCCACCAGGACAGTACAGCACAGCTCTATTTCTTGACAACACAACGTAATGGGTATGAGAGTCATATCATTATTTTACAGTACCAATGGTGTAATAATATTATCTCCCCAATAAAATTAAAATTAACTTGTTAGACTTTACTCTTCTGAAGTATATCTGAATTGTGAGGAGATAGGGAAATTTGGAATAGTTCCTTTTAGACATTACTGGAACTCTCACAGATGATTTTTGTTAGAACTAGTCTGAAGGAATAATTTTTCTTCATATCAACATAGATCTTAAAGAACAAAATGGGCATCATAGTTTAAAGTCCCAAGTGGTATGTTTTGTTTTTCCATCTTGGTATTACAATTGCAACACTATGAACAGTAACTGATTTTAATAATACATATTCCGCAAGTAGAAACTTTAAAAGTGGATTTTTGTGATGCGTTGTTTTTATAATCTAGCCCATAGTAATTGTTCACATTTTCTGCATTTAGATATATGAATTACGTTATTCTTCACACGAAATAAGAACATAAGATTCTTGTTAAATACATCTTAACAACTTTGACTAAACTCTCTCTATTGCTCACTGCAAGCAATAGTCTACATGGAGGGCCATCTTGTTTTAATGCTCAGGCCTTCTCTCTTGGTAGTGTTAGTTAAGTTCAATAATAAACAAATTGAAAACCCTGACCGTATATAATTCGTCTATATTTAGATCCATTATAATTTAAAACAGGATAAGCATGGAATTATTTATACTTTCACACAAGCCATGTGTTTGACAGGGCTGGAAAGGTAGAATCAGATGACTGAAAAATTCAATTCCCGGCTATGGCATTGAATTTTTCAGTCATCTGATTCTACATTTCCAGGATAAGCATGTTAGAACTTTTTAATACTGTCAGAAAATGTAATTGATGATCCTTTTGCTTATGTACAAGAGATGGAATATGGTTGTAGGACAACTCTCCAGCTTGTAAAGCATTATTCAAATTCCAAAGGAGAATAATAAGAGTAACAATACCAAATGTAAGGAGTTCATGCAGATAATATTCAAGCAACTCCAAATTCCACGAATTCCATCTGTTTATATTCTGGAGTGTGTTTTTTACGCTAAGAATACATTATGAAGCAATATTCTCCCAACAAATGAACACCCCCAAAAATCCAATATGCATATAATAAGAGAAAATGCAAAAATATATCAGGACGGAAGAGTGTGCTCTAGTTACAAACTTTATAGCAACTACCATAATATATAAGGGCAATAAAGAAAACTGAATGCTTGAAATCTAACCTGAGGAAATAACTAAAAAGCTTGACCTTCAATACTAGCAACGGAATTGAAACTTGGATTAAAAGTGAAAGCAAAGTGATTAAATTACCTTAGGAGTGGATGTTGTCTCTTCTAGACCTGGTGCTCACCTGCTCACCTGTTTTAGGTGGTTTACTTTTATAGCAAAATTGCAGTGTAAGGACGACAAACTTGGCTATCTTCTCACTGCTGCACATGCACAATGGGAATTGCCAACCTAAAGGAGAAGCAGAATCCACAAGATTACCAGTGGTCTGTTACTTCTTGTTCTGCTTTTTCACTTCCCACTCATATATACATAATGCTAATGCAGATGTGCTGTTAATTAACTTAAGCTTATAGAAAAAGATCGAAAACCTAAGCAATATAAATAGTTAATCATAAACAACTTTAAAGAATGCACACTTGCTTCACTTGCATACTTTGGTGTTTGCTGTGTTTCTTATTCCTATGTTGCCAGCATTTTGTTTGTGAATTTGGAAATCGCAAACAGGTGGAGGGTGACATTTTAGGAAAAGCGTAAGAAACCATTTTTCTGGCACAAGTATTGAAGTTTACCTTCCATATAGCACCAGTTACAATCCAGAACAGCATTTAACACTAACTGCAGACAGACAAGAGATATGGTAAACTGTTGTACCTAGGAACACTTTTTGATCTCCCTTTAGGAGTGCTGCACATATCAGTAAAGTGCGTAACAATGCACAGTTATTTTTATTGTACTGTAAAAGCTGTATATTATATTATTTACAGTTAAAGCAGAAGGAAAGTGAATAGCTTCAACCAAGATTGTATCCTACAAAGGAAACAGGGACACAATAAGATTTTGCTGCCTTTGAGAACCACCCACAACAGATCATCTTTAGTCAAACATTTCTTCATCTTCTGTTTCTCTCTATGAATGTTGGTTTTTGTCTTTTCCAAGTGCCATTTTTTCCAAAGTGTCAGTCAAAATCCTGCATTTTCTTTTGCAACAAAGCTTTTTGGCTCCTTCCTTAAGTGCTCCAGCCTTTGGAAATGGTCTTCTCGTTTCTGTCGAGATTACCACCATAGGCGAGTAGTTTGTTAAAGTGGGACAGCTGCTTACTGTGAAAGATCATTACTGCGGTTCAGTTGAGATTTGTTCATATGGTTCTGCTAATGGTGAGCACTGAGATAAAGAATGTTGAGCTGTTGGAGTTGATACTTGGACCTCTGCACTGTTTGGATCAGGTCAATCAGTCAATGGCAGGAATTCACCATCTTGATATATATCTGGGTTTAGTGGGACAAGACCAGTCATTTGAAAGCCACTTATGAGTGTTTGTGGTGTATAAGCCTTCTGCTATCTCATAGGTTGTTACTGGTTTTCCTCCATATTCAGGTGACGCCATCCAGTCTACCATAGCTTTATAATAGAATGTTTTGAAAAGCCCAAAAATTGTACGATCTAATGGTTGCATTTTATGTGATGTATGGGTTATGCCAGCTTCTTTTGTTCTAGATATATCAGGTAGGTGAGATACATGGTTGTCCATAGAAGAATTGGATCATCAACAGATGGTTTGGTATGCACAATAAAATGGTTAAGAAACTTCAGGAAAATTTCCTCATTGGACCATCCTGAAGGATTTGCAACTCCTACAGATCAAACTGGAGCTCCCTTTAGCATGAAATTCTTAAAATGAACTGTAGGAAACATGAATAGGGGTGGTACACTGTTCCCAATTGCATTTACTCCAGCAATCATTGTTACATTAACACCGTTCACTGGATGTCATTGCACCAATTGCCTTCACACCTTTAGGAGGATTCTGCACATTTGAGAGCCCAGTCTCATTTACATTGAATATTCTTCTGGGGAGTATTGCTCAGTATAGTTGCTGAAAAAGCTGGCTACAGTTTTCCTGTTGAAAGAAGTAGCCCTAGAAGAGCTGGTTGCTTCTGGGGTCCAAAGTGAGAATTCCGTAAAATGGCGTGATCTGAACCATCTTACCCAAACTTCACCAGCCATCTGATCAACAGTCTCCATTTAGATGGATAAGTTAAGTTATTTTCTTTTGCATATTGAAATGCAAGTTTGCAGAGATTTGCAATAATCAACCCATAGTGTAACAAAGGCACACTGTTTCAAATAGTTTACCAGAAGAGTTTCCTGTTCAACATTAGACACTCTTCTCACATAATTTGGGCTTCTGTTATATGTTTCAGCAGCAGCTTCTTTGAACTTTTGTACATGGCGAGCCTCAACAGATTTTGTTACCTATACTTCAGTGCTGTAGAACAAATTGACATGCCATCCTTAGAAACAGCCCTAACTGCAGCATTAATATTTTCCCTCGGTGATTGAAGCTGCTGCTTATTTCTTTTGCTTCGTGGTATGTTCAAAAAGATCTTGAAACAAATTAAAATTTTAAATGATGTACTAGTGGCGGATGTACCATCCCCAGCCGCATGAACAATTAATATTGCTGTTGCTATTTATAGGCTAGATATACAACTGGGATTTAACACCTTACATGCTACTAATTGTCCCTAGGTATGACAGTTTCCCCTAGTTGCATTGATGCTCAACAGTAGGGTTGGGGATGGTTTGGTTCTGGATGTCATACGACTTGGTACACTAAGTATATAATCAGCTTCTTTATTTGGCGGCAAGTTTGAAAATGTAGGAAGGATTATCGCTCACATCGGTCATTACACTAATTGTTAAGTTCCCCTTTTGCTTATACATAGCAGAAGTTTCAGCAGTCAATAGCTTGCCTTGAACATAACATAAGATCTCAATCTATACACCCTATAGTGAGCTAGACCAGCCTAAAGAAAGCTAGTCTACTCTAGGATGTAGATTACATCATAATTACATTGTGTACTTGTATGTAAATAAATTGTAGTTCTTATGTAGAGTACATTAGAGATAAAAAAAATCTGATGTGTTACACTCACATGACTTTCTCTACTCTTGTACAAACTATTTTTACAAACGCTTATTCTCCATATGCTTCATGTTAATCGAGATGTTAATCATATTGCTAATTTTCTTGTCGGTGCAAGGGGAATTGGTAGGCTTTAAGCGACATTCAAATCTTTTTAGAGCTGGTTGCTATGTGGCACATTCCATTCTCTTTGTATGTCCAGGACATAAAAAAAATAAATAACGAATTCCCATTTGAGAAAAAGTATTGCAAAATTTAAGGGAATAACAAGCAATATCTCGAAAATGGTTCACAGAACAAAAAAAATTGCATATGACATAAATTGTGTATTTTAACGCGATCTACAATTTTTGTGTAGTAAAATTTTGTCTATCTCTTATGGTTTACCAGTTATGCAAAAGTCCTTCACAATGAAGTATACTTTTGGAGACATTCCCAGAAAATTCGAGATATACATTTCATTTGTCATGAAAATATTTTAAACATATTTTAATCAAAATCGTTAGAGCCATTTTTGCGAAAATTAAAAAATTTCGAAAAAAGCTCCATGTAAAGGGTAATCTGGGATGGGGGGATTTTCTTGAAAACCTTCGTGTCGCATCTCTGGAAGATACCGAACCTAAATACTAAGTTTGGTATTTATCCGACTGTTTGTTTCTGAGTTATGCTGTTCACACACACACACACACACACACACGGGCATGTTTCCAAAAATGCTGTTTTTGGATTCAGGGAGTCTCAAAACATATATTTCCGGTGAAATCTTGGTATCGAATTTTTGGGTGGAATACAATACTTCCCCTACTTACTATAAGTAGTAGAGAAAGTAAAAATGTATATGACATAAATTGTGTGTTTTAACGATATCTACATTGTTTGTCTAGTAAACGTTTGTCTATCTCTAACGGTTTACCAGTTATGCAAAATTCATTCAGAATGAAGAACGACTTTTGGAGACATTCCCAGAAACTTCAAGATATGCATTTCATTTGCCATGAATGTATCTTAAACATACTATAGTTTAATCAAAATCATTAGTCATCTTTCAGAAAATCGAAATTTTCGAAAAATGTTCCATGTAAAAGGTAGTCTGTGGTGGGGGGAATTTCTTGAAAATCTTTGTGTCGCATCTTTGAAAGATACCGAACCTAAATACTAAGTTTGGTATTTATCCGAGTTTTCGTTTTTGAGCTATACTGTTTTCAGACACACGGATATAGAGACACACACACACACACACACACACACACACACACACACACAGATCTTTTTCTAAAAATGCCTTTTTTGGATTCAGGGGGCTCAAAACATGTATTTCCAGTGAAATCTTGATATTGAATTTTTTGGTGGAATGCAATACTTCCCCTACTTACTATACATAGTAGGGAAAGTAAAAAGTAGGTATATTGAAACTATTTCGGCTAACCTTTATCGCGTTTAACAAAAGTTGGCAGAAAAAGACCCTTTTATGATTATTCAATGATAATGGATAGAGAAACTCCTGCGATTATAACACGTAACTTTTTGCTCCTTCCTTGTTTATCTGAGAACAGCAGATGGAGACGAAGATATAGTCGCGCCTGATAGGAAAAAAACAACCCCTAAGGAAGTTCCTTGTAAATATTATAATCCTATATAGTGCACCAGATCTCCCCTATCCCAGACGGTTCCAGGAGGGTCAACATTTTATGGTGACCTCTGTCATGGGTCACATCCTGGCACCTAACTGACTTTCAAATCTTATCTCCGCGTTCTGTTTTTATGGGTGTTTCTTTACGCGTCTCTGGAAGTTTGCTCTCTATTGAACTAAGAGGACTCAAATACACAGCAAATGGTTTTATCATAGCTAATTCCACGAGAGGTTATGAATTTATCTGATAAACCTCGTAACCTAGAATGGGATTTATTAATGCCATTATAAAAATAAATTGTAACATTATATACATAATAATTACTTTCTTATTGGGTTATTTAAAAACGTATCATCATTGTGTCAGCTGCCAGATCACAGCATACCTACTTATTAAATGAAATACCGAAAGTATTATCAGGAAGACTGTGGGGAGCCGACCTAAGTGCGTTACTACACACTTACAAATCTACCATACAACCTAAATTGGACTACGGATCTTTAGTTTATAATTCAACAAGTACCACAGCTCTTAAAATGCTAGATTCAATCCAGTCCTCAGCATTAAGAATTGCTTCAAGAGCCTTTCACACCAGCCCCATAGAGAACCTACAAATTGATGCTAACGTATCTCCACTGCAAATTAAAAGGAAAAACTCAAGTCTATCATACGCAACACGTACTGCAACGAGACCATCATCTCTAGTCCACTCTTACATATTTCCCATCAACAACATAGAAAATGCCACAGTATCAGCACAACCCTCAGATTTTTCAACTCCTCTCTCTGCGTACCTCAAGTAATGTAACATTACTCTACCTAATGTATTCGCTTGTTTCATAGATTCAGATTATATACCATGGAGACTGATATACCCCTTTATTGACACATCATTGGCCAGACAAGGTAAATCTTCAACATATAGTGTTTCTTACAAACGTCTGTTTAACCAATTCTGTACACTGTATTCAACATACACTCATATCTTCACTGATGGATCCAGACTTAATGGTCATAATGAATGTGCAGCGACATTCCCTGATTACACCATACAATATAGTCTGCCCAACTATCTTTCTGTCTATTCTTGTGAATTGTTCGTAATTCAACTCTCACTGGAATATATACTTAAAAAAATCTGATGTGTTACACTCACATGACTTTCTCTACTCTTGTACAAGCTATTTTTACAAACGCTTATTCTCCATATGCGATATCGGGATGTCAATCTTATTGCTAATTTTCTTGTAGATGCAAGGGGAATATGGTAGGTTTTAAGCGATAGTCAAATATTTTAAGAGCTGGTTGCTATGTGGCGCATTCCATTCTCTTTGCATGTCCAGGACATAAAAAAATCTGATGTGTTACACTCACATGACTTTCTCTACTCTTGTACAATCTATTTTTACAAACGCCTATTCTCCATATGCTTCATGTTAATCGAGATATCGAGATGTCAACCTTAATGGTAATTTTCTTGTAGGTGCAAGGGGAATATGGTAGCTTTTAAGCGATAGTCAAATATTTTAACGCTGGTTGCTATGTGGCGCATTCCATTCTCTTTGCATGTCCAAGACAAAAAAAATGAATAACGAATTTGAGAAAAAGTATAAGTATTGGAAATTTTAAGGAAATAACAAGCAATATCTCGAAAACGGTTCACTCAACAAAAGAAATGTATATGACATAAGTTGTGTATTTTAACGCGATCTACATTTTTTGTGTAGTAAAATGTTGTCTATCTCTTATGGTTTACCAGTTATGCAAAAGTCGTTCACAATGAACAATACTTTTGGGGACATTCCCAGAAAATTCGAGATATACATTTCATTTCTCATGACATTATCTTAAACATATGATATTTTCATCAAAATCGTTAGAGACATTTTCGAGAAAATTAAAATTTTCGAAAAATCTTCCATGTAAAGGGTACTCTGGGGTGGGGGGATTTTCTTGAAAACCTTCGTGTCGCATCTCTGGAAGATACTGAACCTAAATACCAAGTTTGGTGTTTATCTGACTGTTCGTTTTTGAGTTATGCTGTTCACAGACACACACACACACACACACACACACACACGGACATGTTTCCAAAAATCCTTTTTTTGGATTCAGGAGGTCTCAAAACATATATTTCCGTTGAAATTTTGGTATCGAATTTTTGGGTGGAATGCAATACTTCCCCTACTTACTATACGTAGTAGAGAAAGTAAAAATTTAAAACAATATTATTTATACTTAATGTAGTTATAAAATTTGGTAACATTTTATAGTCAGTTATATTTTTGAATGAAAGAAATCCTCCTCTGTATAGGTGTGAGTGATGAGATATCTTTTTAATGCTAATTTGAATTTATTTTTATTAGTTTTCAGTTCCTTAATATATGATGGAAGTGAATTAAATAATACTATACCGTTGTAGTAAGCCCCTTTATGGAATACTTGTAGGTTATTGCTTGGCCTGTGTAAGTCCTGCCCATTTCTGGTTTGTTTGCTGTGTATGTCTGAATTTTTTATGAACACTTCTGGGTGGTCAGCCACAGTTAAAAGTACAGCTAAAATATACTCACAGGCTAATGGTAAAATTCCAAATGTTTTGAATAGTGGTTTACAATGAGTTGATTTCTCTACACTTGCCATTATTCTTATTACCTTTTTTGCAAAAGAAATATTTTTGTTTGCGTCTACTGAATTTCCTCAAAATGTTATTCCATAAGCCATAATTGAATGAAAATAAGCATAATATACTGTTTTTAGGATGCTTTTATTTCTAAAATGAATTAATGATCTAATTGCAAAACATGCAGAGCTTAGTTTTGGTAGGATGTAGTCAATATGGTCTTTCCAATTCATATTATGATCTATAATAAGACCAAGAAATTTTATGCTACAAGTTTCAGTAATTTCATTGCCTTCATGTTTAATTCTTATGTCTGCAATACTTTTATTTTTTGTGTGAAAATTGATATACTTAGTTTTTTCAAAGTTTATATGAATTTTGTTACTATCGAACCAATTATTTAGCACACTGAAAATACTGTTGGATAACTCTGAGAGGCGACTGATGTTGTGTTCTTTAATTATAATACTTGTATCATTAGCAAAGAGAACTGGGTGAGCATGTTCATTTATTACTCTGGGAAGGTCGTTGACATACATTAGAAACAATAATTGACCCAAAATCGAACCTTGTGGATCACCATGCTTTATTTCTGACCATTTGGAATATATTTTGGAATTATCTGCTGTATTTATTATGACCTTTTGATGTCTGTTTGATAGGTAAGATGCAATCCATTGATATGTTTTATTCTGAATGCCATAATATGATAATTTTGATAAGAGTATATTATGATTTACACAGTCAAATGCTTTTAATAGATCACAGAATATTCCTAGTGTATTACATTTATTATCAAGTGATTTCAAAATTTCATTCATTAAGCTGAAAGTGGCATCATTGGTTGACATGTTTTTCCTAAATCCAGACTGCTCCTTTGCTAAAATATTATTTTTAATTAGGTGGTGACATTCGTTTTAACATAAGTTTTTCAAATACTTTGGAGAAAGCAGTTAATAATGATACTGGTCTATAGTTTGACAGTTGTGACTTTTGCCCTTTCTTGTATAGTGGTTTAACTATAGAATATTTTAGCCTGTCAGGAAAAATTCCTCTTACAAAGGAGAAGTTACATATATGGCTTAAACGTTTGCTAATTTTATCGGTGCATAGTTTTAATATCTTAGTAGTTATTTTGTCATAACCTGATGAATTCTTGCTTTTGAGGGATTTTATCGTTTTATTTACTTCTATCATGCTCGTGGGTACTATTTCTGTACAAATAGGCTGTTCTAAGCTTGCTTTTTTCAAATATGAAATAGGGTCCTCCACTTGTTGTTTGGACTGTAACAGTAAATATAATACTCATTAAATAATGTTGCTATTTCTTGTGGTTCTTTTGTGGTGATATGATTTACTCTAATTTCTTTTATTTCATTTTTTGTGTGATGTTTACCAGTCTCTTTTATAATTTTCCATATTGTATTAGGCTTGTTATTTGAGGACTCTATCTGCTTTTCATAGCAGAGTTTTTTTAGCTACATTTATAACCTTCTTTAAAATTTTACAATATTTTTTATAGTGTTGTGTATGCTTCTCACAGTTGCTTTCTCCAGTAGCCAAGTAGAGTTCTCCTTTGTGTTTGCAGGATATCTTAATACCTTGTGTTAACCAGCCATTTCTAGGTGTGTTAATAATTTTCTTTACATGAGATGGAAAACTTGAGTTATGAATCCTTATGAAAGTATTTGGAAAGGAGTTAAGCTTGTCATTCATATTGTTCTTTTTGTATATTTCTTCCCAGGTTTGTTCTGAAAGCTGGTAATTAAAAGAGGTTTATGTTCTCACTGTTAATGACTCGGTAGTTGGATACATGATTCGTTATTTTGGAATGGGGAATGTTATAATTGATTTTAAGCAACTGTCCATCATGGTCTGAAAGTCCATTATGTACATGCTCAAACTCATTATAGTCAGGTAGCTTCTATAATCTCCATTGTGACATCTTATCGAAAGAGCCAGATAGAGTATATTCTCTCGAAGTTAGTTTATGGCTTAAGATATTATATTTTCATTAATAATTGTTTAAAAGTTTCTATATTACATACTACTAAGGTAAACAACGTATTCAACAATTTGTTTTCTTGGTGATGCAATATGTTGGATGAAGATGCAGTGAAGTTAGCAAGATTTTCCTATTTCTATTGCAAAACTGGCTGTATTGCACACTAAGCCTAAGGCAGGAAAGTGATAAGATGCAGGTTTCTTTTTGACTATTTCCCACTACAATGGAGGAAAATCAACTGCCTACTTTTGATGAATTCTAGGTTCCGTTGTCTACCATGCAAAACATATCCAGTTGTTTCACACTCACAGAATCGAATGTGTTCTAGTATTTACATTACAGGTATTTCTTTTTAATGTTGCTTCAGAAGATTTCCCTATAAGAGTTTCTGCTATTCTCTACAATATCACACTACTCTTATTTAGGGATAATTATTACATAATAGTTAAATTTTGGAGCTGTATTTGTTAACAAAACCCCAGCACATGTTTGTGGATTCCATAATAAACTAAGATAAAGGTTACATGTTGAGTAAGAGCCAGTACATCACCATCGCCATATCAGCAAATAGTAACAATAATAATAAAAACAGTAATATTGAATAAAACTGTTTATCACCCCCAAAAAGATGTTTCTGGCCACACCGCCATGATTTCTGCTTTATTTGGCGGCAGGTTTGGAAAAGTGGTTGGTGTTGTTTGGTAGGCTTAAAAATTGTGATGTGATGACTTACATGAAGTTAAAAAGCAAATTTGCAAAATTGATGAAGATGCAGTGAAGTTAGCAAGATTTTCCTATTTCTATTGCAAAACTGGCTGTATTGCACACTAAGCCTAAGGCAGGAAAGTGATAAGATGCAGGTTTCTTTTTGACTATTTCCCACTACAATGGAGGAAAATCAACTGCCTACTTTTGATGAATTCTAGGTTCCGTTGTCTACCATGCAAAACATATCCAGTTGTTTCACACTCACAGAATCGAATGTGTTCTAGTATTTACATTACAGGTATTTCTTTTTAATGTTGCTTCAGAAGATTTCCCTATAAGAGTTTCTGCTATTCTCTACAATATCACACTACTCTTATTTAGGGATAATTATTACATAATAGTTAAATTTTGGAGCTGTATTTGTTAACAAAACCCCAGCACATGTTTGTGGATTCCATAATAAACTAAGATAAAGGTTACATGTTGAGTAAGAGCCAGTACATCACCATCGCCATATCAGCAAATAGTAACAATAATAATAAAAACAGTAATATTGAATAAAACTGTTTATCACCCCCAAAAAGATGTTTCTGGCCACACCGCCATGATTTCTGCTTTATTTGGCGGCAGGTTTGGAAAAGTGGTTGGTGTTGTTTGGTAGGCTTAAAAATTGTGATGTGATGACTTACATGAAGTTAAAAAGCAAATTTTATTCTTCCAACAGCAAATTAACTTGTAAAACAAATCATACTAATTCACAAAATACATAGGTATATAAAACTATAATCCTTTTAAAAAAATTAATTTTCTTGTACAATGCAAAAGTAAAGAAATCTAAAACTAAGAATTTTTATGTAAAAAATATAAACATTTCTGCCAGACTTGGGCTAAGAGATGACGTTCTCTCAGAGATTATCTGCCTTGCTGGAGAAAAAACTAAATCAGCCGACACGGAGGTATCAATATTGATTGAATAGGTATAATATTGCATATTTACGTGAAGTCCTTATCTAAATAAGACTCCACAGAAGTGCTTTACAACATAATACTGAATGTGGTGATGTAGGTGCTGGTAGTAGAACTGAAGAACTACACTAGAAAACGAGGAAAAAGTATTCAAAACCAGTGCCATGTAATTCACCCTTCATTTGGGTATAACCTCAGTATACCATATTATTCATCGGTTTCACTCGCACTGGCCCCACCCCTAGTCAACAGTTCATGTTCTGTTGTGAAACAGCGCCTCGAGTTTCTTCATACCACTCCATAGTGTTCAGGATTTATCATTTGTGTCGGCACCATCTTGGCCACCAACACTCTTGTGTGAATTTGGGATTCTACGGCAGCATAGGACTATATGAGGGTGGATCCCCTGCGTTAAGATACTTTACATACTTTGGGGACTTCTGATGAAGCCCAATCAGTGGAAATGGAATCTGATGCGGCAGTGGAAGTATCATCTGCGACTAAACCCATATTATGTTACTCAGCCCAGGATGGGGTGCTTTATATTGCGGTTATCAGTGGACATGCCCCTCACTCACCTTAAATTGGGGAAACTATTTTACGAACAGTATCCTGATTTGGGACGGATAAGATTGCAAAAGCGGGCAGCAATCATTTTGACGTTTCCTTCCCAACAGCGGACATAGTTGATTTTTGCTACAACAAATGAGATGCGTAGTTCTCTCCTTCATTCTTCTGTACATACTAAGAATATTATACATAATGTTGATCCTGACGTTACTCAAGAGTAAATTAGACAGTATGGTCACACAGTGGAAGGATTTCACATACAACATGCATGTTGCTGTAAGAAACGGATGATTTCTGATGAGGGAGTGGTGACACACTTCCAAATATAAATGTCTACCTTTTGCTCACAAATGCTTCCCAAATAATTTCGACTGTGTCTATTTCCTATCTCCCCAAATCAAGAATGGGTGCTACAATATTTCAATTGCGCTAATTTAGCCATACTGCAAAATCGTGTTCTAGCACCACGACTTGCCTGCGATGTGCAGGTGTACACGAAACAAAGGGCTGTACTCAAGATTCATTAAAGTGCCCGCATTGCACTGTACTACACCGCACTAACGACCGCAATTCTCATACGGGAACGATCCATTATGGACTAAATCATCTCTTCGGGTAACCCGTTTTGAGGCGTTAGAAATCATAACGGTCTATGCCAATAAGGCCCGTCAAACCCCAGCAACAGTGGCAACCCATACAGATATACATGTAGAGGACAGTTTACGGCTACCTACAGTGGTTCCCGTAATAGTTTGAGTATTACCAAGCACAAACCCTCTGAGGGAACGCCTATGGCTCCCGTGATGGTGGTGGTGGTAAAACACTGAAACCACACATTCTCACGCCGCAGTCTTACTCCCAACGCAACCTGCAGTGGTTCCCGTAATAGTTTGCGTACTACCAAGCACAAACATCTGAGGGAACGCCTATGGCTCCCCCTGCTGCTGGTGGTGGTGGTAAAATACAAATCACACATTCTCACGCCACAGTCTTACATACTCCCAACACAACCTCCAGTGGTTCCCGTAATAGTTTGCGTACTACCAAGCACAAACCCTCTGAGGGAACGCCTATGGCTCCCCCTGCTGTGGTAAAACACAAACCACACTTTCTTACGCCACAGTCTTACATACTCCCAACACAACCATTCTACTTTAGAGGGCGTGAACCGCCTCGTAGGCCCCCCTCTACCTTCTAATACACAAGATCCAAGTATGGGACGCTCTCCAGCGGCGCACCCTCAGCTCCCCAATGGACCCCCATCCTTGACCGCTCAGAAGTTGGATAGCGCTATCTTGTATTATTTGCAGTAGATAAGCAGACGTACTCGGCACCTCAATCCAACTTCTAGTGCGACGCTCATAGTGATTTCTTATGTAAATTAATATCCTCAATTCAGGCTAATTAATTCCACCTAATCTCTTTTATGTAGCGAGGCACCCGCATTCCATTTCCAGTGGAATGCACGGTCCCTTAAGTACAAATTGCCGGATTTAAAACATTTGTAAATCCGGTTGACCTCGTAATTGAAGAGACCTGGTTGACTCCGCAACAGAAATTCAAATGGACACCACATCACATTATACGTAACGACCGACAAAGTGGGCGAGGTGGGGTTGTCATGGCAATAATCAACCCCTCCCTTCAGGTTCTTTCCTTCCAATCTATCACGAGTTGTAACAAACATTTTCAGGCCATTCTCCTCCGCTTCCCTTCGTTGCAACTCCTTGCAGTCTACAGCACCCCACAACGTTATGTTCCCCGAACCTTTAGGGATAGTCGTATCACTCTCTTAACAAACTTGGACACTATTATTTGTGGTGACTTTAACCTTGGCCTCAGCCACCAACGCATTCGAAGCTCTAATTACCACATGTCCTTTCACCACCTACTCCATAGTACTAAACGACGATGCCCCCATACGCCTGGTTCTCCGTCGCAGCTGCTTTGAATTCTGTTACCCCCCTTTTGATCTCACGTATTCTGGGAGGTCAAATTCAACTCCCTTGGTAGTCAGTACTTTCCCATTGTAATTAGCTTGGGTAGCTTTTCTCTTTCGTTGGCGCAACGTGACGTTACACCTAAACTTAGACTACCTGATTGGCAACAATTTGACCATGTATTGTCTACGGAATTTATGACGCCTTCTATTGCACTTTCCTCTTCTAACCCTATTGGACCAAGTACATTCCATAGTGAAGATGTTCTTGGACAGTTTCTTTACTTCCCACTTTCATGACTCCCATAACCGGAAGTATAAACCGCAGTGGCTAAACATAGACTTCTCTTGCGTCAATAGCGACATACAGCGTGAAATAAATCGCCCTGCTATTATATATTATATATTATTATTATTATTATTATTATTATTATTATTATTATTATTATTATTATTTGACTGACCAGAGGACTTATTTCGCGCTCACAGTCCAATGTGCGAAGACTCGTAGATCACTTCCATCCCATAAACGCAATGGGTGGGTTCTTTTTGTGCTAAATTCATCCCCAAATGTCGATAACCGGGATGTGGCGTTTGCGTTGGTTCACGAAACGCTCTTGACCTCGCCCTCAAATTCTTTGACATACAAACAAGAGGATTTTGAGAAGAGGATACCCCAGACACAGTAAGCCCCTGCCCTCCTTTAACAGAGTTGGCCACTTAGACGGAGTTTCCGTGAGAGTGTACACGGGAACTTGTTAAATTTCTAGTTATACATCCGGTCACATTCTCCCTTTGAAAACCCAAACCATCCACCTTACGCTCACTAGTTCCATCTTCCCCTACACACACGGACGACGCTGGGGAGCCCACCCTCGTTTATTTTAAATTTTCCGGGCCTTGTGTGTGTGTGTGTGTGTCGCGACTGGATTAGGTGCAATTGTTTCAACGGCATATCCCAATGCATGGCAAAGTAAGATTACCTCCATTCTATATCAAATTGATTTTAAGACTTTTTTGATAATTTTCAGGAGTTGGTGGCAAGCCTTCCACACAGATGGTTTTTACTCTTCTGGCGTTAGCCCCTTTCCTCGATCGCCGGATGCTACTTACTTTTAGCTTTATTGCCAAATTGTTCAGATTCACCGAAACGCCTTTGTTTTCTAAACTCCCATTGGGGATCGAGTAGCACGTGCGTTGTCTTAATGGAAACCAACCACAAACCCCGGAGTTTCAAAGCCTTCCAGGAGGTGAAGAAGGAGCTATCACACCGACGACCACGGCTTCATTGCATCCCTTATTTATACTTTATTCCCACTTCGTTGATACTTCCCTCTCCATTACAGACATTGGACGCGACGTTACATGATATTTTTCTATGTCTCTTAGAACAATTTAAAGCGACGCATTTACCCAACCAGATTCTTTATACAGGCGGTTACCAAACGTCGCAGGTGTCGGAGCCGCATACATTAACCAAACTCCAGGACTTAAGGTCTCTTTTGCGTTATCCTCCGATTTCTCTTCCTATTCAGCACAAATTTACGCTATTTATCAGGCTCTCTACTTGTTACTTGGAATCCTATTTTCACATCCTCTTTGTACTGATTCTAGTAGCACCATATCTACCTTGTCCTTCAGCGGCCCTCCGGACGTGGAATGATGGGACATGTTATGTTACTCCTCTGTTTACGTTAACGAGAGAACACTATTTACTTCCTCTGGATTCCGGGACATTCGAACATTACTGGAAATGAAATGGCGGACATGCTAGCGAAAGCGGCCACTCGTGTACCCCTTTCTTCACATCCCCTGGGCATATTCACCTCCGACATCCAGAGACAGCTTTACTACCAGCTCGTTCTACCCCTGCAAACTTGAGACAATCTCCTTTTAAACCATGGTTTTTGTTGAGCCCGCTACAACTAGCTGCAATTTCCATAGTTAATAAACTTCTTTCAGGGGTGGCCCCCACCCCGGCATATCTGCACAAAAAAGGAAAACAGTTTACACCGCTCTGCGATGCTGGACAGTTCGGATAGGCCGATAATATGTTCTTTCAATGTTCCCGCAATTCACCCCACTCCACCACTCTTTATTTTTCTATATGTTCCCGACTAGGCACCGGCCCATGGAATATTCAATCTCTCCTCCATTTCGATATTCTACATACCTCACTATCCCTCTTTCGCCGCTTTCTTCGGAAAATAAAATGAAGCTCTGGCCCTTAGAACACATCTGTCGCCTCTTCCTCCCATTACCTCTCCAGTTAAGAATACCACCCCGATGGACCTAGACGCGGATATCCGGCGAATATTGCATGCAGCGTTACAACATAACCATACAACATGTACGGATTCATTTACGCTCTCATTTGGAACACCTCAAAATGTTAGTTTAAAATTAATATAAATTTCAATAAGTCTATTTAACAGTAGTTAAATGTTAACTATGAAATACGCAATATTAGAATACAATTTTAAGTCCAAACATAATATTATTGTTCTATTTACAACGTAGGTTGATAATGAAGATTTTCACCTGAATAAAAGGGGTGCTGAACCCTAAATTGTATTTTGCTATACAATACCAGAAATAGTGTAAATGTTCTTTATAATGGTACTGCAACTTAAAGAACACAGCTAATACCGAACATACATGTATGTTGCAATTCCGATTGTATGATGTATTGTAAATTGCGAGCGACAACATTCCCCCGCCGCCGTATTAGACCTATTCAGTTTTGGGATTTTACTCATGCTCCCTTCATTTTTTCTATACTCTCTGATCGGTACTTGGTAGTTGTCTTGGGGGATTGAAGCTCTTTGGTAAGAGCACCCAATCTATATTGGGACAGTTTTTATTGATGGATGGGATTTTCACTGATATTGTTGCATGTTTTATGTTCACTTCATTTTGTTGTTATGTTTAAACAGCGGTAAAATTTGTTGAGAGACTGTGTTGGAACATATTTCTACATTACTGTAAGTAAAATGAAATGTTATTCTCCCAATGTTTTACTCACATATTTCCTTTTGGCTGGCAATAAGTAAACATGTGTTTTACAGGAATGTAGGAAACTTGATGGACAACTTTGGTATGGAATTACTTTCCCTAAGTTGAAACCCTCATAAGTTAAAAGATTGGGCTAAATTGTCATACTGTTGCCCTCGTTTGTGTCACTTTTGCCCGCATTAGGTCTTTCTTTTGCCCACCTAAATTAGGAATAAGGAAGTGAAAAAGCAATGAAAATACTTACCTTAGGAGTGATTTTAGAACATGATGTGGTCTCTCCAATATCTAGTACCCACCCGTTTTAAGTGTTTTATTTATATAGGCAAATAGCGTTAGGAAGCAAACAAACGTAGCCATTTTTCCATGCAAAGTGGGTACTGCCAACCTAAATAATCAGTGAAATGCACTGAATATGCGATGTGCTGTTGTTTTGTGAACGTGAATCATTGGAGTTTTAGACGCGCAGATCCCTGGGCTACGCTCTGTCGTCGCTTCGCATCGGCCGCAACTTGCTGCACTCCTCTCCTTCTAAAAAACATCCCTCGGCTACGCTTTGAGGCTAAGGGCCCTCAATCTCTCGGCTACGCTTCGAGGCTGAGTATCTTACCGGCTTCGGTGGCATTATTCATATGTTGGCAGCATTACGTTAGAGCAGCGTAAGACCTAATGCGGGCAAAAGTGACACAAACGAGGGAAACAGTATGACAATTTACCCAAAGATTGTACATTTATAGGACTTTTATTTCAAGTTAAATTGCGTCAAGAAACTAATTCAGATATAACGGCCACAAGACAGGTAAAGAGAAACGATTATTGGCTATGTTTAATTTGGTCTTCATTGAAAACGTTAATAAAAGCTAAAAGAAAGGGAATAAATTACCATACGAGTGAGTTTAGATGTAGATGCCCAACTTCCCGCACGTTCTAGGGGTTTCACTTTTATAGCAAAATTACGATGTGAATACAACAAACGCAGCCATCTTGTTGCTATCGCACATGCGCAATGAGAACTACCAACGTAAATTAGAAATGAAAACCTTGGAAAAAGCGATGTGTTGCTACTACTACTTCTTCTTCATTTTGTATTGCCGCTGACAAAAACGCGGTTAAGCATCCCTTCTTATATAGTCTTTTTTTCCGACTTTTGGAAGGAATTGCTGCCAACGTGAATAACTTGTTGCTCCGTCGCAACTGCTACACTCCTCTCCTAAAAACATCTCTCGGCTACGCTTTGAGGCTGAGGGCCATCAATCCCTCGGCTACGCCTTGAGGCTGAGGGCTCTCAATCGTGTTTTAAGTTATGTTGTGATTTAAAATGTTGGCTTTAAAGACCAACATAATGCAGATTTTCAATGAAGATCAAAGTAATACAGAATGTAAAAAAAAAAAAAAAAAAACTCCCGTGAATCAGAAACGTAAAAAATAATAAACCTAAAATAAAAAGTAAATAGGAGCGCAGGCTGAGATTGTTGGCGGTATCTTACTGGCATTTGTTATTCATATGTTGCCAGCATTGTGTTGGAGCCTGAGGATGACATCTGTAGGGCATGTAATATATCACTTTGATCGCTTCTGAAGACCAAAGTAAAGCAAAAAGTCGTAACTATTAGCCATGTTAGCTACAAAACGGTAATTCTGTGCGACCACTCTATTTACTATGGATGGTGGCCGCGCGCAGTGTATATTGAAGTACCAACATCAGCACTATGTATTCGCTGGATGCCAGTCGCTAACGTGATATTTAACAGCACTGCCAGACTAAACAAGCATTGAATACGTCACACAGAATTATGTTGAAATCTTTATTTAGAATGAGAGAACAAGCTGGAAAGGAAATGGATGTTACTTGCAATGACTACACGTGTAAAACAGCTAATGCGTATTCTCAATAACGGGAAATAAAGGTGAAATGTGCATAAAAATGGGTAAAATGCATAAAAATATGCGTGAATTGTGTGCATAAACACAAAAGCCAAGAGCAATAACGCCGTAAGACAAAGCACGCAGATGAGGCCAAAAATAATGTAGGAAATTATTGGGAAAGCATGAAGTTCCTATATATTAAGTTTGGCAAGAAATTTATTTTTTCATTCATTTTTACTTTACCACATGCATAGTAGGTAGAGGAAGTATGGCGTTCTAGCCAGAATTTCGATAACGAGATTTCATCAGAAATCCATGTTTTGAGGCCCTGTATTTTAAAAAATAGCATTTTTACTTATTCTACCACGTACATAGTAGGTAGAGAAGGTATTGCAATTTACCCAAAAATTCGGTACCGAGATTTCACCAGAAATACATGCTTTGAGACTCCTGTATTTTAAAAAATAACATTTTTAGTTATTCTATCACGTTACCAGTACGTAAAGAAGGTATTGCATTCCACCCCAAATTCGGTAGCGGTATTTTACGGGAAATGTATGCTATGAGACTCCCTGAACCAAACAAAATGTATAAATACGGTCCACCCGCGCGTCTGTGAACAGCATACTTCGAAAACTAAAAACCCAATAAATACAAAACTTGGTATTTAGGTTCAGCATCTTCCAAAAAATGTGACACGAAGATTTTCAAGAATACCACCCTAGAATACCCTTTACATGGAACAATTCTCAATATTTTTAATTTTCTCATAATAGGCTCTAGCAATTTTTATTAAAGTACCACATGTTTAAGATATTTACATGACAAATAAAATGTATGTCTTGAATTTTCTGGTTACAGCGTGTGAAGTCCTCCGTTGGGAGGATTTTATGTAATCTAGCATAACGGGTCAACAATTCACAAAAACGTACCACACAAACAATGTAGATCTCTTTAAAACACACAATTTATTTCAAATAAGTTCTGTGCCATCACATTCCCCATTGAGGGGAGGTGTTTTCGACCACTTCAACTGCCGTGGTGCGGGCGCTGCGGACCCTTAGAACCTGTGGTACTTCTGACATTACTAGAAGTACGTCAGGCCGAATGTCTGAGCCACTGCCGTGGTGCGGGCGCTGCGGACTCTTAGAACTCGTGGTACTTCTGACATTACTAGAAGTACATCGGGCCGAATGTCTGAGCCACTGCCGTGGTGCGGGCGCTGCGGACTCTTAGAACTCGTGGTACTTCTGACATTACTAGAAGTACGTCAGGCCGAATGTCTGAGCCACTGCCGTGGTGCGGGCGCTGCGGACCCTTAGAACTCGTGGTACTTCTGACATTACTAGAAGTACGTCAGGCCGAATGTCTGAGCCACTGCCGTGGTGCGGGTGCTGCGGACCCTTAGAACTCGTGGTACTTCTGACATTACTAGAAGTACGTCAGGCCGAATGTCTGAGCCACTGCCGTGGTGCGGGCGCTGCGGACCCTTAGAACCTGTGGTACTTCTGACATTACTAGAAGTACGTCAGGCCGAATGTCTGAGCCACTGCCGTGGTGCGGGCGCTGCGGACCCTTAGAACTCGTGGTACTTCTGACATTACTAGAAGTACGTCAGGCCGAATGTCTGAGCCACTGCCGTGGTGCGGGCGCTGCGGACCCTTAGAACTCGTGGTACTTCTGACATTACTAGAAGTACGTCAGGCCGAATGTCTGAGCCACTGCCGTGGTGCGGGCGCTGCGGACTCTTAGAACTCTTGGTACTTCTGACATTACTAGAAGTACGTCAGGCCGAATGTCTGAGCCACTGCCGTGGTGCGGGCGCTGCGGAGCTTAGAACTCGTGGTACTTCTGACATTACTAGAAGTACGTCAGGCCGAATGTCTGAGCCACTGCCATGGTGCAGGCGCTGCGGAGCTTAGAACTCGTGGTACTTCTGACATTACTGGAAGTACGTCAGGCCGAATGTCTGAGCCACTGCCGTGGTGCGGGCGCTGCGGACCCTTAGAACCTGTGGTACTTCTGACATTACTAGAAGTACGTCAGGCCGAATGTCTGAGCCACTGCCGTGGTGCGGGCGCTGCGGAGTTTAGAACTCGTGGTACTTCTGACATTACTAGAAGTACGTCAGGCCGAATGTCTGAGCCACTGCCGTGGTGCGGGCGCTGCGGAGCTTAGAACTCGTGGTACTTCTGACATTACTATAAGTACGTCAGGCCGAATGTCTGAGCCACTGCCATGGTGCGGGCGCTGCGGACTCTTAGAACTCGTGGTACTTCTGACATTACTAGAAGTACGTCAGGCCGAATGTCTGAGCCACTGCCGTGGTGTGGGCGCTGCGGACTCTTAGAACTCGTGGTACTTCTGACATTACTATAAGTACGTCAGGCCGAATGTCTGAGCCACTGCCATGGTGCGGGCGCTGCGGACTCTTAGAACTCGTGGTACTTCTGACATTACTAGAAGTACGTCAGGCCAAATGTCTGAGTCACTGCCATGGGGAGTTGTTCGGATTGGGTTGGACTAGGCGGGGCAGTGGTTCCAGATACCATTGGGTACATTTGGGCAGTGACGTCCAGGCGGGGCTGCGAGACGCCTCAAAGACGTCGGGTACCGCCCTGGATAGCCGGTAGACAGTGTGCTAGTTCGCTGTCGGCCTTGCCGCGGTTATTCGGTAATCTTCACCTTTGGGGTTGATGCCCTGCGTCAGCAGGGTGTCATCATATTCTACATATCTGATTGATTTGAAGTTTTCAGTATAATAATAATAATAATAATAATAATAATAATAATAATAATAAGTGCCTCTGTTATTGAGTTGTTCAACACGTTGTCATGTAAAGAATAGGGAATTACAAGGACAGCATATGGAGATGTATGACTACCGGTTCACCTTTTTGTATCCTCCTTGTACAACAACCAAGGGCGATTCCTTTTAAGGGGCTGATAGGTTTTAGCCCCACCATATTATTTCTGTATCAACAACCATAAAAACAACAAATGCAACCTCATACTTTAAAAATGTGTAATTTTATTTAGAGCTCCTTACTAATCTCATTCTGGGCATCTTACTGAAATGTATGCCTGAAGCTCATGTTACACGAGACATGGTTTGGTTAGGCCTAAAGCATACGGAAATCTTGAGTTTTGCATCGAACAACATGGTCTTTCTGGGGGTAGCTTGTGCAAGGATTGGAATTCCAGCACAATAAGCTTACAAATCCCAGGGCTGGTTCACTTCTTGTAAGCAGGTACTCAAAACAAAAGCGAGCAAAGAAATATCTTTAGGTATGATGTAATTAACGGAGGAGGACACCTCGCTACTGCAACCAACTAGATATTGTGGCTACACCCCCCCCCAGGAGGCAGGGATTAAGTAAAGGAGCTGCAGGAGGTCGCAGGTCTGCAGGCAGATGTTATTACAGATGCACGGAAGTCTCTATTATTTCCACTGCGAAACACCCGCTCTCGCCAGTAGACGCAAAGATTCCCACGAGAGTGTGACGAAGTGGCCCTTGCAGGCAGGCCGGCCAATACGCCCTGGCTTTAGCGCAAAGAAATCTTTCCAAAGAGCAGCTACCTTGCCATATGTCTATCACCAGGCGCGCTATGGAACCCGAGACATTGTCTGAAAGATGAAATGACAATAAATGAGGGAAAGGAGAAATCGTGGTAGAACACACCATCCCAGCATTCGCCTAGGTGACCACAGGAAAACCACAAAAAAATCTGATGTGTTACACTCACATGACTTTCTCTACTTTTGTACAAACTATTTTTACAAACGCTTATCCTCCATTTATTTCATGTTAATCGAGATAAACATTTGCAGACTCTATCTTATTGCTAATTTTCTTGTAGATGTAAGGGGATAATATATTTACAAGGGCAATATAGAAATACAGTACCCTTTAAGCATATGCATATCTCTTAATAGCTCGTTGCTAGGTGCAGCACCATTCCCTTTGCCACATATTAATACTCTTTGCATATCCAAGACAAAAAAATGAATAACGAATTCCCATTTGAGAAAATAAGTACTGAAAAATTTAAGGAAATAACAAGCAATATCTCGAAAATAGTTCACTCAACAAAAAAAATGTACATGGCATAAATTGTGTATTTTAACGCGATCTACACTTTTGTGTAGTAAAATTTTGTCTATCCCTTATGGTTTACCAGTTATGCAAAAGTCGTTCACAATGAAGAATGCTTTTGGAGACATTCCCAGAAAATTCAAGATATACGTTTTATTTGTCATGGAAATATCTTAAACATATGATATTTTAATCAAAATCGTTAGATCCATTTTTGAGAAAATTAAAGTTTTCGAAAAATGTTCCATGTAAAGGGTAATCTGGGGTGGGGGATTTTCTTGAAAACCTTCGTGTCGCATCTCTGGAAGATACTGAACCTAAATACCAAGTTTGGTGTTTATCCCACTGTTCGTTTCTGAGTTATGCTGTTCAGACAGACACACCACACACACACACACGGACATGTTTCCAAAAATGCTTTTTTTGGATTCAGGGGGTCTCAAAACATGTATTTCCGGTGAAATCTCGGTATTGAATTTTTGGGTGGAATACAATACTTCCCCTACTTACTATACGTAGTAGAGAAAGTAAAAAATGTTCAGAGTGGGCGGCCACCACAAATCGAACCGAGGACCTCTCAAATGCGGACCACAGACTTTGCTGCCTGAGCCATCCTGCTCAGTAATATCTCTAGCTAGTTCAGCAACTGATTACTTTAGATAAAGTTGTTTTTAGATTATTTTCCTTGAACAAACAAGTTTCCTGTAGTTGTATTAAAACATTTTTATTAAATGACTTCCATTCAGAAAGTTATTGAAACAATGTAAATTAACCATCCACTTTGAAATGCACTGTAAACCATTTAATAATAATAATAATAATAATAATAATAATAATAATAATTTCCCCGATCACATAGCCCCATTAGTCATTTTGGTCACGACCTGGTACTACCTGCAACAAAATGTATAATGAACTATTTCTGCAAAGGTTTATTTCGATTAATATCAAAAGGATAGAAAATAAGCTTTCCTCGGAATAGTTTCCAATAGCTATATAACACAAGCGATAGTGGGCATAGAGAAAGTCATGTGAGTGTAACACATCAGAATCTTTTATTCATAATTAATCACTTTTTACATGCTAATATGACATGCTCCATTAACCCCACAGTTTAACATATAGCCATTTGTGTCTTTAAAATGATTGACATTGAAAAGCCAATTCTGTAGGTAGTATGGGAATACAAATGGTAGGCAAGTATAATAAAAATCTTGTGTTACATTCACATGACATTCTCTATCCTCTATCACATATTAATGGGTATTCAAATGATTTTTAAGAAAGAATTCTGTCAACTTGATTTTAATCGAGATCAAAACTTTGCAGAAGTAAGCTACATTACACATTTTGTTATGGATATGAAGGGAACAGCGATAGTTAAATGTTTAGAACTAGACGCTATATGCTGCCCTTAAAATTCCATACTGTTTCCATGACATCACCGGTAACAATTGAGAATCGACGGGGCTTTAAAGGAACGGCTAAATATTGAACAAGTCAAACTTCAGACATCTCAGAAATGTGAATGCCAGAAAAAAGCTATTTGACATAAAAGTGTGTTTTAAATAGATCGACATTTCATGTGCAATACGTTTTCATCCTTTGCTTAATGCTTATCAGTTATACAAAATTATATTGTTTTGAGACAGAGGATAGACATAGGTAGAAAACTGGTAATTCGCGGTAAAGTCGGATTCATGTGGCGGCTGTTTCTAATAGCTACCGTGCGGCCTTGCAAATTCCTTATATCCCCTTTCCACTGTCTCAAAAGACTGAACAGACAGTATTACCTAATTCCTTTCGAATGAAGAGGACTTCACAGGATATTACCAGAAACTGCAAGATATTCATTTTATTTTTCATGTAAATATCTTTAATATACGAGGGTAATCCAGAAAGTCCCAGACGTTTTGAAATCAACAATTAACAAAATGCAAACATCAACGTTTATTATCTACGTTTGAAAGGTACACTCTTAAGCTATTTTTCTACATAATCACCATTCACATTTGAGGCATTTATCATACCGTGGCACAAGTTTTTCAATACCCTCTCTTAAGAAATCTGCCGCCTGCGACTTCAACCACTGGTTTACACCGGCATGCAGTTCAGCGTCAGTATCAGTGTTGTGTACCGAGTCATTTCTTCATCGCTGGGAAGAGGTGGTAGTCGCTCGGCGCCAAATCCGGGCTGTATGTTGGATGGTCAAACACCTCCCATCCAAAACCATCCAAGATTGGCCGTGTGTGGTCGTGTATTGTCGTGAAGAAACAACACCTTGGTGCTAAGTTTTCCCCGACGCTTATTTTGTATGGCACGCCTTAACTTCCTTAGTGTTTCACAATACCTCTATGAGGTTACTGTTGTTCCACGCTCCAGAAACTCAATGAGAAGCACTCCCTTAGAGTCCCAAAACACAGTAGCCATGACATTTCCTGCTGACAGCGTTTGCAAACACTTTCTTGTTTTCTTGGGAGAATGTGTGTGTCCCCACTCCATCGACTGCTGTTTTGTTTCACAATTGACATGCTTCACCCAAGTCTCGTCCCCGGTTACGATACGATCGAGTAAAGCGTTACCATATTTGTTGAAATCTTGGAGGAAGGTCAGTGCTGCAGCCAGTCTGGTTTTTTTTATGGTCTTCCGATTTTCGGAACCCATCTAGCACAAAATTTGTGGTAACCAAGCTTCTCCACCACAATTTGATGCACCAAACTCCGTGAAATTTGAGGGAAATGTTCCGAAAGCTCTATAATCGTGAAACGACGATTTCCACGAATTTTGTCATTGATTTGCATTGACAATTCATCAGTCATAAGGCTAGGCATACCACTGCGATCCTCGTCGTGAACATTGGTACGTCCATTTTTAAAATCAATGCACCGTTGCCTGACTCGGCTTTCACTCGTTATTTCCTGCCCGTAAACATCACAAAGTTGACGATAAATTTCAATTGGTTTGTTCTTTTTAGCCAATAAAAGCCTAATCACAGACCGCACTTCACAAGAGTGGGATTTTCTTTTGCAGCGTACATTTTAACAACTCACAGAGAGCACAGTAAGGAAGGCACAGTCATCACGCTACCACAGCTGGATGCGTACTGAATGTAGGAACGTTCTGACACCAGGATGGCGGCTCTAGTCCTACTCGTCGCCACGATAGGCCAAAGTGTCTGGGACTTTCTGGACTGCCCTCGTATGTATTTTAAACAAAATCGTTAGCCATTTTTAGAAAACAAATTTTTTTTTATTTTCTTGAAAACTTTCATGTTGCATCTTTGAAAGGTAATGAACTCAAACGCCAGGTTTGGTGTTTATCAACTTTTGGGATTTTGAGTTATGCTGTTCGCAGACATACACATGGATCTTTTTCTATAAATGCTTTATTCTGTATTCATGGTGCCTCAAATCATGTATTTCTGGTGAAATCTTGATATCAAACTTTTGGGTGGAATGCAATACCTTCTCTACCTACTAGGTAAGTTGTATAAGTAAAAATTTTTTTTAATTCAGGGTGCCTCAAAACATCTATTTCTGGTGAAATATCAATATCGAATTTTTGCGTGGAATGTACTATAGATATGGTTTATTTTTTTTAATTTATTTATGGACGCTCTTTAACTGCTGTGGTACTTAGCGTACCATTCTATTGGGCGTGAAATGCCGGAAAATTTGCTCAGAGGTCTCTTTTCAGGCTGGAGATTCTTTTACGTGCCGTAAATCTACGACACGGGACCACCAGCTTTACTTCCCTTCCGAAGGAAGCCATGCTAAGGATTTTTACGTCCGATAAACTCCATGGCTCTCCGGCGTGTTTGAACCCGCGACCTCGGGAACTAGAGGCTGGCACGGTACCACTAGTCCACGGAGGACGACGACTATTACTATAGATATGTGGTAGAATACCGAATTTTAGGGTGGAATGCAACATCTCCTCTACCTACTAGTTACAGCTCGTGTAATATGTCGTGACAGTCCCCCACTCCTGAGACAAAGATGCGCAATAGCACTGACCAGCCCACTTGCATAATAAGGAGGTGGGGGACAGTGTTCCACCTGCTGTGAGTGTGACAATTACTTGCAGAGCAATTCCGATCGCTGTTTGTTAGCGCATATCCTTTCTTTCCTTGTATTGCGTAAGACATGTTGCCCACTAAGAGTAAACTTAGTGGCAAAGTGCTACATACCCAAAGCAGGGAAATCGTAAGTAATGTGTACACATATTTTAAAAACATACGCCAAAGTAATGCTAATGCTCTACCAGGCAATAATGTTGTGCAGCTAGTAGCAGAAGCTACAGGTGTTTCAGAAAGTAGTGTATGTTAGGGAATTGTTAGGGAAAAGAAAACAATTTATTCCGGCGTGTCCACCTCATTTTCCACCCCTCATAAAGAAAGGCCAAGAAAATCAATGATAACAGTTTTGGACAGCTTTAATGAGGCGGTAGTCCGCAGAACCGTAAACGACTTTTATGTAACACAAAAGGAGGGGCCTTCTTTAAGAAAAGTGCATGCAAAGTTGCGAAATTCAATCGATTTCAAAAGGATCCATGTCAACATTGCGCAAAATCCTCCTAGAACTAGGATTTCGGTGGTGTAAAACAAAAACAAGCGCAAAATCTTGATCGAGCGTCATGACATACGAGACATGCGTATACATTATCTAAGGCAGATCACTAAATTTCGCAGCGAGGGCGACCCATTGTATACATGGATGAACCCTACATTCATTCCTCACATACCACACCACATTCCTGGAGCGATGATTCCTTAGAAGGTTTATTTTGCCCAGTCTCATAAGGTCAAAGGCTAACAATAATCCATGCTGGTGGAGAGCAGGGTTTTATCCCTAACGCTTATGTCCGTTGTAAGTCCCACCAAAGAACAGGAGACTACCATAGTGAAATGAAATTCATTAACTATGAGAAATGGCTAAAAGAGAGATTAATACCCAATATTCCTCTAAATTCAGTTCTGATAATTGATAATGCTCCCTACCATAACGTGCAATTAAATAAGGCTCCTTCATCTAATTCAAAAAGAGACACTATTATTTCCTGGCTGCAGGCTCACCTTCCAGAAGAAAAATTCCTTAACACAGATTTCCCTTCCCTCCGCAAACCTGAAATATACAATCTCATAAAACTTCTAAACCCCAAGTATCGTAGATATAGGTTAGATAGTCTGTTGGAAGAGTGCAACCACAGTGTATTAAGACTTCCCCCATATCATCCAGAGCTCAATCCAGTTGAGCTTATCTGGGCTACCGTAAAGAATTGGGTTGCGGACAAACACGTAACATTCAAAATGGATCATGTTGTGGGACTGACCTATGAAAAATTCGCATCTATCAGTGCAGAAGAACGGCAAGACCGTTGCAGGCATGTAAGAGACATTGAACAGAAATATATGGAAAATGAGGGACTCTTGGATAAAGGACAAGAAATAATTATTCATTTGGGTAACGATAGTGAGGAAAGTGAAAGTGAAAAATCCGGTGATGGTGACGAGTCTGATTACGAAGATCAAACTGTGCAACACACGGAAATCATTCTCGGATACTTCTGGGTGTCCCCATTTCCCTTGGATGAGGGTGATTAATGCCGAATTCAATTGCAGGTAAGCTTACACAGTTGTTTACAATGCGTTATGTATGTGACTGCCTACGAGTTCTGATATCACTTGTAGTCTCTTGCTCCCCCACCACTCTCACCACTCCTCATTTCTCCTCTCTTGCTCATATGGACTGTCACGACGTATTGCACGAGCTGTACGCGATAGAATAAGTAAAAATGCCTATTTTGGATTCAGGGTGCCTCAAAACATTAATTTCTGGTGAAATCTCTGTATTAAATTTTTGGGTGGAATGCAATTTCTCCTCTGCCTACATGTACGTGGAAAAAGTAAAAATGAATGAAAAAATATCGAAAATGTTTTATATTTCTTGGCAAAGTTAACATATACTTAATGCTTTCCCAGTAATTTAGTGCATACTTATTGTGTACTTTACAGATACTTTGCTTTAAACATTATTTATGTTTGGCTTGATCTACGTGTTTTGTTGTACGTTGTTATTGCTTTTCATGTTTGTGTTTTCGAACACAATGCAGGTATATTTATGTGTGTTATTCCGTTTTTATGCATATTTCACTTTTATTTCCCCTTAAAGAACGCGCATTACTATTTTAGAGTGTATTCATTGCGTGTGACATCCATTAGTTTTCCAGCTTGTTCTCTTATTCAAAACGCACATTTCAACATAATATTTGTGCGCTCCACGCTTGTTTAACGTCTAGCGAAGTTAAATTTTATGTTGGTAGCAGCTGGCAGCATAGTTTTACAAGAGCTTGGAGACGGAACACCCGAAGTTGCCCGACGAAGTTTAGCGAATGCCGAAAATGAACGAAAGCGAAACACTTTCAACGAGCATTCCAGTGCAAGGGAAGGTAGTCCATTCCGGCACATTTTGCTCCCATTGGCTGTGGTCAAAGACGTAACCAGGAACGTTGGCGCGCGCTCTTTGACTGGCAATTGAAAGTGAATACATAAAGCCATGCGTTTCAAAGCAGGAATTTGTACATACATAGTATAAATCGGTGCTTATAAAGTACTCAACTATAACATGAACAATAGCATGTATTGAAAAAGCCATTTGCCGTGAAAATTCATGGGTTATCTCAAACTTTTATACTGATGCAAGCAGCTTAGCTGCCACAACTAATATTTGGGTACTGCCAAGATAAACTGAAATATGCAGTTTTGTAACAAAATATTTGACTCATATTTAGAAGTGATCATTCATGCTGTTTTAGAAGAGTTGGATGTTACCTACTGGCTATTTTTCCTGGAACTTTGTTCCTCAGTAGCAGCAATTTTCACTTTCTCTACCACGTACATATTAAGTAGAGAAAATATTGCTTCCACCTAAAAATTCGATACCGTGATTTCACCGAAAATACATGTTTTGAGAATCCTTGAATCCAAAAAGGTATTTTTAGAAAAATGTCCATGTGTGTTTACGGTCTGTGAACAGTATAGTTCAAAAACGAAAAGTTAGATAAATACCAAACTCTCATCATTCATGTAGGCCATTATTCAAAATCTAAAAAATTCTTACTCTCACTGGTGAATACATATATTCTCTCTTGAGCTACCTTACAGATAAATATGTAGCTTCCCAACAAACCTTGCAGTGCATGACCACATTGCATAGACAAACCATTAGCTTAAAACTGTTCCAAAAAGGATGTAACATTTTCTGCAATAACAACTTATAACCTTCCATGTTATCTAAAACTACTAGGCAATCCTAATTCACATAAAATCTTCAAGAAGAGTTAAACATTTTTCTTATATACTTACGCCCCATATACTATGGAGGAACTTTTTAATATTTCGTGCAACATGTAAATATTCAACACACGCTGCAGATTGCATGTGATGGTGATATACACTTATTACTTTCTCTACTACGTATAGTAAGTAGGGGAAGTATTGCATTCCACCCAAAATTTCGATACCGAGATTTCACCGGAAATACATGTTTTGAGACTCACTGAATCCAAAAAAAAGCATTTTTGGAAACATGTCCGTGTGTGTGTCTGTCTGTGTGTCTGTGAACAGCATAACTCAAAAACGAAGAGTCGGATAAACACCAAACTTGGTATTTAGGTTCAGTATCTTTCAGAGATGCGACACGAAGGTTTTCAAGAAAATCCCCCCACCCCAGACTACCCTTTACATGGAACATTTTTCGAAAATTTTAATTTTCTCAAAAACGGCTCTAACGATTTTGATTAAAATATCATATGTTTAAGATATTGTCAGGACAAATAACATGTATATCTCGAATTTTCTGGGAATGTCTCCAAAAGTATTCTTCGTTATGAACGACTTTTTCATAACTGGTAAACCATAAGAGATAGACAAAATTTTACTACACGAAAAATGTAGATCGCGTTAAAATACACAATTTATGTCATATACATTTCTTTTGTTGAGTGAACCGTTTGCGAGATATTGCTTGTTATTCCCTTAAATTTTCCAATACTTATACTTTTTCTCAAATTCGTTATTCATTTTTTATGTCCTGGACATGCAAAGAGAATGGAATGCGCCACATAGCAACCAGCGTTAAAATATTTGACTATCGCTTAAAAGCTACCATATTCCCCTTGCATCTACAAGAAAATTACCAATAAGATTGGCATCTGATATCTCGATTAACATGAAGCATATGGAGAATAAGCGTTTGTAAAAATAGTTTTTACAAGAGTAGAGAAAGTCATGTGAGTGTAACACATCAGATTTTTTTTATTGTTGTCCTACTGTAATGCGTGTCAAGACGTTTACTGTTGAAATGGTGATGGTTTACAAATTGTTCTCTCTTAGATAATGCATGATGGGGAGGGGAGCATCCCCCCCAAAGGGCTGTTCTTGGCATTGGGTATATTACTACTTACTCTGCATACTTCATAATTGTATGATGTGTTCAATTTCCCTGAGCATTGCTCACAGTGGAGCCAAATGAACAAACACAAACAAACATCACTGTATGGGCTCAATTTGTTTTTTTCGCATATGGTCTGTCAATAAATTTAAGGTTCCCATGTGCTGTAGGACCTCCACTGTGTAATATCAAATGTTATATATAGAACCTTTCCCAGGGAAAGGAATCAAAATGTATTTTCTATTCAATAACTGTAAGTTTTATTAACCAGAACTGGCTTTGTGTATGCATAAGTGACTAAGTGCAATTACAATTACCTATAAGATCATTCCAATAGATTGTAATAAGACATTCAAGAGGTTAGGGTTTAATGGACATTTTAATTGGGTAGGCCATTCAAACGTATATTAATGTAGGCACATGTTCCTTAAAATACCATACAAATGTGTTATACAGTATTATTAAATATGAATGTGAATGCAATGTCTCTTTATGTTTAACCATATCACACGCACCCTTCGTAATTGTCAATCACTTTAACATGTAGTTTAGTGTACCAGTATTAATTGTTTTTTCATATGTTGACTGCAAAAGAATATAACAGCATTTTGTATGACTTTCATACTATTGTTTTTTAAGCAATTACAGAATTTTAATTTGCTTAAAATGCAATATTTCATTATTACCTACTTACTTCCTTACCCAATTTTATTATCACTTAAATATAGTTATGTTGTTGTTTCTGCAGGTTAATGGTCCACATGCTGGTTTATAAATTTGGGTGGCTGGATGAGACACTCGTTCATTAGTATTGCACTCTGTCCTCCATAGTATTTTTAATTTTAATGTCCCTTTTAACTTCACAGGTTTACAGAGATTGGAGACTGGTGGGAGGAGGGATGACAATGATGAAGATGTTGCAATTGATGGAATTATGATGGGGAAAACCAGAGAACACTCATTCTAAGTGCCATTTCATCTACCACAAAATCCCACCTCTGATCCCTAAGATTGAATCCAGTTTTTTTGTGAGAGGCCATAGTGCTGCCCAATTAGAAGTGTGAATATGAGACAACATTTAAAACAGAGATAGTATTACTCAATACTATCAAGTAATGAAACCAAGAAGTTGTTTCACAAGGCAGCTCCCACTATGACTTCACAAATGAGGTGTATGTAAATAAAGTGATACTTAAAAAAGAATAACTATTTCAGCACATATTTTGCCATGCAATACATATTATACATTTATATAATTTTAAGTTGGGTGTTTTGTCATAAATATGGTAGCTGACATTTCGATATGTAGAAATCATTCAGCAATAATGTGGTAATACACAAGTTTTATGTAGCTATCTGTGCTTCCAAGGCCAGCACTTAACCGAATTACCCAGATTGACAAAAAATTCCCAAAGGTACACAGTACATATGGAGAATTTTCTGTTTATGAAATGATTTAAGTTATTTTGCAATGAAAAGAGCACTATGTCCTATATTTATTTGGTATAACAGCAGGAAATAGTGTTTGAGCACAACACTAATACTTATCCAAAATCAAACTATTATCATTACATCACATTCAAAATTGAAATAGGTATCAGACATAACCTTTGAGCATGTATACAGATAGAGAGCACATGACGTCACACTAACCAACATCTCCATTAGCTGACAGAGGTATAAGCAATGAATGCAGGCTGAGCTTAGTACAGGATTTTTCCCTGTAGTTCAATTAAATTCAAAATTTATACTACCCAACAAGATTATGGTACATTATTCTGCTGCTGACAACAGAGGAAACATTGTAAAAGATCTGGCGTACTTTTCTTTCACAGATACGTACACATTTTTGAAGAGCACAGTAGAAAAGAAATGGTGCTGCTTTTTTGCACAAAGTTAGTGTCAAATTTGTTCAGTATATTACTTTATGAAAGAACATGCGGACACAATTTTACATTAATATTTAATACAACAGTACACAAGAAGAAGACGACAACAGAGTTAAGAGTCTAAAAAAATGTGCTTTGTTACATTCATTTGTGTTATTGACATTCAGGTTCTTAACACCTTATGACAGCCTTGTACATTTATCTCACCCTAAATACCATGATATGTAAAACCTAGAGAGAAAAAGAAACACTTGCTCTAGAAGCTACCGATCCCCACCTCCCTTCGTATTTAGGAAATTAATGATGTAATCATAAAAGTGTAGGACTCGAGAGGAAAAAATTCAACAAGCTCTTAATTAGGCCAGTTTTACAGAAAATAAGGTACGTAGTATTTGAGTTAACAAAAATTGTTTACAAGATGCAGATATATACCTCTGAATCTGTATTATACACACACACAAACACATACATATATATTCTTCTCTATATGGAATTAATGGGGATGTTAGATGAAACAACATGAGACTCAGAACTTCACTATATGTTCTTCTTAAATGTCAGATGTGTTGTTTTGGGTGTTAAATTTCATTTCTAACTTTAGCTGCTTTATATGAAGTTTCCAAATTCCTCTATAATTAAAAATGTCACAAATACAAATTAATAAACACACAAACACAAAAAATGAAACAAATAAGCCTATTTGTTTACATGGTATAGCATTTGTAGAGCGCTGGAGGTTAATTCTTACGTTGCCCTTTGGCCGCATAGGGGTGATGGTTGAATTGGAGAACTGGAAACAGAGGGCACTAACTCCCCCACATGAACACGATGTGTCACTAGTTGTACTTTTGCGGGAAAGGCGAATTTTCTGATTGGCTGTTTCAAGTTTCGAAGTTCGTAACACAGAACACCAAAGTATAAGAAGTGCTACCCTAGTGTTAAATTGGTGGAAACACGAAGGCGATCGCAGCGTGAGTAGTGATCGGGGATGGAACTAAACTATGAAAAATCGTGCTCTCGGATGATGACGTCACTCGTAGCTACTACAGCTGTATTTTTCATACCCGCCTAGCTGTCTGCTCAGCTGATCATATGTTCTAATACTGTATCGCTACTGATGACGTACAAAGTTAATTACGTCAGCTTCAATAATCGTGATTGCACTTTGAGTTATTCAAATTTCTTTTTAAAGTAGTCGATTAAAGCTCACGTAAAATAACTTGTCACTGTCATCTGTAGCAATACAATATTAGAACACAATTATGATCAGCTGAACACCTGACAGCTAGGCTAGTATGAAAAACACAACTGTTTATTCCTGTGTAACTTATTTAAATTATCCAATAGTCGGCACATACACTGCTTTTTATATAATATTATTGAGGTTAATAGTGATTGCTGAATGTTTCTATGTCATAATACATAATGGTCACATTTAAATTTTTGAGAGTAAATGAGATCAAGCACCTTGCAATAATTTCTTCTGCATGCTTCATAGTAAACTCTTTTGCACTTAAACTGCCTCCATGGTTTGTTTGAACTTGCAAACAACCAATAGTAGGATGTGGAATTTGACAGGAAAATTGGTAGAATAACACATGTTTGACACTTGTTATTTTATTCTACTCTTAGATAGCGCAATACAATTTGACATGAATAACTTAACTCCATTTCCTACAAAGAAACTTCTGCACACATTATATGCAATAGTGTAGCTATTGTTTGTCATTCACTAAATCGCTATTAGCAGTGAAATAAATGTCATTAGCAAGTTTCACCACACCATTTAACACTATTAATGTCATTGTCACTCTCTGTGCTCTGACTTGAAGCACCATCACTGGACACAAATAGCCACAACTTAACTCCAACTTTTCATTGTGTATATCCTAGAATTAAATAGAACACACATGTTTAAACTACCCTTAAAAGTAGGTTTCTGAAATGAGAAACTGCTTACATTAAGGAAAATTTGTGGTTACAAACACCTTGTGATTATATTACACACTATCCACTGTAAACCAGAGTTCTCTCTGATGTAAACAAAGCATATACTTCCTCTTGTCATGAAACTAAGCACTACGCTTATGCCAATGTAAATAGTTCCTTAAACGTATTGCATCATGAAATATTGGAGTAGGAAAGGTATAGAACTACACATTTTATTGTGGTTATCGTAAGAACTCATTCTTAAAGGTAATGGATATATAACAACTGTTAAGAGATTACAAAATATGATTTTCTTAATTCTACCTGCTATTGCATTAATAATCAAAGAGTATCTTTTTGTTAATTACCAACTGTATGGATGACTGTTATTCTCTTGCCTATATGAGAAATACAGCAATGAATTCGCGCCTGTGTTATCTGAGTACCAAATAAACTCTTTGCATAACACAGGATATATGATAAGCAAACAGTCATTCATAATGTGCTAGCACTCATATGCTCAGCTCAGGTCAAATCTTCGATTTTATCAGTTAGTGTTTGAGTTGTCATGACAAAGGAAGAAGTGCGTAGTGTGAATAAGCTGTTTTAACACAAAACTGGGAAACCGTTAAAAAGTGGCAAAAAAGTTTGGTTGATAAAGTGATAAATGAGAAGGAAATAACACTTTTATTGTAAAACCACCACCACTTTGTGTTATTTGAACAAAATAAAATTCAGTATACGCAAAGGATCCATGGATCTTTTCATTGAAGGTTCAATGAATCAGATCTTTTCAAGGATCCTTCGAACTGTTATTTATAGTGAAATTTTAAACACTTTTCATTAAACAAAACACTAACCTTCTGTGAATTCAGAAAAGCTAAGCTTATATATAAATAAACTAATCGAATGCTAACCTTCCATAAATTCAGAAACCTAAGCTTATATAAAAAAACCTAACCTCCCATAATACCTCGGATGCAATGCGCTATATATAAAAAGCGTTTAAGATACTTAGTGTGCTAAAATGTTCACTATAAATAACACATCAAAGGATCATTCAAAAGATCCAATTCATTGAAAAGATTCGTGGAACCTTCACTGAAAAGAGCCATGGGTTGTTTGCATATACAGAATAGCGGATGAGTATATACAATCAGACAAAAAATTCAATGCCGTGCCTGGAATTCAAACCAGCAATCTTCAACTTGCCATACCACTGCTCTGCCATCTAAGACTTTCTCTACTCATAGTAAGCTATTTTCATAAGTATTCTACAAATGATTCATCATATATCGTGACTAACTTCATGTTTATCATATGTGTTAACTTAAAAGGCTTCAATACATTTAAAAAATATTAAATGCCCATTACTTCAAAACCTTTGATTTTTGCACAAAAACAACACGACCATTTAAATGCCTATACATTTATTATAATATTCTGCAACTTAATTACTACTGCACAATGTATCTTTAAGGGAAGGATTTTGTATCATCAAAATTGCTACAAAGTTTAAATGGTAGAAAACAGACACGAAAGATTGAAACCACTTTGGAATTTCAAAGCCTCAGAACACATACTGAAGCTGCTAATTTCACTCAAAACAAACACCTCAGTTATTCTTGGGAACAAATGCTGTTCAGATGCTCAAAAGCATTTGTTTTAAAGAATAACTGAAGTGTTTGTTTTGAGTGAAATTAGCAGCTTCAGTATGTGTTCTGAGGCTTTGAAATTCCAAAGTGGTTTCAATCTTTCGTGTCTGTTTTCTACCATTTAAACTTTGTAGCAATTTTGATGATACAAAATCATTCCCTTAAAGATACATTGTGCAGTAGTAATTAAGTTGCAGAATATTATAATAAATGTATAGGCATTTAAATGGTCGTGTTGTTTTTGTGCAAAAATCAAAGGTTTTGAAGTAATGGGCATTTAATATTTTTTAAATGTATTGAAGCCTTTTAAGTTAACGCATATGATAAACATGAAGTTAGTCACGATATATGATGAATCATTTGTAGAATACTTATGAAAATAGCTTACTATGAGTAGAAAAAGTCTTAAATGGCAGAGCAGTGGTATGACAAGTTAAAGATTGCTGGTTTGAATTCCAGGCACGGCATTGAATTTTTTGTCTGATTGTATATACTCATCCGCTATTCTGTATATGCAAACAACCCATGGCTCTTTTCAGTGAAGGTTCCACGAATCTTTTCAATGAATTGGATCTTTTGAATGATACTTTGATGTGTTATTTATAGTGAACATTTTAGCACACTAAGTATCTTAAACGCTTTTCATATATAGCGCATTGCATCCGAGGTATTATGGGAGGTTAGGTTTTTTTATATAAGCTTAGGTTTCTGAATTTATGGAAGGTTAGCATTCGATTAGTTTATTTATATATAAGCTTAGCTTTTCTGAATTCACAGAAGGTTAGTGTTTTGTTTAATGAAAAGTGTTTAAAATTTCACTATAAATAACAGTTCGAAGGATCCTTGAAAAGATCTGATTCATTGAACCTTCAATGAAAAGATCCATGGATCCTTTGCGTATACTGAATTTTATTTTGTTCAAATAACACAAAGTGGTGGTGGTTTTACAATAAAAGTGTTATTTCCTTCTCATTTATCACTTTATCAACCAAACTTTTTTGCCACTTTTTAACGGTTTCCCAGTTTTGTGTTAAAACAGCTTATTCACACTACGCACTTCTTCCTTTGTCATGACAACTCAAACACTAACTGATAAAATGGAAGATTTGACCTGAGCTGAGCATATGAGTGCTAGCATATTATGAATGACTGTTTGCTTATCATATATCCTGTGTTATGCAAAGAGTTTATTTGGTACTCAGATAACACAAGCGCGAATTCATTGCTGTATTTCTCATATAGGCAAGAGAATAGCAGTCATCCATACAGTTGCTAATTAACAAAAAGATACTCTTTGATTGTTAATGCAATAGCAGGTAGAATTAAGAAAATCATATTTTGTAATCTCTTAACAGTTGTTATATATCCATTACCTTTAAGAATGAGTTCTTACGATAACCGCAATAAAATGTGTAGTTCTATACGTTTCCTACTCCAATATTTCATGATGCAATACGTTTAAGGAACTATTTACATTGGCATAAGCGTAGTGCTTAGTTTCATGACAAGAGGAAGTATATGCTTTGTTTACATCAGAGAGAACTCTGGTTTACAGTGGATAGTGTGTAATATAATCACAAGGTGTTTGTAACCACAAATTTTCCTTAATGTAAGCAGTTTCTCATTTCAGAAACCTACTTTTAAGGGTAGTTTAAACATGTGTGTTCTATTTAATTCTAGGATATACACAATGAAAAGTTAGAGTTAAGTTGTGGCTATTTGTGTCCAGTGATGGTGCTTCAAGTCAGAGCACAGAGAGTGACAATGACATTAATAGTGTTAAATGGTGTGGTGAAACTTGCTAATGACATTTATTTCACTGCTAATAGCGATTTAGTGAATGACAAACCAATAGCTACACTATTGCATATAATGTGTGCAGAATTTCTTTGTAGGAAATGGAATTAAGTTATTCATGTCAAATTGTATTGCACTATTAGAGAGTAGAATAAAATAACAAAGTGTCAAGCATGTGTTATTCTTCCATTTTTCCTGTCAAATTCCACATCCTACTGTTGGTTGGTTGCAAGTTCAAACAAACCATGGAGGCAGTTTAAGTGCAAAAGATTTTACTACAAAGCGTGCAGAAGAAATTATTGCAAGGTGCCTGATCTCATTCACTCTCAAAAATTTAAATGTGACCATTACGTATTATGACATAGAAACATTCAGCAACCACTATTAACCACAATAATATTATATAAAAAGCAGTGTATGTGCCGACTATTGGATAATTTAAATAAGTTACACAGGAATAAACAGTTGTGTTTTTCATACTAGCCTAGCTGTCAGGTGTTCAGCTGATCATAATTGTGTTCTAATATTGTGTTGCTACAGATGACTGACAAGTTATTTTGTGTGAGCTTTAATCGACTCCTTTAAAAAGAAATTTGAATAACTCAAAGTGCAATCACGATTATTGAAGCTGACGTAATTAACTTTGTACGTCGTCAGTAGCGATACAGTATTAGAACATATGATCAGCTGAGCAGACAGCTAGGCAGGTATGAAAAATACAGCTGTAGTAGCTACGAGTGACGTCATAATCCGAGAGCACGATTTTTCATAGTTTAGTTCCATCCCCGATGACTACTCACACTGCGATGCGATCGCCTTCGTGTTTTCACCATTTTAACACTAGGGTTACACTTCTTATACTCTGGTGTTCTGTGTTTGTCCGTTACATATAACAGGTGCAATCCCGCTTTAAGGGATGAACTCTTATCTTTAATGTTTCATAACGACTTCTCATGTTCGTTTTACGATATTACTGTGCAATCCACAAAAACAAACCTTTCGAAATACAGTCCCTAATTCGAACACATTTTAACACCTTAACAAACTAAGTATAGTTTAATTGGCAAAATTGCCTTACTTGCACCGACCTATATTAGGCATAAGGAAGTGAATAAATTACCTTACGAGTGAGTTTAGAACATGATGCGGTCTCTTCTATATTTGGTGCCCGACTGTTTGAGGTGGTTTACTTATATATACCCCCGCCGCTGTAACGTTGCACTTGACAGCTAGCGTTTAAGTTGGTACACTCGCAAAAAATCAGGTGAAAAGCTTCAACCCTTTGACTTCCTAAGCCAATCACAAGGCAGCATTCCGGATGGTCGATGAGAAAGCGGAACCGAAACTAGAATCGGGTCTGTTGCCGGATGTAACTATTCCCAATCATGTGCTTCAGTTTGTGAATCTCTAGCACGAGCGTTGAGTTGTTCTTTGCAAGCTACATATTGTTCACTGTTATTTATATTTATGGTTATTGTTTGATAGTTTTGTTATTGTTCGTTTATACATATATGTTTATCTATTTTATATATATATTTCATTCATATTATTTATTTAAACAAAACTTAAGTGCGACAGTGTCTGAAAAACGATGCCGATCGCCGAGTGATGATTCACGAAGTGAAAATCCTTTGCGCCGAGGTGTGCCATTTAATAGTCAGACATCGGAACTATTAAGGAGAACCCGGGAATTCTTTGAACAGAATAGGGAGTACGTGAAGCTTCATGGCAATCCCTCTATTCCTGCTGATAAAGCCGTACAACGAACTGCATCAGCTCTTGGACTAAGCACGAGAATGTTATCCACAAGGCTACGGTGGTCGCGGCTTCGTGGAAGAAGAAAGTTGATCATGTGAATAAGCTAATATGAAAAGCACAAGAAATCGACGGAATTATTAGTGACTGTGAACCATTGATGATATGCCTTGGTGAAGATAATGATGACAATGATGCTTCCGAGGATGACGACAAGGAATTTGGATGGAATTGAGCCATTGCAGTTTTAAATGGGTGGGTGAAAATAACTTTGTTATGACATGCTTATAATTTGTTTTATTTCTCCTCATTGTAACAGGAAATTTTTATTATTTTGTTTCTATATTGTCAAAAGTGCGTAATTTATTATACATACGCTGCAATGTTTATGCACAGTTATTTTCAATTAACAATAATAATACGAAATAGTTATTATTCATTGACGTTCGCTACTTACGTACACTTTTTGTATGCGGCTTAGACACAATAGAAAGGAGACCAATCAGCTGTTGATGTTTACTAGCCACTCTGGCAACGTCGCAACCACAATGTAGCCAACCTTACGCGAAGCCACACGAACTATCAAGTGCAAAGACACAGCGGCTGGGGTGTAGGTAAATCGCGTCAGAAACACAACAAACGTAGCCATTTTTCCGAAAAAAGACATGCAAAGTGGGTACTGCCAACCACACTAAATTCACTAAATATGTGATGTGCTGTTGTTTCTGCGAACGTGAATCATTCGAGTTTTAGACGCGCAGATCCCTCGGCTACGCCCTGTCGTCGCTTTAGGCCGCAACTTGCACACTCCTCTCCTAAAAAATATCCCTCGGCTACGCTTTGAGGCTGAGGGCCCTCAATCTCTCGGCTACGCCTTGAGGCTGAGTATCTTACCGGCTTCGGTGGCATTATTCATACTTTGCCAGCATTGCGTTAAAGTCAGAGAATGAGATACAGTGCCATTTGTAGGACACCCAGGAACATGTCGGACATCTAAGATCACTTCAGTCGCTAATTCTGGAGCAAGTAAGGCAATTTACCCGTTTATTTTTATGGTTAGCTTGTTTTCGCTGTATATATTTCAACTCTTCATTAAAACCAACTAACGTTGTTACTTTCGATACATAACCTGTCTTCTACCTTACTAGGTTTTCAGGTCATGTTCCAGTTTTAAACATCGAATGCGCGTTATTTGGTACTCAATATTAAATAAGGTATCACTATAAACTCCTACATTTACACAATTGCTGTTTGATACGAAAATTCAGCTTTATTTTTATATTTTCGGCATTGCTATTTTATCAACTGACTTCCTCCTTAGTTTCAACTTTCAAGCCTCAGCAATCAGCAATTCAGCATGACAGAGGTCGCGCTATTCGCTTTGGAAGTTCCGGACACTTTCGTTTACTTTCGGGTGTTCCGTCTCCAAGCCATTGGGTGCCATTGTTTTGCTGGAGTGGAAAGCATAGCTTTACAGTGTTCTGTGCTGTTCATTTCGCTCTTCTGCATTCAACGGGAGCACGTCTTCCATTTATCATGTTTGTTTTTACGGTTAATAGCCTTTGACTTGTTTGTTCTACGTCTAATTTCGTGTGTGATTTGCAAATATTTTTTATGTCGTCTCTTATCAGTGTCCTCTTCGAATTATATTGATGATTTACTCGTGTTTGTGAACTACTACAGTGATTTATATGTCTATATGAACTTTGAATTATACTGATACCTTAGTGTTTTCGTGTTCTACTACCGCGATATTCTGCATGCAGCGTTTATTGCTGCTATGCACTGGATTACTACGGTTATATTCGTCTACTACAGTTAAATTGAGACGCGAAGCCAACCCTAATGGTGGGGCAGTGACGTCTATAAATAATCCTTTACTATACCATACCAAGCTTTACTGTGCTCTTCTTGGTGCACTAAATAAAAGTAAATTTAAAACAATTAAAAGTTGATAAAGATTTCAGTGATGTTGACAAGTTTTAAAGCTAAAGAATAGCATAAAATTACACTAGTTCAACGAGCCTGACAGGTTAGATTTTCTTATATACTCACTCATATACTATGGAGGAATTGGTTCCATTATGTCATGCAACATGTAAATGCTCAATACATAAACCAGATTGCATGTGATGATGATTTACACTTATTTGTTATTTTCCTACTGTAATGCATGTTGAGATGTTCACTCTTGGAATGGCGATGGTTTACAAATTTTCATGTCTTACATAAGCATGATGTGGAGAGAAAAGAAAATATTCCTGTTATTGGGTATGTTATTAGTTTAAAAAGAAAAATGTTCTTTGTGTTGGGTATGTTATTGGATAAAAAAGGAAACTTTGGATATTCTTTAGATTACGTCCCACAAGAATTCTGTTAAAGTCCGACACGGACAGATTAGCTGACCCTTTCCAAGAACTGATTGAGGATATTCAAAAGTTTATCCTATTGTTTAGTGTATCAGCTCCAAACTTTAAATAAAACTTTGGGTTAGATCAGATATTAGGGCAAAGTTTCCATAGTTATGGCTCGTCGAACTGGCTTAAATTAGCCAAAGAAAAGCGAATAATTTACCTTGTGAGTGAGTTTAGAAGTAGATGTGGCCTCTTCAATAGCTTGTGCCCAACTACCCACCCTTCGACAGTGTTTTACTTATATAGGTGAATCGCGTACGAAACGAAACAAACGTAGCCATTTTTTCGTTGAAGAAGAGGTATAGTGGGAACTGCCAACATAAATGAAAATCCACCAGAAATGCGATGCGCAGTTGTTAGTAGTGTTTTTTGTTCTTGTTTTTCTTCGTGTGTTATTCCCGCTGAGAAAACGTAACGCATGCAAAGACTGTCTGCACCGTGCACTAATTGAAAGCAGCAAAAGAATATGCACCAAAGTTTTAAGTTTGTAATAGTTTTTGTCAAATTATAATTTATTAAGAGGTTATTTTGATTGTAATAACAGTGTAATAAAGAAGTTGCTTTACCGTAACAGTGGTAGATAGTTAACGCAAGCTTACATAAAAATAACCCTAACCTAAGGCTAACCTTCCCTGAATTCAGAAACGTAAGCTTATATAAAAACCAGTAATCCTAACCTAACGTGAACCAGAAACGTAAAGTTAGGAACGCGGTTTCATGTAACCACTGATAACTAATTCAAACAAGCTTATATAAAAAAAACTAAACTTAACCTAACCTCCCGTGAACCAGAAGCGTAAGCTTAGGAACGCACGCGAGCGAAGCGAGCGTGCTTTGATGTAACCACTGTTAACTAATTAAAACAAGCTTATAAAAAAAAACTAAACCTAACTTAACCTATAAAAGTATATCAGAAGCCTAAGCTTATATTAAAAGAAAAGAAACCTAAACTTCCGTGAATTCAGAAATGTAAGGTTATATGAATAAAAAAAACGTAACCTAAACGTAATCTTCCGTGAATTCATAAACCTAGGGTTATATAATATCCCTCGGCTACGCTCTGTGGTCGAAGTTGCGGCGCTTTGGTGGCATCAATTATTCATATGTTGGCAGTATTGTGTTAGTCAAGCTTGTGACATAGAGTGACATCTGCTGAGCTAGTGTTTTGCATAGAGTGACATCTGTTGGAAATATTCGACATCGTCGTCATCGCTGTGCGGGACGGTGGGATCGCTGTGCGGGCCACACTTAAAGCAAAATGTCGGATATTAGTTTTAGATCAGGACAAAATTTGGATTAGATTAGATATTAGGCAACAAAAACTTGTGTGATTGCAGGAGCAATGTTGGCAGCAATGAAGGTTGTCTGCTACTCAACTCAGCGCATGCGCAGTAACTTACCTTTGAACTTAGATTTTATATAGGAAAAAGTTGCGGGACATAATCTAAAGAAGAGCGGAAACTTCATGCTATTAGTTACATTACATATCTCATAATTGTATGATGTGTTCAATCTTCCTGAGCATTGCTCACAGAGGGATCAAATTAACAAACACAAACAAATGCTAAAGAAGAAGGAAGCAGGAAAACGTCTTCCTTGTGTGGTTTCTCTTTTTCCTTATTCCCACAGTTGCTACATTTATTTGCATTTAACCGAGTTTTACAAAGAGTATTTGTTCACATTTCACAACCTCAAATCTACACTTTTGTTGCCAAGTTTCTATAAACTTCCATTTACTCGCTATTATACAACACACATGAACCTACATGCTTATTTTATAACTTAACTGTGATCAATACAGATAATTAGATTAGATTGTATTCTGTGAGTTCACTAGCAGCCATAAAGGCTTGTGAACATAGAACATGTCAAGGAAATGTACAAAAATTATATATAAACATAAATATTACATACAATATGGAACATTTGAAATAAAATACAAATACTATATGCGTGTTAAGGAAATGTACAATAAAGTTACATATATACATAAATATTACATAGTATACAGAACATTTAAAATAAAATAAGGACATATTATATACAAAATGAAACAAATCAAGTGTAATTTTGTACAGAGTTGAATACCTCCTTACTGTTATAAGGTTAACATACGTATAGGCAAGAACAGTTATTTTAACATTCACTACGATTTTACCTTTGTTAGTCTGATCATTTTGTTCTATTTGATTTGTAATGCATAGCATTTACTGTCAGTTCTTAATATACATACATTTAAATAGCTTCATTAATTCTAGAGCAGATATCAAATATGACTGGCAATTGTCATTAATATTTACTAATACTACTTACAGAGCTATATAAGTATTATCATTAGGATAATTTGTCATTCAGATAATCTTGTACAGAATAATATGCTTTTGAGCATAGGTACTCTTTAACAGCAGTTTTAAAGACATTGAAATTGTCAACTTTTCTCTTAAGATCATTAGGGAGAGTATTAAATATTTTTATGGTCTCGTAATATACACCTTTCTGGAAGCAAGAAAGCTTTGTACTGGGACGATGGATGTTACCCTTTTGTCTAGTGTTTATCTCATGAATTTCCATGTTTGTAATAAATGTGGTTCGATTGCATACATAGAATTTTAAGATTGAAAATATATACATGGAAGGTAGGGTTAATAACTTTAGTCTTCTAAAAAGATGTTTGCAAGAGTGTCTGCTATGAGTGCTGGAAATGATTCTTATAACCTTTTGCATGAGGAATATTCGTTGACTTTGTACCGAATTTCCCCAAAATAATATTCCATATTCAATGATAGAGTTAAAATATGCATAGTATACTAATTTAAGTGTATCTATAGAACTGACATTTACCAATGCTCGGATAGCATAACATGCAAAACTGAGTTTGGGTATGATATACCTAATGTGAACTTTCCAATCTAAATATCTGTCTACTTGGAGGCCCAGAAATTTAATGTTGTCTATTTGTTCTAGTGACATGTCATTAATCCCAATTTCTATTGGAGTGTGTAGTGATCGATGGGTTATAAATTTAACAACTTTTGTTTTGTCTAAATTTACAGATAATTTGTTAGCTTTAAACCAGTGTGACATACAGTTCAAAACATAATTCAATTTAATTACACACTCATTCAAGTTTTTACTAGTCACCAGAACACTCGTGTCATCAGCAAACAGAATTATACTTGCAATATCCTTTATATAAAGTGATAGGTCATTTATATAGATAAAAAATAATAAAGGTCCTAGGACTGAACCTTGGGGCACTCCATGTGTTACTGTTTTCCATTTTGATGTCTGTTTTCCAAATTCAATATCATTGACAACTTCAACACTTTGTTTTCTTTCATTTAGATATGATACAAACCAACTTAGAGTTTCATTTTTTAGTCCATAGAATTTCAATTTTGCTATCAGAATATTATGATTAACACAGTCAAATGCCTTTGCTAAGTCACAAAAAATCCCACCTACATGCATTTTTTTGTTTAATGCAGTTAACACTTCATGAGTAAGTTTATAAGTTGCATTATTGGTCGACATTCCTTTTCTGAACCCGAACTGATACCTGACAAGTATGTTGTTACATTCAAGGTATTTATAAAGTCTATTAAACATCACCTTTTCAAGAACCTTTGAGAAAATTGGCAAGAGAGATATTGGTCTATAATTTGAAACATTATTGCGTTTGCCTTTTTTGAAAAGTGGTTTAACAATGGAAAATTTCATTCTGTCAGGGAAAATTCCTGACCTTAGTGACTCATTGCACAAATAACTAAGGGGAGTGGAAATTTGAGATGAGCATGATTTTAAGACTTTTATTGTTATTTCATCATAACCAGAAGAGTTTTTTGTTTTGAAAGAGTTAATAATTTTGTTTATTTCAGAAGGCGTTTTCAGGCTAACTTTAAATTCAGGCACTTCATTAGTGAAATTTCATCTTAGAAATTCCAAAGCTGCCTCTTTACTTCCAAAATTAATACTCATTTTGTTTGTTACATCCAAAAAGAATTTGTTAAATATTTCTGCAACTTCATGAGGTTTACTAACTTCTTGATTATCAATGTTTAGTGTCATTAAGTCATTTTGTAATGAGGATTTACCGGCTTCTCTTTTTATTATATTCCAAGTAGTTTTTATTTTCTTGTCAGAGAGTTGAATCTGTTTATTGTAATGCAATATTCTAGCCGCTTTTATTACCTTCTTTAGAAGCTTACAATATTTTTTGAAGTAGTGTTTTAAATCTATATTATTACTAATTCTTACTTGCTCATATAATTCTCTTTTACGTCTACATGACGTCCTAATTCCTAAAGTGATCCAGGCGTTCTCTCTTTTGAAGTTAGATATTTTGTTTAACTTACCGGGAAGCAAGCTTCAAAGTGGGTTTTGAAACACTGAAGAAAGATGTTATATTTATTATTGGTTCCATTCGTTTGGTAAGTTTGATTCCATGACTCAAGTTCAAGTATTTTGCTAAACTCACTCAGAGTATTTTCATTTATTTCCCTACATTTCTGATGAGTATATTTAGGTTTGGATTTTAAATTTAACTTTTTAATGTGTAGAACTTGTGCATCGTGATCCGACAGGCCATTAGATTTTGATGAGACATTGCAAAAATTAATGCTATCTGAGTTTACAAATATATTATCTATAGCTGTAGAGGAGCTGTTTTGGATTCTTGTTGGAAAGTTTACTGTATGTGTCATGTGGTATGTTGTAAGTAAAGTGCTGAGTTGTTCCCTTTGAGGACTAGGTTTCAAATAATCAACATTTATATCACCACATATGATTAATTCTCTTTTTGGTTTGAATAAAAATTTTAGAAGATGTTCAAGTTGCTTTCTGAATATTTCAAAATTGCCTAAGGGAGATCGATAAAGGGCTACTATAGTTAAATTCAATTTACCTTCATTTAGCTGAACTGCACAGAGTTCAAGGTTTTGTTCACTACAAAACTTGGATAAATCCAAAACTTTATAAGTCACATCATTTCTGACATATATACAAACCCCACCTTTATGTAAGATTTTTCTTGAAAACTGCTGCTAAAGAGCATGCAGTAAAATTGGCTGAAATTCCGGTTGTGTCAAGTGGTGTTCAGATAAACACAAAATGTGTGGCAGTGAGTTTTCAGTATTAAGACTAATAGTAAGTTCATCTGCTTTGTTTCTTAAGCCTCTTATATTCTGATGAAATACAGACAGGCAGTTTCTATTTTTATTATTATCATTATTACTATTGATGTCAGAAGCATTATTTCTATAGTTACTTGTGGATACAGAGGTATTTGGGATGGTTATCTCAATTTGCTTTAAGTGTCGATGATTATGTTGACTATGGGACATACTTAACCTAAAAAAGACCTCCTACTAGTGACAACAGGAATTTTACCCTTAATTCTGTCAGCAATAAGAAGAGAAAGCTTCTCTTTGCCTCTAGAATTTAGGTGTAGGCCATGAGAGGTATAACCATTCCTGCCTATACCGTCGACATCTATCATACACATGTGAGATGCATCAGGACTTAACAAGGCACGCTCAAGTCTCAGATTCATATCCCTCACCCTCCAATGAAGCTGAGGCTTGTCATGCCTATGTAAAAGTCCCACTACCTTCACAATAGTATGGCTGCTGGTCTCACTGATGTCACACAGATCCTTTTCAATAATATAACTACTATTTCTATCCAGGCTATTCCCTGGCCCACCCACTATCACTACATGATCCCTCTTGGTAAAACCTGCAGTTAGCTTTACCAGGTCTTCAGTGACATCAGAGAGCGCAGCACTGGGTTTAACTATGCCTCCTACATCATAATCACACCCCAAGTCCCGTTTGAGCAGGGATGCTATGCCCCTCCCATGACTACTCCCAAGCAACAAGACCTTGCCTTTTGTGTGATTTACAGATTCATCTAAGACCTGCTCTTGGGGATTTGTGGCCTGATCAACATTCAGCGTTTCAAGAACACTGAATCTGTTGCTCAGTTGGACAAGATGTTGATCATCTGCAGAGAAACGCCTTTTCCTCCTGAGATTCTTCTTAGATACCATCCTGAAGTCCTGAAAGTTATTAGCCAAAATATTTGAAGCCAAAACAGTGCTTCTAGTTTCTTTTTTGAAAAATTCTAGTTCTTTTCTCAGGTTGGAAATGGTTTCCTCGTGCTTTCTGACCAGTGCCTTATACTTACAAAGTTCACAAAATCACTCCACACAATTACTCACATTCTCACTAACAATGTTCGCACACGCCCAATGAAACCAAAACTTACATCCTGCACAGAAAACACTCTGGCTAACCCTCCGGCGACAAGCACCACAATTACCACTAAGATCACACGATTTACCACTCATTATTAGCACACTGCACTGACAGACACAATAAAGGTAAACTAACACCGTCAGAAGATTAGTACAATCTGCAAGCACTTATGTTACGACTACAATGTTTACTACAGTTATACCAATTTATAATACACCTACAGCTTTATATCTTAATAAGTTACTCTACAACACACACACACACGCACAGAAATCACATACAATTACAAAGAGATACTCTAACACACGTCTACCTAACTTAAACCACTAGTAACGCACCAAAACACTTATTTCACTTCTTAAACTACTGGTAATACACCAAGCACTAATTTCACCTTTTAAACCACTAGTAATGCACTAAGTAATTTCCTAATTAAGCACAAACACAAGTCACTAATCGTCCAAAGACAGAAAACACGAAAAAATAGGCTATACAAACACAAACAGATCAATTCAATATGGCGGACGTAAACAGCTGATATTAACACACGGTATTATTTGTTTTTTTTACACTACAATGTATAATAAAAATATATTCTTATGTGAAAGCAGCTGCAATTTAAACTCGACTACACTCCTAAAAGCTTTAACTACTGAGAGATGAAAGTTTTAAGAAAATATACGTAAAAATACGGGAGCTCACAAACACAGTGCCTACACTCAGAAGCCACCTAGCGGAAGCTAGTAATTTACATTGTAGATAACATATTTTAATATATTTGATAATTATTCACATTTTGCTCCTTATAAAGAAGTTACACAACATCCATAACACACATTCCATGTGAGGCATTATGGGAATGTTGCTTGTGCTGCCCGGCTGCAACATGGGCAATCTGAACATAGCAGAGGGTACAGAGTTGTATTACTTATTTAGGGCTCTAAGCCACAAAGCATTGCCCAGGTTTGAGGGCCCTACGCTGGAGAACATAGCCGAGGGATGTTTTTTTATAAGTAGGATAGTAAAGCATGACGGAGGGTAGTCTTAGGATCTATGAAGCTAAACCCCTACTTTAGTTTCGCAGTGTTTTCATATGTTGGTGACATTCATTCAGCAATCTTTTGCCTATTCTTTTTCTAACTTTTCAGTACCTTTCACCTCAAAATGTTGCCATTTTCAGCTATATAACTGAAGTTGCCAAAACGTAAGTGGGTGGGCAATATGACCTCATTCGTGCAACATCTCCTTCATTCCTCTTTCTTTAAGGATTATTACGGATAATCTCAAGCATCGATTTCATAAGTACTTTTACTGTAATTCTTTTCCCAGGATTTGAACCTTACAGTGTCTCCAGTGATGACAGTTTGTGATGACAGTATGCTATCCATTGCATCAGTGGACCATTTGTTCAGGAATGAGTAAAATGTTCTATTTGTGTTGCAAGCCATTACGCTCTTCAGAGTCACTGAACAAACAGCTAGAAATGTAGCGAAGACTGTGAGAGATTACGTTAGGTATGTGATAGTTCTCTTTTGAATTTATCACTGAGTTACATCGAACATATCAGTGTTAATATCATTGTTGTCGTGTAGTGTTTATATTACTAGAGGTGGAGGTTGAGTCCAATTTCTCCTTTTTTTGCAGAATCTTTTCCACATCTTATTGTCTGAGTTCTGAAGCTAAATAACCCCTCTTTGACTTATCCCTGCCATGATGACACTCTATAAATTTGTATTTCTTTGTCAATCTTAATGGCAATAATTAAGTCCTTATGATCCTTTCCTGTCCTATCTCCACCTTGTGGTGATTATCGCCACTTGTGAAAGCTACACATCAAGGCCTACCTTCATTACATAAAAAGATGACAGGACTTCAGTTATTTTAAGCTGACGTGGTAGCGCACACATATTGACAAGTGCCGCCACTCGCGAGGTGGAGTGATAACATAGTATGGAAAGTAGGTCAATACTGACATTGGCCAATGTTGAACAAGAACAAGGAGCTTTTTGAACGACAGACATGCCAGAAGTAACTACAAGTCTTCTCTGCATTGGTTTGCATTACAGAATAGTTCTTTATGGATATGTCTTTGCTACAGAATAGCTGGAATTACAGACAAGTCATTACCAAACAACAGTGTTAACTGCAGCGAACTTTATATTTAGCATCCTTCAATAATTTTGTCTTTCGCTGCACTTTAGTTTTGCTATGCCTAGCACTTCGAAAGAATCACCTAGTAGTTTAAATGGCATTGTTATACACTTTCCGACAGAGATCTTGTTTTTTTTCTACCATGAATGAAACTATGACACAGAAATAAGTGGCTGTACTACAAGAATATTATCAGCACGAGCACCACAGGTTAGATTCAGTTTGAACATCACCTAGTTCATCATTAAATCGGGTAAACGAATTCCATTTAAATTTATTTTTGGTGTTAGCTATTGGTTGCAGGCCTACATGAGAATAGTCAGTGCACAAACATTGGTGGTAGAATGGGACAATATAAAATTATAATAAAGTACCCAAAGGATTTTATGATTGTGTTAAAGAGAATTGACTTGAATTACATATAAAGTAAAAGTAAATATTTATGTAATAATGGGTAGAATGAACAATCTTAAAGTTAAATGGTAAGAACTTAAAAGAGCCATAGCAACAGCAAGAAAAGCAAATAAATTTATATAAGCAATTTATTAATTGTATTTAAAGTTAGATGTTTGTTGATTCAAAAGTTATAAAGTTTCTTGATCGAGGGTTATTGTAAGATTTTCATTTTATTAAATGTGCAAAATTTAAATTACTATATTTGTGTTTCTGTTCACAAGTCAAATTTCCAGCCTCTAGTAAGGCTGATTTCCATTAGAATTAGATTATTGAGTAAGACGGATAGTACGCTCATGTTGCAGATAATAGCAATAGTGTACATTCTCGTTGCATTGTAATTTACAATTCTACGAGATTTATGGGAGTACCCTGTAATAGTGGTAGCAGAACAAAAATTTACTAATAGCTGTATGCATCGCTATAGCCTCTCTTTTCCTTTGGCAACTTCCGTTCTTCATGAAACTGTCTTGCTAGATAGGATAACCTATGTTATAGGATAACCCATGTTTTGACATACCAAAATTTCTTGAAAAGTAGTAGCACAGACAGGCACTACCTTACCGCTTTTCTTCCTAATGCTATATTTTACTGAAACTGTTTTCTTCCTTTTTACTTTCTCACTGTTAACTATTTTGTACTTAAATGAAGTAATGGTCATAAACTTTAAGAGAAATTTATCTTGGTCTGTCTTGTTTAAAGATGTCACATAATGATGAAACTGGGTGATATATTTGTAGCATAGTTCAGCAGCTTTGCATTGTTTCTTTGCTTTAGCTTTTGTATTTAGAGGTGAAACTCAAATTCATGATTGTATTTAATATTAGGGTTGTTTATACCTCTGTTGTTTTGCTTTACAAGAAAGGGTAACACCCTTCTTGTCTCTAGATCTTTGTAACACCTGAAGATTCTTTTACCTGTACACCATATTCAGAGTCACTAGAATCACCATCCATTCTGATTTAACTTGAAATACTGTTCCTTACTCAAACACGACTACACAGTTGATAACTTCTATAAAAGTAACCCGAAGATACGCTAATGAAAATGAGGTTTGGTTGGGAATTATAAGCAGCAAATAAAGAACAAATTTTGTTACAATAATGAGCAGCACAGCCTGCAATAAGGCACATCTATTATTGCCAACCGCTCAGTTTAAATGAAAGTAAAGAAAAATTTATCACATTTCTTGACTTTTGCTTTAACTTTCAGAGTGAATATATCGGTTTTTGCTAAATGATTCAAACATTAAAGCACATTACAAAACATGTTGTAATATACTTGAAAGAAAGTCAGTAATTGCTGTGCTATTGCTAATACCTTTAACATATTTCCTTAATGTAGCAAAGAGCAAACCAAACAGATCCAACCCAAACTCAACTGCACTTAAAATGATAGAAAAGGCACATCCCAAAATTAATTGTAAATTTGATGGATTCCACAACATCGAGAGAGAGAGAGAGAGAGAGAGAGAGAGAGAGAGAGAGAGAGAGAGAGAGAGAGAGAGAATATTATTAGCTTATTGAAAAGCAAAATCTCTCCTGGGTGAGATGGGATAAGTACCAAATTTTTAAAATATTGCCTAGCAGAGTTCAGCAAGCCTATATGCAATCATTCTTTGTCAGAGATATTTCCGGAAAAAATGAAACACACAATTGTTAAGTTTCTATACAAGAAAGGAGACAAAACCTTGGCCTCCAATTATAAGCCATCTCTCTTTTGACAACCTTTTGTAAAGTAATGGAAAAAGGTATATATAAAATTGGGTTATAAAATACTTGCAGTTCTACAACGTTCTCTCAGCATCCCAGTTCAGATTTAGGAAAAAAATGTCCAGAGAAAAATGCAGCATACATGCTCACTTCTGAAGTATCAACATCCTTGGATAAAAAGAAACTAGCATTAGGAATGGAATATTTTTTGACTTAGCTAAAGCATTTGACAGCCTAGATCCCAACCTCTTGCTACAAAAGTTAATGCCTTCAGTGATATTTGTATAAATTAGTTCAGGTCTTGCTTAACAAATAGGATCCAGAAAACCAGAATCAATGATTGCGATTCAGAAACAGGTGTTATTACTAAAGGTGTCCCTCCAGATACTATACTTGGTCCTTTGTTATTTTTAATATTTATAAATGACCTGCCATATTATCTTACCAAAGGTTCAATATCTGTGCTTTTTTGCAGATGATACCAGTGTACTTATATCTGAAAAGTCACTCAGTAATTAAGAGATTCTGTCAATGAAGTGTTTGAACAACTCAACATTTGGTATGAAGCTAATAAGTTAGCATTAAACTATGATAAAACCAGCTTTATTCAATTTCAAACAAAGCATAAACAAGTGAATGATGTAACAATCAGTGCAGTGGTTTTATTAATGTTATTTATTTAACATTATTGTAACCCCACGTTGTGGTGCCAATTTGCGATGGTTTATTTGTTATATTTATTTTGTTGAGCACCACGTTTGGGAGCCAATTTGCAACGGTTTTTATTAATGTATTTGTATATTTGTGTTTACTCCACGTGTTGAAGCCATCTTGTGACGTGATTCATTTGTTAGGTTTGTTAGCTCCATCTGGTGTTAGCAATTTGCGGCAGTTGAAAGAATGCTACTGTTATTTTATTTAATTTTTGTTCACTGTCCTCCGGCTAGCTATGATCTTTTGGTCAAGCACTTCTCTTTATACAGGTTGTGTAAACGGAAGGGAGTCTCTTATCCAAAAATAACACGGATGAAAGAATTTCTTTTATACTTTTATTGTCGAACACTTTCACTATCACATTTACACATTGATCTTGACACTCGCCAAACTGAAACTGTTATAAGAACTTCATTACTGATAATTCTTAATTCGCGTAGTTCAACTTTTTGTATAATTAACTTTACAACATTTAAGACTTTTCATAACTCTGTTACGCGTAACCTGCAAATTGATATCCGACGTGTGCCGTACAAATATTTTCGACGAACTGACGGGGTCTTTACCTCTAACCTACCTTTTATACTCCTACACCCCGATATGCCTAAAGATTATAACTGAGCTGCAATTGGCTAATAAAACGCGCCAACATTAGCGTCTATTTTTATATCCAATGAAAATTATGAATACATATGCTTTAGGGAAATGTTCCAGAAGATTCTTAAGAAAAACGCGCCAAAATTACGTAACTTCCTCGTCTCTAATAATGATAAACAGCTCACCCCCTCGCTGCATTATTGCACGCTATTATTGTCAGTTTCAGTAAGGCAGTATAAACTTACTTCCCAACAATAATTACAATCAACAAACATCTCAACTCAATGTTACACAAAAATGCATATTCATACTATAATCATTCTTTACATTTAAATAATTTGTGATACAAATTACTGCATCATCAGGTACAATTACACCATAAATAAGGAATCTGATACAACATTTCTTGGGCTTCATGTAGATGAAGAGCTCAACTGAGAAAACAAATAAAAATCATGCTACTGAAACTCACCTCGGCTTGCTTTGTCTTAAGAAACTTAAGAAGTTTGCTCGACCAAAATGCCGTAAGAACAGCATTATTTTGCATGCTTTCACTTCGTATTGTGATATGGAATAATCTTCTGGGGTAATTTGGCACATAGCAAGCAAGTAGTTATATTACAAAAAAATGCCTTGCATATTATTTGTAGTTTTGGGTCCTGTCATTCCTGTAGGCCCTTATTCAAAACCCAAAAAATTCTTACTCTTACTGGTGAATTCAAATATTCTCTTGAGCTACCTCAGAGATAATTATGATAACTTCTCAACAAACCTCGCTGTGCACGACCACAACACAAGGCATGCAGGTGATTTGCATAGACCAGCAAATAGGTTGAAACTGTTTCTAAAAGGATGTTACTATTCTGCAATAACGATTTATAATAACCTTCCATGTTACTTAAAACTATTAGGCAATCCTAATCAACATGAAATCTTTAAGGAAGAGTTAAAGTCTTTCTTATATACTCACTCCCCGTATACTATGGAGGAATTTTTTAATATGCCATGCAACATGTGAATATTCAATACATGGACAGATGCATATGATGGTGATTTACACTTATGTTATTGTTGTCCTACTGTAATGCTGTTTGCTCTTGAAATGGTGATGGTTTACAAATTTTCATCTCTTAGATAATGCATGATGTGGGAAAAAAATTCTTGTTGTTGGGTATGTCATTAGTTATGCTACATATTTCATAATTGTTTGACGTGTTCAATGTCCCTGAGTGTTGCTCACAGTAGTGGCTAAATGAACAAAAGCAAACAACAAACAATAGCGTTAAATGACATAATCTTATCAAGGTGCAAAAACAATAAAATTCCTTTGGCAGCTTATCTTTGATTTCAGTAAATTTTCTTTATTGTTTTTGGCAAAACCCAAAGGCATGTAGCTTGAAAAGTAGAATCAGACTTGAAAAATTGAATCTGGCTTTCTGTGCCAATGCTCCATAATTTAGTTACAATGACTATACCAAAAGTGCATTGCACCTCATCTGATTCAAACATCAAATTAAAGTTAAAATAAATATATTGGAATCTTGTTAGCACGTTCCTCATTAACACGTTTTCCCGTGTATTACGTTGAATTATAAAAGTTCCGTCACCAAATGCAATAAATAACTTACGTTTAGTACGTTTTCTCGCTCCCGCTTACTACATTTGAAGTTTGATGCCCTAATTCGCTATTTTGGCCAATGCTTGATCAGTCCAGTGGGAGTAGATTTACTACATTCAAAGTTTGACGTCCTCATTTGCTATTTTGGTCAAACCCGGCGGGGTGGAACCGGCAGCCAATGGCATACATGTATGTATGTACATATTTGTGTGACGCGATTTGTGTAGGGGGGATTGAGAATGCTTTAATTTAGCGGTGGCTTGGCGTGGTTAGTTACTGCTGTTGAGTGTTAACGAAAAGTAATTTAACTTTTTGATTACAATGGAGAAAAAGAAAGTGCGGCATATAAGCAACAGTGAAAAGAAGAAGTAGATCGCAATGCAAATATGAAACATGTGGATATAGCACAGAGGTTAAACATTCCTCCGTCAACCTTAAATGCAATTGTTAGCAAACGTAAACTAATTGAAACTGCTTTTGAAGAAGGGCAAAATGTTAAGAGAAAACGTAATCACCCTGGTCAGTTTCCAGAATTACAAGATGTTCTGCTAAAGTGGTTTACACAAGCTAGAGCTTCAAATGTGCCAATAGATGGCACTGTGGTTCAAGCTCAGGTAATACATTTAACCACAGAAGATGGGACTGGATGATTTCAAAGCATCCAATGGCTGGATTGAAAGATTAAAGAATCGACATGGCTTAGTTTACGGATGTGTGTGAGGTGAGCCTGCTGCCCTAGATAATGATGCTACACTGTGTGAATATATAGAAATGTGGAAAAATACAATGCTCCCGTCAATTATGAAAGACTATAGCCCCGGCGATGTTTATAATGCAGATGAAACAGACAAAACCCTGATTTTAAGGGCACTAAGTGCCACGGCAGGAAGCTTAACATGAAAAGGATTACAGTTTTGTTGTGTTGTAATGAAAGCGGAATGGAGAAATTGGTACCACTGGTTAATGGAAAAGCATGCAGTCCGCGATGCTTTAAGAATGTGCAATCTTTTCCATCTAAGTACACTTTCAACATAAAAGCATGGATAACTTCTGCTGTCTTTGAAAATTTCTTATGAGCATGGTACATAAGACTGGGCATAAGAAGCAGGAAAATCGCACTCTTTATTTATCAGTGTACCGCTTTCCACCAACTGTTTCAAATTTAAAAAACATAAAGATCATTATCTTCTCAGCAAACTGCACGAGTAAGTTACTACCTTTAGATTAAGGCATAATTCGGTGCATGAAGCATACGTATCAGAAGAGGCTGGTACAGAGAAGGTTGGCTGCACTGAAATTGACGGCAAGAAAAATCACCATCTTAGACGGCATGCATTTTACTAGAACTGCTTGGGATTACTGTTAGAGACCATTAGGAACTGTTTTAATAAAGCTGGTTTTTGCCAGGTTCTTGGTGATGCAATCACGCAGAAAGATGAGTTTTCTGAGAGTGAAGAATGGCGTCAAATAGTAAACGACGCCAGCATGTCTTTCGAAACATACATAAACATTGACAATGAAATTCCAGTGTGTGAAACAGCGACAATAAACAAAATACTTGAACAAGTAAAGAACAAGCGTCATTGGGGGATGAAAGTGATGCTGAGCCAGTACCTACAGTGTCAGAAGCGATGCAGGCAATGGACATAGTGAAGCAATATGTGTGCAGTTTCGCAGTTGATGACAATGTAATGGCTTTACTAAACAAGATGGACAGTAGAATTTTGGCATTAAAACCAACAAAGCAATCAACTATGGATTTGTATTTCAAACCAGCGTTAGTGTCTATATTTCACATCCATTTTTGAGGTAAGATGTATTATTGGATTTTATTGCATAAATATGTTTTTAAATTGCAGATTTTGTATTTTCATTAACACGTTTTCCCATCTATGATGTCCAAATTCTAGGGTCCCTGCAAAAACATACTAACGAGATTCTACTGTATTTATAATATCTAGAAGATAAAGAGAAGTTGTAACATTGCCTTTGGAAGTTGCCTTTAAGGTATGAGATCTTGAAGTTTTACTGGGTTTCTTGGATCACTTGAGAAGGTTTAATGTGTGTCAGATTAAAAGTCTAGCTGCAGAGCTATGGCAAAGGAAAGGCAAAATTCTGATTCCAAGCCATAGCATTGAATTTTTCAAGTCTAGTTCTATTTTCCAACTTTGTCTGTACATACAATCAGTACGAACAACCAAATTAAGACTTTGTGATTGTAGCCTAAATTAAGGAGTTTAATTCTTAGAACCAACCTTTAAATTTTCTCCATGTTGCTAGGCTTGCTTGGTCTAGTGATCAACTCATGCCACAGACAAGAGATTGACAAGATGGCCGCCGGTGGTGTGATAACGCGTAGTAAGCAACAGTTTTTTAACATTAATAGTGAAAATAGCGTCCGCAAAATGAGAGAAGAGGATAACAATGTGACTGTAATGTCTAAAGGAATATCGAGAAATGGAGGCAAGATCGGAGCAAACTGTGAAGACGAGAAATACGAACGAACAAGAAACGCCACATCGGGAGAAAGCGAAAGGAAGCGAAACAAAACAGAAGTGGTGGCATCGTTGCAACTGGTAATAGAATTATTGAGCAAGGATCTGCAAGCAGCTCATCAGGCATTAAAAAACTGCGAATCCCAAAGTGAGAACTTAATGAGGGAAATAACCGAACTGAAAAAGAAAAACCATGACATTGAGACTGAAAATAACTCGCTTAAGTCGAAACTAGAACATGAAGACAAGTTTGTACAGGTACGAAGCAAACAAAGGCGACGATACTCGGAGTGTGTGATTGGAGGCAATCAAAATAAAATGCACGCAGAACGTAGTGCTGGCGTAGACTTTATGAGCACAAATAAATTCCACCTGTTAAGTGAAGTGTCAGAAATGGAAATGAAGTCCGAGGGTTATGAGTGTAAATCACGCAAAGAGAAAGAGTATCGAAAACCCAACAAAGTTGTGCTCTTAGGGGACTCTTTGCTAAAATTCTCTGGAGAACTGAGTAAGCAGCAGGGACACAGAGTAAACTGCTTCCCAGGAATTAAAATCGGTAAACTTAAACACAAAATAGAACTGTGATTTAGTGAAAAACGACACGGAAGTTGTTCTACTCCATGTGTGCTCAAACGACATCAAGAAAAGCATCTACGCGGAAGAAATCGTGGGCGACACAATGGATCTCATAAACACCGTCAGAACCATTGCACCAAAGACAAAGGTAATAGTGAGTGGCATGCTACGCAGACGGGATACAACAGACAAGAAAATACAACGCATTAATCGTGAACTAAATTGGCTATGTGAAAAATGACACTGTGTCTTCGTGGACGGGAACTTCTGGCTACGGAATCAAGACTTTGGTATAGACGGAGTACATCTCAACCGCCGAGGTTCCTATGATTTTGGAAAATTATTGTGTGATGTAATAGCCTCACAAATCCGGGGAAACTAGCAAGGTACGAGGTGGATGACATCAAAACTAAGGGAACGGCAGACAAACAAAACAGGAAGCATCATGGCTGTTCCACGACAATCCACCAAGGTTCAGAGGTCAGGGTGGAAAATGTTCCAGTGGAAAACGGAAACACAAGGAAAGCAGAAAAACAGGCAGGTGAGGTAAATGATTGTCTACCGGTAAACAAGGTCTCTATATTACAAAATAATGAAAACCCACAAAGTAGGTTAGGGAAAGTAAATGGGGGAGGAAAAAATCCCTTCAGGATATTTCATCAAAATACACAGTATATTGCTAATAAAAGAGCAGCTATTGAGCTACTAATTCTTGACCTACAACCAAATATAATTGTCTTCTCAGAACATGGGCTAAAAGATACTGAAATAAATGCAAACCATTATGAAAATTATACCTTAGCCTCTAGTTATTGTAGAGAAAAATATAAAAGTGGTGGGGTAGTGATATATGCAAAAGAAGGCCTGAAATTTAAAACAATTTAATGTAAACAATACTGTGAGGAAAGATGCTGTGAATTGTCAGCTATCAAAATTACCCTTCAAAAGGTAAATCCTATCATACTAGGTGTTTATAGTCCACCAAATGCAGATAAAGACAAATTTCTAAACTTATTAGAAATATGCCTAAATACTATTACCAAAAATAATAAAATTATTACTGTAGGAGACATAAATATAGACCTGCTTACAGAAAGTAAACAGAAAAAGCTATTATCAGAACTGCTTGAAAGAAGTAACCTAACTATTATAAAAACTGGCCCAACTAGAGTAACACAACGCACATCAACGCTTATTGATCATGCATATACTAACATAAAGTCTGAAGAGCTAAATATAGCCCTAATAAAAAATGGGCTTAGCGACCATTTTGGTCAATTAATAGAGGGTAAGTCGGCAAACAAAAGTAGAACAAATTAAAACACTAAAGGAAGTCAAAAGAATTGTAAATAAAACTACATTAGAAGCATTGAGGGCCAACCTTGAACAGGTGGCATTCAGTAATGTATTTGAAACAACAAACATAAATGAGAAGTTCGAGTGCTTTATGAATATCTTAAGGTCATGTTTAGAGCAGTCTGCACCAGCTCGAACAGTAGTATATAAGAAACAAAAAAGTTGTAATTGGTCCACCAAAGGAATACAAAAATCAAAAAAGAGAATGGAATTCTTAAACAGTTTAACAGCCACTAAATTAGATGAAAACTCATATAGTTACATTAAAAACTACAAAATAACACTATATGCAGTGATAAATGAAGCAAAGAAGCTTCACAACAAAACGTTGCTTTTAAATGCTGAAAATAAAATTAAGGAAACGTGGAATATCATTCAAACCGTACATAAAGGAAACCCCTCTAAATGTGTAGAGAATTTGAAAATTGTAAAGGACGACTGCCTAATTCTAGACCCAGTGATCATAAGTAATGCTTTTAATGAATATTATACAAACGTTGTAGCAAAAATGGGAATTAAGACAAGAGATCACAAAATAAATGAAACCTCAGTTTGCAACTCAATGATATTAAGAGAAATCACACAAGCAGATGTCATTAAACAAATAAATACACTGAAATGTAAAAGATCTAGTGGCCTAGATGAATATTCAAACCAAATGATAAAATACTGCAAATATGAAATAGTGGACACTTTGACACATATAATAAATGAAAGCTTTAACGTAGGAACCTTCCCAAGTAAACTAAAACAGGTAGTAGTTAGGCCAGTGTACAAACAGAAAGGTTCCAAAGAACTGATTGAAAACTATCGCCCTATATCTCTTTGCTCAGGATTCTCTAAAATCATGGAAGGCCTTCTCCTTGAACAACTTCAGAACTACTGTAACAAATTTAATATCATATCACCAAATCAGTTCGGCTTCCAAAGAAAGAAATCAACAATACATGCTGTTAGCTTAGGAAATGATAAAATTGTTCAGGCTTTAGACAGAAAGGAGGTAGTTCTGGCAATTTTTCTTGATTTATCAAAAGCTTTCGACTGTGTTAACATTAAACATCTGTTGTCAAAATTGGAAAACTTTGGGATAAGAGGCATACCGCTAGAATGGTTAAGTTCATACTTGCAAAATAGAGAGCAATGTGTTGAAGTAATTCATAATAATGGAGAACAACTGAAAAAATTAAATCAACATTTAAAAGCATAACACATGGAGTGCCTCAGGGTTCAAAACTGGGACCATATGTATTCATTCTATACATAAATCACTTATTTAAAATAATACAGGAGGCAGGAGGTTTAGCCATCGGGTATGCTGACGACACAACAATAGTGATAACAGGTAAGACGGAAAGAGAAGTACAAGATAAAGCAAACTCTTTATTAGAACTAATCAGAACTTACTTAGAAACATTAGGAATGGCACTGAATGCAAACAAAACTGAATGGATGCAAATTACGATTAGTAATAAAGCACAAAGTAACATCACATTAGCAATACAAAATAAGAAAATCTCCCAAGTTACACAGACAAATTTTTTAGGAATAGTCATAGACAATAACTTAAAATGGCACAAACATATAGAAAAGGTTAGTAACAAAATTAATAAGGGCATATACGTATTGAAACAGATAACTCAAATTATGGATAAAGATAATATACTAAAGGTTTATTATGCATTTGTACACTCGCACCTAAATTATGGGATTATTTTATGGGGAACAGCGGGTAAGAAAAATATACTGAGAATATCTAGGCTACAGAAAAAAGCAATTCGAATAATGGAAAAACTTCAAAGGGAACAATCCTGTAAAAGCAGTTTTAAAAAACAAAAAATCCTCACAGTACCATGCTTATATATATTTGAATGTCTTAAGTACACAATAAGAAATCACACTGAAGAAAAAAATAGGAATATGCATGGGCATAACACGAGAACACAGCAGAACTACTTTAGAAATAGGCTGAGGGGATCATTAACTTCCAAAAGTATTGAAAGTGTTGCAAAAGACCTATACAATCATTTACCTCACCCAATCAAAGAACTACATGAAGAAGTGAAGAAAATTAATGCAATAAAGACTTACCTGATTAAAAATGCTTTGTACTCAATTGAGGAATACAAAATGAAACAAAATCTGTGAGCCGTAACTTGGTCTTATAACATTAATCTTCTGAAATTTGTGTTTAATTAATTTTAGGTATTTAACCAATTCAATGTATCTATATCTGTTCAGCTTTGTACCAAATACTACTTGTTTAATCAATAATGTACATATATGTTCCTAACTTGTGTAAAATTACTTGGTTAATAGATAAGGTAAATATGTTTTCTATCTTTTATAAACTTGACGATGCTTTGTAAAAATGTTGCAAATGGCAGAATAAAACTGAAACAAAGAAAGCATGGAACTCCAGCATCATAGTAAGAACTTTGAAATCTCAACAAGCTTGCCAGTTATGTTCAGTGTGGTTCCGTTGCCATAACACCAGTTCCAATCCCTACATGATTCTTTGAGGATCACTCAATAGGCAATGGACACTGAACCAAAAACATTTCCGTTATGAAGGAGGATACCCTTTAAGCTTGGCTTGGGAGCATCAAGAAGTCTCCATTCACTTGGGTCATAGTTTGGAAGTCCAAGATTTAGCACAAGTTGTTTCACATTACTGCATTGTGCAAGATGACCATCTTTGGAGAAAAACAATTTGAAGTTTATTTCACATTGTTGGTACCAATAGAATGATGTTTCTGGGTACAGAGCAGACTTTACTCTTGGAGTCCAGAAGGTAACAACTCAGCTATTTCTTTAGGGAGGGCAAGATCCCACAGTAAGTGATGTAATTCACTCTGGTTAAAACATCCAGAGCAGATGATTCTGGTAGATAGTCACTGTCTCCTTTCACTCACTTCTACATCAGACTCGGATGAAAATTGTTCACAGGAATTGGTACATCAGGCCCATGGGACACAGGTAAAATGGCTGACTGAACAGCTGGATACAGCATTTTCTTTTTATTTATTAAAATTGTACCCTTTTACATTACACAAACAGAAGTAGCAAGTCAATACTATGATTTGACAGCTCTCTCCAAACCATACATATGAGGGTGATGTTGAAAAATTTTACAATACTATGTTTCTAAAACCAAATAAAATTTGTTTATATTTGACAGCTGTTGATTGTCGTGTAGTTTGTTCAATTTGCTCAAATAGTTTGTTAATTATCATCACTTAAATTTGTATTCACCTAAAAACGAACTTAACTAGAGAAGATTTTTGGGCTATAATTTTTTTATGAATTTAAATTGCCATTAACACCTAAACAATATGAAGATTTGGATAGAAGTGCATTTGGCAAAGAAGCCTCATCTAAGATAGCAATTTATAATTGATACAGTGAATTCAAAAGCAAACAGCTTTTTTTCTTAAGTGATGAATTTCTTGAAGGATGCCCAAGAACTGCTGTTACTGATGAAAAATATTACTGCTGTTCATGCAGCACTTGAAAAAGATTGATTTGGCATCTTATGTATTTATTCAGGCAACATTACACATTGGTATGAGTCAAATCCAGAACATTTTACATCGTCAGTTAAAGTGAGAAAACTTTGTTGTCAATGGATTCCACATAAACTGAATCCCAATCAAAAACAACGCATTGATTGGTGCAGAAAAGCTCTGGAAAAATTCCAAGGTGGCACTTCAAATTTGCTTTGGAATATTGTTACTGGTGTTGAATCTTGGATTTATTGTTATGATTCTAAAAGAACAGTCAATCGACTCAATGGATTTTTGAAAGAGAACCTAAGCCTACAAAATTCCGATGAATTCTTAGTACTGTAAGAAGGTGGTTGCTAGTTTTTTTCTAAAACAGGTCATATTGATACAATAAGCATTAGAAAATAAACGTACTGTTACTGCCGATATGTACATAAGTGTTAACTGTAGATTTTTGTGAAATGTCGTGAAAAACACCCAAAAGGAAAAACGTTATATCATGACAATGCATCGTCACATACAGAAAAACTAACAATTGAGTATCTCGATGCCCTAAAGGTCAGCACCATGTATCCTCTAGCATATAACCCTGACTTAGCACCTTGTGTTTTCTTTTTGTTTCCAAAAACTAAAGATAGAATGCTTAGAATCGCTTTGTCATCAGATGAAGCAGTGGAACATTATAAAAACCTGGTTTCTGGTTTGCCTCAGAAAGAGCAGCATCATTGCTTTAAGGACTGGCTTCATCGAATACAAATACGTATTGATGTCAAAGGGGAATATTTTGAAAAACAATAAAATCAATTAAAATTTTTTAAAACTAATCCTTATTTGCTTTTTAAAAATGTTCAGTGTCACTCTCATATTCCCATGGTCTTTTGTTGTTCACCCAATGATAAAGTTGTTCAATGCATGCTCAACACACTTTATAGAGACAGCTTTAATTTGGTTTGCAGGTTTGATTCCAAAATAGGCATGATATGGCTGTTTCACAAAATCTGTAATATTAGATCTGCTTAGACAATGTGTATTTCCCACATATATAACAAAAATGGTCTGAACTGTTTATACCTCCTCAATGTGACATGCTAAATACTGTCTTACTGAAGTAAAAGCTCACAGCGCACTTCTCCAACATACAAAGCTCAACTGATTCCATTTCCACATTAAACGTGGAGTAATGAAACATGAGAGGAACTAGATGGCATGCCAATGAGATATTTCAGAGTGGCGGACATTCCTATCTCCCACAAATAAACACAATGGCAGGAGTGCATGTAATCTCGCTGTCACTTCCTTATGTGTTTGCGCTCCCTAGCAAATCAGAAACATCTGGTCTCCTCGGTTTGTGCTGTAAATAGCTTACAAATATTTTGAATAAATTTGGTTTTCATATTCTGAGATACTAGCACTACATATGTTAAGGTATTACAGTTTAAATAACTATGGTATAATTGTCAAAATATGATATTATAAGAGGATTAAAATAACAAAAAGTTGGTATGTGATGAGGACTTTATAGCTTTGATATTAATTTTACTATCCTAAAAATATCCTTAAGGCTTCATAACTTTGGAGTCAGTAATTACTGACTAGTTTATTAACTTGATGGCTATAACTACCATGATGCCAGACTATAAAATGAACCAATCATATGATGTGCTATTTCTTACAATGTCCTTCCCATGCCATTTTAGAGTATGGTATTGACATTGTAGCATTAATATTAGGTTTGTTCCAGCACACGGTTCTGAACGGGTTCGGAACTAATCCCAACACATGCTAATGCACATGCGCCAGTCCGGTACGCTCACAGAACTAATTCGGAATTTTGTGTGGTTGGAACACTACTTGAACCGTTCGCATTCTGTCACGGCCTTCTTCGTTGCACGGTCAATCAGAAGACGATCAAATATCTACGTTTACAGCGTTGATGAATGAAATCAAACTCCAAACATCGTAAGCGTTTCTTTCATACTGATTCCAGTCCTAATATTCGAGCAAAAATAAATCGCGTTCGTTTATCGGCTTAAAGCCATTGATACTGAGTTATTGCGAATAACAATTGTAATATATAGATATTATATTTAAACCAGAACCCGGAAAACGTAATTTAACACAATTCCAATTTAACATTAGGTTTCCTGCTACAGAAGCTTCTAAACACAATGTTTAATTTAAAACTCCAATACTCTGAGACAATGACACCCCACATAAATTCTATTCCGAACGTAATGCAAATAATACAAAACTACATGGTACCAATGTATGCTTATGATCAGGGTTAGGATTTTTAGTTGCAACTTTCAGATGAAAAAAGGAAGGGAGAAGGTGCTCAAATAAGGTGAAAAAGGCACAATAAGGTGCTGGTTTATTTAAGGGGATGCACAACTGAAATTGCTATTTTCTAAACTATCCATTCAATTGGGCTGAAATTTTTATTTCTTTATATATAATTGTTTTGTGAATTATAGCCCAGTCTTAATAATTCTCGGAACTGCGCAGTTGAGGTTATTGTCGTCTCCACGTAAACAGATGACGTCTCTCACAGCAACAAACTCACATTCACGAACAGCAGGCTACTGATTCTGGTGGGATAGAATCACTCATTGTCAATTGCATTATTGCGGGCTACTTTAAAGCAGTAAAGTGAGAGAAAGAGGTTTTCGTCGAACACACAATTATTTTCCATTGTTGCGGGTGTACTTTCAATTCCCGCGCGGCGTTTACTGAAAGAGGTAGACTTACTATTCGCACGTACACAGCAAGCTGAGGAGACGTTAATTGAAAGTTAAAGAATAAATTGGAATGAAACTTAAAAGAAAAAATGGGATTATGGGCATGGTTGGGGGGAAATGTTATAAAGGTGCCAAAAGGGGGTAAAGGTCCCAAAATAACGGAATAATGTTTAAATGGAAATAATCCTCTTCTTCGGAAGTCGATGCATCATTAAAAAGATCACTGTCACCTTCTAAATCACTCATTATTGTTATCTTTGAACGCTGTTTTGCTCCCTGGCTTTGTTAGACGTTTGTTCTTTTCCTCAAGTATGTCGCCATACTACTCAACAGCGAGCAACTGCTTACCAAACACCTTTGCTATTCCGTATTGAGAAATAAACATGCATGGAGGAATAAATTACATATTAAACTTTATTTTCTACTGAATACAGAGAGTATGTCACTTTTTCTATACTCTCTGTCAGGTTTGTTCCAAGCGATTAGAATCGATTCTGAATTGACTGAGTATGCGCTGTAGACCATACAATTTGCGCTTGTCTGGAATTTTCAGTTCCTACTCTTCATCCCGAACCGATTTCACTCGTTCCGAACTAGTTCCCAAATACGTTGGAACAGCAAACTGGAAATTCAGAATTGGTTCTCAACTGATTCTCTGTCGTGTTGGAACGCCACTTAGCTACTGCGCACACTCAGATAATTCGGAATCGATTCTGAATCGTGTGGGAACAAACCTATTGTATTCTTTCTGGCTATAGAATTATGCTTATGGACTCATTAAGATTTCATTTTAAAGCATAGCAGAACAAGATTACAATCTTGAATTTGCCAGGCTAATTGGGAATGTTTTGATTTAAACTTTTACCCCAGTCCACAGAACATTTGTCACTTAGTATTACTACTTACTTAGTTTACTGATCGTCCCCATAGTACAGTGGTAGCACATATGGCTCTGGCTCTGGAGTCCCAGGTTTGATCCCTGGTACTGGCTTGTGGATTTTTCCCCCGCTGGGAGGTCTGGTACGGAGTGTTAGGTTTCTGGGGTGCCAATGGAGGAGCTATGTGATGAGACATAGTGGCCCTTGTTGAGAACACCACCTTAACCAACCGCAAGGGATCTGAGGTGCTGACCATGTCCCACCCTCCAGTACTGTAGCTTACCAAGGCAAGAGAAAATGTTGAGGAGGGTTGGAGAAAGTTTTTAAAAGAAATCAGAGTCCTGTAACTTCTTGCATTCATTGTATATGTCAAACAAAAGTCATCCATCTGTTCATCTAACAGGTGCCAGGTGTGACGCAGAAGGCAATAAAGGTTAACATCAGTTGTAAGGAAGTGTCTACTTTTATAGTGAGTGGAATGCTCAAGTATTATGTAGGTTATTTATTTAACATTTTGCATAAATATTTATGATTATGTGGCAAGAAGTTAGGAAGAGACAAAGTGCTGGTAAACTAAGAAGAAATACAAAGTAAAAAAAATCTGATGTGTTACACTCACATGACTTTCTCTTCTCTTGTACAAAGTATTTTTACAAACGCTTATTCTCCATCTAGTTCATGTTAATCGAGATAAACATTTGCAGACTCTATCTTATTGCTAATTTTCTTGTAGATGTAGGGGAAAATATATTTGCAAGGGCAACATAGAAATACAGCTTTAAGTATAGGCATATCTCTTAATAGCTTGTTGTTAGGTGCAGCACCATTCCCTTTGCCACAGATTATAACTCTTTGCATATCCAAGATAAAAAAATGAATAACGAATTCCCATTTGAGAAAATAAGTATTGAAAAATTTAAGGAAATGACAAGCAATATCTCGAAAATGGTTCACTCAACAAAAAAGATGTATATGACATAAATTGTGTATTTTAACGCGATCTACATTTTTTGTGTAGTAAAATTTTGTCTATCTCTTATGGTTTACCAGTTATGCAAAAGCCGTTCACAATAAAGAATACTTTTGGAGACATTCCCAGAAAATTCAAGATATACATTTTATTTGTCATAAAAATATCTTAAACATATGATATTTTAATCAAAATCGTTAAGAGCCATTTTTGAGAAAATTAAAATTTTCGAAAAATCTTCCATGGAAAGGGTACTCCGGGGTGGGGGGATTTTCTTGAAAACCTTCATGTCGCATCCTTGGAAGATACTGAACCCAAATAGCAAGTTTGGTGTTTATCCGACTGTTTGTTTCTGAGTTATGCTGTTCAGACACACACACACACACACACAGACAGACACACACAAGGACATGTTTCCAAAAATGCTTTTATTTTGGATTCGGGGGGTCTCGAAACATGTATTTCCGGTGAAATCTCGGTATCGAAATTTTGGGTGGAATACAATACTTCCCTTACTATATGTAGTAGAGAAAGTAATAACTGAGTGTTACATTATTTTTCAAGTAAACTAAATGTTAGTAAGGCAATAAAAATATAACACACACACGTCTAAGCCTACCTAGGTGTTCAGAAACAGTAGTATAGGATAAAAAGGGAACAAATGAAAGGACCTCTAAGGGCTCATCAAAAAGAATGCAAAAAAGGTTGGGGGGAAGCAAAAAATGCTAAGTTAATGCAATATAATGAAGTAGCTCAAAGCGGAGTGGGGCGCATCATTCATTGCTCTTTGAAAATATTCCATTTTGTTGAACTCGAGTTTGTCAAGGGTAAACAGTGATGATACCCTATCAAACTATAGCTTTTATCATTTTATATCTCCATATATCTTTGATAATAATTGTCTTAAATAGTAGTGCAGATATTTCACTATTTGGTGATCTATCGTTCACAAGATGCCATTAAATTCATAGATCGATCATACCTGGGTGCCAAAATTGCGAGTGTACGTAGAGTACATGTGGAAACTGCCCCATTTATCCTGTACTGTCTTTTAAGCATGAGACACAATATGAATGACATGAAATTGCATATGCTTCGACATCAGATATACTGAGGAACCTGGACACCTATTGGACTCTCAAGTAATCACAACTATGCTACAGAGGTAATAGAATTAAAACCGCGACTTAAAGACTGGGTGTACGTCGCATAATAGAGGTCAGCTTTGCAACAACACGTCAGCTGTTTGTTTTAATCAGGCTAAGGATCCAGAACAACTTAAGAGTGAAGTATATGTATTTTATTTAGTTTTATTTATGGATGCTATTTAATTACTTGGTCCTTAGCATCCTATTCTATATTGGGCATGAAAGACTGGAAATTTTGCTGAGAGGCCTCTATCAGGTTTGAGACTCTTTTACATACCTTAAATCTACAGCATGGGATGACTGTCTATACTTCCCTTCCATGCTAAATAGTTTTTATGTCCAAAAAAATCCATCTCAATCTGCCCGGTTTGAACCCATAACCTTGAGAACTAGACGCTAACATGATAACCCTAGATCACGGGGTATGACAAGAGTGAAGTGAAGTTTACTACACATCGAGTAGGGTGGAGTGAGGTGGTGCATTGGGGTGTTATTTACTTGTGCAGTGGTGTACAGTCTGATTTGTTGGTAGAGATACAATACATTTGTGTCTCTCATTGCAATGTATGTATCTTACTTCATTTTCCACCAGCACTAGACTGTACTGTTTACAGTAGCAACTAAGCAGCTTATTGGCATCATTGTTTACATCAGCAATACTGTGTTTATGGAACTCTGTAGTAAGGTTGCACGTGCATTGATTGTCCCAGTTCCTAAGCCTGATTATGATCATGATATACATTATGTCATGTAGTGACAGTCAAGTTGGTTTTTTGTTATGCCATGAATTTTGGATGGTGACTAACTTTGCCTCTGAAAGTATCTGTGCAACAAGAATTGGTTTGTACCATATGTAAGAATGTGTCACAGCAGACAAGAATTTCATATGGACAAAGCTGGGGATAAAAGCTAGAATTCATTGCAGAAAACTCAATATATTCTTCATAGTCATATTATTGTAACATCTGTTATAAGTAAAAGACTGGGAAGTGATGCAGGCTTAAAATTTGTACCAATTATTCCAAAATTATTGAAGAAAGAAACTTCAAAGCAGACATTGGTATTTAAAGGATCGCTGCTTGAAAGGAAGTGAAGATCAGATCCATATGTTGAGATCATGTTTCTGGTAAATTCTATAGTTTATCTTGAAGATTTTCTATATAAACCATATTTTGTTAATTCTGCGTAGTTTGAAAACACTTATATATCAGTGTTAAGCATTTTCCTTAGACTAATTCTATTGAATGTTCAGATGATGAACAAAAGTTCCTCTCTCTGTTTCTGATCGGAAATATTTTAACTTTACAAAAAAGCTTCACCAGGAATTGGTTACTGGTAGACGAAGTTCTTCTGAGTAGAGCAGGACTCGCTATTTTTAATTTCTCTACCATTATATAGGTAGATAAGCTATTCCATTTCACCCAAAAATTCAATACCAAGATTATCCAGAAATACATGTTTTGAGGCTTCCTGAATCCAAAAAAAAGTAATTTGTAGAAAAAGGTCCTAATGTGTATCGGTCTGCCTCTCTTTATATTAGTATGTCTGCGAACAGCATAACTCAAGAGCAAAGTGTCGGATAAGTAACAAACTTGTATTTAAGTTCAATATCTTCCAAGGATGCGACACAAAGATTTTCAAGAAAGTCCTCCCCCCCCCCCCCCCTTCTCAAGCATCCTTTTCATGGAAAATTTTTTTAATATTTCAATTTTATAAAAAATGGCTCCAACAATTTTGATTAAATATCATATACTAAAGTATATGACAAAGTGTATATCTTGAATTTTCTGGAAATAGCCTTTGAAATCCTCTTCATTGGGAAGGAATTTTGTATAATCTTGTACAACTGATAAATGTTAGCGATGGACGAAAATGTACTACACAAAAGTTGGATCTCTTTAACACTCAATTTATTTCAAACAAGCTTTTTGTGGCATTAGTCATTTCTGAGATATTCGTTATTAATGGTTCCAATTGTTCATTTCTTGGTCATTCTTTAAAATGTTTTTAACGTTCAGTTGTTTCTTATTACATGGAAACAGTATGGAATTTTAAGGCCAGCGTATAATGTCCAGTTGTTAAACATTTGACTCGCATTTCACTTTGTATCTATAAGGAAATGTGTAATGCAGCCATTTTTGCAATTGTTTTTTTGGATTATTAGTAAATATAAAAAAATTCTGATGTGTTGCACTCACATGACTGTCTCTACTCTTGTACAAACTATTTTTACAAATGCTTATTCTCCATCCACTTCATTTTTATTCAGATGTTAATCTTATTGGTACTTTTCTTGTAAGTGCAAGGGGAATATGGTAGGTTTTAAGCGATAGTCAAATGTTTTAAGAGCTGGTTGCTATGTTAAGCATTCCATTCTGTTTGTATGTCCAGGACATAAAAAAACAAATAATAAATTCCCATTTGAGAAAAAGCATAAGTATTGGAAAATTCAAACAAATTTTGTGTAGTAAAATTTTGTCTATATCTTATGGTTTACCAGTTATGCGAAAGTCATTCCACATGAAGAAGACTTTAGCGAACATCCTCAGAAAATTTAAGATATACATTTCGTTTGCCATGAAAACATTTTGAGCATATATTTTAATCAAAATCCTTACAGCCATTTTGGAGATAATCAAAACTTTAGAAAAATGTTCCATGTAAAGAATAGTCTGGGGTGGGAGTACTATCTTGAAAACCTTTGGTGTCACATCCTTGGAAAATAGTAAACTCAAGTACCAAGTTTTAGTATTTATTCGACTTTTTGGTTTTGAATTATCCTGTTCAAAGACACACACACACACATGGACATGCTTTCCAATAATGCTTTATTTGGATTCAGGACACCTCAAAACATGTATTTCCGGTGAAATCTCGGTATCAAATTTTTGGGTGGAATGCAATACTTCCCTTACTTACTCTACATAGTAGAGAAAGTAATAAGCTTTAGTAAGAATAGCTTGTATACTCACTAATAAACGATAGAGGGTAGAGAAAGTCAAATTTTTCTTTGAATGCTGTTTATACGGAAAGCTCTGCTATGTTAGGATTATAAAACAGATGTTGGAATAATGCAATTGAAAGTATGTTTTACTGCAATAATACAGACATACAGATTAACTAAACCATTGGTAACCCTCTATAAGGTGTAATAACTATTGTTACATGATAAGTTGCAGTATATCTGAGAGATATTGTTTATATGTCTGGCTCTGTGCTGTCTGAAATTTCTCCATAAATGTGCATTTTTTGTATTTGGTTATGTTTTATTTATATTATTTTAATATTCCAATTTTTTTCTTCAAAGCATTACAGTATATCATAGTATGTTTCAAAAACATAAGTTGCAGAAAATAATCTAATACAGTAGAATTCCGATAACTCAACCTGATGTAGACTGAGAGGATGTCAGGTTACCGAAATGTCTAGCTTTATAGAATAAGGGTTCTGTTATTCACAACTCATAACATAATATGTACTGCAAATTACATAAATGCATGTTCTAGCACTATATAGGAAACAAAAAAGTATAACATATGCTAAAAATTATTACTGTAAAGGTATATCTAAAAATACGTACTTACATAGAATAGAGAAGAAATTGCTTGTTCTGTGTATAAAACAATCTTATGATGCTAGACTGTCTCTCAAACTCACTTCGCTGCCATGCGGCTTCATTACGTAGGCCATTTACACTGACACAACTCAACATAACACTAACAGTAAGCCTGAAATCTGAGAAACCATACTGTACCACATATGTACTGGGTAAAGCAACAAACCTTCCAAATAAGTGTGTGCTAAACACAATATTAGCGGCAAGCTTTTGATTTTGTGACAATGGTCTGCCGGCTGCTTTTGTTTTGACTTAGATGTGAAAGGTCATTATGCAGTCAGCCCTTTTGTTGGAGAGGTAGGATGTGGAGGTTGTATTTCCACAAAAATAACAAAACCTGTCACCAAATTAGTGTCATAAACAAAGTGCAAAATTTGAAAACACCTTACCACACCAAATACCTGAACAGATCAGGAAAACACAGTCATTTATATGCATGAATATGAACAGTAATACATAGACTAATTAAAATCTAGGATTATAGAAATTATTACAGTAAAGTTTAATGATACAAAATAAAAGCTATCAACTTAAATGGAATGTTGAGTTATCAGGATTCTACTGTACTGCTAACATACAAAATGGGAAATTATGATAATGTTATATTACAAATATAAAAGTAAACCATAAGTATCATCAGTTCTTATGAAATTCATCAACATTATTACAATTAACAAGATATTTTAACTGAACTTTAGTATATACACTATGGATCAAAAGTATCCGGACACCCCACAAACATGTTTTTCATCTTAGGTGCATTGTGCTGCAACCTAGTGCCTGGTACTCATTATCTATGACCTCAGTAGTCATTAGACATCGTGAAACAGCAGAATGGGATGCTCCATGAAACTCACGGACTTCGAACGTGGTCAGGTGATTGGGTTTCACTTGTGTCAGAAATCTGTACGCGAGATTTCCACACTCCTAAACATACCTAGGTCCACTGTTTCTGATGTGATAGTGAATTAGAAGTGTGAAGGGACATGTGCAGCACAAAAGCATACAGGCCGACCTCTTCTGTTGACTGACAGAGACCGCCAACATTTGAAGAGGGTCGTAAAGAGCATTAGGCGGACATCTGTCCAGACCATCACACAGGAATTCCAAACTGCATCAGGATCCACTCCAAGTACTATGACAGTTAGGCGTGAGGTGAGAAACCTTAGATTCCATGGTCGAGCGGCTGCTCATAAGCCACACATCACACAGTAAAATGCCAAACGACACCTCGCTTGGTGTAAGGAGCATCAACATTACACGATTGAACAGTGGCAAAATGTTATGTGGAGTGATGAATCATGGTACACAATGTGGCAATTCGATGGCAGGGTGTGGGTATGGCGAATGCCTGGTGAACGTCATCTGCCAGCGTGTGTAGTGCCAACAGTGAAATTCGGAAATGGTGATGTCATGGTGTGGTCATGTTTTTCCTGGAGGGGGTTTGCACCCCTTGTTGTTTTGCGTGGCACAATCACAGCGCAGACCTACATTGATATTTTAAGCACCTTCTTGCTTCCCACTGTTGAAGAGCAATTCGTGGATGGCCATTGCATCTTTCAACACGTTCAAGCACCTGTTCATACTGCACGGGGTTTGGCGGAGTGGTTACACGACAATAGCATCCCTGTAATGGACTGGCCTTCACAGAGTCCTGACTTGAATCCTATAGAACACCTTTGGGATGTTTTGGAATGCCGACTTAGTGCCAGGTCTCACCGACCTACATTGATCGATACCTCTCCTCAGAAATCTTCCAGCACCTGATTGAAAGATGCCTGTGAGAGTGAATGCTGTCATCAAGGCTAAGGGTGGGCCAACACATATTGACTTCCAGCATTACCAATGGAGGGCGCCACAAACTTGTACGTCATTTTCAGCCACGTGTCCGGAGACTTTTGATCACGTAGTGTATCTACTTGACAGTTTTTGCTACAAATTTCAGTGGACTTCTTGCAAATCTGCCTGGCATGCTCCAAACAATAGTTTATTTCACATCTCTTATAGTAATATTTTGAAAGTCACTTCTTTTTTTATTCTAGTGAACAGTTCTTACAAAGTTTGAGTTTATTTTCAGTAGAAGGACCCGAAGAAACATTAGTTTCTGAGGCTGACATTTTTTAAGACCTTTTTGAAGTGTTATGGTTATTCCCTTGTAAGTGTGCTCCTTTTAAACAGCTGATCAAAATATAGCTCTCTGGATAACTTTCTCAAGGATAGTCTCCTGATCTTTATTTGATTTCCATTGCCCAGGAAGAGAATTTGAGCTTTCAGTACAGATATGTTCAGCATAGCAAAAGATACCATTACAAGCAATCGGCAACAATTTCTAGCAACATATGTGGCATCCATTTTGTCTACCACATCCAGTCCAGATTTTGATCTCTGGCTTCTGCCTTTCACAGAGTTTTCATCAATACCATCATCAAAATGTTGACTGAATATTACAAGGACATTCTTGCCTTTCTTAGGAATGTAAGAAAACAAGGGTAGGCTCTTCTGTAAATCCAAATATACTGGAAATCTGAGAACTGCCTTTTATATTGACAAACTGCACTAAAAGCTGTGGCATATTGTTCTTCAGTGTTTCAACAAAGAAAAATCCCTCTTTTTGCAGATGTTTCACCAAATTATAGTCACTGAACCAATTATCTGTGGTAGTGATCCTTCCACTTTTGTAAATCAATTGTGCCACTCATTTCACAACGTTTGAGGGCTTGTTGCTGATGCAGCACGGTCCATCAAGTTGTTTCTTGGCATAAATTTGAAAATTGTGAGAGTAGAATATTTTGGCATCAGGCAAAACAGGATTTAATTCCATAGTTATTGGTCTTACATGGAATATACTGTTAATAAAACTGCATCTCCCTTTAAGGCCTACCAACATCTCGACAATTGTGACATTTTTTGCAGCTGCCAATGAATGTTATGAAAATGTCTCTCACTGCTGCAAGGCGATGTAATTTCTTTCTTCACAATATGATCTGTCATCAAATCTAACGTAGTGAAGAAGGAACATGAAACACTTCAAATCCATTATCAACCAAAATATCTATGCCATCTCCATCTATACCGCATAGCTCTTGGTAGCCTGCTGCTGCAGCATAGGACTCCTGCCAAATATAGAAGATCTATGATGATTGCTTTCATCTCATCTTTTGTTTCTCAAAATAGGATCTCTTTCACGGCTGAATGTGTTTTGCATAAACTCACTGTACTGGTTGGGAAATGTCATCATTAGGTCTAGTATGTCATCTTTAATAAGACAGCTTCAACAATCTATAGCCGTACTAGCAACTCTAGCTTGCTCCCTAACTCCAGGCAGATGAGTAAGTAAATTCTGTGATCTAGTTCTCTGCTGCAGAGGTCCAGGCAGATGAGTAAGTAAATTCTGTGATCTAGTTCTCTGCTCCAGAGGTCCAGGCAAATGAGTAAGTAAATTCTGTGATCTAGTTCTCTGCTCCAGAGGTCCAGGCAAATGAGTAAGCAAATTCTGTGATCTGCTGCAGAGGTCCAGGCAGATGAGTAAGTAAATTCTGTGATCTAGTTCTCTGCTGCAGAGGTCCAGGCAGATGAGTAAGCAAATTCTGTGATCTGCTGCAGAGGTCCAGGCAGATGAGTAAGTAAATTCTGTGATCTAGTTCTCTGCTGCAGAGGTCCAGGCAGATGAGTAAGCAAATTCTGTGATCTGCTGCAGAGGTCCAGGCAGATGAGTAAGTAAATTCTGTGATCTGCTGCAGAGGTCCAGGCAGATGAGTAAGTAAATTCTATGATCTAGTTCTCTGCTGCAGAGTTCCAGGCAGATGAGTAAGTAAATTCTGTGATCTAGTTCTCTGCTGCAGAGTTCCAGGCAGATGAGTAAGTAAATTCTATGATCTAGTTCTCTGCTGCAGAGTTCCAGGCAGATGAGTAAGTAAATTCTATGATCTAGTTCTCTTCTGCAGAGTTCCAGGCAGATGAGTAAGTAAATTCTATGATCTAGTTCTCTGCTGCAGAGTTCCAGGCAGATGAGTAAGTAAATTCTATGATCTAGTTCTCTGCTGCAGAGTTCCAGGCAGATGAGTAAGTAAATTCTGTGATCTAGTTCTCTGCTGCAGAGGTCCAGGCAGATGAGTAAGTAAATTCTCTGATGTGCTACAGAGGTCCAGGCAGATGAGTAAATAAATTCTGTGATCTGCTGCAGAGGTCCAGGCAGATGAGTAAGTAAATTCTGTGATCTAGTTCTCTGCTGCAGAGGTCCAGGCAGATGAGTAAGCAAATTCTGTGATCTAGTTCTCTGCTGCAGAGGTCTCATTTTTTTCTATTTAGTGACCCCATCTTTTCCAGCAAACTGAAGTTTAACATCTTCGCTATCTGTTATCATTTTGAGAGGAATGAGAATCCTCTTCACGGGCTTCACAATCTGTGTCACTTTCCTAATCAAGAAAATCTTCATTTTCATTCGACAGTGTTGCCACTGCTTTCTGTAAGTAGTTAGGGTTACACACATTGAACACTTCCTGTTTCTTTGACATCACATAAAAATGTGTCCAACAGAAAATAAGGCTGCAAAAACAATCAAAAGGCACAGTGTATCTCACAGATATCTTTGTTTGATAATGAAACGAAAAAAGACATACAACTGAGCAATAATGAACCAGGAAGTGCTACACTGTATTTTAGGAAGCTACGAGTTGCAATCACTTTGCATAAACTGTTGCATGTTCAAAAATGTGGGGAATGTATTTCTTAAGATACATTGCGCCTGATGAAGGGTTAAACATCCAAAGGGTTGTAGTTAATATATTACCCCAAATTACCGTTGTTTCTTTATACTAGTTGATATTGTCTGTCCCATCAGTTGAAGTGAAATGTAGTTTCAACTATCTAGAAGCAATTCTCTTGGAATATTTCATATTACTAATAATGTGTTTCTTTTTCCACAGACGAGCTACTCAAGTTTAAGAACACAACTGTTCAAATGCAGCAACTATAGTAAAATGGATATCAAAGTAGAAATTAAAGAAGAATCTTGTTTCTCAGACTTTTGTTCACAGAATGAAAGAGAGCTTTTTACCAAAGATCTTGTAAAGAAAGTTAAGAGTGAAACTGTTCCAAGTGGCAGTGACTATGATATAGATACCAAAATAAAAATTGAGGAAGGGGCTGTGACTTCCAAGTTTTGTTCACAGAATGAGAGAGAGCTTTTTACCAAAGATCTTGTAAGGAAAGTTACGAGTGAAACTGTTCCAAGTGGTAGTGACTATGATATAGATACCAAAATAAAAACTGAAGAAGGGGCTGTGACTTCCAAGTTTTGTTCACAGAATGAGAGAGAGATGTTTTCAGAACACCCTGTAATGAAGTTTAATAATAGCATCAAAGAAAGTGAAATTGGAAGCCAAATAGAAATTAAAGAAGAACAGTGGTGGTTAGAAGGGAATTTTAAAGAAACTCCATGTATTTATATTAAGGTAAGTTCTGCATAAAACTTTTTCTTTGTTTTAATCATCTTCTACATAGCACACTGAATTATGGTTTGTAAGCAAATATCAGTAGTTTATTTTGCTTCAGGAAGAAAGAAAGAAAGAAAAAAACAATGCTTTGACAGTTGAAAGGTGTCAATCAAAATGTCAAGTGTTATCGCCAAATGGCTTTTCTGTTGATCTTAAGTAGATTTTCAATTAAAAAGAGTGTCAGAGAAGCAAAAGTAATACTTCTTGTGTAAATTGAGATTTTAGCTATTTTTGCCATAGCAGTCTATGAGATGTAAACTTGGGGTTTGTGAAAATAGAAGAAGTGTGTGATACTCCAACTTCTATGATTGCTATTGGCAGATGGTTTACAAATTATCTATAAAGAACAATATTATGGAGCAGTTACAGAAAGAAATATCTAATGAAAACCTATCAGGAAATAATTCATCATGAATGGCAGTCATTCCATGTCAAACTGAACCCTTGTAAAACTTGTTGTTTTAGTATTTGCAACTTCTTATGTTAACCGTAGATGGGATTAAATATGTCATCTTTTTTATTTTTGGTCTGAAATTATTTAGGCACTTATTAAATATTATTTTTCCTATATATTTGCATGCTATATTATATGAAAATCATTATATCAAGGATTATATGAATAGTAAATTTTCATATTTATGACATTTTGAAGTACAAGCATTGCATTTATGCATATTATGTTTCAAGGTTCAGTCAAAACATAAAATGGACCCCTTATTTTAAAAAAAAAACAATGATCATTAAAATATTGTGCATTGAACTATGAGGGTCATTCAATAAGTAAATTTCCCTATTTTGTCTCTCTGCAAAATAAAATGTGCTCGTGACATGTGAGGCTGGCATGTATGCATTGGCAATGCTCACATCGCTTACAATGCATGCCACAGTGTGCTGCCAGTCAGCATGGAGTTACCACTATAAAATGTGTCTGCATGTGAGCTGTGTTTTGTCATTCGTTTTTTGGCAGCAAAACAACTGCTGTTCATATCCATCGGAAATTAACCTCTGTGTATGGAGAGAAGGCTGTGTGTGCATCCAAATTGTTTGACGTTGGCGTATACAGTTTGTGTAAAGACATGAACATGTGCATGATGAATAGCTCACAAGGAGGCCCACTACAGTGTCATATGATGATGCCATTATTGCAATGCACATTATTGTGGAGGAAGATAGTCGCATTACGATTGACAACATCCTAATATGGCTACCACCTGGGGCTGCAATTTGATGCTGATCCATTGCAAAGGTCCTGACAGACTGTTTTCATTACTGCAAAGTCTGTGCAACATGGGTCCTTGCTTGCTGAGTGATGTCCGCAAGCAGCAATGGATGGATTCAGCCAGAATGTTTCTGGAAATATGCAGAGAGTGGGAGATCTGCACTTCAAATAGCTTGTCATTGGGGGATGAGACCTGGGTCCATCATTCAACTCTCGAGACAAAACATCAGAGCATGTTGGTGGAAGAAACCTAGTGAAAATGTCCCCAAAAAGGGCAAAGGTTACACATTTGGCAGGGAAAGTCATGGCAACTGTGTTTTGGGATTGTCAGGGGCTTTTACTCATTCACCACCTGACTTGCAACACCACAATGAATGTAGAGAGGTACTGTAATGTCTTGAGGAATCTCCGAGCTGCCATCAAAGGAAAATGTCCTGGACTTTAGCCTTGCAAAGTTCTCTTCCTTCATGAATGTGCTCAGCCTCATATGGCTCGGATGACCTGTGGAGCTTGGGAGGTTTACTTGCATACTCCATATTTATCAGATCTTAACCCCAAGTGACTTTCACGTGTTCCCCCAACTCAAAGGTCAACTTGGAGGTAAGCACTTAAACACCAACAGTGAAGTCATATCAGAAGTTTAACTCCAGTGATGAAGTCATATCATAATTGAGCAGCTAGTTATGAGCACAGTACCCGACCTGGTACAACATGGTTTGGAAAAACTTATGTCATGTTACCAAAAATGCTTGGACAAACATGGTGACTACAAAAGTAACAGGATTGTTTAACATAAATAAAATTATTTCAAGATGATAAATTGTGTGCAATGTTTTTTATAAAATAGGGAAACTTGCTTATTGGATGCCCCTCATACGTTGGTTTCAGAATGGAATACAAATAAATGATTCTATAAATGCCTTACTGATGGCATGTCCAGGTGAGTCACTTGGATCGAGTGAGGAGACTGCTATGAACCTGTGCAAGGTATATCTTCATATCCGGTGTTTACATTCGGACATAGATAAACCTGCTGTAAGCTAACATCACCCTCATTATGTTGCCAGTTGACCTTTAGTCTGAGTGTTGACTTGTATGTGGTTGTGTTTAATCATGGCTGAGTTGGTACGATGCAGTTATAACTATTGTATTAATCCATTGAAATTGGTTAACCATAAGAGATAAAAATAAAAAGTTAAGACCAGTAGCCTCTGCAATAATTATATTTCTATTCCATGTAAATGCATGTATTTCAACATTCAAAATGTGCCCAAAAATATTTTTGTAACAAATAATACCAGAAATATTTATAGTTACATAGAACGTATACAAGAAATATAAAATTGAATGCCTTATACTTGTTGAAATAATTAAAACAAAGACTAACAAAGAAACATGTATACAATTTTTTGCTTAACAGAATATTTAAAGTTAATATCAATTACATTAGAAACGTGAAGGTCAAACTTTCCTGAAATTTTTGTTATTTATCATGGAATGGCTTGGCCAGGAGGAGAGATGGGCAGCAAACCAATTAAATGAAATGCCTCATAAGTGAAGATAAACAATATAATTGAAGGTGCTGTTTATCTTGTCAAGCTCAACATGTTCACATGCCTTTTGTTCCATTAAGTTTCCATTTCCCAGAAAACTAGCATTGTATTAAAGAAAGAACTTCCCAGCTAGTTGTAATAAAAGTTCCACAGATTTTACTCTTCATGAAATCCTTGTATAACATTAATGTTAAAATACTGAATATCTAAGTCCTAGTTTTCTGACTGATGTGCTGCAAGGTGATAAATATCTTCATGGCTTCTGTAAGATTTCAACAAACTGCATTTTATCAATTGTTTAATTTTTGGATTATTCATAGCAAAGCTAAGTTATAAAGCTTAAAATGACTCACCATCACTCTATTCATTAATTTATACAATGTTGGTGCACATTACACAAATCCTGAGTCTCAAGAGAACAAGATGAAATGAGGGTTTGTGAAATATTTCCTGACAATCAGTGATTGAGTGATAGCGTTATTCATTTTAAACTTTAAACCACCCTTTATTTATTTTACTCAGTTGAAGTAGACAGTTAATTCTGCAGCACACTGATAAAATTTCATAACCAACAGAGCAGTAATACATTTTTACTTAAAATGCATTGAATTATCTTGCCCATGTACAGATTTTCAACCCAATTAGTTATAATTCAGAAACTTTAAATTACTGAACGAATAATCAAATAAAGTAATATAATTTTTACTTTAAACTGTTTATGAAACAAGAGTTATAAATCCACAGCTTTATACAATTTCCATCTTAACAAAGCCTTCATCTGCTTTCATGGAGGAATGTTCATTTATCTTGATTTGATTCTTTTTATGTGAAGTGGCTTTTAATCAGTAGATTACACAAAAAGTGCTTTTATATTGGTTTTTGCTCCGTTTCCTGAAGATATCATATGAGTTATGTGAATTATTCTGTTACAGGATGGAATGGATGAAGACTTTTATTCCATTAAATCACCAAGGTAAGTCCTCTGGTTCATTCTTTATCATATTCCTGCCAGTGTTCGATGTGGAACTGTTCAGTGGTCATATATAATGTATTTGTTTGATAAAATTGTATCATTGACTATCTCGAATATTATCATATTCCTGTTAGTGTTAGTATGGAACTATTTGTAATCATACAGGGTATATCAAAATTGTTTGATCAATGACTATCCCCAGACATATTGTCATATTCCTTGTTAGTGTTATATGTGATACTGTTCTTGAACGTGAGTAGTGTTACAGTTCTTTGACCAAGTTATATCCCCAGATGCATTGCCATATTGTGAATAAATTAAAAGAAATCTGATGTAGTGTTGATAAGAAACCCAGGTAAACCTGGGCATTATTACAGCAGTGAAACATGTGGTCGTACAATGTATCAACCTTTGTACAAAGTCTTTGTGTCACACAGAGAGGAAAAAAGTGGAGAAGGAGCAGGACCTGTTAGAAACAGCACAGTAGAGGACTAAGCTTGTATAAGAATTGTTTGTATTGGGGTGAATTACAGACAACAGTTTTTGTTTTTCTGAAGTTATTGCTGAAACATTTGAAGAATGAAAAAAGTCAAAGATAGTAACTTTCAATACCTGATGCTCTGGACATTCAGGAGTGGTATGAGTTGGTACACACTTTGTTTATTGGCATCAAAAAACCATGTATGTCGTCTCTTACAGCCTTTTGTGCCTCTTAGACTGGGATTTAAACAAAACCAGTGGTCTCAGAAACACATCACAACTTTGATATCTGCCTCTCTTATACTTTCATGTTCCAAGAAACAGGAGCCTAAGGATACATATCTATGCATGGCAAAACCTAAGTCCTATTAGGGGCACGTGTCTGCACGGCCCATAAGATAACCAACAACCTCTCTGAGCTTACATCAAGTTAGATTCAAAATAATCACTCTGCTTATTGCCTGGATCCGAAACTAATTCATGGGTTTACCTGGCAGTATTATGTTTATTCCACTACTCAAAATGAGCCCACTGGTTAAATGGATTAAGATTAAATTGAGCTTTATTTATGGACACTCTTTAACTACGATGGTACTTAGCATCCCATTCTATATTGTGCATGAAAGACCGGAAATTTTACTCAAAGGCCTCTATTAGGCTTGAGGTTCTTTTACTTGCCGTTAATCTACAACACTGCTTTACTTTCCTTCCAAAGGAAACCCTGTAAGGATTGTTATACCTAGAAAAAAATGCATTGCCCTCAAGGTTATCTCATACTTGACACTTCAGGTAGACACGCCACAAAAGGGCTCAGGTCATATAAAATTAAGCGGTAGGCCCCTCTTAGCAAGCTTTTCATTACCTGTAATACCTGTATGTCCAGAGACCGGGAAGCTGGGACAAGAGTTTAACCAACATCCTTTGGATTTCCCTGCCAATTTGGATGTGGTTTTAACCACTTTAAAGGTGGTCAAACCTTGGTAATCCAAGCAGCTAATCAGTTCTACTCATTTGCCTAGCATATTTAAAGTATGCACTGCTAAGTCTAAGATTACTAACATCTCGACCTAGATAATAGTGGCATAACTTCCCAGGAGAATGACAAACCTGGTTTTCAGACCCCAGCCCCTGTTCTGTCTCTTAACTGGGAAGCATTAATACACCACGTATGGCCCCCAGCTTTCAGGGAGACCCTTTCTCTGGATGCACTTATTACTGGGAGGTATTACCAGTATGAAAAGTCGATTTCATATTATACCAGGCCTCACTAGGTCCCTTCCTATGAGAGTACTGGGACATGTCTCTTGAAGCCTGGATAAAATAGGGAAGTTCCCTTAAAGGGTAGCTTTAGGACCATCCCTAATGTCCAAAGATTTTACGCACTCGCTCTAATGTCTTCCCTTCACAAGCAAGTGTAAAGGAGAATGATCCAGCAAAATCTTTAAGACGGACTGTAGGGTAATAACCTATGATGAGAGTTCTGACTATATAGTCAATGCTTGGGACTTACGGATCAAGTCCATGGGCTTTCCATTAGGATGGTGCTTATTTTATATAATTTCACAAGGACGGAAGTGGATTTACATGTGTCAACCACTTTTGGGGAAGACTATTGAACAACCTTAATGGGGATGAGTCTAGCACTGTTTATCAGCTTTTCAGGCTGGTGCTGGTGGACATTGAGGCATCTCGCAACCCTGCCTAGGCTTATCCCAGACATAACCAATCCTTCATAAGTTTCAGGAACCACAGCTCTGCTGAGTCCAACCCAATCCGAACAATTCCTTTCTGGTAGGTGCTCAGGTGTTCATACTGGCATACTTCGAGTAATGTCATAAGTACCATGGATTCGCAGCACCTGCACCATAGTGGCTGAAGGGGTTGGAACTCCCTCTTACAGGTGGACTGTAGGATATAAGACACAAGGGAACTGTGCCCCCAGAAGGCCCAGAGGAGCGGGCATCAGCTGAGGGACACTGCAACTCCCGAGGGCTTTTCCATAGGCCGGCACCTGGTTGTGTAATTCGACTCCCCCATTGCACGGTGGAAGTGGATAAGCCACTTACGCATGTCAACCCCTGAAAAGGAAGACTACTGAGTACCTCGGTAGGTCCAACATGATCTAGCACATGTCTACCAGCTATCCAAGGCGGTATTGGCTGACCTTGAGGCATCTCACAACCCCGCCTGGATGGGAAACCGCCCAGACATACTCAGTCTCCCATGGGTATCAGAAACCACTACCCAGTCGAGTCCAACCCAATCCAAAAACTGCCGATCGATAGGGGCTCGATTTTTCGGCCCGGCATACTTCTAGTAATGCCAGAACTACCACGAGTGCTCAGGGTCCACAGCGCCCCCACCACCCAGCTGAAGGGATCGGAACCCCCCACCCTTACGGGGTGTAGCATTGACACCACGACCCCGATTATGATTAGGCATGGTAATCTTGACAGTTATTGCCTTCACAAAGGAGGCAGGCCACCGAACCAATACTGTATAGGACTCAGAGGGCCTTATAACCAGGTACAGAGGCCAACTGACCATCTTTGATTGTGGACCTTCTTTGTGTTGTATTCAACATGCTTCTTCTTGCTCAGTTCAGCATCCAAAAGAGTACTCGGTAATTTTCCAATTGCTAAACAAAAATTGCATTTTAGTTATGGAGCTCTTTTGATTACTAGCCCTTAGATTCCCAGTCGTCCTCTGTGGTGTAGTGGTTACCATGCTAGCTACTAGTTCCCAAGGTAATGATTTCAAACTAGGTGGAGGGCATTGGATTTTTTTCAGGCATAAAAATCCTTAGCATAGCTTCGTTTGGAAGGGAAGTAAAGCCCTTGGTTCTGTGTCGTGGATTTACGGCACGTAAAAGAACCTCAAGCCTGATAAAGAGGCCTCTGAGCAAAATTACCGGTCTTTCACACCCATATAGAATGGTACACTAAGGACCATAGAAGTTAAAGAGCATCCATAAATAAAACTCAATTTAATTTCCAAAACTTTTGCTCAGAGGCCTCTTTATCAGGCTTGAGGTTCTTTTATGTGCCATAAATCTATGATCTGGGATTATCAGCTTTATTTCTCTTATGAAAGAAGTCATGCTGGATTTTTATGCTCAAAAAAAATACATTGCACTCCACCAGGTTTGAACCTGCAACCTCAGAAACCTGGAGTTAGCATGGTACTATAGACCACAGAGGATGGCACTCCATTTGGCTAGAGGCTTTTGTTAACTGCATAACCTTGAGCATAAATTCTCTTCCTGCTAAGTCTGTTCATTAGATCATCCATCACAGAGTGAGCAACAGAACTCCCACTTGGAAGCAGCTCTAAGCCCTGAGGGCTCACTCCCCAAAGCCACCACCACAGCCTGTGGGATTTTCAAATACGTCATTATCCACTCCGTAACCACCAGAACAACCCTCTAGATATTTCCTGATGATGCATAAAGTATATGATTAAAGGCACACTCAATGACCAGGAAGACTACCATGACCAGTCCTCCAGTGTTACTACCATCTGGTGCAGCACTGATTCCATGGATTTACTTGGCCATTAAGCATATTATGGGGAATATATGGGTCTGTTTACGAACACCCCATTCCTCAAATGTATATACCAACCATTCCAGAGACTTCAGCATGAAGGATAATTACACTGAGATGATGACATACCTTAGGCCTGCAATAAGACTGTATCTTGGGCTTAGGTAAATTACACTTTGGCCTCTGCCAGATAAAAAAATATGTTTTCATGGATAGGCCCATGAAAATTCCCACCAGGTGGGGAGATAAAATCTCTCAGCTTTTCTGTAGAAAAATTGGGAAGACTACATCCTCATGCTTGCTTTTTATAGCGCTCAAAAGAAAAGAATGCCCATTTAATTTCTTAAAATTCACCATCTCGAGTGCCACTTGCTGGCTTTCCCAGGAAGGCCTGTGTACCTAATCAAGGTTGGTCTTTGATCAGTTATACATGTACCTGGGATGTAAGTTTCAAGTAACAGCCTCAATGTCTCTCCTTCTGATTGCACCTTTGTTCCAGAGAGGCCTCTAAAGAGTGGAACCTGGGCCCACTTCCCTAGACCAGTAGTTTCTGTAATTGAGCAGCACTTGATTGCTTCTGAATATTATCACAAAAGAGCCTTCAGTGTTCTTTAGAGCTCTTCCTCTTCTTTTTATAACCTTTCAGGGATTCTTTGTAAGAAGTCCAAGTTCCCTGACACTTTATACTATACAAAATGTATAGTGTACATGTCTTTATCTTGATGAATCTTAAAAACCAATTTCATCTAAGTTTAGCTCCTGCCCATGCTTCTTGAATGAGAGGGCAGTTCCTTCTATAAGCAGATGCCGAGGTGCCCTTGGAAAACTCCACTAACAACTCCAGATTTTCTGCATCCTCAATTCTGAATGAGGTCCCACCTTACAGGTTTCGTCTAAACCAGTCCCAGCTTGTCCTACTGGGGCTCCTGTATAAGCAGCCCATTCCTTTCCCTCAAGATCAAAACGTATATGTGTGGGGTTGAATAAGAAACGTTTTGCACAAACTTTTCAATCCGTAACTTCCTCTAGGATGAGGCAGTGTTTTATATCACAACATTGTAAATGCCAGAGTGATTGTAGTGTAAATTAGCATTATTCTATGACAATGATTTGAGATGTTTGTTAATTATAAGCATTGTTAGGAGATAAGTTTACACGGCCTCACTGAAACTGACAATAGGAGCGGGTAACAATGAGCGAGGAGGTGAATTGTTTATCAATTAGAAGAGAGAAACAAATGGCGTCAGATAGCGTGCCTTTCTTTAGAAATGGAGGGAATATCTTCCCTAGAGCATATGTGTTCGTAATTTTGATTGGATAAAAAAATAGACGCTAATGTTGGCACGCTTTATTAACCAATAGCAGCTCGATTATAATGTTTAGGCATATCGGGGTGAGGGAGTATAAATTCTGAAGCCAGATACAGGTAACGCGCAGTTCAACAGAATCATTCACGGCTTACACGTTGCGCAGTTCTACAGAATCATTCATGAAGTACACGTTACGCAATTCTACAGAATCTCTCGCATCGTAAAGCTTGTTATAAAATGTGAAATACGCGAATTAATAATGTGCGGCAAATAAGTGATTATAGTTACATTCGAAAATATAACAGTTTCAGTCAGGCGTGTATCAAGAGTAATATATATGAAATTAATAAAGTGTGACGGCAATAAAAGTGTAAAAACAAATTCTTTTATCAGTGTTATCGTTTAGTAACAACTCCTTTTCGTTTACACACCCTGTTCAAGAGATTTGCTCGACTGAGTAATAATAGCTAGCCAGAGGACAAAGATCCCAAAATTAAAAAATAGTAAAACAATAACAGGCGCTCAGCAAATAAGATAACACAAATGATACTGCGACAAGGATCCCAAAGGAACGAGAGGTTCAGTTCTAGGGTCTCCTCTTTCTATTAATTCACTAAGGTTCAGGAGGCCCTCTTGATTCAAGGTTTCAAGATCCATTGTACTTAAAAACTCCAGCAATGTCTCTGCTGTAAATTTATGTCCATGCTACCTCAAATGCTATGGTGGGCATTGGAGAGACAGCCAAACAGCGAGTTGAGGTTTCTGTTCATGCAGCATGACTCAAGATTCCTGAACTCCTGAGGAGGTGGATATTCCTCAAGAGTCATATGGAAAATAGGCAGAGCAAACAACTACCTGTTGGGGCAGTCTGCTTTCCTCATACCTCAGCAGGACTACCATCAGATCCCTCATAAAGTCTAGCTGAGGCAAGTGTTGCTGTGTCTTGTCAAGACACAAGCCGTGGTTTTATCATCAGCTGAAGTGCTGAAAATAGAATAACTCTTTGTTTTTATTTGCATAATCTGGCCTTGCCTAAGCCAAGGTTTCTAGACTATGATGATTTCAAAATCCTGCCTTGTTATGCTACTACATAGCTCTCTTAGTGGCGGTAACACTGTGTTGCAAGTTAGCTTGAATTAAAATAATCCTTGCAGCGTAACCATACGACACACTTTGATCCTCAATGGAGCTTTCTCTGACCTTATTCTTTCTGAGGATCCACAATGTCCTTTTTAGGCTCAGTATAGCCTCTGGAGGGTCCCCCTTATGGGACCACCCTCTTCCCCCTACTGTGAGCCAGTGACCAAGCCCTTCTCTTTTTCTTAGCTCCACTCGCCTCCTTGCCTTGAAGCTTAGGAAACCAACCTCTCTGGTCGCTATTCCCAAACTCACCATCTTATCATGAATCCTTGGAGCCAGAATTGCTGCTCCACATCTACAGGAGATACCATCCTCACTTCAGTAGGATTACTTTGTACAGCAGTTTCCTCTTTTGAAGCCTCTGCTACTTTCCCATTTATATTTATGCTCTTGGAGGCCCCAAAGTAATCTTCCGGATTTATGTGTTTAAAACCCTCAATATTGTTCCCACGAATAGTTAAGGAATACTTTGGACTGCCTAGGAGAACCCTGTTGTACCTAAATAGGACTAATACTCTGAGAGGTCGTTAAGTATCGTAGAGGCTTGTTAATGACACATCTCCCATGTGCCTTGCACCCCTTGAACACTGGCCGCTTAAAAGCTTGGGGGTTGGGGAAATGATACACTTTCCTATTGGTTATTCACAGACAAACCTGCCCAGAATGTCAGTAATCAGCTGACTTTGCCAGTAAGGTCTCTCAATACTCCTCACGCAAACGTATCCGGTACCCTTGGTCAGCTATAGGGACTTACTGGCTGATATCCCTTGTCGCACTGCAGAACTAATAGGAGACTACACAGAAAACATTACTAGGATGAGTTAAATTTACTTGAAAATTATAATTACTTAACAGTATGATAGTTATAAGGAAATTTCAGACTTTTAAATTGAATTCCTTAGACACTCCATCTACATCTCTTCATTAAGTTCCATTCTCAACAATGTCAAACTCCAGACTCACAGTAAATAACATGATTATTTTAATTTCATTTAATATCCACAACAATAAATATGTGCAAATTATAATTGTATTCTTGGCGTGCTTCTTATGATAACATTATGAAACTTTCATTGCAGTTTGTCACATAATAAGGGCTGTGACATATTACTTTCAATTTTTATCTTGTTTATTGATAATATGTACATATTAAGGATACATTATATTACTACAAAAGTGTACTTAGAGATACAATTTCTGTACAAAAATTACATCATTTAGTATATAAAAAGAGTATAACTATTATTTACAATTAATGCAGTACTTAATTAACACACTTATAATTCTTATATTTGTCTTAAAGTTTCTATTCCTCTATGGTGTAAAATCATTTCTCCTAAATATTTTTACTGTTTAAATCTCTGCATTAATATAACCTTTAGGTTTTATTTCTTGTTGTAACTTGTTATACATTTCTTCACCAAAGGACTTAAATATCTGCCTATGAGTATTTTTCTTATTTGCATTTCTGATTATGTTTGCCGTTGTTTTTTTAATTTAAAAATAATTATTACTTTCTTTGAATTGGTATTGCTCTATAGTGTCATTCAGGATTTTATGTAAGCATAGTACACTTGGTTCATTGCTTTATCCTTCTAGTCTGCCTCATGATATGAATACCTTCATTTTTTTTATGATTATATACCCTATTGAGTGTCAGAATAGTTGCTTGCTGATTATTACCGTAGAGTTTGTGTACGATATCTATGGGATACTTTGCCACCTGTGTTAAGTTTTATAAGTGCCAAAACTATTTTTTGAGGATTATGCATTACCCAAGTCATTTTATTTATTTATGACCACTATCAGAATTGACAAATTGCATATTTTGTTTTATTTATGAACGTATTATGTTTATTTGCATTATTATCTCTCTTTAATTATTATGATTGTATCATATACATAAACAATTGTGAATCACCCCACATTACTTACATTGGCACAAACATAAAAGTGATTAACTTAACGCTTATAGGCAACATAATGTTTTAAAACACAGGCTCAATATTCACTTACATTTACTATAATGTTTCAAATTAGTGAAACCATTTCACATGCAATTGAACATATACTAACAGCAGATCCAGGTTCTTATAACTGTATTTCATTAGGTAATTCTATCTCTTTATCATGTACATATGGAAAATAAACATTCACATTATTCTCTACTCAAATTATATTCTCATCTCTGTCTTCTAGTAATTACTGATTATATTATTCTTGTATTTCAGTTTCTACAAAGTGGGTGTTTCCAGTTATACGCCAGATTTATTATTTAATGAAGGCTTAGGAAATGACTGGAGCTTTGATATCAGAAAGGATAGTGCTGGATGTGTTGAAACTGCTGTAACATGCCAAACTCAAGAAAGAGATGATAGGGATCTATCTTCAATAGAAACCAGAGTTTCCTCAGAAACACCTGATGGTGGGAAAATTGTGAGCATGGCTTCCTGTTTGAAACAAAATAGTTTGCTTCAGCAGAGCAATAAAAATAAAGATATAAATGAGAGGAACTGCAAGTTAATTTGTAGTAAAGAGCATAGAAAGATGTACAAATGTGACATATGTAAGAAATGTTTTAAATATGCATCCGGATTAAAAACACACAGATTGACCCATGAGTACATAAAATCACACAAGTGTAGCATCTGTGACAAGGTTTTTCCACACTTGTCTGCTTTAAAAACACACAGATTGACCCATCAGGACATAAAGCCACACAAGTGTAACATCTGTGACAAGGCTTTTGCATACATGTCTGGTTTAAAAGTACACAAATTGACCCATGAAGTCATAAAGGCACACAAGTGTGACATTTGTAACAAGGGTTTTACTCAATTGGCAGCTTTAATAGGACACAAATGTATTGGTGAGGGCAAAAAACGTTACAAGTGTAATATTTGTGACCAGATGTTTAGTCAATTGCAGGGTTTGAAAAGACATAATTTGGTTCATGAGGGAATAAAGCCATACAAATGTGATGTTTGTGACAAGGCTTTTACTCGACTGCTATATTTAAAAACACATCATTTTATTCATGAGGGCATAAAACCACACAAATGTAGCATTTGTGACAAGAGATATAGGTATGTACGAGATTTGGAAAGACACAAACTGATTCATGAGGATATAAAGCCACACAAGTGTAATATTTGTTACCAGTCTTTTCTTCGATTGCAATCTTTTAAAAAACATCAATTGACTCATGAAGGAATAAAGCTACACAAATAATGTAACATTTGTGACGGGACTTTTACTCGTTTGCAAGGTTTGAAAGCACACAAATTGATTCATGAGCGCATAGAAATATACAAGTGTGACATTTGTGACAGGACGTTTGCTGGTTTGCAAAAAAAACGATCAAGCCAAAGCAAGTGTAATGTTTGTAACAAGACTTTCTGGCATTTGCGAAATTTAAAAACAAAGTGTTTCATGAGGGCATAAAGCCACACCAGTGTAACATATTTAACAAGACCTTTACTCAGTTACAACATTTGAAAAGAGACAAATTGTAGGCATAAATATGCCTTTATGAAGGCATAAAGTCAAACAAATATGTCATTTGTGAGAAGACTTGTTGACATTTGAAGAGAGGCAGATTGATTCATGAGGGCATGAAGCCACACAAACCTACTCATGATGGCATAAAGCCACACCAAAGTAACATTTGTGACAAGACATTTATGCAGTTGAAATGTTTGAAAGTGGACAAATAGGTTCATTTGGGCACATAGTCACACAAATGTAAGATTTGTGTCCAGACGTTTTGCTTGTTTGCAAGATTTTTAGAATGTGTAAATTGATTCCTGAGGGCAGAAAATGACAAGTGTAACATTTGGAAAAGAACGTTATTCATTTGCAAGGTTTTATAGAACACAAATTGTTTCATGAGGGCATAAATCCGCACAAGTGTAACATATTGACAAGACTTACTCATTTGCAAGGTTAGGAAAAACACCATTTGATTCATTATAGCATAAATCTTCACAAGTGTAACATTTATTTCTGACAAGGGTTTTACTTAATCGTTAATTTTGAAGAACATAATTGATTCACAGGGGCATTAAGCCACACAAGTGCGACATTTGTTACAAGGATTTTGTTGATTTATCACATTTGAAAAAACACATTGATTCATGAGGGCATAAAGCTACATGATTTTAGCATTTGTGATGAGGCATTAACTGAATTGTAATGGTTGAAAAGAAATTTTTTATGAGGGAATAAAGCCCACACAAGTGTAAAATTTGTGACAAACATTTTATGATTTGAAGAGATATGAAGAGGACAAAAAGTTGTGTAACATTTGTGACTATGTTCTGTTGTCAAATTTTAGACACTTTAATTTGTTCATGATAAAATCTATGGAGTGTGATGGTTGTGAAAAGGATTTTGCTCCTTTTTCAGCTTTTGAAAGGGTCAGTTTGATACATGCAGGCAAAACGTCTCTCCGAGTGTCAAAGTTGTTAAGTGCTTTGTTGAGAACTTAAAAATCCTTAGCATGGAAGTAAAATGGGTAGTCCCGTGTGATATATTTACAGCACATAAAAGAACATCAAGCCTGATAAAGAGGTCTCTGAGCAGACTTTCCAGTTTTCCACACCCAGTATAGAATGGGATACTGAACCATAGTAGTTACAGTATCCATAAATGAAACTCAGTTAATTTTTAAAATTATGTAAGTGCATTTATGAATGTACATAGACATTTATTATATTTTCTATAAGTTTGTTTTTTCCCCAATTTTCATGAATTTCCAGAGTCTATATTAATATGATGAGAATGAAAGCATAACAAATGACATTTGGTATTTTTTTTGGGGGGGGGTTATTCAGTGTTTAAGCTAGATAGAAAATAAGAGAATGCTTTATGGACAGCAGCAATTCTATAATATTTTGTAAGTGAGTTTTAAGTGCTGCTAAGTTTCCTTACTTCTGCAGAAAGCCAGAATATGCAGGAATTTTTAATGTTATGAAAATGAGAATTGTGAGCTGTGTTTTGTAATTTTATTTAACGTCTAGTTTAGCATTTAGGTATAGATATAGCTTACTTTTTACTTTCTCTACTACGTATAGTAAGTAGGGGAAGTATTGTATTCCACCCAAAAATTCGATACCGAGATTTCACCGGAAATACATTTTTTGAGACCCCCTGAACCCAAAAAAAGCATTTTTGGAAACGTGTGTGTGTGTATGTCTGTCTGTGAACAGCATAACTCAAAAACGAACAGTTGGATAAACACCAAACTTGGTATTTAGCTTCAGTATCTTACAGAGATGCGACACGAAGGTTTTCAAGAACATCCCCCCACCCCAGACTACCCTTTACATGGAACATTTTTCGAAAATTTTCTCAAAAATGGCTCTAACGATTTCGATTAAAATATCATATGTTTAAGATATTGTCATGAGAAATGAAATGTATATCTCAAATTTTCTGGGAATGTCTCCGAAAGTATTCTTCATTGTGAACGACTTTTGTATAACTGGTAAACCATAAGAAATAGACAAAATTTTACTACACAAAAAATGTAGATTGCGTTAAAATACACAATTTATGTCATACATTTCTTTTGTTGAGTGAACCATTTTCGATATATTGCTTGTTATTTCCTTAAATTTTCCAATACTTATACTTTTTCTCAAATTCGTTATTCATTTTTTTTATGTCCTGGACATGCAAAGAGAATGCAATGCGCCACATAGCAACCAGCATTAAAATATTTGACTATCGCTTAAAACCTACCATATTCCCCTTGCATCTACAAGAAAATTACCATTAAGGTTGATACCTCAATACCTTGATTAACATGAAGCATATGGAGAATAAGCGTTTGTAAAAATAGTTTGTGCAAGAGTAGACAAAGTCATGTGAGTGTAACACATCAGATTTTTTAATGTTGATGTGGAAATAATTTTTTGAGGAAAACAAAAACCAAATAAAAATATATAGTGAGAAAGTATATTCTTTTGTAATTACACCTAAATTAAGGATTTTAAATTCTGTACAAGATTAGAGAAACACTATTAATACTGTGAAGTAAGGGTGACGATGTTATCAGCGCCATTATCAGTCATTGTACAAAGAAGGGGATACGTAGCACAGGATGGCCTCACGAGGGTATGGGTTGCAGTAGCTGGAAGGGTGGTAAAAAGGGTGAAGATATGTAACATCTGTTCCCAATCTTTCTAATCTAATATAACCTAAAGTACATTTCCAAGAGAAAGAATTATGCAAGTAGTGGATTTACCTGCGCGTCAGGGTAGGTCCAGCAGTCCATTGTCATCAGCTTGACGTCCTCCGTGGTGTAGTGGTTACCATGCTAGCCTGTAGTTCCCGAGGTTGCGTGTTTAAACCCGGCGGAGGGCAATAGATTTTTTTTGGGCGTAAAACTCCTCATGGCTGCCTTCAGAAGGGAAGTAAAGCCTGTGGTAGATTTACGGCACGTAAAAGAACCTCAAGCCCGATAAGAGCCTCTTGACTTCCAGTAGCAATAAAACATCTGAGTGATAGCTAGACAGCATATCTTTATTTAATGCTTCACGTTTTAAACAAAATCATTTAATAAAACAGGACTTGCACACTCTACCCTCGTCAAAACCTACGACGACGACATAGCGGGCTGAGGGCAACCTGAAGGTGTGTTAGGCGTGTACGTGCCCTAATTAGGGCTTAACCACATAGTAACGGGATATGGGGGTTGCAGGGTGGCGGTTGAGATTTTTTAGGGGTTTGTTCCTCAACGGTTGCCACAACCTACGGGTCTATCAGAAACACCAACGTATAGATTCACATAAAAAACAATGGAAACTATACTAAAAGTTGCATTACGTCATAGTATCTGCTCAACATCAGATCACAAAAAAATACTGCGGTTTTAGCTTTAATGAACAACAAAAAATGTAGCGCCACTTCCTTGAACAGTACAAGAATAATATACGTAATCATAATCACTAAATTTGAATGCAATAAATAACTTCACTAGCCCTCCGTCAGGCGCGTGCTTTGGTAGAACGCCGTTAGTCGCGTGGGGCCTAGTAGACCCGCGCTATATTTTTGTTGTTATTGTTTGTATTTTCGTTTATTTTCTTTTTTTCCCTGTTTTTGCCTTTATTTAGATTAAACGTAGAAGGCTTTCATTAATAGGTATTATCTTACAACATAAAAATACAAGCTAAAATATGAGTACATATACGTTATAAATTGTATTACAGTAAGTATAAAGAAATACATTGCCATTTTCAGGTATACGTACAACTTGTAATTTCAAATGTTCAGTTACTCAGAATCATCTACTATTTCACCCGTGTTTTCCCGACTAAGCAACTATCGCAAATAATTTTAGCATGTTTGCTCAAACACATGCATTGCATTTCCCACATGCATATTTAGTTTTGCAGTTCATTTTGTCTTTGTTGCTGGGTTCACATCGTTTCCTTTTCAATGTGCATAGTGGTGTATTTGGCAATTCTACTACGCCGGATTCTTCAGGTTTACATTTTGTCAAAAGTCCTTTCAAATCATCATCATAGATTTGAATGCTGTTGCTCTCCTTTGTAGCTGTTGCAACAGTAAAGCTATAGATAGTGATTTCAAATACTCCTGCCTTGTGGAATATTTATTTTGGTTTCCAAGGAAGATAACCCTAGAATTAATACCTGCAATGTTCAAGATATGGTCAAAAATTACCATGGGTCACCTTCTAGTTCTGGCTACATTGTATTAGCACACAATTTATCTACTGCATCAACTCCACATTTATTTCATGCTTTTTTTCAGCACCTTCTGATAACTGTGTGGATGAAACATGTAGACTTGAGAGCAAAACTACTGTTTTACCCTTATTTGGAACATATAAACAAGTGTTTCATTTTTTGTGAAGCCAAATATGCTTTCGTACTGTCTGCGATCTTTTGGAGAAGTGAAATTAGTGGGTAACTCTTTTTTGTTCTTTCGCAATGTACCGACGAAAGAAAGTTGTCTTTTGTGCAATTCATTCACCAGCGATACACTGGTAAACCAATTATCTGCAGTAACTTTTCGTCCAGTGCCAGAGATTGGTTCAGTTAGTCTCAGCACTACAGCCTCTGCCGAGTTAGTTTGCAAATATGGTCCGTCCGGCTGCTGTCCACAATAAATCTCCATGTTAGTTGTATAAAACAGTTTTGCATCACTCAAACAGAATATCTTTATGCCATACTTGTTTGGCTTGGATGGTATATATTGTCTAAAAGCACATCGACCACGAAATGCCGGCAACTGTTCGTCGACAGTGACATTTTGTCCAAGAGAATAATGGTTCTGACAGTTGTTCAGAAACAATGTAAACATTTCTCTAACAACAGCCAATTTATTCAATATTCGTTGCTCCAGTCTTGAGCTTTTGTCATCAAAGCGAATACAGCGTATTAGAAAACTGAATCGTTTTTCGGACATAGCCATTCGGAATAGAGGAATTCCAAGATCGGTTCTCCAAAACTCTTGAGTATTCTGATGTCCACCACGAAAAATTCCTGCCAGGTACAATAAGCCTAGGAAAGCTTTTATTTCTATTACATCTGTAGGTCTGCTGTCTCTTTCACAATCAAATTTGTGCTGCACACTGCTAATGTAAGTATTTGAGCTTTCATCAATCAAATGAACTATATCTTCGGTAACAAAAAGGTAACAACAAACGAATTTCCGTTTTCGCATTTTTTTGGCAGCTCCTACCACACCAGGAAGTTTGGTCAATATATTGTGAGCCCTTGTCTGTGTTATTTTCAAATGTGTTTTTTTTTTCATGTTGTTCCATCTCTTCCTGTGAATAACAACAGAATGTATTGTCAATAATAATAATAATAAGAAGAAAAAGATGAATTATGATACACATATGATGTTACCTATAAAATACATGTTATCACACAAGCTGCTTTCATCGTCTTCATCTTCATGGTCAGTTTCTGAATCTAAAGATCTCGTTTCAAGTTTATCTTCTGAATCAGAGTCATATTCATATAAGTTGTCATCCACGGGCAAGGCATCATCATCGTAAAGTAGGCGATGTACTTCTTCCAAATCATTCGGATTTTGTAGATCGTACCTTTTACTCGTATTCATGACGAAGCAGTAACAGCTCCTTGCAATAGTAAAGTAATATTGCACAAAAACTAATGAGAAACAAATCTGACAACAATATGTAACGAGAGCAGGCGCGCGGGGCCTGGTTGACCTGTGCGACACGTAACTGCTGATTATTCATTCCTCCAGCCAAACAAATAAACATAAGGTTATCGCGCAAGGTGTAATGTTAGATGTCCTAGTCAGGCAATTGCATAGGTGCGTTCGTTCGAAAATTATAACATTTATATAATGCCAGGGGTCTCTCAGGCCCCTAGCGACTGACGGAGGGCTAGAGACCGGTTTGAAATTGTGGGCCAAACTTTTAACATTACAGCGTCTCAACAAACAATACGCATGGGCCGTAAGACCTCTCACGCGCAAAAATACAAAAATAAATTATTGGAGTCTGATAAATCGCACCTTAAACCTATAAAAACCACAATAGCGTAGCCAAGAAGAGAAAGATTGTGTCAGATAGAAACGTAATATATAAAATGCATAATTCTAAAAGAGTGATAGGTGTGCGAGTCACGCTAAGCCAACGAAAATAAATTTCATAAACAAAATAGTCAAATATAGCTGGTAGGGTATACCAATCTCGTATTTGCTTCTAATTTAGGTATTATGACGTTAAATAAATTACTTATTAGATATGTGACATCTAGCAGGCGGTGGCCGAAGTAGAAGTTGTAGCTGGCTATGAAGAGGGTGGAACTCGAAGGGGTCACGGCAAAGAAGATGTAACCAAAGCAAGTCGTTTTCGGTTTGGGGGTGGGGGTTGGCCAAAGGTAAAGATTCTCGAATGCCCCCGGAACATTCTGTAACCAGAACTTTAACATTTTATAAACTGCCAAAAGGGTAGAAAAAATATCGTAAACAGAAGCGAGGCTTCCAGAAGCTCATGAGGAATAGAGTCAGGGGCACATAGGTCACCTCAACAAGCAAAACATTTTGTAAGAGCGAGAACCAATGTGAGCACGAAGACCAAATGAGTAGCAAGAGGGATAGTGAAGAAATGCCGTCCTTACGAACCGGAGTGACACAGGAAATGCTGAGAAGGGTCTATGGAATAAATTAAGATGAATATCCAGTGAGTAGTTAGCATTTAAGCAATAAGAGAAGCGGGTAAAAATCAACTGGTTCGACTAGGATAGGGGATCAAGTCAAGAGGTAAGGGTGGACCATCCAGTCGGAAGGAGATGAATTACTCGGTGTTCCAAGATCACGAAGACAGGGAAAACGCTAGCAATGGTCAGCATGCAACTCGCAGGAACAAGGAACGGTGACCAAGCTCAAAAGGTTCACCCGGAATGGGTAAGCATAAATTCGTCTTGGGAAACCTCGGTGATAGTCACCTTGTTCGAGCTGTGACACTGAAAAGGTCAAAAGTAATTTAACTCTCGGACTGCAACATCTTCGTGGCACAAAGAGGGCTAAATAATAAATCATTGCTGAAACGAGGAATAAAGTATAACTAGCTATGAGAGGGGTCACATTCGTGCAGGGCTCTCCTCGTGATCGGGCGAATTAAATCACCGCTGGCAGTCACCAGCGTCGTATCGTGTGGGAATTGCCCCAAGTAAAAGGGGTACTAGTAAAGTCACCTAGACCAAGAACAGGATTTGTAATAGTTATCAGAATGTGCTGCACTAAAGGGACAACACGTGGTTTACAAATCAAAATATCGCTGCGCGTCATGGACATCAATAGCAAGCTCCTCAGTTGTATTTATAAGGCAATTGCGGTGAGATTGAAGCTCACCAACAAAAAGATGGAAATTGGCAACAGCTGGCTTCTGCAGAGCAGTTTAACATCGATATGTTTAAGAAGAAACACATTTGCACCGACCGTTGAGCATTTTCCAACACCTCCCATTAGGTGAAAAGCTGGTGGTCAGATACATCCTGAATGCAAGTCCCAATTGAATTATAAATTGAGGCAGCCACCGAAAGGATTTGCTTTAGATGCCTGTCAGTTTTCGCAAAGAAGGTCATAACCTGGGAACTGTAGGCGTTTAGTGTCTCCTGTGTAGAAGTGAACCATGCCTGTCCCGAGAGACGATAGCCTCCAAGGTATAATGATCTAGCAACTATAGGTAGTTGTCGCAAGCCTGAGAATTAAACTAGTGACTACATCACAACAAAATTTTAAGATGTCACCCAGATTCGTCCAGGCTGCTAATGTTGAAAATAGAAGCATGTAACTTATGAGCTCGGCGTCGAGGATGCTGCCAATAAAATCGATGTCATCCTCCAGTTTCGCATTTGGGTGCCTTGCAGAGTGCCTCTTCGCTGGGCGTGATGCTGTTGAGTGTTAAAAATTAGCCCTTTCACTAAGCACTTTAAAAGTGGGGGAATGTCAGCCTGGTACGGGAGGGTTTCCGGTAAAATTCTCAAGGCAGCTCTGGTATTCAGGATCACAACAGGCCCCGGTCTTAGAGAGGCGCCAAAGGGACACCCATTACCATGCTAGCCTCTAGTTCCCGAGGCCGCGGTTTCAAACTTGGAAGGGCGATGGATTTTTTTCGGGTGTAAAAACCTTAGCATGATTTCCTTCGGAAGGGAAGCAAAACCGGTGGTCCCATGTCGTAGATTTACGTCACGTATAAGAACCTCAAGCCTGATAAACAGGCCTCAGCAAAATTACCGCTCTTTCAGGATCAATATAGAATGGAACGCTGATGACCAAGGTAGTTAAAGAGCGTCCATAAACAAAAACTCAATTTAATTTTAAGGACAACGGAGAAGAAATACAGGCGAAGAACCTGGTACTGGCGACTGAAAAAAAATAAGGTAGCATAACCAATATGAAAGAGCGAAGGCGAGGAGCACTGGGTAGGTAAAATTAGTAATGGAAGCGGAAGAGAGGCAAGAGAAACAATAAATATAGGCTTGGGGTCAGCATGGGGAGCACAGGGAACCAACGGCCAGGGATCCGAAAAAAGTAAGAGAACCTTGAATCGCATATAAACAATTTAGAGGGAAAACCCCGCATGAAAGATACATGTTTTAATCATAAATAATTAAACTGAAGAAATGTATTGAGAATAAAGAGAACAGACTAGGTCGTAATCGCATAATCGAAGACGTAGTGCTTCCCTATGGAAGTGTCAAGGTCGTAGGGTCGAAGTAGTTATAAGCGCATGCAGTAAATCCTGGGCTGTAATAGCCAATGACGGGCTTAAAGTAAACTAAACCGTAGAGATCACAGCTAAATAATTATGGGAATAAAGTCTTAATAAGGCCGCCGTAAACAGCATATCAAAACTACAATTGTAAGCATCAACAATCCGCGGTGGCGAAACCAGTGCAAAGCAGTCGAGACCCGCGAATGCGTAAGAATAATTAATATACACAGAATCTAGATTATACAACACAAACGCATGAGATACAATGGACCGTAACATATAGAAATTCCAAAATTGATACAGAGAAAACAAGCCGCCAAGCGAGCCATGACGTAGTAGGAAATACAGATAGTTTAGGCAATATTATTATTCACGATGAAAAACATGAACAAAAGTAATAACAATGGGACCGTGCTAGAAGGCACCGGATAGATTGCGAAGAACTTTATATAACGTGCGCCTCTCAACCTTGAACAGGTAATCCAACACTCCCGTGAGAAACGCAGGCCAGCCCACGCGAGAGGGAAGCAAGAAATTGCAGATCCCATGCTTCATTTACGCCTGTACGGCAAATGATAATCGCTTAACGTGTACAGTACGTTCTGAATATTTTCGGCGACGCGGATCGTGAATAGCGTACCTAACGGGGGAGAGCTTCTTTAAATTACAAAGGGTCTGTGATATGATGAAGAAGCTTTGTAGTAAAACCTTTCTTACGCACAGGGACATAACAGTTTAACAAGATCGCCGGACGTATAATTGACATGCCGAGTTTCCTGTCCAAAAGGCGTTTTTGTCTTCTTTGAGCGGCACTGATGTTAATGCGTGCCAGTTTTTCGCATGCTTGAATACTTCTCTGTGCAGCATGAACAAAAGGATTAAAAGTGCTACATTTAGGCTGAACTGTCGACAGTCGGATTTATCCCGTGCATCAGAAAATAAGGTAGGTGACATGTGGATGCATGTTTAGAAGTGTAATACGCTCAAGTAACACGAGGAAGGCAAACATCCCAGTCACCATGCCTAGAACTGACGCAGTTACATACCATATTAGTAAGAGTTTGATTACAGCGTTCTTCCAAGGCATTACATGCAGGATTATAAGCCTATTGATGATGATTTGTGTTTAAGGGCAATCAACTGCTGGGTCATTAGCGCCCTTCTAAAACAGATTATGGCAAAGACCATATATAGACATCAGTACAATATATCATGGCAACGGCCAGAGATAAAGATGAATATAAAATCATATCATAAGCCAGAGATAAAGATAAATATAAAAATCACAGCAAAATTCAGAAATAAATACGAATATATAAAATTAAACGGAGAACTATCAAACATCTGGTATCAATATCGGTAAATCCGCATTTGTAAATTTACCTTTGACACGAAATTAAGAACTCTATCAACCGCTTGCCGTCCTCCGTGGTGTAGTGGTTACCATGTTAGCTTCCACTTTCCGTTGTCGCGGCTTAAAACCCGGTGGAGGGTGATGGATTTTTTCGGACATAACGATCCATTGCATGGTTTCCTTCGGGGAACTAAAGCCGTTGGGCCCGTGTCGTATATTTAGGGCATGTGAAAGTACCTCAAGCCTGATAAAGGGCCGCTGAACAAAATTAAGGGTCTTACGCCCAATATAGAATGAGAAGCTAGGGACCATAGCATTTAAAGAAGATCCATAAATAAAACTATTTTTCTACCAGCAGCTTGCTTATCATCCGCTAAGACCTCTGCAAGAGTGTCTGGCAACACGGGAAGGACTGAAACACCTTCGCTACAAAGCGGACAAATAGCTGCAGTGTCATTCTTAAAAAGATAACCGAGCGTAAAATTCCAGTGGCCAATACGCAACCGAGCCAAAATAACATCCTCACGACGAAATACAAGAGGAGGTTACCCCGTTTATCGGAATGTGCTTCACTATTCTCAGCTCATTTCTGCGGAGAGCCAACCACTCCTCACGACAGCACCGCTCTTCGCACGAGCCAAAAGTCTTCCGACGTTACTCGGGGTATTGTAACACGGGTTCCGTGGTTGCCACCTTAGCTGCCAAATCCGTGAGTTCATTCCCCTGCAAGCCAACGTGACCTGGTATCCAAACATACTCCAAGATAACGTCAGAAGTGCATAAAACATGGAGGGCATCCTGGAATCTCTGAACAATGGGGTGTTGGCTGTACCGTTCACGAATGCTCTGAACTGCATTACAGGAATCACTCAAAGTGAGACAGTCTCTATTTTCGGTGACACATGCAAAATGGTTCGGTATATAGCATGTAGCTCTGCACTACAAATGGATGTGCTATCGTGAAAACCGACTTATTTGGTTCGGTTCTATGAACATAAGCATATCCAACACCGTTGGTGCACTTAGATCCATCGGTTTAAATCAAAATTCAATCACTAACCGGACAGAAATAAAAAAATCTGATGTGTTACACTCACATGACTTTCCCTACTCTTGTACAAACTATTTTTACAAACGCTTATTCTCCATCTACTTCATGTTAATCGAAATAAACATTTGCAGACTCTATCTTATTGCTAATTTTCTTGTAGATGTAAGGGGAATGTATATCTACAAGGGCAATTTGGAAATACAGTAGCCTTTAAGCACATAAATATCTCTTAATAGCTGGTTCCTAGGTGAGGTGTAGCACCATTCTCTTTCCCACAGATTAATACTCTTTGCATATCCAAGACAAAAAAATGAATAACGAATTCCCATTTGAGAAAATAAGTATTGAAACATTTAAGGGAATAACAAGTAATATCTCGAAAATGGTTCACTCAACAAAAAAATTGTATATGACATAAATTGTGTATTTTAACGTGATCTACATTTTTGTGTAGTAAAATTTTGTCTATCTCTTATGGTTTACCAGTTATGCAAAAGTCGTTCACAATAAAGAATACTTTTTGAGACATTCCCAGGAAATACAAGATATACATTTTATTTGTGATAAAAATATCCTAAACATATGATATTTTAATCAAAATCGTTAGTCATTTATGAGAAAATTAAAATATTCGAAACATCTTCCGTGTAAAGGGTAATCTGGGGTGGTGGGATTTTCTTGAAAACTTTCGTGTCGCATCCTTGGAAGATATGAACCTAAATACCAAGTTTGGTGTTTATCTGACTGTTCTTTTCTGAGTTATGCTGCTCACAGACACACACGGACATGTTTCCAAAAATGCTTTTTTTGGATTCAGGGGGTTTCAAAACATGTATTTCCGGTGAAATCTCGGTATCGAATTTTTGGGTGGAATACAATACTTCCCCTACTACTATACGTAGTAGAGAAAGTAAAAACAGGTTCGGATACTTAGCATAGGTATCGTAGACTTCTGGTATACCGTCATCTCAAGATCTGCGTGAAACCAAGGGGAAACGCCAGGTCCCCCCTTAGCAAACATGCTTGGCATTTCAATGTCGTGATTTACAAGAATCTCCCGGAAATGAACCCTGTAGGCCTTGGATTAATGGAGCTATTCCTATAACGTTCGTCCAGCGGAATGTGAAAAAGAAGCGAAGGTTGGATGTTTTTGGTATACTTTACGCGCACAGCCATAATTTCTTAAGAGGATATCACGAGGATATCGCAGGGGAAGTTCTGCTGTTCCGGTCTAAAGACTCGTAACTGGGCTAGTGGGAAACACACCAATAGACACTCGAATGACCCGATTATGGATTGTGCCTAATCTCTTTAGCACATAACAGGTCTATTTTTGATCGGATCAGTTCGCGATGCAGTCGCGGCAAAACTGCCCGATCCGTTTCCCGAGCTTTTCCATTTAATACCCGAATCGCACTTTCAGGTTGTGCTATATGCGATGCCCAGCTAAGTTTCCTATAAAATGTCAACTCCAGGAAACTTGTCGAATCTGCGAAAGGTAGTAAACCTGAACCGAATAGGAGAGAAGGTGTTTATCATATACGGCGCCAGAAGTCAACACAGATTGACTTCTCAGGTGAGAAACGAAAGTTTTTTGGGACTTTATTCTTGAATACTATTTAACCATTGCCTGCATATGGCGTTCCAAAAACGGCGCACGCTGAGAAGTACAATAAACGGCAAGGTCATCTACGAATAAGCATGAGGATACCCGTGAAGGAACACATTCCGAGATAGAATCAACTGCTATAGCAAACAGTGTAACGCTTAGTACCGATCTCTGAGGTACTCGGTCCTCTTGAACAAGAAGATTCGAAAAAACCGAGCTGACCCTTACTCGAAAAACGCGGTCCTTCATAAACTGCTGAATGAACAGTAGTAAGCGTCCAGGTATGTAGGGAACGTAGTATTCCTGCTCACCAACATGTATCATGAACCTTCTGAAGGTAAAAAATACCGCAACAGTGTGACAATTCTTCATGAATGCGTTCATGAAATGTGTCGATGACACAAGGCGGTCCATTGTTGAACGGCATCTTCGAAAACCGCTCTGGGTATTGGTCAGCAGGTTGTGAGTTTCCAATCACCATACCAACCGTCCATTGATCATGCGTTCCATCACCTTGCAAACGCAACTGGAGAGGGAAATAGAACCGTGGCTGGACGGAAGATGCTGTCCTTTCCAACTTTCAAAATAGGTATGACAGTGGCCACCCGCCACTTTTCTGGAAAAGTGACGTCAAACCAAACATGATTACGGACCTCTGCTAGGAAAACTTTACCTTCAAGAGAGAGCTGTTGCAACATTTGTATTTGGATACCATCTAGTACTGGTGCTGATAGTGTTGAAGAGGAAAGAACGTGTTCTATCTCCGCCATTGAGATAAGACGATTGCAATCTTAAAGATTTCCTGAACGAAACCAGAAACCTTGAGATTCCATGTGAGTTTTAAAGGAAGGAACTCGGGCGAATAGTTATTTGAGCTGGACACTTGAGCGAAAGCACGGCCAAATATGTTAGCACGTCAAACGTAACAACAGGTCCTGCAGTGGCAATTGGCAAGTGGGTCGATTTTCTGACTACACCTCTTAACTTATCCCAAACGACAGAAGAAGGTATATATCGATTAAATGAAGCTAAAAACTTGCCCCATTAAGTCTTTTTGCTTTGGTTTATAAAATGGCTAGACCTGGCACGCATTTTCGTGTATTCGATTAGGTTATCCAGTTTAGGGCGACGCTGGAAAACCCTATGAGCACGGCTGGGAGTACGAATGACATTTCGGCATTCTTCCGTCTACCAAGGGCTGGAAATAGACGGGGGTTGGCAGCCAACCGAGGAATAGCTTGCACAGCAGCAGAAAGAATCCTCTCTGTCAGATGTTCGACTCACACGTTCACAGATTCGTGCTCATTGTAATTAAACACAGCCAACTCAGGGTAAAGGTACCAGTTGACATGATCTAAGCGCCACCCCGGTAAGTGTGTGGAGCTCATACCTAGTGTCGAGACTAATAAAAATGGAAAGTGGTCATTAGAGTGTAAATCAGAGATGACATTCTGTTGTAAGGAAACTGCTAAATGTAGTGAACAAGCTGCTATATAAAGGTGTGAAGAAGTATAGGCTCTCCTGTGTTCAGAAGAGCTAGGCATAAGTGTCTAAGAAATCGACGATTAATTTACCTCTCGCATATGCGCGAGGTGAGTCCAAAAGAGAAGTGATGTGTATTGACGTCTCCCACCAACAGAAAAGGTGTTGTTAACCAGGAAACTAGATATTCTATATTAGCGAGCCAGAGGTCATCAGATGGAGGCAGATAAATGTTAACGGAAAATCAAATGGATGGCAGTTTAATTTTTACACCCAGTAACTGGATGTCAGACTATGTATACATATTCCAGGAGTACACCATCTCTGATGTGCATTATAGTGCCCCGTGCGCAAGAATACTGTCTTCCGGTGTAAGATCACACCACACTGGGGTATACCGCTTGATCTGAAAGGTATCTCGCGGACGGAGCTTAGTCTCTTGTAAATATACGACCAAAACATTATTCTTGTTCAGTAAAATTTCAAGTTCTGGTCGATGTACTCTAACTCCACGTATGTTCCATTGTAGGATAGCCATGGTGATTACAATAGGATAAGGTCTGAATCATAAGCGTCTACTACATTGAGGTCGGCGGTGGTCGAAACAATTTACCGTTTATTGGTTTTTTATTTTTGTCGGGCTAATACCTTTATCCGAATATTTATCCAGCTACTTTTTCACTGTCGTTCTCGCAGTGTTGGCGGAAACCTACACCTCTTCCACGGGGAGGATTCCTTTCCCATACAAACTTTCAATTAGAAAACCTCGAACCGATTGGAAATGGAGATCAGCGATGACGTGAATCTCCGGTCTGAGTCCTTTCCAAAAGATTCCTCTGAAAAGCATCTCTGAGGAGATGATGGTAGAATTTTCTTTCCCATGGATGTTCTAGGTACAGACATTTCCGTTTCTTTCAAGAAGTCAGTTCTGTTATAGCTGTTCTTGAACTTAACTTGTGAAGCATTATAGGTTACGGGCTTGCCAGTCTAGTTGTTTGAGGTTGATGGTCTTGACGGTGACTACTGAAGGGATCGTGTCAGGAACAGATTTGCCAGGTGTTGCGGATATAGGTGGTTATTTCGTGGGCTTTGGAAGTGATATGGCCAAAGGAATATTTTTTGAAACTGTGGCCCGATGGTATCGCTGGTTTGAGTAGCGATTTCCCGAATTGGTACCGCTTTAGCTGCAACTGAGCTATTGGTACCGGACTTCGGGACACAGGATTGGCGGGTGCGCAAGTGTTTCCGGGCTACTGAGGACACCTTCCTAAACCGAATTTCTTGGATCGCTCTTTCCTATGCAAAACAGGGGCAATTTCCGGAATTCGATTGATGTTCTCCGCTGCAGTTATCGCACGTTGGAGCTGATGTACGTGCTCCATAATGAGAGACGTCTCCACAGTAAACACAGGTAGCTTCGCCATTGCAGAAATCACCTGTGTGTCCAAGCGCTGGCACAACATCTCAGCGGATTTGGGATGAATGGCCAGACTTCGATGGCTTTATACCCTGTCTTAATACTTTGAGGGAAATCTACCCGACCAAAGGAAAGGAACAGGGTACGAGTAGGTGCTAATTCGCATCTTTCCGCTGAACGCAATACACCGCTGACACGCCTTGCTCAACCAGATTTTCTTGAATCCCCTCATTGCACATACCGTCCTATGCACGGTTTACCATACCGCGCGAGGACTTGAAAGTCTTGTGCTTCTCGGCTCGTGTCGGATAGCTGGCTAGCATGTTCGGTTGCAAGATAATCGCTACTGGGACGCTGAATTTGCTTCAACCGGAGAGTGCCACTGCGACTTCTAATGCACGACTTTACAGGACCAGCAGTCTTATCGAGAACGTTTTGAAGTATAATAGCGTTCACCGATGTAAATTTATTTCCTTCTCGGTTCTGTATATAACCATGTAGCGAGGCCCACAACAATCGACTACTTCGTTTCCAGGGACATATAAATAGTTTTGGTTTTTAATATTCATAGCTGTTAAATCCTCCACCATTAAAATGTCTCCGATGGCATGATCACATCCTGGGCGCCAGCCCAGCTTAGGTGAGTGTCCTGACCTGGAACTTTCTCAACTTAGGGTCTCACCTCCCAATCGCCTTCAGGAGTATAACAGCTCATGTAATGGCCCCTCCCCGGAACTGGCCTTCATCAGCGGATACGAACAGTCCTTCATTATACCCAGGGGCTGGTAGTTACGCATTACCCAGTCAACTCTTGCGATAGACCACCTCTGTCCGGTGCCGCGGTAACCGCCAGACTGTGTTCAGGAGGTAACTGATAGTTGGTCAAACACGCTTGGGGACCACAGTTTGTTGAGCGTTTGGCATAAGCCCTCTCAACTCTTGGAGGAACCCAATCGAGTGCGTGGCTCGGGACCCCGGGAGCGCCAATAGCGTACCTACCACAGTAAGCCCCTTGGGGTACAAGCCGTATTGAGACTGTGTTTGACTCTCATAAGTTTTAAAACTTCCCGAACAGCCTCACTCAAAAATACAGTACCCTTATCAGATAACAGGACAGCTGGAGGCCCATGACGAAATATATTCCAAAATAACCTTTTCGACATGAAGGGCGGAAGTAGAGGAAAGAGGTTCACATTCGAAAAAATTACTAAAGTAGTCGGTTACGACAGCGGTTACAGTATTTCCAGTCTTATGTAATGGGCTCATGATATCTATACCAAACCGTACACAAATATCAGTAACATGGAACGGTTGCAACAGTTCGGGAAGTGACAAATTCCTTGGCTCTTTCTGCGGTTGACAAAAAGGGCAACCCTTCACCAACCTCTTAATGTTTACCTATAACAATCCTGTAAAAGCGGGAACTAATTTTAGAAAACGTTTTAGTAAAACCTAGATATCCTGCATATGTTTATTGTGTTGGGAATATAGAATTTCTTTTTTTAGGTACTGGGGGATAACTAGAAGATGCAAGTCACGTCGTGCACCAGTATTTTTCCAATAGAGGACCCCGATTTCAGAATCTTGCCTGACGCCTGCCGGCGGAATAAAAAAAGGAGACCAGGCGGTTTCATCACCTCAATTAAAATGCGTAAACTCGTGTCGCTGTTTTCTGCGGCACTTCAGTAGGTAAAAACAAACAGCTGGGCACATCCTCGATTTGGGCGTCTTCTTGGGGAGTTGACCGAAGGGAAAACGACATAAACAATCAGCATCGCTGTACAATTTGCCAGCCTTATAAATGCAATTTCATAGCCCAACGCGTCAATCTACCAGTGACATCTTTCAGGGAAAGCAGATAGTACAAAGCATGGTGGTCACTGACCGCATGTACTGGGCAATCAAACAAAAACGGCCGAAAATCCCTGAGAGCATAAACAAGCCCCAATTATTCCAATCAGTGACACTGTAACGTTACTCGTGCTTATTAACGAATCGAGAAACAGGAAACTAGGTGCAACACACTATCAGGGCTTTTTAAATATAAAATGACTTAATTTCAATGTTCGAACTATACATGAATTTCAGAATACGCACCAAGGTATTATAGGCCATAATTGGTTGCGAAGTGAGCAATAACTTGAGTTCGACAAAAGCTCGTTATTGCTCATCTGACCAAATAAAGGCTGGTCCTTTCTAGTGAGGATATGTAGAGGGTGTGCAATAGTCGAAAAATTACGGATAAAACTCCGACAGAAGCTGAAGAGAGACAAACTTTTCCTGACGTCTCTAACATTTGCAGATGAGTAAATCACGAACCAGCTTAACTTTGTCCTCGTCCGGCTGCATCCCCATTATGAGACCTGAATACCCAGCAGCTTAACTGCTTGCATACCAAAATAGCATTTACAAGATTTCAATTTGAAATTTAAGTGTTCAAGGCAACGAAACACAGCTGTTATATTGGACAACATCTCTGTAATTGCAGAACCAAAGACGCGAATGTGATCTAAATACACAATGGCTTTCTTATTCTTAGACCTCCCAATAGCTTGTCAGCTATGCGTAAAAAATGCCGGGGGGCGTTCATTAGGCCAAATGAGAGCCTCTGAAATTCGAACTGTCGAGTTGGTGGCAATCCTTCCACACAGAAGGTTTTTACTACCATGGCTTAGCCTCTTTCCTCGATCGCCGGATGCTACTTACTCTTAGCTTTATTGCTAAATTGTTCAGATTCACCGAAACGCCTTTGTTTTTAAACTCCGATTGGGGATCGAGTAGTACGTGCGTTGTCTTAATGGAAACCAACCACAAACTCCGGAATACTTGCGGATTTTCAAAGCCTTCCAGGAGGTGAAGAAGGAGCTATCACAGCAAAGACCGCCGCTTTATTGCATCCCTTACACTTTATTCCCACTTCGTTGGTACTTCCCTCTCCATTACAGACCGTCACGTGATATTTTTCTATGCCTCATAGAACAGTTTAATGCGACGCATTTATCCAACCAGATTCCTTATACAGGCAGTTCCCAAACGCCGCACGGTGTTGGAGCCGCATTCATTAACCAAACTCCAGGACTTCAGGCCTCTTTTGCGTTACCCTCCGATTTCCCTTCCTATTCAGCAAAAATTTACGCTATTTATCGGGCTCTCTACTCGTTACTTGCACTCTCTTATTTTCACATCCTCCCCTGTACTGATTCTAGCAGCACGATATCTACTGTGAGTGACTCACGAGATTGGCTCTGTCCTTGTACTGCAAGCGTGCAGTGGACTAGGGAGCTTCTTGCCTGCGTTGCAAATAGCTTAATACCAGCAGTTCAAAACGATTGTCAACAGGTGCAGTCCAAATAATGTTTCACATGTATATGGTCATAAATATAGTGGTTTACATGTATGCAGGTTTTACATGTTTACTTATTGAAAGTATGATCATAATTGTATTGTTTGATGCAATAATATAATGTACTACTGATGCTACTTCGCGTAATATTTATTGTTCCGAGAAAGAAAGGATATAAGTATCTTTGGAACAGGGTGTGAAACAATAGAGCGAGAGGGAAGAACAATACAGCGCTGGCTCAGGTTCGCTTACGTCAGCCACAAGGACAGAGCTAAACTCCTGAGTCGCTGACAGTACCTTGTCCTTCAGTGGCCCTCCGGACGTGGAATGATGGGACGTGTTATGTTACTCCTCTGTTTACGTTAACGAGACAACACTATTTAGTTCCTCTGGACTCCGGGAGATTCGAACATCACTGGAAATGAAATGGCGGACAGGCTACCGAAAGCGGCCATTCGTGTACCCCCTTCACATCCCTCGGGCATACCCACCTCCGACATCCAGAGACAGCTTTACTACCAGTTCCTTCTATCCCTGCAAACTTGAGAGAATCTACTTTTAAGCCATGGTTTCTGTTGGGTTCGTTACCACCAGATGCAATTTCCATAGGCAATAAACTTCTTTCAGGGGTGACCCCCACCCCGGCATATCTGCACAAAGTAACCAAACATTTTACACGCTCTGCGATGCTGGACAGTTCCTATATACCCATCATATGTTTTTTCAATGTTCCCGCAATTCCCCCCCCCCCTCCGACAGACACTCTTTATTTTTCTATTTGTTCCCGACTAGGCACCGGCCCATGGAATATTCAATCCCTGCTCCATTTCGATATTCTACATACCTCACTATCCTTGTTTCACTTTCTTCGGAAAATAAAATGAAACTCTGGCCCTTAGAACACATCTGTCGCCACTTCCATAACATTTCTCCAGTTAAGAATACCACCTCGATGGACCTAGACGCGGATATCCGGCGAAAGTTGGATGCAGCGTCATAACATAACCATACAACATGTATGGATTCACTTACGCTCTGATTTGGAACACCTCAAAATGTTAGTTTAAAATTAATCTAAATTGCAAGAAGTCTATTTAACAGTAGTTAATATTAAAGGTGCAATATTAAAACACAATTATAAGTCCAACATAATATTATTATTGTTCTATTTACAACGTAGGTTGACGATTAAGATTTTCTTCGCCTGAATAAAAGGGGTGCTGAGCCCTAAATTGTATTTTGCTATACAATACCGGAAATAGGGTAAATGACCTTTATAATAATGGTACTGCAACTTAAAGAACGCAGCTAATACCCAACTTACACATAATGTTGCAATTCCGATAGTATGATGTATTGTAAATTGCGAGCGACAGCACTCCTCCGCCCCCTTATTAGACCTATTCTGTTTTGGGATTTTACTCATGCTCCCTTCATTTTTTTTCTATACTCTCTTATCGGTACTTGGTAGTTGTCTTCGGGGATTGAAGCTCTTTGGTACAATGTAAAGACAAACGCTACCATCTTGTTGCTATCGCATATGCGCAATGGAAACTACCAACGTAAATGAGAAGTGAAATCTGCGGAAAAAGCGCTGTGTTGTTACTACTTCATTTTGTATTGCCGCTGACAAAAACGCGGTTAAGCGTCCCTCCTTTTTGGTGACTTTTGGAAGGAATTGCTGCTATTGGTTATCGTTCCGAGTTTTAGACTCCCAGATCTCTCGGCCGTTGTCCCTCAAATCCCTCGCCTACGCCTTGATGTTGGAAGGCTCGCAATCGCGTTTTCAGATATGTTGGGAATTCAAATGTTGGCTTTAAAGACCAACGTAATGCAATTTAACGTTGTTTTCAATGAAGATCAAAGTAATTGAGAATGTCCCCCCCCAAAAAAACAACACAACACAACCTAACCTCCCGTGAACCAGAAACGTAAAAAGTTAATAAACCCAAAATAAAAAGTAATTAGGAAGGCAGGCTCAGATCGTTGATGGTATCTTACTGGCTTTGGCGGTATTTGTTATTCATATGTTGCCAACATTGTGTTGGAGTTAGAGGGTGACATCTGTAGAGAATGTAATATATCACTTTCATCGCTTTGAAAACCAAAGTTAAGTAAATGGTCGCAACTATTAGCCATGTTAGCTACAAAAGAGGTTAATTCAGCGCGACGCCTCTATTTAGTATGGATGGCAACCGCGCGCAGCGCATATACAAGTACCAACATCATAACTTAGTATTCGCTGGATGCCAGTCGCTACCAACGTGATATTTAACATTCTCAGACGGTAAACAAGCATTGAATACATCACTGTCCATTTCGGATCTTCCGTTTATCATGTCTTATTACAGTTAATAACCTTTGAGCTGTTTGTTCTAGTCTAATTTCGTGTGATGTGCTAATTTTGTTTACATCGTCTCTTATCAGTACCCTCTTCGAATTATATTGATGTTTTACTCGTGTTTGTGAACTACTACAGTGAGTCTATATGAACTTTGAATTATACTGATACCTTAGTTTTTCGTGTTCTACTACCGTGATATTCTGCATGCAGCATTTATTGCTGTTATGCAGTGGATTACAACATATATACTCGTCTACTACAGTTATATTGAGACGCACAGCCAACCTTAAGTAGCGTCAATAAATAATCCTTTACTATACCATACCAAGCTTTACTGTGCTCTTCTTGATCCACAATAAAAATAAATTTAAATCAATTATAAAGTTGTTAAAGATTTCAGTGATGTTGACAAGTTTTAAAGCTAAAGAACAGCATAAAATTACACTACTTGAACGAACCTGAGAGGTTAGATTTTCTTATATACTCACTCCTCATATACTATGGAGGAATTGGTTCTATGTCATGCAACATATAAATATTCGATACATAAGCAGATTGCATGTGATGGAGATTTACACTTATTTGTTATTGTTGTCCTCTTGTAATGCTGTTGAGATGTTTGCTCTTAAATTTACAAATTTTCATCTGTTAAATAAGCATGTTGTGGAGAGAAAAAAAAATATTCTTGGTATTGGGTATGTTCTTGGTGTTGAGTACGTTATTAGTTAAAAAAGAAGTTCTTGGTGTTGGGTATGTTATGTATCTCATAATTGTATGATGTGTTCAATGTTCCTGAGCATTGGTCACAGTGGGGCCAAATTAACAAACACAACAAACAAATTCTAAAGAAGCAGGAACCAAGAAAGCATCTTCCTTATGTGGTTTCTCTTTTTCCTTATTCTTACAATTGCTACATTTATTTGCATTTAACCCAGTTTTACAGAGAGTATTTCTTCACATTTCCAACCTCAAATTTTCACTTTTTTTTTTTCCAAATTTCGATAAACTCCCATACACAGGTACAAGTCAGACTCTCTATTATATAACACACATGAACCTACATGCTTATTTTATAATTTAACTGTGATATCAATACAGATAATGGATAGTAATTTAAATATTAGTTGTGTTACTTATTTAGGGCTCTAAGCCACAAAGCATTGCCCAGGTTTGAGGGCCCTAAGCTGGAGAACATAGCTGAGGGATGTTTTTTTATAAGTAGAATAGTAAAGCACGGCAGAGGGTACCTGTAGGGTCTATGAAGCTAAACCCCTACTTAAGTTTCACAGTGTTTTCATATGTTGATGTCATTAATTCAGCAATCTTTTACCTATTTTTTTTTTTTTTTTGTAAATTTTCAGTACCTTTCACCTCAAAATGTTGTCAGTTTCAGCTATATAACTGAAGTTGCCAAAATGGTAGGTGAGTGGGCAGTATGTTCGGGCAACATCTACTTGATTCCTCTTTCTTTAAGGATTATGACGGATATTCTAAAGCATCTATTTCATAAGTACTTTTACTGTAATTCTTTTGTCACTCCCTACAGGAATGGAACCCAGGCTTTTAACCTTACAGTGTCTCCAACACAAGTTTGTGATGACAGTATGTTATCCATTGCATCAGTGGACCATTTGTTCAGCAATGAGTAAAATGTTTTATTTGTGTTACAAGCCATTATGCTCTTCTGAGTCACTGAACAAGCAGCTACAAATGTAGCGAAGACTGTGTGAGATTACATTAGGTACAAGCAACGTGATAGTTGTCTTTTGATTTTATCACTGGGTTACATTGAACATATCAGTGTTAATATCATTGTTCAGTTGCCATACGGATTAGTTTTCATGTATTGTGTGTATTCGTTGTCATGTACTGTCCATTCCAAACCAGAGTTCCCTCTGATGTAAACAGAAGCACGTGCTTCTGCTTGTCACGAACCCAAGAATATACTCTTACGCCATCATAAATAGTTCCTTAATACATGTATTGTATTATGAAATATTAGGGCAGAAAAGGTATAGAACTGCACATTTTATTGCGGTTATCATAAGAACGCATCGTTAAAGGTAATGGATATATATTAGCTGTTAAGAGATTACAAAATATGATTTTCGCCTGCTATTGCGCTAACGCCAAGAGCATCTTGGTTGTTAATACCAACTGTATAAACGACTGCCAATCTCTTACATACACAAGAAATGCAGCAATGAATTTCCAGAGGTGCTATCTGAGTACCGAATAAACACTTTGCGTAACACAGGATATATGATAAGCGAGCAATCATTCATAATACACTAACACACATATGCTCAGCTCAGGTCAAATCTTGTGATTTAGTCAGTTGGTATTTGAGCTCACATGGCAGAGGAAGGTGCGTGTAGTGCGAATAAACTGTTCAAACACAGAAGCGGGAAACAGCTAAAAAGTGGCTAAAAACAAACAATACTTCATATGTTCAACTCACTATTACAAAAATACCCGACACTTGCATTAGTGCATATTACGAAACTAATATCGGATTTTACAGGCATTTCAGTGAGAAGTGTAACGAAAGTGAGCAAGGAATATAAACAGACATAATACAACATAGAAGAGGATAAAACATGGGAACTTGTTTTAAGTGCGACAGTGCTGTGGAATTGTGGATAAGCTTGTTATTATTTTGTAGAGTACTGATTCCGATATGGCAGCTGAGTCATCTTCGGAATATTCAGATTTGGGTGTTGCACTTTTACCCGAGGATTGTGATTAACGTAAGTAAAATGTTCATTGCCGCATACTTATAAGATCAATTGTTACCTCAGGTTGCATTTTGAACTATGATTCTAACGCAGGGAGCCTTTTTACAGATTAAATAGTGTTCAACAAGCACATGGGAGGGGAACAAGCAGCCATTATGGGTGGGGATTGCGAACTACTTTCGCGCAGATGATACAAAGAGTGTGTTTTCAGTGAAAGGCACTCTGGTTTGGAATGGACAGTAGTGTTATATTACTGGAGGTGGAGGTTGTGTCCAATTTCTCCTTTTTTTGCAGAATCTTTTCCACATTTTATTGACTAAGTTCTGAAGCTAAATAACTCCTCTTCGACTTATCCCTACATTCGTATTTCTTTGTCGATCTTAATGTTAATAATTAAGTCCTTATGATTCTTTCCTGTCCTATCTCCACCTTGTGGTGATTCTTTATCGCCACTTGTGAAAGCTACACATCAAGGCATACCTTCATTACATAAAAAGATGGCAGGACCTCAGTTATTTTAGGCTGACATGATAGCACACACATATTGACAAGTGCCACCACTGCATATTGCATCATGAAACAAAACACAACTCGCGAGGTGGAGTGATACCATAGTATGGAAAGTAGGTCAATACTTACAGTGGGCAATGTTGAAAAAGAACAAGGAGGTTTTTGAACAACAGACACACCAGAAGTGACTACAAGTCTTCTCTGCAGAACAGTTGTAGCTTGCATTGCTTTCCATTACAGAATAGTTCTTTATGGATGTAAGTCTTTGCTACAGAATAGCTGGAATTACAGACAAGTCATTACCAAACAACAGAGTTAACTGCAGCGAACTTTACATTTAGCACTCTTCAATAATTTTGTGTTGCGCTGCACTTTAGTTTTACTTGGCTATGTACTTTATGCTTAGCACTTCGAAAGAATCATCTAGCACTTTAAATGGCATTGTTATACACTTCCCAACAGAGATCTTTGTTTTTTTCTACCGTGAATGAAACTATGATGCAGAAATATGTGCCTGTACAACAAGAATATTATCAGCACGAGGGCCACAGGTTAGATCAGTTTGGACATCACCTAGACCATCGTGCCATCATTAAATTGGGTAAACCAATTCCATTTAAATTTATTTTTGGTGTTAGCTATTGGTTGTAGGGCTACATGAGAATAGTCAGTGCACAAACATTGTTGGTAGAATGGAACAGTATAAAATTATAGTAAAGTATGCAAAGAATTTTATGATTGTGTTAAAGAGAATTGGCTTGAACTGCATATAAAGTAAAAGCAAATATTTATGTAATCATAGGTGCAATGAACAATCTTAAAGTTAAATGGCAAGAACTTTAAAGAGCCTTAGCAACAGCAAGAAAAGCATATAAATTGATAGAGGCAATTTATTAATTGTATTTAAAGTTAGATATTTGTTGATTCAAAAAGTATAAAGTTTCTTGATCGAGGGTTATTGTAAAATTTTCATTTTAGTAAATGTGCAAAATTTAAATTACTATATTTGTGTTTCTGTTCACAATTCAAATTTACAGCTTCTAATAAGGGTGATTCCCATTATAATTAGATTATTGAGTAAGACGGGTAGTATGCTCATGTTGCTGATAATAGTGTACATTCTCGTTGCATTGTAATTTACAATTCTATGAGATTTTTGGGAGAACCCTGTAATAGTGGTAGCAGAAGAAAAATTTACTAATAGCTGACTCTGTCACTACAGCCTCTCTTTTCCTTTGGCAACATCCGTTCTTCATGAAACTGTCTTGCTAGATAGGATAACCTATGTTATAGGAGAAGCCATGTTTTGACATACCAGAAATTTCTTGAAAAGTAGTAGCACAGACAGGCACCTTCACCGCTTTTCTTCCTAATGCTATATTTTACTGAAACTGTTTTCTTCCTTTTTACTTTCTCACTGTTAACTACTCTGCACTTAAGTGAAGTAATAGTCATAAACTTAAAGAGAAATTTATCTTGGTCTGTCTTGTTTAAAGATGTCACATAATAATGAAACTGGGTGATATATTCGTAGCATAGTTCTGCAGCTTTGCAATGTTACTTCGCTTTAGCTTTTGTATTTGAAGGTGAAACTCAAATTCATGATTGTATTTAATATTGGGGTTGTTTATACCTCTGTTGTTTGGCTTTACAAGAAGGGTAACACCCTTCTTGTCTCTAGATCTTCTGACACCTGAAGATTCTTTTACCTGTACACCATAATCAGAGTCACTAGAATCACCATCCATTCTGATTTAACTTGAAATATGTTCCTTACTCAAACATGACTGCACAGTTGATAACTTCTATAAAAGTAACCTGTAGATACGCTAATGAAAATGAAGTTTGGTTGAGAATTATAAGCAGCAAATAAAGAACAAATTTTGTTACAATAATGAGCAGCACAGCCTGCAATAGCGCGCATCTATTATTGCCAACTGCACGGTTGAAATCAAAGTAAAGAAAAATCTGTTACATTTGTCAACTTTTGCTTTAACTTTCAGAGTGTATATATACCAGTTTTTGCTAAATGCCCCTTGAATAGGCCTGCTTGTATACATGATATTTATCGACTCGCTAAAACCTTATTCACAGGATGACGGTTAGAATTATATTGTTGTGACATATAACTCGTATATTGTATATTTATCGAGTTTTGAAAAGATGTTCCTCAATTATGCCATAATTCCTATTGCAAATGATATGTCAGATCGTGATGCTCAGGTATTGTTGGTGCTTGCCTTAGCTAGCAAACAGTTTGATAATAGAAAAAGTATAATTGCAACAAGAATAATTAGTGATGAGCATATCAGTAAATTAAACTAGTGTTAAAAATGAAAAATGGGCTTCTGTCTATTCCAGCACTCAAGCAAAATACAAATTTGATGTATTCCTTAAAATTGTGCTATTAACATTTTAAGCTATTTTCCCTAAGAAAATAACAACACTATCACAGGCAACAAAGGTCAAACTCTGGATTACTTCAGGTATAAGGAAGTCCTGTGCCAATAAAAGAAATCTATTCTTATTATATTGCACAAGTAATGATTCAAACATTAAAGCACATTACAAAACATGTAAAATACTTGAAAGAAAGTCAGTAATTGCTGTGACATTGCTAATGCCTTTAACATATTTCTTTAACCCTTTGCTGCGCATAGAGTATTAGCGAGTTGTTCTCCAAGCAGAATTGTGTCCATTTAAATCCTGAGCGGCTACTACAAATGTTAAGCTAAATGTGACCTATATACAAGCATAATTATATCTTTTAGTAGCTAAATTAAATTGATTAATTAATAGCTCATTTAAAATTGGTTTGAAGTAAATAAGATTAAATATTATTTCAATAATTTATAACTGCAAACATCAACCCCTTTGTAGACATACAATACTTGTATACATGCACCTCTTTGCAATGTATCTCTATAACTCTGCAACATTAATGGCAATGGAATTCGTTACTTTTGGATATTAAAAACCGGATAAAAATCTGCTATACTCAAGTAAAATAAATACAATAATTTCTGCAAAATTATTATGGTTCTCACCCTTAAACTGTTTACATCCCTGCCATTATTGCAGCATGTCCATAACATGTTAACTAAACTACTCTCTTGCACCATACAAATGTTATATATACACTTAAGATTATTAATGGTTTCGTATGTACACCCTTGTATTAGTTTTGAATTTCCAACCCCTTTGCCTCATGATAATTGAGGAAGCACCCAATTCTACACAACACAATGTCACACTGTTTGCACTTGTGTTGTGACTGTATGCCAAGACCTGATGGTGTTTTCCTTTTCTTCATTATGCACTGAGCACACGATTTCACCCGGCCTTGAATTTTTACGAGGGTGTGAAGAGAACTTGGTGCAGGAGTAGCAGAAGGTAGGCTACGCTGAAATCCCGCTCGCTTACCTGACGTGAAATCTGCGATTAACTGTTGCACTAAATTTTGCCCATAGTAAAGAAGCCTATTGCCATGAGCTGTAGAAGTAGGTCTGTTCAAAATGTCGTATATAATAAAACTATTAACAATAGCAACATTCACTACGAAATGGAACAGGTTTTTCCACCATTTTTTTAGGGTCGGCCGACACCGTAATACTCCTTTGGTCTGCCAGATCAATCCCTGCCATATTATGAGTATAGTTTATCACTGCATTGGGGCAAGGTATCTTTATTTGTTCTTTTCCCTTGCTACTCTTCCTTTCTACTTCAATAACAGCAGTTCCAAATCCCTTTGAGGATCACTTAATAGACAATGGACACTGGACCAAAAACATTTCCATTATGAAGGAGGATACCCTTTAAGCTTGGCTTGGGAGTGTCAAGAAGTCTCCATTCACGTGGTTCATAGTTTGGAAGTCCAAGATTCAGCACAAGATGTTTCACATTACTGCAGTGTGCAAGATGACCATCTTTGGAGAAAAACAATTTGAAGTTTATTTCACATTCTTGGTACAAATAGAATGATGTTTCTGGGTACAGAGCAGACTTTTCTCTTGGAGTCCAGAAGGTAACAACTCAGCTATCTCTTTAGTGAGGACAAGATCCCACAGTAAGTCATGTAATTCACTCTGGTTAAAACACCCAGAGCAGATGATTCTGGTAGATAGTCACTGTCTCCTTTCACTCACTTCTACATCAGACTCGGACGAAAATTGTTGAGGATTTTCTGGTGCACAGGAATTGGTACATTAGGCCCATGGGACATAGATAAAATGGCTGACTGAACAACTGGATACACCATTTTCTTTTTATTTTTTAAAATTGTACCCTTTTACATTGCACAAACAGAAGTAGCAAGTCAACAGCTCTCTCCAAACCATACATATGAGGGTGATGTTGAAAAAGTTTACAATACTATGTTTCTAAAAACAAATAACATTTATTTATATTTGACAGCTGTTTTGTAATGCTTTGCGGTTTGATTGTCATGTATTGTGTTCGATTTACTCAAATAGTTTGTTAATTATCGTCAGTTAAATTTGTATTCACATAAAAATGAACTTAACTAGAGAAGACTTTTGGGCTATAATTTTTGTACAATTTTAAATCGTCATAAACACCTAAACAATGTGAAGATTTGCATAGAAATGCATTTGGCAAAGAAGCCTCATCCAAGATAACAATTTATAATTGATACAGTGAATTCAAAAGCGAACAGTTTTTTTCTTAGTGATGAATTTCTTGAAGGATGCCCAAGAAGTGCTGTTACTGATGAATAATATTGCTGCTGTTCGTGTAGCACTTGAAAAAGAATGATTTGGCATCTTATGAATTTATTCTGGCAACATTGCACATTGGTATGAGTCAAATCCAGAACATTTTACATCAACATTTAAAGAGAGAAAACTTTGTTCTCAATGGATTCCACATAAACTGAATGCTGATCAAAAACAACAATGCATTGATTGGTGCAGAAAAGCTCTGGAAAAATTCCAGGGCGGCACTTCAAATTTGGTTTGGAATATCATTACTGGTGATGAATCTTGGATTTATTGTTATGATTCTAAAAGAAAAGTCAATCGACTCAATGGATCTTGGAAGCAGAACCTAAGCCTACAAAATTCCGATGAATTCACAGTGCTGTAAGAAGATGGCTGGTAGTTTTTTTTTTTTTTTCTAAAACAGGCCATATTGCTACTATAAGCATTAGAAAATAGACTGCCGATATGTACATAAGTGTTTACTGCAGATTTTTGTAAAAGGCCATGAAAAACAACCAAAAGGAAAAATGTTATATCATGACAATACATCGTCACATACAGAAAAATTAACACCTGAATATGTGGATGCCCTAAGGTCAGCACCATGGACCCTCCAGCATATAACCCTGACTTAGTACCTTGTGTTTTCTTTTTGTTTCCAAAAACTAAAGATAAAATGCTTAGAATCACTTTTTGTCATCAGATGAAGCAGTGGAACATTATAAAAACCTGGTTTCTGGTTTACCTCAGGAAGAGCAGCATCATTGCTTTAAGGACTGGCTTCATCAAATATACAAATATGTATTGATGTTAAAGGGGAATATTTTGAAAAACAATAAAATGATTTAAAAATTTTAAAAACTAATCCTTGTTTGCTTTTCTAAAAATGTTGTGTCACACTCATATTCTAGTGGTCTTTTGCTGTTCACCCAATGATAAAGTTGTTCAAGGCATGCTCAACACACTTTATAGAGCCAGCTTTAATTTGGTCTACAAGTTTGATTCCAAAATAGGCATGATATGACTTTTTCACAAAATCTGTAATATTAGGTCTGCTTGGGCAATGTGTATTTCCCACACATAACTAAAGTGGTCTGAATTGTTTATACCTCCTCAATGCTACATGCTAAATACTGTCTTACTGAAGTAAAAGCTCACAGCACACTTCTCCAACATACAAAGCTCAACTGATTTCATTTGCAGGTTAAACAGACAATGAAACATGAGAGAAACTAGATGGCATGTCTATGAGATGTGTCAGAGTGATGGACATTCCTATCTCCCACAAACAAACACAATGGCAGGAGTGCATGTAATCTCGCTGTCACTTCCTTATGTGTTTGTGCTCCCTAGCAAATCAGAAACATCTGGTCTCCTTGGTTTGTGCTGTAAATAGCTTACAAATATTTTGAATAAATTTGGTTTTCATATTCTGAGATACTAGCACTACATATGCTAAGGTATTACAGTTCAAGTAACTATGGTATAATTGTCAAAATATGATATTATAAGAGGATTAAAATAACAAAAAGATGGTATGTGGTAAGGACTTTATAGCTTTGATATTAATTTTACTATCCTAAAAATACCCTAAAAACTTTAAAACTTTGGAGTTAGTAATTACTGACTAGCGTTATTAACTTGATGGCTATAACTACCATTTGCCAGACTATAAAATGAACCAATGATATGATGTGTGCTATTTCTTACGAGATCCTTCCCATGCCATTTTACAGTATTGTATTCACATTATTGTTACATTAATATTGTATTCTTTCTGGCTATAGAATTATGCTTGTGGACTCATTAAGATTTCATTTTACAGCATAGCAGAATGAGATTATAATCTTGATTTTGCCAGGCTACTTGGGAATGTTTTCATTTAGGCTTTTACCCCAGTCCACGGAACGATTGTCACTTAGTATTACTACTTCTTTACTGATCGCTCCCATACCACAGTGGTAGTACATCTGGCTCTGGAGACCCAGGTTTGATCCCTGGTACTGACTTGTGGATTTTTTCCCCCGTTGGGAGGTCTGGTACAGAGTGTTAGGTCTCTGGGGTGCCAGTGGAGGAGCTATGTGATGAGACATAGTGGTCCTTGTTGAGAACACCACCTTAACCGACCAGGAGGGATCTGGAGGGCTGACCATGTCCCATCCTCCAGAACTGTACCTTAGCAAGGCAAGAGAAAATGTTGAGGAGGGTTGGAGAAAGTTTTTAAAAGAAATCAGGGTCCTGTAACTTATTGCATTCATTGTGTATGTCAAACAAAAGTCATCCATCTGTTCATCTAACAGGTGCCGGGTGTGAGGCAGAAGGCAGTAAAGGTTAACATCAGTTGTAAGGAAGTGTCTACGTTTATAGCGAGTGGAATGCTCAAGTATTATGTAGGTTATTTATTTAACATTTTGCATAAATACTTATGGTTATGGGGAAGAAGTTAGGGAGAGACAAAATGTTGGTAACCTGAGAAGAAATGGAAAGTAAAAAACAATGCGTTACATTATTTTTCAACTAAAATAGATGTTAGTAAGGCAATAAAAAAAACACACACACCTCTAAGGCTACCTAGGTGCTCAGAAACAGTAGTAGAGGAAAAAAGGGAACAAATGAAAGGACTCATAAAAAAGAATGCCAAAAAAGGATGGGGGAAACAAAAACATGCTAAGTTAATTCAATATAATGAAGTAGCTCAAAGCGGAGTGGGGCGCATCATTCATTGCTCTTTGAAAATATTCCTTTTGTGTTGAATGTGATTTTGTCAAGGGTAAACAGTGATGACACCCTATCAAATTATAGCTTTTATGATTTTATATCTCAGTATTTCTTTGATAATAATTGTCTTAAATAGTAGTGCAGATATTTCACTATTTGGTGATCTATCATTCACAGGATGGCATTAAATTCGTAGATCGATCATAGCTGGGTGCCAAAATTGCGAGTGTACGTAGAGTACATGTGGAAACAGTGGCCCCATTTAACCTGTACTGTCTTTTAAGCATGAGACACAATATGAATGACGTAAATTACATATGCTTCGACATCAGATATACTGAGGAACCTGGCCACCTATTGGACTGTCAAGTAATCACAACTATGCTACAGAGGTAATAGAAACAAAACCGTGACTTAAAGACTTGGTGTACGTCATATAATAGAGGTCAACTTTACAACAACATGTCAGCTGTTTGTTTTAATCAGGCTAAGGGTCCAGAACAACGTAAGAGTGAAGTATATGTATTTTATTTAGTTTAACTTATGGATGCTCTTTAATTACTTGTTCCTTAGCATGCTATTCTATATTGGGCATGAAAGACTGCAAATTTTGTTGAGAGGCATCTATCAGGCTTGAGGCTCTTTTACATACCGTAAATCTACAACATGTGAGGACTGTCTATACTTCCCTTCCAAAGAAAGCCATGCTAAATAGTTTTTATGTCTAAAACAATCCATCTCACTCTGCCAGGTTTGAACCCATAACCTTAAGAACTAACGCTAACATGATACCCCTAGATCACGGGGTACGACAAAAGTGAAGTGAAGTTTACTGCACATCGAGTAGGGTGGAGTGAGGTGGTGCATTGGGGTGTTATTTACCTGTGGAGTGGTGTACAATCTGCTTTGTTAGTAGAGATACAATACATTTGTGTCTCTCATTGTAATGTATGTATCCTACTTCATTTTCCCCCAGCACTAGACTGTACTGTTTACAGTAGCAACTAAGCAGCTTATTGGCATCATTGTTTACATCAGCAATGCTGTGTTTACAGAACTCTATAGTAAGGTTACACGTGCATTGATTGTCCCGGATCTTAAGCCTGGTTATGATCATGATATACATTGTCATTCAAAGGGTCCTATGAATAGAATGTAGTGACAGTCAAGTTGGCTTTTTGTTATGCCATAAATTTTGGATGGTGATTAACTTTGCCTCTGAAAGTATCTGTGCAACAAGAATTGGTTTGTACCATATGTAAGAATGTGTCACAGCAGACAGGAATATTCACATGGACAAAGCTGGGGATAAAAGCTAGAATTCATTGTAGAAAACTCAATGTATTCTTCATAACCGTATTATTGTAACATCTGTTATAAGTAAAAGACTGGGAAATGATGTGGGCTTAAAATTTGTACCAATTATTCCAAAATTATTGAAGAAAGAAACTTCAAAGCAGACATTGGTATTTAAAAGATCGCTGCTTGAAAGGAAGTGAAGATCAGATCCATGTGTTGAGCTCATGTTTCTGGTAAATTTTATAGTTTATCTTTAACATTTTCTATATAAACCATATTTTGTTAATTCTGCGTAGTTTGAGAACACTTATACATCAGTGTTAAACATTTTCCTTAGACTAATTCTATTGAATGTTCAGATGATGAACAAAAGTTCCTCTGTTTGATTTTGATCGGAAATATTTTAACTTTACAAAAAAGCTTCACCAGGAATTGGGTACTGGTAGATTGAAGTTCCTCTGAGTAGAGCAGGACTCACTATTTTTAATTTCTCTACCAGTACATAGGTAGATAAGCTATTCCATTCCACCCAAAAATTCAATACCAAGATTATCCGGAAATAGATGTTTTGAGGCTTGCTGAATCCACAAAAAAAAATATGTTTACAAAAAAGGTCCGTATATGTGTGTCTGACTGCCTCTCTTTGTCAGTGTGTCTGTGAACAAACTCAATAACAAAAAGTTGGATAAGTACCAAACTTGTACTTAAGAAGTTCAATATCTTCCAAGGATGCAGCACAAAGATTTTCAAGAAAATCCCCCCTACCCCAACCATCCTTTACATGAAACATTTTTTAAATATTTTAATTTTCTAAAAAATGGCTCCAACGATTTGGATTAAAATATTGTATACTAAAGTTGTTTACATGACAAAGTGTATATCTTGAATTTTCTGGAAGTAGCCCTTAAAGTCCTCTTCATTGGGAAGGAATTTTGTATAATCTTATACAACTGGTAAATGTTAGCGATAGCCGAAAATGTATTACACAAAGGTGTAGATCTCTTTAAAACTCAATTTATTTTAAACAAGTTTTTTGTGGCACTAGTCTTTTCTGAAATATTTATTATTAATGGTTCCATATGTTCATTTCTTGGTCATTCTTTAAAATGTTTTCAACATTTTGTTGTTTCTTATTACATGGAAACAGTATGGAATTTTAAGGCCAGTGTATAATGTCCAGTTCTTAAACATTTTACTTGCATTTCACTTTGTATCTATAATGAAATGTGTAATTCAGGTATTTCTGCAATGGTTTATTTGGGTTATTTGTAAATATAAAAAAAAATCTGTCTTGCACTCACATGACTTTCTCTACTCTTGTACAAACTATTTTTACAAATGCCTATTCTCCATCTACTTCATTTTAATTGAGATATTGACATGTTAATCTTATTACTACTTTTTTTGTAGGTGCAAAGGAAAATGGCAGGCTTTAAGGATAGTCAAATCTTTTAAGAGCTGGTTGCTATGTGGAGCATTCCATTCTCTTTTCTCTTAAAAGGACATAAAAAATGAATAACAAATTTCCATTTGAGAAAAAGTATAAGTATTGGAAAATTCAAACAAATAACCAGGAATATCTCGGAAATGGTTCACTCCACAAGAAAAATGTATATGACATAAATTGCGTGTTTTAACAAGATCTGTGTTGTAAAATTTTGACTAAATCTTATGGTTTACCAGTTATGCAAAAGTCATTCAGAATGAAGAGTACTTTTAGGGAAACCTTCCCATAAAATTCAAGATATACATTTCATTTGCCATGAAAATATTTTGAACATGTTATATTTTAATCAAAATCCTTAGACATTTTTGAGATAAACAAAACTTTCGAAAAATGTTCCATAAAAAGGGTAGTCTGGGGTGGGAGTATTTTCTTGAAAACCTTTGTGTCGCATCCTTGGAAAATAGTAAACTCAAGTATCAAGTTTGGTGTTTATCCAACTTTTGGTTTTTGAGTTATGCTGTTCACAGACTGACACCACACGCACACATATGTACATGCTTTCCAAAAATGCTTTATTAGGATTCAGAGCACCTCAAAACGTGTATTTCTGGTGAAATCTCGGTATCAAATTTTTGGGCGGAATGCAATACTTCCCCTACTTACTATACACAGTGGATAAAGTAATAGACTTTAGTAAGAATAGCTTGTATACTCACTAATAAATGTTAGAGGGTAGAGAAAGTCAGGTTTTTCTTTGAATGCTTTTTATATGGAAAGCTCTGCTATGTCCAGGAGTATAAAGCAGATTTGTTGTTGCTCACCAATGGCACTGGTGATTAATTGATCTGCATCATTTTCCCTCTGGCTTCCCAATATAAAGTGTGTAAGTTATCACTTTTAAGGCCTTTTGCATTTGGTGAGATGTTGTTTGTTCAGGATGATGTCTTCACAGAGAGTGCATATGGGTGTTGGTAGGTATACTATTTTGTAGAGGTGTTCTGCGAGGCAATTGTGGGCCAATTGCCATCGTAAATAAGGTCACTGCAGTCTTCCTTGGCATTTTGTGTATATCAACTCCATCTTTAATATTCTTATAATCTTTATCCTTAAATTTATCTTCATCAAGTCTATGCTGTCGTTTGAAATGTTGTTTAATGTTATTTAATTGTTTATTTATTTCTATTTGCCTACAGGTTTTATTTGTTGTATTCTGCCTTTCTTTGCTAATTGATCTGCATGTTCATTGCCCAAAAGTCCAACATGAGCTGGGATCCATTGTAGAGTGACATGATTTCTAGTTTCAACTGCTTTAATTAGGCATTTTATTTCTTTAATATTTCTTGTTGTTTTATTATTGTAATTTACTATTGCATCTATGGCTGATTTTGAGTTTGATAAGATGACTATTTTTTTTTTATGTATGGTCTATATAAAATGTTTTTAATGCTGCTTTTATAGCTGTTAATTCTCCATCATAGTGGTTTGACGTTTCATCTGATGTTAGATACTGTGTAAAATGTTTACAGTATACTCCTGCACCGGCATATTTTTTTATTGATGATGGATCCATCTGTATATATTCGGAGTCATTCTTTTTCTGAGTATCTTTCATTTTCCATAGCTATTGCTATGGCTCTCATTTCATCTGGTATATTGTTTTGTTTGTGTATTGTATATATCAGGTCATTCTGATACTGTATATCAATGTATTCTATTGGACTCGTTACCTCTGTTGCAGTTATATTAGTTGTAATTATATTCTTGTATTTTAAGTTATTAATATATGTTCTGAAGCTTTTTTGAGTTTTTAAATAACTTATAGTATCTGCTGTGTGGTACCATTTGTATCTGTTTCTACTGACTTGCAGTTTTGTGCTAGAGTAATTGCTTTCAACTCATGTTCCAATTCTATAGCCATGTTTTTCGTGAAGCTTTGTAGTTCTGTGATTGGTGTTGCTTTTACAGCTCCTGTTAATATTCTTACTGAATTATTTTGTGAAATTTCTAGTTTACTTTTAAGTCTCTTGTTTACTGTTGCTAGTACTGTTGCCATGCTAGTCCATACAATAGGTTAGGTTTTTATGTATGTTTTATATGTATTATTAAGGAGGTCCATGTTTCCACCCCATTTTATTCCTGCTAAACGCTTTAAAATGTTGTTCTTTTTGTTGATTTTATTTGTTACATTGTTTACATGTTCTTTCATTGATAGTTTTTATCTAATTCTATCCCCAGATACATTGTTGTAGTTGCTTCTTATAGTTTTTTGTTATTGATTTGCAGGCATATATTTTCTGTTTTATGCTGCATTGTGAATAGATGATATTGAGTTTTTCCTGTATTTATTTCCATAGTGTTGTTATTATTAGTCCACTATTCTGGGGTTATGATTGTATTCTCCATTGTTGTTTGTAGTTTTTTGTAATGTTTCCCAGATCTTATGTTCTTTTCTGAAGTCCATATAACCACGTCATCAGCAAACATTCCTACTTGCATGTTACCTATATTCTTAAGTACATCTACTAGGTCGTTTATATATATGTTGAACTGAATAGCACTTGTAACAGACCCTTGAGGTAGTTCACAACTCTCGTTTGTTTCCATTTAGATGTGGCTGTTTTGTACCATACTGCAAACCATCTTTGGGATAGGAAGGTTTGAAACAAGTTTAGCATGTGGCCTGATATGCCATATGTCTTCATTTCGTATAGTAGCATTTCTCGCCATGCTATATTAAACGCATCTTTGAAGATGACAAACAGTTTAGTCTTATTATTATTGAAATTTTCTTTAATGTCCTGTTTGAGTCTTACAACCTGGTGTATTCCTGAGCTGTCCTTCCTAAATCCAGCTTGTTCAGGGACTAATAGATTTTGTGTTTCTAGATAGTATGTCAGTCTTGTAGCTACCGTTCTTTCTAAGAGTTTTGCCATGTTTGATGTTAAGGATATTGGTCTATAGCTCTCTGTCATTTGAGTTGGTTTTTCTTTCTTCTTAATGGGTATAATTTTTGCTTTTTTCCAGAGTGTTGATATGTTATTTCTGGTTGTCCAGATTTTATTGAAAATTTTTAATAAAGTATGGAGTGCTTCTTGTCCTAAATTCTTGAGCAGCTCTGGATGTATGTTATCAGGACCTGGGCTGTTTTTATTTTGTAGTGCCCTTATTGCTTGCTTTATTTCTGGGAGTGTGAATGGTTCATTGAAGATATTTTGAAAGTTAGATATATCTTCGAGGTTGCTATTTCTTAAGTATTTATTGTGTTTTTTGTTTTTATTTTTTAATGTAGTACTAGTTTTATAGTATGTTGCTAATTTTTTGCTATAAGGTTATCCTCGTATATTTCTTTATTATTGACATTTAATGACTGATTTTGTTGGTTTTTTCTATTTATTTGTTTAATGTAATTATGTACTTCAGTACTATTTGTTCTATAGCCCAGTTTGTTTATAAATCCTTCAAAGCTTTGGTTTTTTTTGACGGTTTTATAGCCTATTTTAACTGTGCATTTGCTTTTCGCCATTCTATAACATCTGCTTTGTCTTGTGTCCTTTCTGCTTTTTCTCTAGTTTTATCTCGTTTTGATTTGAGTTATGCTAACTGTTCATTCCAGAAGGGTTAGTATTTATGAATTTTCCCTCTTGGGATACATTGTTTTGCAGCTTTTAAAATTGTGGTATTTAGTTCTTTTACTACTTTGTTTATGTTTTGTTCCAATTTAATTTCTTTGAAAAGTTTTTTTGTTTTATATTCTTCCCATCGTGTCTTTTTGAAATTCCATTTAGGCTTTATTTTTCCTTTTGTTCTAGGCGGTTGACAATTTAGATCTGTTTTTCTTATTATGGTCTCTATGTCCACTACCACTTTTACTTTTTCTCTAGTTTTATCTCTTAAATAAGTTGATATGATAGCAATGTCTGGATTGGTTGACTGTCCTGAGTAGTGTATATAGGTTTTTGGATCTTTATCCCTATGTAATATTTTCATTAAGTTGGAGTCTACAAATCCTTCAATAATTTCACCAACTTTATTGTTGTCACTATAGCCCCGTCTTGGAGAATGTCCATTGACATCACCATTTATGACTTTTTTTATCAATATCAATTAGGTCCAGGTTGAGGTGATTGTTACTGGGTGGGCTGTAGATACCATAGATTTTAAATTTATGTTTTTGTTTACAAGCTGTTATCCTTATTATTTCAGAAGTGTCATCTTGGTTCATTTCTTTTATAATTTCAAATTTTCCATTTTTGCATTGTTTAATGCCAGCAAGTATGCCACTTGTTATCTGTCTGTGTTTTTGTAATATATTTGTGTTGTATTTTGGAAGTTGATAAAGTTTTTCCTTTCGTTGATCTATATTTGCTTCAGCTATGATGAATACATCTATGTCATTGTCTCTTAAAAGATTGTCTACTATGGTTTTTATTCTTGGGTTCATTGCACCAGCATTCCAAAATAGTGCTAAGAAGTGCTCTTCTTTTAAATTCTTTTTTGGCTTGGGAAGCATGACTGTGTTATAGTCGATTTAGCATTACCCAGGGAACACCACATGGAGGCGGACTACGTTGTTCCCCTTGTAAAGCAGATGTTGGCATAAGTAATTGAAAGTATGTTTTACTACAATAATACACAGATACAGTTTAACCAAACCATTGGTAACCCTGCATAAGGTGTAATACCTATTGTTACATGATAGGGCTCAGTATATCTGAGAGATATTGTTTATATGTCTGGCTCTGTGCTGTCTGAAATTTCTCCCTAAATGTGCATTTCTTGTATTTTGTTATGTTTTATTTATATTATTTTAATATTCCATATTTTGTTTTTCAAAGCATTACAGTATATCATAGTATGTTACAAAAACATAAGTTGCAGAGAATAATCTAATACAGTAGAATCCCGATAACTCAACCTGATATAGACTGAGAGGATGTCAGGTTACCGAAATGTGCAGCTTTACAAAATAAAGGATCAGTTATTCACAACTCATAACATAATGTGTACTGCAAATTACATAAATGCATGTCCTAGCACAATATAGGAAACAAAAAAATATAACGTATGCTAAACATTATTACTGTAAAAGTATATTTAAAAATAGGTACTTACATAGAATAGAGAAGAAATTGCTTGTTCTTTGTAGAAAAACATCATGTGATGCTAGACTGTCTCTCACACTCGCTTCGCTGCCATGCGGCTTCATTACGTAGGCCATTTACACTGGCACAAACACAACTCAACATAACACTAACAGTAAGCCTGAAATCTGAGAAACTGTACTGTACCACATACATACTGGGTAAAGCAGTAAACCTTCCAAATAAGTGTTTGAGCAACACACATTATTAGTGGCAAGCTTTTGATTTTGTGACAATGTTCTGCCGGGTATTTTGTTCTGACTCAGATATCAAAGGTCAATACGCAGTCAGCCCTTTTGTTGGTGAGGGAGAATGCAGTAGGTTGTGTTTCCACAAAAATAACAAAACCTGTCACCAAATTACTGTCATAAAGTGTAAAAGCTAAAAACACCATACCATACCAAATACCTGAACAGATCAGGAAAACACATAGTCATTTATATGCATGAATATGAACACTAATACATAGACTATTTAAATTTCTCCTTACTATTTATACCACATAGTGGATTATAGAAATTATTACAGTAAAGTTTAACAATAAAAAATAAAAAAGCTGTCGAGTTACACGGAATGTCTAGTTATCAGGATTCTACTGTACTGCTAACATACAAAATGGGAAATTATAATAATGTTATATTGCAAATATAAAAGTAAACAATAAATATAATCAGTTCTGCCTGGCATGCTCCAAACAATAGTGTATTTCACATCTCTTATAGTAATATTTTAAAAGTCACGTCTTTTTTATTCTAGAGAACAGCTCTTACAAAGTTTGAGTTTATTTTCAATAGAAGGGCCAGAAGAAACATCGATTTCTGTATACTGAAAAACCTTTTTGAAGCGTACTGGTTATTCCACTTGGAAGTGTGCTCCTTTTAAGCAGCTGATAAAAATATAGCTGTCTGGATAACGTTTTCAAGGACAGTCTCCTGCTCTTTATTTCATTTCCATTGCCTAGGAAGAGAATTTGAGCATCCAGTACAGATATGTTCAGCATAGCAAACAATACCAATACAGGCAATCTGCAACAATTTCTAGCAACATCATATGTGGCACCACAGCCAGTCCAGGTTTTGTTTCATTATAAAATGTTTTGATCTCTGACTTCTGCTTTTCATCGGAGTTTTCAACAATAGCATCATCAAAATGTTGACTGAATATCACAAGGACATTCTTGCCTTTCTTAGGAATGTAAGAAAACAAGGGTAGGCTCTTCTGTAAATGCAAGTGTACTGGAATGCTGAGATCTGCCTTTTATATTGACAAACTGCACTGGAAAAGCTGTGGCTTATTGTTCTTCTGTGTTCCAACAAAGAAAAATCCCTCTTTTTGCAGATGTTCACCAAATTATAGTCACTGAACCAATTATCTGTGGTGATGTTTCTTCCACTTTGTAAATCAATTGTGCCGCTTGTGCCACTTGAGGGCTTGTTGCTGATGCAGAATGGTCCATCAAGTTGTTTCCTGGCATAAATTTCAAAATTGTGACAGTAGAATATAATGGCGTCAGTCAAAACATACGTTTTAATTCCATATTTATTAGGCTTAGATGGAATATAGTGTTAAAATAACTGCATCTCCCTACCAACATCTGCAAGTCTACAAACATCTCAACAATTGTGATATTTTCTCCTAGTGAGTAGCATTTTTTGCAGCTGCCAATGAATGTTGTGAAACTGCCTCTCACTGCTGCAAGACAATGTAATTTCTTTCTTCACAAGATAATCTATCATCAAATCTAAGGTAGCGACGAAGGAACATGAAACACTTTAAATCCATTATCAACCGAAATGTCAATGCCATCTCCATCTATACCACATAGCTCTTGGTAGCCTGCTGCTGCATAGGACTCCTGCCAAATATAGAAGACCTATGATGAGTGCTTTCATCTCTTCTTTTGTTTCTCAAATTAGGATCTCTTTCACGGCTGAATGTGCTTTGTATAAACTCAATGTACTGGTTGGTAAATGTCATAATTATGTCTAGTGTGTCATCTTTAACAAGACAGCTTCAACAATCTATAGCCGTACTAGCAACTCTAGCTTGCTCCCTAACTCCAGGCAGATGAGTAAGTAAATTCTGCGATCTAGTTCTCTGCTGCAGAGTTCCAGGCAGATGAGTAGCAAATTCTGTGATCTAGTTCTCTGCTGCAGAGGTCCAGGCACATGAGTAAGCAAATTCTGTGATCTAGTTCTCTGCTGCAGAGGTCCAGGCAGATAAGTAGCAAATTCTGTGATCTAGTTCTCTGCTGCAGAGGTGCAGACAGATGAGTAGCAAATTCTGTGATCTAGTTCTCTGCTGCAGAGGTCCAGGCAGATGACTAGCAAATTCTGTGATCTAGTTCTCTGCTGCAGAGGTGCAGACAGATGAGTAGCAAATTCTCTAATCTAGTTCTCTGCTGCAGAGGTGCAGACAGATGAGTAGCAAATTCTCTAATCTAGTTCTCTGCTGCAGAGGTCCAGGCAGATGAGTAGCAAATTCTCTAATCTAGTTCTATGCTGCAGAGGTGCAGACAGATGAGTAGGAAATTCTATGATCTAGTTCTCTGCTGCAGAGGTGCAGACAGATGAGTAGGAAATTCTATGATCTAGTTCTCTGCTGCAGAGGTGCAGACAGATGAGTAGGAAATTCTATAATCTAGTTCTCTGCTGCATCGGTCCAGACAGATGAGTAGGAAATTCTCTAATCTAGTTCTCTGCTGCAGAGGTCCAGGCAGATGAGTAGCAAATTCTCTAATCTAGTTCTGTGCTGCAGAGGTCCAGGCAGATGAGTAAGCAAATTCTGTAATCTAGTTCTGTGCTGCAGAGGTCCAGCCAGATGAGTAAGCAAATTCTCTAATCTAGTTCTGTGCTGCAGAGGTCCAGGCAGATGAGTAGCAAATTCTCTAATCTAGTTCTCTGCTGCAGAGGTCCAGGCAGATGAGTAGCAAATTCTCTAATCTAGTTCTCTGCTGCAGAGGTCCAGGCAGATGAGTAGCAAATTCTGTAATCTAGTTCTCTGCTGCAAAGGTCCAGGCAGATGAGTAGCAAATTCTCTAATCTAGTTCTGTGATGCAGAGGTCCAGGCAGATGAGTAAGCAAATTCTGTAATCTAGTTCTGTGCTGCAGAGGTCCAGGCAGATGAGTAGCAAATTCTCTAATCTAGTTCTGTGCTGCAGAGGTCCAGGCAGATGAGTAAGCAAATTCTCTAACTAGTTCTGTGCTGCAGAGGTCCAGGCAGATGAGTAGCAAATTCTCTAATCTAGTACTGTGCTGCAGAGGTCCAGGCAGATGAGTAAGCAAATTCTGTGATCTAGTTCTCTGCTGCAGAGGTCCAGGCAGATGACTAGCAAATTCTGTGATCTAGTTCTCTGCTGCAGAGGTCCAGGCAGATGAGTAGCAAATTCTGTGATCTAGTTCTCTGCTGCAGAGGTCCAGGCAGATGACTAGCAAATTCTGTGATCTAGTTCTCTGCTGCAGAGGTCCAGGCAGATGAGTAGCAAATTCTCTAATCTAGTTCTGTGCTGCAGAGGTCCAGGCAGATGACTAGCAAATTCTGTGATCTAGTTCTCTGCCACAGAGGTCCAGGCAGATGACTAGCAAATTCTGTGATCTAGTTCTCTGCTGCAGTGGTCCAGGCAGATGAGTAAGTAAATTCTGTGATCTAGTTCTCTGTTGCAGTGGTCCAGGCAGATGAGTAGCAAATTCTGTGATATAGTTCTCTGCTGCAGTGGTCCAGGCAGATGAGTAGTAAATTCTGTGATATAGTTCTCTGTTGCAGTGGTCCAGGCAGATGAGTAAGTAAATTCTGTGATCTAGTTCTCTGCTGCAGAGGTCCAGGCAGATGAGTAGCAAATTCTGTGATCTAGTTCTCTGCTGCAGAGGTCCAGGCAGATGAGTAAGTAAATTCTGTGATCTAGTTCTCTGCTGCAGAGGTCCAGGCAGATGAGTAGCAAATTCTGTTATCTAGTTCTCTGCTCCAAGAGGTCCAGGCAGATGAGTAAGCAAATTCTGTGATCTAGTTCGCTGCTGCAGAGGTCCAGGCAGATGAGTAAGTAAATTCTGTGATCTAGTTCTCTGCTGCAGAGGTCCAGACAGATGAGTAGCAAATTCTCTAATCTAGTTCTCTGCTGCGGAGGTCCAGACAGATGAGTAGCAAATTCTCTAATCTAGTTCTCTGCTGCAGAGGTGCAGACAGATGAGTAGGAAATTCTATAATCTAGTTCTCTGCTGCATCGGTCCAGACAGATGAGTAGGAAATTCTCTAATCTAGTTCTCTGCTGCAGAGGTCCAGGCAGATGAGTAGCAAATTCTCTAATCTAGTTCTGTGCTGCAGAGGTCCAGGCAGATGAGTAAGCAAATTCTGTAATCTAGTTCTGTGCTGCAGAGGTCCAGGCAGATGAGTAGCAAATTCTCTAATCTAGTTCTGTGCTGCAGAGGTCCAGGCAGATGAGTAAGCAAATTCTCTAATCTAGTTCTGTGCTGCAGAGGTCCAGGCAGATGAGTAGCAAATTCTCTAATCTAGTTCTCTGCTGCAGAGGTCCAGGCAGATGAGTAGCAAATTCTCTAATCTAGTTCTCTGCTGCAGAGGTCCAGGCAGATGAGTAGCAAATTCTGTAATCTAGTTCTCTGCTGCAGAGGTCCAGGCGGATGAGTAGCAAATTCTCTAATCTAGTTCTGTGATGCAGAGGTCCAGGCAGATGAGTAAGCAAATTCTGTAATCTAGTTCTGTGCTGCAGAGGTCCAGGCAGATGAGTAGCAAATTCTCTAATCTAGTTCTGTGCTGCAGAGGTCCAGGCAGATGAGTAAGCAAATTCTGTGATCTAGTTCTCTGCTGCAGAGGTCCAGGCAGATGACTAGCAAATTCTGTGATCTAGTTCTCTGCTGCAGAGGTCCAGGCAGATGAGTAGCAAATTCTGTGATCTAGTTCTCTGCTGCAGAGGTCCAGGCAGATGACTAGCAAATTCTGTGATCTAGTTCTCTGCTGCAGAGGTCCAGGCAGATGAGTAGCAAATTCTCTAATCTAGTTCTGTGCTGCAGAGGTCCAGGCAGATGACTAGCAAATTCTGTGATCTAGTTCTCTGCTGCAGTGGTCCAGGCAGATGAGTAAGTAAATTCTGTGATCTAGTTCTCTGTTGCAGTGGTCCAGGCAGATGAGTAGCAAATTCTGTGATATAGTTCTCTGCTGCAGTGGTCCAGGCAGATGAGTAGTAAATTCTGTGATATAGTTCTCTGTTGCAGTGGTCCAGGCAGATGAGTAAGTAAATTCTGTGATCTAGTTCTCTGCTGCAGAGGTCCAGGCAGATGAGTAGCAAATTCTGTGATCTAGTTCTCTGCTGCAGAGGTCCAGGCAGATGAGTAAGTAAATTCTGTGATCTAGTTCTCTGCTGCAGAGGTCCAGGCAGATGAGTAGCAAATTCTGTTATCTAGTTCTCTGCTCCAAGAGGTCCAGGCAGATGAGTAAGCAAATTCTGTGATCTAGTTCGCTGCTGCAGAGGTCCAGGCAGATGAGTAAGTAAATTCTGTGATCTAGTTCTCTGCTGCAGAGGTCCAGACAGATGAGTAGCAAATTCTCTAATCTAGTTCTCTGCTGCGGAGGTCCAGACAGATGAGTAGCAAATTCTCTAATCTAGTTCTCTGCTCAGAGGTCCAGACAGATGAGTAGGAAATTCTCTAATCTAGTTCTCTGCTGCAGAGGTCCAGGCAGATGAGTAGCAAATTCTCTAATCTAGTTCTCTGCTGCAGAGGTCCAGGCAGATGAGTAAGCAAATTCTGTGATCTAGTTCTCTGCTGCAGAGGTCCAGACAGATGAGTAGGAAATTCTCTAATCTAGTTCTCTGCTGCAGAGGTCCGGCAGATGAGTAGCAAATTCTGTGATCTAGTTCTCTGCTGCAGAGGTCCAGACAGATGAGTAGGAAATTCTCTAATCTAGTTCTCTGCTGCAGGGGTCCGGCAGATGAGTAGCAAATTCTGTGATCTAGTTCTCTGCTGCAAAGGTCCAGACAGATGAGTAGGAAAATCTCTAATCTAGTTCTCTCCTGCAGAGGTCCAGGCAGATGAGTAAGTAAATTCTGTGATCTAGTTCTCTGCTGCAGAGGTCCAGGCAGATGAGTAAGCAAATTCTGTGATCTAGTTCTCTGCTGCAGAGGTCCAGGCAGATGAGTAAGTAAATTCTGTGATCTAGTTCTCTGCTGCAGAGGTCCAAACAGATGAGTAGCAAATTCTCTAATCTAGTTCTCTGCTGCGGAGGTCCAGACAGATGAGTAGGAAATTCTGTGATCTAGTTCTCTGCTGCAGAGGTCCAGGCAGATGAGTAAGCAAATTCTGTGATCTAGTTCTCTGCTGCAGAGGTCCAGGCAGATGATTAAGCAAATTCTGTGATCTAGTTCTCTACTGCAGAGGTCCAGGCAGATGATTAAGCAAATTCTGTGATCTAGTTCTCTGCTGCAGAGGTCCAGGCAGATGATTAAGCAAATTCTGTGATCTAGTTCTCTGCTGCAGAGGTCCAGGCAGATGATTAAGCAAATTCTGTGATCTAGTTCTCTGCTGCAGAGGTCCAGGCAGATGAGTAAGTAAATTCTGTGATCTAGTTCTCTGCTGCAGAGGTCCAGGCAGATGAGTAAGTAAATTCTGTGATCTAGTTCTCTGCTGCAGAGGTCCAGGCAGATGAATAAGTAAATTCTGTGATCTAGTTCTCTGCTGAAGAGGTCCAGGCAGATGAGTAAGCAAATTCTGTGATCTAGTTCTCTGCTGCGGAGGTCCAGGCAGATGAGTAAGCAAATTCTGTGATCTAGTTCTCTGCTGCAGAGGTCCAGGCAGATGAGTAAGTAAATTCTGTGATCTAGTTCTCTGCTGCAGAGGTCCAGGCAGATGAGTAAGTAAATTCTGTGATCTAGTTCTCTGCTGCAGAGGTCCAGGCAGATGAGTAAGCAAATTCTGTGATCTAGTTCTCTGCTGCAGAGGTCCAGGCAGATGAGTAAGCAAATTCTGTGATCTAGTTCTCTGCTGCAGATGTCCAGGCAGATGAGTAAGTAAATTCTGTGATCTAGTTCTCTGCTGCAGAGGTCTCATTTTTGTCTATTTAGTGACCCCATCTTTTCCAGTAAACTGAGGATTGACATCTTTGGTGTCTGTCTTCATGTGTTATCATTTTGAGGGGAATGAGAACCCTCTTCACGGTCTTCACAATATGTATCACTTTCCTAATCAAGAAAATTGTCTTCATTGTCTTCATTTTCATTCGACAGTGTTGCCATGGCTTTCTGTAATTAGTTAGGGTTACACACATTGAACACTTCCTGTTTGTTTTACATCACATAAAAATGTGTCCAACATAAAATAAGGCTACAAAAACAATGAGAAGGCACAGTATATCTCACAGATATCTTTGTTTGATAATGAAATGAAAAAAGACAGACAACAGAGCAATAAAGAACCAGGAAGTGCTACACTGTATTTTAGAAAGCTACGAGTTGTAATCACTTTGCATAAACTGTTGCATATGCTTGTTCAAAAATGTGGGGAATGTATTTCTTAAGATACATTGCGCCTGATGAAGGGTTAAACATCCAAAGGGTTGTAGTTAATATATTATCCCAAATTACCATTGTTTCTTTATATTAGTTGATATTGTCTGTCCCATCAGTTGAAGTGTAATGTAGCTTCAACTATCTAGAAGCAAAACTTGTGGAATATTTCATATTACTAATAATGTGTTTCTTTTTCCAGAGACGAGCTACTCAAGTTTAAGAACAGAACTGTTCAAATGCAGCAACTATAATAAAATGGATATCAAAGTAGAAATTAAAGAAGAGCCTTGTTTCCCAGACTTTTCTTCACAGAATGAAAGAGAGCTTTTTACCAAAGATCTTGTAAAGAAAGTTAAGAGTGAAACTGTTCCAAGTGGCAGTGACTATGATATAGATACCAAAATAAAAACTGAAGAAGGGGCTGTGACTTCCAAGTTTTGTTCACAGAATGAGAGAGAGATGTTTTCAGAACACCCTGTAATGAAGTTTAATAAAAGTATCAAAGAAAGTGAAATTGAAACCAAAATAGAAATTAAAGAAGAACAGTGGTGGTTACAAGGAAATGTTAAAGAAACTCCATGTATTTATGATGATATTAAGGTAAGTTCTGCATAAAACTTTTTCGTTTGTTTTAATCATCTTCTACATAGAACACTGAATTATGGTTTGTAAGCAAATATCAGTAGTTTATTTTGCTTCAGGAAGAAAGAAAGAAAGAAAGAAAGAAAGAAAGAAAGAAAGAAAGAAAAAATGCTTTATAAGTATGACATTTTAAAAGTGTTAATCAAAATGTGAAGTTTTATCACCAAGTGGCTTTTCTGTTGAACTTAAGTAGATTTTCAATAAGAAAGAGTGTCACAGAAGCAAAAGTAATACTTCTTATGTAAATTAAGAGTTTAGCTATTTTTGCCGTAGTAGTCTATGAGATGTAAACTTGGTGTTTGTGAAAATAGAAGATGTGGATAGAGAAGTGTGTGATACTCCAACTTCTATGATTGCTTTTGGCAGGCGGTTTACAAACTATCTGTAAAGAATAATATTATGGAGCAGTTACAGAAAGCAATATCTAACATGAAAACCCATCAGGAAACAATTCCTCATGAAGAGCAGTCATCCATGTCAAACTGAACACTTGTAAAACTTGTTGTTTTAGTATTTGCAACTTCTTCTTATGTTATCCCTAGATGGGATTAAATATGCCATCTTTTCTATTTTTGGTCTGAAATTATTTAGGCACTTATTAAATATTAGTTTTGCTATATATTTGCAAGCTATATTATATGAAAATCATTATACCAAAGATTATATGAATAGTAAATTTTCATGTATATGACATCTTGAAGTACAAACATTACAGTTTTACATACTATTTTTTGAGGTTCAATCAAAACATAAAATGGGACCCTTGCTTTAAAAAACATCATGGTCATTGAACTTTGAGGGTCATTCAATAAGTAAGTTTCCCCATTTTATCTCTCTGCAAAATAAAAAGTGCTTGTTTACATGTGAGGCTGTCATGTTTGATATGTATGTATTGGCAATGCTCATGCCGCTTACAATGCATGCCACATTATGCTGCCAGTCAGCATGGAGTTACCACTACAAAGTGTGTTCGCATGTGAGCTGCATTCTGTCATCTGTTTTTTGGCAGAAAAATAGCTATCTGCTGTCAGTATCCATCAGGAATTAACCTCTGTGTATGGAGAGAAGGCTGTTTGACATTGGCGTCTACAGTTTCTGGAAGGACATGAAGATGTGCATGACGAACAGCTCACAAGGAGGCCCACTACAGTGACATATGATGATGCCATTATTGCAATTCACATGATTGTGGAGGAAGATAGTCGCATTACGATTGACAACATCCTAATATGGCTACCACCTGGGGCTGCAATTTGATGCTGATCTATTGCAAAGGACCTGACAGACTGTTTTCATTACTGCAAAGTCTGTGCAACATGGGTCCTTGCTTGCTGAGTGATGTCCACAAGCAGCAATGGATGATTTCAGCCAGAATGTTTCTGGAAATACACCAGAGAGTGGGAGATCTGATCTTCTTATAGCTTGTCACTGGGGACGAGACCTGGGTCCATCATTCAACTCTCAAGACAAAACATCAGAGCATGTTGGTGAAAGAAACCTAGTGAAAATGTCCCCAAAAAGGGTATAAGTCACACATTTGGCAGGAAAAGTTATGGCAACTGTGTTTTGGGATTGTCAGGAGCTTTTACTCATTCACCACCTGCCTTGCAACACCACAATGAATGCAGAGAGGTACTGTAATGTCTTGAGGAATCTCCGAGCTGCCATCAAAGGAAAATGTCGTGGACTTTAGTCTTGCAAAGTTCTCTTCCTTCATGACAGTGCTCAGCCTCATATGGCTCGGATGACCTGTGGAGCGTGGAAGATTTAGCTGGGAGGTTTTCTCGCATCCTCCATATTTACGAGATCTTAACCCCAAGTGACTTTCACATACTCAAAGGTCAACTTGGAGATAAGCACTTAAACACCAACAGTGAAGTCATATCTGAAGTTTAACTCCAGTGATGAAGTCATATCAGAAGTTTAACTCCAGTGATGAAATCATATCATAAGTTTAACTCCAGTGATGAAGTCATATCATAAGTTTAACTCCAGTGATGAAGTCATATCATAAGTTTAACTCCAGTGATGAAGTCATATCATAAGTTTAACTCCAGTGATGAAGTCATATCATAAGTTTAACTTCAGTGATGAAGTCATATCAGAAGATTAACTCCAGTGATGAAGTCATATCAGAAGTTTAACTCCAGTGATGAAGTCATATCAGAAGTTTAACTCCAGTGATGAAGTCATATCATAAGTGAACAGCTGGTTATGAGCACAGTACCCGACCTGGTACAACATGGTTTGGAAAAACTTACGTCATGTTACCAAAAATGCTTGGACAAACATGGTGACTACAAAAGTAACAGGATTGTTTAACATAAATAAAATTATTTCAAGATGATAAATTGTGTGCAATGCTTTTTATAAAATAGGGAAACTTGCTTATTGGATGCCCCTTATACGTTGGTTTCAGAATGGAATACAAATAAGAAATGATTCCATAAATGCCTTCCTAATGGCATGTCGAGGTGAGTCACTTGGATCGAGTGAGGAGACTGCTATGAACCTGACCAAGGTATATCTTCATATCCGGTGTTTACATTCAGACATAGATAAACCTGCTATAAATAAATATCACCCTCATTATGTCACCAGTTGACCTGTTGACTTGTATGTGGTTATGTTAAATCATGGCTGAGTTGGTACGATGCAGTTATAACTATTGTATTAATCCATTCAAATTGGTTAACCATTACAGATAAAAATAAAAAGTTAAGACCAGTAGCCTCTGCAATGTTTATAAAGTTATAATTGGAAGGCTTAAACTTCTCTCATGATTTTAAAGTGTTTTAATAATTGCTGCATGAAAATCTCAAAACTTGCAAAGGAACAAAGTACAAGTGAGTTATGTGTACCAAGTGCAAGTTCAGTAGAAGAACGTGAAAATTCAGATTGTGATAGCTCCTCCTCATCCTCCACTGACACATAAAATATAGACATAGGGAAATTGAACAAAAGTTTAGTGATGATAGGAGAATCATCAATAAGCATAGAAGATTATTTTAAAAATGTTATCCTTGAGAAAAGTTGCAGAAAATGTCATAGACAAACAATACAATATTTCATATTGCAGACTCTACTGAAATGGAAATACAAATCATTCTGAAATAATACAAAAACTACAGGTTCTTTCCAGGAAACACATGCAGAACTCTTGAAATATATATATTAGTGATTTTTGACAGCTGGTTTTACAATAGAATACAACAATATTTTGATGTCTCAACTCCCATGATATGAATATCTAAACAGGTGGCAAAGAAAAGGTAATTGTAGCAAATCCGGATCCCAAATCAGGAAAACGTCTTGACTCCTCTACATTACAAAAGGTTTTTCTAAATTTTATAATTACAGTGATGTGAGTGGTGTTGTTACCTGGTAAAAATAATGTAGTTTTTTTTAAAGACACTGAAAAGAGAATTTAAAAGGCAGAAAAGACTGATACTTGATCTTAAACACACTTAACAAAACTTCAAAGATAGGTATTCAGATGTCGAAACAGGATTTTCAAAATTTTGTGAATTAAGATCAAAGGAATGTGTACTCACTGGAACCAGTGGCACCTATTCGGTTTTACATTTCTGTTCATCACAAAAATTTTAAATTAATGATTGATTGTATCAATATTGGTTGTCTCGCTGTAAGTTAAAGTCCTATTGTAACTAATTATAATGACTGCTTGTCACAAATCTGCAATCTGTTATTTCAAAGCAAGGAGAGACTGTTGGATATTTAAAACTGTTTGACTGACCTGTTATCAATTTACAAATAATGTAATGCAGAACGTAATGACTGCTTTTGTTTAAATTTCTTATTAACATTTTAAACTCAACTTTGTGTTATGTGTTGGAGTAAGGTGATCAATGACACTTGGTCAGCTAATTACAGAGTTGATCTTGTAAGTAATACCAGCAGTGCAATGCATGACATGCATCACCTGACATGCCTCTTGACCTTGTATGCATCGCAACTGTACCACTAGACGACTGCACAACTTGTCAAGTTATTTAATTTCTCTGTGACTATTCAGAGTTGCAATGTAATTTTTTCTTCTAGTTTATGAACTTCTTCAAACCACTTTTGAAAATGCTTTTTTGGAATTTTAAAGTAGAATGCTAGCATTGATAATGATGTTTGTAACTTTAATGGCTTTGTAAAAATAGTAGATATTAACTAATTATATTTTGATCCCATGCAAATGTATGTATTTCAACATTCAAAATGTGCCCAAAGATATTTTTGTGGCAAATAATACCAGAAATGTTTACAGTTTTATAGAACGGTGTACAAGAAATATCATAAAATTGAATGCCTTATACTTGCTGAAATAATCAAAACACAGACTAACAAAGAAACATGTATACCATTTTTTGCTTAACAGAATATTTAAAGTTAATATCAATTACATTGCAAACGTGAAGGTCAAACTTTCCTGAAATTTACAGATTTTACTCTTCATGAAATCCTTGTATAAAATGTTTGTTAAAATACTGGATAATCTAAGTCCTAGTTTTCTAAATGATATGCTGCAAGGTGATAAATATCTTCATGGCTTATGTAAGATTTATTCAACAAACTGCATTTTATCAAATGTTTAATTTTTGGATCATTCACAGCAAAGCTAAGTTATAAAGCTTAAAATGACTCTCACCAATGCTCAGTTCATTAATCTATACAATGTTGCTGCACATTTCACAAATCCTGAATCTCAGGAGAACTGAAGATGAAATGAGGGTTTGTGAAATATGTCCTGACAATCAGTGATTGAGTGATAGTGTTATTCATTTTAAACTTTAAACCATCCTTTGTTTATTTTACTAAGTTGAAGTACACAGTTAATTCTGTAGCGTACTGATAAAATTTCATAACCAACAAAGCATTAATACATTTTTAGTTAAAATGTATTGAATTATCTTGCCCATGTACAGATTTTCAACCCAATTAATTATAATTCAGATACTTTAAATTACTGAATGAATAATCAAATAAAGTAATATAATTTTTACCTTTAATTGTTTATGAAACAAGAGTTATAAATCCACAGCTTTATACAATTTCCATCTTAACAAAGCCTTCATCTGCTTTCATGAAAGAATGTTCATTTATCTTGATTTCATTCTTTTTATGTGAAGTGACTTTTATTCAGTAGATGACATAAAAAGTGCTTTTATATAAGTTTCTGCCCGTTTCCTGTTTATAATAATGTCACATGATTTACACAAATTATTCTGTTACAGGATGGAATGGATGAAGACTTTTATTCCATTAAATCACCAAGGTAAGTCCTCTGGTTCATTCTTTGTCATATTCTCACCAGTGTTAGATGTGAAACTGTTTACTGGTCATATATAGTGTATTTGTTTGATTAAATTGTATCATTGTTTATCTCGAATATTACCATATTACTGTTGGTGTTAGTGTGGAACTATTGGTGATCATACAAGGTGTATCGAAATTGTTTGATCAATGACTATCCCCAGACATATTGCCATATTCCTTGTTAGTGTTATATGTGAAACTGTTCTCTGAACGTGAGGAGTGTAACAGTTCTTTGACCAAGTTATATCCCCAGATGCATTGCCATATTGTGAATAAATTAAAAGAAATCTGATGTAGTGTTGATAAGAAACCCAAGTAAACTTAGGCATTATTACAGCAGTGAAACATAAGGTTGTATAATGTATCAACCTTTGTACAAAGTCTTTGTGTCACACAGAGAGGAAGAAAGTAGAGGAGGCACAGAACCTGTTAGAAATAGCACAGTGCAGGGCAACCAGATACAGCCATGTGTCAAAACAAAGACTGTATAATGTAGAGGACTAAGCTTGTATAAGAATTGTGTGTATAAGTGTGAATTACAGACAACAGTTTTTGTTTTTCTGAAGTTATTGCTGAAATATTATTGGGCATGAAAGACCGGAAATTTTACTCAAAGGCCTCTTTATCAGGCTTGAGATTCTTTTACTTGCCATTAATCTACAACACCAGCTTTACTTTCCTTCCGAAGGAAACCATGTGAGGATTTTTACACCCAAAAAAATGCATTGCCCTCCAGGTTAACTAGGTTGTCTCATAATTGACACTTCAGGGAGACACGCCACAGAAGGGCTCAGGTCATACAAGCTTAACCCTAGACCCCTCTTACCTGTAATACTGTAGGTCCAGAGACCGGGAAGCTGGGACAAGAGTATATCCAACATCCTTTGGCATTGCCATGCCATTTTGGATGTGGTTTTAACCACTTTAAAGGTGTTCAAACCTGCTTGGCAATCCAAGCAGCTAATCAGTTCTGCCAATTGCCTAGCATATTTTAAGTATGCACTGCTAAGTGTAGGATTGCTAACACCTCGGCCTGGATAATAGTGGCATAACTTCCCAGGAGAATGACAAACCTGGTTTTTAGGCCCGAGCCCCTGTTCTATCTTTACAGGGAAGCATTACTAACCATGTATGGCCCACAGCTTTCAGGTAGACCCTTTCCCTGGATCCACTTATTACTGGGAGGTATTACCAGTATAAAAAGTCGACTTATGTTATACCAGGCCTCACTAGGTCCCTTTCCATCAGAATACTGGGACATGTCTCTTGAAGCCTGGATAAAATAGGGGAGTTTCCTTTAAAGGGTAGCTTTAAAACCATCCCTAATGTCCAGAGTTTTTATGCATTTGCCCTAGTGTCTTCCCTTCACAAACAAGTATAAAGGAGGATGATCCAGCAAAATCTTGAAGGCAGACTGTAGGATAATAACCTGTGATGAGAGTTCTGACTATACAGAGTCAATGCTTGGGACTCAGGGATCAAGTCTATGGGGCTTTCCATTATGGTGGTACATATTTTATACACTGTCTCCCTTGCTTTCACAAGGACAGAAGTGCATATGTCACATGTGTCAGCCCCTTTTGGGGAAGACTATTGAACAACCTCAGTGGGGTTGACAGTTTCTAATGCTGTTTACCAGCTTTTCAGGCTGGTGTCTGAGGACATTGACTTGCAACCCTGCCTAGGCTTATCCCAGACATAACCAATCTTCCATGTATTTCAGGAACCACAGCTTGTCGAGTCCAACCCAATCCGAACAAATACTTTCCGGTAGGAGCTCAGGTGTTCATCCTGGCATACTTCTAGGTGGACTGTAGGATATAAGACACAAGCTGACTGTGCCCCCACATGACCCAGGGAAGCAGTCGTTAGCCGAGGGACACTACCACTCCCGAAGGCTTTTCCATGGGCCGGCATCTGGTTGCCTAATCCTACCACCCCCCATTACACTGTAGAAATGGATACACAACTTACGCGCATCAACCCCCGAAAGGAAAGACTACTGAATACCTCAGTAGGGCCGACATGATCTAGCTTCTGTCTACTGGCTATCCAGGACAGTTCTGGGTAACCTTGAGGCGATTCACAACCCTGCCTGGATGGGAAACCGCCCAGATGTACCCATTCTTCCATGGGTATTGGGAGCCACTGCCCTGTCGTGTCCAACCCAATCCGAAAACTCCCGATCGGAAGGGGCTCGAATGTTCAGTCCGCCATACTTCTAGTAACGTTAGAAGTACCACAAGTGCTCAGGGTCTGCAGCGCCCCCACCACGACAGCTGAAGGGGTCCGACCCCCTCCTTACGGGGGCTATAGCATAGTCACCACAGCCCCGATTATGATTAGACATGGTAATCTTTGCAGTGTATTAAGCTTGGCAGTTATTGCCTTTACAAAGGAGGCAGGCCACCGAACCAATACTGTCTCAACACAGAGGGCCTTACAACCAGGTATAGAGGCCAACTGACCATCTTTGGTTGTGAACCTTCTTTGGTTTGTGTTCCACATGCGTCTTCTTGCTCAGTTCAGCATCCAAAAGAGTTCTCAGTAATTTTCCACTTGCTAAACAAACACTGGATTTTATTTATGGAGCTCTCTTGATTACTGTAGACCTTAGTCTCCCAGTCATTCTCCATGGTGTAGTGGTTACCATGCTAGCTTCTAGTTCCCGAGGTTGTGGGTTCAAACCCAGCGGAGGGCGATGGATTTTTTCGGGTGTAAAAATCCTTAGCATGGCTTCATTCGGAATGTAAGTAAAGCCTGTGGTTCTGTGTCATAGATTTAATGCATGTAAAAGAACCTCAAGCCTGATAAAGAGGCCTCTGAGCAAAATTACCAGTCTTTCACGCCCAATATAGAATGGGATGCTAAGGACCACGGCAGTTAATGAGCGTGCATAAATAAAACCCTGCGTAATTTTTCCTTAGTGCCCCATTCTATATTGGTGCGAAGGAACAGAAATTTTGCTCAGAGGTCTCTTTATTAGTCTTGAGGTTCTTTTACATGCCATGAAACTATGATCTGGGATTATCAGCTTTATTTCTCTTCTGAAGGAAGTCATGCTGGAATTTTATGCCCAAAAACATCCATTGCACTCCACCAGGTTTGAACCTGCAACCTCGGAAACTTGAGGCTAGCATGGTACTCTAGACCACAGAGGATGACACTCCACTTGGCTAGAGGCTTTTTTAATGCATAACCTTGAGCGTAAATTCTCTTCCTGCTAAGTCTGTTCATTAGATCAACCACCACAGAGTGAGCAACAGAACTCCCACTTGGAAGCAGGTCTGAGCCCTGAGGACTCACTCCCCGTAGCAACCACAGCCTGTCGGACTTTCAAGTAGGTCATTATCTACTACATATCCACCAGAACAGCCCTCTAGATACTTCTTGATGATACATGAAGTATATGATTAAAGCCACACTCGATGACCAGGAAGACTGCTATGACCAGTTCTCCATTCTTACTACCATCTGGTGCAGCACTGATTCCATGGATTTACTTGGCCATTAAGCGTATTATGGGGGATATATGGGTCTATTTACCAACACCCCATCCCTCAAATGCATATACCAACCTTTCCAGAGTCTTCAGCATGAAGGATAATTACACTGGGAGGATGACTGCTTAGGCCTGCAATAAGACTGTATCTCGGGATTAGGTATAAATACCACTTTGGCTCTGCCAGATAAAAATTATGCATTCATGGATAGCCCCATGAAAACTCCCACCAGGTGGGGAGATAAAATCTCTCAGCTATTCTGTAAAAAAATTGGGAAGACTCCATCCTCATTCATGCTTTTATAGTGCTCAAAATAAAATAATGCCCATTTAATTTCCTAAAATTCACCATCTCCGGTGCCACTTTCTGGCTTTCCCAGGAAGGTCTGTGTACCTATACTAGGTTGGTCTTTGATCAGTTATACATGTCCCTGGGATGTAAGTTTCAAGTAACAGCCTCAACGTCTCAAAGATTGCATCTTTGGTCAGGAGAGGCCTCTAAAGAGTGGAACCTGGGCTCACTTCCCTAGACCAGTAGTTTCTGTAATCGAGCAGCACTCGATTGCTTCAAGTTCCCTGACAATACTATAGAAAATGCATAGTGTAACTGTCTTTGTCTTGATGAATCTTAAAAGCCAATTCCATCTAAGTTTAGCTCCTGCCCATGCTTCTTGAATGAGAGGGGAGTTCTTTCTATAAGCATAGGCTAAGGTGCCTTTGAAAAACTCCACTAACAACTCCACATCCTCCACATTCTTAATTCTGAATGAGCAGAGGCCGAGGTGCTGTTGAAAAACTCCACTAACAACTCCACATCCTCCACATTCTTAATTCTGAATGAGCAGAGGCCGAGGTGCTGTTGAAAAACTCCACTAACAACTCCAGGTCCTCCACATTCTTAATTCTGAATGAGCAGTGGCCGAGGTGCTGTTGAAAAACTCCACTGACAACTCCACATTCTTAATTCTGAATGAGCAGAGGCTAAGGTGCCATTGAAAAACTCCACTAACAACTCCACATCCTCCACATTCTTAATTCTGAATGAACAGAGGCCGAGGTGCTGTTGAAAAACTCCACTAACAACTCCACATTCTTAATTCTGAATGAGCAGAGGCTGAGATGCTGTTGAAACATTCCACTGACAACTCCACATTCTTAATTCTGAATGAGCAGAGGCTGAGATGCTGTTGAAACATTCCACTGACAACTCCACATCCTCCACATTCTTAATTCTGAATGAACAGAGGCCGAGGTGCTGTTGAAAAACTTCACTAACAACTCCAGGCCCTCCACATTCTTAATTCTGAATGAGCAGAGGCCGAGGTGCTGTTGAAAAACTCCACTAACAACTCCAGGCCCTCCACATTCTTAATTCTGAATGAGCAGAGGTCGAGGTAATGTTGAAAAACTACACTAACAACTCCACATTCTTAATTCTGAATGAGCAGAATCCGAGGTGCTGTTGAAAAACTCCACTAACAACTCCACATTCTTAATTCTGAATGAGTAGAGGCCGAGGTGCTGTTGAAAAACTCCACTAACCACTCCACATTCTTAATTCTGAATGAGCAGAGGCCGAGGTGCTGTTGAAAAACTCCACTAACAACTCCAGGTCCTCCGCATTCTTAATTGTGAATGAGGTCCCACCTTACAGGTTTCTTTTAAAACAGTCCCAGCTGGTCCTACTGGGGCTCTTGTACCAGCAGTCCCTTCCTTTCCCTCAAGATCAAAACAGACATGTATATGGTTGGATAAGAAAGGTTCTGCACAAACTCTTCAGTCCTTAAACTTTCTCTAGGATCCCAAAGGAAAAAAGGGTCTCCTCTTTCTGATGATTCACTAGGTTTCAGGGGGACCCCTTGATTCAAGGTCTCAAGATCCATTGTACTCAAAAACTAGAGCAATGCCTCCGCTCTACATTGATGTCCATGATACCCCAAATGCTATGATGGGCATTGGAGTCACAGCCAAACAGTGAGTTGAGGTTCCTGTTCATCAGTGTGACACAAGATTCCTGAACTCCTGAGGAGGTGGATATTCCTCAGAGTCATATGGAAAATAGGCAGAGCAAACAACTACCTGTTGGGCCAGTCTGCTTTCCTCATACCTCACCACGACTACCCGCCAGATCCCTCATAAAGTCTGGCTGAGCGAAGTGTCAAGATAAAAGCTCTGGTTTTATCATCAGCTGAAGTGCTGGAAATAGAATAACTCTTTGTTTGTACTTCCACAATCTGTCCTTGCCTAAGCAGGTCTGGACTATGGTGATTTCAAAATCCTGCCTTGTTATGCTACTACATAGCTCTCTTAGTGACGGTAACACTGTGTTGCAAGTTAGCCTGAATGAAAGAAATCATTGTGGCAGAACCGTACGACATACTTAAGTACTCAATGGAGATTTCTCTGAATTTATTCTTTCTGAGGATCCCCAAGGGTCCTATTTAGGCCCTGGTATGGCCTCTGGAGGGTCCAGCTTATGGGGCTACCCTCTTTCCCCCACTGTGAGCCAGTGACCTTCTCTTTTTCTTGGTTCCACTCGCCTTGTAGTTTAGGAAACCAACCTTTTGGTCGCTATCTCCAAACTCGCCATCTTATCATGAATTTTTGGAGCCAGAATTGCTTCTCCACAATTACAGGAGATACTATCCCCACTCCAGTAGGATAACTCTGTACAGCAGTTTCCTCTTTTGAAGGCTCTGCTACTTTCCCTTGCACATTTATGCTCTTGGAGGCCCCAAAGTAATCTTCCAGATTTGTGTGTCTAAAGCCCTCAATATTGTTACCACAAATAGTTAGGGAATACTTTGGACTGCCTAGGAGAGCCCAGTTGTACCTAAATAGTCCAATCCTCTGAGACAACATCAGGTATCCTGGAGGCTTGTTAATGACACATCTCCCATGTGCCTTACACCCCTTGAACACTGGCCACTTAAAAGCTTGGGGGCTGGGGAAATGATTAACACTTTCCTATTGGTTATTCACAGACAAACCTGCCCAGAATGTCAGTAATCAGCTGACTTTGGCAGTAAGGTCCCCTCAATCCTCCTCACGCAAATATATCCGGTACCCTTGGTCAGCTATAGGGACTTACTGGCTGATATCCCTTCAAGTGTCCCACTGCAGAACTGATAGGAGACTACACAGAAAACGTGACTAGGATGAGTTAAATTTACTTGAAAATTATAATTACTTATCAGTATGATGGTTATAAGGAAATTGCTGACTTTTAAACTGAATTCCTTAGACACTTCATCTACATTTCTCCATTAGGTTCCATTCTCAACAATGTCAAACTCCCGATTCACAGTAAATAACATGATTATTTTAATTTCATTTAATATCCACAACAATAAATATGTGCAAATCATAATCGTATCCTTGGTGTGCTTCTTATCATAGCATTATGAAACTTTCATTGCAGTTTATGTCACAATAAAAAGTACTATGTGACATATTACTTCCAATTTTTATCTTGTTCATTGATAATATGTACATATTAAGGATACATTATATTACTAGAAAGGTATATTTAAAGATACAATTACTGTACAAAAATTACATCATATAATATATAAAAGGAATATAACTATTATCTACAATTAATACAGTACTTAATTAACCCACCTATAATTCCTATATTTGTCTTAAAGTTTGTATTCCTTTATGGTGTAAAAGCATTTTTCCTAAATATTTTGATTGCTTAAATGTCTGCATTAATATAACCTTCAGGCTTTATTTCTTCTTGTATGTTGTTATACATTTCTTTACCAAAGGACTCCAATGAGGTGTTTTGTGTTCTATATTAACATAAAACAGTAAATCTGCTAAGTTCTTAAATATGTGCCTATAAGTATTTTCCTTATTTGCATTTCTGATTATGTTTACTGTTTCGTGTAAATTAAGAATTATTATTACTTTCTTTGAATTGGTATTCCTCTATAGTGTCATTCAGGATTTTATGTAAGCATAGTGCACTTGGTTCATTGCTTTATCGTTCATAATCCTTCTAGTCTGCCTAATGATATAAATACCTTGAATTTTTTTTATGATAATATACCCTATTTGAGTTGTCAGCAGAGTTGCTTGCTGATTATTACCATAGAGTTTGTGTACAATACCTATGGGATACTTTTGCCATCTGTATTAAATTTTATAAGTGCCAAAACTATTTTTTGAGGATTGCGCATTACCCAAGTCCCTTGTTTATTTATGACTCCTAACTGAATTGACGAATTGCATATTTTGTTTTATTTATGGACGTATTGTGTTTATTTGCGTTATTCTTTTCAATCTCTCTTTAATTATTATGGTTCTATCATGTACATAAACAACTGTGAACCACCCCACGTTACTTACATTGGCACAAACATAAAAGTGATTAAGTTAACACATATAGACAACATAATGTTTTAAAACACAGACTCAATATTCACTTACATTTACTGTAAAACTTCAAATTAGTGAAACCATTTCACATGCAATTGAACATTTACTAACAGCAGATCCAGGTTATCACCACTGTGTTTCATGAGGTAATTCTATCTCTTTATCATGTACATATGGAAAATAAACATTCACATTCTCCTCCACTCAAATTATATTCTCATCCCTGTCTTCTAGTAGTTACTGATTGTATTATTCTTGAATTTCAGTTTCTGCAAAGTGGGTGTCTCCAGTTATACGCCAGATTTATTATTTAATGAAGACTTACAAAATGACACGAGCTTTGATATCAGAAAAAATAGTGCTGAATGTGATGAACATGTTGTAACATGTCAAAGTCAAGAAAGAGATGATAGGGATATATCTTCAATAGAAACCAGGGTTTGCTCGGAAACACCTGTAAGTGGGAAAATTGTGAGCACGGCTTCCTGTTTGAAACAAAATAATTTGTTTCAGCAGAGCAATACAAACAAAGATATAAATGAGGGGAACTGCGAGTTAATTTGGAGTCAAGGGTGCAGAATCCTGTACAAATGTGACATATGTAAGAAATGTTTTAAATACTCATCCAAATTAAAAGAACACAGATTGATGCATGAAAGCATAAAGCCATATAAATGTAACATTTGTGACCATACTTTTAGGAAATTGTACCATTTGAAAAGCCACAATTTGATTCATGAAGGCATAAGGCCACACAAATGTAACCTTTGTGACAAGACTTTTACACGACTGCAAAGTTTAAGAGAACACAATTTGATTCACGAGGGTATAAAACCGCACAAGTGTAGCATTTGTGACAAGAGTTTTAGGATTTTGAGTGGTTTGAGAAGACACAAAGTGATTCATGAGGGCATAAATCCATACAAGTGTAATATTTGTGAACAGACTTTTAGTCGGTTGCATTATTTGAAAAGACACAAATTGACTCATGAGACATAAAGCCACATGAGTGTAAAATATGTGACCAGACGTTTAGTCATTTAAGATATTTAAATGGGCACAAATTGATTCATACTTAAATTGTGTTTTATTTATGGACGCTCTTTAACTACTATGGTCCTTAGCGTCCCATTCTATATTGGGTGTGAAAGATCGGTAATTGTGCTCAGAGACCTCTTTATCAGGCTTGAGGTTCTTTTATGTGCCGTAAATCTATGACATGGGACCACCGACTTTACTTCCTTCCAAAGGAAGCCATGCTAAGCATTTTTACGCCCGAAAAAATCCATCGCCCTCCAACGGGTTTGAACCCGCGACCTTGAAAACTAAGGCTAGCATGGTACTTCTAGTCCACAGAGGACGACAAAAATTGATTCATGAGGACATAAAGCCATACATGTGTAATATTTGTGACCAGACTTTTCGTTCGATTGCAATGTTTAAAAAGACATGAATTGACTCATGAGGGCATAAAGCCACACAAATGCAACATTTGTGACAAGTCTTTTACTAGTTTGCAAGGTTTGAAAGCACATAAATTGATTCATGAGAGCATACAGCTATACAAGCGTGATATTTGTGACAGTATGTTTACTGGTTTGCAAGATTCGAAAGCACACAAATTGATTCATGAGGTCATAAAGCCACACCAGTTTAACATTTTTAACAAAACCTTTACTCAGTTGCAGCATTTAAAAAGAGACAAATTAAAGGCAAACAAATATGCCATTTGTGAGAAGACTTGTTGATTTATCACATTTGAAGAGAATCAGACTGATTCATGAGGGCGTGAAGCCACACAATTGTAATATTTGTGACCAGACTGTTAGTCTTTTGCAATATTTGAAAAGTCACAAACTTTCTCATGACAGCATAAATCCACACAAGTGTAACATTTGTGACAAGACATTTATGCAATTGAAATGTTTGAAAACAGACAAATCGATTCATGAGGACCACACTACAATATTTGAAAACAGACAAATTGATTCATTTGGGCAGTTAGACACCAGGGGCGGCCGAACTTTGGTGGTTCACAAAATTAGCCTTGCGATTTGAAATGTTTAGGTAATAAATACGAAATAAGTTTCTCACTAGGCTGATTAATTTACGCAAATAAACAAATGAGAATTCATAATATATGTAACACATGTACATTTCATAAACAGTGTAGCATATAGCACTCACCTATTTATGGAGAATATCAGCCCTTCTCTCGTTCCTGCCAACAAACTTATCCATGACCAGCTATTGAAGTTCTTGATCTGCATGATGAAATCCCTTTCAATGGAAAGCATGGCCAACGCAGATAACCTCTGCTCAGATATTGTGTTATACAGAAATGTTTTAATCCTTTTCAGAGTAGAGAAGCATCTTTCTACCTCACATGTTGTCATGGGGATTGTTAGAATGACACTTAGTAGTTTAACGGATTCAGTAAAAGTGGAACATAAATTATTATCCCTGAAAAACTCCATTAGCGGAACTACTCCAGTTATGTTTTTAAATTCTTCAGTAGTATACATTGTGGAAAGTTCTGTAATCAGTTTCTTTTCTTTAATAAAATAATATGTCTGAAGGGCAACTTTAATATGCTGTTTCAGGAATGAAATATTCTGAAAATCTGTCAGGCTGAAAGAGAACTGCAGCTCCCATTTGAGCAACAAATCTGAACCTGTCTTTCATTTCAGTATTGATTACATCACACACTTCAATGGCCTCTCGTTTTCTTTCAGTGTGTTCCACAATTTTTCTTTTCTTTGTCACATTCTCATCAACTGCAGTGGAACTTATGGTGCTTTTAATTTTGAGAATTTCCACCTCAAAATAATTAAGTCTATCCTGGACCATTACAGCAGTACATCACTCCTAATAAGTTGGCTGTAGAAAATATTGACATGGGGCATAATTTTATGGAAGAAGGACAACCAAAATACGAAATCTGCATCGCTCAAAATTTCAATAAAACCAGATGCTTCAAAACAGAACTTGAATTGGTGATTCTTTCACCTCTCCTTATGACTTTCATAAATTCTATTAACTCCTCCCTGTATTCGAAAACTGTTGACAGATCTAGATTTAAGGTTCCATCTCGTTTGCACTGATCTTGGCAGCTGCTTCTGCACTACTTCTTTAAAAAAACTGATGTTCTCTGGGGAGAGTTACAGAAAAAAGCACTTGAAGATTTATGAAGAAATTCATATACTATTATTCGCTGATGCTGAATTTAACATGATTAAGTTTAAGTGATGGCAATGAACTTATTCTGCAGACCTGTACCTCTGTTTTATGATGGATTGAATGCCATTTTTCGACCAGACATAACATTAGCCCCATTGTATGTTTGAGCAATCAATTTATGTTCACAGCCTAGCATATGAATCAAGTTCTGGCAATATGCATGCAGCTAAGTTATCTGCTTTGTGCCCTATACGGTTCACAAAACCCCAGTACCTTTCCCTGGCTTATGGTTTACCAGATATCTATAGACAATTACCATTTGATACTTGGATGCTACGTCACTGGTTTCATCTGCTATGACAGATAAAAATGGTGAGTCTTTTATTTCTTTCGATATCTCCTCATTACAGACTTCAAGCATGCATTGCAAAATCTCATTTCAAATCAATTTTGACGTTCCCTTATACACTGTTGCATTTTCCAAATGGTTCAGAACACAGTCTAGCTCTGCACTGAAATTTATCAGTCCACAAAAAATACCAGGGTTACTTGAAGTCGCTAACTTATCATGTCCTCGAAGAGCGAAGGCCCCACAAAACGTAATGCAGTTAATAATAATAATAATAATAATAATAATAATAATAATAATGTTTAAAACATCTATTTTGAGCCACTTTCTGGTTGTGTTCTTTAATTGCTCTCTGATATGCATGTCCATCTGTTTTGCTATATTTACATTGCCAAGCATAACAAGGCTGACAGTATTTTTCATGTGCAACTTTGACGCTGCATGTTTTTTTGCGCGGTCAGTAGGATGCTGCAAATCATTCATGGAATGCATTGTCCATGTATCTTCACCACCAAACAAAAGGAAGGAAAGCAAAACAGGGCAATTTAATATCACAACCATACATCCAATCATATTTTTCATATACATCGCTGTTAAAATTTCTGTTAAAACTTCTTGTTTTTGTTTGAACTGCCTGAGTGATTTGTAGGTATGGCGTGGGCCTGCCAATGCATTTAATTTCATTCTTTTCTCCAAGATTAGCATTGAAAATGGTTGCATTAAAAGAGATTGAACGGAATTCATTGTTTCTCTTTATAGCAGCGTTTACCTGCATTTAGCTAAATAAACCACTTTGATTCATAAATTAAAGCCCGATACACACAACACAGCACAAACCACGTGGCATAAATGCAACGCAATGATCAGAGATGCAGTTCAGTAGATAGAAGACTGGAAATGAGGTAAACATTTACTGTGAATTCAATAGATGGCTCTGTGTATGGGACGAAACAAAAAGTATTGTTCCTGTCGATCATCCTATTCTATGCTCTCTTACTACTAGGTTAACCAACAACATGCAGCTTATGCCCAGCACTTCCCCCCCATACACCTCTGCACTCCCTTGGTTCGTCATTCCCTATACTTCACCATTATATCAATGTGGGTTGCAGCCGGCAGTGCACTACTTGGCACCTGCAAACAATACAACACTTGCCGAAGTCCACTCCAGAAGATCATGTCAGAATGATAACCGAAATGTATTAATCTCATACATTATTTACATTAAAGGGAGAGCCAGCATTTTGGTTGTAGCGCAAACATTCTACCATATTAAAAAGCCGCCCCTTATAGCCACACAAATGTAAGATTTATGGCAAGACTTTTTGCTTGTTTGCAAGATTTAACAATATGTAAATTGATTCATGAGGGCAGAAAGTGACACAAAGGGCATTTGAAAAGAACATTTTACTCATTTTCAAGGTTTTATAGAACACATTGTTTCATGAGGGCATAAAACCACACAAGTGTAACATATCAACAAGACCTTTACTTAGTGCAAAATTTGGTAAAACACCATTTGATTCATTATGGCATAATTGTTTACAAGTGTAATATTTATTTATGACAAAAGTTTTACTCAGTTGTTAATTTTGAAGAACAAAATTGATTCACGGCGGCATTAAGCCTCACAAGTGCGACATTTGTTACAAGGATTTTGTTGATTTATCACATTTGAAAAGACATTGATTCATGAAGGCATACAGCTACATGATTTTAGCATTTGTGATGAGGCGTTGACTGTATTGTAACACTTGAAAGGAAATTACTTCATAGGGAATAAAGCCACACAAGCGTAAAATTTGTGACAAAGTTTTACAGTTTTGCATGATTTATGAGGACAAAAGATACAGTGGTTTAACGTTTGTGACTACAGTTCTATCAGTTGTCAAATTTCAGACACTTTAATTTGTTCATGATAAAATCTATGGAGTGATGGTTGTGAAAAGCATTTCACTCTTTTTTCAGCTTTTGAAAGGGCCAATTTGATACATGAAGGCAAAACATCTCTCCGAGTATGAAAGTTGTTTGTGCTTTGTTGAGAACTTAAAAATCCTAAGCATGGCTTACTTCAGAAGGGAAGTAAAATGGGTAGTCCCCCGTGGTACATTTACAGCATGCAAAAGAACCTCAAGCCTGATAAAGAGGTCTCTGAGTAAACTGTCCAGTTTTTCACAGCAGTATAGAATGGGACACTGAACCATAGTAGCTAAAGAGTATCGATAAATGAAACTCAATTAATTTTTAAAAGTTATATAAGTGCATTCATGAATGTACATAGACAGTTATATTTCCTACAAGTTCTTTTTTTCTGAATTTTCATGAATTTCCAGAGTATATATTAATAGGATGAGAATAAAGCATAACAAATGACATTTGGCATTTTTTCTTTTCTTTTTTTGGTATCTGTATTTGGTGTTCCGTGTTTAAACTAAAAAGAAAAGTAAGAGAATCCTAGTAAATTATTTTCCTGTGTACTTTGCACTTAGGTAAGTTATCTCAGAATGAACTAAATTTGACATATCACTTAACTTCCCATTGAATCTTGCATTATATTTATATTTCAGAAAAGTATAAATTTGCTTTATGAATAGCAGCACTTCTATAATATTTTGTTACTGATTTTTAACTGCTGTTAAGTTTTCTTACTTCTGCAGAAAGCCAGAATATGCATGGAATTTTTAATGTTATGAAAATGAGAATTGTGAGCTGTGTTTTGTAATTTTATTTTACCTCTAGCTTTACATTGAAATATAGATGTAGCCTTGCTTTTTTATTGTTGATGTGGAATTAATTTTTTGCAGGAAAGGAAAACCAATTAAAAATATGTAGTGAGAAAGTATATTCTTTTGTAATTACACCTAAATTAAGGATTTTAAATTGTGTACAAGATTAGAGAAACACTATTAATACTGTGAGGTAAGGGCGACGATGCCATCGGCGCCCGTTATCGTCATGCAAAGGAGGGGGAAACGTAGCATAGGATAGCCTCACGAGGGTATAGGTTGCAATAGCTGGAAGGGTGGTAAAAGGGGTGAAGACATGTAACATCTGTTCCTAATCTTTCTAATCTAATTTAACCTAAACTGCATTTCCAAAAGAATTATGCAAGTAGTGGATTCACATGCGCGTCAGTGTAGGTCCAGCAGTCCATTGTCATCAGCTTGACGTCCTCCATGGTGTTGTGGTTACCATGCTAGCCTGTAGTTGCAGAGGTCGCGGGTTTAAATCCTGCGGAGGCCGATAGATTTTTTTGGGTGTAAAACTCCTAATCATGGCTTCCTTCGGAAGGGAAGTAAAGCCGGTGGTCCCCTGTCTTAGATGATTTACGGCACGTAAAAGAACTTCAAGCTGATAAAGAAGCCTCTGACCAAAATTACCAGTTTTTTGCTCCCAATATGGAATAGACGCTAACGACCACAGCAAGTAAATAGCATCCATAAATAGGACTTTTTTTGTCGTCGACGTAGCGGGCCCACTGTCTTTACTTCCCTTCCGAAGGAAGACATGCTAAGGATCTTTACACCTGAAATTATCCTTGCCCTTCACCGAGTTGGAACCCGCAACCTCGGGTACTAGAAGCTAGCATGGTAACCACTGCCCCATGGAGAATGACATATGTCTTCGGGAAGACATTGTGTACAACACAAGGTAAATCTGTGTACAAGAAGTTTAGACTTGCGATACACTTCATTTGTAACACATGAGTAAAACATTAGGCCTAATAAGTGAAGCGTCTGCAGCCAGAAAAACAGAGGAGGTAGACCTGATAAGTCTTTGAACACATGGTACGGGCTGTTGACGACCACTGGGCGCACACACCATCGCGCCCAATAATGTGCATAAGGGAAAACAGGCCCCTCAACGCATGAACGTGAAGGCGAAAGCAGTGCAGATGCGGCGTTCCGGGTGTGTCCTCATTAAGAACTCACCATGAGACAGTGAAGTGGCGAATCCAGTGTCAGCGAGTGCCCGTGCAGTATAGGGTGGAAGTCTGCAGATGGCACGACCAGGGTAACTCGGGAAAAGAGATTAGTAAAAGGTAGCAGAAAATAAAGGAAGAGGGGGAGCAAAAGATGGGAGAGGTGTGGGGAGACAATGTAGGGATGCGAGCAGTAGCAAGAGGTGTTGGCCCATCAAATAAAATTAATATAAATATAACAGATCAATAGCAAGGAAAGAACTAAGTTGATACTGTTTAAAACTTATCGTGAAATCTGGAGGGGTCTAGACCTGAATAGAGACCATGACCAACAATCAAAACAAACAACAAAAATGCGAGAGAGAAATAAATGTGAAGTAGAAACAAGGTTTCAAAGCGAACAAAAAAAGACGAGTCTGGCATGCTCCCTGATTAACTTAGCACATATGTAGTACAGAAATGGTTGCTGAATCATAAATTTTCCTTCGGAAGGGAAATAAAGCCTGTGGTCCCACGTATCCAGACCATCACACAGGAATTCCAAACTGCATCAGGATCCACTCCAAGTACTATGACAGTTAGGCATGAGGTGAGAAACCTTGGATTCCATGATCGAGCGGCTGCTCATAAGCCACAAATCACACAGGAAAATGCCAAACGTCGCCTTGCTTGGTGTAAGGAGCATTAACATTACACAATTGAACAGTGGCAAAACGTTGTGTGTAGTGACGAATCACGATACATAATGTGGCGATCCAATGGCACAGTGTGGGCATGACGAATGCCCGGTGAACGCAGCGTGTGTAGTGCAAACAGTGAAATTCGGAGGTGGTGGTGTTATGGTGTGGTCATGTTTTTCCTGGAGGGGCCTTGCACCCCTTGTTGTTTTGCATGTCACAATCACAGCGCAGACTTACATTAATACTTTAAGTACCTTCTGGCTTCCCACTATTAAAGAGCAATTCGGGGATGGCGATTGCATCTTTCAACATGATCGAGCACCTGTTCATACTGCACGGGCTGTGGCGGAGTGGTTACACGACAATAACATCCCTGTAATGGACTGGCCTGCACAGAGTCCTGACTTGAATCCTATAGAATACTTTTGGGATGTTTTGGAACGCCGACTTCGTGCCAGGCCTCACTGACCTACATCGATACCTCTCCTCAGTTCCACACTCCGTGAAGAATGGGCTGCCATTTCCCAAGAAACCTTCCAGCACCTGATTGAAAGTATGCCTGCGAGAGTGAATGCTGTCATCAAGGCTAAGGGTGGGCCAACACCATATTGACTTCCAGCATTATCGATGAAGGGTGCCACAAACTTGTACGTCATTTACAGCAAGGTGTCCGGATACTTTTGATCACATAGTGTAGCCACATATTTTATTATATAAAGGTATATGAGGAATTTCATAAGCTTCCTTGCAATGTGATTTCCGATGCAAGCGCGCGCACACACACACACACACACACACACACACACACATGTTTCAGTGTAGCTTCTAAACTCTGTCAGCCAGTGCTCAACTCCTGCAATGGAGGTATTTAGAGTAATATTTACTAATGTAGTTTATCTCCCTCTCTGAAAGCTAAGGCTAATCCCTAATTTAACCATAGGATGTAGTGACTCGTAATCTCACAACCTAAACTCATTTACTCAATTTAAGCTGTGTTAGTTATTAATGTACGTCACATTATCTCTTTCTCCAATTTCTGTTTTAGGCTACAAAGTTATTTATAAGTCTACATTCAGTGTTTAAAAATCCATTCTTACCTATACCCAATTTTTTTGTTAAATCTAGAATCAACGGACCTAGATATTTGTGGCTGGCTATGGCCTGATGTGGTATGCTTGCCTTCCTGTTTTAGACTAAAGTAGTAATATGTATATCACCTATCAGTTGTTTTACTGTTTACAATAGAAGAAGAATGCTGTGCAGCGTGTAAGATTTGAGTATTATACTTAATCTTAATTCGTGGTAATTTGTATTTTTGAACATGGTAAAGCTAAAATATGTGGGCACAATTCATATTGTTGGTGCCTTTTTATTCAATAAGCCCAACTGTTTGTTTCTAAACATTTGTTTCTTATAGTGTACCACTTTTGTTGGAATTTATTAAGACTATTGCAACTAAGTTTAAGATGTTAGATCACTAAAAGGCTTCTCAGTATGCTATATAAAAACATGTATTGTATAGTGTTTGATGCAGGATTATAATTGTCACAGCCCCGCTATGGTCGCCAGTTTGAAGAGTATGTTTGCACCAGAATGATGTGCCAATTTGAAGCACGATGATGATTGTCACCATTTACTTTACCTGCTTCGTTGTTGATTCTGCTGCCGTGATCTCATAGCTCATTCTGTTGTCTCGTCTGTCACCCGCTCCAGTGGTAAGCTATGAGATCTTTCTCTCAGGGTAGTCTGAATGTATTGTTAAAGGATAACACCAATTTAAATTGACTTAAAAATGTAATGTGATGTAATACTTGACCTGTTCAAGTGAGTTCCCGACCGCTTGACAATAAAGAATAGGATTGATTATGAGTTGTAACACTGAAAATTGTAACAATTGTCCTATTATGTCTGCCAGCTTGTGCAGTATCATTGTTACAGTTTGAAAGAACTGCTTCTGCAATAAAAGAAACTAGAAGCGTAACTTGCTGTGAGTCGCTAAAATGTTGCTCAGAAGGATCCCTCAGATAGCCATAAGCGCATCACTAAGTGCTTAAATAACACATGAGTTGTCATAAGTATCCAGGTTGATGAACTTGTGTACGAATGTGTTCAGTACCCATGCCGGTACCAGAGAGTAACTCTCAGATGTAAAATTGCATGCCTTTATTACTTTTAGCTCTGCCTACTCATCACTCCCCACAGCATTATTATTCACGCACAGCCAATACTTAAAAATCCTACGGGTGCCTCCTTACTTTGTTACCAGGGACCTGGCTAAAATCTCAGAATCTAAGTGCCTTTCCCTTTTCCAGAACCCTTCAAACGTACTGAACTTAACTTTAACTGAATTCCCGGAATCTTTAAGCTAGTGCATTTGCTACTTCAACTGTTACTAATGACTGGTTAACATGACTCGCTAATGACCTGTTTCTTGGACAAATGTTTCAACTCAAGTTTGTTACATTATACATTGATTTAATGCATGAAAATTATTTATCGCAATTATTTCTCTATCTTTTATTATTCCATTTATTTAATTATTTGTATATTCCTGTGAATAATTGTGGTATCATGTTAAAAACAATAACATTTCTTTGGCAGCTTATCTTTGATTTCAGTAACTTTTCCACATTGTTTTTGGCAAAACCCAAAGGCATGTAGTTTGAAAAGTGCAATCAGACTTGAAAAATTGAATGCAGATCTGTGGCTTTCTGTGACAGTAATTCATAATTCAGTTACCATGAGAACATACCAAAACTGCATTAAACCTTCTCATCTGCTCCAAATAGAAAAATAAACCTACAGTAGTTAAATTTAATACCTAGAAGTTGAAAGAACTTGCAGCATTGTCTTTGGAAGTTGTCTTTGAGGTATAAAATCTTTGATTATTTGAGATAATCTTGAAGCTTTACAGGTTTCTTGGATCACTGGAGAAGGTTTAATGTGTGTCAGATATTTCGTCATGATAGCTTAGCTGTAGAACTTTGGCAAATGGAAGGCAAAAATCTTATTTCAAGTCTAGTTCTATTTTCCAACCTTGTGCACACAATCAGTATGAACAAACAAATTTTTACTTTGTGGTTGTTGCCTAAATTAAAGAGTTTAATTCTTAGAATCAGCTTCTGAATTTTCTCCATGTTGCTTGGCTTGCTTAATCCCTCATGCCCTGCTATCCCACAGAAAAAGAAAGCTTGGAAGTTGTATAAAACCAGGTTGTTGAATCCAGCAGCCTGGTAAGAACTTTGAAATCTCAACATACTTGCCAGTTGTGTTCAGTATGGTCCCATCGCAATAACAGCAGTTCCAAGTTTTCACATGATTCTTTGAGGATCACTCAATAGGCAATGGACATTGAACGAAAAACATTTCGTTATGAAGGAGGACACCCTATAAACTTGGCTTGAGAGCATCAAGAAGTCTTCATTCCCTTGGATCATAGTTTGGAAGTCCAGGATTTAGCAAAAGGTCTTTCACATTACCTCAGTGTGTAAGATGGCCATCTTTGGAGAAAAACAACTTCAAATTTATTTCACATTGTTGGTAGCCATAAAATGATGTTTCTGGGTACAGCAGACTTTTCTTTTGGAGTCTAGAAGCAACAACTCGGGTATCTGTTAAGGGATGACAAGATCGCTCAGTAAGTCATTTAATTCATTCTGGTTAAAACGCTCCCTGCAGATGATTCTGGTAGATAGTAGCTGTCTCTTTTTGCTCACTTCTACATCAGACTCGGATGAAAACTGTTCAAGGTTTTTTGGTCCACAGGGATTGTTACATCAGGCCAATGGTACACAGGTAAAATGGCTGGTTAAGCAACTGGATACAGCATTTGCTTTTTATTTTTATAATTGTGCACTTTCACATTACACAAACAGAAGTAGCAGTCAGTACTGTAGTGCGAGTGTTCTTTCCAAACATGCTCCAACAATATTCTGCTAATTGACCCAAAGATGAAGTTCTTCAATGCATGCTCAACATACTTTGTAGAGCCACCTTAACTTTGGTTCTCCAATCTTGATTCCATAATAGGCATGATATGACTTTTTCACAAAATCTGTAATATTATGTCTGCTTAGGCAGTGTGTATTTCCCACACATATATAACAAAAGTGGTCTAAATTGTTTATAGCTCCTCAATGCAACATGCTAAATACTGTCTTACTGAAGTAAAAACTCACAGTTCATTTCCACATTAAACAGACTAATGAAACATGAGAGGAACTAGATGGCATGCCTATGAGATGTGTCTGGAGATTCCCATCTCCCACAAATAAACACAATGACAGGAGTGGATGTTATATCGCTGTCATTCCCTTATGTGTTTGCAGTCCCTATCAGATGAAAAACATCTGGTATCTACTGTAATTACCTTAAAAATGTTTTAAATAAATTTGGTTTTCATACTACAACTACATATGTTAAGGTATTACAGTTTAAGTAACTATGTTATAATTGTCAAAATAAGAGAATTAAAATAACAAAAAGGAAAGGTATATGATAACAGCTTTCTAGCTTTGATATTAATTTTACTGTGCTAAAACTACCCTAAAAGTGTTAAAACTTTGGAGGCAGTAATTTCATCACAGACTAGTGTAATCAACTACCATGATGCCAGACTATAAAATGAATTAATGGTATGTTTATTATTACTTTTAAATTGGAAGACATAGTGAAAAGATTAAATATAATATATAGAAGTGTTTGCAAATATACAATTTCACTAAAAGTTTCAGTTGCAATCGAGGAAGTGATTCCTTAAAACTAGTTCTGATGTATTGAACTTTAGTGAAATTGTATATTTGCAACCACTTGTGTATATTATAATGGTATGATGTTTACTGTTTCTTACTACATCCTTAAATGTCATTTTGCAGTATTGTATTGACACTATTGCTGCATTAACATTGTATTCTTTCCGGCTATAGAATTATGCTTATGGGCTCGTTAATATTTCATTTTAAAACATAGCGGAATGAGATTAGATTCTTGATTTTGCCAGGCTACTTGGGAATGTTTTCATTTAGGCTTTTACTCCAGTCCACAGAAGGATTATTACTTAGTATTATTACTTTTTGAAAATAACAAAGCCTGTCAGAAATGTGAATCCTATACTTCCTTTTTATGTAACTTTTTCACAAACTCAAAAATAAGTGAGGACAGAGTTAATAGGGAAACACTGATTAGGGTTATCTGTTATCCGGATTAAAATAATTTGAAGGTTTTGGCCATCATAATTACAAGTAAGTGACAGTGAATGTTAAATACAAAGTAAGCAGATAATGTTCTCTATGTTAAACACTCAAAATGCAGTTTTAATCTCTCTAGCTTCACTCTTTACTAATAACTTACTAGAAATTGTTTCAGAGACTGTTGTCTCCATCAGCAACCTAGACTTGCTACTGCGGTTCCTTCTATTGCTTATAGCATGACTCTCTTCAGAAGGAAGTAAAGCTGGTGGTCCTGTGTCAGATAAAAGAATATCGAATCTGATAAAGAGGCCTCTGAGCAAAATTTCTGGTCTTTACCGCCCAATATAGAATGGGATGCTAAGAACCATATCTGTTAAAGAGCGTCCATAAAAAAAATAATAAATTCTGTTGCTTATAGATGGCATCACATATTCCAGTAAGTTATTGAAGAATTGAAGCCAGATGATTTCAAATTCATTTTGTGTATATAATATGTTAAAAATCTTCAGTTTTTTTTCTCAAAAGAGAAGGAAACAAAAAGGTGGCGTTCTGTTAACATGCTAGGCCAGCAGCACATACTGCATTTGTCTGCTTTTTGACAATTTCAGTATTCAACAGCATTGCCCTTGCACCTAATTAATTTTGTAATTAGCTAGGTGCATGAGTAAGTATTTTATTGCTATTCAGTGGGGGCTTGCGAGTATACTTTTGGGTGATCACAAAATGTTAAATTCAGATAGCCCTGAAAATGTGAAATAGCATCTACTGCATAATGGTTGTGATTATGAACAAAATTATACAACTGCAGCTGCTCGCAATATTAATAATGGTAATAATGCATAACTTTTGTGACAAATGAAAGGGTTGTTTTGAGAAACTTTACTTTTTTGTACATAAGTCAGTTTAAACCAACAACAAAATAATGTGTAAGCTTTTGTGGCACTACCTTTGCTCTTCCCCATTCGCATTCTTCCGTTAGCCAAATATTAATATGTATTAGCACTCATCAAATCTCATTTTCTGAAGCAGGAAAATGACATAACTTCTTATAAAATGTCCTGTCCCTCCACAGGGTCCACAAAAAAGTTAATGAGTTTACATAAACACACATTATACTGCACTGTAGGTACACTTTAAATAGGGAAAACTATATTGCATCATTGCTGACACTGTTTGTTTATAAAGAAAACCCGTGTTTGCGTTCTTCAATCGCGCAAATGTTTTTATCACCATTATTGAAGTCTTTAGTATTATAACATATGGTATAACTAGTCTAGAAATCAAATACATATATATATATATATATATATATATATATATATATATATATATATATATATATATATATATATAGAATAAGCTTTTCTATCCATATAACTATAACTTACATCAGATCTAAATTTCGCTGTACGGTGAGTGAACTGGTGTAACTGTTCAGTATGCTACCATCTGGTGGGATTTATACCAAACTGAAAAGTGAATGGGGTTCCCAACTTCCCTTGCTTGCACTCTCACATGAATGAAACTTCTGCAGTAGTATGCTACCACCTAATGACATTGATGTAAACTTGTTGCTGAGAGATAGATGGTAAGAGCCTGTATGTATTTCACCCATAAGTTAATTACGCCATGCCAGTTGTGCATGTGCAAAAGCCCCTAAAAAGTGTGCAAGTCAAGTTGTGCTCGTGGCTGTTGCCATGTCTCAAGTTTGTAGGAGAAGCGTTGTAGATTTAAACACTAGAGTTTAAATTACCGCATCTATGTTACCTTTAATAGCATTCAAAGAAAAAGTAGCCAATAAATCTGCAAGCTGTCAAGAATTAAGGTGTTCACGTGCTCTTACACAGAAGCTGCCACTGTAGCTATTACTATAACCCTAAATGACCCTAATAATTGTTTCAACAACAATGTAGCAAGGGTGGGGATTGGTCAGTGTTTGCTAATTTATAAAGACAAAATGAAGTAGCAGCTTTGTTTGAATTATCTTAGAAGCTACTTCTATGATTTTAACCATTTCTTGAGTAGTTCATAGCTTAACCTTTGTGTCTATAATAGGCTATAGCTTTATTGAAATCTATTATTACATAAAAACAATAGTGAGTACTAAAACATATTTGAAAGCATAAGCATTTGTATACTAATACTAAATGCTTGGGTTATATGGCTGTTTAGGTTGCTGACTGAATTAACCTTGAGAGACAGTATCTATCTCCTGTTCGAGGCATATTGATAAAATTATACTTCTTGGCAGTTTGTTGCTAGGCACATAAAGTTTAACAGAATTTCCATTGTCTCGGGTAAAGGGTTACTAAATGACATGAAATTGCATGTGCTCCGACATCAGATTTACTGAAGAACCTGGCCACCTGTTGGACTATCAAGCAACCACAACTATGCTACAAAAATGGATCACAAACAGGACGACCTGAAGACTTGGTATATAGCACATTATAGAGGTCAACTTTGCAACAACACATCAGCTTTTTGTTTTAATCAGGCTAAGGATACAGAACAACTTAAGAGTCTCGTATGTGTGTGTGTGTGTGCGCGCGCGTTTTTTTTTTGTATGGATGATGTTTAATTTCTATGGTCCATAGCGTACCATTCTATATTGGACATGAAAGGCTGGAAATTTTGCTCAGAGGCCTCTGTCAGGCTTGAGGCTCTTTTACGTGCTATAGTCTATGACATGGTACCACCGTCTTTGCTTCCCTTCCAAAGGAAGCCATGTTAAGGATTTTTACGCCTGAAAAAAATCCACCTCCTTTTGCTAGGTATAACCTGTGACCTTGGGAACTAGAGGCTGGCATAGTATGGTTAGATCACTGAAACGATAAGAGTGAAGTGAAGTTTACTGCGCATCTAGTAGAGTGGAGTGAGGTGGCGCATTAGGGTGTTGTTTTCCTGTGCAGTGGTGTATGATCTGATTTGTCAGTGACGATGCAATACACTTATGTCTTTCATTTTCATGTATGTATCCTACTTCATTTTCCAGCATCACTAGACTGTACTGTTTACATCAGCAGTATTGTGTTGACCGAACTCCATACTAAGGTAGTATGGAACTTGTCCGGTTCCCTAGCTTGGACTTAGCATCATGATATACATTGTGGGGTCCTATAAATGGAATGTAGTGACAGTCAAACAGGCTTTTTGTTATGTCATGAATTTTGGATGGTGATTAACTTTGCCTCTGAAAGTATCTGCAACAAGAATTGACTTGTGCCGTGTGTAAGAATGTGTCACAGCATACAGGAATATTCACATGGGCAAAGCTGGGGATAAAGATAGAATTCATTGCAACTATCTATAAAGAATAATATTATGGAGCAGTTACACAAAGCAATCTAACATGAAAAACCCATCAGGAAATAATTCATGGAGAGGAGTCATTCCATGTCAAATTGAACACTTGTAAAACTTTTCATTTTAGTATTTTCTGCACTTTTTTATGTTAGCTATAGATGAGATTATATATGCCATAACGTTTTTCATTTGGTCTGAAATTATTATTGAGGAATTTACAAAATATTATTTTTTCTGTAACTTTGCACATAATATTACATGAAAATCGTTAAACCTAAAATTATATGAATAGTAAATTTTCATATATGACATTTTAAAGTACAAACATTGCAGTTTTACACACTATTTTTTGAGGTTCAGTCAAAACGTAAAATGAACTCCTTACTTTAAACAAAAATGGAAAAAAAAACATCATGATCATTAAAATATTGTGCATTGAGCTACAAGGGTTGTTCAGTGCGTAATTTCCCTATTTTGCTTCTGTACAAAATAAAATGTGCCTGTGACATGTGAGAACTGGCAATTTTGACATGTAAGTTTTGTCATTGCTCACACTGGCTTATGATGCACGCCGCAGTATCTGGTCAGCATGCTGCAGTTAACATGAGGTTACCACTACAAAGTGTATCTGCTCATGAGCTGCACTCTGCCGTTGTTCGTTTTTTTTCTGTCAATATGCATTGGGAGTTAACCTCTGTGTACAGGGAAGGATGTATTAGCATCCAAATGGTTCGTAGTTGGCGTGTACAGTTTGTGGAAGGGCATGAAGATGTACATGACTAACAGGTCACAGAGAGGCCCACTACAGCAACATGTGATGATGCCATTATTGCAATTAGCAATATTGTGGAGGAAGATCGTTGCATTACCGTTGACAACATCCTTTTTGCTGCTAGCTCCTGGGGCTGCAGTTGAATGCTTATCCATCACAAAGATTGTGACAGAGCGTTTTCAATGCTGCATCTTGTAAAGTCTGTACAAAATAGGTGCCACGCTTGCTGATTGAAATTGATAAGCAGCAACGCGTGGATTTGGCCAGAATGTTTTTGGAGATAGCAATTAGAGGTAAAGTTATGAGTCCTGATAACTCCGCAATAAATTTAATAAAAGAACATAATACAAGACATAACACTGAATTCATTCTCTCAGAAGTAACGCCTAAAACAGTTCTAAGCACCAGGAGAAGACTCAAGCCATTAGATAGCACTGATATCTATGGTCTGTCTAGCAATATATTAAAAAAGGTTATAGACCCTCTTAACTACAGCATAAATAAATGTCTTGCTGAAGGAATATTTCCAGAAATATTAAAAGTCTCAAAAGTAATACCAATTTATAAAAAAGGAGACAAAAATCTCCCAGCCAGCTATCGTCCAATATCTTTTTTGTTCCCATTTTTTCTAAACTGCTTGAATCACTTATAAATGCCCAACTGTATAATTATCTTGAATTGAATAAAAAAGCTACAGAATCTTAGTTTGGTTTCAGAAAAGGGAAATCCACTATCGATGCTTTAGTTTCATTAATGAAAAAAGTGCTTACAGCTTTTGAAAAGAAAACCTGTGCACAGGCCACCTTTGTGATTCAAGTAAGGCATTTGACTGCGTTGACCATACATACCTACTTAGCAAATTAAGACCTGCAATTGAACACCTCAGATCCTACCTTGTAAATTGGAGGCAGGTGGTTGACATAGGAAATGAGGGATTAAATATGGTGTACCTCAAGGATCAATACTTGGACCTTTATTATTCTGAGTAATGATCAACGATCTTCCATCTCATGTGACCTCTCACTCTATTTTATATGCAGATGACACTACTTTCTTTAACATGAGTAAAGATCACTTGTCATAAAAAACTACAGTTGACAATGTATTGGCCCAAGCAGATACATGGTTTTGGTCCAATGGGTTCCTACTCAACAAAGCAAAACGCAACACATGATTTTTAACTGTACGGATACTACTTTAGCTAATAACACGGATAATATGAAATTTCCAGGTGTTTTATTAGACATTAAATTATCCATTGATCTCATTACGTGTAAACTCTTCAGAGTTATATATTTGATTAGAAATTTGAAATTGTGTGCACCTACAGCTTACATATGATCAGCATACTTTGCATTTTTTCAAAGCACTATAGCGTATGGTATCTTGTTTTGGGGTAATAGCTCTCGTGTTTCCAAAATATTTCTACTACAGAAAAAGGTTCATTCGCATTATGTGTAAGACGAGCTCATTGTAAACCACTATTTATTAAACTAAGAATACTGACAGTAATAAATTTACATATCTACACCATTTTATTGTATATAAAAAGTCATATCCGAATTAAAAAACAGACAAGATGTTCATTCACATACTACTAGATCATGCCATCACATCAATGTCCCATATTGTAGACACTGCAACGCAAAAGAGTTTTGAAATACTTGGTTCCAAAATGTACAATAAACTACATTCAGACTTAAAACAATGCCGCTTTTCAGTTTTCAAGCATAAATTATTTGACTGGCTCGTGACGGCTGTTTATTCTTTACAGTGGAATGCACGGTCCCTCAAGTACAAATAAGCGAATTTGAAACATTTGTAAATCCGGTTAACCTCTTAATTCAAGAGACCTGGTTGACTCTGCAACAGAAATTCAAATGGACACCACATCAAATTATACGTAACGACCGACAAAGTGGAAGAGGTGGGGGTGTCATGGCAATAATCCACTCCTCCCTTAAGGTTCTTTCCTTCCTATCTATCACTAGTTATAACGAACAGTTTCAGGCGATTCTCCTCCGCTTCGCTTCGTTGCAACTCCTTACAGTCTACAACGTTATGTTCCCCGAACCTTTTTGGGACAATCGTATCACTCTGTTAACAAACTTGGACACTATTATTTGCAGGGACTTTAACCTTGGCCTTAGCCACCAACGCATTCGAAGCTTCAATTACCACCTGTCCTTCCTTCACCACCTACTCCATAGTGACTTCATAGTACTAACGACGATACTCCCATACGCCTGGTTCTCCGTCGAAGCCGCTTTGAATTTTGTTATCCCCCCGTCTTTTGATCTCACGTATTCTGGGAGGTCAAATTCAACTCCCTGGGTAGTCAGACTTACCCATTGTAATTAACTTGGGTAGATTTTCTCTTTCGTTGGCGCAACGTGACGTTACACTTAAACTACCTGACTGATATTATCTACGGATCTTATGACGCCTACTATTGCACTTTCCTCCTATAACCCTATGGGCCAAGTACATTCCATAGTGGAGGTGGTCTTGGACAGTTCCTCTACTTCTCACCCTCATGGCTCCCATAACCGGAAGTATAAACCACAGTTGTGGAAAACTCCATGTTCCGCGGTTTAGCGCTGGCTAAACATGGACTTCTCTTACGTCAATACCAACATACAGCGCGAAATCAATCGCCCTGCTATTTTCTATTATTATTATTATTATTATTATTATTATTATTATTATTATTATTATTATTTGACTGACAGGAGGACTATTTCGCGCTTAAAGTTCAATGTGCGAAGACTCGTAGATCACTTCCATCCCATAAACGCAATGGGTGGGCTCTTTTTCTGTAATAAATTCATTCCCCAAATATCGAAATCCAAGATGTGGCGGTTCACGGGACGCTCTTGACCTCGACGCCCCAAATTCTTTGACATATCCAGTCACAGTAAGCCCTTGCCCTCCTTTAACAGAGTTGGCCACTTAGACGGAGGTACACTGGAACTTGTTGCTCCAATTGACCTTCCCAAACTACAGTGTGCCCTCAGGTCGCATCATACGGCGACTGCTCCTGGATCCGACCGAATTCCATGATGGTTCACTTTCCTCCTTATCTTCAAATATTACTTGTTAATGTGACTCCCACATTTTACAAACGAGTATTATTTCCGACTCATTGGAGACGTTTCTTTTTTTATTCCCATATTGAAACCTGGCAAAACAGACTTCTCGGCCTCCTATTACAGACCTATATGCTTGCGAACACTTTACGCAAACTTTTTGAACAAATACTCAAATCCCGTATTTCTTTTTTACTTTGAACGCTACGGTTACTGGTCCAAATGACGATACGGTTTTCGGCGACTTTTCTCTACCTTTTACAACTCACACACGATATAAGTTTAGTTTGCATCCACGACGTGGTCTACTAGCACATTTCATGGATTTCTCTCAAGCTTATGATTTGGTGCACCTTTATCTCCTTATATCTATTTTGCAGGTCTTTCGCTTCCGGTTACCTTAATTCGTCTCCCTTACACCCTCTTTAGGACCGTTACACTCCATTACACCCTCGATACTCTTATTCCACTGTCCGACACATTTATCACGATTTACCACAGGGTACTTGCCTCAGTCCCCTCCTGTTCCTAATCTACACACACGAACTTAGCTGATACGATAGGGAAGCGAACTATCTTCTCTACGCTGACGATATACTGTTGTACTCGCCAGCAACTGCTCATGACGTTCAGTTCGCCCTCCAACACGATTTAGACTTGCTGGTTATGACCCTCTCGAGACTGGGACTATGTTTGAATACTGACGAAAGTCATTCTATCCTTTTTAAGCACAGTACACCTCTATTACACTCCGCTCTCCACCTACTCGCGACCCCTCACGACTTCAGTCGACCGCTAAATTTCTAGGTATACATCTGGTCACAATCTCCGTTGCAAAACCCAAGCCATCGCCCTCCACTTTCTTCTACGCTCACTAGTTCCATTTTCCACTATACACACGGACGACACTGGGGAGCCCACCCTCGTTTATTTTAAATTTTCCGGGCCTTGTGTGTGTGTGTCTCGCGACTGGACTAAGGAGTTGGTGGCAATCCTTCCACACAGATGGGTTTTACTGCCATGGCGTTAGCCTCTTTCCTCGATCGCCGGATGCTACTTACTCTTAACTTTATTGACAAATTGTTCAGATTCACCGAAACGCCTTTATTTTGAAACTCCGATTGGGGATCGAGTAGCACGTGCGTTGTCTTAATGGAAACTAACCACAAACTCCGGAATACTTGCGGATTTTCAAAGCCTTCCAGGAGGTGAAGAAGGAGCCAACACAGCGATGACCGCCACTTTATTGCATCCCTTACTTACACTTTATTCCCACTTCGTTGGTACTTCCCTTTCCAATACAGACCGTCACGTGATATTTTTCTATGCCTCTTAGAACAGTTTAAAGCGACGCATTTATCCAACCAGATTCTTTATACAGGTGGCTCCCAAACGCCGCACAGTGTCGGAGCGCATACATTAACCAAACTCCAGGACTTCAGGCCTCTTTTGCGTTACCCTCCGATTTCCCTTCCTATTCAGCACAACGTTACGCTATTTATCGGGTTCTCTACTCGTTATTTGGACTCTCTTATTTTCACATCCTCGCCTGTACTGATTCTAGCAGCACGATATCTACCTTGTCCTTCAGTGGCCCTCCGGACTGGAATGATGGGACGTGCTATGTTACTCCTCTGTTTACGTTAACGAGAGAACACTATTTACTTCCTCTGGACTCCGGGAGATTCGAACATCACTGGAAATGAAATGGCGGACATGCTAGCGAAAGCGGCCACTCGTGTACCCCCTTCTTCACATCCTCCAGGCATACCCACCTCCGACATCCAGAGACAGCTTTACTACCAGTTCGTTCTACCCCTGCAAACTTGAGACAATTTCCTTTTAAACCATGGTTTTTGTGGAGCCCGCCTACAACCAGCTGCAATTTCCATAGTTAATAAACTTCTTTCAGGGGTGGTCACCACCCCGGCATATCTGCACAAAACAGGAAAACAGTTTACACCGCTCTGCGATGCTGGACAGTTCGTATATGCCGATCATATGTTCTTTCAATGTTCCCGCAATTCACCCCATTCCACCACTCTTTATGTTTCTATCTGTTCCCGACTAGGCACCGACCCATGGAATATTCAATCTCTCCTCCATTTCGATATTCTACATACCTCACTATCCCTCTTTCGCCGCTCTCTTCGGAAAGTAGAATGAAGTTCTGGCCCTTAGAACACATCTGTCGCCTCTTACTCCCATTACCTCTCTCCAGTTAAGAATACCACCCCGATGGACCTAGACGCGGATATCCGGCGAATGTTGGATGCAGCGTTACAAGATAACCATACAACATGTATGGGTTCATTTACGCTCTGATTTGGAACACCTCAAAATGTTAATTTAAAATTAATCTAAATTTCAAGAAGTCTATTTAACAGTAGTTAAATATTATATATGCAATATTAGAACACAGTTATAAGTGCAACATAATATTATTGTTCTATTTACAACGTAGGTTGACAATTAAGATTTTCTTCACCTGAATAAAAGGGGTGCTGATCCCTAAGATGTATTTTGCTATACAATACCGAAAATAGTATAAATATTCTTTATAATAATGGTACTGCAACCTAAAGAATACAGCTAATACCGAACTTACATATTGTGTTGCAATTCAGATAGTATGATGTATTGTAAATTGCGAGCGACAGCACTCCCCCCCTTAATTGACCCTATCCGTTTTGGGATTTTACTCATGCTCCCTTCATTTTTTTCTATACTCTCTTATCGGTACTTGGTAGTTGTCTTCGGGGATTGAAGCTCTTTGGTATGATGTTAAGACAACGAAGCCATCTTGTTGCTATCGCATATGCGCAATGGAAGTTACCAACCCAAATGAGAAGTGAAATCTGCGGGAAAAGCGCTGTATTGTTACTGCTTTATTTTTTATTGCCGCTGACAAAAACGCGGTTAAGCGTCCCTTCTTATATAGTCGGTTTTTTTTTTTTTTTTTTTTTTGTAGTAACTTTTGGAAGGAATTCCTGCCAACGGTTATCATTCCGAGTTCTAGACTCCCAGATATCTCGGCTACAACCCTTCGTCCCTCGGCTGCGCTTTGAGGCTGAGGTCTCTCAATGGTGTTTTCAGGTATGTTTGGATTTCAAATGTTGGCTATAAAGATCGACGTAATGCTGGTTACCGCAGGGGAGATGGTGGTATTGGCTAAGTGGAAACAGAGGGCACTATCTCCCCACATGAGCACGGTATGTCACTAGTTGTACTTTTGCGGGAAAGGCGAATTTTTTGATTGGCTGTTTCAAGTTTCGAAGTTCGTAACGAACTGAATGGCAGGCACGAAGAAAGGGACCATCTTGGATTTTTATAGCTGGAAGTTTTCGTCCGAAGCGGCAGAGACGGTAATCATACATTTACGCTATTTCTGATTGAATGTATATTTGTTGTAATATTAGTATTTTCTATTAACTTCAGTGATAATCGTAGAATGAGGTAGAAAACTGATAGGTTATTGTGTGTTGCAACATTTTTATATAACGAATTAATTTTCAGATACATTGAGCCGTCCAGACAGAGGGGATACGCCTACGATTTACATTCCTTCCAGTGTTGTGGTTCGAGTCCCGAATGGTGACATAGAATCTGAAGGTATGTTATTAAGTTTCCAGCATGAGAATGCTGGATGAAAGGTTAAGTTTTTAAGAGGTTCTTAGTGTTGCTGAATTTTATATTGTCCTGATTTACTTTTCAGATATTGTGAGTTATCCAGACAGTGGAATATACGATTAATTTTCGTGTTTGCACTTCATAATTGATGGGTGGGGATCACAGCCAAAAGTAAAATCAACCTTTAATGCAAATTAATAAGCATGTTACTGTGCTAATATTCAAACACATAGATGCAGATAATGCGAGTGATACTCTTGTATAATTAAAAAATGTAGGATTATTGGTGGACTGACACAGTAACTGTCAAGGATAGCATGCCAATGATACTATGATTCTTTTAAGACAGTGCCCAAATGAAATTTTCTAATACAGAAGGAAGAAAGATATTTGATATCATTCACATATATTTCAGTAATTCACCCTCTTTTGGGCATTTTTATCTAACTGCCACTGTGTCCTTTTTTGAACTGGGCATGGTGTATGAAAATAGAAATTCTGGTAGCTTTTTTGACAGTTAATGTCCTTGTGATCTGGGCTAAATTGTCATACTTTTGCCCCCATTTGTGTCGCTTTTGCCCGCATTAGGTCTGAGTTTTGCCCACCTACATTAGGAATAAGGAAGTGAAAAGTAATGAAATTAAGTATCTTAGGAATGAGTTTAGAACATGATGTGGTCTCTCCAATATCTGGTGCCCACCTACCTACCCGTTTTAGGCGTTTCACTTATATAGGCAAATAGTGTGAGGAAGTCAACAAGTGTAGCCATTTTTCCATGCAAAGTGGGTACTGCCAACCTAAATAATCAGTGAAATGCACTGAATATGCGATGTGCTGTTGTTTTGTGAACGTGAATCATTGGAGTTTTAGACGCGCAGATCCCTGGGCTACGCTCTGCCGTCGCTCGGCCGCAACTTGCTGCATTCCTCTCCTAAAAAACATCCCTCAGCTACGCTTTGAGGCTGAGGGGCCCTCAATCTCTCGGCTACGCTTTGAGGCTGAGTATCTTACCGGCTTCGGTGGCATTATTCATATGTTGGCAGCATTACGTTTGAGCAGCGTAAGACCTAATGCGGGCAAAAGTGTCACAAATGGGGGCAAAAGTATGACAATTTACCCGTAATATGTATTATTACAGATGCTCAAAAGCATTTGTTTCCAAGAATAACTGAAGTGTTTGTTTTGAGTGAAATTAGCAGCTTCAGTATGTGTTCTGAGGCTTTGAAATTCCAAAGTGTTTTCAATCTTTCGTGTCTGTTTTCTACCATTTAAACCTTGTAGCAATTTTGATGATACAAAATCCTTCCCTTATAGATACATTGTGCAGTAGTAATTAAGTTGCAGGATATTATAAGAAATGTATAGGCATTTAAATGATCGTGTTGTTTTTGTGCAAAAATCAAAGGTTTTGAAGTAACGGGCATTTAATATTTTTTAAATGTATTGAAGCCTTTTAAGTTAACACATATGATAAACATGAAGTTGATCACGATATATGATGAATCATTTGTAGAATACTTATGAAAATAGCTTACTGTGAGTAGAGAAAGTCTTAGATGGCAGAGCAGTGGTATGGCAAGTTAAAGATTGCTGGTTTGAATCCCAGGCATGGCATTGAATATTTTGTCTGATTGTATATACTCATCCACTATTGTGTATATCCAAACAACCCATGGCTCTTTTCAGTGAAGGTTCCATGAATCTTTTCAATGAATTGGATCTTCTGAATGATCCATTGATCTGTTATTTATAGTGAACATTTTAACACACTGACTATTTTAAACGCTTTTCATATACAGCACATTGCATCCGAGGTACTATGGGAGGTTAGGTTTTTTTTATATAAGCTTAGGTTTCTGAATTTATGGAAGGTTAGCATTAGGTTTGTTTATTTATATATATAAGGTTAGTTTTCTGAATTCACAGAAGGTTAGTAATTTTTTTAATGAAAAGTGTTTAAAATTTCACTATAAATAACAGTTCGAGGGATCCTTCAGAAGATCTGATTCATTGAACCTTCAATGAAAAGATCCATGGATCCTTTGCATATACTGAATTTTATTTTGTTCATGTAACACAAAGTGGTGGTGGTTTTACAATAAAAAGTGTTATTTCCTTCTCATTTAGCACTTTATCAACCAAACTTTTTTGCCACTTTTTAACGGTTTCCCAGTTCTGTGTTAAAACAACCTATTCACACTACGCACTTCTTCCTTTGTCATCGCAACTCAAACACTAACTGATAAAATCAAAGATTTGACCTGAGCTGAGCATATGAGTGCTAGCGTATTATGAATGACTGTTTGCTTATCATATTTCCTGTGTTATGCAAAGAGTTTATTTGGTACTCAGATAGCACCACTGCGAATTCATTGCTGCATTTCTCATATAGGCAAGAGAATAGCAGTCATCCATACAGTTGGTAATTAACAAAAAGACACTCTTTGATTGTTAATGCAATAGCAGGTAGAATTAAGAAAATCATATTTTGTAATCTCTTAACAGTTACTATATATCCATAACCTTTAACAATGAGTTCTTACGATAATCACAATAAAATGTGTAGTTCTATACCTTTCCTACTCCAATGTTTCATGACACAATACGTTTAAGGAACTATTTACATTGGCATAAGCGTAGTGCTTAGTTTCAAGACAAGAGAAGCATATGCTTTGTTTACGTCAGAAAGAACTCTGGTTTACAGTGGATAGTGTGTAATATAATCACAAGGTGTTTGTAACCACAAATTTTTCCTTAATGTAAGCAATTTCTCTTTTCAAAAACCTACTTTTAAGGGTAGTTTAAACACGTGTGTTCTATTTAGTTCTAGGATATACACAATGGAAAGTTGGAGTTAAGTTGTGGCTATTTGTGTCCAGTGATGGTGCTTCAAGTCAGAGCACAGAGAGTGACAATGACATTAATAGTGTTAAATGGTGTGGTGAAACTTGCTAATGACATTTATTGCACTGCTAATAGCAATTTAATGAATGACAAACAATAGCTACACTATTGCATATAATGTGTGCAGAAGTTTCTTTGTAAGAAATGGATTTAAGTTATGTCAAATTGTATTGCGCTATCTAGAGTAGAATAAAATAAGTGTCAAACATGTGTTATTCTTCCAATTTTCCTGTCAAATTCCACATCCTACTGTTGGTTGGAAGTTCAAACAAACCATGGAGGCAGTTTAAGTGCTAAAGATTTTACTATGAAGCATGCAGAAGAAATTATTGCAAGGTGCTGGATCTCATTCACTCTCAAAAATTTAAATGTGACCATTATGTATTATGACATAGAAACATTCAGCAACCACTATTAACCCCAATAATATTATATAAAAAGCAACGTATGTACCGACTATTGGATAATTTAATAAGTTACGCAGGAATAAACAGTTGTGTTTTTCATACTAGCCTAGCTGTGAGGTGTTCAACTGATCATAATTGTGTTCTAATATTGTATTGCTACAGATGACAGTGACAAGTTATTTTATGTGAGCTTTAATCGACTCCTTTAAAAAGAAATATGAATAACTCAAAGTGCAATCATGATTATTGAAGCTCAGGTAATTAACTTTGTACGTCGTCAGTAGCGATACAGTATTGGAACATATGATCAGTTGAGTAGACAGCTAGGCAGGTATGAAAAATACAGCTGTAGTAGCTACAATTGACGTCATCATCCGAGAGCACGATTTTTCATAGTTTAGTTCCATCCCAAATCGCTACTCACGCTGCGATCGCCCTCGGGTTTCCAACGTTTAACACGAGAGTTGCACTTCTAATACTTTGCTGTTCTGTGGGTTACCGTTGTTTTCATTGAAGATCAAAGTAATTAAGACAACCTAACCTAACCTCCCGTGAATCAGAAGCGTAAAAAGTTAATAAACCTAAAATAAAAAGTAATTAGGAAGGCGGGCTCAGATGGTTGGTGGTATCATACTAGCTTTGGCGGTATTTGTTATTCATATGTTGCCAGCATTGTGTTGGAGCTAGAGGGAATCTGTAGGGAATGTAATATATCACTTTCATCGCTTCTGAAAACCAAAGTTAAGTAAATAGTCGCAACTATTAGCCATGTTAGCTACAAAAGAGGTTAATTCAGTGCGACGACTCTATTTAGTATGGATGGCAGCCGCGCGCAGATCATATACAAGTACCAACATCAGAACTGTGTACTCGCTGGATGCCAGTCGCTATCAACTGATACTTAACAGCTCCAGACGGTAAACAAGCATTGAATACATCATTGTCCATTTCGGATCTTCCGTTTATCATGTCTTTTTACAGTTAATAACCTTTGACCTGTTTGTTCTACGTCTAATTTCGTGTGATGTGCTAATTTTTTTTATATCGTCTCTTATCAGTGCCCTCTTCGAATAATATTGATGTTTTACTCGTGTTTGTGAACTACTACAGTGAGTCTATATGAACTTTGAATTATATTGATACCGTAGTTTTTCGTGTTCTACTACCGTGATATTCTGCATGCAGCATTTATTGCTGCTATGCAGTGGATTACAACATATATACTCGTCTACTACAGTTATATTGAGACGCAGAGCCAACCTTAAGTAGCGTCAATAAATAATCCTTTACCATACCAAGCTTTACGGTGTTCTTCTTGATCCACAATAAAAATAAATTTAAAACAATTATAAAGTTGTTAAAGATTTCAGTGATGCTGACAAGTTTTAAAGCTAAAGAACAGCATAAAATTACACTACTTGAACGAGCCTGAGAGGTTAGATTTTCTTATATACTCACTCCTCATATACTATGGAGGAATTGGTTCTATGTCATGCAACATGTCAATACTCGATACATAAGCCAGATTGCATGTGATGGTGATTTACACTTGTTAGTTAATTTGTCCTCTTGTAACGCTGTTGAGATGTTTGCTCTTAAATTTAGTGATGGTTTACAAATTTTCATCTGTTACAAAAGCATGATGTGGAGAAAAAAAAATTATTGGTATTGGGTATGTTATTAGATTAAATAGAAAAAAGTTTTTGGTGTTGAGTATGTTATTAGTTAAAAAAGAAGTTCTTGGTGTTGGGTATGTTACGTATCTCATAATTGTATGATGTGTTCAATGTTCCTGAACATTGGACACAGTGGGGCCAAATTAACAAACACAAACAACAAATGCTAAAGAAGAAGGAAGCAAGAAAACATCTTCATTATGTGATTTCTCTTTTTCCTTATTCTCACAATTGCTACATTTATTTGCATTTAAACCCAGTTTTACATAGAGTATTTCTTCACATTTCACAACCTCAAATCTGCACTTTTTGTTGCCAAATTTCGATAAACTCCCATACACAGGTACAAGTCAGACTCTCTATTATATAACATACATGAACCTACATGCTTATTTTATAAATTAACTGTGAAAAATACAGATAATGGATAGTAATTTAAATCGTAGTTGTGTTGCTTATTTAGGGCTCTAAGCCACAAAGCGTTGACCAGGTTTAGGGCCCTAAGCCAGAGAACATAGCCGAGGGATGTTTTTTTTATAAGTAGAATAGTAAAGCATGGCAGAGGGTAGCTGTAGGGTCTATGAAGCTAAACCCCTACTTTAATTTCAGTGTTTTCATATGTTGGTGTCATTCATTCAGCAATCTTTTGCCTATTCTTTTTGTAACTTTTCAGTACCTTTCACCTCGAAATGTTGCCAGTTTCAGCTATATAACTGAAGTTGCCAGATGGGTGGGCAGTATGACCTCATTCAGGCAACATCTCCTTCATTCCTCCTCCTTTAAGGATTATTACGGATAATCTTAAGCATCTATTTATAAGTACTTTTACTGTAATTCTTTTGTCACTCCCTACAGGAATGGATGCTATCCATTGCATCAGTGGACCATTTGTTCAGCAATGAGTAAAATGTTTTATTTGTGTTACAAGCCATTACGCTCTTCTGAGTCACTGAACAAGCAGCTAGAAATGTAGCGAAGACTGTGAGAGATTACGTTAGGTACAAGCAATGTGATAGTTCTCTTTTGAATTTATCACTGAGTTACATCGAACATATCAGTGTTAATATCATTGTTCATTTGCCATACGGATTGGTTTTCACATATTGTGTGTATTAGTTGTTGTCTAGTGTTATAATACTGGAGGTGGAGATTAAGTCCAATTTCTCCTTTTTTGGCAGAATCTTTTCCATATCTTATTGACGTGAGTTCTGAAGATAAATAACCCCTCTTCGATTTATTCCTGCAGTGATGATTCTCCCTACATTGGTATTTCTTTGTCGATCTTAATGTTAATAATTAAGTCCTTATGATGCTTTCCTGTCCTATCTCCACCTTGTGGTGATTCTTTATCGCCACTTGTGAAAGCTATACATCAAGGCATACCTTTATTACATAAAAAGATGGCAGGACCTGAGTTATTTTAAGCTGACGTGGTAGCACACACATATTGACAAGTGCCGCCACTCACGAGGTGGAGTGATACCATAGTATTGAAAGTAGGTCAATGCTTACAGTGGGCAACGTTGAAAAAGAACAACGAGCTCTTTGAACGACAGACATGCCAGAAGTAACTACAAGTCTTCTCTGCAGAACAGTTGTAGCTTGCATTGCTTTGCATTACAGAATAGTTCTTTATGGATAGAAGTCTTTGCTACAGAATAGCTGGAATTACAGACAAGTTATTACCAAACAACAGAGTTAACTGCAGCGAACTTTATATTTAGCATCCTTCAATAATTTTGTCTTTCGCTGCACTTTAGTTTTGCTATGCCTAGCACTTCGAAAGAATCACCTAGCAGTTTAAATGGCATTGTTATACACTTCCCGACAGAGATCTTGTTTGTTTTCTACTGTGAATGAAACTATGACACAGAAATAAGTGGCTGTACTACAAGAATATTATCAGCACGAGGACCACAGGTTAGATTCAGTTTGAACATCACCTAGACCATTGTGCCTTCATTAAATCGTGATAACAAATTCCATTTAAATTTATTTTTGGTGTTAGCTATTGGTTGTAGGGCTACCACAAACATTGGTGGTAGATTGGAACAGTATAAAATTATAGTAAAGTATGCAAAGGATTTTATGATTATGTTAAAGAGAATTGGCTTGAATTACATATAAAGTAAAAGCAAATATTTATATAATCATAGGTGCAAGGAACAATCTTAAAGTTAAATGGTAAGAACTTTAAAGAGCCTTAGCAACAGCAAGAAAAGCAAATAAATTTATAGAAGCAATTTATTAACTGTATTTAAAGTTAGATGTTTGTTGATTCAAAAAGTATAAAGTTTCTTGAACTAGGGTTATTGTAAAATTTTCATTTTATTAAATGTGCAAAATTTAAATTACTATAGTTGTGTTTCTGTTCACAAGTCAAATTTACAGCCTCTAGTAAGGGTGATTCCCATTAGAATTACATTATTGTGTAAGACGGGTAGTACGCTCATGTTGCGGATAATAGTGTACATTCTCGTTGCATCGCAATTTACAATTCTATGAGATTTTTGGGAGAACCTTGTAATAGTGGTAGCAGAAGGAAAATTTACTAATAGCTGTATGCGTCGCTATAGCCTCTCTTTTCCTTTGGCAACTTCCGTTCTTCATGAAACTGTCTTGCTAGATAGGATAACCTATGTTATAGGAGAACCCATGTTTTGACATACCAGAAATTTCTTGAAAAGTAGTAGCACAGACAGGCACTACCTAATCCCTTTTCTTCCTAATGTTATATTTTACTGAAACTGCTTTCTGACTGTTCACTACTCTGTACTTAAGTGAAGTAATAGTCATAAACTTTAAGAGAAATTTATCTTGGTCTGTCTTGTTTAAAGATATCACATAATGATGAAACTGGGTGATATATTCATCCATAGTTCTGCAGCTTTGCACTGTTTCTTCGCATTAGCTTTTGCATTTGAAGGTGAAACTCAAATTCATGATTGTATTTAATATTAGGGTTGTTTATACCTGTGTGGTTTTGCTTTACAAGAAGGGTAACACCCATTTTGTCTCTAGATCTTCTGACACCTGAAGTAGCAAATAAAGAACAAATTTTGTTACAATAATGAGCAGCACAGCCTGCAATAGCGCGCATCTATTATTGCCAACTGCATGGTTGAAATGAAAGTAAAGAAAAATTTGTTACATTTGTCAACTTTTGCTTTAACTTTCAGAGTGTATATATATATATCGGTTTTTGCTAAATGCCCCATGAATAGGCCTGCTTGTATACATGATATTTATTGACTCGCTAAAATCTTATTCACAGGATGACGGTCAGAATTATATTGTTGCGACATATAACTTGTATATTGTATATTTATCGAGTTTTGAAAAGACGTTCCTAAATTATGCCATTATTCCTATTGTAAATGGCATGTCAGATCATGATGCTCGGGTACTGTTGGTGCTTGCCTTTGCTAGGAAACAGTTTCATAATAGAAAAAGTAAAATTGCAACAAGAATAATTAGTGATGAGCATATCAATAAATTAAACTAGTGTTAAAAATGAAAAATGGGCTTCTGTCTATTCCAGCACTCAAGCAAAGTGCAAATTTGCTGTATTCCTTAAAATTGTGCTATTAACATTTTAAGCTATTTTCCCTAAGAAAATAACAACACTATCACAGGCAACAAAGGTCAAACTCTGGATTGCTTCAGGTATAAGGAAGTCCTGTGCAAATAAAAGAAATTTGTTCTTATTATATCGCACAAGTAACGATTCAAACATTAAAGCACATTACAAAACATGTTGTAAAATACTTAAAAGAAGGTCAGTAATTGCTGTGACATTGCTAATGCCTTTAACATATTTCTTTAACCCTTTGCTGCACATAGAGTATTAGCGAGTTGTTCTCGAAGCAGAATTGTGTCCATTTAAATTCTGAACTGCTATTACAAATGTTAAACTAAAAGTGACCTATATACACGCATAATTATATCTTTTAGTAGCTAAATTAAATTGATTAATTAATAGCTCATTTAAAATTGGTTTGAAGTAAATAAGATTAAATATTATTTCAATAATTTATAACTGCAAACATCAACCCCTTTGTAGACATACAATACTTGTATACATGCACCTCTTTGCAATGTATCTCTATAACTGCGCAACATTAATGGCAATGGAATTCGTTACTTTTGGATATTAAAAACCGGAATAAGATCTGCTATACTGAAGTAAAATAAATACAATAATTTCTGCAAACTTATTATGGTATTCACCCTTAAAATGTTTACATCCCTGCCATTATTGCAGCATGTCCATAACATGTTAACTAGACTATTCTCTTGCACCATACAAATGTTATATATACACTTAAGATTATTAATGGTTGCATACGTACACCCTTTTATTAGTTTTGAATTTCCACCCCCTTTGCCTCATGATAATTGAGGAAGCACCCAATTCTACACAACACAATGTCACACTGTTTGCACTTGTATTGTGACCTGTATGCCAAGACCTGATGGTGTTTTCCTTTTCTTCATTATGCACTGAGCTCACGATTTCACCCGGCCTTGAATTTTTACGAGGGTGTGAAGAGAACTTGGTGCAGGAGTAGCAGAAGGTAGGCTACGCTGAAATCCTGCTCGCTTACCTGACATGAAGTCTGCGATTAACTGTTGCACTAAATTTTGGCCGTAGTAAAGAAGCCTATTGCCATGAGCTGTAGAAGTAGGTCTGTTCAAAATGTTGTATATAATAAAACTATTAACAATAGTAACATTCACTACGAAATGGAACAGGTTTTTCCACCATTTGTTTTAGGGTCGGCCGACACCGTAATACTCTCTCCTTTGGTCTGCCAGATCAATCCCTGCCATATTACGAGTATAGTTCATCACTGCATTAGGGCAAGGTATCTTTATATGTTCATTTCCCTTGCCACTCTTCCTTTCTACTTCTCCATCAGTTCTAGGATCGGTGTTTGTAGATAATAAAAGAACATCCCTGTTATCATGCCTAACAACCACAGTTACACCTTCATGTTGCAGTTTGCTAGATCCGACCCTTTTCAATTTCAGTTGCTTTGGCTTTGAAAATTGTTTTGGCCAGTCTTTCCTTCCAGGACGAGTTGTACCACACGCATACATTTTCCTGTCCAAAAGTAATTTCATTAGCTGCGTGGAAGTAAAACAATTATCAAAATATACGTGATGCTAAAACCTTGTATATTTTTCACACATGTCTAAAACAACCTGTTCCCCCAAGTAGAAGATCACTGTTTCTTGCCTCTTGTTTTCCCAGATAGATTTTACATTCCAATAAATACCCACCTTTAGTATCTGCAATACCCCATGCCTTTATCCCCCATTTTGTTGGTTTAGCAGGCATATATTGTTTTAAAAAGAAGGGTCCTTTGAAGCCTATCATCGCTTCATCAACAGAAAGTTCACGATTTGGTTTGTAGACACTCGCAAACTTTTTGATTATGTCTAAAGCAGGTTGTACTTTATACAGATAATCGTAAGAATCTACCCCTAATCGTGGCCTTGCAGATTCGTCATTCAGGTGAAGATACTGCGATATCTTTTGAAAGCGGAGCAATGTCATTGCTTGTCTTACAATTTGACAAATGCAAAAATCCCCCAAAAAGTAATCTGTGGTTTCAGGTAAATCCATCTATATATCAAAATACCTAAATAGGCCTCTATCTCTTCCCATTTTGGATCCGCCTTTTTAGCTTGAATCTGAGCTGCATATCTGTTGGTTTACTCCGCGATTTTTCTGCAAAAATTGGAATCTATAAAAAGTTCAAGATAATCTATTTCTGGATTTCCTGTATGAATAGAATGATTTGCACCTGTAGTGGATGAAAATATTTCTAACCTATTGAAAGTCAAATTGGAGGTCCACTGTGCCAGTACTGCTTTAGTTTTAATTTGTCTTTCACTAGCTTTAAACCCCTGCTCTGCTACCTGTATCTCAGCACTCTCACTGTCACTTTGTTCCTTATCACTTATTATTTGCAGTGTTGGGTCCCGTCATTCCTGTAGACCCTTATTCAAAACCCCAAAAATTCTTACTCTTACTGGTGAATTCTCTCTTGAGCTACCTCAGAGATAATTATGATAACTTCACAATAAACCTTGCTGTGCATGACCACAAGACAAGCATGCAGGTGATTTGCATAGATCAGCAAATAGGTTGAAACTGTTTCAAAAAGGATGTTACTATTCTGCAATAATGATTTGTAATAACCTTCCATGTTACTTAAAACTATTAGGCAATCCTAATCAACATAAAATCTTTAAGGAAGAGTTAAAGTCTTTCTTATATACTATGGAGAAATTTTTTAATATGCCGTGTAACATGTGAATATTCAATACATAGGACAGATGGCATATGATGATGATTTACACTTATTTGTTATTGTTGTCCTACTGTAATACTGTTTGCTCTTGAAATGGTGATGATTTACAAATTTTCATCTATTAGATAATGCATGATTTGGGGAAAAAAATTATTGTATGTCTTTAGTTATGCTACATATTTCATAATTGCATGACGAGTTCAATGTCCCTGAGTGTTGCTCACAGTGGTGACTAAATGAACAAAAGCAAATAAACAAAAAAACAATAGCGTTAAATGATATAATCTTATCATCAAGATGCAAAAAACAATAAAATTCTTTTGGCAGCTTATCTTTGATTTCAGTAAATTTTCTGTATTGTGTTTGGCAAAACCCAAAGGCATGTTGTAGCTTGAAAAGTAGAATCAGACATGAAAAATTGATTGTGGCTTTCTGTGCCAATACTCGATAATTTAGTTACAATGACTATACCAAAACTGCATTAAACCTTCTCATCTGATTCAAACATCAAATTAAACTTACAATAAATACAGTGGAATCTCATTAGCACTTTCCTCATTAACACGTTTTTCTGTGTGTTACTTTGAATTATAAAAGCCCAGGCAACAAATGCAATAAATAACTTTTGTTTAGTAGGCTTTCTCGCTCCCGCTTACTACATTCAAATCTTGACGCCCACATTCGCTATTTTGGTCAATGCTTGGGCAGTCCAGTGGGAATAGATTTACTACATTCGAAGTTTGATGTCCTCATTCGCTATTTTAGTCAAACCCGGTGGGGTGGAACCAGCAGCCAATGGCATCCGTGTATGTACATATTTGTATGACGCGATTTGTGTAGAGGGGATAGAGAATGCTTTAGTTTAACAGTGGCTTGGTGTGGTTAGTTTCTGCTGTTGAGTTTTGAAGAAACGTAATTGTATTTTAACTTTTTGTTTGCAATGGAGAAAAAGAAAGTGCAGCAAATAACCAACAGTGAAAAACTGAAAATCCTTGAAGAAGTAGATCACAATCCAAATATGAAACATGTGGATATAGCGTGAAAGTTAAACATTCCTCTGTCAACCTTAAACACAGTTGTTAGCAAACGTAAACTAACTGAAACTGCTTTTGAAGAAGGGAAAAATGTTAAAAGAAAATGTAATCACCCTGGCCAGTTTCCAGAATTAAAAGATGTTCTGCTAAAGTGGTTTACACAAGCTAGAGCTTCAAATGTGCCAATAGATGGTACTGTGGTTCTAGCTCAGGCAACACATTTAAGCACAGAAGATGGTACTGGATGATTTCAATGGCTGGATTGAAAAATTCAAGAATCGACATGGCTTAGTTTACAGATGTGTATGAGGTGAGGCTGCTGACCTAGATAATGATACTACACTGTGAAAAAATACAATGCTCCCGTCAATTTTGAAAGACTATAGCCCCGGCGATGTTTATAATGCAGATGAAACAGGACTATTTTTCCATCTTTTGCCAGACAAAACCCTGGATTTTAAGGGCACTAATTGCCACGGTGGGAAGCTTAACAAGAAAAGGATTACAGTTTTGTTGTGCTGTAATGAAATTGGAACGGAGAAATTGGTACCACTGGTTTTTGGAAAAGCATGCAATCTGCGATGCTTCAAGAATGTGCGCCCTTTTCCATGTAAGTATGCTTCCAACATAACAACCTGGATAACTTCTGCCGTCTTTGAAAATTTCTTATTAGCATGGGACTTAAGACTGGGCATAAGAAGTAGGAAAATTGCACTCTTTATTCTTCATTGTACTGCTATCCACCAACTGTTTCAAATTTAAGAAACATATAGATCATTTTCTTCCCAGCAAACTGCACGAGTAAGCTACAACCTTAAGATCAAGGTATAATTCAATGCATGAAGCATACACATCGAAAGAGGCTGGTACAGAGAAGGTTGGCTGCACTGAAATCGACGACAAGAAAAATCACCATGCATTTTATTAGAACTGCTTGGGATTGTGTGATGCAGGATACCATTAGGAACTGTTTTAATAAAGCTGGTTTTTGCTGGGTTCTTGGTGATGCAACCACACAGGAAGATGAGTGTTCTGAGAGTGAAGAATGGCGCCAAACAGTAGACAATACTGGCATGTCTTTCGAAACATACGTTAACATTGACAATGAGATTCCAGTATGTGAAACAGTGACGATAAACAAAATACTTGAAGAATAAGTGAAAGAAGAAACATCAGTGTGAGATGAAAGTGATGATGAGCCAGATCCTAAGCCACTACTTACAGTGTCAGAAGCGATGCAGGCAATGGACATACTGAAGTGATATGTGTGCAGTTTCAAAGTTGATAACGATGTAGTGACTTTAATAAACAAGATTTTAAATTTTAATAAATAAAATTTTGGTATTAAAACCAACAAAGCAATCAACTATAGATATGTATTTCAAACCAGTGTAAATAGTGTCTATATTTCACATCCGTTTTTGAGGCAAGATGTATTATTAGATTTTATTGCATAAATATGTTCTTAAATTGCAGATTTTGTATTTTTGTTAACATGTTTTCCCATCTATGACATCCAAATTCTTGGGTCCCAGCAAAAACGTACTAACAAGATTCTACTGTATTTATAATACCTAGAATTTAAAAAGAACTTGCAACATTGCCTTTGAAAGTTGCCTTTAAGTTATGAGATCTTGAAGTTTTACCGGGTTTCTTGGATCGCTTGAGGTTTAATGTATGTCAGATTAATAGTTTAGCTGCAGAGCTATGGCAAAGGAAAGGCAAAATTCTGATTCCAAGCCATAGCATTGAATTTTTCAAGTCTAGTTCTATTTTCAAACTTGGTCTGTACTTACAATCAGTACGAACAACCAAATTAAGACTTTGTGATTGTAGCCTAAATTAAGGAGTTTAATTCTTAGAACCAACTTTTAAATTTTCTCCATGTTGCTAGGCTTGTGTGGTCTAGTGATCAACTCATGCCACAGACAAAGAAAGCATGGAAGTCCAGCATCATAGTAAGAGAGATCTCAACAAACTTGCCAGTTGTGTTCAGTGTGGTTCCATTGCAATAACAGCAGTTTCAATCCCTACATGATTCTTTGAGGATCACTCAATAGGCAATGGATACTGAACCAAAAACATTTCCGTTATGAAGGAGGATACCCTTTAAGCTTGGCTTGGGAGCGTCAAGAAGTCTCCGTTCACTTGGGCCATAGTTTGGAAGTCCAAGATTCAGCACAAGATGTTTCACATTACTGCATTGTGCAAGATGACCATCTTTGGAGAAAAACAATTTGAAGTTTATTTCACATTTTTGGTACCAATAGAATGATGTTTCTGGGTACAGAGCAAACTTTTCTCTTGGAGTCCAGAAGGTAACAACTCAGCTATCTCTTTAGGGAGGACAAGATCCCACAGTAAGTGATGTAATTCACTCTGGTTAAAACACCCAGAGCAGATGATTCTGGTAGATAGCCACTGTCTCCTTTCACTCACTTCTACATCAGACTCGGATGAAAATTGTTCAGGATTTTCTGGTGCACATGAATTGGTACATGAGGCCCATGGGACACAGGTAAAATAGCTGACTGAACAACTGGATACAGCATTTTCTTTTTAGTTATTAAAATTGTACCCTTTTACATTACACAAACAGAAGTAGCAAGTCAATACTATGATTCGACAGCTCTCTCCAAACCATACATATGAGGGTGATGTTGAAAAAGTTTACAATACTATGTTTCTAAAAACAAATAATATTTGTTTATATTTGACAGCTGTTTTGTAATGCTTTGCGGTTTGATTGTCATGTATTTTGTTCGATTTGCTCAAATAGTTTGTTAATTATCATCACTTAAATTTGTGTTCACATAAAAATGAACTTAACTAGAGAAGATTTTTGGGCTATAATTTTTGTACGATTTTAAATCGTCATAAACACCTAAACAATGTGAAGATTTGCAAAGAAATGCATTTGCCAAAGAAGCCTCACCCAAGATAGCAATTTATAATTGATACAGGGAATTCAAAAGCGAACCGTTTTTTTTCTTAAGTGATGAATTTCTTGAAGGATGCCCGAGAACTGCTGTTGCTGATGAAAAATATTGCCGCTGTTTGAGCAGCACTTGAAAAAGATTTATGGACAACTTAAGAAGTTGTGCAACATTGCACATTGATATGAGTCAAATCCAGAATATTTTACAACAGTGAGAAAACTTTGTTGTCAATGGATTCCACATAAATGAATCCTGATCAAAAACAACAACACATTGATTGGTGCAGAAAAGCTCTGGAAAAATTCCAAAGCGGCACTTCAGATTTGGTTTGGAATATCATTACTGGCAATGAATCTTGCATTTATTGTTATGATTCTAAAAGAAAAGTCAATCGACTCAATGGATCTTTGAAGCAGAACCTAAGCCTACAAAATTGCAATGAATTCACAGTGCTGTAAGAAGATGGTTGCTAGTTTTTTTCTAAAACAGGCCATATTGCTACTATAAGCATTAGAAAATAGACTTACTGTTACTGCCGATATGTACATAAGTGTTTACTGCAGATTTTTGTAAAAGGTCATGAAAAACAACCAAAAGGAAAAATGTTATATCATGACAATGCATCGTCACATACAGAAAAATGAACACCTGAATATGTGGATGCCCTAAGGTCAGCACCATGGACTCTCCAGCATATAACCCTGACTTAGTACCTTGTGTTTTCTTTTTGTTTCCAAAAACTAAAGATAAAATGCTTAGAATCACTTTTTGTCATCAGATGAAGCAGTGGAACATTATAAAAACTTGGTTTGCCTCAGGAAGAGCAGCATCATTGCTTTAAGGACTGGCTTCATCAAATATACAAATACGTATTGATGTTAAAGGGGAATATTTTGAAAAACAATAAAATCATTTAAAAATTTTTAAAACTAATCCTTGTTTGCTTTTCTAAAAACGATCAGTGTCACACTCATATTCCAGTGGTCTTTTGCTGTTCACCCAATGATAAAGTTGTTCAATGCATGCTCAACATACTTTCTAGTGCCAGTTTTAATTTGATCTGCAAGTTTGATTCCAAAATGGGCATGATATGACTTTTTCACAAAATCTGTAATATTAGGTTTTCTTAGACAATGTATATTTCCCACATATAACTAAAGTGGTCTGAATTGTTTATACCGCCTCAATGCAACATGCTAAATACTGTGTTGTTGAAGTAAAAGCTCACAGTACACTACTCCAACATAGAAAGCTCAACTGATTTCATTTGCAGGTTAAACATAGACAATGAAACATGAGAGAAACTAGATGGCATGTCTATGAGATGTGTCAGAGTGGTGGACATTTCTATCTCCCACATATAAACACAATGGCAGGAGTGCATGTAATCTCGCTGTCACTTGCTCATGTGTTTGCGCTCCCTAACAAATCAGAAACATCTGGTCTCTTTGGTTTGTGCTGTAAATAGCTTACGAATATTTTGAATAAATTTGGTTTTCATATTCTGAGATACTAGCACTACATATGTTAAGGTATTACAGTTTAAATAACTATGTTATAATTGTCAAAATATGATATTATAAGAGAATTAAAATAACAAAAAAATGGTATGTGATAAGGACTTTATAGCTTTGATATTAATTTTACTATCCTAAAAATATCGTTAAAACTTCATAACTTTGGAGTCAGTAATTACTGACTAGTTTTATTAACTTGATGGCTATAACTACCATGATGCCAGACTATAAAATGAACCAATCATATGATGTGCTATTTCTTACGATATCCTTCCCATTACCATTTTACAGTATTGTATTGACATTACTGTTGCATTAATATTGTATTCTTTCTGGCATTAGAATTATGCTTGTGGACTCATTAAGATTTCATTTTAAAGCATAGCAGAATGAGATTATAATCTTGATTTTGCCAGGCTACTTGGGAATGCTTTCATTTAGGCTTTTAGCCCAGTCCATGGAACGATTGTCAGTTAGTATTACTACTTACTTACTTTACTGATCGCTCCCATACCACAGTGGTAGCACCTCTGGCTCTGGCTCTGGAGACCCAGGTTTGATCCCTGGTACAGGCTTGTGGATATTTCCCCCGCTGGGAGGTCTGGTACAGAGTGTTAGGTCTTTGGGGTGCCAATGGAGGAGCTATGTGATGAGACATAGTGGCCCTTGTTGAGAACATGACCTTAACCAACGCAAGGGATCTGAGGCGCTGACCATGTCCCACCCTCCAGTACTGTATCTTACCAAGGCAAGAGAAAATGTTGAGGAGGGTTGGAGAGAGTTTTTAAAAGAAATCAGGGTCCTGTAACTGCTTGCATTCATTATGCATGTCAAACAAAAGCCATCCTCTGTTCATCTAACAGGTGCCGGGTGTGAGGCAGAAGGCAGTAAAGGTTAACATCAGTTGTAAGGAAGTGTCTACGTTTATAGCAAGTGGAATGCTCAAGTATTATGTAGGTTATTTATTTAACATTTTGCATAAATATTTATGGTTATGGGGAAGAAGTTAGGAAGAGACAAAATGTTGGTAAAATGAGAAGAAATGGAAAGTAAAAAAAAATGGGTTAGATTATTTTTCAAGTAAAATAGATGTTAGGCAATAAAAAAAACACACACACCTCTAAGGCTACCTAGGTGCTCAGAAACAGTAGTAGAGGATAAAAAGGGAACAAATGAAAGGACTCATAAAAAAGGATGGGGGAAACAAAAACATGCTAAGTTAATGCAATATAATGAAGTAGTTCAAAGCGGAGTGGGGCACATCATTCATTGCTCTTTGAAAATACTCCATTTGTGTTGAATGTGATTTTGTCAAGGGTAAACAGTGATGACACCCTATCAAATTATAGCTTTTATCATTCTATATCTCCATATATCTTTGATAATAATTGTCTTATAAATTCTTAATTAGTAGTGCAGATATTACACTATTTGGTGATCTATCATTCACAGGATGGCATTAAATTCGTAGATCGATCATAGCTGGGTGCCAAAATTGTGAGTGTACGTAGAGTACATGTGGAAACAGTGGCCCCATTTAATCTGTACTGTCTTTCAAGCATGAGACGCAATATGAATGACGTAAATTACATATGCTTCGACATCAGATATACTGAGGAATCTGGCCACCTATTGGACTCTCAAGTAATCACAACTATGCTACAGAGGTAATAGAATCAAAAACGCAACTTAAAGACTTGGTGTACGTCATATAATAGAGGTCAACTTTACAACATGTCAGCTTTTTGTTTCAATCAGGCTAAGGGTCCAGAACAACTTAAGAGTGAAGTATATGTATTTTATTTAGTTTAACTTATGGATGCTCTTTAATTACTTGCTCCTTAGCATCCTATTCTATATTGGGCATGAAAGACTGCAAATTTTGTTGAGAGGCATCTATCAGGCTTGAGGCTCATTTACGTACTGTAAATCTACAACATGGGAGGACCGTCTATACTTCCCTTCCAAAGAAAGCCATGCTAAATAGTTTTTATGTCCAAAAATATCCATCTCACTCTGCCAGGTTTGAACCCATAACTTGGAGAACTAGACGCTAACATGATACCCCTAGATCACGGGGTACGACAAGAGTGAAGTAAAGTTTACTGCACATCGAGTAGGGTGGAGTGAGGTGGTGCATTGGGGTGCTATTTACCTGTGGAGTGGTGTACAATCTGCTTTGTCAGTAGAGATACAATACATTTGTGTCTCTCATTGTAATGTATGTATCCTACTTCATTTTCCCCCAGCACTAGACTGAACTGTTTACAGTAGCAACTTATTGGCATCATTGTTTACATCAGCAATGATGTGTTTACAGAACTCTATAGTAAGGTTACACGTGCATTGATTGTCCCGGATCCTAAGCCTGGTTATGATCATGATATACATTATGTCATTCAAAGGGTCCTATGAATAGAATGTAGTGACAGTCAAGTTGGCTTTTTGTTATGCCATAAATTTTGGATGGTGATTAACTTTGCCTCTGAAAGTATCTGTGCAACAAGAATTGGTTTGTACCATATGTAAGAATGTGTCACAGCAGACAGGAATATTCACATGGACAAAGCTGGGGATAAAAGCTAGAATTCATTGTAGAAAACTCAATGTATTCTTCATAACCATATTATTGTAACATCTGTTATAAGTAAAAGACTGGGAAATGATGTGGGCTTAAAATTTGTACCAATTATTCCAAAATTATTGAAGAAAGAAACTTCAAAGCAGACATTGGTGTTTAAAAGATCGCTGCTTGAAAGGAAGTGAAGATCAGATCCATGTGTTGAGCTCATGTTTCTGGTAAATTTTATAGTTTATCTTTAACATTTTCTATATAAACCATATTTTGTTAATTCTGCGTAGTTTGAGAACACTTATACATCAGTGTTAAACATTTTCCTTAGACTAATTATATTGAATGTTCAGATTATGAACAAAAGTTCCTCTCTTTGATTTTGATCGGAAATATTTTAACTTTACAAAAAAGCTTCACCAGGAATTGGGTACTGGTAGATTGAAGTTCCTCTGAGTAGAGCAGGACTCACTATTTTTAATTTCTCTACCAGTACATAGGTAGATAAGCTATCCCATTCCACCCAAAAATTCAATACCAAGATTATCCGGAAATACATGTTTTGAGGCTTGCTGAATCCACAAAAAAAAATATGTTTACAAAAAAGGTCCGTATATGTGTGTCTGACTGCCTTTCTTTGTCACTGAACAAACTCAATAACAAAAAGTTGGATAAGTACCAAACTTGTACTTAAGGTTCAATATCTTCCAAGAATGCAGCACAAAGATTTTCAAGAAAATCCCCCCTACCCCAACCATCCTTTACATGAAACATTTTTTAAATATTTTAATTTTCTAAAAAATGGCTCCAATGATTTGGATTAAAATATTGTATACTAAAGTTGTTTACATGACAAAGTGTATATCTTGAATTTTCTGGAAGTAGCCCTTAAAGTCCTCTTCATTGGGAAGGAATTTTGTATAATCTTATACAACTGGTAAATGTTAGCGATAGCCGAAAATGTTTTACACAAAAGTGTAGATCTCTTTAAAACTCAATTTATTTTAAACAAGTTTTTTGTGGCACTAGTCTTTTCTGAAATATTTATTATTAATGGTTCCATATGTTCATTTCTTGGTCATTCTTTAAAATGTTTTCAACATTTTGTTGTTTCTTATTACATGGAAACAGTATGGAATTTTAAGGCCAGTGTATAATGTCCAGTTCTTAAACGTTTTTCTTGCGTTTCACTTTGTATCTATAATGAAATGGGTAATGCAGCTACTTCTGCAATGGTTTATTTGGGTTATTAGTAAATATAAAAAAAAATCTGTCTTGCACTCACATGACTTTCTCTACTCTTGTACAAACTATTTTTACAAATGCTTATTCTCCATCTACTTCATTTTAATTGAGTTGAGATATTGACATGTTATTCTTATTACTACTTTTTTTGTAGGTGCAAGGGAAAATAGTAGGCTTTAAGGATAGTCAAATCTTTTAAGGGCTGGTTGCTATGTGGAGCATTCCATTCTCTTTTCTCATAAAAGGACATAAAAAACGAATAACAAATTTCCATCTGAGAAAAAGTATAAGTATTGGAAAATTCAAACAAATAACCAGGAATATCTTGGAAATGGTTCACTCCACAAGAAAAATGTATATGACATAAATTGCGTGTTTTAACAAGATCTGTGTTGTAAAATTTTGTCTATCTTATGGTTTACCAGTTATGCAAAAGTCATTCAGAATGAAGAGTACTTTAGGGAAACATCCCCAGAAAATTCAAGATATACATTTCATTTGCCATGAAAATATTTTGAACATGTTATATTTTAATCAAAATCCTTAGACATTTTTGAGATAAACAAAACTTTCGAAAAATGTTCCATGTAAAGGGTAGTCTGGGGTGAGAGTATTTTCTTGAAAACCTTTGTGTCGCATCCTTGGAAAATAGTAAACTCAAGTACCAAGTTTGGTGTTTATCCAACTTTTGGTTTTTGAGTTATGCTGTTCACAGACTGACACCACACGCACACATATGTACATGCTTTCCAAAAATGCTTTATTTGGATTCAGAGCACCTCAAAACGTGTATTTCTGGTGAAATCTAGGTATCAAATTTTTGGGCGGAATGCAATACTTCCCCTACTTACTATACACAGTGGAAAAAGTAGTAGGCTTTAGTAAGAACAGCTTGTATACTCACTAATAAATGTTAGAGGGTAGAGAAAGTCAGGTTTTTCTTTGAATGCTTTTTATATGGAAAGCTCTGCTATGTCCAGGAGTATAAAGCAGATTTGTTGTTGTTCACCAATGGCACTGGTGATTAATTGATCTGCATCATTTTCCCTTTGGCTTCCCAATATAAAGTCTGTAAGTTATCACTTTTAAGGCCTTTTGCATTTGGTGAGATGTTGTTTGTTCAGGATGATGTCTTCACAGAGAGTGCACTTGGGTGTAGGTAGGCATCCTATTTTGTAGAGGTGTTCTGCGAGGCAATTGTGGGCCAATTGCCATCGTAAATAAGGTCACTGCAGTCTTCCTTGGCATTTTGTGTATATCAACTCCATCTTTAATATTCTTATAATCTTTATCCTTAAATTTATCTTCTTCATCAAGTCTCTGCTGTCGTTTGAAATGTTGTTTAATGTTATTTAATTGTTTATTTATTTCTATTTGTCCTACAGGTTTTATTTGTTATATTCTGCCTTTCTTTGGTAATTGATCTGCATTTTCATTGCCCAATAGTCCAACATGAGCTGGGATCCATTGTAGAGTGACATGATTTCTAGTTTCAACTGCTTTAATTAGGCTTCTTATTTCTTTAATATTTCTTGTTGTTTTATTATTGTAATTTTCTATTGCATCTATGGCTGATTTTGAGTTTGATAAGATGACTATTTTTTGTTTTATGTATGGTCTATATAAAATGTTCTATAATGCTGCTTTTATAGCTGTTAATTCTCCATCATAGTGGTTTGACGTTTCATCTGATGTTAGATACTGTGTAAAATGTTTACAGTATACTCCTGCACCGGCATAGTTTTTTATTGATGATGGATCCATCTGTATATATTTGGAGCCATTCTTTTTCTGAGTATCTTTCATTTTCCATAGCTATTGCTATGGCTCTCATTTCATCTGGTATATTGTTTTGTTTGTGTATTGTATATATCAGGTCATTCTGATACTGTATATCAATGTATTCTATTGGACTCATTACCTCTGTTGCAGTTATATTAGTTGTAATTATATTCTTGTATTTTAAGTTATTAATATATGTTCTGAAGCTTTTTTGAGTTTTTAAATAACTTATAGTATCTGCTGTGTGGTACCATTTGTATCTGTTTCTACTGACTTGCAGTTTTGTGCTAGAGTAATTGCTTTCAACTCATGTTCCAATTCTATAGCCATGTTTTTCGTGAAGCTTTGTAGTTCTGTGATTGGTGTTGCTTTTACAGCTCCTGTTAATATTCTTAGTGAATTATTTTGTGAAATTTCTAGTTTATTTTTAAGTCTCTTGTTTACTGTTTGCTAGTAGTTATCCTCCATACAATAGGTTAGGTTTTTATGTATGTTCTATATGTATTATTAAGGAGGTCCATGTTTCCACCCCATTTTATTCCTGCTAAACGTTTTGAAATGTTGTTCTTTTTATTGATTTTTATTCGTTACATTGTTTACATGTTCTTTCATTGATAGTTTATTATCTAATTCTATCCCCAGATATGTTGTTGTAGTTGCTTCTTGTAGTTTTTTGTTGTTGATTTGCAGGCATATATTTTCTGTTTTATGCTGCATATTGAATAGTTGATATTGAGTTTTTCCTGTATTTATTTCCATAGTGTTGTTATTATTAGTCCACTGTTCTAGGGTTGTGATTGTATTCTCCATTGTTGTTTGTAGTTTTTTGTAAAGTTTCCCAGATCTTATGTTCTTTTCTGAAGTCCATATTACCATGTCGTCAGCAAACATTCCTACTTGTATGTTACCTATTTTCTTATGTACATCTACTAGGTCGTTTATATATATATATTGAACAGAATAACACTTTGTAACAGACCCTTGAGGTAGTTCACAACTCTCGTTTGTTTCCATTTAGATGTGGCTGTTTTGTATTGTACTGCAAACCATCTTTGGGATAGGAAGGTTTGAAACAAGTTTAGCATGTGACCTGATATGCCATATGTCTTCATTTTGTATAGTAGCATTTCTCGCCATGCTATATTAAACGCATCTTTGAAGTTGACAAACAGTTTAGTATTATTATTATTGAAATTTTCTTTAATGTCCCGTGTGAGTCTTACAACCTGGTGTATTGCTGAGCTGTCCTTCCTAAATCCAGCTTGTACAGGGACTAATAGATTTTGTGTTTCTAGATAGTATGTCAGTCTTGTAGCTACAATTCTGTCTAAGAGTTTTGCCATGTTTGATGTTAAGGATATCGGTCTATAGCTCTCTATCATTTGAGTTGGTTTTCCTTTCTTCTTAATGGATATAATTTTTGCTTTTTTCCACAGTGTTGGTATGTTATTTCTGGTTGTCCAGATTTTATTGAAAATTTTTAATAAAGTATGGAGTGCTTCATGTCCTAAATTCTTGAGCAGCTCTGGATGTATGTTATTAGGAGCTGGGCTCCTTTTATTTTTTAGTGTCCTTATTGCTTGCTTTATTTCTGGGAGTCTGAATGGTTCATTGAAGATATTTTGAAAGTTAGATATATCTTCGAGGTTGCTAGTTCTTAAGTATTTATTCTGTTTTTAGTTTTCAATGTAGTGCTAGTTTTATAGTATGTTGCTAATTTTTTGCTATAAGGTTATCCTCGTATATTTCTTTATTATTGACATTTAATGGCTGATTTTGTTGGTTTTCTCTATTTATTTGTTTAATGTAATTATGTACTTTAGTACTATTTGTTCTATAGTGCAGTTTGTTTATAAATCCATCAAAGCTCTGTTTTTTTTTGACAGTTTTATAGCCTGTTTTAACTGTGCGTTTTGCTTTTCGCCATTCTATAACATCTGCTTTTTCTCTAGTTTATCTTGTTTTGATTTTAGTTAGGCTAAGTGTTCATTCCAGAAGGGTTAGTATTTATGAATTTTCCCTCTTGGGATACATTGTTTTGCAGCTTTTAAAATTGTGGTATTTAGTTTTTTCACTACTTTGTTTATGTTTTGTTCCAATTTAATTTCTTTGAAAAGTTTGTTCGTTTTATATTCTTCCCAGTGTGTCTTTTGGAAATTCCATTTAGGCTTTATTTTTCCTTTTGTTCTAGGCGGTTGACAATTTAGATCTGTTTTTTTTATTATGGCTCTATGTCCATTACCACTATCTTCGATTACTTTTTTTGTAGTTTTATCTTTTAAATCAGTTGATATGATAGCAATGTCTGGATTGGTTGACTGTCCTGAGTAGTGTATGTAGGTTTTTGGGTCTTCATCCCTATGTAATATTTTCATTAAGTTGGAGTCTACAAATTCTTCAATAATTTCACCAGCTTTTTTGTTGTCACTATAGTCCCATCTTGGAGAATGTCCATTGAGATCACCATTTATGACTGTTTTTTTGTCAATATCAATTAGGTCCAGGTTGAGGTGATTGTTACTGGGTGGGCTGTAGATACCATAGATTTTAAATTTATGTTTTTGCTTACAAGCTGTTATCATTATTATTTCAGAAGTGTCATCTTGGTTCATTTCTTTTATAATTTCAAATTTTCCATTTATACATTGTTTAATGCCAGCAACTATGCCACTTGCTATCTGTCTGTGTTTTTCTAATATATTTGTGTTGTATTTTGGAAGTTGATAATTTTTTTCCTTTTGTTGATCTATATTTGCTTCAGCTATGATGAATACATCTATGTAATTGTCTATTATGGTTTTTATACTTTGGTTCATTGCACCGGCATTCCAAAATAGTGCTAAGAAGTGCTCTTCTTTTAAATTATTTTTTGGCTTGGGAAGCATGACTGTGTTATAGTCGATTTAGCCTTACCCAGGGAACACCACGTGGATGCAGACTATATTGTTCCCCTTGTAAAGCAGATGTTGGAATAAAGTAATTGAAAGTATGTTTTACTACAATAATACACAGATTAACCAAACCATTGGTAACCCTACATAAGGCGTAATACCTTTTCTTACATGACAGGTCACAGTATACCTGAAAGATATTCTTTACATGTCTGGCTCTGTGCTGTCTGAAATTTCTATTTTATTTTTCAAAGCATTACAGTATATCATAGTATGTTGCAAAAACATAAGTTGCAGAAAATAATCTAATACAGTAGAATCCCGATAAGTCAACCTGATATAGACTGAGAGGATGTCAGGTTAGCAAAATGTCTAACTTTACAGAATAAGGGATCTGTTATTCACAACTCATAACATAATGTGTACTGCAAATTACATAAATGCATGTTCTAGCACAATATAGGAAATAAAAAAGTATAACATATGCTAAACATTATTACTGTAAAAGTATATTTAAAAATATGTACTTAAATAGAATAGAGAAGAAATTCCTTGTTCTTTGTAGAAAAACATCATGTAATGCTAGACTGTCTCTCACACTCGCTTCGCTGCCATGCGGCTTCATTACATAGGCCATTTACACTGACACAAACACAACTCAACATTACACTAACAGTAAGCCTGAAATCTGAGAAACTGTACTGTACCACGTACGTACTGGGTAAAGCAATAAACCTTCCAAATAAGTGTTTGTGCAACACACATTATTAGCGGCAAGCTTTTGATTTTGTGACAATGTTCTGCCGTCTGTTTTTGTTCTGACTCAGATATCAAAGGTCAATATGCAGTCAGCCCTTTTATTGGTGAGGGACAATGCAATAAGTTGTATTTCTACAAAAATAACAAAACCTGTCACCAAATTAGTGTCATAAACAAATTGCAAAATCTGAAAACACCATACCATACCAAATACCTGAACAGGTCAGGAAAACTCAGTCATTTATATGCATGAATATGAACACTAATACATAGACTAATTAAAACTTATCCTTACTGTTTATACCACATACTGGATTATAGAAATTATTACAGTAAAGTTTAATGATAAAAAATAAAAAAGCTATTGAGTTATACAGAATGTCAAGTTATCAGGATTCTACTGTACTGTTAACATACAAAATGGGAAATCATAATAATGTTATATTGAAAATATAAATGTAAACAATAAATATAATCAGTTCTGCCTGGCATGCTCCAAACAATAGTGTATTTCACATCTCTTATAATAATATTTTGAAAGTCACTTCTTTTTTATTCTAGTGAACAGTTCTTACAAAGTTTGAGTTTATTTTCAGTAGAAGGACCAGAAGAAACATCGATTTCTGTACACTGAAATACGTTTTTGAAGCGTACTGGTTATTCCACTTGGAAGTGTGCTCCTTTTAAACAGCTGATCAAAATATAGCTGTCTGGATAACTTTCTCAAGCATAGTCTCCTGCTCTTTATTTCGTTTCCATTGTCCAGGAAGAGAATTTGAGCATTCAGTACAGATATGTTCAGCATAGCAAACAATACCACTACAGGCAATCTGCAACAATTTCTAGCAACATCATAATGTGACACCACAGCCAGTCCAGGTTTTGATCTCTGGCTTCTGCTTTTCACAGGAGTTTTTATCAATACTATCATCAAAATGTTGACTGAATATTACAAGGACATTCTTGCCTTTCTTAGGAATGTAAGAAAACAAGCATAGGCTCTTCTGTAAATGCAAATGTACTGGAATGGTGAGATCTGCCTTTTATATTGACAAACTGCACTGGAATCTGTGGCTTATAGTTCTTCAGTGTTCCAACAAAGAAAAATCCCTTTTTTTAAAGATCTTTCACCAAATTATAGTCATTGAACCAATAATCTGTGGTGATGTTTCTTCCATTTTGTAAATCAAATGTGCCACTCGTTTCACAATGTCTGAGGGCTTGTTGCTAATGCAGAATGGTCCATCAAGTTGTTTCCTGGCATAAATTTCAAAATTGTGAGCGTAGAATATAATGGCATCAGTCAAAACATAGGGTGTAATTCCACATTTATTGGTCTTACATGGAATATACTGTTAAAAACACTGCATCTCCCTTTAAAGTCTACCAACATCTCAACAATTATGACATTTTCTCCTAGTGAGTAGCATTTTTTGGCAGCTGCCAATGAATGTTGTGAAAATGTCTCTCACTGCTGCAAGACAATGTAATTTCTTTCTATCATCAAATCTAAGGTAGCAAAGAAGGAACATAAAATACTTCAAATCCATTATCAACCGAAATATCTATGCCATCTCCATCTATACCACACAGCTCTTGGTAGCCTGCTTCTGCATAGGACTCCTGCCAAATATAGAAGACCTATGATGAATGCTTTCATCTCTTCCTTTGTTTCTCAAATTAGGATCTGTTTCATGGCTGAATGTGTTTTGTATAAACTCACTGTACTGGTTGGTAAATGTCATGATTAGGTCTAGTATGTCATCTGTAATAAGACAGCTTCAACAATCTATAGCCCTACTAGCAACTCTAGCATGCTCCCTCACTCTAGACAGATGAGTAAGTAAATTCTGTGATCTAGTTCTCTGCTACAGAGGTCCAGGCAGATGAGTAAGTAAATTCTGTGATCTAGTTCTCTGTTGCAGAGGTCCAGGCAGATGAGTAAGCAAATTCTGTGATCTAGTTCTCTGCCGCAGAGGTCCAGGCAGATGAGTAAGCAAATTCTGTGATCTAGTTCTCTGCTGCAGAGGTCCAGGCAGATGAGTAAGTAAATTCTGTGATCTAGTTCTCTGCCGCAGAGGTTCAGACAGATGAGTAAGTAAATTCTGTGATCTAGTTCTCTGCTGCAGAGGTCCAGGCAGATGAGTAAGCAAATTCTGTGATCTAGTTCTCTGCCGCAGAGGTTCAGACAGATGAGTAAGTAAATTCTGTGATCTAGTTCTCTGCTGCAGAGGTCCAGGCAGATGAGTAAGTAAATTCTGTGATCTAGTTCTCTGCTGCAGAGGTCCAGGCAGATGAGTAAGTAAATTCTGTGATCTAGTTCTCTGCTGCAGAGGTCCAGGCAGATGAGTAAGTAAATTCTGTGATCTAGTTCTCTGCTGCAGAGGTCCAGGCAGATGAGTAAGTAAATTCTGTGATCTAGTTCTCTGCTGCAGAGGTCCAGGCAGATGAGTAAGTAAATTCTGTGATCTAGTTCTCTGCTGCAGGGGTCCAGGCAGATGAGTAAGTAAATTTTGTTATCTAGTTCTCTGCTGCAGAGGTCCAGGCAGATGAGTAAGCAAATTCTGTGATCTAGTTCTCTGCTGCAGGGGTCCAGGCAGATGAGTAAGTAAATTTTGTTATCTAGTTCTCTGCTGCAGAGGTCCAGGCAGATGAGTAAGCAAATTCTGTGATCTAGTTCTCTGCTGCAGGGGTCCAGGCAGATGAGTAAGCAAATTCTGTGATCTAGTTCTCTGCTGCAGGGGTCCAGGCAAATGAGTAAGTAAATTCTGTGATCTAGTTCTCTGCTGCAGAGGTCCAGGCAGATGAGTAAGTAAATTCTGTGATCTAGTTCTCTGCTGCAGAGGTCCAGGCAGATGAGTAAGTAAATTCTGTGATCTAGTTCTCTGCTGCAGAGGTCCAGGCAGATGAGTAAGTAAATTCTGTGATCTAGTTCTCTGCTTGCAGAGGTCCAGGCAGATGAGTAAGTAAATTCTGTGATCTAGTTCTCTGCTGCAGAGGTCCAGGCAGATGAGTAAGTAAATTCTGTGATCTAGTTCCTGGCTGCAGTGGTCCAGGCAGATGAGTAAGCAAATTCAGTGATCTAGTTCTCTGCTGCAGAGGTCCAGGCAGATGAGTAAGCAAATTCAGTGATCTAGTTCTCTGCTGCAGAGGTCCAGGCAGATGAGTAAGCAAATTCAGTGATCTAGTTCTCTGCTGCAGAGGTCCAGGCAGATGAGTAAGCAAATTCTGTGATCTAGTTCCCTGCTGCAGAGGTCCAGGCAGATGAGTAAGTAAATTCAGTGATATAGTTCTCTGCTGCAGAGGTCCAGGCAGATGAGTAAGCAAATTCTGTGATCTAGTTCTCTGCTGCAGTGGACCAGGCAGATGAGTAAGCAAATTCTGTGATCTAGTTCCCTGCTGCAGAGGTCCAGGCAGATGAGTAAGTAAATTCTGTGATCTAGTTCTCTGCTGCAGAGGTCCAGGCAGATGAGTAGCAAATTCTGTGATCTAGTTCTCTGCTGCAGAGGTCCAGGCAGATGAGTAGTAAATTCTGTGATCTGCTGCAGAGGTCCAGGCAGATGAGTAAGCAAATTCTGTGATCTAGTTCTCTGCTGCAGAGATCCAGGCAGATGAGTAAGTAAATTCTGTGATCTAGTTATCTGCTGCAGAGGTCCAGGCAGATGAGTAAGCAAATTCTGTGATCTAGTTCTCTGCTGCAGAGGTCCAGGCAGATGAGTAGCAAATTCTGTGATCTAGTTCTCTGTTGCAGAGGTCCAGGCAGATGAGTAAGCAAATTCTGTGATCTAGTTCTCTGCTGCAGAGGTCCAGGCAGATGAGTAGTAAATTCTGTGATCTGCTGCAGAGGTCCAGGCAGATGAGTAAGCAAATTCTGTGATCTAGTTCTCTGCTGCAGAGGTCCAGGCAGATGAGTAAGTAAATTCTGTGATCTAGTTCTCTGCTTCAGAGGTTCAGGCAGATGAGTAAGTAAATTCTGCGATCTAGTTCTCTGCTGCAGAGGTCCAGGCAGATGAGTAAGTAAATTCTGCGATCTAGTTCCCTGCTGCAGAGGTCCAGGCAGATGAGTAAGTAAATTCTGTGATCTGCTGCAGAGGTCCAGGCAGATGAGTAAGTAAATTCTGTGATCTAGTTCTCTGCTGCAGAGGTCCAGGCAGATGAGTAAGTAAATTCTGCGATCTAGTTCTCTGCTGCAGAGGTCCAGGCAGATGAGTAAGTAAATTCTGCGATCTAGTTCTCTGCTGCAGAGATCTAGGCAGATGAGTAAGTAAATTCTGTGATCTAGTTCCCTGCTACAGAGGTCCAGGCAGATGAGTAAGTAAATTCTGCGACCTAGTTCTCTGCTGCAGAGGTCCAGGCAGATGAGTAAGCAAATTCTGTGATCTAGTTCCTGGCTGCAGTGGTCCAGGCAGATGAGTAAGTAAATTCTGTGATCTAGTTCTCTGCTGCAGAGATCCAGGCAGATGAGTAAGTAAATTCTGCGATCTAGTTCTCTGCTGCAGAGATCCAGGCAGATGAGTAAGTAAATTCTGCGATCTAGTTCCCTGCTGCAGAGGTCCAGGCAGATGAGTAAGTAAATTCTGCGATCTAGTTCTCTGCTGCAGAGATCCAGGCAGATGAGTAAGTAAATTCTGCGATCTAGTTCTCTGCTGCAGAGATCCAGGCAGATGAGTAAGTAAATTCTGCGATCTAGTTCCCTGCTGCAGAGGTCCAGGCAGATGAGTAAGTAAATTCTGTGATCTGCTGCAGAGGTCCAGGCAGATGAGTAAGTAAATTCTGTGATCTAGTTCTCTGCTGCAGAGGTCCAGGCAGATGAGTAAGTAAATTCTGCGATCTAGTTCCCTGCTGCAGAGGTCCAGGCAGATGAGTAAGTAAATTCTGCGATCTAGTTCTCTGCTGCAGAGATCCAGGCAGATGAGTAAGTAAATTCTGTGATCTAGTTCCCTGCTACAGAGGTCCAGGCAGATGAGTAAGTAAATTCTGCGATCTAGTTCTCTGCTGCAGAGGTCCAAGCAGATGAGTAAGCAAATTCTGTGATCTAGTTCCTGGCTGCAGTGGTCCAGGCAGAGGAGTAAGTAAATTCTGTGATCTAGTTCTCTGCTGCAGAGATCCAGGCAGATGAGTAAGTAAATTCTGCGATCTAGTTCTCTGCTGCATTGATCCAGGCAGATGAGTAAGTAAATTCTGCGATCTAGTTCCCTGCTGCAGAGGTCCAGGCAGATGAGTAAGTAAATTCTGCGATCTAGTTCTCTGCTGCAGAGATCCAGGCAGATGAGTAAGTAAATTCTGCGATCTAGTTCTCTGCTGCAGAGATCCAGGCAGATGAGTAAGTAAATTCTGCGATCTAGTTCTCTGCTGCAGGGGTCCAGGCAGATGAGTAAGTAAATTCTGCGATCTAGTTCTCTGCTGCAGAGATCCAGGCAGATGAGTAAGTAAATTCTGCGATCTAGTTCTCTGCTGCAGAGATCCAGGCAGATGAGTAAGTAAATTCTGTGATCTGCTGCAGAGGTCCAGGCAGATGAGTAAGTAAATTTTGTGATCTAGTTCTCTGCTGCAGAGATCCAGGCAGATGAGTAAGTAAATTCTGTGATCTAGTTCCTGGCTGCAGAGATCCAGGCAGATGAGTAAGTAAATTCTGTGATCTAGTTCTCTGCTGCAGAGATCCAGGCAGATGAGTAAGTAAATTTTGTTATCTAGTTCTCTGCTGCAGAGGTCCAGGCAGATGAGTAAGTAAATTCTGTGATCTGCTGCAGAGGTCCAGGCAGCTGAGTAAGCAAATTCTGTGATCTAGTTCTCTGCTGCAGAGGTCTCATTTTTGTCTATTTAGTGACCCCATCTTTTCCAGTAAACTGAGGATTAACATCTTTGGTGTCTGTCTTCATCTGTTATCATTTTGAGGGGAATGAGAATCCTCTTCACGGTCTTCACAATCTGTGTCACTTTCCTAATCAAGAAAATCTTTATTATTGTCTTCATTTTCATTCCACAGTGTTGCCATGGCTTTCTGTAAGTAGTTAGGGTTACACACATTGAACACTTCCTGTTTCTTTGACATCACATAAAAATGTGGCCAACAGAAAATAAGGCTACAAAAACAATGAGAAGGCACAGTGTATCTCACAGATATCTTTGCTTGGTAATGAAACGAAAAAAGACAGACAACTGACCAATAATGAACCAGGAAGTGCTACACTGTATTTTAGGAAGCTACAATGAGTTGCAATCACTTTGCATAAACTGTTGCATGTGCTTGTTCAAAAATGTGGGGAATGTATTTCTTAAGATACATTGCGCCTGATGAAGGGTTAAACATCCAAAGTGTTGTAGTTAATATATTATCCCAAATTACCGTTGTTTCTTAATACTAGTTGATATTGTCTGTCTCATCAGTTGAAGTGTAATGTAGCTTTAACTATCTAGAAGCAAAAGTTGTGGAATATTTCATATTACTAATAATATGTTTCTTTTTCCACAGACGAGCTACTCAAGTTTAAGAACAGAACTGTTCTAATGCAGCAACTATAGTAAAATGGATATCAAAGTAGAAATTAAAGAAGAACCTTGTTTCCCAGACTTTTCTTCACAGAATGAAAGAGAGCTTTTTACCAAAGATCTTGTAAAGAAAGTTAAGAGTGAAACTGTTCCAAGTGGCAGTGACTATGATATAGATACTAAAATAAAAACTGAAGAAGGGGCTGTGATTTCCAAGGTTTGTTCACAGAATGAGAGAGAGATGTTTTCAGAACACCCTGTAATGAAGTTTAATAAAAGCATCAAAGGAAGTGAAATTGAAACCAAAATAGAAATTAAAGAAGAACAGTGGTGGTTACAAGGAAATGTTAAAGAAACTCCATGTATTTATGACGATATTAAGGTAAGTTCTGCATAAAACTTTTTCCTTTGTTTTAATCATCTTCTACATAGAACACTGAATTATGGTTTGTAAGCCAATATCAGTAGTTTATTTTGCTTCAGGAAGAAAGAAAGAAAGAAAGAAAAAATGCTTTTTGACATTTTAAAAGTGTCAATCAAAATGCCAAGTTTTATCACCAAATGGCTTTTCTGTTGAACTTAAGTAGATTTTCATTCAGGAAGAGTGTCACAGAAGCAAAAGTAATACTTCTTGTGTAAATTGAGATTTTAGCTATTTTAGCCGTAGCAGTCTATGAGATGCAAACTTGCTATTTGTGGAAATAGAAGATGTGGATGAAGAAGTGTGTGATACTCCAACTTCTATGATTGTTATTGGCAGGTGGTTTACAAACTATCTGTAAAGAATAATATTATGGAGCAGTTACAGAAAGCAATATCTAACATGAAAACCCATCATGAATGGCAGTCATTCCATGTCAAACTGAACACTTGTTGTTTTAGTATTTGCAACTTCTTCTTTTGTTAACCCTAGATGGAATTAAATATGCCATCTTTTCTATTTTTGGTCTGATATTATTTAGGCACTTATTAAATATATATGTTTCCTATATATTTGCAAGCTATATTATATGAAAATCATAATACCGGAGATTATATGAATAGTAAATCATGTTTATGACATCTTGAAGTACAAACATTGCAATTTTACATACTATTTTTTGAGGTTCAGTTAAAACATAAAATGGGACCCTTATTTTAAAAAACATCATGGTCATTGAACTTTGAGGGTCGTTCAATAAGTAAGTTTCTCCATTTTATCTCTCGGCAAAATAAAAAGTGCTTGTTTACGTGTGAGGCTGTCAGGTTTGACATGTATGTATTGGCAATGCTCACGCCGCTTACAACGCATGCCACATTATGCTGCCAGTCAGCATGGAGTTACCACTACAAAGTGTGTTCGCATGTGAGCTGCATTCTGTCATCTGTTTTTTTGGCAGCAAAATAGCTATCTACTGTCAGTATCCATCAGGAATTAACCTCTGTGTATGGAGAGAAGGCTGTTTGACATTGGCGTGTACAGTTTCTGGAAGGACATGAAGATGTGCATGACGAACAGCTCACAAGGAGGCCCACTACAGTGACATATGATGATGCCATTATCGCAATTCAGATTATTGTGGAGGAAGATAGTTGCATTACCATTGACAACATCCTAATATGGCTACCACCTGGGGCTGCAATTTGATGCTAATCCATTGCAAAGGTCCTGACAGACTGTTTTCATTACTGCAAAGTCTGTGCAACATGGGTCCTTGCTTGCTGAGTGATGTCCACAAGCAGCAATGGATGGATTCAGCCAGAATGTTTCTGGAAATACACCAGAGAGTGGGAGATCTGCTCTCCAAATAGCTTGCCATTGGTGATGAGACCTGGGTCCATCATTCAACTCTCAAGACAAAACATCAGAGCATGTTGGTGGAAGAAACCTAGTGAAAATGTCCCCAAAAAGAGCAAAAGTCACACATTTGGCAGGGAAAGTTATGGCAACTGTGTTTTGGGATTGTCAGGAGCTTTTACTCATTCACCACATGCCTTGCAACACCACAATGAATGCAGAGAGGTACTGTAATGTCTTGAGGAATCTCCGAGCTGTCATCGAAGGAAAATGTCCTGGACTTTAGTGTTGCAAAGTTCTCTTCCTTCATGACAGTGCTCAGCCTCATATGGCTCGGATGACGCAGGTGGAGCTTGGAAGATTTAGCAGGGAAGTTTCTCGCATCCTCCATATTTACCAGATCTTAACCCCAAGTGACTTTCACATGTTCCCCCAACTCAAAGGTAACTTGGAGGTGATGAAGTCCTGTCAGAAGTTTAACTCTAGTGATGAAGTCATATCAGAAGTTTAACTCCAGTGATGAAGTCATATCATAAGTGAACAGCTAGTTATGAGCAGAGTACCCGACCTGGTACAACGTGGTTTGGAAAAACTTATGTCATGTTACCAAAAATGCTTGGACAAACTTGGTGATTTCAAAAACAACAAGATTGTTTAACGTAAATAAAATTATTTCAAGATGATAAATTGTGTGCAATGCTTTTTATAAAATAGGGAAACTTGCTTATTGGATGCCCCTCATACGTTGGTTTCAGAATGGAATACAAATAAGAAATGATTCTATAAATGCCTTACTGATGGCATGTCGAGGTGAGTCACTTGGATCGAGTGAGGAGACTGCTATGAACCTGTGCAAGGTATATCTTCATATCCGGTGTTTACATTCAGACATAGATATCTGTTGTATTAATCCATTCAAATTGGTTAACCATTATAGATAAACATAAAAAGTTAAGACCAGTAGCCTCTGCAATGTTTATAAAATTAAAATTGGAAGGCTTAAACTTCTGGCATGATTTTAAAGTGTTTTAATAATTGCTGCATGAAAATCTCAAAACTTGCAAAGGAACAAAGTACAAGTGAGTTGTGTATACCAAGTGCAAGTTCAGTAGAAGAACGTGAAAATTCAGATTGTGATAGCTCCTCCTCATCCTCCACTGACACAGAAAATATAGACACAATAGACATAGTGAAATTGAACAAGAGTTTAGTGATGATAGGAGAATCATCAATAAAGCATACAAGATTATCGTAAAAATGTTATCCTCGAGAAAAGTTGCAGAAAATGTCATAGAAGAACAATAAAATATTTCATATTGCAGACTCTACTAGAAATGAAAATTCAAATCATTCTGAAATAATACAAGAACTACAGGTTCTTTCAAGGAAACACATGCAGAACTCTTGAAATTATTAGTGATTTTTGACAACTGGTCTTACAATAAAATACAACAATATTTTGATGTCTGAACTCCCAGTATACGAGTATCTAAACAGGTGGCAAAGAAAAGGTAATTTTAGCAAATCCGGATCCCAAATCAGAAAAACATCTTGACACCTCTACATTACAAAAGGTATCTGAATTTTATAATTACAATGATGTGAGTGGTGTTGTTACCTGGTAAAAACAATGTAGTTTTTTTTAAAGACACTGGAAAGAGAATTTAAGAGGCAGAAAAGACTGATACTTGGTGATCTTAAACAAACTTAACAAAACTTCAAAGATAGGTATTCAGATGTCAAAACAGGATTTTCAAAATTTTCTGAATTAAGACCAAAGGAATGTGTACTCACTGGAACCAGTGGCACCTGTTCGGTTTTGTATTTCTGTTCATCACAAAAGTTTTAAATTAATGATTGATTGTATCAGTATTGGTTGTCTGGCTGTAAGTTAAAGTCCTATTGTAACTAATTATAATAACTGCTTGTAATAAATCTGCAATCTGCCATTTCAAAGCGAGGAGAGACTGTTGGATATTTAAAACTGTTTGACTGACCTGTTATCAGTTTACAAATAATATAATGCAAAATGTAGTAACTGCTTTTGTTTAAATTTTTTTTTATTAACATTTTAAACCTCAACTTTGTGTTATGTGATGGAGTAAGGTGATCAATGACACTTGGTCAGCTATATACAGAGTTGATCTAGTAAATGATATCAGCAGTTCAATACATGGCATGTAATCACCGACACACCAATTGACCTTGTATGCATCGCAAATGTACCACTAGACGACTGCACAACTTGTCAAGTTATTTAATTTCTCTTTGACTATTTGGAATCACACTGTAATTTTTTCTTCTAGTATATGAACTTCTTCAAACTACTTTTGAAAATGCTTTTTTGGAATTTTAAAGTAGAATGCTAGCATTGATAATCATCTTTGTAACTTTAATAACTTTGTGAAAATAGTAGATATTAACTAAGTATATTTTGATCCCATATAAATGTATGTATTTTAACATTCAAAATGTGCCCAAAGATATTTTTGTGGCAAAAAATTTATAGTTAGATAGAATGGTATACAAGAAATATCATAAAATTGAATGCCTTATACTTGCTGAAATAATCAAAACGGAGACAAACAAAGAAACATGTACACCATTTTTTGCACAACAAAATATTTAAAGTTAATATCAATTACATTGCAAACGTGAAGGTCAAACTTTCCTGAAATTTATGTGATTTATCATGGAATGGCTTGGGGAGGAGGAGAGATGGGCAGCAAACCAATTAAATGAAATGCCTCATAAGTGAAGGTAAGCAATATAATGGAAGGTGCTGCTTATTTTATCAAGCTCAACAGTTTCACATGCATTTTGTTCCATTAAGTTTCCATTTCCCAGAAAACTAGGATTGTATTAAAGAAAGAACTTCCCAGCTAGTTGAAATAAGCATTCCACAGATTTTACTCTTCATGAAATCCTTGTATAAAATGTTTATTAAAATCCTGGATAATCTAAGTCCTAGTTTTCTGAGTGATGTGCTGCAAGGTGATAAATATCTTCATGGCTTATGTAAGATTTTTTCAACAAACTGCATTTTATCAATTCTTCAATTTTTGGATCATTCACAGCAAAGCTAAGTTATAAAGCTGAAGTGGTATATTTGTTATTAGTTGGTAGTTGGAAGATGCTTCATGTTTATATGCCCCATGTATGGAAGCAAATTTGTCGCAGTCACTTCGTGTTATCTTATTGCTGGGTGCCTGTTATTGTTTTATTATTTTGCATTTTGGGTTCATTGTGCTCCGGCTAGCTATTATTATTATTCAGTCGAGCAAATCTCTTAAACAGGGTGTGTAAGCGGAAAGGATTTTGTTACTCAAAGATAACACTGATAAAAGAATTTGTTTTTACACTTTTATTACCGTCACAATTAAGTTCACATATTGATTCATGATACACACCAAACTGAAACTGTTATATTTTCTAATATCACTATAATCACTTATTTACTGCACATTATTAATTCGCGTTTCACATTTATAACAAACTTTAAGACGCGAGAGATTCTGTAGAATTGCGATGTGTACTTTATGTATGCTTCCGTTAAACTACGCGACGTGTAACCCGCGAACGATTCTGATGAACTAACTGTGCGACGTATAACGCGTGAATGCTTCTGTTGGACTGACGAAATCTGCCTCTGACTTTAGCTTTTTATACACCCACACCCCGATATGCCTAAAGATTATAACCGAGCTGCTATTGGTTAATAAAATTCGCCAACATTAGCATCTATTTTTATATCGAATCAAAAATTACGAAAACATATGCTTTAGGGAAAATATTCCCGCTATTTCTAAGAAAAACACGCCAATCTGGCGTCATTTGTTTGTCTCTTCTAATTAATATTCAACTCACACCCTCGCTCATTGTTATCCACTATTATTGTCAGTTTCAGTGAGGCTGTGTAAACTTATTTCCTAACAATGCTTATAATTAACAAACATCTCAAATCAATGTCATACAATAATGCTTATTTACACTACAATCACTCTGGCATTTACATTATTGTGATACAAATTACTGCCACAAAGCATAAAATAACTCACATCATCGCTCTATTCACTAATTTATACAATGTTGGTGCACATTTCACAAATCCTGAGTCTCAAGAGAACTGAAGATGAAATGAGGGTTTGTGAAATATGTCCTGACAATCAGTGATTGAGTGATAGTGTTATTCATTTTAAACTTTAAACCATCCTTTGTTTATTTTACTCAGTTGAAGTACACAGTTAATTCCGCAGCATACCGATAAAATTTCATAACCAACAAAGCAGTAATACATTTTTAGTTAAAATGCATTGAATTATCTTGCCCGTGTACAGATTTTCAACCCAATTAATTATAATTCAGAAACTTTAAATTACTGAATGAATAATCAAATAAAGTAATATAATTTTTACTTTAAATTGTTTATGAAACAAGAGTTATAAATCCACAGCTTTATACAATTTCCATCTTAACAAAGCCTCCGTCTGCTTTCATGGAAGAATATTCATTTATCTTGGTTTGATTGGTTTTGTTTGAAGTGGCTTTTAATCAGTAGATGACAGAAAAAGTGCTTTTATATTGGTTTCTGCCCATTTCCTGAAGATGATGTCACATGATTTACACAAATTATTCTGTTACAGGATGGAATAGATGAAGACTTTCATTCCATTGAATCACCAAGGTAAGTCCTCTGGTTCAATCTTTGTCATATTCTTGCCAGTGTTAGGTGTGGAACTGTTTACAGGTCATATATAGTGTATTTGTTTGATCAAATTGTATCATTGAGTATCTCAAATATTACCATATTCCTGTTAGTGTGGAACTATTCGTGATCATACAGGGTGCATCAAAATTGTTTGATCAAAGACTATCCCCAGACATATTGCCATATTCCTTGTTAGTGTTATATGTGAAACTGTTCTCTGAACGTGAGGAGTGTAACAGTTCTTTGACCAAGTTATATCCCCAGATGCATTGCCATATTGTGAACAAATTTAAAGAAATCTGATGTAGTGTTGATAAGAAACCCAAGTAAACTTAGGCATTATTACAGCAGTGAAACATAAGGTTGAGTGTTGATAAGAAACCCAAGTAAACTTGGGCAGTATTACAGCAGTGAAACATAAGGTTGAGTGTTGATAAGAAACCCAAGTAAACTTAGGCATTATTACAGCAGTGAAACATAAGGTTGAGTGTTGATAAGAAACCCAAGTAAACTTGGGCAGTATTACAGCAGTGAAAGATAAGGTTGAGTGTTGATAAGAAACCCAAGTATACTTTGGCATTATTACAGCAGTGAAACATAAGGTTGAGTGTTGATAAGAAACCCAAGTAAACTTGGGCAGTATTACAGCAGTGAAACATAAGGTTGAGTGTTGATAAGAAACCCAAGTAAACTTTGGCATTATTACAGCAGTGAAACATATGGTTAAGTGTTGATAAGAAACCCAAGTAAACTTTGGCATTATTACAGCAGTGAAACATGTGATTGTATAATGTATCAACCTTTGTACAAAGTCTTTGTGTCACACAGAGAGGAAGGAAAGTAGAGGAGGAACAGAACCTGTTAGAAACAGCACAGTGCAGGGCAATCATTATACAGCCATGTGTCGAAACAAAGACTGTATAATGTAGAGGACTAGCTTGTATAAGAATTGTTTGTGTAGGTATGAATTACAGACAACAGTTTTTGTTTTTCTGAAGTTATTGCTGAAATATTTGAAGAATGAAAAAGTCAAAGATAGTAACTTTCAATAACCTCATGCTCTGGATATTCAGGAGTCGTATGAATTGGTACAGACTTTGTTTATTGTCATCAAAGAAGTATGCGCATAGGTTCTTACAGCCCTTTGTGCCTCTTAGACTGGGATTTAAACAAAACCAGTGGTCTCAGAAACACACCACAACTTTGATATCTGCCTCTCTTATATTTTCATGTTCCAAGAAAAAGGAGCCTAAGGATACATATCTATGGATGGCAAAACCTAAGTCCTATTAGGTGCACGTGTCTGCACGGCCCATAAGATAACCAACAACCTCTCTGAGCTTACATCTAGTTAGATTCAAAATAATCACTCTGCTTATTGCCTGGACCTGAAAATAATTCATGGGTTTTCCTGCCAGTATTGTGTTTATTCCACTACTTAAAATGAGCCCACTGGTTAAAATTAAATTGATCTTTATTTATGGGCACTCTTTAACTACGATAGTTCTTAGCATCCCATTCTAAATTGGGCATGAAAGACCGGAAATTTTACTCAAAGGCCTCTTTATCAGGCTTGAGGTTCTTTTACTTGCCGTTAATCTGCAACACCAGCTTTACTTTCCTTCCGAAGGAAAGCATGTAAGGATTTTTATACCCAAAAAAAATGCATTGCCCTCCAGGTTAACTAGATTATCTCATACTTAACACTTCAGGGAGACACGCCACAGAAGGGCTCAGGTCATACAAAATTAAGCCCTAGGCCCCTCTTAGCAAGCTTCTCATTACCTGTAATACCTGTAGGTCCAGAGACCGGGATGCTGGGACAAGAGTATAACCAACATCTTTTGGCATTGCCATGCCAATTTGGATGTGGTGTTAACCACTTTAAAGGTCTTCAAACCTGTTTGGCAATCCAAGCAGCTGTCAGTTCTGCCCATTTGCCTAGCATATTTAAAGTACATTCTCTGCTAAGTCTAAGATTGCTAACATCTCACCTGGATAATAGTGACATAATTTCCCAGGAGAATGACAAAGCTGATTTTTAGGCCTCAGCCCCTGTTCTGTCTCATTACAGGGAAGCATGAATGCACCACGTATGGCCCCCAGCTTTCAGGGAGACCCTTTCTCTGGACCCACTTATTACTGGCAAGTAATACCAGTATGAAAAGTTGACTTATATTATACCAGGCCTCACTAGGTCCCTTCCCATGAGAGTACTGGAACATGTCTCTTGAAGCCTGGATAAAATAGGGTAGTTTCCTTTAAAGGGTAGCTTTAAAACCATCACCATCATGTCCAGAGTTCTTATGCACTCGCCCTAGTGTCTTCCCTTCACAAACAAGTATAAAGGAGGATGATCCAGCAAAATCTTTAAGGCGGATTGTAGGTTAATAACCTATGATGAGTGTTCTGACTAGACAGAGTCAATGTTTGGGACTCAGGGATCAAGTCTATGGGGCTTTCCATTATGGTGGCACATGTTTTATACACCGCTGCCCTTGCTTTCACAAGGATGGAACTGGATATGCCACTTAAATGTATCAACCCCTATTGGGGCAGACTATCAAACAACCTCAATGGCGGTGACAGTGTTTAGCACTGTTTACCAGCTTCTCAGGCTGGTGCCAGAGGACATTGAGGCATCTTGCAACCCTGCCTAGGCTTATTCCAGACATAACCAATCTTCCATATATTTCAGGAACCACAGCCTTGCTTTGCCGAACAACTACTTTTCGGTAGGAGCTCAGGTGTTCATCCGGTATACTTCTAGTAATGTCAGAAGTACCATGGGTCCACAGCATCTGCACCATAGCGGCTGAAGGGGTTGGAACTCCCCCTTACAGGTGGACTGTGGGATATAAGACACAAGCTGACTGCGCCCCCACATGACCCAGGGAAGCGGGCATCAGTCGAGGGACACTCCCACTCCCGAAGGCTTTTCCATGAGCCGGCACCTGGTTGCCTAATCTGACCCCCCATTACACTGTGGAAGTGGATATGCAACTTACGCACATTACCCCCTGAAAGGGAAGACTACTGAATACCTCAATAGGGCCGACATGATCTAGCATCTGTCTACCGGCTATCCAGGGTGGTACTGGGTGACCTTGAGGCTTCTCACAACCCTGCCTGGATGGGAAACCGCCCAGACATACCAATCTCCCATGGGTATCGGGAACCACTGCCATGCCGAGTCCAACCCAATCCGAAGACTCCAGATCGGAAGGGGCCTGAATGTTTGCCCCAGAGTACTTCTAGTAACATCAGAAGCAAGAGTGCTCAGGGTGCGCCCACACCACGGCAGCTGAAGGGGTCAGACCCCCCTTCTTACGGGGGGACTGAAGCATAGTCACCAAAGCACTGATTATGATTAGACATGGTAATCTTTGCAGTGTATTAAGCTAGGCAGTTATTGCCTTCACAAAGGAAGCAGGCCACTGAACCAATACTGTATAGGACACATAGGTCCTTATAACAAGGTATAGAGGCCAACTGACAATCTTTGGTTGTGAACCTTCTTTGTGTTGTGTTCCACATGCTTCTTCTTGCTCAGTTAAGCATCCAAAAGAGTACTCAGTAATTTTCCACTTGCGAAACAAAAATTGCATTTTATTTATGGAGCTCTTATGTTTACTGTAGCCCTTAGTGTCCCAGTCATCCTCCGTGGTGTACTGGTTAACATGCTAGCCTCTAGATCCCAAGGTCGTGGGTTCAAACCAGCAGAGGGCAATGGATTTTTTCGGGTGTAAAAATCCTTAGCATGGCTTCATTCAGAAGGTAAGTAAAGCCGATGGTCCTGTATCGTAGATTTACAGCATGTAAAACTACCTCAAACCTGATAAAGAGGCCTCTGAGCAAAATTACCAGTCTTTCATGCCCAATATAGAATGGGACACTAAGGACCACAGCAGTTAATGAGCGTGCATAAATAAAACTCAGTGTAATTTTTCCTTAGTGTCCCATTCTATATTGTGTGAAAGAACAAACATTTTGCTCAGAGGCCTCTTTATCAGGCTTGAGGTTGGTTTACATGCCATAAATCTATTATCTGGGTTTCTCAGCTTAATTTCTCTTCTGGGGGAAGTCATGCTGGATTTTTATGCCCACAAAAATCCATTGCACTCCACCAGGTTTGAACCCGCAACCTCGGGAACTTGAGGCTAGCATGGTACTCTAGACCACAGAGGATGACACTCCATTTGGCTAGAGCCTTTTGTTAACTGCATAACCTTGAGCGTAAATTCTCTCCCTGCTAAGTCTGTTCATTAGATCATCCATCACAGAGTGAGCAACAGAACTCTGACTTGGGAGCAGGTCTGAGCCCTGAGGACTCACTCGTAGCCACCACAGCCTGTCAGACTTCCAAGTAGGTCATTATCCACTACAATACCACCAGAACATCCCTCTAGGTACTTCCTAATGATGCATAAAGTATATGATTAAAGGCACACTCGATGACCATGAAGACTGCCATGACCAGTTCTCTAGTGTTACTACCATCTGGTGCAGCACTGATTCCATGGATTTACTTGGCCATTAAGCATATGATGGGAATATATGGGTCTATTTACCAACACCCCATCCCTCAAATATACATACCGATCTTTCCAGAGCCTTCAGCATGAAGGATAATTACACTGAGAGGATGACATTCCTTAGGCCTGCAATAAGACTGTATCTCGGGCTTAGGTATGAATACCACTTTGGCCTCTGCCAGATAAAAAAATATGCATTCATGGATAGGCCCATGAAAATTCCCACCAGGTGGAGAGATGAAATCTCTCAGCTTTTGTGTAGAAAAATTGGGAAGACTCCATCCTCACCTATGCTTTTTATAGTGCTCAAAAGAAAATAGTGTCCATTTAATTTCTTAAATTCACCATCTCAGGTGCCACTTGCTGGCTTTCCCAGGAAGGCTGTGCACCTAAACAAGGTTGGTCTTTGATCAGTTATACATGTCTCTGGGATGTAAGTTTCAAGTAACAGTCTCAGCATCTCCCCATCCGATTGCACCTTTGTTCCAGAGAGGCCTTTAAAGAGTGGAACCTGATACAACTTCCCTAGACCAGTAGTTTCTGTAATCGAGCAGCACTCGATTGCTTCTGAATATTATCACAGAAAAGCTTTGAGTGTTCTTTAGAGGTCTACCTATTCTTTTTTTATACCCTTTCAGGGATTCTTTGTAAGAGTCTCAAGTTCCCTGACACTTAATACCATACAAAATGCATAGTGTACATGTCTTTATCTTGATGAATCTTAAAAACCAATTCTATCTAAGTTTAGCTCCTGCCCATGCTTCTTGAATGAGAGGGCATTTACTTCTATAAGCAGAGGACAAGGTGTGCTTGAAAGACTCTGCTAACAACTCCAGGTCTTCCGCATTCTTAATTCCGAATGAGCAGAGGCCAAGGTGCCCTTGAAAACCTCCACTAACAACTCCAGGTCTTCCGCATTCTTAATTCTGAATGAGGTCCCACCTTACAGGTTTCTTTTAAAACAGTCCCAGCTGGTCCTACTGGGGCTCCTGCCCGTGCTTCTTGAATGAGAGGGCAGTTCCTTCTATAAGCAGAGGCCAAGGTGCCCTTGAAAACCTCCACTAACAACTCCAGGTCCTCCGCATTCTTAATTCTGAATGAGGTCCCACCTTACAGGTTTCTTTTAAAACAGTCCCAGCTGGTCCTACTGGGGCTCCTGTACAAGCAGTCCCTTCCTTTCCCTCAAGATCAAAACAGATATGTGTATGGTTGGATAAGAAAGGTTCTGCACAAACTCTTCAATCCTTAACTTCCTCTAGGATCCCAAAGAACGAAAGGGTCAGGTCTAGGGTCTCCTCTTTCTGATAATTCAGTAAAGTTCAGGAGGTCTCCTTTGATTAAAAAATCTCAAGATTCATTGTACTCAAAAACTCGAGCAATGCCTCCACTCCACATTGATGTCCATGCTACCCCAAATGTTATGGTGGGCATTGGAGTCACAGCCAAACAGTGAGTTGAGATTCCTGTTCATGCAATATGATACAAGATTCCTGAGCTCCTGAGTAGATGGATATTCCTCAGAGTCATATGGAAAATAGGCACAGCAAACAACTACCTGTTGGGGCAGTCTGCTTTCCTCATACCTCACCAGGACTACCACCAGATCCCTCATAAGAAAGCCTGGCTGAGCCAAGTGTTGCTCTGTCTTGTCAAGACACAAGCTCTGGTTTTATCATCAGCTGATGTGCTGAAAATAGAATAACTCTTTGTTTGTACTCCATAATCTGGCCTTGCCTAAGCCAAGGTTTCTGGATTATGTAATTTCAAAATCCTGTCTTGTTATGCTAATACATAGCTCTCTTAGTGGCGGTAACACTAAATCATTGTGGCATAACCGTACGACACAATTGAATCCTCAATGGAGTTTTCTCTGACCTTATTCTTCCTGAGGATCCACAAGGGTCCTGTTTAGGCCCTGGTATGGCTCTGGAGGATCCCCCTTATGGGGACCACCCTCTCTCCCCCCGCTGTCAGCCAGTGACCAAGCCCTTCTCCTTCTCTTTTTCTTGGCTCCACTCGCCTCTTTGCCTTTTAGTTTAGGAAACCAGCCTCTCTGGTCTCTATCCCCAAACTCACCATCTTATCATGAATCTTTGGAGCCAGAATTGCTTCTCCACATCTAAAGGAGATACCATCCCCACTTCAGTAGGATTACTTTGGACAGCAGTTTCCTCTTTTGAAGCCTTTGCTACTTAACCTTTTATGTTTATGCTCTTGGAGGCCCCAAAGTGATCTTCCAGATTTGTCTGTCTAAAACCCTCAATATTGTTCCCACAAGTAGTTAGGGAATACGTCGTCCTCCATGGACAAGTGGTACCGTGCTAGCCTCTAGCTCCCAAGGTCGCGGGTTTAAACCCAGCAGAGGGCAATGGGTTTTTTTGGTCATAAAAATCCTTAGCATGGCTTCCTTCGGAAGGGAAGTAAACCCAGTGGTCCCATGTCATAGTTTTACAGCACGTAAAAGAACCTCAAGCATGATAAAGAGACCTCTGAGCAAAATTACCGATCTTTCACGCCCAATATAGAATGGGACGCTAAGGACCATAGTAGTTAAAGAGTGTCCGTAAATAAAACTCAATTTAATTTTAGTTAGGGAATACTTTGGACTGCCTAGAAGAGCCCTGTTGTACCTAAATAAGACTAATACTCTGAGAGGTTGTCAGGTATCATAGAGGCTTGTGAATGACACATCTCCCATGTGCCTTGCACCCCTTGAACACTGGCCGCTTAAAAGCTTGGGGGTTGGGAAAACATTCACACTTTTCTATTAGTTATTCACACACAAACCTGCCCAGAATGTCAGTAATCACCTGACTTTGGCAGTAACATCCTCTCAATCCTGCTTACACAAACATCTCTGTTACCCTTGATCATCTTTAGGGACTTACTGGCTGATATCCCCTCAAGATGTCCCACTGCAGAACTGATAGGAGACTACACAGAACGTTACTAGAATGAGTTAAATTTACTTGAAAATTAAAATTACTTATCAGTATGATGGTTATAAGGAAATCGCTGACTTTTAAATTGAATTCCTTAGACACTCCATCTACGTCTCTTCATTAGGTTCCATTCTCAACAATGTCAAACAATGGACTCACAGTAAATAACATAATTATCTTAATTTCATTTAATATCCACAACAATAAATATGTGCGAATTATAATTGTATCCTTGGTGTGCTTCTTATGATAACATTACGAAACTTTCATTGCAGTTTGTCTCATAAGAAGTACTATGTGACATATTACTTCTAAGTTTTATCTTGTTCATTGATAATATGTACAATTAAGTATACATTATATTACTACAAAGGCGTACTTAAAGATACAATTTCTGTACAAGAATTACATCATATAATATATAAAAAGAATATAATTATCTTCAATTAATACAGTACCTAATTAACCCACTTATAATTCATATATTTGTCTTAAAGTTTCTATTCCTCTATGCTCTAAAAGCATTTTTCCTAAATATTTTGATTGCTTAAATGTCTGCATTAATATAACCTTTAGGTTTTATTTCTTCTTGTAACTTGTTATACATTTCTTTACCAAAGGACTCCAATGAGGTGTTTTGTGTTCTACATTAACATAAAACAGTAAATCTGCCAAGTTCTTAAATATGTGCCTATAAGTATTTTTCTTATTTGCATTTCTGATTATGTTTGCCCTTTCTTGTAATTTAAAATTTTTTATTACTTTCTTTAAATTGGTATTCCTCTATAGTGTCATTCAGGATTTTATGTAAGCATAGTACACTTGGTTCATTATTTTATCGTTCATAAACCTTCTAGTCTACCTCATGATATAAATACCTTCATTTTTTTATGATAATATACCCTATTTGAGTTGTCAGCAGAGTTGCTTGCTGATTATTACCATAGAGTTTGTGTACAATACTTTTGGAATACTTTTGCCACCTGTATTAAATTTTATAAGTGCCAAAACTATTTTTTTTGAGGATTATGCATTACCCAAGTCAGTTTATTTATTTATGACCCCTATCAGAATTGACAAATTTCATATTTTGTTCTATTTATGGACATGTTATGTTTATTTGCATTATTCTTTCAATCTCTCTTTAATTATTATGGTTTTATATGTACATAAACAATTGTGGACCACCCAAAATTACTTAAATTTGCACAAACATAAAAGTGAAACACTTATAGGCAACATAGTGTTTTAAAACACAGACACAATATTCACTTACATTTACTATAAAGCTTCAAATTAGTGAAACCATTTCACATGCAATTAAACATATACTAACAGCAGATCCAGGTTCTTATAACTGTGTTTCATGAGGTAATTCTATCTCTTATCATGTACATATGGAAAATAAACATTCACATTCTCCTCTACTCAAATTATATTCTCATGCATGTCTTCTAGTAATTACTGATTGTATTATTCTTGAATTTCAGTTTCTACAAAGTGGGTGTTTCCAGTTATACGCCAGATTTATTATTTAATGAAGACATACAAAATGACTCGAGCTTTGATATCAGAAAGAATAGTGCTGAATGTGATGAAAGTGCCATAAGTCAAGAAAGAGATGATAGGGATATGTCTTTAATAGAAACCAGGGTTTGCTCAGAAACACCTGAAGGTGGGAAAATTGTGAGCACCTCTTCCCTTTTGAGACAAAGTAATTTGTTTCAGCAGAGCAATACAAACAAAGATATACATGAGGAGAACTGCAAGTCAATTTGGAGTCAAGAGTACAGAAACATGTACAAATGTGACATATGTAAGAAATGTTATAAATGCTCATCCAAATTAAAAACACATAGATTGATTCATGAGGGCATAAAGCCACATAAATGTAACATTTGTGACAAGACGTTTACTCGACTGGATGGTTTGAAAAGACACAATTTTATTCATGAGAGCATAAAGCTGCACAAGTGTAACATTTGTGAAAAGAGTTATACGTGTTTGAGATATTTGAAAAAACACAAAGTGATTCATGAGGACATAAAAACATATAAGTGTAATATTTGTGACCATACTTTTAGTCAGTTGCAATATTTGAAAAAACACAAATGGATCCATGAGGGCATAAAGCCACATAAGTGTAACATCTGTGACAAGGCTTTTCGTCACTTGTCTGCTTTAAAAACACACAACTCGATTCATACGGGCTTAAAGGCACACGAGTGTAACATTTGCTATAGTACTTTTACTCGTTTGACAAATTTAAAAACACACAAAATGATTCATGAGAGCATAAAGGCACACAAGTGTGACATTTGTAACAAGGTTTTTATTCGATTGTCAGCTTTAATAGGACACAAATCTATCCATGAGCGCATAAAGCCTTACAAGCGCATAAAGTCACATAAATGTAACATTTGTGACCATACTTTTAGTCAATTGCACTGTTTGAAAAGACACAATTTGATTCATGAAGGCATAAAGCCACACAAATGTAACCTTTGTGACAAGACTTTTACACGACTGGAATATTTAAAAACACACTATTTGATTCATGAGGGCATAAAACCGCACAAGTGTAACATTTGTGACAAGAGTTATAGGCGTTTGAGATATTTGAAAATACACAAAGTGATTCATGAGGGCATAAAGCCATACAAGTGTAATATTTGTGACCAGGCTTTTAGTAAGTTGAATTATTTGAAAAGACACAAATTGACTCATGAGGCATAAAGACACACGAGCGTAAAATTTGTGACCAGACGTTTAGTCAATTAAGATATTTAATAGGGCACAAATTGATTCATACTTAAATTGTGTTTTATTTAGGGACGCTCTTTAACTACTATGGTCTCGGTAATTTTGCTCAGAGGCCTCTTTATCAGGCTTGAGGTTCTTTTATGTGCTATAAATCTGTGACACAGGACACCGGCTTTACTTCCCTTCCAAAGGAAACCATGTTAAGGATTTTTACGTCCAAAAAAATCCATCGCCCTCCGCCATGTTTTAACCCGCAACCTTGGAAACTAGAGGCCTAGCACGGTACCACTAGTTCAGAGAGGACGACAAAAATTAATTCATGAGGATATAAAGCCATACAAGTGTAATATTTGTCCCTGAAAAGATCCATTAGTGGAACAACCCCAGTTATGTTTTTAAATTCTTCAGTACTATACATTGTGGAAAGTTCTGTCAATCAGTTTCTTTTCTTCAATAAAATAATATGTCTGAAAGGCAACTTTAATATGTTCCGGAAATGAAATGTTATATTCTGAAAATCTGTCAGGCTGAAAGAGAACTGCTGCTCCCACATGAGGAACAAATCTGATCCTGTCTTTCATTTCAGTAATGATTACATCACACACATCAATGGCCTCTCGTTTTCTTTCAGGTTCTTCCACAATTTTCCTTTTCTTCTTCACATTCTCATCAACTGCAGTGGAACTTAGGTGCTTTTAATTTGGAGAATTTCCACCTCAAAATAATTAAGTCTATCCTGGACCATTACAGGATTACAGTTGCTGCTCTGAAGTTGGTTGTAGAAAATATTGTCGTAACCTCTAAACAAATACTCAATGGGAGGTAGGGCTACTCGCTACTGAGGTACCAGAAAGTTAATAATTCATATAAGGCGAGGTCACGACAAGGTACGCAGCTAAATGAAAAGTGAAAAATATTAGAGAATATCTAATAAAAGGATTGCTACATGGTTCAGATGGGAGAAAAGATCTATCTACTATGATAAATTACACTGGGAAGATGTGGATGGTAAGATGATATATTAATAAAAGTGGATACACCTCCTTGGCTTCATGTCCATCGGTGAGGACGCCATACATGCTTTTGTATGGGTAGTAAGTACACACAACCTGCCTGCTAGCTGCTACTCGACTGACTGAAAGCACGCCATGCTAACTCCGCATGGGACACTATCTACAAGCGTGTTTACCCCCACCACATCTCTTACATAATACCTGATCCAGGCGGCCAAGGTCATGTACGCAACAATGCTTACATATACCACATCTCTCCCTGGCCACCCAGATCGATGCCCTCGTCGACACAAGGAGGATTTTTGTTTGTGGACAAAGAATTACAATAAAGAAGAATATATGACATACAGTACAATGAGTAGTTTAGATAAATGAACTACAGCAAACAATATCTGTGAATAAATCTGTGGAGCATAAATATCTCTTAAAGAAATCAAAGGCTGATTGAAATATTTTGGAGTCTCGAGTGCCACCGACGATTTAGTTTGACAGATTGCCTAAGTACGAGTACCCCGCATACGCACACTACACCATACTGCCACTGTTACATGCACTCTACACTGCACCTGGTTGTTCCGATGTAACTGTTTGTGGGTGGGATTTCCACATCACCCACAATGACAAATTTTCAGCTGCAGAATCTTTCTGGTGTTACAAGTCGCTGAAGATGTGGGGGGAGCAATCGCTAGCTTGGACCGCCCCCCAAAATAGTGGCTCCTTATGCCACTGCAGTGTAGTGGATGAACGACAGCTCTCCTGTGGTGTCTCTGGAACCTCTGGCGTGTCTGTCCAGCGGGGATACTCCTTTGGACACTCAAGCTCCGGAATCAGCAAGGTCACTATAACAGAAATCACATAAAAAAAAGTAGTATGTCATTCACAGTAAAAAGATTTAAAATGCCAAAAAGGTTTACAATCAATCAATTCTTTTAGTATGGAGCAAAGAGAAAAAAAATGATTACACGTTGACATAAAAACTGAATTTCACAAGGGGATACCATCCAAAATTTAACACAAACTGCTTTAGAATCCAAATACAGAGACATAAAAGGGTCAGAATACATAAATATTTCATCACTGACATTCATTGTTTACATACAATAACACAACACAAATATAGAAACTTATTTGGGATCCCAATATTATTTAACCAGCTGGTACTACTAATGAAAAGAAATAAGTGCACTTACAATACATTCATATATGACAATGAAATGAAATCATTCATACTGACCATGGCCCAAATTATACACAACACTCACTTAAATAAAACCAAAACTACTGTGTGCATTACTACAGACTTCAAAAATAAATCCACATTACATCAAACTACACCTCATTACATTCTGTTAACTACAATACTCATGCTGTACTGTCAAATAGAAATTCTCCTCTACATTACTATCTTATCCATCTTATTATGATCATCATCATCTTAGTTCTCAACTTTCTCGTATACAGTAATTACTGAGAAAATAAAACATCCTCACTGACGTGTCTCATTCAACATGCTGCAAAGTCAAAAATACCTGACATAGGCATAAACTTAAAGAAATCACATTAACCTTTCAGGAATGACACAAATAACATGGCATCATACTGTTGCATCCACATCCTCCGAATCAAAATTAAGCTGGAACATAGATGGTATTAAAACTCACTAGATAAGATGGTACTAAACTTGTTGCAAAAACACACAAAAAAAATTATTCTCATTGCATACACTTCATTATATTTACTCTCTCGTGTGAATGCATCACACACACTATACTGGGCACATTTCAGCAACACCAATAAGCAAAATATTTCTCAACTCATCACATTAAATCGAAGTTCCAGGTACATGTAGCCCTCCTGAAAAGTCAAAACATTTACACTTCAACTATCGAGGTTACTCTTTGGCACTTCCACCGAAGCTGACATCAACTCATCTCATCTCTCTCACTACCACCGTCGGGGTTACTCTTAGGCACTTCCACCGACGCAACTATTAACTCATATAGTACTCACATAACCTCACACACTATTCATGCAACAATTTTCTGCAAAGAAAAGATCACAGCATCGTAATGAAACCCAAAATCAGACCAAACGAATGCAACAGAACAAAGCACATCATTACCAAAACAATACTGCCATATAACATTCCTGAAAATCAAAGCTTAATTAAGCACACAGTACACATCAAACACATTCCTGCAGCATAACAAAACAAATGATTTGCAATGCCCAAAACAGAATTCAAAATTTAAGTTACACAAAATGGTGATAAACATTCAATTTAGCAGAAACATTCATAGCACACATTATTCCTGAAAAGCAAAGCTTAATTAAGTATTAGTCAGTGAAATAAAATTTAGCATACCTGTCTGATTTGTGACACTTTTCACACACAATGTACACATAGTTTCGTTTTCTTTTGTTTTTACCACAAAATTCCAGTGCAACTTTCCAAAATCTGGTAACACACATATAGCTGATCCATCAACATCCTACTGGTCCATATTGGAGACACATTAAACCTAATTAGGTGAAGATACTGGCAAGGCTGGTAGTAGCTGAAACTTTTACTTAAATTAGTCATTTTGAAATATTTTCCCCCCAAAATATTCATTGCGTAACTAGATAAACCAAACATGGCAACGGTGAAGCAAAATTATCATCATTATGATTACCACTATTCGTACCGCAAGCGTACAATGCACAAATATATATATATATATATATATATATATATATATACTCTTGACTTCTTTCGTTTTATTATTTTATTATTTCAAACAGATGCACCTCACTTTTTATACACACGCAATTTTAAACATGCAACACGCGATCTTTGAAATATTTGCTTCACTTTTGAGTCGTTAACAAATCACAAGATGATGCAACCAATAATGCAATGTTACGTAGACCAGCTAATACACGCAACTATATTATCAAAGTTACAAATATCGCTAAATTTTTCACAATTCACAAAAATATGTACTTTAAAATGACCAGTATGAATGATTTATCACAGTAACAGAATTTACTAGAAGTGAAGCCAAGGTAAGGGGAAAAATGGAGCCAAAAGTTTTAACGCCATGCCACCGACAGACAATGGAAAAAATTTAAAAATGAACTTAAAATTAAAATATAAACAAGGGACTTTCAGAAAGCAATACAACAGGAATTTAGAATAAAGGAACCACAAATTACACAACCAAAACCCTTACCCTTAAGCCAAGAAAAAAATGTCCATTTTCTAACTAACACGTGGAGGACCAAAAACGCTGCATTTTAGTGAGAAAAAAAATTTTGCAGTTAAAATCTCAAAAGTACTCGACGCCTCACACCAGGATGTCGTGACCTCTAAACAAATACTCAATGGGAGGTAGGGCTACTCGCTACTGAGGTACCAGAAGGTTAATAATTCATATAAGGCGAGGTCACGACAAGGGATGCAGCTAAATGAAAAGTGAAAAATAGAGAATATCTAATAAAAGGATTACTACATGGTTCAGATGGGAGAAAGGATCTATCTACTATGATAAATTACACTGGGAGGATGTGGATGGTAAGATGATATATTAATAAAAGTGGATACAATACCTCCTTGGCTTCATGTCCGTCGGTGAGGACGCCATACATGCTTTTGTATGGGTAGTACGTACACACAACCTGCCTGCTAGCTGCGACTCTACTGACTGACTGAAAGCACGCCACGCTAACTCAGCGTGGGACGCTATCTACAAGCTTGTTTACCCCCACCACATCTCTTACGTAATACCGATCCAGGCGGCCAAGGTCATGTACACAACAATGCTTACATGCGCCGCAATATCGACATGGGGCATAATTTTATGGAAGAAGGACAACCAAAATATGAAATCTGCATCACTCAAAATTCCAATAAAACCAGATGCTTGAAGAACAAAACTTGAATTGGTGATTCTTTTGCCTCTCCTTATGATTTTCATACATTCTATTAACTCATCCCTGTATTCGAAAACTGTGTTGACAGATCTAGATTGAAACTTCCATATCGTTTGCACTGATCTTGGCAGTTGCTTCTGCACTACTACTTTTAAAACTGATGTTCTCTGAGGAGAGTTACGAAAAAAGTACAAATTCCTTGAAGATTTATGAAGAAAATTTGTACACTACTATTCGCTTGTGCTGAATTTAATGTAATTAACTGATGCGCATGGCGATGAATGTATTCTGCAGACCTGTACCTCTGTTTTATGATGGATTGACGACCCAGACATAACATTAGCCACATAGTATGTTCGACCAATCAATTTATGTTCACAGCCTAGCAGATGTCGATCAAGTTCTGGCAATATGCATGCAGCTAAGTTACCTGCTTTTTGCTCTATAGGATTCACAAGACTTTTTGCTTGTTTACAAGATTTAACAATGTGTAAATTGATTCATGAGGGCAGAAAGAGACACAGGTGTAGCATTTGTGAAAAAAACTCTATACTCATTTTCAAGGTTTTATAGAACACTTTGTTTCATGAGGGCATAAAACCGCACAAGTATAACATATCAGCAAGACTTTTACTCATTTGCAAGATTTGGAATAACACCATTTGATTCATTATGGCATAATTCTTCAGAAGTATAATATTTATTTGTGACAAGGGTTTTACTCAATTGTTAATGTTGAAGAACAAAATTGATTCACAGGGGCATTGATTGAGCCTCACAAGTGTGACATTTGTTACAAGGATTTTGTTGATTTATCACATTTGAAAAGGCCTTTACCTAATTGTAACACTTAAAAAAAATTACTTCATGAGGGAAGGTAAAATTTGTGACAAATGTTTTACAGATTTGCAAGATTTGAAGACATACGAAATGATTCATGAACAGAAAAAGATACAGTAGTGTAACATTTGTGACTAGAGTTCTATCAGTTGTCAAATTTCAGACACTTTAATTTGTTCATGATAAAATCTATAGAGTGATGGTTGTGAAAAGTATTTTGCTCTTTTTTCAGCTTTTGAAAGGGTCAGTTTGATACATGAAGGCAAAACGTCTCTCCGAGTGTGAAAGTTGTTTAAGTGCTTTGTTGAGAACTTAAAAATCCTAAGCATGGCTTACTTCAGAAGGGAAGTAAAATGGCTAGTCCCGCGTGGTACATTTACAGCATGCAAAAGAACCTCAAGCCTGATAAAGAGGTCTCTGAGCAAACTGTCCAGTTTTTCACGTTCAGTATAGAATGGGACACTGAACCATAGTAGCTAATGAGTATCGATAAATGAAACTCAATTAATTTTTAAAAGTTATATAAGTGCATTCATGAATGTACAAAGACAGTTATTATATTTCCTACAAGTTCTTTTTTTCCCAATTTTCATGAATTTCCAGAGTCTATATTAATAGAATGAGAATAAAGCATAACAAATGACAGTTGGCAATTTTTGTGTTCTTTTTTTTTGGTATTTGTATTTGGTGTTCAGTGTTTAAGCTAAAAAGAAAAGTAAGAGAATCCTAGTGAATTATTTTTTAGTGTACTTTGCACTTAGGTAAGTTATCTCAGAATGAACTAAATTTGACATATCACTTAACTTCCCGTTGAATCTTGCATTATATTTATATTTCAGAAAAGTCTAAATTTGCTTTATGAATAGCAGCACTTCTATAATATTTTGTTAGTGATTTTTAACTGCTGTTAAATTTTCTTACTTCTGCAGAAAGCCAGAATATGCATGGAATTTTTAATGTTATGAAAATGAGAATTGTGAGCTGTGTTTTGTAATTTTATTTTACCTCTAGCTTTACATTTAAGTATAGATGTAGCTTGCTTTTTTATTGTTGATGTGGAATTAATTTTATGCAGGAAAATAAAACCAAATAAAAATATATAGTGTGAAAGTATATTCTTTTGTAATTACACCTAAATTAAGGATTTTAAATTGTGTACAAGATTACAGAAGCACTATTAATACTGTGAGGTAAGGGCGACAATGCCATCAGTCGTCACGTAAAGGGGGATACATTTTTTTTTTTAGCTATGCTGCTCTTTTTGCCTGGCACCCTGGCCTTCTGGCTTCTCTAAACATTCCTTACTACCTTTTATCCATATTTGCCCATCTTCTCCTTCCTCCATTTGCCTTTCTACCTTTCTTATCTCTCTTACTTTTCTACTCCATTTCTCTTTTACTTTCTTTAAGAACTCCCCCATATTCTTAATTTGCTTTTCTTCTTTTCTCGTTAGCATTTTAATTGCTACTATTTTCCTATCCATTTCTTCCCATACTTCTTGTCTCCATTCTGCTAATTCTTTGCATTCTGACATATAATGCTCTGTGCTTTCGCTATCGTTGCATAATTCACAAATTCCATTTTAGGGGGATACATAGCATAGGATGGCCTCACGAGGGTATAGGTTGCAGTAGCTGGAAGGGTGGTAAAAGGGGTGAAGACATGTAACATTTGTTCCCAATCTTTCTAATCTTTAATTTATCTAATTTAATCTAAACTACATTTCCAAAAGAAAGAATTAGGCAGGTAGTGGATTTACCTGTGCATCAGGGGAGGTCCAGCACACATCCCACTACACAAACCTGAGCGCTGATTTCAATATCGCAGCAGTCGAAGGCGGTGGGCAACAAATTCCACAGCTCCAAGCAAAAAGACAGAGGAACGTAAAAATGAAGAACTAAGTTAATTTAAAATAATAGCAACTAGACACCTCTAGAACACAAAGATAACATTAAAGAAATAATGAATTTTAAGTATTTGTGCATGTATTGGATTTGACAAAACTAAAATAGTGCTATAAGTAATAAACACAGTAGAATATGTAGCTGTAGTCATTATGAGCCTATCAAATAATGTAACTGCAGCATTATTATGAATACTTTGTTTTAATAATGATGATAAGTGAAGAAATTAAAACAGAACATAATTACTATGCAGTTAAGTTAAACAGCATTAAGTTATACAGGTGCACATTGAGGCAGTATTTTTAACACTTAAATGAATTCAGTCTAATTATATAGTATATAAATTCAATAACAGCCCAACTTAAAGCAAATGTGTATGTACCAATATATATAAAGTGTATATTACAGTCATTGAATATGTTTATATTATTGTATACATGTAATAATGTTATGTGAATGTATTACATAATTTAATAATGTAGGAGCTGTGAGAAGAATAGGTTAAAAGTTGCTAACAATGAGGTAACCTTCAGTCAATAATAAGTAAGAAAGTTTAACAATACTACTAGTAATTCTTGGAAGCAATAATGTAATTTTTGTTACAGTTTAAAAAAATAGCCAATCAACAACCAGAAAAAGCTTTAGTTAAAAGAAGGTATTCTATTGGACTAGGATTAGCCAAATCAGAAACTGAAATATAGCAAAATTTAGAGTCAGTTGCTTGTAGACAGTGCTCATAACTGGACGCGTTGCTTGAAGACAGTGTTCCTGACGCGAGATGTGTCCTCGAGAAATTTAATATGTATTTTGTGTGAGACAAAAATAGCTTACGTGTTAAAAAATGCAAGCATTTAATAAAAGAATCTCACAGCTCTCTATATCAGTGGTGTTATTTAAATCATGTCAAGCATTAATAAAAGGAGTGAAGTAAAGTTATAATCTGTGTAAGCCTACATTCTTCAGTCGCACCACAACCCTGCAAAGAGAAACATGTCTCTAACAATAATACTGATGCAGCCGAGGCAAACATAAATATATAATATTTAAAGAAACAGTCAGATTACAAAGTTAATATTTTTAAACTTGGAGCAAACGGTACCGGAAACTTCTTACCATACGTGTGGTTGCAGCTACCTTAAGTTCGGCTCCCAACATAAGAACTACAATACAACTCCTCCTACAACAAAATATCTACTTCAAATTGATACCCAAAGCGTGGGGCAAATAAGAATACTCCTTATAAAAATAATCTCAACATAAAAGCCAATTCACCTTATTACAAAGAAAGCGGCTCAAAATATGACAATTTTAAATTTAATTATGCTCTGAACATCTGTGTTATGTTTTGGGACAAAATATTATTTTCACTAAACTCCTTACCTTTATATAATCATATGTTTACAAGCTCAGCTTAAAATGGAATGAAAATAAACAGCTAGACAACACAAATATCAAAAATTTCAGTTTATTAGGACTTACCTACCTTTGAACACTATTGTAGGAACTTATTCTCATGCTTTATATACTTCATTACAACAGGAATAGCAAAATTAAGGATTGCAAAATTGTACAAAGAAGCATTTTTGGGATATGATTATTATATTATATTCTGCACTAATTTAATACATTGGAGCAATTTTTCTCATTTACCACTGCACAAGTCAATACACACTGACAAACTTTTATAAGATTTCTTTTGTATTTACTGAAAATTAAAGTCAACATAAAAGCTAACAGTCTATCCACTAAATCTGCTAATGTTACTACTGGTAATATACTAAAGCTTGCCGCATACTTATTAGTTTAGTAAAAAGAGTAAAATTACTGAAATATATGATGTGAAGCCAAAGTCTGATAGCCTCAGTGCCTTCATTATAAAATATATACAATAATTCATGTTACAGAAAAAAGTGGCTTTTAATACACAAATTATTCCTTGTAAATATAATAGAAATACTGAAAGTATGGTTTTCTTCCTCATGGCAAGCACAAAATCCTCTTATGAATTCACACACTGGTCAGTTCTTTTATTTTTCTTTTATCACAAGACTTTTGTTTCTTATCCTCATTTACCATTTTGCAGTAATTATTTACAATAATTTTGCAAATAATTGAGCATACATCATGAGAATAGTCTTCAAATTTATGGTTGCATTGATTGATGATCGTTTCTCTGGTTTAACCCATAATGTTTACTATATAGGGACTGCACAAATTCTTCAACAAGGCAAGATGATTACTGCTTTTAATAAAATCATTGTAACACTCTTTGACTAAGCCTTGAAATAGTTGGATACACAACCACGTTACTTTTATGCAATATATTGTGGGTTTCTTTAGAGAACCTCTACGTAAGGAATCAAGCAGTCTTGCTGCACCTTCAAATGCGTACTCTAAAGTGTCATTTAAAATCAATAACTCAATGCATTTGGGGCATATTATACCATTTGCTACCTTGAAAGCAGCATAATCTGCAATGTAAAACATGATAGGCATTATATCATTATCCACTGGTTTTGCAATTTCAATTTCTATTTCACAAAAAGGCAGCAATGATGGAACATTTTTGTTTTCAGAATCTGCACCCACATTTAAGCTTCTTACTGGAATGTTATGATTTTTTGATAAAAATGAAAGCAAATTTTTAATTCTGATCTTTTTCTCACTCCCATATAGCTGTTGGGGAGAGAAAATAATTACTGCCAGACAACTGACAGTAAAGACTGAATTGCTCTTCAAGAGGATCTGTTTGAAACTTGCCAAACAGAACATAGTTTACTTTTAATTCTGTTAGAGCATAATTTGCTAAACCATAAAGGCCTGAGCATGTCTGCATTATTGCATCAAATGTGCGCCTAGACAGCCCTTGGTATACATTTCCCCTACAGAGATGTTCCCAATTGCACAACCATAGTGAAAATTTATTCAGGAAAATTAACTTTCCTTGCTTGATGGCAAAGACTGCTTTGTAATCAGCATTTTTATAACTTACATCCTTATATAGAAACTTAACATTTACAATATTCCACCATTTTAGGATGATATTTAAAAACTCTGCTGTTTCTCCATAACCATCATTGCATTCTAAAGGGCATTAATATTTTCATAATTGAAAATTTTATACACCAGACTCACTTTTTGTCTTTCAATATTTGATGGATAGACAGCTTTTGCATTTAACTTATGACCAAATTTCAGCAATTGATTCTTTTCTTTGTGATAAAGTGATCTGAGGTGACCAAAATTAGCACTCTTAATTATATCTGGATTTTCAAAATCAGGAAAATTAAACATAAGATCTTTCTGGTTTATCCAATTATTCCTTATATTTTTGAAAATATGCACAGTATCAGAGAAAAAACAGAGGTATGGTGGTTGGAAACTCTCAACCTGCTGAACAATAACCCAGTGCGGTTTTCGAAGACGCCGTTCAACAATGGGTCACCTTGGGTCATTATCCACACAGATCATGAACGCATTCATGAATTATTGTCAAACCGTTGCGGTATTTTTGACCTTCAGAAGGCTCATGATACATGTTGGTCAGCAGAAATACTACGTTCCCTACATACTTGGAACATACATGGACGCCTATCAGTTCATTCAGCAGTTTATGAAGGACCGAGTTTTCCGAGTAAGGTTCGGGTTCGTTTTTCGAATCTTGCTCAAGAGCGATCTCAGGGATCGGTACTAAGCGTTACGTTTTCAATAGCAGTTAATTCTATCTCGAAATGTGTTCCTCCACGGGTATCGTCATGCTTATTCGTAGATGACCTTGTCATTTATTGTACTTCTCATAGTACACCGTTTTTGGAATGCCATATGCAGGAAATGGTTAATTAATATTCAAGAATGAAGTTCCAAAAACGGCTTTCGTTTCTCAGCTGACAAGTCAATCTGCGGGGACTTCTGGCGCCGTAGACGATTACCATCTTCGCTCCTATTCGGTTCAGGTTTACTGCTTTTTGCAGATATGACAAGATTCCTGGGGTTGGCATTTTATAGGAAACTTAGCTGGTCATCGCATATAGCACAGCTGAAAGCGTGATGTGACCGCTCTCTGAATATCTTGCGGTATTAGATGGCAAATCCTGGGAAACGGATCCGGCAGTTTTGCTGAGACTGCATCGTTCACTGATCCGATCAAAAATAGACTATGGGCGTATCATTTATTCCTCAGCAAAACCATCTGTGCCGGAACAGACTAGGCACAGTCCATAATCGGGTCATTCGAGTGGTTATTGCTGCATTTCCCACTAGCCCAGTTGCGAATGTTTAGGCCGGATTAGCAGAACTTCCCCTGCGATATCCTCATGATGTCCTCTTTAAGAAACATCCAACATTCGCTTCTTTTTTCACATTGCGCTGGACGAACGTTATAGGAATAGCTCCATTAATCCAAGGCCTAAAGGAGTTCATTTCCGGGAGCTGCCGGCTAGTCTTGCAGAGGTCTTAGCGGATGATAAGCAAGCGGTTGATGGAAAAATAGTTTTATTCATAGATCATCTTTAAATGCTATGGTCCTTAGCGCCTCATTCTATATTGAGCGTTTAAGACCCTTAATTTTACTCGAGGCCTCCTTTGAAGGCTTGAGGTACTTTCACGTGCCCACCGGCCTTAGTTTCCTTCCGAAGGAAGCCATGCAATGGATTTATACTCCGAAAACAAATCATCGCCCGGTTTGAAGCCGCGACCACGGGAAGTAGAAGCTAACATGATAACCACTACACCTCGGAGGACGGCAAGCGGTTGATAGAATTCTTAATTTCGTGTATAAGCTAAATTTCCAAATGCGGATTTACTCATATTGATATCAGATGTTTGATAGTTCTCCGTTTAATTTTATATATTCATATTTACTTCTGACTCTTGCTTTGAGTTTTATATTTATTTTTATCTCTGGCTTATGATGATTTTATATTCATTTTTACCTCTGGCCTTTGCCATGATATATTGTACTGACGTCTATATCTGTCTTTGCCATAATCTGGTTTACAAGGGCACTAATGACCCAGCAGTTGATTGCCTTTAAACAGAAATCATCACTATGCTTATAACCCTGCATGTAATGCCTTAGTGGAACGCTGTAATCAAACTCTTATTAATATGGTATGAAACTGCGTCAGTTCTAGGCATAGTGATTGGGATGTCTTCCTTCCTCATGTTACTTGAGTGTATTACACTTCTAGACATGCATCCACATGTCGCCTACCTTATTTTCTGATGTACGGGACAAATCCGACTGTCGACAGAAGTTCAGCTTAAATATACCACTTTTAATCCTTTTGCTAATGCTGTACAGAGAAATATTATTCAAGCACGTGAAAACTGGCACGTATTAACATCAATGCCGCTCAAAGAAGACAAAAACGCCTTTTCCACAGGAAATTCGGCATGTCAATTATAGGTCCGGCGATCTTGTTAAACTGTATATCCCTGTGCGTAAGCAAGGTTTAATTCATTGATATCACAGACCCTTTGTAATTTAAAGCTCTCGCACGTTAGATACGCCATTCGCGATCCGCGTCGCCGAAAAGATTCAGAACGTATTGTACATGTTAAGCGATTATCATTTGCTGTATAGGCGTAACTGAAGCGTAGGAGCTGAAATTTCTTGCTTCCCTCTCGCGTGGACTGGCCTGCGTTTCTCACGGGAGCGTTGGGTTCTCTGTTCAAGGTTGAGAGGCGCGCGTTATATATAGTTCTTCGCAACCTATCCGTTACCTTCTAGCATGATCCCATTGCTATTACTTTTATGTTCATGTTTTCAGCGTCAATAATAATGTTATTGCCTAAACTCTCTGCATTTCCTTCTGCGTTGTGACTCGCATAGCAGCTTGTTTTTTCTGATCTGTTTTGTGTTTTCTATATGTTACGGTCCATTGTATCTCATGCTTGTGTGTTGTATAATCTAGTTACTGTGTATACTGATTATTTTTACGCCTTCGCGGGTCTCGACTGCTCTGCACAGGTTTCGCCACCGCAGATTGTTGATGCTTACAATTGTAGTTTTGATATGCTGTTTTCGGGGTCTTATTAAGACTTTATTCCCATAATGTTTTAGCTGTGTTCTATACGATTTAGTCTGTTTCAAAGCCCGTCATTAGCTGTTACAACACAGGATTTTCTGCAAGCGCTTATAACTATTTCGACCCTACGACCTTGTAGCTTTCATGGAGAAGCACTGCGTCTTCGATTATGAGATTACGACCTAGTGTGCAGTTCTCTTTATTCTCAATACACTTTTTGTAATTTAGTTATTAATGATTAAAACATGTTTCTTTCATACGGGGTTTCCCCCTTCTAAATTGTTTATGTGCGTTTCAAGGTTCTCTTTTTTTCCGGATCCCTAGTCGTTGGTTCCCTATGCTTCTACCTAAGCCTATAGTTTTTGTTTCTTTTGCCTCTCTTCCGCTTCCTTTACCTATTTAACGGATCCAATGCTCCTCGTCTTTGCTCTTTCATATTGGTTATGCTACCTTATTTTTTCTGTCGCTAGTACCAGGTTCTTCACCTTCTATTTCTCCTCGTTGTCCTAAAAATTAAATTGAGTTTTATTTATGAACGCTCTTTAACTGGTGTTGTCCTTAGCGTTCCATTCTATATTGGTCGTGAAAGACCGGCCATTTTGCTGAGAGGCCTGTTTATCAGGTTTGAGGTTCTTCTACGTGCCGTAATTCTACATGGGACCACCGGCTTTGCTTTGCTTCCCTTCCGAAGGAATCCATACTAAGGTTTTTACTACCGAAAAAAATCCACCGCCCTTCACCGAGTTTGAAACCGCGACCTCGGAAACTAGAGACTAGCATGGCAATGGGTGTTCCTATGACGCCCCCCTAACACTGGGTCCTGTTTTGATCCTGACTACTAGAGCTGCTTGGAGAATTTTACCGGAAACCCTGTCTTACCAGGCTACCTTTCCCCCTCTTTTAAAGTGCTTAGTGAAAGGGCTGATTTTCAACACCCAACAGCATCACGCCCAGCGAAGAGGCACTCTGCAGGGCACCCAAATGCGAAACTGGAGGATGACATCGATTTTATTGGCAGCATCCTCGACGCTGAGCTCAGTAAGTTGTTACGTGCTTCTAGTTTCAACTTCAGCAGCCTGGACGAATCTCGCCGAAGGCGGGGCATTGCCTTTCTGGGTGACATCTTAAATTTTGGTTGTGATGTAGTCACTAGTAGCATAATTCAAGGCTTGTCATAACTATAGGGGGTTTCTCAGCAATCGCCTTATAAATACAACTCTGATGTCCATGACGTGCACCGATATTTTGATTTGTAAACCACGTCTTGTCCCTTTAGTGCAGCACATTCTGATGACTATTACAATTCCTTTTCGAAAGCGGGGACATCTTGGTCCATGTGATTTTATTGGTAGCCCTTTTACTTGGGGCAATTCTCCCGCACGATACGACGCTGGTGATTTAATTCGCCCTATCACGAGGAGAACCCTGCACGAATGTGACCCCTCTCATAGCAAGTTATGCTTTATCCCTCGTTTCAGCAATGATTTATTATTTAGCCCTCTTTGTGCCACGAAGATGTTGCAGTCCGAGAGCTAAATTACTTATGACCTTTTCAGTGTCACAGCTCTAACAAGGTGACTATCACCGAGGTTTCCCAACACGAATTTATGGTTACCCATTCCGGGTGAACCTTTTGAGCTTTTTGTAATGACCCCCTTCCCCACAGGCACGCCCGTGCCCTCAATGCCACCGTTTCTTGTTCCTGCCGGCCATTGCGAGCATTTTCCTGATCTTGGTCCAGAACACCGAGTAATTCATCTCCTTCCGACTGGGTGGTTCACCCTTACCTCCCCTATCCCATTCGAACCACCTGATTTTTACCCGCTTCTCTTATTGCTTAAATGCTAACTACTCACTGGATATTCATCTTAATTTATTTCAGACCCTTCTCAGCATTTCCTGTGCTACCACCGGCCCTTACGGACGGCATTTTTTCACTGTCCCTTTTGCTACTCATTTGGTCTTCGTGCTCACATTGGTTCTCGCCCTTACAATTTTTTGCTTGTTGAGGTGACCTATGTGCCCCTGACTCTATTCCTCATGAGCTTCTGGAAGCCTCGCTTCTGTTTACGATATTTTTTCTCCTCGTTTTGGCAGTTTATAAAAAGTTCTGGTTACAGAATATTCCGGTTCCGGCGGCATACGAGACTTTTACCTTTGGCCAACCCCGGCCCCCAGCCCGAAAACGGCGTGCTTTTGGTTAGATCATCTCTGCACAACCCCTTCGAGTTCCACCCTCTTCAGAGGCAGCTACAACTGATACTTCGGCCGCCGCCTTCTAGACGTCACTTATCTAATAAGGAATTTATTCAACGGCATAACAGCAAGCAAGTACGCAGATGCTATACCCTACCAGCTATGTTTGACTATTTTTTTGAAATTTATTTTCGTTGGCTTAGCGTGAATCGCACACTGTCACTCTTTTATAGTTTTGCATTTAATATATTACGCTTCTGTCTACACAATCTTTCTCTTCTTGGCTACGCTATGTTTTTTATAGGTTTAAGGTGCGATCTATCAGAGACTCCAATAATTTATTTTTGTATTTTTGCACGTGAGAAACTTACGGCACATGCGTATTGTTTGCTGACGCGCTGTAATTTTGAACGTTTGGCCCACAATTTCAAATCTAAGGGAAGTTTTGTTGTGAGTATGTTTATTATTCTTGTAGTGTTCAAGGAAGTGGTGCTACTTTTTGTTTTTCATTAAAGCTAAAACCTGCAGGATGTTTCTTGTGATCTGATGTTAAGATATTATGCCATAATGGAACTTTGAGTATAGTTGTCATTGTTTTGTATGTGAATGTATACGTTGGTGTTTCTGATAGACCTGTAGGTTGTGACGAGGTTAGAGTGTGAGAGTCCAGTTTTTACTAAATAATTTTGTTTTATACGTGAAGCATTACACAAATATATGCTATGTCTAGCTAACACTCAGATGTTTTATTGTTAATGGAATTCAACCTATGAATTTGTAATAATTTGGGATACCATCTCTTAATATTTATTTGTGTTCTGCTATTATAATTCACACTCTGTATGCTAGCTCCATCTTTTTTTTTTGTTTGGCATAATTTGGTTGCACAACTATAAACTATAACTTTAAGCTACCTAAGTGAAAACACAGAGCTCATGGATTTCATTATGCTGCAATTTATGATTCATTTTTTTTTATTGAGTGTTATTTATCGACGCTCTTAACTGCTGTGGTCCTAATGCCCCATTCCATATTGGGCACGAAAGACCAATAAGTTTGCTCACAGAGCTCTTTTACATGCCGTAAATCTACGACATGGGACTACTGGTTTTACTTCCCTTCCGAAGGAAGCCATGCTAATGACTTTTACTCCAAAAAAATCTATCGCCCTCCGTCGGGTTTAAACCCGTGACCTCGAGAACTACAGGCTAGCATAGTAACCACTACACCACGGAGGACGTCAGGCTGACCTCCCTGACGAGAGGTAAATCCACTATTTGCCTAATTCTTTCTTTTGGAAATGCAGTTTAGGTCAAATTAGATAAATCAAAGATTGGGAACAGATGTTACATGTCCTCACCCCTCCAGCTAGCGCAGCCTATACCCTCGTGAGGCCATCCCCCTCCTTTGTGTGACGACTGATAATGGCACGGATGGCGTCATCGCCCTTACCTCACAGTATTAAGGTTTCTCTAATCTTGTACAAATTTAAAATCCTTAATTTAGGTGTAATTACACTTTCTCACCATATGTTTTGATTTGGTTTCCTTTTCCTGCAAAAAATTAATTCCACATCAACAATAAAAAAGCAAGCTACATCTATACTTCAATGCAAACCAAGAGGCAAAGTACACAGGAAAATAATTCACTAGGATTTTCTTTTCTTTCTAGCTTAAACACTGAATACCAAATACAACTATGAAAAAAAGAAAGGAAAAAATGCCAAATATCTTTTGTTATGCTTTCATTCTCAACCTATTAATTAGACTCTGGAAATGTATGAAAATTGGGAAAAAAGAACTGATAGTAAATATAATAAATGTCTATGTACATTCATGAATGCACTTATATAATTTTAAAAATTAATTAAGTTTTATTTATGGATATGGTTCAGTGTCCCATTTTATACTGGGTGTGAAAAACTGGAAAGTTTGATCAGAGACCTCTTCATCAGGCTTGAGGTTCTTTTACGTGTCGTAAATATACTACACGGGACTATCCATTTTACTTCCCTTCTGAAGGAAGCCATGCTCAGGATTTTTAAGTTCTCAACAAAGCACTTAAACAACTTTCACACTCGGAGATTTTATCATGAACAAATTAAAGTGTCTGAAATTTGACAACTAACAGAACCCAATCGCAAACGTTACTCCACTATAGCTTTTTGTTCTCACGAATCATTTCATATCTCTTCAAATCTTGCAAATCTTTAAAACATGTCACAAATTTTACACTTAAGTGGTTTTATCCCCTTATGAAATAATTTCTTTTCAAGTGTTACAATTCAGTAAACGCCGCATCACAAATGCTAAATGCATGTAGCTTTATGCCCTCATGAATCAATGTCTTTTCAAATGTGATAAATCAACAAAATCCTTGTAACAAATGTCACACATGTGTGGCTTAATGCCCGTGTGAATCAACTTTGTTGTTAAAAATTAACAATTGAGTAAAACCCTTGTCACAAATAAATATTACACTTGTGAAGAATCATATGAATCATAATGAATCAAATGGTGTTTTTCCAAACCTTGCAATGAATAAGAGTCTTGTTGATATGTTACACTTGTGCGGATTTATGCCCTGATTAAACAATTTATGTACTATAAAACCTTGCAAATGAGTAAGGTCCTTTTCCAAATGTTATACATGTATCACTTTCTGCCCTCATGAATCAATTTACATATTCTTAAATCTTGCAAACAAGCAAAACGTCTTGTCACAAATCTTACATTTTTGTGGTTATGTGCCCAAATGAATCCATTTGTCTGTTTTCAAATATTTTAATTGCATAAATGTCTTGTCACAAATATTACACTTGTGGGTCTTTATGCCATCATGAGTAGGTTTGTGACTTTTCAAATGTTGCAAAAGACTAACAGTCTGCTCACAAATATTACAATTGTGTAGCTTCATGCCCTCATGAATCAATCTGTCTCTCTGCAAATTTGATAAATCAACAAGTCTTCTCACAGACATATTTGCTTGACTTTTATGCCTTCAATTTGACTCTTCAAATGTTGCAACTGAGTAATGGTCTTGTTAAATATGTTACACTTGTGTGGCTTTATGCCCTCATGAATCAATTTGTTTTTAAATTCTGAAAATGCCAGAGTCTTGTCACAAACGTTGCACTTGCTTTGAACTGATGCCCTAATGAATGAATTTGTATGCTTTCAAACCTTGCAAACCAGTAAATGTACTGTCACAAATGTCACACTTCTATAGCTCTATGCGCTCATGAATCAATTTGTGAGCTTTGCAAACTAGTAAAAGACTTGTCACAAATGTTACATTTGTGTGGCTTTATGCCTCATGAGTCAATTTGTGTCTTTTCAAATAATGCAACTGACTAAAAGTCTGGTCACAAATATTACACTTGTAATGCTTTATGCCATCATGAATCACTTTGTGTCTTTTCAAATCTTGCAAACACCTAAAACTCTTGTCACAAATGCTACACTTGTGTGGTTTTATGCCCTCATGAATCAAATTGTGTTTTTTTAAATATTCCAGTCGAGTAAAAGTCTTGTTACAAAGGTTACATTTGTGTGGCTTTATCCCCTCATGAATCCAATTGTGTCTTTTCAAACAATGCAATTGACTAAAGGTGTGGTCACAAATATTACACTTGTGTGCCTTTATGCTCTCATGAATCAATTTGTGTGTTTTTAAATTTGACAAACGAGTAAAAGCACTATGACAAATGTTACACTCGTGTGCCTTTAAGCCCGCATGAATCGATTTGTGTGTTTTTAAAGTTGACAAGTGAAAAAAAGCCTTGTCACAGATGTTACACTTGTGTGGCTTTATGCCCTGATGGCTCAATTTGTGTCTTTTCAAATTATGCAATTGACTAAAAGTATGGTCACAAATATTACACTTATGTGGTTTTATTTCCTCATGAATCACTTTGTGTTTTTTCAAGTCTTGCAAATACCTATAAGTTTTATTACAAATGTTACACTTGTGCGGCTTTATGCCCTCATGAATAAATTTGTGTCTTTTTAAACTTTCCAATCGAGTATAAGTCTTATCACAAATGTTACATTTATGTGGCTTTATGCCGTCATGAATCAATCTGTGTGTTTTTAATTTGGATGAGTATTTAAAACATTTCTTACATATGTCACATTTGTACATGTTTCTGTACTCTTGACTACAAATTGACTTGCAGTTCCCCTCATTTATATCTTTGTTTGTATTGCTCTGCTGAAGCAAACTATTTTGTTTCAAACAGGAAGCCGTGCTCGCAATTTTCCCACCTTCAGGTGTTTCTGAGCAAACTCTGGTTTCTATTGAAGATATATCCCTATCATCTCTTTCTTGACTTTGACATGTTACAGCACTTTCATCACGTTCAGCACTATCTTTTCTGATATCAAAGCTTGTGTCATTTCCTAAGTCTTCATTAAATAATAAATCTGGCGTATAACTGGAAACACCCACTTTGTAGGAACTGAAATTCAAGAATACAATCAATAATTACTAGAAGACAGGGATGAGAATATAATGTTAGTGGAGGAGAATGTGAATGTTTATTTTCCATATATACACGATAGAATTACCTCATGAAACTCAGTTATAAGAACCTGGATCTGCTGTTAGTATGTGTTCAATTGCATGTGAAATGGTTTCACTAATTTGAAACATTATAGTAAATGTAAGTGAATATTGAGTATTTTTTAAAACATTATGTTGCCTATAAGTGTTAAATTAATTACTTTTATGTTTATGTCATGTAAGTAATGTGGGGTGATTCACAATTGTTTATGTGCATGATAAAACCATAATAATTAAAGAGAGATTCAAACAATAATGCAAATAAACATAATACATCCATAAATAAACCAAAATATGCAATTTGTCAATTCTGATAGTGGTCATAAATAAATAAAATGACTTGGGTAATGCATAACCCTCAAAAACAGTTTTGGCACTTATAAAATTTAATACAGATGGCAAAAGTATCCCATAGGTATTGTACACAAACTCTATGGTAATAATCAGCAAGTAACTCTGCTGACAACTCAAATAGGGTATATTATCATAAAAAATTGGCGATATTTATATCATAAGGCACACTAGAAGGATTATGAACGACCAAAATAAAGAACCAAGTGTACTATGCTTACATAAAATCCTGAATGACACTATAGAGGAAGACCAATTCAAAGAAAGTAACAATAATTTTTAAATTACAAAAAATGGCAAACATAATCAGAAATACAAATAAAAAAAATACTTATAGGCACTTATTTAAGAACTTAGCAGATTTACTGTTTTATGTTAATGTAGAACACACAACACCTCATTGGAGTCCTTTGGTAAAGAAATGTATAACAAGTTACGAGAAGAAATAAAACCCTAGTTTTGTTAATGCAGACATTTAAACAATCAAAATGTTTAGGAAAAATGCTTTTATATAAACTTTAAAACAAATATAAGAATTATAAATGTGTAACGTACTGTATTAATTGTAGATAATAGTTACATTCTTTTCATACATTATATGATGTAATTTTTGTACAGGAATTGTATCTTTAAGTACATCTTTGTAGTAATATAATGTATCCTTAATATGTACATATTATCAATCAACAAGATAAAAATTGGAAGTAATATCTCACACAGTAGTTCTTATTATGTGACAAACTGTAATGAAAGTTTTGTAATGCTATGATAAGAAGCACACTAATGATGCAATTATGATTTGCACATATTTATTGTTGTGGATATTAAATGAAATTAAAATAATCATGTTATTTAATGCAAATCTGGAGTTTGACATTGTTGAGAATGGAACCTAATGGAGAAATGTAGATGGAGTGTCTAAGGAATTCAATTTAAAAGCCAGCAATTTCCTTATAATCATCTTACTGATAAGGTATTGTAATTTTCAAGTAAATTTAACGCATCCTAGTCATGTTTTCTGTTTAGTCTCCCATCAGTTCTGCAGTGGGACATCTTGAGGGGATATCAGCCAGTAAGTCCCTAAAGCTGACCAAGGGTACCGGATACGTTTGCATGAGGATTGAGGGGATCTCACTGCCAAAGTCAGCTGATTACTGACATTCTGGGCAGGTTTGTCTGTGAATAACCAATAGGAAGCTGAGAATCATTTCCCCAACCCCCAAACTTTTAAGCGGCAAGCGTTCAAGGGGTGCAAGGCACATGGGAGATGTGCCATTAAGCGGCCTCTAGGATACCTGAACACCTCTCAGAGTATTAGTCTTATTTAGGTACAACAGGGCTCTCCTAGGCAGTCCAAAGTATTCCCCAACTATTCGTGGGAACAATATTGAGGGTTTTAGACACACAAATCCGGAAGATTACTTTGGGGTCTCCAAGAGCATAAACATAAAAGTGAAGTGGGGATGATATCTCCTGTAGATGTGGAGAAGCAATTCTGACTCCAAGGATTCATGATAAGATGGTGAGTTTGGGGATAACCACCAGAGAGGTTGGTTTCCTAAACTTCAAGGCAATGAGGCGAGTGGAACCAAGAAAAAGAGAAAGAGAAGGGCTTGGTCACTGGCTCACAGTGGGGTGAAGAGGGTGGTCCCCATAAGGTCCCCCCAGAGGCCATACCAGAGCCTAAGCAGGACCCTTGTGGATCCTCAGAAAGAATAAGGTCAGAGAAAATTCCATTGAGGATTCAAGTGTGTTGTACGGTTACGCTGCAATGATTTCTTTCATTCAGGCTAACTTGCAACACAATATTGAGAGCTATGTAGTAGCATAATGAGGCAGCATTTTGAAACTGCCATTGGCCAGAAACCTTGGCTTAGGCAAGACCAGTTATGGAACTAAAAACAAAGAGTTATTCTATTTTCAGCTGACGATAAATCCATAGCTTGTCTCTTGACAAGACAGCAACACTTGGGTTCAGCCAGGCTTTCTTGTGAGGAATCTGGTGGCAGTCCTGGTGAGGTATGAGGTAAGCAAACTGCCCCAACAGGTAGTTGTTTGCTCTGCCTATTTTCCATATGACTGAGGAATATCCACCTCCTCAGGAGTTCAGGAAGCTTGTGTCACACTGCATGAACAGAAACCTCAACTCACTGTTTGGCTGCGACTCCAATGCCCACCATAACATTTGGGGTAGCATGGACATCAATGTAGAGTGGAGGCATTGTTCGAGTTTTTGAGTACAATGGATCTTGAGACCTTGAATCAAGGGGGCCTCCTGAAACTTAGTGAATCATCAGAAAGAGACCCTAGAACTGAACCTTTCGTCCTTTGGGATTCTAGAGGAAGTTAAGGATTGAAGAGTTTGATCAGAACCTTTCTTATCCAACCATACACATATGTTTTTTGATCCTGAGGGAAAGGAAGGGACTGCTTGTACAGGAGCCCCGTAGGACCAGCTGGGACTGTTTTAAAAGAAACCTGTAAGGTGGGACCTCATTAAGAATTAAGAATGCACGGGATCTGGAGTTGTTAGTGAAGTTTTTCGAGGGCACCTCGGCCTCTGCTCATTAAGAATTAAGAATGTGGAGGACCTGGAGTTGTTAGTGGAGTATTTCAATGCACCTCGGCCTCTGCATATAGAAGGAACTGCTCTCTCATTCAAGAAGCATGAGCAGGAGCTAAACTTAGATGAAATTGGTTTATATGATTCATCAAGATAAAGACATGTACACTATGCATTTTGTATAGTATTAAGTGTCAGGGGACAGGGTATAACAAAGAATAGGAAGGCCTCTAGAAAACATTGAAGACTCTTCTGTGACAATATTCAGAAGCAATCGAGTACTGCTTGATTATGGAAACTACTGGTCTAGGGAAGTGGGCCCAGGTTCCACTCTTTATAGGCCTCTCTGGAACAAAGGTGCAATCGGATGGGGAGACAATCAGGCTGTTACTTGAAACTTACATCCCAGGGACATGTATAACTGATCAAAGACCAACCTTGTTTATGTACACAGGCCTTTCTGGGAAAGCCAGCAAGTGGCACCTGAGATGGTGAATTTTAAGAAATTAAATGGGCATTCTTTTCTTTTGAGCGCTATAAAAGGCAAGCATGAGGATGAAGTCTTCCCAATTTTTCTACAGAAAAGCTGAGAGATTTTATCTCCCCACACGGTGGAATTTTTATGGGCCTATCCATGAACACATATTTTTAATCTGGTAGAGGGCAAAATGGTATTCATGCCTAAGCCCGAGAGTCTTATTGCAGGCCTAAGGCATGTCATCCTCTCAGTGTATTTATCCTTCATGCTGAAGGCTCTGTAAAGATCGGTATATACATGAGGGATGGGGTGTTGGTAAATAGACCCACATATTCCCCATAATATGCTTAATGACCAAGTAAATCCATGGAATCAGTGCTACACCAGATGGTAGTAACACTGGAGAACTGGTCATGGCAGTCTTCCTGGTCATCGAGTGTGCCTTTAATCATATACTTCATGCATCATCAGGAAGTATCTAGAGGGATGTTCTAGTGAATAATGACCTACTTGGAAGTCTGAGGGGCTGTGGTGGCTACGAGTGAGTCCTCAGGGCTCAGAGCTGTTCCCAAGTGGGAGTTCTGTTGCTCACTCTGTGGTGGTTGATCTAATGAACAGACTTAGCAGGAAGAAAATTTATGCTCAAGGTTATGCAGTTAACAAAAGCCTCTAGCCAAGTGGAGTGTCATCCTCTGTGGTTTAGAGTACCATGCTAGCCTCAAGTTCCCGAGGTTGCGGGTTCAAACCTGATGGAGTGCAATGGATTTTTTTGGGCATAAAAATCCAGCATGACTTCCTTCAGAAGAGAAATAAAGCTGATAATCCCAGATCATAGATTTATGGCTGTAAACAAACCTTGAGCCTGATAAAGAGGCCTCTGAGAAAAATTTCTGTTCTTTCACACAATATAGAATGGGACACTAAGGAAAAATTACACTGAGTTTTATTTATGTATGCTCATTAACTGCTGTGGTCCTTAGTGTCCCATTCTATATTGGGTGTGAAAGATCGGTAATTTTGCTCAGAGGCCTCTTTATCAGGTTTGAGGTTGTTTTACGTGCTGTAAATCTACGACACGGAACCACCGGTTTTACTTCCCTTGAGAAGGAAGCCATGCTAAGGATTTTTACGCCCAAAAAAATCCATTGCCTGGTGCCGGGTTTGAACCTATGACCATGGGAACTAGAGGCCAGCATGGTAACCACTACACCACGGAGAACAACTGGGACACACTAAGGGCTGCAGTAATAAAGAGAGCTCCATAACTAAAATGCAATTTTTGTTTAGCAATTGGAAAATTACTGAGTACTCTTTTGGGTTTTGGACTGAGCAAGAAGAAGCATGTGGAACACAACACAAAGAAGGTCTACAACCAAAGATGGTCAGTTGGCCTCTATACCTTGTTATAAGGTACTTTGTGTCCTATAGAGTATTGGTTCAGTGGCCTGCCTACTTTGAGAAGGCAATAACTGTCAAGCTTAATACACTGCGAACCCTGAGCACTCATATTACTTCTGACGTAACCAAAGTATGCTGGGCCGAACATTTGAGCCCCTTCCAATCGTGAGTTTTTGGATTGGGTTGGACTCAGCATGACAGTGGTTCCTAATACCCATGGTAGACTGGGTATGTCTGGGCGGTTTCCCATCCAGGCGGGGTTGTGAGATGCCTCAAGGTCATCCGATACCGCCCTGGATAGCCGATAGAGAGATGCTAGATCATGTCGGCCTTACCGAGGTATTTAGTAGTCTTCCCTTTTGGGGGTTGACGTGCGTAAGTTGCATATTCACTTCCACCGTGTAATGGCGGGGCGTCGGATTCAACATCCAGGTGCCAGCCCATAGAAAAGTCCTCGGGAGTGGGAGTGTCCCATAACTGACACCTGCTTCCCTGGGTCATGTAGGGGGCGCAGTCAGCTTGTGTCTTATATCTTACAGTCCACCTGTAAGGGGAGTTCCAACCCCTTCAGCCGCTATGGTAAAGGTGCTGCGGATCCATGGTACTCCTGACATTACTAGAAGTATGTTGGTATGTACACCTCAGCCCCTACCGGAATGGAGTTGATCAGTTTGGTTTGGACTCAGCAGGGCTGTGGTTCCTGAAACTCATGGGGGGATTGGTTATGTCTGGGATAAGCCTAGGCAGGGTTGCAAGATGCCTCAATGTCCACCAGCACCAGCCTGAAAAGCTGGCAAACAGTGCTAGACTCATTCCCATTAAGGTTGTTTGATAGTCTTCCCCAAAAAGGGGTTAACGCATGTAAGTGGCACATCTACTTCCGTCCTTGAGAAAGCAAGGGCGGCGGTGTATAAAATAAGTACCACCATAATGGAAAGCCCCATGGCCTTGATCCCTGAGTCCCAAGCATTGACTCTGTATAGTCAGAACACTCATCATAGGTTATTAACCTACAGTCTGCCTTAAAGATTTTGCTGGATCATCCTCCTTTACACTTGTTTGTGAAGGGAAGACACTTAGGATGAGTGCATAAAAACTCTGGAGATTAGGGGTGGTTTTAAACCTACCCTTTAAAGGAAACTCCCCTATTTTATCCAGGCTTCAAGAAACATGTCCCAGTACTCTGATGAGAAGGGACCTAGTGAGGCCTGGTATAATATAAAATCGACTTTTCATACTGGTAATATCTCCCAGTAATAAGTGGATCCAGAGAAAGGGTCTCCCTGAAAGCTGGGGGCCATACGTGGTGCGCCAATGCTTCCCAGTTAAGAGACAGAACAGGGGCTGGGGTCTGAAAACCAGGTTTGTCATTCTCCTGGGAAGTTATGCCATTATTATCTAGGCTGAGATGTTAGTAATCTTAGACTTAGCAGTGCATACTTTAAACATGCTAGGCAAATGGGTAGAACCGATTAGCTGCTTGGATCACCAAGCAGGTTTGAACACCTTTAAAGAGGTTAAAACCACATCCAAATTGGTATGGCCATGGCAAAGGATGTTGGTTAAACTCTTGTCCCAGCGTCCCGGTCTCTGGACATACAGGTAATGAAAAGCTTGCTAAGAGGGGCCTACCGCTTAATTTTATATGACCTGAGCCCTTTTGTGGTGTGTCTACCTGAAGCGTCAAGTATGAGATAACCTAGAGGGCAATGCATTTTTTTCTAGGTATAACAATCCTTACAGGGTTTCCTTTGGAAGGAAAGTAAAGCTGCTGTTGTAGATTAACGGCAAATAAAAGAACCTCAAACCCGATTAAGAGGCCTTTGAGTAAAATTTTCGGTCTTTCATGCCCAATAAAGAATGGGATGCTAAGAAGCATCGTAGTTAAAGAGTGTCCATAAATAAAGCTCAATTTAATTTTAATCCATTTAACCAGTGGGGCTCATTTTGAGTAGTGGAATAAACACAATACTGCCAGGTAAACCGATGAATTAGTTTCGGGTCCAGGCAATAAGCAGAGTGATTAATTTGAATCTAACTTGATCTAAGCTCAGAGAGGTTGTTGGTTATTTTACGGGCCGTGCAGACACGTGCACCTAATAGGACTTAGGTTTTGCCATGCATAGATATGTATCCTTATGCTCCTTTTTCTTGGAACATGAAAATATAAGAGAGGTAGATATCAAAGTTGTGATGTGTTTCTGAGACCATCGGTTTTGTTTAAATCCCAGTCTAAGAGGCACAAAAGGCTGTAAGAGACGACATACATGGTTTTTTGATGCCAATAAACAAAGCGTGTACCAACTCATACCACTCCTGAATGTCCAGAGAATCATGTATTGAAAGTTACTATCTTTGACTTTTTTCATTCTTCAAATGTTTCAGCAATAACTTCAGAAAAACAAAAACTGTTGTCTGTAATTCACCCCTATACAAACAATTCTTATACAAGCTTAGTCCTCTACTGTGCTGTTTCTAACAGGTCCTGCTCCTTCTCCACTTTTTTCCTCTCTGTGTGACACAAAGACTTTGTACAAAGGTTGATACATTGTACGACCACATGTTTCACTGCTGTAATAATGCCCAAGGTGATTTACTTGAGTTTCTTATCAACACTAGATCAGATTTTTACTTTCTCTACTACGTATAGTAAGTAGGGGAAGTATTGCATTTCACCCAAAAATTCGATACCGAGATTTCACCGGAAATACATGTTTTGAGACCTCCTGAATCCAAAAAAAGCATTTTTGGAAACATGTCCGTGTGTGTGTCTGTGTGTGTGTGTGTGTGTGTGTCTGTGTGTGTGTCTGTGAACAGCATAACTCAAAAACTAACAGTCGGATAAACACCAAACTTGGTATTTGCGTTCAGTATCTTCCAGAGATGCGACACGAAGATTCTCAAGAAAATCCCCCCACCCCAGACTACCCTTTACATGGAACATTTTTCGAAAATTTTAATTTTCTCAAAAATGGCTCTAACGATTTTGATGAAAATATCATATGTTTAAGATAAGGTCATGAGAAATGAAATGTATATCTCGAAATTTCTGGGAATGTCCCCAAAAGTATTCTTCATTATGAACGACTTTTGCATAACTGGTAAACCATAAGAGACAGACAAAATTTTACTACACAAAAAATGTAGATCGCGTTAAAATACACAACTTATATCATATACATGTTTTTTGTTGAGTGAACCGTTTTCGAGATATTGCTTGTTATTTCCTTAAATTTTCCAATACTTATACTTTTTCTCAAATTCGTTATTCATTTTTACTTTCTCTACTACGTATAGTAAGTAGGGGAAGTATTGCATTCCACCCAAAAATTCGATACCGAGATTTCACCGGAAATACATGTTTTGAGACCTCCTGAATCCAAAAAAAGCATTTTTGGAAACATGTCCGTGTGTGTGTCTGTGTGTCTGTGTGTGTGAACAGCATAACTCAAAAACGAACAGTCGGATAAACACCAAACTTGATATTTAGGTTCAGTGTCTTCCAGAGATGCGACACGAAGGTTTTCAAGAAAATCCTCCCACCCCAGACTACCCTTTACATGGAACATTTTTCGAAAATTTTAATTTTCTCAAAAATGGCTCTAACGATTTTGATTAAAATATCATATGTTTAAGATAATGTCATGAGAAATGAAATGTATATCTCGAATTTTCTGGGAATGTCTCCAAAAGTATTCTTCCTTGTGAACGACTTTTGCATAACTGGTAAACCATAAGAGATAGACAAAATTTTACTACACAAAAAATGTAGATCGCCTTAAAATACACAACTTATGTCATATACATTTCTTTTGTTGAGTGAACCGTTTTCGAGATATTGCTTGTTATTCCCTTAAATTTTCCAATACTTATACTTTTTCTCAAATTCGTTATTCATTTTTTTATGTCTTGGACTTGCAAAGAGAATGGAATGCGCCGCATAGCAACCAGCGTTAAAATATTTGACTATCGCTTAAAAGCTACCATATTCCCCTTTCATCTACATGAAAATTACCAATAAGATTGACATCTCGATATCTCGATTAACATGAAGCATATGGAGAATAGGCGTTTGTAAAAATAGATTGTACAAGAGTAGAGAAAGTCATGTGAGTGTAACACATCAGATTTTTTTAAATTTATTCACAATATGAAAATGCATTTGGGATATGATTTGGTCAAAGAACTGTAATACTACTCACGTTCAGACAACAGTTTCACATATAACACTAACAAGGAATATGGCAATATGTCTGGGGATAGTCATTGATCAAACAATTTTGATATACCCTGTATGATTACAAATAGTTCCATACTAACACTAACAGGAATATGATAATATTCGAGATAGTCAATGATACAATTTTATCAAACAAATACACTATATATGACCACTGAACAGTTCCACATCTAACACTGGCGAAAATATGACAAAGAATGAACCAGAGGACTTACCTTGGTGATTTAATGGAATAAAAGTCTTCAGCTATTCCATCCTGTAACAGAATAATTCACGTAAATCATATGACATTATCTTCAGGAAATGGGGTAGAAACTAAAATAAAAGCACTTTTTGTATAATCTACTGATTAAAAGCCACTTCACATAAAAAGAATCAAATGAACATTCTTCCATGAAAGCAGATGAAGGCTTTGTTAAGATGAAAATTGTATAAAGCTGTAGATTTATAACTCTTGTTTCTTAAACAGTTTAAAGTAAGAATTATATTACTTTATTTGATTAGTCGTTCAGTAATTTAAAGTTTCTGAATTATAATTAATTGGGTTGAAAATCTGTACATGGGCCAGATAATTCAATGATTTTAACTAAAAATATATTACTACTTTGTTGGTTAGGAAATTTTATCAGTATGCTGCAGAATTAAGTGTGTATTTCAACTGAGTAAAATGAACAAAGGGTGGTTTAAAGTTTAAAATGATTAACAGCATCACTCAATCACTGATTGTCAGGACATATTTCACAAACCCTCATTTCATCTTGTTCTCTTGAGACTCAGGATTTGTGAAATATGCACCAACATTGTATAAATTAGTGAATAGAGTGATGGTGAGGGTCATTTTCAGCTTTATAACTTAGCTTTGCTGTGAATGATCCAAAAATTAAACAATTGATAAAATGTAGTTTGTTGAAAAAATCTTACAGAAATCATGAAGATATTTATTTACCGCTTTGCAGCACATCACTCAGAAAACTAGGACTTAGATACTCAGTATTTTAACAATTTTATACAAGGATATCATGAAGAGTAAAATCTGTGGAATTTTTATTTCAACTAGCTGGGAAGTTCCTTCTTTAATACAATGCTAGTTTTCTGGGAAATGGAAACTTAATGGAACAAAAGGCATGTGAACATGTTTAGCTTGATAAGATAAACAGCACCTTCCATTATATTGTTTACCTTCACTTATGAGGCATTTTATTTAATTGGTTCGCTGCCCATCTCTCCTCCTCCCCAAGCCATTCCATGATAAATGACATAAATTTCAGGAAAGTTGGACCTTCACGTTTCCAATGTAATTGATATAAACTTTAAATATTCTGTTATGCAAAAAATGGTATACATGCTTCTTTGTTAGTCTGTGTTTTGATTATTTCAGCAAGTATAAGGCATTCAATTTTATATTTCTTGTATACCGTTCTATATAACTATAAACTTTTCTGGTATTGTTTACCACAAAAATATCTTTGGGCACATTTTGAATGTTGAAATACATACAGTTACATGGAATCAAAATATAATTAGTTAATGTCTACTATTTTCACAAAGCCATAAAAGTTACAAACATCATTATCAATGCTAGCATTCTACTTTAAAATTCCAAAAAAGCATTTTCAAAAGTGGTTTGAAGAAGATCATATACTAGAAGAAAAAATTACATTGCAATTCCAAATAGTCAAAGAGAAATTAAATAACTTGACAAGTTGTGCAGTCGTCTAGTGGTATAGCTGCGATGCATACAAGGTCAAGAGGTGTGTCAGGTGATGCACTGCACTGCTGGTATTACTTACAAGATCAACTCTGTTATTAGCTGACCAAGTGTCATTGATCACCTTACTCCGTTGCATAACACAAAGTTCAGGTTTAAAATGATAATAAAAAGTTTAAACAAAAGCAGTCACTAAAGTTTGCATTACATTAATTCTAAATTAATAGCAGATCAATCAAACAGTTTTAAATATCCAACAGTCTCTTCTTGCTTTGAAATGGCAAGATTGCAGATTTGTGACAAGCAGTTATTATAATTAGTTACAATAGGACTTTAACTTGCAGCCACACAACCAATATTGATACAATCAATCATTAATTTAAAACTTTTGTGATGAACAGAAATACAAAACCAAACAGGTGCCACTGGTTCCAGTGAGTACACATTCCTTTGGTCTTAATTCAGACAATTTTGAAAATCCTGTTTTGACATCCAAATACCTATTTTTGAAGTTTTGTTAGGTTTGTTTAAGATCGCCAAGTATCAGTCTTTTCTACCCCTTAAATTCTCTTTCCAGTTTCTTTAAAAAAACTACATTGTTTTTACTAGGTAACAACACTACTCACATCATCGTAATTATAAAATTTAGAAAAACCTTTTGTAATCTAGAGGAGTCAAGACGTTTTCCTGATTTGGGATCCAGATTTGCTAAAATTACCTTTTCTTTGCCACCTGTTTAGATATTCGTATCATGGGAGTTGAGACATTAAATATTGTTGTATTTTATTGTAAGACCAGCTGTCAAAAATCAGGAATACATATATTTCAAGAGTTCTGGATGTGTTTCCTGGAAAGAACCTGTAGTTTTTGTATTATTTCAGAATGATTTGAATTTTCATTCGTAGTAGAGTCTGCAATATGAAATATTTTATTGTTTGTCTATAACATTTTCTGCAACTTTTCTCAAGGATAACATTTTTACAATAATCTTCTATGCTTTATTGATGATTCTATCATCACTAAACTCTTGTTCAATTTCCCTATGTCTATTGTGTCTATATTTTCTGAGTTAGTGGAGGATGAGGAGGAGCTATCACAATCTCAATTTTCACATTCTACTGAACTTGCACTTGCACTTGGTACACATACGAGGTGTGATCAATAAATTTCCGGAATGGCTTCACAACAATGCTGATGCTAAGATGTCTTTAATTCTTACCCAGAGTGTACATGCAGCGTTCCTTCCTGATAAAAATGAGAGGTCATGTGACTTCATGTGACCATGCAGTGACGAGATAGATGCTTTGAAGTGAACACGAGTTTTGCAATTTTTCCGGGTATCAAAAATGTCAGATTACAAAGAACTAACATCAAATTTTGCTTTAAACTTGGTAAAACTGCAACAGAAGCCTATGAAATGTTAAGAACAGGTCATGGGGAGGACGTTATGGGCAAAACTCAAGCATTTGAGTGGTTTTTCAAAATTTAAGTGTTATGACATCAGTTAAAAATGCAGATCATTCGGGGCGACCCTGTTCCAGCAAAACTAATGAAAATGGTCTTAAATGATAGGTGTATTACAATAAAAGAACTTTCTGACTCATTAGGACTCTCCTTTGGAAGTGTTCAAAGCATTTTGAAAGACAATTTGGACATGAGAAGAATTGCCGCCAAGTTGTGCCCCGCCTGCTTTCAAATGACTAAAAGGAAAGCAGTGTGATTGCCTGCACAGATCTTAAAGAACAGCTACAAAATGACCCACAGCTCATGGAGAATATTATTACTGATGATGAAACGTGGATTTATAGGTACAATCCAGAAACGAAGCAACAATCTTCACAATGGAAGAGTCCTTCATCTCCACGCCTGAAAAAGGCCAGACAAGTTTGATCCAAAGTGAAGTTAATGATGATTGTGTTTTTTGACATTAAAGGCATTGTACATAAGGCATTTGTGCCACAGGGCCAAACAGTGAATCAAGTGTTATACAAACAAGTGCTGCAAATATTACGGGAGAATGTGTGAGAAATGGCCGGAGAAATGGAGGAGTGGTGACTGGTTCCTGCATCATGACAATGCGCCCGCGCACAGAGCCCTTTCTGTTGGCCAATTTTTGGATAAAAATAGGATGAATACAGTTCCCCATCCAACCTATTCTCGAGATTTGGCACCCGTGGACTTATTTCTTTTCCCGCAACTTAAAATGCGGCTCCGAGGACACCGTTTTGAGGACATTGATGTCATCCATCGTGAATCGCAGAAGGTCTGAACATGTTGAAAGAAGAGGACATCCAGAGGTGCTGGGACAAGTGTATCAACTCCCAAGGAGACTACTTCGAGGGTGACAGTGCAGATTAGACAAAACAAACTGTTGTGTAGTATTTATGACGTCATTCCGGAAACTTTTTGATCACACCTCATAACTCACTTGTACTTGGTTCTTTTGCAAGTTTTGAGATTTTCATGCCACAATTATTAAAACACTTTAAAATCATAAGAGAAGTTTAAGCCTTCCAATTTTAATTTTATAAGCATTCAGAGCCTACTTGTCTTAACTTTTTATTTTTATCTCTTATGGTTAACCAATTTGAATGGATTAATACAATAGTTACAACTGCATCGTACCAACTCAGCCATGATTAAACACAATCACATACAAGTCAAGACTCACACTAAAGGTCAACTGGTGACATGACGGTGATATTTATTTATAGCAGCTTTATCTATGTCTGAATGTAAACACCGGATATGAAGATATACCTTGGACAGGTTCATATCAGTCTCCTCACGATCCAAGTCACTCACCTCGACATGCCATCAGTAAGGCATTTATGGAATCATTTCTTATTTGTATTCCATTCTGAAATCTACGTATGAGAGGCATCCAATAAGCACACAATTTATTATCTTGAAATAATTTTATTTATGTTATACAATCCTGTTATTTTTGTAGTCACCATGTTTGTCCAAGCATTTTTGGTAACATGACATAAGTTTTTCCAAACCACGTTGTACCAGGTCGGGTACTGTGCTCATAACCAGCTGCTCACTTCTAAAATGACTTCATCACTGGAGTTAAACTTCTGATATGACTTCATCACTGGAGTTAAACTTCAGATATGACTTCATCATTGGTTTTTAAGTGCTTACCTCCAAGTTACCTTTGAGTTGGAGGAACATGTGAAAGTCACTTGGGGTTAAGATCTGGTAAATATGGAGGATGCGAGAAAACCTCCCAGCTAAATCTTCCAAGCTCCACAGGTCATCCGTGCCATATGAGGCTGAGCACTGTCATGAAGGAAGAGAACTTTGCAAGACTAAAGTCCAGGACATTTTCCTTTGATGGCAGCTCGGAGATTCCTCAAGACATTACAGTACCTCTCTGCATTCATTGTAGTGTTGTAAGGCAGGTGGTGAAGGAGTAAAAGCCCCTGACAATCCCAAAACACAGTTGCCATAACTTTCCCTGCCAAATGTGTGACCTTTGCCCTTTTTGGGGACATTTTCACTAGGTTTCTTCCACCAACATGCTCTTATGTTTTGTCTCGAGAGTTGATGATGGACCCAGGTCTCGGCCCCAGTGACAAGTTATTTGAAGAGCAGATCTCCCACTCTCTGGTGTATTTCCAGAAACATTCTGGCTGAATCCATCCATTGCTGCTTGTGGACATCACTCAGCAAGCAAGGACCCATGTTGCACAGACTTTGCAATAATGAAAACAGTCCGTCAGGACCTTTGCAATGGATCAGCATCAAATTGTAGCCCCAGGTGGTAGCCATATTAGGATGTTGTCAATGGTAATGCGACTATCTTCTTCCACAATAATGTGAATTGCAATAATGACATCATATGTCACTGTAGTGGACCTCCTTGTAAGCTGTTCGCCATGCACATCTTCATGCCCATCCACAAACTGTACACACCGTCAAACAATTTGGATGCACATATAGCCTTCTCTCCATACACAGAGGTTAATTCCCGATGGATATCGACAGCAAATAACTGTTTTGCTGCCAAAAAATGAATGACAGAACATAGCTCACATGCGGACACACTTTGTAGTGGTAACTCCATGTTGACTGGCAGCATACTGTGGCTTGCAGTATGAGCATTGCCAATACATACATGTCATACATGCCAACCTCACAGGTCACGAGCACATTTTATTTTGCAGAGAGACAAAATAGAGTAACTTGCTTATTGAACGGCCTTCATATTCACATTATTTTAATGATCATGATGCTTTTCTTTCTGTTTGTTTAAAGTAAGGGGCCCATTTTATGTTTTGACTGAACCTCAAAAAATAATATGTAAAACTGTATTTCAAGATGTCATAAATATCAAAATTTACTATTCATATAATCTTGGGTATAATGATTTTCATATAATATAGCTTGCAAATATACAGGAAAAATAATATTTAATAAATGCCTAAATAATTTCAGACCAAAAATAGAAAAGATGGCATATTTAATCCCATCTAGGGTTAACATAAGAAGAAGTTGCAAATTCTAAAACAACAAGTTTTACAAGTGTTCAGTTTGACATGGAATGACTGCCATTCATGATAGATATTGCTTTCTGTAACTGCTCCATAATATTATTCTTTACAGATAGTTTGTAAACCACCTGCCAATAGCAATCATAGAAGTTGAAGCATCACACACTTCTTCCGCATCTTCTATTTATACAAACACCAAGTTTAAATCTCATAGACTGCTATGGCAAAAATAGCTAAAATCTCAATTTACACAAGAAGTATTACTTTTGCTTCTGTGACACTCTTTGTAATTGAAAATCTACTTAAGATCAACAGAAAAGCCATTTGGTGATAAAACTTGGCATTTTGATTGACACTTTTAAAATGTCATACTTATAAAGCATTGTTTTTTTCTTTCTTTCTTCCTTCCTGAAGCAAAATAAACTACTGATATTCGCTTACAAACCATAATTCAGTGTTCTATGTAGAAGATGATTAAAACAAACTAAAAAGTTTTATGCAGAACTTACCTTAATATCATCATAAATACATGGAGTTTCTTTAACATGTCCTTGTAACCACCACTGTTCTTCTTTAATTTCTATTTGGCTTCCAATTTCACTTTCTTTGATCCTATTATTAAACTTCATTACAGGCTGTTCTGAAAACATCTCTCTCTCATTCTGTGAACAAAACTTGGAAGTCACAGCCCCTTCCTCAATTTTTATTTTGGTATCTATATCATAGTCACTGCCACATGGAACAGTTTCACTCTTAACTTTCTTTACAAGATCTTTGGTAAAAAGCTCTCTTTCATTCTGTGAACAAAACTTGGAAGTCACAGCCCCTTCCTCAATTTTTATTTTGGTATCTATATCATAGTCACTGCCAACAGTTTCACTCTTAACTTTCTTTACAAGATCTTTGGTAGAAAGCTCTCTTTCATTCTGTGAACAAAAGTCTGGGAAACAAGATTCTTCTTTAATTTCTACTTTGATATCCATTTTACTATAGTTGCTGCATTAGAACAGTTCTGTTCTTAAACTTGAGTAGCTCGTCTGTGGAAAAAGAAACACAGTATTAGTAATATGAAATACTCTAGTTTTGCTCCTAGATAGTTGAAGCTACAATACAATTTAACTGATGGGACAGACAATATCAACTAATATAAAGAAACAATGGCAATTTGGGGTAATATATTACCTAAAAACCTTTGGATGTTTAACCCTCCAACAGCGCAATGTATCTTAAGAAATACCTTCCCCGCATTTTTGAACATGCATATGCAACAGTTTATGCAAAGTCATTGCAACTCATTGTAGCTTCCTAAAATACAGTGTAGCACTTCCTGGTTCATTATTGGTCAGTTGTCTGTCTTTTTTTGTTTCATTACCAAGCAAAGATATCTGTGAGATACACTGTGCCTTCTCATTGTTTTTGTAGCCTTATTTTCTGTTGGACACATTTTTATGTGATGTCAAAGAAACAGGAAGTGTTCAATGTGTGTAACCCTAACTACTTACAGAGAGCCGTGGCAACACTGTCGAATGAAAATGAAGATTTCCTCGATTAGGAAAGTGACACAGATTGGGAAGCCGGTCAAAAGGATTCTCATTCCTCTCAAAATAATAACAGATGAAGACAGACACTGAAGATGTTAATCCTCAGTTTACTGGAAAAGATGGGGTCACTAAATAGAAAAAAGTGAGACCTCTGCAGCAGAGAACTAGATCACAGAATTTGCTTACTCATCTGCCTGGAGCTCTGCAGCAGAGAACTAGATCACAGAATTTGCTTACTCATCTGCCTGGAGCTCTGTAGCAGAGAACTAGATAACAGAATTTACTTACTCATCTGCCTGGACCTCTGCTGCAGAGAACTAGATCACAGAATTTGCTTACTCATCTGCCTGGACCTCTGCAACAGAGAACTATATCACAGAATTTGCTTACTCATTTGCCTGGACCTCTGCAACAGAGAACTAGATCACAGAATTTGCTTACTCATCTGCCTGGACCTCTGCGGCAGAGAACTAGATCACAGAATTTGCTTACTCATCTGCCTGGACCTCTGCAGCAGAGAACTATATCACAGAATTTGCTTACTCATTTGCCTGGACCTCTGCAACAGAGAACTAGATCACAGAATTTGCTTACTCATCTGCCTGGACCTCTGCAGCAGAGAACTATATCACAGAATTTGCTTACTCATTTGCCTGGACCTCTGCAACAGAGAACTAGATCACAGAATTTGCTTACTCATCTGCCTGGACCTCTGCAACAGAGAACTAGATCACAGAATTTACTTAGTCATCTGCCTGGACCTCTGCAGCAGAGAACTAGATCACAGAATTTGCTTACTCATCTGCCTGGACCTCTGCAGCAGAGAACTAGATCACAGAATTTGCTTACTCATCTGCTTGGACCTCTGCAACAGAGAACTAGATCACAGAATTTGCTTACTCGTCTGCCTGGACCTCTGCAACAGAGAACTAGATCACAGAATTTGCTTACTCATCTGCTTGGACCTCTGCAACAGAGAACTAGATCACAGAATTTGCTTACTCATCTGCTTGGACCTCTGCAACAGAGAACTAGATCACAGAATTTGCTTACTCATCTGCTTGGACCTCTGCAACAGAGAACTAGATCACAGAATTTGCTTACTCATCTGCTTGGACCTCTGCAACAGAGAACTAGATCACAGAATTTGCTTACTCGTCTGCCTGGACCTCTGCAACAGAGAACTAGATCACAGAATTTGCTTACTCATCTGCTTGGACCTCTGCAACAGAGAACTAGATCACAGAATTTGCTTACTCATCTGCTTGGACCTCTGCAACAGAGAACTAGATCACAGAATTTGCTTACTCATCTGCCTGGAGTTAGGGAGCAAGCTAGAGTTGCTAGTACGGCTATAGATTGTTGAAGCTGTCTTATTAAAGATGATATACTAGACCTAATCATAACATTTACCAACCAGTACAGTGAGTTTATACAAAACACATTCAGCCGTGAAAGAGATCCTAATTTGAGAAACAAAAGAAGACATGAAAGCATTCATCATAGGATTCTATATTTGGCAGCAGTCCTATTCAGAAGCAGGCTACCCAGAGCTATGCGGTATAGATGAAGATGGCATAGATATTTTGGTTGATAATGGATTGAGATATTTCATGTTCCTTCTTCACTACTTTAGATTTGATGAAGAAATTGTGAAGAAAGAAATTGCATCATCTTGCAACAGTGAGAGACATTTTCACAACATTCATTGGCAGCTGCCAAAAAATGCTACTCACTAGGAGAAAATATCACAATTGTTGAGATGTTGGTAGGCTTTAAAGGGAGATGCAGTTTTATTAACAGTATATTCCATCTAAGACTAATAAATATAGAATTAAAACCTGTTTTGACTGATGCCAAAATATTCTACTCTCACAATTTTGAAATTTATGCCAGGAAACAACTTGATGGACCATTCTGCATCAGCAACAAGCCCTCAGACGTTGTGAAATGAGTGGCACGATTGATTTACAAAAGTGGAAGAAACACCACAGATAATTTGGTGAAACATCTGCAAAAAGAGGGATTTTTCTTTGTTGGAACACTGAAGAACAATAAGCCACAGCTTCCACTGCAGTTTGTCAATACAAAAGACAGATCTCAGCATTCCAGTACATTTGCATTTACAGAAGAGCCTACTCTTGTTTTCTTACATTCCTAAGGAAGGCAGGAATGTCCTTGTGATATTCAGTCAACATTTTGATGATGGTATTGATGAAAACTCCTGTGAAAAGCAGAAGCCAGAGATCAAAACATTTTATAATGAAACAAAATCTGGACTGTGGAGACAAAACGGACGCCATATAGAAATTGTTACAGATTGCCTGTAGTGGTATTTTTTGCTATGCTGAACATATCTGTACTGAATGCTCAAATTCTCTTCCTGGGCAATGGAAATGAAATAAAGAGCAGGAGGCTATGCTTGAGAAAGTTATCCAGAGAACTATATTTTGATCAGCTGCTTAAAAGGAGCACACTTATAAGTGGAATAACCAGTACGCTTCAAAAAGGTCTTAAAAATTTCAGCCTCAGAAACTAATGTTTCTTCTGGTCCTTCTACTGAAAATGAACTCAAACTTTGTAAGAACTGTTCACTATAATAACAAAAGAAGTGACTTTCAAAATATTACTATAAGTGAAATACACTATTGTTTGGAGCATGCCAGGCAGATTTGCAAGAAGTCTGCTGAAATTTGCAGCAAAAACTGTCAAGTATATATATATATATACTAAAATTCAGTTAAAATATCTTGTTAATTGTAATAATGTTCATGAATTTCATAAGAACTCATGATATTTTTTGTTTACTTTTATATTTGCAATATAACATTATTATGATTTCCCATTTTGTATGTTAGCAGTACAGTAGAATCCTGATAGCTCAACATTCTGTATAACTCAATAGCCTTTTTTATTTTTTATCGTTAAACTTTACTGTAATAATTTCTATAATCCAGTATGTGGTATAAACAGTAAGGAGAAATTTTAAACAGTCTATGTATTAGTGTTCATATTCATGCATATAAATGACCATGTGTTTTCCTGACCTGTTCAGCTATTTGGTATGGTAAGGGTTTTCAGATTTTGCACTTTGTTTATGACACTAATTTGGAGACAGGTTTTGTTATTTTTGTGGAAATAAAATCTCCACATCCTACCTCACCAACAAAAGGGCTGACTGCATATTGACCTTTGATATCTGAGTCAGAACAAAAACAGATGGCAGAACATTGTCACAAAATCAAAAGCTTGCCACTAATAATGTGTGTTGCTCAAACACTTATTTGGAAGGAAAGGTAGAATCAGATGACTGAAAAATTCAATGCCATAGCCGGGATTTGAACCACGGATCTCCCGGTCTCCGTCCGGGAGATCCGTGGTTCAAATCCCGGCTATGGCATTGAATTTTTCAGTCATCTGATTCTACCTTTCCAACCCTGTCCAACACACGGCTTGTGTGAAAAAACAATTAATTCCACTTATTTGGAAGGTTTACTGCTTTACCCAGTACGTATGTGGTACAGTATGGTTTCTCAGATTTCAGGCTTACTGTTAGTGTTATGTTGAGTTGTGTTTGTGTCAGTGTAAATGGCCTACGTAATGAAGCCGCATGGCAGCGAAGCGAGTGTGAGAGACAGTCTAGCATCATATGATTTTTTTCTACAAAGAACAAGTAATTTCTTCTCTATTCTATGCAAGTACATATTTTTAATATACTTTTACAGTAATAATGTTTAGCATACGTTATACTTTTGTTTCCTATATTGTGCTAGAACATGCATTTATGTAATTTTCAGTACATATTATGTTATGAGTTTGGAATAACAAATCCCTTATTCTGTAAAGCTAGACATTTCTGTAACCTGACATCCTCTCAGTCTACATCAGGTTGAGTTATCAGGATTCTACTGTATTAGATTATTCTCTGCAACTTATGTTTTTGCAACATACTATGATATACTGTAATGCTTTGAAAAATAAAATATAGAATATTAAAATAATATAAATAAAACATAACAAATACAAAAAATGCACATTTAAGGAGAAATTTCAGACAGCACAGAGCCAGACATATAAACAATATCTCTCAGATATACTGAGCCCTATCATGTAACAATAGGTATTATACCTTATGGAGGGTTACCAATGGTTTGGTTAATCTGTATCATTGTCGTAAAACATACTTTCAGTCACATTATTCCAACATCTGCTTTATAATCCTGGACATAGCAGAGCTTTCAGTATAAAAACCATTCAAAGAAAAATCTGTTGTGATACAATCAGAGGACTTTCTCTACCCTCTATCGTTTATTAGCGAGTATACAAGCTATTCTTACTAAAGCTTATTACTTTCTCTACTATGTATAACAAGTAGGGGAAGTATTGCATTCCACCAAAAAATGTTATACCAAGATTTCACCAGAAATGCACGTTTTGAGGTGCCTGAATCCAAATAAAGCATTTTTGGATGTGTGTGTGCGCGCCCGCACGTGCGCGTGATTGTGAGAGAGAGAGAGAGAGAACAGCATAACTCAAAAACACAAAGTCGGATAAACACCAAACTTGGTACTTGAGTTTACTATTTTCCAAGGATGCGGCGACACAAAGGTTTTCAAGAAAATACTCCCACCCCAGACTACCCTTTACATGAAACATTTTTCAAGTCTTGAATTATCTCAAAAATGGCTGTAAGGATTTTGATTAAAATATAATATATTCAAAATATTTTCGTGGCAAATGAAATGTATGTCTTGAATTTTCTGGGAATGTCCCCTAAAGTCTTCATTTTGAATGACTTCCACATAACTGGTAAACCATAAGATATAGACAAAATTTTACTACACAAAAAACGTAGATCTTGTTAAAACACACAATTTATGTCTTTCACATTTTTCTTGTGGAGTGAATCATTTCCGAGATATTCCTTGTTATTTGTTTGAATTTTCCAATACTTATGCTTTTTCTCAAATGGGAATTTAATATTCGTTTTTTATGTCCTGGACATACAAAGAGAATGGAATGCTTCACATAGCAACCAGCTCTTAAAAGGTTTGACTATCACTTAAAGCCTACCATATTCCCCTTGCACCTACAAGAAAAGCAGCAATAAGATCAACATCTTGTTAAAAATGAAGTAGATGGAGAATAAGCGTTTGTAAACATAGGTTGTACAAGAGTAGAGAAAGTCATGTGAGCGTAACACATCAGATGTTTTTATTTTACTAATAATCCAAATAAACCATTGCAGAAATGGCTGCATTACACATTTCGTTATAGATACAAAGAGTCAAATATTTAAGAACTGGACATTATACGCTGGCGTTAGAATTCCATACTGTTTCCATGTAATAAGAAACAACTGAATGTTGAAAACATTTTAAAGAATGACTAAGAAATGAACAATTGGAATCATTAATAACGAATATTTCAGAAATGACTAATGCCACAAAAAACTTGTTTGAAATAAATTGAATTTTAAAGAGATCTACACTTTTGTGTAGTACATTTTCGGTTATCTCCAACATTTACCAGTTGTACAAGATTATACAAAATTCTTTCACAATGAAGAGGATTTCAAAGGCTATTTCCAGAAAATTCAATATATACACTTTGTCATACCTTTTAGTATATGATATTTTAATCAAAATCATTTGAAGCCATTTTTTAGAAAATTAAAATATTAAAAACTTTTTCCATGTAAAGGATGCTTGGGAAGGGAGGGGGGACTTTCTTGAAAATCTTTGTGTCGCATCCTTGGAAGATATTGAACTTAAATACAAGTATGTTACTTATCTGACATTTTGCTCTTGAGTTATGCTGTTCTGAGACATACTAACATAAAGAGAGGCAGACCGATACACATAAGGACCTTTTTCTACAAATTACTTCTTTTTTTGGATTCAGGAAACCTCAAAACATGTATTTCTGGATAATCTTGGTATTGAATTTTTGGGTGGAATGGAATATCTGATCTACCTATGTACTGGTAGAGAAATTAAAAATAGTGAGTCCTGCTCTACTCAGAAGAACTTCAGTCTACCAGTACCCAATTCCTGGTGAAGCTCTTTTGTAAAGTTAAAATATTTCCGATCAGAATCAAACAGAGGAACATTTGTTCATCATCTGAACATTCAATATAATTAGTCTAAGGAAAATGTTTAACACTGATGTATAAGTGTTCTCAAACTACGCAGAATTAACAAAATATGATTTATATAGAAAATATTAAAGATAAACTATAAAATTTACCAGAAACATGATCTCAACACATGGATCTGATCTTGGCTTCTTTCCAAGGAGCAATCTTTTAAACACCAATGTCTGCTTTGAAGTTTCTTTCTTCAATAATTTTGGAATAATTGGTACAAATTTTAAGCCTGCATCACTTCCCAGTCTTTTACTTATAACAGATGTTACAATAATATGGCTATGAAGAATATGTTGAGTTTTCTGCAAGGAATTCTAGCTTTTATCCCCAGCTTTGTCCATGTGAATATTCATGTCTGCTGTGACACACTCTTACATATGGTACAAACCAATTCTTGTTGCACAGATACTTTCAGAGGCAAAGTTAATCACCATCCAAAATTCATGGCATAACAAAAAGCCAACTTTAGTGTCACTACATTCTATTCATAGGACCCTTTGTATATCATGATCATAACCAGGCTTAGGATCCGGGACAATCAATGCATGTGTAACCTTACTACACAGTTCCATTAACACAACATTGCTGATGTAAACAATGATGCCAATAAGCTGCTTAGTTGCTACTGTATTAGCGTCTAGTTCTCAAAGTTACGGGTTCAAACCTGGCAGAGTGAGATGGATATTTTTGGACATAAAAACTATTTAGCATGGCTTCCTTTGGAAGGGAAGTATAGACAGTCCTCCCATGTTGTAGATTTACGGTACGTAAAAGAGCCTCAAACCTGATAGAGGCCTCTCAGCAAAATTTGCAGACTTTCATGGCCAATATAGAATAGGATGCTAAGGAGCAAGTAATTACAGAGCATCCATAAGTTAAACTAAATAAAATACATATACTTCACTCTTAAGTTGTTCTGGACCCTTAGCCTGATTAAAACAAAATGCTGACGTGTTGTTGTAAAGTTGACCACTATTATGCGACGTACACCAAGTCGTTAAGTTGCATTTTTGATTCCATTACCTCTGTAGCATAGTTGTGATTACTTGACAGTCCAATAGGTGGCCAGGTTCTTCACTAAATCTGATGTCGAAGCATATGCAATTTCACATCATTCATAATGCGTCTCATGATTAAAAGACAGTACAGGTTAAATGGGGCACTGTTTCCACATGTACTCTATGTACACTCGCAATTTTGGCACTCAGCTATGATCAATCTACGATATTTAATGCCATTTGTGAACGATAGATCACCAAATAGTGAAAACTCTGCACTACTATTTAAGACAATTATTATCAAAGAAATATGGAGATATAAAATGATAAAAGCTATAATTTGATAGGGTATCATCACTGTTTACCCTTGACAAAATCACCTTCAACACAAATGGAGTATTTTCAAAGAGCAATGAATGATGCGCCCCACTCCTCTTAGAGCTACTTCATTATATTGCATTAACTTAGCATGTTTTTGTTTCCCACATCCTTTTTTGCATTCTTGTTGATGAGTCCTTAGAGGTCCTCTCATTTGTTCCCTTTTTATCCTGTACTACTGTTTCTGAACACCTAGGTAACCCTAGAAGTGTGTGTTTTTTTTATTGCCTTACTAACATTTATTTTACTTGAAAAATAATGTAACGCATTGTTTTTTACTTTCCATTTCTTCTCAGTTCACCAACATTTTGTCTCTTCCTAACTTCTTGCCCCATAATCATAGATATTTATGCAAAAAGTTAAATAAATAACCTACATAATACTTCAGCATTCCACTTGCTATAAACGTAGACACTTCCTTACAACTGACGTTAACCTTTATTGCCTTCTGCGTCACACCTGGCACCTGTTAGATGAACAGATGGATGACTTTTGTTTGACATACACAATGAATGTAATAAGTTACAGGACCCTGATTTCTTTTAAAAACTTTCTCCAACCCTCCTCAACAATTTCTCTTGTCTTGGTAAGGTACAGTACTGGAGGGTGGGACATGGTCAGCGCCCCAGATACCTCCTGGTCGGTTAAGGTGGTGTTCTCAACAAGGGCCACCATGTCTCCATCACATAGTTCCTCCATTGGCACACCAGAGACCTAACACTCCGTAGCAGACCTCCCAGCGGGGGAACAATCCACAAGCCAGTACCAGGGATCAAACCTTGGTCTCCAGGGCCAGAGACAGACGTGCTACCACGGTGCTATGGGGACGATCAGTAAAGTAAGTAAGTAGTAATACTAAGCGACAATCATTTCGTGGGCTGGGGTAAAAGCCTAAATGAAAACAGGCCAAGAAGCCTGGCAAAATCAAGATTGTAATCTCATTCTGCTATGCTTTAAAATGAAATCTTAATGAGTCCATAAGCATAATTCTATAGCCAGAAAGAATACAATATTAATGCAACAATAATGTCAATACAATACTGTAAAATGGCATGGGAAGGATATCATAAGAAATAGCACACATCATGTCATTGGTTCATTTTATAGTCTGGCATCAAGGTAGTTATAGCCATCAAGTTAATAACACTAGTCAGTAATTACTGACTCCAAAGTTATGAAGTTTTAACGATATTTCTAGGATAGTAAAATTAATATCAAAGCTATAATGTCCTTATCACATACCAACTTTTTGTTATATTAATTCTCTTATAATATCATATTTTGACAATTATAACATAGTTATTTAAACTGTAATACCTTAACATATGTAGTGCTAGTATCTCAGAATATGAAAACCAAATTTATTCAAAATATTTGTAAGCTATTTACAGTACAAACCAAGGAGACCAGATGCTTCTGATTTGCTAGGGAGCGCAAACACATAAGGAAGTGACAGTGAGATTACATGCACTCTTGTTTATTTGTGGGAGAGAGGAATGTCCACCACTCTGACACATCTCATAGACATGCCATCTAGTTTCTCTCATGTTTCATTACTCCATGTTTAATGTGGAAATGGAATCAGTTGAGCTTTCTATGTTGGAGTAGTATGCTGTGAGCTTTTACTTCAGTAAGACAGTATTCAGCATGTTGCATTGAGGAGGTATAAACAATTCAGACCACTTTAGTTATGTGTGGGAAATACACATTGTCTAAGCAGATCTAATATTACAGATTTTGTGAAAAAGTCATATCATGCCTATTTTGGAATCAAACTTGCAGAACAAATTAAAGCTGGCACTATAAAGTATGTTGAGCATGCATTGAACAACTTTATCATTGGGTGAACAGCAAAAGAACATTGGAATATGAGAGTAACACTGAACATTTTTAGAAAAGCAAACAAGGATTTGTTTTAAAAGCTTTTAATTGATTTTATTGTTTTTCAAAATATTCCCCTTTGACATCAATACGTATTTGTATTCGATGAAGCCAGTCCTTAAAGCAATGATGCTACTCTTCCTGAGGCAAACCAGAAACCAGGTTTTTATAATGTTCCACTGCTTCATCTGATGACAAAAAGGGATTCTAAGCATTTTATCTTTAGTTTTCGGAAACAAAAAGAAAGCACAAGGTGCTAAGTCAGGGTTATATGCTGGAGGGTCCATGGTGCTGACCTTTAAGGTATCCACATAGTCAGGTGTTAGTTTTTCTGTATGTGATGATGCATTTTCATGATGTAACTTTTTCCTTTTGGTCGTTTTTTTACGACCTTTTACAAAACTCTGCAGTAAACACTTATGTACATATTGGCAGTAACAGTACGTCTATTTTCTAATGCTTATTGTAGCAATATGACCTGTTTTAGAAAAAAACTAGCAACCATCTTCTTACAGCACTGTGAATTCATCGGAATTTTGTAGGCTTAGGTTCTGCTTCAAAGATCCATTGAGTCGATTGACTTTTGTTTTAAAATCATAACAATAAATCCAAGATTCACTGCCAGTAATGATATTCCAAACCAAATTTGAAGTGCCGCCTTGGAATTTTTCCAGAGCTTTTCTGCACCAATCAATGCATTGTTTTTGATCGGGATTCAGTTTATGTGGAATCCATTGACAACAAAGTTTTCTCACTTTAACTGATGATGTAAAATGTTCTGGATTTGACTCATACCAATGTGCAATGTTGCCAGAATAAATTCATAAGATGTCCATCAATCTTTTTCAAGTGCTACTCAAAGAGCAGCAATATTATTCATCAGTAACAACAGTTCTTGGACCTCCTTCAGGAAATTCATCACTTAAGAAAAAAACTGTTCGCTTTTGAACTTACTGTATCAATTATAAATTGCCATCTTAGATGAGGCTTCTTTGCCAAATGCATTTCTCTGCAAATCTTCACATTGTTTAGGTGTTTATGACGATTTAAATCCATAAAAAACTTATAGCCCAAAAATCTTCTCTAGTTAAGTTCATTTTTAGGTGAATACAACTTTAAGTGATGATAATTAACAAACTATTTGAGCAAATCGAACAAACTACATGACAATCAACAGCTGTCAAATATAAACAAATTTTATTTGTTTTTAGAAACATAGTATTGTAAACTTTTTGAACATCACCCTCATATGTATGGTTTGGAGAGAGCTGTCGAATCATAGTATTGACTTGCTACTTCTGTTTGTGTAATGTAAAAGGGTACAATTTTAATAAACAAAAAGAAAATGCTGTATCCAGCTGTTCAGTCAGCCATTTTACCTGTGTCCCATGGGTCTGATATACCAATTCTTGTGAACAATTTTCGTCCGAGTCTGATGTAGAAGTGAGTGAAAGGAGACAGTGACTATCTACCAGAATCATCTGCTCTGGGTGTTTTAACCAGAGTGAATTACATCACTTACTGTGGGATCTTGTCCTCCCTAAAGAGATAGCTGAGTTGTTACCTTCTGGACTGCAAGAAAAGTCTGCTCTGTACCCAGAAACATCATTCTATTGGTACCAACAATGTGAAATAAACTTCAAATTGTTTTTCTCCAAAGATGGTCATCTTGCACAATGCAGTAATGTGAAACATCTTGTGCTGAATATTGGACTTCCAAACTATTACCCAAGTGAATGGAGACTTCTTGACACTCCCAAGCCAAGCTTAAAGGGTATCCTCCTTCATAACAGAAATGTTTTTGGTTCAGTGTCCATTGCCTATTGAGTGATCCTCAAAGAATCATGTAGGGATTGAAACTGCTGTTATTGCAATGGAACCACACTGAACTGAACATAACATAACTGAACTTGAGATCTCTCTTATTATGATGCTGGACTTCCATGCTTTCTTTGTCTGTGGGATAGCAGGACATGAGTTGATCACTAGACCAAACAAGCCTAACAACATGGAGAAAATTTATAAGTTGGTTCTAAGAATTAAACTCCTTAATTTAGGCTACAATCACAAAGTCTTAATTTGGTTGTTCGTACTGATTGTATGTACAGACAAAGTTGGAAAATAGAACTAGACTTGAAAAATTCAATGCTATGGCTTGGAATCAGAATTTTGCCTTTCCTTTGACATAGCTCTGCAGCTAGACTATTAATCTGGCACACATTAAACCATCTCAAGCAATCCAAGAAACCCAGTAAAACTTCAAGATTTCATACCTTAAAGGCAACTTCCAAAGGCAATGCTGCAAGTTCTCTTTATCTTCTAGGTATTATAAAAACAGTAGAATCTTGTTAGTATGGTTTTGCAGGGACCCAAGAATTTGGATGTCATAGACAGGAAAACATGTTAACAAAAATACAAAATCTGCAATTTAGGAACATATTTATGCAATAAAATCTAATAATACATCTCTCAAAGTGGATGTGAAATATAGACACTATTTACACTGGTTTAAAATACATATCTATAGTTGATTACTTTGTTGGTTTTAATACCAAAATTCTACTGTCCATCTTGTTTAATAAAGTCAATACACCGTTATCAACTTCGAAACTGCACACATATCACTTCACTATGTCCATTGCCTGCATCACTTCTGACACTGTAAGTACTGGCTTAGGATCTGGCTCATCATCACTTTCATATCCCACTGACGCTTCTACTTTCACTTATTCTTCAAGTATTTCGTTTATCGTCACTGTTTCACATACTGGAATCTCATTGTCAATGTTTACGTATGTTTCGAAAGACACGCTGGTGTCGTCTACTGTTTGGCGCCATACTTCACTCTCAGAAAGCTCATCTTCCTGTGTGGTTGCATCAGCAAGAACCCGGCGAAAACCAGATTTATTAAAACAGTTCCTAATGGTATCCTGTGTCACACAATCCCAAGCAGTTCTAATAAAATGCATGGTGATTTTTCTTGTCGTTGATTTCAGTGCAGCCAACCTACTCTGTACCAGCCTCTTCCGATATGTATGCTTCATGCACCAAATTATGCGTTGATCTAAAGATTGTAGCTTACTCGTGCAGTTTGCTGGGAAGAAAATGATCTTTATGTTTTTTAAATTTGAAACAGTTGATGGATAGCAGAACGCTGATGAATAAAGAGTGCAATTTTCCTGCTTCTTATGCCCAGTCTTACGTCCCATGCTCGCAAGAAATTTTCAAAGATGGCAGAAGTTATCCAGGCTTTTATGTTGGAAGTGTACTTACATGGAAAAGAGTGCACATTCTTGAAACATCGCGGATTCCGTGCTTTTCCAATAACCAGTGGTACCAATTTCTCCATTCCAATTTCATTACAGCACAACAAAACTGTAATCCTGCTCTTGTTAAGCTTCCCACCGTGGCACTTAGTGCCCTTAAAATCCAGGGTTTTGTCTGGCAAAAGATGGGAAAATAGTCCTGTTTCATCTGCATTATAAACTTCATCAGGGTTATAGTCTTTCAAAATTGACGGGAGCATTGTATTTTTTCACATTTATATATTTTCACACAGTGTAGCATCATTATCTAGGGCAGCAAGCTCACCCCGCACACATCTGTAAACTAAGCCATGTCGATTCTTGAATCTTTCAATCCAGCCATTGGATGCTTTGAAATCATCCAGTACCATCTTCTGTGCTTAAATGTATTGCCTGAGCTTGAACCACAGTACCATCTATTGGCACATTTGAAGCTCTAGCTTGTGTAAACCACTTTAGCAGAACATCTTTTAATTTTGGAAACTGGCCAGTGCAATTACATTTTCTTTTAACATTTTTCCCTTCTTCAAAAGCAGTTTCAATTAGTTTACGTTTGCTAACAATTGTGTATAAGGTTGACAGAGGAATGTTTAACTTCCACACTATATCCACATGTTTCATATTTGGATTGCCATCTAGTTCTTCAAGAATTTTCAGTTTTTCACTGTTGGTTATTTGCTGCACTTTCTTTTTCTCCATTGCAAACAAAAAGATAAAATACAATTACGTTTCTTCAACACTCAACAGCAGAAACTAACCACACCAAGCCACCGCTAAACTAAAGCATTCTCTATCGCCCCTACACAAATCGTGTGACACAAATATGTACATACATGGATAACATTGGCTGCTGGTTCCACCCTGCTGGGTTTGATCAAAATAGCGAATGAGGACATCAAACTTTAAATGTAGTAAATCTATTCCCACTGGACTGCCCAAGCATTGACCAAAATAGCGAATGAGGGCGTCAAACCTTGAATGTAGTAAGCGGGAGCGAGAAAACGTACTAAACAAAAGTTATTTATTGCATTTGGTGCCTGGGCTTTTATAATTCAAAGTAATACACAGGAAAACGTGTTAATGAGGAACGTGCTAACGAGATTCCACTGTATTTATTGTAAGTTTGATTTGATGTTTGAATTAGATGAGAAGGTTTAATGCTGTTTTGGTATAGTCATTGTAACTAAATTATGGAGTATTGGCACAGAAAGCCACATTCAATTTTTCAAGTCTGATTCTACTTTTCAAGCTACATGCCTTTGGGTTTTGCCAAAAACAATACAGAAAATTTACTGAAATCAAAGATAAGCAGCCAAAGGGATTTTATTGTTTTTGTACCTCGATAAGATTATGTCATTTAACGCTATTGTTTGTTTATTTGCTTTTGTTCATTTAGCCACCACTGTGAGCAACACTCAGGGACATTAAATACATCATACAATTATGAAATATGTAGCATAACTAAAGACATACCCAACAACAAGAATTTTTTCCCCACATCATGTATTATCTAAGAGATGAAAATTTGTAAGTCATCACCATTTCAAGAGCAAACAGCATTACAGTAGGACAACAATAACAAATAAGTGTAAATCACCATCATATGCCATCTGTCCTATGTACTGAATATTCACATGTTGCACGGCAGATTAAAAAATTTCTCCATATTATACAAGAAAGACTTTAACTCTTCCTTTAAAGATTTTATGTTTATTAGGATTGCCTAATAGTTTTATGTAACATAAAAAGTTATTATAAATTGTTATTGCAAAATAGTAACATTCTTTTTGAAACAGTTTCAAGCCATTTGCTGGTCTATGCAAATCACCTGCATGCGTGTGTTGTGGTCATGCACAGCGAGCTTTTTGTGAAGTTATCATAATTATCTCTGAGGTAGCTCAAGACAGAATATGCGTATTCACCAGTAAGAGTAAGAATTTTTGGGGTTTTGAGTAAGGGCCTACAGGAATGATGGGACCCAACACTACAAATAATACATATAGCATTTTTTGTAATATAACTACTTGCTTGCTATGTGCCAAATTACTCCAGAAAATTATTCCACATCGCAACACAAAGTGAAAAAATGTAAAATATGCTGTTCTTAAGGGATTTTGGTCGAGCAAATTTTTTAAGTTTTTTAGGGCAAAGCAAGCCGAGCTGAGTTTCAGTAGCACGATTTTTATTTGTTTTTTCAGTTAAGCCCTTCATCTACTGGAAGCCCAAGAAATTTTTTATCAGATACCTTGTTTATGGCATAATTGTACCTGGTTGTTAATTCATTCACTTGTTTATGCTTTGTTTGAAATTAAATAAAGCTGGTTTTATCATAGTTTAATGCTAATTATTAGCTTCATACCAAATGTTGAGTTGTTCAAACACTTCATTGACAGAATCACTTAATTACTGAGTGATATAATTACAGATACAAGTACACTGGTATCATCTGCAAAAAGCACAGATATTGAATCTTTACTAAGATAATATGGCAGGTCATTTATAAATATTAAAAATAACAAAGGACCAAGTATAGTACCTGATGGGACACCTTTAGTAATAACACCTGGTTCTGAATCACAAGCATTGATTCTGATTTTCTGGATCCTATTTGTTAAGCAAGACCTGAACTAATTTATACAAATATCACTGAAGGCATTAACTTTTGCAGCAAGAGGTTGTGATCTAGGCTGTCAAATGCTTTAGCTAAGTCAAAAAATATTCCATTCCTAATGCTAGTTCCTTTTTATCCAAGGATGTTAATACTTCAGAAGGAAGCATGTATGCTGCATTTTTCTCTTGACAGTTTTTTTCCCTAAATCCGAACTGGGATGCTGAGAGAGCGTTGTAGAACTAGTATTTTATAACCCGATTATATACAGCTTTTTCCATTACTTTACAAAAGGTTGTCAAAAGACAAATGGCTTATAATTGGAAGTCAGGGCTTTGTCTCCTTTCTTGTATAGAAACTTAACAATTGTGTGTTTCATTTTTTTCAGAAATATCTCTGATAAAAGCGAATGATTGCATATATGACTAAGAGGCTTGCTGAACTCTGCTAGGCAGTATTTAAAAAATTTGGTACCTATCCCATTCCACCCATGAGAGGTTTTGCTTTTCAATAAGCTAATAATATTCTCTCTCCCTCTCCCGCTGTCTCTCTCTCTCGCTCTCTCTCTCTCTCACTCTCTCTCTCCTCTGTGTTGTGGAGTCCATCATAAATTTACAATTAATTTTGGGATGTGCCTTTTCTATCATTTTAAGTGCAGTTGAGATTGGCTTGGATCTGTTTGTTTTGCTTTTAGCTACATCAAGGAAATATGTTAAAGGTATTAGCAATGGCACAGCAATTACTGACTTTCTTTCAAGTATTTTACAACATGTTTTGTAATGTGCTTTAATGTTTGAATCATTACTTGTGCGATATAATAAGAACAAATTTCTTTTATTTGCACAGGACTTCCTCATACCTGAAGTAATCCAGAGTTTGACCTTTGTTGCCTGTGATAGTGTTGTTATTTTCTTAGATAAAATATCTTCAAATGTTAATAGCACAATTTTAAGGAATACATCAAATTTGTACTTTGCTTGAGTGCTGGAATAGACATAAGTCCATTTTTTGTTTTTAACACTAGTTTAATTTATTGATATGCTTATCACTAATTATTCTTGTTGCAATTTTACTTTTTCTATTATCAATCTGTTTGCTATCTAAGGCAAGCACCAACAGTACCTGAGCATCATAATCTGACATGCCATTTACAATAGGAATTATGGCATAATTGAGGAACATCTTTTCAACACACGATAAATATACAACCTTTTTCAAAACTGAGTTATATGTCGCAACAATATAATTCTGACCATCATCCTGTGAATAAGGTTTTAGCGAAAGTCGATAAATATCATGTATACAAGCAGGCCAATTCATGAGGCATTTAGCAAAAACCGATATATACACTCTGAAAGTTAAAGCAAAAGTCCACAAATGTGATAAATTTTTCTTTACTTTCATTTCAACTGAGCAGTTGGCAATAATAGATGCGCGCTATTGCAGGCTGTGCTGCTCATTATTGTAACAAAATTTGTTCTTTATTTGCTACTTATAATTCCCAACCAAACCTCATTTTCATTAGCGTATCTTCAGGTTACTTTTATAGAAGTTATCAACTGTGCAGTCATGTTTGAGTAAGGAACAGTATTTCAAGTTAAATCAGAATGGATGGTGATTCTAGTGACTGAATATGGTGTACCGGTAAAAGAATCTTCAGGTGTCAGAAGATCTAGAGACAAGAAGGGTGTTACCCTTCTTGTAAAGCAAAACAACAGAGGTATAAACAACCCTAATATTAAATACAATCATGAATTTGAGTTTCACCTTCAAATACAAAAGCTAAAGCGAAGAAACAATGCAAAGCTGCTGAACTATGGATGAATATATCACCCAGTTTCATCATTATGTGACATCTTTAAATAAGACAGACCAAGATAAATTTCTCTTAAAAGTTTATGACTATTACTTCACTTAAGTGCAAAATAGTTAACAGTGAGAAAGTAAAAAGGAAGAAAACAGTTTCAGTAAAATATAACATTAGGAAGAAAAGCGGTGAGGTAGTGCCTGTCTGTGCTACTACTTTTCAAGAAATTTCTGGTATGTCAAAACATGGCTTCTCCTATAACATAGGTTATCTTATCTAGCAAGACAGTTTCATGAAGAACGGAAGTTGCCAAAGGAAAAGAGAGGCTGTAGGGACAGAGTCAGCTATTAGTACATTTTTGTTCTGCTACCACTATTACAGGGTTCTCCCAAAAATCTCAAAGAATTGTAAATTACAATGAGAATGTACACTATTATCCGCAACGTGAGCGTACTAACCGTCTTACCCAATCTAATTCTAATGGGAATCACCCTTACTAGAGGCTGGAAATTTGAATTGTGAACAGAAACACTAATATAGTAATTTAAATTTTGCACATTTAATAAAATGAAAATTTTACAATAACCCTCTATCAAGAAACTTTATAATTTTTGAATCAACAAATATCTAACTTTAAATACAATTAATAAATTGCTTCTAGAAATTTATTTGCTTTTCTTGCTGTTGCTAAGCCTCTTTAAAGCTCATGCCATTTAACTTTAAGATTGTTCATTGCACCTATGATTATATAAATATTTGCTTTTACTTTATATGCAATTCAAGCCAATTCTTTTTAACACAATCATAAAATCCTTTGCATACTTTACTGTAATTTTATACTGTTCTATTCTACCACCAATGTTTGTGCACTGGCTATTCTCATGTAGCCCTACCACCAATAGCTAACACCAAAAATAAATTTAAATGGAATTCGTTTACCCGATTTAATGACGGCACGATGGTCTAGGTGATGTCCAAACTGATCTAACCTGTGGCCCTCGTGCTGATAATATTCTTGTTGTACAGCCACTTATTTCTGTGTCATAGTTTCATTCTCGGTAGAAAAAAAAACAAGATCTCTGTTGGGAAGTGTATAACTATGCCATTTAAACTGCTAGGTGATTCTTTCGAAGTGCTAGGCATAAAGTACATAGCCTAGCAAAACTAAAGGGCAGTGAAACACAAAATTATTGAAGGGTGCTAAATATAAAGTTCGCTGCAGTTAACTCTGTTGTTTGGTAATGACTTGTCTGTAATTCCAACTATTCTGTAGCAAAGACTTACATCCATAAAGAACTATTCTGTAATGCAAAGCAATGCAAGCTACAACAGTTCTGCAGAGAAGACTTGTAGTTACTTCTGGTGTGTCTGTCATTCAAAGAGCTCCTTGTTCTTTTTCAATGTTCCCACTGTGAGTATTGACCTACTTTCCATACTATGGTATCACTCCACCTCGCGAGTTGCGTGTTGTTTCATGATGCAATATGCAGTGGTGGCGCTTGTCAATATGTGTGTGCTACCATGTCAGCTTAAAATAACTGAGGTCCTGCCATCTTTTTATGTAATGAAGGTATGCCTTGATGTGTAGCTTTCACAAGTGGCGATAAAGAATCACCACAAGGTGGAGATAGGACAGGAAAGAATCATAAGGACTTGATTATTAACATTAAGATCGACAAACAAATACCAATGTAGGGAGAATCATCATGGCAGGGATAAGTCGAAGAGGACTTATTTAGCTTCAGAACTTACAGTCAATAAGATATGGAAAAGATTCTGCTAAAAAAGGAGAAACTGGACTCAACCTCCACCTCCACACTACACGACAACTAATACACACAATACGTGAAAACTAATCCGTATGGCAACTGAACAATGATATTAACACTGATATGTTCAATGTAAGCTAGTGATAAAATCAAAAGGGAACTATCACGTTGCTTGTACCTAACGTAATCTCTCACAGTCTTTGCTACATTTCTAGCTGCTTGTTCAGTGACTCAGAAGAGCGTAATGGCTTGTAACACAAATAAAACATTTTACTCATTGCTGAACAAATGGTCCACTGATGCAATGGATAGCATAATGTCATCACAAACTGGAGTTGGACATACTGTAAGGTTCAAATCCTGGGTTCCAATCCTACAGGGAATGACAAAAGAATTACAGTAAAAATACTTATGAAATAGATGCTTGAGATTATCCATAATAATCCTTAAAGAAAAAGGAATGAAGGAGATGTTGCCCGAATGAGGTCATACTGCCCACCCACCTACCATTTTGGTAACTTCAGTTATATAGCTGAAAATGGCTACATTTTGAGGTGAAAGGTACTGAAACAATAGGCAAAAGATTGCTGAATGAATGACACAAACATATGAAAACACTGTGAAACTAAAGTAGGGGTTTAGCTTCATAGACCCTACAGGTACCCTCTGTCGTGCTTTACTATTCTACTTATAAAAAAACATCCCTCGGCTATGGTCCAGCTTAGGACCCTCAACAGTTGGCAATGCTTTGTGGCTTAGAGTCCTAAACAAGTAATACAACTTTGTACCTTCTGCTATGTTCAGATTACCCATGTTGCAGCCGGGCAGCACAAGCAACATTCCCATAATGCCTCGCATGGAATGAGTGTTTGGGTGCTGTGTAACTTCTTTATAAGGAGAAAAATGTGAATAGTTATCAAATATATTAAAATATGTTATCTACAATTTAAATTACTATTCATTATCTGTATTGTTAACAGTTAAGTTATAAAATAAGCATGTAGGTTCATGTGTGTTATATAATAGCGAGCCTGACTTGTACCTGTGTATGGGACTTTATCGAAATTTGGAAACAAAAAGTGTAGATTTGAGGTTGTAAAATGTGAAGAAATACTCTCTGTAAAACTGGGTTAAATGCAAATAAATGTAGCAATTGTGAGAATAAGATGTTTTCTTGCATCCTTCTTCTTTAGCATTTGTTTGTTTGTGTTTGTTAATTTGGCCCCACTGTGACCAACGCTCAGGAACATTGAACTCATCATACAATTATGAGATACGTAACATAACTAATAACATACCCAACACCAAGAACTTCTTTTTTTCGACATTATGCTCTAGTTGTGGCCCGCACAACGATCCCACTGTCCCACACAGCGAGGACGATTATGTCGTATTAAAGAAGTTGCTTTACCGTAACAGTGGTACATAGTTAACGCAAACTTACATAAAAAACCCTAACCTAAGGCTAACCTTCCCTGAATTCAGAAACGTAAGCTTATATAAAAAGAAGTAATTCCAACCTAAGGCTACGTTTGTTTTATTTCGTACGCGATTCGCCTATACAAGTAAAACACCGTCGAGGGGCGGGTAGGTGGAGACAAGCTATTGAACAGATCACATCTACTTCTAAACGCACTCACAAGGTAAATTATTCGCTTTTCTTTGGCTAATTTAAGCTACTTCGACGCCTAAGGCTACGTTTGTTTTGTTTCGTACGCGATTCGCCTACATAAGTAAAACACCGTCGAGGGGCGGGTAGGTGGACACAAGCTATTTAACAGATCACATCTACTTCTAAACTCACTTCACAAGGTAAATTATTCGCTTTTCTTTGGCTAATTTAGGCTACTTCGACGGGCCACAACTACAGCAGATTTGCCCTTTTTTTTAACTATTAACATACTCAACACCAAGAACATTTTTCTATTTAATCTAATAACATACCCAATACCAAGAATATTTGGTAATGTTGCTGCCAGCCTCTCCCTGACCGACGTCACGTCACTAAACCATACCAACCTTGTAACGTTGTATTGGCAGGTGAGTGTTTCTAAGTTTAAAGGAACGGAAGTGATCTTAGGATGGGAAATGATGTTTGCGGAAATGGAACTGAAACGGATCATAGAAGATGCAAATAAGATTCGCAGACAAAAGGGGGATCACTCCAGTTGGACATTTTGAACAGCTAGTACTTTTCCCATCGTCTTCTCCCTCTTGGCGGCATGGATTACCGTCTGCCAACAACACTCATGTCCTACAGTACTATTACTCCCGTATTTTTAGCGATTTTTTTTAAAAACGTAGGTTGGCAATGGTTGGTGACGTATAACAACAAGGGCTTGGAGACGGAACACCCGAAGGTATAAACGATCGTATCCGGAGCTTCCAGAGCGAATAGCGCAATCTCGGCCATGCTGATTACTTTGGTATTCTGTGCTGATTGCTGAGGTTTGAAATTAAGATGGAGGTCAGCTGATAAAATAGCAATGTCGAAAATACAAAGATAAAGCAGAATTTTCGTATCAACAAGCAATTGTGTAAATGTAGCAGTTTATAGTGATACCATATTTAATACTGAGTACCAAATAACGCGCATTCGATGATTAAAACTGGAACATGACCTGAAAACCTAGTAAGGTAGAAGACAGGTTATGTATTAAAAGTCACAACGGTAGTTGGTTTTAATGAAGAATTGAAATATATACAGCGAAAACAAGCTAACCATAAAAATAAACTATACTTAGTATGTTAATGTGTTAAAATGTGTGTTTGTGCTATTTAGTGTTGAAATGTGTTCGAATTAGGCGCTGTATTTCGAAAAGTTTTTTTTTTTTGGATTGCACAGTAATATGGTAAAACGAACATGAGAAGTCGTTATGAAACGTTATTAAAGATAAGAGTTCATCCCTTAAAGCGGGATTGCCCCTGTTACATGTAACGGGCAAAGGGCCACGTAAGAATTAACCTCCAGCGCTCTTCAAATGATATACCATGTAAACAAATAGGCTTATTTGTTTACATTTTTTGTGTTTGTGTGTTTATTATATATAGCTTCTACATGTATGCAGAAAAGCTGTCCTAATTTCATTTGTATTTGTGACATTTTTAATTATAGAAGAATTTGGAATCTTCATATAAGGCAGCTAAAGTTAGAAATGAAATTTAACACCCAAAACAACACATCTGACATTTAAGAAGAACGTATAGTGAAGTTCTGAGTCTCATGTTGTTTCATCTGACATCCCCATTAATTCCATATAGAGAAGAATATATATGTATGTGTTTGTGTGTGTATAATACAGATTCAGAGGTATATATCTGCATCTGGTAAACAATTTTTGTTGACTCAAATACTACGTACCTCATATTCTGTAAAACTGGCCTAATTAAGAGCTTGTTGAATTTTTAACTCTCAAGAGTCCTACACTTTTATGTTTACATCATTAATTTCCTAAATACGAAGGGAGGTGGGGATCGGTAGCTTCTAGAGTAAGTGTTTCTTTTTCTCTCTAGGTTTTACATATCATGGTATTTAGGGTGAGATATATGTACAAGGCTGTCATAAGGTGTTAAGAGCCTGAATGTCAATAACACAAAGGAATGTAACAAAGCACATTTTTTAGACTCTTAACTCTGTTGTCTTCTTCTTGTGTACTGTTGTATTAAATATTAATATAAAATTGTATCCGCATCTTCTTTAATAAAGTAATAGACTGAACAAATTTGACACTCTAACTTTGTCCCAAAAAAAAAAAAAAAAAGCACCACTTCTTTTCTACGGTGCTCTTCAAAACTGTGTACGTATCTGTGAAAAAAACGTACACCAGATCCTTTATAATGCTGCAGAATGATGTACCATAGTCTTGTTGGGTAGTATAAATTTTGAATTTAATTGAACTACAGGAAAAAATCCTGTACTAAGTTCAGCCTGCGTTCATTGCTTATACCTCTGTCAGCTAATGCAGATGTGGGTTAGTGTGACGTCATGTGCTCTCTATCTGTATACATGCTCAAAGGTTATGTCTGATACCTATTTCAATTTTGAATGTGATGTAATGATAATAGTTTGATTTTGGATGTATATTAGTATTGTGCTCAAACACTATTTCCTGCTGTTATACCAAATAAATAAATTAGGACATAATGCTCTTTTCATTGCAAAATAGGTTAAAGCATTTCATAAACAGAAAATTCTCCATATGTACCTTGTACCTTTGGGAATCTTTTGTCAATCTGGGTAATTCGGTTAAGCACTGCCCTTGGAAGCACAAATAGTTACATAAAACTTGTGTATTACCACATTATTGCTGAATGGTTTCTACATATCGAAATGTCAGCTACCATATTTATGACAAAACACCCAACTTAAATTATATAAATATATAATATGTATTGCATGGCAAAATATGTGCTGAAATAGTTATTCTTTTTTAAGTATCACTTTATTTACATATATCTCATTTGTGAAGTCATAGTGGGAGCTGCCTTGTGAAACAACTTCTTGGTTTCATTACTTGATAGTATTGAGTAATACTATCTCTGTTTTAAATGTTGTCTCATATTCACACTTCTAATTGGGCAGCACAATGGCCTCTCACAAAAAAAAAAAAAAGCCTGGATTCAATCTTAGGGATCAGAGGTGGGATTTTGTGTTAGATAAAATGGCACTTTGATTGAGTGTTCTCTGGTTTTCCCCACCATAATTCCATCAATTGCACCATCATCATTGTCATGTCCCCTCCCACCAGTCTCCAATCTCTGTAAAACTAACAAAGTTAAAAGGGACATTAAAATTAAAAATACTATGGCGGATAGAGAGCAATACTAATGAACGAGTCTCACATCCAGCCACCCAAATTTATAAACCAGCATGTGGACCATTAACCTGCAGAAACAACAATATAACTATACTTAAGTGATAATAAAATTGGGTAAGGAAGTAAGTAGGTAATAATGAAATATTTCATTTTAAGGCAAATTTACATTCTGTAATTGCTTAAAAAACAATAGTATGAAAGTCATACAAATGCTGTTACATTCTTTCTGCAGTCAATATATGAAAAGACAATACTGGCACACCAAACTGTATGTTAAAGTGATTGACAATTATGAAGGGTGGGTGTGATATGGTTAAACACAAAGAGACATTGTTATTTCATTCACATTCATATTTAATAATACTGTATAATACATTTGTATGACATTTTAAGGAATATGTGCCTACATTAATATACATTTGAATGGCCTACCCAATTAAAATGTCCATTAAATTCTAACCTCTTGAATGTCTTATTACAATCTATTGAAATGATCTTATAGGTAATTGCAATTGCACTTAGTCACTTATGCATGCACAAAGCCAGTTCTAGTTAATAAAACTTGGTTATTGAATAGAAAATACACTTTGATTCCTTTTCCTGGGAAAGGTTCTATATATAACATTTGATATAACACAGTGCAGGTCCTGCAGCACATGGGAACCTTAAATTTATTGACAGACCATATGGGAAAGAAACAAATTGAGCCCATATAGCGATGTTTGTTTGTGTTTGTTCATTTGGCTCCACTGTGAGCAATGCTCAGGGAAATTGAACTCATCATACAATTATGAAGTATGCAGAGTAAATAGTAATACACCCAACGCCAAGAACAACCTTTGGGGGTGGATGATCCCTCCCCATCATGCATTATCTAAGAGAAAAATTTGTAAACCATCACCATTTCAACAGTAAACTTCTCGACACGCATTACAGTAGGACAACAATAACAAATAAGTGTAAATCCCCATCACATGCAATCTGCACTGTGTAATGAATATTTACGTGTTGCACGACATATTAAAAAGTTCCTCTATAGTATATGAGACGTGAGTATATAAGAAAAATGTTTAACTCTTCTTGAAGATTTTATGTTAATTAGGATTGCCTAATAGTTTTAGGAGACATGGAAGGTTATGAATTGTTATTGCAGAATAGTTAATCCTTTTTGGAACAGTTTTAAGCTATTTGCTGGTCTATGCAAATGGCCTGCATGCCACATATTGTGGTCATGCACAGCAAGGTTTGTTGGGAAGCTACCATATTTATCTGTAAGGTAGCTCAAGAGAGAATATATGTACTCACCAGTGAGAGTAAGAATTTTTTGGATTTTGAATAATGGCCTACATGAATGATGAGTGTTTGGTATTTATCCAACGTTTTGCTTTTGAATTATGCTGTTCACAGACCTTAAACACACACGGACATTTTTCTAAAAATACCTTTTTGGATTCAGGGATTCTCAAAACATGTATTTCCGGTGAAACCACGGTATCGAATTTTTAGGTGAAAGCAATATTTTCTCTACCTAATATATACGTGGTAGAGAAAGTGAAAATTGGTGCTATTGAGGAACAAAGTTCCAGGAAATATCGCCAGTAGGTAACATCCAACTCTTCTAGAACAGCATGAATGATCACTTCTAAATATAAGTCAAATTTGTGTTACAAAACAGGATATTTCAGTTTATCTTAGCAGTACCCAAATATTAGTTGTGACATCTAAGCTGCTTGCATCAGTATAAAAGTTTAAGATAACCCATGAATTTTCACGGCAAATGGCTTTTTCAATACATGCTATTGTTCATGTTATAGTTGAGTACTTTATAAGCACCGATTTGTACTATGTATGTACAAATTCCTGCTTTGAAACGCATGGCTTTATGTATTCACTTTCAATTGCCAGTCGAAGAGCGCGCGCCAACGTTCCACGTTACGTATTTGACCACAGCGAATGGGAGCAAAATGTGCCGGAATGGACTATCTTCCCTTGCACTGAAATGATCGTTTATTTTCGGCATTCGGGCAACTTCGGGTGTTCCGTCTCCAAGCGTTTGTATCCGCCAAAGGGCTAACTATTCTTCTAACCTCTTCTAGCGAGAAATGCTCGTAATGATGCATACTGATAGACCACGAGAAGAAAGCTAGCCAGAGGAATATGTAACATCAACACTTTCCTGCGTCCGTATCATATTTACACTCGCCGTGTGGATACGATAAGCATGTTAAGAAGTTATAAATTACACTGTGTTTGTCAAATACTCACCCATGGCTAGAAATCCAGCAGCAGTCGTGCAAGATCCGGGTATGAAACCTTCATTGCTGCCTGCATTTACAGGAATCAGGCGATTCGAAGAACTGGTGTTTGTCGTTATGCCATAGACATCATCACTCTGCCATAATTTTCCAAACGTCAAGTTATTGTCTACCCAGGACTCATCAATGTAAATGATATTTCTCCCAGTATTTCTATATCCATTTATAGTTCTCCAGTTAACTATGGCTGGACGTTCAATAAGTAGTTTTCTCTTGCTTCCACATCGTTTCCATTTGTAGCCAATACTGCGCAACAGCTTCCGTAAAGTTTCTCTTCCCCATGGAAATGTACAGTTTCTCTAATTGCTACAAGTAATTTGGGAACAGTAGGCACTGTTTTTCTAACCAAATAAAAATCTCGAATTAAGTTTTTAATTACTGTTCTATCAACGTCACCACAATGAAATTTAAATTCCTTGGCACACGGTCTCTTTTTTCCCAGAGTATGCAATAGTTTTTCACCAGCTGTAACACCTTCTCCCCTTATTCTTGATACAGTGCGTTCCGATATCCCACAATAATTTGCCACGCGTGAATTACTTTGTGAAATTACACGTGTCAATTGTCCTGATTTTGCTTCTTCGTCACATACTTTAATCACTTTTCTTATTACTTTCTTTGATTCACTGTGGATAGTTTGTCCCTTTCGAATTCCAGCCATATGTAAATAATAAAGGAAGAATAAAAGTAACAAAAATTATATAAGTTGTAGTATTATAGTATACACCGTAACGCGTGTTACCAGCAAGAACCAAAGTAGTTGCTGTTCTACTAGTATCAGATCTGGCAGCATGGGTGGTTCATTTGCACACAACACATTTCGTAGTAAACAAATCGACAGTACGTGAGCGGATAAACAGTTACAGAACCCCGCTCGCCTTCTTCTCGTTGTCAAACAGTGCTAAAAGACGCCATGTAAGTTCCTAAATACATGATTACAACACCATATTATAAATAGGTTTATCCCGGGATAGCGCGAACGCAGTCCCGACTACCAAAAATTACGCGCCCGAGTTACCCACATTTGGGGAAATCGCAGGGGTCATGCCCAACCTAAGTGCAATGGAACCGCTTTTATGATCACGGTAGCCCCCACGCCAGGTAAGTATGACGGGAGTCCGAGTGCATCTGGTAGGTTCGTGGTGAACCTAAGTGGATTTTTCCATGTACCTACCCTTGGAAGGGCTTAACCATAGGTAGAAAGGAAATTTTTAGGGTGGCGGTTTGGTTTTGATGTAGAAGGTGTGATGGGAGGTAGCGCTAAGTTTTTATAGGCTCCTCATTGGCTGCCTTTTCAGGAACAGAGCCCAATACCCTGCTCCGCTGCTGTTTGTTTTGTTTTTAAAAATTTTGATTGATGATGAAATTTTGATGACCTCTCCCGTAGGAGGGAGGGGGGGTACTTGTTGTCAGCATGTTCTTGCTGTTGGCTGGTTTAAAGCCTTCGTTACCGGGGATGCCCGCATGCCATGCGAGGAACCCGGTAACTTCTGAACTGGCGTTCTTGAGGTACGTAGTCCCCCAGAGATCTGACAAGGGCGTTCTCATGGTAAATCAACTTTCCGTAAAATTTAGTTGCCCGGTGTCTAATCACCTCCTCCACATATGGTATGGCCGAGGTTTCATGTAGTAGTCTGACCGGAAAGCCAATACCGACAGAATAGATGGACCGAAGTCCCCTATTCTGTATTCGCTGGAGCCAGAGAAGCCAGCTATCCGCTGCCATGCCCCACACCTCACAGGCGTAGAGCATCAGAGGTAGTATAAGCGCCTTGTAAAGGCGTAACTTTAGGTGAACCGGCATATTGGAAGCCAGAACCGGGTATAAGGCGGCTACCGCCCCCTTAGCCCTGTTCGTTGTTCCCTGCACGTGTTCACGAAAAGTTAGGCCCTTGTCTAGAGTGACACCTAAATAGCGGATAGAATTTCCCCACTCTATCTGTTGGCCTCGATAGGTGAAGTGTGGTCTGTTTGCGGGAATTCTTCTCTTGGTGAGCAGGACAGCTTGGCTTTTGCCCGGATTAACGGACATCCGCCACTGTCTGCACCAGAGTTCAATGAGACGGAGGTGTCGTTGTATGGGGTTGAAGGCTCTGAGAATGTGTCTGTTGGATGTGTATAACAGGACGTCATCAGCATACTGGGTCATTTTGACGTCCTGTGCCACTGGAAAGTCTGCCATGTACAGACTGAACAGTGTGGGGGATAATACAGAGCCTTCGGGGACTCCGCCTCGTAGTGGGTGTTGTGTGGATGTTTTTCCCGCTACTGCTACAATGAATGTGCGTTGGTGTAGGAAGCTGTGTATAATGTGGATAATCTGATTGTGTAGACCAAGGTGAATTAGTTTAAATAGGAGTCCCTCATGCCAGGTCGTAGAGAAGGCCTTCTCCACGTCCAGAGACACCGCAGGAGTGAAAGCCCTGTCCTGGAAACTCAGGGCAGCGGCTTCCACTACCCGCAGCAGCTGTTGGGCGGTGGAGTGCCCAGGACGAAAACCGAACTGATGGGTTGGGATTGCTTGAATGTCAGCCAGGAGTGGTGACAAGCGGCGTTATCTTCGTCCTCCTTTTCAATGCTAAGCGTTGAGTACCGGTGCCCATAGCCTATTATCAATGATCAAACACCACCTATGTTTCCCCAGAATAAGTAATATTTTAGACTCACCGAACTGTCAATTACATTTTACTTCTTTATTTTAGCAAGTACTTTACATTCCTATCACAATTTTAGGAATTATACCACATAAAATGGAAGCAGATAAAGTAATGTACCATTTGCCATCTGTGACAGCTTTTACGAAACTAAACTACTGGCCTGCCATCTGTAGTCACCCTTTCATTGGTAGCACGCGTGCTCTGTAGGTGTTCCTTAAAATTACTAGGAGCTGGCATACAGTAAGCCTTGCCAGTGGGCCGATAACCCATGTGAATCAAGGTTTTACATTTAGTCACTCTAAAATCATCAATCAAGATGTAAATGGAAGTTTGTTCGGTTTATCTAGTGTTTGTAAGTCAGGCTGGATTAAAATGTTTTATTTCCGTTTTTTAACGCCACGTGGCATCAATGTCGAGCTACATTTTAATCCTACTTCTGATAAATAGAATTGCTAGGATTGAAGGAAAAAACTCTGATACTTATACTAACATCAAAAGCCGGTAAGATTTTTTCTTAACTATTTCAACCATTCTTTGGGTAAGTGTTCAATAATAATCTACTGAAAGTAATAAGCAGCTCATTAGATGCGGAAATATGTAGAATTTTGCGGCATATGTTCAAATCCATAAGTTATTTCCTTTTGGCCCTGATATTAATTGTGGAAACCAATGCTAATTTTATGTCATGACGATTAGACATTGTGAGCAATGATCCAAAACTTTACTTGATATTCACTACACGTATGTAATTGTTCAGCTAAATCTGCCGGTAGCTTTACTGTCATGGAAATTTCTTTCTCCTGTTTTATACACTTCATCCTTGGACTATCATCGCAAGCAATGAAATATTGAATCTTCTAATAAGCATCAGGGAAAAGAAAAATATGCCATTGGAGGGACTTGAGAAAACTAAATGAAGTGACGTTTCCCATAACATATCTCGTATTTCACGGATACTTGTCAGTGACTGTGACGCAGGCAAGGTAGGAACATTACAATTTCCATGTTCAATGAAAGAGGTACCTTCTTAAAGTATACAAAGGACATAGATTTGAAGAGGCTATTCAACTGAATCTCCAGTGAGGTGACATTGCACAGTAAACCCTTCCTGTGTACTGAGGAAACATTGATGAAATTTGGAGGTGCTCATAATCGACCCTTCTTAGACGTTGCATAATTCCTCGTACAGTTATTTGAAGAGTATTGCGTTTATGATCAATTGGAAACCGCTGATTTATTCTGTTTTTCAGGTTTTGTATGCAACAAAGCGAAATCGGCTTGCTCGATTGAAATAAAAGCAGTAAGAACGAACTAATACTTCTTTTAAATTACTGTGCCAGTAATATGGAAATTTTTTCTACAAATTGAAATGTAAATCATTTGGATGGAACATTCTCCTGTGCAGTATAATATTTTCAGCAAATGTTCACTATTCATACTACAGATAATATTAATGTTATACCCTCATTACTTTCACTTTCACCAAGCAAAGCAACATTACCTTATTTCAGCATGTAATCAAGCTATTCTTCGACATTGCTCTGATCCTAAATCCCCAACTACTGCCATTCATAATACTTTGTTCACAATTTAGAACATCACATACAGCAGGATGGAAATTCCACGCAACGCAATCCTAATACACAAAAATACAGCAATTGAGGTGCTTCATGCAAATAACGAAATTAGTAGAAGTAATTATTATAACATTAGTAGTGTCGCTCAGGTGTTCAGGTAACTTCAGATGAGTAATGGTAGAGTTTGGAGAATTCTGAGAATGCATGGGATTGTGATCCATTTACTATTATGCATCTCGATTAACTTAAATGTAAGATGCTTTTTGAGCAGAATTTTATGTCAAGGCAGTCATCACTGTTTTCAGAACATTTAGCAGATACATTTTAGACAAAATAATATAGAGCCATTATTTTAATATAGAATAAATCTAAGAGCTCATAGCTGTAAGCAACAACCTGAAAAATGTTACGGAGTGGACTTACTTCAGGAAGAAGGTGTTGGATATTTGTGCAAAAGAAGATTTGATTGATATTTAGACCAGAATGGGCCGATCTAAAAGCAGTAATTAACAAAAAAGCTATAGAAATATGAGGATTAAGAATTAAAAATGCACATCAAAGAAGGTTTAAAATATGGGATGATGTTAATAAATAACAAAAATGTACTATATAATAAGTACCAACAAGCAAATCCATCGGAATCAGTGATAAATACGAACACAAGAAGGTAGTAGTGGAACGAGAATATCGAAGGTTAAATAGGCAAAACTGGGATGAATTTATATTGCCGACATTGAAAACGATATACGCGAAAATCAGAGTAAGTGTTACAAAATCCAAAACGGATGCATTCTCTAAACAGATTATAAGCATGAAGGAATACAAACCTTCTATTAAAATCTGCGAAATAAGGAAGAAGTTGAAATGCACAAAGGCAAAATATAACGGATATGAGATTGAAATTGATGAAGGATCTTAAAGAGTGCTATAATGGAAAATCGATAAAATAAATCAGGAATTATTGAAATGCTCATCCCAGATTCTTAAAATAGATAAGTATTAAATTTGTTATAAATATATTATGCCAGATGAATGCTTGACTGCTATAGTTATACTAAATATAAAATAACAATTCTGATGTTACATTCACATGACTTTCTCCACCCTCTACCTTTTATTGGTGGGTGTGCAAACTATTCTTACGAAAGCTTGCTTTTCGATCTGCTTTATTATAATTGAAATAAACCTTTGCAGAAATTACTGAATTACACATTCGTTTTGTATGAATAAGGAATAGCGATAGTCAATTTTTTTTGGAATGGACGTTATATGCTGACCTTCAAATTCCACGTTCTTTCCATGACATCGTGAAAAACAAGTGAAAATCGACAGGAGTTATAAATAACAAAAGTATTGAACAATACGAACCATTAATAACGGGTATCTCGGAATTGGCTATACCACACAAAAAAGTTATTTGAAGTAAATTATGTGTTTTAAAGAGATCTAAATTTTTTGTGGAGTACGTTTTCGTCTATCGCGTAACTCTACCAGTTGTAGAATATTATACAACATTTCTTCAAAATATAAAGGACTTCAAAGGTTATCCCCAGAAAATTCAAGATATAAATTTTATTTCTATTGTAATTAGCTTTAATATATCAAAACCGTTAGAGCGATTTTTTAAGAAATCAAATATTTCCAATTCCATGTGAAAGGCATTTTGGCGTGGGAGTATATATTCTTTAAAATCTTCGTGTCGCATTTTTGGAAGCTATTGAGTCTAATTAGCAAGTTTGGTAACTATCCGATTTTCCGCTTTTGAGTTATGCTGCTCACAGGCAGGAACTTTTTCTAAAACCACCTCTTTTGGTTTCAAGAGGCCCCAAACATGTATTTTGGGTGACTTCTCGTATCGAATTTTAGGTTGGAATGCAATTTCTTTTCTATCAGCTGTGTACAAAAAGAAAGAAAAAATCGGCAATAAGGGCATAAGTTACCTCACAGAGATGTTTACAGTTTATTTAAGGACTCAAATACCGGACTTACCTTGAATGACGCAACTGACGACCGACGGGCCTGATCGGTAGCAGGTAGCGAGATGAATCACCTTGCTTTGCGATAGTCTAAGCTCGCGCACATAACAGCATCAGTTTGATTGTTTGGCAAGGTTCATAGACGGAATAACGTTATATGAAATTGTCTGTTGAGTGTGTTTTATAAGTTGTTACAAGAATTTGAACAGACTGTTTCCGTGTTACAAAAAATGTGGTGTATTACATACTTTCTATCGTTTATTAGTGGGTGTACAAACTATTGCTAAAGTTTATTTTTCTATGCACTTCATTTTAATACTGATGAATATTTGCAAAAATGGTTACATTACACATTTTGTTATAGATACAAAGAGAACAGCGATAGTCCATTGTTTAACAACTGGACGCTATATGCTGGTCTTAAAATCTATACTGTTTCCATGACATCGCGAGAAACAATTGAAAATCAACAGACCTTTAAGGGAATGGCCAAGTATTGAACGTTAAAATACAGGATATTGCTTATAAGGAGGTGTTTACTCTTTGGGAACATGGCTTTACGATAATGCTTTAAGAGAGGTTGAAAGTTGTTCCACTGTTCCCGCCTACGAGGCGGAGTCGCCGAGGGCTCTGTACTATCTCCCACACTGTTTAGTCTGTACATGGCAGACTTTCCAGTGGTGCCGGGCATCAATATGGCCCAGTTTGCTGACGACGTCCTGCTATACACAACCAGCAGACACATTCTCAGGTACAGGGAACAACGAACATGGCTAAGGGGGCGGTAGCTGCCTTATACCCGGTTCTGGCTTCCAACATGCCGGTTCACTTAAAGTTACGCCTTTACAAAGCTCTTATATTACCTCTGATGCTCTACGCCTGTGAGGTGTGGTGCATGGTAGCAGATTCCTGGCTTCTCTGGCTTCAGCGGATTCAGAATAGAGGACTTCGGTCCATCTACTCTGTCTGTCGTCGCTTTCCAGTCGGGCTACTACACGAGACCTCGGCCCTACCATATGTGGAGGACGTGATTAGACTCCGGGCAACAAAATTTTACGGAAAATTGATTTACCATGAGAACGCCCATGTCAGATTCCTGGGGGACTACTTACCTCAAGAACGTCAATTCAGACGCTACCGGGTTCCTCGCATGGCTTGCGGGCACCCCCGGTAACGAAGGCTTTAAACCTACCACCAGCAAAAATCATGCTGTCACTCCCCTCTCCCCTATGGGAGTGGTCAACAAAATTCAACCAGCCAAAAAATTTAAACAAAATAAACAACAGCGGAGCAGGGTATTGGCTCTGCTCCTGAAAAGGCAGCCAATGAGGAGCCTATGCAAACATAGAGCTACCTCCCATCATACCTTCAACCTCAACACCAAACCGACACCCTAAAACAATCCTTTCAATCTATGGTAAAGCCCTTCCAAGGGTAGATACATAGCAAACTCACTTAGGTTCACCACGAACCTACCAGATGCACTCCACTCCACTCCATGGAATATTCTCATAAGATGTACCTTTCAAACCTGATCCACTAATGACGCTACACTAATCCTTTTGCAGTAATCGATTCATGCGATTCGTTCACGGTTCATGAATGGTCCTCTTGCTATCTGTCCGCTAGTCTCTCATAGTGCACAATTCGTTCATGAATCGCCCCCTGGACTGCTGGTAACCTACTGCACGATTCGTTCATGAATCGTCGCCTTGCCTGCCGCTTATTCTCACTCGCGTTTCTTATCTGAATCGTCCCGTTTTGTACTTTGCAGTTTGCAGCCAAAATACACAATCAGAACTTTTTTACTTTCTCTACTACGTATAGTAAGTAGGGGAAGTATTGCATTCCACCCAAATTTTCGATACCGAGATTTCACCGAAATACATGTTTTGAGACACCCTGAAACCAAAAAAAAAGCATTTTTGGAAACATGGCCGTGTGTGTGTGTGTCTGTCTGTGTGTCTGTGAACAGCATAACTCAGAAACGAACAGTCGGATAAACACCAAACTTGGTATTTAGGTTCAGTATCTTCCAGAGATGCGACACGAAGGTTTCTAAGAAAATCTCCTCACCCCAGACTACCCTTTACATGGAACATTTTTCGAAAATTTTAATTTTCTCAAAAAAGGCTCTAACGATTTTGATTAAAATATCATATGTTTAAGATATTGTCATGAGAAATGAAATGTATATCTCAAATTTTCTGGGAATGTCTCCAAAAGTATTCTTCACTGTGAACGACTTTTGCATAACTGGTAAATCATAAGAGATAGACAAAAGTTTACTACACAAAAAAATTAGATCGCGTTAAAATACACAATTTATGTCATATACATTTCTTTTGTTGAGTGAATCGTTTTCGAGATATTGCTTGTTATTCCCTTAAATTTTCCAATACTTATACTCAGGGGGGTCTCTTCCCGCACCGTTTTCGCTTGTACTGCTTTCGGTCCGCCTGCTGCATGATGTCATCGAGAGTGAAGATTTAGCTAGCCAGTATTCTGCACCGTACTTTTCGGCATGAAAGTTCGTATAATATTCTCGTTATACGATCTGTTTCGACCCTAAACTACTTGAAACAAAATCGTATCTATAACTAGACTTAGTCTTGGAAATAATAAACACAAACCTGTCTTTTTACAGCTAAATACCCAACTGGCGCCAATTTCATTTCCCCTTGAAATATTCACTAAAACGTTGTCGATATATGAAATTTGGTCTTGAGGGATGACTTACAGCATACATGTTATTCAAAGAAAGAGAGATATGTAGATATAAATCAGATATTTGTTATATTAAAGTTGTTCAGAAGCTCTAAGTTGCAAGCTTCAAAACCATTTTCTTAGTTTATGCTATTGCTTGACTTTAATTATATTATGTTAAAGAAAACCAATGTCACATTATTCGGCCAATTTTAGCAACGAAAATAAAATACGTTATACGCTATATAAAATTCAACGTTATACGCTATCGGGTCTTAAACTTTGATTCGAAATTAAATTGTATTGTTTGTTTATGGATTGTGAAAAACGCAGCTTAATGAGAGAAACTATGTTGATCATGCTAGTATGTAATATGACTTAAACATAGCAGTTTTAAAAGTCATGATAGCTGAAAACTTGATATATGTGCATTTTTTCCCAGACTTTTTTTCTCGTCTAGGTAAAAGCATGAATAATCGACATGCATATTTAAAATAATTTTTTTAAAAAGAATTTTATTAATATAACTATTTTGGCAGAAGAGAGTAACTCCACAAAATGAATTAAATTCACATAACATTCGACTACTTGAAGTAGATAATCGACACATGCTGAAAAACAGTTATCTGCACAGCAAGTCTTGCAAATATCCTCCAATTTTCAAATAAACCGAATTTACAGAGTAGTGTACATTCGAATGATGTGTTCAGAATTTGGATTATTTGGCTTCATTATTTAGGCTGAGAATATGCTTATATAAACATAGTTTCTTAATTATTTCTAGTGTAAAGTTGTTTTAATTTTTTAATTAATGAATAATTAATTGTACATAGTTCCCATTTGATCCTTCCTACTTGAAAGAGTAAGAACAAGGATGCGTCTAGCCTTAATATTTTGGAAATATTAATTTAAGAACAACCTTTCCTGTATGCTTTAGTATACGCTCGCAATCAATACCCTTAAAAGCACACAAATGTAATGCTTTCACCCACGGGAAAGTGGTTGTTGTTAAAAGGAGGTGTATTAGTGTATTGCACTGGCGATCATTGAAACATATTACACTGATATTTTTAAAAGGAGGTAGATCTAAGGAACTTGCCAATTGTAATTAGGTGCCTATATTATTTAGTATTTATGCAAGGAAAGTGCAATAACTTACTCGTATCTTAGTTTTCGTTATTTTGTATAAAACATGGACACATTTCACGCCAAACTGGCAGGAGAGGCTTTACGAAACAAATCAATATTATGTGAGCAAATACAGGGGAGATGAACGTAAATACATGAGAAAAAATGTCAGAGCGGTGTTTTATAAGCAGGGCGCGGATTTTGATGACTAATTTTTTTTTAAATGACTACATTTGTTTTAAAATGAGTTTTTGTAATTACAAAAAATTATCTAAAATGAGATTTATTTGATTTACTAAAATTAGTGTACAGAAAGTTATAAATTAATTTATATATTGATATAACTCCTATACAAGAAGAAAAAATAAGTAAAAGAGCAGTGAAAATGTTCTTGTTCAAAGAATCTGAAAAGAAAAGAAAATTTTCTTACTTTTCTTTTCAGATTCGTCAAACAAGTAAGAGCATTATTTTCTTTGCTTTTCAGATTCTCCAAACAAGAACATAGAACAAATATATTTTCAATTAATTTTCTAACTTATTGTGTTTTTAAACATGTCTTACAAAAGTGTAGCATTAACTCCTTTGAGAACTCAGAATATGCAATGTTTATTGCAAATGAAGAGGATTTCACAGTCCATGTCATGCATAAATAAGAGCAATACGCACTTATTAAGCAAAAATGGGAAAACTGACCTCATCCCTAATTTTGGACATGAATTCATAACAGTAGTTATACCTTTTTCCCTGACATTAACCATCTCTCCACCCACAAGCAACTCTTTCCAGACTAACCAATAATCTTTATATACTCTATACTTATGCAAGGAAATTACCAAATAAAGAGGCAAAGGACAAAGAAATTACAAATTAATGATGTAATATCGAAAAAAGATTATCCAAAATAGAAAACTTGAAACTACCAAAATGACCTAATATATATATTTTTTTCTTAATATGGGACCCATGATAAGGATTTATGTACACTTAAGCAATGCCTTTATTGCAAGAATTAAAAGATGGCATTTCATCAGAATCCGGATCATGCTTATATGATACTTGGTCTTCAAATAGCTTCTGCTCACAATAATATACTGTTTAATACGCATTCCTGAGGAATATAAAGAACTTACTTTTTGGCAGGTAGGCCGACTCATAACATGAAAACAGATGTAATGCGTGCCAAAGGTATTGTTCCCTGAAAATGGCAAGCTTTTCCAGGTATATAATCCTTTACAGAACCACAGTGAACGGAAAAAGGTTGTTAAACTTTGGCTGTAAGAGCGAACAGCATTTCCTTTGAAATAATTATGCCGCTCAACTGCGTAAAAGGCAACAGATATTAATATAAGCTTCTCTTCGCTTTAAAAGTCACGTACAAGTGCAATAAATCAAGATGTACTCATGTATCGGAAGGGAATATATGCTTCTGGGGCTTTATTTTGAAAGTATAATATACTTTTAGCTGTTTTGGTAAATTATTCTACTTTATCTCGCTATGTTGGCGGAAACTTCAGAACTTAACAACAGATGTACGAAAGTGCATTGTTTCTTATCACTCAGTCACTTCAACAAATAAGTTGCACACACATATTTAAACTAGAATCTTGAATGTAGATTCAGTTTTCTCTGTTTGGTGAAGAGTTTAAGTCGGTGTGCAATGAGTGAGAACGTTAAGAGTAGAATGTATTGTGCTGTAGCACAATACCGTAATTACGGTTTTAAAACGGTTGGTGTGAATTATCACATATTTCCAAAAAAATGAGCAATTAAAGCGCATGTGGGTGTCTCGCTGTAAGCGTACTGACAAATTTAACCCTGATAATTCACGTGTATGTTCAGTGCACTTTCTTCCTAGTGACTATAAACGGGATTTGAAGAGTGAACTTTTAGGTTTGCCGGTTAAGAAAATTCTGCTCCCAGATGCAGTTCCGTAGCAGTTCATTCCCAATTGGCATGGATATGCACTTAGTGAAGGTCCAAGTACAAGTGGAATGTTGCAGGTATGTCTTTTTCATTTTTACATCCTGTAACAGAATAATGCATTCTGGAATTATTGTTTTCATTTCTTACGGTAAAAAAATACACCAGCATATCCATTTAGCGATTCCTTTAGAGTAGTTGTAAATTTTCCTTTAGTACTAAAGTAAGTATGTTTGAATCTCTTGTAGTGCCTACAGTTTACGTTGAAGTCCTGGATGTGTTCCAGTAGTTTTGTTTATACGTAAATATATTACTAATGTAATGCAGTTTCCATTCGTTTTGCTTTATGGTTAGCCCAAAATGTTTGTAGAATGCTCTGAAATAGTATACCTTTTAAAAAAACTGGAAGAAGTGCTAATAATAAACGATTGGGAGTTAATCGGGAGGAATTTAGTGTGTTCACTGCGCTGTGTATGTATTCCGCGCGCTCGTCTTCACTCTCACTTACGTCACAGGCGGGCAGCCAATGGCAGCTCCCACCCCGGAGTGGCTCACCTTAGTTATCTAGCCACATTGACTTACACTTTTTCTCAAATTCGTTATTCATTACTTTCTCTACTACGTATAGTAAGTGGGGTAAGTATTGTATTCCACCCAAAAATTCGATACCGAGATTTCACCGGAAATACATGTTTTGAGACCCCCTGAATCCAAAAAAGCATTTTTGGAAACATGTCCGTGTGTGTCTGTCTGTGAACAGCATAACTCAGAAACCCAGATTACCCTTTACATGGAAGATTTTTCGAAAATTTTAATTTTCTCAAAAATGGCTTTAAGATTTTGATTAAAATATCATATTTTTAAGATATTTTATGACAAATAAACTGTATATCTTGAATTTCCTGGGAATGTCTCCAAAAGTATTCTTCATTGTGAACGACTTTTGCATAACTGGTAGACCATAAGAGAGAGACAAAATTTTACTACACAAAAAATGCAGATCGCGTTAACATACACAATTTATGTCATATACATTTTTTGTTGAGTGAACCATTTTCGAGATATTGCTTGTTATTCCCTTAAATTTTTCAATACTTATTTTCTCAAATGGGAATTCGTTATTCATTTTTTTTGTCTTGGATATGCAAAGAGTTATAATCTGTGGCAAAGGGAATGGTGCTGCATCTAGCAACCAGCTATTAAGAGATATGTATGTGCTTAAAGGCTACTGTTTTTCTATATTGCCCTTGTAAATATATATTCCCCTTGCATCTACAAGAAAATTACCAATAAGGTTGACATCTCGATATCTCGATTAACATGAACCATATGGAGAATAATCGTTTGTAAAAATAGTTTGTGTAAGAGTAGAGAAAGTCATGTGAGTGTAACATATCAGATTTTTTTGTTTTGTTACATTCGGGTAGAGTTGGGTCGAGCGATTATTTTGCAGTAATCGATTCATGCGATTCGTTCACGGTTCATGAGTCGATTCATACGTTTCGTTCACGATTCGTAAATCGTCCTCTTGCTACCTGTCCGCTAGTCAGTCCTAGCGCACGATTCGTTCATGAATCGTCACTTTGTCTGCTGGTCTACCCAACTGCACGATTCGTTCATGAATCGTCACTTTGTCTGCTGGTCTACCCAACTGCACGATTCGTTCATGAATCGTCACGTAGCCTGCTGGTCTAACCTACTACACGATTCAATCATGAATCGTAAACCTTGTGTGCTGACCTGCCTTAGTGCACGATTCGTTCAGGAATCGTCGCCTTGCCTGCTGCCTATTCTCACTCACGATTCTTATATGATTCGTCCCCGTTTGTACTTAGAAGTTTGCAGCCAAAATACGCAATCAGGACGTTTTTGTTACGATGGGAGCTATGATCCTTTTTCTTTGGCATATAAAAGACAATGTATGTAAAAGCACTTTCCGCGTTATTTTGATAATACACTTAGAATTTCCTGAATTTGCCATAAAAATCAACCTGTGTGATTCCACTTAAATTACGATTACATAAGGTATTATGCAAAGTAATAATTAAGATGTTGTTATTATTATTATTATTATTATTATTATTATTATTCTATTCTTCATTTCGATAATTAGGCATTCCATCTGTCTTCGATTCTTTACTTTACTCCTCTCTTTTTCTGGGGTATCTGATGTCTCTTTTTCCTGACGGTTTGTATTTATTAATTAGTAGTGGTATTCTTTCTTCAGTTATGGAGCTCATATTGCTTTCCAGTTAAGTTAGTTTTCTTCTATTTTATTATATAATTTATAAATATTTAGTTTTCTAATTTTATCGTTTCATTTCTTATTAGGTCTAATCTAGTGCATTCTGAGGCAGTATTTTTATATCATAACATGCTGTGAATGCCAAAGTGATTGTAGTGTAAATTAATCTTATTGTATGTACAGGATTTTAGATGTTTGTTAGGAAATAAGTTTACACGACCTCACTGAAACTGACAATTGAAGTGGGTAACGATAAACCGAGGGGGTGAGTTGTTTATCACTAAGAAGAGACAAACAAATGACGTAAGGGTAGCGTGCCTTCTTTAGAATTGGAGGGAATATCTTCCCTAGAGCATATATGTTAGTAATAGTGATTGGCTGACCAAAACAGACGCTAAAGTGGGCGCAGTTTGGTAACCAATAGCAGTTCTATTATAATGTTTAGGCAATTCGAGGAGTATATATTCTCGAGTCATAAGCAAGTTACGCACAGTTCAGAAGAGTCTCTCACGAGGTACGCGTCGCACAGTTCTGAAGAGTCTCTCACAAGGTGCACGTCATAGAGGTAGTTACAAAAATGTAAAGTATGCGAAGTAATTGGTGCGCGGCAACTATAACGACTGTAGTTACATTCAGAAATATCACAGTTTCAGTCAGGCGTGTATAAAGATTAAATATGTGAATTATTAATTGTGAGGACAATAAAAGCGTAGAAACAAAATTTTTTATCAGTGTTACCTTTTAGCAACAACTGCTTTCCGTTTACACGCCCTGCTTAGAGATACTTGCACGACTGAGTTATAATAGCTAGCCGAGGACAATGAACCCAAATTAAAAATAATAAAACAAGAGGCGCCCAGTAAATAAGATAACATGAGCCATGAGAACTGCGACAAATGGCTCCCAGAACGTGGGGTGAGATAACTAGGAATCGGACGAGACAACTAGGAATGGGGCGAGAAAACTAGGAATGGAACCGTGCAATTAACTACAAGACTTTAGGACGGTGCAGATCCCAGAAACAACCACCAGGACCACCGACGACGCCGATGAGACGACATCAAAGACTACGAGAACAGAAGACAACAGGGGAATTCGACTCCAGGACATCAGGACAGCGAGACGACATAGATCCATGGTACTACGACGCAGATGCGACATATACATATAGGAGAAAGGGGCAGGAAGCTGGACATTTAAACAAGGTCATCAGATAGCATCATAAAAGGTTAGAAATCTGTAAATTTCATGTGTATCCTAAAACAAAACAAAAATTGTGAGAGATTATATGTTGTTGAGAAGCGGAAGGATTAAGAAAAAATGTCCACTAATAATACTGAAGAAATAATTATGGAAGGGGATCATGTAACAGTTGGTTGTGGTTCACTGCAGATCACGGAAAATAGCTCAAATAATGCAGGATTTGAGGGAGGAAATATTAACGAAGAAAGTCAGAATAGAACAGCAGGTCAGTCAACTCAAACATCTAGGATTGTTGTAAACAATTCAGGGCGGGTAGCCGACGAAGAGATAGATGCATTAGGCCTGTGGGTCAGAGTATTGTACCAAACAGGGATGAAGTAACTGTAACGGGTGGTGGAAATGAAGGTTCACAAAAGGATGTAAATGCAATAGGAAATGTTAATTTTGATGCTGTTATGATGATGGAAATGCTGAGAAATTTTGGTGAAACATTAAACAAGAGTAATGGGGAATTAAGGAAATTTAAATTGAGTTTTATTTAAGGGCGCTCTTTAACTACTAAGGTCCTTAGCGTCCCATTCTATATTGAGCGTGAAAGATCGGTAATTTTGCTCAGAGGCCTCTTTATCAGGCTTGAGGTTCTTTTACGTGCCGTAAATCTATGACACGGGACCACCGGCTTTACTTCCCTTCCGAAGGAAGCCATGCTAACGATTTTTACGCCCAAAAAAATCCATCGCCCTCCGCCGGATTTGAACCCGCGACCTTGGGAACTAGAGGCTAGTACTAGTCCACGGAGGACGACATAGGGAATTAAGGGAAGATATTGGTAAGAGTAATGAGAAATTAGAGCAAAGCTTAAATCAAAGCTTGGAAGAAATTGAAAAGAAATATATGGAGCTAGATAGTAGTATGACAAGAATGAGGAATGAAAATCAGGAAATAATAGCAAGTGAGATAGGAAATTTTTCAAACAAAATGTCAGATATGAGCAGGGAAATATCTAACCAAAGAAGTGAGGTTAATACTAAATTTGATCATGTTGATGTAAGATGTACAGAGTTAGGAAGCCGAATGAATAGCATTTCAAGTGAGCTAAGAGAGATGATGGAGGCTACCAATGCAGATTTAATTCAGGTGCAAGTTAATTTCAGAGGGGAGATATCTGAAATTCAGAAGCAATCGGAAACACAAAGAAATAAGTTGTCCGAAGAAGTCAAAGTTTTGTCTATAAATTTGAATCAAAAACTAACTTCTGAAACTAACAAGCACCAAGCTGTTCAAAATGAAAACAGTAGAACATTGGAACAGACAATAGAAAGTGTGCGAGGTACTGTAAACAGGTTAGAATTGAGTTCAAGGTTCAATATATGTGATGTCAATGTATATGATGCACAGAATAATGATAGAGGTATTTCCTCAGGTATGACTAATAATGTGAGTGACGCGGCGGTTTCATTCATAGCTCGCGTCGAAACTCAGAGTGCACAAGTAACGGTAGAGAATTTAAATATGGGAATAAGGGATATACTAAACTACTATATCTTAAGTGATTTGCCACTTCCAAAATTCAATGAAAACTCCAATCCAGTACAGTTTATTGCAGACTTTTCAGAGTACTTTCAAATTAAAAAGATACCGGAAGTATTGAAAATGGTGGTTGTTAAAAGATGTTTAGACCAGAAGACTTTAGATTGGCTACAAATGATATCAGGGGGCGAAATTTCATATAAAACATTTAAGAGACTATTCATTAGCAGATTTTGGAACGTTACGATACACATAGAATACGAGCAATGCTTAGCCATGGACAATTTGATCCACGAGAGGGAATATCAATGACCGATTATTTACTAAGGCAAGCAAGTCAGGTTAGGAATTTGTCACCTCCGATCAATGAGGAAGATTTTGTGAGTTTGCTCACAAGGCATTTTCCTTTAAGGATACAAAATTATTTATTAATTCAAAACCACTTAGCATCTTCGAGATGACAGAATTAATATCAGCTTTGGAACAACAGGAAGAAGATATATCTCGAGAGTGGGAGCATAGATTTTTAGACGTGCGAGATAGACGAAATTACCAAGTTAGTCATTATCACCAAAGCAGAGGACAAGAAAGACGCCATGAGAATAATACCAGGCAACGTTACCAATCATACGTTCCGAATTTTGAAAGACTGGGGATAGATGGGAGACCAGGTCGGCAGGAACAAATAAATTACGTCAGGACAGAAACATTGCCGGAAAGAGGGCAAGATAAAGGAAGGCGTTACGTCAGGCAAAGGGAAAATTTCACTAATTGGAGGAAAAACACAAACCGGGAAATATCCGAGGAACAGAAAGAAAATTACGTGCCAAGAGGACATAGTTTCAGAAATCGAGGATTTCGGACTCGAGGAAGGGACCTCAAAACAGTAGGAGCGAAAATGAGATAACTTTAGCACCGGTTATGAACGGCACTCCCTTACATGAACAGGGAAGTAACCAGGAAAACTGTCAGTAGGTTCTCAGGACGTCTTTAATAACTCAGTATCCATTACTAAAATAAGCAGTATGCCTACACACACACTCTGAAAGAGGATTGCAGCAAAGAAAGTTAAGCAGGAAAATTTCGAGTCACCTTATATCAAGATAGAAATCGCGAAGAAAGAGATTATTGCGACTATAGATTCCGGTTCATCAGCTTCAATTTGATCGCAGAAATTTTATATAAATTTGATAAATGAAGGTAACAAAATTATGGCTCTTCCCACCAGTAATTTAGTTTGTCGTGTTGCAATTGGAAGAACGACACAGGTCATAAGAACACAAGCTCTACTAAACATACTATTCGGCGGAGAAAATTTCGAGGTGATGTTTTTAATTGTAAACCATTTGATTTGTGGCATAATTTTAGGATGTGACTTCTACATGAATATGAAGCACGTATAGATTTTAAATATGAGGAGTTAAACATGACAAAAGACAATAGAGAAATAAAGGTACCGTTTATAAAAGTGAAAGTCTCCGTGATTGAGAGGACAAAGGAAGAGGAGGATCTTTGTGATCAGGAATTTTTTGTGCAAGTAATGGAAACATATGGAAACGGGCAAATAAAGCAAGTAGTCACAAGATATGAAGGGAACACCATGCCATATTTTCGACAGCTAGTAGAAAGGCCAGAGGAAGTAGAGAAATTTACGACCCGAACAAAATACGACCGTGGAGCGAGACAGACAATAACTAGGAAGAGAGAAGTGAAGAAGTACTGCACAAATGCGAAGAGGCTTAGAACATTACGAATACCCAAAAACAAATCCTCCATGCTGTATTGATGAACAATAGTTCAGTATTTATTAATATCCCAGGCAGATGTAACGTATATCAGCATACATTTCAGGTAGAAGATGTGCCACCATATAGGCATAAGTATTACAATTTGCCTATAAGTCTTCGGGACGAAGCTAGAAAACTAATAAATAGCATGTTAGAAAACGGGAATATTGAGCAAAGTAATTTTCAGTATATAAATTCGACTGTCGGAGTGTAAAACGAGATGGTAGTGTGAGATTAATATTAGATTGTATGGATACGTGAATTTCGTTCAGACTCTACTCAACGAAACAGTAAACTAATGTGACAGGATACAAACCATGTGAACTTAAAGCAAGAAAGAAGACAAATAAAATATGCAAGAAAATTCCGGAAGCCATTCCAGATGAGCACTCGATACCACAAACGGAAGAGGAGATGTTCAGGCAAGCATTTGAAAAGATGAATAAAAATGCCATGTAAGAAGGATAAATTAATGTCACATGAAAGTAAATGTATGTAGATATAATTCAAAGGGTATTGTGAATATAAAGTACAAAATAATAAAAAAAAGGGTTAGAATAATTAAAGCCAAACATTTATGTAGCACACAGATAATGTGAAATTCTGTCTTAGAATTAAGAGATGTAAATATGATTGTGTAGAGGATGAATATTTTGGTAAATATGTTCAATAACTACAAAATGAACCAGGGTGAAAGGCTTGAGTGCATAAATGTTTATGTCAATAACCTAAGAGGGTATAACCACTTTGTAATAGTGACCTAAATAGTTCAGGGTACAGTGTTTGTTGTATGAAAGAACACTTGTAAGGTCAGACGCAGGTATATGAATACATTAGACCCGAGCCAGTGAATAGTGGCGAGAAAAACGCAAGAAGTACCACGTGTGTTAAATGCGTGTGCAGTGTTACGTGCAAGTGATAGATACTGCGTGTTACAATATTTAGGAGACTAAAAACCTAATTATAAAATTTCCAAAAAAGGTTGTAAATATTTATAGTTATGTTTCTAGTCGGGCATATAGGTAGTATTTCATATCATAACATGCTGTGAATGCCAAAGTGATTGTAGTGTAAATTAATATTATTGTATGTACAGGATTTTAGATGTTTGTTAGCCATAAATATTGTTAGGAAATAAGTTTATACGGCCTCAATGAAACTGACAATAGAAGTGGGTTACAATAAACCGAGGGGGCGAGTGTTTATCACTAAGAAGAGACAAACAAATGACGTCAAGGTAGCGTGTCTTTTTTTAGAATTGGAGGGAATATCTTCCCTAGAGCATATATGTTAGTAATGGTGATTGGCTGACCAAAACAGACGCTAAAGTGGGCGCAATTTGTTAACCAATAGTCGTTCTATTATAATATTTAGGCATTTCGAGGTGAAGGAGTATATATTCTCGAGCCATAAGCAAGTTTCGCACAGTTCGGAAGAGTCTCTCACGAGGTACACGTCGCACAGTTCTGAAGAATCTCTCACAAGGCTCACGTCGCAGAGTTAGTTACAAAAATGTAAAGTACGCGAAGTAATTGGTGCGCGGCAACTATAACGACTTTAGTTATATTAAAAAATATCACAGTTTCAGTCAGGCGTGTATAAAGATTAAATATGTGAATTATTAATTAAGTGTGGCGGCAATAAAGGTGTAGACACAAACCTTTTTTTATAAGTGTTATCTTTTAGCAACAACTCCTTTCCGTTTACACGCCCTGCTTAGAGATACTTGCTCGACTGAGTTATAATAGCTAGCCGGAGGACAATGAACTCAAATTTAAAATAATAAAACAAGCGGCGCCCAGTGAATAACATAACACGAACCATGAGAACTGCGATAATTTTCAAGTACTTCGTAAAAATCGCATTTCCGTTCTCTGAATTTTACTTTTGTCCAATTTATTATTATTATTATTATTATTATTATTATTATTATTATTATTATTATTATTATTATTATTATTATCATCATCATCATCATCATTATTATTATTATCGCAAATAAGCTCTATAATTTTTATAAATACGTGAAAAAGTATGAGCCCATATGCGAGAATAATAATCTTTTACATAAATTTTACATCAGCATATTCGAGGTACCTTCAATGCATTAGAATTGGCTGTTATATCGATGCATGCTCTTATACTTTTAATGTAGATTATAGTACACAAATTAATGCTTTTAAATTATATAAGTTTAAAATGTTATTCAAACGAAGATTTAAAAAATTCCTTATTTTTCCTCCATTTTGCATATATTTTGGTATTGTATATTATAATACCTACTACACTGTAATCATGCAATACTGTGCATCAGATCTCTCAGCTGCCATATTAGAAGACGAAGGTAAAAATCATCATAATGTTGTTCTCGGTATCAAATTTAATAAACATGTATTAGTTAATAATCTTCTACTTCCTAAGTACTGAAAATTACTTCTGTTGTTTATACCACGTGCTGCAGTCTCCGTTCATCATTGGCAATGCTTACGATTCATTTTACTGCGCTTTACAGCTATTTACGCAACTTGTTTTAAGAATTAATATTTTTCGGCTAAATTCGATACTCCTAGGCTCTGACATGAGCATCTCAAAGAATCGTGTTGATCTACCAATTCAGATTATAAATTCTAACGAATCTTTCAACCTGTGCAATTCACTACTACGAATGACAGAACTGGGCAATATATATTATTGCGGTGCTGTTCTGTTTTCGTATACTATGATATAGCATCATAATGCTTGGTAACTTCCCTGCTCATCATCGTACTCACTCGGCAGCATTCGTCCGGGCTCGGCTTGGCAGCCAAAGCTAAGCGTGGGTAGTAAACAAAGCGCAAGCGAGAATGAATCGAGAATGTCCTGATCACGATTCTTTTTGAACGACGATTCATGATAAGACTGACACGATTCATGCGATTCGTTCATGAATCGCCCCATGTCTACTCCACACTCTTCGTTCTAATTGCAATGGCAGCTACTGATAAAATTCGCACGATATACTGGGACTGTCGAGGGGTACGCAGAAAACGTGAACATCTTGCGGACTCCCTCCAAAGCAACTCTGTTCAAATTGCGTTATTGAATGAAACCCACTTAGGGAACATAGGCCGTTTTTCGATCCCAGGGTATGCGGTTTATAGAACAGACCGTGATCATAGGGGAGGGGGAACAGCAATTGTCGTCCAAACGAACATCAAGCATCACCAAATACATGTGCCTGTACTAAATCGTTTAGAAGCCACAGCCATAAAAAAATTTCACCTTCAATACCGAAATTGTACTAGAATCAGTTTACAACCCTCCGGGGGATGTAGACACTAATGATGTTGACAAAATCATGAATCTAGGTCCAAAGGTCACAGCGGCTGGGGATTACAACTGTAAGCATTTGTTATGGCACAGTACAAAACCCAACCCGCAAGGTACAAAATTGTTAAATCATGTTAATAATACAAATTACCTCAAATCGGGGTCCACTCATATCCCGTACAACAACAATCATACGCCAGATGTTATGGATATTGCATTATTAAAAATATCTCATTTGTCATTAAGTTTTACATTTTAAACGAACTGACGTCAGACCACTTACCAGTACTAATGGAGGTGGCGCTGCCAATTACTTTCGAAGCTGAACCTTCTAGGCTCAATTACAATCAAGTGGATTGCAGGAGTTTAAAAACACCGCAGAGCACTATCTACCGGATCTAGAAGTTAACTCGCCGGAAACATAAGATAATGCTGTGGATAGATTAGACTTAGCAATAAAACTAGCGACACTTAAATGCGTTCCACTAAAATACAAACCAAAAATTAACTCCCAGTATCCTGTAAACATCAAATTATTGCATAAAAATCGCAGTAGGGCCAGACGTAAATGGCAAAGATCTAGAAATCCCATTGACCAGCAAGATTACTTTCAAACTAGGAACGAGACAAAAGCTCGGACTAGGCAGTATATTGGGAACCAATGGAACCAAACTCTAGAAAATCTCAATCCACAGTCAAACACGGTTTGACCAATAGCGAAGTGCCTCACGCGAACAAAAACCAACATACCGCCTATAATTAATACGTTAACAATACGGTAGCTGAAACCCCCCCAGGCCAAGGCTGATGTCTTTGCGGCGGCCTTCGAAAACATCTTCAGGCCAAACCCTGTGTAGGGCAAGCCAACCACAAGCAAACGCAAGAAATCGAAAACGAAACAAACGAAACCGACTATTCGATTACGCACAATAACATGCGAAAAGCTAATGCAGGTGAAATAAACCGGATCATCGCCCACGTGCCCAACAGGAAGGCCCTTGGGCCTGATTCAGTACCCATTGTGGTACTCAAGAATCTTCCGCGAGGAGCGTTGCTGCTCCTAGCTAAGATATTCAACTACTCTCTTGATGAAGGTAGATTTCCGCCACAATGGAAGGTGGCCAACGTAATAATGATCCCGAAACAAAAGAAAAATCTCGCGTCATCTTCCAGCTATAGGTCAATAAGCCTTCTAAGCACTATCGGGAAGGTATTAGAAAAAGTAATCCTAAAAAGAATAAACTCGCACATTGTGAAGAATAACATCCTAGTCCAAGAACAATTTGGATTAAGGTCAAAACATTCCACGACGCCCCAATTACTAAGACTAACCGAACTAGTCACTAAAGGATTCAACACAAATAAATAAAGGGTCGCCACATTCTTAGATATTGAGCGCGCATTCGATAAAGTATGGCATGCGGGCCTCATTCACAAGCTCAAGTCATACAACCTTGTAGATTCTATGATCGCCCTTATCAAAGATTATATTAGCAATCGACAGTTCCGAGCAACGGTGGAGGATTCCTCCTCCTCCCTTAGGCCAATCAGGGCGGGAGTCCCACAAGGAAGTTTGCTCGGACCAACCCTCTTCAATCTATACATTAATGGCATGCCAGAAATGACGCGTACGGAAAAATATATACGCCGATGATACGGCGCTAGTAACACAATCGACGCAACCTAAGATGTTACACCAAAGGCTACACAACCCCCTAAACCAGCTCGAGCCATGGCACAGAAAATGGCGAATTAAAATAAACACCAACATATGCCAGTCAATAATTTTTACCAAAAGAATACAGCATAGACTACCAAGGCATGCACAACCGCCCTTGAAATATAACGCCGAGAGAACCGAATGGAAGAACCAGGTTACATATCTTGGCGTCACTATGGACCAAAGCCTCACCTGGAAACGACACATAAATAGCGTAAGGACAAATGCCAATGGCCAGCTCAACAAACTCTACCCGGTCATTAACATTAATAGCCAACTTCAACTACACATGGGCCTCACGATATACAAAACTCTAATTAGACCGATAATGACTTAAGTAGCACCAGTTTGGGGCTATGCTGCGAAATCACATCTACATAGGCTACAAACCCTTCAAACAAGAATACTAAGAATAATAGCGAAGCTCCCGCAGATCGCTCTTGCACACCTAATACACGACGAGTTGAAATTGCACTCGATCGAGGAATTCATTAAGCTACAAAGCTTCAATTTATACACCAGAAAGGGCCATAATTTCAACCCTCTCATCCGCGACTTAGGAACCTACAGCAACGAGAAGGACAAACACAAAGGACCTCTATCGCTATTTGATAGAAACATTGGCCTGGGGAACCAGAGGTAAATATTCAGGCATTCTTAGACGCCTTATTGGTAAAGTTATTAAAGACTACATCAGTAAATTGGCCTTGCAAGAGGGCCCTCTTTCTAACTTGACTACAGTGGCCCTTGAAGTCCATGCACATTTAAGTCAAGGCGGTTCCGGGGAGAGGGGGAAACCCCACCTGGCTGACGTCTGAATGCAGCCGTGCCACGATTGGTTGGGCTGCGTTGCAGGCGGGCACTCGATGATCAACCAAGGCGTTGCTAATGGAAATGACTATAAACTCTACTCTAATCCTAAATGAAAATTACTGACACGGCTCACAGCCAAGATAAAAACTAAGTACTAATACAAGCGTAATACAAATCAATATTATTGATCATTGACGAGGCTCTACAGCCAAAGGACAACATAATCACCCAAATAATTTGTTACAGGTTGACGACGGGCTTCAAGGCCGCCAAGGACGGTTAGGCGGTGTTGACGGCCTGAGGTCCAAAGAACTAAATAAGTCAATGTTACCTCTTAGCACTAATGACATTGTCCTGTGTTTCATGACAGCAGACCAATTCACATATAATGCAGATGAAGTGGACGATGTTTCCATCCGGAGACGCAATGCTTCAACTCTCAATTCCTCGCTCCGAATTCCCTAGGGCCTAGGTCATGCTTGCGTCCGGGCTCCTTCTACACCTGGCTTAGGCCCTCGTGGCCGGCCAATATATCCTCACCACTACTGAGCTGGTGCAATAGCAGTACAGCCGCACCATCACTCCCGAATACATCTTTATCCTTCTTCCTTATTTCTTCCAGTGGAGGAGTTTTTAGTGGGTATGCCGGCTATTGGTGAGTCCCATACTCTCAGTCCCGATCCCATCGGGGCTGGGGTTGTGATTAAATCATTTTCTCCTCCACTCGAAAAAAATCCTCGGCATACTTACCTGGCGTAGGGGTTGCCGTGATGATTAAGGCGGTTCCCCCAGGGTGAGGCCCTTCCATTGCAGTTCGGTTGGGCATGACCCCTGCGATTGCCCCAAATGTGGGTAACTCGGGCGCGTAATTTTTGGTAGTCGGTACTGCGTTAGCGCTGTCCCGGGATACTCATTTTATTATCAGCGGATGGAATGAATCTATAGGATTATTCTATGGAATTGCAAGATTTGTTCGTTCATGAATCGCTTTCAAAGTAGAGTTGAGTCGAGCGATTCTTTTGCAGTAATCGATTCATGCGATTCGTTCACGATTCATGAATCGTCCTCTTGCTACCTGTCCGCTAGTCTCTCCTAACGCACGATTCGTTCATGAATCGTCACTTTGTATGCTGGTCTACCCTACTGCACGATTCAATCACGAATCGTACCCTTGTCTGCTGGCCTGCCCTAGTGCACGATTCGTTCATGAATCGTCGCCTTGCCTGCCGCCTAGTCTCACTGACGATTCTTATATGAATCGTCCCCGTTTGTACTTCGCAGTTTGCAGCCAAAATACGCAATCAGGACTTTTTTTGTTACGATGGGGGCTATGATCTTTTTTCTTTGGCATAAAAAAGACAATGTATGTAAAAGCGCTTTCCGCGTTATTTTGGGTAATACACTTGGAGTTTCCTGAATTTGTCATAAAAATCAACCTGTGTGGTTCCACTTAAGTTACGATTACATAAGGTATTATGCAAAGTAATTATGAAGATATTATTATTATTATTATTATTATTATTATTATTATTATTATAATATTCTTAATTTCGATTGTTAGACATTCCAACTGTCTTCGATTTTTTACTTTACTCCCCTCTTTTTCTGGGGTATCCGATGTCTCTTTTTCCCGACGGTTTGTATTTATTAATTAGTAGTGGTATTCTTTCTTCAGTCATGCACTTCATATCGCTTTCCAAATAAGTTAGTTTTCTTCAATTTTATCATATAATTTATAAATATTCAGATTTCTAATTTTATCGTTTCATTTCTTATTAGATCTAATCTAGTGCATTCTCAAGTTCTTCTAAAAATCTCATTTCCGCTGTCTGAATTTTATTTTCGTCCAATTTTTATTATTATTATTATTATTATTATTATTATTATTATTATTATTATTATTATTCGTCACTGCTACCGAAGTTGCACGCGAAAATAAGCTATATAATTTTTATAAATACGTGAAAAGGTATAAGCCCGGTATGCAGAGAATAATAATTTTTTACATAAGCATATTCGAGGTACTTTTAATGCATTAGAATTGGCTTAGTTATATCGATCCATGTTTTTATACTTTTAATGTAGATTATAGTATACAAATTAATGCTTTTAAATTATATAATTTTAAAATGTTATTCAAACCAAGAATTCATAAATTCCCTATTTTCCCTCCATTTTGCATATATTTTTGTATTGTGTATTATAATACTTACTACACTGTAATCATGCAATTCTGTGTATCATATCTCTCAGTAAAGTACTGAAAATTACTTCTATTGTTTATACCATGTACTGCAGCCTCCGCTCATCCATGGGCAATGCTTACGATTTATTTTACTGCGCTTTACAGCAATTACGCAATTTGTTTTTAAGAATTAATCTTTCTCGCCTGAACTCGATACTTCTAGTTATGCATTAGCATCTCAAAGAATCGTGTTGATCTGACAATTCACATTATAAATTCTAACGAATCTTTCAACCTGTGCAATTCACTACTACGAATGTCAGAACTGCGGTGCTGTTCTGTTGGTAACCTCCCTACTCATCGTACTCACTCGACAGCATTCGTCCGGGCTCGGCTTGGCAGCCAAAACTAAGAGTCAAAGAGTGAGTAGTAAACAAAGCGCAAGCGAGAATGAATTAAGAATGTCCTTATCACGAATCTTTTTGAACGATTCGTTCATCAATCGCCCCATGTCTACTGTCCATTTCGTTCTTCCGCGTTCAGCTGGGGAGCAAGTCTTCCGTTTATTTTTTTTAGAGTTAACCTTTGAGCAGTTTTTCTACGTTACATTTCGTTGTGTGATATGCTAATTTTTTTATATCGTCTCTTATCAGTATCCTCTTCGAATTATATGGATGTTTTACTTGTGTTTGTGAACTATTACAGTGATTGTCGTATATGTCTATATGAACTTTGAATTATACTGATACCTTAGTTTTTCGTATTATACTACCCTGATGATTACTACAGTTATATTCGTTTTCTAAAGTTATATTGAGACGCAGAGCCAACCTTAATGGTGCGGCAGTAGCGTCTATAAATAATCCTTTACTATACCAAGCTTTACTGTGCTCTTCTTGATCCATTAAATAAAAATAAATTTAAAACAAAAGTTGATAAAGATTTCAGTGATGCTGACAAGTTTTAAAGCTAAAGAATAGCATAAAATTACACTATTTGAACCAGCCTGAGAGGTTAGATTTTCTTATATACTATGGAGGAATTGGTTCTATTATGTCATGCAACATGCAAATACTGATTACATAAGCCAGATTGCATGTGATGATGATTTACACTTATTGTTATTGTTTTCCTACTGTAATGCATGTTGAGATGTTTACTCTTGGAATGGTGATGGTTTACAACTTTTCATCTCTTACATAAGCATGATGTGGAGAGAAAAAAAATATATTCTTGGTGTTGGGTATGTTATTGGTTTAAAAAGAAGGCTATTCCGATCTTAGTTGGTCTTAATTGAAAATGCTTATAAAAGCAAACGGAAAGCGAATAAATTACCTTAAGATTGAATTTAGAAGTAAATATGATCTCTTCAATAGCTGGTGCCCACCTGCTGGCCCATTGTAAGTGTTTTACATTTATAGGAAAATTGTGTTATGAACGCAACAAAGGTAGTCATCTTTTCGCTAAAACACATGCAAAATGGGAACTGCCAACCTAAATAAAAAGTGAAATACGCTAAATAAGCGATGTGTTGTAAGGAATTTCTGCGATCGTGAATCATTTGAGTTTTAGACGCGCAGATCCTTCGGCTATGTCCTGTTGTCGCTAAGGCCGCAACTGCTACACTTCTCTCCTTCTAAAAGACATCCCACAGCTACGCTTTGAGGCTGTGGGCCCTCAATCCCTCTGCTACGCCTTGAGTCTGAGTATCTTACTGGCTTTGGTGGCATTAGTTATTCATATGTTGCCAGTATTGCCTATGATCTAGCGTATGACATAGTGACATCTGTAGGACATATAAGACATTACTTCCATCGCTGTTTAAGACCAACTAAGAGCAGAAAGTCCAAAAAGAAAAATGTTCTTGGTGTTGGGTATGTTATTAGTTAAAAAAGGAAACTTTCTGTTTGGTATATTATTAGTTAAAAAAAGTAAACTGCATGTTGGGTATGTTATTAGTTATGTTACATATCTCATAATTGTATGATGTGTTCAATGTTCCTGAGCGTTGCTCACAATATGGCCAAATTAACAAACGCAAACAAACAAACAAACAAACAAACAAATGATAAAGAAGAAGGAAGCAGGAAAACATCTTCCTTGTGTGGTTTCTCTTTTTCCTTATTCTCACAATTGCTACATTTATTTGCATTTAACCCAGTTTTACAGAGAATATTTGTGCATATTTCACAACCTCAAATCTACACTTTTTTGCCAAATTTCAATAAACTCCCATACGCAGGTACAAGTCAGACTCGCTATTATACAACATACATGAACCAACATGCTTATCTTATAACTTAACTGTGATCAATAGAGATAATGGATAGTAATTGACTAATTTTGAAGATTTATAAGCTAGTAACAGTGATGTGTCATAATTTAAAATAAAGAGAGTTGAGGGTTGTTACACTACATCACTAAAATATTCTTAGTTGAGAACATGCTGACGATGGGAACAAGCCATCTCCCGAAACGCGTTCAAATAAGAATATTTTAGTGATGTAGTGTAACAAACCTCAACTCTCTCTATTTTAAATAATGGATAGTAATTTACATTGTAGATAACATATTTTAATATACGAGGTGTGATCAAAAAGTTTCCGGAATGACATCATAAATACTATTAAAAGTCTGCTGGTGCCAAATCTGGAGAATAGGCGGGATGGGGAACAGTATTCATCCTATTTTCATCCAAAAATTGGTGAACAGAAAGGGCTTTGTGCGCAGGCACATTGTCATGATGCAGGAACCAGTCACCACTCCATTTCTGCCGTTTGCATTGCACATTCTCCCTTAATCTTTGCAGCACTTGTTTGTAGAACACTTGATTCACTGTTTGATCCTGTGGCACAAATTCCTTATGTACAATGTCTTTAATGATAAAAAAAAAAACAATCATAATTGACTTCACTTTGTATCAAACTTGTATGGCCTTTTTCGTGCGTGGAGATGAAGGACTCTTCCATTGTGAAGATTGTTGCTTCGTTTCTGGATCCTACCCATAAATCCATGTATCATCACCAGTAATAATTTTCTCCATAAACTGTGGAGTCATTTTGTTCTTTAATATCTATGCAGGCAACCACACAGCTTTCCTTTTGGTCATTTGAAAGCAGGCGGGGCACGAACTTGGCAGCAATTTTTCTCATGTCCAAATTGTCTTTCAAAATGCTTTGAACACTTTCAAAGGAGAGTCCTAATGAGTCAGAAAGTTCTCTTATTGTAATGCGCCTATCATTTAAGACCGTTTCCCTCACCTGATGATATTTTCATCATTTTTGCTGGAACAGGGTTGCCCCAAACGATCTGCATCTTTAACTGATCCCTCACCACTTTTAAATTTCGAAAACCGCTCAAATGCTTGAGTTTTGCCCATAACTTTCTCTCCATAAGCTGTTCTTAAGATTTCATAGGCTTCTGTTGCAGTTTTACCAAGTTTAAAGCAAAATTTGATGTTCGTTCTTCATAATCTGACATTTTTGCTACCTGGAAAAATTGCAAAACACGTGTTTACGTCAGAGTGTCTACCTTGTCACTGCATGGTCACATGAAGTCACATGACCTCTCATTTTTATCGGGAAGGAACGCTTCATGTACAGTCTGGGTAAGAATTAAAGACATCTCAGCGACAGCATTGTTGTCAAGCCATTCCGGAAACTTTTTGATCACACGTCGTATTTGATAACTATTCACATTTTGCTCCTTATAAAGAAGTTACACAACATCCATAACATGCATTCTACGTGAGGCATTATGGGAATGTTGCTTGTGCTGCCCTGATGCAACATGGGTGATCTGAACATAGCAGAGGGTACAGAGTTGTGTTACATATTTAGGGCTCTAAGCCACAAAGCATTGCCCAGGTTTGATTTATTTATTTATTTTTTTTTATTTTTTTTATCTATTTATGGACACTCTTTTAACTACTATGGTCCTTAGCATCCCATTCTATATTGGGCGTGAAATACTGGTAATTTTGCTCAGAGGTCTCACCCAGGTTTGAGGGCCCTAAGCTGGAGAACATAGCCGAGGGATGTTTTTTATAAGTAGAATAGTAAAGCATGACAGACGGTAGCCTTAGGGTCTATGAAGCTAAACCCCTACTTTAGTTTTGCAGTGTTTTCATATGTTGGCGTCATTCATTCAGCAATCTTTTGCCTAATCTTTTTGTTTTTCAGTACCTTTCACCTCGAAATGTTGCCAGTTTCAGTTATATAACTAAAGTTGCCAAAACAGTAGGTGAGTGGGCAATATGACCTCATTCAGGCAACATCTCCTTCATTCCTCTTTCTTTAAGGATTATTATGGATAATCTCAAGCATCTATTTCATAAGTACTTTTACTGTAATTCTTTTGTCACTCCTTACAGGAATGGATGCTATCCATTGCATCAGTGGACCATTTGTTCAGCAATGAGTAAAATGTTATATTTGTTTATATTCACTATTATATTATATTATATTAGATTCACTGTTTCTAGCTTCTTTTCATTACAATATATATGTTATATTTGTGTTACAAGCCATTACGCTCTTCTGTGTCACTGAACAAGCAGCTACAAATGTAGCAAAGACTGTGTGAGATTACATTAGGTAAAAGCAACGTGATAGTTCCCTTTTGATTTTATCACTGGGTTACCTTGAACACATCAGTGTTAATATCATTGTTCAGTTGCCATATGGATTAGTTTTCACGTATTGTGTGTATTAGTTGTCGTGTAGTGTTTATATTACTGGAGGTGGAGGTTTAGTCCAATTTCTCCATTTTTTGCAGAATCTTTTCCATATCTTATTGACTGTGAGTTCTGAAGCTAAATAACTCCTCTTCGACTCATCCCTGCCATGATGACTCTCCCTACATTGGTATTTCTTTGTCGATCTTAATGGCAGTAATTAAATCCTTATGATCCTTTTGTGTCCTATCTCCACCTTGTGGTGGTTCTTTATCGCCACTTGTGAAAGCTACACATCAAGGCATCATACCTTCATTACATAAAAAGATGGCAGCACCTCAGTTATTTTAAGTTGACATAGTAGCGCACACATATTGACAAGTGCCGCCACTCGCAAGGTGGAGTGATACCATAGTATGGAAAGTAGGTCAATACTGACATTGGCCAATGTTGAAAAAGAACAAGGAGCTGTTTGAACGACAGACATGCCAGAAGTAACTACAAGTCTTCTCTGCAGAGCAGTTGTAGCTTGCATTGCTTCCCATTACAGAATAGTTCTTTATGAATATAAGTCTCTGCTACAGAATAGCTGGAATTACAGACAAGTCATTACCAAACAACAGAGTTAACTGCAGCGAACTTTATATTTAGCATCCTTCAATAATTTTGTGTTTCACTGCACTTTAGTTTTGCTTGGCTATGTACTCTATGCCTAGCACTTCGAAAGAATCACCTGGCAGTTTAAATGGCATTGTTATACACTTCCCGACAGAGATCTTGTTATTCTTTCTACCGTGAATGAAACTATGACACAGAAATAAGTGGCTGTACTACAAGAATATTATCAGCACGAGGACCACAGGTTAGCTTCAGTTTGAACATCACCTAGACCATCGTGCCTTCATTAAATCATGTAAATGAATTCCATTTAAATTTATTTTTGGTGTTAGCTATTGGTTGTAGGGCTACATGAGAATAGTCAGTGCACAAACATTGGTGGTAGAATAGAACAGTATAAAATTATAGTAAAGTATGCAAAGGAGTATATGATTATGTTAAAGAGAATTGGCTTGAATTGCATATAAAGTAAAAGCAAATATTTATATAACCATAGGTGCAATGAACAATCTTAAAGCAACAGCTAGAAAAGCAAATAAATTTATAGCAGCAATTTATTAATTGTATTTAAAGTTAGATGTTTTTGATTCAAAGGTTATAAATTTTCTTGATCGAGGGTTATTGTAAAATTTTCATTTTATTAAATGTGCAAAATTTAAATTACTATATTTCTGTTTCTGTTCACAATTCAAATTTCCAGCCTCTGGTAAGGGTAGTTCCCATTAGAATTAGATTGAGTAACAGGGATAGCACACACATGTTGCAGATAATAGCAATAGTGTACATTCTTGTTGCATTGTAATTTATAATATCATGTGATTTATGGAAGTACCCTGTAATAGTGGTAGCAGAAGAAAAAGTTACTAATAGCTGTCTTCATCGCTATAGTCTCTCTTTTCCTTTGGCAACTTCCGTTCTTCGTGAAACTTGCTTGCTAGATACGATAATCTATGTTTTGACATACAAGAAATTTCTTGAAAAGTAGTAGCACAGACAGGCACTACCTCGCGGCTTTTCTTCCTAATGCTATATTTTACTGAAACTGTTTTCTTCCTTTCTGCTTTCTCACTAACTATTTGGCACTTAAGTGAAGTAATAGTCATAAGCTTTAAGAGAAATTTATCTTGATCTGTCTTGTTTAAAGATATGACATGATGATGAAACTGGGTGATATATTCGTAGCATAGTTCAGCAGCTTTGCATTGTTTCTTCGCTTTAGCTTTTGTATTTGAAGGTGAAACTCAAATTCATGATTGTATTTAATATTAGGGTTATTTATACCTCTGTTGTTTTGCCTTACAAGAACGGTAACACCCTTCTTGTCTCTAGATCTTCTGACACCTGAAGATTCTTTTACCTGTACACCATATTCAGAGTCACTAGAATCACCATCCATTCTGATTTAACTTGAAATACTGTTCCTTACTCAAATACAACTGCACAGTTGATAACTTCTATAAAAGTAACCTGAAGATACGCTGGTGAAAATGAGGTTTGGTTGGCAATTATAAGCAGCAAGTAAAGAACAAATTTTGTTACAATAATGAGCAGCACAGCCTGCAATAGCGCGCATCTATTATTGCCAACTGCTCAGTTGAAATGAAAGTAAAGAAAATTTTGTTACATTTGTCAACTTTTGCTTTTACTTTCAGAGTGTATATATCGGTTGTTGCTAAATGCCCCATGAATTGGCCTGCTTGTATACATGATATTTATTGACTTTCGCTAAATTCTGATTAACAGGATGATGAAGGTCAAAATTATATTGTTGCGACATATAACTCAGATTCGAAAAAAGTTGCATATTTATCGACTTTTGAAAAGATGTTCCTCAATTATGCCATAATTCCTATTGTAAATGGCATGTCAGATCATGATGCTCAGGTACTGTTGGTGCTAGCAAACAGTTTGATAATAGAAAAAGTAAAATCGCAACAAGAATAATTAGTGATGAGCATATCAATAAATTAAACTAATGTTAAAAAATGAAAAATGGGCTTCTGTCTTTTCCAGCACTTAAGCAAAGTACAAATTTTGTGTATTCCTTAAAATTGTGCTATTAACATTTGAAGCTATTTTCCCTAAGAAAATAATAACACTATCACAGGCAACAAAGGTCAAACTCTGGATTATTTCAGGTATAAGGAAGTCCTGTGCCAATGAAAGAAATTTGTTCACAAGCGCCGTAAAGTAGTTGCAACAGAAGTAGCACCACCAACAACTGGTTGTTACTTAGTGATTTCGCGAACTGAGGAAGGTCAAACGTTTGAGGTGAATCCTTTTATTCTACAGAAGGGCATTGACGCTATTGCAGGTGCGGTTCAGTCCTGCACTCGTCTTCGGATTGGTTCATTGTTGGTTCAAACCAAATCCGAACAGCAGAGTAAGTCTTTGTTGCGCGCCACGCTTCTCCACGACTATCCTATCCGTGTTGAGAAGCACTGCACCTTGAATTCCTGTCGAGGCGTTGTCACCACTCATAGCCTCGATGGTATATTGGATGAGGACCTGGTAGAATATCTTGCAGACCAGAAGGTGACAGCGGTTCATCGAGTGCAGGCCAAACGTGACGGAGTACCCTGTTTATAACATTTGATGGCGTCGATCTGCCCACGAGCATTTCAGCAGGGTACGAACGAATTGCAGTGAGGCCCTATGTTCCTAGACCTCTGCGTTGTTTTAAATGCCAACGTTTTGGGCATACGCAAGTCTCTTGCAAGAGTGTCGTTTCCATCTGTGCCTCTTGTAGTGAGCCCTCACACGATGGTACCTGTTTATCCGCCCCCGTCTGCGTAAATTGCAAAGGGTCTCATTCTGCTTCATTTGCCAACAGTCCGCGGTATTTGGACGAGAAGGCGATCCAAGAGATCCGGGTAAAGGAGAAACTCTCCTTCGCCGAAGCCCGGAGGCGTTACCATGCGCGCCAGCCTTCTCTCCTGCGATCTGGTACATTTAGTTCGGTTGTTGCCTCGCCAGTACCCCGACAGGATGCCGAAACACAGACGTGGACCATGACTGCATTAACCGCCACTACCATCCGGCCGTTCATTTCTCGTACTGTTATCAAGCCATCCAAAGTTGGTCCTAAGGTTCTGAAGTCTCAAGGCACTGAAAAGAAGCTAAAGCAGAAACTTCGTAAAGAAGATTTTCTGAAAGACCCTCCGCGTGCGCGCGGTAAGAAATGTTAACCTGCTCCTCCTCGAAGGTCGCAGTCCCAGGATGCTCCTTGGACAAGCCGTGCTCAGCGGCCACCTTCACCCATTGCCACCCAAAACAGATTCACGGCGCTTGAATCGGTTTCTGGCACTGAGCGGGTGGGTCCTCCCTTCGAGGAGGCTATGGAGTCTGACCAACTCCATACCAAAAGCCCGAGCCCAAAGGTTAAACAAAATATTATTTTAAGCCGCCCTTCTAAGTAGACAGTTTATCCCTGTTATTCATGGCTGTCCTGAGCAGGAATTTACGTGGTGTTCGATCGCATAGGTCGGAACTGCAACTTTTATTGCGTTCACATTCACCTATGGTCGTGTGTTTGCAGACCAAGCTTCGCCCTTACGACTCTTTCGATCTCCGAGGGTACTTCGGTTCGCTACGATCTTGAACCGGATAGGTTGCTGCTGCTCATGGAGGTGTCATGCTGTTAGTGCGTAACGACGTCCATTTTCAAACTCTCGCTCTTACGTCCGACTTGCAAGGTGTTGCCGTTAGGCTTCAATTGCCCGGCTTTTTCTTTTCTGTTTGCTCTGTCTATTCACCTCCATCGTCTCCCCTCGCTCATGCGGACGTTCGAGACCTGCTGTCCGCTCTCCCAACACCTGTATCGACCGTCTCTACGCCCCTAGTAATGCCAACGGCTTTAATTTCTCTGCCGAGAAATCCGTATGCATCAACTTATGGCGCCGGAAGGCTTTCCCTGCGCCCTCTTTCCATCTTGGGTCGGAGGTCCTTCCATTTGCAGACGAGGTGAAATTTTTGGGGTTGATCTTTGATCGAAAGCTGAGCTGGACTTCTCACGTTTCCTTTTTAAAAGCAAAGTGTGGCCGTTCTCTTAACCTTTTACGCGTTTTAAGTGGCACATCCTGGAGAGCTGATCGGACCGTTCTTCTGCGTCTTTATCGCTTCTTGGTTCGATCCAAGCTTGATTGCGGGTGCATTGTCTATTCATCGGCACATCCATCTGTGTTACGTCGCTTGAATACCATTCATCATCGTGGTATAAGAGTCGCTACAGGTGCCTTTCCAACTAGCCCTGTAGCCAGTCTGAAGCTGCAGAGCCTCCGCTGTCCTTCATGCGTGAGATGCTTTTGTGCAGCTATGCCTGTCGACTCTCAAGCTTGCCTGAACACCCGTCCTTCGCGTTATTTTACGAGGATTCGCTTCATCGGCAATATTTAGTTAGCTCCTCTGCTTGCTCCCTCCAGGGGTTCGATTTCGACAACTTCTTCGGCATTTGGACGTTACGCCAGCGCCGGCCCTTCCAAGGGGGGAAACGCGTTTTCCTCCATGGTTACGCGCTGAGGCCCACTGTCACCTTGGGTTAGCGTCGATGTCGAAGAATGAGACCCCTTCTTCAGTCTTTAGATCAGCGTTTTTAGAACTTCAGGCGCAATTCGGGGACTTTCATTTTATCTTTACTGATGGATCTAAGACTGATGCTGGAGTAGGGTGTGGCTTTGTTTGTGGTGGAAATAGTTTTATCTTTCGTTTACCAGGGCAATGTTCGATTTTTACCGCCGAACTTTTTAGCATTTATCAGTCTCTTTTATACATTCAGCGGCACGACTTACGGCACTGTTTTATTTGCTCAGACTCCCTGAGTGCTCTTCAAAGTATTAGCGCGCTGTACAGTTACCAGCCGCTCGTACAGCGCATACATGACCTGCTCCACTCGCTTGGTGCCTCTGGCATCAGCGCTGTGGATTCCAGGTCATTTGGGCATCTCAGGAGACGAGTCTGCCAACGCCGCTGCCAAGTCGGCGCTTTTATCACCCAGATGTTTTACCTGTGTTGTTCCTTTCTCAGATTTTTATGTTAATTTACGATACCGCATCCTCTCGCTTTGGCGCGATGAGTGGACGGCCCTCCGAGGGAACAAGTTGCGGGAGGTTAAACCTCTCCCGATAGTCTGGGGTACCTCTTCTCGCTCTTCCCATCAAGAAGAGGTAATTTTAGCTCGTTTACGAATCGGATATTGCCTTTTTAGTCATAGATACCTTCTCCGTGGTGACCCCGCACCACTTTGTGAGCGGTGAGATGCGCCCTTAACAGTGCGTCACATTTTTACATAGTGTCAGGTTTTAGCTCAATTGCGTGTTCGTGTGTCTCTGCCTGTTGGTATAGCCAATGTTTTGGCAGACGATGCGCATAGTGTAGAATGCGTTTTACTTTTATCACTGAAATTGGTTTTAGCCGACACATTTGATGCAATGAGCGTGTTTTAGTTTTTGACTTTATACTGTGTGTTTTTTAATGGGGACCCTTCTCCCCGGCTGAGATATGGTGCTCTTGTCCGTTGCATTCTCCAGTTCCTGACACGTCGTTTTACTCTTGTGTTGTTTTATTAACATGTTTTTTGTGGTGGTTTTAACATTTGCTGGCTTGTTTTATATTGTTTTTTACTATGCAGTTTTTTACTAGTATTTTATCTTTGGATTTTCAGTTTTTTACTTTGTAAGGGCGCTGATGACCTTAGCTGTTTAGCGCCCTTAAACCGCATCTCATCATCATCATCATCATCATCATCATCATCATCACTTCAAATTTGCTTTGGAATATCGTTACTGGTTATGAATCTTGGATTTATTATTATGATTTTAAATGAAAAGTCAATCAACTCAATGGATCTTTGAAGCATAACCTAAGCCTATAAAATTCCGATGAATTCACAGTGCTGTAATAAGATGGCTGCTAGCTTTTTTTTTCTAAAACAGGCTATATTGCTACTATAAGCATTAGAAAATAGACATACTGTTACTGCCGATATGTACATAAGTGTTTACTGCAGATTTTTGTAAAAGGTCATGAAAAACAACCACAAGGAAAAATGTTACATCATGACAATGCATTGTCACGTACAGAAAAACTAACAACTGAGTATCTGGATGCCCTATGGTCAGCACCATGTATCCTCGAGCATATAACCCTGTCTTAGCACCTTGTGTTTTCTTTTTGTTTCCAAAAACTAAAGATAAAATGCTTAGAATCGCTTTGTCATCAGATGAAGCAGTGGAACATTATAAAAACCTAGTTTCTGGTTTGCCTCAGGAAGAGTAGCATCATTGCTTTAAGGACTGGCTTCATCGAATATAAAAATGTATTGATGTTAAAGAGGAATATTTTGAAAAACAATAAAACCATTTAAAATTTTTAAAACCAAACCTTGTTTGATATTTTGAAAATGTTCAGTGTCACTCTCATATTCCAATGGTCTTTTGCTATTCACCCAATGATAAAGTTGTTCAACGCATGCTCAACACACTATATAGAGCTAGCTTTAATTTGGTCTGCAAGTTTGATTCCAAAATAGGCATGATATGACTTTTTCACAAAATCTGTAATATTAGGTCTTCTTAGACAATGTGTATTTCCCACATATATAACAAAAGTGGTCTGAATTGTTTATACCTCCTCAATGTGACATGCTAAATACTGTCTTATGTTGGAGTAGTGTGCTCACAGCACACTACTCCAACATACAAAGCTCAAAGGATTTCATTTCCACATTAAACATAGACTCATGAAACATGAGAGGAACTAGATGGCATGCTTATAAGATGTATCAGAGTCATGGACATTCCTATCTCCCACAAATAAACACAGTGGCAAGAGTGCATGTAATCTCGCTGTCACTTCCTTATGTTTTTGCACTCCCTAGCAAATCAAAAACATCTGGTCTCCTAGGTTTGCACTGTAAATAGCTTACAAATATTTTGGATAAATTTGGTTTTCATTTTCTGAGATACTAGAATACATATAATAAGGTATTACAGTGTAAATAACTATGTTATAATTATATTACCCAAATTACCATGTTTCTGTATACTAGTTAATACTGTCTGTCGCAATAGTTGAAGTGTAATGTAGCTTCTACTATCTAGAAGCAAAACTCAGAGAGTATTTCATATTACTAATAATGTGTTTCTTTTTCCACAGCCAAGCTACTCAAGTTTAAGAACAGAACTCTTCAAATGCAGCAACTATAGTAAAATGGATATCAAAGTAGAAATTAAAGAAGAATCTTGTTTCCCAGACTTTTGTTCACAGAATGAAAGTGAGCTTTTTACCAAAGATCTTGTAAAGAAAGTAAAGAGTGAAGTTGGCAGTGACTATGATATAGATACCAAAATAAAAATTGAAGATGAGGCTGTGACTTCCAAGTTTTGTTCACAGAAAGAGAGAGAGATGTTTTCAGAACACCCTGTAATGAAATTTAATAAAAGCATCAAAGAAAGTGAAATGGAAACCAAAATAGAAATTAAAGAACAATGGTGTTTAGAAGGGAATTTTAAAGAAACTCAGTGTATTTATGATGATATTAAGGTAAGTTCTCATAAAACTTTTTCCTTTGTTTTAATCATCTTCTACATAGAACACTGAATTATGGTTTGTAAGCAAATATCAGTAGTTTAGTTTGCTTCAGGAAGCAAGAAAGAAAAAATGCTTTTTGACATTTTAAAAGTGTCAATCAAAATGTCAAGTTTTATCACCAAATGGCTTCTCTGTTGAACTTAAGTAGATTTTCAATCAGAAAGAGTGTCACAGAAGCAAAAGTAATACTTCTTGTGTAAATTGAGATTTTAGCTATTTTAGCCGTAGCAGTCTATGGCATGCAAACTTGGTATTTGTGGAAATAGAAGATGTGGATGAAGAAGTGTGTGATACTCCAACTTCTATGATTGCTATTGGCAGGCGGTTTACAAACTATCTGTAAAGAATAATATTATGGAGGAGTTACAGAAAGCAATATCTAATGTGAAAACCTATCAGGAAACAATTCATCATGAAGAGCAGTCATCCACGTCAAACTGAACACTTGTAAAGCTTGTTGTTTTAGTATTTGCAACTTCTTCTTTTGTTAACCCTAGATTGGCTTCCATCTTTTCTATTTATGGTCTGAAATTATTTAGGCACTTACTAAATATTATTTTTCCTATATATTTGCACGCTATATTATATGAAAATCATTATACCCAAGATTATATGAATAGTAAATTTTCATATTTATGACATCTTGAAGTATAAACATTGCAGTTGTACATATTTTTTGAGGTTCAGTCAAAACATATAATGGGCCCCTTACTTTAAAAAAACAGAAAAAACGTATCATGATCATGAAGATATTGTTCATTGAACTATGAGGATCGTTCATTAAGTAAGTTTCCGTATCTTGTCTCTGCAAAATAAAATGTGCTCATGACACGTGAGGCTGGCATGTTTGACATGTATGTATTGACAATGCTAACACTGCAAGTCACAGTATGCTCTCAGTCAACATGGAGTTACCACTAGAAAGTGTGTCCACATTTGAGCTGCGTTCTGTCATTCGTTTTTTGGCAGCAAAACAGTTATCTGCTGTTGATATCCATCGGAAATTAACCTCTGTGTTTGGAGAGAAGGCTGTATATGCATCCGAATTGTTTGACGGTGTGTATAGTTTGTGGAAGGGCATGAAGATGTGCATGACGAACAGCTCACAAGGAGGACCACTACAGTGACATATGATGATGCCATTATTGGAATTCACATTATTGTGGAAGAAGATAGTCGCATTACCATTGACAACATCCTAATATGGCTACCACCTGGGGCTGCAATTTGATGCTGATCCATTGCAAAGGTCCTGACAGACTGTTTTCATTACTGCAAAGTCTGTACAACATTGGTCCTCGCTTGCTGAGTGATGTCCACAAGCAGCAATGGATGGATTCAGCCAGAATGTTTCTGGAAACACACCAGAGAGTGGGAGATCTGCTCTTCAAATAGCTTGCCATTGGTGATGAGACCTGGGTCCATCATTCAACTCTCGAGACAAAACATCAGAGCATGTTGGTGGAAGAAACCTAGTGAAAATGTCCCCATAAAGGGCAAAGGTCACACATTTAGCAGGGAAAGTTATGGCAACTGTGTTTTGGGATTGTCAGGGGCTTTTACTCATTCACCACCTGCCTTGCAACACCACAATGAATGCAGAGAGGTACTGTAATGTCTTGAGGAATCTCCGAGCTGCCATCAAAGGAAAATGTCATGGACTTCAGTCTTGCAAAGTTCTCTTCCTTCATGACAGTGTTCAGGGTCATACGGCTCGAATGACCTGTGGAGCTGGGAAGTTTTCTTGCATCCTCCATATTTATCAGATCTTAACCCCAAGTGACTTTCACATGTTTCCCCAACTCAAAGGTAACTTGGAGGTGATGAAGTCATATCAGAAGTTTAACTCCAGTGATGAAGTCATATCAGAAGTTGAACTCCAGTGATGAAGTCTTGTCAGAAGTTTAACTCCAGTGATGAAGTCATATCAGAAGTTTAACTCCAGTGATGAAGTAATGTTAGAAGTGAACAGCTGGTTATGAGCACAGTACCCGACCTGGTACAACATGGTTTGGAAAAACTTATGTCATGTTACCAAAAATGCTTGGACAAACATGGTGACTACAAAAGTAACAGGATTGTATAACGTAAATAAAATTATTTCAAGATGATAAATTGTGTGCAATGTTTTTTATAAATTAGGGATACTTGCTTATTGGATGCCCCTCATAAGTTGGTTACAGAATGGAATACAAATAAGAAATGATTCCATAAATGCCTTACTGATGGTATGTCGAGGTGAGTCACTTGGATCGAGTGAGGAGACTGCTATGAACCTGTGCAAGGTATATCTTCATATCCAATGTTTACATTCAGACATAGATAAACCTAACCTGCTATAAATAAATATCACCGTCATTATGTTGCCAGTGGACCTTTAGTCTCACTTTTGACTTGTATGTGGTTGTGTTTAATCATGGCTGAGTTGGTACGATGCAGTTATAACTATTGTATTAATCCATTCAAATTGGTTAACCATAAGAGATAAAAATAAAAAGTTAAGACCAGTAGCCTCTGCAATGTTTATAAAATTAAAATTGGAAGGCTTAAACTTCTGTCATGATTTTAAAGTGTTTTAATAATTGCTGCATGAAAATCTCAAAACTTGCAAAGGAACAAAGTACAAGTGAGTTGTGTGTACCAAGTGCAAGTACAGGATCAGTAGAAGAACGTGAAAATTCAGATTGTGATAGCTCCTCCGCATCCTCCACTGACACAGAAAATATAGACACAATAGACAGGGAAATTGAACAAGAGTTTAGTGATGATAGTAGAATCATCAATAAGCATAGAAGAGTATCGTAAAAATGTTATCCTCGAGAAAAGTTGCAGAAAATGTCATAGACAAACAATAAAATATTTCATATTGCAGACACTACTAGAAATGAAAATTCAAATCATTCTGAAATAATACAAGACCTATAGGTTCTTTCAAGGAAACACATGCAGAACTCTTGAAATATATATATTAGTGATTTTTGACAGCTGGTCTTACAATAAAATACAACAATATTTTGATATCTCAACTCCCAATATACGATTATCTAAATAGTTGGCAAAGAAAAGGTAATTTTAGCAAATATGGATCCCAAATCAGAAAAACGTCTTCACTCCTCTACATTACAAAAGGTTTCTGAATTTTATAATTATGATATTGTGAGTTGTGTTGTTACCTGGTAAAAATGATGTATTTTTTTTAAAGACACTGGCAAGAGAATTTAAAAGGCCGAAATGACTGATACTTGGCGATCTTAAACAAACTTAACAAAACTTCAAAGATAGGTATTCGGATGTCAAAACAGGATTTTCAAAATTTTCTGAATTAAGACCAAGGGAATATGTACTCACTGAAATCAGTGGCACCTATTCAGTTTTGCATTTGTGTTCATCACAAAAATTTTAAATTGACGATTGATGGTATCAATATTGGTTGTCTGCATCGCAACTATACCACTAGATAACTGCACAACTCGTCAAGTTATTTAATTTTGTCTCTGACTATTTGGAATTTGTAATTTTTTCTTCTAGTATATGAACTTCTTCAAACTACTTTTGAAAATGCTTTTTTGGAATTTTAAAGTAGAATGCTAGCATTGATAATGATTTTGTATCTTTAATGGATTTGTGAAAATAGTAGATATTAACTAATTATATTTTGATTCCATGTAAATGTATGTATTTTAACATTCAAATATGCCCAAGGATATTTTTGTGACAAATAATACCAGAAATGTTTATAGTTATATAGAACAGTATACAAGAAATATAAAATTGAATGCCTTATACTTTCTGAAATAATGAAAAGGAGACTAACAAAGAAAAATGTATACCATTTTTTACATAACAGAATATTTAAAGTTAATATCAATTACACTGGAAACGTGAAGGTCAAACTTTCCTGAAATTTATGTGAATTGTTATGGAATGGCTTGGGGAGGAGGATAGATGGGCAACAAACCAAATAAATGAAATGCCTCATAAGTGAAGGTAAAGAAATTAATGAGAGGTGCTGTTTAAACCTGTTCACATGCCTTTTGTTCCATGAAGTTTCCATTTCCCAGAAAACAAGGATTGTATTAAGGAAAGAACTTCCCAGCTAGTTGTGATAAAGATTCTACAAATTTTACTCTTCATGAAATCCTTGTTTAAAATTGTTGTTAAAATACTGAATATCTAAGTTCTAGTTTTCTGAGTGATGTGCTGCAAGGCGGTAAATAAATATCTTCATGACTTCTTTAAGATTTTTTCAACAAACTGCATTTTATCAATTGTTTAATTTTTGTATCATTCACAGCAATGCTAAATTATAAAGCTTAAAATTACTCTCACCATCACCCTATTCACTAATTTATACAATGTTGGTGCACATTTCACAAATCCTGAGGCTAAAGAGAACAAGATGAAATCAGGGTTTGTGAAATATGTCCTGACAATCTGTGATTGAGTGATCCTGTTATTCATTTTAAACTTTAAACCACCCTTTGTTTATTTTACACAGTTAATTCTGCAGCATACTGATAAAATTTCCTAACCAAAAAAGCAGTAATACATTTTTAGTTAAAATCTTGCCCATGTACAGATTTTCAACCCAATTAATTATAATTCAGAAACTTTAAATTACTGAACAAATAATCAAATAAAGTAATATAATTTTTACTTTAAATTGTTTATGAAACAAGAGTTACAAATCCACAGCTTCATACAATTTCCATCTTAACAAAGCCTTCATCTGCTTTCATGGAAGAATGTTCATTTGATTCTTTTGATGTGAAGTGGCTTTTAATCAGTAGATGACACAAAAAGTGCTTTTATATTGGTTTCCTGAAGATGTCACATGATTTACACAAATTATTCTGTTACAGGATGGAATAGATGAAGACTTTCATTCCATTAAATCACCAAGGTAAGTCCTCTGGTTCATTCTTTGTCATATTCTCACCAGTGTTAGATGTGCAACTGTTCACTGGTCATATATAGTGTATTTGTTTGATCAAATTGTATCATTGACTATCTCGAATATTACCATATTCCTGTTAGTGTTAGTATGGAACTATTTGTGATCATACAAGGTGTATCAAAATTGTTTGATCAATGACTATCCCCAGACATATTGTCATATTCCTTGTTAGTGTTATATGTGAAACTGTTCTCTGAACGTGAGGAGTGTAACAGTTCTTTGACCAAGTTATATCCCCAGATGCATTGCCATATTGTGAATAAATTAAAAGAAATCTGATGTAGTGTTGATAAGAAACCCAAGTAAACTTAGGCATTATTACAGCAGTGAAACATAAGGTTGAGTGTTGATAAGAAACCCAAGTAAACTTAGGCAGTATTACAGCAGTGAAACATAAGGTTGAGTGTTGATAAGAAACCCAAGTAAACTTAGGCAGTATTACAGCAGTGAAACATAAGGTTGAGTGTTGATAAGAAACCCAAGTAAACTTAGGCAGTATTACAGCAGTGAAACATAAGGTTGAGTGTTGATAAGAAACCCAAGTAAACTTAGGCAGTATTACAGCAGTGAAACATAAGGTTGAGTGTTGATAAGAAACCCAAGTAAACTTAGGCATTATTACAGCAGTGAAACATAAGGTTGAGTGTTGATAAGAAACCCAAGTAAACTTAGGCAGTATTACAGCAGTGAAACATAAGGTTGAGTGTTGATAAGAAACCCAAGTAAACTTAGGCATTATTACAGCAGTGAAACATGTGGTTGTATAATGTATCCACCTTTGTACAAAGTCTTTGTGTCACACAGAGAAGAAGGAAAGTGGAGGAGGAACAGAACCTATTAGAAACAGCTCAGTGCAGGGCAACCATGATACAGCCATGTGTCGAAACAAAGCCTGTATAATGTAGAGGACTAAGCTTGTATAAGAATTGCAACACAAGCTTTATTTTCCTTCCGAAGGAAACCATGTAAGGATGTTTATACCCAGAAAAAATGCATTGCCCTCCAGGTTAACTAGGTTATCTCATACTTAACACTTCAGGGAAATTAAGCCCTAGGCCCCTCTTAGCAAGCTTCTCAATACCTGTAGGTCCAGAGACTGGGAAGCTGGGACAAGAGTATAACCAACATCCTTTGTCATTGCCATGCCAATTTGGATGCTATCAGTTCTGCCCATTTGCCTAGCATATTTAAAGTATGCACTGCTAAGTCTAAGATTGCGAACATCTCAGCCTGGATAATAGTGACATAACTTCCCAGGAGAATGACAAACCTGGTGTTAAGGCCCCAGCCCCTGTTCTGTCTCTTAACAGGGAAGCATTAGTGCACCATGTATGGCCCCCAGCTTTCAGGGAGACCCTTTCCTTGGATCCACTTATTACTGGGAAGTATTACCAGTGTGAAAAGTTGACTTATGTTATACCAGGCCTCACTAGGTCCCTTACCATCAGAGTACTGGGACATGTCTCTTGAAGCCTGGATAAAATAGGGGAGTTTGCTTTAAAGGGTAGCTTTAAAACCATCCCTAATGACCAGAGTTTTTACGCACTCGCCCTAGTATCTTCCCTTCACAAACAAGTATAAAGGAGGATGATCCAGCAAAATCTTTAAGGCGGACTGTAGGTTAATAACCTGTGATAAAAGTTCTGACTATATAGAATCAATGCTTGAGACTCTGGGATCAAGTCCATTGGGCTTTCCATTATGATGGTACTTATTTTATACACTGCCCCCTTGCTTTCACAAGGACGGAAGTGGATATGCCACTTACATGTGTCAACCCCTAAGACTATCGAACAACCTCGGTGGGTGTGACAGTTTCTAGCACTGTTTACCAGCTTCTCAGGCTTGCCGGAGGACATTGAGGCATCTTGCAACCCTGTCTAGCTTATTCCAGACATAACCAATCTTCCACGTATTTCAGGAACCACAGCCTTGCCTTGCTGAACAACTACTTTCCAGTAGGAGCTCAGGTGTTCATCCGGCATACCATGTCAGAAGCATCATGGGTCCGCAGCACCTGCACCATAGTGGTTGAAGGGGTTGGAACTCCCCCCTTACAGGTGGACTGTAGGATATAAGATACAAGGGGACTGCGCCCCCACATGACCCAGGGAAGCGGGCATCAGCCGAGGGACACTCCCACTCCCCGAAGGCTTTTCCATGGGCCGGCACCTAGTTGCCTAATCCAACTCCCCCATTACACTGGAAGTGGATATGCAACCTACGCATATCAACCCCCGAAAGGGAAGACTACTGAATATCTCAATAGGGCCTACATGATCTAGCATCTGTCTACCGGCTATCCAGGGTGGTACCGGGTGACCTTGAGACATCTCACAACCCCGCCTGGATGGGAAACCGCCCAGACGTACCTAATCTCCCATGGGTATCAGGAGCCACTGCCCTTCCGAGGCCAACCGAGCAGAAGGGGCTCGAATGTTTGCCCCAGCGTACTTCTAGTAATGTCAGAAGTACCACGAGCGCTCAGGGTCCATAGTGCCCGCACCACGGCAGCTGAAGGGGTCAAAACCCCCCTTATGGGAGCTGTAGCATAGTCACCACAGCTCCGATTATGATTAGATATGGTAATATTTGCAGTGTATTAAGCTTGTCAGTTATTGCCTTCACAAAGGAGGCAAGCCACCGAACCAATACTGTATAGGACACAGAGGACCTTATAACAAGGTATAGTGGCCAACTGACCATCTTTGCTTGTAGACCTTCTTTGTGTTGTGTTCCACATGCTTCTTCTTGCTCAGTTCAGCATCCAAAAGAGTACTCAGTAACTTTCCAATTGCTAAACAAAAATTGCATTTTATTTATGGAGCTCTTTTGATTACTGTAGCCCTTAGTGTCCCAGTCGTCCGTGATGCAGTGGTTACCATGCTAGCCTCTAGATCCCGAGATCATGGGTTCAAACCCAGCGGAGGGCCATGGATATTTTTGGATGTAAAAATCCTTAGCATGGCTTCATTTGGAAGGTAAGTAAAGCCAGTGGTCCTGTATCGTAGATTTACAGCATGTAAAAAAAACCTCGAGCCTGATAAAGAGGTCTCTGAGCAAAATTACCGGTCTTTCATGCCCAATATAGAATGGGACACTAAGGACCACAGTAGTTAATGAGCGTGCATTAATAAAACTCAGTGTAATTTTTCCTTAGTGTCCCATTCTATATTGGTGTGAAAGACCAGAAATTTTAATCAGAGTCCTCTTTATCAGGCTCTAGGTTCTTTTACATGCCATAAATCTATGATCTGGTATAATCAGCTTTATTTCTCTTCTGAAGGAAGTCATGCTGGATTTTTATGCCCAAAACTCCATTGTACTCCACCAGGTTTGAACCCACAACCACGGGAACTTGAGGCTAGCATGGTACTCTAAACCACAGAGGATGACACTCCACTTGGCTAGAGCCTTTTGTTAACTGCATAACCTTGATCATATATTCTCTTCCTGCTAAGTCTGTTCATTAGGTCATCCACCACAAAGTGAGTAATAGAACTCCCACTTGGGAGCAGCTCTGAGCCCTGAGGACTCACTCTCAGTAGCCACCACAGCCTGTCAGACTTTCAAGTAGGTCATTATCCACTCCGTAACCACCAGAACAGCCCTCTAGATACTTCCTGATGATGCATAAAGTATATGATTAAAGCCACACTCGATCAGGAAGACTGCCATGACCAGTTCTCTAGTCTTACTACCGTCTTCTGCAGCACTGATTCCATGGATTTACTTGGTCATTAGGCATATTATGGGGGATATATGGGTCTATTTACCAACACCCCATCCCTCAAATGTATATACCAACCTTTCCAGAGCCTTCAGCATGAAGAATAATTACACTGAGGGGATGACATGCCTTAGACCTGCAGTAAGACTATCTCGGGCTTAGGTATGAATACCACTTTGGCCTCTGCAAGATACAAAATATGCATTCATGCCCATGAAAATTTCCACCCGGTGGAGAGATAAAATCTCTCAGCTTTTCTGTAGAAAAATTGGGAAGACTCCATCCTGATCTATGCTTTTTTATAGCACTCAAAAGAAAAGAGTGCCCATTTAATTTGTTAAAATTCACCATCTCAGGTGCCACTTGCTGGCTTTCCCGGAAGGCCTGTGTACCTAAACAAGGTTGGTCTTTGATCAGTTATACATGTCCCTGGGATGTAAGTTTCAAGTAACAGCCTCAACGTCTCCCCATCCGATTGCACCTTTTTTGGGTTTTTATTTATGGACACTCTAAGAACTACTATGGTTCTTAGCGCTCCATTCTATATTGGGCATGAAAGATCCGTAATTTTGCTCACTGGCCTTTTTATCAGGCTTGAGGTTCTTTTACGTGCCGTAAATCTATGACACGGGCCACCGGCTTTACTTTCCTTCTGAAGGAAGCCATGCTAAGGATTTTTACACCTGAAAAAATCCATTGCCCTCCGCCAGGTTTGACCCTGCAACTTTGGGAACTAGAGGCTGCACGGTACCACTAGTCCACAGAGGACGATAGGACTCTAAAGAGTGGAACCTGGCACCACTTCCCTAGACCAGTAGTTTCTGTAATCAAGCAGCACTCGATTGCTTCTGAGTATTGTCACAGAAGAGTCTTCAATGTTCTCTAGAGACCTTCCTATTCTTCTTTTTTATACCCTTGTTCCCTGACACTTAATACTATACAAGATGCATAGTGTACATGTCTTTATCTTGCTGAATCTTAAAAACCAATTCTATCTAAGTTTAGCTCCTGCCCGTGCTTCTTGAATGAGAGGGCAGTTCCTTCTATAAGCAGAGATCGAGGTGCCATTGTAAAACTCCACTAACAACTCCAGGTCCTCCGCATTCTTAATTCTGAATGAGGTCCCACCTTACAGGTTTCTTTTAAAACAGTCCCAGCTGGTCCTACTGGGGCTCCTGTACAAGCAGTCCCTTCCTTTCCCTCAAGATCAAAACACACATGTGTATGGTTGGATAAGAAAGGTTTTACACAAACTCTTCAATCCTTAACTTCCTCTAGGATTCCAAAGAACGAAAGGGTCAAGTCTAGGATCTCCTCTTTCTGATGATTCACTAAGTTTCAGGAGGCCCCCTTGATTCAAGGTCTCGATATCCATTGTACTCAAAAACTAGAGCAATGCCTCAGCTCTACATTGATGTCCATGCTACCCCAAATGTTATGGTGGGCAGTGGAGTCACAGCCAAACAGTGAGTTGAGGTTTCTGTTCATGCAGTGTGACACAAGATTCCTGAACTCCTGAGGAGGTGGATATTCCTCAGAGTCATATGAAAAATAGGCAGAGCAAACAACTACCTGTTGGGGCAGTTTGCTTTCCTCACAGGACTACCACCAGATCCCTCATAAAGTCTAGCTGAGGCAAGTGCTGCTGTGTCTTGTCAAGACGCAAGCCCTGGTTTTATCATCACTGAAGTGCTGAAAATAGAATAACTCTTTGTTTGTACTCCATAATCTGGCCTTGCCTAAGCCAAGGTTTCTGGATTTATGTAATTTCAAAATCCTGCCTTGTTATGCTACTACATAGCTCTCTTAGTGGCGGTAACACTGTGTTGCAAGTTAGCCTGAATGAAAGAAATCATTGTGGCATAATCGTATGACACAATTGAATCCTCAATGGAGTTTTCTCTGGCCTTATTCTTTCCAAGGATCCACAAGGGTCCTGTTTAGGCCCTGGTATGGCCTCTGGAGGGTCCCCCTTATGGGGACCACCCTCTTTCCCCCACTGTCAGCCAGTGACCAAGCCCTTCTCCTTCTCTATTTCTTGGCTCCACTCGCCTCTTTGCCTTGGAGTTTAGTAAATCAGCCTCTCTGATCACTCTCCTCAAACTCACCATCTTATCATGAATCTTTGGAGCCAGAATTGCTTCTCCACATCTACAGAAAATATTATCCCCACTTCAGTAGGATTACTTTGGACAGCAGTTTCCTCTTTTGAAGCCTTTGCTACTTAACCTTTTATGTTTATGCTCTTGGAGGCCCCAAAGTAATCTTCCAGATTTCTGTGTCTAAAACCCTCAATATTGTTCCCACAAATAGTTAGGGAATACGTCGTCTTCCATGGACTAGTACCGTTGTAGCCTCTAGTTCCCAAGGTAGCAGGTTCAAACCCGGCGGAGGGTGATGAATTTTTTCGGGCATAAAAATCCTTAGCATGGCTTCCTTCAGAAGGGAAGTAAAGCCGGTGGTCCCGCATCGTAGATTTATGGCACGTAAAAGAACCTCAAGCCTGATAAAGAGGCCTCTGAGCCAAATTATCGGTATTTCACGCCGAATATAGAATGGGACGCTAAGGACCATAGTAGTTAAATAGCGTCCATAAATAAAACTCAATTTAATTTTAGTTAGGGAATACTTTGGGTTGCCCAGGAGAGCCCTGTTGTACCTACTTAAGACATACTCTGAGAGGTTGTCAAGTATCGTAGAGGCTTATTAATGACATCTCCCATGTGCCTTGCACCCCTTGAACACTGGCCGTTTAAAAGCTTGGGGGTTAGGGTAATGATTCACACTTTCCTATTAGTTATTCACACACAAACCTCCCCAGGAGTCAGTAATCAGCTGACTTTGCCAGTAACGTGCTCTCAATCCTCCTTACACAAACATCTCCGTTACCCTTGATCAGCTTTAGGGACTTACTGACTGATATCCCCTCAAGATGTCCCACTGCAGAACTGATGGGAGACTACACAGAAAACGTGACTAGGATGAGCTAAATTTACTTGAAAATTATAATTACTTATCAGTATGATGGTTATAAGGAAATTGCTGACTTTTAAATTGAATTCCTTAGACACTCCATCTACATTTCTCCATTAGGTTCCATTCTCAACAATGTCAAACTCCCGACTCACAGTAAATAACATGATTATTTTAATTTCATCGAATATCCAGAACAATAAACATGTGCAAATTATAATTCTATCCTTGGCGTGCTTCTTATGATAACATTACGAAACTTTTATTGCAGTTTATGTCTCATAATAAGAAGGACTGTGTGACATACTACTTTCAATTTTTATCTTGTACATTGATAATATGTACATATTAAGGATATATTATATTACTACAAAGGTGTACTAAAAGATACAATTTCTGTACAAAAATAATATCATATAATATATAAAAAGCAGTCCAAGATAATAGTGTTCAAGAAAGGATCAAAATTGAAAAGAGAGGAAAGATGGTATATAAATGGAGAGCAAATAGAGGTGGTAAAAGAATTTGATTACTTGGGCATTAGATTCTCAAGCAACGGGAAGTGGGAAGCACAATCTAAATATGCACAATTGAAAGGAAAGCTAGCGATGAAAGCTGTTAGAGTTTGCTTGTGCAAAACACCCACGCTAACAATGAACTGGTTGGAAAGGCTATATGAAGCTGTAGTAGAGTCAAAAATGTTATATGGAATAGAAATATGGGGGTGGCAAAGGGATGGATTAAGATTGATATAGTCCATAGAATGTTTTGTAAAGAAGTTTTGGGTTTACCCAAGAGTTCACCAAGGGGCGTGGCACTGGCAGAGCTAGGAAGGGTAGGGAGAAAAGGTATAATAGTGGAAAGAATTTTGAAGTATTGGTATAGATGTTTAAATTTAGAAGATAGTAATATATTAAAAGAATGTATACAGTTTCAAAAAGCTGTCCTAGGAGAAGAGTGTTGGTTAGGGGAGATGGGAAATGTCCTAAAAGAAATTGGCATGAGGAATATTCTCCTATTAGATAAATATAATAACAGTGGGTTTTGGAAAGAAGTGAGATTGAGGGTGGAAGATATCGAGAAACAAGAGATATGGGCTAGTTTTGAGGATAAAAGGTCATTGATCTTGTATAAATCAGTTAAAAGAGATTGGGGAAGGGAGAAGTATGTAGATATATGTAATCAATTTGGTAGAATAGGTCTTGCGTGGATGCGCACAGGAGTAATATTTTTAAAAAGGAATGGATATAATTGTTCGGGGAGATGTATTATGTGTGATGAATCGGGTAGTACTTTTCATTGTCTAATAGAATGTGATAAGGTTAAAAGGTGGAGAGAGGTTATATGGAATAAAAAATGGGACAAGTTAAACAAAGAAGCAGTAGCATTAAGAATGTTGGGAAGCACAAAAGTAGAAATAATTAAAATGATGGGAACATTTTTAGGCAACACAAGGGATAAGTGGATAAGGAGCTTAAGAAAGGTACAGCTGAACGAGCATAGTCTGTAAAGTAGAGAGATGGTATAGTAGCTTTATCCCAATATATACAGCCTAGGGGCTAAATATGGGGGAGCTAGAAAACTGGTGCACTAGACATAAGTTTTAGATGTAAGCTTTATTTGTATTATTGTAATAATGATGAAATAAATATTACATTACATTACATTACATTATATAAAAAGCGTATAATTATTATCTTCAATTAGTACAGTACCTAATTAACCCACTTATAATTCTTATATTTGTCTTAAAGTTTCTATTCCTCTATGCTTTAAAAGCATTTTCCTAAATATTTTGATTGCTTAAATGTCTGCATTAATATAACCTTTAGGCTTTATTTCTTCTTGTATCTTGTTATACATTTCTTTACCAAAGGACTCCAATGAGGTGTTTTGTGTTCTACATTAACATAAAACAGTAAATCTGCTAAGTTCTTAAATATGTGCCTATAAATATTTTCCTTATTTGCATTTCTGATTATGTTTACCGTTTCTTGTAATTTAAGAATTATTATTACTTTCTTTGAATTGGTATTCCTCTATAGTGTCATTCAGGATTTTACGTAAGCATAGTGCACTTGGTTCATTGCTTTATCCTTCGTAATCCTTCTGGTCTGCCTCATGATATAAATAACTTCATTTTTTTATGATAATATGCCCTATTTGAGTTGTCAGCAGAGTTGCTTGCTGATTATTACCATAGAGTTTGTGTACAATACCTATGGGATACTTTTGCCATCTGTATTAAATTTTATAACTGCCAAAACTATTTTTTAGAGAATTATGCATTACCCAAGTCACTTTATTTATTTATGACCCCTAACAGAATTGACCAATTGCATATTTTGTTTTATTTATGGACATATTGCATTTATTTGCATTATTCTTTCAATCTGTCTTTAATTATTATGATTCTATCAGGTGCATTAACAATTTTGAACCACCGCACATTACTTAAATTTGCACAAACATAAAAGTGATTAACTTAACACTTATATGCAACATAGTGTTTTAAAACACAGACTCAATATTCACTTACATTTACTATAAAGCTTTAAATTAGTGAAACCATTTCACATGCAATTGAACATTTACTAATAGCAGATCCAGGTTCTTATAACTGTGTTTCATGAGGTAATTCTATCTCTTATCATGTACATATGGAAAATAAACATTCACATTCTCCTCCACTCAAATTATATTCTCATGCATGTCTTCTAGTAATTACTGATTGTATTATTCTTGAATTTCAGTCTCTACAAATTGGGTGTTTCCAGTTATACGCCAGATTTATTATGTAATGAAGACTTACAAAATGACACGAGCTTTGATATCAGAAAGAATAGTGCTGAATGTGATGAAGGTGCCATAAGTCAAGGAAGTGGTGATAGGAATATATCTTTAATAGAAACCAGGGTTTGCTCAGAAACACCTAAAGGAGGGAAAATTGTGAGCGCGGCTTCCCTTTTGAAACAAAATAATTCTCAGCAGAGCAATACAAACAAAGATATAAATGAGGGGAACTGCAAGTCCATTTGGAATCAAGGGTGCAGAATCCTGTACAAATGTGACACATGTAAGAAATGTTTTAAATACTCATCCAAATTAAAACAACACAGATTGATTCATGAAGGCATAAAGCCACATAAATGTAACATTTGTGACAAGACTTTTACTCGATTGGATAGTTTGAAAAGACACAATTTTATTCATGAGGGCATAAAGCCGCACAAGTGTAACATTTGTAATAGGACTTTTAGGTATTTGCAAGACTTGAAAAAACACAAAGTGATTCATGAGGGCATAAAACCATATAAGTGTAATATTTGTGACCATACTTTTAGTCATTTGCAATATTTGAAAAAACACAAATGGATCCATGAGGGCATAAAGCCACACCAGTGTAACATCTGTGACAAGGCTTTTCGTCACTTGTCTACTTTAAAAACACACAAATCGATTCATACGGGCTTAAAGGCACACAAGTGTAACATTTGCTATAGTACTTTTACTCGTTTGGCAAATTTAAAAACACACAAATTAATTCATGAGGGCATAAAGGCACACAGGTGTGACATTTGTAACAAGGCTTTTACTCGATTATCAACTTTAATAGGACACAAATCTATTCATGAGCACATAAAGCCTTACAAGCGCATAAAGTCACATAAATGTAACATTTGTGACCATACTTTTAGTCAATTGCACTGTTTGAAAAGACACACTTTGATTCATGAAGGCATAAAGCCACACAAATGTAACCTTTGTGACAAGACTTTTACACGACTGGAATATTTAAAAACACACAATTTGATTCATGAGGGCATAAAACCGCACAAGTGTAGCATTTGTGACAAGAGTTATAGGTGTTTGAGAGATTTGAAAATACACAAAGTGATTCATGAGGGCATAAAGCCATACAAGTGTAATATTTGTGACCAGACTTTTAATCAGTTGCATTATTTGAAAAGACACAAATTGACTCATGAGGCATAAAGACACACGAGTATAAAATTTGTGACCAGATGTTTAGTCAATTAAGATATTTAAAAGGGCACAAATTGATTCATACTTAAATTTTGTTTTATTTATGGATGCTTTTAACTACTGTGGTCCTTAGTGTCCCATTCTATATTCGGTGTGAAAGATCGGTAATTTTGCTCAGAGGCCTCTTTATCAGGCTTGAGGTTCTTTTATGTACTGTAAATCTGCAACACGGGACCACTGGCTTTACTTCCCTTCCGAAGGAAGCCATGCTAAGCATTTTTATGCCTTAAAAACATCCATTGCCCTCCGCCAGGTTTGAACCCACGACCTTGGAAACTAGAGGATAGCACGGTACCACTAGTCCACAGAGGACGACAAACTTTGATTCATGAGGACATAAAGCCATACAATTGTAATATTTGTGACCAGACTTTTCATCGATTGCAATGTTTCAAAAGACATGAATTGACTCATGAGGGCATAAAGCCACACAAATGCAACATTTGTGACAAGACTTTTACTAGTTTGCAAGGTTTGAAAGCACACATATTGATTGATCAGCGCATACAGCTATACAAGTGTGACATTTGTGACAGGACGTTTATTGGTTTGCAAGATTTAAAAGCACACAAATTGATTCATGAGGGCATAAAGCCACACAAGTGTAACATATTTATCAGTTTAACCTTTATCAGTTCAGTTGCAACATTTAAAAAGAGACAAATTAAAGGCATAAAGGCAAACATATATGCCATTTGTGAGAAGACTTGTTGATTTATCACATTTGAAGAGAAACAGATTGATTCATGAGGGCATGAAGCCACACAATTGTAATATTTGTGACCAGACTGTTAGTCTTTTGCAATATTTGAAAAGGCACAAACCTTCTCATGACGGCATAAAGCCACACAAGTGAAACATTTGTGACAAGACATTTATACAATTGAAATGCTTGAAAACAGACAAACTGATTCATTTGGGCACATAGCCACCAGGGGCAGCTGGTGGCTCTGAACTTTGGTGGTTCACAAAATTATCCTTGCAATTTGAAATGTTTTGAGTAATAAATACGGAATAAGTTTCCCACAATAGGCTGATTAATTTACGCAAATAAACAAAAAATGGGAATTCACAATATATAACACATGCACATTTCATAAACAGTATAGCATATAGCACTCGCCTATGTATAGAGAAAATAGCCCTTCTCTCCTTCCTGCCAAAAAACTTATCGATGACCAGCTCATTGAAGTTCTTGATCTGCATAATGAAATCCCTTTCAATGGAAAGCATGGCCAACGCAGATAACCTCTCCTCAGACATTGTGTTAGGCAGAAATGTTTCAATTCTTTTCAGAGTAGAGAAGCATCTTTCTGCCTCACATGTTGTCTTGGGGATTGTTAGAATGACAGTAGTTTAACAGATTCACTAAAAGTGGAACATAAATTATTATCCCTGAAAAACTCCATTAGTGGAACAACCCCAGTTATGTTTTTAAATTCTTCAGTACTATACATTGTGGAAAGTTCTGTAATCAATTTCTCTTCCTCATTAAAATAATATGTCTGAAGGGCAAATTTAATGTTTTTCCGGGAACGAAATGTTATATTCTGAAAATCTGTCAGACTGAAAGAGAACTGCTGCTCCCATATGAGCAACAAATCTGAACCTGTCTTTCATTTCAGTAATGATTACGTAACACACTTCAATGGCCTCTCGTTTTCTTTCAGTGTGTTCCACAATTTTTCCTTTCTTCATTGCATTCTCATCAACTGCAGTGGAACTTATGGTGCTTTTAATTTTGAGAATTTCCACCTCAAAATAATTAAGTCTATCCTGGACCATTGCAGGAGTACAGTCGCTGCTATGAAGTTGATGTAGAAAATATCGACATGGAGCATAATTTTATGGAAGAAGGACAACCAAAATATAAAATCTGCATCACTCAAAATTCCAATAAAACCAGATGCTTGAAGAACAGAACTTGAATTGGTGATACTTTCGCCTCTCCTTAGGATTTTCATACATTCTATTAACTCCTCCCTGTATTCGAAAACTGTTGACAGATCTAGATTGAAAGTTCCATCTTGTTTGCACTGATCTTGGCAGCCGTTTCTGCACTACTACTTCTGAAACTGATGTTCTCTGAGGAGAGTTACAGAAAAAAGCACAAATTCCTTGAAGATTTATGAAGAAAATTCCTACATTGCTATTCACTGATGTTGCATTTAGCATAATTAAGTTTAACTGATGCACATGGCAATGAATGTATTTTGCAGACCTGTACCTCTGTTTTATGATGGATTGAACGCCATTTTTTGATCCACACATAACATTAGCCCCATCGTATGTTTGAGCAATCAATTTATGTTCACAGCCTAGCAGATGTCGATCAAGTTCTGGCAATATGCATGCAGCTAAGTTATCTCCTTTTTGCCCTATAGGATTCACAAGACTTTTTGCTTGTTTGCAAGATTTATTCATTCATTATCTGTTTACCCTCCTCTTATGTAGGACTTACACCCCCCAGGACTTACAAGCTGGTGCCTGGAGTCAGAGGCCCGTCGAGGAGCAGACACTCATTGATCAGACAGAGCATCCAGGATGGGTGATCAGCCCAATGCCTGGTATGGGATGAAGGAAGTAGATGAAGCGAAATGATGGTGAAAGGGATGAAAGGAAAGGTGATGATGGAGCAGTTGGTGGAATGAATGGCGGGGGAAAACCCGCCCAGACGCCGCTTCGTCCACCACAAATCCCACATGCAGGTCCCTGGGATTGAACCTGGGTCGCCTCGGGAGGCGAGCGGTCTAACCACTCGCCCACGGCGCCGCCCCTTGCAAGATTTAACAATATGTAAATTGATTCATGAGGGCAGAAAGTGACACGTGTAGCATTTGAGAAAAGAACGTTATACTCATTTTCAAGGTTTTACAGAACACATTGTTTCATGAGGGCATAAAACTGCACAAGTGTAACATATCAACAGGACTTTTACTCATTTGCAAGATTTGGAATAACACCATTTGATTCATTATGGCATAATTCTTCACAAATGTAACATTTATTTGTGACAAGGGTTTTATTCGATTGTTAATGTTGAACAAAATTGATTCACAGGGACATTATGCCTCACAAGTGTGACATTTGTTACAGGGATTTTGTTGATTTCTCATATCTGAAAAGACTTTGATTCATGAGCACATAAAGCCACATGATTTTAGCATTTGTGATGAGGCCTTTACTGAATTGTAACACTTGAAAAGAAATTACTTCTTGAGGGAATAAAGCACACAAGTGTAAAATTTGTGACAAATGTTTTAAAGATTTGAAGAGATACGAAATGATTCATGAGGACAAAAAGATACAGTGGTGTAACGTTTGTGACTACAGTTCTATCAGTTGTCAAATTTCAGACACTTTAATTTGTTCATGATAAAATCTATGGAGTGATGGTTGTGAAAAGCATTTTGCTCTTTTTTCAGCTTTTGAAAACGTCAATTTGATACATGAAGGCAAATCGTCTCTCCAAGTGTGAAGGATGTTTAAGTGCTTTGTTGAGAACTTAAAAATCCTTAGCATAGCTTCCATCAGAAGGGAAGTAAAATGGGTAGTCCCGTATGGTACATTTACAGCATGTTAAAGAACCTCAAGCCTGATAAAGACGTCTCTGAGCAAGCTTTCCAGTTTTTCACACCCAGTATAGAATGGGACACTGAACCATAGTAGCTTAAGAGTATCCATAAATGAAACTCAATTAATGTTTAAAATTATATAACTGCATTCACGAATGTACATAGACATTTATTATATTTCCTACAAGTTCTCTTTGTCCCAAATTTCATGAATTTCCAGAGTCTGTATTAATAGGATAAGAATAAAGCATAACAAATGACATTTTTTTTCTTTTCTTTTTTTCATATTTGTATTTGGTGTTCAGTGTTTTAAGCTAAAAAGAAAAGTAAGAGAATCCTAGTGAATTATTTTCCTGTGTACTTTCCACTTAGGTAAGTTATCTCAGAATGAACGAAATTTGCTTTATGGACAGCAGTACATCTATAATATTTTGTTAGTGATTTTTAACTGATGTTAAGTTTTCTTACTTCTGCAGAAAGCCAGAATATGCATGGAATTTTTAATCTTATGAAACGAGAATTGTGAGCTGTGTTTTGTAATTTTATTTTACCTGTAGGTTTGCATTGAAGTATAGATGTAGCTTATTTTGTTTTATTGTTGATGTGGAATTAATTTTTTGTAGGGAAAGAAATCTAAATAAAAATATATAGTGAGAAAGTATATTCTTTTGTAATTACACCTAAATTAAGGATTTTAAAATTCTACAAGATTACAGAAACACTATTAATACTGTGAGATAAGGGTGACGATGGCTCGTCACCCATTATCAGTCGTCACACAAAGAAGGGGGAAACGTAGCATAGGATGGCCTCATGAGGGTATAGGTTGCAGTAGCTGGAATGGTGGTAAAAGTGTTGAAGAGGTAACATTTGTTCCCAATCTTTCTAATCTTTAATTTATCTAATTTAACCTTAACTACATTTCCAAAGGAAAGAATTAGGCAAGTAGTAGATTTACCTGGGCGTCAGGGGAGGTCCAGCACACAGCCCACTACACTACAGTCCTGAGCACTGATTTCAATGTGGCGGCAGTCAAAGGCGGTGGGCAACAAATTCCACAGTTCTAAGCAAAAAGACAGAGGAACGTAAAAATAAAGAACTAAGTTAATTTAAAATAATAGCAACTAGACACCACTAGAACACAAAGATAGCATTAAAGAAATAATGACTTTTATTTGTGTATGTATTTGAAAAAACTAAAATAGTGCTATAAGTAATAAGCACAATAGAATATGTAGCTGTAGCCTATCAAATAATGTAACTGCAGTAGTATTATGAGTACTTTGTTTTAATAATGATAATAAATGAAGAAATTAAAACAGAACATAATTACTATGGAGTTAAGTTATACAGGTACACATAAAAGCCAATTCACCTTATTACAAAGAATGTGGCTTAAAATATGACAATTTTAAATTTAATTATGCTCTGAACATCTGTGTTATGTTTTGGGACAAAATATTAATTTCACTAAACGCCTTACCTTTATATAATTATATGTTTACAAGCTCAGCTTCAAATGGAATGAAAATAAACAGCTAGATAACACAAATATCAAACATTTCAGTTTATTAGGACTTACCTACCTTTGAACACTATTGTAAGAACTTATTCTCATGCTTTATATATTTCATTATAACAGGAATAGCAAAATTGTACAAAGAAGCATTTTTGGGATATGATTATATTTATTCCACTCAAAAGCTGTGAATATACAATAAAAATTAAAATATTCTGCACTAATTTAATACATTGGAGCAATTTTTCTCATTTACACTGTACAAGTCAATACACACTGACAAATTTTTATAAGATTTCTTTTGTATTTACTGAAAATTAAAGTCAACATAAAAGCTAACTGTCCGTCCACTAAATAATATGCTAATGTTACTACTGGTAATATACTAAAGCTTGCCACATACTTAATAGTTAAGTAAAAAGAGTGAAATTACTGAAATATATGATGTGAAGCCAAAGTCCGATAGCCTCAGTGTGTTCATTATAAAATATATACAATAATTCATGTTACAGAAAAAAGTGGCTTTTAATACACAAAATATTCCTTGTAAATATAATAGAAATACTGAAAGTATGGTTTTCTTTCTCATGGCAAGCACAAAATGCTCTTATGAATTCACACACTGGTCAGTTTTTTTATTTTTCTTTTATCACAAGACTTTTGTTTCTTATCCTGATTTACCATTTTGCAGTAATTATTTAGAATAATTTTGCAAATAATTGAACACACATCATGAGAATAGTCTTCAAATTTATGGTTGCATTGATTCATGATCGTTTTTCTGGTTTCATCCATAATGTTTTCTATATAGGGACTGCACAAATTCTTCAACAAGGCAAGATGATTACTGCTTTTAATAAAATCATCGTAACACACTCACTAAGCCTTGAAATAGTTGGATACATAACCATGTTACTTTTACGCAATATATTGTGAGTTTCTTTAGAGAACCTCTACTTAAGGAATCAATCAGCCTTGCTGTACCTTCAGATTCATACTGTAAAGTGTCGACTTATTTTTGAAGATTTAGAAGCTAGTAACAGTGATGTGTCATAATTTAAAATAAAGAGAGTTGAGGGTTGTTACACTACATATTTCATATTTTAGTGATGTAGTGTAACAACACTCAACTCTCTTTATTTTAAACTGTAAACTGTCATTTAAAATCAATAACTCAATGCATTTGGGGCATATTATACCATTTGCTACCTTGAAAGCAGCATAACCTGCAATGTAAAACACGATAGGCATTACATCATTATCCACTAGTTTTGCAATTTCAATTTCTATTTCACAAAAAGGCAGCAATGATGTAACATTTTTGTTTTCAGAATCTGCACCCACATTTAAGCTTCTTACTGGAATGTTACCATTTTTTGATGAAAATGAAAGCAAATTTTTAATTCTGATCCTTTTCTCTCTCATATAGCTGTTGGAGAGAGAGAAAATAATTACTGCCAGACAACTGGCAGTAAAGACTGAATCGCTCTTCAAGAGAATCTGTTTGAAACTTGCCAAACAGAACATAGTTTACTTTTAATTCTGTTAGAATATAATTTGCTAAACCATAAAGGCCTGAGCATGTCTGCATTATTGCATCAAATGTGCGCCTAGACAGCCCTTGGTATACATTTCCCCTACAGAGATGTTCCCAATTGCACAACCATGCTGAAAATTTATTCAGGAAAGTTAACTCTTCTTGCTCAACGGCAAAGACAGCTTTGTAATCAGCATTTTTATAACTTACATCCTTATATAGAAATAACATTTACAATATTCCACCATTTTAGGATAATATTTAAAAACTGTGCTGTTTCTCCATAACCATCATTGCATTCTAAGAGGGCATTAATATTTTCATAATTGAAAATTTTACACACCAGACTCACTTTTTGTCTTTCAATATTTGATGGATAGACAGCTTTTGCATTTATGTCCAAATTTCAGCAATTGATTCTTTTCTTTGTGATAAAGTCATCTGAGGTGACCAAAATTAGCACTCTTAATTATATCTGGATTTTCAAAATCAGGAAAATTAAACATAAGATCTTTCTGGTTTATCCAATTATTCCTTATATTTTTGAAAATATGCACAGTATCATAGAGCAAAAACAGAGGCTGTGATTGGCTAAAGGGATTTACTACTGAAGAATAACCAAATGTATGTGGCGTGAATTTGTGAAACAAAGATTTGTAGATCTGATTATTATCAGCTACGAGACTGATTACTTTTACATCAAGTTCACAGAGAATGTTACTCACAGTAGCATGTAAGAAGTCCCCAGAATTTCTACTGACTGGCAAAAAGGCAATGACATCTGAACAATTACCAAATGCAGCATTTACTGAAAACACGAGCTGTTTTAGCAACTCATGTGTATTTGTTGCACTAGTTCCTACCAATTCACCACCTTTAAAAGTTAACTCTGGTGAAATATAAACTTCATCCATCAAAAGATTAACAAATCTTTCCTCAGGTTTCAAGGAACAAATGCAACCAACAATGTAGGAATTGCTAATATTAAAATTGCTGTCACTCACATTTAGACTGGCAGCCAGTTTTCTTAAGTTACTTGGATGTGGAAGAGTTAGTACCTGTGACTGACGTATGGTTCTGTAACATGCAGGAGATATCAGGAACATTCTCAGAGCCAACCTAAGAAGATCTGATGAAAATCTGTACCTGTCCTTCTTAAAGGAGAATAATTCTATCTGCTCTGTAAGGACCTCACTTTTTTACCAGCATCTAGCACCTCATGTTCTTTTAACAATTTCACTGCTGCAGCAAGTTTATTTTCTTTAAAGTTTGACATAGGCACACTACACAATTCAAATAATGCATCCACCTGAGATTTCTCCAAGATTTCAATTCTTTGTCTATATACACTTTAAAACACTTATCACTAGAAACCACAAAACTAACAATATAAGGCACTGATACTGTATTTATTTTTAGCAGTAACACTAATTGAAAGTGCCCAATCTTTTCTCTCGTTCACACATTTTTTTATATAAACGGTTACATCTTCATATGTGAGTCACTTTTATTTTCTAATTCCTTATCATATGAAGCTAAACTTTGATCCGGGGCTGTTTGAAGTGGTTCATCTTCCCTTTCCTCTCTTGTTCTTTGGAAGTGAAAAGCTTAAGTGGGGTGTACTTTCATTAACAACTGTGGGAAAAGCATCATCAATAAGGCAAGGATTAGCACGTGGAATGAAATGCACTCGTCCATCTTTATGCTGCCATTTATCCTTCGAATAACCATTTCTTCTGGAAAGTGTCTAATGCAGACTAGCATTTTGTGAACTCAAAATTCTGCCTGCGTATTCTGCTTAGCCATAAGTTTCGTCGTTCCTCATCTCTGGGAAACCTAAAGCAGGTTACATACGAGTTCATAATTCATTCTGCAACCTGGTACTGAACACTTGAGAGGCATTGCAGCTCTGAAAATACAAAGAAACCGCTGTTGGTTTATACGTTTACAATATAATTCTCTGAGAAAAGCATACAAATAGTTATTAGTTACCTTCAGAGATGTGCCAGACATAACCAAGTATACTTCTGCAACATACTACTATAACAGATATGATAACTATAATACCTGATATTTTACTTACCGCAATGTGGTTTGCAATTCGTAGAAGTAGGGGTAAAAATTGAATACTTTCACGCGTGAAATAACTCAAAATATGCACAGGAGAACTGCTTTATTCAATTGATAAAAAATCTGTAACACATTCATTTCCAACGTTCGCCGCCTGCACTAGGTCATGTGACCATGCCTTGACGGCAGAGCGCGCAGGCCAGATATGTAGTAGGCTGTGGTCCAGCAGTCCATCGTCGTCAGCCTGACGTCCTCCGTGGTGTAGTGGTTACCATGCTAGCCTGTAGTTCCCGAGATCGCGGGTTTAAACCCGGTGGAGGGCAATAGATTCTTTTTTGGTGTAAAACTCCTTCTCATGGCTTCCTTCGGAAGGGAAGTAAAGCCGGTGGTCCCCTGTCATAGATTTACGGCACGTAAAAGAACTTCAAGCTGGATAATGAGGCCTCTGAGCAAAATTACCGATTTCTCGCGCCCAATATGGAATGGACGCTAAGGACCACAGCAGGTGAATAGCGTCCATAAATAAAACTCAATTTTTTGTCGTCGACGGGCCCACCGTCTTTACTTCCCTTCCGAAGTAAGACATGCTAAGGATTTTTACGCCCGAAAATATCCATCGCTCTTCGCCGGGTTGGAACCCGCAACCTCGGGAACTAGAAGCTAGCATGGTAACCACTACCCCACGGAGGACGACATATGTCTTCGGGGAGACACTGTGTACAGCATAAGATAAATCTGTGTTCATAAAGTTAAGACTTGAGATAAAGTTTTTGAGATACACTTCATTTGTAACACATGAGTAAAAAATTAGGCGTAATAACTGAAGCGTCTGCAAGCAGAAAAATGTTGAGAAGGTAGATCTGATAAGTGTTGAACACGTGGCTCGCACACCATCGCGCCCAATAATGTCCATAAGGGAAAACAGGCCCCTCAACGCATGAACTCGAAGGCGAAAGCAGTGCAGAAGCGGCGTTCAGGGTGTGTTCATAAGAAATTGCCATGAGACAGCTAAAGTGGCGAATCTAGTCTCAGCGAGTACCCGTGCAGCATAGGCTGGAAGTCGGCAGATGGCACGACCCAGGGTAACTCGGGAAAATCAAAAAAAAAATAAGATTAGTACAAGGTAGCAGAAAATAAAGTAAAAGGGGAAGCAAAAGATTGGGAGGGGTGTGTGGAGACAATGTAAGGATGCGAGCAGTAGCAAGAGGGGTTGGTCCATCAAATAAAAGTAATATAAATATAACAGATCAGTAACAAGGAAAGAGCTACGCTGATACTGTTTTAAAACCTATCGGAAAATCTGGAGGGGTCTAGAGCTCAATAGAGGCCATGACCGACAATCAAAACAAAGAACAAAAATAACATTGCAAAAATGCGAGTGAAAAAAAGTGAAAGAGAAACAAGGTTTTAAAGAGAACCAAAAAAAATGAGTCGAGCATGCTCCCTGATTAACCTAAACCATGTGTAGTACAGAAATGGTTGCTGAATCATAAATTTTCCTTCGGAAGGGAAGTAAAGCCGGTGGTCCCGCGTCGTAAATTTAACGCACGTAAAAGCACCCCAAGCCTGATAGAGACCTCTGAGCAAACTTACCGGTCTTTCACGCCCAATATAGAATAGAACGCTAAGGATCACAGCCGTTAAAGAGCGCCCATAAATAAAACTTATTTAATTTTAAGAACGAGGAGAAATGCAAGGTAAACAAACTGTCACTAGGGGCAGAGAATAATAAGGTAATATAACAAATATGAAACAGCAAAGGCGAGGAGCACTGGGTCCGGTATAAAAAGTAAAGAAAGCGGAAGAGAGGCAAAAGAAACAGAAAATATAGGCTTAGGTGGCAGAATAAGGAACCAACGGCCATGGATCCGAAAAATAATAAGAGAACCTTGAAATGCATATAAACAATTTAGAGGTAAAAATCCGTATGAAAGAAACATGTTTTAATCATAAATAACAAACTGCAACAAGTGTATTGAGAATAAAGAACTGCACACTAGGTCGTAATCTCATAAACGAAGACGCAGTGCTTCCCTATGGAAGCGACAGGGTCGAAGTGGTTATAAGCGCTTGGAGAAAATCCTGGGCGGTAACAGCTAATGACGGACGTTGCAATAAACTAAACCGTAGGGAACAGCAAAAATTTATGGGAATAAAGTCATAATAAGCCCCCCGAAAACAGCATATCAAACTACAATTGTAAGCATCAACAATCTACGGTGGCGAAATCCGTGCAGAGCAATCAAGACCCGCGAAGGCATAACAATAATCAGTATACACAGTATCTAGATTATACAACACAAAAACCATGAGATACAATGGACAATAACATATAGAAAACAAAAAATAAGCCGCTATACGAGTCATAACGCAGAAGGAAATACAGAGAGTTTAAGCAATAGCATTATTATTGATGATGAAGAACATGAACATAAAAGTAATAGCAATGGGACCATGCTAGAAGCTACCGGATAGGTCGCGAAGAACTATACGTAACATGTGCGTTACCATAAACAGGTAACAGAACGCTCCCGTGAGAAACGCAGGCCAGTCCACGCAGAGGGAAGCAAGAAATTGCAGTCCCATGCTTCAATTACGCTTATGATAATCGCTTAACATGTACAGTACGTTCTGAATCTTTTCGGCGACGCGAATCGCGAATAGCGTACCTAACGGGGGAGAGCTTCTTTAAGTTACTAAAGTTCTGTGATATTGACGAAGAAGCTTTGTAGTAAAACCTTTTCTTACGCACAGGGACTTATAGCTTAACAAGATCGCCGGCCGTATAATTGACATGCCAAGTTTTCTGTGAAAACGCGTTTTTGTCTTCTTTGAGCGGCAGCGATGTTAGTACGTGCCTGAATAATATCTCTCTGTACAGCATGAACAAAAGGAATAAAAGTGGTATATTTAAGCTGAACTTCTGTCGACAGTCGGATTTCTCCCGTACATCAGAAAATAAGGTACGTGACATGTGGATGCATGTTTAGAAGTGTAATACGCTCAAGTAACATGAAGGCAAACATCCCAGTCATCATGCCTAGAACTGACGCAGTTACATACCATATTAATAAGAGTTTGATTACAGCGTCCCACCAAGGCATTACATGCAGGGTTATAAGCCTAGTGATGATGATGATGATGATGTTTAAGGACAATCAACTGCTAGGTCATTAGCGCCCTTGTAAACCAGATTATGGCAAAGACCAGATATAGACATCGTTACAACATATAGCAAAGGCCAGAGTTAAAGATAAATATCAAATCTTATCATAAGCCAGATATAAAGATATATATAAAAATCACAGCAACAGTAAAAAATAAATACGAATATATAAAATTAAATGAAGTATCAAACATCTGATATCAATATGAGTAAATCCGCATTTGGAAATTTACCTTTGACACGAAGTTAAGAATCCTGTCAACTACTTGCGGTCCTCCGCGGTGTAGGGGTTACCAAGATAGCTTCTACTTCCCGTGGTCGCCACTTCAAACCTGGTGGAGTGCAATGGATTTTCTCGGGCGTAAAAATCCATTGCATGGCTTTCTTCGTAAGGGAACTAAAGCAAGTGGGCCCGTGTCTTATATTTAGGGCATGTGAAAGTACCTCAAACCTGATAAAGAGCAAAATAAAGGGTCTTTCACGCCCACTATAAATGATACGCTAAGGACCATAGCATTTAAAGAAGGTCCATAAATTAAACGCCATGTTTCTATCATCTGCGAAGACCTCTGCAAGACCAGCCTGCAGTTGCGGAGTCTTGAATATTTGCAATACACTAGCAACACGCAAAGGACTGAGACATCTCCGCTACAAAGAGTTTAAATAGGAGCAGTGTCATTCTTAAAGAGATAACCGAGCGTAAAATTGCAGTGGCCAATACGCAACCGAGCCAAAATAATATCCTCACGACGGAATACAAGAGGAGGATACCCAGTTTATCGGAATGTCCTTCACCACTCTCAGCTTAATTCTGCAGAGAACCAACCACACCTCATGACAGCACCGCTCTCCGCACGAGCCCAAAGTCTTCCGACGTTACCCGGGGTTTTGTAACACTGGGTTCTATGGTTGCCGCTTTAACTGCCAAATCCGTGAGTTCATTTCCCTGCAAGACAACGTGACCAGGTATCCAAGCACACTCCACGTTAACGCCAGAAGCGATAAAACATGGAGAGCATCTGGATTCGCTGAACAATGGGATAGTGGCTGTACGGCTCACGGAGGCTCTAAGTGCACTAAAGGGATCACTCAAAATGAGACAGTCTCAATTTTCGACGACACACATGCAAAATGGCTAGGTATATAGCATACAGCTCTGCACTATAAATGGATGCCATATCATGAAAACCGAATTATGGGGTTCGGTTCTATGAACATAAGCATATCCAGCACCCTTGGTGCACTTAGATCCATCGGTGTAGATCAAAATTCAATCACTGTAACCGGGCAGAAATTCTAAAAATAAAAACAAAAAAACACGTGCGGATACTAAACATGGGCATCATAGACTTCCGGTATACCGTCATTCCAAGATCTACGTGAGATGTCGCACGCAACCAAGGGGAGAACACCAGAACCCCCTTAGCAAACATGCTAGGCATTTCAATGTGATTTCTAAAAAGCTCCCGGAAATGAACACCTGTAGGACTTGGATTAATGGAGCTATTCTTATAACATTCGTCCAGCGCAATGTGAAAAAGAAGCGAACGTTGGATGTTTTGATATACTTTAAGCGCACAGCCATAATTTCTTAAGAGGACATCACGCGGATATCACAGGGGAAGTTCTGCTGATCCCGCCTAAAAACTCATAATTGGGCTATTGGGAAACGCACCAATAGCCACTAGAATGACCTGATTATGGACTGTGCCTAATCTCCTCAGCACAGATGGTTTTACTGATGAATAAATCATACGCCCATAATCTTATTTTTGATTGGATCAGTGCTCTATGCAGTCCCAGCAAAACTGCTCGATCAGTTTCCCAAGTTTTGCCATTTAATACCCGCAAGTTATTCAGAGAACGGTCACATCGCGCTTTCAACTTCTCTATGAGCGATGACCAGCTAGGTTTCCTATCAAATGTCAACTCCAGGAATCTTGTCGAATCTGCGAAAGGTAGTAAACCTGAACCCAATAGGAGAGAAGGTGGTAATCATCTACGGCGTCAGAAGTCCACACAGATTGGCTTCTCAGCTAAGAAACGAAAGCCGTTTTTGGAACTTCATTCTTGAATATTATTTAACCATTTCTGTCATATGGCATACCAAAAACGGCGTACGCTGAGAAGTACAATAAACGGCAAGGTCATCTACGAAGGAGCATGACGATGCTCCCGGAGCAACACATTTCGAGTTATAATTAACTGCTATAGAAAACAGTGTAACGCTTAGTACCGATCCCTGAGGTACTCGGTTCCCTTGAACAAAAACGTTCGAAAAAACCAGCCGACCCTTACACGGCAAACGCGGTCCTTCATAAACCGTTGAATGGACAGTGGTAGGCGTCCATGTATGTTCCAAGTATGTAGGGAACGCAGTGTTCCTGCTCACCAACATGTATCATGAGTCTTCTGAAGGTCAAAAAAAAACCGCAACGGTTTGACAATCCTTCATGAATGCGTTCATGATCCGTGTCGATAATGACACAAGGTGCTCCATCGTTGAACGGCGTCTTTGAAAACCGCACTGTGTATTGGTCAGCAGGTTGTCCGTTTCCAACCACCATACCAACCGTCCATTGATCATGTGTTCCATCACCTTAAAACGCAACTGGTGAGGGAAATAGAACCGTAGCTCGACGGAAGATGACGGTACTTTCCAACTTTCAAAATGGGTATGACAGTGCCCTCCCGCCACTTTCCTAGAAAAGTGGCGTCAAGCCAAACACGATTATAGACCTCCACTAGGAAAGTCTTACCTTCAGGAGAGGGCTGTTGCAACATTTGTATTTGGATACCATCTAGTATTGGTGCTGATAGTGTCGAAGATGAAAGAGCGTGTTCTAAATCCGCCATTGAGATAAGGCGATTGCAGTCTTAAAGATATCCTGAAAGAAACCAGAAACCTTGAGATTCCATCTGAGTTTCAAACGAAGGAACTCGGGCGAAAAGTTATCTGAGCTGTACACTTGAGCGAAAACACGGCCAAATATGTTAGCCACGTCAAACGTATCAACAGCTTCTGCATCTGTTTTGAAACGGCAATTGGCAAATGGATCTATTTTCTGACTACGCGTTTTAACTTATCCCAAACGACAGAGGAAGGTGTATATCGATTAAATGAAGCTAAAAACTTTCCTCATTATGTCTTTGCTTCGCTTAATAAAATGTCTGAACTTGGCATGCATTTTCGTGTATTCGATTAGGTTATCCACTGTAGGGCGACGCTGGAAAATTCTAAGAACATGGCTTGCGAGCGCGAATGGCATTTCGGCATTCTTCCGTTCACCAAGGGACTGGAAATAGACGGGGGTTGGCAGCCAACCGAGAAATAGCTTGCACACCAGCAGAAAGAATCCTCTTTGTGAGATGTTCGACTAACACGTTCACAGAGTCGTGCTCATTGTAATTAAACACAACCAACTCAGAGTAAAGGTTCTAGTTGACATGATCTAAGCGCCATTTCGGTAAATGTGTGGAGCATATACCTGGTTACGAGACTAATAACAAATGGAAAGTGGTCACTAAGGTGTAAATTAGAAATGCCATTCTGTTGTAAGGAAACTGCTAAATGTAGTGAACAGGCTGTATATAAAGTGAAAAAGTATTCAAGTAGTTTGAATGAAATGTAGGCTCTCCTGTGTTCAGAAGAGATAGGTTATACGTGTGTAAGAAATCGACAATTAATTTACCTGTCGCACATGCCCGAGGTGATCCCAAAAGAAAACAGGGTGATGTGCATTGTCGTCTCCCACCAGCAGAAAAGGTGTTGTTAACTGGGAAGCTATATCTTCTATATCCGTGAGCGAAAGGTCATCAGATAGAGGCAGATAAATGTTGTTGACGGTAAATCGGATGGATTGCAGTTTAATTCTAACAGCCACTGACCGGATGTCAGACTGTATGGATACATATTCCACTAATATCTATCTAATGAGCATCATAGTGCCCCCAGCGCAAGAATACTTCTTCCGGTGTAAGATCACACCGTACAGGGGTATACCGTTTGATCTGAAAGCTATCTTGCTGACGGAGCTTAGTCTCTTGTAAATATATGTCCAAAGCATTATTCTTGTTCAGTAAAAGTTAAAGCTCTGGTCCATGTGCTCTAACTCCACGTATGTCCCATTGTAGGATAGCTATGGTGATTATAATGGGATAAGGTCTCAATCGTAAACGTCTACTACAATGAGGTCGGCGGTGGTCGAATCAATTTACCGTTTTTTTTGTCATGCTAAAACCTTTAACGACAGATTTATCTTGCCACTTTTTCACTGTCGTTCTCGCAGTGTGGGCAGAAACATCCAACTCCATCTCTTCCACGGGGGAGGATTCCTTTCTAATACCAACTTTCGGTTCGAAGACCTCGAACTAATTGGAAATGGAGATCAGCGAAGACTTAGATCTTCGATCTGAGTCTTTCCCAGAAGCTTCCTCAGAAGAGGATCTCTGAGGAGATGATCGTAGAATTCTCATTCCCTTGGATGTTCCAGGTACACATTTCCGTTTCTTTCAAGAAAGTCAGATCTGTTATTCGTGTTCTTGAACTTAATTTGTGGGGCATTATAGGTTACGAGCTTGCCAGTCTTGTTTTTTGTGAGGTCGATGGTCTTGATGATGACTTTACTGAAGGGATTTTGGTAGTAACAGGTTTGCCAGGTGTTGCGGATATAGGTGGTTATTTCGTGGGCTTTAGAAGTGATCTGGCCACAAGAATCAATTCTGAAACTGTGGCCCGATGGTATCGCTGGTTTGAGTTGCGATTTCCCGAATCGGTACCGCTTTAGCTGCAACTGAGCTATTGGTACCGGACTTGGGGACACAGGGTCGGCAGGTGCGCAAGAGTTTCCGGGCTACTGAGGGCACCACCTTAAACTGCATTTCTTGAATGGCTCTTTCCTCTGCAAAACGGGGCTATTTCGGGAACTCGATGGATGTTCTCCGCTGCAGTTATCGCACGTTGGAGCTGATGTACATGCTTCATAATGAGAGACGTCTCCACAGTTAACACAGGTAGCTTCACCATTGCAGAAATCACGTGTGTGTCCAAGCGCTGACAACATTTTAGCGGAATTCGATGGCTTTATACCCTGGCTTAAGTCTTAGAGGGAGATCTACGCGATCAAAGGTAAGCAACAGGGTATGAGTAGGTAATAATTCACCTCTTTCCACTGAACGCAATACACCGCTGACACGCCTTGCTCAAGCAGATAGTCTTGAATCTCCTCATTGCACATACCGTTCAATGCATGGGGTTTACCATACCGCGCGAGGACTTGAAAGTCTTGTGCTTCTCGAGTCGGATAGCTGGCTAACATGTTAGATTTTAAGATAATCGCTGCTTGGGATGCTGAATTTGCTTCAACCGGAGCGTGCCATTGCTACTTCTAATGCAAGACTTTACAGGATAAGCAATCTTATCGAGGGCGGTTTTGAATTATAAAAGCGTTCACCGATGTACATTTCTTTCCTTCTCTGTTCTGTATATCACCAAGTATCGAGGCCCACAACAATCGAATACTTCGTTTCCAGTGACATATAAATTGTTTTGGATTTTTAATACCCATAGAGCTTAAATCCTCAATCATTAAAATGTCTCTGATAGCATGCTCACCCCTGGGCGCCATCCCAGCTTAGGTGAGTGTCTCAACTTCTCAACTTACGGTATCGCTTCCCAATTCATGATAGAGAGCCCAATCGCCTTTAGTAGTATAACAGCTTATCTAATGACCCCTCCCCGGAACTGGCCTTTATCAGCGGATACGAACAGTCCTTCATGATACTCAGGGGCTGGTAGTTACGCGTTACCCAGTCAACTCTTGCGATAGACCACCTCCGCCGGAGCGGCAGTATCCATCAGACTATGTTGAGGGAGGTAACTTATATTTGGTCAAACACGCATGGGGACCACAGTTGATTGAGCGTTTGGCATAAGCCCTCTCGCCTCTTAGAGGAAGCCAATCGAGAGTGTGGCTCGGGACCCCGGGAGCGCCAATACCGTACCTACCACAGTAGGATCCTGAGGGTACAAGCCGTAGTGAGATCGTGTTTGACTCTCATAAGTTTTAAAAATTCCCGAACAGCCTCACTCAAAAATACAGAACCCCTATCAGATAACAGGACAGCTGGTGGCCCATGGCGAAATATTTTCCAAAATAAGCTTAGGTACATGAAAGGCGGAAGCAGAGGAAAGGGGTTGACATTGGATAAATTTACTAAAGCATTCGGTCGCGACAGCAGTTACAGTATTTCCAGTCTTAGTCTTATGTAATGTGCTCATGATATCTATACCAAAGCGTACACAAATACGAGTAACAGGAATCGGTTGCAACAGTTCGGCAAGTGATAAATACTTTGGCCCTTTCTGCGATTGACAGAAAGGGCAACCCTTCACCAACCTCTTAATATCTTAACGTATAACAATCCTGCAAAGCGGGAACTAATTTCAGAAAACGTTTTAGTAAAACCTACATGTCCTTCCATATGTTTATTGTGGTGGGAACAGAAATTCTCTTTTTAGACACTGAGGGATAACTAGAAGATGCAAGTCACCTGGTACACCAGCATTTTTCCAATAGAGGGCCCCAATTTCAGAATCTTACCTGACGCCTGCCGTGGTAATAAGAGAGAAACGAGACCAGGCTCTTCCATCACCGCAATTAAAACACGTAAACTCGGGTCGTTTTTCTGTTTTGCGCCACCTCAGTCGGTAATAACAAACAAGTGGGCACATCCTCGATTTGGGCATCTTCCTGGGTAGTTGAACTGACGGGAAAACGAGATAAACAATCAGCATCCCTGTGCAATTTGCCGGCCTTATAAATGCAATTCGATAGCCCAACGCGCCAATCTGCCAGTGACATCTTTCATGGAAAGCAGATGGCACAAAGCATGGTGGTCACTGACCACATGTACTGGGTAATCAAACATAAACGGCCGAAACTCCGTGAGAGCATAAACAAGCCCAATAATTCCAAACAGTGACACTGTAATGTTGCTCATGCTTGTTAAGGAATCGAGAGACATAGGAAACTAGATGCAACACACTGCCAGGGCCTTTTTAATATAAAATGGCTCTAATTTCAATGTTACAACTGCACGAGTATTTCAGAATACGCCCCAAGTTATTATGAGCCAAAATTGGTAGCGAAGTGAGAAATAACTTGAGCTCGACGAAAGCTCGTTATTGCTCATCTGAGCAAATAAAGGCTGGTCCTTCCTAGTGACGATATGTAGAGGGTGTGCAATAGTTGAAAAATTGCGGATAAAGCTCCGATAGAAGCTGAAAAGAGACAAAATTTTCCTGACATTTCTTAACATTTACGGATGGGTAAATCAAGAATCAGCTTAACTTTGTCCTAATCCGGCTGTATCCCCGTTCCGAGACCTGAATACCCAGCAGCTTAACTGCTTGCATAGCAAAATTGCATTTACAAGATTTCAATTTGAAATTAAAGTGTTCCAGGCGACGAAACACATCTGTTATATTGGACAACATCTCTGTGGATGTAGAACCAAAGACGAGAATGTCATCTAAATACACATTGGCTTTCTTATACTTAGGTCTCCCAATGGCTTGTCAGCTATGCGGAAAAAATACCGGGGTGGCGTTTCATTAGGCCAAATGAGAGCCTCTGAAATTCGAACTGTCCGTCCAAAGTGAAAAAACTAGTAAATTTCTTACTGGAATCCGGCAGCGGACTTGAAAATAGGCACTAAAAAGATCTATTCTGTACGTACTCAGGCTGATCCGCGCCAAAACAAAATTCAGGTAACCAGTATACCATTATAATGTATCCTTCCGCCATTCCCACCACAAATAATCATACTTTCACGACCATCTGGCGAGTATACGTGGCACTTAATGTAGAAAGAGCATACTCCTCATTCTGACAACTTAAAGGGTAACTAGCATATTCTGTTAAGATTAAAGGATAAAGAAAAATAAATAGAATTGCATTTATGGTCCATTTTTAACTGCTGTGATGTTTATTGTCTCATTCTATATTGGGCGTGAAAGACCGGAAATTTAGCTCAGAGGCCTCTTTAACAGGATTGAGTTTGTTTACGTGCCGTAAGTCTACGACACGGAACCACAAGCTTGACTTCCCTTCCGAAGGAAACCATGCTAAGGATGTTTACGCCCGGAAAAATCCATCGACCTCCGCTGTATATGAACCCGCGACCTTAGGATCTAGAGGCTATCACGGTAAAAAAGTATTAGATCGGTAGGTAGTCACAGCTAAGTAACCGTTTTCACATAAATTAATAATTTTAAGAGAAACTAGGGAAAAGGGAAGTAACAGGGATGCGATAACTACATGTATTCGCTGTCTGGAAGCGGCAATTTATCAACTTTTGGCGACTTCTTTTTAAAAAATAAATTCTGCGCTGTTACTTGAATTGTATTGCTTACAAAATTGTCACATTCTTGTATCGCGTATTTCACAAGCTTTCTTTTATTTCCGGGTGTAACCATTTTTAGTGTTTCAGATTTTTCGTTAGAGGCACAGTTTATACTTGTACTCGCAGCACCGGTGAACTCAGAAGTTAGTTTCACCACTTCTTTCATGGAAAGTGTTGGATATTACCCACATATTTATAATAAACATTCAACACTATGTTTTTTTTTCACCACTAGTCAGTGGTTTGTTCCCGGCTTGTGCTTTACGTAAATCGACGATGACGCAGGAGCAAATTCACCTTCCGCCATGATACTAAACATAAACTGCTGGTTTCTGGCTGTAAACAATATTCTGCGCATACCCCGAGTCAGCTGACATACAAATTACATGTTGGTAATTCTAGCTCTGTTTAACAGTATTAATCAGCGTTAAATAAACTTATGTATTTGTATAGAATATTACATTATATTTTAAGGATAAATTCATTCTAAAATGTATATATTAGCATAGGACCACTTTCCTGCGCGCATTCCTACTGTGCCCTACCACGGTGCCTTGGTCACGTGGGTTTGTTTTTACTCGGGTCAACCCAAGAGGAAATACAGTATAGGGTACAAAACTATTTAACATTCCATAAATAACTGAGGCCATCAAGGGAACAGAAACAAGGTTTCGGTGACGGCAATAAGTTTCCTAAAATCAACACAAAAACAATAACTCCCGTCCCGGTGTTTAACCAACACAACAGGCGAAGACCAGGGTTTAGGGGATTCCTGAATAATGCCTGTCTGTAACATTTCTTCAGCCTGCGTGTTGATGATTTCACGCGACTTTGAAAGACACTATACGGACGTTGCTTAGTACATCTAAAATCTGTAAGCTCAATTTTAAACTCGTCTAAGTTTGTGGTACCGAGTTATAAGTTACTGGCAAAAATATACCGAAAATGGTTTAAAAGTTCCAAAAAGAGAGTTTTGTGTTCCAAGGAGACATTAGAATTAACGTGAAAAGTAGCACCCTGTATAACATATGTGACATCAGTAAGAGATATATAGAGTAGTTAAATTATATTCGAACCCGCTCGCGGCCTCTGTCTACTACGCGAGACAGCCGGCAATCGCCGGGGAAATTACGCCGGCAGAGGCGGACTAAAACTCTTACTTTATAATAGATGCTGGAAATGTTGACCTTCTGCTCTCAAACAGGCAGCATATCTCGTGTAAATATTCTCGCTCGCTCTCCGAAGCTCAGCAGCAGGAACTCTTTGAGTTTTTGCACAATATTTTCTCTAAGTTCCTGTACTGTGCGGGGATTGGAACGACACACTTTGTCTTTTAAAGAACCCCATAAATAAAAATCACAACTTGTTTGGTCAGAAGAACGAGGGGGCCACAAATGAACACTAATTATTCTGTCATCAAACACCTCTCTTATTGCATGTAATGATTCGGTAGCCGTATGTGCTGTTGCAGAATCTAGCTGCAACCAATCATACGGTTTCTCCTCTTCTATCAAGCACTTGCAAAATGTCCTCAGAATTAACCTCTGATATCGCTCCTGCTAAACGGTGAATTATTGCAACTGTTTTTTCCAATCCGTAGAAATCAAATACTTGGTACACCGTGCAACTAGCTAACATGAAAAGGAAAACTATGATATATTTATGCTTATTTGGGAAAGAAAACATTGACAGGGACAAGCAGCTGTGTATCAATGCAAGAAATGAATACCAAATAACAATACATAAATCAAAAAGACTTCACAACCTTAAAGCCATCGAAACATCACGTAACAAATGTAAGAAAGTGTGGAGTTTGATTAATTCTGTTGCCAGAGATCCCAAAGATGAAGTTAAAGAAATTTCTCCTAATGATTTTAACAAAAATGTTTATAGAATCTGTTGAAACAATTAGAGATAACATTATGAGTCCTGATAACTCTGCAATAAATTTAATAAAAGAACATAATACAAGACATAACACCGCTGAATTCATTTCCTCAGAAGTAACCCCTGAAATAGTTCTAAGCACCATGAGAAGACACAAGCCATCGGATAGCACTGATATATATGGTCTGTCTAGCAATATATTAAAAAAGGTTAAAGATTACGTTGTATACTCTCTTACCTACAGCCTAAATAAATGTCTTGCTGAAGGAATATTTCCAGAAATATTAAAAGTCTCTAAAGTAATACCAATTTATAAAAAAGGAGACAAAAATCTCCCAGCGAGCTATCGTCCAATATCTTTTTTGTTCCCACTTTTTCTAAAGTGCTCGAATCGCTTATGAATGCCCAAATGTATAATTATCTTGCATTGAATAACATAACTACAGAATCTCAGTTTGGTTTCAGAAAAGGGAAATCCACTATCGATGCCATAGTTTCATTAATGAAAAAAGTGCTTACAGCTTTTGAAAAGAAACCTGTGCACAGGCCACCTTTTGTGACTCAAGCAACTCATTTGACTGTGTTGACCATACATTCCTACTTAGCAAATTAATTACATATGGAATAAAAAGACCTGCAATTGAACACCTCAGATCCTGCCTTGTAAATCGGAGGCAGGTGGTTGGCATAGGAAATGAGAGATTAAATATGGTGTACCTCAAGGCTCAATACTTAGACCTTTATTATTCTTAGTAATGATCAACAATCTTCCATTTCATGTGACCTCTCACCTTATTTTGTATGCAGATGACACTACTTTCTTTAACATGAATAATGATTACCTGTCATTAAAAACTACAGTTGACAATGCATTAGCCCAAGCAGATACATGGTTTAGGGCCAATGGGTTCCTACTCAACGAAAGCAAAACTCAACACATGATTTTTAATTGTAGGGATACTACTTTTGCTAATAACTCGGATAATGTGAAATATCTCGGTGTTTTATTAGACAGTAAATTATCAATTGATCTCATTACGTGTAAACCCTCCAGAGTTATATATTTGATTAGCAATTTGAAATTGTATATACCTACAGCTTGCATTGGATCGCATATTTTGCATTTTTTCAAATCACTATAGGGTGTGGTATCTTGTTTTGGGGTAACAACTCTCATGTTTCCAAAATACTTCTACTACAGGAAAAGGTCATTCGTATTATGTGTAAAAACCAAGACGAGCTCATTGTAAACCACTATTTATTAAACTAAGAATACTGGCAGTAATAAATTTACATATCTACATCATTTTATTGCATATAAAAGTATCTGAATTACAAAACAGACAAGATGTTCATTCACGTATTACTAGATCATGCCAACACATCATGCCCCATATTGTGGATGGACTGCAACTCAAAAAAGTTTTGAAATATTTGGTTCCAAAATGTACAATAAACTACCTTCAGACTTAAAACAATGCCGCTTTCAGTTTCAAGCATAAACTATTTGACTGGCTCGTTGTGGCACATTTTTATTCTTTACAGTGGAATGCACGGTCCCTTAAGTACAAATTACCAGATTTAAAACACTTGTAAATCCGGTTGAACTCGTAATTCAAGAGATTTGGTTGACTCCGCAACAGAAATTCAAATGGACTCCGTATCAAATTATACGTAACGGCCGATAAAGTGGGAGAGGTGGGGGCGTCATGTCAATAGTCCACCCCTCCCTTAAGGTTCTTTCCTTCCAATCTCTCACTAGTTATAACGAACAGTTTCAGGCGTTTCTCCTCCCCTTCCCTTCGTTGCAACTCCTTGCAGTTTACAACGTTATGTTTTCCAGAACCTTTTGGGACAATCGTATCACTCTCTTAAAAGACTAGGAGACTATTATTTGCGGTGACTTTAACCTTGGCCTTAGCCACCAGCGCATTCGAAGCTCTAATTACCACATGTCCTTTCACCACCTACTCCAAAGTGGCTTCATAGTACTAAACGACGATACTCCGCTTCTAACGCTGTGGACCAAGTACATTCCATAGTGGAGATGGTCTGGACAGTTTCTTTACTTCCCACCCTCATGACTCCCATAACCGGAAGTATAAGCCGCAGTGGTGGAAAGGTTCATGTTCCGCTGCGGTGGCTAAACATAGACTTCTCTTACGCTAATACCGACATACAGCGCGAAATAAATCGCCCTGCTCCTAACTATTATTATTATTATTATTATTATTATTATTATTATTATACTAACAGGACTTATTTCGCGCTTAAAGTCCAATGTGCGAAGACTCGTAGACCACTTCCATCCCATAAACGCAATGGGTGGGCTCTTTTTTGTACTAAATTCAATCCCGAAATATCGATATCCGAGATGTGGCGGTTCACGGGACGCTCTAGACCTCGACACCCCCAAATTCTTTGACATACAAACAAGAGATTTTTGAGAAGAGCACACCCCAGACACAGTAAGCCCCTGCTCTCCTTTAACAGAGTTGGCCACTCAGACTGAGTTTCCGTGAGAGGGTATACAGGAACTTGTTGCTCCAATTGACCTCTTCGTGCGCCCTCAGGTCGCAACATACGGCGACTGCTCCTGGACCTGACATATTCCATGATGGTTCACTTTCCTCCTTACCTTCAAATCTTATTTGTTAATGTGACTCCCACATTTTACAGACGGGTATTATGCCCGACTCCTGGAGACGTTTCTTTTTATTCTCATATTGAAACCCGTCAAACAGGCTTATCGGCCTCCTATTACAGACCTACAGTACTTGCGAACGCAAACGTTTTGAACAAATACTCAAATCCCGTATTTCTTTTTACTTTGAACGCTACGGTTACTGGTTTAAAGGACGATACGGTTTTCGGCGACTCTTCTCTACATAATACCACCTTTTACAACTCACACACGCTATAAGTTAAACTGGCATCGACGGCGTGGTCTACTAGCGCATTTCATGGATATCACTCAAGCTTACGATTTGGTGCATCTTAATCTCCTTATATCTATTTTGCAGCGTCTTTCCCTTCCGGTTACCTTAATTCGTCTCCCTTACACGCTCTTTAGCGACCGTTATACTCAATTACCCCTCGATACCCTTATTCCACTGCCCGACACATTTATCACGATTTACCACAGGGTACTTGCCTAAGTCCTCTCCTGTTCCTAATCTACATATACGAACGTAGCTGACCATCTTATCTACGCTGACGATATATTGTTGTACTCGCCAGCGTTACCCTCCAACACGATTTAGACTTGCCGGTTACGACCCTCTCGAGACTGGGACTATGTTTGAATACTGATAAAAGTCATTCTATCCTTTTTAAACACGGTACACCTCTGTTACGCTCCGCTCTCCACCTACACGTAACCCCTCACGACTTCAGTCGACAGTCAAATTTCTAGGTATACATCTGGTCACAATCTCCGTTGGAAAAATCAAGCCATCCACCTCCACTTTCTTCTACGCTCACTAGTTCCATCTTCCACCACTCACACGGACGACGCTGGGGAGCCCACCCTCGTTTATTTTAAATTTTGAGGGCCTTGTGTGTATGTCGCGACTGGGCTTGGTGCAACTGTGGCAATGGCATATCCCAATGCATGGCAAAGTAAAATTGTCTCCATCCTATACCAAATTGATTTTAAGACTGTTGATAATTTTTAGGGGTTGGTGGCAATCCTTCCACACAGATGGTTTCTTCTCCTAACGTTAGCCTCTTTCCTCGATCGCCGGATGCTACTTACTCTTAACTTTATTGCCAAATTGTTCAGATTCGCCGAAACGCCTTTGTTTTTTAAACTCCGATTGCGGATCGAGTAGCACGTGAGTTGTCTTAATGGAAACCAACCACAAACCCCGGAATACTTGCGGATTTTCGAAGCCTTCCAGGAGGTGAAGGAGGAGCTACCCCTCGGACGACCGACGCTTCATTGCATCCCTTACTTACACTTTATTCCCACTTCGTTGGTATTCCCCTCTCCATTGCAGACATTGGACGCGACGTCAAGCGATATTTTTCTCTGCCTCTAAGAAGAGTTTAAAGCGACGCATTTACCCAACCAGAGTCTTAATACAGACGGTTCCCAAACGCCGCACGGTGTGGGAGCCGCAGACATTAACCAAACTCCAGGACTTCAGGCCTCTTTTGCCTTATCCTTAGATTTCTCTTCCTATTCAGCACAAATTTACGCTATTTATCAGATTCTATACTCGTTACTTGGAGTCTCTTATTTTCACATCCTCGCCTGTACTGATTCTAGTAGCACGATATCTACCTTGACCTTCCCTGGCCCTCCGGACGTGGAATGATGGGACGTGTTATGTTACTCCTCTGTTTACTTTAACGAGACAACACTATATACTTCCTCTGGATTACGGGACATTGGAACATCACTAGAAATTAAATGGTGGGCAGGCTAGCGAAAGCGGCCACTCGTGTATCCCCTTCTTCACATCCCCCGGGCATACCCACCTCCGACATCCAGAGACAGCCTTACTACAGCTCCTTCTACCCCTGCAAACTTGAGAGAATCTCCTTTTAAACCATGGTTTCTGTTGGGTTCGTTACCACCAGCTGCAATTTCCATAGCTAATAACGTATTTTAGGGGTGGCCATCACCCCGGCATATCTGCACAAAATAGGAAAGGATTTTACACCGCTCTGCGATGCTGGACAGTTCGGATATGCCGATCATATGTTCTTTCAATGTTCCCGAAATTCATCTCACTCCACCACTCTCTATCTGTTCCCGACTAGGCACCGGCCCATGGAATAGTTAATCTCTCCTCCATTTTGATATTCTACAAACCTCACTATCCTTGTTTCACTTTTTTCGGAAAATAAAATGAAGCTCTGTCCCTTAGAACACATCTGTTGCCTGTTACTCCCATAACCTCTCCAGTTAAGAATACCACCTCGATGGACCTAGATGCGGATATACGGCGAATGTTGGATTCAGCGTTACAAGATAACCGTACAACATGTATGGATTCATATACGCTATGGTTTGGAACACCTCAAAATGTTAGTTTAAAACTAATCCAAATTTCAAGAAATCTATTTAACAGTAGTTAAATGTTAAATATGCAATATTAGAATATAATTATAAGTCCAAACATAATATTATTGTTCTATTTACAACGAAGGTTGACAATGAAGATTTTCTTCGCCTAAATAAAAGAGGTGCTGAGCCCTAAATTGTATTTTGCTATACAATACCGGAAATAGTGTAAATGTTCTTTATAATAATGGTACTGTAACTTAAAGAACACAGCTAATACCGAACATACATATATGTTGCAATTCCGATTGTATGATGTATTATAAATTACGAGCGACAGCATTCCCGCCCCCTTATTAGACCTATTCCGTTTTGGGATTTTGCTCATTCTCCCTTCATTTTTTTCTATACTCTCTGTTCAGTACTTGGTAGTTGTCTTGTGGGATTGAAGCTCTTTGATAAGAGCACCCTATTTATATTGATACAGTTGTTATTGATTGATAGGATTTCACTCATATTGTTGCTTCTTTTATGTTCACTTCATTTTGTTGTTATGTTTAAACAGCGGTAAAATATGTTGAGAACCTGTGTTGGAACATATTTCTACATTACTGTAAGCAAAATGAAATGTTATTCTCCCAGTGCTTTACCTACATTATTTCCTGTTGGGTGGCACATAAAAAGTAAACATGTGCTTTATAGGAATATAGGTAACTTGATGGACAAATCTGGTATGAAATTACTTTCCCTAAGTTGAAGCCCTCATAAGTTAAAGGATTGTACATTTATAGGACTTTTATTTCAAGTTAAATTACGTCAAGAAACTAATTCAGACGCCCAGATCCCTCGGATACGACCTGTCGTCCCTCGGTCGCAACTGCTACACTCCTCTCCTAAAAATCATTTCTCGGCTACGCTTTGAGACTGATGGCCCTCAATCTCTCGGCTACGCCTTGAGGCTTAGGGCTCTCAATCGTGTTTTCATTTATGTTCGGATTTAGAATGTTAGCTTTAAAGGACAACGTAATACAAGTTATCGATGTCTTCAGTGAAGCTCAAAGTAATACAGAGTGTCCAAAAAAACTAAACCTAACCTGACCTCCCATGAATCAGAAACGTAAAAAATTAATAAACCTAAAATAAAAAGTAATTTAGGTTGAGATCGTTGGCGGTATCTTACTGTTTTTGGCGTATTTATTGTTGATATGTTGCCAGCATTGTGTTGGAGCTAGAGGAACACATAGGGTGAGATCTGTAGGGCATGCAATATATCACTTTCATCGCTTCTGAAGACCAAAGTAAAGCAAAATGTCGCTACTATTAGCCATGTTAGCTACAAAACAGGGTAATTCTGTGCGACGACTCTAGTTAGAATGTGCGGCAGCCGCGCGCAGCATATATTGAAGTACCAACATAAAAACTGGCAGTGGCTATCAACGTGATATTTGACACCATTGCCAGATGGTAAACAAGCATTGAATACGTCACACAGAATTATGTTGAAATGTTTATTTCGAATGAGAGAACAAGCTGGAAAGGAAATGGATGTTACACACAATGAGTACACCTGTAAAACAGCGCTAATGCGTATTCTCAATAACGGGAAATAAAAGTGAAATGTGCATAAAAATGGGTAAAATGCATAAAAATATGCACGAATTGTGTGCGTAAACAGAAAAGTCAAGAGCAATAACGCCGTAAGACAAAGAACGCACATGAGGCCGAAAATAATGTACGAAATTATTAGGAATCCATGAAGTTCCTATATACATATTAAGTTTGGCAAGAAATGTCGAACATTTTTTTATTTTTTCATTCAGTTTTACTTTACTTTACCACATACATAGTAGGTAGAGGAGGTATTGTGTTCCAGCCAAAATTTCGATCACGAGAGTTCATCGGAAATCCATGTTTTGAGGTCCCATGAATAACAATTGTTTACTTATTCTACCAAGTGCCTAATAGACAGAGAAGGTGCCTACTGCCATCCACCCAAAAATTCGATACCGAGATTTCACCAGAATACACGTTTCGAGACCCCTGCATTTTAAACAATAGCATTGTTAATTATTCTACCACGTACATAGTAGCTAGAGAAGGTATTGCATTCCACCCCAAAATTCGGTACCGGGATTTTACCGGAAATGTATGATATGAGGTTCCCTGAACCAAACAAAATGTATAAATACGGTCCACGCGCGCGTCTGTGAACAGCATACTACGAAAACTAAAAATCTAATAAATAAAAAAACTTGCTATTTAGGTTCAGCATCTTCCAAAAAATGTGACAGGAAGATTTTCAAGAATGCCACCCCAGACTACCCTTTACGTGGAACAATTCTCGATATTTGTAATTTTCTCGTAATAGGCTGTAGCAGTTTTTATTAAAGTACCACATGTTTAAGATATTTACATGACAAATAAAATGTGTGTCTTGAATTTTCTGGTTACAGCGTGCGAAGTCCTCCGTTTGGTAAGTATTTATGTAATTTCGTATAACGGGTCAACAATTCACAAAAGCTTACCACACAAAAATGTAGATCTCTTTAAAACACACAATTTATTTCAAATAAGTTTTTCTGTGCCATCATATTCCCCATAGGGGGGGAGTGTTTTCGACCACTTCAACTGCCGTGGTATGGGCGCTGGGGAGCTTAGAACTCGTGGTGCTTCTGACATTACTAGAAGTACGTCAGACCGAATGTCTGAGCCACTGCCGTGGTGCTGGCGCTGCGGACCCTTAGAACTTGAGGTACTTCTGACATTACTAGAAGTACGTCGGGCCGAATGTCTGAGCCACTGCAATGGGGAGTTGTTCGGATTGGGTTGGACTAGGCGGGGCAGTGGTTCCCGATACCATTGGGAAATAGGGTACGTCTGGGCAGTGACGTCCAGGCGGGGCTGCGAGACGCCTCAAGGACGTCCGGTACCGTCCTGGATAGCTGGTAGACAGTGTGCTAGTTCGCTGTCGGCCTTACCGCGGTTATTCGGTAATCTTCACCTTTGTGGTTGATGTGCATAAGTGGCATATCCACTTTCGCTCCTGCGTCAGCAGGGTGTGATCATATTCTAGTTATCTGTTGTGATTTATTTGTATTTTTCAGTATTATTATTATTATTATTATTATTATTATTATTATTATTATTATTATTATCTAAAGTGCCTCTGCTATTGAGTTGTTTCACACGTTGTTATGTAAAGAATAGGGAATGACAAAGACAGCATATGGAGATGTATGACTATCGGTTCTCCTTTTGTATCCTCCTTGTACTACAACCAAGGGCGATTCCTTTTAAGGAGCTGATGGGTCCTAGTCCCACCAGATTATTTCTGTATCAACAACCACAAATGCAACCCCATTTTTAAATGGTGTAATTTTATTTAGAACTCCTTACTAATCTCATTCTGAGCATGTTACTGAGATGTATGCCTCAAGTCCATGTTACACGAGATATGGTTTGGTTAGGCCTAAAGCATACGAAAATCTTGAGTTTTGCATCGAACAACATGGTCTTTCTGGGGGTAGCTTCTGCAAGGATTGGAATTCCAGCACAATAAGCTTACAAATCCCAGGGCTGGTTCAATTCTTGTAAGCAGGTTCTCAAAACAAAAGCGAGCAAAGAAATATTTCTAGGTAGGAAGTGTTTACCGGAGGAGGACACCTCGCTACTGCAACCAACTAGATCTATTGTGGCTATCCCCCAGGAGGCAGGGATGAATTAAAGGAGCTGCAGGTCTGCAGGCAGATCTTATTACAGACGCACGGAAGTCAGCATTTCCACACGCTCTCACCAGTAGGCGCAAAGATTCCCACGAGAGTGTGACGAAGTGGTCCTTGCCGGCCAATACGCCCTGGCGTTAGTGCAAAGAATTTTTTCCAAAGAGTAGCGACCTTGCCATATGTCTATCACCCGGCGCGCTATGGAACCCGAGACATTGTCTGAAAGATGAAATGACAGGAAATGAGGGAAAGGAGAAATCGTGGTAGAACACACCATCCCAGCATTCGCCTAGGTGACCACAGGAAAACCACACAAAAACCCATGATCAGAGTGGGCAGCCACCACAAATCGAACCCGGGACCTCTCAAATGCCACAGTTTTTGCTGCCTGAGCCATCCTGCTCAGTAATATTGTAACACCCCACGGGGGATGGTAACCCCCCGCAGTAGGTGATTACACTAGGGGGTGATAGCTCAGAGGTAGGGGGAATGCGTCGGTACGGGGGTGGTAGGTTGGCCAGGGTGGCGTTCCAGGATGGGGGTATTTAAATAATGCACAGGGGATGTATTGAATCCAATAAATTATATTATTACTTTAAGTGAGTACATTGACCACTCAGAATGGGCTGAAGCCCGACAAGTAAGCAGAACTTAGAAGAAATACATTCTTACCTGTTCACCTGGTGTTGCGTTGGCGACTCGTGTACGGGGTCTGGACGACGGATTCAACAACTGACCTGACAATTATTCATTGATAACTGCCCCCTGACAACTGACAATCGACTACTCTTTGATAACTGCCCACCGACCGAGTCAAAACCCTGTAGTATAAATACGTCCAGAAGAGCTGACTCGGCGTTCCTTAGCGTGGTCGTGTTATGGTAGCCCGGTTTCGACACTTTACGCTGGTTACGTCATATGATGTAATTCTCGGTGCTCAACCTCGTCCGCTACATCGGTCCCAGGTTCGCCTAATTCCGACCCGGAATTTAAAATTGAAGAGGAGAACAAACGTCTTAGGGGCTACTAAAACTGTCTGTTTAGACGAGAGTTGGTAAAAAAATAAAAGAAAAATATGATTTGAGCCTTATACAGTTAACATGCTCGGGGGTATTCTGCTGTCCAAGACTCGGATATCAGGGACGAAAATATTTTGTAAGGTGGTGAGTTCGTTAGGGGTGGGTTCGACTGCGCACCGCAGCCTGCTGCTCATTTTCGCTTCTTCTACGCTGGATGCTTACTTGCGTTCCTGGCGGTGAACTTTGCCTTGTATGTTTGAGTGACTGAGCTGCTGATTGATTCTGCATATGTAGCTATTTTCCTGGTTACGTAGCATTTAGTTTCGCCGCATTTCTTCGGTAATGCAGTGGCGTTCCCTCAGGGTGCACAAATTCTTCCTGGTCTGGCGCGACCGCCTTAGCGAGTTACTGTTACTCGTACTCTGCTTGGCACTGCTTGATCTGGTGTTTTTGTTGGTTGCTTCTCTTCTGGCTGTCTCTTGGTGCGCAGCAACAGGGTTTTTTTTCAAAGATGGATTTCACTTCGGAAAGGTGGAAGGATTATAGTGCGTTTTTGATTTTTACGGAATGAGACTAAACACAGCAGAGAAAAGGTAAATTTTGAAACGTGAGTGAGTCCCCCTGCCGATTCTTTGTCTCTCCGAATTTTGAAAAAGAAAGAGAAAAAGGAAAAAAAAACATTAAGCTCCGTTATCCAGGTATGATGTAACTACTCATAAGTTCTGCTTGCCTTGGTATGATTGTTCGAACAACAACAAAAATTATGTAGGTACATATGTACAATTATGTCTGTAACTGTACAATTAAATTGTTTTTGTTACATTGTGAGTAGACGGTGTATAGACGGTGTTTGCTTATTTGGATGCTGATGTGGGCTTCCACCATTTTGGCATTTTGCTGCTTCCTTGCTTCCGTAACAGGGGGAGGGTCGCTGAGGCTGCTGTAGACTGACCCTCACTCTTCGTTTGTCTTGGTTCTGCATCCTTGCACAGACTTAAAGTTTGCCTTTAGCTCACATAACACAATTTTAACGATATTTTAACTAATATTGTAGCAAGTTATGACCAATCATACAACGAAAAATAAAACAAAAAAAAACAACGGTATTTACACTGCGCCCACCCTTACTCTATTTACATACGTGTCCCATTGTATTGTACGCCACTGAGAGGCACAAAGTCAAGCTCTGTGTGTGAGGCGACAAATACCAGTGTCAGCGGAATTCATGGCAAGACTGCTGCTTGCCGATACTTACCGTTCATTCAGAGCTGGATGTGTATGAAGGCGATATCTGTGTTTCTTAGTTTGTGAACAAAATTTCTGTTACTGATACATATTTTGTGTTGTGTAATTTGTGTTTATTTTGAGCCTTTATTTATTTATTTTATTTATTTCTCTCTCTATGTTAGTGTTGATTCTGAGGCGGGATGCGAGATTCAAAATTTCTATATTCCTGGACCATGTCGTGTATTATTTGCCCTGGTCGTGTGAGAAATTTGTTGATTTTAATTTGCTTAATTGCCACGTTACATTTATCTGCTGATTTGCACGTTGATTTACTTCGCCTTGCCTGTTAATTGACATTTATTTAATTTATAGCGCTTGGTTGTCGTACCAGAGTGAACGTTATTAGATTTTTTTATTTCTACTATTATCTATTCTCTGTGCGCTAACGCATGTGTAAGTGCGGAGAAAAGAATTCCTGGCATCAACCTATAGTTCTCAAAACACAGTATCAAATACCTATCTTAAATTAATCTTATACTAACAATTATATAAATAACATTACTATGAAATAACTTTTCGACCTCCGCTAAATCTTATTTCCTATTCTCTTTCCTATTTATTTAACTCTGCTCCCAGAACTTAAGAACAACGACAATACTTCTCTGTTGTGTCCCTCGGTCAATTGTACTCTCAACTCCTGGGGGGATAATATATATTGTTCAAATTTCTGTATCTGAACATAGATATCTGTATTAAGCGAATAACAGGGTCGCGTCTCGGATTTCCCATTATATTTTCACTTCCAGATATATTTTCTCTTCATCAAGAGAAAGAGAGAGCAAAAAAATTAAAACAGCAAAAGTGAATCGCGTGGATTATTACTTTTAACCTAACTTAAGCTGGAGGTCCGAAGATATACTACGTCTTGCATTGTAACCTGTTACTTACCTATTTGAGAACTATTGTTGATGTTTAATGTTTTACCTTCTTTCTGTTTCTTGTTTGTTTGTTTTATGCTTCATTCTTACCGCAGCGTGGATGGTGTTGTGTAACGCATTTCGTCATGTAATGTCAACACTTGTGTATTGATAGACATTGAGTGATACGTAGGCGACTTTTTTATTTTGCTCATTTATATGTGGTAATAAGATTGTGTTTACTCGCTGTGTTGCCAGCGTGTTGTACTCCCACTAAATATAATATAATGAAATTCTACTAACATGGACATTCTGTTGTTTTACGGAATTTTTTGATTTGATTACTTAATTCAGGGGGCTCAGTTTTTTAATTATTTTATACGGTCCTCTGTAGTTCATCAAACGTTTCGTGGCTCTACCTACCCTCCTTTTAGGGGTATATAGCTTCACCAAATCGCCGACTTTATACTCGACGTGCCGCCTCTTTGAATCATATAAATTTTTATTTTTCCTCTGGCTCTTTACTATGTTCTGGGATGCTAACGCCCTTGCTTTTACTATTGTCTCCCGTGTTTGCTGCACAAATAGGTTTTGTGAGGTGCCCTGTAATTGAACGTCTGGGGGTGATACCGGCTTCCATTCATACAGTAATTCGAAGGGTGTGAACTTAGTACTCCCTGTTTGCTTGTGTTTATGGCAAACCGAATTTGATGTAAATTATTATCCCAGTCTGTGTGCTGTGTGTTTACATAGTTACTGATTACTTGCGCGATAGTTCTATTTGGCCTTTCTATCAGGTCATTAGTTTGGGTTCTGTAGGCTGTTGTAAAAGTCGGTATTGATCCCATCATCTTAAGCAGTTCTTGTGTCACTTCGCTCATAAATACAGACCCTCTGTCCGACAGAATATATTTTGGTGCGCCGTGACGACAGATGACGTCGTCCAAGATAAATTCGGTGACATGCTCAACAGAAGCTTTCGGGATTGCCCTTAATTCCAAATATTTTGAAAAGTAATCACTCGCCTCCACTGGCGCCTCCACCAAATTGTACCCGGCGCCTCCACCAAATTGTAACACCCCACGGGGGATGGTAACCCCCCGCAGTAGGTGATTACACTAGGGGGTGATAGCTCAGAGGTAGGGGGAATGCGTCGGTACGGGGGTGGTAGGTTGGCCAGGGTGGCGTTCCAGGATGGGGGTATTTAAATAATGCACAGGGGATGTATTGACCCAATAAATTATATTATTACTTTAAGTGAGTACATTGGCCACTCAGAATGGAGAAGAGAGCAGAACTTAGAAGAAATACATTCTTACCTGTTCACCTGGTGTTGCGTTGGCGACTCGTGTACGGGGTCTCGACGACGGATTCAACAACTGACATGACAATTACTCATTGATAACTGCCCTCTGACAACTGACAATCGACTACTCTTTGATAACTGCCCACCGACCGAGTCAAAACCCTGTAGTATAAATACGTACAGAAGAGTTGACTCGGCGTTCCATAACGTGGTCGTGTTATGGTAGCCTGGTTTCCACACTTTACGCTGGTTACGTTATATGATGTAATACTTGGTGCTCAACCTGGTCCGCTACAATGTCTCTAGCTAGTTCAATACGTTTGGTTACTTTGGATAAAGTTGTTTTTAGATTAATTTCCTTGAACAAAGAATGCAGACCTAGCACTACGTTTCCTGTAGTTGCATTAAAACATTTTCATTCAATGACTTCCATTCAGAAAGTTATTCATAATTAATGTTATTCATAAGTTCTTTTATTAATAATTAATCACTTTTTTACATGCTAATATGAAATGCTCCTTTAACCCTACAGTTTAACGTATAGCCATTTATGCTTTAAAATTGTTGATATTAAAAAGCCAATTCTGTAGGTAGCATGGGAATACAAATAGTAGGTAAGTATAATAAAAATAGTATGTGTTACATTCACATGAAATTCTCTACCTCTATCACATATTAATGGATATTCAAATGACATTTAAGAAAGAATTATGTCCAGCTACTTGATTTTAATCGAGATCAAAGCTTTGTAGAAGTGGCTACATTACACATTTTGTTATGGATATGAAGATCAGTCTCGCTTGGGCGAGTGCAGAGGTAGGTTTGCTCTGTGTGCTTAGCTCCGTGACCTACTTTATTTGTGTTATCGCTCTTGCTACGTGTGCTTTTCCACAAGCTTTGTTTGTGTTTAAATTACTAAAATTCGACATTTTCGAAATTAGATTCGAGTTTCTTGGTATCAAAACATGTTTGTAGAAAGGAAGAATACTTTAGTAGTGACATTTGTGGAGCGCGATGTTCCAAAGCCTTCGCCGTATGAACTACAGGAATGGATTTACGATGAAATTCGTTTTGAAGAAGATGATTTAGAGATGAATCAGCTGAATAATTATACCAGGCAACTATATATCCAATGTAAAGAAGAGATGAGAGTCAAAAGGGCCATCACGGACACCCACGATGAGTCAATTTTTACTCATAGTAATGGGCAGAGAAGTAAGGTTACGATCACAACTGCAGGACTAGGCTTTCGTATTGTGAAACTGTGCCATTTACCGAAGGATCTCAACCCAGAATTTATTAGAGAGCAACTGGGTACTTATGGTACGGTGATATCGTTGACTATGGATACTTGGGGTCCCCATCTTAGATAGCAAATTAGTAATGGAGTACGAACAGCAAAGATGGATTTGCAAAAGCATATTCCATCATATATAGATATTGCTGGAGTTAAAGGCTTTATAAGCTATGAAGGTCAACCCATAACGTGTGCATTGTGTAACGGCACAGGACATTTACGTACCACATATCCCAGAAGAAGGGTAATTACACAGACACCACGCACCACAGACGCTCCCACGTGGTCGCAGTTAGTACAGGGCGATTTCCCTATTAAACGGGTACCGCTGGATATTGAGAAGATAGCAGCTTTGCACTCGACGGAGATGTCAAGTAATACGCAGGAGCAAGTCACTATGTCCGATTCGTCCGGAAAAGATAATGCTGTCGAACGCAAATCGCCATTTAATTTGATTGCAAAAGCGGATGCGACTTTGTCTCATTCTACAGCCATTGATGATGCTGGCATGGAAACGGATATGGTTATGTCGACCTTATGCACTGTAATGATGGAGAAAGAACACTCTGAGGAAGAACCTGACGCTTTAAATATTGCGCCGAATGCAGGTACAGCAGGCCTACAAAACAGTGATATGAAAATACTGAGCACCACGACCGATAGTGCTTCTTGTAGTAGCCGTGACCCCCGTATAAAAAAGAGACGCACGGAAAGTAGTACTGGTGGACTCACCTCTGGTAGCAGAAAGAAAGAGAAAACGCGCGCATCCCTTGAGAGTGAGTCAGCTGAAAACACTTCCTTTTCATGATACGCTATCCTTTCTTTCTCCCTTGCTTGTTATAAATTTCTTCTTCATTTTCATGCCTTATACACGAATTTATGCTTCATTAAATATTAATGGTATTCGCAATGCAACAGCTCTTGAAAAGTTTTATTTACAATTATGATATTGATATATTGCTATTGCAGGAGGTAAACATTGACAATTTCAATTTCCTTAGGTCTAAATATAATTATATTTGTAATGTGGGTGACGACAATAGGGTTACAGCCATAATATACAGAGCGGCTTTGAACATAACTCATCAAGAGTTGCATCCTAGTGGACGCATTTTAAATATTATTATCGACAAGGATGCCTTAGTAGTTAACGTCTATTTGCCTTCTGGCTCCAACAAACGGCGTGAACGTGAAGCCTTTATTGACACTCATATGCCATTCTTTTTCTACCAAAGATGCAGGTACTTGTTACTGGGTGGCGACTTTAACTGCGTATTACATGCCAAGGATCAACGAGGGCTATGTCATCCATCTCCTGCGCTACACCGGCTTTGTACTGAATTGCAATTGACTGATACATGGGAATTGTTACATGGTAATACAGTTGGCTACACGTATTGTCGTCATAATTCAGCATCGCGCATTGATAGGCTGTATGTCAATGCACTTCATAGAACGAACATTCGGAGTGCTGATGTTGCTGCTGCAGTAAGTGACTATCATGCTCTAATTGTTAAAATAGCAGCAACCACCCCTTTACCCATTTTTGGCAGAAGTTACTGGAAATTAAACAATGCTCTCTTATATAATGTTGAAGTGCAACAACACTTTCGTATAATTTGGGATAGCGTAACCCTCAGAGCGGATAGAACTCGCTACAATTATCTTCTGCAGTGGCTTTTGATTTATAAGCCTGCCATACAGTCATTTTTCAAATTTGTTGGTAAAGCTAAGGCGAATGAACGAGCTACCCTGCTACATTATACTATGCGTTATTACATGATTTGACAGGACAACAGCTTGCGGGCAATGAACTTACTGCCAGCCTGTCAGCGATTCAACGAAGAATTAACGAAATTCAAGAATCAATTATGGATGGTACACCGGTACGATCCCGTGCATTCTCTATTACAGACGATGAGCGCGCTGCCTTGTATCATGTGGCTTCGGAGAAGAACCGACATCAACGTAAATTCATGTCTGATATTCTCACTAATGATGATACCCCACTACACACCACATCTGAGATTCTCAGAGGGGTTGAGAAGCATTTTCGAAGACAATATGGACAACGCCTTACTCTTAATTCCTCTAAAGAGGTCCTCTATAAAGCTATTGAGTGAACTTAAGTTGATGTAGACCCAGATGGCTTGGAAGCACCCATTACTATGGATGAACTTCGAGAGGCAATTTTAAAGGCGAGTAACAATTCTGCACCAGGGCCAGATGGAATTAGCTACACATTCTACAAAGTATTTTGGCATTATTAAAGAACTATGTTACAGTTGATTAATGCCATTTTTGAAATGCACGAAAACTTGTTGGGATTAAAAGAAGGCATTGTGATCTTAATTCCAAAACGTATTCGGCCCCGATACTTTACCAGCTATAGGCCTATTACGCTGCTGAATACTGACTTTAAGATTTTCACGAAAATTATAGCGAACAGACTGCGCCAAGTACTGCCAACATTGATTGGTCCTGAACAAGCCTGTGGAATTCCGGGTAGAAAATTAACCCATAACTTGGTACAAATACGTGATGCAGTTATATATATATATATGGAGGAACATCCTGAGGAAGAGGCAGCTCTTTTGTCACTGTACCTTGAGACGGCATTTGATAATGTAGATCATGACTACTTATTTGGTGTCTTACAGTGCATGAATATTCCTGATCGCCTCCTCACTGCCGTTAAATTAACATACACCTCTGCCTACTCCAGGATACACATAAATGGATATTTCACTAGGCCTATTCCTATTTTGAGTGGTATACGTCAAGGATGCCCCTTGTCTATGTTGTTATTTACTATTTGTATGAACCGTTGGTTCGGATGCTGATGAAACATGTATTTTCAACTGCTATATCGACAGGTTTACTCACTATAAAGACTTATGCCGATGATATGACCTTGTTCCTCCGTCATAGCCAACAATTGTATTTGCTCCCTCACATATTACAGTTTTATGTACACGCATCTTCTGCGAAGATTAAATATCAGAAATCCTCATTACTACCTTTTGGGAGATGGCCTAGGATATTAACTTTGGCGGAAATACCCATCAAAGACCACCTTACTATTCTAGGCCTCCAAATTTTATCGAATGTCACTGAAATGATAAGTTTAAACTGGACATCTTTACTCCATCAAATCCGCTACACTTTACACACCACCAAAGTAGAAACCTCAATATATTTCAAAGAGCTTGGTTTGTTAACCTGTTTGTCCAAATTATGGTATCTGGCACAAGTACTACCCCTTCCCACGGAGATATCCCAACGCATCGAGTCAGCAGTGTCCTATTATTTGTGGAGTGGACATATGTACAAGGTGGCGAAGTCTCAACTCTGGCGTCCCATCACTAGTGGGGGTCTCGGACTAATGGCACCATCTGAAAAGTGTTCAGCGTTGTTGATTAAAACTTTGTTCGATCTGGGACTACTAAAGGACAATAAACAACTTCAGTCCAGTAATGGAAACCTAATGCGTCATGCCATTTTTTGCCGAACGGTGAAATGCATTACCAGTTTACCTCAGAGTTACTTCTCTGGGTAGTCCATTTCCTACTACGAAGCAGCTGTATCGTCTTCTTCTGTTGAGACGCTCCTCTAATCCGACTATTGAGGACAAATATCCTAACACACAGTGGAAGAATATCTGGCGGGTTTTTCGATACACCGAGATTTCGACGGACTGGAAGGCCTCCGCCTACAAGATCCTAAATGCCATAATACCCACAGCAGAAAAACAATATCGACATAACATTTGTAATTCACCATAGTGTACCCGTTGCCACAATATTGATACCCTTCATCACCGGTTCACAACCTGTATTCCTGAAACTTAGCAATGGATCAAACATAAAATTCGCTGCATTACTATGTCGGAGAACCCCAATACTATGTATAGGGCTATCTTACAACTCGATATCCACATTCCACGTCATGTTTTTGCCCAAATATGGCTTGTAATGGGGTAACTCCATTACATGCTGCAAGATCCCGCTCCAAGCGTGCGAGGTCTCGAGACCTTTTTGAGAGATCAACGGACACGACTGAAAAGGAAAAAACGCGAGACACTGTTGTTAGTCGGTCCCAACTTAGATGTACTCTCTGTTTAAGAAGGGGCTTTTGTAAAGAAGAGTTTTAATTTTTAAATGTATTTTCTTTACGATTAAGTGTTCCTAATAAAATCCCCCCAAAAAAGCAAGAAACGGTAAAAGTGTAGTGCAGTGAAATTTAGAAACTTTGAATCAGGCGTTTGACCCACATACTCAATCAAACACAAGCTATCAGACAATAAAACAGACTTTTAGAAATGTATATACATTCAGAAGAGAAAATTAATAATGAAAAGAAACACGGCAGTGCCAAGGTAATATAAGAATTATTGTAATTACTTTTTGAGATAAGTGTTGTCTAATTCTTTTAAAAATACTTGTATGTGTCAATGAGTTGTAGAGGAGATGGAATTTGTACACTATTGTATGAAAATTGAAAGGGTAAAATAAACAGAGAAAAAAGAGAAAAGTGATTGTCAAATATTTAGAACTAGACGCTATATGCTGGCTTTAAAATTTCATACTGTTTGCATGACATCACCAGAAACAATTGAAAATCGACAGGACTTTAAAAGAACGGCTAAATTTGAACAAGTAAAACTATAATAACAGATATCTCAGAAACAGTGAATGCCAGGAAAAAGCTATTTGGCATAAATTGTGTGTTTTAAATAGATCGACATTTCATGTGCAATACGTTTTCATCTACTGCTTAATGCTTACCAATTATACAACATTATATTGTCCGTTCAGAGACAGCGGATAGGCATAGGTAGAAAACTGGTTAGTCCCGGCAAAGTCGGATTCATGTGGCGGCTCTTTCTAATAGCTACCGAGTGCTAAGCAAGCAGTGGAAGAGAGTGGATGTGTGTGGAGGAAGCTCCTGGAATGGAAGAAAGAAGGGCTTAAGTAACCATGGGAATTGGTATTGAGGTGCACAGAGCAAGAATTGGAGTATTTAATAAATTAAAATGGAAGGGTTTCAAAACAAACAAAGGTGTAGAAGAGATGGTAAACATGTTTCTTCTCACATGTGTAATAGGTATACTATTGGTAATTGGTGGAGTTGAAATTAACCCTGGGCCAAATGGGGATCGAAACGTCATGGAACAAACATTTGCATACATTAAGGATATGGATGAGAGATTAGGAAATAAACTCAATGGAATGGAAAAGGAACTAATAGATATTAAGGGAGAGATTAAAAATGAAATGCAAGATATACGAAATGAGGTACAGAAAGTTAAAAGAAGAGTTGAGCTGCTGGAAGAGAGACACCGAAGATTTAATTTGGTTATAGCAGGAGTGAAAGAAAGGAATGGAGTATGGCCTGTAGATTAGGTCAGAGAGATTATAGAAGGAAAGCTTGGTTTGAAGGTACAGGGCTGGGAGATTAGAGAAGCATTTAGAGTGGGGAGATCAAGAGGAGCCAGAATGATAGTTGCAAGATTTACGTCAATGCAGTTTGTTTATGAAGTATTGAAGAAATCAAAGCTACTAAAAGGAACAAATATCTTTATAAATAGAGATTTATCGGTGGAACAACGGGCCTTGAAGAAGGATCTAATACAACAAATGAGGCTGGCAAGAATGGAAGGGAAACGGGCCTTCATAAAGAACCTACGATTATGGGTTGATGGGCGTATGGTGATGGGATACGAAAGTGACACAAGGAACAGCAGATCGCAGGGGCAGGATATGATTCAGCGATATTCATCGGCGACTAGAGAGAAGGAATGCAGAGGAAGTCCAAAGAGCAATCGGAGACCAGAGGATAAGTTTAGACATATGGAAGCTACGTCACCGGCACGTGGGGCTGGCGGAAAGAAGATGACAGTGTTTAGAGGGTAGGCGTGGCCAAGACGCAGGCAGAACGTCAGATCAGAGTGACGTAAGGGCATCAGCTGGCGAAATAAGGAAAATGGAAGTTATGTCACTGCTAAGTGGGGCTGGTGGGAAGAAGATAGCTGAGTCAGAGAAGAGATCAGGAGCCGAAGCAGTGACGTCAGATCAGAGTGATGTATGGACAACAGCTGGCAAAGTTTGGAAAGTGGCATCATCGAGGAGGGAGGGAGTTCAATCGTCACGTGATATGATTGCGGGCAGGGCAGAGGCGGGGTTTCAGAGTGGTGAATTGGTGGAAGAAGAAACTATTGTGTTAACACCCAATGGGAGTCTACGGATTTTGGACAGAAACAATGCGGGACTGTTAAAGGAGCCACCAGAAATAGATTTATGGAGTAGGAAAGTGTGCCATACATATAGAAATAGTGCAGGTTCTGTGAGAAATATGGGAAAACAGAAGCAGTAATAATGAGGAAGTATATAGAATAGGAAGGGAGAGTGACTATAGAATGTATAGAAAGCTACAAAGTAGACAAAGTAAAGACAAGGTTTTGATAGGCAAGTGATAGATTTTATGAAATCGTGAAGCGAATGATTTAGATATAAAGGACGGTGAATACGAGAGGGTTAGGAGGGAGAGGTGCATTTCTTAGTATGAACGAGCAAGTGTTGTTATGGACGATTAGTGCGGGGAACAAGTAAACATTCTCTAAATTGCATCTAATAGTTCCCATTTCCCGCGGATAGGGAGTATTAAAGACGGTGGAGGAAGCAAGGGAAGGAGATGGGAAGGGGACAAGAACAGTAAGCAGTATAGTGAATTTAAATGAGAAACGTTAGCGATATGAAGCTAACTCAACACACATGCCTTGTAAATGCGGAAGCTTGGGTACGATCGGTAAAAGGAGCTAGGGCTCGACGCTGATCATGCCCAAATGATTGTATTAGCTCAACACTCAATAAAGATATCATCATATCATATCATATCATATCAATAGCTACCGTGCGGCCTCGCAAATTCCTTATATCCCTTTCCACTGTCTCAAAAGACTGAAAAGACAGTACTACAAAATTCTTTTCGAATGAAGAGCACTCCAAAGAATATTACCAGAAAATGCAAAATATTCATTTTATTTTTTATGTAAATGTCTTTAATATATGCATTTTAAACATGATCGTTGGAGCCATTTTTTAGAAAAGATTTTTTTTTAATTCTTCCATGTAAAGGAAAGTTTGGGATGGCAGTATTTTCTTGAAAACTTTCATGTTGCATCTTTGGAAGGTAATGAACGCTTACACCAGGCGTGGTGTATCAACTTTTGGGATTTTGAGTTATCCTGTTCACAGACACACACACATGGATCTTATGCTTTATTTTGTATTCATGGTGCCTCAAATCATGTATTTCTGTTAAATCTTTATATTATTTTTTTTGGGTGGAATGCAATATCTCTTCTACCTACATGTACATGGAGAAAGTAAAAATCAATGAAAAAAAATCGAAAATGTTCGATATTTCTTGGCAAAGTTAACATATTCTTAATGCTTTCCCAGTAATTTAGTGCATACTTATTGTGTAGTTTGCAGATACTTCGCTTTAAACACTACTTATGTTTGGCTTGTTCTACGTGTTTTGTTTTACGTTGTTATTGCTTTTCATGTTTGTGTTTTCGAACACAATGCGGGTATATTTATGTGTGTTATCCCGTTTTTATACATATTTCACTTTTATTTACCCTTATAGAGAATGCACATTACTAATTTTATGCGTGTATTCATGTGACATCCATTAGTTTTCCAGCTTGTTCTCTAATTCAAAACGCACATTTCAACATAATATTTGTGTGCTCCACGCTTGTTTATAGTCTAGCGATGTTAAATTCTATGTTGGTAGCAGTTGGCAGCATCGTTTTGCTGGAATGAAGCCCTACAGTTTACTTCCAGTTCGCTCTTTCGCCGAGTTCCGCGTTCAGCTGAGAGTATGTCTTCTGTTTATCGTGGTTTTTTAGAGTTAAACTTCGACCAGTTTTGCTACGTCAAATTTCGTTGTGTGATGTGTTAATTTTTTATATCGTTTCTTATCAGTGTCCTCTTCGAATTATATTGATGTTTCACTCGTGTTTGTGAACTACTACAGTGATTTATATGTCTATATGAACTTTGAATTATACTGATACCTTTGTTTTTCGTGTTGTACTACCGTGATGTTCTGCATGCAGCGTTTACTGCTGCTATGCAGTGGATTACTACAGTTATACTCGTCTACTACAGTTATATTGAGACGCGGAGCCAAACCTAATGGTGGGGCAGTGACGTCTATAAATAATCCTTTACTATACCAAGCTTTACTGTGCTCTTCTTGATCCACTAAATAAAAATAAATTTAAAAGTTGATAAACATTTCAGTGATGCTGACAAGTTTTAAAGCTAAAGAATAGCATAAAATTACACTACTTGAACGAGCCTGAGAGGTTAGATTTTCTTATATACTCATTCATGGTAATGATGTGTTATAGCGGCTGTCGTCTGCTAGCGAGTGGCCTGGGCGTGGCTTAAGGAGTTCGAGCGTTGCCAACCGTAAGAAATGTACGCGCGGAAGATAACTATGTAACACGAAATTCGCAATGCGGCGCGGTTATTTCAAACACACAATTTGTCGATGTTTTTACTTTCTCTACTAGGGGAAGTATTGTATTCCACCCAAAAATTCGATACCGAGATTTCACCGGAAGTACATGTTTTGAGACCCCCTGAATCCAAAAAAAAAACATTTTTGGAAACATGTCCGTGTGTGTGTCTGTGAACAGCATAACTCAGAAACGAACAGTCGGATAAACACCAAACTTGTTATTTAAGTTCAGTATCTTCCAAGGATGCGACACGAAGGTTTTCAAGAAAATTTTTGGGGGGACCCCAGAGTACCCTTTACATGGAAGAGTTTTCGAAAATTTTAATTTTCTCAAAAATGGCTCTAACGATTTTGATTAAAATATTATATGTTTAAGATATTTGTATGACAAATAAAATGTATATCTTGAATTTTCTGGGAATGTCTCCAAAAGTATTCTTCGTTGTGAACGACTTTTGCATAACTGGTAAACCATAAGAGATAGACAAAATTTTACTACACAAAAAATGTAGATCGCATTAAAATACACAATTTATGTCATATACATTTTTGTTGTTGAGTGAACTATTTTCGAGATATTGCTTGTTATTCCCTTAAATTTTTCAATACTTTTCTCAAATGGGAATTCGTTATTCATTTTTTTGTCTTGGATATGCAAAGAGTATTAATCTGTGGCAAAGGGAATGGTGCTGCACCTAGCAACCAGCTATTAAGAGATATGTATGTGCTTAAAGGCTACTGTTTTTCTATATTGCCCTTACATCTACAAGAAAATTAGCAATAAGATAGAGTCTGCAAATGTTTATCTCGATTAACATGAAGTAGATGGAGAATAAGCGTTTGTAAAAATAGTTTGTACAAGAGTAGAGAAAGTCATGTGAGTGTAACACATCAAATTTTTTACATTGCATTGAAGCACACCTATTGTACAAAGTTAACCAAACCTGCATGTTGATTCATACCCAAAGAAAATGCTGTTATTTCAGGCCAAACACATTATCGCACATATACGTTATTACACAGAAGCAGTGGTAGCTTTGTTGACATTGTCCTTGAACCACAAACACACATTGTTGTAAATTAGGTGCAATATCAGCAGCATACCTTATTACACAGAAGCAGTGGCAGCATTGTTCTCATTGTCCTTGAGCCACATACACACATTGTTGTAAATTAGGTGAAATATCAGCAGCATACCGTATAACACAAAAACAGTGGCATCATTGTTGTCAATATCCATGAGTCACAAAACACACATTATTGTATTAATGTACTGAAATGACGTGGCAATAGGAAAACTGGAGAAGACGTGTAAGTTAGGTGAAATACTAGCAGCATACGTTATTACACAGAAGCGGTGGCAGCATTGTTGTTCACTGTTCTTGAGTCACAAAACACACATTGTTGTATTAATGTACTGCAATGACGTGGCAATAGGAAAACTGGAGAAGACGTGTAAGTTAGGTGAATTACCAGCAGCATACGTTATTAGACAGAAGCGGTGGCAGCATTGTTCTCATTGTCCTTGAGCCACGTACACACATTGTTGTATTAATGTACTGCAATGAGATGGGAATCGGAAATCTGTTGTCATTAAAAGAAATAGAATTTGAAGTATGCGCCTTTGATTAAATTTGACATTGTTGAGTTATACCGGGTAATGCTGCGCTATCACATCCAATATTACGCCAAACATGTCTTGTCCCCGAAAACGATTCCGGAAGATGAATTCGTGGAGATAGGACGTGAAGAGGGCATCACTGGTACCAAATTGCCGCCGAAGTTTCCCCTTCACCCTCATCCACATGTTTTCGACATTCTGCGTGTGGATGGTGTCGTCCTCGGGGTCTACAAAGTTCTGCTCATGGACAATTACGTCGTGTATATATGCGCCGTCTAGCAGATTTCCGATGTTGGCGTAAGAAGCCCATCCATCGGAGATGATGCGGCTTCCAGGTAAAATATGCTGCATAAGGGCTTCCAGGGTTTGAATAATGGGTAGAGAAAGTTATGTGAATCCAACATCAGGTTTTGAATTAAGCACAACCTTAAGAGCCGAATGTTTGCAGGGTTGCAGTACTTTAGGGACAAACATTTTAAGTGTAACATCTTGTATGAACGTTTCCATTTTTCATTACACTTGTACGTGACTTTTAAGAACCGCAAAGCTCAGACCCTCCCTACCTGCCTGGGACTTTGCAAGGGGTAGTGTTTGAACATTCCGAAAGCAATTCATGTTTATGATGGGCAGTAAATGACTCTCAACCAGGAATACAATACAGCAGCACCACATGTTAAAGGTGGATGGGGGAACATCTGTTCAGCAGAAGGTACAACCTTTGGCTAACAAGAAACTCCAGACCGCACTGCAAACAGTACTCAAGCAATTCGAATTCCAAGAAAAATTCCGCATTCTAGATGAAATAAAGTGAGTAGCATATGCCGCGATTTAAGGAATATAATTGACGAATGCTTTGTAGTAAAGTGTTTCTTTTCCTCTCTGTCGGCCTGCATTTTATTCCAGTAGCAAGAGCTATTCGGAAAGGCTTTCCCCAGTTTTCGTTTATCCCGTAGAGACAATTTCCAAGAAAGTTTTAAGAAGAAGAATACCGTGCTCATCTATGCCATAATTATCTTTTCCATTCCTTCCATTACTAAGAACAATCAGGCAGAAAGGAAGTTGAAGAATACTTCATAAAATTCTATATTTGCAAAACTTACTTTTTGTCATTGATTTCCTTTACACTAAAAACAAAGAAAAAAACGGGGATTCAAGGAGGAAAGTGCAAGAAAGGATTAAACAATCCTTAGATAATTTATAGCTTAAAACGCTGACAGGAATTTACACTGTGTAGTTCAAAATCACAATTTTATGTTTAAGGATTAGAACTCAATAGGAACCTTCACAGTTAGAACGAAGTCCTCTACTGATTAAAAATCAATATTCTTACTCGACAAAAAAATACTCATCGTGGAAAATGTAATGTGAATAGAAGCCTAATTTTGCGTGAATGCTATATGGTATTCACGTTAAATTTCCTACGAAAAATATATTTGACCACTATTAATTACATATTTCATTACAATGAACTTGGTTACATCCACCATACGGAAAACTAAAAACGCCATATGTAGCATTTGTGTATATATCTGTCTGTCTGTCTGTCTGTCTGTCTGTCTGTGTGTGTGTGTCTATGTGTGTGTTTTAATGAGAGGTAGTGTCTGAGTGCATGTATGTGTGTGTGTGTGTTTTAATAAGTTGTAATGCCTGAGTGTGTGTGTGTTTAATAAGTTGTAATGCCTGAGTGTGTATGTGTGTGTTTTTTAATAAGTTGTAATGCCTGAGTGTGTGTTTTAATGAGTTGTAGTGCCAGAGGCTGTGTGTTTTAATGAGTTGTAGTGCCTGAGTGTGTGTTTGTTTTAATGAGCTGTGGAGCATGAGTGTGTGATTTTGTGTGTATGTGAGCATTGGAGTGTGCTGGACAGAGGACCAGGCACCAAAACAACCGGAGAAATAGAATTCTTTAAGTAATGACTAAAATCATCCGCAGGAACACAGAGGCTAAAATATGATTAGGATAAAATAGCACTCTTGGCAGCGGCATGTGCACCTTCATTGGATATATGTAACTTCATTATCGCGTATGCCGAAATTGAATTAAAGTTTTTTTTATTTATGGACGCTCTATAACCACTATGGTTCTTAGCGTCCTATTCTATATTGGGCATGAAAGGCCAGAAAGTTTGCTCAGAGGCCTCTTTATCAGGCTTGAGGTTCTTTTACTTGCCGTAAATCTACGACACGGGACCACCAGCTTTACTTCCCTTCCGAAGGAAGCCGTGCTAAAGATTTTTACGCCCGAAAAAATCCATCGCCCTCCGTTGGGTTGTAACGACGCCTCAACAGGAATTCAAGGTGCGGTGCTTCTCAACACGGATGGGATAACCGCGGAGAAGCGTCGCGCGCAACAAAGTCTTACTTTGTTGATCGGACTTACTCTGAACCAACAATGAACCGAAGTGAAGGCGAAGGAATGAACCGGACCAGCAATACAGTCAATGCCCTTCTGTATTATAAAAGGGTTCACCTTCTCAAACGTTTGTCCTTTCTCTGTTTGCGTAATGACTAAGTTACAACCAGATGACGGTGGTGTTACTTCTGTTACCAAAACTTTTCGGCGTGTTATTAATAATGGAGAAAGAGGGCTCCATAGCGAAATAAATTCTCCACCACTGCAACTGTCTCCGACTTCAGGCTCTGTCTTCCCAGGCGTTACCCCGGCTTGGGTGAGTGGCCTATCCATACCGGTCTCACCCCAGGGTCACACCTCCCAGAACATAAACAGAGGGACCCAATGGCCGTGGGAAGTCAGCAGCTCATGTAGAGCCCCCCCCCGCGGGACTGTAGTTGAACAGCAGATACGAACACACACCCTACATGACGACCCCGGGTAGTGGGGCTGACGCCATTATCCACTCACCCAGCTGCGCACCCACTGCGCGGGTATCCGTCAAGCTGTGTCCACGGAGGATTAAAAGAAAATTGGAAAATAAACCAAAAGTGCGTGGGCGTTTCACACGCAAGGTAGGCCGGCGAGGAAAAAAAAGAGATATGTGAATGGTCGTGGTGCGAATTGTTTGTAAATAGATTAGAGAAAAAAGAAGCGTGGCAAGGTGGGTATGGAACGAAATGAAAATAACGCACGAGAGCGCATCTTGTGTCTCCCGGTCAAGAGGACGAACCCACCTCGACCGGATAAGGGTGGAGGGATGACGACGGTGATGAGTGGCTCGGGACCCCAGGTGTGCCAAACCCATACTCACATAAAGTGAGCCCCTGGCGGGTTGGAAGCTGCGTTGAAACAGTGGGAGAGCAACCACGGAAATAGAAAAGATCCCTGTTGGTGAGACAGGTGTTAATAAAACCATAGAACCTGAACCCAGTATAAGAAATAATTGTAGAAAAGGAAGCGTAAAATAAATGAAAATAACGTGGCTAGTCCAGATGAGGGTGAGGACTGGCTCGGGCACTGCGTAGTCAAAGCCAAACTCACATAGCGAGCCCCTGGGGGGTGAACTGTGAGTGTGTTTTGCTGGTGAGTTGTAGTGTTTGATTGCGAGTGTGTGGGCTTTGGAGTTTGAGTGTGTTTTTGCTGGTGAGTTGCAGTTTGTGACTGGGGTGTGTGAGCTTTGGAGTGTGAGTGTGTTTCTTCTAGTGAGGTGTAGTCTGTTATTGCGGGTGTGTGAACTTCGGAGTGTGAGTGTGTTTGTGCTAATGAGTTGTAGTGTGTTACTGCGCATGTGTGTGAGCTTTGAAAAATGAGTGTGTTTTTGCTAGTGAGTTGTAGTGTGTGAATGTGTGGGTGTGAGCTTTGATTTTGAGTGTGTTTGTGCTGGTGTATTGTAGTGTTTGATTGCGAGTGTGTTCACTTTGGAGTGAGTGTGTTTTTGCTAGTGATTTGTAGTGTTTGAAGGCGAGTGTGTGAGCTACGGAGTGTTAGTGTGGTGAGTTCAAATAAAGCATGCATTTTGAATTTTCTGGAAATAGTCTGTGAACTCCTGTTCATTCTGATTGAATTTTGTGTGTTGCGCTAAGTATCTAGGAAACTATGAAATGCTCTAAAATGCAGTTTGAGGCAAACCAATATTTTCTTGTGTTAGCATTTGGGATAATATTCCAGGAAATGTCATTGCACCTTTGCACTTAAAAGTGTATTATAAATGTATGAAAGTTTGCATAATCTTATAACAGCCTTAGGGGTGTTTTAAGTCTGAAAAATCATTTTATATTACAGCTGCTTTACCCGAAAATTCATTCATTTCATATTTCTTGCTTTGTACAGACTGAAAAAAAGGAATTGTTGAAAAGCATACATTTAGTAGCTCAAAACACTTTAATAATGACATTCTTTGCAGCTTGGTAGCACAGAAAGTTAATTTCCTTTCAACTCGTTTTATAAAAAACAATAATAAAATTACAATTGATTCATTCACATGACTTTCTCTATCCTCTATCGTTTATTAGTAGATACATAAATTATTATTCTTAATCAACCTTTTTTTCCTGTCTACTACATTTTAATATAAAAAAAGACTTTGCAGAAATATCTACATTACACATTTCGTTATCGATACAAAGAGAACAGCAATAGTCAAATGTTTAACAACTGGACGCTGTATGCTGGCCTTAAAATTCCATGTCAAGGGAGTTTAGGTATTTATCCGACTTTTCGTTTTGAGTTACGACACACACGACGTTTCCACAAATGCTTTATTTGGATGTCGATGATAATAATACAAAATAGTAATAATAATCATTCTCATAATAATATAATACATCAACAACGATAAATAACAACAGGCGGGCCATATAAGTATACAACTACAATGGCTCACTGTACATACCGTGCATGGGTTGGCTACATGTTATGCTCACAGCATGTTTTCGATTCTCACCGTTGGCAACAACCACCTAAGCCACGCCCAGGCTGCTCGCTAGCAGACGACAGCCGCTATAACACATCATTACCCTCATTCATATACTATGGAGGAATTGGTTCTATTATGTCTTGCAACATGTAAATACTGATTACATAAGCCAGATTGCATGTGATGGTGATTTACACTTATTGTTATTGTTTTCCTACTGCAATGCATGTTGAGATGTTTACTCTTGGAATGGTGATGGTTTACAAGTTTTCATCTCTTACATAAGCATGATGTGGAGAGAAAAAAAATATATTCTTGGTATTGGGTATGTTATTGGTTTAAAATGAAGGTTATTATGAACTTAGTTGGTCTTAATTGAAAATGCTTATAAAAGCAAAAGGAAAGGGAATAAATTACCTTAAGAGTGAATTTAAAGTAGATATGATCTCTTCAATAGCTGGTGCCCACCTGCTCGCCTGTTGTAGGTGTTTTACTTTTATAGGAAACATGTGTTATGAATGCAACAAACGTAGTCATCTTTTCGCTAAAACACATGCAAAATGGGAACTGCCAACCTAAATAAAAAGTGAAATACGCTAAATAAGCGATGTGTTGTTGTAAGGAATTTCTGCGAACGTGAATCATTTGAGTTTTAGATGCGCAGATCCCTTGGCTATGTCCTGTTGTCACTAAGAACACAACTGCTACACTCCTCTCCTTCTAAAAGACATCCCACAGCTACGCTTCGAGGCTGAAAGCCCTCCATTCCTCTGCTACGCCTTGAGGCTGAGTATCTTACCGGCTTTGGCCGCATTAGTTATTCATATTTTGCGTTAGAGCAAGCGTATGACATAGTGACATCTATTGGGCATATAAGACATCACTTCCATCGCTGTTTAAGTCCAACTAAGAGCAGAAAGTCCAAAAAGAAAAATGTTCTTGCTGTTGGGTATGTTATTAGTTAAAAAAGGAAACTTCATGTTGAGTATGATATTAGTTATGTTACATATCTCATAATTGTATGATGTGTTCAATGTTCCTGAGCGTTGCTGACAATATGGCCAAATTAACAAACACAAACAAACAAACAAATGCTAAAGAAGAAGGAAGCAGGAAAACATATTCCTTGTGTAGTTTCTCTTTTTCCTTATTCTCACAATTGCTACATTTATTTGCATTTAACCCAGTTTTACAGAGAATATTTGTTCATATTTCACAACCTCAAATCTACACTTTTTTGCCAAATTTCAATAAACTCCCAATACACAGGTACAAGTCAGACTCGCCATTATACAACATACATGAACCAACATGCTTATTTTATAACTTAACTGTGATCAATAGAGATAATGGATAGTAATTTACATTGTAGATAACATATTTTAATATACGAGGTGTGATCAAAAAGTTTCTGGAATGACGTCATAAATACTACACAACAGTTTGTTTTGTCTAATCTGCACTGTCACCCTCGAAGTAGTCTCCTTGGGAGTTGTTACACTTGTCCCAGCGCTTCTGCCACTGCTGGAAGCCCTCTTCTTTCAACAAGTTCGGAGCCTTCTACGATTTGCGATGGATGACATCAATGTCCTCAAAAAGGTGTCCTCGGAGCCGCATTTTAAGTCGTGGGAAAAGAAAGAAGTCTGCTGGTGCCAAATCTGGAGAATCGGTGGGATGGGGAACAGTATTCATCCTATTTTTATGCAAAAATTGGCGAACAGAAAGGGCTTTGTGCGCAGGGGCATTGTCATGATGCAGGAACCAGTCACCACTCCTCCATTTCTGCCATTTGCATTGCACATTCTCCCTTAATCTTTGCAGCACTTTTTTGTAGAACATGTGATTCACTGTTTGACCCTGTGGCACAAATTCCTTATCTACAATGCCTTTAATGTCAAAAAAAGCAATCATCATTCACTTTGCTTTGTATCGAACTTGTATGGCCTTTTTCGGGCGTGGAGATGAAGGACACTTCCATTGTGAAGATTGTTGCTTCGTTTCTGAATCGTACCCACAAATCCATGTTTCATCACCAGTAATAATTTTCTCCATAAACTGTGGAGTCATTTTGTAGCTGTTCTTTAAGATCTGTGCAGGCAATCGCACGGCTTTCCTTTTGGTCATTTGAAAGCAGGCGGGGCATGAACTTGGCGGCAATTCTTCTCGTGTCCAAATTGTCTTTCAAAATGCTTTGAACACTTTCAAAGGAGAGTGCTAATGAGTCAGAAAGTTCTCTTATTGTAATGCGCCTATCATTTAAGACCATTTCCCTCACCTGATTGATATTTTCATCATTTTTGCTGGAACAGGGTTGCCCCAAACGATTTGCATCTTTAACTGATGTCACAGCACTTTTAAATTTCGAAAACCACTCAAATGCTTGAGTTTTGCCCATAACTTTCTCCCCATAAGCTGTTCTTAACATTTCATAGGTTTCTGTTGCAGTTTTACTGAGTTTAAAGCAAAATTTGATGTTCGTTCTTCGTAATCTGACATTTTTGCTACCCAGAAAAATTGCAAAACACGTGTTTATTCCAGAGCGTCTACCTCGTCACTGCATGGTCACATGAAGTCACATGGCCTCTCATTTTTATCGGGAAGGAACGCTGCATGTACAGTCTGGGTAAGAATTAAAGACATCTCAGCGTCAGCATTGTTGTGAAGCCATTCTGGAAACTTTTTGATCACACGTCGTATTTGATAACTATTCACATTTTGCTCCTTATAAAGAAGTTACACAACATGCATTCCATGCAAGGCATTATGGGATTGTTGCTTGTGCTGCCCGGCTGCAACATGGGTAATCTGAACATAGCAGAGGGTACAGAGTTATGTTACTTATTTAGGGCTCTAAGCCACAAAGCATTGCCCAGGTTTGATTTTTTTATTTATTTATGGACACTCTTTAACTACTATAGTCCTTAGTGTCCCATTCGATATTGGGTGTGAAATACTGATAATTTTGCTCAGAGGCCTTGCCCAGGTTTGAGGGCCCTAAGCTGGGGAACATAGCTGAGGGAAGTTTTTTATAAATAGAATAGTAAAGTAAAGCATGACAGAGGGTAGCCTTAGGGTCTATGAAGCTAAACCCCTACTTTAGTTTCTGATGCAGTAATTTGTATCACAAATTATTTAAATGTAAAGAGTGATTATAGTATGAATATGCATTATTATGTGACATTGATTTGAAATGTTTGTTGATTGTAATTATTGTTGGGAAGTAAGTTTATACTGCCTTACTGAAACTGACAATAATAGCATGCAATAATGCAGCGAGGGGGTGAGCTGTTTATCATTATTGGAAACGAGGAAGTTACGTAATGTTGGCACATTTTTTTCTGTAGAAATTGCTGGAACATTTCCCTAGAGCATATGTATTCATAATTTTCATTGGATATAAAAATAGACGCTAATGTTGGCGCGTTTTATTAGCCAATTGCAGCTCAGTTATAATCTTTAGGCATATCGGGGTGTATGAGTATAAAAGTGCTAGGTTAGAGGTAGAGCCCGTCAGTTCATCAAAAATCTTTATACATTACACGTCGCTTTCAGTCCGTCAGTTCGTCGAAAATATTTGTATGATACACGTCGCCTTCAGTCCAGCAGAAATATTACACGTTGGCTATCGATTCACAAGTTACGCATAGCAGAATTATGAAAAATCTAAAGTGTTGTAAAGTTAATTATACAAAAAGTTGAAGTATGCGAATTAAGAGTGATCAGTAATGAAGTTGTTATAACAGTTTCAGTTTGGCGAGTGTCTAGATCAATGTGTAAATGTGATAGTGAAAGTGTTCGACAATAAAAGTATAAAAGAAATTCTTTCATCAGTGTTATCTTTGTATAAAAGATTCCTTTCCGTTTACAAAACCTGTATAAAGAGAAGTGCTCGACCCAAAAGGATAATAGCTAGCCGGAGGACAGTAAAAAAAAAATTAAATAAAATAAAAGTAGCATTCTTTCAAACAAAAACTAATACTGCCGCAAATTGCTAACACCAGATGGGGCTACAAACCTAACAAAGAATCACGTCACAAAATGGCTTCACCATGTTGAGTAAACACATACACAAATAACATTATAAATTTACCATCGCAAATTGGCTCCCAAACGTGGGGCTAAATAAATAAATACAACATAAATACCGCCACATTTCGTAGTGTTTTCATATATTGGTGTCATTCATTCAGCAATCTTTTGCCTAATCTTTTTGTAACTTTTCAATACCTTTCACCTCAGAATGTTGCCAGTTTCAGCTATATAACTGAAGTTGCCAAAACGGTAGGTGGGTGGGCAATATGACCTCATTCAGGCAACATCTCCATTCCTCTTTCTTTAAGGATTATTATTGATAATCTCAAGCATCAATTTCATAAATACTTTTACTGTAATTCTTTTGTCACTCCCTACAGGAATGGAACCCAGGATTTGAAACTTACAGTGTCTCCAACACCAGTTTGTGATGACATTGCATCAGTGGACCATTTGTTCAGCAATGAGTAAAATATTCTATTTGTGTTACAAGCCATTACGAGTCACTGAACAAGCAGCTAGAAATGTAGCGAAGACTGTGTGAGATTACATTAGGTATGTAATAGTTCTCTTCTGATTTTATCACCGGGTTACATTGAACATATCAGTGTTAATATCATTGTTCAGGTGCCATATGGATTAATTTTCACGTATTGTGTGTAATGTAGTGTTTATATTACTGGAGGAGGAGGTTGAGTCCAATTTCTCCTTTTTTTTTACAGAATCTTTTCCATATCTTATTGACTGTGAGTTCTGAAGCTAAATAACCCCTCTTCGATTTATTCCTGCATGATGTGTCACGGTAATCTCTTGTGTTATCTTTTTTTACTTGCCGCCTGTTATTGTTTTACTATTTTGGGTTCTTTGTCCTCCGGCTAGGTATTATTACTCAGTCGAGCAAATATCTCTTGAGCAGGGCGTGTAAACGGAAAGGAGTTGTACTAAAAGATAACACTGATAAAAGAATTTATTTTTACACTTCTATTGCCATCACACTTTATTAATTTCACAGATTTAATCTTGATACACGCCAGACTGAAACTGTTATATTTTCGAATGTAACTATAATCACTTATTTGCCGCGCACTATTAATTTGTGTATGTTACATTTAGTAACTAACTTTACGACGTGAGAGATTCTGTAAAATTGCGTAATGTGTACATCATGAATGCTTCCTTAGAACTGCCTGACGTGTAACTCGCGAGAGAGATTTCTTAGAACTGCGTGACGTTTACCTTCTGAATGATTCTGTAGAACTGTGCGATACTTGCCTTTGGCTCAAGAATTTATACTCCCTCACCCTGATATGCCTAAACATTATAATAGAGCTGCTTTTGGTTACTAAAGTGCGCCAACATTAGCGTCTGTTTTATAAGCCAATCAAAATTACAAACACATCTGCTCTAGGGAAGATATTCCCTCCATTTCTAAAGAAAGGCATGCTACCCTGACGTCATTTGTTTGTCTCTTCTAATTGATAAACAACTCACCCCCTCGCTTCATTGTTACCCACTCCTATTGTCAGTTTCAGTGAGGCCGTGTAAACTTATTTCCTAATAATGCTTATAGCTAACAAACATACAAAATCATTGTCATTCAATAATGTTAGTGTACACTACAATCACTCTGGCATTCACAGTGTTGTGATATAGAATACTGCCTCAGATGATTCTCGCTACATTCGTATTTCTTTGTCGATCTTAATGTTAATCAAGTCCTTAGGATACTTTCCTGTGTTATCTCCACCTTGTGGTGATTCTTTATCGCCACTTGTGAAAACTACACATCAAGGCATACCCTCATTACATAAAAAGATGGCAGGACTTTAGTTACTTTAAGCTGACATGGTAGCACACACATATTGACAAGTGCTGCCACTGCATATTGCATCATGAAACATCTTGCAACTCGCGAGGTGGAGTGATACCATAGTATGGAAAGTAGGTCAATACTTACAGTGGGCAACGTTGAAAAAGAACAAGGAGCTGTTTGAACGACAGACATGCCAGAAGTAACTACAAGTCTTCTCTGCGGAACACTTGTAGCTTGCATTGCTTTCCATTACAGAATAGTTCTTTATGGATGTAAGTCTTTGCTACAGAATAGCTGGAATTACAGACAAGTCATTACCAAACAACAGAGTTAACTGCAGCGAACTTTATATTTAGTACCCTTCAATAATTTTGTGTTTCGCTGCACTTTAGTTTTGCTTGGCTATGTACTCTATGCCTAGCACTTCGAAAGAATCACCTGGCAGTTTAATTGGCATTGTTATACACTTCCCGACAGAGATCTTGTTTGTTTTCTACCGTGAATGAAACTATGACACAGAAATAAGTGGCTGTACAACAAGAATATTATCAGCACGAGGGCCACAGGTTAGTTTCAGCTTGAACATCACCTAGACCATCGTGGCTTCATTAAATCGTGGAAACAAATTCCATTTAAATTTATTTTTGGTGCTAGCTATTGGTTGTAGGGCTACATGAGAATAGTCGGTGCACAAACATTGTTGGTAGAATGGAACAGTATAAAATTATAGTAAAGTATGCAAAGGATTTTGTGATTGTGTTGAAGAAAATTGCCTTGAACTGCATATAAAGTAAAAGCAAATATTTATGTAACCATAGGTGCAATGAACAATCTTAAAGAAAAGCAAATAAATTTATAGAAGCAATTTATTAATTGTATTTAAAGTTAGATGTTTGTTGATTCAAAGGTTATAAAGTTTCTTGATCGAGGGTTATTGTAAAATTTTCAGTTTATTGAATGTGCAAAATTTAAATTACTATATTTGTGTTTCTGTTTACAATTCAAATTTCCAACTTATGGTAAGGATAGTTCCCATTAGAATTACATTATTGAGTAACAGGGATAGCACACACATGTTGCAGATAATAGCAATAGTGTACATTCTCGTTGCATTGTAATTTACAATATCATGAGATTTATGGGAGTACCGTGTAATAGTGATAACACAAGAAAAATTTACTAATAGCTGTCTGCGTTGCTATAGTCTCTCTTTTCCCTTGGCAACTTCCCTTCTTTGTGAAACTTGCTTGCTAGATAGGAGAACCCATGTTTTGACATACCCGAAATTTCTTGAAAAGTAGTAGCACCGACAGGCACTACCTCGCCGCTTTTCTTGCTTATGCTATATTTTACTGCAACTATTTTGTTTCTTTCTTCTTTCTCACTGTTTACTACTCTGGGCTTAAGTGAAGTAATAGTCATAAACTTTAAGAGAAATTTATCTTGGTCTGTCTTATTTAAAGATGTCACATAATAATGAAACTGGGTGATATATTTGTGCATAGTTCAGCAGCATTGCAATATTTCTTCGCTTTAGCTTTTGCATTTGAAGGTGAAACTCAAATTCATGATTGTATTTATTATTACGGTTGTTTATACCTCTGTTGTTTTGCTTTCTTTTACCTGTACACCATATTCAGTCACTAGAATCACCATCCATTCTGATTTAACTTGAAATACTGTTCCTTACTCAAACACGACTGCACAGTTGATAACTTCTATAAAAGTAACCTGAAGATATGCTAATGAAAATGAGGTTTGGTTGGGAATTATAAGCAGCAAATAAAGAACAAATTTTGTTACAATAATGAGCAGCACAGCCTGCAATAGTGCACATCTATTATTGCCAACTGCTCAGTTGAAATGAAAGTAAAGAAAAATTTGTTACATTTGTCGACTTTTGCTTTAATTTTCAAAGTGTATATATCGGTTTTTGCTAAATGCCCCATGAATTGGCCTGCTTGTATACATGATATTTATCGACTTTCGCTAAAACCTGATTCATAGGATGATGGTCAAAATTATATTCTTGCGTCTTATAACTCAGTTTTGAAAAAAGTTGTATATTTATCGAGTTTTGAAAAGACGTTCCTCAATTATGCCATAATTCCTATTGTAAATGGCATGTCAGATCGTGATGCTAAGGTACTGTTGGTGCTTGCCTTAGCCAGCAAACAGATTGATAATAGAAAAAGTAAAATTGCCTCAAGAATAATTAGTGATGAGCATATCAATAAATTAAACTAGTGTTAAAAAATCAAAAATGGGCTTCTGTCTATTCCAGCACTCAAGCAAAGTACAAATTTGGTGTATTCCTTAAAATTGTGCTATTAACATTTTAAGCTATTTTCCCTAAGAAAATAATAACACCATCATACGCAACAAAGGTCAAACTCTGGATTACTTCAGGTATAAGGAAGTCCTGTGCAAATAAAAGAAATTTGTTCTTATTATGTTGCACAAGTAATGATTCAAACATTAAAGCAATTACAAAACATGTTGTAAAATACTTAAAAGAAAGTCAGTAATTGCTTTGCCTTGTAAGAGAACAAATTGTATATATGTTTTAAAGCACCACGTTGTGGAAGCCAATATGATGGGAGAATGTTATGTTGACTTCTGCGTTGCCATCTTGTGTGACGTCATTCGTTGGTCTGGTCCGTAGTTCCCTCTGTCGTAGCAATTTGTATGAATTAGTTTCTAAAAAAAATTTAAGGTTATGTATTTTGTCCTCCGGCTAGCTATTTAGGTAGACATTTAATTCTTGCAGGGTGTGAAGCGGAAAGGAATCTTTTGTCTAGAAATGATATTGACGAAGAAATTGGTTTTATAATCTTTATTGCAGAACACGTTCACGAACACTTTCACAGATTTATCTGGATAATCGCCATACTGAAACTGTTTGTAATAACTTCTCACTTTTAACTCGCATACTTCAACTTTGTGTATTTAACTGTATAATACTTTATAAGATTTCTCATACTTCTGCTGCGCATAACTTGACGAAATGAAGGACTGACTGACGATATGTAGTATACTGAGAATTCCGTTGAACTGGGGACGATGTGTCATGTGTTGAGAATCTTGTTGCACTGCGGGGAACGCTCCCTTGAATCTACACTATTTATGGGCTTGCCTTAAGATATGCCTAAAGATTATAAATGAAATGCTATTGGCTAATAAAACGCGCCAACATTAGCGTCTATTTTACTATCCAATGAAAACCACTAATACATATTGCTTTAGGAAATGTTCTAGAACTTTTTTTATTACCGAAAAGGCGCGAAACATTACGTAACTTCCTGGTTCTCGGTAACGATAAACAACTCACTCCACCGCTGCATTCTTGTGTTATTGTTAACAGTTTCAGTAAAGCCTTATATTATTATTTACCAATAATAATTACAATTAATAAACCTCTGAAATCAATGTCACATAAAAATACATATTTATATTACAATTATTATTTACCTTTAAGTAATTTGTGATACAAATTACCGTATCATATGCCCCACTAGAAACATAATTATAAATATTTATAACTTGTTTAGAAATTTTATAATTTTGTTTTTAGTCTCCTAAATCTTGTAACACACGCTATCACTTTCACTAAACACTTCACACGCATTTAACACATGACATATGTTTTATCTCGCCACTACTTACTGGCTCTGGTTTAATTAATTTAGATATTAATCTGATATCACAAATTTTTTTTATAGCAAATACTATACCCTAAACTATTTAATCACTGCTACCAAATTGTTTACTTTGAGTTGTTGACAAAAATTTATACATTTAAGATTTTTGTAATTATTATACATATGTACCAAAATATTCACCCTCAACACAAATATTTACATCTCTTAAATCTAGACAATGTTTCACATGTTCTGTTTGCTACATAAATATTTGTTTTAATTCCTTTGTAGCGGAACAAATTGTATATGTTTTTAATTATATTTACTCATTTTTTTTTTATTATGAATTTATTATTATTTTAACAATACTTTTGGAATTGTATTTACATACTTTTAATTTAATATCATATTAAGTTTCAATCTTTGCATTCTTAATTTTTAAATCTTGTTACAGTTATTAAAAAAATGTTATTTTTTTCTTTTAAATATTTATTTCTTTTTATTTTTCTATATTTTTTTTTTTTTTTTGAATTTATTTCTGTTTTCTCATGACATATATATATTTAGTTAACCCTCTTACGTTCCAATACATTTCTCTGCAAGTCATCTTTACCTATCCAGCATTTACTTTACATCACATTGCTATTTACCCTCCTGGATCAAATTGTGTGTGGCTAAACATTACTCGTAGCCGTAACCTAACCTTCAAATTTTTGTTCATGAATAACCTAGTGTATTCATTTGAAATTTCATCACCTGATAACATTTGAAAACAATCTACAGTTTCTTGAACTCTACATCTTTTACCAACTTTCATTTTCAATTCTTTTACTATCTCTTTAATTTGAGAATACTCAGACAAATCTGTACTAAACTGTACTGGACTGGAGTTTTCATTTTGAATATCTTGGCACAATTTATTTCTTTGCATTACTGACTCATTTTGTATTTCTAATATTTCCCCTCTGAAATTAACTTGCGACTGATTTACATCTACATTCATAACCTCTTTTATCTCTCTTAGCTCACTTGAAATACTACTCATTTGACTTCCTAACTCTGTACTTTCTACATTAACCTCACTTTTAGTATTAACCTCACTTTCTTTGTTACCTATTTCCTTGCTCATGTCTAGCATTTTCTTTGAAATTTCTCCTATCTCACTTACTATTACTTCCTCATTTTCATCTTTCATTTCTGGCCTACTACTATCTAACTTCATAACTTTCTTTTCAATTTCTTCATTGCTTTGATCTACTGTTTGCTCTAATTTCTCATTACTCCTACCAATACTTTCAATGCATTTCCTGTTTTGTTCTAAGCTCTTACCAATATCTTCCCTCAATTTCTCATTGTTCTGAGTTAGTTTTTGTTCTAAACTCCTATCAATATCTTCCCTGTTTTGTTCTATTTTCTTACTAAGATCTTCCCTTAATTCCCTATGACTCTTTTGCATATCTTCCCTTAATTTCTCATTACTCTTTTGCATATCTTCCCTATGACTCTTTTCCATATCTTCCCTGTTTTGATCTAATTTTTCACCAAATTTTCTCAACATTTCCATAATCATACTAACATCAGAATTAACATTTCCTGCTATTCTATTCTCACTTTCTACACTAACATTTTCATCTTCAAATCCCAAAAAGTCTGGGCTATTCCCTGTAATTTGTATTGGATCACAGCTAACTGTTACACTATCTCCCTCCATAATTATTTCTTCTGTATTGCTGGCAGCCATTGTTTTTATTATCCTACCGCTCCTAAGTATCATTTAATTACCTTTTTGATGCTGTCTGTTGCTGTAGCTTTGATGTCCAGCGTTCTGCCCCATTCTCCTAGGTTTGTATGTCGCTTCTGCGTTGTATGATGATGAATCTACGTTGTCTCGATGTTTTTGTAGTTGAATTTCCCTGTTGTCTCGGAATCTGCGTCTTGTAGATCGTTTCACTGCTGCGTTCGCCTCTTCCTGGTTATTCTTGTTCCTTTCCTAGTCGTCTAGCCTTCCTTTCCTAGTTATCGCCCCACGTTATGGGTGCCAATTTGCAATAGCAAATTTTACGTGTTTATGTTTATAGCACCACGTTGTGGAGCCAATATGATGCGGTATTAATGTTGTGTGACTTCACTCGTTGGTCTGGTCCGTAGTTCCCTCTGTCGTAGCAATTTGTATGAATTAGTTTCTAAAAAAAATTTAAGGTTATGTATTTTGTCCTCCGGCTAGCTATTTAGGTAGACATTTAATTCTTGCAGGGTGTGAAGCGGAAAGGAATCTTTTGTCTAGAAATGATATTGACGAAGAAATTGGTTTTATAATCTTTATTGCAGAACACGTTCACGAACACTTTCACAGATTTATCTGGATAATCGCCATACTGAAACTGTTTGTAATAACTTCTCACTTTTAACTCGCATACTTCAACTTTGTGTATTTAACTGTATAATACTTTATAAGATTTCTCGTACTTCTGCTGCGCGTAACTTGACGAAATGAAGGACTGACTGACGATATGTAGTATACTGAGAATTCCGTTGAACTGGGGACGATGTGTCATGTGTTGAGAATCTTGTTGCACTGCGGGGAACGCTCCCTTGAATCTACACTATTTATAGGCTTGCCTTAAGATATGCCTAAAGATTATAAATGAAATGCTATTGGCTAATAAAACGCGCCAACATTAGCGTCTATTTTACTATCCAATGAAAACCACTAATACATATTGCTTTAGGAAATGTTCTAGAAGCTTTTTTTATTACCGAAAAGGCGCGAAACATTACGTAACTTCCTGGTTCTCGGTAACGATAAACAACTCACTCCACCGCTGCATTCTTGCGTTATTGTTAACAGTTTCAGTAAAGCCTTATATTATTATTTACCAATAATAATTACAATTAATAAACCTCTGAAATCAATGTCACATAAAAATACATATTTATATTACAATTATTATTTACCTTTAAGTAATTTGTGATACAAATTACCGTATCAGCCTTTGCTAATGCCTTTAACATATTTCCTTAATGTAGCTAAAAGCAAAACAGACACATCCAACCCAAACTCAACTGCACTTAAAATGATAGAAAAGGCACATCCCAAAATTAATTGTAAATTTATGATGGCCTCCACAACACCAAGAGAGAGAGAAAATATTATTAGCTTATTGAAAAGCAAAACCTCATGGGTGGGATGAGATAAGTACCAAATTTTTAAAATACTGCCTAGCAGAGTTCAGCAAGCCTCTTAGTCATATATGCAATCATTCTTTGTCAGAGATATTTCCGGAAAAAATGAAAGACACAATTGTTAAGTTTCTATACAAGAAAGACAAAACTCTGGCCTCCAATTATAAGCCATCTCTCTTATGACAACCTTTTCTAAAGTAATAGAAAAAGCTGTATATAATCGGGTTATAAAATACTAGTTCTACAACATTCTCTCACCATCCCAGTTCAGATTTAGGGGAAAAAATGTGAAGAGAAAAATGCAGCATACATGCTCACTTCTGAAGTATTAACATTCTTGGATAAAAAGGAACTACCATTAGGAATGGAATATTTTGTGACTTAGCTAAAGCATTTGACAGCCTAGATCACAAACTCTTGCTGCAAAAGTTAATGCCTTCAGTGATATCTCTATAAATTAATTCAGGTCTTGCTTACAAATAGGATCCAGAAAACCAGAATCAAAGGTTGTGATTCAGAACCAGGTGTTATTACTAAAGGTGTCCCACAAGGTTCTATATTTGGTCCTTTGTTATTTTTAATATTTATAAATGACCTGCCATAACATCTTAGCAAAGGTTCAATATCTGTGCTTTTTTGCAGATGATACAAGTGTACTTATATCTGAAAAGTCACTCAGTAATTAAGAGATTCTGTCAATGAAGTGTTCGAACAACTCAACATTTGGTTTGAAGTTAATAAGTTTTCATTGAAGTATGGTATAACCAGCTTTATTCAATTTCAAACAAAGCATAAACAAGTGAATGAATTAACAATTACACCATAAATAACGTATCTGATACAAAATTTCTTGGGCTTCAAGTAAATGAAGAGCTCAACTGAGAAAACAAATAAAAATCATGCTACTGAACCTCAGTTCGGCTTGCTTTGCCTTAAGAAACTTAAAAAATTTGTTCAACCAAAATGCCTTAAGAACAGCATATTTTGCCTGCTTTCACTTACTGTTGCAATATGGAATAATCTTCTGGGGTAATTTGGTACATAGCAAGCGACTATTTATATTACAAAAAAATGCCCTACATATTATTTGTAGTTTTGGGTCCCGTCATTCCTGTAAGCCCTTATTCAAACCCCCAAAACTTAATACTCTTACTGGTGAATTCATATATTCTCTCTTGAGCTAGCTCAGAGATTATTATGATAACTTCACAACAAACCTCACTGTGCATGACCACAACACAAGCCATGCAGGTGATTTGCATAGCCCAGCAAATAGCTTGAGACTGTTTCAAAAAGAATTATTTTGCAATAACAATTTATAATAACCTTCCATGTTACTTAAAACTGCAATCCTAATCTACATAAAATCTATAAGGAAGAGTTAAAGTCTTTCTTATATACTCACTCCCTGTATATTATGGAGGAATTTTTTAATATGGCGTGCAACATGTGAATATTCAATACATAGGACAGATGGCATATGATGGTGATTTGTTATTGTTGTCCTACTGTAATGCTGTTGAGATGTTTGCTCTTGAAATGGTGATGGTTTACAAATTTTCATCTCTTAGATAAGCATGAAGTAGGGAAAAAATTCTTGTTGTGGGGTATGTCTTTAGTTATCCTACATATTCCATAATTGTATGACGTATTTAATGTCGCTGAATGTTGCTCACAGTGGTGGCTAAATGAACAAAAGCAATTAAACAAACAATCAATAGTGTTAAATGACATAATCTTATCATCAAGGTGCACAAAACAATAAAATTCCTTTGGCAGCTTATCTTTGATTTCAGTAAATTTTCCATATTGTTTTTGGCAAAACCCAAAGGCGTGTAGCTTGAAAAGTAGAATCAGACTTGAAAAATTTAATGTTGCTTTCTGTGCCAATACTTGAAAATTTAATTACAATGACTAAACCAAAACTGTATTAAACCTTCCCATTTGATTCAAACATCAAATTAAACTTCCAATAAATACAGTGGAATCTCGTTAGCACGTTCCTCATTAACACGTTTTCCCATGTATTACGTTGAATTATAAAAGTCTGGCACCAAATGCACTAAACAATGTTCGTTTAGTATGTTTTCTCACACCCGCTTACTACGTTCGAAGTTTGACACCCTCATTCGCTATTTTGGCCAATGCTTGGTCAGTCCAGTGGGAGTAGGTTTACTACATTCGAAGCTTGGTGTCCTCATTCGCTATTTTGGTGGAATCGGCAGCCAATGGCATGCATATATGTATGTACATACTTGTGTGACGCGATTTGTGTAGGGGGGATAGAGATTACTTTAGTTCAGCGCTGGCTTGGCGTGGTTAGTTACTGCTGTTGAGTGTTGACGAAACGTAATTGTATTTTAACTTTTTGTTTACAGTGGAGAAAAAGAAGTGCGGCAAATAACCAATACTGAAAAAATGAAAATCCTTGAAGTGGATCGTAATCCAAATATGAAACACGTGGATATAGCGCTGAAGTGAAACATTCCTCTGTCAATCTTAAACACAATTGTTAGCAAATGTAAACTAATTGAAACTGCTTTTGAAGAAGGGAAAAATGTTAAAAGAAAACGTAATCGCCCTGGCCAGTTTCCAGAACTAAAACATGTTCTGCTAAAGTGGTTTACACAAGCTAGAGATTCATATGTGCTAATAGGGATTGAAAGATTCAAGAATCGACTTGGCTTAGTTTACAGGTGTGTGCGAGGTGAGGCTGCTGACCTTAATTAATGATACTACACTGTGTGAAAATATAGAAATGTGGAAACATACAACGCTCCCGTCAGTTTTGAAGGACTATAGCCCCGACGATGTTTATAATGCAGATGAAACAGTACTATTTTTCCATCTTTTGCCAGACAAGATGGTGGGAAGCTTAACAAGGAAAAGATTACAGTTTTGTTGTACTGTAATGAAAGCGGAACGGAGAAATTGGTACCGCTGGTTATCAGAAAAGCATGCAGTCCATGATGCTTTAAGAATGTGCGATCTTTTCCATGTAGTACACTTCCAACACAAAAGCCTGGATAACTTCTGCCATCTTTGAAAATTTCTTACGAGCATGGGACGTAAGACTGGGCATAAGAAGCAGGAAAATTGAACTCTTCATTGATCAGTTTACCACTTTCCACCAACCGTTTCAAATTTAAGAAACATAAAGATCATTTACTTCCCAGCAAACTGCATGAGTAAGCTACAACCTTTAGATCAAGGTATAACTCAGTGCATGAAGCATACGTATCAGAAGAGGCTGGTACAGAGAAGGTTGGCTGCACTGAAATCGACGACAAGAAAAATCACCATCTTAGATGCCATGCATTTTATTACAACTGCTTGGGATTTTGTGTCACAAGATACTATTAGGAACTGTTTTAATAAAGCTGGTTTTTGCCCGTTCTTGGTGATGCAACATCAAAGGAAGATGAGTTTTCTGAGAGTGAAGAATGGCGTCAAATAGTAGAAGATGCTGGTGTGTCTTTCGAAACATGTAAACATTGACAATGAAATTCCAGTGTGTGAAACAGCGATGATGGATGAAATGCTTGAACAAGTGAAAGAAGAAGCGTCAGTTAGAGATGAAAGATGAATGAGCCAGATCCTGAACCAGTACCTACAGTGCCGGAAGCGATGCAGGCAATGGACATAGTGAAGCAATATATGTGCAGTTTCGAAGTTGTTGACGATGTAATGACTTTACTAAACAAGATGGACAGTAAATTTCTGGCATTAAAACCAACAAAGCAATCAACTATAGATATGTATTTCAAACCAGGGTAAATAGTGTCTATATTTCACATCCGTTTTTGAGGTAAGATGTATTTTTAGATTTTACTACATAAATATGTTCCTTAATTGCATTTTTTGTATTTTCGTTAACACGTTTTCCTGTCTATGATGTCCAAATCCTTCGGTCCCTGCATCAAACGAGATTCTACTGTATTTATAATACCTAGAAGATAAAAGGAACTTGCAACATTGCCTTTAAGATATGAATTCTTAAGTATTTGAGATCTTGAAGTTTTACTGAGTTTCTTGGATCACTTACGAAGGTTTAATGTGTGTCAGATTAAAAGTCTAGCTGCAGAGCTATGGCAAACGAAAGGCAAAATTCTGATTCCAAGCCATAGCATTGAATTTTTCAAGTCTAGTTCTATTTTCCAACTTAGGTTGTACATACAATCTGTACGAACAAACAAATTAAGACTTTGTGATTGTAGCCTAAATTAAGGAGTTTAATTCTTAGAACCAACTTTTAAATTTTCTCCATGTTGCTAGGCATACTTGGTCTAGTGATCAACTCATGCCCTGCTATCCCACAGAAGTTGTATAAAGTCCAGCATCATAGTAAGAACTTTGAGATCTCAACAAACTTGCCAGTTATGTTCAGTGTGGTTCCGTTGCCATAACAGCGGTTCCAAATCCCTACATGATTCTTTGAGGATCACTCAATAGGCAATGGACACTGAACCAAAAACATTTCCGTTATGAAGGAGGATACTCTTTAAGCTTGGCTTGGGAGTGTCAAGAAGTCTCCATTCACTTGGGTCATAGTTTGGAAGCACAAGATGTTTCACATTACTGCAGTCTCTTTGGAGAAAAACAATTTTTGTTGGTACCAATAGAATGATGTTTCTGGGTACAGAGCTGGCTTTTCTCTTGGAGTCCAGAAGGTAACAACTCAGCTATCTCTTTAGGGAGGGCAAGATCCCACTGTAAGTGATGTAATTCACTCTGGTTAAAACACCCAGAGCAGATGATTCTGGTAGATAGTCACTGTCTCCTTTCACTCACTTCTGCATCAGACTCGGATGAAAATTGTTCACAGGAATTGGTACATGAGGCCCATGGGACACAGGTAAAATGGCTGACTGAACAACTGGATAGAGCATTTTCTTTTTATTTATTAAAATTGTACCCTTTTACATTACACAAACAGAAGTAGCAAGTCAATACTATGATTCGACAGCTCTCTCCAAACCATACATATGAGTGTGATGTTGAAAAAGTTTACAATACTATGTTTCTAAAAACAAATAAAATTTGTTTATATTTGACAACTGTTGATTGTCATGTAGGTTGTTCGATTTGCTCAAATAGTTTGCTAATTATCATCACTTAAATTTGTATTCACCTAAAAATGAACTTAACTAGAGAAGATTTTTTGGCTATAATTTTTTTACGATTTTAAATTGTCATAAACACCTAAACTATGTGAAGATTTGCATAGAAATGCATTTGGCAAAGAAGCCTCATCTAAGATGGCAATTTATAATTGATTCAGTGAATTCAAAAGCGAACATTTTTGTTCTTAAGTGATGAATTTCTTGAAGGATGCCCAAGAACTGATGTTGCTGATGAAAAATATTGCCGCTGTTTGAGCAGCACTTGAAAAAGATTTATGGACAACTTATGAATTTATTCAGACAACATTGCACATTGGTATCTGTCAAATCCAGAACATTTTACAACAACAGTTAAAGTGACAAAACTTTGTTGTCACTGGATACCACATAAACTGAATCCCAGTCAAAAACAACAACACTTTGATTGGTGCAGAAAAGCTCTGGAAAAATTCCAAGGCGGCACTTCAAATTTGGTTTGGAATATCGTTACTGGTGATGAATCTTGGATTTATTTTGATGTAGATTGAGTCACACTTTTTTTACACTCGCCTTCATAATTATAGTTACATAAAACAGGAAACGCTTTTTTTTTGATTCAGGGGGTCTCAAAACATAAATTTCCGGTGAAATCTCGGTATCCAATTTTTGGGTGGAATTCAATACTTTCCCTACTTACTATACGTAGTAGAGAAAGTAAAAAAAAGAATCATTTTAAGAAAAATGTCCATATGTGTGTCTGTCTGTCTCTCTTTATGTCAGTGTGACTGTGAACAGCATAACTCAAGAACAAAATGTCGCATAAGTACCAAACTTGTATTTAAGTTCAATATCTTCCAAGGATCCGACACAAAGATTTTCAAGAAAATCCCCCCCTACCCCAACCATCCTTTACATGGAACATTTTTTGAATATTTTAATTTTCTAAAAAATGGCTCCAACGATTTTGATTAAAATATCATATACTAAAGTTGTTTACATGACAAAGTGTATATCTTGAATTTTCTGGAAATAGCCTTTGAAGTCCTCTTCCTTGGGAAGGAATTTTGTATAATCTTATACAACTGGTAAATGTTAGCGATAGCTGAAAATGTACTACACAAAAGTGTAGATCTCTTTAAAACTCAATTTATTTGAAACAAGTTTTTTGTGGCATTAGTCATTTCTGAAATATTCATTATTAATGGTTCCAATTGTTCATTTCTTAGTCATTTTTTAAAATGTTTTCAACGTTCAGTTGTTTCTTATTACATGGAAACAGTATGGAATTTTAAGCCCAGTGTATAAAGTCCAGTTCTTAAACATCTTACTTGCATTTCACTTTGTATCTTGAACGAAATATGTAATGCAGCTATTTCTGCAGTGGTTTATTGGAATTATTAATAAATATAAAAAAATCTGATGTGTTGCATTCACATATCTTTCCCTACTCTTGTACAAACAATGTTTACAGTTATTCTCCATCTACTTCATTTTTATCGAGATGTTAATCTTATAGGTGCAAGGGGAATATGGTAGGCTTTAAGCAATAGTCAAATCTTGTTAGAGTTGGTTGCTGGTTCTCTTTGCATGTCCAGGACATAAAAAATGAATAATAAATTCCCATTTGAGAAAAAACATAAGTATTGGAAAATTCAAACAAATAACAAGGAATATCTCGGAAATGGTTCATTCCACAAGAAAAATGTATATGACGTAAATTGTGTGTTTTAACAAGATCTATGTTTTTTGTGTAGGAATATTTTTTCTATATCTTATGGTTTACCAGTTATGTGAAAGTCTTTCAAAATGAAGACTTTAGTGGACATTCCCAGAAAATTCAAGGTATACATTTCATTTGCCATGAAAATATTTTGAACATATATTTTAATCAAAATCCTTACAGCCATTTTTGAAATAATCAAAACAGGGCACATCAAAACATGTATTTCTGGTGAAATCTCGGTATCAAATTTTTGGGTGGAATGCAATACTTCCCTTACTTACTCTACATAGTAGAGAAAGTAATAAGCTTTAGTAAGAATAGCTTGTATACTCACTAATAAATGTTAGAGGGTAGAGAAATTCAGATTTTTCTTTGAATGCTTTTTATACTGAAAGCTCTGCTATGTCCAGGATTATAAAGCAGATGTTGGAATAATGTGATTGAAAGTATGTTTTACTACAATAATACAGAGATACAGATTAACCAAACCATTGGTAACCCTCCATAAGGTGTAATACCTATTGTTACATGACAGGTCACAGTATATCTGAGAGATATTGTTTATATGTCTGGCTCTGTGCTGTCTGAAATTTCTCCATAAATGTGCACTTTTTGTATGTTATGTTTTATTTATATTATTTTGATATTCCAGATTTTGTTTTTAAAGCATTACAGTATATCATAGTATGTTACGAAAACATAAGTTGCAGAGAATAATCTAATACAGTAGAATTCCGATAGCTTGACCTGATGTACACTGAGAGGATGTCAGGTTACCGAAATGTCTAGCTTTATAGAATAAGGAATCTGTTATTCACAACTCATAACATAATATGTACTGCAAATTACATAAATGCATGTTCTAGCACAATTTAGGAAACAGAAAAGTATAACATATGCTAAACATTATTACTGTAAAAGTACATTTAAAAATATGTACTTAAATAGAATAGAGAAGAAATTACTTGTTTTTTGTAGAAAAAAATCTCTTGTGATGATATACTATCTCTCACACTCGCTTCGCTGCCATGCGGCTTCATTACGTAGGCCATTTACACTGGCACAAACACAACTCAACATAACACTAACAGTAAGCCTGAAATCTGAGAAACTGTACTGTACCACATACATACTGGGTAAAGCAACAAACCTTCCAAATAAGTGTTTGTGTGACACACATTATTAGCGGCAAGCTTTTGATTTTGTGACAATGGTTTGCCGGTTGCTTTTGTTCTGACTTAGATATGAAAGGTCATTATGCTGTCAGCCCTTTTGTTGGTGATGGAGAATGCAGTAGGTTGTATTTCTACAAAAATAACAAAACCTGTCACCAAATTAGTGTCATAAACAAATTGCAAAATCTGAAAACACCTTACCATACCAAATACCTGAACAGATCAGGAAAACACATATGCATGAATATGAACACTAATACATAGACTAATTAAAATTTCTCCTTACTGTTTATACCACCTAGTGGATTATAGAAGTAAAGTTTAATGATAAAAAATAAAAAAAAACCTGTCGAGTTATACAGAATGTCAAGTTATCAGGATTCTACTGTACTGCTAACATACAAAATGGGAAATTATAACAGTGTTCTATTGCAAATATAAAAGTAAACAATAAATATCATCAGTTCTTATGAAATTGATGAATGTTATTACAATTAACAGGATATTTTAACTGAAGTTTAGTGTGTGTGTGTATATATATTTTTGCTGCAAATTTCAGTGGACTGCTTGCAAATCTGCCTGGCATGCTCCAAACAATAGTGTATTTCACATTTCTTATAGTAATATTTTGAAAGTCACTGCTTTTTTTTTTATTATAGTGAACAGTTCTTACAAAGTTTGAGTTTATTTTCGGTAGAAGGAAGGCCCAAAAGAAACATCAATTTCTGTACGCTGAAATTTTTAAAGACGTTTTTGAAGCGTACTGGTTATTCCACTTGCATGTGTACTCCTTTTAAATAGCTGATCAAAATATAGCTCTCTGGATAACTTTCTCAAGGATAGTCTCCTGCTCTTTATTTCATTTCCATTGCCCAGGAAGAGAATTTGAGCATTCAGTACAGATATGTTCAGCATAGCAAAAGATACCAATACAGGCAATCTGCAACAATTTCTAGCAACATCGTATGTGACACCACATCCAGTCCAGGTTTTGTTTCATTATACAATGTTTTGATCTCTGGCTTCTGCTTTTCACCAGAGTTTTCATCAATACCATCATCAAAATGTTGGCTGAATATTACAAGGACATTCTTGCCTTTCTTAGGAATGTAAGAAAATAAGGGTAGGCTCTTCTGTAAATCTAAATATACTGGAAATCTGAGAACTGCCTTTTATATTGACAAACTGCACTGGAAGCTGTGGCATATTGTTCTTCAGTGTTTCAACAAAGAAAAATCCCTCTTTTTGCAAATGTTTCACCAAATTATAGTCACTGAACCAATTATCTGTGGTGTTTCTTCCACTTTTGTAAATCAATTGTGCCACTCATTTCACAACGTCTGAGGACTTGTTGCTAATGCAGAATGGTTCATCAAGTTGTATCCTGGCATAAATTTTAAAATTGTGGGAGTAGAATATAATGGCATCAGTCAAAACATAGGTTTTAATTCCATTTGACATTTTCTCCTAGTGAGTAGCAGTTTTTTTGCAGCTGCCAATGAATGTTGTGCAAATGTCTCTCACTGCTGCAAGATGATTTAATTTCTTTCTTCACAAGATGATCTATCATCAAATCTAAGGTAGCAAAGAAGGAACATAAAATACTTCAAATCCATTATCAACCGAAATATCTATGCCATCTCCATCTATACCACACAGCTCTTGGTAGCCTGCTGCTGCATAGGACTCCTGCCAAATATAGAATCCTATGATGAATGCTTTCATCTCTTCTTTTGTTTCTCAAATTAGGATCTCTTTCACGGCTGAATATGTTTTGTATAAACTCACTGTACTGGTTGGTAAATGTCATGATTAGGTCTAGTATGTCATCTGTAATAAGACAGCTTCAACAATCTATAGCCGTACTAGCAACTCTAGCTTGCTCCCTAACTCCAGGCAGATGAGTAAGTAAATTCTGTGATCTAGTTCTCTGCTGCAGAAGTCCAGGCAGATGAGTAAGCAAATTCTGTGATCTAGTTCTCTGCTGCAGAGGTCCAGGCAGATGAGTAAGTAAATTCTGTGATCTGCTGCAGAGGTCCAGGCAGATGAGTAAGTAAATTCTGTGATCTAGTTCTCTGCTGCAGAGGTCCAGGCAGATGAGTAAGTAAATTCTGTGATCTAGTTCTCTGCTGCAGAGGTCCAGGCAGATGAGTAAGTAAATTCTGTGATCTAGTTCTCTGCTGCAGAGCTCCAGGCAGATGAGTAAGCAAATTCTGCGATCTAGTTCCTGGCTGCAGTGGTCCAGGCAGATGAGTAAGTAAATTCTGTGATCTAGTTCTTTACTACAGAGGTCCAGGCAGATGAGTAGCAAATTCTGTGATCTAGTTCTTTACTACAGAGGTCCAGGCAGATGAGTAAGTAAATTCTGTGATCTAGTTCTCTGCTGCAGAGGTCCAGGCAGATGAGTAAGCAAATTCTGTGATCTAGTTCCTGGCTGCAGAGGTCCAGGCAGATGAGTAAGCAAATTCTGTGATATAGTTCCCTGCTGCAGAGGTCCAGGCAGATGAGTAAGTAAATTCTGTGATCTGCTGCAGAGGTCCAGGCAGATGAGTAAGTAAATTCTGTGATATAGTTCTCTGCTTCAGAGGTCCAGGCAGATGAGTAAGTAAATTCTGTGATATAGTTCTCTGCTTCAGAGGTCCAGGCAGATGAGTAAGCAAATTCTGTGATATAGTTCTCTGTTGCAGAGGTTCAGGCAGATGAGTAAGTAAATTCTGTGATCTAGTTCTCTGTTGCAGAGGTCCAGGCAGATGAGTAAGCAAATTCTGTGATCTAGTTCTCTGCTGCAGAGCTCCAGGCAGATGAGTAAGCAAATTCTGTGATCTAGTTCTCTGCTGCAGAGGTCTGATTTTTTTCTATTTAGTGACCCCATCTTTTCCAGTAAACTGAGGATTAACATCTTCGGTATCTGTCTTCATCTGTTATTGTTTTGGGAGGAATGACAATCCTCTTCACGGGCTTCACAATCTGTGTCACTTTCCTAATCAAGAAAGTCTTCATTTTCATTCCACAGTGTTGCCACTGCTTTCTGTAAGTAGTTAGGGTTACACACATTGAACACTTCCTGTTTCTTTGACATTGCATAAAAATGTGGCCAACAGAAAATAAGGCTACAAGAACAATGAGAGGGCACAGTGTATCTCACAGATATCTTTGCTTGATAATGAAACGAAAAAAGACAAGACAACTGACCAATAATGAACCAGGAAGTGCTACACTGTATTTTAGGAAGCTACAACGAGTTGCAATCACTTTGCATAAATTGTTGCGTAAGCATGTTCAGAAACGTGGTATTTCTTAAGATTAATTAAGCTCAATGGAGGGTTAAACATCCAAAGGGTTGTAGTTAATATATTACCCCAAATTACCATTGTTTCTTTATACTAGTTGATACTATCTGTTGCAAATGTTGAAATGCAATGTAGCTTTTACTATCTAGAAGCAAAAGTAGTGGAGTATTTCATATTACTAATAATGTGTTTCTTTTTCCACAGACGAGCTACTCAAGTTTAAGAACAGAACTGTTCAACTGCAGCAACTATAGTAAAATGGATATCAAAGTAGAAATTAAAGAAGAATCTTGTTTCCCAGACTTTTGTTCACAGAATGAAAGAGAGCTTTCTACCAAAGATCTTATAAAGAAAGTTAAGAGTGAAACTGTTCCAAGTGGCAGTGACTATGATATAGATACCAAAATAAAGATTGAAGAAGGGACTGTGACTTCCAAGTTTTGTTCACAGAATGAGAGAGAGATGTTTTCAGAACACCCTGTAATGAAATTTAATAAAAGCATCAAAGAAAGTGAAATTGAAACCAAAATAGAAATTAAAGAAGAACAGTGGTGGTTACAAGGAAATGTTAAAGAAACTCCATGTAGTTATGATGATATTAAGGTAAGTTGTCATAAAACGTTTTCCTTTGTTTTAATCATCTTCTATATAGAACACTGAATTATGGTTTGTAAGCAAATAACAGTAGTCTATTTTGCTTCAGGAAGAAAGAAAGAAAAAATGCTTTATAAGTATGACATTTTAAAAGTGTCAAAAGTTTTATCACCAAATGGCTTCTCTGTTGAACTTAAGTAGATTTTCATTCAGAAAGAGTGTCACAGAAGCAAAAGTAATACTTCTTGTGTAAATTGAGATTTTAGCTATTTTTGCCGTAGCAGTCTATGAGATGCAAACTTGCTATTTGTGAAAATAGGTGATGTGGATGAAGAAGTGTGTGATACTCCAACTTCTATGATTGTTATTGGCAGGTGGTTTACAAACTATCTGTAAAGAATAATATTATGGAGCTGTTACAGAAAGCAATATCTAACGTGAAAACCCATCATGAATGGCAGTCATTCCATGTCAAACTGAACACTTGTAAAACTTGTTTTAGTATTTGCAACTTCTTCTTATGTTAACCCTGGATGGGATTAAATATGTCATCTTTTTTTATTTTTTGTCTGAAATTATTTAGGCACTTATTAAATATTATTTTTCCTATATATTTGCATGCTATATTATATGAAAGTCATTATACCGAAGATTATATGAATAGTAAATTTTCATATTTATGACATCTTGAGGTGCAAACATTGCAGTTTTGCATATTATTTTTTGAGGTTCAGTCAAAACATAAAATGGGTCCCTTACTTTAAAAAAATGTAAAAAAAAAAATCATGATCATTAAAATATTGTGTATTGAACTATGATGGTCGTTCAATATGTAAGTTTCCCTATTTTGTCTCTCTGCAAAAATAAAATGTGCTCATGACATGTGAGGCTGACATGTACGAGGGGTATTTTTTAAGTAAGGTCCGCTTCGTCGTCGTAAAAAAACTACGAGACATACTTTCGTCAAATATTTTTTATTCAATTCATCATACATTCAGCTATTTCTCCACATAGTCGCCGTTGTTGTTGAGACATTTGTCGTAACGAGGGACAAGTTTTTGTAGACCCTCGTCATAGGAGTCCGCCGCCTGTGAGGAAAGCCAATTCGTAACAGCTGCTTTCACTTCATCGTCCGTCTGGAAACAGCAGATGCAGGAAGAGGTGGTAGTCGCTAGGAGCAAGATCGGGGCTGTAGGGAGGATGATCGATCTGCTGCCAACCAAAGGATCCAATAAGAGCTTGTGTCTGAGCAGCGGTGTGTGGCCTTGCATTATTGTGCAACAGAATCACTCCAGCTGACAGCAGGCCGCGACGTTAATTCTGAATTGCACGGCGAATTTCCCCTCAAAGTTTGACAATACACGGCTGCATTGATTGTTGTCCCCGGATCCATGAACTCCACAAGCAGAATACCACGTCTGTCCCAAAAGACTTTTGCCATAACCTTGCGAGTTGAGAATGATTGCTTGAATTTCACTTTCGTCGGAGATGCCGTGTGTCGCCACTCCATCGACTGTTGTTTGGATTCAATGATCACGCGGGACACCCATGTCTCATCCCCCGTGATGATATGGTCCAACAATGCATCACCTTCCTCGTGGTATCGGGTCAAGAACATCAGAGCACTGGCACATCTCTTTGCTTTGTGTTCCTCTGTCAGCATCTTCGGAACCCATCGATTGCACAATTTTCTGTAGCCCAGGACTTCTGACAGAATTCTGTACATAACAAACCTTGAAAGCTGCGGAAAATGCAATGACAGTGTGGAAACGGTAAACCGTCGGTTGGCACCAATTTCGGTGTTTACGGCACGCACAAGATCCTCGCTAATGACAGATGGCCGGTCCGAGCGTGGTTTGTCATGCACGTTCTCTCTGCCTGCCTTGAATAACCTCACCCACCTACGGACTTTGGTATCACTCATGGCTTTGGGGCCATAAACTTCACTAATCTGGCAATGCATTTCTGCCGCTGTCGTATTCCTTGCTGCCAAAAATCGAATGACCAATCTAATTTCACACCCGGCGGGCCACGCGATCGTCTTAAACCTTTCCATCACACAGTACAGTCCACACTCACTGCCTACCTGACTCTAACCGCTGTGTCACTGTGCAAGGGATGCCGGCATTGAGTGTGCATGAGCGAAAGTACAGTCGCTGATTCTTCCGACGATACTGGTCAGCGGACCTTACTTAAAAAATACCCCTCGTATGTATTGGCAATGCTCACACCGCTTACAATGCATGCCACAGTGTGCTGCCAGTCAGCATGGAGTTACCACTAGAAAGTGTGTCCGCATGTGAGCTGTGTTCTGTCATTTGTTTTTTGACAGCAAAACAACTCTCTGCTGTTGAGATTCATCAGGAATTAACCTCTGTGTATGGAGAGAAGGCTGTATGTGCATCCGAATTGTTTGACGTTGGCATGTACAGTTTGTGGAAGGACATGAAGATGTGCATGACGAACAGCTCACAAGGAGGCCCATTACAGTGACATATGATGATGCCATTGTTGCAATTCACATTATTGTGGCTGCAATTTGATGCTGATCCATTGCAAAGGTCCTGACAGACTGTTTTCATTACTGCAAAGTCTGTGCAACATGGGTCCTTGCTTGCTGAGTGATGTCCACAAGCAGCAATGGATGGATTCAGCCAGAATGTTTCTGGAAATACACCAGAGAGTGGGAGATCTGCTCTTCAAATAGCTTGTCACTGGGGATGAGACCTGGGTCCATCATTCAACTCTCGAGACAAAACATCAGAGCACATTGGTGAAAGAAACCTGGCCAAAATGTCCCCAGAAAGAGCAAAGGTCACACATTTGGCAGGGAAAGTTATGGCCACTGTGTTTTGGGATTGTCAGGGGCTTTTAATCATTCACCATCTGCCTTGCAACACCTCAATGAATGCATAGAGGTACTGTAATCTCTTGAAGAATCTCCGAGCTGCCATCAAAGGAAAATGCCCTGGACTTTAGTCTTGCAAAGTTCTCTTCCTTCATGACAGTGCTCAGCCTCATATGGCTCGGATGACGCAGGTGGAGCTTTAAAGATTAAGCTGGGAAGTTTTCTCGCATCCTCCATATTTACCAGATCTTAACCCCAAGTGACTTTCACATGTTCCCCCAACTCAATGGTAACTTGGAGGTAAGCATTTAAACACTAACAATGAAGTCATATCAGACAATTAACCCCAGTGATGAAGTCATATCAGAAGTTTAACTCCAGTGATGAAGTCATATCATAAGTGAACAGCTGGTTATGAGCACAGTACCCGACCTGGTACAACATGGTTTGGAAAAACTTGCGTCATGTTACCAAAAATGCTTGGACAAACATGGTGACTACAAAAGCAACAGGATTGTGTAACGTAAATAAAATTATTTAAAGATGATAAATTGTGTGCGATGCTTTTTATAACATAGGGAAACTTGCTTATTGGATGCCCCTCATACGTTGGTTTCAGAATGGAATACAAATAAGAAATGATTCTATAAATGCCTTACTGATGGCATGTCAAGGTGAGTCACTTGGATCGAGTGAGGAGACTGCTATGAACCTGTGCAAGGTATATCTTCACAAGACCAATAGCCTGTGCAATGTTTATAAAATTAAAATTGTAAGGCTTAACTTCTCTCATGATTTTAAAGTGTTTTAATAATGGCTGCATGAAAATCTCAAAACTTGCAAAGGAACAAAGTACAAGTGAGTTATGTGTAACTAGTGCAAGTTCAGTAGAAGAACGTGAAAATTGAGATTGTGATAGCTCCTCCTCATCCTCCACTGACACAGAAAATATAGACACAATAGACATAGGGAAATTGAACAAGAGTTTAGTGATGGTAGGAGAATCCTCAATAAAGCATACAAGATTATCGTAAAAACATTATCGTCGAGAAAAGTAGCAGAAAATGTCATAGACGAACAATAAAATATTTTATATTGCAGACTCTACTAGAAATGAAAATCAAATCATTCTGAAATAATACAAAAACTACAGGTTCTTTTCAGGAAACACATGCAGAACTCTTGAAATATATATATTCTGATTTTTGACAGCTGTTCTTAAAATAAAATACAACAATATTTTGATGTCTCAACTCCCATGATACGAATGTCTAAACATGCGGCAAAGAAAAGGTAATTTTAGCAAATCCGGATCCCAAATCAGGAAGACGTCTTAACTCCTCTACATTACAAAAGGTTTCTGAATTTTATAATTACGATATTGTGAGTAGTGTTGATACCTGGCAAAAACAATGTGGTCTTTTAAACACACTGGAAATAGAATTTAAGAAGCAAAAAGACTAACACTTGGCGATCTTAAACTTAACAAAACTTCAAAGATAGGTATTCGGATATCAAAACAGGATTTTAAAAATTTTCTGAATTACGAGCAAAGGATTGTGTACTCACTGGAACCAGCACACCTATTTGGTTTTTTATTTGCGTTCATCACAAAAATTTTAAATTAATGATTGATGGTATCAATATTGGTTGTCTCGCTGTAAGTTAAAGTCCTATTGTAACTAATTATAATAACTGCTTGTCATAAATCTGCAATCTTGCCATTTCAAAGCAAGGAGAGACTGTTGGGTATTTAAAAATGTTTGACTGACCTGTTATCGATTTACAAATAATGTAATGCAGAATGTAATGACTGCTTTTGTTTAAATTTCTTATTAACATTTTAAACTTCAACTTTGTTGTAAGTGGAGTAAGGTGATCAATGATACTCGGTCAGCTATATACAGAGTGAGTGCTAAGCAAGCAGTGGAAGAGAGTGGATGTGTGTTGAGGAAGCTCCTGGAGTGGAAGAAAAGAAGGGCTTAAGTAACTGTGGGAAGTATTGAAGAGTACAGATGAAGAATTGGAACGTTTAATAAGTTAAAATGGAATGATTTTAAAATAAACAAAGGTACAGAAGAGATGATAAATATGATTCTTCTCACATGTATAATAGGTATGCTACTGGTAATTGGTGGAGTCGAAATTAATCCTGGGCCAAATGGGAATCGAAACATGGACGAAATTTTGGCTAGTATAAAAGATATGGATGAGAAATTAGGAAACAAACTTAATGGAGTAGAAAAGGAACTAATAGATATCAAGAGAGAGATCAAAAATGAAATGCAAGATATAAGAAATGAGGTACAGAAACTCAAAAGAAGAGTAGAGCTGTTGGAAGAGAGACACCGCAGATTCAATCTAGTTATAACAGGAGTGAAAGAAAGGAATGGAGTATGGCCTGTTGAAGAGGTTAGAGAGATTATAGAAGGAAAGCTTGGAATGGTGCTACAGAGCTGGGAGATTAAGGAAGCATTCAAAGTGTGGAGATCAAGAGGAGCCAGAATGATAGTTGCAAGATTTACGTCAGTGCAGTTTGTTAATGAAGTGTTAAAGAAAACAAAGCAATTAAAAGCAACAAATATTTTTATAAACAGATTTATCGGTGGAACAATAGGCCTTGAAGAAAGGTTTAATTCAACAAATGAAGCTGGCAAGAATGGAAGGGAAACGTGCCATCATAAAGAACTTACGATTGTGGGTCGATGGGCGCATGGTGGCTGGATGCAAAAGAGACACAAGGAGCAGTAGATTGTAGGAGCAGGAAATGTTTCAGCCAAATACATCCGAGACCAGAGAGAAGGAATGCAGATCGGAAGGAAGTCCAAAGAGTGATTGGAAATAGAAGGATGGATATATGGAAGTTAGTCACTGCTACGTGGGGCTGGCAGGAAGAAGATGGGTATGTCAGAGAGGAGATCGGGAGCCGAGGCAGTGACGTCAGATTGAGTGACATATGGGCAACAGCTGGCAAAGTTAGGAAAGTGACATCATCGAGGAGGGAGGAAGTTCAATCGCCACGTGATATGTTGCGGGCAGAGCAGAGTCGTGGTTTCAGAGTGGCGAATTGGTCAAAGAAGAAAGTATTGTGTTGACACGCAATGGGAGTTTACAGATTTTGGACAGAAACAAAGGGGGACCATTAAGGGAGCCAACAAATAAATTTATGGAGTAGGAAAGTGTACCATACGTATAGAAATAGTGCAGGCTCTGTGGGCAGTATGGGAAAACAGAAGCAGTAATAATGGGGGAGTTAATAGATTACGGAGGGAGAGTGACTATAGAATGAATAGAAGGGAACAAATTAGACAAAGTAAAGACAACTGTATTGATAAGCAAGTGATAGATTTATATGAAATCGTGAAGTAAATGATTTAGATATAAAGGACGGTAAACACAGAGAGGGTTAGGAGGGAGAGGTACATTTCTTAATATGAATGAGCAAGTGTTCTGGATGATCAGTACGTGGTACACAATAAGCATTCTCTAAATTGCATCTAATAGTTCCCATTTCCAGCTGATAGTGGAGTCTCAAAGACGATCGGAGGAAGCAAGGGAAGGGGAAAAGAACACTAAGCAGTATAGTGGCTTTAAATGAGAAACGTTAGAGATATGAAGCTAACTCAACACACATGTTTTGTAAATGTGGAAGCTTTGGTACAATCAGCAAAAGGAGCCTGGGCTCGACGCTGATCATGCCCAAATGTATTGTATTAGCTCAATACTCAATAAAGATATATCATATACAGAGTTGGTCTTGTAAGTGCTATCACCTGACCCACCTCTTGACCTTGTATGCATCACAAATGTACCACTGGACAACTGTACAACTTGCTAAGTTACTTAATTTCTCTGTGACTATTTGGAATTGCAATGTAATTTTTACTTTCTCTACTACGTATAGTAAGTAGAGGAAGTATTGTATTCCACCCAAAAATTCGATACCGAGATGTCACCAGAAATACATGTTTTGAGACCCCTGAATCCAAAAAAAGCATTTTTGGAAAAATGTCCGTGTGTGTGTGTCTGTCTGTGAACAGCATATCTCAGATATGAAGTCAGATAAACACCAAACTTGGTATTTAGGTTCAGTATCTTCCAGAGATGCGACACAAAGGTTTTCAAGAAAATCCCCCCACCCCAGATTACCCTTTACATGGAACATTTATTGAAAATTTTAATTTTCTCAAAAATGGCTCTAACGGTTTTGATTAAAATATCATATGTTTAAGATATTTTCATGACAAATAAAATGTATGTCTTGAATTTTCTGGGAATGTCTCCAAAAGTATTCTTCATTGTGAACGACTTTTGCATAACTGGTAAACCATAAGAGATAGACAACATTTTACTAGACAAAAAATGTAGGGCACGTTAAAATACACAATTTATGTCATATACATTTCTTATGTTGAGTGAACCATTTGCTTGTTGTTCCCTTAAATTTTTAAATACTTATTTTCTCAACTAGGAATTCGTTATTCATTTTTTTTGTCTTGGATATGCAAAGAGTATTAATCTGTGGCTAAGGGAATAGTGCTGCACCTAGCAACCAGCTATTAAGAGATATGTATGTGCTTAAAGGCTACTGTTTTTCTATATTGCCCTTGTAAATATATATTCCCCTTACATCTACAAGAAATTTAGCAATAAGATAGAGTCTGCAAATGTTTATCTCAATTAACATGAAGTAGGTGGAGAATAAGCGTTTGTAAAAATAGTTTGTACAAGAGTAGAGAAAGTCATGTGAGTGTAACACATCAGATTTTTTTCTTCTAGTATATGAACTTCTTCAAACTACTTTTGAAAATGCTTTTTTGGAATTTTAAAGTAGAATGCTAGCATTGATAATCATCTTTTTAACTTTAATGGCATTGTGAAAATAGTAGATATTAACTAATTGTATTTTGATTCCATGTAAATGTTATGTATTTCAACATTCAAAATATGCCTAAAGATATTTTTGTGGCAAATAATATCAGAAATGTTTATAGTTATATGTAACAATATACAAGAAATATAAAATTTCATGCCTTATACTTGCTGAAAAAATGAGAATGGAGACTAACAAAGAAACATGTATACCATTGTTTGTGTAACAGAATATTTAAAGTTAATATCAATTACATTGGAAATGTGATGGTCAAACTTTCCTGAAATTTCTGTGATTTATCTTGGAATGGCTTGGGGAGAGGGCAGCAAACCAATTAAATGAAATGCCTCATAAGTGAAGGTAAACAATATAATGGAAGGTGCTGTTTATCTTATCAAGCTAAAAATGAATACATGGCTTTTGTCCCATGAAGTTTCCATTTCTTGAAAAACTGGGATTGTATTAAAGAAAGAACTTCCCAGCTAGTTTTAATAAAAATTCCACAGATTTTACTCTTCATGAAATCCTTGCATAAATTTTGTTTTTAAAATACTGAATATCTAAGTTCTAGTTTTCTGAGTGATGTGCTGCAAGGTGATAAATAAATATCTTCATGGCTTCTGCAAGATTTTTTCAACAAATGCATTTTATTAATTGTTTAATTTTTGGATCATTCACAGCAAAGCTAAATTATAAAGCTTAAAATGACTCATACCATCACTCTATTCACTAATTTTTACAATGTTGGTGCACATTTCACAAATCCTGAGTCTCAAGATGAAATGAGGGTTTGTGAAATATGTCCTGACAATCAGTGATTGAGTGATAGTGTTATTCATTTTAAACTTTAAACCACTTGTTTAATTTACTGAGTTGAAGTACACACTTAATTCTGCAGCATACTGATAAAATTTCATAACCAACAAAGCAGTAATACAGTTTTACTTAAAATGCATTGAATTATGTTGCCCATGTACAGATATTCAACTCAATTATAATTCAGAAACTTTAAATTACTGAATGAATAATCAAATAAAGTAATATAATTTTTACTTTAAACTGTTTATGAAACAAGAGTTATAAATCCACAGCTTTATACAATTTCCATCTTAACAAAGCCTTCATCTGTTTTCATGGAAGAATGTTCATATATCTTGATGTGATTGTTTTATGTGAAGTGGCTTTTTATCAGTAGATCATGCAAAAAGTGCTTTTATATTAGTTTCTGCCCCGTTTCCTGAAGATGATAATTTCATATGATATACATGAATTATTCTGTTACAGGATGGAATCGATGAAGACTTTTATTCCATTAAATCACCAGGGTAAGTCCTCTGCTTCATTCTTTATCATATTCTCTACAGTGTTAGATGTGGAACTGTTCACTGGTCATATATATAGTTTGTTTGACCAAATTGTATCATTCACTATCTCAAATATTATAATATTCGTGTTAGTGTTAGTATGGAACTATTTGTGATCATACAGGGTGTATCAGAATTGTTTGATCAATGACTATTCTCAGATGCATTGTCATATTCTGAATAAATTTAAAAATCTCTGATCTAGTGTTGATAAGAAACCCAAGTAAATCACCCACCTTTGGCATTAATACAGCAGTGAAACATAAGGTTGTACAATGTATCAACCATTGTGCAAAGTCTTTTATGTCACACAGAGAGGAAGGAAAGTGGAGGAGGAACAGAACCTGTTACAAACAGCACAGTGCAGGGCAACCATGATACAGCCATGCGTCGAAATAAAGACTCTGTATAAGTATGAAATACGTAGAGGACTAAGCTTGTACAAGAATTTTTTGTATAGGTGTGAATTAGAGACAACAGTGTTTGTTTTTTTTAAGTTATTGCTGAAACATTTGAAGAATGAAAATAGTCAAAGATAGTAACTTTCAATAACCTCATACTCTGGGCATTCAGGAGTGGTATCAATTGATACAGACTTTGTTTATTGGCATGAAAAGAAGCATGCGCGTAGGCTCTTACAGCCCTTTGTGCCTCTTAGACACAAACAAATCGGATTTAAACAAAACCGATGCTTTCAGAAACACATCACAACTTTGATATCTACCTCTCTTAAATTTTCATGTTCCAGGAAACAGGAGCCTAAGGATACATATCTATGCATGGCAAAAACTAAGTCCTGTTAGGTGTACTTGTCTGCACGGCCCATAAGATAACCAACAACCTCTCTGAGCTTAGATCTAGTTAGATTCAAAATAATCACTTTGCTTATTGCCTGGACCCGAAACGAATTCATGGGTTTGCCTGGCAGTATTGTGTTTATTCCACTACTCAAAATGAGCCCTACTGGTTAAATGGATTAAAATTAAATTAAGCTTTATTTATGGGCACTCTTTAACTACGATGGTTCTTAGCATCCCATTCTAAATTGGGCATGAAAGACCAGAAATATTACTCAAAGGCCTCTTTTTCAGGCTTGAGGTTCTTTTACTTGCCGTTAATCTGCAACACCAGCTTTACATTCCTTCTGAAGGAAACCATGTAAGGATTTTTACACCCAGAAAAAACTCATTGCCCTCCAGGTTAACTAGATTATCTCAAACTTGACACTTTAGGGAGACACCAAAAAAGGGCTCAGGTCATATAAAATTAAGCTCTAGACCCCTTTAAAATAAAGAGATTTGAGGGTTGTTGGTACTCTAGGCCCCTCTTGTCAAGCTTTTCATTACCTGCATGTCCAGAGACCAGCAAGGTGGGACAAGAATTTAACCAACATCCTTTGCCATTGCCATGCCAATTTAGATGTGGTTTTGACCACTTTAAAGGTATTCAAACTGCTTGGCAATCCAAGCAGCTAATCAGTTCCGCCCATTTGCCTAGGATATTTAAAGTATGCATTATTAAGTCTAGGATTACTAACATCTCAGCCTGAATAATAGTGGCATAACTTCCCAGGAGAACGGCAAACCTGGTTTTTAGGCCCCAGCCCCTGTTCTGTCTCTTAACTGGAAAGCTTTAGTGCATCACGTATGGCCCCCAGCTTTCAGGCAGACCCTTTCTCTGGATCCACTTATTACTGGGAGATATTACCAGTATGAAAAGTCAACTTATATTATACCAGGCCTCACTAGGTCCCTTCCCATCAGAATACTGGGACATATGTCTTGAAGGATAAAATAGGGGGGTTTCCCTTAAAGAGCAGCTTTATGACCACCCCTAATGTCCAGAGTTTTTATGCACTCACCCTAGTGTCTTCCCTTCACAAACAAGTGTAAAGGAGGATGATCCAGCAAAATCTTTAAGGCGGACTGTAGGTTAATAACCTATGATGAGAGTTCTGACTATACAGAGTCAATGCTTGGGACTCAGGGATCAAGTCCATGGGGCTTTCCATTAGGATGGTACTTATTTTATACACTGCCGCCCTTGCTTTCACAAGGACGGAAGTGGATATGCCATTTACATGTGTCAACCCCCTTAGGGGAAGACTATCAAACAACCTCAATGGGGTGACAGTGTCTAGCACTGTTTACCAGCCTTTCAGGCTGGTGTCGGAGGACATTGAGGCATCTCACAACCCTGCCTAGGCTTATCCCAGACATAACCAATCCCCCATGGTTTTCAGGAACCACAGCCCTGCCGAGTCCAACCCAATCCAAACAACTCCTTTCCGGTAGGGGCTTAGGTGTTCATCCCGACATACTTCTAGTAATGTCAGGAGTAGCATGGGTCTGCAGCACCTGGACCATTGCTGCTGAAGGGGTTGTAACTCCCCCTTACAGGTGGACTGTAGGATATAAGACACAAGGGGACTGCGCCCCCACATGACCCAGGGAAGCATGCGCCAGCCGAGGGACACTCCCACTCTCGAGGGGTTTTCCATGGGGCTGCACCTGGTTGCCTAATGCGACCTCCACCCCATTACACCGTGGAAGTGGATACGCAACTTAAGTGCATCAACCCTTGAAAGGGAAGACTACCGAATACCTCGTTAGGGCCAACATGATCTAGCATCTGTCTACCGGCTATCCAGGACAGTACCGGGTGACCTTGAGGCGTCTCATCCCTCTGCCTGGATGGGAAACCGTCTAGACTTACCCAATCTCCCATGGGTATCAGGAACCACTGCCCTGCCGAGTCCAACCCAATCCGAAGACTCCCGATCGGAAGGGGCTCGAATGTTCGGGCCGGGCGTACTTTTAGTAACATCAGAAGTACCACAAGTACTCAGGGGCTGCAGCGCCTGCACCACGGCAGCTGAAGGGGTCGAAACCCCATCACGCTTACGGGGGGACTGTAGCATAGTCGCCACAGCTCTGATTATGATTAGATATGGTAATCTTTGCAGTGTATTAAGCTTGGCAGTTACTGCCTTCACAAAGGAGGCAGGCCACCGAACCAATACTGTATAGGACACAGAGGGCCTTATAACAAGGTACAGTGGCCAACTGACTATCTTTGGTTGTGGACCTTCTTTGTGTTGTATTCCACATGCCTCTTCTTGCTCAGTTCAGCATCCAAATGAGTACTCAGTAATTTTCCACTTGCTAAACAGAAATTGCATTTTATTTATGGAGCTCTTTTAAGTACTGTAGCCCTTAGTCTCCCAGTCGTCCTCCGTGGTGTAGTGTTACCATGCTAGCCTCTAGTTCCCGAGGTCGTGGGTTCAAACCCGGTGGAGGGCGATGGACTTTTCCGGGCCTAAAAATCCTTAGAATGGCTTCCTTCGGAAGGGATGTAAATCCGGCAGTCCCATGTCGTAGATTTTCGGCACGTAAAAGAACCTCAAGCCTGATAAAGAGGCCTATGAGCAAAATTAGCAGTCTTTGAATATAGAATGGGACGCTAAGGACCACAGCAGTTAACGGAGCTTGCATAAATAAAATTCAGTTTGTTTCCCTTAGCGTCAAATTCTATATTGTTGTGAAAGACCAGAAATTTTTCTCAGAGGCCTCTTTATCAGGCTCGAGGTTCTTTTACATGCCATAAATCTATGATCTGGGATTATGAGCTTTATTTCTCTTCTGAAGGAAGCATGCTGGATTTTTATGCCCAAAAAAATCCATTGCACTCCACCAGGTTTGAACCCACAACCTCGGAAACTTGAGGCTAGCATGGTACTCCAGACCACAGAGGATGACACTCCACTTGGCTAGAGGCTTTTGTTAACTGCAGAACCTTGAGCGTAAATTCTCTTCCTGCTAAGTCTGTTTAGTAGATCATCCACCACAGAGTGAGCAACAGAGCTCCTACTTGGAAGCAGTTCTGAGCCCTGACGACTCACTCCCCGTAGCCACCACAGTCTTTCAGACTTCCAAGTAGGTCATTATCCACTACATATCCACCAGAACATACTTCCTGATGATGCATAAAGTATATGATTAAAGGCACACTCGATGACCAGGAAGACTGCCATGACCAGTTTTCCAGTGTTACTACCATCTGGTGCAGCACTGATTCCATGGATTTACTTGACATTTAAGGATATTATGGGGGATATATGGGTCTATTTACCAACACCCCATCCCTCAAATGTATATACCAACCTTTCCAGAGCCTTCAGCACGAAGGATAATTACACTGAGAGGATGACATGCCTTAGGCCTGCAATAAGACTGTATCTTGGGCTTAGGTATGAATACCACTTTGGCCTCTGCCAGATAAAAAAATATGCGTTCATGGATAGGCCCATGAAAATTCCCACCATGTGGGGAATTAAAATCTCTCAGCTTTTCTGTAGAAAAATTGGGAAGACTCCATCCTCATCAATGCTTTTTATAGTGCTCAAAGAAAAGAATGCCCATTTAATTTCTTAAAATTCACCATCTTGGATGCCACTTGCTGGCTTTCCCAGGAAGGCCTGTGTACATAAACAAGGTTGGTCTTTGATCAGTTATACATGTCCCTGGGATGTAAGTTTCAAGTAACAGCCTCAACGTCTTCCCATCCGATTGCACCTTTATTCCAGATAGGCCTCTAAAGAGTGGAATCTGGGCCCACTTCCCTAGACCAGTAGTTTCTGTAATTGAGTAGCACTCAATTGCTTCTGAATATTATCAGAGAAGAATCTTCAATGTTCTTTAGAGCTCTTCCTATTCTTCATTTTTCCCTGTTCTCTGACACTTAATACTATACAAAATGCATAGTGTACATGTCTATCTTGATGAATCTTAAAAACCAATTTCATCTAAGTTTAGCTCCTGCCCATGCTTCTTGAATGAGAGGGCAGTTCTTTCTATAAGCAGAGGCCGAGGTGCTGTTGAAAAACTCCACTAACAACTCTAGGTCGTCCGCATTCTTAATTCTGAATGAGGTCCCACCTTAAAGGTTTCTTCTAAGACAGTCCCAGCTGGTCCTACTGGGGCTCCTGTATAAGCAGTCCCTTCCTTTCCCTTCATTAAGGATCAAAACACACATGTGTATGGTTGGATAAGAAAGGTTCTGCACAAACTCTTCAATCCTTAACTCCCTCTAGGATTCCAAAGAATGAAAGGGTCAAGTCTAGGGTCTCCTCTGTCTGATAATTCACTAAGGTTCAGGAGGTCCCCTTGATTCAAGGTCTCAAGATCCATTGTACTCAAAAACTCGAGCAATGCCTCCAATCTACATTGATGTCCATGATACTCCAAATGCTATGGTGGGCATTGGAGCCACAGCCAAACACTGAGTTGAGGTTTCTGTTTATGCAGTGTGACATAAGATTCCTAAACTCCTGAGGAGGTGGATATTCCTCACAGTCATATGGAAAATGGGCAGAGCAAACGACTACTTGTTGGGGCAGTCTGCTTTCCTCACAGGACTACCACCAGATCCCTCATAAAGTCTGGCTGAGGCAAGTGCTGCTGTGTCTTGTTAAGACACAAGCTCTGGTTTTATCATCAGCTGAAGTGCTGAAAATAGAAGAACTCTTTGTTTTTACTTCCATAATCTGCCTTGCCTAAGCCAAGGTTTCTGGACTAAGGTGATTTGAAAATCCTGCGTTGCAATGCTACTACATAGCTCTCTTAGCGGCGGTAACACTATGTTGTAAGTTAGCGTGAACGAAGGAAATCATTGCGCCGTAACCGTATGACACACTTCAATCCTCAACGCCATTTTCTCTGAATCTATTCTTTCTGAGGATCCATAAGGGTCCTGTTTAAGCTCTGGAGGGTCCCCCTTATGGGGACCACCCTCTTCCCCCCACTGTGAGCCAGTGACCGAGCTCTTCTCTTTTTCTTGGCTCCATTCGCCTCTTTGCTTTGAAGTTTAGGAAATCAACCTCTCAGTCGCTATCCCCAAACTCACCATCTTATCATGAATCTTTGTAGCCAGAATTGCTTCTCCACAATTACAGGAGATACCATCCCCACTTCAGTAGGATTACTCTGTACAGCAGTTTCCTCTTTTGAAGCCTCTGCTACTTTCCCTTTCATGTTTATGCTCTTGGAGCCCCCAAAGTAATCTTCCAGATTTGTGTGTCTAAAACCCTCAATATTGTTCCCACGAATAATTAGGGAATACTTTGGACTGCCTAGGAGTGCCCTGTTGTACCTAAATAGTCCAATTCTCTGAGAGGACATCAGGTATCCTGGAGGCTTGTTAATGACACATCTCCCATGTGCCTTACACCTCTTGAATACTGGCCGCTTAAAAGCTTGGGGCCTGGGGAAATTATTAATATTTTATTGATTATTCACAGACAAACCTGCCCAGAATGTCAGTAATCAGCTGACTACCAATAAGCTCCCCTCAGTGCTCCTCACGCAAACGTACCCTTGGTCAGTCCTCCAGATGTCCCACTGCAAAACTGATGGGAGAATACACAGAAAACGTGACTAGGATGAGTTAAATTTACTTGAAAATTATAATTACTTATCAGTATGTAGGTTATAAGAAAATTGCTGACTTTTAAACTGAATTCCTTACACACTCCATCTACATCTCTTTATTAAGTTCCATTCTCAACAAAGTCAAACTCCGGACTTACAGTAAATAACATGATTATTTTAATTTGATTTAATATCCACAACAATAAATATGTGTAAATCATAATTATATCCTTGGTGTGCTTCTTATAATAGCAGTACAAAACTTTCATATCACTTTATGTCACATTACAAGAAATGCTCCAAGTAATTGGAGCAATAGAGAGTTTTTGTAACAAGTGGAGTCTTAGGTCAATACAAGCAAAACAAAAATAATTGTATTTAAAAAGGGTAACAAGTTGAGAAAGGACGAAAAATGGAGTTGGAAAGGTAAGGAAATTGAGGTGGTCAGAAATTTTGATTTTTTGGGTGTAAGACTAAGCAGGAACGGTAGATGGGGTGAACAAAAGAAACAGCTTTTAGCAAAAGGAAAAGTGGCAATGAAAGTTTTTAAAGCATGTTTAGATAAAATATCTGGAATGCATGTAAAATGGATAGAAAGAGTATATGGAGCAATAGTTGAGGCAAAAATGCTGTATGGTGCAGAGATTTGGGGTATCAAGGAGGGGTGGGAACAGGTAAATAAAGCGCATAGGAGCTTTTGTAAAATAATTTTGGATCTACCAAGAGCTCACCAAATGTGGTTGCACAAATGCAGTTAGGGAGATTTGGTAGTAAGGCTAAAATTATTGAAAGAATAGTGAAATATTGGTTGAGAATTGAGGAATCAGAAAATAATATTTTAAAACAATGTTTGTAGGTTCAGCAAAAGCTAAATAAAGAGGATACTCGTTACAAGAGCCTAGAATCAATTCTCAATTAAATAGGGTGTATGGATATTTGGAGATATAGACAATCACGTGAGAAGGGGTGTTGGAAAAGCGTCAGATTGAGGATTGAAGATATGGAAAGACAGGAAATAATTGGTAGTTTTAATTCAAAAAGATCATTATATCTATATACAGAGATTAAAAGGACGTGGGAAAGAGAAAAACTATGTTGATGTTTGTAATAAAATAGCAAGAGAGGGCTTTGCATGGGCTAGGTCAGGGGTGGTGAGGTTAAAAGGCATACGAGAAGGAGAAAATGAAGGCAAATGCCCATTATGTAATAGCAAATTTAATAATTATTGGCATTTAATGTTAGTGTGAAGGAACAATGAATATGAGGAAAAAATTGCAAATAAACAACTGGTCTAGATTACCAAATGAAATTATAGGTTAAAGGATGTTAAGAGTTAAATCCAAAGATAGTTTATTAGAAATAGGAAAATATTTAGGTGTAGTGGGAAATAAATGTTGAAACAAATTAAAATAGGGAATAGAAAGAAAATGTAGATTGTTGAATCATAAAATTAAATAGGACCCAATAACTCGACAACCATGGTGTTATATGTTATGGGCCCTTAGAAATGCAACAACTTCGTGAAAGAGAAAATGATATTTAAAGGGTAATGTGAAGAGAGAAAATTATGTATTATAGAACTTATATGATAAGTAATTATGTAACTAATGAAGTGAAATAAAATATTTATCTAATAAGAAATGCTGAGTGACATTTTACTTCCAATTTTTATTTTATTCATTGATAATATGTACATATTAAGGATGCATTATATTACTAAAAAGATGTACTTAAAGATACAATTTCAAAAAGTACATAATTTAATATATAAAAAGAATATAACTATTATCTACAATTAATGCAGTCCTTAATTAACACACTTATAATTCTTATATTTGTCTTTAAGTTTATATTCCTCCATGCTATAAAAGTATTTTTGCTAAATGTTTTTATTGCTTAAATGTCTGCATTAATATAACCTTTAGGCTTTATTTCTTCTTGTAGCTTGTTATAAATTTCTTTACCAAAGGACTCCACTGAGGTGTTGTGTGTTCTCTGTTAACATAAAACAGTAAATCTGCTAAGTTCCTAAATAGGTGCCTATAAGTATTTTTCTTATTTGCATTTTTGATTATGTTTGTCATTTTTGTCATTTAAAAATTATTACTACTTTCTTTGAATTAGTATTCCTCTATACTGTCATTCAAGATTTTATGTAAGCATGGTACACTTCGTTCATTGCTGTATCGTTCGTAATCCCTCTAGTCTGCCTGATGATATGAGTACCTTTTTTTTATGATAATATACCCTGTCTGAGTTGCCAGCAGAGCTGCTTGCTGATTAACCATAGAGTTTGTGTGCAATCCTATGGGATACTTTTGCCACCTGTATTAAGTTTTATAAGTGCCCAAACTATTTTTTGAGGATTATGCATTGCCCAAATCATTTTATTTATTTATGCCCACTATCAGAATTGACAAATTGCATATTTTGTTTTATTTATGGATGTATTATGTTTATTTGCATTATTCTTTCAATCTCTCTGTATTTATTATGGTTGTACCATGTACATCAACAATTGTGAATCACCCCACATTACTTACATTAGCACAAACATAAAAGTGATTAACTCTTATAGGCAACATAATGTTTTAAAACACAGACTCAATATTCACTTATATTTATTACAATGTTTCAAATTAGTGAAACCATTTCACATGCAATTGAACACATACTAACAGCAGATCCAGGTTCTTATAACTGTGTTTCATGAGGTAATTCTATGTCTTATCATGTACATATGGAAAATAAACATTCACATTCTCCTCCACTCAAATTATATTCTCGTCCCTGTCTTCTAGTAAATACTGATTGTATTATTCTTGAATTTCAGTTTCTACAAAGTGGGTGTTTCCAGTTATACGCCAGATTTATTATTTAATGAAGACTTAGGAAATGACAGTAGCTTTGATATCAGAAAGAACAGTGCTGGATGTGATGAACATGCTGTAACATGTCAAGAAAGAGATGATAGGGATATATCTTCAATAGAAACCAGGGTTTGCTCAGAAACACCTGATGGTGGGAAAATTGTGAGCATTGCTTCCTGTTTAAAACAAAATAATTTGCTTCAACAGAGCAATACAAACAAAGATATAAATGAGGGGAACTGCAAGTTAATTTGGAGTCAAGAGCACAGAAACATGTACAAATGTGACATATGTAAGAAATGTTTTAAATACTCAAACCAATTAAAAACACACAGGTTAGTACATGAAACTAAAGAAGCAAACAATTGTGATGATTGTGAGAAGCATTTTAATCCTTTGTTGCCTCTGAAAGCACATAAATTGCTTCATGAGGGCATAAAGCCACACCAGTGCAACATTTGTAACCAGACTTTTACTGGATTGCAAGATTTAAAAACACACAAATTCATTCATGAAGGCATAAAGCCACATAAATGTAACATTTGTGACAAGACTTTTACTCGATTGGAACATTTGAAAATACACAATTTGATTCATGAGGGCATAAAGCCGCACAAGTGTAACATTTGTAATAAGACTTATAGGTATTTGAAAGACTTGAAAAACCACAAAGTGATTCATGAGGGCATAAAACCATATAAGTGTAATATTTGTGACCATACTTTTAGTCATTTGCAATATTTGAAAAGACACAAATTGACCCATGAGGGCATAAAGCCACACAAGTGTAACGTCTGTGACAAGGCTTTTCGTCGCTTGTCAACTTTAAAAGCACACAAATCGATTCATGCAGCCTTAAAGGCACATGAGGGTAACATTTGCTATAGTCCTTTTACTCATTTGTCAAATTTAAAAACACACAAATTGATTCATGAGAGCATAAAGGCACACAAGTGTGACATTTGTAACAAGGGTTTTACTCGATTGTCAACTTTAATAGGACACAAATCTATTCATGAGGGCATAAAGCCTTACAAGTGTAATATTTGTGACCAGACTTTTCGTCAATTGCAGGGTTTGAAAAGACACAATTTGACTCACGAGGGCATAAAGCCATACAAATGTAACCTGTGTGACAAGGCTTTTACTCGACTGGAATATTTAAAAACACACAATTTGGTTCATGAGGGCATAAAACCACACAAGTGTAGCATTTGTGACAAGAATTATAGGTGTTTGCAAGATTTGAAAAGACACAAATTGATTCATGAGGGCATAAAGCCATACAAGTGTAATATATGTGACCAGACTTTTCGTCGATTGCAATGTTTGAAAAGACATGAATTGGCTCATGAGGGTATAAAGCCATACAAATGTAACATTTGTGACAAGACTTTTACTCGTTTGCAAGGTTTGAAATCACACAAATTGATTCATGAGCGCAGAAAGCAATACAAGTATGACATTTGTGACAGGACGTTTACTGGTTTGCAAGGTTTGAAAGCACACAAATTCATTCATGAGGGCATCCAGCCAAAGCAAGTGTAACGTTTGTGACTAGACTTTCTGGCATTTGCGAAATTTAAAAACAAATTGACTCATGAGGGCATAAAGCCACACAAGTGTAACATTTAACAAGACCTTTACTCAGTTGCAACATTTGAAAGGAGATAAATTGAAGCCACAAATATGCATTTATGAAGGTATAAAGTCAAACAAATAAGTCATGTGTGAAAAGACTTGTTGAAATTTGTAGAGAGACCGATTTATTCATGAGGGCCACATTACAATATTTGAAAACAGACAAATTGATTCATTTGGGCACATAGCCACATAAATGTAAGGTTTGTGGCAAGACTTTCTGTTTGTTTGCAAGATTTAACAATATGTAAATTGATTCATGAGGGCAGAAAGTGACACAAATGTAACATTTGGAAAAGAATGTTACTTATTTGCAAGGTTTGGTAAAACACCATTTGATTTATTATGGTATAAATCTTCACAAGTGTAATATTTATTTGTGACAATGGTTTTACTCCATCATTAATTTTGAAGAACAAAATTGATTCACACAGGCATTAAGCCACACAAGTGTGACATTTGTTAAAGCAGTTTGTTGATTTATCACATTTGAAAAGACATTGATTCATGAAGGGATACAGGTACATGATTTTAGTATTTATGATGACGCGTTTACTAAATTGTAACACTTGAAAAGATGTTATTTCATGAGGGAATAAAGCCACATAAGTGTAAAATTTGTGACCAACATTTTACAGATTTGAAGAGATACGAAATGATTCATGAGAACAAAAATCTACAGTGGTGTAACGTTTTTGACTAGAGTTCTGTCAGTTGTCTAATTTCAGACAGTTTAATTTTTTCATGATAAAATCTATGGAGAGTGATGCTTATGAAAAGCATTTTGCTCTTTTTTCAGCTTTTGAAAGGATCAATTTAATACGTGAAGGCAAAAGGTTTCTCTGAGTGTGATAGTTGTTTAAGTGCTTTGTTGAGAATTAAAAATCCTTAGCATGGCTTCCTTCAGAAGGGAAGTAAAATGGGCAGTCCCATGTGGTACATTTACAGCACATAAAAGAACCTTAAGCCTGATGAAGAGGTTTCTGATCAAACTTTCCAGTTTTTCACAACCAGTATAGAATGGGACTCTTAACTATAGTAGTTAAAGGGTATCCATGAATGAAACTTAATTTTTTTAAAATTATATAAGTGCATTCATGAATATACATAAAAATTTATTATGTTTCCTATAAGTTCTTTTTTCAATTTTCATGAATTTCCAGAGTCTATATTAATAGGATGAGAATGATAGCATAATAAATGACATTTGGGATTTTTTCTTTTCTTTTTTTGTTATTTGTATTTGGTGTTCAGTGTTTAAGCTAGAAAGAAAATAAGAGAATCTTAGTAAATTATTTTCCTGTGTACTTTCCACTCAGGTAGGTTATCTTGGAATGAACTAAATTGGACTTGTATCACTTAACTTCTCGTTGAATCTTGTAGTATATTTATATTTCAGAAAAATCTAAATTTGCTTTATGTACAGCAGCACTTCTATAATATTTTGTTAGTGATTTTTAACTGCTGTTAAGATTTCTTACTTCTGCAGAAAGCCAGAATATGCATGCAATTTTTAATCTTATGAAAATGAGAAGTTTGAGCTGTGTTTTGTAATTTTATTTTGCCTCTAGGTTTGGTTTGAAGTATAGATGTAGCCTTGCTATTTTATTGTTGATGTGGAATTAATTTTTTGCAGGAAAAGAAAACCAAATCAATACACATATATTCTTTTGCAATTACACCTGAATTCCTGATTTTAAATTGTGTACAAGATTAGAGAAACATTAATACTTTTATGTAAGGGCGACGACGCCATTATCAGTAGTCGCGCAAAGGAGGGGTAAACGTAGCATAGGTTGTCTCACGATATAGGTTGCAGTAGCTGGAAGGTTGGTTAAAGCGGTAAAGACATGTAACATCTATTCCCAATCTTTAATTTATCTAATTTAACCTAAACCACATTTCCAAAAGAAAATTAGGCAAGTAGTGGATTTACCTGCAGGTCGGGAGGTCCAACAGTCCGTCGTCAGCCTGACATCCGTGGTGTACTGGTTACTATGCTAGCCTGTAGTTCCCGAGGTCGCGGGTTTTAACACGGAGGGCGATAGATATTTTTGGGCGTAAAAATCCTTAGCATGGCTTCCTTCGGAACGAAAGTAAAGGTGGTGGTCCCCTGTCGTAGATTTACGGTACGTAAAAGAATTTCAAGCTTGTCTCTGAGCAAAATTACCGGTCTTTCGCTCCCAATATGGAATGGAAGACTAAGGACCACGATAGGTAAATAGCGTCCACAAATAGAACTCAAATCCGAAGGAAGATATGCGATTTTTACGCCCGAAAAAAACCATCGCCCTTCGCCAGGTTTGAACCCGCAACATACGGTTCTGAACGGGTTCCGAACTAATTCCAACACATGCTAATGCACATGCGCCAGTCCGGTACGCTCACAGAACTAATTCGGAATTTTGTGTGGTTGGAACACTACTTGAACCGTTCGCGTTCTGTCACGGCCTTCTTCGTTGCACGGTCAATCAGAAGACGATCAAATATCTACGTTTACAGCGTTGATGAATGAAATAAAACTCCGCCGACGTACGTATGTGTGTATCACACCTACATACATCGTAAGCGTTTCTTTCATACTGATTCCAGTTCTAATATTCGAGCAAAAATAAATCGCGTTCGTTTATCGGCTTAAAGCCATTGATACTGAGTTATTGCGAATAACAATTATAATATATAGATATTATATTTAAACCAGAACCCGGAAAAAGTAATTTAACACAATACCAATTTAGCATTACGTTTCCTGCTACAGAAACTTATAAACACAATGTTTAATTTAAAACTCCAATACTCTGAGACAATGACACCCCACATAAATTCTATTCCGAACGTAATGCAAATAATACAAAACGACATAGCACCAATGTATGCTTATGATCAGGGTTAGGATTTTTAGTTGCAAATTTCAGATGAAAAAAGGAAGGGAAAAGGTGCTCAAATAAGGTGAAAAAAGGCACAATAAGGTGCTGGTTTATTAAAGGGGATGCACAACTGAAATTACTATTTTCCAAACTATCCATTCAATTGGGCTGAAATTTGTATTTCTTTATATATAATTGTTTTGTGAATTATAACCCAGTCTTAATAATTCTCGGAACTGCGCGGTTGAGGTTATTGTCGTCCCTGCCTGCCCAGGCTTCGTCTGCACGCAAACAGATGACGTCTCTCACAGCAACAAACTCACATTCACGAACAGCAGGCTACTGATTCTGGTGGAATAGAATCACTCATTGTCAATTGCATTATTGCGGGCTACTTTATAGCAGTAAAGTGAGAGAAAGAGGTTTTCGTCGAACACACAATTATTTTCCATTGTTGCGGGCGTGCTTTCAATTCCCGCGCGGCGTTTACTGAAAGAGGTAGACTTACTATTCCCACGTACACAGCAAGCTGAAGAGACGTTAATTGAAATTTAAAGAATAAATTGGAATGAAACTTAAAACAAACAAGGGGATTATGGGCATGGTTGGGGGAAAATGGTATAAAGGTGCCAAAAGGGGTAAAGGTCCCAAAATTACGGAATAATGTTTAAATGGAAATAACCCTCTTCTTCGGAAGTCGATGCACCATTAAAAAGATCACTGTAACCTAAATCACTCTTTATTGTTATCTTTGAACGCTGTTTTGCTCCCTGGCTTTGTTAGACGTTTGTTCTTTTCCTCAAGTATGTCGCCATACTACTCAACAGCGAGCAACTGCTTACCAAACACCTTTGCTATTCCGTATTGAGAAATAAACACGAATGGAGGAATAAATTACATATTCAAATTTATTTTCTACTGAATACAGAGAGTATGTCGCTTTTTCAATACTCTGTCGGGTTTGTTCCAAGCGATTAGAATCGATTCTGAATTAACTGAGTATGCGCTGTAGACCATACAATCTGCACATGTCTGGAATTTTCAGTTCCTATTCTTAATCAGGAACCGATTTCACTCGTTCCGAACTAGTTCCCAAATACGTTGGAACAGCAAACTGGAAATTCAGAATTGGTTCTGAACTGATTCTCTGTCGTGTTGGAACGCCACTTAGCTACTGCGCACACTCAGATAATTCGGAATCGATTCTGAATCGTGTGGGAACAAACCTATGGTAACCACTACCCCCGGAGGACATGTGTGTGTCGGAGAGGCACTGTGCACAACATAAGATAAATCTGTGTACAAGAAGTAAAATCTTGAGATAATGTGTTTGAGATACACTTCATTCGTAACACATGAGTAAAAAGTTAGGCGTAATAACTGAAGCGTCTGCAGGCAGAAAAACGTAGAGGAGGTGGATCTGATAAGTCTTTGAACACATGGTTGACCACTGGGCGCACACACCATCGCGCCCAATGTACATAAGGGGTCCCTCAACGCGAAAGCATTGCAGAAGCGACGTTCCGTATGTGTCCTCGATAAGAACTCACCATGAGACAGTGAAGTGGCGAATCCAGTCAGCGAGTACCCGTGCAGTATAGGGTGGAAGTCGGCAGATGGTACGACCCAAGGTAACTGGGGAAAAGCAGATTAGTAAAAGGTAACAGAAAATGAAGAGGGGAAGTAAAAGATTGGGAGGGGTGCAGTGGCAAGAGTGGTTGGCCCATCAAATAAAATTGATATAAATATAACGTCAATAGCAAGGAAAGAACTAAGCTGATACTGTTTAAAATCTGGAGGGGTCTAGAGCTCAATAGAGACCATGACCGACAATCAAAATAGCATTGCAAAAATGCGAGTGAAAAAACCGTGAAAGAGAAACAAGGTTTTAAAGGGAACAGAAGAATCTCAAGCCTGATAAACCGGCCTCGGAGCAGAATTACTGGTCTTTCACGCCCAATATGGAATGGGACGCTAGGACCACAGCAATTAAAGAGGTTCCATAAATAAAACTCAATAAAAAAAACGAATTGCAGGATAATACATACATGAGCTCTGTGTTTTCACTTAGGTAGCTTAAAGTTATAGTTTATAGTTGTGCATCCAAATTATGCCAAACAAAAAAAACATGGAGCTAACATACAGAATGTCAATTATAATAGCAGAACATAAATAATAAGAGATGGTATCCCAAATTATTACAAATTCCATTAACAATAAAACATCTGTTAGCTAGACATAGCATATCTTTGTGTAATGTTTCACGTATAAAACAAAATTATTTAGTAAAAACAGGACACACACATACTACCTTCGTCACAACCTACGGCTCTATCAGAAACACCAACGTATACATTCACACACAAAATAATGACAACTATACTCAAAGTTCCATTACGTCATAGCATCTGCTCAACATCAGATCACAAGAAACGTTCTGCGGTTTTAGCTTTAATAAACAAACAAACAAAAATAAACGTAGCACCACCTCCTTGAAATTGTTGGTCAAACGTTCAAACTTACAGCGTCTCAACAGACATGGGCCGTAAGGCTTCTCACGCGCAAAAAAAATTATTGGAGTCTGATAGATCGCACCTTAAACCTATAAAAAACATAATAGCGTAGCCAAGAAGAGAAAGATTGTGTCAGATAGAAACGTAATATATTAAATGCAAAACTATAAAAGTGACAGGTGTGCGAATCACACTAAGCCAACGAAAATAAATTTTAAAAATATAGTCGAACAAAGCTGGAAGAGTATACCATCTGCGTACTTGCTTGCTGTTATGCCGTTAAATACGCTATTTGATAAGTGACGTCTAGCAGGCGATGGCCGAAGTATTAGTAGCTGGCTCTGAAGATGGTGGAATTCCAAGGGGTTGTGCAGAGATGATCTAGCCAAAAGCACGCCGTTTCCGGGCTGGGGTTGGCCAAGGGTAACGGTCTCGTATGCCGCCGGAACCGGAATATTCTGTAACCAGAACTGCCAAAACGAGGAGAAAGAATATCGTAAACAGAAGCGAGGCTTCCAGAAGCTAATGAGAAATAGAGACACATAGGTCACCACAAGCAAAATATTGTGAGGGCGAGAACCAATGTGAGCACGAAGACCAAATGAGTAGCACAAGGGACAGTGAAGAAATGCCGTCCGTACGGGCCGGGGTAGCACAGGAAATGCTGATAAGTGTCTATGGAATAAATTAAAATGAATATCCAGTGAGTAGTTAGCATTTAAGCAATGAGACAAGCGGGTAAAATCAGGTGGTTCGACTGGGATACGGGAGGTAAGGGTGAACCACCCAATCGGAAGGAGATGAATTACTCGGTGTTCTGGACTAAGATCACGAAAAAAAGTAAAACGCTAGCAATGGCCGGCAGGAACAAGGAACGGTGACCTTAAGGGCGGGTAGCGGTAGCAGGATGTCTTTACAGAAAAGCTCAAAAGGTTCACCCGGAATGGCTAACCATAAATTCGTCTTGGGCAACCTTGGTGATAATCACCTTGTTAGAGCTGTGACACTGAAAAGGTCAAAATAATTTAACTCTCGGACTGTGACACACTGCAACATCTTCGTGGGACAAAGAGAGCTAAATAATAAATCATTGCTGAAACGAGGGATAGAGCATAACTTGCTATGAAGGAGGTCACATTCGTGCAGGGCTCTCGTGATCGGTTGTATTAAATCACCGCTAGGGGCCACCAGCGTCGTATCGTGTGGAAAGGTGCACGTGGAATTGTCCCAAGTAAAAGGGGTACCAATAAAGTCACAGACCAAGATGTCCCCACTTTCGAACAGGAATTGTAAGAGTTATCAGAATGTGCTGCACTAAAGGGACAACACGTGGTTTTCAAATCAAAACATCGTTGCACGTCATAGACATCAAAAACCTCTTCCAGAGTTTGTTTATAAGGCGATTGCGGAGAGATTGAAGCTCGGCACAAAAAGATGGAAATGGGTAACAGCTGGCTTCTGCATAGCAGCGTAGCATCGGTATGCTTAAAAAGAAACACAGTTTGCACCGACCGTTGAGCATTTTACAACACCTCCCATTAGGTGGAAAGCTAGTGGTCAGGAACATCCTGAATGCGAGTCCCAATTAAATTATAAATCCAGTCAGCCAAGAAGGTACTAACCTGGGAACTGTAGGCGTTTAGTGTCTCCTTGTAGAAGTGAACCATGCCTGTCCCCGAGAGACGATACCCTCCAAGGTATAATGATCTAGCAACTCCCTATAGTTATCGCAAGCCTGTCAATTATGGTATACTGACTACTTCACAACAAAAATTTAAGATGTCACCCAGAAAAGCAATCCCGCCTTCGGGACATTCGTCCAGGCTGCTATACCTGAAAATAGAAGCATGTAACTTACTGAGCTCAGCATCGATGATGCTGCCAATAAAATCGATATCATCCTCCAATTTCGCAATTGGGTGCCCTGCATAGTGCCTCTTTGCTGGGCGTCGTGCTGTTAGGTGTTGAAAATCAGTCCTTTCACTAAACACTTTAAAAGTGAGGTAATGGTAGTCTGGTAACAGAGCGAGTCAGGATCACAACAGGCTCCAGTGTTAGGGAGGCGCCAAAGGGACACCCATTACAATGCTAGCCTCTAGTCGCGGTTTCAAACTCGGCGAAGGGCGATGGATTTTTTTTCGGGCGTAAACAACTTATCATGGATTCCTTCGGAAGGGAAGTAAAGCCGGTGGTCCCATGTCGTAGATTTAAGGCACGTTTGGGAACCTTAACCTGATAAACAGGCCTCTGAGCAAAATTACCGGTCTTTCACGCCCAATATAGAATGGAATGCTAAGGACCACAGCAGTTAAAGAGCGTCCATAAATAAAACTCAATTTAATTTTAAGGACAACGATGAGAAATACAAGGTGAAGAACCTGCTACTAAAGACAGAAAAAGATAAGGTAGCATAACCAATATGAAAGAGCAAAGGCGAGGAGCACTGGGTCCGGTAAAGGAAGCGGAAGAGAGGCAAAACAAACAAAAACTATATGCTTATGTGGGAGCATAGGGAACCAATGGTCAGGGATCCGAAAGAAAAATAAGAGAACCTTGAAACGCATATAAACAATTTAGAGGGGGGAAACCCGCATGAAAGAAACATGTTTTAATCATAAATAACTAAGCTGCAAGAAGTGCATTGAGAATAAAGAGAACTGCACACTAGGTTCGTAATCTCATAATCGAAGACGCAGTGCTTCTCTATGGAAGCGACAAGGTCATAGGGTCCAAGTAGTATAAGCGCTTACAGAAAATACTGGACTGTAACAGCTAATAACGGGCTTTAAAATAAACTAAACCGTAGGGAACAGAGCTAAAAATATGGGAATAAAGTCTTAATAAGGCCTCCGAAAACAGCATGTCAAAACTACAATTATAAGCAACTACAATCTGCGGTGGCGAAACCAGTGCAAAGCAGTCGAGACCCGCGAAGACGTAAGCATAATCAGTATACACAGTAACTAGATTATACAACACAGAAACATGAGATGCAATGGACCGTAACATATAGAAAACACAAAACTGATACACAAAAAACAAGCCGCTATGCAATTCATAACGCAGAAGGAAATACAGAGAGTTTAGGCAATAGCATTATGATTGACGGTGAAAAACATGAACATAAAAGTAATAGCAATGGGACCGTGCTAGAAGATACCGGATACGTTGCGAAGAACTATACATAAGGTGCGCGACTCACCTTGAACAGGTAACGCAACGCTTCCGTGAGAACGCAGGCCAGTCCACGCGAGAGGGAAGCAAGAAATATGCTTCAGTTACGCCTATACGGCAAATGATAATCACTTAACATGTACAGTACGTTTTGAATATTTTCGGCGAAGCGGATCGCGAATAGCGTAACTAACTGGGGAGAGCTTCTTTAAATTACAAAGGGTCTGTGATATCGATGAAGAAGTTTTGTAGTGAAACCTTTTTTACGTACAGGCACCTACAGTTTAACAAGATCGCCGGACGTATAAATGACATACTGAGTTTCCTGTTGTAAAGGCGCTTTTATCTTCTTTGAACGGCAGTGATGTTAGTACATGCCAGTTTTCATGTGCTTGAAGTACATTTCTCTGTGCAGCATTAGCAAAAGGATTAACAGTGGTATATTTAAGCTGAACTTCTGTAGACAAAGTCGGATTTCTCCCGTACATCAGAAAATAAGGTAGGCGACATCTGGATGCATGTATAGAAGTGTAATACGCTCAAGAAACATGAGGAAGGCAGACATCCCAATGACTATGCCTAGAACTGACGCAGTTACATACCACATTAATAAGAGTTTGGTTACAGCGTTTCACTAAGCCATTACATGCAGGGTTATAAGCCTAGTGATGATTTCTGTTTAAAGGCAATCAACTGCTTAGTCATTAGTGCCCTTGTAAACCAGATTATGGCAAAGACCAGGTATAGACACCAGCACAATATATCATGACAAAGGCCAGAGATAAGGATGAATATAAAAATCACAGCAAAAGTCAGAAGCAAATATGAATATATAAAATTAAACGGAGAACTATCAAACAGCTGATATCCCTATGAGTAAATCCGCATTTGGAAAGTTGCCTTTCACACGAAATTAAGAATTGCATCAACCGCTTGCCGTCCTCCGCGGTGTAGTGGTTACCAAGTTAGCTTCTACTTCCCGTGGTCGCGGCTACAAACCCGTTGGAGGGCGATGTAGTTTTTCGGACTAAAAATCCCTTGAATGGCTTCCTTCGAAAGGGAACTAAAGCGGGTGGGCCCGTGTCGTATATTTAGAACACGCGAAAGTACCTTAAGCCTGATAAAGAGGCCTCTGAACAAAATTAAGGGTCTTTCACGCCCAATATAGAATGAGACGCCGAGGCAGTATTATATATCACAACACCGTAAATGCCAGAGTGATTGTAGTGTAAATTAGCATTATTGTTTGACAATGATTTGAGATGTTTGTTAATTATAAGCATTGTTAGGAAATAAGTTTACACGGCCTCACTGAAATTGACAATAGGAGCGGATAACAATCAAACGAGGGGTGACTTGTTTATCAATTAGAAGAGGCAAACAAATGACATCAGAGTAGCGTGCCTTTCTTTAGAAATGGAGGGAATATCTTCCCTAGAGCATATGTGTTCGTAATTTTGATTGATTATAAAAATAGACGCTAATGTTGGCGCGCTTTATTAACCAATAGCAGCTCTGTTATAATGTTTAGGCATTCGGGGTGAGGGATTATAAATTCCAAGCCAAAGACTGGTAACGCGCAGTTTAACAGAATCATTCACGAGTTACACGTCGCGCAGTTCAACAGAAGCATTCACGTATTACACGTTACGCAATTCTACAGAATCTCTCGCGTAGTTACAAAATGTGAAATACTCGAATTAATAATGTGCGGCAAATAAGTGATAATAGTTACCTTCGAAAATATAACAGTTTCAGTCGGGCGTGTATCAAGAGTAAATATGTGAAATTAATGAAGTGTGACGGCAATAAAGGTATAAAAACAAATTCTTTTATCAGTGTTATTTTTAGTAACAACTCCTTTCCGTTTACACACCCTGTTCAAGAGATTTGCTCGACTGAGTAATAATAGCTAGCCGGATGACAAAGAACCCAAAATTCAAAAATAGTAAAACAATAACAGGCGCTCAGCAAATAAGATAACACGAACGATACCGCGACAACGCTAAGGACCATAGCAGTTAAAGAAGGTCCATAAATAAAACTCTATTTTTCTATCAACCGTTTGCTTATCATCCGCTAAGACCTCTGCAAGACTAGCCGGCAGTTGCAGAGTGTCTTGAATGTGTGCAATACACTCTAGCAAAACGCGAAGGACTGAGACACCTACAAAGTGGAGAAATAGGGGCAGCGTCGTTCTTAAAAGGATAACCGAGCGTAAAATTCCAGTGGCGAATTCGCAACCGAGCCAAAATAACATCCTCACGACGAAATACAAGACGAGGATACCCCGTTTATCGGAATGTCCTTCGCTATTCTCAGCGTATTTCTGCGGAGAGCCAACCACTCCTCACGACAACACCGCTCTCCGCACGAGCCCAAAGTCTTCCGACATTACTCGGGGTATTGTAACACTGGGCTCTTTGGTTGCCGCCTTAGCTGCCAAATCCGTGAGTTCATTCCACTGCAAGCCAACGTGAGCAGGCACAAAGTGGCCAAGCACACTCCATGTTATCGCCAGAAGCGCATAAAACATGAAGGGCATCCTGGATTCGCTGAACAATGGGGTGGTGGTTGTACGGCTCACGAAGACTGAGGTGCATTAAAGGAATCACTCAAAGTCAGACAGTCTCAATTTTCGACGACACACATGCAAAATGGCTCGGTATATAGCATACAGCTCTGCACCATAAATTGATATGCTATCATGAAAACCGAATTATGGGGTTCGGTTCTATGAACATAAGGATATCCAACACCGTTCTTGCACTTAGATCCATCGGTGTAGCTCAAAGTTTAATCACTGTAAAACCGGACAGAAATTCTAAAAAAAAAAAGTGCGGATACTAAACATGGGCATCGTAGACTTCCGGTATACCGTCATTCCAAGATATGTGTGGCATGTAGCACGCAACCAAGGGCGGAACACGAGCTCTCACCTTAGCAAACGTGCTAGGCGTTTCAATGTTGTGATTTCTAAGAAGCTCCCGAAAATGAACACCTGTAGGCCTTGGATTAGTGGAGCTATTCCTATAATGTTCGACCAGCGCAGTGTGAAAAAACAAGCGAGGGTTGGATGTTTTGGTATACTTTAAGCCCACAGTCATAATTTCTTAAGAGGATGTCGCCGGGGAAGTTCTGCTGATCCGGCCTAAAGATTCAGGGCTAGTGGAAAAAGAACGAATAGTCACTCGAATGACCCGATTATGGATTGTACCTAATCCCTTCAGCACAGATGGCCGTTCTATGGAATAAACTATACGTCCATAGATCAGTGCGCGATGCAGTAGCAGCAAAACTATGATCCGTTTCCCATTTTTGCCATTCAATATCCGCAAGATATTCAGAGAACTGTAACATCGCGCTTTCAGCTGTGCTATATGAAATGACCAGCTAGATTTCTATAAAATGTCAACTCCAGGAATCTTGTTGAATCTGCGAAAGGCAGTAAACCTGAACCGAATAGGAGAGAAGGTGGTAATCGTCTACGGCACCAGAAGTCAACGCAGATTGACTTAGCTGAGAAACGAAAGCTTTTTTGGGACTTTATTCTTGAATATTATCTAACTATGGCCTGCATATGGCGTTCCAAAAACGGCGTACGCTGAGAAATACAATAAACGGCAAGGCCATCTACGAATAAGCATGACGTACACATTTCGAGATAGAATTAACTGCTATAGCAAACAGTGTAACGCTTAGTACCAATCCCTGAGGTTCTAGGTTCTCTTGAACAAGATGGTTCGAGAAAACCAAGCCGATCATTACTCTGAAAAAGATGTTCTTCATAAAATGCTGAATGAATAGTGGTAGGCGACCATGTTTGTTCCAGGTATGTCGGGAACGTAGTATTCCTGCTCACCAACATGTATCATGAGTTCTGAAGGTCAAAAATACCGCAACGGTTTGGCAATTCTTCATGAATGCGTTCATGATCTGTGTCGATAATGACCCAAGGTGGTCCATTGTTGAACGCCGTTTTAGAAAACCGCACTGGGCATTGGTCAGGTTGTGAGTTTCCAACCACCATACCAACCGTCCATTGATCATGCGTTCCATCACCTTGCAAACGCAACTGGTGAGGGAAATAGAACTGGACGGTCTTTTCCAACTTTCAAAATGATTATGACTGGCCTCCTGCCACTTTTGTGGAAAAGTGGCGTCATACCAAACACGATTATAGATCTCCACTAGGAAAGCCTTACCTTCAGCAGAGAGCTGTTGCAACAAATTATGTGGCTACCATCTAGTACTGGTGCTGATAGTGTCGAAGATGGAAGAGCGTGTTCTAACTCCGCCATTGAGATAAGACGATTGCAATCTTAAAGATTTCCTGAACGAAGCCAGAAACCTTCAGATTCCATGTGAGTTTTAAAGGAAGGAACCTGGGCGAATAGTTATCTGAGCCATGTGTTAGCCACGTCAAACTTATCAGCAACAGCTCCTGCAGCTGTTTTGAGACCGGCAATTGGCAAGTGGGTCGATTTTCTGGCTACACCTCTTAACTTATCCCAAACGACAGAGGAAGGTGTGTGTCGATTAAATGAAGCTAAAAACTTGCCCCATTATGTCTTTTTGCTTTGCTTTATAAAATGTCTGGACCTAGCACGCATTTTCGTGTATTCGATTAGATTATCCAGTGCAGGGCGACGCTGGAAAACCCTAAGAGCACGCCTGCGAGCGCGAATAGCATTTCGGCATTCTTCTGTCCACCAAGGTACTGGAAATAGACGGGGGTTGGCAGCCAACCGAGGAATAGCTTGCAAAGCAGCAGAAAGAATCCTCTGTGTGTGATGTTCGACTAACACGTTCACAGAGTCGTGCTCATTCTAATTAAACACAACCAACTCAGAGTAAAGGTTCCAGTTGACATGATCTAAGCGCCATATCGGTAAGTGTGTGGAGCACGTACCTGGTGTCGAGACTAATAAAAAATGGAAAGTGGTCACTAGAATGTAAATCAGAGATGAAATTCCGTTGTAATGAAACTGCTAAATGTAGTGAACAAGCTGCTATATAAAGGTGTGAAAAAGTATTAAAGGAGTGTGAAAGAATTGTAGGCTCTCCTGTGTTAGGTAGAGCTAGGTTATATGCGTCTAAGAAATCGACGATTAATTTACCTCTTGCTTATGCCCTAGGTGAGCCCCAAAGAAAATGGGGTGATGTGTATTTACGTCTCCGAACAGAAAAGGTGTTGTTAACTGGGAAACTAGAGGTCATCATATGGAGGCAGATAAATGTTATTAACGGTAAATCAGATGGATGCCAGTTTAATTCTTACAGTCACTGACTGGATGTCAGACTATATGGATGCATATTCCACGAATATATCATCTCTGATGAGCATCATAGTGCCCCGTGCGCAAGAATACTGTCTTCCGGTGTAAGATCGCACCATACTGGAGTATAACCTTGATCTGAAAGCTATCTTGCGAAAGGAGCTTAGTCTCTTGTAAATATACGACCAAAGCATTATTCTTGTTCAGTAAAAGTTCAAGCTGTGGTCAATGTATTCTAACACCACGTATGTTCCATTTTAGGATAGCTATGGTGATTATAATGGGATAAGGTTTGAATCGTACATTGAGGTCGGCGGTGGTCGATACAATTTACCGGTTTTTTTGGTCGGTCTAACACATTAAACCGAAGATATATCCTGCTACTTTTTCACTGTCGTTCTCGCAGTGTGGGCAGAAACCTCCAGCTCCATCTCTTCCACGGGGGAGGATTCCTTTCCAATACAAACTTTCGATTAGAAAACCTCGAACCAATTGGAAATGGAGATGAGCGATGACGTGAAGATTCTCTGCGATGGCGTGAAGGACCTGTGAGGAGATGACGGTAGAATTTTCTTCCCCTTGGATGTTCCAGGTACAGACATTTCCGTTTCTTTCAAGAAGTCAGAGCTGTTATAGCTGTTCTTGATATTAATTTATGGGGCATTATAGGCTTGCCAAGTCTTGTTGTTTGAGGTTGATGGTCTTGATGGCGATTTTATTGAAGGGATCCTGTCAGTTACAGATTTGACAGATGCTGCAGATATAGGTGGTTATTTCGTGGGCTTTGGAACTGATCTGGCCACAAGAATCTTTTCTGAAACTGTGGCCCGATGGTATCGCTGGTTTGAGTAGCGATTTACCGAATTGGTACCGCTTTAGCTGCAACTGAACTATAGGTACCAGACTTAGGAACACAGGATTGGCGGGTGCGCAAGAGTTTCCGGGCTACTGTGGACACCACCATAACCCGAATTTCTTGGATCGCTCTTTCCTATGCAAAAAAGGGGAAATTTCGGGAATTCGATGGATGTTCTCCGCTGCAGTTATCGCACGTTGGAGCTGATGTACATGCTCCATAATGAGAGACGTCTCCACAGTTAACACAGGTAGCTTCGCCATTGCAGAAATCGCGTGTGTGTCCAAGCGCTGACACAACAACTCAGCGGATTCGGGAAGAATGGCCAGACTTCGATGGCTTCATAGCCTGTCTTAATTCTTTGAGAAAGATCTACCCGATCAAAGGAAAGGAACAGGGTACGAGTAGGTGCTAATTCACCTCTTTCTTTCCGCTGAACGCAATACACCGGTGACACGCCTTGCTCAACCAGATTTTCTTGAATCTCCTCATTGCACATACCGTCCTAAGCACGGGTTTACCATACCGCGCAAGGACTTGAAGGTCTTGTGCTTCTCGTGCCGGATAGCTGGCTAACATGTTAGGTTTCAAGATAATCGCTACTGGGACGCTGAATTTGCTTCAACCGGAGCGTGTAATTGGGACTTCTAATGCACGACTTTACAGGACCAACAAACTTATCGAGACCGTTTTAAACTATAAAAGCATTCACCGATGTAAATTTCTTTCCTTCTCGGTTCTGTTATATCACCAAGTAGCGAGGCCCACAACAATCGACTACTTCGTTTCCAGTGACGTAAATTGGCTTGGATTTTTAATATCCATAGCGGTTAAATTCTAAACCATTAAAATGTCTTCGATGGCATGATCACATCCTGGGCGCCATCATAACTTAGGTGAGTGTCCTGACCTGGAACCTCCTCAACTTAGGGTCTCGCCTCCCAATTCATAGATAGAGGGCCCAATCGCCTTCAGGAATATAACAGCTTATGTAATGGCCTCTCCCCGGAACTGGCCTTTATCAGCGGATACGAACACAGTCCTTTGTGATACTCAGGGGCCGGTAGGTACGCATTACTCAGTCAACTCTTGCGATAGGCCACCTCCTCCCGGCGCCGCGGTATCCGTTAGACTGTGTTCAGCGAGGTAACTGTAGTTGGTCAAACACGCTTGGGAACTACAGTTTGTTGGGCGTTTGGCCTGACGCCTTCTCACCGCTTAGAGGAACCCAATCAAGAGTGTGGCCCGGGAGCGCCAATTCCGTAAATACCACAGTAGGCCCCTGGGAGTACAAACCGTTGTGAGATCGTGTTTGACTCTCATAAGTTTTAAAACTTCCTGAACAGCCTCGCTCAAAAATGCAGCATCCTTATCAGATAACAGGAAAGTAGGAGGCCCATGACAAAATATTTTCCAATTTAAACTTAGCTACATGAAGAGCAGAAGCAGAGGAAAAGGGTTGACATTCGACAAATTGACTAAAGTAGTCTGTCGCGACAGCAGTTACGGCATTTCCAGTCTTAGCCTTATGCAATGGGCTTATAATGTCTATACCAAAGCATACACATATATGAGTAACAGGGATCGGTTGCAACAGTTCGGCAAGTGGAAAATTCTTTGCGCCTTTCTGTGATTGACAGGAGGTTCAACCCTTCACCAACGACTTAATATCTTTGCGTATAACAATCCTATGAAAGCGGGAACTAATTTCAGAAAACGTTTTAGTAAAACCTAGATGTCTTGGCATGGGTCTATTGTAGTGGGAATATAGAATGTCTTGTTTTAGACACTGGGGAATAACTTGAAAATGCAAGTCACCTGGTGCACTAGCGTTGTTGCAATAGAGCAACCCCGATTTCAGAATGTTACCTGACGCCTGCCGGCGTGATAAGAGAGAAACGAGACCAGGCTGTTCCATCACCTCAAAATACGTAAACTCGGGTCGTTTTTCTGTTCTGCGCCAACTCAGTTGGTAATAACAATCAGCTGGGCACATCCTCGATTTGGGCATCTTTTGGGGGGAAAACTGACGGGAAACGAGATAAACAATCAGCATCCCTGTGCAATTTGGCGGCCTTATAAACGCAGTTTCAAAGCCCAAAGCACCTGTCTATCGGTGACATCTTTCATGGAAAGCGGATTGCACGAAGTATGGTGGTCGCTGACCACATGTACTGGGTAACCAAATAAAAGCGGCCGAAAATATCTGAGAGCATAAACAAGTCCCAATAATTCCAACCAGTGACACTGTAACGTTGCTCATGCTTATTAAGGAATCGGGAAACATAGAAAACTGGATGCGACACAATATCAGGGCCTTTTTGATATAAAATGGCTCTAATTTCAATTTTATTACTGTGCGTGAATTTCAGAATACGCCCCAAGGTATAATGAGCCAAAATTGGTTGCGAAGTTGAGGCAGTATTTTTAACACTTAAATGATTTCAGTCTAATTATATTATATATAAATTCAATAACAGCCCCCTTAAAGCAATGTGTATGTAACAATATATAAAAAGTGTATATTACAGTTATTGTAAATGTTTATATTGTATACATGTGTAATAATGTTATGTGAATGTATTACGTATTTAATAATGTAGGAGCTGTGAGAATAATAGGTTAAAAGTTGCTAACAATGAGGTAGCCTCGAGGCAATAATGAGTAAGAATGTTTAATAATGCTACCAGTCATTATTGGAGCAACAATAATGTAAATTTTGAGACAGTTTATAAAATAGCCAATCAACAACAAAAAAGGCTTAAGTTAAATAAAAGTATTCTATTGGTTTAGGAATAGCCAATCAGAGGCTTGAAATACAGAAATTTGTAAATGTGGCGGTAGGAATTCAAGTCAGTTGCTTGTAGACAGTGCTCATAACTGGACGTGTTTATTGTAGACAGTGTTTCTAACCGGACGCTAGATGTGTCCTCGAGAATTTGAGTACGTATTTTGTGTGAGACAAAAAATAGTTCACGTGTTAAAAAGTGCAAGTAATTGATAAAAAAAATGCTCAAAGCTCTATATCAGTGAAGTGTTATTTAAGTCGTGTCAAGCATAAATAAAAGGAGTGAAGTAAAATTATAATCTGTGTAAACCTACATTCTTCAGTCGCATCACAACCCTGCAAATAGAAACATGTCTCTAACAATAATACTGACGCAATCGAGGCAAACATAAATATATAATATTTAAAGAAACAGTAAAAATTACAGTTAATATATCTTTTAAACATTTGGAGCAAAGGCTACCGGAAAGCGGGTACCATACGTGCAGTTGCAACTACTTCAAGTTCGGCTCCCAACAGTGGAAATACAATACAACTCCTACTTCAAATTGGATTTCCATACGTGGGGCAGAAACTATCTACCTCAAAGTGAGCAATAACTTGAGCTCGACAAAAGCTCGTTATTGCTCGCCTGACCAAATAAAGGTTGGTCCTTGCTAGTAAGGATATGTAGAGGGTGTTCAATAATCGAAAAATTGCGGATAAAACTTCGATAGAAGCTGAAGAGACACAAAATTTTCCTGGCATCTCTAAATATTTGGGGATCGGTAAATCACGAATCAACTTAACTTTGTCCTCATCCGGCTGTATACCCTACGAGACAGGATAAGCTGTTGAAAAGTCAACAGCTTAACTGTTTGCATAGCAAAATAGCAATTACAAGAGTTCAATTTAAATTAAAGTTTTTCAGGCGACGAAACACAGCTGTTATATTGGACATCTCTGTAGATGTAGAACCAAAGGCGAGACTGTCATCTAAATACACAATGGCTTTCTTATACTTAGATCCCCAATAGCGTGTCAGATATGCGGAAAAATTGTCGGGGGGGGGGGGCGTTCATTAAGCCAAATGAGAGTCTCTGAAATTCCAACTGTCTGTCCATAGTGATAAAACTAGTACATTTCTTACTGGAATCCGACACCGGACATGAAAATAGGCACTAAAAACATCTATACTGTATTCACTCAGGCTAATCCGCGCCAAAACAAAATTCAGGTAACCAGTATACCATTATAATGTATCCTTCCGCCATTCGCGCCAGAAATAATCATACTTCCACGACAATCTGGCAAGTATACGTGGCACATAATGCAGAAAGAACATCGTCTTCATTCCGACAACTTAAAGGGTAACTAGCATATTCTACTAGGATTAAATGCTAAAAAAAATAGAATTTTATTTATGTGCGCTCTTTAACAGCTATGATCCTTGTCTCATTCTATATTGGACGTGAAAGACCGGAAATTTAGCTCAGATGCCTCTTTAACAGACTTGAGGTTCTTTACGTGCCGTAAATCTACGACTCGGGTCCACGGGCTTTACTTCCCTTCCGAAGGAAACCATGCTGAGGATTTGTACGCCCGGAAAAATCCATCGGCCTCCGTTGTATATGAACTCGAGAACTAGAGGTTAAGCAACGTAACAAAGTATAAGATTGACAGTTACAACAAAGTAACCGTTTGCACATATAGTAATAGTTTTGAGAGAAACGAGCGAAAAAGGAAGCATCAGGGATGCGATAACTACATCTCTTCGCTGTCTGGAAATGACAATTTACTAGCTTTTGGCGACTTGTTTCAAAAAAACGAAATTGTGCGTTGTTACTCGAATTGCATTGCTTACAATATCGTCACATTCTTGTATCGCCTATTTCACAACCCTTCTTTTATTTCCTAGTGTAACCATTTTTCGCGTTTCAGATTTTTCGTTAGGGCAAATTTTATACTCGAAGCACCGATGAACTCAGCAGTTATTTTCAGCACTTCTTTCACGGGAAGTGTTGGGTATTTCTCACATAATTTATAATAAACACTCAAAACTATGTTTTTTTTCACCACTAGTCAGCGGTTTTCCCGGTTTGTGCTTTACGTAAATCGACGATGAGGAAAGAGCAAATTCACCTTCCGCCATTATACTAAACATAAACTGCTTCTTTTTGGCTGTAAACAATATTCTGCGCATACCCCGAGCCAGCTGACATACAAATTGCATGTTGGGAATTGTAGCTCTGTTTCACAATATAAATAAGCGTTAATTAAACTTAGGTATTTGTATAGACTATTACATTATATTTTAAGGATAAATTCATACTAAAATGTGAATATTAGCGTATGACTACTTTCCTGCGCGCATTCCTACTGTGCCCTACCACGGTGCACTGGTCACGTGGGTTTGTTTTTATGCGGATCAACCCAAACAGTATAGGGTACAAAACTATTTAACTTTCCATGAATAACAGGCCATCAAGGGAAGAGGAAACAAGGTCTCAGTGACGGCATTAAGTTTCCTATAATCAACACAAAATCGATAACAGTCGAAGACCATGGTTTAGAGGATTACCGAATAATTCCTGCCTGTAACATTTCTTCAGCCTGCGTGTTGATGATTTCATGCGACTTTGAAAGACACTACATGTACGTTGCTTAATACATCTAAAATATGTAAGCTCAATTTTAAACTCGCCTAAGGTTGTGGTACCGAGTTACAAATTTGTGGCAAAAATATGCCGAAAACGGTTTAAAAGTTCCAACAAGAGAGTTTTGTGTGTTCAAGGAGAGATTAGAATTAACGTGAAAATTAGCACCCTATATAGCATATGTGACATCAGTAGGAGATATATAGGGTAGTTAAATTATATTGGGACCCACTCGCGCCTCTCTTTACTGCGCGAGACAACCGGCAGTCGCCGGGGAAATTACGCCGGCAGAGGCGGACTAAAATCCTTACCTTATAATAGATGCTGGAAATGTTGACCTTAGCTCTCAGACAGGCAGCATATCTCGTGTAAATATTCTCGCTCACCGAAGCTCAGCAGCAGGAATTCTTGTGATTTCTTGTACAATGTTTTCTCCAAGTTCCTGTAGTGTGCGAGGATTGGAACGATACACTTTGTCTTTTAAAGAACCCCATAAATAAAAATCACAACTCGATAGGTGAGGAGAACGAGGGGGCCACAAATCAACACTAATTATTCTGTCATCAAACACCTCTCTTATTACATGTAATGATTTGGCAGCCGTATGTGCTGTTGCAGAATCTTGCTGCAACCTAGCATACGATTTCTCTTCTGTCAAGCGATTGCAAAATGTCATCCATTATCGCCATGTCCAAAATCAGCGAGTTAAATTTCGAATTGCTTCCTCATGCACCCTACTCGCCAGACTTAGTCCCCCTGGGATTATTTTCTGTTTCCACAGTTGAAGAAATCGCTTGGTGGGTAAAACAAATTACCACCAATAAAGAGGTGGAGTTTGCAGTTGATAGCTATTTTGCTGAACTCAACCGTTCTCGCTATAAACGGGGTATCGAAGCTATTGAACATCGCTGAGAAAACTGTATCGAGCTGAAAGAAGACTATGTAGAGAAATAAAGATGTTATTTTATTTTCGTTTTATTTGTTAGGTCGGGTACTTCTGTGACATCCCTCGTAAATTTTGCGTAAGAATATTTAGACGTTCTATTTTGAATGGGCTCCTATAGTACTAGTGCAAAATAGTGAAATCACTATTAATTGGAAAAAAACCAACAAAGAGGTGGTATAAAAATGGAGGTAAAAATGCTTTTAACTTGGTGCTATGGTTTGTACCATGTTTATATTATATTTCGCAGTAGAGTACTGTTGAAGGCTAAATCATGCAGTAGTTATCAAAATGCTTAAATATTGCTCTCTTTCAACAACTAACTTAAACATATGCTAAACCAAATATCCTAGAGATGTGATATCCTGCAGACTTAAAGGGATACTATAAAAGAATCGCTGGCAAATAATATTAACCATCACAAACTTTACTTCGTACCATTAATCACCCAAACAACTATTTATATATACAACTTGGCACGCAAATGGTTATGTTATATGTTTTTCTGCACTGGGCTATAATTTCTGTTTTAAATGAACACAAAGACATTAAAATTATTGCTTTCTGTTACAACTCTTAAGCTCATACAATTAGCGTTGCAATGATACAACGTAAAACGCTCCTGTTGCCTCCTATCATCGTGCAGGCAGCCCAAACTATCAACTTAGAAAATGTCACAAACTGAAGTAAATTCAGTCTGAAACAATAATTTTCAAAGGTTCGTTTCTACACGACATGCTCCCTTTGAAAAACACCACTTCGTGCAGGCTATCGCTGTCTATCTGCCTGCCGGTTCTTCATGCGACACGGTCCTGGCTGGTAAGAGAGGTATGGCGCTGACGTCACCTCAGGGGATTGACTCAGAAGGTCTTGACGCACTCTTCAGCAGGCTTCCCTCTACAGGCTGGTTCACAACCACCCCGTAACGGTAACCAGAACGGAAACGAGAACGGGAAGCAAGAAATTTTGATTCACAACAGCCCGGTAATGAGAACGGGAATGCATATCGATCACAAAGTGAAAGTCGATTTTGCGCATTGGGATTTCATTTGTTTTTAACTGACCAATGGCATTTTTTCACCTACTTCCAATTTAGCCAAGCCAACGTCAAAATTCGATAGAGTAAACATTATCTAAATGCATATTCATTACATTTCCGATCCCTCTACTTATGCCAAACTTTCATTCCTTTGTTTAATGGCATACATTAAAATTGTTTATTCTTTTTTTCATTTCCACCGGATTTAGCTGTTATTTGTAGCTTTTGCCATTGTTTTTAGGTAATAGCCAGTTTTGAGTTGCATGTAAACAAACTACAAATGATCCCTTCACCAAAGGAACCAACGTTGATTAGATTTGTGGGTGTCGGGATGAGGTTAGGAAGCACATTTACTACTAATTCCTTCCAGTTTCATCTTTCCAGCTTGCGACTATAGAGAGCACTAGTGGCTGTTTCATGTCACGGGCGCTTAGAATAACCTCTAGAGTGAAGAGTCTAATATGCACAATAGGGATCTAATATGCCGTGCCCGGGAACGAGAACGAGAAAGTTAAAAGTTGGGCAACTCTTCTTCCCGTTCCCGGGGCCCGGGAGGGCTTCCCGTCGGTTGTGGACACTCCCATTTGAATACGTGTATTTCAACTTTCCCGTTCTCGTTCTGGTCCCCGTTCTCGTTGGTTGTGAACCAGCCTTACGTCTCAAAGAGTGCGTTCATGAAGATCTTTATTTTTATCTCATCAGGCCTTTGATACCCGTCGTATGACACAGAGAGTGTAAGATGGCACAATACTCCTCCGCGTGCAAGTTGAAGCTGTGACATCTTGCAGCGACACACTACCACAGCAGGTAACTGTAGTATATTGACTGCGGACCAATCGGGGCCTTGAAGCTCCACAACGTGGCGGCATGAAAATCAGAGCACAGCATATCGAGGCATAGATACCTAATTTCAACTCCAACTGCGTAGAAGGAAGTCCAAATAACATTAAAAGAACAGTAACAATAGGATAAAGTTATACGTATATTAAAACATTGCTATATATCCATTTCATATATTAAAAGTGTGAATGTACTTCCCACCTCGATATATAGATAACCTTTTTCTTATTTTAATTCACAAAGCTGTGCTGTAACAGTTATGTCAAATGTCTTCAAAAATGAAATAAGTGAATATATGTGCATGAAAATGCCATAACAAAATTCTTATATGATTAGAACTAATTAAATTGGGGCCACTTATTAAAATTACATAAAACTAAGGAAATCTTAAAAAGGGATAAAATGAAGTGAATGATGGACGAAAATTGAAACTATATATAAATAAAATTATGAGAGACAAGGTATGATACTAGAAGCAAGTCAAACTGAGCTCATGGTCGATCGTGGGAAAGCGAACTCCCATGGTCTGGCATTGAAAAATACAAAACTCATGTGTTTGCTTGTTCAGCGCGGGAATCTGAATCAAATAGAACTAGATATACGGTTTAATTGTGAAGCATTTGCGGACGTAAGGCGTCACGTGATACAATCTCATAATTTAAACGAAAGAGCATTGAGCCTTTCACAATGCTAAAAGGTCCAGCATATCGCGGTGCTAACCTGTGAGCAAATGCTTTACCAGCATTACTTAATACATCTGCTTAGTAAGACTAAATCTCTCACTTCAAAGGATGGAATTTTACGTATCTCGCGGCGTTGGTAATCACCACGTAAATTATTGACAGCAAGTTTTTAGCGTCCCCTTCAGGATCAGAAGTTTCCGGAAATAACTCGTCCAAGTTCCTTTGATTCACCAAGGGACATACTGGTTGAAATCGAAACATCAAGGAAAAAGGCCTTTCTTGATGTGTCTCAGGTACTGCCGTATTCAACGCAAATTAAAACTTCGAAAATAAGGTGTCCCACTGCTAATGTTCCGGCGAATGTAATGCGATAAGGATATGTTTTAAATTTCGGTTACCCTGTTCCGCCAACGAAGGCCGCTAATAATAGGGAGATGTACATATAAATTTGATGCCCCTTTCAAACAAAAATGTGCGAAACGTATTTGCGTAGTGGAGGGATTATCTGATACCAAAATTTGAATATTACCAAAAGAAACAAAAGTGCTAGAGAAAACTGAAATTATGGCAAAAGCAGTTGCTGCTCGCACTGGGTTTAACCACATACGTTTTGAAAATGCATCTGCCAAATCCAAGAGGTAGGTGTTACCGCGGCACGACCGTAGTAACGGACCCACAAAATCAAGAAAAAAAAATCCTTTCCATGGTGTAACGCGGCAGTTTAGAATTTAAGAATGCCACACGCATATTCTGTGCCGATTTTGAATGTATAAACAGAACGAGGAATTTTTTACAAAGTCGGAAATATCTTTATATGTATGGCTCTATACAATATAATATCTAATCTTGTTCGTTGTTTTAAATATCCCTTAAGGTGAAATGTGAAAGTATTGCACTACAACGGGTATAAGACTTCGTGGAAGAAGAATCTTCAATATCTTAGAGCAGTGAAGTTTAGCATAATATAACCGTTCTTTAAACTGATATCCTTGTGGAATTTTACCTATGTTGCATTGCTCCCATACCTGTCCTAGCACCTCATCCTTCCGTTGATGGTCTGGAATGGACGTGAAGACGTCAAAAACTGCAAATCTCCATGACTGGTGCAACCATTTCTGACACGGTCGGAGGGGATTCTTGAAACTTCTGCGAAAGGGCGTCTGCCAGAGTATTTTTCGTACTTCGGATGTGTTTGACCGTAAAACGAAAGGCAATAAATTTAATCGCCCATCCCGCCAGCTTTCCCGTTTTATAGAGGTCTGAAAGTACCCATGTCAAAGCCTGGTTGTCGCATTCCAAATGCAAAATTCTTTGTTTCAAAAAGGGGCTAACTTATCACACGCTATAAGAACTTCCAGTGCTTCTAGTTCATATACTAAATAATTACGTTCCGTTTTAGAAAGACAACGAGAAATGCAATAAATTAGTCTCCTAGCTCCTTCACATCCCTGCAGTAATACTGCGGAGACTGCACGGCGTTAGCCGAGGCATAGCTATAATCGGAGGATTCATGATTGCTGTTTTTAACGTCACAATGTGTGTTGATATATAGGCGTACACTGAAATTTTGCACCGAAGAGCATTTAAGGGTTCAGCTACCTCAGCAGAATTGGTTATAAGCTTAGCAAAAACGTTTGCCATCGCCAGAAATGAAGCCAACCGTTTTCCTGACGTAGGAACCGGATAACGGCGCAACGCCAATGTCCTTTCAGGATCAACAGAAATGCCATGTGGGGAGACTATATTACCCAAAAATGAAATTTGATTCACTGCAATCCTTGACAATACCCAACCTTTCGGTAATATCGTTAGAGAACTGCTGCACTAAGTCAGTAAGATGAGCTCGAACTTCATACGATAAATGCAAACATTTAAAAGTAACTGTGACCTAAGCAGGAAAGGGCAACCCAAGATCATAGTAACCGGAAGATTCTCTACCACATGAAACTGTACGTCCCAGGAAAAATCGTAAATTTTAATATGAACTTTCGTAGTACCCACTATGTCTCAACACCGACTCGGATATTGTAATTCTTTTAAATGTTGTTAAATGCAAAATCCGAGCGCTACCTTTAAACAGCGTTTCAAAAAACTGCCTGTCTATGGCAATTTAATGAATACCATGACTCATTAACGCTTGTGTAAGATTACCTAGATAAGGGTACAGATTGAATTCCATGACTCGGTGACATTAAATCTTGTGACTGCTGATCCGAAATTAGTCGCAACGGACGTGTTTGTATAGTCTTTAAAGCAGAACTGCTGTGAGTGTCCCGAATTACCACAATATGCCCATTTTCTTGGCGCCAAAGTTACTGCCACAGATGGCAAGGAATGTATCCTAAATTAATCGAAGGTGGGGTAAAATTGTCCATCTGTTGTGGTTTCTTGGCGACTATTGGTCCGTTAAGATCTTCCGAATCCAACATTAACGCTTGGATAGAAATAACCATGTGGTCTAAATTTGCATACGATTGTGGCAGGTAGCAAACGTACATTTTAACCGCGTTGTCGCATTTAACCCCGATACTATAAGTTTACAAACTTCCAGTTCTGAATCCCGAAGTTAAAAAACTCGTGCAAACTTTTTAGCCCTTTCCAAAAAATAAATAAGATTCCACGATATCTTTTGTGGCGCATAATAATATTCTGCGACAAAATTCAGACGCACCCTAAGAGGAAAGAAGAATTCCGAAGACGTGCGCAAGAAATTGTTGAAGTGTTTTCGCTTGCGTTTGTGCGATTGTAATAAGAAAAAGTAATTTACCTTCCACAATATTTAATAACAAGGTATACACATCTCACCCCATTATTCCGAAATATTCACACAAGGTATCTAACGATATTAAACAGTCTTTGTATGGGATAATTAACCTGTTAATTATTTAAACACTAAAGCTGGCAGCTGAATTAACACTGGATCCGTAACTACTGGCGAATCAGATTGTGTATCCTTACCCCATTGTACTGCCTCCGTAGACGTAAAGTTGACGCAACTGCGTAACTACCCGTAAGAGACGAAACAATTCACTATATTGATTTAATAATTCCTGTATCCGTAATTTATCGTCCAAAGTATATTTTGACGATTGTAACAGTTGAATGCGTTGTATGTGATACGAGATGCGTGCCTTCAACCGTCGTAACGTAGCTGAAGAAGGAAGTCCCTTTTGCTCTGCTAAACAATTATGAAACTCTAAGTTGAAACACTGAATCCTGAAGAAAATCGTGTACTCCTACTTGTGAGAATTGATTCACATCTTTATAACATTCCCTGCATCTTTCAAAAGACGTAATATTGTAACTAAACTGTCTGACTTTTCAAATTGCAACGTTTGAATGTTAAAATGAAACACAAGTTCATATTTACGTAATGATTCAACATTTTGTAATGCTATCATGAACCGCCCCTAATTAATCAGAAGTTCGACTATGAAACGGTTAACAGCAATAACATCAACAAAAAGGCATACGTTGTTATAGTCAAATGCAAATGGTAATCCCAAAGCAGGGCCATTAACCTTTAACAAAAACCTTAGTGTATTCGTAGTATAATTCCACTACCAAACTACAATTCTGTAATAATATGCACTACAGAAATTTTGAAATATCAAAATGATAAAAGGTGCTCTCGTTCCGCTGGTACCGTTTGACACTCTAGGTATAACACGTCAACTAACTGGCGTATGAAAACGAATTATAGCACGAAATAACAATCCTGCTTTATCCCAACGCTCCTGCTGGCATTTTTATACCGTGTTTATATTACATTTCAGAGTAGAGTACTCTTGAAGGCTAAATCATGCAATAGTTATCAAAAGTTTTATAAACTTTGCTCTCTTTAAACAACCAACTTCACCATATGCTAATTTAGTTTGAGTTTTATTTATGAGCGTTATTTAGCTGCTATGGATCCTTAGGGTTCCATTCTATATTGAGGGTGAAGATCAAAATTTTGCTCAGAGGCTTCTTTATCAGGCTTGAGGTTCTTTTACGTTCCGTAAATCTACGACACGGGTCTACCGGCTTTGCTTCCCTTGTGAGGGAAGCGATGCTAAGGGTTTTTACGCCCGAAAAAACCCATGACTCTCCGCCGGGTTTGGACCCTCGACCTCGGGAACTGGAGGCTATGCCGTATATCCTAGCAGTGTGATAATTTACAGACTTAATGTGCGATACTATAAAGGAATTACTGGCAAATATGCCATCACAAACTTTACTTCGTAATATCAATCGCCCAAACAGCTGTTAATATACACAACATGGCTCAAATATACCTTCAGATTGTGTTATACGTCTTTCTGCATTCGCCTATAATTTTTGATTTCCATGAACGCAAACACATTATAAAGCATTGCTTTCTGTTACATGTTTTAGTTTACACAATTAGAGTTACAATGCTTCAACGTAAAACGTTCATAAACTTCCTCCTAACATCGTGTAGGCAGCTGAAGGTAACGATTTAAAAAAAAATGTAGCCATCTGACAAGTGAATTCAGTCCGAAGCAAGAATTCTCAAAGGTTCGTTTCTACACGACATGCTCCCTCTGAAAAACACTACTATTCGCATTGGCTATCGCTATTTGCCTGCCGGTTCTTCATGCGACGATCCTGGCTGGTAGGAGAGGTATGGCGCTGACGTCACTCAGGAAATCGGCGCAGGAGGTCTTGCACTCTTAAGCGGGCTTGCCCAATCTCTTGAAGTGCGCGTCCATGAAGCTTTTTATTGTTATCTCATCGAACCTTTTACGTTCCATGCACTGTCGTATGGGCAAGATGGTACAGGTTTGGTATAATAAATTAATTGATAAGTTCGGAAATAGTTACATATATAATAAGTCTTATGTGCAACTATATAGAAGATAGGCAAATACCGATAGGAAAGATATAAAAATGGACATGAGTTGTGGAATACCATGGGGATCGGTCTAGGAATCTACATTGTGAAATGTATATTATGTTGGAGTATTAAAAGAGGAATTACGATATCATCAAACACTATTGGATAGGTGTGCGGATGATCTGAAAATGAAATTGAGTTTTATATATTTGTGAGCGCTCTTCAACTGCTGTGATTCTTAGCACCCCAATTCTATGTTGGGTGTTAAAGACCGCAAACTCCGCAGAGTTCTCTTTATCAAGCTTGAGGTTCTTTTACATGTCGTAAGTCTACGGCACGGGACCACCTGCTATTTACTTCCCTTCCAAAGGTAATTAACATTCTGGGGGATTATTGAGAAGGTGCAATGAAAGATAGCGACAAGAATATATAGCGCCTACAGAATGATCTTTACCCCGACAGTACAGGTCTAGATTCCTAGACAACACGACATGATGGGCTTTAATGTGATATCATTTTACAATACCAGTGATATAACCATATCCCTCCCCCCATAAAGTCGAAATTAACCTGTTAGACTTTACTCTCCGGAAGTAAATCTAAATTTATGTTCAGATTTAGGGAAGTTTAGAATATTCCTTTTGGTATTGCTGAAACACTCACAGACGATGTTTATTGGAGCTAGTCTCCAGAAATAATTGTTCCTCATATCAGCAAGGATCTTAAACAAGAAAATGGAGATGATGGTTTAAAGTTTCCAAAACAGCTGGATGTTTTACTTTCCCATCTTGGTATTTCATTTGCAATACTGTGAGCAGTAACTGATTTTAATAATGCATATGCCCCAAGTAGAAACTTTAATGCACCAGTATTTGAGATACATTGCTTTAATAATCCAGTACATAATAATTGTTCACATTTTCTACGTTTAGGTAAGTGAATTAAGTTTTTCTTCACACGAGATAAGGACATGAGATCCTTGTTAAATACATCTTAACAACTTTGACTAAACTGCCGCTATTGCTCACTGCAGCAAATAGTCAGCCACATGGGTGGCCATCTTGTTTTAATGCGCAGGCCTTCTCTCTAGGTAATGTTGGTTAAATTCAATAGTAAACAAATTGAAAACCCTGACCATATATAACTCGTCGGTATTGAGACCCATTATAAATTAAACGGGATGAGCACGTTAGAACTTCAATAAGCAAAATGAATTTTAAATGTTCTGGTTTTCGAATACTGTCAGAATTAATACACCAAGGATATTAAATTTTTCTATATATGTACATATCCATCTAAGAGATGCAATAGGGTTGTGGGGCAACATTGCTGCTTCTAAGCATTATTCAAATTCCAAAAGAGAACAATAGTCAATATAACGAGTTAATGCAGATCAATATTCAGGCAATTCCAAATTCTACCTCTTTCGTCTTTTTATATTCCGGAGTGTGTTTTTATCCTAAGAAAACATTAGAAGGAATATTCTCCCAACAAATGAATGCCTCCATAATCACAACACCACCGAAATTCAATATGCATATAATAAAAGAGAAAATACAAAAATGTTTCAGGTTGGAACAGTGTACTCTAGTTACAAACATTATAACAGCTACTATAATATATCAGGGCAATAAAGAAAACTGTACACATTAAATCTAACCTAGTGACATATCTAAAAAGGTTTAACTTCAATAGTATCGAGGGAATTGAAACTTTGATTAAAAGTGAAAGCAAAGTACTTTGGAGTGTTATTAGGAGTGGGTGTTGCCTCTTCTAGGCATGGCGCTCACCTCTGTCACGTTTTGAGTGATTTACTTTTATAGCAAAATTATGGTGTAAGGACAATAAACATTGCCCTTTTCTCACTATTGCACTTGCGCGATGGGAATTCCCAACCTAAATGAGAAGCGAAGTCCGCGAGATTAGCTATGTTCTGTTACTTCTTGTTCTGAGTTTTTGCTTCCCGCTCATATAAACGTAATAAGACAGTGTGTTTTAATTAACCTAACCTCCCGTGAATGAGAAGCTTTAACATATATAAATAGTGAATCATAATCATAGTTAAGGAACGCACGCTCGCGTGCTTTGGTGTTGGCAGAGTTTTTTATTTCTAGTTGCCAGTATTCTGTTTGTGCATTTGCAAACCGTACGTAGCTGGAGGGAAGAAACCAATTTTCCGACACAAGTATTGAAATTTACTCTCAATTTAGCACCAGTTATAAACAGAACAGCGTTTAACACTAAATGATAGACTAGAGATACACAGATGCGTTGATAGTCGGACGAACGAACGGGCGGTTGGGTGGATGGATTCGTTTATTAATTCATTCTATCATACGTTACACTTATTTATGCTCTGAGTTGGAACACCTCAAAATGTTGGTTTAAAGTTAACCTAAATTTCAAGAAGTCTGTGTACAAGTAGCTAAATGTTAAAGATTAGAATACAGTTATAAGTCCAAACATAATATTGTTTGCTATCTACAATGTAGGTTCACAATTAAGATATTCTTGACCTGAATAGAAGTAGTGGTTGAGCCCTAAATTGTGTTTGCTATTCAATACCGGAAATAGTGTAAATGTTCATTATAACTACTTGATACAGTTTCCTGAATCTTGTCACTACAACTTAAAGAGCATGCTGATGACACACACACACACACACACACACACACACACACACACCAGCGTAATCTGTGTTAATCTGTGACATACACACAGTTTTGTAATTCCGGCAGTGTGATGAATTCAGGGACGGTTCCGGGGGTACTGCTTCAGTTCCATATCACTACTTTAATAATATGAAGAAATACGTGTTTGAAGTTGTCATGTTTATTTTTCTTAAAGGCGCAATCAAATAGCTTGTCTGACAGTAGAAAACCATAGAAGTTGAGGGGAGCTACTGTAAATTTCAAGTTTGCAACCTCATTTATTATTATTATTATTATTATTATTATTATTATTATTATTATTATTGTTGTTGTTGTTGTTGTTATTGTTATTGTCATCATCATTATTACATGCATCTGTGCCAGATTTGTACTGGCACGGATTCATAACAGCTTCCAGTGTAGGCTCTAGTGGGGATTAGAGGGACAAGAGGATGGCCCATATTCGTGCTAGTTGGTACCTGTCACGGCTTATCTGGTAGCACATGCGAATCATAAGTACTAACTTCATTGTACATCTACGACAAAGTATGCTATACTGAGAAGTCAGAAATAAGATAAAAATCACTTGCAGTGTGAAAGTGAAATAAAATCGTGCTTTGTTGTATCATATTCGTCATTAATTTTCCATTGCTTATACTAAAATTAAATTAAGCAATGTTTATAATGCTGCCTGGACACCCAGCAGTCCAGCAGACGATTGAAAGAGAAATAAACAATCTGCAAACAGTATCTGCACCCGGCCAGTTGTGAGTTTGTGCACATGATTTTTTCATTAGTGCGTGTACTGAATGATTTGTATCATAGAACTTTCCCTGAAATATATCTCAAGAACAACTGGAAGTATATCCGCTCTTTGAAGAAAGCAGATTAAATAGTGAACTGCAGGTTTGTTTTTCAAAACCAGAATTCCCCGCTGGAGCTGTATACCGCTACTCTTGTTTATACAGAGACTGACGGTTTATGTGATCCTTTATAACAGAGTAAATTTTCTGAAGTTGTTCATAACGAGGCAGTGGTGGTGGTGGTAGTGGTCGATTTATTGCATCATATACAAATACTAGTACTACATGTATTGCTCATATAAGAATATCGGCCTGGTATTCCTGGCACTACCCCTGCATTCATGTTTCAGCCGTCACTAGATGAATTGTAAATTGCAACCGACTACATTCCACTTACCCGGCTTCATTACAACTATTTCATTTTGGGATTTTACACATACTCGCTCTTATTTCTCTATACTCTCTGGTCGCTACTTTGTAGTTGTCTTGAGGGATTGAAGTTCTTTGGAAGATCAACCTAACCTATATTGAAAACTTATAGGTTTTTCACTGATGTTGCTGCTTCTTTTATGTCCACCTCATTTTGTGTTTAAACAATGGTGACCTGTGCTGAGAGACCTGTGTTGGAACATATTTCTTCATTGCTGTAAGCCAAACGAAATATTCTCCTTCTGCTATACTCGCATGTTAATTTCTTCGTTATTTAGATTTTGGATGTTACATGAAAAAGTAAAAGTTAAACGAACCACATGTACTTGTCAGGTATACGGGAAACTTGATGGAATAATTCCCCGACAATCTTCTCTACTTGTGGCCCGCACATCTACTCCAGTATCAGCCTCAAGGCGTAGCCGAGAGATTGAGGGCCCTCAGCCTCAAAGCGTAGCCGAGGGATGTTTTTTAGAAGGAGAGGAGTGTAGCAAGTTGCGGCCGATGAAGCGACGACAGGGCGTAGCCGAGGGATCTGCGCGTCTAAAACTCCAATCATTCACGTTAGCTACTTCGACGGGCCACAACTAAAACAACTTTGCCTAATTCCCCTCAGTTGAATATATGATTATTTTACATTAGTTTGGTCTTCATTGAACTTGTCAGTAACTTGTATTACGTTGGTCTTCAAAGCCAAAATTTAAAATCCCAACATAGCTGAAAACACGATTGAGGGCCCTCAGCCTCAAGGTGTAGCCGAGGGATGTTTTTTAGATGGAGAGGAGTGTAGCAACTGCGAAGCGACGACAGGATTATAAGTTACAAGGTTGTACATTTATAGGACTTGTATTTCTAATGAAGTTAAATTACGTTCAGAGACTAATTCAGATATACACGGTTACAACACAGGAAGTAATGAGAAACAGTTATTAGCCATAGTACATATATATATATATATATATATATATATATATATATATATATATATATATTACCTGTTTAAACTTAATGGTAAACTTGATTTTTGGTGAAGCTAAGTGATTAAACTACTTGAATAAGCCTGAGAGATTAGGGGGGGGATATTGGAGGTTCAGATGCTAAAGAAAAAGGAAACAGGGAAACATCTTCCCTATGTGTGGTTTCTCTCTTTCTTTATTCTCACGATTGCTACATTTATTCACATTTAACACAGTTCTACAGAGAGTATTTGTTCACATTGCACAGCCTCAGATGTACACTTTTGTAGCCAAATTTCAATAACCTCCCATACATGGGTACAAGTTGGACTCACTATACATAGCACACACAAACTTACTTGTATATTTTAGTGTTTAAAGCGATCAGTGGACAATATTGGACAGTAATTTACAATGTAAATAACATTTAAATACATTTATGTTAAGTATTGACATTTTGCTCTTTTTAAGGAAGTTAGATAACACCCATCGCACACATTCCAAGCAAGGCAATATGGGAACTTGCTTGTGCTGTCCTACTGCCAACATAGGTAATCTAAAAATAGCAAAGGCACAAAGCATTGTCCATGGTTGAGAGCCCAAAACTGGAAAGTGTAGCTGAGGGATGTTTTTTACAAGTAGAGGAGTAACACATGACAGAAAGTAGTCGTAGGGTCTGTGAATCTAAGTCCCTACTTTAGTTTGCAGTGTTTCCTTATGTTGGCAACATTTATTCAGCAACCTTTTGCCTACTCTGCTGGTTTCTTTACAATATCTTCCACCTCAAAATGTCACCAGTTTCAGCTATATAACTGAAGTTGCTAAAATGGTAGGTGAGTGGGCAATATGACGTCATTCAGGTAACATCTCCTTAAGAATTATCACAGATAATGATTTTGTAAGTACTTTTATTGTAACTCCTTTGTCACTCCATACAGGAATTGAACCCAGTATTTGAACTTCACAGCATTTCCAGCGCTAGTTTCTAATGACATATGCTATCCATTGCAACACTAAATAATTTATTCAGCAAGGAGTAAAATGTTGTATTTGTGTAACAAGCCACTATGTACTTCTGAATTACTGAACATCCAGCTAGAAATGTAGCAAGGACTGTTGAGATTACTCTAGGTACAAGCAATATGATAGTTCTTTTTACTTTCTCTACTACATATAGTAAGTAGGGGAAGTATTGTATTCCACCCAAAAATTCGATACTGAGATTTCACCAGAAATACATGTTTTGAGACCCCCTGAATCCAAAAAAAGCATTTTTAGAAACATGTCCGTGTGTCTGTCTGTGAACAGCATAACTCGGAAACGAACAGTCGGATAAACACCAAACTTGGTATTTAGGTTCAGTATCTCCCAGAGATGCGACCCGAAGGTTTTCAAGAAAATCCCCCCACCCCAGACTACCCTTTACATGGAACATTTTTTCGAAAATTTTAATGCTCTCAAAAATGGCCCTAATGATTTTGATTAAAATATCGTATGTTTAAGATATTTTCATGACAAATGAAATGTATGTCTTGAATTTTCTGGGAATGTCTCCAAAAGTGTTCTTCATTGTGAATAACTTTTGCATAACTGGTAAACCATAAGAGATAGACAAAATTTTACTGCACAAAAAATGTAGATCGCGTTAAAATACACAATTTATGTCGTATACATTTTTTTTGTAGAGTGAACCATTTTCGAAATATTGCTTGTTATTCCCTTAAATTTTCCAATACTTATACTTTTTCTCCAATTCATTATTCATTTTTTTATGTCCTGGGCATGCAAAGAGATAGGAATGCGCCACATAGCAACCAGCGCTTAAAAGATGTGACTATCACTTATAACCTACCATATTCCCCTTGCATCTACATGAAAATTAGTAATAAGATTAACATCTCGATTAACATGAAGCATATGGAGAATAAGCGTTTGTAAAAATAGTTTGTACAAGAGTAGAGAATGTCACGTGAGTGTAACACATCAGATTTTTTTATTTTTATCACTGGCTTACATTGAACGTATCAATGTTTCAATCACTTCAGTAGCCATTCAGATTAGTTTTCACTTAATGTGTGTATTAGTTGTCGTGCTGTGTTTATATTAGAGGTAGAGGAGGACTGAGGCTCCCACCTAAGCAGCAGAGTCTATTAAAGTAGGCACACATCCAAGAAAGACTCTTCTGTTATGAAATTTCTGTTAATTTTCTTGTGTGTATCCGGGTGTAGTTGTACATTTTGGGTGACATGCCTCAATGTACAGTAAGCTCTACTTTTGTAGTAAACTACTATTCAAGTCAACACTCAGTGACTTCCATACGAGAATAAACTACTTCCGAAGTATTTTACTCCGTTCAGATAATCCCAGGGTTAATTACCACAGAAGTAACAGTTGGAGAGCTCCATCATGTAGTATATTACTACAGGATTAAATAGAGTACAAATTTAGGTTACAGTTTATTCTCATAATCTGGATGGAGTAACTAACTAACCTGTCAGTTGAACTAAAATAGTGTGTCATATTTGAAGGAAGATATTTGGGCATGTTCAGGGATTATTTAGATTACATTGATGGTCTCCATGAAGAAAACAATGGAAATGCGATAGTGATATGCGAGATCCATATGATACTGATACAGAGAGTGTGTTCAAGAATTGCTTCCTTATTGGGAAAGAATCTTTTACATTCCTTTTGAATCTGTTTGGAGTACATTTACAACAGAACTCAGATGTGAATTCAGCTCGATAACCCAAACAGCAGTTATTGTTGTGTGTCCTGCAAGTGTTTTGCACCAAGACATTTCAAATAGTAAAACCATAATTACGTTGAACTTAACATAACGTGAGTATACCTTCTTATTAAATCTAGCTATTTAGGGTTGACTTAATTCAGCATAACTTAAAAATTTGGCAATGTCAAACTTTGCTTTCCGTTATTCAAGTTTGATGTCACATGGTAATTACAATCAATTGGCGTGAAGCTCTAGCGCAAAGTAATAAATAGATTTCTAAAAAAGCACCACTCGAGCCATTCCCATTGCACTAAGTGTATCCTAATTAGACCTATAGTTTGCCAGTATTTTTTAACCTCATGTCGGCTAAGTAAAGTTCATATCATAATCCTGGCATTACAGGTGATTTCATAAACATTCACTGTGCGCCTGCTGGACGTATCTTTAGGTTGTTGGAGCACTTTCGAGGTTAAGAGCAAGGTACCTACACAAATAAATATATGTGACTGTTCGGAAAATAAAAGGCAATTCCTCTTCACTTTTGCACATGTCCACACATTGTGGGTGCTTGTGACTGCATGCATGTTCCGTTTTTGCCTATCAATGAGTATGGTGAACCTTTCTGAAATCAGAGGGTTATTTCTCCATCAAATGCAAGTGGTCTGTGATGCAAATATAAAGATTACAAACATTGTTTCCAGAATTTTAAGCTGCTCTTCAGTACGTTTCCCATCGCTCAAATTATTACATTTTCCCATCATGACTTTCCAGACATTTCTCTTCCAGCATCTTTATATCATGTTTTTTCACTCATATTGTTCATGTGAATTTTCTTTATCTCTACCAACAAATATTTATCTCTTTTGCTTAGGTTTTCCCCCTTTTCCTTTCACATGTAACCTTATCCATGATTACATCAAGTAAATTGTGCAAACAAAGCAATACTCCGGGGATAATGAGCTTTTACTTCCGTAGTCGAACTAAAAGAGTAAATTGTAATTGAGTTCTCCAATGTTACTTCTTGAGTAAATTGCTCCTGTAGTAATCTACTTTGTTAGCAAACATTACTTCCAAAGCAGTTTACTCCAACATGGTGCACGCTGCCCTGTATGTAGTACAAATTATTTTGTTTGATCATGTTATTTGCTATTCTAACATTGAGAAGATTTAATTCTGTAGCTGCAGTATATTGAATTGCAATAAATAAAATGTTCGACATTGGATAACTAACACATGCTCAGCAAAAAGAATAAATACCATTAATGGTTTTATCTCTTCTTCTTTAGATAACTGCAGACCATTTCCTGTACTGTACATTTTGCCCATTCTTTTGAAAGGTTAACTGCCCTCTTAAGGTCAGAGTGTCTTCTATGATGTTCAGCACATTTAGTTTTATTATTTTAGTAATGTCAATTTATGCATTACCTGGCTGTATTGTTATATACCTTTTCAAGAAATAACAAAAGTTCATTTTTGCAAAAGTGAGGATATATTCATATGAGTATACTTACAGGTTTCAGCTTAAAAAAAAATCTTCATATTTAGTCCACTGTTAAAAGGTCTGCTTGTCATCCCTTCTCCACTTCCTTTTGCACTGCCCTGTGACACCTTCTGTACATTGCCCCTTCATGTCCATATCACTACACATTGTTTTATTCTATTCTTTTGATTACAAAGATTCTATTTCATAACATTCTTCTATCTATTGGTTTATAATGGAACTGCGATGTACTCTCCTGAAAATCCCATCTTCAGTACTCCTATGAATGCAATAGCCACATACTTTATGATTAAAGGTATGTGAGGAATTTCATAAGCTTCCTTATGATGTGATCTCTTTAACACACACACACACACCCACCCACACACGCACCCACGCACACACACACACAGGCACGCACACACACAGAGCTTCGAAAGTGGAATCAAATTTGAAAAATCTGATGTGATACATTCACATGACTTTCTCTATCCTTTATTGTTTATTAATGGGTAATACAAATTATTCTTACTCAAGCTTATTTTCCTATCTACTACATTTTAATCCAAATAAAGCTTTGCAGAAATAGCTACATTACACATTTCATCATAGATACAAAGGGAACAGCAACAGTCAAATATTTAAGAACACGGTGCTATAGCTGTCCTTAAAATTCCATACTGTTTCCATGCAATTGCGAAAAACAACTGAGTGTTGAAAGGAATTTAAAGAATGACGTTTAATAACAGATTTCTTAGAAACCCCTGATTATTATAATATAAAATATATTTATTATTATTATTATTATTATTATTATTATTATTATTATTATTATTATTATTATTATTATTATTATTATTATTATTATTATTATTAAAACGATTATTCCCCTTGTAAGCATGCTCCTTTTAGTCGGCTGATCAGAATGTAGCTCTCTGGAAAACGTTTTTTCAAGAATAACCTGCTCTTTATTTCATTTCCATTGCTTAAGAGGAGAATTTCAGCTGTAGATATGTTCAGCATAGAAAAAAATACCGCTAAAGAACATGTGCAACAATTTCTAGCAACATTATATGTGGCACACATTTTGTCTACTACACCCAGTCCAGATTTTGCTTCATTATAAAATGTTATCATCTCTGGCTTCTGCCTTTCACTGGAGCTTTGATCAATTTTATCATAAAGACGTTGACTGAATATCACAATGATATCCTTGCCTTTCTTAGGAATATAGCAAACAAGGGTAGGCTCTTTTGTAAATAAAAACATACTGAAATGCTGATATCTGCCTTTTATATCGATAAACTCTACTGGAATTTGTGGCATATTTTTCTTCAGTGTTTGACAAAGGACAATCCTCTTTTTGCAGATCTTTCATGAAATTATAGTCACTGAACCAATTATCTGTGCTCATGCTGCTTCTACTTCTGTTGTGCCAATCATTCATAATAGCTGAAAGTTGTTGCTGATGCAGAATGTCCCATCAGGCCATTTCCAGGCATAAATTTCAAAATTGTGAGAGTAGAGTATTTTGGCATCAGCTAAAACACAGACTTAACTTCCATATTTATTAGGCTTATATGGACTATAATGTTCTAAAACTGCATCTCCCTTGAATGCCGTCCAGCATCTCATCGATTGTGACTTTTTCTTCTAGCGAGTAGCATTTCTGGAGGTGCCAATGAATGTTGTGAAAATGTCTTGCACTGTTACAAGATGATGTAATTTATTTCTTCACAAGAAGATCTGCTATCAAATCTAAGGCAGCAAAGAAGTAACTTGAAACACTTCAAATTCATTACCAGTCAAAATATCTCTGCTCCATCTGTACCTCATAGCTCCTTCGAAGATAGTCTGCTACTGCGTAAGACTATTGCCAAACATAGAAAACCTGTGAATGCCTTCATCTCTTCTTTTGTTGTCAAATTAGCATCTCTTTTATGGCTGAAATTGTTTTGTGTACACTCATTGTACTGGTTGATAAAAAATTAACAGGAATTTTTGTTTTTCTTAAAGAATTTTTACTTAATCATCAACATCAACTTTATCCCCTTCAAAGTAATCTCCCTTAGATATAATGCACTTGTGCCAGTGTTTTTTCTAATCTTGGAAGCACTTGTGGAATTTACTTTTTGTTATGGTGAACACCTTTCCTTCAGTGATTATGCTTTTATCTTATCAATGGTGGGCAAAACGTCTTCCTTTCATGGTTCTCTTCAGCCTGGGAAATAGAAAGAAGTTGCAGGGGGCCATGTCCGGTGAATATGGTGGCTGAGGCAGCATAACAATTTTGTTTTTTGCTAAATAGTCACAAACAAGCATTGAGGTGTGAGTGGGTGCATTGTCGTGATGCAATTTCCACGAGTGATTTTGCCACAATTCTGGTCATTTTCTTTGGATTACTTCATGCAAACGGCGCATAACTTCCAGATAGTATTCCTTATTGATCATAATGCACGAACGCCTTATGCACTATCCCATTGCAATCAAAGACACCAGCGAGAAGAACCTTTCATATGTGATCGAATTGGTCAAACATTTATGGTGCTGGCTCTTCAGGCAGTTTCCATTGGGACAATTGGGCCTTAGTTTCGACATCATACCCATATACCCATGTTTTGTCACCTGTTATAACCTTCTTTAGAAGTTCTAGATCGTTTTCAACTTCATTCAGCATTTCCTGAGAGATGTCTACGAAGTCGGTTTTGGTCACAATTCAATAATTTTGGAACAAACTTTGCTGCTACACTTTTCATGCCCAAAACATCTGAAAAAGTTGCTTGGCCTGAGCCAAAGGATATCCCGAATTCATCAGCAAGTTCTGTAATGGTGATTCAGTGATTTTCTAGAACCATTTTCTTTACGTCCATGTTGTCGTCAGTAATTGATGTGCTAGGGTGTCCAGGGTGTCTTTGTCTTCTCAATCCTCTTTGAAACGTTTATACCACTCATAAACTCTTATCTTACTCATAGTAGATTCGCCAAAAGCCAGTCAACATTTACAATGCGGTGCTGCACTTTACTCTGTTTTTCAAGCAAAATTTAATGCATATTCTTTGATCCATTAAAAATTTGCCGAGCACTCGAAAACACTTATAGCTTTTTCGACTATCAACAATAAACTAAATATTCAATACAGCTGAAAATACAAACATACATCAGGAACATGTGTACCAACAAGATAAGACAAAAGTTTTGAACATTGGATGTATAAAGTTCGCAAAATTATAAAATTCCCATTTTTTTTTTATCATAACTCATAAGTCATGATTAGGTCTAGTATGTCATCTGTAATAAAACAGGTCCAACAATCTATGGCCATACTAGCAACTCTAGCCTCACCCTAACTCCAGGTAGATGAGTAACCTAATTCTGTGATCTAGTTCTTTTCTGCTGCAGAGGTCTCATTTTTTACGTTTAGTAACCCCATCTTTCCCAGTAAACTAAGGATTAACATATGTGGTGTCTATGGTTTCACCTGTGTCGTTTTGAGAAGAATGAGAATAGTTTTCATGACCTTCTGTCATAGCTACACAAGCTATGTCACTTTCATCATCAAGAAAACCTGCATTATCTTCATTTTCGTCCCACACTATTGCCATGGCTTTCTGTAAGTCTTTAGGATACATACATTGAAAACTTCCTGTTTCTTTGTCATTATGTACATAAGAATGTGACCAATAGAAAATAAGGCTACAAAACCAATGAGGTATGTGAGCAGGCACAATGTATCCTTTGCTTCATAATGAAACAAACAAAAGAAAGACAACTAGCCAATAATGAACCAGGAAGTGCTACAGTGTATTTTAGGAAGTTATAATGAGTTGCAATCACTTCGCATAAACGGTTGCATCTGCAAGTTGCTAAACATGGGAAAGGTTGTAGTATTACCATAAATTACCATTGTTTCTTTATATTAGTTGATATTGTCTGTCCCATCAGTTGAAGTGTAATGTAGCTTCAACTATCTAGAAGCAAACCTCGTGGAATATTTCATATTACTAATAATGTGTTTCTTTTTCCACAGACAAGCTACTCAAGTTTAAGAACAGCACTGTTCAAATGCAGCAACTATAGTAAAATGGATATCAAAGTAGAAATGATAGAAGAACCTTGTTTTCTGGACTTTTGTTCACAGAATGAAAGAGAGCTTTTTACCAAAGATCTTGTAAAGAATGTTAAGAGTGAAACTGTTCCAAGTAGCAGTGACTATGGTATAGATACCAAAGTAAAAATTGAAGATGTGGCTGTGATTTCCAAGTTTTGTTCACAGAATGAGAAAGAGATGTCTTCAGAATACCCAGTAATGAAATGTAATAAAAGCAGCAAAGAAAGTGAAATTGAAATGAAAATAGAAATTAAAGAAGAGCCGTGCTGGTTGGAAAGAAATTTTAAAGAAACTCCATGTATTTATAATGATATTAAGGTAAGTTCTGCATAAAACTTATTCAGTTTTAATCATCTTCTTCATAGAATACTGAATTTGGGTTTGTAAGCAAATACCATTAGTTTTCGTTTGCTTCACAAAGAGAGAAAAAAATGCTTTATAAGTGCAGTAGAATCTCGTTAGTACATTTTTGCAGGGACCTAAGGATTTGGACGTCACAGGCGGGAAAACGTGTTAACGAAAATACAAAATCTGCAATTTAAGAACATAGTTATGTAATAAAATCTAATAATTACTACGTCTCCATGGGCAGTTGAAATAGATTTCAAATACAATTTTATACTGAATACAATCTGTGTTTCCATGTTAAATTCAGTATGTGTTCAAATGGATTTGGATACACAAAACCTGAGAAGCTTTTATGTTGGTCAACTTGGATTTTTAAGGTTATGAATGTTTTTAAGAAAATAAATTGCAAATTATGGAAGCGACAATAGTGGCTTTGCTGTGTGTTTTATTACACATATGATAACAATTTCTGCTAAAACGAGAAAACAAAATTATGTGTGCGCATCGTGTTATGAGTACAATAGACGATAGTAACTCTGGCGTATTCAATATGATTTGAATACCGTAGGTGTTTCCATGCAACAAATTTCGTTCCGATCCTTTTTTGATCCTATTTTCCAAGAGGAAAGTTTTTTTTAGCATTTTTCCCTTCTTTAAAAGCAGTTTCAATCAATTTAGGTTTGCTAACAATCGTGTTTAAGGTTGACAGAGGAATGTTTAACTTCCGCATTCATATTTTGATTGTGGTATACTTCAAGGATTTTCAGTTTTTCAGTGACGGTTATTTACTACAATTTCTTTTTTTCATTGCAAATGAAAAGTTAAAATACACTCAACACTAGAAACTATCGTTGGCGTTTACCACGCCAAGTAAAGCATTCTCTATCCCACCACATAAATCGTGTCACACACATATTTACATACATGTGTGCATGTGATTGGCTGCCGGTGTCCACCCCGTGACCAAGGATTGACCAAAGTAGCAAATGGAGGATGTCAAACTTTGAATGTATTAAGCACCTACTCCCACTGGACTGACCAAGGATTGGCCAAACAGCAAATGAGGACATCAAACTTCAAACGTAGTAAGCGGAATCAGGAAAACGCACTAAGCAAATGTTATTTATTACATTTGGTGATTTGGTACCGGGACTTTTATAATTCAACGTAATAAATGGGAAAACGTGTTAATGAGGAATGTGCTAACAAGATTCCACTGTATTGCATTTTAAAAGTGTCAATCAAAATGCCAAGTTTTGTCACCATATGGTTTTTCTGTTGAACTTATGTATAATTTCAATCAGAAAGTGTCAAAGAAGCAACAATTTTGTAATACTTCTTGTGTATAATGGAGGATTTCAGCTATTTTTGTTATAGCAATCTAGGAGATGCAGGGCAAAATAGAGACTTGGTATTTGTGAAAATAGAAGATACAGATGATGAAGTGTGCAATACTCAGTTTTGTGATTGCTAAATGGTTACAATTAGGCAGGTGCTTTACAAACTATCTGTAAAGAATAATATTATGGAGCAGTTACAGAAAGCAATATCTAACATGAAAACCCATCAGGAAACAGTTTATCATGAATGGCAGTCATTCCATGTCAAACTGAGCATTTGTAAAACTTGTCATTTTAGTATTTTCTGCAATTTTTTTTATGCTAACCATAGATGAGATTAAATATAACATCTTTTTCATTTGGACTGGAATTATTATTTAGGCATTTATTAAACATTACTTTTCCCATATTTATGCATGCTATATTATATGAAAATCGTTATACCAAAGATTATATGAATAGTGAATTTTCATCTTTATGACATTTTGAAGTACAGATATTGCAGTTTTACATACTATTTTTTGAGGTTCAGTCAAAAAAATGGGCTCCTTACTTTTAAAACAATGGAAAAAACATCATGATCGTTAAAAAATATTGTGTATTGAATTACAAGGATTATTCAATAAGTAAGTTTCCCTATTTTGTTTCTCTGCAAAATAAAATATGTTTGTGACATGTGAGGACTGGCACATTTGACATGCATGTATTGGCAATGCCTAACACTGGTTTACAATGCATGCCACAGCATTCAGCATGGAGTTACCACTACAAAGTGTGTCTGCTTGTGACATGTGAGGACTGGCACATTTGACATGTATTTATTGGCAATGTCTAACACTGGTTTACAATGCATGCCACAGCATTCAGCATAGAGTTACCACTACAAAGTGTGTCTGCTTGTGACATGTGAGGACTGGCACATTTGACATGTATGTATTGGCAATGTCTAACACTGGTTTACAATGCATGCCACAGCATTCAGCATGGAGTTACCACTACAAAGTGTGTCTGCTTGTGAGTTGTGCTCTGTCATTAATTGTTTCGCAGCAAAACAACTATCTGCTGTCAGTATCCATCAGGAGTTAACTTCTGTGTATGCGGGAGGCTGTATGAGCATCCAAATGGTTTGATGGCGTGTACAGTTTGTGGAACGGCTTGAAGATGTGTATGACAAACAGGTAACAGGGTGGCCACTACAGCGACATGTGATCCCATTATTGCAATTCTCAGTATTGTGGAGGAAGATCGTCACATTACCATTGACCACATCCTAATGCGGCTACCTCCTGGGGCTGCAACTGGATGCTCATCTATACAAGGATCATGACACACTGTCTTCACTATTGCATCTTGCAAAGTCTTAGCAAGATGGGTGCCACGTTTGTTGACTGATGTCCACAAGCAACAGTGGATAGTTTCGTCCAGAATGTTTCTGGAAATAACACCAGAGTGGTAGACCTGCTCTTCAAATGGCTTGTCACTGGGTATGAGAACTGGGTACATCATTCAACTCCCAAGACAAAACATCAGAGAATGGTGTGGAAGAAACCTGGCAAAAATGCCCCAAAAAGGGCAAAGGTCACATATTTGGCAGGGAAAGTTATGGCAACCATCTTTTGGAACTGTCCGGGACTTTTTCTTGTCACTACCTGCCTTGCAACACTGCAATGAAGGCATAGGTACTGTAATGTCTTGAGGAATCATCAAAGGAGCTGTCATCAAAGGGAAATGTCCTGGACTTTGATCTCGCAAAGTTCTCCCTACATGACAATCCCAGGCTCACACAGCTTGAATGACCCAGGTGGAACTCAGAAAATTCACCTGGGAAGTTTTCTCACATCCCCTATATTCACTGGATTTTGCCCCAAGTGACTTTCCATATTCCCCCAACTAAAAGGTCAACTTGGAGGTAAGCACTTTAACACCAATGATGAAGTCAAATCAGAAGTGAACAGCTGGTTACGAGCACAGGACCCAACCTGGTACACTACTGGTTTGGAAAATCTTGTGTCATCTTACCAAAAATGCTTGCAAAAATGTGGTGACTATAGAATAGTAAGAATTGTACAATGTAAATAAAATTGTTTCAACATGATAAATTGTGTGTAATTTATTTTATACAGTAGGGAAACTTAATTATTGGACACCCCTTGTACGTTGGTTTCAGAATAGAACTCAAATAAATTATTCTGTAAATACTTTATTGATAGCATGTCAAGGTGAGTCACTTGGATTGAGTGCGGAGACTGCTATGAACATCTGTATGAGGTACTACTTCACATCCGGGTCTTCCTCCGTGGTGTAGTGGTTACCATGCTAATCTGTATTTCCTAGGTTGCAGGTTCAAACCCTGCAGAGGGCAAGAAATTTTTTCAGGCGTTAAAAATCCTTAGCATGGCTTCCTTCGGGAGGGAAGTAAAGCTACTCATGTCATAGATTTATGGCTCGTAAAAGAACAAGCCTGAAAGAGGCCTCAGAGTGAAATTACTGGTCTTTCACGCCCAATATTCAGAGGGTTGCCCCAAAGCACGGACGTTTTTGCTTATGTTTTTTCATGGCGAGGTTCCCTTTTGTCACCGCGTATTGTATTCAATGCGATTTCCACCGGCTTTAACTTGGCTGTGCAGCACATTTTGTATTGAAGAGGGTTGCGCCTAAGAACAGGAAGGGAGATGTTAGCCCAATCCTCCTGGCAGGCTTTCCAGAGTCCTTCAATTGTGGTGGGAGGACACCGAGAAGCAAGGCACAGTTTCAGCAGACCAAATCGGCAAAACTCCATTGGCGGGGCATCTGATAACTTCGCACAGATCCTTTTAAATGATATCACATTGACATTTGTTTCCGTAGCTTTCCAGTGGTAGTAATGCTGGGAAGATGGAAAAGTGTGACTGGATGCTTTATCCTTGTGGATCCAAACATTTGGGGCATCCTCACCATACAACCAAGGAATCTCTTCATCAAAAATTGAGTCCATAACCTGCCTTTGATAGCAGGCTACATTAATTTTTACATTGTTAGGAACTCTGTGAATGCCGAGTTTCCCGCAAGAGCAATAACCTGCAACCAGCATGAATCGCTTGGAAAACTTTTCCTGGTTCTCTCAAAAAAAATTGGAGCGCCCCTTTTGGCCCACTTGATGTTATATACCCAAGCTTCATTTAAAGAAGTCACCCATTGCCACTTTTCACCTGCCATGTGGTATTCGCAAAGTTTTTTTGCATTGCTGAAGCCTTCTCTGATATGCCACTTTTTCAAGGCATGTACACGTGCTTTATGGTGCTGTTCTACACCCAAATTGCTGAGTATTATCCGATAGACAGTCCCTTTGGATATTCTAATGCGCCTGGATATGCTGCTTTGGATTGTTGGGTTTTCTTGAGTCACTGTTACTCTCATCTTGGCCACTACTGCTTTAGGTCATGTTGATTGTGGCCTTTTTGTTGCTTTTTTTGCACACTGATCCTCAGTTGGGAATTCATTTTTATGCAGCTGTGTTATATGCCCCACACATGACTTACCGACTATGGTAAGACCTTTTTTATTTGCACCTTTCCACTATCATTGAAAGGCTGTAACCAGCATCGGAAAACCGAACAATGTACCCCTACCACAAGTAAGCAATTGTTGAAGCCATTATGAGTAAACTTTGCCTCAGACTGGCCCAGCAGACAGCTGGCACTCGCAGTGAGCTGATGCAATAATAAATATAAGCAGTTTGACCAATGGCAGAAGTGGGAGGGCGATTCAAGGTCGTCCGAGCTTAAGTAGGGCAACCCTCCATGCTAAGGACCTCAGCAGTTAAAGAATATCCATAAATAAAACTCAATTTAATTTTTTCTTCACATCCGGTGTTTACATTCAGACATAGAATAAGCCTCTTATAAATAAATGTCACCCTCATTACGTCGGCAGTTGACCTTTAGTATGAATTTTTACTTTTATGCGGTCGTGTTTAATCATGCTTGAGTTGGTATAATGCAGTTATTGTTTTAATCCATTTAAATTGGTTAATCATAAGAGAAAAATAAAAAGTTAAGAACAGTGACCTCAGCAATGCTTATAAAACTAAAATTGTAAGGCATAAGTTTTTCTCATGATTGCTGCATGTAAATCTCAAAACTTACAAAGGAACAAAGTACAAGTGAGTTATGTGTACCTAGTGTAAGTACAAGTTCAATAAAAGAATGTGAAAATTCAGATAGTGAGAGCTGCTCCTCATCCTCCAGTGACACAGAAAATATACACACAATAGATATAGGGAGATTAATGAGAGTTGAGAATCCTCAATAAAGAATAGAAAATTATCATAAAAACCTTATCCTCAAGAACAGTTGCAGAAACTGTCATAGACAATGAACAATAACATATTTCATATTGAAACTACTTCAAATGAAGATACAAATCATTCTTTAATAATACAAAAAGTACAGATTTTTTGGGAAACATATGCAGAACTCTTAGAATATATATGTTACTGATTTTTGACAACTGGTGTTACAATAAAATACAACAATATTCTGATGTCTCACTCGCATGGTATGAATATCTAAAAAGGTGACAAAGAAAAGGGAATTTTGTAATTACATGATGTGCATAGGGTTATTACCAGGTAAAAATAATGTAGTTTTTAAAGACAGTGGCAAGAGATTCGGAGGCAGAAAAGACTGATACTTGGCAATCTTAAACAGACTTACCAAAACTTCAAATATATGTATCCGGATTCAAAACAGGATTTTCAAAATTTTCTGAATTAAGGTCAAAGGAATGTATGTTCCCTGGAACCAGTGGCAGCTTTTTGTGTTTGTGTTCATTGCTTAAATGTTAAATTAATAATTGATGGTATCAATATTGGTTGTCTCACTGTAAATTAAAATCCTATTCTAACTAATTATAATGACATATATATATATATGCAGTCCCCCATTTCAAAGCAAGAAGGGAATGGTGAGTATTTAAAACTACTTGATTGATCTGTTGTTAATTTAGAAATCAATGTAAGTCCTCCTTGGTGTAGTGGTTATCATGCTAGCCTCTAGTTCCCAAGGACACAGGTTCAAACCCAATGGATTTTTTTCAGGCGTAAAAATCCTTAACATGGCTTCCTTCGGAAGGGAAGTGAAGCCAGTGGTCCCATGTCGTAGACTTACAGCATGTAAAAGTACCTCAAACCTCATTGAGAGTCCTCTGAGCAAAATTCCCAGTTTTTCACGCCCAATATAGAATGGGATGCTAAGGATCACAGTAGTTAAAGAAAGTCTGTAAATAAATACAAAAAAATCAATGAAATGCAAAATGTAGTGATTGCCTTTGTTTAAATTTTTGATTGGCATTTTAAATCTTGATTTTGTGTTGTGTGGTGGAGGAAAGTGATCAGTGACACTCATTCAGCTTTATAAAGAGTTGATCTTGTAAGTGATGCCAGCAATGACATGACATGCAATCAGCTGACACACCTTTTGACCTTGTACACATCGCAACTATAATGCTAGACAACTGCACAACTCGTTAAGTTATTTACTTTCTCTGTGATTATTTGGAATTCCAATGTAATTTTTTTCTACTATATGAACATCTTCAAACTACTTTTGAATTTTTTTTTCTTTTTTAATTTTAAAGTAGACTGTTAGCATTGATAATGATGTTTGTAGCTTTAATGGCCGTATGAAAATAGTAAATATTTAACAAATTATACTTTGATTCACATGTAAACGAAGTATGTATATCAACCTTCAAAATGTGCCAAAGATATTACTCTGACAAATAATACTAGACATATTCATACTTATAGAATGGTGCACGAGAAATATTGGAAAATTTAATGCCTTATACTTACCAAAATAATGAAAATAGAGACTAACAAAGAAAACATTTATATAATTTTTAAGTGAAACCTTTTTAGGTTTAGAAGGGGAAATTGGCCTGGATCAAACAAAAGTGAAATGTATGAGTTAGCCTGATCAAGAGATTCCATCCGGTAGTTGAGAAGAAAGAGGGTGAGAATCATTTCTACTCTCTTTGTTGCATACATCATAGACAGTCTACTTACATGTGCCACGTGTTCTGTGTTAATATGTAGCATAAGGAACCAGTAGACGCTTGCATGTTATACCGTACATTAGCTAAACACATTATTATTGTATCAGCTAGCTTCCTGTTTTAAATAAAGTAACGTTATGTGATGACTTACAAAAGTTGTACCACAATCTGAATTCTGTAGTAAACGATCTCAGACTTGCAACACTGAGCTATTGCCACAAAGGAGAATCTAATGGACAATATCACACTTTACAACCTGATGCAACAGGCAAATGAAGAACTGAAGGAAGTCTTAATGCATGTGATTGCTAATCCTTTTTTCAGAAATAGAACACCGTTCCATATGTTTTTCTAACACGGCCAGCTGGATACGGTAAAACTATCGTTATATGATTACTAATGGAAATTTATAACTAATACACAAATACAAATGCCTCTTACAATGCATATATAACTTGTGGATCAACTGGTAATGCTGCTGTTGGCATAACTGTTCACACTGTGCTCAAGATTACTCTTTCAAAAATCCTTCCAACAATCTTCAACAAATGCTAGAACCTAAGAAGTTTCACTTCTAATGTGCGAGTGTCTCCGCATTCTTGTGTTTTGCCTAACAGAATATTTAAAGTTAATATCAATTAAACTGGAGACATGAAAGTTGGACTTTCTTGAAGTTTGTATGATTTGTCATGAGATGACTCAGGGAGGAGGAGAGATGGGCAGTAAACCAATTAAATGAAATGCCTAATAAGTGAAGGTAAACAATTTAATGGTAGGTGCTCTTTATCTTATCAAGCAAACAACGTTCACATGCCTTTTGTGGCATGAAGTTTCCATTTCCCAGAAAACTAGGATTGTATTAAGGAAAGACATTACCAGCTAGTTTTAATAAATATTCCACATATTTTACTCTTCATGAAATCTTTATATAAAAATGTTGCTAAAATACTGAATATATAAATCCTAGTTTTGTGAGTGATGTGCTGAATGGCAGTAAATATCTTCATTACTTTAGTAGAATGTTATCAATAAACTACATTTTATCAATTGTTTAATTTTTGAAGCATTCACAGTGAAGCTAAATTATAAAGCTTAAAATTACTCATCACTCAATCTACTCACTAATTTATACAATGTTGGTGCTCATTTCACAATCCTCCTGAGTCTCGAGAGAACTGTAGATGCAAATGACAGTCTGTGAAATATGTGCTAACAATTAGTGAAGTAGATTGAGTGATAGTGTCATTTGTTTGAAACTTAAAACCACTCTTTGTTTATTTCACTCAGTTGTTGAAGTATACAGTTAATTTGAAAGTTAATTCTGCAGCATACTAAAATTTCATAACCAATAAAGTGCTAATACATTTTTAGTTAAAAAGCATTGAATTATCTTGCCCAGGTATAGATTTTCAAACCAATTAATTATAATTCAGAAACTTTAAATTACTTAAAGAATAATCAAATAAACTAATAGTTTTACTTTAAACTGTTTATGAAACAAGAGTTTTATAAATCCACAGCTTTATACAATTTCTATCTTAACAAAACCTTCATCTGCTTTCATGGAAAAATGTTCAGTTATCTTGATTTGATTCTATTTATGTGAAGTGGTTTCTTATCATTAGATTATACAAAAAGTGCTTTTATATTGGTTTCTGCCTCGTTTTATGAAGATAATATCATGATTTACATGTGAACGTTTGTTTTACAGGATGAAATAGATGAAGACTTTTATTCCATTAAATTACCCAGGTAAGCCCTTTTGTTCATTCTTTGTCATATTCCTGTCAGTGTTAGATGTGGAACTGTTCACTATCATACAGAGAGTGTATCAAAGTTGTTTGATCAAGTTATATCGGTGACTATCCCCAGGTCATTGTCATATTCCCAGTTAGTGTTAGATATGGAACTGTTCTCGGAACATAGGGAGTGTATCATATTTCTTTGACCAGGTTGTGTAAGTGACTATCCCCAGCATTATTTGCATATTCTGATATTTCTAGATATGGAATCATTCTCTGAACATGATGAGTGTAACACAGTTCTTTGACCAATCTGTATAAGTTGCATAACTCCATATTCCCTCGTACTGTTAGATATGGGAAGTTCCCCTTGCATTGAAAGTTCTTTTTTATTTTGAACTTCTCAAACCCCTCTAAGGATTGTGATTAAAATACAAAGTTTTTAAGATGTTTACGTACCTAGTATATACATTCCGCTCTCTGCAACTATCCTGAAAATTCCTTTTATTCACAATAAATTTCATATAATCCTGCCCTACTAATGAATCAGAAGACATCACAATCTTATGAAACAATAATGTGGCTTTCCCTAAGAAGACAGTTTTTATCAAGTAAGCTTTACTTTTTCCAATACTTCTACAATATGTGGTGTTCTAAGGCTCCATCTTTTGTTTCTCATGTAATCATGCTAAGTCTCCTGAATTTCAAAGCCTGACTATAACAAAACTTTTTTTAAAGGTTTCACTCTAGCTCCAGCCATCTGTATCCCTCTTGTACTTAAAAGAAACAGTGTAATGCAGTATTTCATACAGATACTACTTTTGGACACGTGGCCAGCCTAATGGAAATCTCTTAGGACCTCAAGATATCATGTTTGCCAGTGGATGTATATATCCTTAGCCCCTTAAACTCAAGCGCATAGGTTTCTCATGCAAATCATAATTACAATATCCACAAATTTCGTCATGTGTGTGTGTGTACCAAAAACCATATCCTATACATGTTAAGTCAATTCGCATGAACACTCATTAATTCTTCATGGTCATGCTTCTTCCATAAACAGAATTTAAATGTGGCTCAATAGAGAAACCAGTAACAGTATACAACACCCAATTGCAGAAGGTAACCCTACTCACATCATATGGTTGCAATTCCTGAAATACATTTATCTTAGATGGCTTCAATTTTTAAGACTTAGTTGCCTTCCGAGTCGAGGTTTACCAAATTCCTGGTTCCTGCGCAAGCTTTCTCAGAGATTTCTTTGGACTTTTTTCTAAGTTTTCATGGATGTAATAAAGTTTTTTCTCTGTAAGAAATAGTGATTTACTTGGGTTTCTTATCAATAATTCATCTGACTTTTCTGAATCTATTAACAAGATTATGGAGTGTTTCTCTGTGAGGTATACAACCAGCAAGGAATCTGTCTTAATTAGTCCACACACAGAGAGGAAGGAACGTGAAGAAGGAACAGAAGCTATTAGAAACAGCACAATGCAGAGCAACCATAAATCAGCCATGTGTCGAAACGAGGACTCTATATAAACATTTATCAAGTTAGAGGACTAAGCATTTATAAGAATTGTTTGTATAGGAGTGGGTTGGCCACATGTGAATTTAAGACATTTTTTTTTTCCCCTGTCTGAAATTATAGCCGAAACGTTTGGACAATGAAGAAAGTAAAAAATTGTAATTTTCAATAACCTCATACTCTGATATGCGTCATTCCACATCAAACCAAACACACATGAAACATAATTTTCTGTGAATTTTCTGAATTTTAGTTTACATGTTCCACACATAAAATAAACATATTTTATATTTTGCAGAAAATCAAATTATTTTAGGATGTACAGCATATTTAACATTTTTCCTGCACGTGCACTATGTTACATAAAAGTAATTTAATCTCAGAATACAGAATGCTCAGGAATAGGGACAATACATTGTTTTGTAGATAAAAACATCATAGTTTTCCTTACATAAAATACAATTGTTTTGAAATACAAAGACAGTCACTTTTTTAAGTATGAATACTTCAATCCGCAATATCGTATTTAGCACCGTAATATTAAAATCAGGAAAAAATACAGGAGGAATCTGTGATGTATTTTGTTTTAAGTCTGTTAATATCAGGATGGGATCCTCCTTAGAAGTACGCTTTTAAACAGTTGATTTGTGTTAGCATGTAGGGTTTTAGAACATAGACTGCTGACTGAGAGCTTTACACTGCAGAAGCATGCCGCACCTGCCCACTTCCGGTGTTCAGTATAACTTGGCAACTGGAATCTGATATTCTATAAAGCCTGTCTCTGGTGATCCATTATGAATTTTTTTGTGTTCAGCTTATTCATTAGTTCATTCTGAGCTCTGTGATTTCTTATGTGATTCTTATGCACTCCGTGAGTGCATAATGAGTGAACTGAAGAAACGGAGCTATGACTATTACTTCAGTCCATTTAATGTTTCCAAGCATAACACAAGGCAGAAATCATTAAGCTTAATTATCCAAAATATGCTTTGAAACTTAAAAATGGAGAACTTAACTTTGTCATTCCGACATTAAACTGTGTGATGTGTGTCGAAAAAAACCTAAGAACCAGCCACTGATAAAAGGGATTGTGTGCTACGAAGTGTCAATGTCATGAATAATCCAGAAGTGATTTTGAACATAGTGACCATTTTAAGGCAAGATACAGCAATGTGAAAGGGACTCCTGGTACTTTTGAGCTAAATTCATTTAGCCCTAAGGTGCAATAATAACCAGATGGTATTCACTTGAGCATGAAGGGGAAAAAGTGCGCATTTAAATTGTAGTTAGCTTGCCTCCCATAGGATGGGATTGGAAGTTCGAATACTTCTCAACTATATGCAAATTTAAGTTACACGTGAACACACTAGTACAACTAAAGTGTTGTGAACAGTTGACAAGGCATCCAATGGCAGGCTGCTACTGCTGCTCTCTATCTGCACTGCACCGGAATCCCGCTACACAGTGCTTCTAAGTTATTTTATTTATAATTAACTATATAGAATCCCGTCTTCATTTTATGTAAATATATACAAAAACTATAAGGAATTTGCTTATAATTTTTATAGAAATTTAAACTTTTGGGTTAATAGAGATGTATACTTTTTAAGTGTTTGGGTTTTAAAAATTAATGTAAATAGTTAATTATATCAATCATAATAAATATTAAGTAAGACATTAAATATTAATTTTGCATTGCACTTTATAACATAATTTTATCACTTATCGCCTGTGAGATATTCTGATTTAAAAGTAGAGGGTTGTGCTGCTTTTCACAAGTTGAATTGTGCAATATGTTTTAAATTATTGCAATTTAAAAAAAAGAAGAACTTAAAGCATAATTCACTTTGATTTTGTAATCCATGGACAAAATTTTAAGTGAATTGGAGACATGATGAACAGATTTTGTGAAAATTTGTGTGACTTGACGTGGAATGACTCATGTTCAAGAGTCGTATGGATTGGTACAGACTTTGTTTATTGCAAAATGTTAATAGTATGACACATTTACAGACAAGCATGACTAGTCACTCAGATTTTGACTTCTTCCACTCGCAGTCTCAGTTGACTTTCCTTTTTTAAAAGTTCTATGCCACTCGTAATTACACAGATATTTGTATACTTCATCTTTGATAAATATCTTCCGATACTTGTTATAATTGCTTGCTGTTTGCACGTCAGTTCTCACTAGTTGTTTACACTGACATGTGCTAGTGTTCTCGCTTGCCACTTTAAATTGCACCACACATTTTCAGAATTAGATGTATGTGTATACATTGGTGGGAGATAATGACGATGTAAAATAGAGTGGCATCAAAGAAGCATGCACGAAGGCTCTTGCATCCATTTGCATCTCTTAAACTAAGCAAAACTGATGCTCCCAAAAAACACACCACATCTTTGATACTTACCCTTCTTATACTCTCATGTTCCAAGAAAAAGGAGCCTAAGGATACATACCTATGCATGGCAAAGCCTAAGTGCTATTAGGTGTACATGCGTGCACGGCCTGTAAGATAGTCAAAACCTCTCTGAGTTTAGATCTATTTAGATTCAAAATAATCACTCTGCTTATTGTCTGTACCCAAAATTAATTCATGGGTTTGCCTGGTGATATTGCCTTTATTCCACTACTCAAAATGAGCCCCACTGGTTAGCTGGGTTAAAATTAAATTGAGTTTTATTTATGGACACTCTTTAACTATGAGGTTCTTAGCATCCCATTCTATATTGGGTATGAAAGACAGGAAATTTTAGTCTGATCCTCCTTTATCAGGCTTGAGGTTCTTCTACTTGTCTTAAATCTACAACACTAGACCACCAGCATTATTCCCTTCCAAAGGAAGCTGTGCTAAGGATTCTTTACGCCCCAAAAAATCCATCGCCCTCTGCCGGGTTAGCTGGATTATCTAATATTTGTCACTTTTGGCAGACACCACACAAGCACTCAGGTCCTATAAAAGTTAATCCTTGGGCCCTCTTAGCGAGTATATTGCCATCTTATTACCTATAATACCTGCATGTCCAGGGATCCAACAAGGGTGACTGTGCAGCTGGTACAAGAGGTTATCCAACATCCTTTGGCATTGCCATGCCAATTTGGATATGGTTTTAACTACTTTGAAGGTACTCTAGATATTCTTGGTCTTCCAGCCAGGCGTACTTCAAAGGTATTCAAATCTGTTAGGCCATCTGATCAGCTAATCAGTTCTGCACATTTACCTAGCATATTTAAAGTATGAATTGCTAATATCTCATCCTGGATAACAGTGGTATAACTTCTCAGGCGAATGTCAAACCTGGTTTTTGGCCCCAGCTTTCAGGTAGACTGTTTCTCTGGGTCCACTTATTCCTGGAAGGTATTACCAGTGTGAAAGGTTCACTTAAATTATACCTAGTCCTGACTAGGTCCCTTCAAATCAGAGTATGGGACCTGTGTCTTGAAGCCTGGTTAAAATAGGGAAGTTTCCCTTAAAGGGTAGCTTAAAGGAGCGCCCCTAATATCCAAATATTTTTACACTCACCCTAGTGACCACAAACAAGTGTAAAGGGCGATGATCAAGCAGAATCTCTTAGGCAGACTAAAGGTTAGTCAGCATCGCCCTGGTTATGATCAGACATGCATAGGACACAGAGGGTCTTATTACAAAGGTATAGAGCCAACTGACCATCTATGGTTTGAGACCCCATCTCAGCACAGTGGCAGTCCTACAGGCTTAAATTAAATTGAGTTTTATATATGGATGGGGTTTAACTACTATGGCTCTTAGCATCCAATTCTACATTGGGCATGAAAGACCAAAACTTTGCTCAGAAGCTTCGCTATCAGGCTTTTGGTTCTTTTACATGCTGTAAATCTATGATACAGTACCATCAGTATTACTTCCCTTCTCAAGGAAGCCATGCTAAGTATTTTATGCCTGAAAAAATCCATCGCCCTCCACCGAATCCTATCCTACAGGCTCTCAAAGCATTGTGGGCCTTCTTTACTTTGTGTTCCACGTGCTTCTTCCTGCATATTCCAGCATCCAGGGTTATTCCTAGGCATTCAATGAAACCACATAGTTATAATTCCTTCCCAAAAAGAAGAGGCTTTACCATTCCAGGGAATTCCTTCCTCATTTTGAAGATCATTAGTTTGGTCTTGTCTGAATTGACACAAAAGTCTGTTTGCTTATACCATTGTTCCGGAATATGTAGCAACCCCCTTTATCAGCTCCAAAAGAGCACTCAGTAATTTTCCACTTGCTAAACAAAAAGTGAGCATTATTTATGGATGCTCTTTTAACTACTGTGGTCCTTAGTGTCCCATTCTATATTGGGTGTGAAAGATGGGAAATTTTGCTCAGAGGCCTCTATCAGCCTTAAGGGTATGACACGGGAGCACTGGCTGCACCTCCTTTCCTAAGGAAGCTATGCTAAGGATTTTTATGCGTGCAAAAATGCATTGCCCTCTGCCGGGTTTGAACCCAGGAATTTGAAGTACCCCTAGACCACAGAGGACGACATTCCACTTGCTAGAAGCCATATGTTGTCTGCGTAACCTAGAGCATAAATTCTCTCCATGCTGAGTCTGTTCATTAGATCAGAACAAGTGCTAGCCTCTAGTTTCTGAGGTCACGGGTTCAAACCCAGTGTAGGGCAATAGATTTACCTTAGCATGGCTTCCTTCGGAAGAGAAGTAATGCCAGTGGTCCCGTGTCATAGTTTTATGGCACGTAAAAGAACATAAAAATTACCAGTCTGACGCCCAATGTAGAATGGGATGCTAACGACCACAGCAGTTAAAGAGCATACATAACTAAGACTCAATTTTAAGATCAGAATGAGCATTAAAACTCCTACTTGGGAGCAGCCTCAGGGCTCTGAGGACTCATTCCCCAAAGCCACCACAGCCTGTAGGACCCCCAAGGAGATGATTATCCACTCTGTAACCACCAGATCGACTCCTCTTTTGCTAGATACTTCCTGATGATACATAAAGCATATGATTAAAGGCACCCTCAAATACCAGGAAGACTGCCAAATTGAATTAAATTGAGTTTTATTTATGGACACTCTTTAACTGCTGTGGTCTCCTTAGCATCCCATTCTATCTTGGGCGTGAAAGACAGGTAATTTTGCTCAGAGGTCTCATCAGGCTTGAGGTTCTTTTACATGCGGTAAGTCTATGATACAGAACCACCAGTTTTACTTCCCTTCCGAAGGAAGACTGCCACGACCAGTTCTCCAGTCTATACAGCACTGATTCCACAGATTTATCTGGCCATTAAAGATACTGATGGGGATATACGGGTCTATTTACCAACACCCTATCACTTAAATGTATATACAACCTTTCCAGAGCCTTCAGCATGAAGGATAATTACACTGAGGGGATGAAAATCCTTATGGCTGCAATAAGATTATCTCTCAGGTTTAGGTGTGAATACCACTTCAGCCTCTGCCAGAGACGAAAATGCATCATGGAGGCAGGCCATGAAAATTCCTACAAGGTGCAGAGATAAAATCTCAGCTTTTCTGCAGAAGACCTCCAAAGACTCCATCCTCATCCGTGCTTTTTATAGTGCTCAAAAGAAAAGAATGCCCATTTGATTTCTTAAAATTCACCATCTCAGGTGCCACTTTCTTCCAGAAAGGCCTGCATGCCTAACCGAGGTTGGTTCCTGGTCAGTTATACCTGTCCCTGGGTTACTTCCCAGTTACTAACAAGTAACAGCCTCGTCGTTTCCCAATCATCAATTGAGCCTTTGTTCCTGAGGGACCTCTAAAGATTGGAACTTAGCCCCACTTCCCTAGATCAGTAGTTTCTGTAATCGAGCAGCATTTGATTGCTTCTGAATATTATCACAGAAGCGCCTTCAAGATTTGTTGGAGGTCTTGCTGATCTTATTTTGTATATTTTCAGGGATTCTTTGTAAAAATCCCATGTTGCCTGACACGTAATAACCCTAAACAAATTGTATAGTGCACAGGAATCTTAAAAACAAACTCCATCTGGGTTTAGCTCCTACCCATGCCTCTTGAATGAGAGGGTAGTTCCTTCTATAAACAGAGACCAGGTGTTTGCAGAAAACTCCACTAGCAACCTCAGGTCCTCAGCATTCTAGTAGCTCCATTCGTGAGTCCAGCATATAGATCCCTTCTAAAATCCCAGATGGTCCTCCTGGGGCTTCTGTATAGATGGTTCCTTCGATTTCCCTCAAGATCAAAACAGTTATGTGTATGGTTGGATAATAAAGGTTCTGCACACTCTCAATCCTTAACTTCCTCTGGAATCCCAAAGGATGACAGGCAGATCTAAGATCTCTTCTTTCTGATAATTCACTAAGGTTCGCCCCCCCCTTTATTCAAGATCCTTTGTGCTCAATAAAGTTGAGTAATGCCTCCACTCTTACATTGATGTCTGTGCTACCCCATACACTATGGTGGGCATTGGAGCCGCAGTCAAACATTAAGTTGTTTCTGTTCTTGCAGTATGACACAAGATTCCCTTACTCCTGAGGAGGTGGATATTCCTCAGAGTCATATGGAAAATAGGCCAAGCAAACAACCACTTGTTAGGGCAGTCTGCTTTCCTCATGCCTCACCGGACTGCCACCAGATCCTCACAAGAAAATCTGGCTGAGCCCAAGTGTTGCTCTGTCTCGTCAAGACACAAGCTCTGGTTTTATCATCAGCTGAAAATAGAATAACTCTTTGTATTTTGTTCCATAATCTGGCCTTGCATATGGCAATTTCAAAATGCTGCCTCGTTATGCTTCTACATAGCTCTCATAAGGGTGGCAATATTATGTTGTAAGTTAGCCTGAATGAAAGAAATCGTGGCGTAACCTTACTTCAAACAGAGTTTTCTCCGATCTGATTCCTTCTGAGGATCCTGTAGGGTCCAGTAGGCCTCTGGTGGGTCCCCTTTATGGAAACCACCCTCTTACCCCCACTGTGAGTCAGTGACCAAGCCCTCCTCTTTTTCTCAGCTCCACACACCTCTTTGCCTTGAAGTTTAGGAAACCAGCATCTCTGGTCACTTTCCCCAAACTCATCATCTTAACATCAACCTGCTCCACATATCCAGGAGATATCACCCCCACCTCAGTCGTCATTCATTGTCAAGGGGTACCATGCTAGCCTTTAATTCCGAAGGTAGCGATTTCTACGCCAATGGAGGGCAATGGAGTTTTTGGGCATAAAATTCTTAGCATGGCTTCCTTTGGAAGGGAAGTATAGCCAGTGGTCCCATGTCCCTCAAGCCTAATAAAGAGGCCACTGAGAGAAATTTCCAGTCTTTCATGCCCAATATAGAATGGTAGGCTAAGAACCATAGTAAGTTAAAGAGCATCCATAAATAAAACTCAATTTAATGCACCTCTGTTGGATTGCTCTGATTCCCCTATTGAAGCCTCTGCTACTTCCCTATTATGTTTATGCTCTTGGAGGCCCCAAAGTACTCTTCCAGATTTAGGTGTCTAAAACCCTCAATATGGTACTCATGAATAGCTAGGGACTACTTTGGTCTACCCAGGAGAGCTCTGTTGTAGCTGCATAAGACTGAGAGGTCGTTAGGTATGCCAGAGGCTCCAATAATAACATATCTCCTATGTACCATGCACACCTTGAACACTGGCCACTTAAAAGCTTGGGTTTGGGAATTGATTCACAGTTTCCTATTGGTTATTCAGAGACAAACCTGCCCAGAATGTCAGTAATCGACTGACCTTGTCGATAAGGTTCCATCATTCTTCTTCACACAAACACATCCACTGCCCTTGGTCAGCTTTAGGGGTTACAGGCTGATAGCCCACTCCAGAGGTCCCCACTGCAGAACTCGTGGGAGAGTACACAGAAAATGTGACTAGGATGAGTTAAATATACCTGAAAATTATAATCACTTAGCAATATGCTAGTTATAAAGAAATCATTGACTTTTAAATCAAATGCCTTAAACCCTTCAACTGCATTTGTTCATTAGGTTCCATTCTCAACAGTATAAAACTCCAGACTCACAGTGAATTAACATGATTATTTTAATTTAATTTAATAGCCACAACAATAAATATGTGCAAATCATAATTGTATCTTTGGCGTGCTTCTTATAAGTAACATTACGAAACTTTCAGGGCAGTTTGTTACATAATGTGAAGTAATGACTACATTTAATTTTTATTTTGTTCATTGATAATATGTACATATTAACCCTTTGCTGTGCATAGAGCATTAGCTAGTTGTTCTCCAAGCAGAATTGTGTCCATTTAAATTCTGAGCTGCTACTACAGATGTTAAACTAAAAGTGGCCTATATACACGCATAATTATATCTTTTAGTAGCTAAATTAAAGTTGATTAATAACTAATTTTAAATTGGTTTGAAGTAAATAAGATTAAACATCATTTCAATAATTTGTAACTGCAAGCAACCCCTTTGTAGACAAACAACACTTATATACATGCACCCCTTTGCAATGCATCTTTATAACTCCACAATATTAATGGCAATGGAATTCGTTACTTTAGGATATTAAAAACAGGAATAAAATCTGCTATACTTAAGTAAAATAAATACAATAATTTCTGCAAAACTATTAGGGTACTCACCCTTAAAATGTTTACATCCCTGCCATTATTGCAGCGAACATATTGCAGCATGTCCCATAACATGTTAGGACTATTCTCTTGCATCATACAAATGTTATATATACACTTAAGATTATTAATGGTTTTGTATGTACACCCTTGTATTAGTTTTGAATTTCCACCCCCTTTGCCTCATGATAATTGAGGAAGCACCCAATTCTACACAACGCAATGTCACACTGTTTGCACTTGTATTGTGACTGTATGTCACGACCTGATGGTGTTTTCCTTTTCTTCACTATGCACTGAGTACACGATTTCACCCGACCTTGAATTTTTACAAGGGTGTGAAGAGAACTTGGTGCAGGAGTAGCAGAAGGTAGGTTACGCTGAAATCCCACTCGCTTACGTTACATGAAGTCTGCGATTAACTGTTGCACTAAATTTTGCCTGTAGTAAAGAAGCCTATTGCCATGAGCTGTAGAAGTAGGTGTGTTCGAATTGTCGTATATAATAAAACTATTAACGATAGCAACATTCACTACGAAATGGAACAGGTATTTCTGCCATTTTTATGAGGGTCGGCCGACACCGTAATACTCCCTCCTTTGGTCTGCCAGATCAATCCCTGCCATATTACGAGTTTGTAGATAATAAAAGAACGTCCCTATTATCATGCCAAACAACTGCAGTTACACTTTCATGTTGCAGTTTCCGAGATTCGCCCCTTTTCAATTTCAGTTGTTTTGGCTTTGAAAATTGTTTTTGCCAGTCTTCCCTTCCAGCATGAGTTGTACCACACGCAAACATTTTCCTGTCCAAATGTAATTTCATTAGCCGCGTGGAAGTAAAAAAGTTATCAAAATACACATGATGCCAAAACCCCGTATATTTTTCACACATGTCTAAAACAGCCTGTTCTCCAAGTAGAAGATCGCTGTTTCTCGCCTCTTTTTTTCCCAGATAGATTTTACATTCCAATAAATACCCACTTTTACTATCTGCAATACCCCATGTCTTTATCATCCATTTTGTTGGTTTAGCAGGCATATATTGTTTTAAACAGAAGCATCCTTTGAAGCCTACCATCGCTTCGTCAACAGCAAGTTCACGATTTGGTTTGTAGACACTCGCAAACTTTTTGATTATGTCTAAAGAGCAGGTCGTACTTTATACAGATAATCGTAAGAATCTACCCCTAATCGTGGACTTGCTGTTCGTCATTCAGATATCTTTTGAAAGCAGAGCAAGGTCATTGCTTGTCTTACAATTGGACAAATGCAAAAATCCCCCAAAAAGTAATCTCTGGTTTCAGGTAAGTCCGCCATCCCCATATGTATATATATATATATATATATATATATATATATATATATATATATATATATATAATCGGCCTCTATCTCCCTTGAATTTGTCACTTCCCATTTTGGATCCGCCTTTTTAACTTGAATCTGAGCTTCATATCTGTTGGTTTCCTCCGCGATTTTTCCGCAAAAATTGGCATCTATAAAAAGTTCAAGATAATCTATTTCTGGACTTCCTGTAGGAATAGAATGATTTGCACCTGTAGGGGATGAAAATGTTTTTAACCTATTGAAAATTAAATTGGAGATCCGCTGTGCCGGTACTGCTTTAATTTTAATTTGTCTTTCACTAGCTTAAGCCCCCTATTCTGCTACCTGTATCTCAGCACCCTTACTGTCACTTTGTTCCTTATCATTGTTTTCCATTAACTCACCAAACCAAGATTCGCCGGAGCTACTTTTGCGATGTAATTCCTCGTAAACTGCTGCAAGTCTTTCCTCATCTGTTACCAATACCTTTTCACTATAATCTTCTCTAGACCGTGATGTACTTGGAACAGCCTCCATGGTACTGATATGGCTATAAATGCGACAGGAAACTGCTCACTTACACAACTGCACCCGGCTGTCAACAGCGCTATTTATGGTTTGCTCTTACATTCTGGCTTGCGAAATCGCTGGAACAATGCAGCAGGAGTACGTTTACATCAACACAGCTCCTAAAAGCTGAGGTCAGCATAAGCAGAACCTATGTGAAACGATAAACACATTTACTACGTTCTACTACGCTATGCACAGCAGGGCGTTTATCATTTCACTACCCTTTACTACGTTATGCATTCCAAAGGGTTAAGGAAGCATTGTATTACTACAAAGGTTTATTTACAGATACAATTTCTGTACAAAAATTACATAATATATAATACATGAAAAGAATATAACTATTACCTACAATTACTACAGAGTTTTATGAACACACTTAGAATTTGTATAATTCTCTTTAAGATTTTATTCGTCTATGCTATAAAGCATCATTTACTAAATATTTTTTGTTTAAATGTCTGCATTAATATAACCTTTAGGCTTTATTTCTTCTTGTAACTTGTTAAATATTTCTTTACCAAAGGACTGCAATGAGGTGTTGTTATGTGATCCATATTGACACAGAACAGTAAATCTGCTTAACTTATAGTACTCCATGGTCTAGTTGCACCATGCTAGTTCCTGAGGTAACGGGCTGAAACCTGGCAGAATGCGATGGATTTTTTAGGGCATAAAAGTACTTACCATGCCTTCCTTTGGAAGGGAAGTAAAGCCAGTTCTTCTGTGCCTTAGATTTATGGCACGTAAAAAAACTCAAGCCTGATAAAGAGGCCTGTGAGCAAAATTTGCAGTCTTTCACGACTAATGTAGAATAGAATGCCAAGAACCATAATAGTTAAAGAGCACCCATAAATAAGACTCAATTTAATTTAAAGTTAATTCTTTAAATATCTGTGTATTAGTATGTTTCTTAATTAAATTTTTAATTATATTTGCTGTTTTTTTAACTTAAAAGTTATTAGTTTCTTTGAATTAGTGCTCCTCTATAGTGTCACTCAGGATTTTATGTGGGCATAGATAAAAGCATAGTTCACTTGGTCCATTGCTTTCTCATCCATAATACTTCTAGTCTGCCTTATTATATGAGTACCTGTGTTTCCTTTCTTTGTGGTAATACCCTATTTGAGTTGCAGACACAGTTGCTTGTTACCATCAGAGAGTGTGTGTAGCATTCCGGTAGTATACCTTTGCCACCTATATTAAACTTTACAACTGCCAAAACATTTTTTTAAGATTATGCATTACCCAAGTCATTTTATTTATGACCACCATCAGAATTGACAAATTGTATATCTTGCTTCATTTATTGACATATTGTATTTATTTGCTTTATTCTTTCAATCTCTCTTTAATTAGTATGGTTGTGTCATGTACAAGACCAATTGCGATTCACCCCACATTACTTATATTGCTTCAAACACAAAGGTGATTGACTTAACACATATAAGCAACATAATGTTTTAAAATACAGATTCAATATTTACTTGCATTTACTACAATGTTTCAAATTAGTGAATCCATTTCACATCCAATTGAACACATACTAACAGCAAATCCAGATACTTATTAACTGTGTTTCATGAGGTAATCCTATGTCTAATCATGTACATATGGAAAATAAACATTCACATTCTCCTCCACTCAAATTATTTTCTCATCACTGTCTTCTGATAATTACTGATTGTATCATTCTTGAATTTCAGTTTACATAAAGTGGATGTTTCCAGTTATACATCAGGTTTATTCTTTAATGAAGACTTAAGAAATGACATGAGCTTAGATATCAGAAAGGATAGTCGTGAATGTGATGAAATTATCAGAAAATGTCAAAGTCAAAAAAGAGATGACAGGAATATATCTTCAATAGAAATCAGCATGTGCTCAGAAAGACCTCATGGTGGGAAAATTGTTGGCATTGCTTCCTGTTTGAAACAAAATAATTTGCTTCAGCAGAGCTATACAAACAAACAAGATATAAATGAATGGAATTCCAAGTCAGTTTGTAGTCAAGGGCACAGAAACGTGCACAAATGTGACATTTGTAAGAAAAGTTTTAAATACTCAACCCAATTAAAAAAACACAGATGGTTTCATGAAAGTAGAGAGACAAACAAGTGTAATGTTTGTGACCAAACTTTTCTTCGATTGCAATATTTGAAAAGACACAAATTGACTCACGAGGGCTTAAAGCCACACAAATGCAACATTTGTGACAAGAATTTTACTCGTTTGCAAGGTTTGAAAGAACACAAATTGATACATGACGGCATAAAGCCATACAAGTGTGACATTTGTGACAAGACTTTTACTCAGTTACCAAATTTAAAAAGACACAAATTTATTCATGAAGACATAAAGCCACACAAATGTGACATTTGTAAGAAGACTTTTGCTGATGTATCATATTTGAAAACACACAAATTTATTCATGAAGGCATAAAGCCACACAAATGTAATATTTGCAATCAGACTTTTAGTCTATTGCAATATTTGAAAAGCCACAAATTGACTCATGAGGGCATAAAGCGACACAAGTGTAACATTTGTGACAAGGCTTTTACTCACTTGTCAACTTTAAAAGAGCACAAATCTATTCACGATCACATAAAGCCATACAAGTGTAACATTTGTGACAAGGCTTTTACTCAGTTGTCAACTTTAAAAGCGCACAAATCTATTCATGAGTACATAAAGCCATACAAATGTAACAATTGTGATCAGACTTTTAGTCGATTGCAATATGTGAAAAAACACAAATTGACTCATGAGGGCGCAAAGCCACACAAATGTAACATTTGTGACAAGACTTTTACTCGTTTGCAAGGTTTGAAAGCACACAAATTGATACATGAGGGCATAAGGCCATACAAGTGTGATATTTGTGACAAGACTTTTACTCAGTTACAAAATTTGAAAAAACACAAATTGATTCATGAAGGAGTAAAGTCACACAAATGCGACATTTGTGAGAAGACTTGTTAATGTATCATATTTGAAAAGACACAAATTTATTCATGAAGGCATAAAGCCACACAAATGTAATATTTGCAATCAGACTTTTAGTCTATTGCAATATTTGAAAAGCCACAAATTGACTCATGAGGGCATAAAGCGACACAAGTGTAACATTTGTGACAAGGCTTTTACTCACTTGTCAACTTTAAAAGAGCACAAATCTATTCACGATCACATAAAGCCATACAAGTGTAACATTTGTGACAAGGCTTTTACTCAGTTGTCAACTTTAAAAGCGCACAAATCTATTCATGAGTACATAAAGCCATACAAATGTAACAATTGTGATCAGACTTTTAGTCAATTGCAATATGTGAAAAAACACAAATTGACTCATGAGGGCGCAAAGCCACACAAATGTAACATTTGTGACAAGACTTTTACTCGTTTGCAAGGTTTGAAAGCACACAAATTGATACATGACGGCATGAAGCCATACAAGTGTGACATTTGTGACAAGACTTTTACTCAGTTACCAAATTTAAAAAGACACAAATTTATTCATGAAGACATAAAGTCACACAAATGTGACATTTGTAAGAAGACTTTTGCTGATGTATCATATTTGAAAAGACACAAATTTATTCATGAAGGCATAAAGCCACACAAATGTAATATTTGCAATCAGACTTTTAGTCTATTGCAATATTTGAAAAGCCACAAATTGACTCATGAGGGCATAAAGCGACACAAGTGTAACATTTGTGACAAGGCTTTTACTCACTTGTCAACTTTAAAAGAGCACAAATCTATTCACGATCACATAAAGCCATACAAGTGTAACATTTGTGACAAGGCTTTTACTCAGTTGTCAACTTTAAAAGCGCACAAATCTATTCATGAGTACATAAAGCCATACAAATGTAACAATTGTGATCAGACTTTTAGTCGATTGCAATATGTGAAAAAACACAAATTGACTCATGAGGGCGTAAAGCAACACAAATGTAACATTTGTGACAAGACTTTTACTCAATTACAAAGCTTGAAAGCACACAAATTGATACATGAGGGCATAAGGCCATACAAGTGTGATATTTGTGACAAGACTTTTACTCAGTTACAAAATTTGAAAAAACACAAATTGATTCATGAAGGAGTAAAGTCACACAAATGCGACATTTGTGAGAAGACTTGTTAATGTATCACATTTGAAGAGACAAATTTGTTCATATAGGCATAAAGTATAATATTTGCAACCAGACTTTTAATCTATTACAATATTTGAAAAGCCACAAATTGACTCATGAGGGCATAAAGCGACAGAAATACTGCAAACGACTTTTAGTCGATTGCAATATTTGAAAACACGAATTGATTCATGAGGACTCATAGCCAAACAAATGTAACATTTGTAACAAGACTTTTACTCGCTTGCAACATTTGGATACACAACATTTTATTTATGTGAGCATGCACATACAAATTAACTCATGAGGGCATAAAATGTCACAAATGTAACATTTGTGATGAGACATTTAGTAGATTGCAGTATTTGAAAATACACAACTTGATTCATGAGGGCACATAGCTGCACAAATGTAACGTTTGTGACAAGACTTTTACTTGCTTGCAACATTTGGATATATAAAAATTGATTCATGAGAGCATGGGTATATAAATGTAACATTTGTTAATACACAAATTTACTCATGAGGGCAGAAAGCTCACAAATTTAACATTTGTGAAAAGAGTGCTACTCATTTGCAAGGTTTTAAAGAACACAAAATGACTTACAGGGACATAAAGCCACAAAAGTCAAACATTTGTGACCAGACTTACTCGTTTACAAAATTTGAAAGAACAAATTGATTCATGTGAGCATAGAGGAATGTAAGTGTAACATTTGTGATGATTTTTAATCTTTTGTAAGATCTAAAAGACAAATTGATTCATGAGAGCATAAAGCCATGCAAGTGTAACATTTGTGACGACTTTTGTTCATCTGCATTATTTTAAAAGGCCCAAATTGGTTCATGAGGTTATAAAGCCACACAAGTTTAAAATTTGTGACCAAAGGTTTACTGATTTGCAAGATTTGAAGAGATATGGATTGATTCACAAGGACAAAAAGCTGCAATAGTGTAATGTTTGTGACTAGTCTTTCAGCTGTCAAATTTCATACCCTTTAATTTGTGATAAAATCTACAGGAAAATGATGATTATGAAAAGCATATCCCTGTTTTTAGCTTTTGAGTGGGTTGATTTGATACATAAAGGCAAAACATCTCTATGGGTGTTAAAGTTGTTTAAGTGTTTTGTTGGGAACTTAAAATGATATAAATCTGCCTGAGGGTGATGGATTTTTTCAGGCGAAATTCTTAGCATGCATGGCTTCCTTTGGAAGGGAAATTAAGCAGGTGGTCCCGTGCTGTAGATTTACAACACCTAAAAGAACTTGGGTCTTTCACACCCAGTATAGAAGGGGCACTAAGAACCATAGTAGTTAAAGAGTATCCATTAATAAAACTCATTTTAATTTTTAAAATTATATAATGAAATGAATACAGTAAGGTAATTATTATATTTCCTATAACTTATTTTCCCAATTTTCATGAATTTCTGTTCTCTATATTAATAGGATGAGAATGAAAGTTAACAAATGGCTTTTTGTTTGGTGTTAAGTGTTTTAAGTTATACAGGAAGTAAGAATGTTAGTAAATTATTTTCCTATATTGTTTGCAACTTAAGTAAGTTATCTCAGAATAAACTAAATTTCACTTGTAATGCATAACTTCTCTTTTAATCTTGTGTTATAGTTATATTTCAGATAATATAAATTTGCTTTATGAACAGCAGCTCTTCTATAATGTTTTGTTAGTTATTTTTAGCTCATGTTAAGTTTCCTTATTTCTGCAGAAAGCCACAATATGTATACAATGTTAAATCTTACGAAAAAGAAATGTTTGAACTATGCTTTGTAATTTTCTTATACCTATAGGTTTGCATTGAAGTATACATTTTGTAGCTTGCTTTTCTATTGTTGATGTGAAATTAATTTTTTTGCAGGAAAAGAAAACCAAATAAAAATAAATAGTGAGAAGGTATATTCTTTTATAATTTCACCTGAATTAAGTATTTTAAATTCTGTAAAAGATTAGGGAAACATTAATAGCTATAAAAAAAAATAATCACTATACAATGAGGCTATAAAGAAAATTGGTAAAACCTTATGGCTTATTTCACTAAATGAATTAACTTAAATTGGTTTCTATTTATGGATGCTCTTTAACTTCTATAGTCCTTAGCATCGCATTCTATATCTTTTGGGTGTGTAAAACTGGAAATTTGGCTCAGAGATCTCTATCAGGCTTGAGGTTGTTTTACATGCCATAAATCTGACACAGCACCACCGGCTTTACTTCTCTTCCAAAGGAAGCCATGCTAAGGATTATTACACCTGAAAAAATCTGTCACCCACCACCAAGTAAATGAATTAATGGTTATTAAACATAATCACAGTTTGTGGATAAAAAAGACAAAAAGATTTTATATTTTTAGATTTGTCGAAGGCATTTGTCTTAGCAGAACACAATATTCTGTCAGAAAACCTAGTAGGTATCTGTATATAAGGAATTGTGAATAAAACAATGTTAGAAATCTCATATGTAGATGGAAATACAAGTGAAACAACATACTTATCCCATAGGGAAAATGTGTAACTTGGAGTATCAAAAGAAACAGTTCATATTTTTGTTTTAAAAAGATGGCTGCTCAATATTATTTGCTGATGACACTAAAATATATATTTCTGGTTGCAGCTTAAGGTCTCTGCAATTAAGGTGGGAAGGACAATTATGAAAAGTTAATGTAGTTTAATGCAGGTAGATTATTAATGATTATGAAAAACCAACATCAGTATCATTTCATCATTAAAACAAAAAGTACATGTATACAATAATCACCCTAGTATAAGGTTTAAGGACAAATATATTACATACACAGAAAGCACAAAATACCTGGGAGCATAAGTGTATGAGAATCCATACACTGTTCTTTAGAATTCGAAAGATATAAAGACTCAGTAAAATAAGCTATACCATTACACCCATTTAAAAAATTATGAATTCTAATCAGTTGCTTCTTTGTGCCATGTATACTTATAACGTGTTCTTTCCTCTGGAATGGTACTTTGGAGAAATTCAGGAGAAGCAAAATGTAATTTCAGAACACAAAAATGGGCATTTAGATAAAGCTACATGTTAATATATTTAAAAACAGCTGTAGACAGTTATCTAAATATTTTAATATATTACACTTACCTTCTATTTATGTGTATGAAACTATGTTCTATTAAAGTAGTGTTAGTATGTGTACCACAAACTCAGAGGTACATTCTCATGAATGAAGATCAACTTGACATAATTACACAGCACACAAGACTGTTTGAGAAAAGTGTTGTAAATAGAGGCCTCCACTTTATAAATAGACTATCTAATTATCTGAAAGGAATGCATGCTATATATAAGATCAGAAGTTGTATTAAAAAGTTACCTTTGTAGCATGTTTTTATAGTATAACAGAGTTTATGAATATGTTCAAAAGTAGTTTTCAAATTATCATAAATGCATAATATGTTTATCCAATATGTGTAAGTAACTATCATAAAACATACACATTGAACTACAAAAGCAAAAACTATGATACTACAAACAAATAGACATAGGAAAGGATACACATTCAAAAAAGAGAATAAAGACTTGTTACTTAAAAGGCCAATACTACACACATCAACCAAAAGATCTTGGTCAGGTAATGGAAGGTGCATGTAATTACACAATTGGAAAAAAAATATGGTTACTGAAAACACACAGCAGCATACCGGTGGAATAAAACCATTGCACAAGTAAGGAAACGAAGCATTGAAAAGGTGACAAGGCAAATAGGAAAAACAGTATTGCAGAATATGAAAGAATGATACACAGAATCAATTCCAAGAGAGTCACAAGGTTGTAAAAAGAAACACTATTAAACTAGCAAAATGGCATGCATGCGACCAATTATGTACTGAAATAGACATACAGACATAGTGCACTTGATGTAAATTAGTAACAGGACAGTTATAACATAGATCATCATTAGAAATTACAGATGAAGAGCAGTTAAAAATAGCAGAAATAATATTCCCAAAACATATTAATGTATGGCCAGAAATAGAGGTTAATAGGGAAGAAATACCTGTATATCAAAGAAATGATAAATAGAAGCTGCAAATCTATAAAAACAGCAGGGCTTGATGGAGTTCACCAAAAAGTCATAAAGGCCATAGCAGATCAAAAGCCTGGTGTGTTCGAAAAAATAATCAATGGACTCATTATTAAAGATTTTTTTTCCAAAATAATGCAAATGCTATAGGAACCCATTGAGAACAGAATGTCAAAATATTTGTTATGCTAAATTAGTCTGTAATTCAACCTGAATTTTTGTTCCTAATTAACTTTGCATATCAATTATTTTACATGTAGTTTATACTGATTAGATCTGGTTATTACTAAATGGGAACCAACTTTTTCCCCTTATTTCACAATTTTTGCAACATTACAAATTAAGTAAGTTTTGTTACGAATTAATGTTATAATACATAATTATAATAATTATCTGTTTTTTATTTCAGGGTATGTGACACCATACTCTATTCCTTATGTGAAATATTGTTGTATTTGGAAAAATATGTGGAATACTGTTTCATTTAGGGAAATGCTTTATTCAGTTCCCGTTCAGTACTAACCGGATCTAAACACTATAAACTACATGTAAAATAATTGAAGTGCTAAGTTACTTAGGAACAAAAAATTCAGGTTAAATTGCACTAAATAAATTTTCCATAATGAATATTTGGACATTCTATTCTGAAATTAAATTAAATTGAGTTTAATTTATGGACGCTCTTTAACTGCTATGGTCCTTTTCTTCCCATTCTATAATGGGTATGAAACACCGGTAATTTTGCTCAGAGGCCTCTTTATCAGGATTGAGGTTCTTTTACATGTCATGAATATATGATACGGGACCACCGGTTTTACTTCCCTTCCGAAGGAAGCATTCTATTCTGATTAGGCTCCTATACTATTAGTGCAAAATTGTGAAATTACTATTAATTGAAAAAGCCCCCCCCCCCAAAAAAAAAACAGGTGATAGTAAATCATATAAATTATTTGTATAATAAATGTAATATGGAAACTTTGTGCAGATCTTACATAAAAGACCTACAGAAGAGATTGAACATAAAGACAATTTTGCACAAATACAATTTAATTTCAGGAAGTGCCTATCAACATTACATGCAATAGGGACTATAAAACAATCTGTAGAAGCAATCAATGAAGGAAATGAACAAATATGCAGTCCTGGTCACACTTGATGTTAAAAATTCTTTTAACTCAGCGCTATGGTTGAAGAAGTATTGTTCTTCAATTCGCTTACGTAAATCTTATTACGTATATTTGAAAAAGTGTGTTGTTATGTAATTATTTAGCCCCACGTTGAGGAACGCCACTTTGAGAATGTTATTGAGCCTCGTATTTGTTGCCAACTTTAAAAAAATTTATTTATCTGGATGCTAGATATGAGATGTGAGAATCCCCACGTATGTGCGTCACTTACGAAGAAGTATTTTAACTTACGTAATGAAGATACACTTTGATGTTGTTTAATGCTTGGAACGCCAAAATTTTATAGTGAAGATTATGGTTGTTTTTACGTAATATTAAAAGTTATTTGCCTCGGCTGCCTTCAGTCGGACTATAGAAACACAAGTTCTTGTAGTGTTGTGATAAGACAAGAATTACAATACGTCACAGAATTTACTTTTTAATTTCACTTCTTTTTATGTCCCTTTGTACTTGCACATTTATAAACACAACACTTTATAAATGAAAAATTGTGAGCACTTTATATATATTCTAGCAGAGAACACAATCTTACCCGCGACTTTCACGTCTACTCATTACAACATCTTGCCCGGGACTGACTTAATCTAACGGTAAAAATCTTATAGCTTCGGTAATGCCAGTCTCTTATTCGCTAATTCTAGTCCAATATAATTTAAGTATTAAAACTAAAAATCTTTCTTTACTATTGATTGGCTAATTCCAAACTGTAAGCGATATTATTTTATTACCGATCTTTTCATAACCAGTATTTTTTAAAACTCCAGACACATTATTGTCACCAAAATTGCATTATCACCTTATTATTAACATCCTAAAACATATTATTCTCACAATTCTTGCACTATTAGAGTTTATAAACATTTACATATCACTAATAAATACATTTACAATAAATATAAGTAATTACAATGACTTTACATACAATATAAATAATAATTATACATACTGTTTTCAAGGTGGTCTGTTATTGACTTTTAATTATAATAAAAATACAATAAATATCATTTAGGCATTAAAATACTGCCTCATGGTTTATACCGAGTTTAATTACATTTCGTGGTAGAGTACTGTTAAAAGCTAAACGTGCAATAGTTATAATAATGTTTAAATATTGCTCTCTTTCAACAACTAATTTAACCATATGCTAAGCCAAATACCCTAGGAGTGTGATATCTTGCAGACTTAATGTGGATACTATACAGTAATAACTGGCAAATAATACTATCAATAACATTAACCATCACAGACTTCACTTTGTACCATTAATCACCCAAACAACTGTTAATATACACAACATGGCACAAATATACTTGCAAATGGTTATGTCTTTCTGCATTTGACTATACTTTCTGCTTTACATAAACACAAGCATTATTACTTTCTGTTACAAGTTTTAAGTTCACGCGTTTAAAGTTACAATGCTTCAACATAAAATTTCTGTAAACCTCCTCCTAACATTGTGTAAGCAGCCGACACTATCAATTTAGAAAATGTCACAAACTGACAAGTGAATTCAGTCCAAAACAAGAATTTTCAAAGGTTTGTTTCTACACGAGATGCTCGCTCTGAAAAACACCACTATTCTCACCAGCTCTCGCTGGCTATCTCCCACAAAACACCAAAGCATTAGAAGTGCAACCGTAGGGTTAAACGGTGGTAACACAAAGGGGATCGCAGCGTGAGTAGTGATCAGGGATGGAACTAAACTATGAAAAATCGCACTCTCGGATGCTGATGTCACTCGTAGCTACTACAGCTGTATTTTTCATACCTGCCTAGCTGTCTGGCTCAGCTGATTACATGCTCTGATGTTGTATCACTACTGAAAACGTACAAGTTAATCACATAAGCTTCAGTAATCGTGATCGCACTGAGTTATTCACATTTCTTTTTAAAGGAATTCATTAAAGCTCACATAAAATAACTTGTCATGTGTAGCAATACAATATTAGAACATAATTATGATCAGCTGAACACTTGACAGCTAGGCTAGTATGAAAAACACAACTGTTTATTTTTGTGCAACTCTTTTTATTTAAATTATCCAATAGTCGGTACATACATTGCTTTTGTATAATATTATTGGTGTTAATAGTAGTTGTTGAATGTTTCTATGCCATAATACATAATGTTCACATTTAAATTTTTGAAGGAAAAGGAAGCTCAAGCACCTTTCAATAATTTCTTCTGCATGCTTCATAGTAAACATTTTTGCACTTAAACTGCCTCCAAGTTTTGTTTGAACTTGCAAACAACTAATAGTAGGTTGTGGAATCTGACAGGAAAATGGGAAGAATAACACATGTTTGACACTTGTTATTTTATTCTACTCTCAAGATAGCACTACTCAATTTGACATATTTGCATAACATGTTTCCTACAAGGAAACTTCTGCATACATTATATGCAATATTGTAGGTATTGTTTGCCATTCATTATATTGATTTTAGCAGTGCAATAAATGTCTTTGGAACAGTTTCACCACACCATTAATGTCGCTGTCACTCTCTGTGCTCTGAGTTAAAGCACATCACTGAACACAAATAAGCACAACTTAACTCCAACTTTCCATTGTGTATATCCTAGAAGTAAATAGAAACACGAGTTTAAATTACTGTTAAAAGTAGCTTTCTGAAAAGAGAAATCTGCTTGCATTAAGGAAACGTTTGTGTTTACAAACATCTTGTGATTATATTGTAGCGGACCAGGTTGAGCACCGAGTATTACAGCATATGTCGTAAACCAGCGCAAAGTGTGGAAACCAGGTTACCATAACACGACCACGCTAAAGAAAGCCGAGTCAGCTCTTCTGTATGTATTTATACTACAGGGTTTTGACTCGGTCGAGAGCAGTTATCGAAGAGTGATCAAAGAGTTATCAAAGAGTAGTCAATGATCAGTTGTCAGACTCGAGACCCATCGCCACCAGTGAAACAGGTAAGCATGCGTCTCCTCTAAGTTCTGTTTATTTGCCGGGGCTTCACCCCAAACTGAGCGGCCCAGCAACGGGCCCGAATGTACTCACTCTTAAAGTAACAATATAATTTATTGGGCCAATGCATCCCCTGTGCATTATTTAAATACCCCCATCCTAGAACGCCACCCTGGCCTACCTACCATCCCAGTACCGACGCATCCGCCCTACCTCTGAGCTACCAACCCCCCTGTGTAATCACCTACCGTGGGGTAACCATCCCCCGTGGGGTGTTACAATTTGGTGGAGCGCCGGGAGGCTCAGTTTTTTCATTACCCTATACGGTCCTGTGTAGTTCATCAAAAGTTTCGTGGCTCTACCTACTCTCCTTTTAGGGGTATATAGCTTCACCAAATCGCCGACTTTATACTCGACGTGCCGCCTCTTTGAATCATATAAATTTTTATTTTTCCTCTGGCTCTTTACTATGTTTTGGGATGCTAACGCCCTTGCTTTTACTATTGCCTCCCGTGTTTGCTGCACAAATAGGTTTTGTGAGGTGCCCTGTAATTGAACGTCTGGGGGTGCCATAAGTTTCCGCGATAGCGTGAATTTCGTGCTTACCACACTACATTTAATTTTTTATTTTCTGGACTATTTCTTTATTTAGCATGCATTGCCCTTATATTATATTACTTTTAATTCTGTGTTGTCTTATGCTTCCGTCGTCAAAGCTTTTAATTTATTTATAGTTCTCGCCTGCACAATTTGTTTTTGGAGAAATCAGTTCCAACTTACTTAACATTCGCCAATTATTTTCGAAATAAATTAACATAAACAACAATGCTAAGAATTAAACTTAAATATTCGGTGAATCTTAGACATTCATAAAACACTCCAGCGATAATTTTTAGTCATTATTCTACTATAAAAGGCATGGAAAACTCAAAAAAACTCTCATAATCCATGTACGCATATTCCTCGAGCGTACACCACAAACCACTGAAAAATCAATTTGTCATCAGCATTGTCTTCCCGAACATAGCTTGTATGACAATATACTCCATTCAGATCTCTATATCTGAACATTTGGTGTCTTAAAACCGTGGGAATACACCAGGGTCGCATTGGATAACCTTTTGCACCTCACTTAAGACATTTCCCCCTCATACCTCTAAAAAAAACACAGATGGGTCGCATAGATCACCACCTGGTCTAAAAAACTTAAAATTATGCTGGAGGTGAAAAAACACAATACATTGTATTACAACAAGTTAATTAATTTATTTTTCAAACATTTGAGAACTATTATGAAAATTTAAAAATTAACATCTTTGCTTTTTTTCTTACTCCTTTATACTTTCCCTTTATTCACCTTCAGTACCTATAATCACTTATCACTACACGGGTGTGGAAGAAAATGCATTTCGGAATTTTTGGTGGAAGCACTTTCACTGCTGTGTGTTGGAAAGTGAAACGTCAGCATGCTTCGTTGACATTGAACCTGTCAACCATCTCCTGACGTTTGTGAATACTTAGCGCTTGCTATGCATAACACATGGGTCAGCCGTGATTTTCTTTATCATGCCAATGGAAGCTACTTTTCATCACAATAAATTGATTTGAGGTGAGTAAAATATTGCAGCAATAATCATTATAATTATACTTAGATAACATATTGAACTCGCTTTCTGAATGTATTATATTTTATAGAAATCGACGAAGCCGTTATGGGGATAATTAAATTTGAATAATACATTTATAAATTTGAATTTTCACACCTACAACTATATACGGCGACATTGCCTATTCGTTTTGTCAAGCACTACTACAATTCTGTTTATCACGTTTCTCTGTAAGGGTGGGTCTGTTCATTTTGTACGTTTGTCATTTACATGTGTTATGTGTGTTCTGGTCTTTCACTACTCCTGCATCTTCACTTTTGGGCTTAAACTATCTTTATATTTACATGCTGCAGCTGAAGGAAAAAACTTACATACTAAAGCTATACATCTTACTATGAAATGATTTAGAATATAGGATGCCCCTACAGAAAGATAATATGTCATGATGCAACTGGTGGGCGGGTGGGTTTATACATGGCATCATGACTGGGTTTTCTTATCTACAGTGGAGGGCGGAGGAGAAAACAAAATAATTAGAGGTGAATATCTACATAGGTGACAGAGGGGGAGAAAAAATTCTGGGAGTCTTGCTCCGTAGTTCCACCCTTCTGTGGTGGTAACATGTAGCTACCCTTACGTCCCAAGCTGTTGCTTGGTAGTGCCACCTTGTAGGTGTACTCCACCACATTGTAGTCGGTGCCTACACCAAATTGTAACTGGCGCCACCACCATATTGTAGCCTACGTCTATACCAAATTGTAACACCCCACGGGGGTGGTTACCCCCGCAGTAGGTGATTACACAGGGGGGTTCGTAGCTCAGAGGTAGGGAGGATGCGTCGGTACTGGGATGGTAGGTAGGCCAGTGTGGCGTTCTAGGATGGGGGGTATTTAAATAATGCACAGGGGATGCATTGGCCCAATAAATTATATTGTTACTTTAAGAGTGAGTACATTCGGGCCCGTTGCTGGGCCGCTCAGTTTGGGGTGAAGCCCCGGCAAATAAACAGAACTTAGAGGAGACGCATGCTTACCTGTTTCACTGGTGGCGATGGGTCTCGAGTCTGACAACTGATCATTGACTACTCTTTGATAACTCTCTTTGATCACTCTTCGATAACTGCTCTCGACCGAGTCAAAAGCCTGTAGTATAAATACATACAGAAGAGCTGACTCGGCGTTCTTTAGCGTGGTCGTGTTATGGTAACCTGGTTTCCATACTTTGCGCTGGTTTACGACATATGCTGTAATACTCGGTGCTCAACCTGGTCCGCTACAATATTACATAATGTCCATTGCAAACTAGAGTTCTCTCTGGTGTAAACCAAAGCACATGCTTTTGCTTGTCATGAAACTAATCATTATGCTTACACCAATGTAAATAGTTCCTTAATAAACTTACTGTATCATGAAATATTGGAGTAGAAAATGTATAGAACTACACATTTTTTGCGGTTATCTTATGGAATCATTGTTAAAGGTAGTGGGTATTTAACAACTGTTGATAGATTACAAAATATGATTTTCTTAATTCCACCTGCTATTGCACTAACACTCAAGAGTATCTTTTTGTTAATCACCAACTGTATGGATGCAGAAACGAATTCCTATAAATTCTTTGCGTAACACAGGAAATATAAGTGAACAGTCATTCATAATACACTAGTACTCATATGCCCAGCTCAGGTCAAATCTTGTGATTTTATTAGTTAGTGTTTGAGTTGCCTTGGCAGAGGAAGAAGCGTGTAGTGCAAATAAACTGTTTAAACACAAAAGTTGGAACCTGTTAAAAAGTGGCAAAAAATTAATATTTAATGTGTTTAACTCACTATTACAAAAGCACCTGACACTTGCAATAGTGGATATTACAACACTAACATCCGAGTTCACAGGTGTTTCAGCAAAAAGTGTAACCAAAGAATGCAAGGAATGTAAACATGTAATAGGAGACTAAATGTGGGAGCTTGTTTTGTGTGCAACAGTGTTGTGGATAAACTTGTCATTAACTTTGAGGATAGTTCTGATTCCAATATGGCAGCCAAGTCATCTTTGGGGGATTTGGATTAGGGTATTGCACCTTCGCAGATTGCGAAATGTAAGTAAAATGTTCATTTTCCATATGCTTATAAAAGTAAAATAAATTGTTACTTCAGGTTGCATTTTGAATTATCATTTTCACGTAGGGCACCTTTTCATAGATTAAAACAATGTGCAGGTAATATGCAGCAAGCATGTGTGAGAGGAAGAAGCAGCCGTAAGGGGCAGGGATTGTGAACTACTTTTGCGCGGATAATACAAAGAGGTTGTTTACAGTGAGAGGCACTCTGGTTTGGAATGGACAGTAGGTCCACTATTGTTACTATACCTAGAGGAATGTTAACATGTTAGTCAGTATTTGCCAATGTCTAGCGGCATTTTTATGCAACCAGCAGCTTAAGTAATGAGAGTGCTATGGGGTGAAGAGAGTCTAGGCCACTTCCTGCTTATATTTAAAAAAACGCATACAAGCTTTAATGCACAAATACTGATGTGAGTGAATTAACTAGTCAACCAATTATGTGAAACACACTGCAAATACTTAAGTGTAAAGAAACCCAGAGATAAAATTAGCAAACTATAATTCTATGCTCGTGTTTGGTTGATAAGTGTTTAATGAGAAGGAAATAATACTTCTATTGTAAAACAACCACCACCACTTTGTTCCTTGGACAAAATAAGTATACGCAAAGGATCCATGGATCTTTTCATTGAAGGTTCAAAGAATCGGATCTTTTGAATGATCCTTCGATCTGTTATTTATAGTGAACAGTTTAACACACTTCATACATTTAAAAAAAAACCAACGTAATACTAACCTTTCATGAATTCCGAAACCTAGGTGTATATATATATATATATATATATATATATATATATATATATAAATAAACTAACCTTCCATGAATTCAGAATGCTAAGCTTATATAAAAAAACCTAACCTCCCATAGTGCCTCGGCTGCAATGTGTTGTGTATGAAAAGTGTCTAAAATGTTAAAAGTGTGTTAAAATGTTCACTATAAATAACAGATCAAAGAATCATTCAAAAGATCCAATTCATTGAAAAGATTCATGGAACCTTCACTTAAAAGATCCATGGATTGTTTGCATATATAGAATAATAGCAGAAGGATATATACAATCATACAAAAAATCCAATGCTATGCCTGGGATTCAAACCACTAATCTTTGACTTGCCATAACACTGCCATCTAAGACTTTCTCTACTCACAGTAAGCTATTTTAATAAATGTTATATAAATGATTCATCATATATCGTGATTAACTTCATGTTTATCATGATATGTGTTAACTTAAAGGGCTTCAATGCATTTAAAAATAAAATCTTATGTGTTACACTCACATGACTTTCTCTACTCTTGTACAAACTATTTTTACAAACGCTTATTCTCCATATGCTTCATGTTAGATGTTAATCTTATTGCTAATTTTCTTGTAGATGCAAGGGGAATTGGTAGGCTTTAAGCGATAGTCAAATATTTTAAAAGCTGGCTGCTATGTGGTTCTCTTTGCATTACCAGGACAAAAACAATGAATAACGAATTCCCATTTGAGAAAAAGTATAAGTATTGGAAAATTTAAGGTAATAACAAGCAATATCTTGGAAATGGTTCACTCAACAACAACCAAAATGTATATCACATAAATTGTGTATTTTAGCGCGATCTACATTTTTTGTGTACCTAGTAAACTTCTGTCTATCTCTTATGGTTTACGAATTATGCAAAAGTCGTTCACAATGAAGAATACTTTTGGAGACATTCCCAGAAAATTCAAGGTATACATTTTATTTGTCATGAAATTAACTTAAATATGCGAGATTTTAATCAAATCGTTAGAGCCATTTTTGAGAAAATCAAAATTTTCGAAAAATGTTCTACATAAAGGGTAATCTGGGGTGGGGGATTTTCTTGATAACCTTCGTGTCACATCTCTGGAAGATACTGAACCTAAAAACCAAGTTTGGTGTTTATCCAACTGTTCGTTTCTGAGTTATGCTGTTCACAGACAGACAGACACACACACACGGACATGTTTCCAAAAATACATTTTTGGGATTCAGGAGGTCTCAAAACATGTATTTGGTATCGAATTTTGGGTGGAATACAATACTACCCCTACTTACTATACGTAGTAGAGGAAGTAATATTAGTTCAAAACCTTTGGTTTTTGCAAAAAACCAACACATCATTGTTTAAATGCCTATACATGTCATATAATAACCTGCAACTTGATTACTACTGCACAATATATCTTCCAAGGGAAGGATTCTGTATCATCAAAATTGCTACAAATTTTAAATCGTAGAAAACAGACATGAAAAATTGCAATCACTTTGGAATTTCAAAGCCTCAGAACACATACTGAAGCTGCTAATTTCACTCAAAACAAACACTTCAGGTTCTTCTTGCAAAAAAATGTTTTAGAGCACTTGTACTCTCAGATTACTTGGGCACTAATTGTCATAAAATCTGCCAGAATGTCTACTTTCATACACCATATCCAGTTCATAAAAGGACATAATAATGGCACCTAGATAAAAATGCCCAAAAGCAGGTAAATTACTGAAATATATGTGAATGATATGACACATCTTTCTTCCTTTTGTATTACAAAATTTCAGTTGGATGCTGCTTTAAAAGAATTATAGCATCATTGGCATGCTACCTCTCACAGTTAATATGTTAAATAGTCCACCAATAATCCTACGTTTTTAAATTATACAGAGTATCACTCGCATGATCTGCATCAACGTGTTTGAATATTGGCACTGCAACATGTTATTTAATTTGCATTAAAGGTTTATTTTTACCTTACCCACTTTGGCTGTGATCTCCACCCATCAATTATGAAGGCCAACAAGAAAATTATTAGTAGATATATTCCACTGTCTTTCACTATATCTGAAAAGTAAATCACGGCAATATAAAATTCTGCAACACTAAGAAGCTCTTAAAAACTTAACCTTTCATCCAGCACTATCATTTTAAGTTGCTCAAACTTAATAAAACATACCTTCAGATTCTAACTCTCCATTCGGGACTCGAACCACAACGCTGGAAGGAATGTAAATCGTAGGCATATCGCACTCCGTCTGGATGGCTCAATGTGTCTGAAAATAAATTCATTGTAATATAAAAATGTTGTAACACACAATAATCTATTAAAGTCTTCTGCCTCATTCTACGAATTTCACTGAAGTTAATAGAAAATGCCAATATTACAAAAAATATATATTCAAGCAGAAATAACGTAAATGTATGGTTACCGTTCCTGGTGAAAATACATCAGACGAAAACTTTCTGCTACAAAAATCCAAGATGGTCCCTTCGTTTATGCCTGCCATTTAGTTCGTTACGCACTTCAAAACTTGAAACAGCCAATCAGAAATATCGCCTTTCCCGCAATACTACTACTAGCGACATACCCTGTTCATGTGGGGAGTTAGTGTTGTGTTGCCAGTTTCCGTATCTAGCTTTCACCCCTGCGTATCTGCTGGCCGGTTTTTCAGGCAAGACAGTCCTGGCTGGTGGGAGAGTATTGCGCTAACGTCACATCCGCAGATCGGCCAAAAGTTCTTGACGCACTGTTCAGCAGACTTCCCCCCCTTCTTCTTGAAGAGTGCGTTCATGAATTTTTTCATCTGTCGAACCTTTATGTTGCGGGAGTGCAAGATGGCACAATACTCCTCCCTCTCCAGTAGAAGCTGTGACATCTCACAGCGCCATACTACCATAGCACATAACTGCAGTTATACTGATGGATTCCGCCCCACAACGTGGCGACATGAAAATCCGAACACAGCATACATAAATCGAAGGCATTGAAACTTAATTTCAACCCCACCTGTGTAGAAGGAAGTCCCAACCACATACAAAAGAAGAAAATTATACATATATTAAAACATTGCTATATATATCCATGTCATATTAAAAGTGTGAATTTACTTCCTATCTAGATATATAGATAACTTTGTTTTTCATTCACAAAGTAGTGCTGTAACAGTTATGTTGAATGTCTTTAAAAATGAAATAAGTGAATATATGTGCATGAAAATGCTATAACAAAATCCTTAAATGACTAGAACTAATCAAATTGGTCGCACTTATTAAAATTACATAAAACTAGGACATCTTAAAAAGGGATGAAATGAAGTGAATGATGGTCAAGTGAAACTACATATAAATAAAATTATGAGAGAGAAGGAGGGAGGGAGGGAGGTATCATCCTAGAAGCACCCCTCAGGGGCTCACCTTATGTGAGTACGGGTTTTTGGCGCACCCGGGGGTTCCCAAGCCAATCATCGCCACATTCATCCCCTCACCCCCATCCGGTCGCGGTGGGTTCTTCAAGTGACCGGTGGACCCAAGGTAGGCTCTCGTGCGTTCTTTCCATTCCATTCATACCGCACCTCACCATCGTTTCTTTCTTCCCTTATCACTTTCCGGCCATTTCGCACCACGACATTCGCATATCTCTCTTTTTCTTCCCCGCCGGCCTACCTTGCGTGCGAAACGCCCACACAGTTTTAGTTTCTTTTATCTTTTTATTTAAATCCTCCGTGGACACAGCCTGACGGATACCCGCGCACCGCGTGCGCAGCTGGGTGAGTGGGTATTGGCGTCATCCCCACCACCCGGGATCGTCATGTAGGGTTGTTGTTCGTATCCGCTGTTCAACTGCAGTCCCGCGGGGGGGGCCATTGTATGAGCTGCTGGCTTCCGACGGCGATTGGGTCCCTCTGTCTATGTTCTGGGAGGTGTGACCCTGGGGTGAGCTAGGTATAGATAGGCCACTCACCCAAGCCGGGGTAACGCCCGGGAAGTCAGAGCCCGAGGTCGGAGACGGTTGCAATGGTGGAGGATTTATTTCGCTATGGAGCACCCTTCCTCCATTACTACTAACAAGCGCCGAAAAGTTTATGTAACAGAAGTGACACCACCGACAACTGGTTGTTACTTGGTCATTTCACGAACCGAAGAAGGACAAAGTTTTGAGAAGGTGAACCCTTTCATCATACAAAAGGGGATTGATGCAATTGCTGGTGCGGTTCAGTCCTGCACTCGTCTACGGAATGGTTCCTTATTAGCCCAAACGAAATCCGATCAGCAAAGTAAGACCTTGTTGCGCGCTACGCTTCTCCACGGCTATCCTATCCGTGTGGAGAAGCACCGCACATTGAATTCCTGTCGAGGCGTTATTACCACCCATAGCCTCGATGGTATATCGGACGAGGACCTGGTAGAATATCTTGCAGACCAGAAGGTGACAGCGGTCCATCGAGTGCAGGCCAAACGCGACGGCGTATTGGTACCCACTCGTACCCTGTTTATTACATTTGATGGCGTCGATCTGCCCACGAGCATTTCCGCAGGGTACGAACGAATTTCTGTGAGGCCTTATATTCCTAGACCTCTGCGTTGTTTTAAATGCCAACGTTTTGGGCATACGCAAGTCTCATGTAAGAGTGCCGTTAACATCTGTGCAACATGTAGCCAGCCCTCACACGAAGGTACCTGTTCAACAGCCCCCGTCTGCGTTAATTGTAAAGGGTCTCATTCTGCTTCGTTTGCCGACTGTCCGCGGTACTTGGACGAGAAGGCGATCCAGGAGATCCGGGTAAAGGAAAAACTCTCCTTCGCTGAAGCCCGGAGGCGTTACCATGCGCGCCAACCTTCACTCCTGCGATCTGGCACATTTAGTTCTGTTGTTGCCTCGCCGGTACCACGAGTAGATGCCGAAACTCAGACCTGGACCTTGACTGGATTAACCGCCACTACCATCCGGCCGTCCATTAAGGCTACAGTTACCAAGCCGTATAAACCTGGTCCCAAGTCCATGAAGTCGCAAGCCGTTGAAAAGAAACCCAAGCAGAAACTTCGCAGGGAAGATTTTTTAAAAGACCCTCCGCGTGCGCGCGGTACCAAAAGTTCACCTTCTCCTCCTCGGAGGTCGCTGTCCCAGGAAGGTCCTGGGACAAGCCGCGCTCAGCGCCACCCCTCACCCATCGCCACCCAGAACCGATTCACGGCGCTTGAATCGGTTTCTGGCACTGAGCGCGTGGGCCCTCCCTCCGAGGAAGCTATGGAGCCTGACCAACTCCATACAAAAAGCCCGAGCCCAAAGGTTAAACAAAAGGTAATTTTAAGCCGCCCTTCTAAATAGACAGTTTATCCCCTTTTTCTTAATGGCTATCCTGACCTGGAATGTACGTGGTGTACGATCGCATAGGGCGGAACTGCAACTTTTATTGCGTTCCCATTCACCTATGGTCGTGTGTTTGCAGGAGACCAAGCTTCGCCCTCACGACCCTTTCGATCTCCGAGGGTACACTCCGGTTCGCTACGATCTTGAACCGGAGGAGGGTGCTCCTGCTCATGGAGGTGTTATGTTGTTGGTGCGTAATGACGTTCATTTTCAAACTATCACACTTACGTCCGACTTGCAAGCTGTTGCCATTAGACTGCAGTTACCCGGTTTTTTCTTTTCTGTTTGTTCTGTGTATACACCTCCATCGTCTCCCCTCGCTCCCGCGGACATTCGATTTCTCCTGTCCGCTCTCCCAACACCATTTCTTCTGTTGGGAGATTTTAATGCCCATCACCCACTATGGGGTTCGCCAAGGGCTTGTGCGAGGGGAACTCTTCTTTCCGACATTTTTTATCAGTTCAATCTTTCCATCCTCAATACAGGTGCACCTACTTTCATTTCTGATTCTTCTAGTACATTTTCTCACCTGGACCTTGCCATCTGCTCACTCCAGCTTGCACGTCGTCTTCAGTGGAACGTCGTCGCTGACACCTACTCCAGCGACCATTACCCCTGCATCGTTTCTCTTCTGTCGCACCACGTACAGCATTCCAGAGTACCTACCTGGATATTCGCAAAAGCCGACTGGAGCTTGTATTCCAGTCTCGTGCTTTTTGACGACCAGCCCTTCTCCGACATTAACCAACTAGTGCAGCACCTTACGTCTATTATTTTCTCTGCCGCCGAACGCGCAATACCCCGTTCATCCTCCCAACCTCGGCGGCCACCTGTTCCGTGGTGGAACGAGGATTGTCGGGACGCCGTTCGTGCCCGTAGGACTGCACTTAGGGTGTTTCGGCGACACCCTACACTTGATAATTTGGTGACTTTTAAACAATCGCGCGCCAGGGCTCGTCGCATTATTCAGGATAGCAAGAAGGCATCTTGGGCTCGTTTTGTCGAGTCTTTTAATCGTTTTACGCCTTCATCCGTTGTTTGGGATAAACTTCGTCGCTTCTCAGGTAAAGTGTCACATTGTACTGTTTCTGGCCTTCAGGTTTCTAATGCCACCATAGTGGATCCGGCTGCCATTGCTAACACTCTGGGTGCTGCCTTTGAGGCGGTTTCCAGTTCAGACCATTATTCCGCCGGCTTTCGCTCTATTAAAGACCGGCTGGATTCCGCATCATATACTTTTCGGTCTGCTAATGATGAATGCTATAACGAACTATTCACAATGAGGGAGCTGGAGCACGCTCTTCATTGCTCTCGGCACTCCGCTCCTGGGCCGGACGGCATTCATGTCCTAATGTTAAAGAACCTTTCAGCCGACAGTAAACTCTTTCTCTTACAGGTCTATAACCGTATTTGGCAAGACGGCATTTTTCCTTCCGTTTGGCGCGAAGCCACCATTGTCCCTATACTTAAGCCTGGGAAGGATCGCCAACTACCTTCCAGCTACCGCCCTATCTCCCTCACCAGTTGCCTTTGCAAGGTGATGGAGCGCATGATCAACGGGCGGTTGACATGGTGGCTTGAGTCTCAGAAACTTCTAGCGAACGCTCAGTGCGGGTTTCGTCGCTATCGCTCTACCGTCGACCATCTGATGTCCTTGTCGACGCATATTATGAATGGATTTCTGAGAAAGTGTCAAACCGTGGCTGTATTTTTTGACCTGGAGAAAGCTTATGACACTTGTTGGAGGGGCGGCATTTTACGTACACTTCACGATTGGAATATCCGCGGTCGTCTTCCCATATTTCTTCGGGAGTTTATGACGGACCGCGTCTTTCGTGTACGTGTGGGCTCGGTTTTATCTCGTCGTTTTATTCAAGAGAACGGAGTACCGCAGGGCTCTGTACTCAGTGTCACACTTTTTGCGATTGCTATCAACCCCATTGTTGATTGTATTCCACCTGGCATTTCATCGTCCCTTTTTGTTGACGATTTCGCTATTTATTGTAGTTCACGGCGGACCTGTCTACTCGAACGCCGTCTCCAGAGCTGTATCGACCGTCTCTACGCCTGGAGTAACGCTAACGGCTTTAATTTCTCCGCTGAGAAATCCGTCTGCATCAACTTTTGGCGCCGGAAGTATTTCCCTCCGCCCTCTCTCCATCTTGGGCCTGGGATACTTCCGTTTGCAGACGAGGCGAAATTTTTGGGGTTGGTTTTTGACAGGAAGTTGCGTTGGACCTCGCACGTTTCCTTTTTAAAAGCAAAGTGTGACCGTTCTCTTAATATTTTACGTGTTTTAAGTGGCACATCCTGGGGAGCTGATCGGACCGTCCTTCTTCGCCTTTATCGCTCTTTGGTCCGATCCAAGCTTGATTACGGGTGTATTGTTTATTCGTCGGCACGTCCATCTGTGTTACGTCGATTGAATGCCATTCACCATCGTGGCATAAGAGTCGCTACAGGGGCCTTTCCAACTAGCCCTGTACCCAGTCTGTACGCAGAAGCTGCAGAGCCTCCGCTGTCCTTCCGGCGTGAGATGCTTTTGTGCAGCTATGCTTGTCGACTCTCAAGCTTGCCTAACCACCCGTCCTTCGATGTATTTTACGAGGATTCGCTTGACCGGCAATATTTAGTTAGCTCCTCTGCATTGCTCCCTCCAGGGGTTCGATTTCGACTGCTACTTCGGCATTTGGACGTTACGCCAGCGCCGGCCCTTCCACGGGGGGAAACGCGTTTTCCTCCATGGTCCCGCGCTGAGGCCCACTGTCACCTTGGGCTAACGTCAATGCCCAAGACTGAAACCACTGCTTCAGTCTTTAGATCGGCTTTTTTAGAAGTACGGGCTCAATTCGGGGACTTCCATTTTATCTTTACCGATGGATCTAAGACTGAAGCTGGAGTTGGATGTGCCTTTGTTTCTGGTCACTGTAGTTTTAAGTTTCGTTTACCTGGACAATGTTCAATTTTTACCGCCGAACTTTTTAGCATTTATCAATCTATTTTATACATTCAGCGGCACGCCTTACAGCACTGTTTTATTTGTACGGACTCTCTGAGTGCCCTTCAGACTATTACTGCGCTGTACCATTACCACCCGCTTGTACAGCGCATACATGACCTGCTCCACTCGCTTGGTGTCTCTGGCATCAGCGTGTCCTTCATGTGGATTCCAGGTCATGTGGGCATCTCAGGGAATGAGTCTGCCGACGCCGCTGCGAAAACGGCGGTTTTATTACCCAGATTTTTTACCTCTGTTGTTCCCTCGTCAGATTCGTGTGCTATTTTACGTCGCCGCATCCTCTCGCGCTGGCGCGATGAGTGGACGGCCCTCCGGGGGAACAAGTTGCGGGAGGTTAAGCCTCTCCCGTTAATCTGGGGTACCTCTTCTCGTTCTTGTCGTCGGGAAGAGGTAATTTTAGCTCGTTTACGGATTGGACATTGTGTTTTTAGTCATAGGTATTTGCTCAGTGGTGACCCCGCACCACTCTGTGGGCGGTGTGACGTGCCCTTAACGGTGCGTCACATTTTAACAGAGTGTCAGGTTTTAGCTGCATTGCGTGCTCGTGTGGGTCTGCCTGTTGGCCTAGCCAACGTTTTGGCAGACGACACGCGTGCTGTAGAATGTGTTTTACGTTTTATTCATGACAGTGATTTTAATCTGCGCATTTAATGCGTTGGGCGTCTATTAGTTTAGTACTTTTATTCTGTCTGTTTTTATGGGAACTCTTATCCCCAGTGGATATATGGCGCTCATGTCCGTCGCATTCTACAGTTCCTGACACGTTTTAATCTTTTGTTGCCTATGCTTTTAGTGTGTTGGTTTTTAAGAACTTTGTATTGTTCTTATTGTTGTTATTGTTATTCTTGTTGTTCTTGTTCTTATGGTTATTATTGTTGTTATTGTTATTATTGTTTTATTGTTATTATTGTTATTGTTATATTATTGTTAGTTTTAGCTTTTTGAACATCGCGGGTTTGTGTCCCGTTTTTAACTATGCGGTTCTTTTACCTGTTTTATATTTTGACCCTATCTTTTATACATTGTAAGGGCGCTGATGACCATAGCAGTTTAGCGCCCTTAAACCGCATATCATCATCATCATCATCCTAGAAGCAAGTCAACTGAGATGGTCGATCGTGGGAAGGCGAACTCCCATGGTCAAGCATGAAAAATAGAAAACTCATTAGCTTGCTTCCTCGCGAGAAGCCGAGCAATTAATAAAATAGAACTAGGTATACGTTTTAATTGTGAAGCATGTGCTTACGTAAGACGTCCGGTGACACAATCTCGTAATTTAAACGAAATAGCATTGACCACTTTCACAATGCTAAAATGTCCAGCATATTGCGGTACTAACTTCTGAGTAAATCCTTATCCGACATTACTTGTGGATGTCCTTGCAATAAGACTAAATCTTTCGCTTCAAAGGATGGCTTTTACGGGACATATAACGTATCTCGAGGCGTCGGTAATCACTACATCAATTATTTACAGCACGTTTACATCGTTCACGATCCCCTTCAAGATCAGAAGTCTCCGGAAATAACTCGGCTAAGTTCCTTTGATTCATCATGGGACAAGCTGGTTGAAATCGAAACATCAAGGGAAAAAATCCCTTTCTTGATGTGTCTCATGTACTGCCGTATTCAACGCAAATTGAAACTTCGAACATAAAGTGTCCCAACGCGATTAATCCGCCGAATGGAACGCGAGGATGCTTTTTAAATTCCGGTTAACTCGTTCCCCCAACGAAGGCCGAAGGGAGATGCAGTATAAATTTGATGCCTCTTTCAAACAAAAATATACGAAACGTATTTGCGTCAAAGTAGGAGGCATCCGATACCAAAATTTGCGGATTACCAAAAGAAGCAAAAATGCTAGACAAAACTGAAATTGTGGCAAAAGCCGTTGCTGCTCGCACTGGGCATAACCACTTTGAAAATGGATATACCAAATCCAAGAGATATGTGTTACCGCGGGACGACCGTAATAACGGATCCGCAACATCAAGAAAAACCCGTTCCATGGTGTAACGCGGCAGTTTGGAATTTAACAATGCCACACGCATATTCTGTGCCGCTTTTTAATGTATAAACAGACCAAGCTATTTTTACAAAGTCGCGATATCTTTATACGAGGTGGTATTCAAAATATTCGGGACTGGTGCTGCCACCTGGTCAAAAACTTATTTTGAGACTAACGACTGCCGTCACCCTCAAAATAATTCCCTTCCACGTATCACTGGTTCCAACGATTTTGCCATTTTCCAAATGCATCATGGAAGTCATGTTCTTTGAGGGTGTTTAGCACAGACAGCGTTTCTACTTGAATTTGAATCCTCTCAATTGTGTCGAACCGACGTCCTTTCAACTTGATTTTTCAGTGTGGGGAATAGAGCGAAGGCGCAGAGTGCCAAATCAGGCGGGTACGTTGGATGGGGACAATCGTCATGTTTTTCGTCAAAAAGCTCTTGGTTTAAAAACATTATCGTGATGCAAAAACCAGTTCCCTTGTCGCTAAAATTCGGGCCGTCGCCAAACGTCACAGTGGTACGTGGAATTCACTGTTTGATTTGGTGGGACGAATTATTTGTGCACAATCCCCTTGGTATCAAAGAAAACGAGGGGCACGCAACTTGTGCATCTTAAGGGCGTACCGGTGTGAACATCATCTTCAATTGCTGAACCGAGCATGCCACTCAAACACACGTATACGGCTCATGATTTGTCCCCCAAACACTTATTGAATCATTGCGAAGTTCTCCCCGAATTGTACAGAATTTGATGCACACTCTCTGTTGTAATCTTGGATCCGTCGTAAAATCGCCGCACTACACACAGAGTATCGTGAAAAGTACTATAGAATCCCAAAACATATACGCAGCTGCATGAAACTTCAAACACTCGCTCATCAGATGTACTACTGTTGCCACTTAGCGGTACGAAACTCTACTGCAACTACTGCCGAAATAGCAGCACCATTCCCCAATATTTTAAATAGCACTAAAGGTGCTCCATACGGAGAAGTAATAAAGTATTGAAGTACAACAGGTATTAGACTTCGAGGAAGAAGAATATTCATCATATTGGAGCGGTGAAGTTTAGCATGCAATAACCCTTCTTTAAGCTGATATCCGCGTGGAATTTTACCTAAGTTGCATTGCTCACATACCGGACCTAACACCTAATACTTCCTTTGATGGTCTGGAATGGACGTGAACACGTGAAAATTTGGAAATCTCCAAGACTGGTGCGACCATTTCTGACTCGGTCAGAAGGGCTTCTTGATACGTCCGTGAAAGGACGTCTGCAACAGCATTTTCCGAAATTCCGATATTTTTTACCGTAAAACGAAAGACACTAAGTTTAAACGCCCATTGCGCCTGTGTACAAGTACCTAAATGTTAAAGATTAGAATACTGTTTGCTATTTACAAGATAGGTTCACAATTAAGATTTTGTTCACCTGAATAGAAGTAGTGGTTGAGCCCTAAATTGTGTTTGCTATACAATGCCGGAAATAGTGTGAATATTCATTATAACTACTCGATGTAGTTTCCTGAATCTTGTCACTATAACTTAAAGAACACAGCTAAATAAACACACACACTTAAATAATCTTGCAATTCCGGTAGTTTGATGAATTCAGGAGCGGTTCCGGGGGCATTGCTTCCGTGCCATATCACTACTTTAATGAAATGAAGAAACACGTGCTTGAAAATGTTTGCACACTCAGCGTTACGTCAAGAATACCGTCATGCCTATTATTCTTAGAGGCGCAATGAAGTACCTTGTCTGATAATAGAAAACCATAGAAGTTGAAAGGAGCTACTGTAAATTGCAAGTTTGCAACATTATTATTATTATTATTATTATTATTATTATTATTATTATTATTATTATTATTATTATTATTATTATTATTATTATTATTTGGATCTGTGCCAGATTTGTACTGATACAGATTCATAACATTACGAGCTTTCAGTCTTGGCTCTGGTGGGGATTGGAGAGACAGGAGTATAGCCCATATTCGTGCTAGATAGTACCTGACACGGCTTATCTGGCAGTAAATGTAAATCATAAGTACTAACTTTATTGTACACCTATGACAAAGTGTGCTATACTGAGAAGTGAGAAATAAGGTAAACATCACTTGTGTAAAAGTTAGGATAAAATCGTGCTTTGTTGTATAATATTCCTCATTAATTTTCCATTATAAGTAAGTATGCTTAAAATAAAATGTATCATTTTTATAATGCTGCCTGGACTCCCAGCATCCAGCAGACGATTGATAGAGAAGTGCAAACTGTACTTGCACCCGGCTAGCTGTGAGTTTGTGCGCGTGATTTTTGAACGGGAACCGTGGTGTTTGACTTAGTTTCATTAGTGCGTGTACTGAATGACTTGTATCAAAGAACTTTCACTGAAATATATCTCAAGAACAACTGGAAGTATATCCGCTTTTTGAAGAAAGCAGATAAAAAATCTGATGTGTTACACTCACATGACTTTCTCTACTCTTGTACAATCTATTTTTACAAACGCCTATTCTCCATATGCTTCATATTAATCGAGATATCGAGATGTCAATCTTATTTGTAATTTTCTTGTAGATGCAAGGGGAATATGGTAGCTTTTAAGCGATAGTCAAATATTTTATCGCTGGTTGCTATGTGGCGCATTCCATTCTCTTTGCATGTCCAGGACATAAAAAAATGAATAACGAATTTGAGAAAAAGTATAAGTATTGGAAAATTTAAGGAAATAACAAGCAATATCTCGAAAACGGTTCACTCAACAAAAAAAATGTATATGATATAAGTTGTGTATTTTAACGCGATCTACATTTTTTGTGTAGTAAAATTTTGTCTATCTCTTATGGTTTACCAGTTATGCAAAAGTCGTTCATAATGAAGAATACTTTTGGAGACATTCCCAGAAATTTCGAGATATACATTTCATTTCTCATGACATTATCTTAAACATATGATATTTTCATCAAAATCGTTAGAGCCATTTTTGAGAAAATTAAAATTTTCGAAAAATGTTCCATGTAAAGGGTAGTCTGGGGTGGGGGGATTTTCTTGAAAATCTTCGTGTCGCATCTCTGGAAGATACTGAACGTAAATACCAAGTTTGGTGTTTATCCGACTGTTAGTTTTTGAGTTATGCTGTTCACAGACACACACACACAGACACACACACGGACATGTTTCCAAAAATGCTTTTTTTGGATTCAGGAGGTCTCAAAACATGTATTTCCGGTGAAATCTCGGTATCGAATTTTTGGGTGGAATGCAATACTTCCTCTACTTACTATACGTAGTAGAGAAAGTAAAAAGTGAACTGCAGGTTAGTTTTTCAAAACCAGAATTCTTCGTACACTGGAGCTGTATACCGTTACTCTTGTTTATACAGACTGAAGATTTATGTGATCTTTTCTAACAAACAGTAAATCTTCTGAAGTTGTTCATCACGAGGCAGTGATAAATTAAAATTAAATTGAGTTTTATTTATGGACGCTCTTTAACTGATGTGGTTCTTAGCGTCCCATTCTATATTAGACATGAAAGACCGGTAATTTTGCTCAGTAGCCTGTTTGTCAGGCTTGAGGTTCTGTTACGTGCCACAAATCTACGACACGGGACCATCTGCTGTACTTCCCTTCCGAAGGAAGTCATGCTAAGGCTTTTTACGCCCTAAAAACTCCATCGCCCTCCACCGGGATTGAACCCGTGACCTCGGGAACTAGAGATTAGCATGATAACCACTATACAACGGAGGACGACGACGAGGCAGTGAAGGTAGTAGTAGTCGATTTATTGCATCATGTAAAAATACTAATACTGAATGTATTGCTCATATAAGAATTTCGGCGAGGTATTCCTGGCACTACTCCTGCATTCATATTTCAACCACCACTAGATAAACTGTAAACTGCGACCGACAACACTCCCAGCATCAATACAACTATTTCATTTTGGGATTTTACACATGCTCGCTCTTATTTTTCTATACTCTCTGGTCGGTACTTTGTAGTTGTACTGGGAGATTCAATCTCTTTGGAAGATCAACCTAACCTATATTGAAACGTTTTAATTGATGGATAGGATTTTCATTTATGTTGCTGCTTCTTTTATGCTCACCTCATTTTGTGTTTAAACAATGGTGACATGTGCTGAGAGGCTATTTGTGTTGGAACATATTTCTTCATTACTGTAAGCAAAACGAAATGCCATTCTCCTTCTGTTGCACTCTCCTTCGTTATTTATATTTTGGATGATACATGACAAAGTAAAGTTAAACAAACCACATGTGCTTGTCAGGTATACAGGAAACTTGATAGACTAATTCCCCTCAGTTGAAACTATTATAAATTACAAGATTGTACATTTATAGGACTTGTATTGCGGTAATTCTGTGCGACGACTCTGTTTACTATGGCGACCGCGCGCAGAGCCTTATTGAAGTGCCAATGTCAGAACTGTATATTCGCGGCATTTCAGCCGTTACCAAGGTAATATTTAAATCGCTAGGCGTTAAACGAACACACACACACACACACACACAAACACACACACACACACAAAATTATGTTGAAATGTCCATGATATTTTGAAATGCGCATTTCGAATAAGAGAAGAACCTGGATAACCAGTGTATGGCACACGCAATGAAGACACATGTAAAATAACTAATGCGTGTTTTCTGTAAAGGGAAATAAAAAGTGAAATCTGCATAAACATGGGTATAACGCACATAAATATGCGCGGATTGTGTGCGAAAACACAAAAATGAAAAGCAATGATGCCGTAAAACAGAACACGTAGATGGAGGTAAACAAATAATGTTTAAAGCAAAGCATACGTAAACTACGCAATAAATATGTATGACATTTTGAGAAAGTCTGCAATATATGAAGTTTAGAATTATCAATTTTTTAAAATTCATTTTTACTTATTCTTTTTCTCATTCATTATTCTACCACGTACCTAGTAGGTAGAGAAGGTATTGCATTCTACACAAAAAAAATTTACCGAAATTTCACCGAAAATGCATGTTTTGAGGCGCATTGGATGAAAAGAAAAAGAACTTTTACTTATTCTACCACGTACCTAGTAGGAAAAGGAGCTATTTCATTCCACACAAAAAATTCGTAACAAGATTTCAACGCAAATGCATGTTTTGAGGCCCTTTTGATGAAAAGAAACAGAACTTTTACTTATTCTACCATGTACCTAGTACGCAGAGGAGGTATTTCATTCCACACAAAAAATTCCATACTGAGATTTCACCGAAAATACATGTTTCGAGGTCCATTGAATCAAAGAAATGCATTTTTAGAAAGCAAAACTGACGAATACCTTCTCTCTACCTACAGGTACGAAGGTAAAGGTATTTTAGGGTGCCTCAAAACATGCATTTCCATTTAAGTCGGTATCAAATTTTTGTGTGGTATACAATACCTCCTCTACCTTTTTAGGTGAGTGGTAGAATAAGTAAAAGTATTTTTTATTCAGGGACCACAAAACATGTATTTCCGTTGAAATCTATGTATCGCATTTTTGTGTGGAATGCAACATCTCCTCTATCTACTAGGCACGTGGCAGAATGAGTAAAAGTTATTTTTCTTTTCATTCAGGGGGCCCCAAAACATGTATTTTCGGTGAAATCTCGGTATCAAATTTTTGCGTGGAATGCAATACTTCCTCTACCTTTTTAGGTACATGGTAGAATAAGTAAAAGTGTTTTTGTTTGTTTTTTTTTTATTTAGGAGACCCAAAACGTATATTTGTGTGAACTGCAATACTTCTACCTAAGGCGTATGCGGTAGAATAAGTTAACATTAATGAAAAAAAATAGAAAATGTTCGATTTTTCTTGCCAGAGATTTCGTATACTTTGCTTTATGCATTATATAATCTTTGGTTTTATCTACGTGTTTTATTTTACGGGTTATTGGCGTTTCATTTTTTGTTTTCGAACACAATCCACGCATATTTCTGTGCGTTATACCCATGTTTATGCATATTTCACTTTTTATTTACCCTTATAGAAAACATGCATTAGTTATTTTACGCGTGTACAAAACATAATATGCACATTTCAACATCATCTGTGTGTTTGTGCTTGTTTACCCAGGTGGATAAGGTATTAGTCATTTTGCTTTCTAAAAAAGAATTTCTTGGATTCATATAGCCTCAAAACGTGTATTTCCATTGAAATCTCAGTATCCAATATTTAGTGTGGAATGAAATATCTCTTCTGCCTACTAGTTATGTAGTAGACTAAGTAAACGTCCTTTTTTTTTCATTCAAGGTGCCTCAAAACACGTATTTCCGGTGAAATCTCGGTATCGAATTTTTGGGTGGCATGCAATACCTTCTCTCCCTACTACGTACGTGGTGGAATAATGAATAAGAAAAAGAATAAGTAAAAATGAATTTTAATATATCGACAATGCTAAGCTTCATATATTGCGGACTTTCCCAAAATTGCATGCATATTTATTGTGTAGTTTACGTATACTTCGCTTTAAACTTTATTTATGTTTAGCTCCATCTACGTGTTCTGTTTTACGGCGTCATTGCTTTTTTTCATTTTTGTGTTTTCGCAAGCAATCCGCGCATATTTATGCGCGTTATACGCACGTTTATGCAGATTTCACTTTTTATTTCCCCTTACAGAAAACACGCATTAGTTACTTTACGCGTGTCTTCATTGCGTTTGACATCCATTGGTTATGCACGTTTTCTCTTATTCGAAATGCGCATTTCAAAATATCATGCACATTTCAACATAAGTGTTTTCTACATTTGTTTAACGTCTAGCGATGTTAAATATTACGTTGGTAGCGGCTGGCATACCACGAATAATATGTTCTGATGTTGGTACTTCAATAAGGCTCTGCGCGCGGTCGCCATAGTAAATAGAGTCGTCGCACAGAATTACCTGTATTTCTGATGATGTAAAATTGTGTTCAGAGACTAATTCAGATATACGCGGTTACAACACAGGAGGTAATGAGAAAGTTATTAGCTATAGTACTTGTCGACATTATGCTCTACTTGTGGCCCGCACAGCGATCCAACTGTCCCGCACAGCGATGACGATGATGTATTAAAGAAGTTGCGAAGTTGCTTTACCGTAACAGTGGTAGATAGTTAACGCAAGCTTACATAAAAAAAACCCCTAACCTAAGGCTAACCTTACCTGAATTCAGAAACGTAAGCTTATATAAAAAGAAGTAATCCCAACCTAAGGCTACGTTTGTTTTCTTTCGTACGCGATTCGCCTATATAAGTAAAACACCGTCGAGGGGCGGGTAGGTGGACACAAACTATTGAACAGATCACATCTACTTCTAAACTCACTCACAAGGTAAATTATTCGCTTTTCTTTGGCTAATTTAAGCTACTTCGACGGGCCACAACTACAGCAGATTAGCCGTTTAACGAACCTGAGAGATTAGGGGGGGTTTGGTATTGGAGGTTCAGATGCTAAAGAAAAAGGAAGCAGGAAAACGTTTTCCCTTTGTGTGGTTTTTCTTTTTCTTTAATTTCACGATTGCTACGTTTAACAAAGTTTTACAGAGAGTATTTGTTCACATTTCACAACCTCAGATGTACACTTTTGTAGCCAAATTTCATTAACCTCCCATACATGGGTACAAGTCGGACTCGCTATATACATAGCACACACGAACCTACATGCTTATTTTATTGATTAAATGTAATCAGTGGACGATAATGGACAGTAATTTATATTGTAAATAACATTTTAATATATTTATGTTAAGTATTCAAATTTAGCTTTTTTAAAGACGTTGCACAACACCCATCACACACATTCCAAGTGAGGCAATATGGGAACCTTGCTTGTGCTGTCCTATTGCCAACATAGGTAATCTAAAAATAGCAGAGGGTACAGAGGCACAAAGCATTGCCCAGGGTTGAAGGCGCAAAGCTGAAAGTGTAGCCAAGGGATGCTTTTTATAAGTAGAGGAGTAACACATGACAGAAGGAGCCGTAGGGTCTGTGAATCTAAGCCCCTACTTTAGTTTGCAGTGATTTCTTATGTTGGCAACATTTATTCAGCAACTGTTTGCCTATTCTGCTGGTGACTTTACAATATCTTCCACCTCAAAATGCCGCCAGTTTCAGTTATATAACTGAAGTTGCTAAAAATGGTTGGTGAGCAGGCAATATGACGTTCAGGTAACATCTCCTGCTTAAGTCACTCTTCCTTCCTTAAGAATTATCACATAATCTCGAGCCTTGATTTTGTAAGTACGTTTACTGTAACTCCTTTGTCACTCCATACAGGAATGGAACCCAGTATTTGAACCTTACGGCATTTCCAACATCAGTTTCTAATGACGTATGCTATCCATTCCAACGCTGGATAATCTGCTCAGCAAGGAGCAAAATGTTGCATTTGTGTTACAAGCCACTACATACTCCTGAGTCACTGCACATATCAGTGTTTCAATCACTGTTCAGTTGCCATACAGATTAGTTTTCACTTAATGTGTGTATTAGAGGTGGAGGAGGACTGAAGCTCCCCCCTCCCTTAAACACCTAAGCAGTAGAGTGTATTAAAGTAGGCACACATCCAAGAAAGAATCTTCTGTTATGAAATTTCTGTTAATTTTCTTGTGTGTATCCAAGAGTAGTTGTACATTTTGGGCAACATGCTTCAATGCACAGTAAGCTCTACTTTTGTAGTAAACTACTATTCAAGCCAACACTCAGTGACTTCCATATGAGAATAAATTACTTCCGAAGTATTTTACTCCTTTCAGATATTCCCAGAGTAAATTACCACGAAGTAAGAGTCAGAGAGCACCATCATGTAGTATGTTACTACTGAATTAAATAGAGCAGAAATATAGGTTAGAATTTACTGTCATAATCTGGATGTAGTGACTAACCTGTCAATTGAACTAGAATACTGTGTTGTATTTGAAGGAAGATAATTGGGCGTGTTCAAGGATCACTTAGATTGCATTGATGATCTCCATGAAGAAAACAGTTATGTGATAGTGATATTTGAGATCCATACGATACTGATACAGAGAGACAGTGCAAGGAATGCTTCAGTATTAGGAAACAATCTTTTACATTCCTTTTGAACCTGCATGAGAGCATTTATAATCATACTAAGACATGAATTCAGTTCTGTTACTCAAACAGCAATAATTGTTATGCGTCCTGCGAGTGTTTTGCGCCGAGACATTTCAGATATTAAAGCCGGGATTATGATGAATTTAACATAATGTGAGTGTAACATTTTACTTAAATTGAGCTATTTAGGACTGACTTAATGCAGCGTAACTTAAGAGTTTGGTAATGGTTTTCTTTCATGCTACATCAATTTTAATGTACATGGTAATTAGAACCAATCAGCCTGAAGCACTAGTGCAAAGTAATGAATACATTTTTAAAAATAGTTCCAGTCAAGAGCCATTCCCATTACACTAAGTGTATCCTAATTAGACCTTTAGTTTGGCAGTATTTTTTAACTTCATGTCGGCTAAGTAAAGTTCATATCATAATCCTGGCATTACAGGTGATTTAATAAACATTCACTGTGCGCCTGCTTGTTATATCTTTCATCAGGTTGTTAAGAGTGTTTTTGAGGTTAAGAGCAAGGTACCTACATAAATAAATATACATGACTGTTCAGAAAATAAAAGGTAATTCTTCTTAACTTTGGCACTTGTCCACACATTGTGGGTGCAATTGACTATACGCATGTTCTATTTTTGCCCATCAGTGAATATAGTGAACCTTTCCGAAATCAGAGAGGGTTATTTCTCCATCAAATGCAAGTGATCTGTGATGCAAATATAAAGATTACAAACATTGTTTCCAGAATTTTAAGCTGATCTTCAGTACGTTTCCCATCGCTCAAATTATTACATTTTCCCATCATGACTTTCCAGGCATCTTTATATCATGTTTTTTCACTCATATTGTTCATGTGAATTTTCTTTATCTCTACCAACTAACATTTATCTCTTTTGCTTAGGTTTCCCCTCTTTTCCTATCACACATAACCTTATCCTTGATTATATCAAGTAAATTGTGCAAACAAAGCAATACTCCAGAAGTAATGAGCATTTACTTCTGTAGTTGTAACTAAAAGGGTAAACTGTAATTGAGTTCTCCAATGTTACTTTCACAGTAAATTGCTCCTGTAGTAATCTACTTCCATAGTACGGACTTCGTTAGCAAACGTTTCTTCCGAAGCAGTTTGCTCCAATATGGTGCACGCTGTCCTGTATGTAGTATAAATTATTTTGTTTGATCCTGTTATTTGCTATTCTAACATTGAGAAGATTTAATTCTGTAGCAGTAGCATGTTGGATTGCAATAAATAAAATGTTCGACAATGGATACCTAACACATGCTCAGCAAAAAGAATAAATACCATTAATGGTTTTATCTCTTCTTCCTCTTTAGATAACTGCAGACTGTATGTTTTGCCCATTCTTTTGAAAGGTTAACTGCCCTCTTAAGGTCAGAGTGTCTTGTTCCACTATTTCTATGATGTTCATCACATTTAGGTTTATTATTTTATCAATGTCAATTTTGCATCATCTAGATGTATTGTTATATACATCCCAAGAAATAACAAAGGTTCATTTTTGGAAAAGTGAGGCCTTTGAGTGTACTTAGTGGTTTCAGTTTTAAAAAAAATCTTCATATTTAGTCCACTGTTAAAGGTCTCCATGTCATCCCTTCTCCACTTCCTCTTACACTGCCCTGTGACACCTTCTGTACATTGCCCCTTCATGTCCATATCACTACTCATTGATTGTTTTGACTACAAAGATTCTATTTTATAACATTCTTCAGTCTATTGGTTTATAATGGAACTGCGGTGTACTCTCCTGCAAATCCCTTCTTCAGTACTCCTATGATTTCAATAGCCACATACTTTATGATGTAAAGGTATATGAGGAATTTCATAAGCTTCCTTCTGATGTGATCTCTCTACCACAGACACAGAGCTTGAAAAGTAGAATTAAATTTGAAAAATCTGATGTGATATTCACACGACGTTCTCTACCTTCTGTCGTTTATTAATGGGTATACAAATTATTCTTACTCAAGCTTATTTTTCTATCTGCTTTGCAAAAATAGCTACACTTAGGGTGGTATGCACCAACCTGGAGTAAGCTCTACTTTCGTAGTAAACTACTATTCAAACCAACACTCGGCGACTTTCATGCGAGAGTAAACTACTTGCGAAGAATTTTACTCCTGTCAGATACTCCCAGATTTAATTACCACAGAAGTAAATGTCGGAGAGCACCATCATGTATGTTACTATGGAATTAAATAGAGCGCAAATGTAGGTTAGAATTTACTCTTGCGACCTGGATGGAGTAACTAACCTGTCGATTGAACTAGAATACCGTATTGTATTTGGAGGAAGATATTTTTGACGTGTTCATGGATTACTTAGAATACATTGATGATCTTGATGAAGAAAACAGCGATTACTTAGGTTACATTGATGATCTTGATGGAAAAAAAAAACGGAAATGCGATAGTGCTATGGAAGAACCATATGATACTTATGCAGAGAGAGAGAGAGAGTTCAATGAACATTTTGGTATTAGGAAAGAACCTTATACACGCCTTTTGAACCTGCTCAGAGAACATTTCAACAAAACTCAGATAAATTCTGCTCTATAATCCAAATTGCAATTATTATGTGCCCTATGAGTGTTTCGTACCAAAATATTTCAGAAGCTTGAGCCGGCATTACGATGAATTTAATGTAATGTGACAGTCTTACACTGTATTAAATGGAGATATTTAGAATTGACTTAACGCAATGTAACTTAAAAGTTTGGCAATGTCAAACTTTTCCTTCCTGCATTGAAAACGTTAATAAACCGTAAATCAGGAACCTAAGCTTATATTTAAAAAAAGAAAAAAAGAAACCTAACCCTATACTATCCTCCTGTAAATCAGAAATGTAAAAAAACTAATAAACCTAAAATAAAAAGTAATTAGGAATGCATGTTGCGAGTGTTGGTGCTATCTCACTGGCTTTGAAGATCAACGTAATGCAGGTTATCGCATGTCTTTTACACTCATATTGTTTAAATGCATTTTCTTTATTTCTACCAACAAACATTTATCTCTTTCGCTGACATTTCTCCCCTTTTCCTATTGCACATAACCTTATTCATGATTGCATCAAGTAAATCGCACAAACAAAACAATACCTTTGGGAGTAATGAGCTCTTACTTCCGTAGTCATAACTAAATTGTAATTGAGCTCTCCAACGTTACTTTTGGGGTAAATTGCTCCCGTAGTAACCTACTTCCGTAGTGGGGACTTCTTTAGTAAACGTTACTTCCGAAGCAGTTTACTCCAACATGGTGCATGCCACCCTTAGTTATGGATAAAAGGGGAACAGCGATAGTGAAATGTTTAAGATCACAACGCTATATGCTGGCCTTAAAATTCCATACTGTTTTCATGCAATTATGAGAAACAACTGAATGTTGAAAGGAATTTAAAGAATGACCAAGTAATGAACAATTCAAACCTTTAATAACAGATATCTCGGAAGCGCCTGATTATTATAATATAAAATAGTAACATATTGTTGTTATTAGCATGCTCCTTTTAGACAGCTGATCAGAATGTAGCTCTGTGGATAATTGTTTTTCAAGAATAACCTCCTGCTTTTTGTTTCATTTCCATTGCCCAGGAAGAGAATTTAGCATTCAGTACAGATATGTTCAGCATAGCAAAAAATACCACTGCAGGCAATCGGCAACAATTTCTAGCAACATCACATGTGGCACCCATTTTGTCTACCACATCCAGTCCAGATTTTGTTTCATTATAAAATGTTTTGATCTCTGGCTTCTGCTTTCACTGGAGTTTTGATCAATTCAATCATAAAATGTTGACTGAATATCACAAGGACATTCTTGCCTTTCTTAGGAATGTAGCAAACCAGGGTAGCCTTTAAATACAAACATACTGAAATGCTGAGATCTGCCTTTTATATTAACAAACTCCACTGGAAGCTGTGGCTTATTTTTCACAGTGTTCGACAAAGGACAATACCTTTCATGAACCATTTATCTTGTGCCAATCATTCACAATATCTGAGGGCTTATTTCTAATGCAGAATGGTCCATCATGCTGTTTCCAGGCATCAATTTCAAAATTCTGAAAGTAGAATATTTTGACAAATTCCATATTTATTAGGCTTAGATAGAATATACTTCTAAAACTGCATCTCCCTCAAATGTTTACCAGCATCTCATCGATTGTGACTTTTTCTTCTAGTGAGTAGCATTTCTGGAGTTGCTGATGAATGTTGTGAAAATATCTTACACTGCTGCAAGACTATCTAATTTCTTTCTTCACAAGAAGATCTGTCATCAAATCTATTGCAGCAAAGAAGAAACTTGAAACACTTCAAATTCATTACCAATCAAAATATCTCAGCTCCATCTGTACCTCATAGCTCCTCTAAGATAGTCTGTTACTACATAGGACTTTTGCCAAATATAGAAGACCTGTGAAGACTTTCATCTCTTCTTTTCTTGTCAAATTAGCATCTCTTTCATGGCTGAATTTGTGTTCTGTAAACTCATTGTACTGATTGGGTCTAGTATGTCATCTGTAATAAGACAACTCCAACAATCTATAGCCGTACTAGCAATTCTAGCCTGACAGGCAGGTGAGCAAGCAAATTCTGTTATCTAGTTCTTCTCTGCTGCAGAGATGTAATTTTTTTTCCATTTAGTGACCCCATCTTTCCCAGTAAAACTAAGGATTAACATTTGTGGTGTCTATGTCTTCATCTATGTCGTTTTGAGTGGAATGAGAATCCTTTTCACAGGCATCTGTCATAGCTTCACAATCTATGTCACTTTCATCATCAAGAAAAATCTGTGTTATTGTCTTCATTTTTGTCCCACAGTATTGCCAGGGCTTTCTGTAAGTCGTTAGGAATACACACATCGAACACTTCCTGTTTCTTTGGCATTATGTATGTAAAAACGTGACCAACAGAAAATAAGGCTACAAAAACAATGAGGTATGTGAGCAGGCACAATGTATCTCACCGATAGCTTTGGCTGATAATGAAATGAAAACAAAACAAAACAGACAACTGGCCAATAATGAACCAAGAAATGCTACCAGTGTTTTAGGAAGCGATAATAAGTTGCAATCACTTTGCATAAACGGTTGCATCTGCTAGTTGAAAAACATGGGAAACGTTGTAGTAGACCCTCGCTAATTCGAAATCGGATAAACCAAAAACTCAGTTAACCCATAGTAGCTGCTTGGTCCCTGCCAAATTACATGGAAAAACCTACCACTTAAATTCATACTACAAAATAAAATTTGTTCCCCTCATTACACATTCCGTACGTTATTCTTCATTTAAACTGAATATGTATGTTGTGCTGTGCACTACAGTATTTTCAGTTGCGCATTTCACATAATTTTTCTCAATCTGTACTATAATTTCTCAACAATAGCCCAATTGCTTACTTGTTGCTTATGTGTCACTTCCACACTATGTACGATCTACAGGAATCCAGAGGGCTGTTTGTCTCTGCTTGTGGACAGTGAACGTTCGTTTTTTTCCTTTCACTCCATCACTCACTATGCCGCCGAAGAGAAACGTGCTCATAATGCTCTCATGCTGCAACAAAAACAGCAAATTTTACATATGGTCGATAGTGGAGAGAAGACGAAAACACAGGCTGCAGAACACTTTGAGATTCCGAAATCTACTCTCTTATTGATTATAAGTTCAAACAGGAAATAGAGGCAAGTCTGACAAGCTGTTCATTTAGTGGCAATAGCAAGCGCATGAGACCATAGAAACATGAAGAGTCGGAGGATTCATTGTTTGAATGGTTCCAACACATGCATTCACATCAAATTCCACTGTCCAGCCCCATGCTTCAGGAAAAGTCTCGAGAAATCCCCAAGAAGGAATTTCTGGGTTTGTGCCTTCTGAGGGAAGGCTATGGCATTTTCAGAAGAGGCATAAAATCAGTGCTGTCAGTGTCTGTGGGGAGACACATGGAGTAAATGAGGAAGATGCCAATGAGTGGGTGCAGGAGTTTCAATCTAAGCTCTCTCATCATCACCCAAGAAATGTGTTTAATATGAAGGAGGCGTTTTCTATAACTTGATGCCTGAAAAAACACTACATACCAAGGGTGGAAAATGCAGCAAGGAGACACTGACGGTGGTCTTATGTTGTAATTCAGATGGTTCTGAGAAGCTCACACCATTAGTGATTGGAAAATCTACGTTGTTTTAAAAATGTCAACCTATTCAATCTGCCATGTTAGTACGAGAATAACAATAAAGCTTAGATGACCAAATCTCTCTTCCATAGGTGGCTCTTGAAGGTTCAACAACAAATGGTTGTGAGAAAGAGGAATATTTTGCTAACTTTGGACCACTGCTCAGCACATCAGTTTGATGACCTGGAACTTTCGAACACAGAAGTTATCTTTTTACCAGCTAACACCACGAGCCGTCTGCAGCCATTGGATCAAAGAACAATTGCCTCAGTGAAGCGTAATTGAGATACAGACTGGTTAAGGCTGCTATCAGTGCAAAAGAACTACAAGAAACAGTTCCACATTGGAATGTACTGCAACATATCTGCTGCTTGGGATGAACTTACAACATACACCATAACTAACTGTTTTAAGAAGGCCTGGACAGCAACTGATAACACCGCTGAAACTGAATAGGAAACTGATGATCCAGCATCTGAACTTACTCATAATGTGGACAACTGTGGATTCTGATAATGCTCTTCTACAGGCTTACACCCGGTAGGTGCCCTCCTGTAGCATCATTATGGAAGAATGGACGCAGGTAGACAACATCTGTGCTGCTGAAGAACCAGTCATCTGCTGATGATGCAAAAGATAATGATAATTCTTTACTGTCATCTTTTGAGGAGTAACATGAAGATATGACACCGCCATCCCATACGGAAGTTGCAGCTGCAATTTTTGTTCTTGAGAGAATTGCTGCCACTTCTGATGTCTCCGTGGTTTCATGGATGCTGCCCTAGATGTGGCAGCTTAGGAGAGTGCCATTATATTATGACCAATGGTCCGCTAAACAACAATTATGATTTTTTTTCAAATTATAGAACTAAAAAGTGTAATGGATAAGAGATGTAACTAAAACATGTGTTCCAATTAAAACTTAGTATTAATAGAACAGTACATTTAAAGTGTTTATTAAGATTATTGTTTGTTGTATTACATGACTCTAATTCAATGAGTACAATATTGTTTCATATGGTACGTTTTAAAAATTATTATAACAAACATTTGACAGTATACTTTCTCAATTAAACTAATGCCAGATATATCATATACAGCAGTTATTTTTATTTTTTCTTAGAGGTCATGAAAGTGGAACACCTTCATATTTTGGTATGCATAACAACAGAGAAAGTGAGCCCAATAGTCGTATTCTACCATTTCAGATAATACAGGACTGAAACCTCCTTAATTCAAACTTCGTTAAACCGAATTGGCTATTTTTTGGTCCCTTGAAATTTGGTTAAGCAAGGGACTACTGCAGTTAATACATTACCACAAACTACCATAGTTTCTTTATACTAGTTGATACTGTCTGTCCCATTAATTGAAGTGCAATGTAGTTTCAACTATCTAGAAGCAAAACTCTTGAAATATTTCATACTACTAATAATGTGTTTCTTTTTCCACAGACAAGCTACTCAAGTTTAAGAACACAACTGTTCAAATGCGTTAACTATAGTAAAATGGATATTAAAGTAGAAATGAAAGAAGAACCTTGTTTCCTGGACTTGTGTTCACAGAATGGAAGAGAGCTTTTTACCAAAGACCATGCAAAGAAAGTTAAGAATGAAACTGTTCCAAGTGACAGTGACTATGGTATAGATACCAAAATAAAAATTGAAGAAGGGGCTATGGTTTCCAAGTTTTGTTCACAGAATGAGAAAGAGATGTTTTCAGAACACACGGTAATGAAATTTAATAAAAGCAGCAAAGAAACTGAAATTGAAACCAAAATAGAAATTAAAGAAGAGAAATGGTGGTTGGAAAGAAATTTTAAAGAAACTCCGTGTATTTATGATGATATTAAGGTAAGTTCTGCATAAAACTTTTTCAGTTTTAATAATCTTCTTAATAGAATACTGAATTGGGGCTTGTAAGTAAATATCATTAGTTTATTCTGCTTCAGAAAAAGACAAAAAATGCTTTATAAGTATTGTATTTTAAAACTGTCAATTGAAATGCCAAGTTTTATTGCCACATGGTTTTTCTGTTGAAATTATATATAATTTCAATCAGAAAGAGTGTCATAGAAGCAAAAGTTTTTTAATCCTATGTGTGTATAATTGACGATTTTAGCTATTCTTGCCATAGCAATCTGTGAGATGCAAGGCAAAATAGAGACTTGGATTTGTGGAAATAGATGTGGAAGATGAAGTATGTGATACTCCAACTTCTGTGATTGCTAAATAGTTACAATTAGGCAGGCAGTTTACAAACTATCTGTAAAGAACAATATTATGGAGGAGTTACAGAAAGCAATATCTAACATGAAAACCCATCAGGAAACAATTGGAAGGGTAGCCTTCCATGTCAAACTGAACACTTTTACTTGTCATTTTAATATTTTCTGCAATTTTTTTTATGTTAACCATAGATGAGATTAAATATGGCATCTTTTTCAAAATGTCTGAAATTATAATTTAGGCATTTATTAAATATTATTTTTCCAATATATACACATGCTGTATTTGAAAAACAATTGGTCTGAAATTATTATTTAGGCATTTATTAAATATTTTTTCCAATATATACACATGCTGTATTTGAAAATCGCTATAACAAAGATTATATGAAAAGTAAATTTTCACCTTTATGACGTTTTGAAGTACAAACACTGCAGTGTTACATACTATTTTTTGAGGTTCAGTTAAAATATAAAACGGGCCCCTAACTTTAAAAAAAAAAAGGGATAAAACATCATGATTGTTAAAATATTGTGCAACTACGAGGGTCATTCAATAAATAAGTTTCTCTGCAAAATAAAATGTGCCTGTGACATGTGAGGACTGGCACGTTTGACATGTATTGGCAACGCTCAATACCAGCTTACGATGCATGCCTCAGAATCTTGCCAGCATGGAGTTACCATTACAAAGTGCGTCTGCCTGTGACATGTGAGGACTGGCATGTTTGACATGTATTGGCAATGCTCAACACCGGCTTACGATGCATGCCTCAGAATCTTGCCAGCATGGAGTTACCATTACAAAGTGCGTCTGCCTGTGACATGTGAGGACTGGCATGTTTGACATGTATTGGCAATGCTCAACACCGGCTTACGATGCATGCCGCAGTATCTTGCCAGCATGCTGCCAGTCAGCATGGAGTTACCATTACAAAGTCTGTCTGCTTGTGACATGTGAGGACTGGCACGTTGGACATGAATTGGCAACGCTCAACACCAGCTTACGATGCATGCTGCAGTATCTTGTCAGCATGCTGCCAGTCAGGACGAAGTTACTACTACAAAGTGTGTCTGCCTGTGAGTTGTGCTCTGTCATTGTTTAGCAGCACAACAACTATCTGCTGTGAATATCGATCAGTTGACCTTTCGTATGAATTTTGACCTGTATGTGGTTGTGTTTAATCAAGGCTTAGTTGGTACAATGCAGTTATTGTTTTAATCCATTCAAATTGGTTAACCATAAGAGTAAAAATAAAAAGTTAAGAACAGTAGACTCTGCAATGCTTATAAAACTAAAATTGGAAGGCATAAACTTCTCTCATGATTTCCAAAGGTGTGATAATTGCTGAAAACTTGCAAAGAAACAAAGTGCAAGTGAGTTATGTGTACCTAGTGCAAGTTCAATAGAAGAACATGAAAATTCAGATAGTGATAGCTCCTCCACATCCTCCAGTGACACAGAAAATATACACACAATAGACATAGGGAAATCAATGAGAGTTAAGTTATAATGGGAGAATCATCAATAAAGAATAGAAAATTATCATAAAAATGTTGCAGAAACTGTCATAGACGATGAACAATAAAATATTTCATATTGCAGACTCTACTTCAAATGAAAATAGAAATCATTCTGAAATAGTAGAAAAACTACAGTTTTTTTATTTTTTCAGGAAGCACATGCAGAAGTCCTAAAATATGTATATTAGTGATTTTTGACAACTGGTGTTACAATAAAATACAACAATATTTTGATGTCTCAACTCCCATGGTACGAATATCTAAACAGCTGGCAAAGAAAAGGGTATTTTGCAATTACGATGATGTGTATGTGGTTATTATGTGGTAAAAATAATGTAGTTTTTAAAGACAGTGGCAAGAGAATACAGAGGCAGAAAAGACTGATACTTGGCAATCTTAAATTGACTTACCAAAACTTAAAATGTATGTATCCGGATCTCAAAACAGGATTTTTAAAATTTTCTGAATTAAAGCTTGTACTCCCTGGAACCAGTGGCACCTATTTGCCACATTTGTGCTCATCACAAAAATGTTAAATTAATGATTGATGGTATCAATATTAGTTGTCTCACTGCAAATTAAAACCCTATTTTAACTAATTATAATGACTGCATGTCCCATATCATATGCAGCCTCCCATTTCAAAGCAAGAAGGGAATGGTGGGTATTTAAAACTACTTGACTGATCTATTGTTAATTTAGAAATCAATGTAATGTCATCTTCCTTGGTGTAATGGTTACCATGTTAGCCTCTAGTTCCAGGAGCTGCGGGTTCAAACCCAGCAGAGGCCAATGGATTTTTTCAGGTGTAAAAGTCCTTAACATGGCCCCTTCGGAAGGGAAGTGAAGCCAGTAGTCCTATACCATAGATTTATGGCATGATAAGCACCTGAAGACTTTTAAGGCTGGTTCACAACCACCCGGTAACGGTAACCAGAACAGAAATGAGAACGGGAAGCAAGAAATTTTGATTCACAACAGCCCGGTAACGAGAACGGGAATGCATATCGATCACAAAGTGAAAGTCGATTTTGCGCATTGGGATTTCATTTGTTTTTAACTGACCAATGACATTTTTTCACCTACTTCCAATTTAGCCAAGCCAACGTCAAAATTCGATAGAGTAAGCATTATCTAAATGCATATTCATTACATTTCCGATCCCTCTACTTATGCCAAACTTTCATTCCTTTATTTAATGGCATACATTAAAATTGTTTTTTCTTTTTTCATTTCCACCGGATTTAGCTGTTCTTTGTAGCTTTTGCCATTGTTTTTAGGTAATAGCCAGTTTTGAGTTGCATATAAAAAAACTACAAATGATCCCTTCACAGAGGAACCAACGTTGATTAGATTTGTGGGTATCGGGATGAGGTTAGGAAGCACATTTACTACTAATTCCTTCCAGTTTCATGTTTCCAGCTTGTGACTATAGAGAGCACTTGTGGCTGTTTCATGTCACGGCCGCTTAGAATAACCTCTAGAGTGAAGAGTCTAATATGCACAATAGGGATCTAATATGCCGTGCCCGGGAACGAGAACGAGAAAGTTAAAAGTTGGGCAACTCTTCTTCCCGTTCCCGGGGCCCGGGAAGGCTTCCCGTCGGTTGTGGACACTCCCATTTGAATACATGTATTTCAACTTTCCCGTTCTCGTTCTGGTTACCGTTCTCGTTGGTTGTGAACCAGCCTTTAGAGAGTCCTGTGAGCAAAATTTCTGATCTTTCACGCCCTATATAGAATGGGACGCTAAGGACCACAGCAGTTAAATAGCATCTGGTAATAAAAAGAAAAGATCAATGTAATGTAAAATGTAGTGGCTGCCTTTGTTTAAATTTGTGTTGTGTGGTAGAGGAAAGTGATCGGTGACACTCATTCGGCTTTATAAAGAGTTGACCTATGCCAACAGTGACATGACATGTTGTCATCCGTGGAGTAGTGGTTACCATGCTAGCCTCTAGTTCCCGAGGTCACGGGTTCAAACCTGGTAGATGATGATGGATTTTTTCGGGCATAAAAATCCTTAGCATGGCTTCCTTCGCAAGGGAAGTAAAGCCAGTGGTCCCATATCGTAGATTTATGACATGTAAAAGAACCTGAAGCCTGATAAAGAGGCCTCTGAGCAAAATTACCAGTCTTTCACGCCCATAATAGAATGGGACGCTAAGGACCACAGCACTTAAACAGCATCCATAAATTAAAAAGAAAAAAAAGTGACATGACATGCAATCAGTTGACACACCTTTGGACCCTTTACACATTGCAGCTGTACCGCTAGACAATTGCACAACTTGTTAAGTTATTTCATTTCTCTGTGATTATTTGTAATTCCAGTGTAATTTTTTTCTAGTATATGAACATCTTCAAACTACTTTTGAAAATGTTTTTTTGGAATTTTAAAGTAGAATCTTAGCATTTATAATGATGTTTGTAACTTTAATGGCTATATGAATATTGTATTTTAATTCACATGTAAACAAAGTATGTATTTCAAATTCAAAATGTGCCAAAGATAGTTTTTCTGACAAATAATACCAGACTTATTCATACTTATACAGAATGGTGCACGAGATATATCAGAAAATTTAATGCCTTATACTTGCCATAATAATGAAAATGGAGACTAACAAAGAAAACGCGTATATAATTTTTGAGGTGAAACTTCTTTAAGTTTAGAAGTGGAAATTGGCCTGGATCAGACAAAAAGTGAAATGCATGAGCTAGCCTGATCGAGAGATTCCATCCAGCAGTTGAAAAGAAAGAGGGGGAGAATCATTTCTACTCTCTTTGTTGCATACATCCTAGACAGTCTGCTTGCATGTGCCATGTGTTCTGTGTTATTACTTAGCATAGGGAACAGTAGACATGTGCTATACTGTACATTAGCCGAACAAGTAATATTACTATTGCATTAGCAAGCTTCCTGTTTTAAATAAAGTAGCGATGTGTGAATGACTTACAAAAGTTGGGGAACAACGTAGTCCGTCTCCACGTGGTGTTCCCTGGGTAACGCTAAATTAAAAGAAGAGCACTTCTTAGTGCTATTTTGGAATGCCGGTGAAATGAACCAAAATAAACAAACCATGATAGACGAGACAGTGACGTAGATGTATTCATCACAGCTGAAGCAAATATACATCAACAAAAGGAAAAATTCTATCAGTTTCCAAAATATAACACAAATATATTAGAAAACCTTAAACAGATAGCAAGTGGCATACTTGCTGGCATTAAACAATGCATAAATGGAAAATTTAAAATTATAAAAGAAATGAACCAAGATGACACTTCTGAAATAATGATAACAGCTTGTAAACAAAAACATAAATTTAAAATCTATGGTTTCTACAGCCAACCTAATAATAATCACCTCAACCTGGACATTATTGATATTGACAATAAAACAATCATAATTAGTGATCTCAATGGACATTCTCCATGATGGGGCTATAGTGACAACAATAAAGCTGATGAAATTATTGAAGAATTTGTAGACTCCAACTTAATGAAAATATTACATAGGGATGAAGACCCAAAAACCTACATACACTACTCAGGACAGTCAACCAATCCAGATATTGCTATCATATCAACTGATTTAAAAGATAAAACTACAAATAAAGTAATTGAAGATTACATAGTGGACATAGAGCCATAATAACAAAACAGATCTAAATCATCAACCGCCTAGAACAAAGGGAAAAATAAGGCCTAAATGGAATTTCAAAAAGGCACACTGGGAAGAATATGAAACAATAACAAACAAACTTTTCAAAGAAATTGAATTGGAACAAAACATAAACAAAGTAGTGAAAGAACTAAATGCCACAACTCTAAAAGCTGCAAAACAATGTATCCCAAGAGGGAAAATTCATAACTACAAACCCTTCTGGAATGAAAAGTTAGCACAATTCAAATCAAAACGAGATAAAACTAGAGAAAAAGAAAGAACACAAGACAAAGCAGATGTTATAGAATGGTGAAAAGCAAACGCACAGTTAAAACAGGCTATAAAACTGCCAAAAAACAGAGTTTTGAAGAATTTATAAACAAACTGGACTATAGAACAAATAGTACTAAAGTACATAATTACATTAAACAAATAGAGAAAACCAACAAAAATCAGCCATTAAATGTCAATAATAAAGAAATATACGAGGATAACCTTATAGCAAAAAATTAGCAACATACTATAAAACTAGCCTTACATTAAAAAATAAAAACAAAAAACAGCATAAATACTTAAGAAATAGCAACCTTGAAGATACATCTAACTTTCAAAATATCTTCAATGAACCATTCACACTCCCAAAAATAAAGCAAGCAATAAGATCACTACAAAATAAAAACAGCCCAGGTCCTGATAACATACATCCAGAGCTGCTCAAGAATTTAGGACATGAAGCACTCCATACTTTATTCAAACATGGCAAAACTTTTAGAAAGAATGGTAGCTACAAGACTGACATACTATCTAGAAACACAAAATCTATTAGTCCCTGAACAAGCTGGATTTAGGAAGGACAGCTCAGCAATACACCAGGTTGTAAGACTCACACAGGACATTAAAGAAAATTTCAATAATAATAAGACTATTCTAGCACTGTTTGTCAACTTCAAAGATGCGTTTAATACAGTGTGACGAGAAATGCTACTATACGAAATGAAGACATATGGCATATCAGGCCACATGCTAAACTGGTTTCAAACCTTCCTATTCCAAAGATGGTTTGCAGTACAATACAAAACAACCACATCCAAATGGAAACAAGAGTTGGACTACCTCAAGGGTCTGTTACAAGTGCTATTCTGTTCAATATATATATATATATAAACGACCTAGTAGATGTACTAAAGAAAATAGGTAACATACAAGTAGGAATGTTTGCTGATGACGTGGTTATATGGACTTCAGAAAAGAACATAAGATCTGGGAAACATTACAAAAACTACAAACAACAATGGAGAATACAATCATAACCCTAGAATAGTGGACTAATAATAACACTATGGAAATAAATACAGGAAAAACTCAATATCAACTATTCACAATACAGCATAAAACAGAAAATATATGCCTGCAAATCAACAACAAAAAACAGAAGCAACTACAGCAACATATCTAGGGATAGAATTAGATAAAAAACTATCAATGAAAGAACATGTAAACAATGTAACGAATAAAATCAACAAAAAGAACAACATTTTAAAATGTTTAGCCGGAATAAAATGGGGTGGAAACATGGACCTCCTTAATAATACATATAAAACATACATAAAACCTAACCTATTGTATGGAGGAGAACTACTAGCAACAGTAAACAAGAGACTTAAAAGTAAACTAGAAATTCCACAAAATAATTCACTAAGAATAATAACAGGAGCTGTAAAAACAACACCAATCACAGTACTACAAAGCTTCACAAAAAACATGGCTATAGAATTGGAACATGAGTTGAAAGCAATTACTCTAGCACAAAAACTGCAAGTCCATAGAAACAGATACAAGTGATACCACACAGCAGATACTATAAGTATTTTAAAAACTCAAATAAGCTTCAGAACATATATTAATAAATTAAACTACAAGAATATAATTGCAATAGAGGTAACGAGCCCAATAGAATACATTGATATACAATATCAGAATGAATTGATATATACAGTACACAAACAAAACAATATACCAGATGAAATGAGAGCAATAGCTACGATAAATGAAAGATACCAAGAAAAAGAATGGCTCCGAATATATACAGATGGATCCCTCATCAATAAAAAAATGCCGGTGCAGGAGTATACTGTAAACATTTTGCACAGTATCTAACATTAGATGAAACATCAAACCACTATGATGGAGAATTAACAGCTATAAAAGCAGTATTACAGAACATTTTATATAGACCATACATAAAACAAAAAATAGTCATCTTATCAGACTCAAACTCAGCCATAGATGGAGTAGTAAATTGCAATAATAAAACAACAAGAAATATTAAAGAAATAAGAAGCCTAATTAAAGCAGTTGAAACTAGAAATCATGTCACTCTACAATGGATCCCAGCTCATGTTGGAGTTTTGGGCAATGAACATACAGATCAATTAGCAAAGAAAGGTGCAATACAACAAATAAAACCTGTAGGACAAATAGACATAAATAAACAATTAAATAATATTAAACAACATTTCAAAACATTTCAATCTTGATGAAGATAAATTAAAAGATAAAGATTATAAGAATATTAAAGATAGAGTTGATATGCAAAAAATGCCAAAGAAGACTGCAGCGGCCTCATTTAGGATGGCAACTGGCCACGATGCCTACCTGCATCCAAGTGCACTCTCTGTGAAAAAGATGTCATCCTGAACAAACAGCATCTCGCCAAATGCAAAGGCCTTAAAAGTGATAATTTACAGACTATATTGGGAAGCCAGAGAGAAAATGATGCAGATCAGTTAATCCCCAATGCCATTGGTGAACAACAACAAAAGTTGTACCACAATCTGAATTCTGTAGTAAACAATGATCTCAGACTTGCAACACTGAACTAATTGGATGCTATTGCTAAAAGGAGAATCTAATGGACAAGGCCACATTGTACAATCTGATGCAGCAGGTGAATGTAAAGCTGAAGGGAGTCTTAATGCATGTGATTGCTAATCTTCTATCAGAAAATAGAGCATGATTTCAAATGGTTTTACAGGGTCAGCTGGATGTGGCAAGAATTTCGTTCTATGATTATTTATGGAAATTTTAATTGATACACATGCCTGTTACAATGCATATATAACTTGGGCATCAACTGGTAATGCTGCTGTTGCAATTAATGGCATAACTGTTCACATTGTGCTCAAGATTACTCTCTCAAAAATCCTTCCATTATGCAACAATCTTCAACAAATGCTAGAACCTAAGAACTTTGACCTTCTAAGGCGCAAGAGTCTAGCACATTTTTGTTTTTTGCCTAACAGAATATTTAAAGTAATTATCAATTAAACTGGAGACATGAAGGTCAGACTTTCTTAAAATTTGTGTGATTTGTCATGGAATGACTCAGGGAGGAGGAGAGATGGGTAGCAAACCAATTAGATGAAATGCCTAATAAGTGAAGGTAAACAAATTAATTGTAGGTGCTGTTTATCTTATCAAGCAAACAAATGTTCACATGCCTTTTGTGACATGAAGTTTCCATTTCCCAGTAAACTAGGATTGTATTAAAGAAAGAGCTTCTCAGCTAGTTGTAATAAAAGTTCTGCAAAGTTTACTCTTCATGAAATCTTTGTATAAAGATTTTGTTGAAATGCTGAATATCTAAGTCCTAGTTTTCTGAGGGATGTGCTGAAAGGCAGTAAATATCTTCATGTGTTTAGTAGAATGTTATCAACAAATTACATTTGGAACGTTCACAGTGAAGCTAAATTATAAAGCTTAAAATGACTCATACCATCACTCTATTTACTAATTTAAATAATGTTAATACACATTTCACAAATACTGAGTCTCGAGAGAACTGAAGATGAAAATGAGGCTTTGTGGAATATGTCCTGACAATTAGTGAAGTAGATTCAGTGATAGTGTCATTCATTTTAAACTTTAAACCACTCTTTGTTTATTTCACTCAGTTGTTGAACGACACAGTTAATTTGAAAGTTAATTCTGCAGCATACTGATAAAATTTCATAACTAACAAAGCAGGAATACATTTTTAGTTAAAAAGCATTGAATTATCTTGCCCATGGACTTATTTTACCCAATTATAATTCAGAAACTTTAAATTACTGAATGAACAATCAAATAAACTAATATAATTTTTACCTTAAACTGCTTATGAAACAAGAGTTTTATAAATCCAAAGCTTGATACACTTTCCATCTTCATCTGTTCTCATGGAAGAATGTAATTTAACTTGATTTGATTCTTTTTATGTGAAGTGATTTCTTATTAGTAGGTTATACAAAAAGTGCTTTTATATTGGTTTCTGCACTGTTTTCTGAAGGTGATAATGTCATATGATGTATATGTGAATGTTTCTGTTACAGGATGGAATAGATGAAGAATTTTATTCCATTAAATCACCAAGGTAAGTCCTCTGGTTCATTCTTTGTCATATTCCAACCAGTGTTAGATGTAGAACTGTTCACTGATCATACAGGGTGTATCACTTGTTTGATCAAATTGTATCATTGACTATCTCAAATATTATCATATTCCCAGTTAGTGTTATATACAGAACTGTTCATGATCATACAGGTTGTATCACTTGTTTGATCAAATTGTATTATTGACTATCTCAAGACATATTCTCTGAAAATAGGGAGTGTATCTCGCCAGACACATTGTCATTATCCTTGTTAGTGTTAGATATGGAACTGTTCTCTGAGCATAAGGAGAGTATCATAATTCTTTGACCAGGTTGTATAAGTGACTATCCCATGACATATGTCATATTCTGTTACTTTTAGATATGGAACCATTCTTAGAACATTCAAAGTGTAACATGGCTCTTTGACCAATCTGTATAAGTGACATAACTCCATATTCATCTTACTGTAGATATGGGAAGTTCCCCTTGCATTCAAAGTTCTTGTTTATTTTTAATTTCTCAAACACTTCTGAGGATTGTGATTAAGGTACGTTTTTATCATGTTTGCATACCAAATATATACATTATGTTTTCTGCAAAAATCTTGGAAATTCCCTTTATTCACAATAATTCCATATAATATTGCCCTACCAATAAATCGGAAGACATCAAAATCTTATGAAACAATAATGTAGCTTTCCCTAAGAAGATAATTTATATCAAGTAAGCTTTATTTTTCCAATACTTCTACAATATGTGATGAGCTAAGGCACTATCTTTTGTTTCTTATGTAATCTCATGTCTCTTTGAGTTTCAAAGCCTGCATATAATGAACTGCTTTTTAAAAATTTCACTGTAGCTCCAGCCATCTGTATCCCTCTTGTACCAAAAAGAAATGGTGTAATGAAACAACATTTCATACCGATACCTCTTTTGGACACGTGGCCAGCCTAATGGAAATTCTTTAGGCACTAAGATATCATGTTTGCCAATGGATGCATATATACTTAGCCACTTAAATTCAAGCACATGGATTTCTCATACATATTGTGATTACAATATCTGCAAATTTTGTCATACATATGTGCCGCAAATCAAATCCTACACCTGTTAAGTAAATTTGTATGAACATTCTTTAATTCTTCATGGTCATAAACCTAATTTAAATGTGCCTCAATAGAGCAATTGATAACATTATATAACACCCAATTTCAGAAGGTAACACTACTCACACTATCATGTGGTTGTAAGTCCTGAAATACATTTGTCTTAGATGGCTTCAATTTCTTGCCTTCTGAGTCAAGGTTTACCAAATTCCTGATTCCTGTGTAAGCTTTCTCAGAGATTTCTTTGGACTTTTGTCCAAGTCTTCTTGAATGTAATCAAGCTTTTTGTATGTAAGTAGTAACAGTGATGTTTTTTGAGTTTCTTATTAATAGATATAATTTTTCTGAATGTGTTCACAACATTATGGAGTGTTTCTCTGTGAAACACACAACCAGCAGGAAATCTTTCTCACATCTCTACAAGAGTTTGTTGTTACATAGAAATCATTCATGAAGATTCTGTGTGCTAAAGTATAGAGAGACCTTTTGGCATTGTACAGCAGTGAAACATGTTTTACAATGTATCAACCTCTGTACAAAGTCTTTGTACCTCACAGAGAAGAAAGTAAGTGGAGGAGGAACAGGATCTGTTAGACACGCAGTACAGAGCAACCATAATATAGACATGTGTCAAGATGAAGACTCTGTATAAATAGTTATCAAGGTTAACATGAACTACAAACAGGTCTAAGCTTTTATAAGAATTGTTTGTTTAGGAGTGGTTTAGCCACATGTGAATTTAAGACAACAGTTTTTTGTTTGTTTGTTTGTTTTTCCCTGAAGTTATAACTAAAACATTTGGAGAATAAAAAAGTCAAAAATAATAACTTATAATAACCTCATGTTGTGGATGCTCAGGAGTGGTGTGAATTGGTACAGACTTTGCCTATTGCAAATTGTTAATAGTATCACACACACACACAACCAGGACTAGTCAGTCACATTTTAACTTCTTCCACTGTCAGTCACAGCTGACTTTCCTTTTTAAAAGTTCTATGCCACTTGTAGTTACACAGATATTTATATACTTCATCTTTGATGAATATTTTGTGATACTCATATATAATTGCTTGCTCTTTGCACCTCAGTTCTCCTAGTTGTATATGCTGACATGTGCTAGTGCTCTCAATTACCACTTTAAAGTGTACCACACATTTTCAGGAGTACATGTATGTGTATATATTGATGGCAGATAATGACAATATAAAATAGAGTGGCATCAAAAGCATGATGTTTAAGCCTTTTGCGCCACTTAGACTAGGATTTAATCAAAAGCAATGTCCCAAAAAGTGCACCACATGTTTAATAGTTGCTCTTCTTATACTTTCATGCTCCAAGAAAAAGGAGCCTAGGGATACATATCTACATATGGCAAAACAAAAGTCTTATTGAGTATACATGCTTGCACAGCCTGTTAAATGTACAATAACCTCTCTCAGCTTAGATCTACTTAGATTCAAAATAATCACTCTGCTTATTGCCTGGACCTGAAATGAATTCAGGGGTTGCCTGACAGTATTGCCTTTATCCTACTACTCAAAATGAGCCCAATGGGTTAACTGGGTTAAAATTGAAATTTATTTATGGATGCTCTGTAACTATGATGCATCTTAGTGTCCTATGCTATATTAGGCATGAAAGACCAGAAATTTTACTCCAAGGCCTGTTTATCAGGCTTGAGGTTCTTTTACTTGTAAATCTACAACATGAAACTACCACCTTTACTTCCCTTTCAAGGGAAGCCATGCTAATGATTTACATGTGCAATAATTCATCACCCTCTACTGAGTTTGAAGCTGGGAACTAGAGGTACCACAAGACCATGGAGGACAATATTCCACTTGCTGGAAGGCATATGTTATCTAAATAAATTCTCTCCATGCTGAGTCTGTTCATTGGATCATCCACCCCATACACCACATCAAAACTCCTACTTGGGAGCAGCCCTGGGGCTTTGAGCCCTGAGGACTCACTCCCAAAGCCACCACAGCCTTTCGGACTTCCAAGGAGGTCATTATCCACTCCATAACCACCAAATTGACTCTTCTTTCTCTAGATACTTCCTGATGATGCATAAAATAGGCACCCTAGATGACCAGGAACACTGCCATGACCAGTTCCGCAGTCTTACTACCGTCTGGTGCAGCACTGATTCCACAGATTTACCTGGCCATTAAGCATATTGATGGAAATATATGGGTATATTTACCAACACCCCATCACACAAATGCATATGCCAACCTTTTCAGAGTCTTCAGCATGAAAGATAATCTGAAAGGATAAAAATCCTTAGGGCTGGTATAAGATTGTCTCTCGGGTTTAGGTGTGAATACCACTTGGGCCTCTGCCAGAGATGAAAAGCATGCATCCTGGATGGGAGGCCATGAAAATTCTCATCAAATAGGGAGATAAAAATCTCTCAGTCTTTCTGCAGAAGAGCTGGGAAGACTCCAATCTCATCCATGCTTTTTATAACGCTCAAAAGAAAAGAACCCATTTAATTTCTTAAAAGTCCCCATCTTACGGGCCACTTGCTGGAAGGTTCACTTTCCGAAGGAAGGCCTGTGTGCTAACCGAGTTTGATTGTTAATCAGTTATACATGTCCTTGGGAAGTAAGTTTCCAGTAATAGTCTTAACGTCTCCCCATCTGATTGTACCTTTGTTCCAGAAGGGCCTCTAAAGGGTAAAACTTATCCCCACTTCCCTAGACCAGTAGTTTCTGTAATCGAGCAGCACTTGATTGCTTCTGAATATTATCACAGAAGAGCCTTCAAGATTCTTTGGAGGTCTTCCTTATCTTCCTTTTTATATACTTTCAGGGATTCTTTGTAAAGTTGTTGCCTGACACTTAATAACCCTATACAAATTGTATAGTGTACATGAATCTGAAAAATGAATTCCATCTAAGTTTAGCTCCTACCCACGCCTCTTGAATAAGAGGGCAGCTCCTTCTATAAGCAGAGACAAAGGTGCTTGTGGAAAACTCCACTAACAACTTCAGGTCCTGCGTATTCTCTGAGGTCCATTCCTGAGTTCACCTTACAGGTTCCCTCTAAAAGATTCTCAGCTGGTCCTCCTGGGGCTTATGTGCAGGTGGTCCTTCCATTTCCCTCAAGATCAAAACAGATATGTGATGGTTGAGTAATAAAAGTTCAGCACAAACTCTCCAATCATTAACTTCCTCCAGGATCCCAAAGGATGACAGGGTCAGTCTAGGATCTCCTGTTTCTGATGATTCACTAAAGTTCAGGAGGCTCCCTTCATTCAAGATCGCAAGATCTGCTGTGCTTAAAAATGTCCAGGAATGCTTCCACTTTTACTTTGATGTCTGTGCTATCCCATACATTATGGTGAGCATTGAAGTCACAGCCAAACAGTAAGTTGAGGCCTCTGTTCTTGCAGTATAACAAATGATTCGTGAACTCCTGAGGAGGTGGAGATTCCTCAGAGTCATATGTAAAATAGGCAGAGCAAACTAGCACCTGTTGGGGCACTCTGCTTTCCTCATACCTCACCAGGACTGCCACCAGATCACTCACAAGAAAGATTGAGCCCAAGTGTTGCTGTCTCGTCAAGACACAAGCTCTGATTTTATCATCAGCTGAAAATAGAATAACTCTTTGGATTTAGTTCCATAATCTGGCCTTGCCTAAACTAAGGTTTCTGAACTGTGGCGATTTCAAAATCCTGCCTCGTTTGCTACATCGTCTTCCGTGATGTAGTGTTTACCATGCTAGCCTCTAGTTCCCAAGGTTGCAGGTTCAAACCCAATAGGGGGCATTGATTTTTTTTTCAGGTATTAAAATCCTTAGCATGGCTTCCTTCAGAAGGGAAGTAAAGCTGGTGATCCCATGTTGTAGATTTACATCCTGTAAAAGTTCCTCAAGCCTGATACAGAGGCCTCTGAGAAAAATTACTGGTCTTTCACACCAATATAGAATGGGATACTAAGGACCACAGCGGTTGAAGTGTGTCCATAAATAAAACTCAATTTAATTTAATTTTACATTATGCTGCTACATAGCTCTCTTAAAGACGGTAAGACTATGCTGTAAGTTGGCCTGAATGAAGGAATTCATTGTGGCTTAACCTTACTATATACTTCAACCCTCAACAGAGTTTTCTCTGACCTGATTCTTTCTGCGGACCCACAAGGGTCCATTTTAGGCTCTGGTTTGGCCTCTGAAGGGTCCCCCTTATGGGGACCACCCTCTTCCCCCCACTGTGAGCCATTGAACAAGCCTCCTCATCTTTTGCTCGGCTCCACACACCTCTCTGCCTTGAAGTTTAGGAAACCAACATCTCCGGTTGCTTTCCCCAAAATCACCATCTTAACATCAAACTTTGGAGCCAAAAATGCTTCTCCACATCTCCAGGAGATACTACCTCCACCTCAGTTGTCATCCTCCATGTTCTAGGGTTACCATTCTAGCCTCTCTAATTCCCAAGGTCACAGGTTCAAAGCCAGCGGAGGGCAATAGATTTTTTTGGGTGTAAAAATCCTTAGCATGGCTTCCTTTGGAAGGGAAGTAAAGCTGGTGGTCCCGTGTTATAGATTTACGGCACATAAAAGAACCTCAAATCTGATAAACAGGCCTCTGAGCAAAATTGCCGGCCTTTCATGCCCAATATGGAATGGGACACTAAGAACCATAGTAGTTAGCATCCATAAATAAAAGTCAATTTAAATCACCTCAATTGGATTACTCTGGATAGTATGTTCCCCTTATGAAGCCTCTGCTATCTTCCCTTTTATGTTTATGTTCTTGGAGGCCCCAAAATAATCTTCCAGATTTAGGTGTCTAAAAACCCTGAATATTGTTGTCCCGAATAGCTAGGGATTACTTTGATCTGCCCACAAGAGCTCTGCTGTACCTGTGTAAGGTTATAATACTCTTGAGAGGTCATCAGGTATCCCAGTGGCTCCGTTAATGACACATCTCCTATGTGCCATGCATCCCTTGTACACTGGCTGCTTAAAAGCATGGGGTTGGGGTATTGATTTGCAGTTTCCTATTGTTTATTTAAAGAAAAACGTGCCCAAAGTGTTTGTAATCAACTGACTGCACCATAAGTTCCCATCAGTCCTCCTCATGCAAATACATCCAGTACCCTCAGTCAGCTTTAAAGGATTACAGGCCAGAGGTCCCCACTGCAGAACTGATGGGAGACTACAGAGAAAATGTGATTAGGATGAGTTAAATTTACCTGAAAATTATAATTACTATCCAGTATGCTAGTTGTAAGGAAATCAATGGCTTTTAAATCAAATGTCTTAAACCCTTCATCTGCATTTGTTCATTAGCTTCCATTCTCAACAATATAAAACTTCAGACTCACAGTGGATAACATGATTATTTTAATATCATTTAATAGCCTCAACAATAAGTATGTACAAATCATAAATTCTATCTGTGTGCTTATTAGTAACATTACAAAACTTTTGATGCAGTTTGTCACATAATGGGGAGTAATGATTACATTTCATTTTTATTATGTTCATTGATAATATGTACATATTAAAGATACATTATATTACTACAAAGGTTTTGGTATACTTGGAGATACATTTCTGTACAAATATTACATCATATAATGTATGAAAGGAATATAACTATTACCTACAAATAATATAGTACTTTATGAACCCACTTACAATTCTTCTATTTCTCTTAAGGTTTGTATTCCTCTATACTATAAAAGCATGTTTTGGTAAATATTTCTATTTTTTAAATGTCGGCATTAATATAACCTTTAGTCTTTATTTATTCTTGTAACTTGTTATACATTTGTTTACCAAAGGACTCCAATGAGGTGTTGTTATGTGTTCTATATTGATATGGAGCAGTAAATCTGTTTAAGTTATCATCATCCTTCATGGTCTACTGGTACCATGTAGCTTGTAGTTCCTGGGGTTGCGGGTTCAAACCTGGATTTTTTTCAGGTGTAAAAATCCTTACTTCCTTCAGAAGCAAAGAAAAGCCAGTGCTCTTGTGTCATAGATTTGCAATGCATACAAAAACCTCAAACCTGATACAGAGGCTCCTAAGCAACATTTCCAGTCTTTCATGCCAAATATATAATGGGATGCTAAGAACCATAATAGTTAAAGAGCATCCATAAATAAAACTCAATTTAATTTCAGTATAATTTGTTAAATATCTGCCTATAATTATGTTTCTTATTTGCATTTCTGATTCTGTCTGCCATTCTTGTAACTTAAGGATTATTATTAGTTTCTTTGAATTAGTATTCCTCTATATTACTCATTCAGGGTTTTATGTGAGCATAGATAAAAGCATAATACACTTGGACCATTGCTTTATCATCCATAATCCTTCTAGTTTGCCTGATTATATAAATACCTTTGCTTTTTTTTTAATGGCAATATACCTATCTGAGTTGCCAGCAGAGTTGCTTGTTGATTATTACCATTACAGAGTTTTGTAGCATAGCTATGGGATACTTTAGCCACCTATATTAAGTTTTATAAATGCCAAAACTGTTTTTTAAGATTACACATGTCATTTTATTTATTTATGATCACCATCAGAATTGACAAATTGTATATTTTGCTTTATTTAGTGACATTGTATTTATTTGCTTTATTCTTTCAATCTCTCTTTTGTCGTCCTCCGTGGTACAGTGCTAGCCTCTAGTTCCCGAGGTCTCGCATTCAAATCCAGCAGAGGGCGATGATTTTTTCAGGTGTAAAAATTCTTAGCATGGTTTACTTCAGAAGGAAAGTATAGCCGGTGATCCCATGCCATAGATTTACGGCACCTAAAAGAACCTAAAGCCTGATAAAGCAGTCTCTGAGCAAAATTGCCGGCCTTTCACACCTAATATAGAATGGGATGCTAAGGACCACAGCAGTTAAACAGTGTCTATAAATAAAACTCAATTTTTAATTTAATCTCTCTTTAATTACTATGGTTGTATCATGTACGTAACCAATTGTGAATCACCCCACATTACTTATATTGCCTCAAACATAAAAGTGATAACTTAACACTTGTAGGCAACATAATGTTTTAAAATACAGACTCAATATTCACTTACATTTACTCCACTGTTTCAGATTATTGAAACCATTTCACATGCAATTGAACACATAACAACAGGAGATCCAGATTCTTATAACTGTGTTTCATGAGGTAATTCTATGTCTGATGATGTACATATGCAAAGTGAACATTCACATTCTCCTCCACTCAAGTTATTTTTTCATCCCTGTTTTCTAGTAATTACTGATTGTATTATTCTTGAATTTCAGTTTATACAAAGTGGGCATATCCAGTTATATGTCAGAATTATTCTTTAATGAAGACTTAGGAAATGACATGAGCTTTGATATCAGAAAGGACAGCCGTGAATGTGATGAAAGTGCCAGAAAATGTCAAACTCAAGAAAGAGATGATAGGGGTATATCTTCAATAGAAACCAGCATTTGCTCAGAAACACCTGATGGTGGGAAAATTGTCAGCATGGTTTCCTGTTTGAAACAAAATAATTTGCTTCAGCAGAGCCATACAAACAAACAAGTTATGAATGAACGGAACTGCAAGTCAATTTGGAGTCAAGGGTACAGAAAGTTGCACAAATGCAACATATGTAAGAAATGTTTTAAATACTCGACCCAATTAAAAACACACAGATTGATTCATGAAAGTAAAGTAGTAAACAAGAGTGATGTTTGTGAGAACCGTTTTAATCGTTTGTCACCACTGAAAACAAGCAATGTCACATTGCTTCATGAGAGCATAAAGAGACACAAGTACAACATTGGTGACCAGACTTCTACTGGATTGCAACATTTGAAAAAACACAAATTCATTCATGAAGGCGTAAGACCATACAAGTGTAACACATGTGATAAGACATTTACTTACTTGCAAGTTTTGAAAACACACAAATTGATTCATGATGGCATAAAGGTACACAGGTGTAACATTTGTAACAAGGCTTTTACTCATTTGTCAATTTTAAAAGCACACAAATTGATTCATGAGGGCATAAAGCCACACAAATTCAACATTTGTGATAAGACCATAAAGCCTTACAAGTGTGATATTTGTGACCACACTTTTAGTCGATTACAATATTTGAAAAGGCACACACTAAATCATGAGGGCATAAAGCCACACAAGTGTAACATTTGTGACAAGACTTTTACTCGATTGGAACATCTGAAAACACACAATTTAATTCATGAGGGCATAAAGCCACACAAGTGTAACGTTTGTGACAAGGCTTTTACTCACTTGTCAACATTAAAAACACACAATTCCATTCATGAGGACATAAAGTCATATAAGTGTGATATTTGTGACCAGACTTTTAGTCGATTGCAATATTTGAAAAGACACAAACTGACTCATGAGGGCATAAAGCCACACAAGTGTAACCTTTGTGACCAGACTTTTAGTCGATTGCATTATATGAAAAGACACAAGCTAACTCATGAGGGCATAAGACCACACAAGTGTAACATTTGTGACAAGGCTTTTATTCGATTGCATTATTTGAAAAGACACAAATTGAATCATGAGGGCATAAAGCCACACAAGTGTAACATTTGTGACAAGTCTTTTAGTCAATTGCAATATTTGAAAAGGCACAAATTGACTCATGAGGACATAAACTCATACAAGTGTAGTATTTGTGACCAGGCTTTTCATCAACTGAAGTCTTTGAAAAGACATAAATTTACTCATGAGAGCATAAAGCCACACATATGTAACATTTGTGACAAGAGTTTTACTCGTTTGCAAGGTTTGAAAGCACACAAATTAATTCATGATGGCATAAAGCCATACAAATGTGATATTTGTGACAAGACTTTTACTCGTTTACAAAATTTGAGAAGACACACATTAATTCATAATGGCATAAAGTTAAACAAACGTGATGTTTGTGAGAAGACTTGTTGATTTATCACATTTGAAAAGACACAAATTTATTCATGAAGACATAAAGCCACACCAGTGTAATATTTGTGATCAGAGTTTAGGTCTGTTGCAGTATTTAAAAACCCACAAATTGACTCATGAGGTCAAAGCAACACATGTGTAACATTTGTGACAAGACTTTTAGTTAATTGCAGTATTTGAAAACACACAAATTGATTCATGAGGGCACATAACCACATAAATGTAACATTTATGACAAGACTTCTACTTGCTTCCAACATTTGGATACACAAAAATTGATTTGTGAGAGCTTAGGCATGTAAATGTAATGTTTGTGGCAAAGTTTTTACTTTTTTGCAATATTTGTTAATACACAAATTGATTCATGAGGGCAGAAAGCTACCCAAGTGTAACATCTGCAAGAAGAGTTACATGCATTTGCAAGGTATTAAAGAACACATATTGACTCGTGAGGTCATAAATCCACAGAAGTGTATCATTTGTGACCAGGCTTACACATATACAAACTTTGAAAGCACACAAATTAGTTCATCAGGGCATAGAGTCATACAAGTGTAACATTTGTGATGACTTATTTGTTTGCAAGATTTGAAAAAAAAAAAAATTGATGGATAAAGCATACAAGTGTAACATTTGTGAGGAACTTTTACTGGTTTCCAAAGTTTGAAAATGTACAACTTCATTCATGAAGGCATAAACCCAAACAAGTGTAACATATTTAACAAGACTTACTCAGTTGCAGAATTTGAAGAGACATTAATTTATGAAGGCATAAAGTCAAGCAAATGTGATATCTGTGAGAAGACTTCCCAATTTATCACATTTGAAAAGACAAACTGATTCATGAAAGCATAAAGCCATGCAGGTATAATGTTTGTAAAGTTGCAAATTGACTTATGAGACATAAAAACACTCAAGTGTAACATTTGTGATAATATTTTTACTCGATTGCAACATTTTGAAAGACACAAATTGATTCATGAGGGAATAAAGCCACATAAGTGTAAAGTTTGTGACAAAAGCTTTACTGATTTGCAAGATTTGAAAAGATACAGATTGATTCATGAGGACAAAAAGGTACAGTAGTGTAATGTTTGTAACTATACAGTTCTCTCAGTTGTCAAATTTCTAACACTTTAATTTGTTCATGATAAAGTCTACAGGAAAATGATGGTTGTGAAAAGCATTTACCATTTTTGGGGGGAGGGGGATAGGAAAGGGTCAATTTGATACATGAAGGCAAAACATCTCTATGGGTTTGAAAGTTGTTTAAGTCCTTTGTTCAGAACTTAAAATTATATAAAACCCATCTTGAGGGTGATGGATTTTTTGGGACAAAAGCCTAGCATGATTTCCTTCAGAGGGGAAGTAAAGCAGGTGGTCCCGTGTCATAGATTTACGGCATGTAAAAGAACTTCAAGCCTCATAAAGAGGCCTCTGAGCAAAATTTCCATTCTTTCACATCCAGTATAGAATGGGACACTAAGAACTGTAGCAGTTAAGGAGCAGCCATAAATAAAACTCAATTTAATTTTTAAAATTTTATAAATGCATTCATGAATGCAGAAAGGTAATTATATTTCCTGTAAGTTCGTATTTTTCCAATTTTCATGAATTTCCATAGTCTATATTAATAGGATGAGAATGAAAGTGCAACAAATGGCCATTTAGCATTTTTTTATTTGGTGTTCAGTGTTTTTAATTGGAACGAAATAAGAGAATCTTGGTGAATTATTTTCCTATGTTGTTTCCAACTTAAGTTATCTCAGAATGAACTAAACTTCACTTGTATCACTTAACTTCTCTTTTAATCTTGTTCTATATTTACATTTCAGAGAAGTATAAATTTGCCTTATGGACAGCTGCAATTTATAATATTTTGCTAGTGATTTTTAACTGCAGTTAAGTTTCCTTATTTCTGAGAAAGACAGAATATGAATACAGTGACAAATCTTATGAAAATGAAAAGCTTGAGCTATATTTTGTAATTTTATTTTACCCATAGGTTTGCATTGAAGTATAGACTGTGTTGCTTGCTTTGTCATTGTTGATGTGGAATTAATTTTTTGCAGGAAAAGAAAACCAAATAAAAATAAATAGTGAGAAGGTATATTCTCTTGTAATTACACCTAATTATGGATTTTAAATTCTATACAAGATAAGAAAAATATTAATACCTATAAGATATAAATAATCACTATACAGTGCAGCAATAGAGAAAAACCGGTTAAACCTTATGGTTTGTTTTACTAAATGAATCAAATTAAATTGAGTTTTATTTATGGATGCTCTTTAATTACTATGGTCCATAGCATCCCATTCTTTACTTGTTGGGTGTGAAAGACTGGAAATTTTGCTCAGAGGCCTCTTATCAGCGTTGAGGTTGTTTTACATGCCGAAAATCTACGACATGGGTCCACTGGCTTTATTTCCCTTCCGAAGTAAACCACTCTAAGAATTTTTACATCTGAAAAAAATCTATTGCCCTCCGCCAGGTAAAATAATTAATGATTACACTGATGGTGATAACTAACATGCATGCATACCCCTGAAAAATATTTTGATTCTCGTATGGCAATAAAAAAGGGCAAACTATGAGGTAAGAAAATTTAATCCAGCATCACTACAATCGGTTTAAAAAAAAAGCAATTGTGTAAGTTGTGTATATAAGACTTATATCATTTATTTAAAAACATAGTAGAAAATGGACAAACAACATGGGTTTCACGTAGACAAGCCCTTAAACACAGCAACAGTTGAGTTTATTAGGCATGATCACAGTTTGTGGATAAAATAGCAAAAAGATTGGTATAATTTCAGATTTGTCCAAGGTATTTGACTTAGCAGAACACAGTATTCTATCAGCAAACTAGTAGGTATTGGCATATGAGAAATGGTGAATAAAACAGATGTTAGAAATCACATATGTAAATGGAAATACAAGTGAAACTACAACATACTTATCTTTTAGGGCAAATGTGTAACTTAGGGTATCAAAAGAATCAATTTTTTTCCTGTTTTATTTTTATAAATATAAATAAAAATTAATAGTTTTCTTTAAAAACAGATAGCTAATCAATATTACTTTCTGTCGATACCAGAATATATATTTCTGGTTGCAGCTTAAGGTCCTTGCAATTAAGGTGGGAAGGACAATAGTGATTAGCTAATTTAGTTTAATGCAAGTAGATTATTAATAATTACAGAAAAAGCAACAATATTATTTCATCATAAACAAAATACACATAACAATTACCGCAGTATAAAGGCTTAAGGACAAATATATTACATGTACAGAAAGCACGAAATACCTCATAGTATGAGAATCCAAAATGAATTGTTCTGTTTACATTCTAAAGATATAACAGCTCAGTAAAATAAGCTATTCAATTACACCAATTTAAAAAGTTATTAATTTTAAATCAGTTGCTTCATTCTACCATGCATACTTTTAACCTGCTCTTTCCTCTGGAATAATACTTGAGAAACTCAAGAGAAGCAAAATGAAGATTTGGAATACAAAAAGGGGCAGTTCAGATAATGTTACATGTTAGTAATAAAAAAAAGCTAACTATAGACAGTTATGTAAAGATTTTAATATATTACACTTACATTCTATTTAGTGTATGAAACTTTGTTCTATTAAAACTAGTGTTAGTATGTGTACCACAGACTCAAAGATACATTCATACAAATGAATAACAACTTCACATAATTACACAAAATATTGAGAAAAGTTGTAAATGAGGCCTCCAGCTTTATAAATAGACTAATGATCTGAAAAAATGCCTGCTATGCATAAACTCAGAAGTTGTATTAAAAAGATACCTTTGCAACATGTTTTTATAGTATAACAGACTTTATATGTTCAAAAGTAGTTTTCAAATTATAAACAAATGCAAAAAAATGTTTATCCAAGTGTGTATATATAAAACTATCATAAAACATACACATTGAACTATAAAAGCAAAACTATGATACTGTGAACAAATAGACATAGAAAAGGATACACATTCAAAAAAGAGAATAAAGATTTGTTACTTAAAAGGGCCAATACTACACACATCAACCAAAAGATTTTGGTCAAGCAATGGAAAGTGCTCATGATTACGCACTTGGAAAAAATAGGGCTATCGAAAACACACAGCAGCATACTGGGGGAAATAAACCATTGTACACTAAGCAAATGCCTGAAGTATGAGAAGGTGACAACAGCAAACAGGAGAAGTAATATTACAGAATATGAAAAAATGATGCACAAAATCAATACCAAAAGAGCTGCAAGGCTGTAAAAAAGAAAACTATTAAAGTAGCAAAATGGCATGGGACCAATCATATACTGAAATAGATTTGCACTGGATGTAAATTAGTGATAGGAAAGATGTAGGTTAGATCATCACTTGAAATTGCATATGAACAGTTAAAAATAGCTGAAATAATATTCTCAAAACGTCGCATTAATTTATGGCCAGAAATAGAGATTAATAGGGAAGAAATGCCTATATGTCAAAGAAATGAAGAACAGAAGCAGCAAAACCTATAAAAAGAGGAAAAGCAAGAGGGCTGATGGAATCCCCCCCAAAAGTCATAAAGGCCATAACAGATCAAAAGCCTGGTGTATTTGGAAATATAATAAATGGGCTCCTTATTAAAGGATTTTTTTCCAAAATAGTGCAAGTAGTATAGGAACCCATTCAGAACCGAAATTCAAAATATGTGTTATGCAAAATTTATTTAGGTGTAATTCAACCTGATTTTTTGTTCCTTATTAACTTCGCCAATCGGTTGTTTTACGTGTAGTGTATACAATTAGATCATTTACTACTGAATGGAACTAAATAAACCATTTTCCCCATTTTTGCATAAATTTTCAAATTAAGAAACAATTACGATTATCTGCAAAAAAAATCAAATTGGAACAATAATTATCTGTTTAATATTTTCAATCACTTTTCTCTTATTTCACAATTTTTGCAATATTACAAATTAACTAGATAGAAAAGATCAAATTGGAATAATAATAATTATCTGTTTAATAATTTCATATTGTTGCATTTTAGAATATTGTATTTGGGAAAGTATGTGGAATATTGTTTCATTTAGGAAAATGGTTTATTCGATTCCCAATCTAACCAGTATAAACTACACGTAAAATAATCGATATGCTAAGTTAACTAGAAAAAAAATTGGTTTAAATTATTCATAAATAAATACTGCATATATTAGGACTTCTGTTCTGAATTACCTCCTATATTGCTAGTGCAAAATTACATTATTGTTAATTGAAAAACCCAAAAAAGAGGCGGTAGTAAATCATATAAACCATTTGTTTCATAAATGTAATTTGGAATTTTTGAGCAGCTTTTATACACAAGACTTGTAGAAGAGATTGAACAAACCACAATTTGGTTTGAAGAAGTACCTATCAACATTAGTTACAATAGAGACTATAAAACAATCTGTAGAAACAAATGAAGGAAACGAACAAATATACAGTCTTGGTCACACTGAAATTAAAAAATACATTTAACGCAGTGCCATTATTTGGTATAATAAATTGAAAAATGGGAAATGACTCCATATATAATAAGTCTTATCTGCTACTATTTAGAAGATACGCAAATATTGGTAGGAAAAATTATAAAGATTGACCTGGAGAATCACAAGGATCGGTCCTGGGACCTACATTGTGGAATGTGGATTATGTTGGAGTATTAAAAGAGGAATTACGATAGCATCAAATACTACTGGATAGGTGTGTGGATGAACTGAAAATGAAATTGAGTTTTATTTATTTATGGACGCTCAGTAACTGCTATGGTTCTTAGCATCCCATTCTGTATTGGGCGTGAAAGACCGCAGACTCTGCTGAGAGGTTATCCGGCTTGAGGTTCTTTTACGTGCGGCAATTCTATGACACGGGACCACCAGCTTCTTCCTTTCTGAAGTAAAATAACATTCAGGGAAATTATTCAGAGGGTACAATGAAAGATCGCAATAAGAATATCTAGTGCTTACAGAACGATCTGCATCAGGACAGTACAGTCCTAATTTCCTTAACAAGACGACATGATGGGCTTTAGTGTGATATTTTACAATACCAGCGATATAACGATATCGCTCCCCAAATATCGAAATTAACCTGTTGGATTTGACTCTCCGGAAAAGCTAAGTTGTTCAGAGTTAGGGAAGTTTAGTATATTCCTTTTAGGTATTACTGGAACTCTCACAGACTTTGTTTATTGGAGGTAGTCTGAAGAAGTAATCGTTCTTCATATCAGTAAGGATCTTAAAGAAGAAAATGGGGATGATGGTTTAAAGTTTCCAAAAAAGTTGAATCTTGGTATTTCATTTGTAACTTTGGGCAGTAACTGATTTTATTAATACATATGCCCCAAGTAGAAACTTTAATGCTCCAATTTTTGTGATATATTATGTTTATAATCCAGGCAATAATAATGTTCACATGTTCTGCGTTTAGGTAAGTGAATTACGTTTTCCTTCACACGAGATAAGAACATAAGATACTTTTTAAATACATCTTAGCAACTTTAAATGATTAAAGTGCAGCGATTGCTGATTGCAACCAATAGCGACCATCTTGTTTTAATGCGCAGGTAATGGGTAATATTGGTTAAATTCAATAAATAGGAAAGCCTGGCGATATATAATTCGTCGGTATTTAGATCCATTGTAATTTAAAGCGGGATAAGCATATTGGAACTTTAATAAGCAAACTGAATTTTCAATGCTATAATTTTCGAATACTCTTAGAATTGATACACCTAGGTTATTATGTTTTGCTTATGTACCTTCCTAATTGAGAGATGCAACAGGGTTGCGGGGCAAATCTCCGGCTTGTAAAGCATTATTTCCAAGGGAGAATAATAAGGGTAACAGTAGCTAATCTAAGGAGTTAATGCAGATCAATATTCAAGCAACTCCAAATTCCAACTCTTCCGCCTGTTTATATTCTGGAGTGTTTTTATCCTAAGAAAACATTAGGAAGAAATATTCTCCGAACAAATGAATGCCTCCGAAATTACAATACCCCCCAAACTCCAATATGCGTATAAGAGAAAATACAAAAATGTATCAGGAACAGTGTCCTCTAGTTACAAACTTTATAGCTAATATAATACAGTAGAGCGTTGATTATCCAAGGTAAGGGTGACACTTTCAAAAATCGAGAGAGAAACGTATGGTAAACTGGTGAAGGATTCAAAATGTGGTCAAAGATGTGGAAAAAGGCACGTACTGTGCTATCAAATGAAAAAAAATGACGTAAAATAAACATACAAAATGAAAAAGAACATGCAGTGCATGTTCCAGTTAAAAAAATGGTTCTTTAAGAAGTGCATAAGTGTTTTCTGTTTAACGGAACTCGCTCGCTTCTTTGCCGCCGTTTCACGCAATCGTAGCAGAAAAGATCTGTTGAAGTTGTTTCTGACTTGCTCTAGGCAGTCGATGGCCTTTTCTATCGCTTTGCATCCTTCACTGTGGCTGATTTTCTCACTATCCATTTCAATGTTCTCATTGTCACTTTCTTCAGCCTCTACATTCAATCCCTCTACTATCGTCTCTTCAGTCACTTCCCAATTGCTCGTCTGCGTTGATCCACTCTGCTGCATCGTTTTCAGTGATTGTTTCATCTGCGAATCTTTGAGCTAGCTGTACAAGGCTGAAGTTATACTCTGTGGGCAAAGTTTCTTGATTTTCCGTGACGTTTAATAGCTTCCTCCAAGACTTCTGAAGAATAGAACTTTTCACCTCGCTCATTGCCTCACCTGACATGCAAACATCTTTCATTGTGATTTTTTAAGTTTGTACGACGTCATTTCCTTCATTAATTGCGCTAATGAGGCTTTTCAAAAGTTTGCGTTTATAGTTACGCTTCAGGTTTTCGAACACTCTTTGGTCCATGGGCTGGAGAAGAGGCGTGACGTTGGTAGTGAAAACATGATCTTAATATCGCCAGAAACCATTTCTTCTGTATCAGGATGAGCAAGGCAGTTGTCCATTACTAAAAGCGTTCTTCGAGGCAAGTTGTTTTCTTTTAAAAACTCGTGGCACAAAGTCAGTGAAAACCCAATCTTTAAAAATGTTAGCGTCCAGCCATGCATTTTTTCTAACTTTTGTACAGCACAGGCAGGCCAGGAATAGACACATTGGCAGATTTCCCTGTCATCAATAACAATCTCCGCTAGTATTAGAGCAAGCCATGAGTGTGGCTCTATTTTTTGACCTTTTAAAACCAGGAGCAGAAGCCTCTTTTTTAGAAACAAGTGTTTTTGTAGGAAGCATACGGAGTTCAAGCCCGTTTCGTCACAGTTAAATATCTATTGAGGTCAGAAATCTCCATGTTTAATCGGAGCTTCAAATTCGTCCTTGAATTATAGTACGATGGTATGATTGGACGATAACTTCTCACCAGAAATGTTTAGCTCCATAATTCCATACCTTGTTTTCCAGCGATGAAGCCACCCTCTGCTTGCTGTGAATTCTTCTCCGTCTTTAAACTTTTCGTGGAATTCAATAACCTTTTCCTGTAGCAAAGGCCCACTCAGTGGATTTCATTTGCTCCGGGGCTGTCTAAACCACATAAACAAGGCACTTAAAGTTTTTCGTTTAGCATTCTCGATGTCTTTTTGCGAACACCATTTTTCGATTTCGGCCCGTTTTCTTCTCCAGTCTCCTATGGCCTTCCCCCACACCTAAATCTGAAGCCACTGTTTTGTCTCCCCTTTATCGAGTCTGCTGATGGCTTGTAATGTAGTCTCTAAAGACACAACAGTCCTTTTGCGTTTAGTACCCATCCATGTGTAGAAATCACAGGAATCTGTAAATGAACTGTTCACTAGCACAATGAAAAAGCAACTAAGGTCAGTGACAGTAGGCAGACGATCTATGCGGGCCACCCCCCTCCTACCCTTACATTCCTTTGTACGCCTTCTATTTTTACACCACATACTTTGAGCGGCACTTTATCCGAATGCTTCTACCGGGATGGGGACCCCTCGGTTAACCCGGAAGTCGGTTAGCCGGGGCTCGGATAACCGCGGCTCTAATATATATATATATATATATATATATAAGGGCAATAAAGAAAACTGAACACTTGAAATCTAACCTGGGACATATCTAAAATGGCTGAACTTCAATAGCGACGGAATTGAAACCTCGATTAAAAGTGACAGCAAGGTGATTAAATTACCTTAAGAGTGTTATTAGTAGTGGATGTTGTCTCTTCTAGACCTTGCGCTGACCTGCCCTCCCGTTTTGAGTGGTTTCTTTTATAGCAAAATTATGGTGTAATGAGAACAAACCTGGCCCTCTTCTCAATACTGCATATGCGCAAGGGAATTGCTTACCTAAATGAGAATCGAAATCCGCGAGATTACCGATGTTCTGTTACTTCTTGTTCTGCTTTTTCGCTTCCCGCTCATATAAGCGTAATGTTATGGTACTGTGTTGTTAATTAACTTAAGCTTATATAAAAAGCAAACCTAACCTCCCGTGAATCAGAAGCCTAAGGGTATATGAATAGTGAATCATTAGGGAACGCATGCTCGCGTGCTTTGATTTGGCGGTGTTTCTTATTCCTGTGTTGCCAGACTTTGTTTTTGCATTTGGATACTGCACATAACTGGAGGGTGAAATCTGTAGGAAAAGTATAAGAAACCATTTTTCCGACACAACTACTGAAGTTTACTCTCAATTTAGCACCAATTATAAACAGAACAGTGTTTTACTCTAAATGACAGAACAAACGAGAGGTACGTAGATAAATTATTGGTCGAACGATGGATCGATGGATTGTCGGTCGGTTGGATTCATTCATTTATTAATTCATTCTATCATACGTTGCACTTATTTATGCTCTGATTTGTAACAACTCAAAATGTTGGTTTAAAATTAACGTAAATGTCAAGAAGTCTATGTACAAGTAGTTAAATATTAAAGATTAGAATACATTTATAAGTCCAAACATAATATTATTGTTGTTGTATTTGCAGTGTAGGTTCACAATTAAGATTTTCTTCACCTGAATAAAAGGAGTGGTTGAGACCTAAATTGTGTTTTGCTATGCAATACCAGAAATAATGTGAATGTTATTTATAACTGCTTAAAATACTTTCCTGAATTTTGTCACTACAATTTAAAGAATACAGCTGATGCTGAACATCATACTTACCTATCTACCGACCGACGGCACTACTTTAATAAAATGAAGATATTCGTATTTAAAACTGTTTGTACATCCACGAGTACAAGTGTACTGTCATGCTTATTATTGTTAAAGGCGCAATGAAGTGGCTTGTCTAACAATAGAAAACCATATAAGTGGAACGGAGCTACTGTAAATTGCAAATTTGCAAACTTATTGTATTATTATTATTATTATTATTATTATTATTATTATTATTATTATTATATAGATCCGAGCCACTTTTATCCTGGCACGGATTCATAACACTATGAGCTTTCAGTCTAGGATCTAGCGGGAATTGGAGGGGCAAGAGGATAGCCCATATTCGTGCCGGTTGGCACCTGTCAGGGCTTATCTTGGCAGCGCATGCGAATCATAAGTGCTAACTTTATCGCACACCTACGACAAAGTGTGCTATACTGAGAAGGAGAAATAAGGTACCAATCACCTGCAGTGTAAAAGTTAAAATAAAATTGTGCTTTGTTATATCACTTCGTCATTAATTTTCCATTACTTATACTTGAAATTAAATTCATGTATTTGAATAATGCTGCCTAGACGATCGAAAAAGAAATAAAAAGACTCTACATACAGCACCTGTACTAGCTGTGGGTTTGCGCGCGTGTGATTGAACGGGAACCGTGGTGTTTGGCTTAGTTTCATTAATGCGGTACTTGCGCTCCATAATGGTGTCTACCATTAAGTCGCACTGTATTTTGCAAACTCTTTAAAAGTTGTTTCACCTTTGAAGAAAACAACTTAAAAAGTGAACTGCAGGTTTGTTTTTCAAGGCCAGAAATACGCTGTCATTGGTGCTGTACCGTTACTCTTTTTATACAGACTGTAGACTTATGTGATACTTTCTAACAAACAGTAAATCTTCTGAAATTGTTAATCACAAATGGTGGTAGTAGGTTTATTGCATATGTAAGAATTTTTGGGAGGTATTCCTGGCACAGCCACTGCATTCATGTTTCAGCCGCCAGTGCATGAATTGTAAATTGCAAGCGACAACACTACCCCCTTCCTTAACCCAACTATTCCGTTTTGGAATTTTACACATGCTCGCTCCTTTTGTCGTTCTCCGTGGTTACCGTACTAGCCTCTAGTTTCCGAGGTCGCGGGTTCAAACCCGGCGGAGGGCGATGGATTTTTCCGGGCGTAAAAACCCGTAGCATGGCTTCCTTCGGAAGGGACGTAAAGCCGGTGGTCCCGTGTCGTAGATTTACGGCACGTAAAAGAAACTCCAGCCTTATAAAGAGGCCTCTGAGCAAAATTACCGGTCTTTCACGCCAAATATAGAATGGGACGCTAAGGAGCACAGCAGATGGTCCATAAATATATTATTTTCCTATACTCTTTGGTCGGTACTTGAGAGTGGTCTTGGGGGATTGAAGGTCTTTGCAAGAGCAACCTAACCTATATTGAAACATTTTTATTGAACGACAGGTTTTTCGCTGATGTTGCTGTTTATTTTATGATCACCTCATTTTGTGCGGTAAAATGTGCTGAGAAACTGTTTGTGTTGGAAATCTTTCTTCATTACTGTAAGCAAAATGAAACATTCTCCCTCTGCTGTACTCTCATATTAATTCCTTCGTTATTTAGTTTTGGATGATACATGAAAAGTAAAGTTAAACAAACCACATGTGCTTTACAAGACAAAGAGTTAGGTATGCAGGAAACTTGATGGACAAATTTCCCTCAGTTGAAACTATTTATAGAACTTGTAATTCTAAATTACGTCCAGAAACTAATTCAGACATGCACGGCCACAACGAGGTAAAGAGAAACAATTATTAGCCATAGTTGATTTTTTGTGAAGCTAAGTGATTAAACTTCTTGAACGAGCCTGGGAGGTTAGGGGGAATATTGGGTATGCAGATGCTTAAGAAGAAGGAAGCCGAAAAACTCTTCCCTGTGTGGTTTCTCTTTTTCTTTATTCTCACAATTCCGTTTATTTACATTTAACATAATTTTACAGCCACTATCTGTTAATATTTCACAACCACAAATGCACACTTTTATAGACAAATTTCACTAAACTGGCATACACGGGTACATAACACACACAAACCTACATGCTTATTTTATTGCTTATATGTGATCAATCTAGATAATACAGTAATTTACGTTGTAAATAACATTTTAATATATTTGTGACAATTATTCACATTTTGCTCCTTTTAAAGAAGTTACACAACACCCATCACATGCATTCCTTTGGTAGCAAGTACAGTACAGAGTTGTGCTGCTTATTTAAAGGCACAAAGCATTGCTCAGGGTTGAGGGCCGTAAGCTGTATAGTGTAGCTTAGGGATGCTTTTTTTATAAGTAGTGGAGTAAAGCAGGACAGAGGGTAGCCATAGGATCTGTGAAGCTAATCCCCTACTTTAGTTTCACAGTGTTTTCTCATTCATTTGGCCACATTTTGCCTATTGTGCCAGTAGCTTTTCAGTATCTTCCACCTCAAAATGTCAGTTTCAGCTATATAATTGAAGTTGCTGAAAGTGGTAGGTGAGTGAGCAATATGACTCATTCAGGCAACATATCCTGCTTAAATTACTCTTCTTTCCTTAAGCATTGATTTCTTAAATACTTTTACTGTAATTCCTTTGCCACTCCCTACGGGAATGGAATCCAGGATTTGAGCCTTAGAGCATTTCCAACATCAGTTTGTGATTACAGTATGCTATCCATTGCAACACTGGATCATTTGTTCAGCAAGGAATAAAATGTTCTATTTGTGTTACAAGCCATTATGCATCCCTGAGTCCTGAACATGCAGCTATACCTTTTTCACTATAAGCTGAAAGAAGTAAACAAAAGTTAAATGTATCACACCGCCGAGCACATGGCAACACCACGTGGAGGATAATGGGAACTAAGTACCTGTGAGAGGAAATTGCTTCAGACAGAATGCGAATACAATATATTGCGCAGCTTGGGAATTATTAGCGTTTAAACATTGTATGTCTTATTCCTATATTTTGCCTTACATCCTAAACTTCTAACACATAATACTAAGAGTAGACAAATAAAAGTTGTACCTGAATAGTCGGCATTTGTGTTTAAAGGTACTGGATTAAACTGTTCTTAACTTCTGGCTTCAGAAATCATTCATTTAATGACTAATATCAGTATATCACCTTTGCTTTAACCTTTTATGAGTGAACAAGTTAAATAACAATTAGCACTGTAGGTTAAAACACAACAGAAAACAAACATGACCCAAGCTATCTGCATCACTAAGAAAGAAGTTCAATTATTGCTAAACAATGGCCAACCATATTCATTGCCGATTAAAGGTGGGTACTTTTCACAAAATTTGTTAAAAGTATTTAACACTTTCCATTTGCCTCATTTATGTTTTCTACAGTGGCAGAAGATTCTCAGCCGGAAACCAGAAATGAACTGCAGCGCCTGCGCATAGCCTCTTAAACCCTCTGATATAACGGTTCATGTAGTTATAGGTGAATCTGAACAAACACTTTTAGTTTCATAAATTTAACTGTTACGATGATGAGTTTTTTAAAGTTCTCTGCATGAGAATAACCACAAAATGTTACGATATGAACCGAACTGTTTTTGTAGAGGAAGAGATGACATGCTAAGTTGTTGTAATATGTCCACCAGCCAATGAGATGCTGTCTTGTCACGTGGTTTTGTTTACTTCTCCTTTCAGCTTATAGCGAAAAAGGTATAGAAATGTTGCAAGGACTGTGAGAGATTACATTAGGTACAGGCATCATGATAGTTGTCTTTTGATTTTATCACTGGGTTACATTAAACGTCTCAGTGTTTCAATCACTGTTCAGTTGCCATACAGATTAGTTTTCAGTTACTGTATGTAGTAGTTGTCGTGCAGTGTTTATATTACTTGGAGGTGGAGGATGTCTGAAGCTCCCCCCTCCCTTAAGCACCTAAACAGCAGAGTTTATTAAGATAGGAACACATCCAAGAAAGACTCTTCTGCTATGAAATTTCTGCTAATTTTCTTGTGTGTATCCAGATTGTACATTGTGGGCAACATGCCTCAACCTATTATAGTGACCATAGTAACTTTCTAATCAATAAATGGCAGATATCAGGTTATCTGGGGAAATAGAATATCTATTGCAACATTTTACTAAATTATTACATTATACATGTTAAATTTCAGCAGTGTTAATTTGTACAGAATTGAGCACATCGTGAAGCTTGTAACAGGACGTGGTTAGTGATAAGCTTGCAGCCAGCTCGTGCAGATGAGTAGCACGGAAGCTGACGTATATCGCTTTGCAGAACCTTTGCTCAATGTTGTGCAATTGTACTAACATTTCATTAGCAATTTCAATTTCAATTTAATCCTTTAACATCAATTCAGTACATAGTACATTGATACAGGATATGTCAATAGTTAAATTTATATAAGCAATATATAAGCTTGGGTTTGTGCCATTACTGGGCATTGTTATTTTGAAGCTGAGGTGTGAGGAGCCTGTGACAGAGAGTGCCATGATGGGTGTGGCCAACCTTCTTACAATCACTATGATAGATGAGTGAGTTGTTTAGCCTAAGATACTGCCAGATAGAGAGAGTTGGGAACATTTAAAGAACTTTTAAAGATCGTACCAAAAGTTGGGGATTGTTATTAATTTGATGTTACATTTCAACTAAAGCTGAACCAGAGAGGGGGAGTTATTCACATATATATATATATATATGTATTATTCTAATACACTTATTTTCTTGTTAACTACAGTAACAATTATGTCAAATATTCAAGTATGTTTTAATAGTTTAAAGAGAGGTAATATTTTGTGTCGCTAAATAAAAGGGAAGAGCAAAGTCTCGACCATATAGTTAATGTTTTATAGTATTGCTTAAAGCTTGTTAAACCTTTAAATATTCAATTAAGGGCGGATTATATGTCGACTGTGCAATTCTTTTATTAATGTTGTTTTATTGCATTCTTAAAGTTAAATATATATTTTATTCAAGTGTTACATGTTTGTATTTACTTCTTGAAACCTTTCCCAAATAGAGGACGACCACATTCCCTCTGAACGGAGGGCGCGTTATCACTCTGAGAGCAGGGGCATTATATCGGTGGCAGCGGTGGGATCAAAAACAATCCGGTGGGATTAACATTCCTGGAAAATTGAAATTTGAAAAGTGAGATATTATTTTAAAGAGTTAAATAGACTACCTTAGTAGATGCGTATCTAACGAACGCACGAACTCATGTTGTGGTTTAATCATGTCTTCTTTTCAGAAAGTGTAGTTTTAAGAAGAGCAAAAGTGGTTGTGTGAAAGAATTAGGTAATATTGTGTTGTGTGTAAATCTTTTTTTTTTTCAAGGACGTCTTCGTATCCACTCCATAATTCTTAGGATAGTTTACTATGTGGCTAGAGAAGGTAGATACCATAGTAAGGGATTTTGGGTGTTATATTGTTGTAGTTGCGTCAATAATTGCAGCTTCGTGTTTGATATATTTCGCCTATCATTGTAGTACTCGGTGTTAAAAGAGGGAAATAGTAAAAATGACGGCAGAGCAGAAAGTGCGAGAATTAGAGGAAAAAGTTAGTAGGTTAACTTTGTTGCAAAAAGATGTTAGTATTGCAAATACTATACGTGAGTTTACAGGTGACCCGAAGCAGAGTAAACCAGTGAAGGATTTCTTTGCGAATATAGAGCATTTAGCAGTTGTAGGAAACTGGACTGAAAAAGACCAGGTGAACATAGTAAGAGCAAAATTGGGTGGTATAGCTCTACAATTTTTCAAGGGAAAATCTGAATTACAGGCTAGTGACATTTCATGGAAGGATTTTAAGAAAGCTTTTATTGACAGGTTTACAGAAAAATTGCCAGCTCAGTATCATTACACAGCTCTACAGGATGCAGTGCAAAAACCAGATGAAAGTGTTGAGGTATTTGCAGATAGATGTAGACAGTTGTGTCAAAAGGACAGTAATTCAAGCAGATAATACAGCTGCTCAGAAAATAATTAATGATGAGGCAGAACGTAGACTCCTTGCAGCCTTTATACATGGTCTTAAGGGCGTGGTAGGACAACAGGTTAGATTTCAAATGCCTGAAACTTTAACAACAGCCATCCGCATGGCTACAACAGTAGAAAATGCAGAAAAACAAAGAGGGGGTGGAAACCTTCAGAATAAAGCAAATGGAGGAGCAGAAAAGAAAATTTTTTCGGTAGCAAAAGTTTGTTTTCGATGTCAGAAAGTAGGACACATAGCTGCTAATTGCAGGGTTAAACGGGTCGATAGAGATGATAAGGGTATAAAATGGTTATTGAGGAATGAACCTAAATATTACAGAACGCACAAGGGTGAATTATGGACACCAAAGAATGTTAATAAACCAACATGGCAGTCGTCAAACACGAGTAGTCAGAAAACAGGGACAGCACCTATGCAGAAAAGGTGTTATAAATGTAATATGCCAGGGCATATGATGAGGGATTGTAAGTGGAAAGGAAAGAATCCGGGAAACTACAAAGCTGTGCCAAGGAGCGGGGATATGGCACAGTATTAACTTCAGGACCGGCAGGGGCAGGAATTGCTGCGGAATTGTATGTACAAGTAATCATACAAAATGAAATTCATCATATGATAGTTGATACAGGAGCTAATGTTTCGGTTATAAACTCGAACATAGTGGAATTCAGTGATCCAGCGATGCCGACGAAGTTAAGTGCGGTAGGATTTACGGGGGCCCAATTGCAATTAATAGGAGAAATGATAGTAGAAATTACTATTGGTAACACATTGATAAAACATAAGTTTTATATAGCACCAATCGATGTAGGATGTACAGGGATATTAGGGTTGGATATCCTGCGTGAAGTAAAGGCTAAAGTAAATCTCTGCGATGAACTACTACACCTGGGAGGCGAAAGTGTTCCTTTAGTTACTTGTTCATCAATTGCTGTGTCAGGAGTGAATAATCTTAGAAAAGGCAAGGGAGTAGCTAACCCTGGGCTTGTCGAACGAATATTCATGTTAAAAGTAATTGATCAAATAGGAGACGCTAATGATATAACTTGGGATGTAGTACTAGCAGAAAATAAGATTCTAGAGCCTTGTAGTGAAAATGTTACACTTCCTCACATAAAAAGTAGAAAGAGAGCACCTCTTCCCACAGAAGTTTATGTAGAACCAATTGATGTGACAGTTAGTAAAGTATATATGGCCAAGGTGATAACTCGAGTGTTGAGTTATCATGATATTAATGAGGAAACCGCGAAGAAAGAAAATGTGGATAAAATAGATGAAAAAGTAGAAATTCAGGTACCTAATTGGCTTAGGCAGGGTCATGAGAGATATGATCGAGATGCTAAGTATGGAATTGTGAGGATATTGAATTTAAGCGCTAGATTAACGCGTTGGGTTTTGACACTAAGTGAATATGATTTTGAGGTAAATCATAAGCCAGGGAAAAATCTTGTCGTACCAGATATGCTATCTAGGTTGCGATGTCTTTTATTAGAAGGGGAACTAAATAATGCAAGTTCAGTAGAAACATCCTCAGAAGTAGGAATGACTAGAGATATTATACTAAAAGCACAGAAGAATGACTTGTATTGTAGACAGTTAGTAGACGACATGAAAGCAAAAAGGAGTAATCTAGTATTTTTGGATAAAGAAGGGTTGCTCTATAGAAAGACTAATGGAGGCGATAGGTTAGTCATACCATGTGACTTAGTAGAACAGATTATTAAATTGCATCATGATACAAAGTTTAGTGCACATCAAGGGGAGAAACGTACCAAAAACCTAATAGAAGCAAGATATTTTTGGCCAACTATTAGAGAAGATGTAAAAGATTATGTTAGGATGTGTGAAACATGTGGACAAAGGAACATAGTAAGAAAACCATATGCAACTATGGGTATTTCAGAAACAGCAACGAGACCTTTTCAATTAATATCAATCGATATAACGGGACCATTACAGGTTATAACAACAGGAAATAAATACATGTTGACAGTGATAGATCACTTCACTAAGTATCCGGAAGCGATACCGATAGCAGAACAAACAGCAGGAACCGTAGCTAGAGCTTTAGTAACAGAGGTATTATGTAGACATGGCATACCTGAGAAAATCTTATCAGATCAGGGGACTAATTTTCAATCAGCTTTGTTTGAAGAGATATGTAAATTTTTTGGAATAGAAAGGGTTAATAGTAGTCCAATGCATCCTCAATCTAACTCAGTTATTGAAAGATTTCATAGATATTTAAATGATTCATTGTCAATGATGATATCGCAGTATGGAGAAGAATGGGATAGAATGATACCATTTGTTTTGATGGCTTATAGATCAGCGCCACATACTGTAACGAAATATAGTCCGTTTTATTTGTTACACGGGAGAGAGATGAAATTACCATCACAATTAGAATTAGAACCAAAAAAGGATATTGCAAATATGAAAACACCTAAACAGCATGTAGAACGTTTGAAACAAAGATTAAGGGAAGCTTTTAGAGCAGTTCAAAGTAATATTATAAAAGGAAAAGAGAAACAGAAGGAGAATTATGACAAAAAGGCAAAAGCAATTGAATATAACGTAGGAGATTACGTATATTTAGATAATCCTTATTTAGGGAAACATAAGTGTAGAAAGTTAGCACCAAAGTATAGTGGACCGTGGGAAATAATTGAAAAATGTTCTCCATTAACTTATAAACTAAGAATAGGTCAAAAAGAAACTAGAGCGATTCATGCAAATAGGTTAAAAACAGCTCATAAGTCGAGACAGATATCGGGAGATAACGATAATAATGATGAAGGGGAAAATGAGATACCGCAGTCGAATAGAGGCTTTATTGTAGAAGAACCTATTCAGGAAACAGACGAAAATGAGGAAGAAGGAGCAGTAGGTTTCGATGATACATTTACAGATGATATCACAGGGGATGATAGTTTGTTGGATCCAACATGGAAAGATCCTAGGGTTGAGAGAGAAATTAGACAAAATAGGAATCTAGATATTCCGTGGAATCTCAGATCGAGAAATAGAGGGATAGATGAGCGAGTGGATGACGAGAACGAAGTACGTCAGGAATAAGAACAAAAAAATTATATCTGAATAATGACAATTAAAAACCAAATCAAATTAAGATAGAATTTTGGTTGCAGGTTATGTATGTGCAAGAGATTCTTTCACTAGACCAAATGAGTTGAAGCTGACAAAACTGAATAAAAGGGTAGTATTCGCACACCAGGAAAGACTACTGATGTCAGGAAGTAAATGGACAGTAGGGATTGACATACTTGTTCAAAATTATAAAGATGCACTAGAAAGAATAAGAAGAGGAGTAAGTCAGATTCCTCCACATTTTAATCGTAATGTGAAGTTATTAAATCTTCGAGATCAGGGACTTTACAATTTACAAGATGAATTTACAAAGACTAGATTAGCGGGATTACCAAGATTAACATATCTTATGGAACAGATTGCTGAGGAATTAAAAACGTTAGATCAGTATCTTCCATACCAGATGTATAGGGAAAAGCGAGGGTTGATAGATGTAGGAGGTTCAATTATAAAATTGCTCGTTGGGATGCCAGATAGAGAAGAAATGAATGATGTACATGGCGTTATTTCTAAATTACAAAATCAAACGAATATAATGACACATGTAGCAGAAGAACAAATCACGTATTTACATCAGTTGGACGATAGAACGCGTTTGCATATGAAATTACTGGAAAACTTAACGAATAGCATAGATCAAGTAAGGAATGAAAAATTTAGAAGTTTTGAAGGGCAATTGAAATTTATAGAATATCAGAGAGAAACGGCAATGATAGCGATAGATGTACAGCAAAAATTAATGCAGTTACATGAAGGAATTGATGTACTATTATCAGGAAGATTAAGTGCTACTATCGTTACACCTCAAAATTTATCAAATATTTTGAAATCGGTAGTACAGAAGTTACCTACAGGGGTATCTTTGATAGCAGGAGTTGAAATAGAAGATATGTACATGTATTACAGTCTTTGTGATGTTATAGTATACTCAGTACCAGGGATAATTAGAATTTTAATTCAAATTCCATTGAAAGGAGCAGATAGAGCTCTCAATTTATTTCAAGTAATACCATTGCCTACTAAAATACAGGGTGTTGGACATGTGGTTATTGACACATCGGTCAAGTTTCTGGCAGTATCTGAAAATAGGCAAAAATATGCTCTACTCACAGAATCCCAACTCAATAGATGTAAAAAGACCATTATATCTATATGTCCAGCGGAATTTGCATTATTTACCAGTACAACTTACACATGTGTTTCATCATTATTCTTTGACCCAGAGAGGCAAGTTCACAGGCTATGCAGCAAAACGCTTGTAGCAGATAATTTTACTTCAATATGGTTCCACACTAAAAGTCAGGAGCGGAACTATTGGATTTATGCAGTATCGACTCCATTGAAGATGATTAAAGTATGCAGCGCCAGACGACAAGATTCGACGCAGACATTGATACTTCAAAGAACGGGAATTATTGCCGATGATCTTGATTGTTATTATCATTCAGATCAAATGACTTTATTACCAGTGATTACAGGTGAATCTACATGGAACATCAGTGCGACAGCTATTGTTGTACCAGATATCAAATCTATCATCGAGGAAGAACGGCAGAATATTTCAGCAGAATTACGCCAGATAGACTTCAGTTATCAACAGATAGCCGAAATTCGTGAGAATCTACAGGCAGATGACAGAGCTCCAAGAATTCCAATATCTAAATTGATGGCTCAGGTTCAGCTAGCAAAACGGCTAGATTCGAGTAAAAGTAATAAAAATTTTATTGGTTGGATTATTGGTGTTGTAATTTCAGTCATGATTGCAGCATTGGTATACAAACGGAGAGCCATTCTTCGAGCTATCCAGATTCAGCAACGAGTTCCAGATCCAGTAACGACGGAGACTTCATGCGAACCAAGAACTTCAGTTCCAGCAACGGAGGTCGAAACCCAGGACTCTACAAGTCAGGTAGACCGACAACGAGAGCGAAACATTGTTTATAGTCATCATGGTATATTTTGATGCAGTATATCAAGAAAGTGGTAAGTGCTAGTGATAGTGCTAGTGGTCAAGAAAGAAGAATTTTACATGAAGATTTACATACTTGCACAAAGATAAAGTTATGTAACAGAATCACACAAATGTCACAAAATTTATAATGTACGCCTTTTGGATATGTGTGTTATATATATTTTGGATTTTGTATGGTCACATTAGGAAATTTAGGTGAAACAAAGGATTGTTTACCATGTGTTTCATTCAAGAAGGGGTGAATATAGTGACCATAGTAACTCTCTAATCAATAAATGGCAGATATCAGGTTATCTGGGGAAATAGAATATCTATTGCAACATTTTACTAAATTATTACATTATACATGTTAAATTTCAGCAGTGTTAATTTGTACAGAATTGAGCACATCGTGAAGCTTGTAACAGGACGTGGTTAGTGATAAGCTTGCAGCCAGCTCGTGCAGATGAGTAGCACGGAAGCTGACGTATATCGCTTTGCAGAACCTTTGCTCAATGTTGTGCAATTGTACTAACATTTCATTAGCAATGTATAAGCTTGGGTTTGTGCCATTACTGGGCATTGTTATTTTGAAGCCGAGGTGTGAGGAGCCTGTGACAGAGTGCCATGATGGGTGTGGCCAACCTTCTTACAATCACTATGATAGGTGAGTGAGTTGTTTAGCCTAAGATACTGCCAGATAAAGAGAGTTGGGAACATTTAAAGAACTTTTAAAGATCGTACCAAAAGTTGGGGATTGTTATTAATTTGATGTTACATTTCAACTAAAGCTGAACCAGAGAGGGGGAGTTATTCACATATATATATATGTATTATTCTAATACACTTATTTTCTTGTTAACTACAGTAACAATTATGTCAAATATTCAAGTATGTTTTAATAGTTTAAAGAGAGGTAATATTTTGCGTCGCTAAATAAAAGGGAAGAGCAAAGTCTCGACCATATAGTTAATGTTTTATAGTATTGCTTAAAGCTTGTTAAACCTTTAAATATTCAATTAAGGGCGGATTATATGTTGACTGTGCAATTCTTTTATTAATGTTGTTTTATTGCATTCTTAAAGTTAAATATATATTTTATTCAAGTGTTACATGTTTGTATTTACTTCTTGAAACCTTTCCCAAATAGAGGACGACCACATTCCCTCTGAACGGAGGGTGCGTTATCGCTCTGAGAGCAGGGGCATTATACTATAGTAAGGTCTACTTTCGTAGTAAACCACTATTCAAATAAACACTAGATGACTTCCATATGAGAGTAAATTACTTCAAAAGCATTTTACTCCTTTCAGATAGACCCAGTGTAAATTACCAAGTAAGTGTCGGAGATCACCATCACGTAGTATGTTACTACAGGATTAAAGTTTACTCTCCCAGCCTGGATCAAGTAACTAACCTGTCAAATGAACTAGAATGCTGTGTCGTATTTGGGGCAAGACATCTTCTGGGATTACTTAGGTTATATTGATAATCTCCATGAAGAAAACAATGGAAATGTGATACTGGTAAGAGAGATTCACATGGTACTGATGCAGAGAGAGAGAGAGTTCAAGGAATGCTTCAGTGTTAGGAAAGAAACTTTAACATTTCTTTTGAACTTGCTTGTAGAGTATTTACAACAAAGCTCAGACAGGAATTCATTTCTGTAACCCAAACTGCAATTATTGTGTTTCCTGCAAGTGTTTTGCACCGAGACATTTCAGATAAAGCCAGGATTAGGATAAACTTAACATAACGTGAATCTGAGACTTTATTAAATGGAGCTATTTAGGGTTGACCTAATGCAACGAAACTTAAGAGTTTGGCAATGTTAAACTTTTCCTTCCCATTACGTTAAATGTATCCTAATTATAGCTTAAGTTTACCATTACCAGTATTTATCTTCATGTCAAGCTAAGTAAAGTTCATATTGTAACCATGCCATTACAGGCAATTTCATAAACATTCATCGTGCACTTGCTGGTTATATCTTTCATCGCGTTGTTAAAGCGCTTTTGAGGTTAAGAGCAAGGTAATACATGACTGTCCAGAAAATAAAAGCCAATTCTTCTTCACTTTTGCAGATTTCCCACGCATTATGGGTGCAATTGACTGCACGCATGTTACTATTTTGTGCCCATCAGTGGATATGGTGAACTGCTTCAAAATAGGAGAGGGTCATTTCTCCACCAACACGCAAGTGATCTGTGATGCAAATATAAGGATTAGAAAACATTGTTTCCAGAATTTTAAGTTGCTCTTTGGTACATTTCCTGTCGCTCAAAGTATTAAACTCGTCTGTCATGATTTTCCAGACATTTCTCTTCCAGCATCTTTATATCATGTTTTTTCACTCATATTGTTCAAATGAATTTTCTTTATCTCTACCAACAAATATTTATCTTTTGCTTATGTTCCCCACCCCCTCCTTTTTCCTATTGCACATAACCCTATCTGTGATCGCATTAAGTGAATTGTGCAAATAAAACAGTACTCCAGGAGTAATGAGTTTTTACTTCTGCATGGTAATTAAAAGAGTGAATTGTAATTGAGCTCTCCAACATGATAGCCAGAGTAAATAGCTCCTGTAGTAATCTACATCCATAGTAGGGACTTCTTTAGTAAACATTGCTTCCAAAGCAGTTTACTCCAACATGGTGCACGCTGCCCTGTATGTAGTATAAATTATTTTGTTTGATCATGTTATTTGCTATTCTAACATTGAGAAGATTTAATTCTGTAGCAGTAGCATGTTGGATTCCAATAAATAAAAAGTTTGACAATGGCTAACTAACACATGCTCAGCAAAAAGAGAAATAACATTAATGGTTATATCTGTTCTTATTCTTCAGATAACTGCATACCATTTCCTGTACTGTACAGTTTTGCCCATTCTTTTGAAAGGTTAACTGCCCTCTTACACTCACAGTGTTGTGCCACTATTTCTATGATGTTCAGCATATTTAGGTTTATTATTTTAATGTCAATTTTGCATTACCTGGATGTATTGTTATATACCATCCCAAGAAATAACAAAGGTTCATTTCTGGAAAAGCGAGGACATATTCATATGAGTATACTTATAGGTTTGTTTAAAAAAAAGAAATATTTCATATTTAGATCACTTAACAGGGTCTCCATGTCACCCCTTCTCCACTTCCTGTTACACTGCCCTGTGTCACCCTTCTGTACATTGCCCCTTCATGTCCACATCACTACCCATGGATTGTTTTATTCCATTGGTTAGACTAAGATTTTATTTCATACATTCTTCAGTCTATCGGTATATAACAGAACTTGGATGTACTCTCCTGAAAGTCCCTTCTTCAGTACTCCTATGAATTCAATAGCAACTTATTTATGATACAAAGGTGTATGAGGAATTTCATAAGCCTCCTTGCTATGTGATCTCTCTCCCTCTCCCCCCTCCCTCTCCCTCTCTCTCTCTCTCTCATACACACACACACAGAACTTGAAAAGTGGAATCAAATTTGAAAAATCTGATGTGATACATTCACAAGACTTTCTCTACCCTGTATCATTTATTAATGAGTATACAAATTAATCTTACTCAAGCTTATTTTCCTATCTACTACATTTTAATCCAAATAACCTTCCTAAAGCTCATTTTTTATCTACTACATTTTAATCCATATAAATCTTTGCAGAAATAGCTACATTACACATTTCGTTAAGTTAAAAAGGGAACAATGACAGTCAAATGTTTAAGAACAGGGTGCTATATGCTGGCCTTAATATACCATACTGTTTCTATGCAATTATGAGAAACAATTGAATGTTGAAAGGAATTTAAAGAATGACCAAGTAATTAACATTTCCAATCTTTAATATTGGATATATCAGAAATAGCTTATGCCACAAAAAACATATTTGAAATAAATTGTGTGTTTTAAAGAAATCTACATTTTTTTGTGTGCTACGTCATCGTCTATCGTTTAACATTTACTAATTATATAAGATTATGCAGAATTCTTTCCACATGAAGGGGACTTAATGGGCTCTTCCCTGAAAATTCAAAATATGCATTTTATTTGTCATGTAAATATCTTTAATATATGGCTTATTAATCAAAATCATTACAGCAATTTTTTAGAAACTCAAAAGATTCGAAAAATGTTCCATGTAAACGGTAGTTTTGGGTAGGGAATTTCTTGAAAATCTTCATGTCGCATCTTTGAAAGGTAGTAAACCTAAATATCAAGTTTGGTATTTATCCGACTTTTTGTTTTTGAGTTATGCTGTTCACAAATACACACACACACATGGACCTTTTTTTCTAAAAATGCGCTCGTTTTTACTTTCTCTACCATATACATAGTAGGTAGAGAAGGTATTGCATTGCACTCAAAAATTTGATAGTGAAATTTCACCAGGAACACATGTTATGTGGCCCCTTGAATCCAAAAAAAGATTTTTAGAAAAGGGTCTGTATGGTGTGGGTGTGAGAGAGAGAAAACAGTATAACTCAAAAACGAAAAATTGGATAAATACCACATTTGGTGTGTAGGTTCAATGCCTCCCAAAGATGTGACAAAAGATTTTCAAGAAATCCCACCACCCACAATTGCCCTTTTCAAGGAACATTTTTCGAAAAATTTTGATTTTCTTTAAAAAATGTCCTTAATGACTGGTCGTATATTAAAGATATTTACATAACACACAAAATGTACATCTTGAATTTTCTGGAATAGCCTGTGAAGTCCTTCATTCAGAAGGAAATTTGTATAATCTTGTATACTGGTAAACATTAAATAATAGAAGAAAGTGTATCATACAAAAAATGTAGAGCTCATTAAAACACACAATTTACTTAAAATAAGCTTTTCTGTCACATGAGCTGTTTCTGAGCCATCCATTACTAAATGTTCAAATTGTTCAATAGGATAGAAGAGAACAGGATGGACTACAAAGGTGACTCGGCACCTTGTATATTGTACCTATGCCCCACAAGGGGGCAACCCAGGAGGAAGGATGAGGTGAGAGGAGACATTGGGCGGCTGAAACCAAGAGCGATGGCACTGCAATGACAGGGTCCCTAAATTTCCAGATAGAGCCTGGCAGATCAAGGACCCCACCCCACACAGAGGAGGTCCAATGCCCCTCAAGGGGGTTTGAATACCCCCAGCAGCCATTCAAAAGCTGAGGGACAGAGAGAGTCACAAAGAGGAACCTTTTCCCCTGCTAATCTGCACCAAAACACCATCGTCAACACTTTCAACCCTGAAAGACACGAAGAATGAGAATGGAGATGAAATGGAGGGACAGGAAATTTGGAGGTGTAAGAATCCTTCCCAGCCTGGCGACCCTGGGAAACCTCCAAAGAAACCTTTCGGTCAGGAAGTTTGTCCACAGAATTGGACCCATGACCTCCAAAATGCGGGCCACAGACGTAAACGCCTGAGCCATTCCACTCGGTAATTGTTCAATACTTGTTATTAAAGAAACTTTCAATGATTTTCAGTTGTTTCTCCTGATTGCTGAAAACAGTATGGAATTTAAGGTCAGCATATAGTGTCCAGTTCCTAAACATTTGACTATCGCTGTTCCCTTTGTTTCTATAACAAAATGTATAAAGTAGCTGTTTCTGCAAAGGTTTATATAGATTAAAATGTATATAGAAAATAAGCTTTAGTAAGAATAGTTTGCATACCCACTAATCAAGATTAGAGGGTAAAGAAAGTCATGTGGATGTATCACATCAGATTTTTAGAAAAAGATCTGTTTGTTTGCCTGGCTGTCTATAAGCAGCATAACTCAAAACGAAAGGTCGGATAAATACCAAACTTGGTATTTAAGTTCAATATGTTCCAAAGATGCGTCATAAAGATTTTAAGCAAAATTCCCCTACCCCAAACTACCCTTTATATGGAACATTTTTGATTTTCTGAAATGGCTGTAATGATTTTGATTAAAATACCGTATATGAAAGATATTGACATGACAAATACAATGTATATGTTAAAGTTTCAGGGAACAGCCTATGAAGTCCTCTTCATTCAGAAGGAATTTTGTATTATCTTGTATAACTGGTAAACATTAAAGCGATAGACAAAATCATATTACAAAAAGAATGTAGATTTCTTTAAGACACAATTATTTCAAATTAGTTTTTTGTAGCATAAACCGTTTTTTAGATATCTGTTGTTAATGCTTCAAATTGTTCATTTCTTGGTCATTCTCTTTTGGTTCTTTCAACGTTCAGTTATTTCTCACGATGTCATGCAAACAATATGGAATTTTAAGGCAACATAGAAAAAAAATCTGATGTGATACATTCACATAACTTTCTCTACCCTCTATCTCTATTAGTAAGTATACAAACTACTCTTAGTAAAGTTTATTTTCTATCTACTACATTTTTATCCAAATAAACCTTTGCAGAAATAGCTACATTACATGTTTCATTAGAGTACAAAGAGAACAGCGATAGTTCAAATGTTTAAGTATTGGACGCTATATGCTGACCTTAAAATTACTCACTGTTTCCATGCAATTGCAAGAAACAACTGAATCTTGAAAGGACTTTAAAGAGTGATCAGCAAATGAACAATTCAAACCATTAATAACAGATATCTCAGAATTGGCTTATATTACAAAAAAGTTATTTGAAATAAATTTTGTGTCTTGAAAAGATCTTCATTTTTTGTGTAGTACATTTTTGTATATCACGTAACTTTTACCAGTTATACAATATTATACAAAATTCCCTCCAAATGAAGAGGACTTTAAAGGCTATTCCCATAAAATTCAAGATATGCAATTTATTTATCATGTTAATAGCTTTAATATAATATATTTTAATCAAAATCATTACAGCCATTTTTTAGAGAATCAAAATTTTTGAAAAAAGTTCCATGTAAAGGATAGTTGGGGATGAGTGTATTTTCTTGGAAATCTTTGTGTCACATCTTTGGAAGATACTGAACTTAAATACCAAGTTTGGTACGTACCCAACATTTTGTTTTGAGACACACACACAGAGCAGTGCTTCATTGCAGCTTGCAGTGGTCTGTCAGCCAGGGCTCAGTTCCTGGAATGGAGGTACTTAATGTAGGATAACATTTACTAATGAAGTATCTCTCCCTCTCACACACACACACACGGCTAATCTCGAGTTTAACCACAGGATCCAGTGGCACATAATCTTGCAACCCAAACTCATCTTCTACTCAATTTAAGTTATATTAATTATTAGTGTACAGAACATCTCTTTGTTCAATTTCTGTTTTAAGGTACAAAGTTATTTATAAATCTACATTGAGTGCTAAAAATCCATTCTTACACTAACCTACCCTAATTTCTTGTTAAATCTAGAACCATAGAACTTAAAAGTTTGTAACTGACTATGGCCTGATGTTGTATGCTTGCCTTCTTGTTTTAGACTAAGTAGTATTATGTATGTTGATATTGTAATGAAAAGAAGCTAGAAACAGTGATGTGTATTGAATTTATTTAAAGGTGAGTCGGAATTGTAACACTAACATCACTTAAGTTTACTCACTTAACATGTTTCGGGAAACCGTTGTTCCCATCCTCAGAAGGTTAACTCGACTGGCCTGTGTTGTTGGTGTTTCCGTTTTTTGGACTGGATCCTGTGGTGGCATCTTGTGGTGGAGAAATGTACTTCCAGAGAGGATTTGGTGGCGGCAAATCAAAATTCATTAGATGTGTGTTGTGTTTTAGAATGGTAATCTTCTCCCATGCATCTAATTCGGCTGCAAATTTGGCTGGTTTGACTAATGTAATATTGGGTTTGATGTTGTGATTAGTGATCCAAAAATGGTGTGAAACTGCAGATTTGTCCATTTGTTTGTATTTAATACATCTCATGTGCTCCTTTAGCCTAGTTTCTAGGTTTCTTTTTGTCTTACCTATGTATACTTTATTGCAATCTGAACAATTGATTTTATAGATTCCAGCTGTTTTGTCTTGTGGAATGGGGTCTTTTAACTTGTTACAAAGTAATTTCTCTATGTTAAATTTGTTCTGTGGAGCTAGGCTAATGTTATGTTTCATGAAAATCTTCTTAAATTTGTGAGAAGTTCCTGGGTGGTATGTGAATTTCTTGAACTTTAGCTCTTTATCTTGCTGGCTGAGATTTGTTGTGTTTCTGATGTGCATCTGTCGTTTGAATTTTGCAATTTTTTTGTCAATAGTTGTTTTGTTGTACCCATTATGTATTGCTGTGTCTACTATATGCTGGTATTCTAACTGGTATTCTTTTTTATTTAAGGGGGTATATACCAGTCTATGTGTTAGGCTGTTTAGTACTGCATGTTTGTGTGTGGTTGGATTGAAACTCTTATTTTTTATGTAATTAGTAGAGTGTGTTGGCTTCCTGTATATGCCAAAGGTTAGGTTCTTTTGTTCTCTGATGATTTTTAGGTCTAAAAATGGTAGCATGCCTTCTTTTTCTATTTCTATGGTGAATTTTATTGATTGGTTCTGTAGGTTTAGTAAGGCTAAGGAGTCTTGTATGAACCTGTTAGGGACAACAGCGAAGATGTCGTCAACATATCTGTGCCAAACTTTAAACATGTATGGAAAGGAAGTTGTTATGTGTGTTTCTAAGTAGCTCATAAATAAATCTGCCAAGAAGGGTGAAAGTGGGTTGCCCATGGTTAGACCAGTTGGTTGTTGATAGAACTTCTTATTGAAACTAAAACAATTTTGTGCAATGAATAAATTGGTAAGTTGTATGAGGTCTTCTATTTCTTCTTCAAGTAGGTTAGTCTGCTGTAGCCATTTCTTTAATTGACGCAGGAGTTGATCTGTAGGAACACTTGGAAATAGTGCAGTGACATCAAAGGAAACTAATCTGTCTTCTGGTTCGAGTTCCAGGGATTTTATCTTCTGTATTAAATCTTCTGAATTCATTATGTTTTTGCTATTGAATTTTGGTAGTGAAGAGAATCTCTGTACTAACCATTTTGCCAGTTTGTAGGTAGGAGAATCAATATTGCTGACGATTGGTCTCATCTTATTACCCGGTTTGTGTATTTTAGGTAGAGCATACATTCTTGGTAAAGTGGGGTGATCTGGTTTTAATCTAGATTTATCAGTGTCTGTTATAGTTTTGCTTTCCTGGATGGTTTGATTGAATGCTTTTAAATGTAATTTTAATGGGTCTTCTTGAATTTGTATGTAATTTTCTTGTTGCAGCATATTTTCTACTCTGGCAATATAATCATCTTTTTGCAGTACAACTAGTTTATTTCCCTTGTCAGCTTTTGTGTATACTACTGGTTTTGATTTTAATGTTTTGATCACATGTTTGGTTGGGAAATTGTTATGTTTATCTGCTTGTATTTCTTGGAGAACCATTTCACATTCTTTTTTTATAGTGGTTTTACTATTTTCATTTAGGTTGTAAGTAGCAATCTCAATGTCTGCAACTATTTCATCGGTTGTTTTTGTGTAGCCAACACATGTTTTTAGGCCAAGGTTTAATACCGATAATTCTGCTTTGGTGAAAGTTACATTTGAAAGATTAATTACGTCTGGGTATGACGTCGTTTTTTCATTTTTTAGGTTAGGTTTATATGAATGTTGCTTCCGGCGTAGTATGTCTAGTTTTTTCTTTAATTTCAGCGTTTTTGTTTTCATCCTGTAGCTAAGAACAGTGAGGAATTTTGATTGCATGTTTTGCCAAAGTGGGTAGCCGAGTGTGTCCGTTAATTTAAGGTGAAGAGCATATAATTCCAGTTCCAATTTTTGTAATTTTGCGTAGTGGTTGTTTCTCTCAATTATTATTACTTTTTTATCGGCTGATGTTTGGTGTTTGCTGTTTTTGTCATATTTTACAATTCTCCTTACAAACTTTGGTGTGACTTTGTTTTGTATGCATAGGTTTATGCATAGGATGGGAACAACGGTTTCCCGAAACATGTTAAGTGAGTAAACTTAAGTGATGTTAGTGTTACAATTCCGACTCACCTTTAAATAAAAAGTATTATGTATATTTGCTATCAATTGTTTTACCACTTACAAAGAAAGAAGAATGTGTGTTAAGCCGTTTGTACACAATCAAATTTTTGTCAAATTCAATACTTTACAAGACTTTTCAAGAGTTGTCACAACTTTTCTTGTCAAATTGCTTCCAATGCTTTTAAAGTCTTTAAAAGTCTTGAAAGCAAATAAGGACATGTTCTATACGGTCAAAAGATTTCACTATGTTTTGATGGCTTTGGCCAATGAAATGCGAGTATTTACAGTCCGTCACAAAATCTACAATGTGGCTGAAAGCGATAAGTAAACAAGAATGGCTACCTGGCCAAGGTATGTCTTATACAAACTGATTAGGTTATACATAAACTGGCCACGTCTGTACGTCGAGAGCTCCGTGTATTACCACAAGATGGAGCAGATGAAGGCGATTATGAAGAAATAATTGCCAGGCAGTTTTCCGTACTAAGTATACATTAATGCAATGCTATATAGTGTGGTTAACCTGTCGGTGGTGTTATTTTCATTGTATTCCACACTCGTAATGTGATTTCATTGGATATAATACTTGAAAGTACTACATAATATTAGTAAAGAACAATATTTCATTGTGAATTGTTATATCGTGACGCAAATACTAAGTTGCTTTGCGCGTGATAAATTATCAATGTGTTCTGAAGGGTTTCAGTTTGGCGAAGAGACAAATTGTAAATATACATTTTTGACATTGTCAAGTCTTGACAGGTCTTACCGAGTCTTTTCCAAGCTTGCCACATATTGAAAAATATTTCACAATTTTTGTTGTAAACTCTTGAGTTGAAAAAAAAAGTTTGATTGTGTACAAGGCGCTTAAGATTTGAGCACTACATTTAATCTTAATCCTTGGTCATTTTTATTGTTGAACATGGCGAAGCTAAACATGTAGCCATAATTCAGATTGTTGGTGCCTGTTAGTTCAATAACTAGAGAGAATAAGCCAGACAACTTGTTCCTAAACTTTTTTTACTTTCTCTACCATGTACATACTAGGTAGAGAAGATATTGCATTCTACCCTAAAATTCTATAGAGATTTCACCAGAAATACTAGTTTTAACGCCTCCTGAATCCAAAAAGAGCATATTTAGACAAAGATCTGTGTGTGTGTGTGTGTGTGCGTGCGTGCGAACAGCATAACTCAAAATCAAAAAGTCCGATAAATACTATACACTTAGTATTTAGGTTTTGTACCTTCCAAAGATGCCACACAAAGATGTTCAAAAAACATTTTGATTCTTTAAAAAATGGCTCTAATGACTTTGACTAAAGTATCATATATTAAAGATATTCACATGGCAAAATAAAATGTATATCTTGAATTTTCTGGGAATAGCTGATGAGGTCCTCTTCATTTGGAAGGAATTTGATATAATCATGTATAACTGGTAGACTTAAGCGATACACAAAGACGTACCATACAGAAAATGTAGATCACTTTAAAATACACAATTTAATTAAAATAAGTTTTTCTGTGACACTGAAATATCCTTTATTAAAGGTTTGAATTCTTCACAACTTGGCATTCTTTTAGTCTCATTGATTTTCAGTTGTTTCTCGCTATTACATGGAAACAGTATGAAATTTAAGGCCGGCACATGGCATCTAGTTTTTAAACATTTGACTGTCGCTGTTCTCTTTGTATGTATAACGAAATGTGTAATGTAGCTATTTCTGCAAAGGTTTATTTGGATTAAAATGTAGTAGATAGAAAAATAAGCTTTAGTAAGAATAGTTTGCATACCCAGTAATAAAGATAGAGGTTAGAGAAAGTCACGTGAACGTATCACATCAGATTTTTTCACATAGTGTACCGTTTTTGGTGGAATTTATTAAAACTGTTGCAACTAAATTTCAAATGCTAGATCACAGAAGGACTTCTCATTATGCTCTATAAAAAGCTATGTTATATATCGTTAAAAGACAATCTTGTCATCAAGATGCATAAAACAGTAAAATTCCTTTGGCAGCTTATCTTTGATTTCAGTAAATCTTCCCCATTGTTTTTGGCAAAACCGAAAGGCATATAGCTTGAAAACTAAAATCAGACTTGGAAAATTGAATGTAGATCTGTGGCTTTATGTGCCAATACTCTATAATTCAGTTACCATGTGAGACTGTAACATTCACCAAGTAAGAAATAAACATAGTAATAATCAAGGGAATAATGAATAGAATAGAGTAATGAAGGCAAGATAGATAATTGAAAAGAGAAATGTTATACAAATAAAATATTAATTTAATAAATTTAATGAAAGGTAGGGGTAGATAAAGAGTATAAATAAAAGACTATGAGACAAAGGAAGAGAAAGAATGCAAGAAATAAGTGAATTAATGTAAAGAAAATTAAATAAATTGTAAATCATATGTAGTAATGTAATTGTAGTATCATAACATAATATACCATAACTCACCCAGAAATTCTATATATATAAAATGAGCTTATCTGTCCGTATAACTATAACCTACATCAGATCTAAATTTCGTGTACAGTGAATGAAGTGGTGCAACTGTTCAGTATGCTACCATCTGGCGGGATTTATTCCAAACTGAATAGTGAACAGGCATTCCCAATTTCCTTCCCTTGCACTCTCACATGAATGAAAGTTCTGCAGTAGTATGCTACCACTAGAGGCATTGATGTAAAGGTTGTTGAGAGATAGATGATAAGGGCCAGCAATTATGTATTTTGTCCATAAGGTAATTATGTTATACCACTTGCACAAGTGCAAAAGCTCCTAAAACATGCACAAATTGTGCTTGTGGCTCTGTTGCCATATCTCATCGAGTTTGTAGGAGAAGCGCAGTAGATTTTAAATTACCACATCTATATTACATTTAATAGCATTTAAAGAAAAAAATAATCAATAAATCTGTAAGGTGTCAAAAATTAGGATGTTCACATGCTCTTGTGCACACAGAAGCCGCCACTGTAGCATAATATAACATCTCAATCTGTAGACTCTATAGTGAGCTAGACCAGCTTAAAGAAAGCTAGTCTACTCTAGGATGTAGATTACTTCATAAATACATAATTACATTGTGTACTTGTATGTAAATAAATTGTAGTTCTTATGTAGAGTACATTAGAACTAAAAATTTTAAAATAATATTATTTATACTTAATGTATTTATAAAATTCAGTAACATTTTATAGTCAGTTATTTTTTGAATGAAGGAAATCCTCCTCTTGATGAGATATCTTTTCAATGCTAACTTGAGTTTATTTTTATTAGTTTTCAGTTCCTGAATATATGATGGAAGTGAATTAAATAATACTATACCATTGTAGTAAGCCCTTTTTTTGAATACTTGTAGGTTATTGCTTGGCCTGTGTAACTCCTGCCCATTTCTGGTTTGTTTGCTGTGTATGTCTGAGTGGTCAACCACGGTTAAAAGTACACCTAAAATATACTCACAAGCTAATGATAGAATTCCAAATGTTTTGAATAGTGGTTTACAATGAGTTGATTTCTTTACACCTGCCATTATTCTTATTACCTTTTTTTGCAAAAGAAATATTTTTTTTTTTGCGTCTACTGAATTTCCCCAAAATATTATTCCATAAGTCATAATTGAATGAAAATAAGCATAATATACTCTTTTAGGATGCTTTTATTTGTAAAATGAATTAATGATCTAATTGCAAAACATGGAGAGCTTAGTTTTGGTAGGATGTAGTCAATATGATCTTTCTTTCCAATTCATATTATCATCTATAATAAGACCAAGAAATTTTATGCTACAAGTTTCAGTAATTTCATTGACTTCATGTTCAATTCTTATGTCTGCAATACTTTTATTTTTTGTGTGAAAATTGATATACTTAGTTTTTTCAAAGTTTATATGAATTTTGTTGCTATCGAACCAATTATTTAGCACACTGAAAATACTGTTGGATAACTCTGAGAGGCGACTGATGTGTTCTTTAATTATAATACTTGTATCATCTGCAAAGAGAACTGGGTGAGCATGTACATTTATTACTCTGGGGAGGTCGTTGACATATATTAGAAACATATTAGCTATTACTATAACCCTTAATTACCCTAATGTTTGTTTCAACAACAATGTAGCTAGAGCAGGATGGGCCAGTGTGTACTAATTTATAAAGACAAAATGAAGTAGCAGCTTTGTTTGAAGTTATCTTAGAAGTTACTTCTATGATTTGAACCATTTCTTGAGTAGTTCTTAGCTTAACCTTTGTTTGAAGTTATCTTAGAAGCTACATCTATGATTTGAGCCATTTCTTGAATAGTTCATAGCTTAATCCTTGTGTCTATAATAGGCTATAACTTTGTACAAGCCTATTATTACTTAAAAACAAAAGTGAGTATTAAAATATGTTTGCAAGCATGACCACATGTATACTAATACAGAATGCTTGGGTTATACGGCTGTTTGACCTTCCTTAGCTCTTCAGATGTTTAGGTTGCTCACTGAAGTAACCATGAGAGACAGTATCTAATGTTCGAGGCATATTGATCAAATTATGCATCTTGGTAGTTTAGGCACATAAAGTTTAACAGAATTGTTATTGTCTCAGGAAAAAGGGTTACTAAATGACATGAAATTGCAACATCCAACATCAGATTTACTGAAGAATTTGGCCACCTGTTGGACTATAAAGCATCCACAACTATACTGCAGAGGTAATAGTGTGTAGTTTGAGAACACTTATACATCAGTATTAAGTTTTTTCCTTAGACTAATGATACTGAATGTTCAGGTGATGAATGAAAGTTCCTCTGTTTGATTCTGATTGGAAATATTTTAACTTTATAAAAAAGCTTCACCAGGAATTGGGTACTGGTAGATTGAAGTTGTTCCGAGTAGTGCAAAACTCATTACTTTTACTTTCTTTACCACGTACATAGGTAGAGAAGGTATTGCATTCCACCCAAAAATTCAATACCGAGATTTCACCGGAAATACATGTTTTGAGGCCACATGTCTGTCTGTGTAACCCGGCAGAGGGCGATGGATTATTTCAGGCATGAAAATCCTTAGCATGGCTTCCTTCAAAATGGAAGTAAAGCCGGTAATCCCATGCCATAGATTTATGGCACATAAAAGAACCTCAAGCCCGATAAAGAGGCCTCTGAGTAAAATTACCAGTCTTTCACGCCCAATATAGAATGGGACGCTTAAGGACCACAGTAGTTAAAAGAGCATCCATAAATTTAAAAAAAAAAAAAAAAAAAAAGTCTGTCTATGTGCGTGTGAACAGCATAACTCAAAAACAAAAGGTCGGATAAGTACCAAACTTCATAGTTCAGTATCTTCCAAGGATACGACACAAATATTTTCAAGAAAATCCCCACATACCCAATTAGCCATAACTATTGTTACATACTTGGACGCAATATATCTGAGAGGTACTGTTTATATGTCTGGCTCTGTGCTGTCTGAAACTACTCCTAAATGTGCATTTTTTGTATTTTGTTATGTTTTATTTATAATATTTTATTTTTCAAGGTATTACAGTACATCACAGTATGTTTAAAAAATGTAAGTTGCAAAAAATAAGAAATTAAAATTAAATTGAAGTTTATTTATGGACGCTCTTTAACTGCTGTAGTCCCAACAATGTAGTTGCTGTAGTCCCAACAGCTCCAACAATCTATAGCCATACTAGCAACTCTAGCCTGACCCTAACTCCAGGCAGATGAGTAAGCAAATTATGTGATCTAGTTCTTCTCTGCTGCAGAGGTCTTATTTTTTTCCATTTACTGACCTCCATCTTTTCCAGTAAAATAAGGATTAGCATCTGTGGTGTCTATGTCTTCATCTGTGTCATTCTGAGAGGAATGAGAATCCTTTTCACGGGCTTCTGTGCTAGCTTCACAATCTGTGTCACTTTCATCATCAAGCAAAATCTTCATTATTGTCTTTGTTTTCATCCCACAGTATTGCTAGGGCTTTCTGTGTCGTTAGGCACACATTGAACACTTCCTGTTTCTTTGACTCTATATACGTAAAAACAGGACCAATAGAAAATAAGGCTACAAAAATGACGTACATGAGCAGATGCAATGTATCTCGGAGATACCTTTGCTTGATAATGGAAAAAAAAAAAAAAAAGGTAACTGGCCAATAATGAACCAAGAAGTGCTACACTGTGTTTTAGGAAGCTCTAATGAGTTGCAATCACTTTACATAAACAGTTGCAACTGCAAGTTAAAAAGCATGGGAAAGGTATCTCTCAGATACATTGCACCTGACTGAGATTAAACATGAGAAAGGTTGTAGTTAATATATTACCACAAATTACTATGGTTACTTTATACTACTTGATTTTGTCTGTCACATTAGTTGAAGTGTAATGTAGCTTCAACTATCTAGAATCAAAACTCGTAGAGTATTTCATATTACTAATAACATGTTTCTTTTTCCACAGACTAGCTACTCAAGTTTAAGAACAGAACTGTTCAAATGCGGCAACTATAGTAAAATGGATATCAAAGTAGAAATGAAAGAAGAATCTTGTTTCCCAGACTTTTGTTCACAGAATGAAAGAGAAGATCTTGTAAAGAAAGTAAAGAGTGAAGTTGGCAGTGACTATGATATAGATACCAAAATAAAGATTGAAGATGGGGCTGTGATTTCCAAGTTTTGTTCACAGAATGAGAGAGAGATGTTTTCAGAACACCCTGTAATGAAATTTAATGAAAGCATCAAAGAAAGTGAAATTGAAAGCAAAATAGAAATTAAAGAAGAACAGTGGTGGTTACAAGGAAATGTTAAAGAAACTCCATGTATTTATGATGATATTAAGGTAAGTTCTGCATAGATTTTTACTTTCTCTACTACGTATAATAAGTAGGGGAAGTATTGTATTCCACCCAAAAATTCGATACCGAGATTTCACCGGAAATACAGACAGAATATACAGACCCCCTGAATCCAAAAAAAGCATTTTTGGGAACATGTCCGTGTGTGTGTGTGTGAACAGCATAACTCAGAAACGAACAGTCGGATAAACACCAAACTTGGTATTTAGGTTCAGTATCTTCCAGAGATGCGACACGAAGGTTTTCAAGAAAATCCCCCCACCCCAGATTACCCTTTACATGGAACATTTTTCAAAAATTTTAATTTTCTCAAAAATGGTTCTAATGATTTTGATTAAAATATCATATGTTTAAGATATTGTCATGAGAAATGAAATGTATATCTTGAATTTTCTGGTAATGTCTCCAAAAGTATTCTTCATTGTGAACGACTTTTGCATAACTGGTAAACCATAAGAGATAGACAAAATTTTACTACACGAAAAATGTAGATCGCATTAAAATACACAATTTATGTCATATGCATTTCTTTTTTTGAGTGAACCGTTTTCGAGATATTGCTTGTTATTCCCTTAAATTTTCCAATACTTATAGTTTTTCTCAAATTCTTTATTCATTTTTTTTTATGCCCTGGACATGCAAAGAGAATGGAATACTCCACATAGCAACCAGTGTTAAAATATTTGGCTATTGCTTATAACCTACCATATTCCCCTTGCATCTACAAGAAAATTAGCAATAAGATTGAGATCTCGATTAACATGAAGCATATGGAGAATAAGCGTTTGTAAAAATAGTTTGTACAAGAGTAGAGAAAGTCATGTGAGTGTAACACATCAGATTTTTTTCATTTGTTTTAATGATCTTCATAGAATACTGAATTATGGTTTGTAAGTAAATAGAATTAGTTTATTTTGCTTCAGAAGGAAAGAAAAAATGCTTTATAAGTACAGCATTTTAAAAATGTCAATCAAAATGGTAAGTTTTATCACCACATGGTTTTTCTGTAGAAGTTATGTATAATTTCAATCAGAAAGATTGTCAAAGAAGCAAACGTTTTATAATACTACTTGTGTATAATTAAGGATTTCAGCTGTTTTTGCCATAGCAATCTAGGAGATGCAAGGCAAAATAGAGACTTGGTATTTATAAAAATAGAAGTGTATGATACTCCCAACTTCTATGATTGTGAATAGTTAACAATAAATTGGCAGCCGGCTTACAAACTATCTGTAAAGAATAATATTATGGAACAGTTACAGAAGGAATATCTAACATGAAAACCTATCAGGAAACAATTGGAAGAGGAGTCATTCCATGTCAAACTGAACGCTTGTCATTCTAGCATTTTCTGCAGCTTTTCTTATGTTAAGCATAGATGAGATTAAATATGTCATATGTGTTCTTTTTGGTCTAAAATTATTATGAAGGCATTTTTAAATATTATTTTTTCCATATATTCGGTTGCTATATTACACTAGCCTGCATTTTCAAACTTTGTCTCACATGATTTCTTAAAAATAGGTGTTCTTGAATCAAGTTTTTATGCTGATTCCAGAAATAACTTTCGTTTTTTTTCTATCACGTCAGGTTTTTACACAAAATAAGAAGTAATGTTAAGATAATTTTACTAATGAGCGTAGAAAAGTATTCAAATACCATTTCACACAAGGTAAGCTTTTATTCAAGAAACATTTTAAGAATACTCTCTAGAACTCCCCTAATTTATTTCATGACTACATTTTAACAAAACAAGAAGCCAAAGTGTTTCATTTAATTTTTACTTTCTCTAATACATATAGTAAGTAGGGGAAGTATTGGATTCCACCCAAAAATTCGATACCAAGATTTCACCAGAAATACATGTTTTGAAGTCCCTGAATCCAGAAAAGGGATTTTTTGAAACATGTCCGTGTATGTGCCTGTGAACATCATAACTCAGAAACGAACAGTCGGATAAACACCAAACTTGGTATTTAGGTTCAGTATCTTCCAGAGATGCGACACGAAGGTTTTCAAGAAAATCTCCCCACCCCAGATTACCTTTTACATGGAACATTTTTTGAAAATTTTAATTTTCTCTAAAATGGCTCTTAACGATTCTGATTAAAATATCATATGTTTAAGATATTTTCATGACAAATTAAATATATATCTCGAATTTTCTGGGAATGTCTCCAAAAGTATTCTTCATTGTGAACGAATTTTGCATAACTGGTAAACCGTAAGTGATAGACAAAATTTTACTACACAAAAAATGTAGATCGTGTTAAAATACACAACTTATGTCATATGCATTTTTTTTTGTTGAGTGAACCATTTTCGAGATATTGCTTGTTATTCCCTTAAATTTTCCAATACTTATGCTTTTTCTCAAATGAAAATTCGTTATTCATTTTTTTGTCCTGGTAATGCAAAGAGAATGAAATACTCGACATAGCAACCAGCTCTTAAAATATTTGACTATCGCTTAAAGCCTACCAATTCCCCTTGCATCTACAAGAAAATTAGCAATAAGATTAACATCTCGATATCTCGATTAATATGAAGCATATGGAGAATAAGCGTTTGTAAAAATAGTATGTACAAGAGTATAGAAAGTCATATGAGTGTAACATATCAGAATTTTTTCAAACTTTCTCTTCTTTGACTTCCTTGCAGATCCTTGAAGATGACTGCCCCTCTTCAACATCCAACAGTAGTCGGCCATCATAGTTTCATTCCATCTCCCCTGGTACCTCATCTCCATTTCCTTAATATCTTGGTGAAAACGTTCACCCTGCTCTTCACTATAATGTCCCAGATTTTCTGGAAAGTAGTCGATATGTGAATGCAGAAAATTCATCTTTACACTCATGTTACAACCCATCTTCTTGAAATTTTCCAACATTGTTTCGACAATGACCTTGTAATTAGGATCTTTGTTATTGCTTAAGAAGTTTTCAGTAACTGATCGAAAGGCGGTCCATGCTTCTATTTCTCTCTCATTCATTGTCTTCTCAAAATCTTCATCCTTCATCAATTTTTTTATTTGAGGATAAGCAAAACTTCCAGCCTTTAACTTGTCTTCTGTAATGAACAGAAATTTCTTGGAATGGTACTTGAAGAAGGGTCCATCCTGTGGTAGAGCCCTTACAAATTGCTTCATCAAGCCCAATTTTATGTGTAGTGGCGGAAGCAATATCTTTTGTCTCTCTACAAGCAGTTTGTGCAGGATGTTTTTAGTTCGAGGCAACAAGTTTCTCCACTGTGGCCATACTTTCATACACCAATGTCTTTGCTTTGCCCGACTGTCCCATTTGCACAGAAAACAAGGCATTTTTGTGAACCCAGCTTGTTGTCCTAATAGTATTCCAATAACTTTGAAATCACTGCAGATACGCCATTTGTGTTCCTCGTATTGGATACTCGTTAAAAGTATCTTCATGTTTTCAACTGTCTCTTTCATTTGAACTGAATGTGTGACAGGAATGGACCCATACACATTCCCATTATGCAGTAACATGCCTTTCAGGTTCCTCTTTGATGAATCTATAAAAAGTCTCCACTGAGTAGGATCATGTTCAATGTCATGAAAGTGCATTAACTTGTTTATGTTATTGCAGTAAACCAAGGACTCGATCTGTGAGAAAAAAGGAACTAGCTCTTGTTCTCTGTGTCCGTACCATGAGTAATGTGTTCCTGGTTCCAGAAGATTCTTATTTTTAAGACGGAGCCTAGTAACTCTGCTGATTCCTTAGACAAATTCAAATCACATACTAGATCATTTAGTTCACTCTGAGAGAACAGTTGTGGAGTCACGTCGTATTCAGGGCAGTAGACATCATCAGAATCATCTTTGGTGATTGCATGAGGTTCACTTTCAACACCGTGTTCTTCCAAATGTTCTAAAATAGCTGGAGGAAGAGGAGCAGGCAGATCTTCTCCGTGTGGAACTGGCCTGATGGCTGAAGGAATACTTGGATACACAATGTGTTTCTTATTTTTCGAATTTAACCCCTGAACATTAACTAAACAGAAATAACAGTCTTTAAGGTGGTCTTTAGGCTCCCTCCACACCATAGGAATTGCAAATGGCATGCATGATTTCTTTCCTTTTATCCACAATCTTAACCTCTCAACACAATAGCAGCAAACTGTCTTTGGAGACCAGGCCTTGTCTTGGTCACCAAGTTACATTTCAAAATAAGCATGGTACACTTTTTTAACCAAGTCTGTTATATCAGTTCTCTGCTTAAACACTATATAATTTCCACAAATGTAGCAGAAAACATTTGGATTGTTGACACACTTGTGTGTAGACATAATGTATTTATAACTTCAATCATGATATAGCACTGGTAATGCAAGCCTCTGATATTATTAACAATTCCTAAATTACAAATAGCAACCAGCATCTACAGGTGTAAGAGCTTAAAGACTTACAAGTCCGTATTGAGAAATTTTCCTCCAAGAAGTGATAAATTTCCCTTCAACAACACTAATCTACTAGCTCAACTCTATATTTTTGAAGTGAAATTGTGAAAAAACTGTACATGACAGAAAGGAACTAAAAGCAGTTCTGAAATCAGCATAAAAAAAGTGAGTCAGAATCACCTATTAGTTTTCAGTCGTCTGATATCATGCAGACTAGTGTTATATGAAAATCGCTATACCAAAGATTATATGAATAGTAAATTTTCATCTTTATGATGTTTTGAAGTAGAAACATTGCAGTTTAGCATACTATTTTTTGAGGTTCAGTCAAAACATAAAATGGACCTCTTATTTTAAAAAGGAATGCAAAAAATATCATGATCATTAAAATATTGTGCATTTTACTACAGATTGTCCTCCGTGGTGTAGTGGTTACCATGCTAGATTTAGTTCCCGAGGTCACATGTTCAAACCTGGCGGAGGACAATTGATGTTTTCAGGCGTAAAAATCGTTAGCATGGCTTCCTTCGGAAGGGAAGTAAAGCCAGTGGTCCTGTGTTGTTTTACAGCACATAAACTTCAACCTGATAAAGAGGCTCTGAGCAGAATTACCAGTCTTTCACTCCAGAATAGAATGGGATACTAAGGATCACAGCAGTTAAATAGCATCCATAAATAAAACTTAATTCAATTTTCAACTACAAAGGTCGTTCAATAAGTAAGTATTCCTATTTTTTTTTGTGCAAAATAAAATGTGCCTGTGGCATGTGAGGGCTGGCAACTTTGATGTGTATGTATTGGCAATGCTCACACTGGCTTACGATGCATGTCGTAGTATATCTTGCCAGCACGCTGTCATACATCATGGAGTTAGCACTACAACATGTGTCTGCTTGTGAGCTGTGCTCTGTCATTCGTTTTTTTGGCAGAAAAACATCTCTTTGCTGTCGATATCCAACGGGAGTTAACCTCTGGGTATGGAGACGGCTGTATGAGCATCTAAATGGTTCGATGTTGGCGTTTACAGTCTGTGGAAGGGTGTGAAGATGTGCATGATGAACGGCACACAGGGAGACCCACTGCAGTGACTTGTGATGATACCATTATTGCAATTTGTAGTATTGTGGAGGAAAATCATCGCATTACCATTCATAACATCCTAATGTGGCTAACCTGGGGCTGCAATTGGACTTGGAAAGATCCTACAGACCTCCTTCACTACTGCAAAGTCTGTGCAAGATGGGTGCCATGCCTGCTGACTGATGTCCTCAAGCAGCAACAGATGGATTCAGCCAGAATGTTTCTGGAAATATTGTCACTGGTGATGAGACCTGTGTCCATCATTCAACCCCCGACACAAAACGTCTGAGTATGGTGTGGAAGAAACCTGGCGAAAGTGCCCCAGTAGGGGTCAAGGTCACACATTTCACAGGGAAAGTTATGGCAACCATCTTTTGGGATTGTCACGGAATTTTACTTGTTCACTACCTGCCTCACAACACCACAATGAATGCAGAGAGGTACTGTGATGTCTTGAATCTCCGAGCTTCCATCAAATGAAAACGTCCTGGACTCAGTCTTGCAAAGTTCTCTTCCTTCGTGATAATGCTTGGCCTCACACAGCTCAGAAGATTCAGCTGGGAAGTTTTCTCGCATCCTCCATATTCATCAGGTCTTCCCCAAGTGACTTTCATATATTACCCAAACTCAAAGGTAAACTTGGAGGTAAGCACTTTTGAACTCAAATCAGAAGTGAACAGCTGGTTATGAGCACACTGGTTTGGATAAACTTGTGTTGTGTTGCCAAAAATGCTTGGAGAAACATGGGACTCTGTAGAAAAGTAACAGAAGGATTGTGCAATGTAAATAAAATTATTTCAACGTGATAAATTGTGTGTAATGCTTTTTTATAAAATAGGGAAACTTAATTTTGGATGCCCATTGTACATTGGTTTCAGAATGGAATTCAAATAAGAAATCATTCTATAAATACATTACTGATGGCATGTCAAGCTGAGCCACTTGGATCGATTGAGGAGACTGCTATGAACATCTGTGCGAGATATCACTTCACATCCAGTGTTTACATTCAGACATAGAATAAATGTCACCCTCAGTACTTTGCCAGTTGGCCTTTAATATGAGTTTTAACTTTTATGTGGTTGTGTTTAATCATGCTACGACATGGGACAACCAGCTTTATTTCCCTTCAAAAGGAAGCCATGCCAAGGTTTTTTATGCCTGAAAAAAATCCATCAGCCTCTGCCAGGTTTGAACCTGGAACCTCAGGAGCTAGAGGCTAGCATAGTACCCCTTGACCACAGAGGATGACACAAAAGATTTCTGAGTTTTATAATTATGATGATGTGAGTAGGGTTATTACCTGGTAAAAAAATGTAGTTCTTTAATGACAGTGGCAAGAGAATTCGGAGGCAGAAAAGACTGATACTTGGCAAACTTAAACGACCAAAGCTTCAAGATATGTATCCAGATATCAAACCAGGATTTTCAAAATTTTCTGAATTAAGAGCAAAGGAATGTGTACTCCCTGGAACTAGTAGTACCTATTTGGTTTTGTGTTTGTGTTCATCACAAACATGTTAAATTAGCGATTGATGGTATCAATATTGGTTGTCTCATTGCAAATTAAAGTTCTATTATAACTAATTATAAGGCCTGTTTGTTACAAATTGTCTGCAATCCCCATTTCAAAGCGAGGAGAGAGTGGTGGATATTTAAAACTATTTGACTGATCTTTTATTAATTTAGAAATCCATATAATTCAAAATGTAGGACTGCCTTTGTTTAAATTGTTGATTGGCATTTTAAGCATTGACTTTGTGTTGTGTGATGGAGGAAAGTGATCGATGGCATTGAATCAGTATATACAGAGTTGATCTTGTAAGCGATGCCAGCAATGACATTACATGCAATCACTGACACACCTCTTGACATTGTACGCATCGTCGTCCTCCGTGGACTAGTGGTACCGTGCTAACCTCTGGTTCCCAAGGCAGCGGGTTCAAACCCACCGGAGGGCGATGTATTTTTTTGGGCATAAAAATCCTTAGATGGCTTCCTTCGGAAGGGAAGTAAAGCCAGTGGTCCCGTGTCGCAGATTTACGGCACATAAAAGAACCTCAAGTCTGATAAAGAGATCACTGAGCAAAATTACCAGTCTTTCATGCCCAATATAGAATGGGACCATAGTTGTTAAAGAGCATCCATAAATAGAACTCAATTTAATTGTACGCATCACTAACATTGCAACTATACCACTAGATGACTGCACAACTTGTTAAGTTATTTAATTTCTCTGTTATTATTTGGAATTCCAATGAAAATATTTTTTTCGAAGTTTAAAGTAGAATGCTAGGATTGATAATGATGTTTGTAACTTTAAGGCTTTGTGAAAATAGTAAATATTTAAACAAATTATATTTTGATTCACATGTAAATGAAGTATGTATTTCAACATTCAAAATGTACCAGAAATATTTTTGTGACAAATAATACCAGAAATATTCATACTTATATAGAACGGTGCACGGGAACTATCAGAAATTTATTTTCCAAAATAATGAAAGCAGAGACTAACAGAGAAACACTCATATCATTTTTTGCCTAACAGAATATTTAAAAATTAATATCAACTAAACTGGAGGAATGAAGGTGAAACTTTCCTGAAATTTGTACCATTTGTCATGAAATGACTCCGGGAGGAAGAGAGATGGGCAGCAAACCAATTAAATGAAATGCTTAATAAGTGAAACTAAACAATTTAATGGAAGGTGCTGTTTACCTTATCAAGCAAAAAATGTTCATATGCCTTTTATTGCATGAAGTTTCCATTTCCCAGAAAGCTAGAATTGTATTAAAGAAAGAACTTCTCAGCTAGTTTTAATAAAAATTCTGCAAATTTTACTCTTCATGAAATCTCTGTATAAAAACGTTGTTGAAATGCTAGTTGTTGCAAAGTCCTAGTTTTCTGGGTGATGTACGGCAAGGCAGTAAATATCTTCATGATTTATAGAATGTTTTCAACACACTACATTTTATCAATTGTTTAATTTTTGGTGCATTTCGAGTGAAGCTGAATTATAAACCTTAAAATGACTCACATTATCACTCAATCTGTTCACTAATTTATACAATGTTGGCACACATTTCACCAATCCTGAGTCTCAAGAAAACTGAAGATGCAAATGAGGGTCTGTGAAATATGTCCTAACAATTAGTGAAGTAGATTGAGTGATAGTGTCAATCATTTTAAACTTTAAACCATCCTTTGTTTATTTCACTCAGTTTTTGAACTACACAGTTAATTTGAAAGTTAATTCTGCAGCATACTGATAAACTTTCATAACCTACAGAGCAGAAATACAATTTTTAGTTGAAATACAATACAAATGAATTATGCTGCCCACATACACATTTTCCAACCAATTAACTATAATTTAGAAACTTAAAATTACTGAATGAATAATCAAATAAAATAATATAATTTGTACTTTAAACTGTTTATGAAACATGAGTTCTATAAATCCACAGCTGTGAATTATTCTTTTACAGGATGGAATAGATGAAGGCGTTTATTCCATTAAATCACCAAGGTAAGTCCTCTAGTTCATTCTTTGTCGTATTCCTGTTAGTGTTAGATATGGAACCATTCACTGATCATACTGAGTGTATCACAATTAATTGATCAAGTTGTATCAGTAACTATCCCCGGACACTTGTCATATTTCCTGTTAGTGTTAGATATATAACTGATCATACAGAGTGTATCACAGTTGTTTGATCAAATTGCATCATTGACTATCCCGGACACTTGTCATATTCACTGTTGGTGTTAGATATATAACTGTTCACAGATCATACAGAGTGTATCAATCAAGTTATATCAGTGACTATCCCCAGACACATTGTCATATTTCTGTTAGTGTTAGATATATAACTGTTCACAGATCATACAGAGTGTATCACAGTTGTTTGATCAAATTGCATCACTGACTATCCCGGACACTTGTCATATTCACTGTTAGTGTTAGATATATAACTGTTCACAGATCATACAGAGTGTATCAATCAAGTTGTATCAGTGACTATCCCCAGACACAATGTCATATTTCTGTTAGTGTTAGATATATAACTGTTCACAGATCATACAGAGTGTATCAATCAAGTTGTATCAGTGACTATCCCCAGACACATTGTCATATTTCTGTTAGTGTTAGATATATAACTGTTCACAGATCATACAGAGTGTATCAATCAAGTTGTATCAGTGACTATCCCCAGACACATTGTCATATTTCTGTTAGTGTTAGATATATAACTGTTCACAGATCATACAGAGTGTATCAATCAAGTTGTATCAGTGACTATCCCCAGACACAATGTCATATTTCTGTTAGTGTTAGATATATAACTGTTCACAGATCATACAGAGTGTATCAATCAAGTTGTATCAGTGACTATCCCCAGACACATTGTCATATTTCTGTTACTGTTAGATATATAACTGTTCACAGATCATACAGAGTGTATCAATCAAGTTGTATCAGTGACTATCCCCAGACACATTGTCATATTTCTGTTAGTGTTAGATATATAACTTCACAGATCATACAAAGTGTATCAATCAAGTTGTATCAGTGACTATCCCCAGACACATTGTCATATTCCTGTTAGTGGTAGATATGAAACCATTCACTGATCATACAGAATGTATCACAGTTGTTTGATAAAATGTTATCAGTGACTATCCCCAGATACATTGTCATATTTCTATTAGTGGTAGATATGAAACCATTCCTGATCATACAGAATGTATCACAGTTGTTTGATAAAATTTTATCAATGACTATCCCCAGATACACTGTCATATTTCTATTAGTGGTAGATATGAAACCATTCCTGATCATACAGAATGTATCACAGTTGTTTGATAAAATGTTATCAATGACTATCCCCAGATACACTGTCATATTTCTATTAGTGGTAGATATGAAACCATTCCTGATCATACAGAATGTATCACAGATACTCTGTCATATTTCTATTAGTGGTAGATATGAAACCATTCACTGATCATATAGAATGTATCACAGTTGTTTGATAAAATTTTATCAATGACTATCCCCAGAAACATTGTCATATTTCTATTAGTGGTAGATATGAAACCATTCACTGATCATATAGAATGTATCACAGTTGTTTGATAAAATTTTATCAGTGACTATCCCCAGATACACAGTCATATTTCAATTAGTGGTAGATATGAAACCATTCCTCATCATACAGAATGTATCACAGTTGTTTGATAAAATTTTATCAGTGACTATCCCTAGACACATTGTCATATTCCTGTTAGTGTATTCCCTGATCATACAGAATGTATCACAGTTGTTTGATAAAATGTTATCAGTGACTATCTCCAGACTCAGTGTCATATTCCTGTTAATGTTAGATACGGAACTGTGCTCGGAACTTGAGGAGTGTAACACAGTTCTGTGATCAAGTTGTATAAGTGATTATCCTAAGAACATTGTGATATTCCCTGCTAGTGTATCACTATAAGATATAAGAACATAAGGAGTGTAAAACAGTTCTTTGAACAAGTTATGTAAGTGATCATCCCCAAACACATTGTCATTGTCCCTGTTAGTGTTAGATGTGGAATTCTTATCTGAACATGAGTCTTAACAGTTCTTTGACTAAGCTATGTAAGTGACTGTCCCCGGATATATTGTCATATTTCCTGTTGTGTTAGATATGGAACTGTTCTCTGAACATAGGGAGTGTATCATAGTTCTTTGACCAGTAAGTGACTATTCCCAGATATTTTGTCATATTGTTTGTTACTTCTAGATGTGAAATCATTCTCTGAACATAATGAGCATAACACAGTTCTTCGACCAATCTGTATAAGTGACGTAACTCCATGTTGCCTCTTACTGTTAGATATGGAAAGTTCCCATGCATTGAATGTTCTTCATTTTGAATTTCTCAAACAGCTCTAGGGATTGTGATTAAAATACGCAGTTTTTGAGATGTTTACGCACCTAATATGTGTATACATTTCATTTTCTGCAAATATCCTGAAAATTCCTTTTATTCACAATAATTTTATACAATGTTGCCCTACTAGTAAATCAGAAGACATCTAAATATCATGAAACAATAACGTAGCTTTCCCTAAGAAAACAACTTATATCAAGTAAGCTTTATTTTTCCAGTACCTCTACAACATGTGGTATGCTAAAGCACCATCTTTTGTTTCTCATGTAATTATACTGGAGTTCCAAAGACTGCATATAACGAACCACTTTATAAAGATTTCACTGTAACTCCAGTCATCTGTATCCCTCTTGTACCTTACAGAAATGGTTTAATGAAATAACATTTCATACACGTCTTCTTTTGGACACGTGGCCACCCTAATGGGAATTTCTTAGGCACTGAAGATATTGTGTTTGCCAGTGGATGCATATATCCTTAACCCCTTAAATTCAAGCACATAGATTTCTCATGCAAATTATAACTTCAATATCTGCATATCTCATACCTGTTAGGGTCATCCTCCATGGTGTAGTGGGTACCATGCTAGCCTCTAGTTCCCAAGGTCGCAGCTTCAAACCCAGCGAAGGGCGATGGATTTTTTTTGGGCGTAAATATCCTTAGCAGGCTTACTTCGGAAGGGAAGTAAAGATGGTAGTTCCATGTCAAAATTTACAGCATGTAAAAGAACCTCAAGCCTGATAAAGAGGCCTCTGAGCAAAATTACCGATCTTTCATGCCCAATATAGAATGGGACGCTAAGGACTATAGCAGCTAAAGAGCGTCCATAAATAAAATTCAATTTAATTTAATTTAACACATGTTAGGAAAATTTGCATGAACACTCATTCATTCTTCATGGTCATGCTTCTTGCTTGAAGAAAGTTTAAACATGGCTCAATAGATGAATTGGTAACATTATACAAACCCAATTGCAGAAACTAATGCTACTCACATTATCATGTGGTTGCAATTCCTGAAATACATCTATCTTAGAAGGCTTCAATTTTTAAGGCTTAGTTGTCTTCCTAGTCAATGCTTACAAAATTCCTGATACCTGTACAAGCTTTCTCAGAGATTTCTTTGGACTTTTGTCCAAGTTTTCTTGGATGTAATGAAGTTTTTTCTCTGTAAGAAGAAACAAATTTATTTGGAATTCTTATCAATAATAGATCTATCCACAAGATTATTGAGCAGTTCTCCGTGAGGCACACAACCAGCAGGGAATCTGTCTCACATCTCTACATGAGTTTGTTGTCACATAGGAATCATACATGAACATTCTCTGTGCTAAAGTATGCAGATGTTTCAGCATTATACAGCAGTGAATAATGTGGGCTTAAAACATATCAACCTCTGTACAAAGTCTATGTCACACGGAGAGGAAGGAAAGTGGAGGAGGAACAGAACCTGTTAGAAATAGCGTAGTACAACCATGATACAGACATGTGTTGAAACAAAGACTCTATATAAACAGTTATCAAGTTAACATTAAGTACATAGAGGACCAAGCTTTTATTAGAATTGTTTGTAAATGAATAGGTTGGCCACATGAGAATTTAAGAAGAGTTTTTTTCCCCCCTGAAGTTATAGCTGAAACATTTGGAGAGTGAAAAAAGTCAAAGATGCTAACATTCAGTAACCTCATGCTCTGGAGATTCAGGAGTGGTATTAAGTGGTACAGACTTTGTTTATTGCAAAATGTTAATAGTATGACATACACATAACCATGACTAGTCAGTCACATTTTGTCTTCTTCCACTGTCATTCACAGCTGACTTTCCTTTTTAAAAGTTCTCTGCCACTTGTTATTATATAGATATTTGTATACTTCATCATCTTTGATGAATATCTTCTGATACTTGTGTATAATTGCTTGCTCTTTGCACATCAGTTCTCAACAGTTATTTACAGTGATGTCATGTGCTAGTGTTCTCACTTGCCATTTTAAATTGTACCTCACATTTTCAGAAGTACATGTATGTGTATACATTGATAGCAGATGATGATAGTGACATCAAAAGCATGCTCTTACAGCCCTTTGTGTCTCTTAGACTGGAATTTAAGTAAAACTGATGGTCCCAAAACAATCACTCCCCAAAGCCACCACAGCTTGTCAGACTTCCATGCAGGTCATTACCTGCTCCATAACCACCAGAAAGACACTTCTGTTCTTTAGATACTTCCCGATGATGCATCAAGCATATGATTAAAGGCACCGTTGATGACCAGGAAGACTGCCATGACCAGTTCCCCAGTCTTACTACCATCTGGTGCAGCACTGATTCCACAGATTTACCTGGCCATTAAGTATACTGATGGGGATATATGGGTCTATTTAGTAACACCCAATCCCCCAAATGTAGACATACCAACGTTTCCAGAGCCCTCAGCATGATGGATAATTAGGCCTACAATAAGACTGTCTCTCTGGCTTAGGTATGAATACAAATTTGGCCTCTGCGAAAGATGGAAAAAATGCATAGGCAGGCCATGAAAATTCTCACCATGTGAGGAGATAGAATCTCTCCACTTTTCTGCAGAATAGCTGAGAAGACTCCATCCTCATCTGTACTGTTTATAATGCTTAAAAGAATAGAATGTCCATTCAATTTCTTAAAATTCCCCAAGTCAGGGGCCATTTGCTGGCCTTTTCCATGAAAGCCTGCATGTATAACTGATCAAGAATAACAGTTAATAGTAACAGCCTCAACATCTCCCCATCCAATTGCTCCTGTGTTCCATTGGGGCCACTAAACAGTGGAACCTGGCCCACTTCCCTAGACCAGTAGTTTCTGTAATCCAGCAGTACTCGATTGCTTCTGAATATTATCACAGAGGAGCATTCAAGAATCTTTGGAGGTCTTCCTAATCTTTTTTATATACCTGACACTTAATAGCCCTATATAAATTTTATAGTGTATATGTGTATCTTGATGAATCTTAAAAAAGAATTCTATCTAAGCTTAGCTCCTGCCCTGCCTCTTGAATGAGAGGGCAGTTGCTTCTAAGCAGAGACCAAGGTGTTCATGAGAAACTCCACTATCAACTCCAGGTCCTCCACATTCTTTATTCTGAGTGAGATCCATCCTGAGCCTACCTTCATATCCCCTATAACAGAGTCCTGCTGGTCCTCCTGGGGCTCCTGTACAGGCAGTCCCTTCCTTTTCCCTGAAGATCAAAACAGATATGTGTATGAGTGGATAAGAAAGGCTCTACAAACACTAATCCTTAACTTCCTCTAGGATCCCAAAGGACGACAGGGTCAGGTCTAGGATCTCCTCTTTCTGATAATTCACTAAGGTTCAGGAGGCTCCCTTGATTCAAAAATCTCAAGATCCATTGTGGTCAAAAACTTGAGCAATACCTCCACTCTTATATTGATGTCCATGCTACCCCAAACGCTATGGTGGGCATTGGAGTCACAGCCAAACAGTAAGTTGAGGTTTCTGTACTTGCAGTATGACACAGATTCCTGAACTCCTGAGGAGCTGGAGATTCTTCAGAGTCATATGAAAAAAAAATGGCAGAGCAAACTACCACTTGTTAGGGCAGTCTGCTTTACTCATACCTCACCAGGACTGCTACCAGATCCCTCATAAAGTCTCACTGAGTCCAAATGTTTGTCTTGTCAAGACACAAGTTCTGGTTTTATCTTTAGCTGAAGTGCTGAAAATAGAATAACTCTTTATTTTTAGTTCCATAATCTGGCCTTGTCTAAACCAAGGTTTCTGAACTATGGCGATTCCAAAATCCTGTCTCATTATGCTACTACATAGCTCTCTTAGAGGCAGTAATACTGAGTTGTAAGTTAGCCTGAATGAAAGAAGACCTTGCAGCAATGTCCTCTTATGAGGACCATCATCGCCACCACTGTGAGCCAATGACCAAGTCCTCCTCTTTTTCTCGGCTCCACTCGCCTCTTTGCCTTGAAGTTTAGGAAGCCAACCTCTGGTCGCTATCCCCAGACTCAACATCTTATCATCAACCTGTGGAGTCAAAACTGCTTCTCCACATCTCCAGGAGACATCATCCCCACCTCAATTGGATTACTCTGGCTAGCAGGTTCCACTTTGGAAGCCTCTGTTACCTTCCCTTATATGTTTATGCTCTTGGAGGCCCCACAATAACCTTCTGGATTCAGGTATCTAAAACCCTCACTATTGTTCCATCGAATAGCTAGGGATTATTTTGGTCTGCCAAGCAGAGCCCTTTTGTACCTGAATAAGACTATAATACTCAAGAGGTCATAATGTATCCCAGAGGCTCTTTTAACAACACATCTGTTATGTGCTATGCACCCCTTTAAACTGGCCATTTAAAATCGGGGATGGGGAATTGATTTGCAGTTTCCTATTTGTTATTCTAAGACAAACCTGCCAGAATGTTATTAATCAGCTGACTTTATCGATAAGGTCCCATCAATCCTCATGCAAATGCATCCAGTACCCTTGGTCAGTTTTACGGCTTACAGGGTGATAGGCCACTCCAGAGGTCCCCAATGGGACACTGCACAGAAAATGTGACTAGGATGAATTAAATTTATTACAACATGCTAGTTATGCGTAAATCACTTTTAAATTGAATTCCTTAAACCAAGGGTGGCAAAAACGACTTCCTTCTGAGAGTCACCAAATATGCAACACGTACTGCATCACTCAGCAGCATGTGAAAAACAAAGGGACATTTGCAGAGAAGGAATGGCGCCTACGAGTCATGTTTTCGCCACCATCTGCTCATTAGGTTTCATTCTCAACAATGTCAAACTCCAGACTCACAGTGAGTAACATGATTATTTTAATTTCTTTTAATAGCCACAGCAATTAATATCTGCAAATCATAATTGCATCCTTGGCATGTTTTTTCTGAATGTTGGGGCTTAAACATTACGAAAATTTCAGTGCAGTTGTCACATAATAGGAAATAATGATTACATTTCATTTTTATTTAGTTCATTGATAACATAGGGAACAAAAAAGAATGTTTTGTGGTGCTTTGAATTTTCCACCTGATTCTGAGTATTTTGATGCTGCTGATACCTAAAATGTCTTCCATTTCATTCTAGCAGCTCTAGTTTATGAGATACTGATGATATCTTTATAAATTGCTCTTATGGCTACTTTGTTTTACAGCACCATTTGTAAATTGATTATATTATTTGTATTATACTAATTTATTTTATCCAAGGTCTATTGCAGATGTACTTTAACTATTCTGGTATGTCTCCTTTTTATAGGCACTGATATGGCTTCATCACGAAGAAAATGTGTGAATAATCCTGATGTGTTTTGTTTCATCTGTGAGGAATACACATTCATCCAGCAAAGAAAACCCATAACCAATTTTGTAAAAAGAGCTTATTTGGCCTATTTCAAAGTAAAACTTGGAGACCAACATAAGGCTTGGGCACCTTACATCATATGTAAAACATGCACAGAGCATCTGCGACAGTGGAAAAATGGGAAGCAGAAGTGCTTGAAATTTGGAGAACCAATGATATGGCGAGAACCAATAAACCACAGTGAAGATTGTTACTTTTGTTCAGTAAATTTAAAGGACATCAATAGCAAAAACCAGAATACGTGAAAATATCCTGATCTACACTCTGCAGGACGTTCCGTTCCACATTCAGAGGAGATACCTGTTACAGTATTTATCAGTCTTCCAGAGTCATCAGAAAAAGTGAATGAATCAGCTGAAAGCTATGCTGAGTAAAATGGCAGTGATTTCGCAGGACCTTCATCAGTTGTATCTGGTTTTACTCAAGCAGAATTGAATGACCTCATTAGAGATCTTAATCTTCCAAAGAAGTCTTCAGAATTATTGGCTTCTAGGCTAGCAGAGAAACAATGTCTGTTACCGGAAACAAAATTGACAGTCTATCACAAAAGAGAGCAAGATTTCCTGCCATTTTTCACAACAGAAAACCAATTTGTTTTTTGCATCAATGTTGAAGGACTGTTAATGAAACTGCGTATAAGAAAATACACACCAACGGAGTGGCGGTTATTTATTGATAGCTCCAAACACAGCTTGAAATGTGTTCTTTTGCATAATGGGAAAAATACAGGCCAATACCAATTGGTCACTCAATTACTATGCATGAAAATCAAGCTACAATAGCTACAGTCCTAGAGAAGATCTCATACATGATCACCAATGGGTTATCTGTGTCGACATAAAGATGATGAACTTTCTTCAAGGACAATAAGGTGGGTATACCAAATATCCATGCTTTATATGCCTATGGAACTCTAGAGCTAAAGATCAACATTGAGTGACAAGACAGTGGCCTCTTAGAGAAAGCATGATTGTTGGAGACAAAAACATTCATAGAACCTTTGGTTGACAGCAACAAGATCATATTATCAAACTTGGGTTAATGAAGCTGTTCATCAAGGTGTTGAATAGAGATGGACCATTTTTTGATTATGTATGTACAAAATTTCCTGCATTGAGGAAAATAAAATCAGGTATTTTTGATGTACCACAAATCCAACAGCTCATAATTGATGAGAAATTTCAATAGTAATGAACGATACTGAGGCAGCTTCATGGTCGTCATTCTGTATGGTAGTAAAGAATTTTCTTGGAAACTATAAGGCTCTTAACTATAAAGAACTGGTTAAGAATACGCTCACTGCTTTTTGTGCACTTGGTTGTAACATGAGCATCAAATTACACTACCTGCACAGTCATTTGGACCGATTTCCAAACAATCTTGGAGATGTAAGCGAGGAACACGGCGAGCATTTTCACTAGGAAATAAGTATAATGGAAGAACGGTATCATGGATGATGGGATATACATATGATGGTAGACTACTTTTGGAACATCCAGCACGAATGTCCAATATCATTGCATCGGAAGAAGTCACATAAACGAGGATTCAGTGACCTGGTGGAAGAAAATGAATCAACCTAATGCGACTAGTGCATAAATAAATTATGGTAGTTGATAGAAAGTTGCTTCATGAAAAAGAATGTTCTTGATCCTCCAAATGTATTCTCTATTTAATTGTGTGCAAGTAATATAGTTGTATATGCGGACCAGTAAGGTTAAATTGGTGTATAACGTGAATAAGCTGTATCTCAAAAACTGCAGCTAATAGGGCAAAACTGAGAGCATTTTTGGAATCAATGACCCAAATATAGTGAGAATTGTAAGGCACCAAAATCACTGTTCCCCAGTGTAATATGCACATATTAAGGATACATTATGTTGCTACAAAGGTTTTAGTATACTTAAAGATACAATTTCTGTATACCATATTGACCTGGAACAGTAAATATGCTTAAGTTCTTAAACATGTGCCTATAAGTATATTTCTTATTTGGATTACTGATCATCTTTGTCATTTTTGCAACTTAAAAATTATTACTACTTTCTTTGAATTAGTATTCCTCTATTCAGGATTTTATGTGAGTATAGATAAAAACATGAAACATTCGGTTCATTGCTTTATCATCCATAATCCTTACTAGTTTGCCTCATTATACAAATATCTTTGTTTTGCTTTCTTATGGTAATATACCCTATCTGAGTTGCCAACATATTGCTTGTTGATTGTTACCATTAGAAAGTTTTATTTATGGGCACTACTTATCCACTAGTCCTTAGCATCCCATTCTATATCTGGCCTGAAAGACCGAAAATTTTGCTTAGACGCCTCTTTATCAGGCTTGAGGTTCTTTTATATGCCATAAATATATGGCTTTACTTCCAAAGGAAGCCATGCTAAGGATTTTATGACTGAAAAAAAATCCATCGACCTCTGCCGGGTTTGAACCCGCGACCTCGGGAACTAGAGGCTAGCTAGCATGGCACCACAAAGGACAACATTAGAGTGTTTGTGTAGCATACCTATGGGATACTTTTCCCACCTATATTGGCTTTTATAAGTTCCAAAACTATTATTTGAAGATTACACATTACTCAAATCGTTTTATTTATTTATGACCACTATCAAAATTTACAACTTGTATATTTTGCTTTATTTATTTATTTACATATTTATTTGCTTTATTCTCTCAATCTCTTATTATGGTTGCATCATATACATAACCAATTGTCAATCATCCCACAATACTTATATTGCCACAAACATATAAATGATTAACTTAACACTTATAGCCAACATAATTTTTTAAAACACAGACTCAATATTCACTTACATATATCACAATGTTTCAAATTAATGAAACCATTTCACATGCAATTAAACACATAATAAAGGCTTATCCAGATTCTTAAAACTGCGTTTCATAAGGTAATTCTGACTAATCATGTACATGGAAAATAAATATTCACATTCTCCTCCACTCAAATTATTTTTTCATACCTGTGTTTTAGTAATTACTAATTGTTTATTGTTGAATTTCAGTTTTGACAAAGTGGGTGTTTCCAGTTATATGCCAGATTTATTCTTTAATGAAGACTTAGGAAATGACTTGAGCTTTGATATCAGAAAGAATAGTCCTGAATGTGATAAAAGTGCCAAAAAATGTCAAACTCATGAAAGAGACAATAGGGATATATCTTCAATAGAAAGCAGCATTTGCTCAGAAATGCCTGATGGCGTGAAAATTGACAGCATGGCTACCTGTTTGAAACAAAATAATTTACTTCAGCAGAGCCATACAAACAAACAAGATATAAATGAAGGGAACTGCAAGTCAATTTGGAGTCAAGGGTACGGAAAGGAGCACATATGTGACATTTGTAAGAAATGTTTTAAATTCCCCACCCAATTAAAAACACACATATTGATTCATGAAAGTAAAGAAGCAAACAAGAATGATGCTTGTGAGAACAGCTTTAATCATATGTTACCTCTGAAAACAAGCAATGTTTCAGTGTTTCATGAGTGCATAAAGCCACACCAGTGCAACATCTGTGACCAGACTTTTACTGGATTGCAACATTTGAAAGCACACAAACTCATTCATGAAGCCATAAAGGCTCACAAGTGTAACATATGTGATAAGACCTCTACTTACCTGCAAGTTTTGAAAACACACAAATTGATTCATGAGGGCATAAAGGCACATAAGTGTAACATTTGTAACAAGACTTTTACTCATTTGTCAACTTTAAAAACACACAAATTGATTCATGAGGGCATAAAGCCACACAAATGTAACATTTGTAACAAGGCGTTTACTCGGTTGTCAACTTTAAAAAGACACAAATCTATTCATGAGGGCATAAAGCCACACAAATGTAACATTTGTGACCAGGCTTTTAGTCGATTGCAGTATTTAAAAAGACACAAACTCACTCATGAGGGCATAAAGCCACACAAGTGTAACATCTGTAACAAGACTTTTACTCGACTGGAACATTTGAAAGCTCACAATTTGATTCATGAGGGCATAAAGCCACACAAGTGTAATATTTGTGACAAGACCTGTAGGTATTTGCAAGATTTGAAAAGACACAAAGTGATTCATGAGGGCATAAAGCCATACAGGTGTAATGTTTGTAACCAGATGTTTAGTCGGTTGCACTTTTTGAAAAAACACAAATTGGCTCATGAGGGTATAAATCTACACAAGTGTAACATTTGTGACGAGGCTTTTACGCATTTATCAACTTTAAAAACACACCAATTTACCCATGAGGGCATAAAGCCATACAGGTGTAATATTTGTAACCAGACTTTTAGTCGATTAAAATATTTGAAAAGACACAAATTCACTCATGAGGGCATAAAGCCACACAAGTGTAACATTTGTGGCCAGACATTTAGTCAATTGCAATATTTGAAAAAACACAAAGTGACTCATGAAGACATAAAGCCATAGTGTAATATTTGTGATCAGACGTTTAGTCAATTGCAATCTTTGAAGAGACACAAATCGACTCATGGCATAAAGCCACACAAATGTAACATTTGTGACAAGTCATTTACTCATTGGCAAGGTTTGAAAGCACACAAATTCTTACATGAGGGCATAAAGCCAAACAAGTGTAAATTTCTGACCAGACGTTTCGGCATTTGCAAAAATTGAAAAAACATACATTGACTCATGAAGGTATAAAGATGCACAAGTGTAATGTTTGTGACAAGACTTTTACTCAGTTGCAATATTTGAAAAGCCACAAATTGACTCATGATGGCATAAAGCCACATGAGTGTAACATATTTTTATTCGATTGCAATATTTAAAAACACAAATTGTTTCATTAGTGCATATAGTAACATTTGTAGCAAGGCTTTATTTGGTTGCAAGATTTGTTAATACACAAATTGATTCATAAGGGCAGAAAGTTACACAAGTGTAACTTTTGTGGAAAGAGTATTACTCATTTGCAAGCCTTTTCAGAACAGAAATTGACTCGTGGGGGCATAAAGCCACACAAGTCACATTTGTGACCAGACTTGCTTGTTTACAAAGTTTGAAATCACACAAATTGATTGATGAGGGCATAAAGCCTCAAGGGCAACAGTCGTCCTCCATGGTGCAGTGGTTACCATGGTAACCTCTAGTTCCCATGGTCGCGGGTTCAAACCCGTGGAGAGCGATGGATTTTTTCAGGCATAAAAATCCTTAGCATGACTTCCTTCGGAAGGGAAGTAAAGATGTTTTACCGTGTCATAGATTTACAGCATGTAAAAGAACCTCAAGACTGATAAGAGGCATCAGCAAAATTACCGGTCTTTCATGTCCAATATAGAATGGGTCGCCAAGGACCACAGCAGTTAAAGAGCTTTCATAAATAAAACTCAATTTAATTTATAAGCGTAACATTTGTCACAGGCTTTTATTGGTTTACAAGGTTTCAAAACATACAAATTATTCAAGGGGGATGAAGCCATACAGTTGTAAAATTCGTGACCACTCTTATTTGTGTGCAATATTTGAAAAGACAAACATTGATTTATGAGGCACAAACCATATAAGTGTAACATTTGTGACAAGACTTTCACTCGTTTCCAAAGTTTGAAAGCATACAAATTCATTCATGAGGGCACAAAACCAATCAAGTGTATCATTTATGACAACACTTCTGACATTTTCAATATTTGAAAACAAATTGATTCATGAGGGCTTAAATCCGCACAAGTGTAACATATTTGACAAGAGTTTTACTCAGTTGCAACATTTGAAAAAGATACAAATTGATTCATGAAGTCATAAAGTCAAACAAATGTGACATTTGTGAGAAGACTTGCCAATTTATCACATAAAAACGAAACAAGAGTGATTCATGATGGTATCAGACCACACAAGTATAATATTTGTGACCAGACTTTTAGTCAATTGCAATATTTGAAAACACACTAGTTGATTCATGAGGTCACATAGCCACACAAATGTAATATTTGTAACAATTTTACTCAATTGCAGCATTTACAAACACAAATTGATTCATGAAACATGGAATATTTGTGACAGGGCTTTTACTCTTTTTTTATGAATGCTTAATTATTATGGCCCTTAGTGTACCATTCTATATTGGGCATAAAAGACTGGAAATTGTGCTCAGAGGTCTCTTTATCAGGCTTGAAGTTCTTTTATGTGCCATAAATCTACATCTCAGGACTGCCAGCTTCACATCCTAGATGTTTAGTCGATTGCAACTTTTGAAAAAAACAAATTGATTCACGAGGGAACATAGCTACAGAAATGTGATATTTCTGACAAAACCTATACTCAGTTGCAACATTAGAAAACACACAAATTGATCCATTTCATTGTGACTATTTTACAAGATTTTAAAACACAAATCATTTGCAAGATTTGAAAAGACAGCAATTGATTCATAATGGTATAAAACTTCTGTTGTAATATTTGTATCAAGGGTTTTAATCAGTTTCAATTTGAAAAAGAAAATGGATTCATGAGGGCATTAAGCCACACAATTGTGACATTTGTTACAAGGATTTTATTGATGTATCACATTTGAAAATACACATGGATCCATGCGGTCATAAATCCACAGCATTTTAACATTATTGACAAGACTTACTAGATTGCAACGTTTGAGAAGACACAAATATTGATTAATGAGAGGAGAAAGCTACACAAGTGTAAAATATGTGACAAAATTGTTAATGATTTGCAAGATTTGAAGAGACATGGATTGATTCACAAGGAGAAAAGCTACAGTAGTGTAATGTTTGTGATGAGTTCTGTCAGTTGTCAAATTTCAGACACGTGAAAAGCATTTCACTCATTTTTCACTTTTGAAAGGGTCAATTTGATACATAAAGGAAAAACACTTCTATGAGTGTAAAAGTTGTTTAAGTGCTTTGTTGAGAATTTAAAATCATATAAATGCATTCATGAATGCAGAAAGGCATATATTATATTTGCTAACTTCTTATTTTCCCAATTTTAATGAATTTCTGTAGTCTATATTAACAGAATGAGAATCAAAATGTAACAAGTGGCATTTAGCATTTTTTCTATTGGTGTTAAGTGTTTAAGCTAGAAAGGAAATATGTGAATCTTAATAAATTATTTTCTTATGTTGTTTCCAAACCAACTAAGATATCTCAGAATGAACTAAACTTGACTTGTATCACTTAACTTCTCTTCTAATCTTGCGTTGTATTTATATTTCCGAGAAGTATAAATTCGGTGTCTGAACAGCAGCATTTCTATAATATTTTGTTAGTGATTTTTAACTGAAGTTAAGTTTCTTTATTTCTGCAGAAAGCCACAATATGCATACAATGTTAAACCTAATGAAAATGAAACGTTTTAGATATGTTTTGTAATTTTATTTTACCTATAGATTTACATTCAATACAGATATCCTAGCTTGCGTTTTGATTGTTGATGTGGAATTAATATTTTTGCCGGAAAAGAAAATCAAATAAAAATAAACAGTGAGAAGATATATTATTTTGTAATTATACCTGAATTAAGGATTTTAAATTCTGTATAAGATCAAGACGCATTACTAATACCTATAAAATATAAATAATGACTATACAATGGGGCAATAAAGGTCATCCTCTGTGGTGTAGTAGTTACCATGCTAGCTTCTAGTTCCCGAGGTAGCGGTTTCAAACCTGGCGGAGGACAATAGATTTTTTTGGGGGTGTAAAAATCTTAAACATGGCTTCCTTCGGAACGGAGGTAAAGTCAATGGTTCCGTGTCGTTGATATACGGCATGTAAAACAACCTCAAGCCTGATAAAGAGGCCTTTGAGCAAAATTTCCAATCTTTGGCGCCCAATATAGAATGAGACGCGAAGAACCTTGGCAATTAAAGACGTCCATAAATAACAAAAACGAGCGGTCGAAAGGAGTTTTGATGGATAGATAGAGTATGGATTCATTTCCGCTTCTGAAAGCTGCAGGACCTTGACGATAGTGGAAGGGCTATGTACTCCTGTGAATGGTGAGCTTGCGGTATACTCCGTGCTGTGAGCATAACCCGCAGTATGTCTGCATGTCAGATATATTAATATATTATCTCGGAGGATTATCTTGGTGTTTAGGTTCTTACTGTTGACGTGTTAATGATGTAATTTTACTTCTTGCCACGGCTGCTGCTGTTTGGACTTTTGGTAGAGCATGTGTAACTTATCAGGGTATGGTACGGGAAGGAAAACATGTAACAACACTAACACAAGATTAAATCAATGGAAGAATACAAAGCTTTAATGACACACGCATTTTCTGCTCTATTAAGAAGTACATTTAAACATATTTTTCTTAAAAACCTTATTGGCTGTCTTCCTTCAGCTTGGAACATTCTAGAAAACTTACCAGGCTGTTATTCATTGTTTCTAAACATGTGACCTCTCCAAAAATATTACGCTGCGCCAGCTTGTGATTTTCTCCTACAAAATGACTCAAGGTCTTGCTATTGTGACATCTCCCTACAAGTTGGTTTGCCTAGGCCCTAATTCCAACAAAACATGTTTGTCTGCTTTTAACAAGGGTCCCACAGCTGCAGCTACACTCCTACACATACATAAAACTTATGCTTTAACATCTATATAACAAGTATTTTGCTTATTAATATTATTTTACATTATAATTTACTTTATTATGTACACGGTATATATGACCATAGTTACTGTCTCAAGCTGTATGTCGGTACTGGTTACTATGCTAGCTTCTACTTTCCGAGGTCGCGGGTTCAAACCCGGCGGAGGGCGATGGATTTTTCGGGCGTAAAAATTCTTTGCATGGCTTCCTTCGGAAGGGAAGTAAAGGCGGTGGTCCCATGTTGTAGATTTACGGCACGTAAAAGAACCTCAAGCCTGATAAAAAGGCCTCTGAGCAAAATTGCTGGTGTTTCACGCCCAATATAGAATGGAATGCTGAGGACCACAGCAGTTAAAGTCAGTCCATAAATAAAAATCAGTTTTTTTGTCTGTAGTCACTAATGCCAGAGTGGTCACTGGGGAGGAGTCAGACTAAGAAGAGGTTTACCAACATAACGTCCATCCCTTGAGCCTTCCAGTTGGAGAACCATTTGTTAGGGCCTCCCAGTTGGAGAACCAAACAAAAATGATCTCCGGTCCGCTCAGGGTAAGGAATGAGGCATCGTGCTGAGATCCTTGTGGCACTGGAGTGGTAAAGCCAGTGTCGTGAACGATCACTTTGGGCCACCAAACGAAACTCCGCCGTATGTAGCCTTCCACCCATAGTAGAGGCTCTATGGGTGGTGACTGAATAATTCCTCGGTAACCTTCATTTGGAAACTAATGAAGGAAAATGGGCAAAAGTGGAGGGCATGAGCTCAGAGAGACACTTGTCTAAAGACCAGACTCAGCAGCCAGCAATTCTGACAAACCCGAGGATAAAGGATTAAGTCAACTAAACACCTTTCTAAACCTGTCAAGATGACTTTAGAACTAGGGGCAGTACAACCGAGGACTCAAAGGTACTCTTGCGCTGATTAAGGAGACGTAATAAAGGATTTAACATGAAACGCTGGAAGGTGTTAGGCAGATTCAGTGGGACAGAGGTTAATACTCTTAATTGACCAGGAATCTGCAATGCAATCAAGGAGGCAAACATGGGAGCCTGTACAGGTCTGGACAGTGGTCTTTTTAAAATCCTTGCCGACCCTAATAAACCACCCAATGAAAACTGAAAAGTCCATGGTGAAGGAAGCAGAGGAAACCTCGTCTAATTTAAGTATCCTATACTTAAACATGGATCAGGTAACTTGTACAACTAAACCTTCATCACAGCAAGGCAACAGCTGCTACCTTAAGCAGGAAGCTAGCTGTCGAAAATATTGATATAGCTCTTGTACAAGAACCATATGTGCATAGGGGTAGGATAAGAGGTATAATCATTATCAGTGGGTCTGTAATTAGGTCTGCCAAAACAGACAAACCCAGGACTTGCACATATATTAAGAACTGGTTAAAGGCGATACCAATGTTAAGGTTTAGTTTCAGAGACGTTGCAACCATCGAAACACTTCTAAAGGTAGAGGACGACATAAGGTCCGTTTTACTTACCTCCGTTTATGTACCTTTTGAAGAGGAGGAACCGCCGTCTTTGATGTTGAGAGAACTAATTGACCACGGGAAGGAGTTATTGCTTGGATGTGATGCCAATGCACACCACACTATGTAGGAGAGCACTGACATACAGAAGAAGAGAGCTCATGTTGGAATCTTTGGTGAGCATTCATTCATCTATATATTCTCAATAAAACCAATGAGCGTACCTACATTCGTCAGTGTTGCAAGAAGAGAGGTCATTGATATTACACTGGGATCTAGCATTAGCCTGTTGAAAAGTAGCATGTATCTAAATACTTCTGTCGGATCATAGATACATTTGTTTTAAAATAGGGTCACGGATTTTTATCGTAAACACCTCTCAGCTTTGGTTCAGGGAATTTTAAAGAGCATACTTTCAATGGTGGATTTGGAGTTAGCTGTTGACCAGTTGCAACAGGCTATTCTTCAGCATTACCACTCAAATTTCAAGCCCAAGGTTGCCAATTCGCCCAGGAAGGTTCCTTAGTGGTCTAAAGAGTTGAGCAAACACAGGAAAAACACCAAGAGACTATTAAACATAGCCAAAGAACAGGCGATTGGGTCAGTTATAAAACTTAACTCGCTACAATGAAGAAATAAAGGATGCATGGAGGAAGTATTGCAGGCACATTGAAGGAATATCAAACAGTGCCAGACTCGTGAACCTAGTGACAAAAGACGCAGTTAATAAACTGGGTACAATAAAGCTTCCTGATGGAAATTACACAATGACAGGAAAGGAGACACTGAAAGAAGTGTTCAAGGTACACTTCCCTGCATCAGCAGGAATAGACGATAGAGCCCAAGCTGAAACGAAACCACTATATCTGGGTGTTAATCAAACAATAAGGAGAATCGGAACCTATCATGTGAGATTTTCAATCTCAATGAAATCAGATGGGCTATCCAGTCGTTCAAATCACATAAATGCGCAGGCCCTGATCAACTGATACAAGGGATTGAATCTATAGAATCCCTAGCATGTCATTTTTAGGGCTAGTCTTGCGCTAGGACATATCCCAACGTCCTGGAGACAGGTAAGAGCAGCCTATATACCTAAACTTGGGCGTCCCTCTTATGATGTTGCCAAGGCATATATGCCAATCAGTCCCTCGTCGTTTTTAATAAAAAACAATGCAGAAAAATTGTGATGCGTACATTAGGCACCATTGTCTAAATAAATATAATTTACACAAGTACCAGTTTGCATATCAACCTGGTAAATCTAAGATCTCTGCACTATGTTGTGCTGAACATAGAAAAGGCACTGTATTACAAGAAAGTTGCTCTAGGGGCTTTTCTGGACATTGAGGGTGCCTTTGATAGAAATGCTACCAGGGCAATACTTAATGCCTTAAAAGAACACGGGGTTCCTGACACTATTTGTCAGTGGATAAGTTCCATGTTAATAAGAAGGAGAATAGTCAATAGCATGGCTGGAGAGATCGTGTTGGTGTTGGCAATCCGCAAATTGGGGGTTCTATCGCCCCTCTTTTGGAGCCTTGTTGATGTTCTGATTCGGGATTTCAACGGGAATGGTTATCTTACAATAGGGTATGCTGATGATTTAGCCATAATCATCAGAGGAACATTTTCTGGAAAGTCTCAGAGATACTACAAATAGTCCTGATGAAAGTTCAGCACTGGTGTGACATGTGGTTAGTCAACCCTAATAAAATAAAAAATAATCATTGTGCCTTTCACCAGACTCCGAGATCGAGAGGGCTATCAAGAACTCAGACTCCCAGGAATGAGGTCACAATTTTCCGATGAGGTTAAATAACTTGGCGTTATTCTAGACAAGGGCTTAACCTGGAAGAAACATCTAGAAGCAAGCAGAAAAAAGGTGTAAACATCCTTTTTGATCTGTAGAACAATGCTTGGCCAAAAGTGGGGGCTAAAACCGAAGATTATGTATTGTATATATAATGGTCAGACCCACAATCTCCTACGCTGCTTTGATTTGGTAACCTAGATTGAAATGTATCAATTGCAGAAAAGAATCCTCTAAAAAAATTAAATTGATTTTATTTAGGGACACTTTCTAACTGCTGTGGTCCTTAGCGTCCCATTCTATATTGGGCATGAAAGACCGGTAATTTTGATCAGAGGCCTCTTTCTTAGGCTTGAGGTTCTTTTACGTGCCGTAAATCTACAACACGGGACCACTGGCTTTACTTCCCTTACGAAGGAAGCCATGCTAAGGATTTTTACGCCCGAAAAAATCCATCGCCCTCCGCCGAATTTGAACCCGCAACCTCGGGAACTAGAGGCTAACATGGTAACCACTACACCACGGAGGACGACAGGTAGTATGATGAAATGTAAATTGCAAGCGACAACACCCCCTCCTTTAATGGACCAATTCCTTTTGGGACCACACATGCTCGCTCTTTTTTCGGTCTTGGGGGAGTGAAGCTCTTTGGAAGAGCAACCTAACCTATATTGAATGATTTTAATTGTTTATGTTTGCCATATGTTGTGTTTAAACAACGATGAAATGTGCTGAGAGACTATTTGTATTGGAATATATTCCTTTATTACTGCAAATGAAATGAAACGTTATTCTACCTATGTTTTACTTACACATTACTTACTTCTTGCGTTATTTAGCTTTTAGATGGCAGATTAAACAAAGAATCGGGTGTAGGAAACACGATGGACAAATCTAGTATGGAATTATTTTCCCTCAGTTGAAACTATTGTAAGTTACAAGACTACGTTTATAGAGGACTTGTATTTCTAATGAAGTTAGATTACGTCCAGATTGTGGGATTGTTACTCTGGAGGTTTTATTTGCAAGATTCATCTCCACATTTAGGTAGACCATTTTCCGTTATCCAGAGTGTATCTGCTGACTAAACCAGACAGAGGCGGTCTACTTTACATTCCTAATGCATTGCATTAAAATAAAATCGTAAAGTATGTTTGAAATTTCGTAGTTCAATGTAAACTTTTGCATCTTTGGAATCCAGATTGTTTCTTAGTTTGCATGATTTCGCGAATTTTAAATTGTACTTAAAAAAACTAGAAATAAACTCAAATATTACATATTTCCTTTCTGCATGCCAAAAACACTGTATGTGTTAGGAAAAAATGAAAAGCAGGTTTGAATTCAGCATACCAAAGTTAGGTTTACAGACGTATTTAACCCTATGCCACAGAAAAAAAATGTTATTCCAAGGCCTGTGTTATCCGTGTACATCATATCTCTTTGTTCAATGTCTGTTTTTAGGGTACAAAGTTATTTATAAGTCCATTCTTACACTAACCTACACTAATTTCTTGTTAAATCTGGAACCATAGGACCTAGAAGGGCTGACTATGGCCTGGTGTGGTATTCTTGCCTTCTTGTTTTAGACTAAGATAGTACTATGTATATCACCTATCAATTGTTTTACTATTTAGAATGGAGCATTCACATTGTTGGTGCCTGTTAATTCAATAGAAAAAATAAGCCCAACTTGTTCCTAAACATTTTTTTCATATAGTGTACCGCTTTTGGTGGAACTTATTAAAACTATTGCAAATAAATTTAATGTTAGATTCACAAAAAGCTTCTCATTATGCTATATAGAAAGTTGTGTTGTATAATGTTTGATCCCGGATTATGGTCTTCACTGCCCCGCAATGGTCGCCAGTTGAAGCACTATGATGCTTGTCACCTTTGAAACATTTACTTTACCTGCTTTGTTGTTAATTCTGCTGCCATGATCTCATAGCTCAGAATGTCTCTTGCACCCGCTGCTCCAGTGGTAAGCTATGAGATCTTTCTTGGGGTATGTGTGGGTATATTGCTAAAGGATAACACCAATTTAAACTCACTGAAAAATGTAATAATGAAATATTATATCATTATAAATAAAATAGAATAGTTGAGCTTGTGAAGCAAGTTGCTGGCCATTTAATGATAAAGAATGAAACTGATTATGAATTATAGCACTCAGAATTATAACAACTGAATTGTTATACTGCCTACTTCTGCAGTTTCAATGTTACGGTTTGAATGAACTATTTCCGCAGTAAAAGAAGCTAGAAGCGTAACTTACCATGAGTCACTAAAATGTTGCTCAGAAAGATCCCTCATGAAATCTTACTAACACAAGCACATCGCCAAGCACTTAAATAACTCACGAATCATCACAAGTATCCAGGGTGACAAATGTATGCACAAATGTGTACACGAATGAATGTCGTTCAGTATCAGTGCCGGTAACAGGGAGTAACTCTCACATGTAAAATTGCTTGCCGTTATGACTTTTAGTTCCACCTACTTCATTACTCCCCACAATGTTATTATTCGCATTCAGCCAATACTTAAAAATCCTACTTTTGTCTCTTAGCTTTGTTACTAGGTGCCATGGCTAAAATCTCAGAATCTAAGTGCCTTTCTCTTTTCCAGAATTCTGCCTACGTGACCCTGCAAACGTACTGAACTAAACTCTAACTGAATTCCCGGAATCTTTAAGCTAATGCGTTTGCTACTTTGACTGATTAACGTGACTTGCTAATGACCTGTTTCTCAGACAAACCTTTCAACTCAAGCGTGTTAACTTATACATTGATTTTATATATGGAAATTATTTATTGCAATTATTTGTCTCTCTTACTATTATTCCATTATATAATAATTTGTATCTTGCTGTGAATAATTATGATATCACGTTAAATGACATAATCTTGTCATCAAGGTGCATAAAACAATAAAATTCCTTAGGCAGCTTATCTTTGATTTCAGTAAATTTTCTGCATTGTTGTTGGCAAAACCCAAAGGCATGTAGCTTGAAAAGCCAAATCAAACTTGACAAATTGAATGCACATATGTGGCTTTTTGTGCCTGTAATCCATAATTCAGTTACCGTGACAGCATTATCAAAATTGCATTAAACCTTCTCATCTGATTCAGACATAAAATTGTTGCAGTATTCTGTCGTGTTATCTTATTTGCTGGATCCTTTATTGTTTTACTATTTTGAATTTTGGGTTCTTTGTCCTCCGGCTAGCTATTATTACTCAGTCGAGCAAATATATCTTCAACAGGGTGTGTAAACGGAAAAGAGTTGTACTAAAAGATAACACTGATAAAAGAATTTGTTTTTATACTTTTATTGCCGTCACACTTAATAAATTTCACATATTTAATCTTGATACACGCCTGACTGAAACTGTTATATTTTCGAATGTAACTACAATCACATTTTGCCGCGCACTATTAATTCGCGTATTTCACATTTTGTAACTAACTTTACGACGCGAGAGATTCTGTAGAATTGCGTAACGTGTACTTCGTGAATGCTTTCTTAGAACTGCCTGACGTGTAACTCACGAGAGAGATTTCTTAAAACTGCGCAACGTTTGCCTTGTAAATGATTCTGTAGAACTGCGCGATACTTTCCTTGGGCTCCAGAATTTATACTCCCTCACCCCGACATGCCTAAACGTTATAATAGAGCTGCTATTGGTTAATAAATCACGCCAACAGCGTCTATTTCGTCAGCCAATAAAAATTACAAAAACATATGCTCTAGGGAAGATATTCCCTCCATTTCTAAAGAAAGGCACGCTACTCTGACGTCATTTGTTTGTCTCTTCTAATTAATAAACAACGCACCCCCTCGCTTCATTGTTACCCGCTCCTATTCTCAGTTTCAGTGAGGCCATGTAAACTTATTTCCTAACAATGCTTATAACTAACAAACATGCAAAATCATTGTCATACAATAATGTTAATTTACACTACAATCACTCTGGCATTCACAGTGTTGTGATATAAAATACTGCCTCAAAATTAAGCCTAAAGTAGTTAATTATAATAACTAGAAATTAAAAGAACTTGCAACTTTGCCTTTGCAAGTTGCTATTAAAGCATGAAATCTTGATAATTTTAGATCTTGAAGCTTTACTGGGTATCTTGAATCACTTGAGAAGGTTTAATGTGTGTCAGATATCTCGCCATAATACGTTAGTTGAAGAGATTTGGCAAAGGTAAGGCAAAACTTCTGATTCCAAGCCATAGCATTGAATTTTTCAAGTCTAGTTCTACCGTCCAACTTTGTACACACAATGAGTATGAGCAAACAAATTTACACTTTGTGATTGTGGCCTAAATTAAAGAGAGTACTTCTTAGAACCAACCTCTAAATTTCCTCCATGTTGCTGGGCTTGCTTAATCTAATGATCAACTCATGCCCTGCTATCATACAGACAAAGAAAGCATGTAAGTTGTATAAAACCAGATTGTTGAACCTAGCAGCCTGGTAAGAACTTTGAATCTCAACAAACTGGCCAGTTATGTTCAGTATGGTTCCGTGGCAATAACAAACAGCTTTTCCAAATTTCCACATGATTCTTTAGGATAACTAAATAGGCAATGGACATTGAACCAAAAACATTTCCTTATGAAGGAGGACACCCAATAAACTCTTGAGAGCACCAAGAAGTCTCCATTCACTTGGGTCATAGTTTGGAAGTCCAGGATTTAGCAAAAGGTCTTTCACATTACCATCTTTGGAGAAAAACAATTTGAAGTTTATTTCACATTGTTGGTACCAATAGAATGATGTTTCTGGGTACAGAGCAGACTTTTCTTGGAGTCCAGAAGGTAACAACTCAGCTATCTCTTTAGGGAGGACAAGATCCCACAGTAAGTGATGTAATTCACTCTGGTTAAAACACCCAGAGCAGATGATTCTGGTAGATAGTCACTGTCTCCTTTCACTCACTTCTACATCAGACTCGGACGAAAATTGTTTCAAGATTTTCTGGTCTACAGGGATTGGCCTATGGGACACAGGAACAACTGTATATACCATTTGCTTTTTATTTTTACAATTGTACCCTTTCGCATTACACAAATAGAAACAGCACTCAGTACTATGGTTTGACAGCTCTCAAACCATGCGTATTGCAATCTTCTGCCGTTGGCCCAATGATAATGTTCTTCAATGCATGCTCAACATACTTTGGTCTCCAAGTTTCATGATATGGCTTTACTCAAAATCGTAATATTAGGTCTGCTTAGGCAATGTGTATTTCCCACATATATAACAAAAGTTGTCTGAATCGTTTATACCTCCTCAATGTGACATGCTAAATACTGTCTTTCTCAACTAAAACCTCACAGCATTCTACTCCAACATACAAACCTGAGCTGATTTAATCTTCAGATTAAACACAGATTAATGAAACTTGAGAGGAACCAGATGGCACGTGTCTAGAGTGGATGTAATCTAGCCCTCACTTCCTTATGTACACTATGTAATCAAAAGTATCCGGACACCCCCACAAACAAACGATTTTCATTTTAGGTGCATTGTGCTGCCACCTACTGCCTGGTACTCATTATCCGCGACCTCAGTAGTCATTAGTCATCGTGAAACAGCAGAATGGGACGCTCCGTGGAACTCCCAGACTTCAAACGTGGTCAGGTGAACATGAACAGCACAAAAGCATACAGGGTGAGCTCGTCTGTTGACTGACAGAGACCACCAACATTTGAAGAGGGTCGTAAAGAGTAATAGGCAGACATCTATCCAGACCATCACACAGGAATTCCAAACTCCATCAGGATCCACTCCAAGTACTATGACAGGCTTGAGGTGAGAAACCTTGGATTCCATAGTCGAGCGGCTGCTCATAAGCCACACATCACGCAGGAAAATGCCAAACGACGCCTCGCTTGGTGTAAGGAGCTTCAACATGACACATGACACGATTGAACAGTGGCAAAACGTTGTGTGGAGTGACGAATCACGGTACACAATATCGCGATCCGATGGCAGGGTGTGGATATGGAAAATGTCCGGTGAACGTCATCTGCCAGCGTGTGTAGTGCCAACAGTGAAATTTGGAGGTGGTGGTGTTATGGTGTGGTCGTGTTTTTTCCTGGAGAGGGCTTGCACCTCGTGTTGGTTTGCATGGCACGAACACAGTGCAGACCTACATTGATATTTCAACCACCTTCTTGCTTCCCATTGTTGAAGAGCAATTCGGGGATGGCGATTGCATTTTTCAACACGATCGAGCACCTGTTCATACTGCACGGGCTGTGGCGGAGTGGCTACACGACAATAACATCCCTGTAATGGACTGGCCTGCACAGAGTCCTGACTTGAATCCTATAGAACACCTTTGGGATGTTTTGGAACGCCGACCTACATCGATAGCTTTCCTCAGTTCCGCACTCCATGAAGAATGGGCGCAATTCCCCAAGAAACCTTCCAGATCCTGATTGAAAGTATGCCTGCGAGAGTGAACGCTGTCATCAAGGCTAAGGGTGGGCCAACACCATATTGACTTCCAGCACTACCGATGGAGGGCGCCACGAAATTGTACGTCATTTTCAGCCAGGTGTCCGGATACTTTTGATCACGTAGTGTATTTACACTCCCTATCAAATAAAAAACATCCAGTATCCTCAGCTTCTACTGAATTGCCTTAAAAATATTTTGAATAAGTTTAGTTTTCATATTCTGAGATACCAAAACTACATATATTAAAGTTGCAGCTTAAATAATGTTATAATTGTCAAAATATGATACTATAAGAGACTTAAAATAACCAAAAAACAAAATCCGATGTGATGCATTCACATGACTTTCTCTACCCTCTATCATTTATTATTGAGTATACAATCTATTCTTACTAAAGTTTATTTTTATACATACATTTTAATCCAAACAAACCTTTGCAGAAATAGCTAGCTACATTGCACATTTCGTTATAGTTACAAAGGGAACAGCGTTAGTCAAATATTTAACAACTGGACGCTATATGCTGGCCTTAAAGTTCCATACTGTTTCCATGACATCGCGAGAAACAGCTGAATGTTGAAAGGACTTTAAAAGACTGACCAAAAAGCGAACAATTCAAACCATTAATAACCAATATTTCAGAAGTGGCCTATGCCAAAAAAACTTAGTTGGAATAAATTGTGTGTTTTAAAAAGATTTAAATTTCTGGTGTAGTACATTTTCATCTATTGCTTAACATTTACCGGCTATACAAGATTATACAATATTCCTTCTAAATGAAAAGGACTTTCAAGGTATTCCCAGAAAATTCAAGATACACATTTTGTCATGTAAATATCTTTAATATATGGTATTTTAATCAAAATCGTTAGAGCCATTTTTAGAAAATCAAAATATTCGAAAAATGTTTCATGTAAAGCTTAGTTGGGGATGGGGGATTTTCTTGAAAATCTGTGTCACTTCCTTGGAAGATCCTGACGTTAAATACTAAGTTTGATATTTATCCAACTTTTCGTTTTTGAGTTATGCTGTTCACAAAACAGACCTTTTTTCTAAAAAATTTTTGTTTATTCAGGGGCCTTAAAACATGTATTTTGAGTGAAATCTCTCTAAAATTTTGGAATGGAATGCTACCTTCTCTATCTACATGTATGTGGTATACGATAAGAAATTTACAGCTTTGATATTAATTTTACTGTGCTAAAAGCATTAAAACTTTGTAGACGGTAATTTCATCACTGTCTAGTATTGTTATATGATGGCTATAACTACCATGATGCCAGACCATAAAATGAACCAATCATATGATGTGTACGGTTTCTTATGACATCTTTCCCATACCATTTTATAGTATGGTATTCATTCAACTGTTGCATTAACATTATATTCTTTCTGGCTATGGACACATTAACATCTCCTTTTAAAACATAGCAGAATGGGATTAGAATCTTGATTTTGCCAGGCCACTTGGGAATCTCTTCATTTAGGGTTTTACCCCAGTCCACAAAATGATTATTACATAGTATTACTACTTTTGAAAATTACAAACCCTGTTAGAAAAGTGAATCCCATACTTTATTCTTATGTAACCTTTTTTTACAAACACAAAAATAAGCGAGGATAAAAACATTATTCACGGAAATTACAGAGTTAACAGCAAAACAGTGATTAGGATTTTGTGTTGTCCAGATTAAAATAATTCAAATATTCTGGCCATAATTACAAGTAAGTGATAGCAAATGTAAAACACAAAATAAGCAGATAATATTGTAAATGTTGAACACTCAAAATGCAGTTTTAATCTCTCTAGTTTCACTCTTTACTAAGAACTTACTAGAACATGTTTCAGAGACTGTTGTCTCTACCACTAACTTAGACTTACTCCTGCAGTTCTTTTGTTGCTTGTAGATGCCATCACATGTTCCAATAACTTCTTGGTAAAGAATTGAAGCTATAGTATAACATAGTAAAATCCCTGCGCGAGTATTCAGGAGGGATAAATCGCCCCCACTCTACTTGTCTTTGTCTTTAGCTACTGAGTTATCTAATGAGGTGTCTTAAAGAGGAAGTGGGCTGACATGCGGGAGACAAGTGTCACGTCACTCTTGTAAACATGGCAATTTTATAGTGTAGAAAAATTTAATAGGACCTTATTTACATTGTGGTAACTCAAAAACAAATATCTTTATTCCAGTTCTATAAGAGGTTAAACAGCACAGATTCAAAATGATAATGATATATAATTGTTCTCCCTGTAAAAAAATTGAAGCTACTGGTTTTCTTAGTACAACTTCAATTGAAATAATTTATATTATAATATCAATCAGCGAGGAACATTTTCCCTTAAAGACAAATGGGGTAGTAAAGGTTATGAAATCCTATAAATTGTGAATTAGCTTTTGGAAGATATCCCATGATAATACCGCATGTATGTGAAATGCTATCGCTAGTTGTATGCAAACATTTGTTTTCACACCCGCTGTCACAGCAATCTACAAACAACATTTTTGTTGCAATGCTCTTGTGTCTTTAGTCCTGCCTCTACAGTTAGATAGTTACAACAGTGGTGTGACAAACGATTTTGTGAGAATAAAATAAAATAAAACAAGGGCTAGGTGAAGTTATGGCGTGTGGTGCTTAAGCAGCGACTCGGAGGTAGAGCAGGAGAGATATGCCCACCCAAGGCAATTAGGGGGAATACATGGCTATGGAGTTACCCCTCCCAAGGGTTTTTCCTAAATTGCTGTACTATAGATGTTTTAAAATTAATTTTGTGTATTTAATATGTTAAAAGACTTTATTGTTGTTTTCCCAAAAGAGAAGGCAACAGAAAGGTAACGTTTTGTTAACATTTAGATCAACAGCACATACTGCATTTGTCTGCTGGTTGGCAATTTCAGTATTCAACAGCATTGTCCTTGCACCTAAATTTATTATTAGCTAAATACACAACTAAATACATGTGTAAGTATTTTATTGCTATTCAGTAGTGGCTCGTGAGTATACTTTTGACTGTTTACAAAAGATTAAATTCAGACAGTCCTGAAAATGTGAAATAGCATCTACTGTATAATGTTTATGATCAGGGCTCGGAAGTTGAAGATCTATAAATTGCCTAAAAAGACCTTTAGATAGACCTAGCAATATTCTAAAAAGGACCTAAAGACAGGAAAAAAGGACACAAAAGTTGATCCAAATTATTTCATAATTTCAAGTGTATAGTTAATGAATATAAAGTTCCAAAAATACAAAATTGTTTACAGTGTGAAAAAAGCAACATTAAAGATGATCCAAATTAATTCAGAATTTCAGTTTGTTATATGTTTAATGAATGTAATGTTTCAAAAATACAAAACTATATACATAGTGAACAAAAAATTACACGAAATAAATGTTTCGTGTGCATTCAGCAAACCCGCAATGGACATCCTGGAGAAAGAAATGAAATAAATATAACTAGAATTATGTTTGACTTAACCATACAGGGTTACAGAAATTGAAATTTCAGAAACCTTGGCATTGCAGTATATCACAATAGTCATCTCTAGGTTCTTAGGTGTAAAGGATCGTCGGTTTTCTGACAGCACGTTGTGAAACTTTGAGAAACTTCTCTCCAATCAATGGAAGTCATTGGTGCATATTTGAAGCAAGTGAGATCTCCTGGAGAAAATTCCTCTTCAAAAATACTCATGCCACAATTTTCTTCCTGTAATATTTCGTTTATCTTGCACATGGTTTTACATCCCTGGTTTTTTTCAAGCACTAGTTTCATCTTCTGCCTGAGGGCTTTTCCACTTTCGCATTATTTCAATTGTTGCTGTACATCACTCACCTTTTAGAGCACTGAATGAATGGTGTCATTATGTTTTTCAAACTAGATTATGGCTGTCACTAAATGAGCAAAATTGCTGTTAATGTACGCCAGGCTGCCCTTCAGCTGATGTTTAGCCATTAGATCTTGTGACATGGCAATGGAAGCTGTATTTATCTAGGAGTTAAAATAGATAGGGTTGGTAAATGGGAGAAACATAAGAAGTTTGCATTAGCAAAAGGAAAAGCAGCTGTGTCAGCTATCAGAAGTAGTAAATATAGAGTACTTGATATGAATATTAAATGGCTAGAGAAAGTTTACAATATGGTGATGGAGGCAAAAATGATGCATGACATAGAAATGTGGGGATTAGAGGGAGAATGGGAGAATATTGATAAGGTGCATAGGATGTTCTGCAGAGAAATGCTAGGGTTATCGAATGCAGTTGTGAGACAGGTAGCTCAAATTGAAATGGGCAGGGTGCCAAGTAAGGGAAAGAGCTCTGAAATATTGGTTTAGAAATGTGTTAAGACAATGCTTAGAATACCAAGAAAAAATCTTAAAGAATAGTGGATGGATAAACATTGTACGGAGGAATTTGGAGAGAATAATGAGCTAAAGGAGATTTGGTGAAGAAAGGAAAATAATATGAATAACTTTAGCAAAATGGCAAGGGAGAGATTTGAAGATATAGAAGTACAAAACCTATTTAGCGAGTTAGCTGAAATGAGATCTCTGTTTTATATACACCAACGAAGAATGCGTGGGGAAGGGAAAAATTTATAGACATAGTAAACAAAGAAGAGCGAGAGAGCATTGCATGAGTAAGAACTGGTGTGTGGAGGTTAAAAGGCTTAAAGAAAAGTATTCCACAAAATAATGCCCCCATATGTGGAGGAGGAGAAGAAAGTGTTGAACAAATAATATTTATGTGCAAAGAAACAGAAATTTGGAGAAAACAGTTTATCGGAAAGAAATGGTTTAAGAGAGGGAAAGTTTGCTATAACTGAAATGTTTTACAAGGACAGTAGGAGTTTAGAGCAATATTTAAATAAAATTTTTAAAAAATCTGATGTGTTACACTCACATGACTTTCTCTAGTCTTGTACAAACTATTTTTACAAAGGCTTATTCTCCATATGCTTCGTGTTAATCGAGATGTTAATCTTATTGCTAATTTTCTTGTAGATGCAAGGGGAATTGGTAGGTTTTAAGCGATAGTCAAATGTTTTAAGAGCTGGTTGCTATGTGGCGCATTCCATTCTCTTCGTATGTCCAGGACATAAAAAAAATTAATAACGAATTCACATTTGAGAAAAAATATAAGTATTGAAAAAATTTAAGGGAATAACAAGCAATATCTCGAAAATGGTTCACTCAACAAAAAAAAATGTATATGACATAAATTGTGTGTTTTAATGCGGTCTAAATTTTTGTGTAGTAAAATTTTGTCTATCTCTTATGGTTTACCAGTTATGCAAAAGTCGTTCACAATCAAGAATACTTTTGGAGACATTCTCAGAAAATTCAAGATATACATTTATTTTTCATGAAAGTATCATATATATATATATATATATATGATATTTTAATCAAAATTGTTAGCCATTTTTGAGAAAATTAAAACTTTCGAAACATGTTCCATGAAAAGGGTAATCTGGGGTGGGGAGATTTTCTTGAAAACCTTCGTGTTCATCTCTGGAAGATACTGAATCTAAATACCAAGTTTGGTGTTTATCCGACTGTTCGTTACTGAGTTATGCTGTTCACAGACAGACACACACATACGGATATGTTTCCAAAAATGCCTTTTTTGGATTCAGGGGGCCTCAAAAGATATATTTCCGGTGGTAATCTCGGTATCGAACTTTGGGTGGAATACTATACTTCCCCTACTTACTATACGTAGTAGAGAAAGTAATATATAGACATAGTAAATAAGGAAGAGTGAGAAAGCATTGCATGGATAAGAACTGGTGTGTGGAGGTTAAAAGGTTTAAGGAAAGGTATTCCACAGAATCAGTGCCCCATATGTGGAGGAGAAGATGTTGAACATATAATACTTAAGTGCAAAGAAACAGAAATTTGGAGAAAAGAGTTTATCAGAAAGAAGTGTTTAAAATAGAGAAATTTTGCTATAACTGAAATGGTTTATAAGGACAGTAGGAGCTTAGGGCAATATTTAAGTAAAATAAAACTGGATTTGGACAGTGAATAGAGAGAAATAAAATAGGAAATTAGTAATTAAAGGATGTAGACTTAGAAATACATTGTAATTTATGAATATGACTGGCAAAGAGCCAGGACTGAATGTGAGTCTTATTGCTTTTATGTTTTGTAGAGGCTTAGTTCAATAAAACTATTATTTTTAAGACAACTCCAACAATCTATAGCAACCCTAGCTTGCCCACTAACTCCAGGCAGATGAGTAAGCAAACTCTGTGATCTAGTTCTTCTCTGCTGCAGAGGTCTCATTTTTTTCCATTTAGTGACCCCATCTTTTCCAGTAAACTGAGGATTAACATTTGTGGTGTCCATGTCTTCATCTGTGTTGTTTTGAGAGGAATGACTACTACATGGACTTGTCATAGCTTCACAGTCTATGCCACTTTCATCATGAAGAAAACCTTCATTATTGTCTTCATTTTCATTCCACAGTATTGCCACGGCTTTCTATAAATCGTTAGGGTTACACACATTGAACACTTCCTGTTTCTTTGACATTATGTGCATAAAAACGTGACCAATAAGAAACAATGAGGTGCGTGGGCAGGTGCAATGTATCTCATAGATATCTTTGCTTGATAATGAAATGAAACAAAAAAAAGAGACAACTGACCAATAATGAACCAGGAAGTGTTTTAGAAAGCTATATTAAGTTGCAATCACTTCACATACACAGTTGTGTCTGCATGTTAAAAAACATGGGAAAGGTATTGCTCAGATACGTTTCGCCCAACGGAGGATTAAACATCAAAAAGGTTGTAGTTAATATAGTAACCCAAATTACCATTGTTTCTTTATCTAGTTGATATTGTCTGTCGCATTAGTTGAAGTGTAATGTAGTTTCAATCATTTAAAAGCACAATTTCATATTACTAATAATTTGTTTCTTTTTCCACAGACAAGCTACTCAAGTTTAAGAACAGAACTGTTCAAATATAGTAACTATAGTAAAATGGATATCAAAGTAGAAATGAAAGAAGAATCTTGTTTCCCAGACTTTTGTCCACAGAATGAAAGAGAACTTTTTACCAAAGATATTGTAAAGAATGTTAGGAGTGAAACTGTTCCAAGCGGCAGTGACTATGGTATAGATAATAAAATAAAAATTGAAGAAGGGACTGTGGTTTCCAACTCATGTTCACAGAATGAGAGAGAGAGAGAGAGAGAGAGATGTATTCAGAACACCCTGTAATGAAATTTAATAAAAGCAGCAAAGAAAGTGAAATTGAAACCAAAATAGAAATTAAAGAAGAGCAGTGGTGCTTGGAAAGAAATTTTAAAGAAACTCCATGTATTTATAATGATATTAAGGTAAGTTCTGCATAAAACTTTCAATTGTTTTAATTATCTCCTACATTGAATACTGAATTATGATTTTAAGCAAATATAATTAGTCTATTTTGCTTCAGAGAGAAAGAAAAAAATCTGATGTGTTACACTCACATGACTTTCTCTACTCTTGTACAATCTATTTTTACAAATGCTTATTCTCCATCTACTTCATGTTAATGGAGATAAACATTTTCAGACTCTATCTTATTGCTAATTTTCTTGTAGATGTAAGGGGAATATATACCTACAAGGGCAATATAGAAATACAGTAGCCTTTAAGCACATACATATCTCTTAGTAGCTGGTTGCTAGGTGCAGCACCATTCCCTTTGCCACAGATTAATACTCTTTGCATATCCAAGACAAAAAAATGAATAACGAATTCCCATTTGAGAAAATAAGTATGGAAAAAATTTAAGGGAATAACAAGCAATATCTCGAAAATGGTTCACTCAACAACAAAAATGTATATGACATAAATTGTGTATTTTAACGCGATCTACATTTTTTGTGTAGTAAACTTTTGTCTATCTCTTATGGTTTATCGGTTATGCAAAAGTCGTTCACAATGAAGAATACTTTTGGAGACATTCCCAGAAAATTCAAAATATACATTTTATTTGTCATGAAAATATCTTAAACATATAACATTTTAATCAAAATCGTTAGAGCCATTTTTGAGAAAATTAAAATTTTCGAAAAATCTTCCATGTAAACGTAATCTGGGGTGGGGGAATTTTCTTGAAAACCTTCGTGTCGCATCTCTGGAAGATACTGAACCTAAATACCAAGTTTGGTGTTTATCCGATTGTTCGTTTCTGAGTTATGTTGTTCACAGACACACACGCACACACGGACATGTTTCCAAAAATGCTTTTTTTGGATTCAGGGGGTCTCAAAACATATATTTCCGGTGAAATCTCGGTATCGAATTTTTGGGTGGAATACAATACTTCCCCTACTTACTATACGTAGTAGAGAAAGTAAAATGCTTTATAAGTATTACATTTTAAAAGTGTCAATCAAAATGCCAAGTTTTATGACCATATGGTTTTTGTGTTGAAGTTAGTATAATTTCATTCAGAAAGTGTCAAAAAAGCAACATTTTTGTAATACTACTTGTGTATAATTAAGGATTTTAGCTATTTTTGCCATTACAATCTTTGAGATGCAAGGCAAAATACAGACTCACTATTTGTGAAAATAGAAGTGTGATACTCCGAATTCTATGAATGCTAAATAGTTAGCAATAGGCAGCAGGCTTGCAAACTACAAGGGCCACTGCTAAAGTTTTGAGATGAGAGACAGTGAAGGTTGTCCCACTTGAATGGACTTGCATGATGGGTTAGTCGCATCCTTTGTGAGTAAACTGGTATCAGGTAGTGACCCTCCCCTGCAGGAATTCCAACAGCACAAGCATGAGCAACTGTGGCATGCAGCTAGTCAGTCCTTGCAATGGAGCTGGACCATTTTCGCTCAATGATTTTCTATGACTTTAAAAGTGGGTTACTCCTCTAGGGCTCACTTATGAGTACGGGTTTGGCACACCCGGGGTCTCGAGCCAATCATCGCCATCGTCATCCCTTCACCCTCGTCTGGTCGAGGTGGGTTCGTCGTCGTGACTGGGGGACTCAAGGTAGGCTCTCATGCGTTCCATGCCGCCGCTTGTTATCGTTTCTTTCTTGCCTAGTCTATTTAAGAACATTTCGCACCACAAACATTCACACATCTCTTTTACTTCCTCACCGGCCTACCTTGCGTGCCCACACACTTTTTCGTTTACTTTACGATTTTCTTTCTTTTAATCCTCCGTGGACACAGCCTGACGGATACCCACGCAATGGGTGCGCAGCTGGGTGAGTGGGTAATGGCGTCATCCCCAACACCCAGGGTCGCCATGTAGGGCCTGTGTTCGTATCCGCTGTTCAACTGCAGTCCCGCAAGGGGGCCATTCCATGAGCTGCTGACTTCCCACGGCCATTAGTTCCCTCTGTCTATGTTCTGGGAGGTGTGTCCCTGGGGTGAGACTGGTATAGATAGGCCACTCACCCAAGCCGGGATAACGCCCGAGAAGTCAGAGCCCGAAGTCGGAGACAGTTGCAACCCCCTTTCTCCATTATGAGTAACAAGCGCCGAAAAGTCATTGTAACAGAAGTAGCACCACTGCCAGCTGGTTGTTACTTAGTGATTACCCGTACAGAGGAGGGACAATCTTTCGAGAAGGTGAACCCTTTTATAATCCAGAAGGGCATTGACTCAATTGCTGGTCCGGTTCATTCCTGCACTCGACTATGAAACGGTTTATTGTTGGTTCAGAGTAAGTCCGATCAACAAAGTAAGACCTTGTTGCGCGCCACGGTTATCCCATCCGTGTTGAGGAGCACCACACCTTGAATTCCTGTCGAGGCGTCGTTACCACCCATAGCCTCGATGGTATGTCGAAGAACTTGTTGAATATATTTCTGAACAAAAGGTGACAGCGGTTCATTGAGTGCGGGCTAAGCGAGACTGGTACCCACTCGTAAGCTGTTTATCACTTTCGATGGCGTCGATCTGCCCACGAGTATTTCAGCAGGGTACGAGCGAATTGCGGTGAGGCATTTTACTCATAGATCTCAGCCTTGTTTTAAATGCCAACGTTTTGGGCGTACGCAAGTCTCTAGCAAGAGTGCCGCTTCCATCTGTGCCTCTTGTAGTCAGCCCTCACACGATGGTACCTGTGCATCAGCCCCGTCTGTGTTAATTGCAAAGGGTCTCATTCTGTGTCATTTGCCGACTGTCCGCGGTACTTGGACGAGAAGACGATCCGGGTAAAGGAGAAACTCTCCTTCGCCGAAGCACGGAGGCGTTTCCACGTGCGCCAATCTGCGCTCCTGCGATCGAGTACGTTCAGCTCTGTAGTTGGCTCGCCAGTACCCCGGAAGGATGCAGAGACTCAGACCTGGACCATGGCTGCACTGACCGCAGCTGTCATCCGGCATCCATTTCTGAAACAGTTATCAAGCCGTCTAAACCTGGTCCTAAGGTGCTGAAGTCACAAGGCACTGAAAAGAAATCAAAGCAGAAAGTTCGTAGGGAAGATTTTCTTAAAGACGCATGCGCGCGGTAAGAAAAGTTCACCTTCTCCTCCTCGAAGATCGCAGTCCCAGGATGCTCCTGGGACAAGACGCGCTCAGCGCCACCCTTCACCCATTGCCACCCAGAACCGATTCTCGGCGCTTGAATCGGTTTCTGGCACTGAGCGCGTGGGACCTCTCTTCGAGGAGCCTATGGAGTCTGACCAATTCCATATAAAAAGCCCGAGCCCCAAGGTTAAGCAAAAGGTTATTTTGAGCCGCCCTTCAAGTAGACAATTTATCCCTTTTATTCATGGCTCTCCTCACCTGGAATTTATGTGGTGTACGATCGCATAGGGCGGAACTGCAACTTTTATTGCTTTCCCATTCACCTATGGTCGTGTGTTTGCAGGAGACCAAGCTTCGCCCTCACGATCCTTTTACCCTCCGTGGGTATACTCCGTTTCGCTACGATCTTTCACCGGATGAGAGTTCTCCTGCTCATGGAGGTGTCATGCTATTAGTGCGTAACGACGTTCATTTTCAGCCTCTCACACTTACGTCCGACTTGCAAGCTGTTGCCGTTAGGATTCAATTACCCGGTTTTTTCTTTTTTCTCTTTGCTCCGTCTATTCACCGCCATCGTCTCCCCTCTCTAACGCGCACATTCGAGATCTGTTGTCCGCTCTCCCAACAACATTTCTTCTGTTGGGAGATTTTAATGCCCATCACTCCCTGTGGGGTTCGCCAACGGCTTGTGCGAGGGGAACACTTCTTTCCGACATTTTTTTATCAGTTCAGCCTCTCCATCCTCAATACAGATGAGCCTTTTCTTTCTGATTCTTCTGGTACATTTTCTCACTTGGACCTTGCCGTTTGCTCCACCCAGCTTGCTTGTCGTCTTCAGTGGAACGTCGTCGCTGACACCTCCAGCGAACATTACCCCTGCATCGTTTCTCTTTTGTCTCACCACGTCCAGCCTTCCAGAGCACCTACCTGGCAATTCCTTAAAGCCAACTGGGGACTGTATTCCAGCCTCGTATCTTTTGTGGACCAGCCCTTCACTGATGATAAACAAATGGTGCAGCACCTTACGTTTACGATCCTATCTGCCGCCGAACGCACAATTCCCCGTTCATCCTCCCACCCTCGGCGTATTCCTGTTCCGTGGTGGACCGAGGACTGTAGGGACTCCGTTCGTACCCGTAGAGCTGCACTCAGGGTGTTTCGGCGACACCCCACACTTGATAATTTGGTTGCTTTAAACAACCCAGGGCTCGTTGCATTATTCAGGATAGCAAGAAGGCATATTTGACTCGTTTTGTCGAGCCTTTTAATCGCTTCACGCCTTCCTCTGTTGTTTGGGATAAACTTCGTCGCTTCTCCGGTAAATGTCGCATTGTACTGTGTCTGGACTTCAGGTTTCCAATGCCACCATAGTGGATCCGGCTGCCATTGCTAACACTCTGGGTGCTGCCTTTGAGGCGTTTCCGGTTCTGACCATTATTCCCCGGCTTTCGCACTCTCAAAGACCGGCTTGATTCCGTGACCTATAGTTTTCGGTCTTCAAATCAGAAGTGTTATAATGAACTTTTCACAACGAGGGAGCTGGAGCACACCCTCCTTTTATCTAGGCACTCCGCTCCTGGGCCGGACGGCATTCATGTCCTGATGTTAAAGCATCTTTCTGCCGACAGTAAACTCTTTCCCTTACAGGTCTATAGCCGTATTTGGCAAGACGGCGTTTTTCCTTCAGTTTGGCGCGAAGCCACCGTTTTCCCTATACTTAAGGCTGGGAAGGATCGCCAGCTACCGCCCTATCTCCCTCACCAGTCGCATTTGCAAGGTGATGGAGCGCATTATTAACGGGTGGTTGACATGGTGGCTTGAGTCTCAGAAACTTCTAGCGAACGCTCAGTGCGGATTTCGTCGCCATCGCTCTACCGTCGACCATCTGGTGTCTCTGTCGACGCATATTATGGACAGATTTCTGAGTAAGTGTCAAACAGTGGCTGTGGTTTTTGACTGGAGAAAGCTTATGACACTTGTTGGAGGGGCGGCATTTTACGTACACTTCACGCAAGGAATTTGCGCGGTCGTCTTCCCATATTTCTTCGGGAGTTAATGACGGACCGCTTCTTTCGTGTACGTGTGGGCTCGATTTTATCTAGTCGTTTTATTCAACAGAATGGTGTACCGCAGGGCTCTGTACTCAGTGTCACACTTTTTGCGATTGCTATCAACCACATTGTTGATTTATTCCCCCTGGCGTTTCATCGTCCCTTTTCGTTGACGATTTTGCCATTTATTGCAGTTCACGGCGGACTTGTCTGCTCGAACGCCGTCTCCAGAGCTGTATCGATCGTCTCTACGCCCGGAGTAACGCCAACGGCTTTAATTTCTCCGCCGAGAAATCCCTCTGTATCAATTTCTGGCGCCGGAAGGCTTTTCCTCCGCCCTCTCTCCATTTTGGGCCGGAGATACTTCTATTTGCAGACGAGGTGAAATTTTTAGGGTTGATCTTTGATCGAAAGCTGAGCTGGACTTCGCACATTTCCTTTTTAAAAGCAAAGTGTGACCGTTCTCTTAATCCTTTACGTGTTTTAAGTGGCACATCCTGGGGAGCTGAACGGACCGTCCTGCGTCTTTATCGCTCCTTGGTCCGATCCAAGCTTGATTACGGGTGCATTGTCTATTTATCGGCACGTCCATCTGTGTTACGTCGCTTGAATGCCATTCACCATCGTGGCATAAGAGTCGCTACAGGGGCCTTTCCAACTAGCCCTTTACCCAGTCTGTACGCTGAAGCTGCAGAGCCTCCGTTGTAATTTAGGCGTGAGATGTTTTTGTGCAGCTATGCATGTCGACTCTCAAGCTTGCATGATCACCCGTCCTTCTAGTTATTTTTCGAGGATTCGCTTGATCGGCAATATTTAGTTCGCTCCTCTGCATTACTCCCTCCAGGAGTTCGATTTCGCCAGCTTCTTCGGCATTTAAACGTTACACCAGCGCCGACCCCTCCCAGGGGGGAAACGCGGTTTCCTCCTTGGTTGCGCGCTGAGGCCCACTGTCACCTTGGGTTAACGTCGATGCCGAAGATTGAGACCACTTCTTCAGTCCTTAGATCTGCCTTTTTAGAACTTAAGGCGCAATTCGGGGAATGTCAGTTTATATATACTGATGGGTCTAAGACTGACGGAGTAGGGTGTGCCTTTATTTTCGGTTGACATAGTTTTACCGTGGCAATGCTCGATTTTTACCGCCGAACTTTTTAGCGTTTATCAGTCTGTTTTACACATCCAGCGGCACGACTTGCGGCACTGTGTTGTTTGTACGGACTCACTGGCTGCCCTTCAGAGTATTAACGCTCTGTAAAATTACCACCCTCGTACAGCGCATACATGATCTCCACTCGCTGAGTGCTTCTGGCATCATCGTCTCCTTCGTGTGGATTCCAGGTCATGTGGGCATCTCAGGGAACGAGTCTGCCGACGTCGCTGCCAAATCGGCAATTTTATCACCCAGATGTTTTACCTCTGTTTTTCATTCCACGGATTTTTCTGTTCTTTTACGGCACCGTATCCTCTCGCTTTAGCGGGATGAGCGGACGGCCCTCCGGGGGAACAAGTTGCGGGAGGTTAAACCTCTCCCATTAGTCTGCGGTACCTCTTCTCGTTCTTCACGTCGGGAAGAGGTAATTTTAGCTCGCCTTCGTATCGGTCATTGCCTATTTAGCCATAAGCACCTGCTTCGTGGTGACCCTACACCGTTCTGTGAGCAGTGTGATGCGCCCTTAACGGTGCATCACATCTTAGCAGAATGTTAGGTTTTAGCTCCATTGCGCGTTCGTGTGTCTCTGCCTGTTGGCATATCCAACATTTTGGCAGACGTGCGTGCTGTAGAATGTCTTTTACGTTTTATTAGTGACAGCTGTTTTAGTAAGCATATTTGATGCGCTGAGCGTCTTTTATTTTTGTGATTTTATATTGTCAGTTTTAATGGGGGCTCTTCTCCCTTTGAGACATATGGCGCTCTAGTTCCATGACTTCTACAGTTCCTGACACGTAATTTAATCTTTTATTGTTTGCTTCACCATGTCTTTAGTAAGGTGGTTTTTAAAACTCTGCTATGTTAGTTTATATTGTTTAAGACTAAGCGGGTTTGCTTCCCGCATTTTAATTTTTGGATTTTTAATTTTATACGTTGTAAGGGCACTGATAACCTTAGCTGTGTAGTGCCCTTAACCCCAATATCACCATCAAAGTGGGTTAAACACGTACAAAGTCTTAAATATTTGCAACAGGCTTTTAGGGACATTGCTCCTTCCTGTCCCACAGTTTTCCGGTGCTTTCAGGAATTTCAAAGGCGTTGAACCTCTGTGAAAGATGAGAGAAGCAGGCACCCAACAACGGCAGTGTTTAAGGAAAACATCAAAGCCATTGGGAGAATGCTTCGTAAAAATAATCGTGTGACATTTAAAGAAACAGGCAGCATTCATTCACCAGTAGTTCTGAAAGTCCTGCATGAATTCTTTCATGTGAAGATGGTCTCATCCTAATGGGTGCCTCACAATTTGACAGAAGAACAAAGATGCTCCTGTTGAATGATGTGAGGAAACACTGACAAGATTCGAAGGAGGTAACTAGATGGGTTTCCGACATTGTTGCAGGTGACGAAACCTGGATTTATCAGTTTGGTCAGTGGACCACGTGGTAATCAGTAGTGTGGATCTTTCCTGTTGACAGTCTACCAACAAAAGTGAAGCATCCCCAAAGTGTGAGCAAGACAATGGTGGCCTGATTCTTCTCCAAGAGTGGTCATGTGTCAACTTCATCTGGAGGAGAAAGAATGGTTACCACTAATTGGTACACAACAGTTTGCCTGCCAAAAGTTTTTGCCAAACTTCAAGAACGGCAGCCACACATGGGACTGCGAGGGATCCTTCTCCATCACAATACATTCGCACTCGTGGCCAACATTTCCATTCAGTTCCTGGAGTCTACAGAAGTCAAACTTATGACTCATCTACCATGCAGTCCCGACCTGGCACCATGTGATTTTTTTTCTGTTCCTGGTGGTAAAAAATCACATGCATGGAAAGAGATTTTCAACCCCTGAAATGCTGTTTCACGAAGGGGAGCCTGCAGCCATCGAAGTAAACGTGTTGCAGGAGAGCTTGCAGAGGTGGTTTCAGCGAATGCAAAAGTGTATACAGTGTGGTGGTGAGTACTTTTAGAAGGTGCCTCAGTCAGAATAATTTTAAAAAAATTATTGTTTGTGTAATTCCAAACTTTAATAGTGACCCTCGTATCTGTAAAACATTCTGATGTGTTACACTCACATGACTTTCCCTACTCTTGTATAAACTATTTTTACAAACTCTTATTCTCCATCTATTTCATATTAATCGACATAAACATTTGCAGTAACGATCTTTTGACATGCAAAGAGAATTACATTTTACACATAGCGACCAGTTCTAAATATATTTGACAATGGCTTAAGGCCTACTATGTTCCCCTTGTTTTGTATTTGCAAGGGCAATATAGAAATACAGTAGCTTTTAAGCATAGACATATCTCTTATTAGCTGGTTGCTATGTGCAGCACCATTCTCTTTGCCACAGATTAATACTCTTTGCATATCCAAGAGAAAAAAATGAATAACGAATTCCCATTTGAGAAAAAAGTATTCAAAAATTTAAGAGAATAACAAGCAATATCTCCAGAATGGTTCACTCAATAAAAAAATGTATACGACATAAATTGTGTATTTTAATGCGATCTACATTTTTTGTGTAGTAAAATTTTGTCTATCTCTTATGGTTTACTAGTGATGCAAAAGTCGTTCACAATGAAGAATACTTTTGGAGATATTCCCAGAAAATTCAACATACATTTTATTGGTCACGAAAATATCTTAAACATATGATATTTTAATCAAAATCGTTAGAGCCATTTTTGAGAAAATTAAAATGTTTGAAAAATGTTCCATGTAATGGGTAATCTGGGGTGGGGGATTTTCTTGAAAACCTTCGTGTCGCATCTCTGGAAGATACTGAACCTAAATACCAAGTTTGGTGTTTATCCGACTGTTAGTTTCTGAGTGATGCTGTTCACAGACACACACACGGACATGTTTCCAAACATGCTTTTTTGGATTCAGGGGGTCTCAAAACATGTATTTCCGGTGAAATCTCGGTATTGAATTTTTGGGTGGAATACAATACTTCCCCTACTTACTATACGTAGTAGAGAAAGTAATAAATATTATGAAGCAGATGCAGAAAGCAACATCTAACATGCAAACACCTCAGGAAGCAATTTATCATGAAGGGCAGTCATTCCATGTATAACTTGTCATTTTAGTATTTTCTGCCAATTTTTTTATGTTAACCATAGAATGACCTTAAATATGCCACCTTTTTTCGTTTTGGTCTGAAGTTATTAATTATGCATTTATTAAATATAATATTTTTTCCATATATTCACATGCTATATTATATGAATAGTAAATTTTCCTTTTTAGGATATTTTGAAGTACAAATTTTGCAGTTTTACATACTATTTTTGAGGTACAGTCAAAAATAAAGTGCGCCCCTTACTTTAAAACAAAATGGAAAAAACATAATCATTGAAATATTGTGCATTGAACTATAAGGGTCGTTGAATAAGTAAGTTTCCGATTTTGTTTCTCTGCAAAATAAAATACGTCTGTGACATGTGAGTACTGGCAAGTTTGACATGTATGTATTGGCAATGCTCACACTGTCTTATGATGCATGCTTCAGTGTCTTATCAGCACACTGCCGGTCATGGAATTACCACTACAAAGTGTGTCTGCTTGTGAGCTGCGCTCTGCATTCGTTTTTTTTGCAGCAAAACAACTATCTGCTGTCGATATCCATTGGCAGTTAACCTCTGTGTATGGGGAAGTGTGTATGATGTTGATATCCAAATGGTTCAATGTTCATATGTACAGTTTGTGGAAGAGCTTGAAGATGTACATGATGAACAGGTCACAGGGAGGCCCACTACAGTGACATGTGATGATACCATTATTGCAATTAGCAATATTGTGGAGGAAGATCGTTCCATTACCGTTGACAACAATCTAATACTACCTTCTGGATGCTCATCCATCTCAAAGATCATGACATACCGTCTTCAGTACTGCATCTTGCAAAGTCTGTGCAAGATGGGTGCCACACTTACTGAGTGATGTTCAAAAGCAACAATGGGTGGATTCAGCCAGAATGTTTCTGAAAATACACCAGAGAGTAGGAGATCTGCTCTTCAAACAGCTTGTCACTGGGGATGAGAGACCTGCATCTGTCATTCAACTCCTGAGACAAAACATCTGAGCAAGACGTGGGAGAAACCTGGCAAAAATGCTCCTTAAAAGGGCAATGGCCACGTATTTGGCAGGGATAAGTTATGGTAACCATCTTTTCAGACTGTTGGGTGCTTTTAATTCCTCATACCTGCCTCACAGCACTACAATGAATGCGGAGAGGTACTGTAATGTCACATATCTTATATATTGCGTCATGTTTACAACACGCATTTTTGTCTAACAGAATATTTAAAGTTAATATCATTAAACTGGAGAAAAGAAGGTCGAACTTACTGAAAGTTGTGTGATTTGACATGAAATGACTTGGGTAGGAGGAAAGGAAACCAATTGAATGAAATGCCTAATAAATAATGGTAAACAATTTAATGATAGGTGCTGTTTATCTTATCAAGCAAAAAATGTTCGCATACCTTTTGTTGCATGAAGTTTATATTTCCCAGAAAACTAGGATTGTATTAAAGAAAGAACTTCCCACCTAGTTTTAACAAAATTTTGGTAAATTTTACTCTTCATGAAATCTTTATATAAAATTTTGTTAAGATGCAGGATATCTAAGTCCTAGTTTTCTGAGTGATGTACGAAAAGGCAACAAATATCTTCATGGCTTTTATTGAATGTTTCCAACAAATTGCATTTTATCAGTTGTTTAATTTTTGGAGCATTCACAGTGAAGCTAAATTATAAAGCATAAAATGACCCACACCATCACTCTATTCACTAATTTATACAAAGTTGGTGCACATTTCACCAATCCTGAGTCTCAAGAGAATTGAATATGCAAATGAGGGTTTGTGAAATATGTCCTGACAATCAGTGATTGAGTGATGGTGTCGTTCATTTTAAACTTTAAACCACCCTTTGTTTATTTCACTCAGTCAAAGTACATAGTTAATTTGAAAGTTAATTTTGCAGCATACTGATAAACTTTCATAACCAACAAAACAAATACATTTTTAGTTAAAAAGCATTGAATTATCTTGCCCAACTACAGATTTTCAAACCAATTAATTATAATTTAGAAACTTAAAATTACTGAACAAATAATCAAATGAACTAATATAATGTTTGCTTTAAACTGTTTATGAAACAGGAGTTCTATAAATCTACAACTGTGGAATACTCTGTTACAGGATGGAATAGATGAAGACTTTTATTCCATTAAATCACCAGGGTAAGTCCTCTGGTTCATTCTTTGTCATATTCATTAGTGTTAGATGTGGAACTGTTGTTGACTGATTAAAGAGAGTGTATCACAGTTGTTTGATCAAATTGTATCATTGACTATCCCCAGACATATTTTCATATTCCTGTTAGTGTTAGATATGGAACTGTTCACTGATCATACAGACTGTATCACAGTTGTTTGATCAAGTTGTAAAAGTGACTATCACCAGATATATTGTCATATTCCCTGTAAGTGTTAGATATGGAACTGTTCTCTGAACATAGGGAGTGTATTATACGAGGGTAATCCCAAAAGTAAGGTCTGCAATTTTTTTAAAATACAAAGAAACTGTTATTGACAAATGGTACATAGTTTTGAAGCTTTAACATTTGTCTATTTTTCCACATAATTGCCATTTCGGTCGATGCATTTTTGTAGACGCTGTGGCAGTTTTTATATGCCCATGTCATACCAGCTAGCCGCCATGCTCTTGAAAAAGCGATGAACCTCATTTTTCACTTCATCGTCGTCACCAAAGCGCCTTCTAGCCAAGTGTTTTTTTAACTTGGGAAACAAGTAGTAGTCACTGGGTGCTAAGTCCGGACTATAGGGTGGATGGGTGATGGTTTCCCATCCAAACTGTTGTAGAAGATTCATGGTTTGACGAGCGGTGTGGGGGCGAGCATTGTCATGGAGAAGGCTTATGCCCTAGCTCAACATTCCTCTTCTACGGTTCTGAATTGCCCGTCTGAGTTTTTTTAATTTCTGACAATACCTGTCGGCATTTATTGTTGTCCCAGGATCCATAAAGTCGACCAACAACATCCCCTTACAATCCCAAAACACAGTTGCCATGACTTTACCGGCAGACTGTGTTCTGAATTTTCGCGGCTTGGGTGAACCGGAATGCCGCCACTCACAGGTCTCAGGTGTGAAGTGGAAAGCCCAGGTTTCATCACCCGTGACTATTGAATCCAAAAGGTTGTCCTTTTCTTCTGCATAGCGTTGAAGAAATTGGCGGGAAGTTTCAGCGTGTTGCCTTTTGTGATCTTCTGTCAGCATTCTTGGGACCCATCTTGCGCACACCTTCCGAAATTTCAACTCTTCAATCAAAGTCCAATGAATAGTGCTTCGAGAAATCTCAGGAACAATGCAAAGCTCATCGAGAGTGATCCGTCGATCTTGACGCACGATTTGTTCAACCTTTGCGATTGTTTCGTCAGAAATGGACGGTCTCCCGCTTCTTTCCTCGTCATGAATTTCCGTTCGACCATTTGCAAATTCTCTATACCACTTGCGGACATTTTTGACATCCATACAAGACTCTCCATACACTTGCATCAACTGTCGATGAATTTCGAAAGGTTTAACCCCTTTTGCACTCAAAAAGCGAATAACTGCGCGAACTTCGCACCTGGCGATAGTGGCTAACGGAAACTCCATTATAACTGGCTGCCAAGACTGAGGGCGCTAAGGGATATGCGGTGGTGTCGAAGGGAGTGGAGGAAGGAAGGAAAAAAGCAGTAAGGCCAACATCCACACAAACAGTTTCCCTGTGATCCCAGCGCTTTGGAGACCTTTTGGGATTACCCTCGTAGTTCAGTATAATGACTATTACCAGACATTTTGTCATATTCTCTGTTACTTCTAGTTATGGAATCATTCTCTGAACATAGAGAGTATAACACTGTTCTTTGACCAATGTATAAGTGGTATAACTACATACTCCCTCTTATTGTTAGACATAGCAAGTTCCCCTTGCATTCTAAGTTCTTATTTATTTTGAATTTCTCAAACAGCTCTAAGAATTGTCATTAAGAAACCAAGCTTTTAAAATGTTTACATATCTAATATATACATTCTATTTTCTGCAAATATCCTGAAAATTCCTTTTATTTGCAATAATTTCATATAAAGTTGTCCTACTAATAAATCAGAAAGCATGAAAATCTTATGAAACAATAATGTAGCTTTCCCTAAGAAGACAATTTATATCTTGTAAGCTTTATTTTTCCAGTACGTCTACAATGTGTGATTTGCTAAGGCACAATCATTTGTTTCTCATTGTCTCCTGAGTTTTAAAGCCTGCATATAACAAAACATTTTTTAAAGATTCACTGTAGTTCCAGCCATTTGTATCCCTGTATACCTTAAAGAAATGATGTAATGAAACATTTCATATAGACTCTTCTTTTTGGCACGTGGCCACCCTAATGGGAATTTCTTAGGCACTGAAGATATTGTGTTTGCCAGTGAATGCATATATCCTTAGCCCCTTAAATTCAAGCACATAGATTTCTCATACAAATTAGAATTACAATGTCTGTAAATTTTGTCATATATATGTGCCGCCATACATATCTCACACCTGTTAAGAAAATTTGCATGAACAGTCATTAATTCTTCATGGTCATGCTTCTTCCATAACAGAAAGTAAATGTGGCTCAACAGAGCAATTAGTAACATTATGCAACACCCAACTGCAGTATCCTGTCATTGCAATTCCTGAAATACATTTATCTTAGATGCCTTCAGTTTTTAAGACTTAATTGCCTTCTGAGTCGAGGTTTACAAAATTCTGGATTTCTGTACAAGCTTTTTCAGAACTTTCTTTGGACTTTTGCCCATGTTTTCTTGGATGTAATAAATTTTTTTCTCTGTAATAAGAAATAGTGATTAACTTGTGTTTCTTATCAACAACAGATCTGATTTTTTCTGAATCTATCCACAAGATAATGGAGTGTTTCTCTGTGAGGCGCACGAACAATAGAGAATTCATCTCACATCTCTACAAGGTTTGGTTGTCACATAGGAATCATACATGAAGTTTCTGTGTGCTAAAGTGCACAGACCTTTTGGCATTATTACAGCAGTAACACACTATACAGTAAAACATGTCTTACAACGTATTAAGCCCTATACAAGGTCTTTGTGTTACATGGAGAGTGTGGAAAGTGGAGAAGGAATAGAATCTGTTAAGGCTGGTTCACAACCGCCCGAGAACGGTAACCAGAACGGAAACGAGAACGGGAAGCAATGCACCATACAAGATATTGGCTCACAACAACCCGGTAACGAGAACGCATATCGATAACAAAATGAAAGTCGATTTTGCGCATTGGGATTTCATTTGTTTTTAACTGACCAATGACATTTTTTCACCTACTTCTAATTTAGCAAGCCAACGTCAAAATTCGATAGAGTAAACATTATCTAAATGTACATCCATTACATTTCCGATCACTCAAGTTATGGCAATCTTTCATTCCTTTATTTAATGGCATACATTAAAATTGTTTATTGTTCTTTTTTCATTTCCACATTTTAGCTGTTCTTTGTAGCTTTTTCCATTGTTTTTAGGTAATAGCCAGTTTTGAGTTGCACATAAACAAACTACTAATGACCCCTTCACCAGAGGAACCAACGCTGATTATATTTGTGGGTGTAGGGATGAGTTTAGGAAGCACATTTACTACTAATTCCTTCAAGTTTCATGTTTCCAGCTAGCGACTATAGAGAGCACTAGTGGCTGTTTCATGTCATGGCCATCTAAAATAACCTCTAGAGTGAAGAGTCTAATATGCACAATAGGGATCTAATATGCCGTGCCCGGGAACGAGAACGAGAACGTTAAAAGTTGGGCAACTCTTCTTTCCCGTTCCCGGGGCCTGGGAAGGCTTCCTGTTTGTTGTGAACACTCCCATTTGAATACATGTATTTCAACTTTCTCGTTCTCGTTCTGGTTACCGTTCTCGTTGGTTGTGGACCAGCCTTTAGAATAGAACCTGCTCACTTCAGGGCAACCATAAGTCGAAACAAAGACTCTATATAAACATTTATCAAGTTAACATTAAGTACATAGAGGACTAAGCTTTTATTAGAATTGTTTGTATATGAATAGGTTGGCCACATGAGAATTTAAGACAACAGTCCCCCCTGCCCCAAAGTTATAGCCGGAACATTTGGAGAATGTTAAAAGTCAAAGATAAGAACTTTCAATAACCTCTGGCTCTGGATATTCATAAGTGGTATGAATTGGTACAGACTTTGTTAATTGCAAAATGTTAATAATATGACACAAACATTCATGACTAGTCAGTCACAATTTGACTTCTTCCACTGTCAGTCACAGCTGACATTCCTTTTTTAAAAGTTTTCTGCCGCTGGTAATTATATAGATATTTGTATACTTCATCATCTTTGATGAATATCTTCTGATACTCGTGTATAATTGCTTGCTGTTTGCACGTCAGTTCTCACTAGTTGTTTACACTGACATGTGCTGGTGTTCTCAGTTGCCACTTTGTCATACATTTCCAGAAGTGCATGTATGTGTGTACATTGATGGGAGAATGATGATATAAAATAGAGTGGCATCAAAGAAGCATGCATGTATGCTCTTACAGCCCTTTGCGTTTCTTGGACTGGGATTTAAAGCAAAACCAATGATCCAATAAAATGTACATCTATGATATTTATCCTTATACTCTCATGTTCCAAGAAAAAGGAGCCTAGTGATACATATCTATGCATGGCAAAGCGTAAGTCCTACTAGCGTGCATGCCTGCACAACCCTTAAGATAGCCAACAACCTCTCTGAGCTTAGTTTTAATTAGATTCAAAATAATCACTCTGCTTATTGCCTGGACCCAAAATTAATTCATGGGTTTGCCTGGCTGTATTGTGTTTATTCCACTACTCCAAATCAGTCCTACTGGTTAACTGGGTTAAAATTAAATTGAGTTTTAATTATGGACACTCATTAACTATGATCATTCTCAACATCCCATTGTGTATTGGGCGTGAACGACTGGAAATTTAGCTCCGAGACCTGTTTATCAGGCTTGAGGTTCTTTTACTTGGTGTAAATGCACAACACGAGACCACCAGCTTTACTTCCCTTCCAAAAGAAGCCATGCTAAGGATTTTTTACATCTGAAGAAACCCATTGCCCTTCGCAGGGTTAACTAGGTTGTCACATATTTGTCACTTCTGGGAGACAGGCTACAAAAGGGTTCAGGTCCTATTAAACTAAGCCCTGGGCCCCTCTTAGCGAGCATGTCTGCAATCTCATTACCAGTAATACCTACTTGTCCAGAGATCCCACAAGGCTGACCAGGCAGCTGGCACAAGAGTTTACCCAAAGTCCTTTGGTAATACCATGCCAATTTGGATGTGGTTTTAACCACTTTAAAGGTATGCAAACCTGCTTAGCTATATCAGCTAATCAGTGTTGCCTTTACCTAGCATATTTAAAGTGTGAACTGCTAAGTCTAAGATTGCTAATATTTCAGCCTGGATAACAGTGACATAACTTCCCAGGGGAATGGCAAACCTGGTTTTTGTGCTCTAGCCCCTGTTATGCCTCCTAACTGGAACCATCAGTGCACCACGTTTGGCACCCAGCTCTGCCTCCACTTATTCTTGGGAGATATTGCCAGTGTGAAATGTTCACTTACATTATACCTAGGCTTCACTAGGTCCCTTCACGTAAGAGTAATGGGACCTATCTCTTCAAGCCTGATTAAAATGGGGAGTTTCCCTTAAAGGGTAGCTTAAAGCACCATCCCCTAATATCCAAAGTAACTTCCCTTCACAAACAATGTAAAGGGGTATGATCCAGCAAAATCTCTTAGGTGGACCGTAGGGTTGTTAGCACTGCCCCAATTATGATTAGACATGATAATCTTTGCAGTGTATTAAGCTTGGTAGTTATTGCCTTCCCAAAGGAAGCAGGCCACCAAACCAATACTGCATAGGACACAGAGTGCCTTATAACAAAGGTATAGAGCCAAGATCATCTTTGGTTGGAGCCCATGTCAGCCAAATGGCAGTTCTACAGGCTCCCAAAGCATTGTGGGTCTTCTTTACTTTGTGTTCCATATGCTCCTTCCTGCTCAGCATCCTAGGGTTATTCCTAGGTACTTAACTGAACCAGATAGTTGAACCAAATACAAATTTCTTCCCAAAAAGAAGAGGCTCTACCAATTCAGGCATTTCCTTTCTCGTTTTGAAGATCATTAGCTCGATCTTATCCAAAATGACACTGAAATCCTTATACCATTCCACCATAGTATGTAGCGAGCCCTTTATCAGCTTCAAAAGAGCACCCAGGAATTTTCCACTTGCTAAAAAAAATTAGTTTTATTTATAGGTGCTGTTTAATTACTGTGGTCCTTAGCGTCCCTTTCTATATTGGGTGTGAAAGACAGGAAATTTTTCTCAGATGCCTCTTTAATAGGCTGGAGGTTCTTTTACATGTTGTAAATCTATGACATGGAACATGGTTTTACTTCCCTTCTAAAAGAAGCCATGCTAAGTATTTTACGCCCACAAAAATTCATCGCCCCACCGGATTTGAACCCGGGAACTTGAAGTGTCCCATGACCATGGAGGACCACATTCCACTTGAATGTTATCTGCATTACCTTGAGCATAAATTTTCTCCCTGCTGAGTCCTCATTAGATCGTTCGCCACCAGACACCACCGAGTGCGTGTCAGAACTCCTACTTGGGAGGAGCCCGAGGGCTCTGAGCTCCGAGGACTCACTATCCAAAGCCACCATAGCTTGTCGGACTTCCAAGGAGGTCATCATTCACTCTGTAACCATCAGACCGACTTCTGTGTTCTCTAGATACTTCCTGATGATGCATTAAGTATATGATTAAAGGCACCGTCGATGACCAGGAAGACTGCCATGACCAGTTCCCCAGAGTCCCCTCCAGTCTTACTACCATCTGGTGCAGTCCTGATTCCACAGATTTACCTAGCCATTAAGCATACTGATGGGGATATATGGGTCTATTTACCAACACCCCATCCCTCAAATGTAAGTAAGTAATGTATTGTTGTAAGTATTGTTAACCCAATTAATTGTACAAATTTACAACAACAAATTTTACAAATTTATCCTTAACCCAATTACTAGAAATAACAATAAAATAAAAACTAACCTCTTAACTACTGGTATCCAGCAGTATTGAATACTGGTAGCCAGCATTCCTTCTAATCTAAAAGTATAATTATCAATTTATTTAATCTCCAATACTAACTCTAACTCTACCTTGAGTTGCCTTACCTTGGACCCCAACAAACTCAAATCTTGATCCCTCAAATGTATATACCAACCTTTCCAGAGCTTTCAAGATGAAGAATAATTAGATTGAGAGGACAAAAATCCTTAGCCCTGTAACAAGATGTCTCTCGGGCTTAGGTATGAATCTCACTTTGGCCTCTATCGGAGACAAAAAATATGTATCATGGATAGGCAGGCCATGCAAACTATCACCAGGTGGGAAGATAAAATCTCTCAGCTTTTCTGCTGGAAGACTATCCTCATCCGTGTTTTTATAGTGCTCAAAAGAAAAGTGACCATTTAATTTCTTAAAATTCACCATCTCAGTATGCACTTGCTAGTCTTCCGAAGAAGGCCTGTGTGCCTAACCAAAGTTGGTTCTTGATCAGTTATACAAGTTCCTGGGAAATAGTTTCAAGTAACAGCCTCAATGTCTCTTCATCTGATTGCACCTTTGTTCCCGAGGGGTCTCTAAAGGGTGGAGCCTGGCCCCACCTCCCTAGATCAATAGTTTCTGTAATCGAGCAACACTCGATTGCTTCTGAATATTATCACAGAAGAACCTTCAAGATTTTTTGGAAGTCTTTCTGATCTTTTATGATTTCAGGGATTGGTTATAAGAATCCCATGTTACCTGACACTTATCAGCCTTATACAAATTGTATAGTTTACATGACTTTATCTTGATGAATCTTAAAATCAAATTCCATATAAGTTTAGCTTCTGTCCTGCCTCTTGAATGAGAGGGCAGTTCCTTCTATAAGCAGAGATTGAGGTGTTTTTGGAAAACTCCCTAACAACTCCAGGTCCTCCGCATTCTTTATACTGAGTGAGGTCCATTCCTGAACCCACCTTTTCAGGAGTCCCAGCTGATGCCTCTGTACAGGCGGCACCTATTCTGTCAAGATCAAAACATATGTGTGTGGTTGAATAAGAAAGGTTCCATACAAACTCTTCAGTCCATAACTCCTCTAGGATCCCAAAGGACGACAGGATCAGGTCTAGGATCTCCTTTTGCTGATAATTCATTAAGGTTAGGGAGGCGCCCATGATTCAAGATCTCAAGATCCATTGTGCTAAAAAATTCGAGCAATGCCTCCACTCTTACATTGATGTCCATGTTACCTCAAACGTTGTAGTGGGCATTGGAGTTGCAACCAAGCAGTAAGGTGAGATTTCTGTTCTTGCAGTGTGAGACAAGATTCTTGACTCCTGAGGAGGTGGAGATTCCTCAGAGTCCTATGGAAAATAGGCCGAGCAAACTACCACCTGTTGGGGCAATCTGCTTTCTTCATACCAAGACTGCCACCAGATCACTCACAAGAAAGCCTGGCTGAGCCCAAGTGTTGCTCAGTCTTGTCAAGACACAAGCTCTGGTTTTATCATCAGCTGAAGTGTTGAAAATAGAATAACTCTTTGTTTTTAGTTCCATAATCTGGCCTTGCCTAAGCCAAGGTTTCTGGACTGAGGCGATTTCAAAATCCTGCCTCGTTAGGCTACTACATAGCTCTCTTAGAGATGGTGATACTGTGTTGTAAGCTAGCCTGAATGAAAGAAATCATTGCGACTTAACCTTATTACACACTTCAACCGTTGACAGAGTTTCCTTAGATGTGATTCTTTCTGTGGATCCACAGGGGATCAGTTTAGGCTCCAGCATAGCCTCTAGAGGGTATCCCTTATGAGGACCACCCTCTTTCCCCACTGTGAGCCTGTGGCCAAGCCCTCCTCTTTTTCTCAGCTTCAATCGCCTCTTTGTCCTGAAGTTTAGAAATCAACCTCTCTGGTCGCCATCCTCAAACTCATCATCTTATCATCAACCTTTGGATTCAGAACTGCTTCTCCACATCTCTGGGAGATACCATTCCCACCTCAGCTGCATTACTCTGGGTAGCAGGTTTCCCTTTTGAAGCCTTTGCTACCTTCCCTTTTATGTTTATGCTCTTGGAAATGAAATTAAATAGGGTTTTATTTATGGACGGTCTTTAACTACTATGGTTCCTAGTGTCCCATTCTATATTGGGCGTGAAAGACCGGTAATTTTGTTCAGAGGCCTCTTTATCAGGCATGAGGTTCTTTTTTTATGTGCCGTAAATCAACGACACGGGACCACCGGCTTTACTTCCCTTCCGAAGGAAGCCATGCTAAGGATTTTTACGCCCGAAAAAATCCATCACCCTCTGCTTAAGCTCTTGGAGGCCCCAAAGTAGTCTTTCGGGTTTAGGCATCTAAAACCTTCAATATTATTCCCAGAATAGGTAGGGATTACTTTGGTCTGCCCAGGAGAGCCCTGTTGTACCTGAGTAAGACTAAAGTAGCCTGAGAGGTCGTCAGGTATCCCAGAGGCTCTGTTAACGATACGTTTCCTATGTGTCATGCCCCCTTGAACACTGGCCACTTGATACCTTAGGGTCGATGAATTGATTCAGTTTCCTATTGCTTATTCAGGGACAAACCTGCCCAGAATGTCGTAATCAGTTGACTTCGCCAATAAGGTCCCATCAATCATCACACAAACTCATCCAGTACCCCTTGGTCAGCTGTAGGTGCTTACAGACTGATAGGCCACTTCAGAAGTGATGGGAAGCTACACAGAAAACATGACTAGAATGAGTTAGATTTACTTAAAATTATAATTACTTAGTAGTATGCTAGTTATAAGAAAATCACCGACTTTTAAATCAAATTCCTTAAACCCTTCATCTGTGCTTGTTCATGAGGTTCCATTCTGAACCATACAAAACTCCAGACTCACAGTGAATAACATGATTATTTTAATTTCATTTAATAGCCACAAGAATAAATATGTGCAAATCATAATTGTATCCTTGCTGTGCTTCTTATGAGTAACATTACAAAACTTTCAATAAAGTTTGTGTCACATAATAGGAAGTAATGGTTACATTTCATTTTTATTTTGTTCATTGATAATATGTGAATATTAGGGATACATTATATTACTACAAAGGCTTTGGCATACTTAGGGATAACATTTCTGTACAAAAATTACATTGTATAATATATAAAAATATAACTACTACCTAGAACTAATACAGCACTTTATGAACACACTTATAATTCCTTTGTGTTCCTTTATACTATAAAAACATGTTTTTCTTAATATTTTTATTGTTTAAATGTCTGCATTAATATAACCTTTAAGCTTTATTTGTACCTGTAACTTGTTATACACTTACTAAAGAACTCCAACGACGTGTTATGTGTTCTATACTGACCTGGAACAGTAAATCTGCTTAAGTTCTTAAATATGTGCCTATAAGTAGGTTTCTTATTTGCATTTCTGATTATCTTTGCCATTTTTGTAACTTAATTATTATTCCTTTCTTTGACTTAGTATTCCTCCATAGTGTCATTCAGCATTTTATGTGAGCATAGATAAAATTATAGAACACTCGATTCATTGCTTTATCATCCATAATCTTTCTAGTCTGCCTCATTATATGAATACCTTTGTTTTCTTTTTCTTTTTGTGGTAAAATTAAATTGAGTTTTATTTATGGACGCTCTTTAACTGCTAGTGGTCCTTAGAGTCCCACTCTATATTGGGAATGAAAGACTGTTAATTTTGCTCAGAGGCCTCTTTATCAGGGTTGAGGTTCTTTTATGTGCTGTAAATATACGACATGGGACCACCGGCTTCTTTTTCCCTTCCAAAGGAAGCCATGCTAAGGATTTTTACACCCCAAAAAATCCATAGTCCTCCACTGGGTTTGAACCTGCAACCTCAAGAACTAGAGGCTAGCATGGTAGCCACTACACTATGGAGGACGACTTTTTTGTGGCAATATACCTACCTGAGTTGCCAGCAGAGTTGCTTGTTAATACCATTAGAGTGTGTAGCATACCTATGGAATACTTTTGCTACCTATAGTAAGTTTTATAATGCCAAAACTGTTTTTTCAGGACTATGCATTACCCAAGTCATTTTATTTATTTATCACCACCATCAGAATTGGCAAATTGTATATTTTTCTTTATTTATTCATATATTGTTATTTATTGTGGTTGTATTATGTACGTAAACAATTGTGAACACCCCACAATACTTATATTGCCACAAGCATAAAAGTGATTAACTTAACACTTATAGGCAACATAATGTTTTAAAACACACACAATATTCACTTATATTTACTACAATATTTCACATTAGTGAAATCATTTCACACGCAATTGAATACATAATAACAGTACATCCAGATTATTATAACTGTGTTTCATAAGGTAATTATTCTATCTCTAATCATGTACATATGGAAAAATAAGCATTCACATTCTCCTCCACTCAAATCATTTTCCCATTTCTGTCTTCTAGTAATTACTGACCATATTATATTTTTTCAGTTCATACAAAGTGGGTGTTTCCAGCCATACATCAGTTTTATTCTTTAATGAAGATTTAGGAAATGACACAAGCTCTGATAGGAGAAAGGATATTCTTGAATGTAACGAAAGTGCCGTAAAATGTCAAAGTCAAGAAAGAGATGATAGGGATATATCTTCAATAGAAGCCAACGTTTTTTCAGAAACACATGATGGGAACATCCTCAGCATGTCTTCCTGTTTGAAATAATTTGCTTCAGCAGAGCAATAAAAACAAACAGGATATAAATAAAGGTAACTGCAACTCAATTGGGAGTCAGGAGTACACAAAAGCGCACAACTGTGATATTTGTAAGAAATGTTTTAAATACTCTACCCAATTAAAAATAAACATATTCATTCCTGAAAGTAAAGAAGCCAACAAATGTGAAGTTTGTGATAAGGGTTTTAATCATATGTCATCTCTGAAAACGTACAAATAGTTTCATGAGGACATAAGGTCACACAAGTGCAACATTTGTGACCAGACTTTTAGTGGATTGCAACATTTGAAAACACACGAATTCATTCATGAAGGCAAAACCACACAAGTGTAACATTTGTGACATGTCTTTTACTCATTTTCAACATTTCAAAAAACAAACTGACTCATGAGGGTAAAGCCACACAAGTCACAAATGTTGCACAAGACTTTTAAGCATTTGCAATACTGGAAAAGATACAAAACGGTTCATTACAGAATAAAGCCACACAAGTGTAACATATGTGACAGGACCTTTACTTGCTTGCAAGTTTTAGAAAGACACAGATTTATTCATGAGAGCATAAAGGCACACAAGTGTAACATTTGTAACAAGCTTTTTACTCGTTTGTCAACTTTAAAAGGACATGCATATATTCATGAGGGCATAAAGCCACACAAATGTAGCATTTGTAACCAGGCTTTTAGTCGATTGCAAAATTTGAAAAGACACAAATTGACTCATGAGGTCACAAGTTTAACATTTGTGAGAAGACTTTTGCTGATTTATCACATTTGAAAAGAAACAAATTGATTCATGAAGGTTTGAAGTCACACAAGTGTAATGTTTGTGACCAGACTTTTAATCTATTGCAAAACTTGAAAAGACACATTGGTTCATGAAGGCATAAAGTCAAACAAATGTGACATTTGTCAGAAGACTTACTGATTTATCACATTTGAAAAGACAAATTGATCCATGAAGGTATAAAGCCACATAAGTGTAAGGTTTGTGGCCAGACTTAGTTTATTGCAACACTTGAAAAGACACAAATTGACTCATAAGGGCAAAAAGCCGTACAAATATAACATTTGTGACAAGTCTTTTACTCGTTTGCAAGGCTTGAAAGAGCACAGATGTATTCATGAGGGTGTAAAGCCATACCAGTGTGCTATTTGTGACAAGACTTTTACTCGTATGCAAGGTTTGAAAGCACATAAATTCATACATGACAAGTTGAAGCCAGGCAAGTGTAACATTTGTGGCAAGACTTTCTGGTGTTTGCGAAATTTGAAAAGACAAATTGATTCATGAGGGTATAAAGAAACACAACTGTAACATTTGTGAGAAGACTTATACTCGCTTGCAAAACTTGAAAAGACGCATATTGATTCATGAAGGCATAAAGTCAAACTAATGCGACATTTTTGAGAAGATGTTTGCTGATTTATTACATTGGAAACGACATAAATTGATCATGAAGGTATAAAGCCACACTAGTGCAAGGTTTGTGACCGGACTTTTAGTTTGTTGCAATAATTGAATAAAGACAAATTGACCCATGAGGGCAAAAAGCTGGACAAATGTAACATTTGTGATCAGAGTTTTACTTGTTTGTAGGGTTCGAAAGCAAATAAATTCATACATAAGGGCATAAAGCCAAGCAAGTGTAACATTTGGGTCAAAACTTTCTAGCATTTGCGAAATGTGAAAAAAATTGATTCATGAACGCATAAAGTCAAACAAATGTGACATTTACAAGAAGACTTTTGCTGATTTATCACAACTGAAAAGACACAAATTGATTCATGTAGGTATAAAACCACACAAGTGTAATGTTTGTAAACAGACTTTTAGTCTATTGCAATGTTCAAAAAGCATAAATTGATCTACGAGGGCACATAGCCAAGCAAATGTAACTTATGTGACAAGACTTTTACTCCCTTGCAATATTTGGATACACAAAAATTGATTCATGAGGGCATGGTCATATCAATGTAACATTTTGTGACAATGCTTTTACTCAATGGCATGAGGACATAAAACCATACAATTGTGTCATTTGTGACAGGACGTTTACTGGTTTCCAAAATTTGAAAGTACACACATTCATTCAAGAATGCAGGAAGCCAAACAAGTGTAAAACAGTTTCTTGAAAATTGGAACTTGCACACATAGCGGAAGATGTAGGGAATGCCTCACGAAACACGTCCTGCATGTAATACCTAGTAAGTGGAGCAAAGAGTATCTTAAGTAGGCTGATCTCGTTCTTTAATATAAGTGTAAACTACATGATAATTTACTCAATTGCAACATTTGAAAAGGAACAAATTGATTTACGAAGGCATAAAGTCAAACAAATGTGACAGTTGTGGGAAAACTTGTCGATTTATCACATTTGAAAAGACACAATGGCATAAAGCCACACAACTAATATTTGTGACCAGACGGTTATTCTATTGCAATATTTGAAAAGTCACAAATTGATTCATGAGGGCATAAAGCCACACCAGTGTAACGTTTGTGACAAGACTTTTAGTCAATTGCATTATTTTAACCCTTTCACTGATGAGGTATTAACAAGTTCACAGCATGGTGTAGTGGTTACCATGCTAGCCTCTAGTTTCTGAGGTCACGGGTTCAAACCTGGCCGAGGGCAATGGATTTTTTGGGCGTAAAAATCCTTAGCATGGCTTACTTCGGAAGGGAAGTAAACCTGGCGGTGCTGTGTCGCAGGTTTACGGGTGTAAAAGAACCTCAAGCCTGATAAACAGGCCTCTGAGCAAAATTACCAGTCTTTCATGCCCAATATGGAATGAGACGCTAAGGACCACAGCAGTTAAAGAGCATCCATAAGTAAATCTGTTTTTTAAAGACCCACCGTGCTGAGTTATTTTAACTACACGTGTGTTAGATAGCTTCCTCTTAATGCACAAGTTGTGTTGAAATCAATATGTCGACAATGTTGCATCATTCACAAGGAGAGCAGTGATTAGTGCTGATGGAACTGTTCTGACATCTGCAGTGAAAGGGTTAAAATATACAAATTGATTCATCAGGACACATAGCCACACAAATGTAACATTTGTGACAACACTTTTACTCAATTGGAATATTTGGAAATGCACAAATTGATTCATGAGGTCATAACCATATAAATGTAACATTTGTGACAAGATTTTCACTCTTTTTTTAATTTGTACATGTTCTTTAATTACTATGGCCTCTAGTGTTCAATTCTATATTGGGCGTGAAAGATTGGAAATTTTGCTCAGAGGCCTTTTTATGAGGCTTGAGATTCTTTTACTGCCGTAAATATATAACTAGAAACCACTAGCTTTACTTCCTGCACTTTTACTTGATTACAACCTTTGAAAACAAATTGATTCATGAGGGCATGCCACATATACATTTAACATTTGTGACGACTTTTATCTTTTTCGTTTATGGACGCTCTTTAAATACTATGGCCGTTAGTGTCCCATTCTATATTGGGCGAATAAGACCGGAAAAGTTTAGTCAGAAGCCTCTTCATGATGCTTGAGGTTCGTTTACATGTCATAAATCTACAACACAGGACCACAGCTTTAATTCCCATACTTGCGACATTTAAAAATGCAAACTGATTCATAAAGGCACATTACTACACAAATGTAACATTTGTGAGAAGACTTTTACTCATTTGCAATGTTTGAAAAAGAGAAGAAAGAGTTTGTGAAAAGAGAGTTACATATTAGCAAGCTTTTAAAGAACACATATTGATTAATGAGGGTATAAAGCCAGACAATTTTAACATATGTAAGAAGACTTTTACCCATTTGCAAGGTTTGAAAAGACACCAATTTATTCATGGTGGCATGAAACTTCACAAGTGTAATATTTGTAACAAGGGTTTTACTCTGTTGAAAAACACAAAATTGATTCATGGATCATTAAGCTATACAAGTATGACATTTGTTACGAGGATTTTTATTGATTTATCACATTTAAAAAGGCGCATTGATTCGTGAGGGCATAAAGCCACATGATTTTAACATTTGTGACAAGACACTTTTACTTGATTGCAACATTTGAAAAGACACATTGATTCATGAGCAAGTAAAGCCACACGAGTGTAAAATTTGTGACAAAAGTTTCACTGATTTGAAGAGAGATGGATTGATTCACGAGGACAAAAAGCTGCAATAGTGTAATGTTTGTGACTAGAGTTCTGCCAAAATTAAATTAACTTTCGACAGGACTTTAGTCACATACATTACAGTACGATGCGTTGTCAAATTTCAAACACTTTAATTTGCTCATGATCATAAAATCTATGGAGAGTGATGGCTGTGTAAAGCATTTTACTCTTTTTTCATCTTTTGAAAGGGCCAGTTTGATACATGAAGGCAAAATGTCTCCATGAGTGTGAAAGTTGTTTAAGTGTTTTGTTGAGAACTTAAAATTATATAAATGCATTCATGAATGCAGAAAAGATTTCTTATATTTCCTATAAGTTCTTATTTTCCCAACTTTCATTCATTTTTGTAGTCTATATTTATAGGATGAAAATGAAAGTGTAACGAATGCCATTTAGTAGGTTTTTTCTTCTCTTTCTTTCCTATTTGGTAATAGGTGTTTAAGTTAGAAAGGAACTAAGAAAAGCTTAGTAAATTATTTTCCTGCATTGTTTTCAGCTTAAGTAAATTATCTCAGAATGTACTAGTTTCACTTCTGTCACTTAATTTCTATTTTAATCTTGCATTATATTTATATTTCAGAGAAGTATAAATTTGCTTTATGGACAGCAGCACTTCTGTAATATTTCGTTATTGATTTTTAACTGCTGTTAAGTTTCCTTGTTTCTGCAGAAAACCAGAATATGCACACAGTATTAAACCTTATGAAAATGAAAATTTTGAGCTATGCTTTGTATTTTATTTTACCTATAGGTTTGCATTGAAGTATAGATCTCATAGCTTGCTTTTTTATTGCTGATGTAGAATTAAGTTTTTTCCAGGAAAAGAAAACCAAATAAAAAAATCTGATGTGTTACACTCACATGACTTTCTCTACTCTTGTACAAATTATTTATACAAACGCTTATTCTCCATCTACATCAAATCGAGATAAACATTTGCAGACTCTATCTTATTGCTAATTTTCTTGTAGATGTAAGGGGAATATATATTTACAAGGGCAATATAAAAATACAGTGGCCTTTAAGCACATACATATCTCTTAATAGCTGGTTGCTAGGTGCAGCACCATTCTCTTTGCCACAGATTAATACTCTTTGCATATCCAAGACAAAAAAATGAATAACGAATTCCCATTTGAGAAAATAGGTATTGAAAAATTTAAGGGAATAACAAGTAATATCTCGAAAATGGTTCACTCAACAAAAAAATGTATATGACATAAATTGTGTATTTTAACGCGATCTACATTTTTTGTATAGTAAACCTTTGTCTATCTCTTATGGTTTACCAGCTATGCAAAAGTCGTTCACAATGAAGAATACTTTTGGAGACATTCCCAGGAAATTCAAGATATACATTTTATTTGTCATAAAAATATCTTAAACATATGATATTTTAATCAAAATCGTTAGAGCCATTTTTGAGAAAATTAAAATTTTCGAAAAATCTTCTATGTAAAGGGTACTCTGGGGTGGGGGATTTTCTTGAAAACCTTCGTGTCGCATCGTTGGAAGATACTGAACCTAAATACCAAGTTTGGTATTTATCCGACTGCTCGTTTCTGAGTTAGGCTGTTCACAGACAGACACACACACACACGAACATGTTTCCAAAAATGCTTTTTTTTGGATTCAGGGGGTCTCAAAACATGTATTTCCGGTGAAATCTCGGTATCGAATTCTTGGGTGGAATACAAGACTTCCCCTACTTACTATACGTAGTACAGAAGGTAATAAATAGTGATAAGGTATATTCCTTTGTAATTTATACTTGAATTAAGGATTTTAAATTCTGTACAAGATTAGAGAAACATTATTAATACCTATAAAATATAAATAATCACTATATAATGAGGCAATAAACGAAACTCAGTAAAACCTTATGCTTTATTTTATTAAATGAATTAATGGTTACAGTGATGGTGATAGCCAAAAGTACTATGAACTTCTGGAAAATATTTTCATTGTTGTATGGTAATTTTATTTATAAAATAAAGTAACAGTTTTGTTTCTTATTAATATATTATATATTTTTCATTTCTCAGTGAAATTTCTGATAAGCTCAAGAAGAAATGCTACAGCATATAATATAACCCATATATTATATTAAAAAACTCTCATTTTAACTATGAATTTCCAGATCAATTAAAGGTAGCACGGATTAAAGCTCTGTATAAAAAGGAACAGACTATGAGATAGAAAACTCTAGTCCAATATCACTATTATCTGGGTTTTTTTTCAAACAAAATTTGAGAAAGTAGTGCATACAGGACTTTCATCATTCCTTTCAGAACATAGTAGAATAACAGGCAAACAATGTGGGTTTCACATACACAAGTCATACAAAAACAGTAGATTTTGTTAAACATGATCACAGTTTGTGGATGAAAAGGACAAGAATATTGGTATATGTTTAAATGTGTTTAAGGCGCTTAACTTAGCAGAACACAGTATTCTTTTAGAAAACCTAGTAGGTATTGGCTTATAAGGAATGGTGAATGAAAGAGATCTTGTATGTACATGGAAATACAAGTGAAACTACAACATACTTATCTCTAGAGCAAATGTTTAACTTGGGGTATCAAAGGAAACAGTTTTTGTCCTGTTTTGCTTTTACAAATATAAATAAAAAAATCTGATGTGTTACACTTACATGACTTTCTCTACTCTTCTAGAAACTATTTTTACAAATTCTTATTCTCCATCTATTTCATATTAATCGAGATAAACATTTGCAGAAACGATCTTTTTTGACATGCAAAGAGAATTATATTTTACACATAGCGACCAGTTCTAAAAATATTTGACTATCCCTTAAGGCGTACTATGTTCCCCTTGTTTTGTATTTGCAAGGGCAATATAAGCACATATCTCTTAATAACTGGTTGCTATGTGCAGTACCATTCTCTTTGCCACAGATTAATACTCTTTGCATATCCAAGACAAAAAAATGAATAACGAATTCCCATTTGAGAAAATAAGTATTGAAACATTTAAGGGAATAATAAGCAATATCTCGAAAATGGTTCACTTAACAAAAAAAATGTATATGACATAAATTGTGTATTTTAACGCGATCTACATTTTTGTGTAGTAAAAGTTTGTCTATCTCTTATGGTTTACCAGTTATGCAAAAGTCGTTCACAATGAAGAATACTTTTGGAGACATTCCCAGAAAATTCAAGATATACATTTCATTTACCATGAAAATATCTTAAACATATATTTTAATGTCGCATCTCTGGAAGATACTGAACCTAAATACCAAGTTTGGTGTTATCCCACTGCTCGTTTCTGAGTTATGCTGTTCACAGACAGACAGACACACGCGGAAATGTTTCCAAAAATGCTTTTATTGGATTCAGGGGGTCTCAAAACATGTATTTCAGGTGAAATCTCGGTATCGAATTTTTGGGTGGAATACAATACTTCCCCTACTTACTATACATAGTAGAGAAAGTAATTAATGTTTTTTTTTTTAAAAAAAATGGTTACCCAACATTATTTGCTGATGACACCACAATATATATTTCTGGTTGCAACTTAAGGTGTCTGCAATTAAGATGGGAAAGACAATTGTGAAAAGTTAATCTGGTTTAATACAAGTAGATTACTAATGGATACAGAAAAAGCAATACAAATATAATTTCATCAGAAACAAATTACACGCAATAATTACCCCAGTATAAGGTTTAAGGACAAATGTATTACATATAGAGAAAGCACAAAATACCTGGGAGTATGAGTGTATGAGAATCCAAAATGAATTGATCTGTTCACATTCAAAAAGATATAAAAATTAGATATGCAAGTACACTCACTTAAAAAATTATGAATTTTAAATCGTTGCTTCATTGTATAATGCTTGTTTTTAATCTGCTCTTTCCTCTGGAATAGTACTTGGGAAAAATTCAAGAGAAGCAAAATGTAATTTTGGAATACAAAAATTGGCAAGTCAGATAATGCTACATGTTAGTAACAAAAAGAAAAGAAAATGCTAGCTGCAGACAGTTATCTAAAGATTTGAATATATTTCACTTGCCTTGCATTTATGTGTATGAAACTATGTTATATTAAAAGCAGTGTTAGTATGTGTAACACAAACTCGGAAATACATTCTCACAAATGAAGATCATCTTCACATAATTACATAGTAATATAAGCCTCTTTGAAAAAAGTTTTGTAAATACAGGTCTCCAGCTTTATAATAGACTATCTAGTTATCTGCTATGCATAAACTCAGAAGTTGTAAAAATTTGCAACATGTTTTATAGTATAACAGAGTTTATTAATATGTTCAAAAGTAGTTTTGAAATTATCAATAAATGCATAAAATATTCAGCCAATGTATGTAACTATCATAAAACAATACACGGTGAACCATAAAAGCAAAAACTACAACGATGCTACGAACAAATAGTAGAAATGGATGCACCTTCAAAAAAGAGATTAAAGACTCATTACTTAAAAAGGTCAATAGTACACAAATCAACCAAAGATCTTGGTCAAGTAATGGAAAGTGCACATAACAAAGCACTTGGAAAAAAATATGGCTATCAAAAATACAAAGTAACATACTGGTGGAATGAAATCATTGTGCAACTAAGGAAACTAAACACTGAAGCATGAAAAAAGTGAAAATGATAAATAGGAAAAAGGTATTGCAGAATATGAAAAAATGGCATATAAAATCAATACTAAGAGAGCTGCAAGGAGCAGAAAAAACACTATTACACTAACAAAATGAAATGTATGGTAACAATTATGTACTAAAATATACATTGACCCTTAGTGCATTGAATGTAACATAGTAACAGAAATATATAGGTTAGATCACGAGAAATTACATGAACTGTTAAAAATAGCTGAAATAATATTCCCAGTACATCATATTAATGCATGGCCAGAAATAGAGGTTAATCGAAAAGAAATGCCTGCATGTCAAGGAAATGAAAAATAGAAGCTCTAAAACCATAAAAACAAGAAAAGCAGCGGGCCCGGGTGGAATCCCTCCTATAAGCTATAAAGGCGTAATGGATCAAAATCCTGGTGTACTTGAACAAAATCTTGTGTTACACTCACATGACTTTCTCTGGTCTTGTATAAATTATTTTTACAAACGCTTATTCTCCATCTACTTCATGTTAATCGAGATAAACATTTGCAGACTCTATCTTATTCCTAATTTTCTTGTAGATGTAAGGGGAATATATATCTACAAGGGAAATTTGGAAATACAGTAGCCTTTAAGCACATACATATCTCTTAATAGCTGGTTGCTAGGTGCAGCACCATTCCCTTCGCCACAGATTAATACTCTTTGCATATCCAAGACAAAAAAATGAATAACGAATTTCCATTTGAGAAAAAGTATTGGAAAATTTAAGGAAATAACAAGCAATATTTCGAAAATGGTTCACTCAACAAAAAAAATGTATATGACATAAATTGTGTATTTTAACGCGATCTACATTTTTTGTATAGTAAAATTTTGTCTATCTCTTATGGTTTACCAGTTATGCAAAAGTCGTTCACAATGAAGAATACTTTTGGAGACATTCCTAGAAAATTCAAGATATACATTTTATTTGTCATGAAAATATCTTAAACATACGATATTTTAATCAAAATCGTTAGAGCCATTTTTGAGAAAATTAAAATGTTCCATGTAAAGGGTGATCTAGGATGGGGGGATTTTTTTGAAAACTTTCGTGTTGCATCTCTGGAAGATACTGAACCTAAGTACCAAGTTTGGTGTTTATCCGACTGTTCGTTTCTGAGTTATGCTGTTCACAGACAGACAGGCACGCAGACACACACACGGACATGTTTCCACAAATGCTTTTTCCAAAATACTGAAATAATTATTAATTGAAAAATCCCAAAAAAGAGGAGTAGTAAATCATACAGACCATGTGTTTAATCAATGTAATATGGAATTTTTGGAGCAGATTTTATACAAAATGCAGAAGAGATTGAACATAAAGAAGCTTTTGTACAATCACAGTTTGGTTTCAGGAAGTGCTTATCAACATTAGATGCAATAGAGACTATAAAACGATCTGTAGAAACAGAATTGAAGGAAACAAACAAATATGCAGTCCTGGTCACACTGGATGTAAAAAATGCTTTAATTCAGTGCCATGGTTTGGTATAATAAATTAAATGAAACCATGGGAAATAGCTCCACAACTATTTAGAAGATGGGCAAATACTGACAGGACAAGAGATATTGATGGACATGATTTGCGGAGTACCACAAGGTTCGGTCTTGGTACCTACATTGTGGAATGTATATTATGATGGAGTACTAAAAGTTGAATTACGATAGCAACAAACACTATTGGATAACTGTGGATGATAAATGAAATTGAGTTCTATTTTGTGAAAGCTCTTTAACTGCTATGGTTCTTAAGCGTCCCATTTTATACTGGGCGTGAAACACAGGAAATTTTGCTCAGAGTTCTCTACCACGCTTGAAGTTCTTTTACGGGCAGTAAATCTACGACACGGACCACCGACTTTTACCTTCCCTGCCGAAGTAATATAACATTCAGGGGAATTATTGAGAGCGTACAATGAAAGACCACAACAATAATATCTAGTGCCTACAAAACGATCTGCACCAGGACAGTGTCGTCCTCTGTAGTGTAGTGGTTACCATACTAACCTTTAGTTCCCGAGGTCACGTGTTCAAATCCGGCGGAGGGCCATGGATTTTTTCGGGCGTAAAACTCCTTAGCATGGCTTCCTTCGGAAGTGAAGTAAAGCTGGTGGTCCCGTGTCGTAGATTTACGGCACGTAAAAGAACCTCAAGCCTGATAAAGAGTCCTCTGATCAAAATTACCGGTCTTTCACGCCCAATATAGAATGGGACGCTAAGCACCACAGCATTTAGAGAGCGTCCATAAATAAAACCCAATTTAATGTAATTTATCAGGACAGTGCGGGTCTAATTTCCTTGATAACACGACATGATGGAATTTGGTGTGATATTTTACAATACCAGTTATGATTATGATAATAATATCACCCCCCATAAAATCGAAATTAACCTGTTAGACTTTACTATTCGGACTAAATCTAATTTTATGTTCAGTTAGGGAAGTTTAGAATATTCCTTTTAGGTATTACTAGAATTCGCACAGACGATTTTTATTACAGCCATACTGAAGAAATAATTGTTCTTCATATCAGCAAGGTTCTTAAAGAATAAAATGGGGATGATGGTTTAAAGTTTCCAAAAAAGTTGAATGTTTTGCTTTTCCATCTTGGTATTTCAATTGCAATACTGTGAGCAGTAACTGATTTTATTAATACACATACCCCAAGTAGAAACTTTAACGCACCAATATTTGTGATGCATTATTTTTATAATCCAGCGCATGATTGTTCACATTTTCTGCGTTTAGGTATGCGAATGAAATTTTCCTTCAAACGAGATAAGATTCTACTTAAATACATTTTAAGAACTTAAATGACTGATCTGCCCCAAATGGGCGGCCATCTTATTTTAATGCTGGGGCCTTCTTGGTAGGTTCATTAAATACAATATAACACCGACTGAAAACCCTGACCATATATAATTCGTCGGTATATTTAGATCCATTATACACTGGTGTGCAAAACCTAAGGACGAAAGTAATCTTCGCATGCTGTGACACATAGCTCGATGAAACTTGTATCATACATAGAGGGAACTGCTACAGTAGGCAACTAAACGAAATATGCAATGAGACGAACAGAAATGCCACTTTTATTCATAGACCATAAGCTACACTAAAGTCAATACGACATATGATGGCTCTCTAGATTTACAAAAACAGATACATGGTGCTTAAAAGGGTGTATGATCACCACGGACAGCAATGTGCTTCCATGCTGGCCACAAGGTTGGTAAGCAGTTCTTGTGGTAGGGCGATCCATTCTTCCACCAGTGCTGTTGACAACTGTTGGATGGTCGTTGGTGCATGTGAATGTGCTGCAATGCGTCTCCCCAAAGCATCCCACACGTGTTCGATGGGATTTAAATCGGAGGAACCGGCAGGCCAGTCCATTCGCCGAATATCCTCTCGTTCCAAGAGATCCTCCACTTGCACTGTTCGATGCGGTCGCGCATTGTCATCCATAAAATGAAGTCAGGGCCGACTGCATCCTGAATAGACGCACGTGGGGAAGGATTACAGTATCACAATAACGTTGACCAGTGAGCGTACCGTGTTCAAAGATTTGGAGGTCGGTGCGCTCATGCAACATTATGCCTACCCAAACCATAACACCCGGACCACCAAAACGATCATGTTATGTTCCTGGGTTCATTACGTATTCCCACCTCTTGCCAGATGAGGGTACGTCGAGAATCACTACTTGTACGGAATCTGATTTCATCCGAGAAGAGCACGCGACCCCATTCCTCGTTGGTCCAATTTTGATGCTCTTGGGACCATCACAAACGGTGCCGCCGATGTGCGGATGTCAATAGAATACAACGTACTGGTTGTCGGACAAAGAGACCACCTCTGTGTAGTCGCCGTGCCACTGTGTATCGTGAGATTGCGTGCCTAGCTGTCCTGTTAAATGTGGTTGCAATTGCACCCGCTGTTTGACGTGGATCCCTGTTACACAATGTAGCGGTCATCTGCTGCTGTAGTTGAGCGTGGTCGACCACCACCTCTCCAGTGCCTGTGGTTTGCAAGGTTCCCCATGCATGTGAAATAATGCTGTGAGCAATTCCAAACTCCTGAGCAACACCCGTCACACTTTGCCCTTCTTCCAGTTTCCCGATGATTCTTCCCCGTGTGAAGTCATCCAAATGGTGTCTACGGGCCATGTTGCATTGAAGAACACCACTACAGTGCACCGTAACAGCTCGCTAATTGCCACACACCGTCTTGTCGTGTTTCGTCAACTGCCCCGTGTTGCGGAACTAGACCCCTTGGCACTATAGGCTCGCTACACTCACGTCATGTGACGTCCAGCTTTTTCTGTACGTGTGAGAGACCTCTGGCAACATGCTCCCGCACCTTCATCTACTTCCACCAAGTAGTTCATTTATGTTACTTTATCTATCTCGTCCTTAGGTTTCGCACACCAGTGTAAGCGGGATAAGCATGTTAGAAATTTAATAAGAAATTTGAATTTTAAATGTTATAATTTTCGAATGCTGTCAAAAATATCGGAATTGATATACCTAGGTTATGATGTTTTGTTTATGTACTCTCCCATCTAAGAGATGGAATACGGTTGTGGGGCAACTCTCCAGCTTGTAAAGTATTATTCAAATTCCAAAGGAGAATAGTTAGGGTAAATTAAATTCAGTTTTATTTATGGACGCTCTTTAACTATGGTCCTTAGCGTCCCTTTCTATATTGGGCGTGAAAGATCGGTAATTTTTCTCAGAGGCCTCTTTATCAGGCTTGAGGTTCTTTTACGTGATGTGAATCTACGACACGGGACCACCGGCTTTACTTCACTTCCGAAGGAGGCCATGCTAAGGATTTTTACGCCCAAAAAATCCATCGTCCTCCGCCGGGTTTGAACTAGAGGCTAGCACAGTACCACTAGTCCACGGAGGACGACAGTTAGGGTAATGATAGCTAATCTAGGGAGTCCATGCAGATCAATATTCAAGCAACTGCAAGTTCTACTCCTTCCGTCTTTTTATATTCTGGAGTGTTTTTTACTTTCTCTACTACGTATAGTAAGTAGGGGAAGTATTGCATTCCACCCAAATATTCGATACCGAGATTTCACCGGAAATACATGTTTTGAGACCTCCTGAATCCAAAAAAAGAATTTTTGGAAACACAACCGTGTGTGTGTCTGTGTGTGTGTGTGTGTGTGTGTGTGTGTGTGTGTGTGTGTCTGTGAACAGCATTACTCAAAAACGAACAGTCGGATAAACACCAAACTTGGTATTTAGGTTCAGTATCTTCCAGAGATGTGACACGAAGGTTTTCAAGAAAATCCCCCCACCCCAGACTACCCTTTACATGGAACATTTTTCGAAAATTTTAATTTTCTCAAAAATGGCTCTAACGATTTTGATTAAAATAACATATGTTTAAGATAATGTCATGAGAAATGAAATGTATATCTCGAATTTTCTGGGAATGTCTCCAAAAGTATTCTTCATTGTGAACGACTTTTGCATAACTGGTAAACCATAAGAGATAGACAAAATTTTACTACACAAAAAATGTAGATCGCACTAAAATACACAACTTATGTCATATACATTTCTTTTGTTGAGTGAACCGTTTTCGAGATATTGCTTCTTATTTCCTTAAATTTTCCAATACTTATACTTTTTCTCAAATTCGTTATTCATTTTTTTATGTCCTGGACATACAAAGAGAATGGAATGCGCCACATAGCAACCAGCGTTAAAATATTTGACTATCGCTTAAAAGCTACCATATTCCCCTTGCATCTACAAGAAAATTACCAATAAGATTGACATCTCGATATCTCGATTAACATGAAGTATATGGAGAATAGGCGTTTGTAAAATTATATTGTACAAGAGTAGAGAAAGTCATGTGAGTGTAACACATCAGATTTGTTTTTATTATAAACGTTAGGAAGCAATGTTCTCTCAACAAATAAATGCCTCCATAAGCACAATATCTCCATAAATCCAATAAACATTAAATAAGAGGAAATATAAAAATGTTATCAATATGGAACAGTATACTCTAGTTATAAACTCTATAACAAACTACCATATAAGAGCAATAAAGAAATTTGAACTCCTTAAATCTTACCTGGGACATATCTACTCAACCTATTCCTTTATTCAGTTGAAGAAAATGATAACTGTTGACCTGTATTTTAAATAGCACAATAATATTATGTTTGGACCGTAAATTATAATTGATTTCGAATACTGCGCCTTTAGCATTAAGCTAATTCTATACAGACTTCTTGAAATTTAGGTTAAGTTTAAACTAGCATTTCGAGGTGTTCTAAATCGGAGCATAAATAAGTACAAGGTATGATACAATGAATTAATAAATCCTTCCATCCATACCTGCGTTCAACCATCAATGCGTCTGTTAGCATGTCTGTCAGTTATGGCCATGTGCAGCAATTTCGATCAAAGTTTGATTGAGGTCAGTTCGATATTTGACCGCGTTCAATGCGATTTTTCGGTGCCTCGACAATGTTCAAAGTTAAACGAAGTAGTTGATTATGGGGAAGTTTGACCATGGGCGCTGGATCGATCAATTCCATTGATTGCGGTTAAGTTGCTGGCCGTTGAGCATGAGATAATGCACCTAGAATACTTAAATCGGAACCAACCTCAAAACGAGGCGATTCTCTTGAAGAGTACGGGACGGAAAATTTGAAGAACGATTCCGGCTATCAAAGGATACAGTGTGGTAGCTAGTAAATGAGATGATTGGGAGATTAGAGTGCTATAAGAACCGCAATCACCCTTTCAGCTAGAGCACACTCTACAGGAACTTTTAATATTGTGATTGGGGATAATTCTAGAATTCGCTGAACAATAGCATTGCATATTATCAATAATATGTTAGATATAATTGATTTTTTTGGCCACGAATTGTATCGCTCCCGTGGAGGGCAGAATTAAGATCTGTGATAGATCAAATCGATGGATTTCCGCATGTCATATGAAACATAGATCAGCGTTTATTATTGCATCAGTATTTGTTAAACTTCAGTCATCATTTAAATAATGTTATTCAAGGCGATATAAACTGTAATAAAAACTGCATTCGTTAACCTATAATTTATGTCACATCGTTATTATGATTTTTATTACTCTATTTTACGTCGCTTTAACTACAAGGTTATATCGCGACGGATCTGTTAGTGGATAACTCTTAGATGGATGTGTGGCGGACAGTCAGCCTTCTAGGTCTCATCCCTGTAACAACCCGCTTCGTCAAGTGTCCGCAGAGACCAGTGCATAGCAACTGAATCTTCTGCTTGTGCCGTGCAGATAACATTAGGGTGCCGTCCAGTCTACGTGCTTCTTTCATATAGAAAGGCGGACAGCCTTCTAGGTCTCATCCCTGCAACCATGCCATCTTGCTTCGCCACGTGTCCACAGAGACCCTAGTGCATAGCAACTGTATTTTCTGCTTCGTGCCATGCAAATGGCATTAGGGTGCCGTCCAGTCTACGTGCTTCTTTCATATAGAAAGGCGGACAGTCTTCTAGGTCTCATCCCTGCAACCATGCCATCTTGCTTCGCCACGTGTCCACAGAGACCCTAGTACATAGCAACTGTATTTTCTGCTTCGTGCCATGCAAATGGCATTAGGGTGCCGTCCAATCTACCTGATTTTATTGTCTGTGGACAGATGACACAGCATTCGCTATTACCACCTATTTTTTATTTTTGCTATTGTTATAAACTGGATGTGGAACTTTGGATCATGGTATTAAATATCCAACCCGGTATTTACCTTAGCGGTTGAGGGAAACCACGGAAAAACCTCACTCAGATTGGTTGGCCCACGGGATTTGAATCTGTGGCCTCCCGAATGCGGGCCACAGACGTTACCGCATGAGCCACCCCTCACGGTACCATTATTGTGAGTTAAGGAATTCTACAGTATTATCACAATGCTAGATATAATGCGGTTTAAAACAGGTTTTTAATTTCTCAAAAGTTTACACACCAGGACTCACGTTATTTTAACAAATAGCAATGTATTTACAACTGTTTGGTGTCATCTTTAAATGCATGTCTATATACGTCGACACCTTTAAAAAACACGAGTCAGTCCTTTAGTTTTCCATTTTATTGGAATATGAAACAGCTAGTTCCAACAAAACGTCTATCTCATGTGGAGAAAACGTTTGGAGACCACTTTTTGTTTTCCAAAAGGATGTCCAATCGTGCAAAACAAAACGAAGTGATACAGTCAAGGAGATTGCACTGCTTTCTTTGGATGCAGAGCGTTCAACAACCTAATGCACGGTTAGGTGATTGGCGATTCGTTGAACGGGGATTGACAATGATGCACCGCAACTACAATTTAACCGCGGTCAAAGTTTGATCACGTTTCAGTAACCCTCCACCAACAAGGATTTGATCAAGAATGGTGCACATGACCATTTGTGTTAAACTCTGTTTTGGATTATAACTGGCGCTACTATCGCAGTATTCTAACTTGACCCTTGTGACAGCTCGGTGACGGACCACGTCACTGCAGCTACGTATGCGACAGTCAATCACCGTCGATACCGCCCATCATCGCTTCGAACCCTCCGCCTAAAACCTCCAGAATTGGTAACACTTTCAATGTTGGCGCATTTGTTTATACCGCTGACACGTGGTAATACATATATGTTTTGATCTTGTGAAGCCTACAGGTATAAAAAATCTGATGTGTTACACTCACATGACTTTCTCTACTCTTGTACAAACTATTTTTACAAACGCTTATTCTGCATATGCTTTATGTCAATCGAGATGTTAATCTTATTGCTAGTTTTCTTGTAGATGCAAGGGGAATATGGTAGGCTTTAAGCGATAGTCAAATATTTTAAGAGCTGGTTGCTATGTGGAGTATTCCATTCTCTTTGCATTACCAGGACAAAAAAAATGAATAACGAATTTGAGAAAAAGTATAAGTATTGAAAAATTTAAGGGAATAACAAGCAATATCTCGAAAATGGTTCATTCAACAAAAAACATGTAATTCACATAAATTGTGTATTTTAACGCGATCTACATTTTTTGTGCAGTAAAATTTTGTCTAGCTCTTATGGTTTACCACTTATGCAAAAGTCGTTCACAATAAAGAATACTTTTGGAGACACTCCCAGAAAATTCGAGATATACATTTCATTGCTCATGAAAATATCTTAAACATGTGATATTTTAATCAAAATAGTTAGTCATTTTTGAGAAAATTAAAATTTTTGAAAAATGTTCCATATAAAGGGTAATCTGGGTGGAGGATTTTCTTGAAAACCTTCGTGTCGCATCTCTGGAAGATGCTGAACGTAAATACCAAGTTTGGTATTTATCTGTCTATTCGTTTCTGAGTTAAGCTGTTCACAGACACACGCACACACAGACACGGGCATGTTTCGTAAAATGCTTTTTTTGGATTCAGGGGGCCTCAAAACATGTATTTCCGGTGAAATCTCGGTATCGAATTTTTGGGTGGAATACAATACTTCCCCTACTTACTATACGTAGTAGAGAAAGTAAAAATAGACAAAGCCTTGACGTAATGTATGATAAACAGTAGTCGGGTATTATTAGAAATAATAAAGTGAAATACGTACAAGTGTGCAGGGTTGAAACAAAGTTTTAGTTTTTAGCACAGGGTTATGTCACTGGTTTTGTGCACTTGGTGAATATTGTGACGTATGCAGAGATTGTCGCGCATACGTCTCTCTGGTCACCTAGATTTGAGATGGCGGTTAAAGCTTGGGTGGGGGATTAGCAGTTTAGGTGGGGATAGTTTGGTTAGCGTCCCCACGCTTTAGGAAGCGTTGCTTGGGGCAGTCAGTCAGTGAGTTGTAGTCAACCAGTACAGACATGTAGTCGCCTTCTCCGTGCAGGAATGCATGGCGGCCTCGCCCGACAGGCATGGAACTAAGAATGTGGGGTAACGTATCCAGTTTGATCTAATAAACTCTCTGTCATCTATATCCTTATGGTCTTATTTATGATACTGTAAAGTTCCTTCTTCCTATTTTTGAGCCATGAAAGTGTCCTTTTGCCAGTACTTAACAATATTTCTGCCCTTTCACTTTAGCTGCGTCCCTAGTCGTAGCCTCGCCATTTTACAACTTGTTAATTTTCTGGTACCTCTAAGCGAGTCGCCCACCTCCTAATTGAGCAATTGATAAGAGGCTACGACAATATACCACGTGGTATATGTCGCACTTTATTCATAGAGTTTAGAAATACATTTATCCATTACTACATGGAAATTAAATCATTATGGACTCGAGTCATTATGACGTTTCTTATGCAGTGTTTTGATTCTGTTATCAGATAGCTTCTTCCCGCTATCTCACCTGGCAAAGCTCATGAAGTGAGCACACAAGAATAAAAGTTTTGTTTTGTTACCTCACGGTAATAGTTTTGTTGTATGTATTGTTGCAAATGGTTAATAGTTTGAGTGCAATGTGAACATCACACTCAGAGTGTCTTCACGCAAAATAACTGCGCTGCTACTTCTGTTGTGTTTTATATGCTTCCTTTATAGCGTTATTTCTTAATAGAGGTAATTAATACGGCGTTTGATAGTAGTTTGTCAGTAAGTATAAACATTAACCTATAATTTTTTCTTTCGTTAACAGCGTGAGGAACACCATTTATTTAATCATGTATGTACAATAATGAATCAACTGTTAAGGCTGGTTCACAACCAACGAGAACGAGAAAGTTGAAATACATGTATTCAAATGGGAGCGTTCACAATCGACGGGAAGTCTTCCCGGGTCCCGGGAATAGGAAAGAAGAGTTGCCCAACTTTTAACTTTCTCGTTCCCGGGCACGGCATATTAGATCTATATTGTGCACATTAGACTCTTCACTCTAGAGTTATTGAGTTATTCTAGGCGCCCGTGACATGAAACAGCCGCTAGTGCTCTCTATAGTCGCTAGCTGGAAACATGAAATTGGAAGGAATGTGCTTCCTAACCTCATCCCGACTTTGGTGTTCTGTGATCCCGACACCCGCAAATCCAATGAGCGTTGATTCCTCTGGTGAAAGGGTCATTTGTAGTTTGTTTATATGCAACTCAAAACTGGCTATTACCTAAAAACAATGGCAAAAGCTACAAAGAACAGCTAAAACCGGTGGAAATTAAAAAAGAACAAAACAACTAATGTATGCCATTAAATAAAGGAATGAAAGCTTGGCATAAGTAGAGGGACCGGGAATGTAATGGATATGCATTTAGATAATGTTTACTCTATCGAATTTTGGCGTTCGCTTGGCTAAATTGTAAGTAGGAGAAAAATATCATTGGTCAGTCAAAAATAAATGAAATCCCAATGCGCAAAATTGACTTTCACTTTGTAATCGATATGCATTCCCGTTCTCGGGCGGTTGTGATCCAGCCTTTAGCATTGTCAACTGAGTCTGCAAGGTAGCATTTGGCTCTCCCGTTCCACAACGTACAATCCACTTGGTAGCGGAATTGTCTCAAGGTACAAGCTATAATACGGCGATTATAAATTGTAGCTTGCTATACAGTACCGTAAATAGTGTGAATGTTCCTTACAAATCCTTTAAGTATTTGCCCTGAATCTTGTCACTACAGCTTAACACAAGTGAAGCCAAACATACAAACATGTTGCATTTCCGGCAATATGAAGAATTGTAAATTTCGAGCGACAACACTGCTCCCCCTGATCGACATAGGTATTTCTTTTTGGGATTTTACATATGTTGAACTCATTTTGTTGCTTTTTAGTTTCTCTACTACGTATAGTAAGTAGGGGAAGTGTTGTATTCCACCCAAAAATTCGATACCGAGATTTCACCGGAAATATATGTTTTGAGACCCCCTGAATCCAAAAAAAGCATTTTTGTAAACATGTCCGTGTGTGTGTCTGTCTGTGAACAGCATAACTCAGAAACGAACAGTCGGATAAACACCAAACTTGGTATTTAGGTTCAGTATCTTCCAGAGATGCAACACGAAGGTTTTCAAGAAAATCCCCCCACCCCAGATTACCCTTTACATGGAACATTTTTCGAAAATTTTAATTTTCTCAAAAATGGCTCTAACGATTTTGATCAAAATATCATATGTTTAAGATATTTTCATGTAAAATAAAATGTATATCTTGAATTTTCTGGGAATGTCTCCAAAAGTATTCTTCATTGTGAACGATTTTTGCGTAACTGATAAACCATAAGAGATACACAAAATTTTACTACACAAAAATATGTACATCGCGTTAAAATACACAATTTACGTCATATACATTTTTTTTGTTGAGTGAACTATGTTCGAGATATTGCTTGTTATTACCTTAAATTTTTCAATACTTATTTTCTCAAATGGGAATTCGTTATTCATTTTTTTGTCTTGGATATGCAAAGAGTATTAATCTGTGGCAAAGAGAATGGTGCTGCACCTAGCAACCAGCTATTAAGAGATATGTCGATGCTTAAAGTCTACTGTATTTCTATATTGCCCTTGCAAATACAAAACAAGGGGAACATAGTACGCCTTAAGCGCTATTGAAATATTTTTAGAGCTGGTCGCTATGTGTAAAATGTAATTCTCTTTGCATGTCAAAAGATCGTTTCTCCAAATGTTTATCTCGATTAATATGAAATAGATGGAGAATAAGAGTTTGTAAAAATAGTTTGTACAAGAGTAGAGAAAGTCATGTGAGTGTAACACATCAGAAACTTTTTTAAACAAGGGTGAAATGCCTGAGGGACTATTTGTGTTGGAACGTATTTCTTCATTACTATAAGTAAAATTAAATAACATTGTCCCCCTGCCTTACTTACATACCATTTCCTGTGTTATTTAGCTGTGGTGGCACATGAAAAGTAAAGTTAAACAACGCATGTGATTTACAAGACAGGAAACTTGAGTAAAATTACTTTCCCTCAGTTGAAACTATTAAAATTACGATATTGTACATTTATAAGACTTGTATTTCTAATGAAGTTAAATTACGTTCAGAAACTAATTCAGACATACACGGTCACAACACGAGAGGTAAAGTGAAACAGTTATTAACCATAGTACTGTAATTTCGCTTGAATGAAACTTAATACATTTTGTGGACTGAATAAAAATAAATTTAAAACAATTAAAGTTGATAAATATTCCAGTGCGGCTGACAAGTTTTAAAGCTGAAGAGTAGCATAAAATTGCATTATACAACTTTATTCTTTAATACCTAAAAATTAAAAGAACTTGCAAATTGCCTTTAACATATGAAATCTGGAGTACTAGAGATGGTCTTGAAGAGTTATTCGGATCACTTGAGAAGGTTTAATGTGTGTCAGATACCTTACTGTAGAGCTTTGGCAAAGGGAAGATAAAAATCTGATTCCAAGCCTTAGCATTAAATTTTTCAAGTCTGATTCTATTTTCCAAAACTTTTATGAGGCGTGGTTTTAAAGAAAGTACCCATAAACTAATATCTTTATGAAAACTCTGAACTTTCAAGCATTTGGAAACCATAACACTATAACCCCGGAGATCGCTAGCTACTATTAAGGCTGGTTCACAAACCGCCCGAGAACGGTAACCAGAACGGAAACGAGAACAGAACAGCCCGGTAACGACAGCGGGAATACATATCGATCACAAAGTGAAAGTCGATTTTGTGCATTGGGATTTCATTTGTTTTTAACTGACCAATGACATTTTTTCACCTACTTCCAATTTAGCCAAGCCAACGTGAAAATTCGATAGAGTAAACATTATCTAAATGTACATCCATTACATTTCCGATCCCGCTACTTATGCCAAGCTTTCATTCCTTTATTTAATGGCATACATTAAAACTGTTTATTGTTCTTTTTTTCATTTCCACCGGTTTTAGCTGTTCTTTTTAGCTTTTGCCATGGTTTTTTAGGTAATAACAAGTTTTGAGTTGCATATAAACAAACTACAAATGATTCCTTCACCAGAGGAACCAACGTTGATTAGATTTGCGGGTGTCGGGATGAGGTTAGGAAGCACATTTACTACTATGTAATTCCTTCCAGTTTCATGTTTCCAGCTTGCGACTATAGAGAGCACTAGTGGCTGTTTCATGTCACGGCCGCCTAGAATAACCTCTAGAGTGAAGAGGCTAATATGCTCAATAGGGATCTAATATGCCGTGCCCGGGAACGAGAACGAGAAAGTTAAAAGTTGGGCAACACTTCTTTCCCGTTCCCGGGACCCGGGAAGGCTTCCCGTCGGTTGTGAACATTCCCATTTGAATACATGTATTTCAACTTTCTCGTTCTGGTTACCGTTCTCGTTGGTTGTGAACCAGCCTTTATCTATAACTGCCACTTTGTCTACTCACTTCTTTGTCTTTTACAGCTCGAATGCTACCTCTAATAATGAGTTTCGGTTTGAGGGCATTGTAGTTAGTTATCTTGTCCTTATATACACGTACATATATAATTATTGCTATGAACATTTTATCAATATTGTTATTCGTTAATAATTACATGGGTTTTAACCTTACAAATTTGCAGGGGCTTATTTGACTAAATACAAGCTGATTATTTTGTGATAATTCTCTCTTCTTAAAGACGAAGAAACCCAACTCCTACCAGCGCCTACCATAATAACGTTATATCACTCATAGCATGATAGAGCAATAACATCTGTGAAAAGCGTTACAAAAACAAGCACTTGAGCAACATGTGCTTACACCACGCCGTCCAACACATGCTCTAGGAGAAGGCTGGACTTGGTTTAGGTTGCTCACCGATGTAAACATGAGACAGTATCTATCTCCTGTTCGAGGTATATTGATCAAATTATGCTTTTTGGAAGTTCCTTACTAGGAACATAAAGTTTAGGACAATTTCCATTGTCAAATTGCAATATCCTCAGACATCAGATTAGGAATCTAAGGTGACAACGTGTGACGTTGGACACAATGCGAAACTCCGAAACTGTAAGGAAACGCAATAAAATAAGACACATCAAAGTGAAAAAGAGTTTAATTTAAAGTATAATAAGCAGCGTCACTACAAAAATGAAGAGAATGGCAGCAAGGGGCGGTGAACGAAACAACAGAAGGAACTAAGTGGCGCCAAACCTGACGAACATAACATAACATAAATGAGAATAGCATCAAGTCATTACAACTAGTTATAGAAATATTAACAAGAGAACTACCAGAGGCAAGAGAAGAAAAAATACGAGAAACAAACATGATCCTGAAGAATGAAGGAAGACGTCAGGCAGAAGGAGAAAAATAGGAGAAACCAAGACGGCAGTGGAAGTTATAATCCGCACAACTACTGCAAATAGACCGGGGTAGAGACGTCTAACAGATATCAACAGTCCGGATATGAAATAAATGAAGACAAAGAAGAGGAAGAACAGCTCCATACACAAAAGAAGCAAATCAAGCTCCGCCGAGTGATAATTCCAGCGGATAGCCATGGTACCGCATTCGGCGAATTGGTTATGAACGTACAAGATCGTGCACAAGAGGGAAGTGATAAAAAGCTGTGAAAATTATGGTGAGGATCTAACCGAGAAAGTTCACATATTAATTTAGAGTGAACAGACGATATTTCGAAAGGTGATGAGCAAAGTGTCAACCATAACCTATAAAAGTGTTTGTGGTTAATTTACCATACAGACATTGCCAGGACAGCGTCTCGTATAGAAACATTGAGGCACGCAAATGTAATCATAATATTAACAAAATTTGTGAGAGGTTAAAAAATGTAGGAGTTGCAAAAGTAAGTAACGTATACAGGGAATATCATACGAGACACGGTCTCCGTTTTAACAAGAGGGAAAAAGAATGATTAGTAAATAATATTGTCAAACGATATCAAAAGACAAGTGTTGCCAATAGCTTTAGCATTTACAGCCATTGTGACATCACATCCAGGAAACTTACCAAAGGGACTGCGTCAGTAGCGCCTCAGCCAAATACAAAAAATCTGATGTGTTACCCTCACATGACTTTCTCTATTCTTATACAAACTATTTTCACAAACGCTTATTCTCCATCTACTTCATGTTAATCGAGATAAACATTTGCAGACTCTATCTTATTGCTAAGTTTCTTGTAGATGTAAGGGGAATATATATTTACAAGGGCAATATAGAAATACAGTAGCCTTTAAGCACATACATATCTCTTAATAGCTGGTTGCTAGGTGCAGCACCATTCTCTTTGCCACAGATTAATACTCTTTGCATATCCAAGACAAAAAAATGAATAACGAATTCCCATTTAAGAAAAGTATTGAAAAATTTAAGGGAATAACCAGCAATATCTCGAAAATGGTTCACTCAACAAAAAAATCTGATGTGTTACACTCACATGACTTTCTCTACTCTTGTACAATCTATTTTTACAAACGCCTATTCTCCATATACTTCAAATTAATCGAGATATCGAGATGTCAATCTTGTTTGTAATTTTCTTGTAGATGCAAGGGGAATATAGTAGCTTTTAAGCGATAGTCAAATATTTTATCGCTGGTTGCTATGTGGCGCATTCCATTCTCTTTGCATGTCCAGGACATAAAAAAATGAATAACGAATTTGAGAAAAAGTATAAGTATTGGAAAATTTAAGGAAATAACAAGCAATATCTCGAAAACGGTTCACTCAACAAAAGAAATGTATATGACATAAGTTGTATATTTTAACGCGATCTACATTTGTTGTGTAGTAAAATTTTGTCTATCTCTTATGGTTTACCAGTTATGCAAAAGTCGTTCACAATGAAGAATACTTTTGGAGACATTCCCAGAAAATTCCAGATATACATTTCATTTCTCATGACTTTATCTTAAACATATGATATTTTCATCAAAATCGTTAGAGCCATTTTTGAGAAAATTAAAATTTTCGAAAAATGTTCCATGTAAAGGGTAGTCTGGGGTGGGGGGATTTTCTTGAAAACCTTCGTGTCGCATCTCTGGAAGATACTGAACCTAAATACCAAGTTTGGTGCTTATCCGACTGTTCGTTTTTGAGTTATGCTGTTCACAGACACACACACACAGACACACACACACACAGACACACACACAGACACACACACACGGACATGTTTCCAAAAATGCTTTTTTTGGATTCAGGAGGTCTCAAAACATGTATTTCCGGTGAAATCTCGGTATCGAATTTTTGGGTGGAATGCAATACTTCCCCTACTTACTATACGTAGTAGAGAAAGTAATAATAAGGTAATCGAAAACGTATAATTAAGCCAGCAGAATGTCCAATATTTACGGAATAAAGTAAAGAACTAATTAGGTTTGCAATCACTGAAATCAGTCAATGTCAAATAGAAGGGTATACAAATATTGCATACTTCTGTAGGCAATAAAACAAAAGTGGAGGAACAGCACTTTTTTTGTTGACAACAAGCTGAATAATGTAAAACCAATAGAATAGCTAAAGATAAAAGTAGTGAGTAAGTCTTCAAAACAGCAGGAATGAAATTTAAAATGGCAAAGAAGAATTGTGTCATAATGTGCTATAGATCACCTAGTTGTGATATAAAATATTCTGTTACAATCTAATAGAGTACTGTATAGGGTAGAAGCAGAAAATCTAGCGACATTAGGGATCTTAAATACAAATAAGCATGACAACATTAGTAACTATAAACAATTAATCGATGTAAACAACATGTATGGACTATACCTTTAATAGACGAATCTTCTGGAATTGCAGAAAAAAGTACAAGTAACAGATCAAATCATAACTAATGTTCCCTTAAATGATTAACATACTAAAGTGATACATCTCCACAAAACAAACATTCTTGTATAAAATCTGTAGAGAGTTAAATGAAACAAGCATACATGACCTGTATCACCTATTACAGAATGAGGTTTGGGAAGAAACCTTCAATGAAAGTAGAAAAACATGGGAACATTTTTACACAATATTTAACTACCTTAATATTTTTTGCCAAAAATAACAAGGAAAATAATACTCAGGCAAATACAGCAATGGATAGATAAAGGTATAATAGAGGCCAAAGATAAACTAAAATACTGCTATGCCAGGTACAAGGAAACAAAATCCGAAAGGTATGAAAATAAATATCAAGACTTCAGAAATGTATACAAGGAAATACACTAAGTCAAACTTCATTAAACAAAAGATAAAAGAGACACAAACAAAACAGGAGCAGTATGGGACATAATAAACAAACGGCGGAAAAAATGAAAAGGATACCAATAACATACAATTAAACAAAGATAATATACTAATTAATGACCCAAATGAGATTAGTAATTCGTTTAACATACGCTTCTTAGAACAGGTGGAGAAGGTATTGTCAAAAGTGAATGAAACAATAGGTTACGAACATAATATTAAACACATATCCAGTTCAATATATACTGGGGAAATAACAAAACATGAACTTATAAAAAATATAAATATAATGAAAAAGAAATCCACAGGGCAAGATGATATATTAACAATGGTTCTAAAGCAGTTAGCTTTGGAACCGCTATTAGAGTTGAACAATTCAGTCATTATGGAAGCAACATTTTCAAATATATTTAAAAAAATCAATTATAAAACTAATACATAAAAATCTGATGTATTACACTCACATGATGTTCTCTACTCTTGTACAAACTATTTTTACAAAATCTTATTCTCCATATATTTCATATTAATCGAGATAAACATTTGCAGAAACAATCTTTTGATATGGAAAGAGAATTATATTTTACACATAGCGACCAGTTCTAAAAATATTTGACTATCGCTTAAGGCGTACTGTGTTCCCCTTGTTTTGTGTTTGCAAGGGCAATATAAAAATCTGATGTGTTACACTCACATGACTTTCTCTACTCTTGTACAAACTATTTTTAGAAACGCTTATTCTCCATATGCTTCATGTTAATCGAGATATCGAGATGTTAATCTTATTGCTAATTTTCTTGTATATGCAAGGGAATTGGTAGGTTTTAAGCGATAGTCAAATATTTTAAGAGCTGGTTGCAATGTGGAGTATTCCATTCTCTTTGCATTACCACGACAAAAAAAATGAATAACGAATTTGAGAAAAAGTATAAGTATTGGAAAATTTAAGGGAATAACAAGCAATAACTTGAAAATGGCTCACTCAACAAAAAAGAGTATATGACATAAATTGTGTATTTTAACACGATCTACATTTTTGTGTAGTAAAATTTTGTCTATCTCTTATGGTTTACCAGTAATGCAAAAGTCGTTCACAATGAAGAATACTTTTGGAGACATTCCCAGAAAATTCGAGATATACATTTCATTTTTCATAAAAATATCTTAAACATGTGATATTTTAATCATAATCGTTAGAACTATTTTTGAGAAAATTAAAATTTTAAAAAATGTTCAATATAAAGGGTAATCTGGGGTGGGGTGTCGCATCTCTGGAAGATACTGAACCTAAATACCAAGTTTGGTGTTGATCCGACTGTTCGTTTCTGAGTTATGCTGTTCACAGACACACACACAGACATGTTACCAAAAACATGTATTTCCGGTGAAGTCTCGGTATCGAATTTTTGAGTGGAATACAATACTTCCCCTACTTACTTTACGTACTAGAGAAAGTAAAAATAAATAAGAAAATACTGTGTACAGGGTTGTTTTTATTCTATTGCAGATTGTATAAACGGTGATGTATTCATGTAACTTCTAAAAATTTATGTAAATAATTTTTATTATAAATACAAATAAATCTTTGTTGGACTGCTGACAAATGTGAGTAATTTAGGCAAATAAGTGTTATTGTATTTTCAAGTAAGAACACTTTCACTGTATTGTATTTTAATAATTCTTATATGTACTAGTAAGTATGATTTCTGGAATAATTTAAATAACATATCTTGTATTTAACAAGTGACGTGTCCAATAACATGTACATGTTCCAAAGGACAAATAAAATGAAATCAAATAAGATTTAGTGAAGAACCTGGCCATCTGTTGGACTATCAAGCAACTACAACTATGCTATAGAGGTAATAAAATCACAAACACAATGATTTGAAGACTTGGTGTTTGGCACATGATAGAGGTCAACTTTGCAACAACATGTCATATTTTGTTATAATGATGATACACATGATGTCATTCAAAGGGTCTTATGAATACAACTTAATTCCTTTTTTGACATACAAGAACCCCTGTCCCAAGGCTTATTGACTGGCATCCATCTATCAGCTCATTTCCTTCTAATGTTTGGAAATATAACATGTTACCATTCTGATTTCAGCTTCATGCTTGCTTTTAAAATTCGAGACTACATTTACCATTTGGTCATTGGTTAAGCTCACAGAAGTAAGGAAACTACCTCAGGTTTTACAAATTTATTTTATTTTGGATGCTGATTAACTTTGCCTCTGAAAGTATCTGTGCAACAAGAATTGGTTTGTACCATATGTAAAAATGTGTCACAGCAGACAGGAATATTCACATGGACAAAATTGGGGATAAAGGCAAGAATTCGTTGCAGAAAACTCAAATGTATTCTTCATACACACATTATTGTAACATCTGTTATCTGTAAAATACTAACAAATTATGTGGGGTTAAAATTTGTACCAGTTAGCCCGAAACTATTGAAAAACGACATTGATATATGAAAGGTCACTGCTGGGAAAAAGCGGAGATCTGATCCATTTGTTGAGATCAAAACAAAACTGGTAAATTTTATAATCTATCTTAACATTTTGTACATAAACTATATTTTGTTAATTCTCTGTAGTTTGAGAACACTTATATATCACTGTTGAGCCTTTTCCTTAGACTATTGATATTCAATGTTTAAATGATGAGGGAAAATTCCTCTGATTCTGATTGGAAATATTTTAACTTAACCAAAAAAAAACTTCACCAGCAACTGAATACTGGCAAATTCTTCTTCTGTTCTTCTGAATAATGCAGCACTCACTATTTTTCTTTGAATATTCATAAAACCATGGGAAGCTCTGCTATGTCCGGAGTTATAAAGCAGCTGTAGGAATAATGTGATTTATAGCATCTTTTACTATAATTATACACATTATATACAGATTAAGAACTCAACATTAATGTTGGCCCTTAAAAGTTCATACTCTTTCCATGCAATCGCGAGAAAGAATTGAAAATCGACAGGAGTTTAACCTTACATAATTTTAAACAGGAAGGACTACTTTCATAAAACCACCAAAAACAAAATTTGACATTACTGAGGAAAAGTGGCTTTTTAAACGTAAATACATACGTTGTATTTATTTTGTGGCGCTGGGACTTTGTTGAACTCTTTAAAGATGTTTTGTAAATGAGTTTCTCTCAGAAAAACCAAGACAAACATAACCACAAGACTAAAAGAACACCAGAAGCATCAGATACAAACGGTTAAATAAATCCTTGTGGCCAACCACTTCTGAGAAGAAAATCACAATATAGAACAAAATGTCAAACTGCTGAAGTCTATACATAATCACTTAGAACTGGACTTATAGGAAAGAACATGCATCAAAAGCTTTGAACATCGAATTATGTATTTTTAATTTCCAGCATACGATAGTTTAATCTCTCAATTCACCTAGATGATACTACAGTAACCGGGAAAGAAGAAGATTTACCAGTTAGTCAACCAGCAGCTGAAAATGGAGACAATAGGTCCTCGAAATATGTCCTGCCAATACTTTGTTTAGGTGAAGTAATATGAGTGTTTAACATGGACAATTATCCATCATTAATTATTTGCTTCCCTGTGTCAACATCCTAGGAAACAAACAAGAAAGACTCCAACTGTCACATCCAAACCCCCCACAGAGCGTAAACTCTTTGCTGACGATATCGACTCCCCAAGAAAGAAACAACGCCTCCAGTCCGGAACCTCAGATCCTGTCTCCGAGCCCATCGCCACCTCCATCTCCTCCGAAGAAACAAAAAATGTCTTCACCTTCATCATACACAAGAGAAACCACAACAAAATCCTTCCATCCACCAAAGGAATCTGTCCCTCCTTCGTCACCCTCGACCACGGCGACCACTTCCACTTCATCTACTCACCACCAAATCCTTCCAACAACCAATGCTCCCTCCAAAGAATCCTCGACTTCCTTGGAGTCGCCGGTGCTGCAATTGCAGAAGCTTATACGAGCCTACAACCAACCCGCTGGCTTCAAAGGTTTATATCCTATTGCTTGAGTAAAGGTCTGTCCACGTTCCGCAAGTATGGAATTAAACTTCCTGCATCCATCTCCCACATCCTGTATCAAATAACCAACTCTAACCAAACCATTCCACCTTCGAGCCCTGTGACCAAATCACAGAAAAACGAAAAGACTTCTACAAGACCTCTATTACTTTTAGAAACACTTCCATAGACTACCTTTTACAACTGATTTCCGAATAGAAAATTGAATCTCCTCAATAGTTCCTTAGAATAGTTCCTAAAACATCCAAATCCAATTACTAAAACAACTAGGAACTCCAGGAACAAAACTGTTTAAAAAATCTCTTAAAGTATAAATCAAACAAACCATCTAAGATTGGTTTTAAATTTAAATACGAGGACGATACTGAAAACTTTTAAAATGACATGTTTCTAGAAACAAATGAAATTTGTTTATATTTAACAGCAACTTTCAAATGTTTTGCGAGTTGATCGCCGTGTAGTTTAATTATCATCATTTAAAGATTTAGTGTTCACCAAAAAATGAATTTGACAAGAGGACATTTCCGTGCTATGATTTTTTACGATTTTAAATCGCCATTAACGCCTAAACAATGTGAAGATTGGCTTACAAATGCTTTTGCGAAGAAGCCCGATCTAAGACAATTTATAATCGGTACACGAATTCTAAAGAGATCGATTTTTTCTTAGTGATAAATTACGTGAAGGACGCCCAAGAACTGCAGTTACTGATGAAAATATTGCTGCTGTTTGAGCAATGCTTGAAGAAAAGCGACGGACATCTTATGAATTTATTCGGGCGATATTAGGCATTGGTATGAGTCAAATTCAAATCATTTTACACTTAGACGTGAGAAAACTTTGTTATCCATGGATTCCACATAAACTGACTCCCGATCAAAAACAACAATGCATTGAGAAAAAATCGGATAAAATTCCAATGTGGCACTTCAAGTTTAGTTTGAAATATTGTTAATGATGAATCTTCGATTTATTGTTACGAGGGGCACTATTTATATTTTGAGCCTTGGCAACCCTGAATGTTGTAGGTGCCATCTGACGTTTCCAATGGAAAGTTTGACATTTTTTACCATAATCTACTTCAAACATTTTGTCAATAGAGCGTCATTTGTGTTGTTTACACTAACTTGAAAATTGTGTGTCAACAAAAACATGGAATTAACTCGTGAAAATGTTCGTGCAATGATTTATTACGACTTTCGACGTGGATTATCAAGACAAGAGTGCATCGATCAACTAACTTCTACATTTGGCGACGAAGCTCCATCCTTTGCCACTGTGAAACGCTGGTATAACGAATTTAATCGTGGGCACCGTACGCTCAATGATGAAGTTCGTGAAGGTCGTCCAAAATCACTTGTTGTGCCAGAAAACACTGATGATGTGCAAAAACAAATAATGAAAGATCATCATGCGACATATTGTGAGATTGAGGCAACCCTAGACATTAGTTCCACCAGCATATATAAAATATTACATGATTATTTAGCCGTGAGAAAGGTTTGCTCTCGTTGGATCCCTCATAATTTGACGCAATCTCAAAAAGATGCTCGTATCAATTAGTGTACAAAAATGCTCAAGAAATACAATGGCGGTGCCTCAAAAGACGTGTATAAGATTGTAACAGGTGACGAATCATGGATCTATGCGTATGAGCCGGAACGTAAACAGCAGTCGACTGTATGGGTGTTTCAAGATGAAGCAAATCCAACAAAAGTTGTTCGCTCTCGAAGCACTTCGAAGCAAATGGTCGTCTGCTTTTTCAGCAAAACTGGCCATGTGGCAACAGTGCCTTTTGAGGGACGTAAAACGATCAATGCCGAATGGTACATAACCATTTGTTTGCCGGAAGTCTTCGGTGAAGTAAGGAAAACCAATAAGAACCGTAGGATCGTTCTTCATCAAGACAATGCGAGCGCGCACACATCTCGTCTAACAACAGAGTATTTGAAGGCTCAAAAAATCCAATTGATAGGTCATCCGCCATACAGTCCTGATTTGGTGGCCAATGACTTCTTTTTGTTCCCGAACATCAAAAATAAATTGCGTGGACAACGATTTTCGTTGGCAGAAGAAGCCGTTGACGCCTTCAGAAACCATGTTTTGGAGGTGTCTCAAGAAGACTGGAATAAATGCTTTGACAAATGGTTCTAACGGATGCAAAAGTGTATTGATCATAAAGGAGAATATTTTGAAAAACAATAAAGGAGTTTTCAATCAGAAATTACTTTGTTTTAATTATTAGGCTAAAAATATAAATAGTGCCCCTCGTATGATTCTGAAAAGAAAAGTCAGTCGGCTTAATAAGTCTTTCGAATAGAACCTAAGTCTACGAAAGTCCGAAGAATTCGCAGTGTTGGTAAAAACTTGGTTGCTATTCTTTTTTTCCCTAAAACGGGCCACATTGCTACAATAGCACTAGAAGATAAACCTGCTGTTCCTGCCGATTGCTACACAAATGCCTGTTTACCGCAAAATTTTGAAAAAGTCCGTGAAAAATGTCCAAAATGAAAAATGATGATAGATCATGAAAACGCATCGTCGCATACAGCAGAAATAAGAGGTATCTGTATGCTCTAAAGGACAGCACCATGGACCCTCCACCATACAGCCCTGACCTAGCGCCTTGTGATTTCTTTTTGTTTCCAAAAATTAAAGATAAAATGCGTGTAATCACTTATTCGTCAACAGATGAAGCAATGGAACATTATAAAAACCTGGTTTCTAGGTACCTCAGGAAGAGTGGCATCATTGCTATAAGGGCTGGTTTTATGAATGCAAAAATATATTGATGTTAAAGGGGAACATTTTGAGAAAAAAACAAACAATAAAATCATTTAAATTTTTTAAAACTAAACCTTGTTTGGTTTTCTAAAAATATTCAGTGCCGCCAGGAATGCTACAGCACCCCAGTGATATAAAGTTATAGTTGGCAACAGTGATGCTGATACATCTGCCTCATGCTTTTAGTAATTAGGTATATATTAGCTAATTATGAGTTTGGGTTTCTATGACAGCCCTGTAAGTATTACTGTTTGTGATCTTTACCTTCTCTACCACGTACTAGTAGGTAGAGAACATATTGCAATTCATTATCGAGATTTCACCAGAAATATATGTTTTAAGGCCTCCTGAATCCAAGCATTATTAAAAAATCTGATCTGACGCACTCACGTGACTTTCTCTACTCTTGTACAAACTATTTTTACAAACACTTATTCTCCATTTACTTCATATTAATCGAGATATCGAGATGTTAATCTTATTGCTAATTTTATTGCAGGTGCAAGGGGAATAGGCTTTAAGCGATAGTCAAATGTTTTAAGAACTGGTTGCTATGTGGAGTATTCCATTCTCTTTGTATGTCCAGGACAAAAAGAAGTGAATAACGAATTCCCATTTGAGAAAAAGTATAAGTATTGGAAAATTTAAGGGAATAACAAGCAATATCTCGAAAATGGTTCACTCAACAAAAATGTATATGACATAAATTGTGTATTTTAACGCGATCTACATTTTTGGTGTAGTAAAATTTTGTCTACCTCTTATGGTTTACCAGTTATGCAAAAGTCGTTCACAATTAAGAATACTTTTGGAGACATTCCTAGAAAATTCAAGATACACATTTCATTTGCCATAAAAATATCTTAAACTTATGGTATTTTATTCAAAATCGTTAGGACCATTTTTCAGAAAATTAAAATTTTCCGAAAATGTTCCATGTGAAGGGTAATTTGGGGTGGGGAATTTTCTTGAAAACCTTCGCGTCGCATCTCTGGAAGATACTGAACCTAAATACCAAGTTTGGTGTTTATCAGACTGTTCGTTTCTGAGTTATGCTGTTCACAGACACATACACACACGGACATGTTTCCAAAAATGCTTTATATGCATTCAGTGCACCTCAAAACATGTATTTCCGGATAAGTTGCCTTTCTTGGACCCACATTAGCGACGGAAGTGATGTCACTGTATGTCCAGCAGATGGCACTATATGTCATTCTCTGGCTGTAACGCAATGCTGGCAACATATGAATAAGTAATGCCGCCAAAGGCGGAGATATATCCCCAACTCTCTCGGTTTCCGTTTTTATATTATAAGCTTACGTTTCTGAATTCACGCAAGGTTAGCCTTAGCTACCTCAAAGCACGCACGCTTCGCTCGCGTGCGTTCCTATGATGGTTATGATTACCTATTTATAAAACCTAAGGTTTGTGATTTTCGGGAGGTTATGCTAGGTTTAGTTTTTCTATTTATAAAAACTTAGGTTAATTAGCAGTCAATAGTTACATCAAAGCACGCGAGCGACGTTCATTAACGATGGTTATGATTACCTCCAAAATCCCAACTTTCCACATTATCCCGGTTTAGGGGAATAATGGCACAAGTTCATGCCGCGGTATTCTAGACTTGTTCCGCCTCTTCTGCACAGCTTGCTCTGAATGCAGGGCGCTTTTTTCTACGGCTATACTACATGAATAACAAGAAGTAACAACACACCGCATATTTAGCGGATTCCCAATTCCGTACATCAGTTGGCACTTCCGAATGAGCGTCAGTATTACCGTGAAGATGGCCACGTTTCTTCGTGTTCGTATTGCAATTCACCTATATAAGTAAGACATCAAAAAAGGGAGGGTAGGTGGGCACCAGGTATTGGCCAGTGAACATCTACTTCTATATTCGCTCCTAAGGTAATTTATTCCCTTATTTCTCACTTCCTTCTGCATTTTCTAGGTGGGGCCAAGAAGGGCAACTTCGCCGAAAAACTCACCAGAATGAGGATATTCCACCTTACAGCACAAAACATGGAAACTGCTTCGAAAACCTTATCTATTGCAAGGTTACGATATTAAGTTTCCCTTTTTCTTGTAAATGTGCTACTAGCAATAGACCTACTGTTATCTAATGACATTTTTCCATATTGATTTGCTATAAATTTAAATAAATAAAAAAACTGCCAGGGGTTTCGGGGGGGGGGTTGAACCCTAAAACCTCCCTCTAAATTCTGTTCTGTCTACTTACTATACGTAGTAGAGAAAGTAAAAACACAAATGTGAGGAGACCAGCAGCTTATTTATATGCTAATAAAAATTACAATTACTCACCATGGTTTTATTTAAGTAGCTTTACATGAATGGTAGATGAGAGACCTGTCACAGACAAATACTGCGTTGATTTTCCATTACAAACAAAATGGAGATCTCTTTCCTTTCCTTTATACCAAAACAATTGTTTTCATAGCAACCGCCGACTGACTACGACGGACCCCGAAGTAAGCCGAAGCTTTCGATGCCCGTATATAAGAGCTGACGGTGCACGGGTGACAATATTTAAGTCAGTTAAATACCAAACTTGGTATCAATGTCGATTGGCGATGGAGGACTCTGGGGCGGTGCCCTCCCCATAAGTAAACGCTCCGTAAAATAAAAAGTAAAAACAGGAAAGAAAGGATAATAGCAGATATCATTGCAGCATTAATTTCTGCACTCCCCGATTTAGTTTTATTTGAAATGTTTTTGCAACGCCTTTACAGTGAGCACCGCGAAAATTTTCATTACGGAGTGTATTTCGGACTACACCAAGTCCGTCCGGGAAACCTTGCGTTTGTGGATACTGCTAGAGGTGAGACGTGCGGAGGGGAATGCTTCGAATGAGGGCGAGAGGTTGAGAGAGGTAATAACAGTTCGGCGGACCCCGAGACGCTTCGCATTGGTTCTTTCTCCACACGGTCTCTTCCATGTGGAGCCATTCAATTTCACTGCCGTCACCATATGAAACAATCGGATGTGTTACACTCACATGACTTTATCTACTCTTGTACAAACTATTTTTACAAACGCTTATTTTCATATGCTTCATGTTAATCGAGATGTTAATCTTATTGCTAATTTTCTTGTACATGCAAGGGGAATATGATAGGCTTTAAGCGATAGTCAAATGTTTTAAGTGGTGGTTGCTATGTGGAGTATTCGATTCTCTTTGTATTACCAGGACAAAAAGAATATGAATAACGAATTTCCATTTGAGAAAAAGTATTGGAAAATTTAAGGGAATAACAAGCAATATCTCGAAAATGGTTCACTCAACAAAAAAACCTATATCACATAAATTGTGTATTTTAACGCGATCTACATTATTTGTGTAGTAAAATTTTATCTATCTCTTATGGTTTACCAGTTATACAAAAGTCGTTCAAATGAAGAATACTTTTGGAGACATTCCCAGAAAATTGGAGCTATACATTTCATTTGTTATGAAAATATCTTAAACATATGCTATTTTAATCAAAATCGTTAGAGCCATTTTTGAGAGAATTAAAATTTTCGGAAAATGTTCCATGTAAAGGGTAATCTGGGGTGGGGGATTTTCTTGAAAACCTTCGTGTCGCATCTCTGGAAGATACTCAACATAAATACCAAGTTTGGTGTTTATCCGACTGTTCGTTTCTGAGTTATGCTGTTCACAGACACACACACGGACATGTTTCCGAAAATGTTTTTTTACTTTCTCTACTACGTATAGTAAGTAGGGGAAGTATTGTATTCCACCCAAAAATTCGATACCGAGATTTCACCGGAAATACATGTTTTGAGATCCCCTGAATCCAAAAAAAGCATTTTTGGAAACACGTCCGTGTGTGTGTCTGTGTGTCTATCTGTGAACAGCATAACTCAGAAACGAACAGTCGGATAAACACCAAACTTGGTATTTAGGTTCAGTATCGTCCAGAGATGCGACACGAAGGTTTTCAAGAAAATCCCCCCACCCCAGAGTACCCTTTACATGGCACAGTTTTCGAAAATTTTAATTTTCTCAAAAATGGCTCTAAGGATTTTGATTAAAATATCATATGTTTAAGATATTTTCATGACAAATAAAATGTATATCTTGAATTTTCTGGGAATGTCTCCAAAAGTATTCTTCATTGTGAACGACTTTTGCATAACTGGTAAACCATAAGAGATATACAAAATTTTACTACATAAAAGATGTAGATCGCGTTAAAATACACAATGTATGTCATATGAATTTTTGTTGTTGAGTGAACCATTTTCGAGATATTACTTGTTATTCCCTTAAATGTTTCAATACTTATTTTCTCAAATGGGAATTCGTTATTCATTTTTTGTCTTGGATATACAAAGAGTATTAATCTGTGGCAAAGGGAATGGTGCTGCACCTAGCAACCAGCTATTAAGAGATATGTATGTGCTTAAAGGCTGCTGTATTTCCAAATTGCCCTTGTAAATATATATTCCCCTTACATCTACAAGAAAATTAGCAATAAGATACTCTGCAAATGTTTATCTCGATTAACATGAAGTAGATGGAGAATAAGCGTTTGTAAAAATAGTTTGTAGAAGAGTAGAGAAAGTCATGTGAGTGTAACACATCAGATTTTTTGGATTCAGGGGGTCTCCGGTGAAATCTCGGTACCGAATTTTTGGATGGAATACAATACTTCCCCTACTTGCTATACGTAGTAGAGAAAGTAAAAATTACAAGGTAAACAAAAATGCGAGTTTTTTTGCAATTGATTTCACATGGAATATCCCTGGGAACAAGAACGAGAAAGTTAAAGCTATGCAAAGTCTTTTTTCCCGTTCCCGGAGCCCGGAAAAGCTTCCGGTCCATTGTGAACGGCCCCATTAGAATACAAGTATTCCTGCTTTCTCGTTACCGTTCTCGGTTGTGAACAAGCCTTTATACTAGGGCAGGTAAGGGCGAACGCGTGTCACAGCCAGGAGGGAGAGATACTGTGACGTGACGTAGCTACCCCTCTATCCGTAGTGGCGTAATGTGATTTTTAATTTTCTAAAGCTAGAAATGTCTATTTATTAAAATGCAAGTATGTATCAAATGGGAAAACAAAATCAAATGTTTCATTCATTATTATTCATACAATAAAGGTTTGAAACTGAAAATATGTCACACTGAACAAATAAATGTGATATCCTTATAAACTTGCAATCTATCTGTCTATCTATCTGTCTGTCTATCTATCTATCTGTCTGTGTATCTATCTATCTGTCTGTCTATCTGTCTATCCATCTATCTATCTGTCTGTCTATCTATCTATTTGTCTGTGTATCTATCTATCTGTCTGTCTATCTGTCTATCCATCTATCTATCTATCTGTCTGTCTATCTATCTATCTGTCTGTGTATCTATCTATCTGTCTGTCTATCTATCTGTCTGTGTATCTATCTATCTGTCTGTCTATCTGTCTATCCATCTATCTGTCTGTCTATCTATCTATCTATCTGTCTGTGTATCTATCTATCTGTCTGTCTATCTGTCTATCTATCTGTCTGTCTATCTATCTATCTATCTGTCTGTGTATCTATCTATCTGTCTGTCTATCTATCTGTCTATCCATCTATCCACTTTCTTTAGTTGTATCCATATTTTCTCATGTGAACCTTCTAGCCGAAGCTTCAATTTCTCATTTTCTTCTTGTAAATAGTTAATTTGTTTCTGTGCTTCCTTTAATACATTATTCGTTATATCAATTATTATATGGAGTGAAGTAATCGTCTAGTCATTACTGTCGTCCTCCGTGGTCTAGGGGTACCATGTTAACCTGTAGTTCCCAAGCTTGCGGGTTCCCAAGGGCGATGGATTTTTTCGGGCGTCAAAATCCTTAGCATGGCTTCCTTCGCAAGGGAAGTAAAGCTGGTCCCGTGACGTAGATTTACGGCACATAAAAGAACCTCAAGCCTGATAAAGAGGCCTGTAAGAAAAACTACCAGTATTTCACTCCCAATATAAGATAAGAACCACAGCAGTTAAAGAGCGTCCATAAATAAAACTGAATTTTTGTAGCCATTATTTGGTAGACCCGACGCGAAAGCATCATTTATATCTTCCGTTTGTTTCTTTACTATTTCAGAAAACTTGTTTTGTACTTTATTTGACCTAGTACTTCCATGATTTTTATACACATCTAACTGGTTTTCTTTGTCTTCATTGGAATTCAAATCTTTTTGTACACAATGTTTTGCAGACACATTTCTTGTCACAACACCGCTGGTCGCCATCTTGTGTGTTCTTTTATTTACTACGCATTAACTAATAAATTAAAGGTTAGAACGCAGCAATATTTTTTCTTAGGTAGACTAAACTTGAGTGATGATACCTGCCCAGTTTGAGTTCCTATTTTAACAAGGCGAGTTATTTCTTAATACAGGTAAATAACATGGCTTTTGATAATAGTTTCGCTGTAAGTATAAACATTAACCTATAAAGACATTTATCAGAACAATGTTCAAAATGGGAGAATGTGAGTCCTGTAAGGAAGTCTTCAAGGGAGAAAAACTATTTACTACAGTGTCTTTGTACATATATAAAGTAATCTGTATCACTGAACTGCAAAAACCTAAAACAAATAGTGAAATACATGGTGACAACACAAGGTGTAAATTGGATTTGCACCAAAATAGTTATAATTTAAAATCTATAAACAAAGATCCTTTTATATTTGGTTTATATATGACAACCGACTACCAACTGAAGTAAAATGTGAAAGCAATAGTTTTAGATTCAAACAGAGTGTAATACAAATCTTTTAAACAATATACGAGTAATCGTGTAATATTAATGATTTTCTTCTTTGTACTTAACAATGCTTGAAATAGCCTGTATACAATATCTATACTTTCAACAAAGTGTAAACAAACACATATATTTTCTAAACTGTAATTTAAGTTTTTATCTTTGCACTTGACAATGCTCGAAACCTGTAATTGAGTCTATGGGCAATAATTTCTCCTGTTGTTAACAGCGTGAGTAAGATTTATTTGGTCATGTATGTACAGTAATGAATCATGTGTTAGCATTGGCAACTGAGCGACGTGCAAAATGTTGCAGTAGTTCCCCACCACTTCATTCAGTCCACTTGGTAGCGGAACCGTCTCAAGGGACCAGTTATAATACGGCGGTTAAACAGGAGTGCAGATATTTCACTATTTGCTGATGTATCACCCACAAGATAGTATTGAACTGGTAGACCGATCGCAGCTGAGTGCCGAAGTTGCGAGCGTACGTACAGTACATGTGGCAACAGTGTGCCTGTACTGTCCTTTAAGCGTGAGACGCAATATAGTATAGAGGACGCTTTAGCACACGAGCGCCCAGGCATTCGACGAGCCGCAGTGGGTGGAGGAACGCCTTTATCTTCCCATCGGAATTTATATGAAAGTTAATTCCGCATTTTGATTGCCACCGGAGTCCCTTGGGCGGGTTCTGCATACAAGCGCGGCCTAGGCCGGACGTTTTATCCATCGGGCATTCTTTTCGCATTTCAGTGTCTCACGTGGTAAAAATAATTAACTCTGAACTTCGATATATTATTTTCGCTGCTACTTACCTGCAGTAAACACAGGTATCATTGAACAAAAATGCGATACCGGGATTTTCCTGCAAATAGATACACGTTTTAAGGCTCCCGAAATTTAAGAAAAAATCGGAGGTTTTCCATTCACATGACTTTCTCTCTCCTCTATCTGTCGTCCTCAGTGGTGTAGTGGTTACCATAGCCTCTGGTTCCCGAGGTCGCGGGTTCAAACCCGGCGGAGGACGATGGGTTCTTTCGGGTGTAAAACATCCTTAGCATGGCTTCCTTCGGAAGGAAAGTAAAGCCGATGATCCCGTGTCGTAGATTTACGGCATGTAAAAGAAGCCTCTGATCAAAATTACCGGTCATTCACGCCCAGTATAGAATGGGACGCTAAGAACCACAGTAGTTAAAGAGTGTCCATAAATAAAACTCAATTTAATTAATTTAATTTCCTCTCTATCTTTATTACTGGGTATATAAATTATTCTTATGACTTGATTTTAATCGGAATAAGCCTTTCGAAATACCTACATTACACATTCTGCTATAGATATAAAAGCAACAGCGACAGTCAAATGTTTAAGAACTGAACACTATATGCTGGCTTTAAAATTCCATACTGTTTCCATGACATCGCAAGAAACAACTGAATGTTGATAGCACTTCAAAAGAATGTTGATAGCACTTCAAAAGAATGGCCAAATAATGAACAATTCGAACCATTAATAACGGATATCTCAGAAATGGCTTAAGCCACAAAAACACTTATTGGAAATAAATTGTGTGTTTTAAAGATATCTATAGGTTTTGTAAAGTACGTTTTCGTTTATCACTTAACGTTTACTAGTTGTGCAAGATTATATAAAATTCCTTCCGAATGAAGAGGACTTCACAGGCTATTCCCAAAAAATTCAAGGTATACATTTTATTTGTTATGTAAATATCTATAATATATGGTACTTTTAATCAAAATCGTTAAAAGACAAACACTCCGAAAAATCTTCCATTTAAAGGGTAGTTTGGGGTGCAGGGATTTTTCTTGAAAATCGTGTTGCATCTTTAAAAGGTACAGAACTTAAATATGAAGTTTGGTGTTTATTCGACATTTCATTTTTACTTTCTCTACTACGTATAGTAAGTTGGGTATTCCACCCAAAAATTCGATACCGAGATTTCACCGGAAATACATGTTTTGAGGTTCCCTGAATCCAAATTAAGCATATTTTGGAAACATGTCCCTGTGAGTGTCTGTGTGCCTGTCCGTGAACACCATAACCAATCACCATAACAGTATCAAACGAAAAGTCGGGTTAAATACCAAAATTGGTATTTGAGTTTACTATCTTCCAAGCATGTGACACGAAGATTTTCAAGAAAATCTCCTCGCTCCAGGCTACCCTTAACATGATACATTTTTCGAAAATTTTGATTTTCTCAAAAATGGCTGTAACGATTTTGAATAAAATATCATATGTTTTTAAGATATTTTCATGGCGATGAAATGTATATCTTGAATTTTCTGGGAATGTCCCCAAAAGTATTCTTCATTCTGAACGACTTTCGCATAACTGGTAAACCGTAAGAGATAGACAAAATTTTACTACACAAAAAATGTGGATCTTGTTAAAACTCTCAGTTTATGTCACATACATTTTGTGTGTGTGTGTGTGTGTGTGTGTGTGTGTGTGAAGTGGACCATTTCCGAGATATTCCTTGTTATTTGTTTGAAATTTCCAATACTTATGTTATTTCTCAAATGGGAATTCGTTATTCATTTTTTATGTCCTGGTAATGCAAAGAGAATGGAATGCGCCACATAGCAACCAGCTCTTAAAACATTTGACTATCGCTTAAAGCCTACCATGTTCCCCTTGCATCTACAAGAAGATTAGCAATAAGATTGACATCTCGATTAACATGAAGAATATGGAGAATAAGCGTTTGTAAAAATAGTTTGTACAAGCGTAGAGAAAACCATTTGAGTGCAACACATAAGATTTTCATTACTTTCCCTGCTACGTATAAGTAGGGGAAGTATTGCATTACACCCAAAAATTCGACATCGAGATTTCACCGGAAATACATTTTTGCGCCTCCCTAAATTCAAGTAAAGTATTTTTGGAAGCATGTTCCTGTTTGTGTTTGTGTGTCTGTGAACAGCATAACTCAAGAACAATAAATCGGATAAATACCAAACTTGGTATTTAAGTTCAGATCTTCCAAGGATGCGATACGAAGATTTTCAAGAAAATCCTCCCAGCTAGCCCTTAATTTTACCATTTTTTTTTTCACAAATTCTGATTTGCTAAAACATGACTCTAACGATTTTTATTAAAATACCACATATAAAAGATATTTACCTGAAAAATAATATGTATACCTTGAATTTTCTGGGAATAACACAGGAATTCCTCTTCATTCGGAAGGAATTTCGTATAATCTTGTGTAAGTGGTAAACGTAGACGAAAATGTACTACACAAAACATGTAAATATCCTTAGAACACTGCAACTTATTTCAAATACGTTTATTTGTGGCTTAAGCCATTTCTGAGATACCCGTTTTGCTGGACACTTAGATCTCGTTTCCGGGCGATTTCGGATGCGTTCGATCTGGAAAAGTTATAGACCCCGTCCATGCTTGCGCCCGTCGTCATCCGGATCTAGTCGCCTTTCGCGTCTCTCCCCTCATCCTCCTTCCCAGGGATCCCGGTAGAAGCAACGTAACGTTGCGGCTACTCGCGGTGTCCTGTCCCGTTCCGGGGGCCCTTCTCTTCGTCTGTACCTTTACATAAAGCAGAACTTCGATCTGTACGCAAGAAATAACTTAACCTGCACAGATTATTTTTACTTTGTCTACTACATATAGTAAGTAGGGTAAGTATTGTATTCCACCCAAAAATTCGATACCGAGATTTCACAGGAAATATGTTTTGAGACCCCCTGAATCCAAAAAAAAAAAAACATTTTTGGAAGCATATTCGTGTGTATGTGTGTATGTGTGTGTCTGTGAACAGCATAACTCAGAAACGAACAGTCGGATAAACACCAAACTTGGTATTTAGGTTCAGTATCTTCCAGAGATGCGACACGAAGGTTTTCAAGAAAATTCCCCACCCCAGATTACCTTTTACATGGAACATTTTTCAAAAATTTTTAATATCCCAAAAATAACTAACGATTTTAATTAAAATATCATATGTTTAAGATATTTTCATGACAAATAAAATGTATATCTTGAATTTTCTGGGAATGTTTCCAAAAGTATTCTTCATTGTGAACGACTTTTGTATAACTGGTAAACCATAAGAAATAGACAAAATTTTACTACACAAAAAATGTAGATCGCGATAAAATACACAATTTATGTCATACACATTTTTTTTGTTGAGTGAACCATTTTCGAGATATTGCTTGTTATTCCCTTAAATTTTCCAATACTTATTCTTTTTCTCAAATGGGAATTTGTTATTCATTCTTTTATGTCCTGGACACACAAAGAGAATGGAATGCGCCACATAGCAACCAGCTCTTAAAACATTTGACTATCGCTTAAAGCCTACCATATTCCCCTTGCATCTAAAAGAAAATCCTTACCCTAACTACGCTTCACATAGACCATTTTTCGAAATTTTTTATTTTCTGGAAAATGGCTCTAACGATTTTGTTTAAAATAGCATATATTAAATACATTTACATGAGAGATAAAATGCATATCTTGAATTTTCTGAGAATAGCCTTTTAATTTCTCTTCATTCGGAAGGAAATTTGTATAATCCTATATAACTGGTAAATGTTAAGCGATAGATGAAAACGTATTCTGCAAAAAAATGTAGATCTCTTTAAAACACACAATTTATTTCAAATAAGTTTTTTATAGCATATGCCGTTTCTGAGATATCCGTCATTGGTGCTTCGAATTGTTCATTTATTGGTCATTCTCTTAAGTCCTGTCAACATTCAGTTGTTTCCCGCGATGTCATGGAAACAGTATGGAATTTTAAGGCCAGCATATAACATCCAGCTCTTAAACATTTGACTGTCGCTGTTCTCTTTGTATCTATAACGAAATGTGTAATTAGCCATTTCTGCAAAGGCTTGTTTGGATTAAATATAGCACATACAAAAATAAGGTTTTGTAAGAATAGTTGTATACTCACTAATAAGTGATATACAGTAGAGAAAGTCATGTGAATGTATCACATCAGCATTTTTTCATTTTATTTTCCCAAAAACGGCTCTAACGATTTTTATTAAAATAGTATATGTTTAAGATATGTTCAGGAAATATATATCTTGAATTTTCTGGGAATAGCCTGTGAGGTCTTCATTCTCAAAGAATTTTGTATTACTGGTAAATTTTAAGAGAAACACAAAATCCTACTTTACAAAAAATTTAGATATCCTTAAAGCACACGATTTATGCGACATTAATCATTTCTGAGGTATTCTTTGTTATTGGTTTGAATTTTTAGGTACTTTTTCATTCATCACATAGTAATCCGCTTTAGCCTACTGTATCCTTATATCTCCAAGAAATGCGTAATGCAACTTTATCTGGATTCACAAGAAGTAGGCAGAAGAATAAGCTTTTGTAAGAGATCCTAGTTTGTAGAAGATTGCTAGATAAAAGTGCGGACAAACGGAGGGAACCCCGCAATGGCCCTTCTTGCTTCTACTGTGACTCCTGAGAGGGAGGGATAAGGGGACAGGCCTGAAAGGCAACCAGATCCGGATGGCGACTGGCGTAAGCACGGATGGGGTCCCTAACGTTTCCAGATCGAACTCTTTCGCCGCCCCAGCGGTCCACTCGAGGCGGGGCCCAGTCGGAGGCGGGTCCTTACTGAGCAGTCCCGACGCCAGAGAAGAAACCTCTACAGAGCGCATATCCGCGGTTCAGCCGCAACCTGTCGAACGTCAGTAGGGCGAAAATGATACATCCAGCACACTTAATTGGCAGGAATGTGTATTTATATGCTAATTAGGTCTCCCCCTCCCCCTTGCCACGCCTCCTGGTAATTTCTGCTTGCAGCTGAGGTCATAAATTTTGCTGAGTATAATGCAAAACCTGACAGATATGCAATTAAGGTTGTCCATCACCTGTCAAAACGAACAATGGTATAATAAATTATGCTTTCTAACAAATGAGAAGACGCTATAGTCACCACTCAATTCCCTGCGCACGTGTTCGTTAGGAACGCCACCCGCCACAACCCCCAACCCCATCAGCATTGTTTGACGAACACGTGCAGTATAACAATGTTTGTCTTGTTTTGTGCTAACAAAAGAGGGAATAAGAAAGGAGCAGATGCTATTGTCTCCTTTCCATTGTCCCGCACAAGTGTTCGTTAGGAAGGCCACCCATGTAGCAGCCCCTCCACCGCAATATAACAAAAGAGCAGTCTGGAGCCGTGCTAACAAAAGAATGTAACAAAAGAAGAGACGCTATTGTCCCCACTCTATTGAATTCCTGTACACCTGCCTGTTAGGTGAATATAACAATGAGACAGTCTGGCGCAGCGATAACAAAAGAACTCTTGGTGCCTTTATACCTGGCCCTTTGTTTGACGGTGGGAACAGACAGAGAGACCAGTTCCCAAGAGGCAAGTTTCATCTACCTGTTAGACAATAAATTCCACCCCGCTCGAGTTCGCCATCATGGCGCCGACTCTGCCTGAGGGCAGTTCTCTCCGAGAGCAGCCGAGTCTTCACGAAGACCTACGGGAAATTTCTCAGCATAGTTATACACGTTCAAGCTATTCTAGCTCTCTGTTTTAGCAGCTATTGTCTCTTTTTCAAACTGTGATATCAAAACGTGTTTAACATATAGCATTACCTAAATTAAACCTCAGTGTATAACCAGTGTAGATAACCTTAAACTTGTGCTCGAGTTTTACTGCAGGCAAAGTTTAATGTTTAACTGATAATGAAAAATTGATACGTTGATAGGGTGAAACATTATTATACCATTACCCTGATTAATGAAAGGCGTTCTCGGGTACCCAGAGGTCCTAGTTCGAATCTTACCCTGCGAAACTCTAATGCTTAATAAATATTAAATTATGGAAGCATGGACAGGCAGATTAAAATGTGTTTAACAAATATAATTATTTATATTAAACCCTGGTGTATACTTAGGTATCCTAAATTTATACTTTGATGGGGTAAAACATTATTATATCATTACCCTGATTAATGAAAGGCGTCCTCGGGTATCCAGCAATCAGAGTTCAATTCTTAACGTAGTGAAATATGAATGCTTAATAACTAATAAATTAAGTAACATAGATCAGTACGGGCAAATCATGTTATTTTTATATATCATTACGATGCTTAATGCAGGGTATTCTTAGGTACCAAGAGGTCCTAGTTCGAACCTTACCCTGCGAAACTCTAAAGCTTATTAACTATTAAACTATGTGAGTATGCAAGGTCAGATTAAAAATAAAATTAACAAATATAATTATTTATATTAAATGCTGGTGTATACTTAGGTATCCCGATGCCTAGACACGATTGTTTATTTTCTTTCTTCTTCTCTCTTTTTCTTTCTTTTCCATTTTTCTTTCTATCTATCTCTTTCTTTCTTCTTGTCTTGCATACATCCAAGCATTCATATATATATATATATATATATATATATATATATATATATATATATATATATACACGAGCACATGAACAGAGCCATTACACATACATATACACACATACACATGCATACACATACATACACCAGTGCACTTGCACACACATACGCATGCACACACGCTTACATACGTCCACAAGCATCCACACATCCACCAGTACACTTACACACGCACACACATACACCAGTACACTTACACGCACGCACATACACCAGTGTACTCATACACATGCAAATACGCCTACAAACTTACACGCATACACCAGTGCACGCACACACACATACACACACGCTTACATACGTCTACAAAAATTCACACATACACCAGCACACTTACACACACTCACATACACCTACAAACATACACACACACACACACGATAGCATTGGAAATTATTGTCTTTATAGAATTCAAAACTCTTTGTTTCATTTCCCTGTAACATAGCAAAATGTACTTCTTTTCAGACTACCATATTCACATGACTTTCATTCCCCACGCATTTTATAGCTCGTTTAAAGACATTATGGAAGTACTCTCTGAGGGAGAGAGAGAGTGAGTAAAAGTGAGTGAGAGAGAGGAGCAATTGAACCATCTAAGGATAGAAGTGCTGAGAACCTCTGCGCATGCGCAACAGGTCATAATTCCATCGGATGCAATAATAAACATCCCCTCCATGATGTGCTGACATAGCCAAGGGGCTTTAGGTCCCTATATAAACAGCTAACGACGATTGTTAGAACCATTGTGAGCTTATTAACACTACATTTAAATTTTAAAGAACTTCAAAAATCAACGTTAGGTTTTCTTTTTAATTTAAGAAGAGGTATGAGTCATCGATTTTTACACGCACAGCATTTATCAACACGAAACTATGCAAGGTAAGTGAGCTTTTACATAACTATACAAATCAGTGCTGGCTTTTACGATGCATTTAATTTTGTTTAAACGATGCAGTGCATGAAAGACGAATCGTTGCATGAGTATAGTATTTCTTAATCTGAACTTTACGCTCACTTGGATTTCTCAGCGCAATCTTCTTCCGTTCACTGAACTTTCTCTACTCATTCTTTATTTCTCAACACGTTCTTCTTCAATGAACATTCATACGATTTCTATACCCGCTCTTTGTTTCACCATCACAGGAATTTCTATACACACTCTTTCCATTCACCATCACACAGATTTCACCACCTACATGATTGTCACAAGCTACCACTTCTACCAAGCACCCGAACCTGTACGAACACCTACGAGTATATTCGAACACAAACATGCATAAGCATACTTACAAAAAACTGTGGTTATGTAGCACAACACACACTTTAGTTCTAATATAAAGAAATGCATAACGTGTCCTTCAATCTGAATAATGCATTGAAAATAATTCATTATCAATATTTGTTACAGAGTGTTTAGCAGATAGACATAACAAGATGACTGAAGAGCATAGCTTCCTACCTACTCGGCGAGTTCAAGATCTCGAAATAGGTCTTAAATATGAGATAAAGGCCTTAAAGAGAGCTCAAACAAGATACAGTATCAGGATCGTGTCTTCGCTGGAGGATTGCCAAGTGTCCTTCCCTGAACGCTATAATTTGTTAACCAACGAAGAACTTGCAGAAATGTATGGAAAAATATACTTGATATATAAGGGCATGACAGAGATTGGGAAATTTAAGGCATGTAAATTGTCTTTTGTACCCGCAGCGAGCCTATGTAGAAATGCCAAACTTAAGTATTCAATGTTTTCCTATTTTCCTATGAAAAAATCCGCAAATTAAACAACTGACACATTGATATTACATTTAAAGGTTCAAAAGATACATGCTATAGAATTTATAAAATAAATTAGTGAAATCGCAATGTCACATGTTTTGAATTCAGTTATCATATATATCACAATGAAATAACGCCTGACATCCTAATGTTTATACAAATCTTTTGTGTTACATTTTCCATGTAGGCTAACAAAAGAAATGTAACTGTTTTCAGGTTACCTTCAGTTCCAAAAGCATGTTTTCTAAGAGTTTCATTGTGTATTGCTTCAGACGGAATAAGTTGAAGAAGATGAAGAAGAAGAAGAACCGCTTTGCAGCTCAAGGAAGGATGCTGACGCTCTTGGAGGATAGAATAATCATCCTCACTACATCACCGAAACATTCAATAAGCGTGTGCACAGACGTCTACATTTCGAGAAGCCTCAATGTTATGATAGGATTCTTATATAACAATCCAGGGCATAGCTGGGAGTTAGCTCGAGCGAGTCTCCCTATATTCGGTGAAAATAAGAATTGGGAGTAGTAATTTAAATGATTGTGAAATACTTTTTAAATGTTGATGAGAGTTGTAATTGAAAAAGACATGAATCCTGTATGTATTAACAGTACCAAGATAGTTTCCCTGGGAAAAAATGATGAAAATAAAGATATTTTTATTTATACAATAAACAAATTCTGCACAACCTAACCATTGGAAGTGTAATACCATATGCAGGAACGAGGAGTTGTAGTAGGAAAGTACTTGAATTGTATGATAAGAAATAATAAAAAATAATGAAGGTGAGCTTTTACATCATGTTTTATTCTTAAAAAATCCTTACACTCCTAATGAAAAAGAAATCCTTACATTGCAATGATTAGTTTAAAATATAAGCTGCATCACATGAATCAGAGGCTTGTATGCGAATACTTTATCATGAATTATTAAGCAATACAATGAGATCTGTAGAGGGATATTTGCACTAGCTTGAATTTCTATTCTGATGCTGACAGCTCTATTTACAAATTCCTCTGTTTGGTGCGAGCAATCTATAACAAATATAGGGGCATATTTACGAAAATATTCTTTCTTCAATAAAGGGTAATTCTCTTTTTCATAATGAGAGCTTGAGTACATGTCATACAATGATACACATCACGAGTTTCCAAAGAGATAACATTCACTATTAAAATAAAGCCTCAAATTAGTTAGTTACAATGATCAAAAAGGGAACAGTCTTTAGATGCATTTCTCGATCTTGAAGTCTGAGCACCTAAAATGACAAATCACGACTTCTCCATTTTTGATGTGGTAGCGACGTTCCAAGTGAATGCTTGCGGCACAGCAGGCTGAGTATGCAGATCCGTGGTCCTAAATGGGTGAAACAGAGTCTTATCCGGCTTGGCAGTCTTGAGGATTTCAAGCATTTCAGCATCAGAAAGTCGAATCACAGGCATTCTCCACTCGACTCGTACAAGTTTAACAGCTGCATTCTCTTCACCCTGAGGCACTATAATACAGTTTTAGAGTTTAGGATCGAATCACCACCAACTCAAGCTTGCTATTGAGTATGAGCTCCTTGTGATCGCCAGCAATATCCCAGAAGCATCGAAAGCGGTACTATAGCATTGAAGGATTCATTTGCTTCATGTACAATGTCCATGTCTTCTCAAGGATAGCATCATCCAGCATTCGGCATACGATCAGATTCCATTAGATTGAGATCAGCATAGTTTGCATAATGTTGATGCGATCCTGGGGTTTCTGATTCGATCAATAGTTGCCCCGTTAATATCCATTCGAATCTCCTCAAACATGCATACAATAGAGTTATTGGTAGGCTTTGCAGTAGTAGCTGCTCCATTAGGTTTAGTAATAGTTCCATTGATGTATAGATAACTTCAATTAGGTAAAATAAATAAGTCCTTTGCTTGACAATCGATTCTAATCTCGTCATTAGGGTCCAGAACTAATGCATTATATGACAAAAGCACATTTTCCTCTCCTTTAGTGATCTCGTCGTCGAATCTCGGCTCCTCGGTGACACTGCATCAGTGGGGCATCAGTGACAATAAAGTTATTCCAGATAATCAGCTGCTGAATCTGATTTCGAGCTGAATATACTTAAGTAGAGCATATACGAATCGAGCGCAGTATTGCATCAGTCCCTTTCATTTACGGTAAAGGTGGACACTCGATCTATGTGTTTTCCCCTCTGTTGCGGTTGGATATCATATTTCACAAAAACCGTCAAATCCAATTTACCTGCCGTTCATAAACATCCGCTACATAGAGAAAATCAGCCTTCGTATAAGAGACCATAACAGTAATATCTTTGACTTTAGAAACAAGGATATAAGCATAATGCTCATAGATTTTAGAAGAAGAAATCAGAGACTTCGAGGATATAATAACGGGTTGATTCACCGCCCACTCCTTGCTCTGCCATTGACAACTAGTGTGTTAACGTCATTTAATCGAAGGTTCCTCCAGGCATTGGGCCTTAGAATCCTATAATCATGGATATCACCAGTGTCACCGAGGCGCCGAGATTCGACGACGAGATCACTAAAGAAGAGGAAAATGTGCTTTTGTCTTATAATGCATCAGCTCCGGACTCTAATGACGAGATAAGAATCGCTTGTTAAGCTTTATCTGATTTAAGTTAGTTATACATCAATGGAAGGTATTACCAAACCTAATGGAGCAGCTACTACTGCAAAGCCTACCAATAACTCTATTGTATGCATGTTTGAGGAGATTCGAATGGATATTAACGGGGCAACTATTGATCGAATCAGAAACCCCAGGATCGCATCAACTTTATGCAAACTATGCTGCTCTCAATCTAATGGAATCTTATCGTATGCCGAATGCTGGATGGTGCTATCCTTGAGAAGACATGGACATTGTACATGAAGCAAATGAATCCTTCAATGCTATAATACCGCTTTCGATGCTTCTGGGATATTGCTGGCGATCACAAGGAGCTCATACTCAATAGCAAGCTTGAGTTGGTGGTGATTCGATCCTAGAACTCCAAAACTGTATGATAGTGCCTCAGGGTGAAGAGAATGCAGCTGTTAAACTTGTACGAGTCGAGTGGAGAATGCCTGTGATTCGACTTTCTGATGCTGAAATGCTTGAAATCCTCAAGACTGCCAAGCCGGATAAGACTCTGTTACACCCATTTAGGACCACGGATCTGCATACTCAGCCTGCTGTGCCGCAAGCATTCGCTTGGAACGTCGCCACCACATCAAAAATGGAGAAGTCGTGATTTGTCATTTTAGGTGCTCAGACTTCAAGATCGAGTAATGCATCTAAAGACTGTTCCCTTTTTAATCATTGTAACTAACTAATTTGAGGCTTTATTTTAATAGTGAATGTTATCTCTTTGGAAACTCGTGATTTGCATCATTGTATGACATGTACTCAAGCTCTTATTATGATAAAGAGAATTACCCTTTATTGAAGAGAAAAGATTTTCTTAAATATGTCCCTATATTTGTTATAGATTGCTCGCATCAACCAGAGGAATTTGTAAATGGAGTTTTCAACATCAGAATAGAAATCCAAGCTATTGCAAATATCTCTCTATAGATCTCATTGTATTGTTTAACAATTCATGATAAAGTCTTCACATACATGCCTCTGACTCATGTGATGCAGCTTGTATTTTAAACTAATCACTGTAATGTAAGGATTTCTTTTTCATTAGGAATGTAAGGATTTTTTATTGAAGAAAACATGACGGATAAGCTTACCTCCATTTTTTATTATTTTTATCTCACAATTCAAGCACTTTCATACTACAACTGCTCGTTCCTGAATATGGCATTACACTTGCAATGGTTAGGTTATGCAAAATTTCTTTATTGTATAAATGAAAGTCTCTTTATTTTCATCATTTTTCCCCACAGCAACTAGTCTTGATACTGTTAATACATACAGGATACAAGTCGTTTTAAGTTACATGTCTCATCAACAATTAAAAAGTATTTTCACAATCATTTAAATTACTGAAATTCCCAATTCTTATTTTCACCAAATATAGGGAGACTCGCTCGAGCTAATCCTCAGCTATACCTTGGATTGTATACAGAATTATCCGTGTTTTTCACCTTATGCCCGGAATGTTATATAAGAATCATATCTTAACATTGAGACTTCTCGAAATGTAGACGTCTCTGCGCACGCTTATTGCATACTTGGGTGATGTAGTAAGGCTGATTATTCTATCCTCCAAGAGCGTCAGCATCCCCTCCTGAGCTGCAAATCAGTTCTTCTTCTTCCACTTATTGCGTCTGAAACAGTACACAATGAAAGTCTTAGAAAACATGCTTGTGGAACCGAAGGTAACCTGAAAAGAATTACGTTATTTTTGTTAGCCCACATGGAGAATGAAACACAAAAGATTTGTATAAACATTAGGATGTGAGGTATTATTATAATGTGATATATATGTATATATATATATAAAATTGAATTCAAAACATGTGACATTGCGATTTCATGAATTTATTTTATAAATTCTGTAGCAGGTATCTCTTGTATCTTTATATGTAATACCAATGAGTCAGCTATTTTATTTACGGATTTTTTCATAGTAAAATAGGAAAACACTGAATACTTAAGTTTGGCATTTCTACAGAGCTTCGCTGCGGCTACAAAAGACAATTTACATGCCTTAAATTTCCCCATCTCTGACATACCCTTATATATCAAGTATATTTTTCTAGGCATTCCTGCAAGCTCTTCGTTGGTTAACGAATTATAGCGTTCAGGCAAGAACACTTGGCAATCCTCCAGCGAAGATACGATCCTGGTACCGTATCTTGTTTGAGTTCCCTTTAAGGCCTTTATCTCATATTTAAGACCTATTTCGAGGTCTTGAACTTGCCGAGTCGGTAGGAAGCTATGCTCTTCAGCCATCTTGTGTCTATCTGCTAAACACTCTGTAACATACATTGATCATGAATTATTATTTTCAATGCATTATTCAAAGTGGAAGGAAAGGTTATGCATTTCTTTATATTAGAATTAAAGTGTGTGTTGTGCTACATAACCACAGCTTTGTAAGTATGCTTATGCATGTTTGTGTTCGGGTATACTCATAGGTATTCGTACAGGTTCGGGTGCTTGGTAGAAGTGGTAGCTTGTGACAATCATGCAGGTGGTGAAATCTGTGTGATGGTGAATGGAAGAAGAGTGTGTGTAGAAATTCTTGTGATGGTGAAACAAAGAACGGGTAGAGAGAATCGTATGAATGTTCATTGAAGAAGAACGTGTAGAGAAACAAATAATGAATAGAGAAAATCGTATGAATGTTCATGAAGGATGAATGTGTAGAGAAACAAAGAATGAGTAGAGAAAATCGTATGAATGTTAATGGAGGATGAATGTTTAGAGAAACAAAGATGGAGTACAGAAAATCCAGTGAACGGAAGAAGAGTATGCTGAGAAATCCATGTGAGTGTAAAGTTCAGATTAAAAATATTATACTCATGCAGCGATACGTCTTTCATGCACTGCATCGTTTAAACAAGATTAAATGCATCCTAAAAAGCCACCACTGATTTGCATAGTTATGTAAAAACTCACTCAACTTGCATAGTTTCGTCGTCTTGATAAATGCTGTGCGTGTAGAAATCGATGACTCACACCTCTTGCTAAATTAAAAAAAAAGCTCACGCTGGTATTTTTGAAGTTCTTTAAAATTTAAATGTAGGGTTAATGAGCTCACAATGGTTCTAACAATCAGCATTAGCTGTTTATATATGGACCTAAAGCCCCCTGGCTATGTCAGCACATCATCACTGGGGATGTTTACACGTGACGTGATTATGGCATCCAATGGAATTAACACCTGTTGCGCATGCGCAGAGGCTCTCAGCACATCTGTCTCTACTTGCTTCAATTCCCCCCTCTCTCTCATACTCACTCTCACTCAATCTGTCTCCCTCAGAGAGTACCTCCATAATGACTTTACACGAGCTATAAAAATGTGTGGGGAATGAAAGTCATGTGAATGCAGTAGTCTGAAAAGAATTAGCATATAAATACACATTCCTGGATATTAAGTGTGCTGGATCTATCATTTCCCCCTACTACCGTCGCCTGCTCCTACAGCCTTGGAACATATAATAATGGCGATGATTGGTGAAGGGAATGAGAGGCAGGTTGTAGAGAAAGTCGGTAAATGCAACACATTATACTGAGTGCGCGATACTTGACGCAACCGCGGGACCAGCCGTCAGCGCTGGCCGCTATGTCGGCGGCGGGGGCGGGGAGTAATTTCCCCTCGCTGCGCGAGGCTTCAGTGTGTGTTGAAATCTTGCGCAAGTAGCACCTACAGCCAACTTGCCATTACAGGAAATTCATGACGTGTTTCAAGATAGAGTTATCACTAACAAAATATGTCCCCCTCGTACCCGATTTAGCCCCCTATTTCTATTCTATTTCTATTTTGAAAAGGGGTGGGTTTTATGCCCAAGCACTGCGACCTTAAGATCTATTGCGCATCCCCCCTATCATCAGTTAAGTAGTCTGTTGCTCGATATGAACTTAACCAGACTGCTAACTGAGGCTTTCGATAGTTCATCTATCTTTGGAAAGTGACTGCCAAAAATACTTGCTCTTTGACTCGCAAGAGCAGGGCAATCACATAGTAGATGAGTAACAGTCTCATCTCCTTCTAGACATCTATTACAGATAGGGTTGTTAACCAATCCCATTCTGTATAGATTAAACTTTAGGGCACAGTGTCCTGTAATGAATCCTGTTGCCCATGCAAGTCTTCTTCTGCTAAGACCGCGCAAGTATTTTGCCCGGCTGTTATCCAGGTCTGTAATGAACAACTTGGAATGTCTGCAACCCTCAATGGAGTTCCAGTAGTTCTTGTGTTCTGCTTGAGCCCAGCACTTAATAGCCTGTTTCACTGGTCTGTAGGACACTCCCAGTACAGGCTCCGGACCAAAAAATGGGATTTCACTGCCAATCTTGGCTGCTTCATCTGCTTTCTCATTGCCTGGTATACCTATATGTCCTGGCACCCACATAAGTTGAACCTTATTGTGTTCAGCCAGTGCCATTAAGGATTCCCGGCATTCTGAGACAAGCTTTGATTTTGTTGATGGTGATTCAAGTGCTTTAAGAGCAGCTTGACTGTCTGAGAGAATAAGAACACTTCTATTCTTATATCTCCTTTTAATGCTTTCCATGACACTGGCTAGAATTGCATAAACCTCAGCCTGGAAAACTGTAGCTAAGGTACCAAGACTATAAGAAATCTTGGTATTGTTACCGTAAAGCCCAGCCCCCGTTCCCGATTTGGTTCTAGAACCATCAGTATACCAGATTGGGCCTTTGTTATTATGAGGTTTTACCAGTCTTTCCCATTCACTCCGCTGTGGATAGGATACCGTAAATTTCAAATCAAACTTAAATCTTGTTTCAAGAATGTCAGTCCCCATGTTGAGTATGCGTTGTACATTCTTATCCCAAGGAAGCTTGAGATGATTAATATGTCCAGTATTAGACACTTTGGTTTGGCGACAAATACGGTGATACGCGATCATGGCTTCTGCCTTCATCCATAGGTGGAGAGGTGTGAGCCCAATCAGCATCTCCATAGCCGCAGTTGGAGTAGTTTTGAAAGCTCCCATAATTGAAATGCAGAAGGTCCTCTGTAATTTACAGAGTTCCTTTCTGCACACCTTTAAATTAACTCTAGGCCACCACATCAGTGCGGCATAAGAGAATATAGGTCTCACCATAGCAGTGTATATCCAATACACTATGCTAGGTTTCAGACCCCATGTCTTACCAAGCATACCTCTACATGTCCAAAAGACTCTGTAGGCTTTGGTAATACATAATTCCATATGATGTTTCCAAGTTAATTTCTTGTCTAAAACAAGCCCAAGATATTTAACTTGTGTTGAATAGGGCACTACCTCACCAAAGAGAGAGTCTGATTAAATCAGGCCCCCTTCTCCTGGTGAAGGGTACCACTACTGTTTTGCTTGGATTAACAGTTAGATTATTCATCTTACACCAAGCTTCCACTTTCTCAAGCGCCATTTGTAGCACTTGAGAAACTGTGTGAGGAAATTTACCTCTTATGATTATTGCAATGTCATCTGCAAAACCTACTGTGAAGTAACCATCACTATTGAGTGCGCAAAGAAGTGTGTCCACTACAAGGTTCCATAGCAGGGGTGATAAAACACCCCCCTGCGGGCAGCCCCTCTCCGTGGACACATCCAGCGTCTCCCCACACAGATTCATGGTTATCTTCCTATGTTGTAAGACAAAACGTATCCACTCACAAAGAAGTGAAGGTACATCGTGTCCATAGAGGGCGTTCGTCACGACGTCACAAGACGTCGTGTCAAACGCACCTTCAATATCAAGAAAGGCACCAATGGCTATTTCTCTGGTATTAAGCGCCTTCTCAATAGTCGAGACCACTTGATGAAGTGCTGCTTCCGTTGATTTCCCTGTTTGATAGGCAAATTGGTACTTGTTTAATGGATGTTCCATTAAAACATAATCCCTAATGTGCCTATCCACTAACCTCTCCAAAGTTTTAAGCATAAAAGAGGAGAGATTAATAGGGCGATAAGCCTTAGCCTGGGCGTAACTAGGACGCCCTGGTTTAGGTATAAACACCACCTTTGTTTGTCTCCAAGCCATGGGTATATATCCATAAGCTAGACAAACTCTAAATATGCCACAAAGTAGGGATTGAAGTGAGTCAATACCATATTGTAGAAATGCAGGGATGATTAAATCTGGGCCTGCCGATTTGTATGGTCCGAACGACTTGACAGCCCATCGTATTTTAGTGACATTGACTACGCTCCTGATTAGGTTCCAATCCTCTCTGTCCAAAGAAAGATGGTCCAGATTTGGTTGCCCCTTCACAGAATTGCTGTCATTGTCTACCTTAAAGTCTGGAAAGTGAGCCCTCGCAAGTTGCAGGAGCGTCTCAGAACCAGACTGTGTGTACGTGCCCTCAGGCAGTTTAATAGTGCTCACAATTTTTTTAACACCCTTTGCCATATGTTTCATGAATCTTGCACTGCTGGGAACGTTCTCCATCCCCTGGCAGTACTCCCTCCACGAATTCCTTTTGGCTTTACGTATTTCTTTGTTATAATTGGTGAGGGCTTGTCTATATGAATCCCAATCACCAGTTCTTTTTGCAAGTCTAAATAACTTCCTTGCTTTCTTCCTAAGTCTGCTTAACTCTTTTGTCCACCAAGGCACCAGCCTTGGCGAGTAAGCTACCTTAGGCTGACAATTTTGATAATAGGATAGGAGAATTGACCGTTGTATTTCATCAACGGCAAACTCCACATCCAATATCGAACGAATGTTCCTTGAGAAACCCGATGTCAATGCTGATAGATCTCGTCTATAACCGTCCCAGTCAGTTTTCCTCGGATTTCTGTAAATCACTGGTAGAGTGACTTGTGCTTTAATATTGAAGCATATGCATCTATGATCAGAGAGAGTGATCTCCGATGATACACGCCAACTTGAAATTAGGTTCTCAATAATATTAGTCCCTAACGTTATGTCAATGACTTCCTCCCTTCGCAAAGTTACAAAGGTTGGTTCATTACCTCGATTTAGAATATTAAGGTTTGTACTCACCAAGTACTCCATTAACTTTTCTCCTCTGTGATTGATATCAGTGCTCCCCCACAGTGTGTGGTGTGCATTGGCATCAACCCCCAGGATTAACTCCTTTCCATTCTCTCCGCAGTGGGTCACAAGGTCCCTCACTGCTATCGATGGTGGATCAGAGTCTTCGTAAGGGAGGTAGACGGAAGAGAGTATTAAAACTCTTCTCTCTCCTGCCTCCTCCACTATTGTTTGGATTGTAGTTACATCCCTAGAACAGTGCTCAGTAAGAAGCAATGCGTTTATCCAATTCTTAGCATAAATACAAGATCTTGGATTATTATTACTAGGTCTATATATAGTGCCCTTAGTACAACTGATCCCTCTAATTGAACCTCTGAAGAGCCAAGGTTCCTGTATGAGAGCAATATCAACATTGTCCTCAACAAGTCTCTTACTGAGAATGGCTGAAGCTGCCTTACAGTGCTGCAAGTTAATTTGAACTATTTTCATAATTGCATCAACCCACAACACTTACCTTAAGCAGTACCCGATGCGGATCCTCCAGAGTCCCCTATCTTCGTCTCCGGACTGTCTCCGCCATCGCTGCCTGCCTTCTTTGCTTTGTCTGCTACTGCCTTCCCCTCCGGGTCAGACAGGATCTTAAAAAGAACCCTGTCCACCCCGGTATAGGCCGACATGCCAAGCTCTTTTATCTTCGTAGCAGACTCTTGGTCCACCATTAGGATTAGGCGTTGACCAGAGGAGTCTGCCTGCTTATCAATGATTTTCCAGTGCTCTATATTCAGCTCCTGGTTTAATCTTTGAATGCGTCTTAGCAGCACCTTAGGATCATCAGTTGTAATGTCCCGAGTCTTAAGGGCCACCTTGACTGGCTTAGGTAGATCTTTTGGATCTACTACTTTGAGAACTAATCCCTCCTTGATTTTAGCTCCCTGAATATGATTTTGGAGCCAATGACATGACTGCTCATCATCACAATAGTATATCAGAGCCCCATCCTGTAGAGAAAAGGACCTGAGTTTAGGTAGAGATTCACTGGTTGGTGCCTCATCTATCTTCCTCAGAATCTCAGCCTGAATGGGTCGAATGTCCTCCCCAATCAGCTTTCTCTCAGGATAGGACTCTTCCACAATTGCCATCTTGAAAGCGGCCAAAGCTTCCCTGTAAGTGACACCAGGTTCAGTGCCCCTAGGCCTCTTAACAGGTTTGGCTTTATCCGAAGGAGGAGTATCCACACTTGTCCTGGTTCTTTTAGAAGTCCCTGGATCAGTACGGACCTCCACCCCTTTACTCTGTGGGTTTACATTGCCTGTGCCCTCACTCATTTTCTTAGCTTTTTTTATTCTTCTTCTAGCTGCCCCTGACAACTTCTTAGTGTCCAGGTGCATTCTATTGATTCCAGATGCTGTTGCACCCATTTGTTTATCTAGTGACAGATTTCTCTCTACTGGAGAGTCTCTGTCACTTGACTTTTCTTTGTCAGGTGAGAGATTTCTCTCAACTGGAGAGTCTCTCTCACCCGCCTTGATATTATTTATTTTATTTTGGTCCATATTGGTCCCACGAGTACCAGGGAAATAAAAGTCACCCAATACAGAGCCCTGTATATATTGGGAAGGCTAATTACTTCAGGGTGTCGCCTGGTGCCCTGAAGAGATCGTTCACGACACTGCATTTTTTACCACCCCAGTGCCATTCATCCCTCGGCACGATGCATTCCCACCTTGGATTGGGTGGACCAGAGCCCCTGAAAGGTCCTCCAGCTGGGAGTCCCTCAAGGTTCTCCAACCGGGAGACCCTTTTGGGATGGATTTTCTGTTGAGCCACTTCTTAGTCTGGTACCTCATTACGAACCTCTCTGGCATGAGTAGCTCTACCAGCACAGCTTAGTAAATCACTGGTACACGGAAGCCTCCCCACCAACTACAAGGTCCTGTGGCTCCTAGGGGAGGATTTAGCCCCCTGCTATTTTTAACTTATTAAAAGAGAAAATGTAGAAAACATATCCAAACACTTCAGATGAACTTAAAACTAACATTCATCAAGAAATTGCTGCCATTTCTCAGAGGTAACAGCAGAGCAGTTTCTTAAGCAGGAGTCAGAAATGCTTGAACAACGACGGGAGGCTTCCAGTATCGCCTAGTTTAATGTAGAGTAATTTATGTATGTTAGAAATAACTTACGTGACAAATCGCAGTATGTTTACTGCGGACTCTCCCTTAACCACACCGCCGACACATCAGCCAACCTCGCCGGCCGGCCACACGCGGCGAAACCGGTTGTGTAAAGGATCGTTCACCCCGTGTATATACAGAGTGGACCGTTTAAGTTGAGACTGTACAATATCTCTAAAACTAAGCGTTGTAGAAAGAAATGTCTAATAAAAGAGTATATATATTATGGGGGAAGGTAATTGTCATTAGTCGTGTTTTATTTGAGGACGTTGTGATGGTCATTTTAGGGTTAATTTAATTTTTTTAATGAGCTTGGCATTTCATCCACAAAGTTGAAGTTTATCCTAACTCAAGGCCTTTAATAGTATTATCTGATGACCCTGACAATCTAGCCTTTAACGCCAGGTCAATTCCTATAAGAGAGTCTCTGACAGCTCTGCCTGAGAGTAATTATACTAATATTTCTCTTAATCAATTGCATAGCTGGGAGAGACTTCCGAAATATATTCAGCTTTTATGAAGATGGCCTGTTGATTATCTGGATACCTTGCAACAGCGTCAGAAACGGAAGTCATCTCAAGCCAATTTCAAGATGGTGGTCTTGCTTAAAGAGGACCAACTACCACCACTGCAATGGAGACTGGAAGTCATTAAAAGAGTGTACCCCAGTGAGGGTGGTTGCAAAAGAGTAGCAGAAGTAAAGACATCAAATGAACTTTTCAAAAGACCCATCACAAAGTTGGTACACCTGCCAATAGATAGTTCCATCAAGGTGGGGGAGAACGTTCAGTGTTGAAATCTTGCTTCAAGTGTTTTATAATATTATGTTGATAAACTTGTCAACTTCATTAACAACAAGTCGTTTCTGTGGAATCAACAACACTATGTAGTCATTTATTCCATTGGTGAAATAAACATGGAGGTACAGTTTTAAGTTATCTACATCCTTCAAGCCATTCCATGACCTCATGGCTGCAATAAATCCTGAAGAAGCAGCGTTAATTTAAGTATTTTTGCTTTCTCTGCCACCTTCAGATAAAGAAACAAATTAAAATCACTTGGTGCCAAAGGCAGACTATAGGTCGAATTGTTCCCAATCAAAATGCGATCAGATATTAAGATTGTTTGGCTGTCTGTGGCCGGAAGTCACTCATTATTGTTTACCCATAAAGCTCACACAACTGGCGATGAATTTTTGCTGGCGTAACATTTCTGTCATTCAAAAATGGAATCACTGATCTGACTTCACAGTCGACGGGTTGTTTGGAACATTTCGAACCGCTCTAACAACAGGAAAACGCAAAGCGAAAATACGATCGTTCACAGCTGCGCCTAGCTTCCTAATAAATGGGGTAGGAGATCGCGCATCTCAAATTCGCGATTGTAGCGCTGCAGTGGCAAAATATTAAAACGGTACTTACCTTAAAAAGACGGTATTTTAATCAAAATCATCAGAAACTATTTTTTTAAAATAAAAAATTTCGAAAAACCTTTCATGTAAATGATAGTTGAGGATGGGGGATTTTCTTGAAAACCTTCGTGTCGCATCTCTGGAAGATACTGAACCTAAATACCAAGTTTGGTGTTTATCTGACTGTTCGTTTCTGAGTTATGCTGTTCAGAGTCACACACAGACACACATGGACATATTTCCAAAAAGGCTTTTTTTGGATTCAGGGGGCCTCAAAACATATATTTCCGGTGAAATCTCGGTATTGAATTTTTGGGTGGAATACAATACTTCCCCTACTTACTATATGTAGTAGAGAAAGTAAAAAACAGAACTGTATTCTCACAGTTGTATCAATGCTTGTTGCTGCATAGAAGCAAACATAACCAAATAACAAATAAATAAATAAAGCAGCATATTTTCCCTCTAATTCTAACTACAATTAGTTAATATACCTTTACTAACATATTACTGATCATAGGGATACAATAAGATTATAGACAAAAATATAACCCAATTTTATTGCCATAATATGTATGTCATATGCGGTAGACCATATACACATTTATCTCTAGTTTCTAAACATGACCAACCATTTATAACAAAGGAGCATTTAGTAAACGAATATCATCATCTGCGGATGTTTTACGGGGAGTGCCCACTTTCTGACGAGTATGTAGACCGTCTTCCCCACTTTCCTGCAATATTTTTATCCAGTAATTTGCTGTAAAATACTTTTATGCACTGCCACATTGCGACCACATACCCACGATACGTCCACGAGTAATTTCGCTAGTATACGGCATGACTGGTTCTGAGACAATAAACATGTTTTGGTTTCAATAACACTAGAAGAAGCAATGGCATCAACCTCCCCTCTTTTCCCGCTCATTGCTGTGTTATCAGGTCTACACGCTCTGTGATAGGTAAGGTGAAGGACACGCCTCAAAAGACCCCACAAAACGATATAAAATCCGCCGAAGATTTTCTTTGATGCTGTTTGTACGCAGCATTGAGGCCTATCGAGGTTCGTATCCAACGCATAATTTCTCTATTTTTGTGCAGAAGAACACATTGTTTATTAAGCATATTATGACATAATTTCCAATTGCTAAGGCTTGTTTGATTTCAAGGCATTTATGTTCACACATAAAAACTGAAAGGCTCTTGTTTTTTTCAAGCTAAATGTGAAATAAATGAATGTTGCATTCGTAAACGAAAAAAAGCAAATAAATATAAAAATTAACTTAATATCGGTGTGTAAACCTTCTGCTTCAATTACTGCCCTCATTCTATGGGACATGATGATATCAAATTACTAGTCAAATTTTCACGAGATGATACTGCCTCCAAAGCATCCTGTATTTGATACCACAAAGCCTCTTTTGTCTTGTCTTGCAGGCCAACTTAACTCCAAAACTTTCTTCACCGACGCCCACACATTTTTAATCTGCTGAGCAAGGAGGCCAATCAATCGCTGTGATATCTTGCTTTTGTGACAACCAGTTTGAAACCTGCTGACTTGTGTGGACAGGGTGGTTATCCTGCTGGAATTCTATCATTGCATCGGGATATCTAGTCCTTACAAAAGGAACCATGATGTTTCCCAAAATGTGTTTTTACTGGTGGCTATTTAATGTTCCATAAGCTGCCACAACACACCTAGACCATCTTGTGCCATCCAACCCCAACACAACACAGATACGCGACTTTTGTGCCACATATATTCCTATGTGGCAGTAGACAGTTTGTTGATGAAAACGTCACCTCGTCTGTGAATATAGTCCTATTTCACTTATGGTTCACATTTACTGCTGTAAATGCGATGCGACATAATCTGTGATCGTCTGTAGGTTGCTGTAGTCAAACGATGCAAGGCTGTGCGGCTCAACCCAGGAAATATGAATTACTTCTAAGTGTAGACACACGCTGTAAGGTATTGCTTTCTGTCTCTTCTAGAAATGCAATGTCCTGCTGAGGAGTGAACAAATTATTTGGACCCGAACCAGATCAACAATGAACAGTCCCTGCCCTGGATAACCGCTCCCTCCTCGTAGCCATACTCGTAGATGTAGGGACTTGTGTGATGTTTATGAGGAAACAATAATGAGTGACAATGTCCGGGCACACACAGCAAAACACAAGATCTGATGGCATCATTTGGTTGGGAACAACTCGACCACCCTCCCTACAGTCCGGCTTTGGCACCAAGCGATTTCCATCTGTTTCTCATCTGAAGGAATTCATTGGTGGAAAACATTTGAACGACGATGATGTTGTGAAACGTCAGACTTTTGTGCAGACTTGGCTTTCATCGCAGGCGGCATCATTCTTTGACGAAGGCTCACAAAAACTGGTTTCCCGTTACAAGTGCCTGAATAACAGCGTTGAATTTGGAGAAGTAGTGTAAGGCAATGAATGGTAATAAAGTGTTTGGAAAATAATCTTCTCTTATTTTGTAAATAATTATGGATCCTTATTTTAAAAACAAGCTCGTGTTAAACCTATTTACATGACAAATAAAATGTGTATCTTGAATTTTCTGGGAATAGCCTGTGAAGTCCTCTTCATTCGCAAGAAATTTTGTATAATCTTGTGTAAGTGTTAAACGTTAAGGGAAAGACGAAAACGTACTGCACTAGAAATGTAGATCTCTTTAAAACACAATTTATATCAAGTAAGTTTTTTATAGCATCAGCCACTTCCGAGATATCCGTTATTAATGGTTCGATTCATTCAATACCCATTCTTTTAAACTCTTGTCGATTTTCATTTGCTTCTCGTGATGTCATGGAAACAGTATTTAATTTTAAGGCCAGCATATAGCGTCCAGTTGTTAAACATTTGACTATCGCTGTTCTCTTTGTATCTATAACGAAATGTGTGATGTAGGTATTTCTGTAAAGGTTTGTTTGGATTAAAGTATAGTAGATAGAAAAATAAACTTTCTTAAGAACAAATTTGTATACCCACTAATAAGCGATAGAAGGTTTAGAAAGTCATGTGAATGTAACACATCAGATTTTTTTCTATTTACTTCATGTTAATCGAGATACTCGTAAAATTTGCAAAAACAGTTTCATTACAGATTTCGTCCCAGGTACAAGGAAAATCAAATGTGTTGTCAGATGTTTAAAAGTGCAGTTGAAATGACATTTTCTTGCATGACATCGCGAGAAACAACTGATTAGCGACAGCACTTTAAAAATAACGAAGTATTCAACATTTCAAACCAATGATATCTTGGAAATTCCTGATGCCACAAAAAAGGTTATTTCAAATATATTGTAAGCTATAAAGGGCTTGGTTTGGTAACTTTTTGTCTATATGTAATGGTTTCTAATTATACAGAATTATATAAAATTGTATGTAGTTGAGTGTACATGAGGCTCGCATTCGGAACGTCCCGGGTTCGACTTCCAGAGACCGCCCACTCTGACCAAAGATTTTCCTAGTTTCCCCGGGTCGGTAGGCGAATTCTGGGGTGGTTTCTCAATTACCATGACTTCCTTTTCACATTTTCCCTTTCATTCCGTTTCCTTTTCATGTTTCAGGTGTGGTTCTAATATAAATAAATGTATTACAATAATTAGTAGATTAGTAGAGGTTTTGTGCTGGCCACCGGTATATTTTCTCTGATTTCCAGTGAATATAGCTAAATAGGAGTAGATAGTAGCTGGTTACCAGTTGCTAAGTTTGCTGGTTTCCAGCAAGTGTAGATAAATATAAAATATAGAATTGTAATTATGTGCTGTTTATGCCTTTACTCTAATGTAATAATTATTAGTCTCTTTCTTTCATTATTTATTATTTTGTAGACATTGTGAAGTTTGTAGTTATTTTATCTGAAAACATTTGATGTAATACAAAATGTAAATGTGTTGTGAGAATAAATCTAAAGTTTGAAAATACATTACGTGATCAAAAGTATCCGGACACCTGGCTGAAAATGACAAACAAGTGGCGCCCTCCATCGGTAATGCTGGAAGTCAATATTGTGTTGGCCCACCCTTAGCCTTGATGACGCGTTCACTCTCGCAGGCATACTTACAATCAGGTGCTGGAAGGTTTCTTGGGGAATGGCAGCCCATTCTTCACGAAGTGCGGAACTGAGGAGAGGTATCGATGTAGGTCGGTGAGACCTGGCAGGAAGTCGGCGTTCCAAAACATCCCAAAGGTGTTCTATAGGATTCAAGTCAGGACTCTGTGCAGGCCAGTCCATTACAGGGATGTTATTGTCGTGTAACCACACCGCTACAGCCCGTGCAGAATGAACAGGTGCTCGATCGTGTTGAAATATGCGATCGCCGTCCCCGAATTGCTCTTCAATAGTGGGAAGCAAGGAGGTGTTTAAAATATCAATGTAGGTCTGCGCTGAGATCGTGCCACGCAAAACAACAAGGGGTGCAAGCCCCCTCCAGGAAAAACACGACCACACCACCACCTCCGAATTTCACTGTAGGCACTACACACGCTAGCAGATGACGTTCACCGGTCATTCGCCAAACCCTACCCTGTCATCGGATCGCCACATCGTCATTCCACACAACGTTTTGCCACTGTTCAATCGTGTAATGTTGACGCACCTTACACCAAGCGAGGCGTCGTTTGGCATTTTCCTGCGTGATGTGTGGCTTATGAGCAGCCGCTCATGGTAATCAAGGTGTATCACCTCACGCCTAACTGTCATAGTACTTGGAGTGGATCCTGACGCAGTTTGGAATTCCTGAGTGATGGTCTGGATAGATGTCTGCCTGTTACTCTTTACGACCTCTTCAAATGTCGGCGGTCTCTGTCAGTCAACAGACGAGGTCGGCCTGTACGCTTTTGTGTTGTATGCTTCCCTTCACGTTTCCACTTCACTATCATATCAGAAACAGTGGACGTAGGGATGTTTAGGAGTGTGTGCAGACTTCTGACACAAGTGATGCACAATCACCTGACCACGTTCGAAGTCCGTGAGTTCCACGGAGCGTCCCATTCTGCTGTTTCACGATGTCTAATGACTACTGAGGTCGCGGATGATGAGAACCAGGCAGTAGGTGGCAGCACAATGCACCTAAGTAGCAATAGAATACCGGTTTGAGCGCAGAGAGAGATGCCGAAAAACTGATAAGCTTCTTTGATCTATGCCGCTAGCCCCGCCCCCTCCCTTTGTGCGCTACTATTTGCCGCCCGGTCGCGTGGCGCTAGCTCCGCCCCCTTCCCTTTGTGTGCTCACCTAATGCCGGCAGTATCTGTGCCGGCAGGTTCTACCCCCTCCCCCATGCGTTCTACTGTGGCGTCATGACTTGATGGAATTGTTTTCTCGAGTCCTGCCGCCCCTCGGCAAATTAATTAGGTAATGTTCGTCAAACATTTTTTTATGACTACTAAGCCCTGCACATTGCATCCTCGAGCAATTAAGTTTTTTGATTAATGAATTGTTGACTGGAGCTTGAGTATAAGTAGTCTGCTCACGGGAACAGTCTGTCATGTAATGAAACACTGCAGCCTTCTTCTTCTATCCGGGGAAGGCGCTTGTCCATTAGCTGAACATGTTAGACGCTTTCAACACATTAATAGGCTTTTAAGTTTACATTCTGGATCTGTTTACATACATTAGCGATCAACGACATACTTCCGTCTGGAGGTAACGGTGACCCACATTAGCTAACCCGTTAGACGCTTTCACCACATTAGCGAACATTGTCAGTAATTGTTTTCCTAAGTGCTCTGCCCAACACTCAACACTTTAGATTTTAGCGATGGAAATGATATAAAAAGCAGCACCTTCTCCAACGAGTTCCAAGTTGACCAGGATGGCCGGGTTCGAATTACAAATTCAGCTTCTAATAACTCAGAGACTAATTACGATAAAGACATCAAATAAAGTTTATTACATTAATGTCATTAGATAGTTTCTTGTGAATGTATATTTGGGTACATGGTGTCCAGGGTTCGAATACCGATAAAATGTAATTTAATTATAAATTTAATAACTCCTAAACTAATTAAGATAAAGACGCCAAATAAACTTTATTGTCTTTATGTTATTAGGTAGTATCTTGTGGAGGTGTAATTAGATACCTGACGTTCTGGGTTCGAGCCTAATGTTTAAATCGTCATTATCTCAGAAACTAAGAGAGGTAGAGGAATTGACCAAAGCATGATTGATAGCTCCTATGATGGGTAATTAATACGGTATATAATTTTCAATCAGTTGTCCTTACTTCGAATCCCGATCTTTCAATCACTTACTTATTTTTTCTCTATACTCTAGAATATGTCACTTAGATTGATGCTGTAACTGCATACACAACCTTTAAACATATCAAACTAATATTGTAAATAATTTTGTTTCTGGTGTCCAGGGTTCGAATACCGATAAAATGTAATTTAATTATAAATTTAATAACTTCTAAACTAATTAAGATAAAGACGCCAAATAAACTTTATTGTCTTTATATTATTAGGTACTATCTTGTGGATGTGTAATTAGATACCTGACGTTCTGGGTTCGATCCTAATTTTAAATCGTCATTATCTCAGAAACTAAGAGAGGTAGACGAGTGAACCAAAGCATGATTGATAGCTCCTATGAGGGGTAATTAATACTGTATATAATTTTCAATCAGTTGTCCTTACTTCGAATCCCGATCTTTCAATCACATACTTATTTTTCTCTATACTCTAGAATATATCACTTAGATTGACGCTGTAACTGTATACAGCACCTTTAAACATATCAAACTAATATTGTAAATAATTTTGTTTCTGGTGTCCAGGGTTCGAATACCGATAAAATGTAGTTTAATTATAAATTTAATAACTTCTAAACTAATTAAGATAAAGACGCCAAATAAACTTTATTGCGTTTATGTTACTAGGTAGTATCTTGTGGATGTGTAATTAGATACCTGACGTTCTGGGTTCGATCCTAATTTTAAATCGTCATTATCTCAGAAACTAAGAGAGGTAGACGAGTGAACTAAAGCATGATTGATAGCTCCTATAAGGGGTAATTAATACTGTATATAATTTTCAATCAGTTGTCCTTACTTCGAATCCCGATCTTTCAATCACATACTTATTTTTCTCTATACTCTAGAATATATCACTTAGATTGATGCTGTAACTGCATACAGCACCTTTAAACATATCAAACTAATATTGTAAATAATTTTGTTTCTGGTGTCCAGGGTTCGAATACCGATAAAATGTAGTTTAATTATAAATTTAATAACTTCTAAACTAATTAAGATAAAGACGCCAAATAAACTTTATTGCCTTTATGTTATTAGGTATTATCTTGTGGATGTGTAATTAGATACCTGACGTTCTGGGTTCGAGCCTAATTTTAAATCGTCATTATCTCAGAAACTAAGAGAGGTAGACGAGTGAACTAAAGCATGATTGATAGCTCCTATGAGGGGTAATTAATACTGTATATAATTTTCAATCAGTTGTCCTTACTTCGAATCCCGATCTTTCAATCACTTACTTATTTTTCTCTATACTCTAGAATATATCACTTAGATTGATGCTGTAACTGCATACAGCACCTTTAAACATATCAAACTAATATTGTAAATAATTTTGTTTCTGGTGTCCAGGGTTCGAATACCGATAAAATATAGTTTAATTATAAATTTAATAACTTCTAAACTAATTAAGATAAAGACGCCAAATAAACTTTATTGCGTTTATGTTACTAGGTAGTATCTTGTGGATGTGTAGTTAGATACCTGACGTTCTGGGTTCGAGCCTAATGTTTAAATCGTCATTATCTCAGAAACTAAGAGAGGTAGAGGAATTGACCAAAGCATGATTGATAGCTCCTATGAGGGGCAATTAATACTGTATATAATTTTCAATCAGCTGTCCTTACTTCGAATCCCGATCTTTCAATCACTTACTTATTTTTCTCTATACTCTAGAATATATCACTTAGATTGATGCTGTAAATGCATACAGCACCCTTAAACATATCAAACTAATATTGTAAATAATATTGGTTCTGGTGTCCAGGGTTCGAATACCGATAAAATGTAATTTAATTATAAATTTAATAACTCCTAAACTAATTAAGATAAAGACACCAAATAAACTTTTATAGGGGAAAGGATGCTCTCCTGAAACATTAGGTCTCTAGATAGAAGTATTTATAGGGGAGAGATAGGGAATACCAGGGCTGATGCTAGGCTAGTCAGATGCTAAAGGAGGGAGGGATATGCTTTATACGAGAGAGATAGGGAACACAAGGAAAGATGCTATACTAAACAGGACTTGAAGGGTAGAATATGAGCGATATAGCAAACCGAGGAGAGGTATTAGGATAGGAGTTTTGAATGATGGAGTAGGCGTTTATATGCGAGAGATAGGGAATACGAGGGTCGATGCTAGGCTAGACGGTGTTGAATGAGGGAATGCATCTTATATGAGAGAGGTAGGGGAATATGAGGAGAAGTGCTAGGCTAGTCGGGAAGGTCTGAATGAGAGAGTATACGTCTATATGGGAAAATATAGGGAAAACGAAGGTAGGTGCTAGATTGAGAGAGTCTTCAAGGAGGAAAATGCATTTATATGAGAGCGGTAGGGCATACGAGAGGTGCTAGTCTAGACATGGTTTGAGGATTAGAGTATACGTTTATATGGGAGAAATGGAAAACGGGAGAGATACAAGGATAGACAGAGATTGAAGGAGGTGGAATGTAGGGTTATACTGTAATATAGAGAGTAATTCGATTATAAAACTTTCCTCATCCAGCGTTACAATACTTTTATATACTTATTTTCTAAACCTTACACACTTTATATTTGTTAAACAGTAGTGCGCGAGACGGAGAGGGACAAACAGTATATCGGTTTACAGTGAAGTATACGTCCTAACCTATTCCCACCTTGTTTGTTCTGGATCTTCTCATTGTCTATCATCATCTAACGTAACCACGTAACAAGACGTAACACAGGAAATCATACATATGGCACATTAATAAAAAAAATAAATAAATAAAGGTATATATAATGAAACATAAACAAGTAGACAGAGGGTCATTGATACACAGAAAACCAGGAGTTGTATGTACTGAGACCATAGATTAGTATAGGCAAACAACAAAGAAGTGAATTTATAGTGTAAATAACCTAATATTTTCAAATATTATTATAGTCTAAAAGTATATAACTTAATTATGTACAGAGTATTGAGAAATAAACGTTATTCATGATTCACTAATCTAAGATCACTGCAATTGTATTGAATCAATTCACAATTGTTAATGCCATTCAACTTTCATTTGTCTCTGATACATAAACAAATTGCAAAATGGAGAAGGACGAAAGTAATAAAAAGACTCAGGCAGCAAATTTTAAGAAAGAAGAGAAAGATATATGCCCGACATTGTTTTAGAACACAAATTAGTGTTGAAAATAAAATGACTGATAGCTCTGCTAAGCGTAAGGAAGAGACAAGGAAATAAATTGCAAATGAGTACAATTCTAGGAAGATCATCCTATGTGAATGAAAATCCCTGAAATGATATTATGAGAACATAAAGAAAAGAATGAAGCAAGCAAATACCATTGACAAGGTACGATTGTACAAAACTGGAGGCGCATGTATGTACCGCCTTTCTTAGACAATAGTAGCCAAATAACAATTGTTGCTCTTCTATTCAATCACCAATGAGTTTGATGATGAAGTTGGATTCCATTCAGAAGTAATCATCACAGTGAAGGACATTGAAATAGTAAATCCAGGTCCAACATGTCCTTCAGCAATTTTAATAACAGGTAAGGAATTTGAAGAAAGAGAAAGTGTAAAGGTGGCGTCTGCAGTTCCCATACAGAACTTTCAACTCCATTGCCTGAAAATAACAAAGATGGCATAAGGGAGGGTTTTTATGAGGGGAGACTTGAGTGTTTGGAAGAAGAGTACACAGTGAAAATGAAGATCTTGAAATTGGATCTAGAAATGAAAGAATCTCAGAAAAATTAAGCGTTGTTAATAACTTATACAACCATAAATATATTACAAAAAAGTAATGAAACAGGCAAGGAATAATATGGATAAAGAAACTGTTAAGCAGATCTACTACGCTTTCATTTATTTGCACATACTCAAAGTATGGAATTACACTTTCGGGAAATATTGCAGAAATAGACATGAAAAAGATATTTACGCAAAAAAAATAAAAAGGACTTAGAATATTAGAAAAAGAAGATAAACAACATTCATGTAAACCAATTTTTAAAAATCAGTTTACCTGAATACATGTAAAAAAACATATCACTTTACAAAAAGTAATGCAGACATCATTTATTTTTTATAAACATTATCCTATTACATTCCTTTACAAAACAACCATACATATTTCCTAAAGGCAAAGGTGATAGTCTAGACATTCTAAACACTCAATTATATAATCATATACATCACACAGAAAGAGACATGCATTATCACTAAAAAAACTAAACATCTCAACAATGTCTGAATGATGTATTTTTATAAGTACAAGTTTTTGATATTTCAAAGTTCCTGTTAACCATGGCCGTAATTGATTAACACAATTTCTCGATCCTGTCATGCTATAACTTTAGAAGCTTTCAGCTTACTTATAATTTCTTCAATCTCTTGTGTGTGACTATTATTACCAGCACCCCTCGATGCAATTAGTAACCTCAATATATTTACTAGTCTATTCGGATTTTCAAGCGTTGATATCACTGAATCATCATCATATGAAGATTTCATATTCTCGCAACTTCCGATGTATCCAGATTTTTCACCAACAGTAGTCTCCAGTGAAGGACAGAGGCCTGATCGGGTATAACATTCCCCTCTATTCATCTTCGGATCTTCAAGTGCAGGAGAGAGAGTCGATTCAGCATAACATGTTGCTCTATGAAACTTAAATCTTGACAAAGAACGATTCTTAAAAATCCGCCGCATACACAGCATCTAATAACGCGTTTTCCTCCATGTGTAATGTATGAAAAATCGAGTTTCTCATTCGTCAGTTGCACAGACTTTCTCGGGCAGTAGCTCATGCTAAAACTAAAAGAAATTAAATGAATACGTGAATGCTAACGCTCGAAGGAATTAAAAGCGAATGAATGAATTCATAACACGCACCTATGTATATATCCAGGATGAGGACGACGGAGGGAATTGCGATCAATGCATAGCAGGGAGAAAGGATACTCTCTTGAAACATTAGTCATCTAGACAACTATTGTTCACGGAGCCTGTAGACGTCAGGTTGAATGGGACAGACCTCAGGTTCAAATCTTTAAGGGCACGGACCCAGCCTTTTGCCTGTCATGTATACTAAACCATCCTAACAGCGTAACATTACGTTACAACGACACGTAACCAGAACATGGCGAGTGCGAGCATGGAAAAAAGGATGCTCTCTGGGAACATTACTGGAAAAGGATGCTCTCTGGAAACACTAGTCATCCACACAACGGGTTGTCCCTAACATTTCCAGATTTCGGGTCGTTCAACATCGTGACGCGCCCCTGTCATCTACATTTCGACGAAATTTTACCTCCTGAATTAAAGTTTGGTGATCTGTATAGACCTGTACAACATGCATTACGCTATGTAACAGACTCATCACGTTATGTAACAACACGATCACGCTAGGTAACAACATGTTCACGCTATGTAACAACATGATCACGCTATGTAACAACATGATCACGCTATGTAACAACATGATCACGCCATGTAACAACATGATCACGCTATGTAACAACATGATCACGCTATGTAACAACATGATCACGCTATGTAACAACATGACCACGCTATGTAACAAAACGATCAAGCTATGTAACAACTGATCACGCTATGTAACAACATGATCATGCTATGTAACAACCTGAGCACGCTATGTAACAACATGATCACGCTATGTAACAAACTGAGTACGCATGTAACAACATGATCACGCCATGTAACAACTGATCACGCTATGTAACAACATGATCACGCCATGTAACAACTGATCACGCTATGTAACAACATGCTCAAGCTATGTAACAACTGATCACGCTATGTAACAACACGATCACGCTATGTAACAACCTGATCAAGCTATGTAACAACAGGATCACGCTATGTAACAACCTGAGTACGCTATGTAACAACATGATCACGCCATGTAACAACTGATCACGCTATGTAACAACATGCTCAAGCTATGTAACAACATGTTCACGCTATGTAACAACATGATCACGCTATGTAACAACATGTTCACGCTATGTAACAACATGATCACGCTATGTAACAACATGACCACACTATGTAACAACATGATCACGCTATGTAACAAAACGATCAAGCTATGTAACAACACGATCACGCTATGTAACAACCTGATCAAGCTATGTAACAACTGATCACGCTATGTAACAACCTGAGCACGCTATGTAACAACTGATCACGCTATGTAACAACATGCTCAAGCTATGTAACAACATGATCACGCTATGTAACAACATGTTCACGCTATGTAACAACATGTTCACGCTATGTAACAACATGATCACGCTATGTAACAACATGACCACACTATGTAACAACATGATCATGCTATGTAACAAAACGATCACGCTATGTAACAACATGATCACGCTATGTAACAAAACGATCAAGCTATGTAACAACCTGAGCACGCTATGTAACAACATGATCACGCTATGTAACAACATGATCACGTTATGTAACAACATGATCAAGCTATGTAACAACCTGAGCACGCTATGTAACAACATGATCACGCTATGTAACAAAACGATCAAGCTATGTAACAACCTGAGCATGCTATGTAACAACATGTTCACGCTATGTAACAACATGAACACGCTATGTAACAATACGATCACGCTATGTAACAATCTGATTACGCTATGTAACAACTGATCACGCTATGTAACAACATGATCACGCTATGTAACAACCTGAGCACGTTATGTAACAACATGACTACGCTATGTAACAAAACGATCACGCTATGTAACAACTGATCACGCTATGTAACAACCTGAGCACGCTATGTAACAACATGACCACGCTATGTAACAAAACGATCACGCTATGTAACAACTGATCACGCTATGTAACAACCTGAGCACGCTATGTAACAACCTGAGCACGCTATGTAACAATACGATCATGCTATGTAACAACCTGATCACGCTATGTAACAACCTGATTACGCTATGTAACAACTGATCACGCTATGTAACAACATGATCACGCCATGTAACAACCTGAGCACGCTATGTAACAACATGATCACGCTATGTAACAACATGAACACGCTATGTAACAATACGATCACGCTATGTAACAATCTGATTACTATGTAACAACGGATCACGCTATGTAACAACATGATCACGCTATGTAACAACCTGAGCACGCTATGTAACATCATGATCACGCTATGTAACAACCTGATCACGCTATGTAACAACATGCTCACGCTATGTAACAACTGATCACGCTATGTAACAACATGATCACGCTATGTAACAACCTGAGCACGCTATGTAACAACATGATCACGCTATGTAACAACATGTTCACGCTATGTAACAACACGATCACGCTATGTAACAACACGATCACGCTATGTAACAACATGGACACGCTATGTAACAACATGAACACGCTATGTAACAATACGATCAAGCTATGTAACAACCTGAGCACGCTATGTAACAACATGATCACGCTATGTAACAACATGAACACTCTATGTAACAACCTGAGCATGCTATGTAACAACATGATCACGCTATGTAACAACCTAATCACGCTATGTAACATGACCACGCTATGTAACAACATGATCACGCTATGTAAATAGGCTGGACCATTTAAGTTGAGGCTATACAATATATCCAAAACTAAGCGTTGTAGAAAGAAATGTCTTTAATAAAACTTGATTGATATTATGGCGAAACTAAATGCTGCTAGTCGTGTTTCGTTTGGAGGCCGTTATGAGGGTCATTTTGGGTCAATTTATTTTTTTAAATGGGAACCTACAATTAGGGTCCCATTTAAAAAGACCCTGAAATGACCCTCACTACGTCCTCCAAACGAAATACGGCTAGCAGCATTTACTTTCGCCATAATATCAATCAAGTTTATTAAAGACATTTCTTTCTACAACGCTTAGTTTTGGATATATTGTATAGCCTCAACTTAAATGGTCCAGCCTATTTACATAGCGTGATCATGTTGTTACATAGCGTGGTCATGTTACATAGCGTGATTAGGTTGTTACATAGCGTGATCATGTTGTTACATAGCATGCTCAGGTTGTTACATAGAGTGTTCATGTTGTTACATAGCGTGATCATGTTGTTACATAGCGTGCTCAGGTTGTTACATAGCTTGATCGTATTGTTACATAGCGTGTTCATGTTGTTACATAGCGTGTCCATGTTGTTACATAGCGTGATCGTGTTGTTACATAGCGTGATCGTGTTGTTACATAGCGTGAACATGTTGTTACATAGCGTGATCATGTTGTTACATAGCGTGCTCAGGTTGTTACATAGCGTGATCATGTTGTTACATAGCGTGATCAGTTGTTACATAGCGTGAGCATGTTGTTACATAGCGTGATCAGGTTGTTACATAGCGTGATCATGATGTTACATAGCGTGCTCAGGTTGTTACATAGCGTGATCATGTTGTTACATAGCGTGATCCGTTGTTACATAGTAATCAGATTGTTACATAGCGTGATCGTATTGTTACATAGCGTGTTCATGTTGTTACATAGCGTGATCATGTTGTTACATAGCGTGCTCAGGTTGTTACATGGCGTGATCATGTTGTTACATAGCGTGATCAGTTGTTACATAGCGTAATCAGGTTGTTACATAGCGTGATCAGGTTGTTACATAGCATGATCGTATTGTTACATAGCGTGCTCAGGTTGTTACATAGCGTGCTCAGGTTGTTACATAGCGTGATCAGTTGTTACATAGCGTGATCGTTTTGTTACATAGCGTGGTCATGTTGTTACATAGCGTGCTCAGGTTGTTACATAGCGTGATCAGTTGTTACATAGCGTGATCGTTTTGTTACATAGCGTAGTCATGTTGTTACATAACGTGCTCAGGTTGTTACATAGCGTGATCATGTTGTTACATAGCGTGATCAGTTGTTACATAGCGTAATCAGATTGTTACATAGCGTGATCGTATTGTTACATAGCGTGTTCATGTTGTTACATAGCGTGAACATGTTGTTACATAGCGTGCTCAGGTTGTTACATAGCTTGATCGTTTTGTTACATAGCGTGATCATGTTGTTACATAGCGTGCTCAGGTTGTTACATAGCTTGATCATGTTGTTACATAACGTGATCATGTTGTTACATAGCGTGAACATGTTGTTACATAGCGTGCTCAGGTTGTTACATAGCTTGATCGTTTTGTTACATAGCGTGATCATGTTGTTACATAGCGTGATCGTTTTGTTACATAGCATGATCATGTTGTTACATAGTGTGGTCATGTTGTTACATAGCGTGATCATGTTGTTACATAGCGTGAACATGTTGTTACAATGCGTGAACATGTTGTTACATAGCGTGATCATGTTGTTACATAGCTTGAGCATGTTGTTACATAGCGTGATCAGTTGTTACATAGCGTGATCAGGTTGTTACATAGCGTGCTCAGGTTGTTACATAGCGTGATCAGTTGTTACATAGTGTGGTCATGTTGTTACATAGCGTGATCATGTTGTTACATAGCGTGAACATGTTGTTACATAGCGTGATCATGTTGTTACATAGCGTGAACATGTTGTTACATAGCTTGAGCATGTTGTTACATAGCGTGATCAGTTGTTACATGGCGTGATCATGTTGTTACATAGCGTACTCAGGTTGTTACATAGCGTGATCCTGTTGTTACATAGCTTGATCAGGTTGTTACATAGCGTGATCGTGTTGTTACATAGCGTGATCAGTTGTTACATAGCTTGAGCATGTTGTTACATAGCGTGATCAGTTGTTACATGGCGTGATCATGTTGTTACATAGCGTGATCAGTTGTTACATGGCGTGATCATGTTGTTACATGCGTACTCAGTTTGTTACATAGCGTGATCATGTTGTTACATAGCGTGCTCAGGTTGTTACATAGCATGATCATGTTGTTACATAGCGTGATCAGTTGTTACATAGCTTGATCGTTTTGTTACATAGCGTGGTCATGTTGTTACATAGCGTGATCATGTTGTTACATAGCGTGATCATGTTGTTACATAGCGTGATCATGTTGTTACATGGCGTGATCATGTTGTTACATAGCGTGATCATGTTGTTACATAGCGTGAACATGTTGTTACCTAGCGTGATCGTGTTGTTACATAACGTGATGAGTCTGTTACATAGCGTAATGCATGTTGTACAGGTCTATACAGATCACCAAACTTTAATTCAGGAGGTAAAATTTCGTCGAAATGTAGATGACAGGGGCGCGTCACGATGTTGAACGACCCGAAATCTGGAAATGTTAGGGACAACCCGTTGTGTGGATGACTAGTGTTTCCAGAGAGCATCCTTTTCCAGTAATGTTCCCAGAGAGCATCCTTTTTTCCATGCTCGCACTCGCCATGTTCTGGTTACGTGTCGTTGTAACGTAATGTTACGCTGTTAGGATGGTTTAGTATACATGACAGGCAAAAGGCTGGGTCCGTGCCCTTAAAGATTTGAACCTGAGGTCTGTCCCATTCAACCTGACGTCTACAGGCTCCGTGAACAATAGTTGTCTAGATGACTAATGTTTCAAGAGAGTATCCTTTCTCCCTGCTATGCATTGGTCGCAATTCCCTCCGTCGTCCTCATCCTGGATATATACATAGGTGCGTGTTATGAATTCATTCATTCGCTTTTAATTCCTTCGAGCGTTAGCATTCACGTATTCATTTAATTTCTTTTAGTTTTAGCATGAGCTACTGCCCGAGAAAATCTGTGCAACTGACGAATGAGAAACTCGATTTTTCATACATTACACATGGAGGAAAACGCGTTATTAGATGCTGTGTATGCGGGCGGATTTTTAAGAATCGTTCTTTGTCAAGATTTAAGTTTCATAGAGCAACATGTTATGCTGAATCGACTCTCTCTCCTGCACTTGAAGATCCGAAGATGAATAGAGGGGAATGTTATACCGGATCAGGCCTCTGTCCTTCACTGGAGACTACTGTTGGTGAAAAATCTGGATACATCGGAAGTTGCGAGAATATGAAATCTTCATATGATGATGATTCAGTGATATCAACGCTTGAAAATCCGAATAGACTAGTAAATATATTGAGGTTACTAATTGCATCGAGGGGTGCTGGTAATAATAGTCACACACAAGAGATTGAAGAAATTATAAGTAAGCTGAAAGCTTCTAAAGTTATAGCATGACAGGATCGAGAAATTGTGTTAATCAATTACGGCCATGGTTAACAGGAACTTTGAAATATCAAAAACTTGTACTTATAAAAATACATCATTCAGACATTGTTGAGATGTTTAGTTTTTTTAGTGATAATGCATGTCTCTTTCTGTGTGATGTATATGATTATATAATTGAGTGTTTAGAATGTCTAGACTATCACCTTTGCCTTTAGGAAATATGTATGGTTGTTTTGTAAAGGAATGTAATAGGATAATGTTTATAAAAAATAAATGATGTCTGCATTACTTTTTGTAAAGTGATATGTTTTTTTACATGTATTCAGGTAAACTGATTTTTAAAAATTGGTTTACATGAATGTTGTTTATCTTCTTTTTCTAATATTCTAAGTCCTTTTTATTTTTTTTGCGTAAATATCTTTTTCATGTCTATTTCTGCAATATTTCCCGAAAGTGTAATTCCATACTTTGAGTATGTGCAAATAAATGAAAGCGTAGTAGATCTGCTTAACAGTTTCTTTATCCATATTATTCCTTGCCTGTTTCATTACTTTTTTGTAATATATTTATGGTTGTATAAGTTATTAACAACGCTTAATTTTTCTGAGATTCTTTCATTTCTAGATCCAATTTCAAGATCTTCATTTTCACTGTGTACTCTTCTTCCAAACACTCAAGTCTCCTCTCATAAAAACCCTCCCTTATGCCATCTTTGTTATTTTCAGGCAATGGAGTTGAAAGTTCTGTATGGGAACTGCAGACGCCACCTTTACACTTTCTCTTTCTTCAAATTCCTTACCTGTTATTAAAATTGCTGAAGGACATGTTGGACCTGGATTTACTATTTCAATGTCCTTCACTGTGATGATTACTTCTGAATGGAATCCAACTTCATCATCAAACTCATTGGTGATTGAATAGAAGAGCAACAATTGTTATTTGGCTACTATTGTCTAAGAAAGGCGGTACATACATGCGCCTCCAGTTTTGTACAATCGTACCTTGTCAATGGTATTTGCTTGCTTCATTCTTTTCTTTATGTTCTCATAATATCATTTCAGGGATTTTCATTCACATAGGATGATCTTCCTAGAATTGTACTCATTTGCAATTTATTTCCTTGTCTCTTCCTTACGCTTAGCAGAGCTATCAGTCATTTTATTTTCAACACTAATTTGTGTTCTAAAACAATGTCGGGCATATATCTTTCTCTTCTTTCTTAAAATTTGCTGCCTGAGTCTTTTTATTACTTTCGTCCTTCTCCATTTTGCAATTTGTTTATGTATCAGAGACAAATGAAAGTTGAATGGCATTAACAATTGTGAATTGATTCAATACAATTGCAGTGATCTTAGATTAGTGAATCATGAATAACGTTTATTTCTCAATACTCTGTACATAATTAAGTTATATACTTTTAGACTATAATAATATTTGAAAATATTAGGTTATTTACACTATAAATTCACTTCTTTGTTGTTTGCCTATACTAATCTATGGTCTCAGTACATACAACTCCTGGTTTTCTGTGTATCAATGACCCTCTGTCTACTTGTTTATGTTTCATTATATATACCTTTATTTATTTATTTTTTTTATTAATGTGCCATATGTATGATTTCCTGTGTTACGTCTTGTTACGTGGTTACGTTAGATGATGATAGACAATGAGAAGATCCAGAACAAACAAGGTGGGAATAGGTTAGGACGTATACTTCACTGTAAACCGATATACTGTTTGTCCCTCTCCGTCTCGCGCACTACTGTTTAACAAATATAAAGTGTGTAAGGTTTAGAAAATAAGTATATAAAAGTATTGTAACGCTGGATGAGGAAAGTTTTATAATCGAATTACTCTCTATATTACAGTATAACCCTACATTCCACCTCCTTCAATCTCTGTCTATCCTTGTATCTCTCCCGTTTTCCATTTCTCCCATATAAACGTATACTCTAATCCTCAAACCATGTCTAGACTAGCACCTCTCGTATGCCCTACCGCTCTCATATAAATGCATTTTCCTCCTTGAAGACTCTCTCAATCTAGCACCTACCTTCGTTTTCCCTATATTTTCCCATATAGACGTATACTCTCTCATTCAGACCTTCCCGACTAGCCTAGCACTTCTCCTCATATTCCCCTACCTCTCTCATATAAGATGCATTCCCTCATTCAACACCGTCTAGCCTAGCATCGACCCTCGTATTCCCTATCTCTCGCATATAAACGCCTACTCCATCATTCAAAACTCCTATCCTAATACCTCTCCTCGGTTTGCTATATCGCTCATATTCTACCCTTCAAGTCCTGTTTAGTATAGCATCTTTCCTTGTGTTCCCTATCTCTCTCGTATAAAGCATATCCCTCCCTCCTTTAGCATCTGACTAGCCTAGCATCAGCCCTGGTATTCCCTATCTCTCCCCTATAAATACTTCTATCTAGAGACCTAATGTTTCAGGAGAGCATCCTTTCCCCTATAAAAGTTTATTTGGTGTCTTTATCTTAATTAGTTTAGGAGTTATTAAATTTATAATTAAATTACATTTTATCGGTATTCGAACCCTGGACACCAGAACCAATATTATTTACAATATTAGTTTGATATGTTTAAGGGTGCTGTATGCATTTACAGCATCAATCTAAGTGATATATTCTAGAGTATAGAGAAAAATAAGTAAGTGATTGAAAGATCGGGATTCGAAGTAAGGACAGCTGATTGAAAATTATATACAGTATTAATTGCCCCTCATAGGAGCTATCAATCATGCTTTGGTCAATTCCTCTACCTCTCTTAGTTTCTGAGATAATGACGATTTAAACATTAGGCTCGAACCCAGAACGTCAGGTATCTAACTACACATCCACAAGATACTACCTAGTAACATAAACGCAATAAAGTTTATTTGGCGTCTTTATCTTAATTAGTTTAGAAGTTATTAAATTTATAATTAAACTATATTTTATCGGTATTCGAACCCTGGACACCAGAAACAAAATTATTTACAATATTAGTTTGATATGTTTAAAGGTGCTGTATGCAGTTACAGCATCAATCTAAGTGATATATTCTAGAGTATAGAGAAAAATAAGTAAGTGATTGAAAGATCGGGATTCGAAGTAAGGACAACTGATTGAAAATTATATACAGTATTAATTACCCCTCATAGGAGCTATCAATCATGCTTTAGTTCACTCGTCTACCTCTCTTAGTTTCTGAGATAATGACGATTTAAAATTAGGCTCGAACCCAGAACGTCAGGTATCTAATTACACATCCACAAGATAATACCTAATAACATAAAGGCAATAAAGTTTATTTGGCGTCTTTATCTTAATTAGTTTAGAAGTTATTAAATTTATAATTAAACTACATTTTATCGGTATTCGAACCCTGGACACCAGAAACAAAATTATTTACAATATTAGTTTGATATGTTTAAAGGTGCTGTATGCAGTTACAGCATCAATCTAAGTGATATATTCTAGAGTATAGAGAAAAATAAGTATGTGATTGAAAGATCGGGATTCGAAGTAAGGACAACTGATTGAAAATTATATACAGTATTAATTACCCCTTATAGGAGCTATCAATCATGCTTTGGTTCACTCGTCTACCTCTCTTAGTTTCTGAGATAATGACGATTTAAAATTAGGATCGAACCCAGAACGTCAGGTATCTAATTACACATCCACAAGATACTACCTAGTAACATAAACGCAATAAAGTTTATTTGGCGTCTTTATCTTAATTAGTTTAGAAGTTATTAAATTTATAATTAAACTACATTTTATCGGTATTCGAACCCTGGACACCAGAAACAAAATTATTTACAATATTAGTTTGATATGTTTAAAGGTGCTGTATACAGTTACAGCGTCAATCTAAGTGATATATTCTAGAGTATAGAGAAAAATAAGTATGTGATTGAAAGATCGGGATTCGAAGTAAGGACAACTGATTGAAAATTATATACAGTATTAATTACCCCTCATAGGAGCTATCAATCATGCTTTGGTTCACTCGTCTACCTCTCTTAGTTTCTGAGATAATGACGATTTAAAATTAGGATCGAACCCAGAACGTCAGGTATCTAATTACACATCCACAAGATAGTACCTAATAATATAAAGACAATAAAGTTTATTTGGCGTCTTTATCTTAATTAGTTTAGAAGTTATTAAATTTATAATTAAATTACATTTTATCGGTATTCGAACCCTGGACACCAGAAACAAAATTATTTACAATATTAGTTTGATATGTTTAAAGGTTGTGTATGCAGTTACAGCATCAATCTAAGTGACATATTCTAGAGTATAGAGAAAAAATAAGTAAGTGATTGAAAGATCGGGATTCGAAGTAAGGACAACTGATTGAAAATTATATACCGTATTAATTACCCATCATAGGAGCTATCAATCATGCTTTGGTCAATTCCTCTACCTCTCTTAGTTTCTGAGATAATGACGATTTAAACATTAGGCTCGAACCCAGAACGTCAGGTATCTAATTACACCTCCACAAGATACTACCTAATAACATAAAGACAATAAAGTTTATTTGGCGTCTTTATCTTAATTAGTTTAGGAGTTATTAAATTTATAATTAAATTACATTTTATCGGTATTCGAACCCTGGACACCATGTACCCAAATATACATTCACAAGAAACTATCTAATGACATTAATGTAATAAACTTTATTTGATGTCTTTATCGTAATTAGTCTCTGAGTTATTAGAAGCTGAATTTGTAATTCGAACCCGGCCATCCTGGTCAACTTGGAACTCGTTGGAGAAGGTGCTGCTTTTTATATCATTTCCATCGCTAAAATCTAAAGTGTTGAGTGTTGGGCAGAGCACTTAGGAAAACAATTACTGACAATGTTCGCTAATGTGGTGAAAGCGTCTAACGGGTTAGCTAATGTGGGTCACCGTTACCTCCAGACGGAAGTATGTCGTTGATCGCTAATGTATGTAAACAGATCCAGAATGTAAACTTAAAAGCCTATTAATGTGTTGAAAGCGTCTAACATGTTCAGCTAATGGACAAGCGCCTTCCCCGGATAGAAGAAGAAGGCTGCAGTGTTTCATTACATGACAGACTGTTCCCGTGAGCAGACTACTTATACTCAAGCTCCAGTCAACAATTCATTAATCAAAAAACTTAATTGCTCGAGGATGCAATGTGCAGGGCTTAGTAGTCATAAAAAAAATGTTTGACGAACATTACCTAATTAATTTGCCGAGGGGCGGCAGGACTCGAGAAAACAATTCCATCAAGTCATGACGCCACAGTAGAACGCATGGGGGAGGGGGTAGAACCTGCCGGCACAGATACTGCCGGCATTAGGTGAGCACACAAAGGGAAGGGGGCGGAGCTAGCGCCACGCGACCGGGCGGCAAATAGTAGCGCACAAAGGGAGGGGGCGGGGCTAGCGGCATAGATCAAAGAAGCTTATCAGTTTTTCGGCATCTCTCTCTGCGCTCAAACCGGTATTCTATTGCTACTCACCTAAGATGAAAAACGTATATTTGTGGGGGTGTCCGGATACTTTTGATCAGACAGTGTATGTCCCGGTGTAGTAACCAAGTATTCAGGTTTTATTTGTTTGTGTATTTATTTATTGTGCTGCCGGACAGATGGCATGGATGCTTGCTCAAAGCAAACAGTACTCGCCTTGGACACTAGAGGGCTGCTTGGTCGAGGAGTCGTTCATCGACCTCCATAGGCAGCTCCAGCAGTGGGACGCGTCTTCGAGCCTGGAACTGTTAGGGACGTCCGCGCAACTCTGTGGCCTGTAACCTCCTGTGGTTCCCTCACTTCATCCCTTCCACCTTAATTACAATGAGCCCATATAGGTCTAAGCGGCGAGGTGTCCGCTGTTGTATAATCCTAGCAGGTTATTCCCTGAAAATTCGAGATAAACATTTTATAATATAAAGGTCTTAATTATTTTGTATTTTATTTAAAATTGTTACAGCTCTTTTTGGGGAAATAAAAAAACATAGAAAAAGTTCGATGTAAAGGGTAGTTTCGGGTTGAGGAATGTTGTTTAAAATCTTCGCGTTGCACCTTTGCAAGATGCTGAAATTAAATACCAGTTTTGGTATTTTGAGGCAGTATTTTTAACACTTAAATGATTTCAGTCAAATTATATAATCCATAAATTCAATAACAGCCCGTCTTAAAGCAATATGTATATGTAACAATATATAAAAAGTGTATATTACAGTCATTGTATATGTTTATATTATATGTGAATGTATGTATGTTATGTGAATGCATCACGTAATTTAATAATGTAGGAGCTGCGAGAATAATAGGTTAAAAGTTGCTAACAATGTGGTAACCTTGAGGCAATAATGGGTAAGAATGTTTAATAATGCTACCAGTTATTATTGGAGTAACAATAATGTAAATTTTGAGACAGTTTATAAAATAGCCAACTAACAACCAGAAAGAAGCTTAAGTTAAATGAAGGTATTCTATTGGACTAGGATTAGCCAATCAGAAACTGAAATATATCAAAATGTTCAAATACAAGTCAGCCATTAGACAGCGCTCAAAACTGAACGTGTTGGTTGTAGACAGTGTTCCTGATGCGAGATGCGTCCTCGAGAAATTTAATACGTATTCGTATGTGACGAAAATAGTTTACGTGTTAAAAAGTACAAGTAATTAATAAAAAAATCTCATAGCTCTCTCTATATCAGTGAAGTGTTATTTAAATCGTGTCAAGCATTAATAAAAGGAGTGAAGTGAAATTATAATCTGTGTAAGCCTACATTCTTAGTCGCACCACAACCCTACAAAGAGAAAGATGTCTCTAACAATAATACTGACGCAGCCGAGGCAAACATAAATATATAATATTTAAAGAAACAGTCAAAATTACAAAGTTAATGTTTTTAAACTTGGGGCGAATGCCCCCGGGTACCATAATGGTTACAACTACTTCAAGTTCGGCTCTCCAACAGTCGAAATATAATACAACTCCTTCAATACAACCTACTTCAAATTGGCTCCCAAAGCGTGGGGCAAATAACTATAAATACAACAAACTAGCTTCTTCAATTTATTCGACTCTTCGTTTTTGAGTTTTGCTGTTCAGTGATGCACAAACTGTCCTTTTTCTAAATCTTTTTGTTTCTTTTCTGAATTCAGGGGCCTCAAAACATATATTACGGTGAAAGCTCAGCTTCAAATTTTTGAATGGAATACAATAGTTGCTCTTACTTGCTATAGGTGGGTGGCAGGAAAAGTAAAAATGGAAGTACTCAACGAAGGGGTAAACATCGCTGGGAGAGACGTAAAAACGAATAATGAAGCAGAGAGGCGGGTACGGATCATTTACCTTGGCACAGAACAGGGGTGACCATTCTTCATTTCGGGTGTTGCAAATTACAATATAATCCATAGTACTTGTAATTGCCAAACAGACCATGGTTCGTTGAATAGGTACATCACTGAATATTTTTGTTACAACACAAATCACATAGCACTTTATGGGTGTTCGTTTGAGCTGACATTTGCTTAGAATCTAGTTGGTGATTAGTAGGGCTCGGATTTTTAGGTGCTAAAATCTTTGAGGAATATTTGTTTTTTTATGTGCTGAAAATATAAAATATCTTTTGTGTTGCACTCACATGACTTTCTCTACTCTTGTACAAACTATTTTTATAAACGCTTATTCTCCATCTACTTCATGTTAATCGAGATAAACGTTTGCAGAAACTATCTTATTACTAATTTTCTTGTAGATGCAAGGGGAATATGGTAGGCTTTAAGCGATAGTCAAATGTTTTAAGTTCTGGTGAAGTCCTGCTCTTTCAGAAGGAATTTTGTATAATCTTTTATAACTAGTAAACGTTAACCGATAGACGAAAACGTACTGCAGAAGAAATGTAGATCTCTTTAAAACACACAATTATTCCAAATAACCTTTTCTGTGGCATCAGCCATTTCCGAGATATCCATTATTAATGGTATGAATTGTTCATTTCCTGGTCATTCTTTAAACTCCTTTCAACATTCAGCTGTTTTTCGCGATGTCATGGAAACAGTATGGAATTTTAAGGCCGGCATATAGCGTACAGTTGTTAAACATTTGACTATCGCTGTTCTCTTTGTATCTATAACGATGTGTAATGTAGCTGTTTCTGTAAAGGTTTATTTGGATTAAAATGAAGTAGATAGAAAAATAAGCTTTAGTAAGAAGGGTTGCTATATTCATTAATTAAGATACAGGGTAGAGAAAGTCATGTGAATGTATCACATCAGGTGTTTCATGATATAAACAAGAAAGGAATTTTGCAGAGAAAAGCAAAGGAAGGTTTAAGTACCTATGGCCACTAAATCTGTACATTCATTTCTTCTGCCAGACGATTTTATTTACATACGTAGATCTCTCTGTTTCTACTTCAGTTTGATACTGAAATTATTAGCAGGAAGATATAAATAATTACATAAAGAAATAACAGTACCATAGAGAAATAATTTCAATAAATAATTTCCGTATATTAAATGATGTATAATAAGACGGAGTTGAAAGATTTGTTCGGATAGAAAAGGTAATTAGCAAGTCATGTAAGGAAGACATTAGTAACAACCGAGTATAGAACATTAGCTTAAAGATTCTTGGAATGGAGTGAGGGTTTATTTCAGTACGTTTGGAAAGTCATGTAGGCAACAATTCTGTAAATTAGAAAAAGAATGAAATTCTGAGATTCGAGGAGGTACTGCTTAGCAACAAGGTAAGAGATGCATAGGTAGGATTTTAAGATTGGACCATGCGAGAAGGAACGTTGGTAGGGGTATTGATAGGTGGACGGAGCTTGAGTTAAGAAAAGAGCACGCATTCTAAATCAGACACACATTCGTGATGTATTCGTAACTCTCCTGAGATTCTTGACTCTCGTGTGTAAAGTTGTACAGCGCACATGAACGCGTCGGCGTTAGAAAGATTTAGCGGCTATTGCGAGGGATCTTCTCCAGCAACATTTCTGCGACCTACGGCGACTGACGCTTCGCTTAGTTACTGTTGTAGAAGTGATTAATTCGTAAATTCAACAATCGGCGACTCTTCTCAAACTGGACATTTTAAGTCAACATTGGTGTTATCCTTTCAAAATACACTCACGCATACCCTGAGATAAAGAACCACTAGAGTGGCTTGCGCACGAGACAACGCAGAACGAGCTACGAGAAGACGTCATAAACCTCATTAATAGAGCTGGTAACATTAATGGCCGTGTGCACCATTCACGATCAAGGTTTTAGCGTAGTAAAATATGGACTTTACCGCGGTGAACAGTCATTTGTGGTGCATCAACGCCAGTAAACGTTTATCGAGAATTTTACCGCGGTTAAATCTGACCGACCGGTTTTCTTCGATTATTTCCAATTTTACTTATGCTGAAATGTTAAAATGGCGGAACGGAATAGGTTAGAATTCCCAAAGAATGGATATACTCCATTTTCGCCAATGAATACAGCCTGATAAGTTACTTTGATGTACTTTGTAATTTTGAATGCTTTAAGGCCTATTTGTGCAACAAGTGTCTTAAATATTCTGAGCCAAGACGTAACGAAAATCCACACAATCACGGCGTTAATATCATAATTATATCAGTTGAAGCATAGTTCCAACAACATGGCAGAAATAAGGAGAGTAATGAATGGATTTAGTGCAATTAGTAAATTTTCAGGAATATTAAGTACATTGATTGCACAGATATAGGAATACGGTAACCGGAAGACATCAGTACCGGAAGTCATCATTGTGGTAGCGGGTGCGCCTCTTATTCAAGAGGTTACGGGTTCAAATCTTGTTTGGGAATAATTTTTTCTTTCTTTTTTCTGCCTGTCTTTCAGTGAATATCGGCTAAGCTACCTGGAATTTAGTCAGTGTGGAAAGAAAGAAAAAACGTCTATAATAGATCAGCATATTACTTTCTCTACTACGTATCCTAAGTAGGGGAAGTACTGTATTTCAACCAAAAATTCGATACCGAGATTTCACCGGAAATATATGTTTTGACACCCCCTGAACCCCAAAAAAGCATTTTTGGAAATATGTCCGTGTATGTGTCTGTCTGTGAACAGCATAACTCAGAAACGGACAGTCAGATAAACACCAAACTTGGTATTTAGGTTCAGTATCTTCCAGAGATGTGACACGAAGGTTTTCAAGAAAATCCCCCCAACACCAGATTACCTTTACATGGAACATTTTTCGAAAATTTTAATTTTCTCAAAAATGGCTCTCACGATTTTGATTAAAATATCATATGTTTAAGATATTTTTATGGCAAATGAAAGGTATATCTCGAATTTTCTGGGAATGTCTCCAAAAGTATTCTTCATTGTGAACGACTTTTGCATAACTGGTAAACCATAAGAGATAGACAAAATTTTACTACACAGAAAATGTAGATCGCGTTAAAATACACAATTTGTCATATACATTTTTGTTGTTGAGTGAACTATTTTCGAGATATTGCTTGTTATTCCCTTAAATTTTTCAATAGTTTTTCTCAAATGGGAATTCGTTATTCATTTTTTTTTGTCCTGGACATACAAAGAGAATGGAATGCTTCACATAGCAACCAGCTCTTAAAACATTTGACTATCGCTTAAAGTCTACCATATTCCCCTTGCATCTACAAGAAAATTAGCAATAAGATTAACATCTCGATTAACATGAAGCATATGGAGAATAAGCGTTTGTAAAAATAGTTTGTACAAGAGTAGAGAAACTCATGTGAGTGTAACACATCAGACTTTTTTTGTTATCAATTGTAAGGTCAGCTTTACCCACGTGTCCATCTGAAAGTTATTGCCTCTATCCCTGTACTTTCTATCTTTTCTAAGACATTGATGTTAAATTTAATAATGTAATAGAGAAACTTGGGTCTGCTTTTGCTTTCCTCCATTGCACGCTGAACTACATGCATGCGCCTCAGCGAAGAGGCGGAACAAGTGAAAAACAGATGACATGATGTACATCCGGGTGCGTTCAGTAGAGTTTACCTGCAATGAACGGTGCGCTCAACTAAGGTGAACGCCTGCCAGGTAACCACGGTCACCTAAACTACGGTCAACATTGGTGCACCGCTCTATGATGGTTACCCCCAGCAAATTCTTACGGCTGAAGGTCTCTAAAGGGTTTGTTTAACGAGGATGGTGCACACGGCCATAAATGTTATAGAAATTTGAAGTAGGGAGCGGCTCAAAATAGTCGCACTGAAAACGGTTTCACATGTTTCGTTGAGCAGGTAGATCACTGAACATTTTGCACAACACAAATTCGGGTGTTTATTTGAGCTGACAGTTGCGGTTGGTATATTCATCGCTTAAAACATCTCGATGTTTACATTTAATGAATTTAGTGCTGAATATAATGACTCATACGAATGGGTTGTACCAAAATGTAGACCACTCTCTTGGCATATTTAATTTTGGACTTTTGTTCGGCCAGTTGTATGCAAAATTGAATGGATCAACACCCACTACTGTTTTAGCCCTTCATCCTCTTTAATCTCCAGAAGTCTACAGCTGCAGAATCAAGCGCCATTGGCCTTGAAATAGGACAACCATTTTCAAGAAAGGAATTTTCCAAAACAGCCAACGAAGGTTTAAGTACTCTAAATCTGTCATTCATTTCCTCTGCCAAACCATTTAATGTAATGTAATCTCCTTTCTGATTCTATTTCAATTTCAGAAAGATTTTTCTCTACTACGTAGGGGAAGTATTGCATTCTATCCAAAAATTCGATAACAAGATTTCACTGGAAATACATGTTTTGAGAACCCCTGAATCCAAAAAGAATATTTTTTGAAAAAGTTCCGTTTGTGTGCCTGTGAACAGCATAATTATAAAACGAAATGTTGGATGAATACCAAACTTGGCCACACAAAGATTTTTCAATAAAATCCGCCCACCCCAAACTACCCTTTACATGAAAGAGTTTTCGAAATTTTTGATTTTATAAAAAATGGCTTTAACTATTTTAATTAAAACACCATATATGAAAGATATTTAATGACAAATAAAATTTATATTTTGAATCCTCTGAATAGCATCTGAAGTCCTCTTCATTTGGTAGAAATTTATATAATTTTGTATAACTGGCAAACCTTAAGCGATAGACGAAAACGTACTACACAAAAAATGTAGTTTAATACTTGGAATTATTTAGTATCACTGCAAAATTGAATTCATTATTCAACATTATTTCAAAACGTTCAGCCTATGTTTGGTGTTCTAATCATAATAATGGGCATGAATATTATTCTCATTGAAATCGAGAACCAATAGGAAATCGCTTTATAGCTGCTATATTTTGGCATAAAACACAGCATTAATTTGGTATTTTCTTCCGGAGGTACAATACTGAATGATCTGTGTAGACAGGATTTAGAACTTTTTTGAGGGAAATAGTTAGATTTTACATTCTACAGATAGGTAAGAATATGCTGTCGTTGTAACTTTTTTTTTATTTAATTTTATGGATTTGGTACCGTAAGCTTTATGAGATCTAATTCAGACTGTGTTCAGCTTCCAGAGTAAAGTATGAAGTAGTATTAATGCTGTATTTATTTAACATTAATTTTAGCCCCACGTTTGGGAGCCAATATGCGAGTGAAATTGCTTTACGTAATGTTGTTTACATCAGTGTTGAAGCCATCTTGTGACGTCATTCATTTGTCTGGTTTGTAGCTCCATCTGGCGTAGCAATTTGTATCAGTTTTGAAATAATTTATTTTAAGTGTCCTCCAGCTAGCTGTTTAGGTCGAACATTTATCTCTTGCAGGGTGTGAATCGGAAAGGAATCTTTTATCCAGAAATTATACTTAATGAAGAAATTGGTTTTATAACTTTTATTGCCGAACACGTTCACAAACACTTTTACATATTGATCTGGATACTCGCCAAACTGAAACTGTTTGTAATAACTTCTTACTTATCACTTTTAACTATGTATTTCAACTTTGTGTAGAATTAACTTTATAATAATTCTCGTAATTCTGCTGCGCGTAACTTGACGAAATGAAGGACTTACTGACGACGTGTAGTGTACACGAAATTTTTATGAACTGAGGGGAAGCTACCTCGAACCTACCCTATTTATAGGCCTGCATCAAGATACGCCTAAAGATTATAAATGAACTGCTATTGGCTAATAAAACGCGCCAACATTAGCGTCTATTTTAATATCCAATGAAAACCACGAATACATATGCTTTAGGAAATGTTCTAGAAGCTTCTACCGAAAAGGCGCGAAACATTACGTAACTTCCTTGTTCCCGGTAATGATAAACAACTCACCCCCTCGCTGCATTATTGCGTTATTATTGACAGTTTCAGTAAAGCCGTATATTATTATTTACCAATAATAATTACAATTAATAAACCTCTGAAATCAATGTCACATAAAAATACATATTCATATTACAATCATTATTTACGTTTCAGTAATTTGTGATACAAATTACCGTATCATATGCCCCACTAGAAACATAATTATAAATATTTATAACTTGTTTGGAAATTTTATAATTGTGTTTTTAGTCTCCTAAATCTTGGAACACACGCTATCACTTTCACTTAACACTTCACACGCATTTAACACACGACATGTTTTTCCTCTATCTCGCCACTACTTACTGGATCTGGTTTAATTAATTTAGATATTAATCTGACATCACAATTTTTTTTATAGCAAATACTTTACCCTAAATTATTTAATCACTGCTACCAAATTGTTTACTTTAAGTTGTTGACAAAAATTTATACATTTAAGATTTTTTTATAATTATTATACATATTTACCAAAATATTTACCCTCTACACAAATATTTACATCTCTTAAATCTAAGCAATGTTTCACATTTTCTGTTTGCTACATAAATACTTTTTTTTTTTTTTACTAATTTTTGTTATTTTGTACTTTATCTTAACAATACTCTTGGAATAGTATTTATGTACTTTACTTTAATATAATATCATGCTTTATTTCACATGTTCAGTTACTAATAAAATGTTATTTTCCTCTCAAACTTAGACATGTCCAAAATTTATTTCTCCTTTCACATGACGTACATTTTTTATTTAACCCTCTTACGTTCCAATACATTGCTCTGCATTTCGCCTTTAACTATCCAGCATTTACTATTTATCATCTTTGTCTTTTATTTCACCATGATCTTCATGGTTGTATGGTTTAAGCATCTTAATATGGAACTTTCCTATGCTTTTTCGAGTTGTTGGATTACATAACTCATATGTATTAGTTCCATATACTTTAACAACTTCATATGGTCCATGGTATTTGAGAAACATTCGCCAACAAAGTTTATTTGCTTTATCCGACAATTTCTTGGTTTTAACCAAAACTAAATCTCCTATTTTGATCCTCCATTCCTTTCTCTTCTTTTCTTCATGTTTAATTTTTCTTTTTATGGCCTTTTTCTTCATCCTCTCGAATGCTTTTCGGAACATTTCTTCTTCTGTTGGTGGTATCGAATGCGCATCTGGAATGGCTTCTGGAAATTTTTTACACATTGTATTGATCTTCTTTCCCAACTTAAGTTCACATGGTTTGTATCCTGTCACATTGTTTACGGTTTCATTTAGTAGATTCTGAACGAAGTTCACGTATCCATACCATTGGGTGTGTTTTCGATGACATAACACCCTTAAATAATTTGAAATTTCCTTAATTTCCCTCTCCACTGGGTTGGAGTTCGGTCTGTATCTTGACGAAAAATATTGTTTAATGCCATTTTCTTTCAGTCCATTCATAAATTTTTTTCCTGTGAAGTACGAAGCATTGTCGCTCAATACAGATTGAATAGGTCCTTCTTCTATCACATATGACTTGAGTAGTCTATTCAAACATGCTAAACCTGTAGGTTTTCTCAAAGGGTAAATTCTTACATATTTGCTGAATATATCATAACAGACAAATATATATTTGTTTCCAAATTGACTTGGAGGCATCGGACCATGAATATCAATACTAATTACACATCTCGGCTTATCCCTTATAACCGAATTAGTTTCAAATGCATATGCTGCATTTATTTGCTTTGCCTTCTGACACAGGTTGCAGCACGATATAAATTTCCGAACTTTCTGACGCAATTTGGATATGTATAAATTCTCTAAAATCATAGAAGTTGTTCGGTCCGTCCCTGAGTGTGCTAACCCTTCATGAAAATTCTTAATTAGTTCCTTTTCCATGCTTTTCGGAACCATTACCTTCCAACTAGGCATTTCTTTTCCATGCTTCTTGTATAATGTCCCATCTCGAATTGCTATAATTTCTTTCTTTGCCTCCTCAATTAATGGTGCATTTTCTTTAAGTTCAAATAATTTTGCGTCCTCATTTTGAATTTCCCCCATATTTTTCAATTTTCTCATCATTTCTTTGCTTAAAGGAATTTCAATTGTCAATATTTTGACTTCATTTCTAGGCCTTTCAATATTTTCGGGAATTTGTGGGTTGTAATTCAATCTTGATAGCAAATCACTGAAGGTATTATTTTTGCCAGGAATGTGGATAATCTCAATATCGAATGCAGATATTGCATGAATGTATCTAGCAAGTTTTCCACTACATAATCTACACCGTTGTATGAAAGTTAAGCTGATGTGGTCTGAATATACTTTCACCTTTTGCTGATATATATAGGTTTTAAAACGAATTAATGAGAAATATAGTGCTCCAATTTCTAGCTGAGTCACTGAAGAATTCCGCTCAATATTTGTAAGTCCTCTAGAAGCTGTACTAATGACGTGAAAGTCATTGTTGATGTCTCGCTGCCCTAAAATTCCGGCGTATCCTTGCATTGATGCGTCGACATAAATCTCATATTCCAAATCTTCTCTGGGCCTCTCGAGTAATATGGACTTAGCAAAGAGTTCCTTTACTCTCTCAAAACATTTTTGATGATCCTCTGTCCATTTCCACTTATTGTTCTTTCGGAGAAGCTGCCGCAGCGGTTCTATTTCAGCCGAATATCTTGGTACGAACTTACTCTGAAAGTTCAATACCCCTAAGAGACGTCTAATTTGTTTTACGTTCCTTGGTGATGGAATTTTCATTATTGCTTCAATTCTTTTCTGATCAGGTCTTATACCTCGTTCATCCACTACATAACCCAGAAAATTTATTTCCTTGACACAAAATTTTGATTTTAGTATGTTCACAGTCATACCATGTTGTTGTAGTTTATTTAACACATAATGGACATTATTCATGTGTTCTTCAAATGTTTGACTAATGATTAGGAAGTCGTCAATATACTTTATTAAAAAGTCATCTGCAGAATTTCCAAAGATACTGTGAATGGCTCTCAAAAATCCACTTCCTGAGTTTTTTAAACCAAAAGGATTTACACAAAAGCGATACTGGATCCCTGAGTACTGAAATGAAGTGTAATCACGCACTTGCGGATCTAATTCCACTTGCCAATATGATGCAGTGAGGTCGATGGATGTCAAAAATCTCCCTCTTGAAAGTTTTGTAATTAGTTGTTCAATTCCCTCACTTTGAAAATGATCTGGTTTCATATACTTGTTGACATATCTACCGTCTAAAGTTAATCTCAAACTACCATCTCGTTTAATACTCCAGCAGATTGAATTTATATACTGAGAATTACTTTGCTCAATAATCCCATTTTCTAACATGCTATTTATTAGTTGTCTAGCTTTGTCCCGAAGACTTATAGGTAAATTGTCATACTTGTGCCTATATGGTGGTACGTCTTCTACTTGAAATGTATGCTGATATACATTACATCTGCCTGGGATATTACTAAATACTGAACTATTGTTCATCAAAACATCATGAAGGATTTGTTTTTGCATTACCGTAATATTATAAGCTTCTTCACACTTGTGTATTATTTCCTCATTTCTCTTCTCTTCCCAGCTGTTGTCTGTCTCGATCACATGGTCGTCTTTTGTTTGGATTGCAAATTTCTCTACTTCTTCTGGCATTTCTGCTAGCTGTTGAAAATATGGCGTGGTATTCCCTTCATATTCTGTGACTACCTTGGTAATTTCTTCTATCTCGCACATCTAAAAATCTATGTTCCCACTCCCGAGACATATCTTCTTCCTGTTGTTCCAAAGCTGTTATTAATTCTGTATTTCTGATATCTCCCCTCTGAAATTAACTTGCGCCTCATTTACATCTACATTCCTAACCTCTTTTATCTCTCTTAGCTCACTTGAGATACTATTCATTTGACTTCCTAACTCTGTACCTTCTACATTAACCTCACTTTTAGTATTAACCTCATTTTCTTTGTTATCTATTTCCATGCTCATGTCTAGCATTTTCTTTGAAACTTCTATCTCACTTGCTATTACTTTGATGTCCAGTTTTTCTGCCCCTCTCTCCTAGGTTTGTATGTCGCTTCGATGAAACTGCGTAGTTTTGTTGCCTTGTAATCTCGGAATTACGATCGTAGTCTGTCGTCCCTGTTGTTTCTGGAATCTGCGTCTTGTAGATCATTTCACCGCTGCATTCCTGGTTATGTTGATCCTTTCCTGGTCATCTTGTTTCTTTCCTGGTCATCGTGTTCCTTTCCTGGTTATCGTGCCCCACGTTCTGGGTGCCAATTATGAAGTAGTATTAATGCTGTATTTATTTAACATTAATTTTAGCCCCACGTTTGGGAGCCAATATGCGAGAGAAATTGCTTTACGTAATGTTGTTTACATCAGTGTTGAAGCCATCTTGTGACGTCATTCATTTGTCTGGTTTGTTGCTCCATCTGGCGTAGCAATTTGTATCAGTTTTGAAATAATTTATTTTAAGTGTCCTCCAGCTAGCTGTTTAGGTCGAACATTTATCTCTTGCAGGGTGTGAATCGGAAAGGAATCTTTTATCCAGAAATTATACTTAATGAAGAAATTGATTTTATAACTTTTATTGCCGAACACGTTCACAAACACTTTTACATATTGATCTGGATACTCGCCAAACTGAAACTGTTTGTAATAACTTCTTACTTATCACTTTTAACTATGTATTTCAACTTTGTGTAGAATTAACTTTATAATAATTCTCGTAATTCTGCTGCGCGTAACTTGACGAAATGAAGGACTTACTGACGACGTGTAGTGTACACGAAATTTTTATGAACTGAGGGGAAGCTACCTTGAACCTACCCTATTTATAGGCCTGCATCAAGATACGCCTAAAGATTATAAATGAACTGCTATTGGCTAATAAAACGCGCCAACATTAGCGTCTATTTTAATATCCAATGAAAACCACGAATACATATGCTTTAGGAAATGTTCTAGAAGCTTCTACCGAAAAGGCGCGAAACATTACGTAACTTCCTTGTTCCCGGTAATGATAAACAACTCACCCCCTCGCTGCATTATTGCGTTATTATTGACAGTTTCAGTAAAGCCGTATATTATTATTTACCAATAATAATTACAATTAATAAACCTCTGAAATCAATGTCACATAAAAATACATATTCATATTACAATCATTATTTACGTTTCAGTAATTTGTGATACAAATTACCGTATCAAGTAACATTCTTTCAGAAAGACTTTGAGAATAAAATGTTCACTCATTTCGCTTCAATGGGGTGGATATCTGATGTGATACATTTACATGACTCTCTCTACCCTCTATCGTTTATTAATGGTTATACAAACCTTTCTTACTCAAGCTTATTTTAATTAAACCTTTGCAGAAATAGCTACATTACACATTTCGTTATAGCTACCAAGAGTACAGCGATAGTCAAATGTTTAACAACTGAACGCTATATACTGGTCTTAAAATCCCATACTGTTTCCATGACATCGCGAGAAACAACTGAATGTTGAAAGCACTTTAAAAGAATGACCAAGAAATGAACAATTCGAATCTTTAATAATGGATATCTCAGAAATGGCTTATGCCACAAAAAACATTTTAAATGAATTGTGTGTTTTAAAGCGATCTGTAGTTTTTTTTTATTTTGAAGGTTTATAGTCGCTTTAACATATTAGTCATATCGCAATTTTACAACTTTTTTATAAAATAAATGTTTAACGATAAAACAATGAGGTTATTTTAACATACTGACAGTTATGAATCATTACAATGAATTAGTATGAAATTGTGATACTATAACTAATCAGATTGATTGAGCATTATATGCTTTTATATAAATATCTACACTTTTTGTGTGGCACGTTTTCGTGTATCGCTTAACGCTTGCCAGTTATACAAGGTTACACAAAATTCCTTCTGAACGAAGAGGATTTTATAGGATATTCCCTGAAAGTTCTAGATATACATTTTATTTGTCATGTAAAGATATTTCGTACATGGCATTTTAATCAAATTCATTTTTTAGAAAATCAAAAATTTCGAAAAATGTTCCATGTAAAGGATGTTTGGGACGGGGAAACTTCATGAAAATTTTCGTATCGCATCTTTGGAAGATATTGAATCTAAATACCAAGTTTGGTATTTATCTGACTTTTCGTTTTCGAGTTATGCTTTTCACAGACACACACACACGGACAGGCTTCCAAAAATGCTTTATTTGCACTCAGAGCACCTCAAAACATGTATTTCTGGTGAAATCTCGGTATTGAATTTTTGGTTGGAATGCGATACTTCCCCTATACGTAGGACAGAAGGTGATAGTGAGTTTCGTAAACTTGTGAACATCAAGTTCCTTTCTTGTGTCCCAGGTTCTCAGAAATACGATTGGTATAAAAAACTTAAATGTTGATACTGAATACATTGAATACATTTATAGTTTGTCTGCCTCGTAGGACATAGTAGCTAGAGAAGGTGTTGTATTCCACCCAAAAATTCGATCCCAGAATACATGTTTTGAGGCCTCCTGGATGCAAATAAAGCTTTTTTTGGAAACATGTCCATGCATGTGTCTATGAACAACATAACTCAAAAACGAAAACTTGGATAAATATCAAACTTGGTATTTAGGTTCACTATCTTCCAAGGGTGCGACACAAAGGCTTTCAAGAAAATCCCCCCACCTCAGACTACCCTTTACATGGAACGTTTTTCGAAAATTTCTATTTTCTAAAAATAGCTCTAATGATTTTTATTAAAATATCACATGTTTAAGATATCTTCATAGTAAATGAAATGTATGTCTTGAATTTTCTGGAAATGTCCCCAAACGTCCTCTTCATTTTGAATGACTTTCGCATAGCTAGTAAACCATAAGAAGTAGACACAATTTTACTACACAAAAAACCGTAGATCTCGTTAAGGGGACAAGGTGCTCTGAAATGGTCAAAAATAACTTTTTTTGTTTTAGGCACCAATAAAATCTCTATTATTTTCAGTTTCAGAAAATATATACCTTTTGGGGGTTACGAGGTTTTTAAGACATTTAAATACCATTTAAATGCTAGCCTGCATTGCTTTAAAGCTGTCATGCAACGCCCCTTTTTAGAACATTTTTGTATCTTTCAACAACGAACGACACTATATCAGCGAGCAGTTCAGAAATCAACAAAAGAGGCCAGAACCAAGAGAAGGCAATCAAAAAAGCTGAAGCAATCCAGGAATAAAGATGCAGATGATTATGACTCTGGAATGTACTGAAGTGTGTCAGAATTTTAACGTTCAAACTTTAAGTTCAGTTTTCTCAAAACAACACTTTTGGATACTTATGTATGTACCTTTTTCTCAGAAAGTATGAAAGGTAGAGAGCTGAAATTTTCAATAGATGTATACAACACATAGTTAAACATTCTGAACCATAATCATAATTTTATAATGTATATTAGATATTAGGAAAGCAGCAACATTGCAAATTCTCCACAGCTTTGCCTTGCAATTAACTTTTTTTAAACTTCTAGTGAATTGATATACTTAACTAAATAGTTGAGGTTCAGAAGATAGCTGATTATACTAAAAACAAGCATGCAAAATTGTGATTCTGTATTGCAAGTAGTATCAGAGAAAAAGGTACATGAATTCACAGGTTTTAAGAGAAAATTGTATTATTTTTCTGCTGAATGAAATAATTTTTACGGACTCAACAACATAAACTATCAATGCAAACAACCACTTGAAGTAATTGTCATGATTTATAGAGTAATTCATAAGAATTTCAGGAAAGTTCCCCTTGCACCTACAACAAAATTAGCAATAACATAGTTTCTGCAAATGTTTACCTCTATTTATTAGAAGTAGGTGGAGAATAAGCGTTTGTAAAAATAGTTTGTACAAGAGTAGAGAAAGTCATGTGAGTGTAAAACATCAGATTATTTTATAATATGTGCTTTACTAGGGTAAAATACAATAAAACAGTCCTTACAAAATTCTGGATTATTAATTAAATGCACATTTCCGGTACACTAGCGTTGGTATTTCTTCAAAATGTTGTTTCATTAAATCCATTAAACTAACGCCAAAAAAGTCCTGGTTTGGATTATCAGATTATGGCAACCCTAGTTGTAAGAAAACTACTGTACGGTAATAATTCCCAAATAAAAAAAATCTGATGTGTTACACTCACATGACTTTCTCTTGTACAAACTATTTTTACAAACGCTTATTCTCCATATGCTTCATGTAAATCGAGATATCGAGATATCTTATTGCTAATTTTCTTGTAGGTGCAAGGGGAATATAGTAGGTTTTAAGCGATAGTCAAATATTTTAAGAGCTGGTTGCTATGTGGCGCATTCCATTCTCTTTACATGTCCAGGACAAAAAAATGAATAACGAATTTGAAACAAAGTATAAGTATTGGAAAATTTAAGGGAATAACAAGGCAATATGTCAAAAATCGTTCACTCAAAAAAAAATGTATATGACATAAATTGTGTATTTTAACGCGATGTACATTTTTTGTGTAGTAAAATTTTGTCTATCTCTTATGGTTTACCAGTTATGCAAAAGTCCTTCAAAATGAAGAATACTTTTGGACACATTCCCAGAAAATTCGAGGTATACATTTCATTTGTCAATGAATATATGTTAAACATATGATATTTTAATCAAGATTGATAGAGCCATTTTTGCGAAAATTAAAATTTTGGAAAAATGTTCCATGTAAAGGGTAGTCTGGGGTGGGGGGATTTTCTTGAAAACCTTCGTGTCGCATCTCTGGAAGATACTGAACCTAAATACCAAGTTTGGTGTTTATCCGACTGTTCGTTTTTGAGTTATGCTGTTCACAGACACACAGACACACACACACACGGACATGTTTCCAAAAATGCTTTTTTTGGATTCAGGGGGTCTCAAAACATGTATTTCCGGTGAAATCTCTGTATCGAATATTTGGGTGGAATACAATACTTCCCCTACTTACTAAACGTAGTAGAGAAAGTAAAAAATGAATAAGGAATTCCCATTTGAGAAAAGGTATAAGCATTGGAATATTTAAGGGAATAACAAACAATATCTCCAAAATGGTTCACCCAACAAAAAAATGTATATGACATAAATTGTGTATTTTAACGCGATCTACATTTTTTGTGTAGTAAAATTTTGTCTATCTCTTATGGTTTACCAGTTATGCAAAAGTCGTTCACAATGAAGAATAATTTTGGAGACATTCCCAGAAAGTTCAAGATATACATTTTATTTGTCATGAAAATATATTAAACATATGATATTTTAATCAAAATCGCTGGAGCCATTTTTGAGAAAATTAAAATTTTCGAAAAATGTTCCATGTAAAGGGTAATCTGGGGTGGGGGATTTTCTTGAAAACCTTCGTGTCGCATCTCTGGAAGATACTGAACCTAAATACCAAGTTTAGTGTTTATCCGACTGTTCGTTTCTGAGTTATGCTGTTCACAGACACACACACGGACGTGTTTGCAAAAAGGCTTTTCTTGGATTCAGGGGGCCTCAAAACATGTATTTCCGGTGAAATCTCGGTATCGAATTTTTTGGTGGAATACAATACTACCCCTACTTATTATACGTAGTAGAGAAAGTAAAAATTTACAACAAATAGCTTTCACGAATTCACTATTTCAGTGTCAGGATTTTGAGGAATCACAGCGAAACAGCCGCACGCGGCGGCGAAGCGCAACGTGGCCACCCCTGGCACAGACCAGCCCGCAATTTTGTTAAAACGAAAGCGATAATGACTACAATTTTGCTAGCTACTCGTTAGTTTATTATTTTGTAAGTACAATTGCTATGTACGTCGCCAGTGTTACTCTAATTCCGCCACTGTAGCAGAAAATAAACATTGTGATTCAATGCCGCTAAAACAGTTCATGACGAATGTTTTTGTGACAAATAGTACTACTACGGCAAACAGAATGAATCGGGCCCGGTCTGCGGTAGCACTGCGCATGCGCGTGGAGCCAACATTGCCGACTCTGTCGGGTCAGTCAGTCTCCACGCCTAGTCGTCAGATACATGCGCGACAGACAAGGTGCGGTAAACAGGATTGTTTTCGAAGGAATCCTGTATGTTGCTACGAAACAAGTGAACGATTGAATGAAACTACGATCGAATTGTATGAACATCGTAAACACTTGCGTGCGGTGCCTCGTTGGTTTCCATAGCGAAGAGAAACAAAAGAGATTCGGCATGGTTGGGGTTAGTGTTTTGGTGAAGTGCTGGGAGATCTAAACGGTGGGAAGCTGTATCTGGACCATCACTCTCGCGGTAAGGATCACTTGAACAGTTGTTTATTTTCTTTCCAGCATAACTGAGCATAAATATGACGTAACTTTGAAACTTATTTAGCTCTTTATTTAACAAATAAAACACATATGTTGCAGCATGCTCGGTAAGCTCGGAAAAGTTTGCGGCAGCTGTTTTAGACAATATCGCAATAGACATGCTGTATTTTCTCTCTCTCTCTGTGCCCGTTATTTCTTGCTCATCTTCTGCTTTATACCTCCTCCATTGTAGTAGACTTTTATATGTAATATGTATTTACTTTACTAAAAGTTGTTTGATTTAAGTTTCAGCAGTAATTTTTTACTTCCGCTATCACGTACTTGCTATAGTAGAGAGGGTATTGCATTCCACCCAAAAATCCGACACCGAGATTTACGGGAATGTTTTGAGGCGCCCTGAATCAAGAAAGAAAAAGGCATTCGGTTACCTGATTGTCTGTCTGTTGCGTCTATGAACAGTATAACCCAAGAACGAAAAGTTGGATAAAAACCAAACTTGGTATTTCAAATTCATTACCTTCCAAAGATGCGACACAAGGTTTTTAACAACGTCCCTCCACCCCAAACTAACTTTTACATGGAAGGTGTTTAGAAATTTTTGATTTTCTGAAAAATGGCTCTAACGATTTTGATTAAATACCATATATTAAAGATATTTACATGAAAAACACAAAAATGTCCTGAATTTTCTGGCAATAGTCTGTAAATTCGGAAGGAATTTTGTATACTCTTGTATAACTGGTAAGCATTAGACGAAAACGCACTACACAAAAAATGTAGATCCCTTTAAAACACAATTTATTTTGAGTAACTTTTTTGTGCCATAAGGATTTTCAAAGTCCTGTCAACATTCAGTTGTTTCTCGCGATGTCATGGAAACAGTATGGAATTTTAAGGCCAGCATATAGCGTTCAGTTGTTAAACATTTGACTGTCGCTGTTCTCTTTGTGTCTATAACGAAATGTGTAATGTAGCTGTTTCTGTAAAGGTTTATCTGGATTAAAATAAAGTAGATAGCCTTAAAGTAGATAAAGTAAATAAGCCTTCACAACAATTTATATACTCAGTAGTAAGCGACAGGGTAGAAAAACTCATGTGAATGTAACACATCAGATTTTTCTACATAGTCTTGACGCAGAAAATGTCTTTTAGGATTGCTCAAGAAAAAAAAAACGTCTTAAATTATTGTAAAAATTTTGTAGATCAAACAAATTATCTAACTTATAGTTACGTATGAAAAATTTACTCTATATATAAGTTTGTTTATTCTGGAAGCTAGTATTATTTTCTTAATTATACCCTCTTTTGATCAAAATTTATCAAAAATTGCTTTTTTTTTAAATAACCAACCATGTTATTGACAGCAAAGTAGATTCACAAGAGCGCTTAGAGAAGGTTTTTATCATCCTAAAATTTGCTTTGGCAATGTTCAGTAGTTTCTCAGAAAAACTGGTCACCTATACCAGAAAATGTCACTCGCAGAAAAGGCAGTTCAAAGCAAAAATAACAGTCACACATATTTGCAATCAAAAAGGAACCACATGACGTGAGCAAACAGAATCTGTCGTACTTCAAAATAACACCAATTTGTACACCAAAAATTTGCATAAAGGTTGTGCCAAAGTTTACCACTTTACCACGTACACTAAGTATGGTAAGTATTGCATTTCACCCCAAAATAATAATTCCAAGCCGAGATTTCACCGGAAATATATGTTTTGAGGTCCCCTGAAAACAGCAAAAAAGCATTTTTAGAAAAAGTTTCGTGTTTGTGTGTTGAACAGAATAACTCAAAAACGAAAAGTCTGAAAAATGCCAAACTTGATATTTAAGTTCAGTATCTTCCAAAGATGCGACACCAAGATTTTCAAGAATATCCCCACTCCATCTACCCTTTACATGGAGCATTTTCAAAATTTTTCATTTTCTAAAAATAATAGATAAGATATTTATTAAAGTGCCATATATTAAAGAAGTTTACGTGACAAATAAAATTTATTTCTTGAATTTTTTAGGAATACCCTGCAAAGTCCTCTACATTCGAAAGGAATTTTGTACTAAAACAATAGACGAAAACGCACTACACAAAAATGTAGATATTTTTAAAGCACACAATTTATTTCAAATAACGTTTTTGTGGCATCTGCCATTTCCGTTATTAATGGTTCGAATTGTTCAACATTAGCATTCTTTAAACTCCTCTCGATTTTCAGCTGTTTCTCGCGATGCCATGGAAACAGTATGTAATTTTGAGGCCAGCATATAGCGTCCAGTTGTTAAACATTTGACTGTCGCTGTTCCCTTTGTATCTATAACGAAATGTGTAATGTAGCTGTTTCCCAAAAGTTTATCAAATCGTCAGATGCAGTATTTTTTAAAAATATACTTAAAACACAAGTATGGTGCCTACAGTTATGATATATTTTATCAAATTGAAGAGAAAATTCTAATTTATAGCACTACACAAACAAAAACTAGTTTAGTTTGGTATTTAGATAGTGTCTAATGATGATTAAACAAAGACGGTGGAACATACATATATGATAAGAAGGAAGTCGAACTAACGACCTTCAGAACGGCATTCTGCACTGACTGGTACGCGAAAAGTTTACCTTGTAGCGTGAATTACTTGAGGCAAGGTCTCCGGACGCTCGAATCAAACGCTTGGAGAGTATCTTGAACCCAAGCGGTTTATCATTAATATATTGTCCCGTTTAACAGCATTGTTCCTGAGAAGATTGCACTATTACATAAACTGGAGACGAGAAAAACAAAAATCACTGAATAAGATCACTTTAGAACAACAACGCATAAAAAAAAACAGTTGTGTATCGGCGCAAGATGACCGCCGCAGTGGGTCGTCGTGAAGGTCACAGCAACAGTCAAGGGGAGGGGGAGGGGGGATGTGGAGAGAAGAATGACCACCTTTTTTTTTCTGACTCAGGTATAGGGTGGCCTTGCAACAATGGGATTCTCTTCCAGGTGTGTTTTCGGGGAGTGTCATCCTATCAGTGCTGCCAACGGAAAGAGTCCAATATTTACAACTATTTAAATAACACGTGCTGCAAGTAAAGGTTAGAATTTATAAACGCAGGGTCCTTACGGCTGCCCTGCTTTCCTTGGATCGTCATCATGTTAACGAAAACTAGTTGGCAATACTGCTTGTTGTGATTCTTCATTATTTGAGAACTTTACTAAAAGGAAATTGACACGAATTTCGTTTTCATTTCTACAGGAAGAGCCAAAAAACTACGAACCGGCTGCGAGGTGTTTTTCCTATACGCGTGCTCGGCGCTCGTTACCGTCTGCCGCTATCATAGAAAGGCGTCGATGAAACCATACAACATTTTAAAGGCTTTACTTACCAACTTTATTAAAGGAGATGCTGAAACCGGCCACCCTCGTTGTCCATACATTTTTGGCACCTCTTTAGGAAACTATCCAATTCGCCAATTTTTTCGAGTCAACAGTTGAAGCCCGTACATATGTGAATACAATTTTGCCCCTTTTTAGAGAGCCAGGGAGCGTGATTTTGCCTTTTTTTCAACAAGTCTCTGCAACAGCTTATACGGCCAATATTTCGATGAGAAAAATTGAAATTGTGTTTGAGGACAGGATTATTAGTACAGATTTGTGTCCCCCTCGGGCCCCCGATATGACCCCCTGCGATTTCTATCTCTGGGGTAACTTAAAACAAAGTGTACAAGACAAACCGACACACCCTGGAAGAATTAAAACAAACTATCCGCCAGGGAATTGTCAGCATTTTTCAACGTGAACTACGGCGAGTGATGGACAGTTTCCTAAAGAGGTGCCAAAAATGTATGGACAACGACGGTGGCCAGTTTCAGCATCTCCTTTCATAAAGTTGGTAACTAAAGCCCTTAAAAGTAGTTTTAAAAATGTTGTATTGTTGTATGGTTTCTCCATTCTATGATTGCGGCAGACGTCAGCGAACGCCGAAGTGGCGGACAGGAAACACACCACGCAACCGACTGGTAGTTTATTGGCTCACCCTGTAGTAAAATCTCTGACTTCAGAGGACGTAATAAAAAATCTGACGTGTTGCATTCACATCGCTTTCTCTACTCACTCCTCTAAAAACTATTCTTATTATTCTATATGCTTCTTGTTAATCGAGATATTCACATTTACGCGTTTCGTTATACATAGAATGCAGTAGGTAAAGCGATAGTCAGATGTTTAAAGAGCGTGTCACTATGTGTTTGATGGCTTCGAAATTCCATGCTCGTTGCATCACCACGAGAACAAAAAATCTTAATATGTTACACTCACAAGACTTCCTCTAATGGGTATACAAATTATTCTTACGAACGTTTATTGATCTATCTACTTTATTATAATTTAAACAAACCTTTGCAGAAATAGCCACTTTACACATTTCGTTATAAATACAAAGAGAACAGCGATAGTCAAATGTTTAACAACTGAACGCTATATGCTGGCCTTAAAATTCAATACTGTTTCCATGACATCGCGAGAAACAACTGAATGCAGACAGTCCTTTAAAATTGGACAATTCAAACCATTAATAACAGATATCTTGGAAACGGTTGATGCCCCAAAGGAGCTATTTGAAATAAATTGTGTGTTTTAAAGGGATCAACATTTTGTGATTAGTGCGTTTTCGTCAATGGCTTAACGTTTACCAGTTGTAGAATACTTTATACAAAATTTCTTCCAAATGAAGAGGACTTCACAGGTTATTCCCAGAAAATTCAAGATATACATTTTATTTATCATGTAAATATCTTTAATATATGGCATTTTAATCAAAATCTTTAGAGCTATTTGTGAAAAAATAAACAATTTTAAATACATGTTTCATGTAAAGGAACATATAGGATGGGGATGTCTTGAAAATCTTCGTATCGCATCTTCGGATTATAATGAACATAAATACTAAGTTTGGTATTTATCTGACTTTTCTTTTTTGACTTTTATGCTATTCATAGACACACACTCATAGGGACGTTATTCTGAAAAGGATTTTTTTATTCAGGGGCCCTCAAAACATGTAGGTATTTCCGGTGAAATTTCGGGATCGAATTGTTGGGTGGAATACAATACTTCCCCTACTTATACATATTAGAGAAATTAAAAAAAAATAGTGATTTACCACTTGAAAACCAATTACAAAGAATATCTCGGAAACGGTGTAAGCCACAAAATATTTGGACATAAATTACGTGCTCTAATGAGGTCGACATTGCTTATGTAGCAAGATTTTGTTTCTCTCTCACGGTTGTGATGTAAATTGAAAGTTTATGTCAATTAGCAAGAATTAAATAGAGCTTTTGTAAGAATGGTTTGTAGGACAGACAGTAGGGAAAGTAACATGAATGTAACACAACAGATGTTTACTTTCTCTACTACGTAAGTAGGGGAAGTATTGTATTCCACCCAAAAATTCGATACCGAGATTTCACAGGAAATGTATGCTTTGAGGAGCACTGAATCCAAATAAAGCATTTATAGAAACATCTCCCTCTGTGTGTGTGTGAACACCATAACTCAAAAACGAAAAGTTGGATAAATTCCAAACTTAGTATTTAGGTTGAATATCTTCCAAAGATGCGACACCAAGATTTTCAAGAAAATACCCCCAACCCCAACTACTGTTTACATGGTACTTTTTCGAAAATTTTGATAATGTAAAATAAGTTTCTAACTATTTTGATTAAAACACCAAATATTAAGCGTATTTACATGACAAATAAAATGGATATCTTGGATTTTCTGGGAATAGCCTGTGAAGTCCTCTTCATTTGGAAGGAATTTTGTATAAGCTTGCATAACGGGTAAACGTTAAGCGGTAGACGAAAATGAAGTACAGCAAATTAGAGCTGTTTTTTATTTTATTTATTTATTTGTGCTAGCAATCTTCCTTAGAATATGGCTATACATCAGCCCAAGCTGTTATCTTGCCATATTCTACCCATATTACACTCTTATTATAACATAAAAATAATAATAATAATAATAATAATAATAATAATAAACAATAGTAAAAATAATAGTAATGATACCAAAATAATAATCTTATAATACTAATATTATAATAATAATATAATTACATTACTTAACACCACATGAAGAAATTAATTTACATCTCTTTTTATTGTCCATAACCATTTCTTTTTTACTTTGGACAGGTACTCTCCTATCTTTTTTACTATCCTTGTTAAAAATCTTGCTTAAAGCTACTTTCCTGTCCAGTATTAACCATTTCCCTCGCTTTCGCCAATGCTGTGTACCTTTACAATCAAACACGATATGTTCTAAATCTTCTCTTTCCCCACATATTGGACACTGGTTCTGAGGGAACCCATTTCTCATTCCTATTAATCTCCATACACCTGCTCGTACCCAGGCAATACTTTCTCTTTGTTCCTTATTTGAGTTATCCACATACTGTTCTCTAGCCCATACATTTTTTATTAATATATATGATTCCAAGGAACTTTTCTTCCCAGTGTTACTAAATAAATAGAGCTATTTAAAACACACAATTTATTTAAAATAGGATTTTTTATGCCATAAGCCGTTTTCTGAGATATACGTTATTAATTATTCGAAGTGTGCGTTTCTTGGTCATTCTTTAAAGTCCTGTCAACATTCAGTTGTTTCTTGCGATGTCATGGAAACAGTATGGAATTTTAAGGCCAGCATATAGCGTCCAGTTGTTAAACATTTGACTATCGCTGTTCTCTTTCTATGTATAACGAAATGTGTAATGTAGATATTTCTGTAAAGATTTATTTGGATTAAAACCTAGTAAATAGAAAAATAAGCTTTAGTAAGAATAGTTTGTATACTCAATAATAAACGATAGGGTAGAGAAAGTCCTGTGAATGTATCACATCAGATATTTTTTTATCATCATGCAGTGGGAATGGAAATTCAAGACCATCATGTAGCGAGCTCTTTAAAAATGTGACTATCGCATCAACATGATTTGTCATGCTACTGTTAATTACCTATGTAAAATTCTATGTATGTGTTAGCGTTAGGCTGTGCCACATAATTGATTTGTACGTATAATGCATTTTATTTCTGCAATATTGCGGTCGGAAAAAAATAGTTCTGCGACTTTAAATACATATCTTTAAAAATCTGCTGTCTTACATTCACATGGCTTTCTCTACCCTCTGGCACTTATTATGTGAGTATACAAATTATTCTTACGAAAGTTTAATTTTCTATCTACTACATTTTAATCCAAGTAAACTTTTGTAGAAATAGCTACATTACACATTTCGTTATAGATACAAAGAGAACAGCGATAGTCAAATGTTTAACAACTGGGCGCTATATGCTGGCCTTAAAATTCAATACTGTTTCCACGACATCACGAGAAACATCTGAATATTCAAAGGACTTAAAGAGAATGACCAAGAAATAAAGAATTCGAACTTTTAATAACGGATATTTCAGAAATGGCTTATGGCACCCCTCCAAAAACCCTATTTTAAATAAATTGTGCGGTTTAAAGAGATCAACTACGTATAGTAAGTAGGGAAGTATTGCATTCCACCCAAAAATTCGATACTGAGATTTCACAGGAAATACATGTTTTGAGGCCTCATGAATCCAAAAAAAGTCTTTTTGGAAACATGTCCGTGTGTGTGTCTGTGACAGCATAATTCAGAAACGAACAGTCGGATAAACACCAAACTTGGTATTTAGGTTCTGTATCTTCCAGAGATGCGACACGAAGGTTTTCAAGAAAATCCCCCACCCCAGATTATCCTTTACATGGAAGATTTTTCGAAAATTTTGATTTTCTTAAAAATGGCTCTAACGATTTTGATTAAAATATCATATATTTAAGATATTTTCATGGCAAATAAAATGTGTATCTTGAATTTTCTGGGAATGTCTCCAAAAGTATTCTTCATTGTGAACGACTTTTGCATAACTGGTAAACCATAAGAGATAGACAAAATTTTACTACACAAAAATGTAGATCGCGTTAAAATACACAATTTGTCATATACATCTTTTTTTGTTGAGAACCATTTTCGAGATATTCCTTGTTATTCCCTTAAATTTTTCAATACTTATTTTCTCAAATGGGAATTCGTTATTCGTTTTATTGTCTTGGATATGCAAAGAGTATTAATCTGTGGCAAAGAGAATGGTGCTGCACCTAGCAACCAGCTATTAAGAGATATGACTAAGCTTAAAGGCTACTGTATTTCTATATTGCCGTTGCAAATACAAAACAAGGGGAACATAGTACGCCTTAAGCGATAGTCAAATAGTTTTAGAACTGGTCGATATGTGTAAAATGTAATTCTCTCTGCATGTTAAGAACATAAAAAAAGAACAGCGAATTCTCAGTTGAGAGAAGGTGAAAGCATTGGAAAATTCAAAGAAATAACAAGAAATATCTCGAAAATGATTCACTTTACAACAAAAAAATGTTTGACATATATTATGTGTTTTAACGAGATTTACATTTTTTTGTGTAGTAAAATTTTGTGTATCTCTTGCGGTTTACCAGTTATACAAAAGTCGTTCAGAATGAAGAGGACGTTTGGGGACATTCCCAGAAAATTTCATTTGTCATCAAAGTATCTTAAACATATGATATTTTAATCAAAATCGTTAGAGCCATTTTTGAGAAAATCAAAATTTTCGAAAAATGTTCGATGTAAAGGGTAGTCTGGGGTGGGGGGATTTTCCTGAAAATCTTCGTGTCGCATCCTTGGAAGATACTAAACTCAAATAGTAAGTTTGATATCTATCAGACTTTTGTTTTTGAGTTATGCTGTTCACAGACACACAGACACATACGCGGTCATGTTTCCAAAAATGCTTTATTTGATTCAGCTCACTTCAAAGCATGTATTTTGCGGTGAAAACTCGGTATCGAATTTTTGGTTGGAATGCAATACTTCCCCTACTCACTAACACGCAGTAGAGAAAGTGAAAAGGGGCAATGGTCTCGGAGTGCTGGCTTCCCCATCAACAAAGTGCTCAGCGACATGAAGCATATTTACACGTATATTTAATTATCTTCTCTAAACATTAACGCACCACTTCATAAAACAACGACCAAATAAATTGCCCAGTACCAAGAATAGAAACGTAGTGGTTAGTTTATGCTGAGTTTACGCCTAATTGAATGTTTCCTGTTGCTTTTATCGAAATTAATTATTTCGTGCCTTTTGAGGCAGTATTTTTAACACTTAAATGATTTCAGTTTAATTATATAATAAAAAAATATAAAAAAGCCCGCCTTAAAGCAATATGTATGTAACAATATATAAAAAGTGTATATTACAGTCATTGTATATGTTTATATTATTGTATACATGTTCAATAATATGATGTGAATGTATAATGTAATTTAATTATGTAGGAGCTGTGAGAATAATAGGTTAAAAGTTGCTAACAATGAGGTAGGCTTGAGGCAATAATGAGTAAAGTGTAATAATGCTACTAGTCATTCTTGGAGCAACAATAATGTAATTTTTGTGACAGTTTTATAAATAGCCAGTCAACAACCAGAAAAAGCTTTAGTTAAATAAAGATATTCTATTGGACTAGGATTAGCCAATCAGAGACTTGAAATACAGAAATTTACAAATTTAGGCGGTAGAAATCAAGTCAGTTGCTTGTAGACAGCGCTCATAACTGGACGCGTTGCTTGTAGACAGTGTTCCTAATCGGACGCGAGATGTGTCCTCGAGAAATTTAATACCTATTTTTGTGTGAGAAAATAGTTTACGTGTTTAAAAAGTATTTAATTAAAGAATCTCACAGCTCTCTATATCAATGAAGTGTTATTAAAATCGTGTGAAGAATTAATAAAAAGGAGTGAAGTAAAAATTATAATCTGTGTAGCCTACATCCTTCAGCCGCATCACGCCCTGTTAAGAAATTCATGTCTCTACAAATAATACTTACGCAGCCGAGGCAAACATAAATATAGAATATTTAAAGCAAAAGTTAAAATTACAAAGTTAATATTTTTAATTTGGGGACGAAGGCTGCCGGAAACATTTTGCCATACGTGCGGTTGCAACTACTACAAGTTCGGCTCCCCAACAGTCGAAATATAATACATCATCTTCAAATTGGCTTTTCATACGTAGCAACAAACATAACTTCTTCACTTTCATAGTTAAAGTTAAAAATTCTACTCGATCACGGTATTATTGCACTTGACCACGCATTTGAATACACGCCGAAGCCGGGCAGCGAACTGCAATACTATTGTGATCAAGTTATAATATTGACATAGAAACAAGCATGAAACTTTAGATCATGAAATAATTTTTTTTACTTTCTCTGCTGCGTATTTCATGCAAAAATCCGGTACCGATATTTCACCGGAAATACATGTTTTGAGGTGCTCTGAATCCAAATAAGGCATATTTGGAAGCATGTCCCTCTGTGTATCTGTCTGTGAACAGCATAATTCAAAAACGAAAACCTAAATACCAAGTTTGGTGTTTATACGACTATTCCTTTCTGAGTTATGCTGTTCACAGACACACACAGACACGAACATGTTTCCAAAAATGCTTTTTTTTGGATTCTCGGGGTTCTCAAAACATATATTTCCGGTGAAATCTCGGTACCGGAGTTTTGGGTGGAATACAATACTTCCCCTACTTACTATATGTAGTAGAGAAAGTAAAAATCTGATGTGTCATTCACATGACTTTCTCTACTATTTTTACAAACTCTTATTCTCCATCTATTTCATCTTAATCGAGATAAACATTTGCAGAAACGATCTTTGACATGCAAAGAGAATTAAATTTTACACATAGCGACCAGTTCTAAAAAAAATCTCATCTGTTACACTCACATGACTTTCTCTACTCTTGTACAAACTATTTTTACAAACGCTTATTCTTCATCTACTTCATGTTAATCGAGATAAACATTTGCAGACTCTATTTTATTGCTAATTTTCTTGTAGATGTAAGGGGAATATATATTTACAAGGGCAATATAGAAATACAGTAGCCTTTAAGCACATACATATCTCTTAATAGCTGGTTGCTAGGTGCAGCACCATTCCCTTTCCCACAGATTAATACTCTTTGCATATCCAAGACAAAAACATGAATAACGAATTCCCATTTGAGAAAATAAGTATTGAAAAACTTAAGGGAATAACAAGCAATATCTCGAAAATGGTTCACTCAACAAAAAAAATGTATATGACATAAATTGTGTACTTTAACGCGATCTTCATTTTTTGTGTAGCAAAATTTTGTCTATCTCTTATGGTTTACCAGTAATGCAAAAGTCGTTCACAATGAAGAACACTTTTGGAGACATTCCCAGGAAATTCAAGATATAAATTTTATTTGTCATAAAAATAAATTAAACATATGATATTGAAATCAAAATCGCTAGAGCCATTTTTGAGAAAATTAAAATTTTCGAAAAATCCTCCATGTAAAGGGTAATCTGGGGTGGGGGATTTTATTTAAAACCTTCGTTTTGCATCCTTGGAAGATACTGAACCTAAACACCAAGTTTGGTGTTTATCCGACTGTTCGTTTCTGAGTTATGCTGTTCACAGACACACACACACACACACACACACACACACACACACACACACAGATACACACACGGACATGTTTCCAAAAATGCTTTTTTTGGATTCAGGGGGTCTCAAAACATGTATTTCCGGTGAAATCTCCGTATCGAATTTTTGGGTGGAATACAATACTTCCCCTACTTACTATACGTAGTAGAGAAAGTAATATTTGACTATCGCTTATGGCGTACTATGTTCCCCTTGTTTTGTATTTGCAAGGGTAATATAGAAATACAGTAGACTTTAAGCATAGACATATCTCTTAATAGCTGGTTGCTAGGTGCAGCACCATTCCCTTTGCCAGAGATTAATACTCTTTGCATATCCGAGACAAAAAAATCGGATGTGTTACACTCACATGACTTTCTCTACTCTTGTACAAACTATTTTTACAAACGCTTATTCTCCATCTACTTCATGTTAATCAAGATAAACATTTGCAGACTCTATCTTATTGCTAATTTTCTTGTAGATGTAAGGGGAATATATATTTACAAGGGCAATTTGGAAATACAGTAGCCTTTAAGCACATACATATCTCTTAATAGCTGGTTGCTAGGTGCAGCACCATTCCCTTTCCCACAGATTAATACTCTTTGCATATCCAAGACAAAAAAATGAATAACGAATTCCCATTTGAGAAAATAAGTATTGAAAAATTTAACGGAATAACAAGTAATATCTCGAAAATGGTTCACTCAACAAAAAAAAATGTATATGACATAAATTGTGTACTTTAACGCGATCTACATTTTTTGTGTAGTAAAATTTTGTCTATCTCTTATGGTTATGCAAAAGTCGTTCACAATGAAGAATACTTTTGGAGACATTCCCAGGAAATTCAAGATATACATTTTATTTGTCATAATAATATCTTAAACATATGATATTTTAATCAAAATCGTTAGAGACATTTTTGAGAAAATTACAATTTTCGAAAAATGTTCCATGTAAATGGTAATCTGGGTTGGGGGATTTTCTTGAAAATCTTCGTGTCGCATCCTTGGGAGATACTGAACCTAAATACCAAGTTTGGTGTTTGTCCGACTGTTCGTTTTTGAGTTATGCTGTTCACAGACACACACACACACGGACATGTTTGCAAAAATGCTGTTTTTGGATTCAGGTGGTCTCAAAACATATATTTCCGGTGAAATCTCGGTATCGAATTTTTAGGTGGAATACAATACTTCCCCTACTTACTATACGTAGTAGAGAAAGTAAACATTTCGAAACATATTCCATGTGAAGGGTAGTTGGTGTGGGGGAATTTTCTTAAAAATCTTCGTGTCGCGTCCTTGGAGGATTCTGAACTCAAATATTGTATTCCTTAAGTATTCCTTGTATCAAGTGTTGTATTTTCCGATATTTCGTTTTTCAGTTATGCTGTTCACACGCGCGCGCTCGCACGAACCTTTTTCTAAAATTTCTTTGTTACTTTCTCTATTACGTATAGTAGTTAGGGGAAGTACGAGTAGAGAAAGTAATGAACTTTCATAAAAATAATTAATGTACCAATTAATAAAAGATAGAGGGTGGAGAAAGTTATGTGAATGATACACATAATTTTTTTTCCTTTCTCTACCACGTACATAGTAGATAGATAAAGTATTGCATTCCACCCAAAAATTCGATAACAAAAAAAAACCTCCCCCCTCCCTCCACCGCTGTTTCGGTTAAGTGCGTGCAGTTGGATTAGATTATGCATTTTTCAGACTGTATATTAAGCATGCAAGTCGCGCATGAATCTGCCACTCTCGGTTGTTAATAATTAATTGCCAGTTTGCTTTGATCCTCAATGTTTTTATAGATATAATTCTCAGAATCACACTCCTTGACCTCATCCTGACCCTAAGTCAAGGAGTCAGCACATTGTTTTTTCAAGGCTTGTTTATGGCATCAGCTTAAATACTTGACAAAGAAAAGCAGTTTTTACCAGTACAATAGCAACCAGTTAACGTTAACTTTAGAAATAAATCATACGAGAAACACCAGAGTGCTATTAGATTACGATGGTAGGTCAAAACCTGTTTGTTTTTCTTTCGGCTTATTACTTGGGAACCAAGGACCACATGTATGCGCTAGGCGTCATTTCAATAGGTCTCTTCCGTGTTCATGGTTTGAGAGTCGAATGCTTGATTTCATGTCTAATGGGACAGCCTGCTTTAACTTCAATAGTCATATCGGGGGCTTTGCCTTTGGAACAACTGTTCATCGGCAATGATTTTCACTCCTTGATTCATTGTGGTTTCTTTATAAACATTCGAGCGAGATTTCTCGCTTTCGGGTGGTCCCGAGTTGGATTCCTGTTGGCCGTCCACTACCTTAGATTTTTCATGGTTTTCCCTGGTTGACAAAGGTGAATTCTAGTGGTGTGTTCTACCACGGATTTCCTCCCTCCTCATTTCATTTCCCTTTCATGCTTTAGGTTGACTCTGGGGTGAGTTTCAGTCGGTGTCGGGCAGATGGCGTGGAGGTTTTCGCTTTGGAAATGTTTCCCCCGGTCGCACCGTGTGGTCAAGCCTGGAACTGCTAGGGATCTCTGTCCACTTGCGCCGGCTTCGCTCTGCAACCCGTGTGTCTCCCGGGATTCCTTCACCTCATCGCTTCCCCTCGGGGGTGTACGCACAATGGATCCCTTGAGGGCCGCAGCACTAGGTGTACCCTACGTTCCCTACTCCACGTACATTTACACTCTCACTTATACTTCTAGACTCTAGGGAGGACGGCCAATAATAATCTTGGCTAAAGATAAAATTCCCATCCTCCAGCTGAGAAGCTAAGATGCTAACCACCAGACCACAGAGGCAGTCTTCAATATCATTGCTCGCTGAACTATAGGGTTTCTTAGCGTTTGTTTTGTCATTTTTTTAAAACATTAAACATGCATTCACGGTTCCAGAGTCTGTGGGAGATAGAGAATTCTACCCGAGAAGCTAACCCGGGATATGTAGGTTTAGAAGCCAGAGCACTCTCGTGCAGAGGCAGTCTGCGTTTGTTTCTTTATAGTTTCATTTGTATAGGCACCTTTAAGTTCATATCGAGGGCTTTGACTGTAGGATTTTGCTGTTGGGTTTTACTAACTTTCATTAGGAACACACCCACATTCAAACTTCCAGACTCTGTGGAGGGTAGGGAATGATTCTACATGGCTGTTCTTACTGTAGGCATCTGAAGAGAAAACGTTTGGGGGCGTTCTGCTCTCCGGAGCAGTGAGGGGGGGGGTAGTACCACGTGGCAGCTCACGATGATATGAACAGATTATCTGGCTACTGTATTCACTCTTAGGTTCATCCGCGTCAAAACAAACCCCAGGTGACCAGTGCACCGCTATAATGTATCCTTCCGCTATCCGGACTAGAAATACTGTCACACTTTCAGACCATGTGGCGAGTACAAGCGGCACGTAGTGCAAAAAATAACAGAGTCCTTATTTCAACAACTGAAACGGCAACTAGTATATTCTGTTAAGAGTTAAAGATGATAAGATTGATAGTTTTTTTTCTTTTTCTTTTTTCCCCGGGTGTAACCACTTTTCCCGTTTCAGATTTTTCTGCGCAAACACTGTTTATACTTGTACTCGAAACACCGGTGAACTCAGAAGTTAATTTCAGCATTTCTTTCACGGAAGTGTTGGATATTTCTCACATAACTTATAATAAAGATTCAACGCTATTGTATTTTCACCACTAGTCAACGGTTTGCGTGGCTAATGCTTTATGTAATTCGACGAAAACACAAGAGCAAATTCATCGTCCTGCATGATACTAAACACAACTGTTGGTTTCTGGCTGTAAACAATATTCTGCGCCTACCCGGATGTCAGGTGACTCATACAAATTGCATCATGGGACTTGTAGCTCTGTTTTACGATATAAATCAGCGTTAAATAAAACCTTCGGTATTTGCATAGAATATTATACTATTTAAGGATAAATTTATTCTAAAATTCAGAGATTAGCATGGGACTACTTTCCTGGGCGCAATGCTATCATGTTGCACCACGGTGTACTGACCACGTGGGTTTGTTTTGCCGCGGATCAACCTAAGAGTGAATATAGTGTACATTAAAAACATCACGCAACGTTAGTGTTGCAGCGTGTTTCACTCGGAGCAGTGTGCAAGTGTTTTCTAGTGATTTATAAAGTTATTTACAATGCCCAGTAAGAAAGGAAGAACTCTACACAGTCAAGCCTGAGAAACAGTTGCTAACATTGTTAAAATCTGTGACGAGAAAGGAAACAAAAGCGACTGGTCATTCAACATTGCTAGCAGAAGAGCGTATGTTTTCAAACATGCCGCAAGTCTTGTTGATATGCTGAGAGTAGACCGTAATGTTTCTCAGATAGCGGTAGAATTGTTGATCCCAACACATTCCTTATAAACATAGCCTCGTGAGAGGAACACAGTACTATGCCTCTTTCACAATAAGCTGAAAGGAGAATGCAAACTACAACCTTTCCCGCTTAGCATTCGTCTCTTCCTCTACAAAAAGCAGTTCGGTTCAGATCGTAACCTTTTGTGGTTATTCTCGTGCAGAGAAATTAAAAATAACGATTATTGTAACAGTTCAATTTATGAAACTAAATGTGTGTGTTCAGATTCACCTATAACTAATTGAAGCGTTATAGCAGAGGGTTTAAGAGGCTATGCGCAGGCGCTGCAGTTCGTTTCCGGTTTCCGGATGAGCCGCCAATGTATTTTTGCAACGTGTTGAGAAACATAAACGCGGGAAATGGAAAAAAGACAATTGTGTTAAATGCTTTTAAGACATTTTGTGGAAAGTACCCACCTTTAATCGACATTGAATATTTTTGATCATTATTTAGCAATAATAGAACTTCTTTGTTAGTGATGCAGAATTGTTGATCGGATAGCTTGAGTAGCGTTTGTTTTTCTGTGGTTTTTACTTTCTCTACTACGTATAGTAAGTAGGGGAAGTATTGTATTCCACCCAAAAATTCGATACCGAGATTTCACCGGAAATACATGTTTTGAGGCCTCCTGAATCAAAAAAAAAGTATTTTTGGAAACATGTTCGTGTGTGTGTCTGTGAACAGCATAACTCAGAAACGAACAGTAGGATAAACACCAAACTTGGTATTTAGGTTCAGTATCTTCCAGAGACGCGACACGAAGGTTTTCAAGAAAATCCCCCACCCCAGATTACCCTTTACATGGAACATTTTTCGAAATTTTTAATTTTCTCAAAAATGGCTCTAACGATTTTGATTAAAATATCATACATTTAAGATAATTTCATGACAAATAAAATGCATATCTTGAATATTCTGGGAATGTCTCCAAAAGTATTCTTCATTGTGAACGACCTTTGCATAACTGGTAAACCATAAGAGATAGATAAAATGTTACTACACAAAAAATGTAGATCGCGTTAAAATACACAATTTATGTCATATACATTTTTTTTATTGAGTGAACCATTTTCGAGATATTGCTTGTTATTCCCTTAAATTTTTCAATACTTATACTTTTTCTCAAATGGGAATTCTTTTTTTTTTTCCTCCCTTGTAATGCAAAGAGAACTACATAGCAACCAGCTCTTAAAACATTTGACTATCGCTTAAAGCCTACCAATTCCCCTTGCATCTACAAGAAAATTAGCAATAAGATTAACATCTCGATTAACATGAAGCATATGGATAATAAGCGTTTGTAAAAATAGTTTTACTAGTGTAGAGAAAGTCATGTGAGTGTAACACATCAGATTTTTTAACCTGTAGTGCTAATCATTTATTAATTCGTTGACTCATAAAAGGTTAAAGCAAAAGTGGTATACTAGTCATTAAATGAATGATTTCTGAAACCTGAAGTTAAGAACAGTTTAATCAAGTACCTTTAATCACAGGTGCAGAACTGTTCAAGTATCACTTTTATTTGTCTACTCGTAGTATTATGTGTCAGAAGTTTAGGATGTAAGGTAAAATATAGGAATAAGACATACAATGCTTAAAAGGTAATGGTTCCCAAGCAGTGCTATATACTGTATTAGCATTCTGGATGAAGCAATTTCTTCTCACGGGTACTTAGTTCCCGTATCCTCCACGTGGTGCTGCCATGTGCTCGGCGGAGTGATACATTTAAGTTTTGTTTACTTCTCCTTTCTGCTTATAGCGAAAAAGTGTAGTGACCGTCGGGGCGGGCGGACATTGACCGGCAGAGCGCGGTGCGTTACAAGAGAGGCTCCGAATCGTTGGGCGTAAAATGTTTACTGAATACATTAGTGAAAATAATAATAATAATGGAACACTAGACTGTGTTATAAGTAGGGCCCGGAGTTTTAGGTTTTAACTCTCTATTTAATTAACACATTTCAAGATATATACTCGTTTCACACTTCCTGGAGCAGAATATATGAATTTCATTACACCTAAATGAGGGATTGACACCTAAAAAGTGTTTTCGGATTGAAACTCATTGTAAAATTATTTCCACCACTTATAGCCAGTAAATAGTTCAAGGTACTGCCGTTAAACGCAGCACATGTGATGGTGACACCTGGATGCAGCTGATAGAAGTTCAGGAGGAGCGTAACCTGCGTAACGGTATCGCCTCCTGTCGTTCACCGAGAGTACAACAGGCAGAAAGTGTGGTGATTTAGTGTTGCAATGCTTTTCTAATGTAATTGTTCTATAGTGAAATAATGCTTAAATCACATTTATTGAAAAAGTGGATTGAAGGCCGGGCGGGGTTTCTACAGTACTTCCACCCGACCATGCTACATGTTACGCGCTTGGCCCACGGCCTGCACCGCCTTGCAGAGGAAATTAGAAGCCACTTCGATGACGTGAACAACCTGATATCTTCGCTCAAGAAGGTTTTCTTAAAAGCCCCAACAGATATACAAGTGTTCAAAGAGAAATTACTGCAACCCCCCCTTCCACCTGAGCCGATACTTACCCGCTGGGGAACTCGGCTGTCTGCTGCCATTTACTATGCCAAGCACTTAAAAATTGTCGTCAATGAATTGGATGAAACAGAAGCTTCCTGCATTGCCAAGGCTAAGAAATCACTCGAGTGCCCCACTTTTGCCACTTCCCTTGCATACATTAAGACACATTTTTGTTTTATACCAGAAGCTACTCTCCGGTTGGAAAGTACAACTTTGCCACTGAAAGATGCTCTAGATATCATTGGCAATGTTTCCAGTAAAGAAATACCTGGACCAGTGGGAGTTGTATGTTATTCAAAGTTGCAGCAGATTCTTCAACGAAATATCGGTTTTGAAGATAAGAACGTCATCAATTCAATATTGCAGAGAGAAAAGTATACAGGAAAACTACCCCTAGAACCTGCTCACGGACATCTATGTTCTACGCTCTAATGACGTCATGTTCCGTTGAAAGTACCTTTTCTTCATACAAGAATGTGTTACGTGATAATAGGAAACCATTTACTCCAGAAAATTTGAGAATGTATGTAACTATCTACTGCAAGCCAAAACATAAATCTTACAAGTGCCAGAAAAGCAAGATTATTGATACCTGTATTGATCCACAAAGCAAACAATAAAGAAATAACTATTTTAATTAAGAAAAACCTATTTTAAGCATATAAGAAACCTAAAATGAAGGTTTATTCCACCTAAAAATCCGCGCTTAGTTATAAGCTACGAGGGCAGTCCAGAAAGTTCCAGACGTTTTGGTCTATCGTGGCGATGAGTAGGGCTAGAGCCGCCATCTTGGTGTCAGAACGTTCCTACATTCAGTATGCATCCAGCTGTGGTAGCGTGAGGACTGTACCTTCCTTACTGTGCTCTCTGTGAGTTGTTAAAATGTGCGCTGCAATAGAAAATCCCGCCACTTGTGAAGTGCGGTTGGCTAAAAAGAGAAAAACCAATTGAAATTTATTGTCAACTTTGTGATGTTTACGGCAAGTAGTTTTAAAAATGTTGTATGGTTTCAACCACGCCTTTCTATGATAGCGGCAGACGGTAACAACTGCCGAGGGCGAACAGGAAAAACACCGCGCAGGCGGTTCGGAGTCTTTTGGCTCACTCTGTATATCACCAATCACTACACTAATTTATTAAACTTATACACAAATTTAATTTATGTGCATTTAATTTCCAATCTAGAGCTTTAAAATGGCACTCAAAAATAATATAACATCCAAAAAATGCAAATAATTACCTCAAAGTGCAGCACATTTTCACTTGGGCTGCCATTTTGATTGCCACTCCGTTTATCTGTTACTTTCTTCACGTATCTGTAAGTGTTGGAGGGAGAGGCTGGTTCTCGGACGCTTCGCTTAGAAGCCTACGTCTGAGAGGGACCGGCACACTGCGGTTTGTGGTTCTTACCTCGCGCAGGTCACCGCAGAGCGTAGCTGTCTGCAGACACGGTAGAGATAATGATACAGTTTCGAAGTTACCGTACATGTTTTGAGGTCCTCTCGTTTGGGGCTTCTTTTTCTGCTGCCGCCTCCGTCTACGTATGGTAAGCTTGGAACAATTTAGTTTATCGTTTGCCCTGGCTAGGTTGATTCTCAGTGGAGATATGTGCATGGACTCTGTCTATCAGGAAAGGATAAGCTACGGCGATCCAGGTTGTGGGATGAAGGACATTTCAGGGGAAATTGAAGAAGCACCACGGAGTTCACTTGACTGAATTTTATTGTCACAAATAAAGACGGTCCTGGTCACTGGGAGCTGACAAATTTGTCGCGCGTCACCTCGCTGAGTGCGGATCACTCATTCTTGACACAGCGCTACAATTACACGCGACGAGGTATGCCTTCAATCTGGAGTGTATTTCGGCACCTTTCCACGGGGCCCTATTTGCGCGCCAACTCTGGTCACAAGTGACGTAGAGTCTGTGTCTGGGATTACATATCGACTGCCCAATTTCTGGGGTGAACTTGGGATATTTATACAACGCTATCCCCCACACAATACTTTAAGCTTTTGCTATATTATTGGAGCATTTTTCGCGGAATAGTAAGCGTCAATCTAGCATTTCGTCATTTATCTAACATCTCATTGGCTACTTATTCTTATGTGACGTTTTCCTCGCTTCACACTTTCCAAGTCAAAACCTACTCCCCCATGCGTCTGGATAGAACACCCTTGCAGAAATACTTAACCCTTGACCCAACACCAGAAAGGTCCCACATTCCAGCGCTTGTAGACAGAATGTTTTCGATTTAACTGTAGGGTTTAAGGCAACTACCAACTAGTGGACCAGGAACCTTATACACAGGCTAAATATGACACTGTACTAAATTGAACAATTACCCATGTTCCAGTTTAGCTGTATATACAATCTACAGGGTTATTCAAAAAGAAGGAACAGATTTTTAAATAATCATTTTAATGAACGACAATAGATAGCGACTCATACGACACATCATTGAAAATTCAAAGTTTTAAGCTTCCAACCATTCAGTGCCTACAGCGGCGCTGTGTTTGTTTACGAGAAAATGGCGACGCCACAGGAAAAGTCGTTTTGTGTGCTGCAGTATGCAAAGAGTGAATTCATTGTTTCATTGCAGCGTGCATTTCGTTGCAAGTTCAACGAGCGGCCTCGTCATAAAAAATTTACAATTGATACAATAAATTCGTAGAAGATGGTTGCGTATGCAAACGGAAAGGCACTGGACGTCCTCGTCGCATAGGTGCTCATTTTGAACACATAAAATAAAATTTTGAACTTTATTCTATTCACGGCCTGTATTACGATCTCCGGTTAAGGTTTGGGGTAAGATTTACCTGAGAGTTACGTACTGCGACTGTATTACAATCTTTGGTTAAGGGCTACCCGGGAGTTATTTTTGGAGGTAAACTAACCACCACCTCAAGTGGTGGATAAAGATGATACCTTGGAGTTAACTCGTATTTCCGAATGAAACATGGCGTACCACCGGCAGAGATTGATTATTGAGAGTGATTCAGAATATATTTTCAAGTTTTTGGAAATGTTATCTATACATTAGAATAGTTCACTCCAACACCCAGTCTTAAATATTACTGTCAGGGCGTAAGGAACTAACCATTGTGCTTGGATTGTTTTTGGAAGGCCAAACATTTTAGGTTAAATGACAAGCAGTGTGGGCAAAGGTAAACGTATTTTGCGTGTTAGTTTATATTTAGGTTGGTTTTTAAAATTGTCGAATGGCTTTCCACGTTAGTTTTAAGTGATATTCATGAAATGTTTGCGTCAAAACACTATGGTTTTCGGTTATTAAAGTGATATTCGTAAAACTTTTACGTCAAAACTCTTAACACTATTTTTAACGAAACTTTGAAGTGTGGCATAGTTTTCCAAATAGAATAACCAAGGAACGGTATTAGAAAGATGCAACAAACTTAAGAATATTGTGTTGAACTTAAATGTCAGGCAACATGTGTAAATCCGAATCAACATTAGAACCATCGATGTTGCTTTTCTATAAATATAATAGCTTTCGCGAACGGAAAAGCTAATAAAAAGGTAATTATAACTATTGTTTACGGTATCCTATTGTAACTCAGTAATCCAATAACGTACTAGAACCGCATCTTGTATGCTCAATGACATGTATATAAATTACATTTTAGGTTATGTTCATGTCAAAATTCTCTAAAAAAATCTCCAAAACCGTTCACAATCTATAATAGTCTGTCCTCTCGCCTTGTTACTAATGACCAATAATGACGCTATAATGTTGCAGATTACCACGAGATAGCGTTGTATAAACAGTGAAATCACTCAGAAAACTATTGCCAAGGAGAAATACATATCTCTTTGGTGTTGCCAACTTCTCGCCCAGCATCATAAACCTTAGGGTTACTAACCATCGGTTGATATGCGTTTGTAATACGCGGCAATGCACCTAACCTTCAGGTAGCGATAACTGATAGGTTACAAACCATGACTTTTAACCGGAGATCGTAATACAGGCCGTCAGTAATGTAACACATGTGTCGCCACCTATTGTCGTTCATCAGAAATAAATATTTAAAGCCGATCCTTCTTTTTGAATAACCCTGTATATATGAAAATTATGGGCAAAAAATGACAATACAATATATATTTGAGTGCCATAGCTAAATCCGGCCCCAAGAGTTACACGCACAAATGAATTAACTGTATTTAAAATATTATGTAATATCTTATATCTTTTTGGATACATTTTGAAGGAAACGGTTAAATAGAAATTTCCCCGTCCCAGCCGGGAATAGAACCTGGGACGAGAAGCCAGAACGCTGAGCATTTGACTACAGAGGCAAGCTCTGCATAACATATTAACGCGATTTATCTTTTTCATCCTCTCTGTCGTAAGTACGATATTTTCGTGCCATTTGAGACCCAACGCTCTCATATACATAGTTGTGCTGAATGTTTTTAGAAAGTCAATGTAATCCATGTCGCTGTTCAGCAGGGGCAGCGTGCTTATCGGCAGCTAAACGTGTATAAAACGCACATAAACAGTGGCACGTTATTGTGCAAATCGCGAATTATTACAGATTTCACGATGTGAGAAGGAACCAAATCGAATCTCTGATGGCCACGAAAAGTTTTGTTTTTTCTCTTTCATTTAGTAATCATTTACTCTGCACGGCTAAGTGCTGGAGATATATTGAGACATAGAATAGAGTAGTAACTCCTAAAGAATACAGTTAAAGGGGATGCTCATATGCGAGTCCCCAAATCGAATTCTGAATATAAAATAAGCAATTACCACGCCAGGCAATGACTTCAGTCTAGGCTAACCACTGTTCGCGTCCCAGGTCGAAGTGACACCAGGTACTGCAAGTCTTATGGCCGTGTGCACCATTCTCGATCAAGGTTTTACCGTGGTAAAATATGGACGCCGGTAAAAGTTTATCCAGGATTTTACCGCGGTTAAATCTGACCGGCCGGTTTTTGTTGATTATTTTGAACTTCACTTGTGCTGAAATGTTAAAATAGCGGAACGGTATAGGTTACAATTCCCAACGATAATCTCCATTGTCGCCAATGAATATTCGTGATAAAGTTAATATAATTTGCTTTTAATTTTTAATGATTTAAGGCCTTTTTGTGCGATAGGTACCTTAAATATCCTGACCCAAGACGTAATGAAAATCCACACAATCAGGGCGTTACACATCACAATTATATCAGTTGAAGTAAGCTCCAAGAACAAGGCAGAAATAAGGGGAGTAATGAATGGGTTTATTGCAATTACTACATTTTCAGGAATATTAAGTGCATTAATAGCACAGATATAGGAATACGGTAATCTGAAGTCATCGTAGTTTTGGGGTAGCGCGTGCGACTTCTATTCGAGAGGTTCCAGATTAAAATCTTATCTGGGAATATTTTTACTTTCTCTACTACGTATAGTAAGTAGGGGAAGTATTGTATTCCACCCAAAAATTCGATACCGAGATTTCACCGGAAATATATGTTTTGAGACCCCCTGAATACAAAAAATCTTATGTGTTACATTCACATTACTTTTTCTACTCCTGTTCAAACTATTTGTACAAACGCCTATTCTCCATATGCTACATGTTAATCGAGATTTTAATCTTATTGCTAATTTTCTTGTAGATGCAAGGGGAATATGGTAGGTTTTAAGCGATAGTCAAATGTTTTAAGAGCTGGTTGCTATGTGGAGCATTCCATTCTCTTTATACGTCCAGGACATAAAAAAAATCTGATGTGTTACACTCACATGACTTTCTCTACTCTTGTACAAACTATTTTTAGAAACTCTTATTCTCCATCTATTTCATATTAATCGAGATAAACATTTGCAGAAACGATCTTTTGACATGTAAAGAGAATTACATTTTACACATAGCGACCAGTTCTAAAAATATTTGACTATCGCTTAAGGCCGACTTTGTTCCCCTTGTTTTGTATTTGCAAGGGCAATATAGAAATACAGTAGCCTTTAAGCATAGACATATCTCTTAATAGCTGGTTGCTAGGTGCACCACCATTCTCTTTGAGACAGATTAATGCTCTTTGCATATCCAAGTCAAAAAAATGAATAACGAATTCCCATTTGAGAAAACAAGTATTGAAAAATTTAAGGGAATAACAAGCAATATGTCGAAAATGGTTCACTCAACAAAAACAATGTATATGACATAAATTGTGTATTTTAACGCGATCTACATTTTTTGTGTAGTAAAATTTTGTCTATCTCTTATGGTTTACCAGTTATGCAAAAGTCGTTCACAATGAAGAATACTTTTGGAGACATTCCAGAAATTTCGAGATATACATTTCATTTCTCATGAAAATATCTTAAACATATGATATTTTAATCAAAATCGTTAGAGGCAGTTTTGAAAAAATTAAAATTTTCGAAAAATGTTCCATGTAAAGGGTAATCTGGGGTGGGGGGATTTTTTTGAAAACCTTCGTGTCGCATCTCTGGAAGATACTGGACCTAAATATCACGTTTGGTGTTTATCCGACTGTTCGTTTCTGAGTTATGCTATTCACAGACATGCTTCCAAAAATGCTTTTTTTTGGAACCAGGGGGTCTCAAAACATGTATTTCTGGTGAAATCTTGGTATCGAATTTTTGGGTGGAATGCAATACTTCCCCTACTTACTATACGTAGTAGAGAAAGTAAAAAAAAGAACAACGAATTGTCAGTTGAGAAAAAGTGTATTGGACAATTCAAAGAAATAACAAGGAATATTTCGGAAATGTCAAAAAGAAATGTTTATGACATATATTGTGTGTTTTAACGAGATCTACATTTTTTTAAATTTTGTCTATCTTTTGCGGTTTACCAGTTATGCAAAAGTCGTTCAGAATGAAGAGGACTTTTGGGGAAAATTCAAGATATACATTTTATTTGCCATAAAAATGTCTTAAACATATGATACTTTAATCAAAATCGTTTTGAGAAAGTACAAATTTTCGAAAAATGTTCCATATAAGGGCTGGTTTGGGGTGGGGGGATTTTCGTGAAAGCTTTCATGTCGCATCCCTGGAACATATTGAACGTAAATACCAAGTTTGGTGTAATATTGTAATGTAATATTTATTTCATCATTATTACAATAATATAAATAAAGCTTACATCTAAAACTTATGTCTAGTACACCAGTTTTCTAGCTCCCCCATATTTAGCCCCTAGGATGTATATATGGGATAAAGCTACTATACCATCTCTCCACTTTCCAAACTATGCCCGTTCTGCTGTACCTTTCTTAAGCTCCTTATCCCTTGTGTTGCCTAAAAATGTCCCCATCATTTTAATTGTTTCTGCTTTTGTGCTCTCCCAACATTCTTAATGCTACTGCTTCTTTGTTTAGCTTGTCCCATTTTTTATTCCATATAACCTCTCTCCACCTTTTAACCTTATCACATTCTATTAGACAATGAAAAGTACTACCGGATTCATCACACATAATACATTCCCCAGAACAATTATATCCATTCCTTTTTAAAAATATTACTCCCAAGTTTGGTGTTTATGCGACTTTTCGTTTTTGAGTTATGCTGTTCACAGACAGACACACAGATACACAAGACATTCACACGGACATGTTTCCAAAAATGCTTTATTACTTTCTCTACTACGTATAGTAAGTAGGGGAAGTATTGTATTCCACCCAAAAATTCAATACCGAGATTTCATCGGAAATACATGTTTTGAGACCCCCTGAATTAAAAAAAAGCATTTTTAGAAACATGTCCGTGTGTGTGTCTGTGAACAGCATAACTCAGAAACGAACAGTCGGATAAACACCAAACTTGGTATTTAGGTTCAGTATCTTCCAGAGATGCGACACGAAGGTTTTCAAGAAAATCCCCCCATCCCAGACAACCCTTTACATGGAACATTTTTCGAAAATTTTAATTTTCTCAAAAATGGCTCTAAAGATTTTGATTCAAATATCATATGTTTAAGATATTTTTATGACAAATAAAATGTATATCTTGAATTTCCTGGAAATGTCCCCAAACGTATTCTTCATTGTGAACGACTTTTGCATAACTGGTAAACCATAAGAGATAGACAAAATTTTACTCTATAAAAAATGTAGATCGCATTAAAATACACAATTTATGTCATATACATTTTTACTTTCTCTACTACGTATAGTAAGTAGGGGAAGTATTGCATTCCACCCAAAAATTCGATACCGAGATTTCACCGGAAATACACGTTTTGAGACCTCCTGAATCCAAAAAAAGCATTTTTGGAAACATGTCCGTGTGTGTGTCTGTGTGTGTGTGTGTGTCTGTGAACAGCATAACTCAAAAACGCACAATGGGATAAGCACCAAACTTGGTATTTAGGTTCAGTATCTTCCAGAGATGCGACACGAAGGTTTTCAAGAAAATCCCCCCACTCCAGACTACCCTTTACATGGAAGAGTTTTCGAAAATTTTAATTTTCTCAAAAATGGCTCTAACGATTGTGATGAAAATATCATATGTTTAGGGTAATGTCATGAGAAATGAAATGTATATCTCGAATTTTCTGGGAATGTCTCCAAAAGTATTCTTCATTGTGAACGACTTTTGCATAACTGGTAAACCATAAGAGATAGACAAAATTTTACTACACAAAAATGTAGATCGCGTTAAAATACACAACTTATGTCATGTACATTTCTTTTGTTGAGTGAACCGTTTTCGAGATATTGCTTGTTATTTCCTTAAATTTTCCAATACTTATACTTTTTCTCAAATGCGTTATTCATTTTTTTATGTCCTGGACATGCAAAGAGAATGGAATGCGTCACATAGCAACCAGCGGTTAAAATATTTGACTATCGCTTAAAAGCTACCATATTTTCCTTGCATCTACAAGAAAATTACCAATAAGATTGACATCTCGATATCTCGATTAACATGAAACATATGGAGAATAGGCGTTTGTAAAATTAGGTTGTACAAGAGTAGAGAAAGTCATGTGAGTGTAACACATCAGATTTTTTTTATGTCCTGGACATGCAAAGAGAATGGAATGCGCCACATAGCAACCAGCGTTAAAATATTTGACTATCGCTTAAAACCTACCATATTCCCCTTGCATCTGCAAGAAAATTATCAATAAGATTGACATCTCGATATCTCCATTAACATGAAGCATATGGAGAATAAGCGTTTGTAAAAATAGTTTGTACAAGAGTAGAAAAAGTCATGTGAGTGTAACACATCAGATTTTTTTTGTTGAGTGAACCATTTTCGAGATATTACTTGTTATTCCCTTAAATTTTTCAATACTTATTTTCTTTAATGGGATTTCGTTATTCATTTTTACTTTCTCTACTACGTATAGTAAGTAGGGGAAGTATTGTATTCCACCCAAAAATTCGATACCGAGATTTCACCGGAAATACATGTTTTGAGACCTCCTGAATCCAAAAAAAGCATTTTTGGAAACATGTCCGTGTGTGTGTGTGTGTGTGTGTGTGTGTGTGTGTGTGTGTGTGTGTGTGTGTCTGTGTGTCTGTGAACAGCATAACTCAAAAACGAACAGTCGGATAAGCACCAAACTTGGTATTTAGGTTCAGTATCTTCCAGAGATGCGACACGAAGGTTTTCAAGAAAATCCCCCCACCCCAGACTACCCTTTACATGGAAGATTTTTCGAAACTTTTAATTTTCTCAAACATGGCTCTAACGATTTTGATGAAAATATCATATGTTTAAGATAATGTCATGAGAAATGAAATGTATATCTCGAATTTTCTGGGAATGTCTCCAAAAGTATTCTTCATTGTGAACGACTTTTGCATAACTGGTAAACCATAAGAGATAGACAAAATGTTACTACACAAAAAATGTAGATCGCGTTATAATACACAACTTATGTCATATACATTTCTTTTGTTAAGTGAACCGTTTTCGAGATATTGCTTGTTATTTCCTTAAATTTTCCAATACTTATACTTTTTCTCAAATTCGTTATTCATGTTTTTTATGTCCTGGACATGCAAAGAGAATGGAATGCGCCACATAGCAACCAGCGTTAAAATATTTGACTATCGCTTAAAAGCTACCATATTCCCCTTGCATCTACATGAATATTACCAATAAGATTGACATCTCGATATCTCGATTAACATGAAGCATATGGAGAATAAGCGTTTGTAAAATTAGATTGTACAAGAGTAGAGAAAGTCATGTGAGTGTAACACATCAGATTTTTTTTGTCTTGGAATTGCAAAGAGTATTAATCTGTGAGAAAGGGAATGGTGATGCACCTAGCAACCAGCTATTAAGAGATATGTATGTGCTTAAAGGCTACTGTATTTCTATATTGCCCTTGTAAATATATATTTTCCTTACATCTACAAGAAAATTAGCAATAAGATAGACTCTGCAAATGTTTATCTCGATTAACATGAAGTAGATGGAGAATAAGCGTTTGTATAAATAGTTTGTACAAGAGTAGAGAAAGTCATGTGAGTGTAACACATCAGATTTTTTTTATGTTCTGCAAATGTTTATCTCGAGTGAGTGAGTGGGGTTTAAGGGCCCGTTTATCTCGATTAACATGAAGTAGATGGAGAATAAACGTTTGTAAAAATAGTTTGTACGAGAGTAGGGTAAGCCATGTGAGTGTAACACATAAGATGTTTTTATTTTGGTTTTTCTGCCTGTGTTTCAGTAAGTGAATATCTACTAACCTAACCGGTATTCAGTCAGTGTGGAAAGAAAGAAAAACGTCTATAATAGTAGAGCATGTTTTTCTAATCAATTGTAAGGCCAGCTTCTCCCACGTGTCCATTCTTAAAGTTATTGTTTTATCCCTGTACTTGCTACCTTTTCTTAGGAATTGCACGTTAAATTTAATAACGTAATAGACAAACTTTGCTTTCCGCCATTGCACGTTGAACAAGTACATGCATGCGCTTCAACATGTGAAAAACCACTACGTGGGTGCGTTCAGTAGAGTTTACCTGCAATGAGCCAAGGTGAGGTAACCACGGTTATCTAAACTACGGTGAACATTGGTGCACCGCTGTGTGATGATTATCCCGGTCAAATTCTTACCGCAGTAAGTTGAAGGTCTCTGAAGGGTTGGTTAAATGACGATGGTGCACATGACCATTAGTGGAAATGTACTCTCGGATGCCTGTATTACCAAAATTCACAGTAAGATGGTGCATTACGGATATACCAAAGGGAGTTCACAGATATTTTTGAAAAGGTTGTTTAAGCCCAATACAAGAAGCGTCTACGAGGTAAATCATTTGCCAGTGATGACGAAGGGCTGAAATAATGCAGTGAAATGCTACATGTAGTCTCAGGAAACGGAGGAACTCGCTGTCACCTATAGAAAAGCAATGAAGATATTGCGCAGGAATTAATCTAATCGAAACAGACCGAGATGGCGCCGATAACGCATTTGGGAGGTTCCGTGTTCCAACCCCGACGACCGTTACCTGTAGCCACCTTCTGTTTCAGGGCTGTAGGAGCAGGCGACGGTGTTTGGCGGGTTGCGGCTTGTGCGCTCTGTACAGGTTTCTTCCGTGGCATTGTTGCGGGACTGCTCAGTTAGGTCTCCTCCGAGTGGGCCCTGCCCCCGACATGGGTTCGGATGCGTTCGATCTGGAAACGTTAGGGACCCCGTCCATGCTTGCGTCATCCGGATCTGATCACTCTTCGGGTCTTTCCCCCCTCATCCCTCCCTCACAGGTGTCCGGTAGAAGTTGCGACCTACTTGCTGTTGTGGGGATCCCTCAGTTCGTCCGTACCTTTACCTTTTTCTAATTGATCGTGTAAAAGATATAGAGAAACTTAATTTTAGACTCGCCTCAAAGAGTGAAATTCATATTGACTTCCTTCTTGGAAATGCTACGTCAGAAAGGTTTAACGCAGCCATATGTGATGATAGTCTGTGGGCAGCACAATTGAGAGAAAACACTCCGATCAGTTTAAATTATCTCAGGGGTAACTAATACAGACGTTAGCCCAGGATATCTGAGAGCTCTCCATCCCACCCCACATCCCACTACAGAACATTGTGGGGGACTTTGAGTAACTGGGGCACAGCACTGCAAGTTCTGCTTCCAACGGGACCTCTAGAAAAAGGAAAGAAGGTAAGACCCGGAGGCGACCACATCCGCATGACGATATGTCCTAGCAAGGATGGGGTCCCTAGCGAATCCAGGCTCTGTCTAAGCCATTCACATAGCGGGGACCTATAGCAATCGAGACGCTCCCACGAAGGAGGCCCTAGTAGCCCGCCAAGCGCCACGCATAAATGCTTCCCAAAGCGCAAATTACATCGTCCTGCCGGAATACGCCAACTGCCGTCGCCTGATCTTTCAATCCTTAAACATATGAAAAGACTTAATGTGGATAGAAAATACGTGGTAGAAGGGGAACCACCTGCAGAGTCCGCCTACCGATCCGAGGAAACCACAAAAAAATATGTCGGAGAGCTCGCCCGAAGAGAATCGAAGCCGGGACCTCCCGAATGCGAGCCTCAACGGTACCGCGAGACCATCTCACTCGTGTGTGTGTGTGTGTATTTTCACAACAACCATCTGGATCAAACTGTCATAAATTTGATATGTTTAATGAAACCATTTCTGCAAACGAATTAACTTCCATTAACATGGAGTAAATAGAAACACCAACTTTTGTAAGAATACTTGTTTCTAGACATAAAAATCTTATGTGTTACATTCACATGACTTTCTCTATCATCTAAAGGTTATTAGTGCGTTTGCAATTTATTTTTAGGAAGGTTTATTTTCCTGTTTGCTTCATTTTAATCCAAATAAACCTTTGCAGAAATAACTACACTACACATTTCGTTATAGATACAAAGAGAACAGCGATAGTCAAATGTTTAACAACTGGACGGTATATGCTGCCTTAAAATTCATACTGTTTCCATGTCACAAAAAACGATATTTGAAATAAGGTTTTGTTTTACAGAGATCCATATTTTTCATGTATTACGTTTTCATCTATCGCTTAACATTTACCACTTATACAAGATTATACAAAATTCCTTCCGAATGAAGAGAACTTTATAGGCAATTACCAAAAAGTTCGAAGTATACATTTTATTTCTCGTGTAAATATCGTAACATTTTTTGAAAAATAAAAAAATTCGAAAATTTTCTATATAAAACGTAGTTTCGGATGGGGGGGATTTTCATGAAAATTGTGTTGCATCTTTGGAAGGTACTAAATTTAAAACACCATTTTTGGTATACATCTGACGTTTCGTTTTAGGGTTATGCTGTTCACAAACACATACACAGATCATTTTCTAAAAACTTATGTGATACATTCACATGACGTTCTCTGCTCTCTATCGTTTATTAGTGGGTATACAAATTATTCTTACTAAAGCTTATTTTTGCTGTCTACTACATTTTAATCCAAATAAACCTCTACAGAAACAGCTACATTACACATTTCGTTATAGATACAAAGAGAACAGCGATTGTCAAATGTTTAACAACTGGACGCTCTATGCTGCCTTAAAATTACATACTGTTTCCATGACATCGCGAGAAACAATTGAATGTTGTTAACAATTCGAACCTTTAATAACGGATATCCCAGAAATGGTTTATGCCACAGATAAACTTATTTGACATAAATAGTATGTTCTAAAGAGATCTACGTGTTTTGTGTAGTACGATTTCGTCTATCGCTTAAAGCTTACCAGTTATATAAGATTATACAAAATGTCTTCCAAATGAACTGGACCTCACAGAGAATTCCCAGAAAAATAAAGAATATGCATGTTATTTATCGTGTAAATATCTTTAATATATGGTATTTTAATCAAAATCGTTTGAGACATTTTTTATAAAATAAAGGATTTCGAAAAATATTCCACATAAAAGTAGTTTTGGGTGTGGGGATTTTCTTAAAAATCTTCGTGTCGCATCTTTGGAAGGTACTGAATCTAAATAGCAAGTTTGGTATTTATCCAACTTTTCGTTTTTGAGTTATGTTGTTAATAGAACATACATACACACATTTGTAAATTCTTTTTTTATTCAAGGGACCTTAAAACATGTATTTCTGGTTAAATATCGGGTTCGCATTTATAGGGGAACTACAATACCTGGTCTACCTATTATGTACGTGGCAAAGAGAGTAACAAACGATAGTGGGGAGATGAAATAATGCGAATGTGACATGAATGGCGCTAGCTGTGATTTGGTGTTAGGTATAGAAAGAGGCGTGACTGTTACACAGCTATATTTCCATGTGCATAAGATATATAATCTGCGGTTAAACATTCATTGCACGCATCCATAATCTCTCAAGCCATGATGCAATGACAGGTGAGAGAGTGATAATGGCGCTAGTGTCACTTGCGCCACCGTTTATCTATTAGGCTCTGTAGCTGACAAATTCCGAATTTTTTCGTCGAAAATATTCTACAGCTTCTGATATTTGTCCCGAAAATATCCTGTTTCTTATAATGGCTATGGATGCGAGACAACTTGAGTGAACTGAAGTGTGCTGCGTAGTGAGGTGGCGCATTGGGTGTTGTTTATCTATGAGGCCGTGTACAATCCGCTTCGTGAATACTCATTACATTGTATGTGTCCTACTTCATTTTTCACCGCCACTAGATGTACTGTTTGATGCACGGATTTTGCTGTTAAAAATACAATAGTATTGAAGTCTATAAATATATTTATGAATGAAGTAACTACAAATACTTGCATTTTATTGTTAAAGCACAGTATCAAATTAAATAAAAAAACTTCAAATATTCAAAAAATAAGTTCTTAATATGCACTTTGCATATCTGTAAAGCAAAGTGTTTAAGAGCTGGTCGATATATGTTGCCTTAAAATTCCATACTGTTTCCATGACGTCGTGAGAAACAACTGAAAATCACCAAGTATTGAACAACTCGAACCATTAATAACAGATATCTCGGAAATTACTTATGCTACAGAAAAGTTATTTGAAATCAATTGTATGATTTAAAGACATCTATGTTTCTTGTGTAGTGTATTTTCGTTCATCGCTCAACGCTTACAGCTTATACAAGATTTTACAAAATTCCTTTGAAACCAAGAGGACTTCACAGGTTATTCCCAGCAAATTCAAGATATAAATTTTATTTGTTATGTAAATATCTTTAATGTAATATGGTATTTTAATCAAAACCTTTAGAGCCATTTTCGAGAAAGCAACAATTTGGAAAAATCTTTTATGTAAAGGGTAGTTGGGGTGGAATGATTTTCTTGAAAATCTTCGTGTCGTATGTCTTAAAGGTACTGAACCTAAATACCAAGTTTAGTGTGTAGCCGACTTTTCGTTATTGAGTTATGCTGTTCACACACACACACATGCCCATGCTTTTTAGGGTCAGGGGGCCTCAAAACATGTATTAACAGTGAAATCTAGGTATCGAATTTTAGGATGGGAAGCAATACCTTGTGTCCTCCTAAGTATGTGTTAGAGAAAGTAATGAACTATTCATGAATAGTGAAATGCTCGGAAAATAATATACAAGGGCAGTCCCAGAAGTACCCGACCTTTGTTTATATAGCGGTTGTTGCTTCAAACAAATGACTGTGGTAGAAAGTATCAATCTTGTAAAGCTTAAGTCTGAAGTTTTATAATGCTACGTCGTTTATTAATTGTTTGGCAGCGATCAATACTGAACTCTCTCAGCGAATTTGTAAACATGGATAAAACTGGCCATCGTTATGTGATACACTACTTTCATTTGAAAGGTCTTAGTCCAACTAATATTAAAGCTGAGCTAGATTCTACTGTGGGGGAGTCTGCTCCTTCGTTTACAACAGTAAAATATTGGGTGGTAGAGTTAAAGCGAGGCCGTACGAGCTGCAAAGACGAACATCGCAGTGGCCGACCAAATGAGGTGACCACGACAGAAATAGTGAGGAAAATTCACAAAATTGTATTGGATGACCGTCGCCTGAAAGTGCGCGAGCTAGCAGACACCGTAGGAATTTCAAAAAGTGCTGTACATCGCATACTAGCTGAAAATTTAGACATGAGAAAGCTGTGCGCAAGATAGGTGGCGCGTTTACTCACAATGGAACAAAAGCAGCGTCGTGAGGATGTTTCAGTCGAGTGTTTGGCGATGTTTCGCTGCAATAAAGCCGAGTTTTTGCGTCGATTCATAATCATGGATGAAACATGGGTCCGTCACTTCACACCTGAGACGAAGGAACAGTCAAAACTGTGGATTGAAAAGGGAGAATTGGCTCCAAAAAATGTGAGACAGTTCCATTTGCAGGCAAGGTCGTAGCGTTAGTTTTTTGGAATATGTGTGAAATAATTTTCATTGATTATCTTCAAAAAGGAAAAGCAATCACTGACGAGTATTATGCAAACTTATTGCAGCATTTGAATGTTGAAATCAAGCAAAAACGGTCGCATTTAGCGAAAAACAAAGTTCTGTTTCATCAATACAATCCACCAATTCACACATCCTTTATCGCTATGGCCAAAATAAATGAGTTAAAGTTCGAATTGCTTCCTCATGCACCTTATTCGGCAGATGTAGCCTCCTCTGATTATTTTCTATTTCCAAAGTTGAAATAGCTTGGTGCTAAAAGTTTTGCCAACAATGAAGAGCTGGAATCTGCAGTTGATGGCTATTTTGCAGAACTCGACAGTTCTCACTATAAACAGGGTATCGAAGCTATTGAATATCGCTGGGAAAAGTGTATCGAGCTGAAAGGAAACTATGTAAAGAAATAAAGATGTTTTTTTTCCCAAAATTTTTGTTTTCTTTGTTAGGTCAGGTACATCTGGGACAGCCCTCATATAATGGTTAGAGAAAATCGTGTGTTTTAGTTAAACTCTATTACTCTCGATGTAAAATTACAGAAAGTTTTCTTTAAAACTTCCTTGTAAGCGAAAGTGGGAACATTTTCATCACTAGAGCGTACCATATTGCTTTTGTCCCGAGAAACGGTAACTTGTTCTGTACGGTACCTACGTGACAGATGCGGAGTGGCGCGAGTTATCGGCCTTCGGACTGATGTATCCCACATTTGGTATCTTCCCATGTTTAGCACGAGTGCGCGTGATGGAACGAAGGTCCGGTCACTCCTGCTTCTGTCCGGTACGGTGCGTCTCGACCATCATCTGGCTGAAAACATGTGACTGGCTTCCGTACCAAATAATAGGTCCTCATCAATCCTTCAAAGGCGTGCGCAGGGGAACTGAAAGGATATGTGGATGTAATCACAACGAAAAATATCAAGTTTCTACATTAACCGTTTCTTGTTAACAGCTCCATCATTAGAAATTCTAGCACTCAACACATCCTATATTAATTACATCTAACCGAGCGAGGTGGCGCCGTTGTAACGCGCGCGACTAGCATTTGGGATCGTCCAGGTTCGATTCCCGGCGACCACCCATTCTGACCCATGGTTTTTTTTTCGGTGGTTTTCCCGAGTCTTCCCCCGAATTTCCTGTCTCTCTATTTTGTTCCATTCATCATTTCATCCCTTCTTCACCCCGTTAGGTCTGTTTCAGGATCCCTAGGCTTTCGGCTGGTTGCCGGGGTACACGGACCGCCCTTTCAGAGCGGGGTGTTGGACGATCTCTGCGGGGTGGGAGTTTCCCAGTCTGCCTGTCCGGCTGTCTGGACTTCTCAATCTAGAAGCTGTAGGGACCCTGTCATTGCTATGCCGTCGCTCCTGGTTCCTTCCATCCGGTGTCTACTCCTTCCCGGTGATATCCCCCCGTGAGGCATAGGTACAATATCTTCACTGGGGCAGTGCGAGTGCCTTCCAATAACAAAAAAATGTCTATATTAATGGACTTAATTGTTCTTCCCCACAAGGTGTGTGTTGGACAAGGTTGGAAAGGTAGAATCAGACGACTGAAAAATTCAATGCCATCGCCGGAATTTAAACCACGGATCTCCCGGTTTCCGTTCGGTTGCTCTAACCACTGAGCTACCATGGCAAAATGCCGCCAAGCCACTAAATTCCCTAGCTGATTCGTATTTTTCCGATAAACTACAAGGAGATCTCAAATCCGGGAGAAATTTTGTATTATTTGTAAACGTTAAGAAATAGACGAAAGCTACTACATAAAAAAATGTAGATCTCTTTAAAATACACAATTTACTTCCACTGACCTTTTTTGTGGCACGATCCATTTCCAAGTTATCCGTAATTAATGGTTCGATTTGTTCAATACCTGTCATTCTTTTAAAATCCTGTCGAATTTCAACTGTTTCTCGCGATGTGATGGCAAAAGTATGGGACATTCTCAGGTATAATCCTTAAAATCAGCTCGTACAAAACGACTCAACATTCCCAAGACTTGCCGCAAAAAATTGGAGTGCTGATTTATTCGCGCTTCTCAAAACCTACAAGGCTATCATTAGATCCAAACTGGACTATGGAGCAATTGCACAGGACTCCGCAAAACATTCAACTCTCAAAACCCTTGACTCCACACAGTCTACTGCCCTAAGGTTTGCCTAGGGGCATTTGTTACCAGTCCAATCTCAAGCCTCCAAATACAAGCATATCTATGAACCGCCTTTAAATATTCGGGCGTAAAATCCTTAGCATGGCTTCCTTCGGAAGGGAAGTAAACCCGGTGGTTCCGTGTCCTATATTTACGGCACGTAAAAGAACCTCAAGCCTCTGAAGATGCCTCTGAGCAAAATTACCGGTCTTACTCGCCCAATATAGAATGAGACGCTAAGGACCACAGCAATCAAAGAGCGTCCATAAATAAAAACTCAATTTAATTTCTCACATCCATCCCATAAAATGCATAGCTATATCTTTCTACTACACAAACCCTACCGGATGCCAAAAGAACGACATAGTAGCCCGTTTTACGTTAGAATACCTGAAAGAAATTGATTTTAAAACCCCTTTGATCTATCCCAGCAGTATTGACTGCACTACACTCTACTGGCATAAACAAAGTCCACCAATTGATACCCAACTTTCACCTCACTTGAAATCTCAAACACCTTCTTGTAGCCTGAAGCAAATGTCAAATTCTTTACTGGAAAAATATAAATCTATCACGAAAATTTTCACTGATGGATCGGCATCCACAGAAGGAAGAGGATGCGTCCTAGTATATCCTGATCAGATAATGTCCCACAGCTTACCTCACTTTACAATTTTTTCTTGTGAAGCATTCCCGTTTAAGGAAGCCCTTCTATATATAATTAATTCATCCACTAAAAGCCACTACACCATCTTCACCGATTCATTAAGTGTACTACTGGCCACCCAGAACTCTGAACCAAACCACGTACTGATCCATGAAATCCGATTGTTAAGTTACAATACAAATAAGGCCGATAAAATGGTATCCTTTGTATGGTCCTCCTCTCACATTGGCATAAAAGGTAACGAAACAGCAGATGAAGCTGCAAAAGAAGCAATTAAACATCCCGTCAGTGATTGCTTCTCCACACCAAGACGTCATCAGTTTCATTAAACACATCTTCATGCAAAAATGGAAACTGAAATGGTCATCGATCAGCAGCAAACTTCATGGAGATCGCTCAGGCTGCACACAACCTTTCCCAAACTCTCAAAAGAAGAGATAAAGTAATCATCACCGGGCTTAGAATTGGGCACTCCAAACTAACGCACTGTTATCTTCCCACTAAGGACCAAACTGTACCAGCTGTAACATTCCTCTAACCATTCAGCACATCCTTATAGACCGTAGACAACAAGCTGGTATTTCCAATCTTCCCAGTGGAGCTAACAGACCCAATATGCTCAAGACAACGTTATTGTTTCTAATGGATACAAAACTCTCTGATTTACTATAAGTGTTTACCTAATTAATGTAGATCATTATATAACACACACACTAGTAATGGGATTATATCACTATTTCTCGATACCGGTACTGATTTTTGAGCACCGATATTCGATGATACTGTATAAAAAATCTGATGTGTTACACTCACATGACTTTCTCTACTCTTGTACAAACTATTTTAACAAACGCTTATTCTCCATATGCTTCATGTTAATCCAGATGTTAATCTTATTGCTAATTTTCTTGTAGATGCAAGGGGAATTGGTAGGCTTTAAGCGATAGTCAAATGTTTTAAGAGCTGGTTGCTGTGTGGAGCATTCTATCTTTGTATGCCCAGGACATAAAAAAAAACGAATAACGAATTCGCAATTGAGAAAAAGTATAAGTATTGGAAAATTTAAGGGAATAACAAGCAATATCTCAAAATGGTTCACTCAAAAAAAAATGTATATGACATAAAATGTGTATTTTAACGCGATCTACATTTTTGTGTAGTAAAATTTTGTCTATCTCTGGTTTACCAGTTATGCAAAAGTCGTTCACAATAAAGAATACTTTTGCAGGCATTCCCAGAAAATTTGAGATATACATTTCATTTGTTATGAAAATATCTTAAATATATGATACTTTAATCAAAATCGTTAGAGCATTTTTGAGAAAATTAAAATTTTCGAAAAATGTTCCATGTAAAGGGTAATCTGGGGTGGGGGGATTTTCTTGAAAACCTTCGTGTCGCATCTCTGGAAGATACTGAACCTAAATAGCAAGTTTGGTGTTTATCCGACTGTTCGTTTCTGAGTTATGCTGTTCACAGATAGACACACACACCGACATGTTCAAAAATGCTTTATATGCATTCAGAACACCTTAGAACATGTATTTCCGGTGAAATCGCGGTATCGAATTTTTGGGTGGAATACAATACTTCCCCTACTTACTATACGTAGTAGAGAAAGTAAAAATATACCTACTTTGTAACAATAATTTGTATACGCACTAATAAACGATAAAGGGTAGAGAAATCATGTGAATGTATCACATGAGACTTTTTATCAACTACGGATTTCTAAACGGTTGTCTAAGAGTGCGGAGTCTACTAATTCACCAGCTTCACCTCCGTTGTGTTGTGTATTATGTGAAAAGTGTGAAGGCTTTATGTTGCTACGACGAGACCAAAGAGTGTGTACACAGGTTTAACATTTCACTTACCGACAAGTTATTCCACCATTCCGATCGGTTATTAGGAATAGCCCGGGCTATACGAAATTACGATTATTAGGGGTAAAGGAGAAGATTCACCACAAAATTCTACAATAATTTCATACCGAGCGGGATGGCTCTGACGGAAACGATTCCCGGCGACCGCCCATTCTGGTCATGGGTGTCTCGTAGTTTCCGTGGTCGCCAGGCGAATGCTGGGATGGTTCATCTTCTACCACGACTCTCCTACCCCTCATTTTCTGTACCGATGTTCCCGAAGGGGGAGGGTTCCGACCCCTTCAGCTGCCGTGGTGCGGGCGCTGCGGATCCAGAGCACTCGTGGTACTTCTGACGTTACTAAAAGTACGTCGGGCCAAACATTCGAGCCCCTCCCGTTGAGGAGCTGTTCGGATTGGGTTGGTCTCGACGGTCTGTATGGGTTTCCATGCCGGCGGGGTTGTGAGACGCCTTTATGTCCTCCGATACCGACCTGGAGAGCCGGTAGACGGCATGCTAGATTGCTGTCGGCCCCACCAAGGTAATCGGTAGTTGCCCTTCGGGGTTGACGCGCGTAAGCGGCGTATCCAATTCCATCTCCACGCAAGCAGACTCAAGGTATTGTCCTCATGGGAAAGCCTTACGGTTGGAGAGCCACTGGGATGGCGCTGACCCTGGGTAGAGAAGGGGGACTTGGGTTCCGGCTCTTGTCCTTGGTACGCCTTCGAATACAACATGTACCGATCATCTTGCTTGTCATATGTTTCAGGGTTGTAGGACCAGGCGACGGTATTCGGCGGCTTACGGTTGGGCGGTGGCTGTGCTCTCTTTAAAGGTTTCTTCCGTGGCGTCGCTGCGGTACCGCTCAGTTAGGTCTCTCCTCAGCGTGGGGCTCCGCTCCACTGTGGGACCCTGGAGGTTGGTGGCTTGTGGGCTGTGACCGGGCAGCATCGTATGCGTTATATCTACAAACATTAGGGATCCCGTCCATGCTGGCGCCCGTCGGCATCCGGATCTGCCCGCCCTTTGTGTCCCTCTCCTCCTAGGGGTCACGTTGGAAGCACAAGGGGCAACTGGTCTGTGTGCTGGGCTCTGCTCCGGTTCCCGGGGCCCCTCCATGATAGTACAATAATTTCATAAAGAACGGGGGGGACGTCAATAAAATTAGTTCATTATTCGAGTTTAAAGATCCTAACATTGCAACGCCGGCCAGCCAGCTATAACTAAATAGAGTGACACCCAAAATTGCTTAAAAACTGTTGTGTAAAAATCCGATGCATTGCATTCACAAGACTTTCTACGCTCACTCTTACAAACTGTTCTTACATGAGTTTATTCTTGTTGACTTCTTCTCTCTCTCTCTCTCTCTCTCTCTCTCTCTCTCAGTCTCTACAATGTCGCTAAAACATTAAATTCTAAAATTATTTCGTTAATTATAAAAATATTTGCGAAATATGCGTTGATTTCACAACAATTGGCTGTTTTAAGTTCATAGCCACCTATATCCGTTTGCTATCAAACAGAAGAATACGTTGATCACAATGTTGGTAACCATGTCACAAAATGTTTATCCGGTAAACAGAAGACGGTGCCGCAGTTATAAAAGTGTTGTTATATCATTTTAGTCTATCCGTTGTGTTGTATTGGTTTGTTTAATAATGAGTCATCGTGTTAAGAGCACGCTCGTGACGGCTGGTAGAGTGCTAAGGGATACTTGAACGGCAAGAGCCAGAATGTGAATGTTGTATAAAATATTTGTGAAAGATATACAAGTCATTTAGAACTATTGTAGAGTGGAAGTTTACTCACAGTATTATGGTTTAAGCTATGTGCAAGTAAGTAAGGAATTGTATTGTTAACAGAATTATTTGTACAAATTTACAACAACAATTTTACAAATTTATTGTTAACCCAGTTTCTAAAAATAACAATAAAATAAAAACTAACCTCTTAACTACTGGTAGCCAGCATTCCTCCTAATCTCCACTACTAACTCTAACTTGAGTTGCTTTACCTTGGACCACAACAAACTTAAACCTTGAGGTTGTCGAGTTGTTGGGTCCTACTTGCAATATATCAAATAAACACTACTGTAATTTAATACTCATTTACCTCTTCCTTGCTAATTTTACTCATCCATTTTGCTCTTACTCTGCCCAAAATGTTTCCTACTTCTATTATATTTTTCCTAGATTTTACATTTACTAACTTTTAACTTGAATTTCTATTTGTAAATTTAACCATTCTCTCTTCTCTATCCTCTTTCTAAGCAACTTCGTTTCTTCACACTCTAAAACTATATGCCACTCTTTAACTTTCCTGTGGCATAGTGGGCATTTCTCCAAATCAGTCTCTTTTCTCAAACCTTTAAAATTCACCACCCCTGTCTTAGTCCATGCAAATCGTGCTCTTGCTGTTTTATGAGGCAGTGTTTTTTAACACCTAAATGATTTCAGTCAAATTATATAATATATAAATTCCCGCCTTAAAGCAATATGTGTATGTAATAATTTGTAAAATGTATGTAACAGTCATTGTATATGTTTATGTTATTGTATACATGTTCAGTAATGTTATGTGAATGTATTACGTAATTTAATAATTTAGGAGCTGTGAGAATAATAGGTTAAAGGTTGCTAACAATGAGGTAACCTTGAGTCAATAATGAGTAAGAAAGTTTAATAATGCTACTAGTCATTATTAGAGCAACAATAATGTAAATTTTGAGACAGTTTAAAAATAACCAGTCAACAACCAGAAAAAGCTTTAGTTAAATGAAGGTATTCTATTGGACTAGGATTAGCCAATTAGAAACTGAAATATAGCAAAATTTACAAATTTAGAGTTCAGTTGCTTGTAGACAGCGCTCATAACTGGACGCATTGCTTGCAGACAGTGTTCCTAACCGGACGCGAGATGCATCCTTGAGAAGTTTAATACGTATTTGTGTGAGACAAAAATAGTTTACGTATTAAAAAGTGCAAGTAATTAATAAATGAATCTCACAGCTCTCTATATCAGTGAAGTGTTATTTAAATTGTGTCAAGGATTAATAAATGTATTGAATTAAAAATTATAATCTGTGTAAGCCTACATTCTTCAGCCGCATCACGCCTTGCAAAGAAATCCATGTCTCTAACAATAATACTGACGCAGCCGAGGCAAACATAAATATAATATTTAAAGAAACAGTCAAATTACAAAGTTAATATTTTTAAACATTTGGAAGAAGGCTACCGGGTACTATACGTGCGGTTGCAACTACTTCAAGTTCGGCTCCCCAACAGTTGAACTACAATACAACTCCCTCTCAAAAAATAAACATTTTCATTTATCACATACTACTTTCATTTTTCTGTATAATCTCAGTGAGATCTTAAAAGTAAAACTCGCTAATAAATCTTGTTTTCCCATGTCCTCTATTCTTGTCCTAATTATATGAACAGTAGCTTCTGCTTTCAAGAATTAATTATAGTCTTTAATTCTCAACTAGAGCTGTAATTAGTCACTAGTTAGTCTATATAATAAACATTCATTGTAGGTGCAACAAGAATACAGTAGGCTATGCGATAGTCAGATTTTTAAGAGCATGTCGCCATGTGATGGCTTTGAAATTCCATGCTCTTTGTATGACCACGAGAAAAAACGAATAACGGCTTCCTGTTTGTGTTGCGTTTACATGACTTTCTCTACTCTCTCTTCTACACACTACTGTTACATACTTGAAAGCGTAGGAATTAATAAAAGTGTTTTCTACTAAAGTTGTTTGTTTTGGAGTAATGATACTTGACCTCCCATTTGAATAAGCCACGGATTCCACTTCCAGTTCTGCTTGATTGATGAAATCCGCTCAAGTGAAAGTTTGCATATTGCACAAAAAATGTCTTGCCATATTTTCCAAAATAAATGACTGTCACCCCTGATTCATTCTGTATATTTTTGGAAGCTTTGCTGGTATTTGCAGCAGTAGTGTTTTAAACTCCAATTTGAAAACCATGCTTGTAGCTGGGTTGAATTCATCCGCTCTCCTGCAAGTAATTTTCTTTTGATTAGGGAATATTAAATGTCCACATTCTCATGTTTTACTTTTATATTAAAGTTCCGACAAACGCAACAGCACGCCTATTAACTCTCTAGAATTAAATTATAATTTTCTACCCAAACGCAGCTTTTGCGGGCATTCGAAGTACTTACTAATTTGACCACTTATAACGTCATCTTCTTCTCTCTCCGCAAACCCACCACTTGAAAGCTCTTGAAGTAGATCGACAACATCACTTAGAGGTTGTTTTTATCATCCTATAATTTAATTTAGCTGTCTTCAATACTTTCTGAGAAAACGAGTCATTTACACCAGAAAATCAACAGAAAACGCTGTTCAAATTAAAAATCTGATGTGTTACACTCACATGACTTTCTCTACTCTTGTACAAACTATTTTAACAAACCCTTAATCTCCATATGCGTCATGTTAATCGAGAAGTTAATCTTATTGCTAATTTTCTTGAAGATGCAAGGGGAATATGGTAGGCTTTAAGCGATAGTCGAATGTTTTAAGAGCTGGTTGCTATGTGGAGTATTCCATTCTCTTTGCATGTCCACGAAATAAAAAAATGAATAACGAATTCCCATTTGAGAAAGAGTATAAGTATTGGAAAATTTAAGGGAATAAGAAGCAATATCTCGAAAATGGTTCACTCAACAAAAACAATGTATATGACATAAATTGTGCATTTTAACGCGATCTACATTTTGTGTAGTAAAACTTTGTCTATCTCTTATGGTATACCAGTTATGCAAAAGTCGTTCACAATGAAGAATACTTTTGGAGACATTCCCAGAAAATTCGAGATATACATTTTATTTGTCATGAAGATATCTTAAACATATGATATTTTAATCAAAATCGTTAGAGCCATTTTTGAGAAAATTAAAATTTTCGAAACATGTTCCATGTAAAGGGTAATCTGGGTTGGGGGGATTTTCTTGAAAACCTTCGTGTCGCATCTCTGGAAGATACTGAACCTAAATACCAAGTTTGGTGTTTATCCGACTGTTCGTTTCTGAGTTATGCTGTTCTCAGACACACAGATGGACATGTTTCCAAAAATGCTTTTTTTAGATTCAGGGGGTCTCAAAACATATATTTCCGGTGAAATCTCGGTATCGAATTTTGGGTGGAATACAATACTTCCCCTACTTACTATACGTAGTAGAGAAAGTAACAAAATGGGGAAAACAAACACTCGCAAAGAAAGAAACCGCAGGACTTGAACACAGAAGCTGCTATACCTAACAGTGGTACCAATTTCTGGAGGAAGCCTCCCCTAAAATGTGGGCTAAAGTTTACCCCTCTAGTCGCAAGTGCAGGAGTAATGATTTTTACTCTACCACGTACGTAGTAGGCAGGGAGGATACTGCATTCCATATAAATATTCTATACATTCACCGGAAATACATGTTTTGAGTCCCCTGGATCCAAATGAAAAGTTTTTATAAAAAGGTTCGTGTGTGTGTGTGAACAGTATAACTCAAAATCGAAAAGTTGGATAAATACCAAACTTGGCATTTAGGCTCAGTACTTTCCAAAGATGCCAGACGAAGATGTTCAACAAAATTCCGCCCATCTCAAATTACACTTTACGTAGAACATTTTTCGTGGTAAAGTTTTATTTTTTAAAAAAGTCTAAAGGTTTTGATTAAAATACGATACATTAAAGCTATTTACATGGCAAATAAAATGCATATCTTGAATTTTCTGGGAATAGCCTGTCAAGTCCTTTTCACTCTGGAAAAAAAAATTATATAATCTTGTATAACTGGTTAATGTTAAGCGATAGACGAAAACGTACTACAAAGAATATGATGTGTTGCACTCACATGACTTTCTCTACTCTTGTACAAACTATTTTTACAAACGCTTATTCTCCATATGCTTCATGTTAATCGAGATGTTAATCTTATGCTAATTTTCTTGTAGATGCAAGGGGAATTGGTAGGCTTTAAGCGATAGTCAAATGTTTTAAGAGCTGGTTGCTATGTGGTGCATTCCATTCTGTTTGCATGTTCAGGACATAAAAAATGAATAACGAATTTAAGAAAAAGTATAAGTATTGGAAAATTCAAACAAATAACAAGGAATATCTCGGAAATGGTTCACTCGGTTTACCAGTTATGCGAAAGTCATTCAGAATGAACAGGACTTTTGGGGACATTCCGGAAAATTCAAGATATACATTTCATTTACCATGAAATATCTTAAACATATGATATTTTAATCAAAATCGTTAATCATTTTTGAGAAAAGAAAACGTTTCGAAAATTTTTCCACATAAAGGTAGTCTGGGGTGGGAGATTTTCATAAAAATCATGTCGCATCCTTGTAAGATATTAAATTCAAATACTAAGTTCGGTATTTATTCTACTTTTCGTCTTTGAATTATGTTGTTTGAGACAGACACACACATAGACATGCTTCCGAAAATGCTTTATTTGGATTCAAGGGGCCTCAAAACACTTATTTCCGGTAAATCTCGATATCGAATTTTTGGGTAGAATGCAATAGGTACTTCCCCTACTTACTATATGTAGTAGAAAAAGTAATATAGAACTCTAAAAACACGGAATAAAGTTCTGTCGATTTTCAGCTGTTTCTCGTGATGTCATGGAAACAGTATGGAATTTTAAGGCCAGCATATAGCGTCCAGTTGTTAAACATTTGACTGTCGCTGTTCTCTTTGTATCTATAACGAAATGTGTAATGTAGCTATTTCTGCAAAGGTTTATCTCGGTTAAAATGATATAGATAGGAAAATAAACTTTGTATGCCCACTAATAAACGATAAAGAGTAGAGAAAGTCGTTGAATGTAACACATCGGATTTTGAAGAATGTATGTAATTTGATGTATGTCTTATCATTCTAAGACCATAAAGTATGTCAACCTAATAGAAAAGTTACAAGTTTTTAAAATATGTACTATTTAAAAGAATTGTATGCTACCCTACGCACACAAATTACGAAACCCTCTTAGATATATTTAAAATTAAAGATTTAAATTTTAAAGAGACATTTCGGGATTAATATTTCTGTATAAATAATTACATTCTATATTTATTAATAATAACATTATCGCAAATATATTATTTTATGTGCCAAATAAAATATGTAGATTTAAGAACCTTTTTTATTTTTACCCCAAGAGCAAACATAGAAGTCCATAAAAATTCACCATTAAACAGAATTTCAAATTTATATAACACTGCAGATATTTTCAACGTCTTAAACTCAGTTCAAAAATGCAATAATCAATAATTATTGTTTCGTAGATTAATACAAATATTTAAATTAGAAAAAATTATGTAATTACCATGCCACCTTCTCTTTTCTTTTCTTCTCTAGTTGTTTTCATTCCTTACTATTTTTTTCTTATTTCGTTCCTCTTCTCCGGAACCTTTATTGTTATTTATAATTTTTGTATGTTTCTTCTGTACAAGTTAGATTTATAAATGATTATATGTGACTATATTTTTTGTAATGAACATTGTAATTGGGCTTATGCCTGTGTTCACAACAATAAATAAATAGTAAGCACTATTTATGTAAGTAAGTAAAGAGAAGATTTTAATTTATAAGACTACATCAAAAACTAAAAATACAATTTTAAGAATTTTCAGATTTAGTCTCTTAACAAAATTGAGCTATTATAACTTAAGAATTTATTCTTCCATGCTTGCAATATTACCACTTGAATGCTGTTTTCACACCTAATATGTAGCTAAGTACGCAATCCTCAATTTGAAATCACTTTCAGGCAAAAATATATCGTAAACACGTAATATGGATGGAAGAATCGCTCTTTTATATGAATACAGTAATACGTAATATACGAGGTGTGATCAAAAAGCTTCCGGAATGGCCTCACAACAATCCTGATGCTGAGATTTCTTTAATTCTTACCCAGACTGCACATGCAGCTTTCCTTCCCGATAAAAATGAGAGTTCACGTGACTTCCTGTGACGAGGTGGACGCTCTGAAGTGAACACGTGTTTTGCATGTGCTGCAATTTTTCCGCGTAGCAAAAATGTCAGATTACGAAGAACAAAGAACGAACATCAAATTTTGCTTTAAACTCGGTAAAACTGCAACAGAAGCATTTGAAATGTTAAGAACAGCTTATGGGGAGGACGTTATGGGCAAAACTCAAGCATTAAGTGGTGTGACATGCAGATCGTTCGGGGCGACCCTGTTCCAGTAAAACAGATGAAAATATCAATCAGGTGAGGGAAATGGTCTGTCTTAAATAATAGGCGCATTACAATAAGAGAACTTTCTGACTCATTAGAACTCTCCTTTGGAAAGCTCTCCAAAAGGAAAGTCATGTGATTGCCTGCACAGATCTTAAAGAACAGCTACAAAATGACCCACAGTTTGTGGAGAAAATTATTACTCGTGACGAAACATGGATTTATGGGTACGATCCAGAAACGAAGCAACAATCTTCACAATGGGAGAGCCCTTCATCTCCACGGCCGAAAAAGGCCAGGCAAATTCGATCCAAAGTGAAGTCAATGATGATTGTGTTTTTTGACATTAAAGGCATTGTGCATAAGGAATTTGTGCCACAAGGTCAAACAGTGAATCAAGTGTTCTACAAACAAGTGCTGCAAAGATTAAGGGAGAATGTGCGACAGAAATGAAGGAGTGGTGACTGGTTGCTGCATTATGACAATACGCCCTCGCACAAAGCCCTTTCTGTTCGCCAATTTTTGGATAAAAATAGGATGAATACTGTTCCCCATCCCGCCTATTCTCCAGATTTGGCACCAGCAGACTTTTTTCTTTTCCCGCGACTTAAAATGCCGCTCCGAGGACATTGATGTCATCATCCATCGCGAATCGCAGAAGGCTCAGAATATGTTGAAAGAAGAGGACTTCCAGAGGTGCTTCCAGCAGTGGCTGGGGGTGATAGTGCAGATTAGACAAAACAAACTGTTGTATAGTATTTATGACGTCATTCCGGAAACTTTTTGATCACACCTCGTATACATGTGAGTATAATGAACTTGTGATTTCCGATGTTTAAAGTCAGTTGAATTATTCCACCAGATTTGCTTGTAGTTGTATTAAATGTTTTACTTATAATGTGTCTGCGCCTGAAAGCACACTTGCTCGTTCTATTTTCCCTTTTATAGATTACTTCATAGTATTGATTCATCAAAGTAGGGTCTGTCTAAACAAGGAGAGAACAAACGCTAATGATTCTTGCTAAGGACTTTTTTTCTAGTGCTTACTATATCAGTCAATTCGACCTTAATCTCAAGGACTGTAAGCAACTTTGTAATTAATCATTGATCACTCTACCAAGGAAGCTTCTACAGAGGATGAAGTACCAGCGACAAAGCATTTAGTCAGATATTTCGCATATATCCAGAGAAGCGATGATCCATTTTGAACTTCTATGAAACTGAATATAAGACTAAATTTAAAATAAGGTCAATAGTGTTTAATCGTTTGATATGAATCGTAGGTTTTAAGGACATAAAGCTAATTAAAACAAAAAAGAGAGAGGGATGGAGGGAGAGAGAGAGAGACTACTAAAAGAATTTGATAGGTTACATTCACATTACTTTCTCTTCTCTGTATCATTTGTTAATGATAATAAAATTATTCCTACGAAAGTTTATTTTTTGATCTACTACATTTTAATCGACATAAAACTTTGCAGAAATAGCTACATTACACATTTCGTTATAGATACAAAGAGAATACCGATTCATGTTTTGACACCACTGAAGCCCAAAAACCATTTTTACTTTCTCTACTACGTATAGTAAGTAGGGGAAGTGTTGCATTCCACCCAAAAATTCGATACCGAGATTTCACCGGAAATAGATGTTTTGAGTCCCCCTGAATATAAAGCATTTTTGGAAACATGTCCATGTGTGTGTCTCTGAACAGCATAACTCAGAAACGAACAGTCAATAAACACCAAACTTGGTATTTAGGTTCAGTATCTTCCAGAAATGCGACACCAAGGTTTTCAAGAAAATCCCCGTACTCCAAACTTCCCTTTACTGGAGTGATTTTTCGAAGTTTTGTATTTTGCAACAAATGGCTTTAACGATTTCGGTCAAAAAAACATATCTTAATGATTTTTATATTACAAATAAAATGTATATCTTCAATTTTCCGGGTATAGCCTGTGAAGTCCTCTTCATTCGAAAGGAATTTTGTACAATCCTGTATAACTGGTAAACGTTAAGCGATAGACGAAAACGTACTATACAAAACATGTAGATCTCTTTAAAACACAAAATTTATTTCAAATAACTTGTTTTGTGAGATAAGCCATTTCCGAGATATCCGTTATTAATGGTTCGAATTGTTCATTTCTTGGTCATTCTTTTAAAGTCGTGTCAACATTCAGTTGTTTCTGGCGATGTCATGGAAACAGTATGGAATTTTAAGGCCAGCATATAGCGTCCAGTTGTTAAACATTTGACTATCGCTGTTCTCTTTGTATCTATAACGAAATGTGTAATGTAGCTGTTTCTGTAAAGGTTTATCTAGATTAAAATGAAGTGGAATTAAAAATAAGTTTTAGAAAGAATAGTTTGTATACCCACTAATAAGCTATAGAGGGTAGAGGCAGTCATGTGAATGTAACACACTTTTTCTTCTTTTTCTTTTTGCAATTTTCGGTATTTAGTATCCCCTTAAACAGAAAGTTTTGCTCTTTTTTTACAGTCATATGCATCGCTGTGGTTTAAGCCCATAGTAAATATACTGTGCCTTGGTGTTTTTCGTTAAAACTAGCACTTGAAGTCGTCATTAGATGTTTGCTCTGGCACTACAAGTGCGTCGTCTCATTAAATTATCCGCTTCGTCCACTGGACTCCCACATGATATTAACGAGGAGCGTATCGAACCAGGTTCCGTTGCAAGTATAGACACACCCAGAAGGAAGAAAGGAAATAAGGGGGAACTTTCTCCCGTTCGTGTTAAGTTAAAATGGCACCAGGGAGCAAGCCGCCCCATCAGAAACTCGGCGGGGTGCTACACCCCGGTACAGTCCCCTCTCATCTCTTGCGCACATCAAGGTAGCTCACGAGATACAGAACAGCATTGCATTTCATAAATTCTTACAACGGGTCGCTGTGAACGCTACAGCAAGTGGAGTTAGGCGTATGCGAATAATATCACAGAAATGCGATATGTTGATTTCTACAGTTTTGTTATTCTGAACACCCTTAACGTAATGTTTCTGTGAAAATCCAAAAAATCTACACTTTCTTCTGATGCCTTTGACTTTTTACTTTCTCTACCATATACATACTACGTAGAGAAGGTATTGCGTTCAACCCAAAAATTCGATACCGAGATTTCCCCGGAAATCTATGTTTTGAGACCCCCTGAAACAAACAAAACAAAAAATAATAAAAGCTGATGTGTAACACTCACATGACTACGCTTATTCTCCATATGCTTCATGTTAATCGAGATGTCAATCTTATTGCTAATTTTCTTGTAGATGCAAGGGGAATTGGTAGACTTTAAACGATAGTCAAATGTTTTAACAGCTGGTTGCTATGTGGTGTATTCCATTATTTTTGCATGTCCAGGACATCAAAAAAATGAATAACGAATTCCCATTTGAGAAAAAGTGTAAGTATTGAAAAATTTAAGGGAATAACAAGCAATATCTCGAAAATGGTTCACTCAACAAAAAAATGTATGTGACATAAATTGTGTATTTTAACGCGATCTACATTTTTTGTGTAGTAAAAGTTTGTCTATCTCTTATGGTTTAGCAGTTATGCAAAAGTCGTTCACAATGAAGAATACTTTTGGAGACATTCCCAGAAAATTCAAGATATGCATTTTGTCATGAAAGTATCTTAAATATATGACATTTTAATCAAAATCGTTTGAGCCATTTCTGAGAAAATTAAAATTTTCGAAAAATGTTCCATGTAAACGGTAATCTGGGGTGGGGGATTTTCTTGAAAACCTTCGTGTGCATCTCTGGAAGATACTGAACCTAAATACCAAGTTTGGTGTTTATCCGACTGTTCGTTTCTGAGTTATGCTGTTCACAGACACATACACATAGACATGTTTCCAAAAATGCTTTTTTTTATTCAGGGGGTCTCAAAACATGTATTTGCGGTGAAATCTCGGTATCGAATATTTGGGTGGAATGCAATACTTCCCCTACTTACTATACGTAGTAGAGAAAGTAAAAATTATCTGACATAAATTGTGTGTTTTAATAAGATCTACATTTTTACTTTCTCTACTACGTATAGTAAGTAGGGGAAGTATTGTATTCCACCCAAAAATTCGATACCGAGATTTCACCAGAAATACATGTTTTGAGACCCCCTGAATCAAAAAAAAAGCATTTTTGGAAACATGTCCGTGTGTGTGTGTGTCTGTGAACAGCATAACTCAGAAACGAACAGTCGGATAAACACCAAACTTGGTATTTAGGTTCAGTATCTTCCAAGGATGCGACACGAAGGTTTTCAAGAAACCCCCCCCACCCCACAGTACCCTTTACATGAAAGGTTTTTCGAAAATTTTAATTTTCTCAAAAATGACTAACGATTTTGATTAAAATATGATATATTTAAGATATTTTTATGGCAAATAAAATGTATATCTTGAATTTTCTGGGAATGTCTCCAAAAGTATTCTTTATTGTGAACGACTTTTGCATAACTGGTAAACCATAAGAGATAGACAAAAGTTTACTACACAAAAAATGTAGATCGCGTTAAAATACACAATTTATGTCATATACATTTTTGTTGTTGAGTGAACCATTTTCGAGATATTGCTTGTTATTCCCTTAAATTTTTCAATACTTATTTTCTCAAATGGGAATTCGTTATTCATTTTCTTGTCTTGGATATGCACAGAGTATTAATCTGTGGGAAAGGGAATGGTGCTGCACCTATCAACCAGCTATTAAGAGATATATTGATGCTTAAAGGCTACTGTATTTGTGTATTGCCCTTGCAAATACAAAGCATGGAGAACTTAGTAGGCCTTAAGTCATAGTCAAATATTCTTAGAACTAGTCACAATGTTTAAAATGTAATTTTCTTTACATGTCAAAAGACCGTTTCTGCAAATATTTATCTCGATTAATATGAAATAGATGGAGAATAACAGTTTGTAAAAATAGTTTGTATAAGAGTAGAGAAAGACATGCGAGTGTAACGCATCAGATTTTTTGTGTAGTAATATTTTGTCTATCTCTTACTGTTTTCCAGTTATACGAAAGCTATACAGAATTAAGAGGACTTTTGGGAAAATTCGCAGAAAATTCAAGATATACATTTCATTTGTCATGAAAATACCTTAAACATATGATATTTTAATAAAAATCGCTAGAAGCATTTTTGAGAAAATCGACATTTTCGAACAATTTTCCATGTAAACGATAATCTGGAGTGAGGGATATTCTAGAAAATGTTCTTGTCGATCTTTGAAGGATACTAGACTCAAATACAATGTTTGGTATTTATCCGACTTTTCGTTTTTGAGTTATGCTGTTCACAGACACACACACACACACACACACACGGACATGTTTCCAAAAATGCTTTGTTTGGTTTCAGGGCGTCTCAAAACATGTATTTCCAGTGAAATCTTGGTATGGAATTTTTGGGTGGAATGCAACACTCCCCCTACTTACTATACGTAGTAGAGAAAGTAAAAAAGCATTTTTAGAAAAAACTCCTTGTGTGTCTATGAACAACACAATTCAAAAACGCAAAATTGGATAAATACCAAAGTTGTAGTTTAGGTTCAATATCTTCCAAAGATGTTCAAGGATATCCTTCACCCCAAACTACCATTTACAGAACATTTTTCGAAGTTTTTAATTTTCTAAAAAAATGCCTCTAATGATTTTGGTTAACCTATCATATATAAAATATATTTATGTGACAAATAAAGTGTATATCTTGAATTTTCTGGGAATAACCTTTAAAGGCCTCCTCATTCGAAGCAGTTTTGTATAATCTTGTATAACTGGTAAACGTTAAGCGACAGACGAAAACGTACTACACAAAAATGTAGATCTCTTTAAAACACCCAATTTATTTCAAATAACGTTTGTGGTATCAGGCTATTTCGGAGATATATTTTATTAATGGTTGGAATTGTTCAATACTTAGCCATTTCTTTAAAGTCTTGTCAACATTCAGTTGTTTCTCGCGATGTCATGGAAACAGTATGGAATTTTAAGGCAGCATATAGCGTTCAGTTGTTAAACATTTGACTATCGCTGTTCTCTTTGTATCTATAACGAAATGTGTAATGTAGCTGTTTCTGTAAAGGTTTATTTGGATTAAAATGAAGTAGATGGTAAAACAAGTTTTAGTAGGAATAATTTGTATCCCCACTAATAAACGTTAGAGTGTAGAGAAAGTCATTTGAATATATCACATTAGATGTTTTCTTCCTTGACTGCTTTTGTAAATGGTTTCGTAATGACGCAGATACATGCCAGTATCAGTTGGTCAATTTGGTATCGCAGATACTTATTAGGGCCTTAAAAGGTGTTCACAATATTTTTACTGATGCACAGGATGTTTTTATTCATATCAGTTTTCATACACTTTACTTGTTTGGTCCTAGCAATAAAAAAATTATCTTCAGTATCAAAGGGAAATAAATACTCTGTTATCATTTGCAATTTGAGAGTCACTATGGCAAATACTCGGTGATATTACTTCAACCTCGCAATCAGAAAACAAATGATCGATATCCCCACATTCGTCTTTAGCTTTATTTCCATTATATTTAGTTTTAATCTAGTTGGTTAGCAGGGTGTCCCAAATAATTGCATAGACAGAAAAATAGCTGACATTAGAAATGAGTGAATTGATATTTTATAACTAACAAGAGAGAAGATTATGTGTCTTCTCCAAAGAGTTTAACTTGGTGGTCTAGGAGTGTGGAGTCTTCATATTCACCAGCTTCACCTCTATGTCGTTGTATACGTTAAGGGATTGTGTATTATGTAAAAACTTGTAAGTCATTACATAAGTTCGGGACCTAAGAGAAGGTACAGAGCTTTAGAATATACGCTATTGTAATTATCTAAAGCATTCCGACCGATGATTGTTCCACCGCCAAGGATACTTATAGGCTATGTAACATTTTCAGAACTTGTGGGGAGGTTGAGGAAGTCAGACATTCCGCCAATGTTTCACATCCTTTGGTGTGAATATCAGGGAATTCTTGATCCGTTATTAGGGGTAGCCGGGGGTGTACAAAATTACAATTATAAGGGGTAAAAATAGTCTAGATCATTATACAATAATTTTACGATGGACGGGGAAAGGTAAATGAAATGAATTAATTCGTCATTCGAGCTTAAAAAGGTAACCCTGTAGCTAGTACAGAATAACATAAAAGGTGTACATGCAGATGTGCGTTTAAACGAAAATGACGTGGAAATTTGTGGACTTGTAGGAGCACTACTCCCTGACTTGGATAGTTTCGTCCCATAAAATATTTCTGAAATTTAAAATGCCTTATACTATCTCTTGTTATAAAAGTCTATACTTCGCATATTTCACCGGAAATGCATACTTTTAGGCCCCACTGAATGCAAAAAAGAGCACGGGTGACGTGTGTATGTGTGTGTACGCGCGCGCGCGTGCGTCTGTGCTGTGAACATCACTAAAAGCAGGCTAATTACCAAAGCTTTTTAATATAGAGTCATCTGAGAAATTCAATGCTACAGCTGGGATTTTAACACGGCTCTCCCGCTCTCCGTGTGACTGTTCTAACCATTGAGCCACTGTGACATCATGGCGGTGTGACATTGAATTCCGCAATTTACCTAAGTTGGTTTCCAGATAGACCACTAAGGCTTCTCACTAGGGATTATGGGTGCTTTACCCACAAGCACCCAGTATAGAAGCACTTGCGATGGCAGGTGGTCATTGAGATTATCATCTCTAGTGACATACCTTAACATAGCTCGATGAAACTTGAATCATACACAGAGGGAACTGCTGCAGTAGGCAACTAAACGAAATATGCAATGAGACGAACAGAAATGTCACTTTTATTCATAGACCATAAGCTACACTAAAGTCAATACTACATATGATGGCTCTCTAGGTTTACAGAAACAGATACATGGTGCTTAAAAGGGTGTATGTCACCACGGACAGCAATGTGCTCCCATGCTGGCCACAAGGTTGGTAAGCAGTTCTTGTGGTACGGCGTTCCATTCCTCCACCAATGCTGTTGACAACTGTTGGATGGTCGTTGGTGCATGTGGATGTGCTGCAATGCGTCTCCCCAAAGCATCTCACACGTGTTCGATGGGATTTAAATCGGGGAAAGGGCAGGCAGTCCATTCGCCGAATATCCTCTCGTTCCAAGAGATCCTCCACCTGCGCTGTTCGATGCGATCGCGCATTGGCATCCATAAAAATGAAGTCAGGGCCGACTGCACCCCTGAAAAGACGCACATGTGGAAGGAGTACAGTATCATAATAACGTTGACCAGTGAGCTTACCGTGTTCAAAGATTTGGAGGTCGGTGCGCCCATGCAACATTATGCCTCCCCAAACCATAACACCCGGACCAAAAAAATGATCATGTTCAAGGATGTTCCTGGGTTCATTACGTGTTCGCACCTCTCGCCAGATGAGGGTACGTCGAGAATCACTACTTAGACTGAATCTGCTCTCATCCGAGAAGAGCACGTGACCTCATTCCTCGTTGGTTCAATTTTGATGCTCTTGAGACCATTGCAAACGGTGCCGCCGATGTCAATGGGACACATCGTACTGGCAGTCGGGCAAAGAGACTACCTCTGTGTAGTCGCCGTGCCACTGTGTATCGTGAGACTGCGTGCCTAGCTGTCCTGTTAAATGTGGTTGCAATTGCACCTGCTGTTTGTCGTGAATCCCTTCTTGCCTGTTGCACAATGTAGCGGTCATCTACTGCTGTAGTTGAGCTTGGTCGACCACTACCTCTCCTTGGGACAGCAGTGTCTGTGGTTTGGAAGGTTCCCTATACACGTGAAACAATGCTGTGAGCAATTCCAAACTCCGGAGCAACACTCGTCACACTTCGCCCTTCTTCCAGTTTCCCGATGATTCTTCCCCGTGTGAAGTCATCCAAATGGTGTCTAATGTTGCAATGAAGAACACCACTATAGTGCACCGTAACAGCTCGCTAATTGCCACACACCGTTTTGTCCTGTTTCGTCAACTGCCCCGTGTTGCGGGAGCAGACCCATTTGGCACTATAGGCTCGCTACACTCACGCCATGTGACGTCCAGCTTTCTGTGTATGTGTGAGAGACCTCTGGCAACATGCTCCCGCACCTTCATCTACTTCCAACAAGCAGTTCATTTATGTTACTTTACCCATCTCGTCTTAGGTTTTACGCACCAGTTAAACAGAAAACTAAAGTTTGTATTTAAGTTCAATATCAACCAAAAATGCGACATCAAGATTTTCAATTAAACGCTCCCCAACACCCCAAACTACCCCTATACATGGAAAATTTGCGATATTTGTATTTTATAAAACCTCGCCGATTTTGATTAAAATGGCGTGAATATGTTCAGTGTTAAATAAAATGTATATCTAGAATTTTCTGGGATAACCTGGAAGTTCTAGTCTTTGGAAGTAATTTTGTATAACGGGTAAACCGTAGTAGATAGGCAACATCTTATTGCACCAAAAATGTAGCTCTTTTTAATATATGCAGTTTATTTCAAATAACTTTTTGTGCCATCAAGCATTTCCGAAATATCTGTTTATTGGGATTGTTCAGTGTTTTGTTACGTTTTTAATGCGCTGTCACTGTTCACTTGTTTCTGGTGATGTCATCGCAAGAGTGTGGAATTTCAAGGCCAACATTGATACTGTAATTATTGACCGGAAGATGATAATAATTAAATAAAGAAATAATAATAATAAGATAGAGAAATAATCGCAATAAATAATTTCGGTATATTAAATGAATGTATAATGTCATAAGCCTGACTCCGACTGGCTGCTGGCAGGCTAAGTTTTAGCCCGAGTGAGTTTTTGCTGTGTGCCCACTCTCTCAGGGTTTTACCACAGGATGAGTATTTCAAATTTGGAAATGATGTTTCAGAAAGACGGTTTGTTCTTAGGTTGTGAGAAAGAAGAGAGGAAGCATGTAGCTCCTCGAACTGCCTGTTAGGATGCAGCGGCCCTTCTGCACCCTGGTGTATATTTGTTTATAAATTTATTAAATTTATTTGGTTAGGATTGAATTTTGTCCGGAGAAAATGTAATTAGCGAACAAAGTCATTAGTAATAGCTGAAGAGTGAGCGCGTTAGAATAAAGATTCCTGGAATACAGTTAAGGTTTTCAGGTTGTAAGTTCAGTACGCTTGAGCAGAAATTCTGTAAAAGGGCTAGTTTTGAGATTGGAGCGCATATGAAATAACGGTGGGGTAGTGATAGGTAGGCGGAGCTTAAATTAATAAAAATGTGTGTATTGCCAATATAAGCGTCTTGTCGCCTTTATTTTCTCCGTGTACAGCCTTTGGGCTTACAGTCTTTTACGGCGATCGTGTGCCTAAAACCGCCAGAGACCGGAACTTAGGCAGAGTGCCTTTTTAAATGTGTCAAATCTATCTTCAATTTGAAAGTGAATCTGTACGAATTATACCTTTGTAATTGAAATGCCACAGTTTTATGTTGCCTTTTTAAATATAAAGGCCTATTTTACAAAATAAATGCATTTTTTGCCTTTATTTCATGATTTATCTATTATTTATTAATTATTATACATTTCCTTCAGGTACATTTTATTTCAATAACCGTTAGTCCGTGACAATGAAAATTAGTTGTCCGAATGTATACTATTGTCTTTAAGTTTCAGGTCCATGCAACAATGAGTGCTGCCACGCAAATAAATATATAGATAACAGAAAGCGTTTGAATACCGCTTGTGCTTGTTTTTCTTTCAGGTTTCATTGCGACGTTGTTGTAGCTAACTGCAAGATGCCGAAATGCAGTGTTTCTTTACGTAGTAAATTTCAAAATTACGTTAATACTTTTGGATCCGACGTATTTTGTACCGACGGTAAAGTACTCACATGCAAAATATGCGAGCAGTCAGTGAACTACGAAAAGAAGTATTTTATGTCATAGCATATCGGCGCAATCAAACACAAAAATGCACTTTCCAAGGCTACTGGGAAGAAGATTTCTTTGCTTCCAACAGTAATTGCAACATCGTCCTCCGTGGACTAGTGGTACCGTGCTAGCCTCTAGTTCCCAAGGTCGCGGGTTCAAACCCGACGGAGCGCGATGATTTTTTCGGGCGTAAAAATCCTTAGCACGGCTTCCTTCGGAAGGGAAGTAAAGCCGGTGGTCCCGTGTCGTAGATTTACGGCACGTAAAAGAACCTCAAGCCTGATAAAGAGGTCTCTGAGCAAAATTACTGGTCTTTCACGCCCAATATTGAATGGGACGCTAAGGATCATAGTAGTTAAAGAGCGTCCATAAATAAAACTTAATTTAATTTAATTTAGTAATTGCAACATCGAGTCGAAAATCCCAGATTGCATTCGATTTATGTAAGGCTTTCCTCAGCGCCGGAATCCCTTTGTGGAAATTGCAGATTCCTACATTATACTAACCAAACTGTACCTAGCGAGTCAAGTTTGCGAAAATGTTACTTAACCGAATGTTATGATGACACATTACAACACTAGCATTTTGTTTAAAACTTTGAACTTCTTTAAACTATGACGATCGAGTTATTGAATAGTGTAATCTATTAAATAAATGGATTTTTCTATTGCCTTTTATTGCCTGTTTTAGTATTTATAATGCCTTTTTGCCTGCCTATTTTAATGATTTATAATGCCTAAACTTCCGATCTCTGGATCACTTACTTAGCGGTAGCCGCGAGGGGTTTTGCCGGTAAGCATTTTAGCGACTTACGGCAAGTTAAGGATCTAGTTGCTTTATTGCGGAATCTTATTACAGACTGTAAAATTGATACTGTAGAAGTTAGCAGGTATAATAATTCAATTATTATAGTTTCGAGGTTAATCAGTTTCACTCTTTATCTTCAAACGGTCGACAATTCGCTTCAATAGCCCAAGTATTAGATCACATTAAATTTCTCAGTCAATTTAAACCTGTGTCGTCCTTTCAAAATACACTCACGCATACCCTGAGAGAAAGATCTCATAGCCAACCATGTAGCAGCTGGCAGCAGAATTAACAGCAGATATTGGAGACGACATCAAAAGTTGACATCGGGTATTCATTGTCAAAAGTAGCGACCATCGCGGGGCTGGAAACGGCTTCAGCATATAACGGCCCGCTTTTAGACAACTGGTTATAGATACGGTTTCGTCTATCCCTCTTTAGCTTACAACAAAACATATAAGTAAACTATTTCTGCAAAAGTTAATCTCGAGTAACATGAAGTAGATAAAACAAAATCTGAAGTGTTACACTCACATGACTTTCCCTACTGTTGTACAAACTATTTTTACAAACACTTATTCTCCATATGCTTCATGTTAATCGAGATGTTAATCTTATTGCTAATTTTCCTTTTTTTAGTTCCATTTATACCTCGTCTTGAACTACATTGGTCTTATCGGCGGCCTTTCCTTTCGAACTTATTGTTTTTTGGCAATGCCTTTAACTCTTGTCGTTGGGCTTCTTGCAGTTTGGTCTTGTAATCATTAGATCAAACGCACATTCACACTCTCATTCATACTTCCACACTCTGGGGAGGATAAGGAATAATCTTGGCTAGAGAAAAATTTGATAGCGGATATACTATGCATATATAAGAATTGTACATAGCAATAATATAATTCACCAAGGAATATGTTAAAATATGCAACAACCAAGAATTGTACAAACCAGATTGTAAGAAATTGGCGAGCTAGCAAATTCTAGGTAAAACACAATTCTAAGTAGAGCCCACCTTTCACCAAGCTAATGGGAGCCGATAGCGGTAAGGAGAAATAGAAAGAGACAGATAGAGAAAAGAAAGAGACGGAGATATTGAACCCGCTTCGTAACGCGTCATGGTGACGCGTAAGGCAAGCCATTGAAGTAGAATATTCTCATACACGTTAAGGTAACGGGGTGTGAGGACCAATTAGAAACGTCGTTACATTTTGAAACGCAGAGGTGCGCGTCAGTAAGCTCAGGTATATAAAGGCGAACAACGCCCCAGATTTTCACTCTCTCTTCCAGAATCTCGTCGACACAAAGTGTTAGGCTCTGGATCACAGATGCACATGTGTGCATATGGGTGGGAACACGTGTGCAGTTAGTTTAGGCTCCTTACTTTTTCAAAGTAAGTCATTTATGACACAAATTGTCATATACATTTAACGATATCTGCATTTTTTGTGTAGTAAAATGTTGTCTATCTCTTACGGTTTACGAGTTATGCGAATGTCATACAGAATGAAGAGGACTTTTGGGGACATTCCCAGAAAATTCAAGATAAAACATTTCATTTGCCATGAAAATATTTTAATCATGTGATATTTTAATCAAAATCGTTAGCCATTTTTGAAAAAATCAAGATTTTCGAAAAAATGTTCTATGTAATGGGCAGTCTGGGTTGGGGGTCTTTTCGTTTTTGGGTTATGCTGTTCACACACACACACACACACACACACACACACACGGGCATGTTCCAAAAATGCTTATTTGGACTAAGGGCTTCTCAAAACATTTATTTCCGGTGAAATCTCGGTATCGAATTTTTGGGTGGAAAGGAATACTTCCCCTACTTACTATACGTTGTAGTAAAAGTAATAAACCTTCGTAAGAATAGGTTGTAGAAGTTAAACAAAAGCAGGGATTAGTGGGTAGAGAAAGTCATGTGAATGTAACACATCAGAGTTGGTTTTCCTTTTGATAAGTTGCCTGTATCATCCTTAGAAACCGGGGATAGTGGGTAGAGAAAGTCATGTGAGTTTAACTCATCAGAGTTCGTTTTTCCTTTCGATAAGTTGCCTGTATCATCTTTAGAAACAGGGGATAGTGGGTAGAGAAAGTCATGTGAATGTAACACATCAGAGTTGGGTTTCCTTTTGATAAGTTGCCTGTATCATCCTTAGAAACAGGGGATAGTGGGTAGAGAAAGTCATGTGAATGTAACACATCAGAGTTGGGTTTCCTTTCGATAAGTTGCCTGTATCATCCTTAGAAATATCTGACATTCCCAAATTGGGAACCAATGGTCCACGCTCTCATTTACATGCTTCCATCCCTGTGGATGTTAGGGAGTAATTATTCTTAAAGCAAAATTCCCTCCACCTGCAGGAAGACCAACCCTGGATTTCTCACTTGAGAACGCCGATCACTCGACCACGGAATGCACTTTTTCCGAATTTAATTTGTGAGAGTTTTCACTATTCTGCTAAAGGCATCTGAATTCAAAAATAGCTGTTATTTAATCGTTTCGACTTACCATAAATTTCTGTATAGATTTCCTCATGCAAATGACAACACGAGGGAACTTCTACAAGTTATCAGCCTGGATAAGAAAATACAAAATTTAACAGAATTAAAAACTCACATATGGATCAATATACTTAGTCCAACAACGTTTCAAATTGTTAATACCCTCCGTAAAATAAGATTTGTCCAACTGTGCAAAATAAATGTCTGCCTCAATTTCAACTTCAACATTTGATGAGGTTCTTCCTCCACAGAGCCATTTCTTTAGGTTTGAGAACCAAAGGTAATCTTAGAATGCCAAGTCCGGTGAATGTGGAAGCGAAGGTCACATAGTTTTGCAACAACCATCCCATACGTGTGTGAAGGAGAACTTCCTTTTTGGCAAGGTGTGGACATCCTTGAATTGGTCCAGTAATCAAGCGTAATACTCCTCGATTATAGTTCTGTTCTTCTGGAGGTAGTCTAACAGCACCATACCATGAAAATCGTAGAGAACCGTAGCCATGACTTTTCCTGTAGATAAAACCGGTTTTGCTTTCTTTGGAGCATTTTCAGCTATCACCCACTGTTTGGACTGCTCCTTCGTCTCTGGCGTGTGTTGACGAACCCGTGTTTCGTCTACTTTGACGAAACTTCGGAGAAGCTCACTTGAACTGCGTTTAAACAAATTTAAACTCTGTTCAGCGATGTCCATTCGAATGCATTTCTTGGTCTATTGTTAAACGCGGCACCCATCGAGCGGAAAGCTTCCTTATACCAAACTTTCGTGTAAAATGTAGTGGACACGGCCTATTGAAGTCTTTGTAATATCAGCAAACTCGCGTACCTTCAATGACTGATAAGATCGTAGTGGTCAACCTGAGCGCTTATCGTTCTGAATGGATGTATTACCACGCTTGAATTCAGCAGCCCACATTTTAACCGCTCTTTTTGTATTTCTGTTACTCTTAAATCCTTCAAAACAAAGTACATTATCACAGCTCATATTTCAGTTTTATTCATTTTGCAGAAAATATTAACACTAGTATGTTGGCACGATAGCCACAAACAAGTGATTTCACTTACATGTCTGAAATTTTACAGCGCGTCATCTGAAAAGCTTTAGAAAGCCATGTTTCTAAAAACAAAATAAATTTTTTGTATACGACAGCTACTTTCTAATGCTTTGCGAGTTGATTGCCGTGTAGTTTGTTCGATTTGTTGTAATAGGCTGTTAATTATCGTCATTTAAAGATTTTGTGTTCACCCAAAAATGAATTTGACTAGAGAAAATTTCCGGACTATGACATTTTTACGACTTTAAATCGTCATTAAAGTCTAAACAATGTGAAGATCGCTTAGAAGTGCATTTGGCGAATAAGCCCCATCTAAGGCAACAATTTATAATTGGTACAGAGAGTTCAAAAGAAATGGATTCTTTCTTAGTGACGAATTCTGAAGATCGCCCAAGAACTGCTGCTACTGATGAAAATATATTCGAGTAATGCTTGAAGAAGATCGACGGACAAATTGTGATATTATTCGGGTGACAGTGGGTATTGGTATGAGTCAAATCCAAAACGTTTTACATCAACAGTTAGACGTGCGAAAACTTTGTTGTTGATGAATTCCACATAAACTGACCCCCGATCAAAAACAACAACTCATTGATTGGTGCAGAAAAGCTCTGTAAAAAATCCAAAGTGGCACTTGAAATTTAATTCGTTATTGGTGATGAAATTTGGGTTTATTGTTATAATCCTGAAAAGAAAAAAGTTAATCGGCTCAATGGGTCTTTCGAACAGATCCTAAGCCTACAAAAATCCGACAAATCCGACAATGGTTGCTAGGTTTTTTTCAAATGTCTGTTGACAGCAAAGTTTTGAAAACGTTGGTGCAAAACGCCCAAAAGGAAAATTAATGTTACAGTATGACAACGCGCATACAGCAAAACTAACAACTGAGTATCTGGATGACCTAAGGGTGAGCACCATGGACCCTCCACCATACAGTCTTGACCTAGCACCTTGTGATTTATTTCCAAAAATTAAAGATAAAATGCGTAGATTCACTTTTTCGTCATCAGATGAAGCAGTGGAACATTATAAAAAGCTTGTTTCTGAAGTGCTTCAGGAAGAGTGGCATCATTGCTTTAAGGACTGGTTTCATCGAATGCAAAAATGTATTGATGTTAAAGGGGAATATTTTGAAAAAAAAAATAAAATTATTTAATTTTTTTAAAACTAATCCTTGTTACTTTCTCTACTACGTATAGCAAGTAGGGGAAGTATTGTATTCCACCCAAAAATTCGATACCGAAATTTCACCGGAAATATATGTTTTGAGATCCCCTGAATCCAAAAAAAACATTTTTGGAAACATGTCCATGTGTGTGTGTGTGTGTGTCTGTCTGTGAACAGCATAACTCAGAAACGAACAGAAACTTGGTATTTAGGTTCAGTATCTTCCAAGGATGCGACACGAAGGTTTTCAAGAAAATTCCCCCACCCCAGGCTACCCTTTACATGGAACATTTTTCGAAAAATTTAATTTTCTCAAAAATGGCTCAAACGATTTTGATTAAAATATCATATGTTTAAGATATTTTCATGACAAATGAAATGTATATCTCGAATTTTCTGGGAATGTCTCCAAAAGAATTCTTCATTGTGAACGACTTTTGCATAACTGGTAAACCATAAGAGATAGACATAATTTTTACTACACAAAAAATGTAGATCCCGTTAAAATACACAATTTATGTCATATACATTTTTTTGTTGAGTGAACCATTTTCGAGATATTGCTTGTTATTCCCTTAAATTTTCCAATACTTATACTTTTTCTCAAATTCGTTATTCATTTTTTTTTTTGTCCTGGACATACAAAGAGAATGGAATACTCCACATGGCAACCAGCTCTTAAAACATTTGACTATCGCTTAAAGCCTACCAATTCCCCTTGCATCTACAAGAAAATTAGCAATAAGATTAACATCTCGATATCTCGATAACATGAAGTAGATGGAGAATAAGCGTTTGTAAAAATAGTTTGTACAAGAGTAGAGAAAGTCATGTGAGTGTAATACATCAGATTTTTTGATTTTCCAAAAATTATCAGCGTCGGCCTCGTAAAGGATGATACTTAGCTGTCATAATAATTTGGTCATCCTTGTGGCATCTCTGAGTCAGACAGAGAGCGTTTTGAACGCCCCTCATTCAATATAAATGTGAGTATGTTTTTAAAATACCTGTTGAAGCTCCAGAAATAAAATATAATCCAATACCCTTATAATTTGTTGAGAATATAATCTTACCAGATGAAATTGTAGAGTTAACTTTAATTTGATGTTTCTGCGCCACTGAAGAGTGGATTTGTAAGTACTCTCACAGAATTTCTGGGAATTCACGCTCATTTGCGAGCACTTTATGCTGAACTTTACACTCAAAAACTTGCAGCACTTCCCTTTCAGTGTTCAAGATCTTAATTGTATCTTTTGTTCCATCAAAGTAAATGTTCGATCTCTGCGGCAATAGTTATAGTCGACGCTTTGTCATTATCCCCTTGAAACGTATCAAGAGAGCTCGCAAAGAGCGCACTAGGGATTCCCCTGTTTACACCTCCCATTATCCACAGCGCTCTACAGAGTAGGGGAGACATCCTTAATAATACTGTATTGTGTTTGAAATAAGTAACTTTCAGTTATAAAGGTAGATGTTTCACACTATCTAGACATTGCTGGAGAGTTTCAAAAACTCTGATCTGTTAAATTCACATAACTTTCTCTACCATCTATTGTTTATTAATTAGTAAACGAATTATTCTTACAAAGGGAACAGCGATAGTCAAATGTTTAAGAGCTAGACGCTATAAGCTGGCCTTTAAATTCCATACTGTTTCCATGACATCGTGAGAAACAGATTATACTAAATTCCTTCCAAATGAAGAGGAACTTTGCATCCTATTCCTAGAAAGTTCAAGATATATATTTAATTTGTCATGTAAATATCTTTAATATACAGAATGTTTCAGAAATACTTTTACAAACTTCGGGTATGGGTTCCTTACACCACAAGAAGGAAAAAAGTTCATATGAACATATGTCCCATAATCCTTTGTTTTCTCGTTAGGAGGTGTTCAACACAGTGGTACAATTATAACACACAAAACTCATAACAAATGCTCGAAATGTCCTCCTCTTGCTTCTATGCATGCCTGTACTCGTCGAATCATGGAATGTCGCACCCTGTCAAAAACTCCGGGATGGTGTCGAATGGTTTCGCAGGCTTCCATGACACGTCGATGAAGCGTTTCTGCATCCGGGATGGCTGCTCCATAAACAAATGATTTAAGATGCCCTCAGAGGTAAAAATCCACAGGATTGAGGTCGGGAGAACGTGCAGGCCATGGTCCTCCTCTGCCTATTCATCGGTCTCTTGGTCTTCTTCGATCAATAATCCGTGGTGCAACGGTTCCTGTCTCAGCAAGGCGACGATAAACAGCGACAAAGGTTGGATGACTCGGTTGTCTTCGGTCTGGAAACTCCATCTGATAGAGCCGTGCAGCCTCGCGTCCATTACCATTCGTGCGACCATACATAAAAATTATGTCTGTCTGTTCACGAAATGAATATCCAGCCATGGTGGAACGAAACACGTGCAGCTAACTCACTACATGTACGCAATTGAAACGTTGAAGACAGACTAATGACAAATGACAAACGTAAACAAGTCTCCATGGCAACACTTCGCCATTTACCGTATGTAGTACAATGGGTCAACGCCTTCTATAAATGCATAGAGAAATGAAGTTTTGAGGTTGGACCGCGAAGGCGGTTGAACTCACACTTCCATTGTGACAGGAATAACGCGAAAACAAAGGATTATGGGACATATGTTCATATGAACGTTTTTTCCTCTTTTGGGGTGAGGAACCCATACCCGAAGTTTCTAAAAGTATTTCTGAAATACCCGGTATATGTTTATTTATCAAAATCGTTACAGCCATTTTTTAGAAAATAAATTTTGAAAAATGTTCAATCTAAAGGGTGGGTTAGGATTGAGGAATTTTCTTGAAAACCTTCTTATCGCATCTTTGGAAAATACTCAACCTAAATACCAAGTTAGGTGTTTATCCAACTTTTTGTTTTTGATTTTTGGTGTTCACAAACACACAGAAACACACATACCGACACAGACAGCTTTGTTTTGGATTCAGGAAGCTTCAAAATATGTTTCCGTTAAAATCTCAGTATCGAATTTTTGTGCGGATTGCAATACCTTCTCTACCTTCTACAGGTAGAAAAAAATCTGATGTGTTGCACTCACATGACTTTCCCTACTCTTGTACAAACTTTTTTCCAAGCGCTTATTCTCCATCTACTTCATATAATCGAGATAAACATTTGCAGAAACTATCTTATTGGTAATTTTCTTGTAGGTGCAAGGGGAATATGGTAGCCTTTAAGCGATAGTCAAATGTTTTAAGAGCTGGTTGCTATGTGGAGCATTCCATTCTCTTTGTATGTCCAGGACATAAAAAAACGAATAACGAATTCCCATTTGAGAAAAAGTGCAAGTATTGGAAAATTCAAACAAATAACAAGGAATATCTCGAAAATAGTTTATTCCAGAAAAAAATGTACATGACATAAATTGTGGGTTTTAACGAGCTCTACAATATTGGGTAGTAAACTTTTGTCTATCTCTTACATTTTATCAGTTATGCAAAAGCCATTCAGAATGAAGAGAACTTTTGAGATTCAGGATATACATTACATTTGCATTAAAATATCTTAAACATATGATATTTTAATCAAATCGTTAGAGCCATTTTTGAGAAAATAAAGAATCGAAAAATGTTCCATATAAAAGGTAGTCTGGGGTGGGGGGTTTTCCTTGAAAATCTTCGTGTCGCATCTTTGAAAGATACTGAACCTAAATACCAAGTTTAGTACTTATCCGACTTTTCGTTTTTGAGTTATGCCGTGCACAGACACACACATGCGCGGAACTTTTTCTAAAAATGTTTTTTTTTTAAATCAGGAGCCTCAAAACGCGTATTTTCGGTGAAATCTCGGTTTTGAATTTTTGAGTGGATTGCAATAATTCCCCTACTTACTTTACGTAGTAGCAAAAGTAAAAATGACAAAGTATTGAACAAATCGAGTCATTAATAACGGATATCTCGGAAATGGTTAATGCCATAAAAAGTTATTTCAGATAAATTGTGTGTTTTAAATAGATCTACATTATTTGTACACTACATTTTCTCTATTGCTTAATGTTTACCAGTTATACAAAATCATACAAAATTCCGTGAATGAAAAGGATTTTACAGGCTATTCCTAGAAAATTCAAAATATACACTTTATATGTTATTTAAATATCTTTAATATATGGTATTTTAATGAAAATGGATAGAACCATTTTTATAAAATAGAATACTTCGAAAAGTGTACTGTTTAAAGGGTTGTTTGGGGCCGGGGAATTTTCTTGAACTTTTTCGTGTCGCATCTTTTGAAGGCACTGAATCTAAATACCAAGTTTGGTAATCATCCGACTTTTCGTTTTTGAGTTATGTTGTTCAGAGACACACACGCACGCGCGGACTTTTTTCTAAAAATGCTTTTTACTTTCTCTACTACGTATAGTAAGGGAAGTATTGAATTCCACCCAAAAATTCGATACCGAGATTTCACAGGAAATATATGCTTTGAGACCACTGAATCCAAAAAGTGTGTGTGTGTCTGTGAACAGCATATCTCAGAAACGAACAGTCGGATAAACACCAAACTTGGTATGTAGGTTCAGTATCTTCCAGAGATGCGACACGAAGGTTTTCAAGAACATCTTCCCACCCCAGATTACCCTTTACATGGAACATTTTTCGAAAATTTCAATTTTCTCAAAAATGGCTCTTAGTGACTTTAATTAAAATATCATATATTTAAGATATTTTCATGATAAATAAAATGTATATCTCGAATTTTCTGGGAATGTCTCGAAAAGTATTCTTCATTGTGAACGAATTTTGCATAACTGGTAAACCATAAGAGATAGACAAAATTTTACTACACAAAAAATGTAGATCGCGTTAAAATACACAATTTATGTCATATACATTATTGTTGTTGAGTGAACCATTTTCGAGATATTGCTTGTTATTCCCTTAAATTTTCCAATACTTTTTCTCAACTGGGAATTCGTTATTCATTTTTTTATGTTCATACAAAGAGAATGGAATGCGCCACATAGCAACCGGCTCTTAAAACATTTGACTATCGCTTAAAGCCTACCAATTCCCCTTGCATCTACAAGAAAATTAGCAATAAGATTAACATCTCGATTAACATGAAGCATATGGAGAATAAGCGTTTGTAAAAATAGTGTGTACAAGAGTAGAGAAAGTCATGTAAGCGTAACACATCAGATTTTTTTAACTCAGGTTGCCTCAAAACATGTATTTCCCTTGACATCTCGCTATCGATTTTTTGGGTGGAGTGCAATACGTTTTGTGCCTACTATGTACGTGGTAAAAAAAAGTAAAAATGAGACTGCAGTGCTTCGGTATTACGTTTTGGATGTATGCGGTGGGGTGGGGGTGAGACTTGAGCCCCCCTGCTTGCTAACATACTGTGGATTTCTGTGATTTTCCTCATCCGTTTACCTTGCATTCCCACCGGCATTCTCATTTCATTTTACCGTCTGTGTCTGTTCCGTTGTTTCATGTTTGCGTTTATGTGCACGTCTTCCCGTGTATATTGTAATCCCTGGAGCGAGCAGTTCCTTTGTAAGTGCTAGTAGTGAAGTATGAACACACAAATACCACTGAGGTTAGTGAAAGTGAACTTGGTCAGCCCTGCCTTCAACTACAAGATCACTTCACCAAATTTGGTTCCGTCTTACTGAATATAGGGTTACCATGGAAACAGGTTTCTTTATTTTGCTCTTGGCTGGGGCTTGTTTTCTTGTTTACTCTATGAAATCCTTACCTCCTTCGTTCAGTTGTCATTCCATTCTTGTTTTCTGTCGTCTTTTCAAGCTCCGAGCTATTGAAAAGTGCAGCATTGAGAATAAAAGGTTACTTTTACTTCTCGGCTTTGAAACTAATAATTAACAATCTCTTGAAATCAAGCAGTTAATTATCAGGGCTCGGACTCCTAAAAATCTTATGTGTTTCACTCACATGACTTTCTCTACTCCTGTACAAACTATTTTACAAACGCTTATTCTCCATATGCGTCATGTTAATCGAGATCTCAATCTTATTGTTAATTTTCTTGTAGGTGCAAGGGGAATTGGTAGCCTTTAAGCGATAGTCAAATATTTTAAGAGCTGGTTGCTATGTGGCGCATTCCATTCTCTTTTTATGTCCAGGACATAAAAAAAAGAATAATGAATTCCCAGTTAAGAGAAAGCATAAGTATTGGACAATTCAAACAAATAACAGCAATATCTCGGAAATGGTATGACATAGATTGTGTGTTTTGACGAGGTCTACAGTTTTTGTGTAATAAAACTTTGTCTATCTATTACGGTTTACCAGTTATGCCAAAGTCATTCACAATGAGAGGACTTTTGGGGAAATTCCCAGAAAATTCAAGCTATACATTTTATTTGTCATGCAAATATCTTTGATATATGATATTTTAATTAAAATTCATTAAAGCCACTTTTCAGAAATGTTCCACATAAAGGGTAGTCTAAGGTGGGGAATTTTCTTGAAAAATCTTCATGTTGCATCTTTGAAAGATACTAAACTCGATACCAAATTTGGTATTTATCCGACTTTGCTTTTATGAGTTATGCTGTTCACATACTGACAGATAGACACGCACACGGATGTTTCCTAAAATTCTTTATGTGGATTCAGGGCACTTCAAAACATGTATTTCCGGTGAAATCTCGATATCGAATTTTTGGGTGGAAAGGAATACTTCCCCTACTTATTAAACGTAGCGGAGAAAGTGAAAACGTTAAAAAAGACATAACAATTACAAAAATCTGATGTGTTACTGTAACATGGCTTTCTCTACTCTCTATCGTTTATTAGTGGCTATACAAATTATTCTTAAGAACATTAATTTTTCTATCTACTACATTTTAATCCAAATAAACCTTTACAGAAATAGCTACATTACACATTTCGTTATAGATACAAAGACAACAGCGATAGTCAAGTGTTAAGAACTGGACGCTATATGCTGGCCATACTGTTTCCATGACATCGCGAGAAACAAATGAATATCGACAGGACTTCACAGGCTATTCCGAGAAAATTCAAGAATATAATTTTATTTGTCATGTAAATATCTTTAATATACGGTATTTTCATCAAAGTCGTTGGAGCCATTTTGTTGAAAATCGAAATCTTAATCGAAATAAACCGTTACAGAAACAGCTACATTACACATTTCGTTACAGATACAAAGAGAACAGCGACAGTCAAATGTTTAACAACTGGACGCTATATGCTAGCCTTAAAATTACATACTGTTTCCATGACATCGTGAGAAACAACAGAATGTTGAGAGGACTTTAAGGGCGGTATTCATAGTCGATTTTGGTCCGGCCCAACTTGCTACTTCCGGTGGATTTACAGCGGACCATCGATTTTCTTATTCATAGACCGGGATTTGCGTTGGTCCGGGGATCAAACGCCTTGGTCGGGACCAAATTTTGGTCTACCTCGGAGGGGTAGATTAAAGGCAGACCATCTTTACAAAATGGATGACTTTGGAGTAATGGGCGTGGCTGCTTGCGTAGAATTCGCGAAATGAGACGATGGAGTAAAACTAACTACCAAAATTAGACATAATTGGAAAGTATGGCGACCTAAACTTCAAAACAAATACGGTTTAGTAAAGCAAAGGTAGAAGGCTGATAAAACGGATTCATCCTAACCTATATGACAAACGACGATAACCGATGCTTGAATCTCAATTGATACGACGCTAATAGCACTTCCACATTATGCAAGAGAAGGGTATCAAGAAAACACTACTGACCTTAGTAAACCGCATTATAACTAATGACTCAAATGCTAAACCGGGATTACTAGGCACTTTACGTAACATGACGGGATGTAACGCGAAGTTAAGAAATTCTGCTACAGTAAAGGTTTAATTAGGATGCACTTAACGTAACGGGAATGAATCTTGATTGATTGTTCTTCTATTACTTCATGCTTCACGCCGATTGGTTCTAATTGCCATGTCACATTAAACTTGACGTAACGGTAAGGAAAAGTTTGACACTGCTAAATTTAGGAGAGGAGTGTAGCAGTTGCAAGTGGGAAGCGACGCCCTGTAGCCGAGGGATCTGCGCGTCTAAACTCGAGTGAGAACAGGACACTACACAATCAACTCTACGTGTTAAAAAAACTCTGATTCCATTTGTTTCTTAGCATTTCATACCTCCTACCCGTATACGGAATAATGTCCTGCTTGGGTTAAGTTCGAAATAATTTAGGCTTTGTGTACGTTTTCCCTCGAGGAGAGGAGGATTACAACTCCCAGAAGGTCTATGATGTATTAGAATTCCCTCGGGTAATTATTTCTGTATAATTACGATCACACAATATTTATTTGGTTAAGATCCAGAGTGAGATTTTAATAACATTTGCTATTTAAATACGATTTGATTCTGTAATTTTAAGCTTAAAGGTTAATATTCCAGCAAGTTAAATTCTTATTGAAATGATTAACAATGCCATGAAACTGTGTGGATAAGAACGTTTCCAAAAAGGGAGGGCTGGCAATAGGTTAAAATCATGCACAAAACTGTCTATATATGTATTATCTCCCTCCATACCTCCTCTTTTTTTGCGTTTGCATTTGTCGAAATCGATTTGTTTTCAATAATATCCATCATTTTTTGTATTAAGAGAAACAGGCATTTTCCTCCTCCGACCATTTTAATGCACGCTTCTAGGTTATGTCCATTTTTTTCCGCTTTGGGCGAGGAGTGAGCACTGAACCGATGCAAAAACAGCGTGAAATGACCATAGAAATTAAAAACTAGGGAGTAACAGTGGTTAGTTTACTACTCTATGGAAGTCGCGCATGCGCAGAACTACCTTTCTTCGTCGTGTAACATTTTCTCCTTGCTGATCCACGGCCTTTCTTGGTCCGAGGCTTTTTATCGTCTATGAATACGAAAAACTGGATCAGCGTTTGGTCCAGACCAACGTCAACTCTATGAATAAGGCCCTAAATGGCTAAGTATTAACAATTCGAATCATTAAATAACGGATACCTCGGAAATGGCTGATGCAACAAAAATTTATTTCAAATAAATTGTGTTTCAAAGAGATCTACATTTGTTGGTGTACTTTGTTTTCGTCTATCGCTTAACCTTTACCAGTTTTACAAGACGATATAAACGTGCTTCCGAATGAAGAGCACTTCACAGGTTATTCCCAGAAAATTCAAGATAAACATTTTAATTGTTGTGTAAGTATCTTTAATCTATGGAATTTTAATCAAAGTCTTACAGCTATTTTTTAGAAAATTAAAAATTTCGAAAAATGTTCCATGTAAAGAGTAGCTAGGGTTGGATGTATTTTCTTGAAAATGTTCGTGCTGCATCTTTGGAAGGTACTGAACATAAATACCAAGTTTGGTATTTATCCGACTTTTTGTTTTTGAGTTATGCTGTTCTTTCTCTCTCTCTCTCTCTCTCTCTCTCTCTCTCTCTCTCTCACACACACACACACACACACACATATACAAATGGGTCTTTTTATAAAAATGCTTTTTTGTATTCAGGGGCCTCAAAACATGTATTTCTAGTGATATATCGGTATTGAATTTTTGTGTGGAATGCAATACCTTCTCTACCTACTATGTACGTGATAGAGAAAATGATAAACGTAATGAATACTATGGGTTCTTGAAATAGTTTTAATAAATTCAATTCATTCATTGGAGTTTCTTCAGATAATTCAAGAATCACAAGTGAGGTTAATTATTATAAGTGCCCTTTTCTCATAGAGCGAAGTGCACAAAAGGGCAGAGCTGAGTTGCCTTGTACAAGAAAGTTTACTATTTGAACAACCTCTGTTGCTGAACTGTGTTTCCCTTGCAGCGTTTCTCATTCCATGCTTTGCGGGGAGTTGAAAGGCAAAGTTGTTAGAAAGTATCTACTTGCAAAGAGAGATTAACCGCCCTATGCTGCCAGTGTTAAACTAGCTTTATTATATCAGCAACCACTGTAGATATTTTAAAAATTTTACACGATGAATATAACTTTACCCACTTTTATGAAGAAATGCACATCAGAAAGAATTCTGATGGCTTACATTCACATGACTTTCTCTACCTACCTTCCTTTATTTTTTATAGTTTATTTTCTTCTTCTTCTATTCCACGGTTTTGGACCGTTTAGCCTGTTCCGGCTACAAAATCTTGTTGTGTCCACCTCTTTTTTGGTCGTCCTGTGTTTCTGCATGCTTGAAGTCTGTAGTTATATGTTGCTCGGGGTATCCTATTTAATGACATTCTTTCTAAATGTTGTTTCCAGTTAGTTCTATATTCTATTATTACTTCATTTAACTCTTCTATTTTTAACTTTTACCTTATTTCGTTGTTTGGCTTTTTGTCCAGAGTAGGATATTATAGGGGAAGCTGGCTCACTTTTTGCGTTTATATGGGAAAGGATAGGGAAAACGAGGGTAGATGCGACGGTTCAAAGAGGAAAATGGGTTTATATGGGAGAGATAGGGAATACCAGGGCTGATGGCTAGGCTAGACAGGTGCTGATGGAGGGAGGGATACGCTTTATACGAGAGAGATAGGGAGAGGTCGTTGTCGATAAAGTTACCTACACTTAAAATGGTAAATTTATCGTTCTGTTTGATTTTCTCAAAATTAACTTAACGATTTTGATTTAAATACCATATAGTAAAGATATTTAAATGACAATTAAAATGTACATCTTGAATTTTCTGGGAATGGCATGTGAAGACCTCTTCATTCTGAATGACTTTCATATATCTGGTAAACCGTAAGACATAGACCCCCTTGCAAGAAGTAGAGAAGGATTTAAGCACTGCGGCCAGAGGCCCATTGTGCTGTATGCAACCTCCGGGAGGAAGGCATGGTGGGGTGCTTGCCCGGACCAAGTGGCGACAGGTGCAGGGTCCCTAAACTTCACAGATGGAAACACTCCTGCAGACACCCCGCAGCGCTCCTGCAATGACCAGGTCCGAACTGCCCTAGAGGAGGAAGCAGCAGTCACAGAGCGCATATCTACCGCGCACCACACACCACCAAACTACCCAGTCAAGCCGCGTACCCCAAAAGGTGATATGAAATTAAATGATGGGGAATGAGGGACCGTAAAAATTCGTGATATTAGGTAAACCACCCCAGTTGACGACAAGGGAAAACCACGAAAAACTCAAGTCAGATTCGGATAGAACCCGTAACGCCCCGCACCCCCCGAATGCGAGTCACGCGCGTTACCGCGTCGCCACTTCGCTCGTTAGACGAAATCTTACTACAAAAAATGGGATCTGGTTAAGGAACACAATTTTTATGAAATAATTTTTTTTTGTGGAGTTAACGTTTCCGAGATATTCCGTGTTGTTGGTTTGAATCTTCAAATATTTTCTCAACTGCTAAGTCGCTGTTCTTTTTTTTTTTTTTTACTTTTTCTATGCTTACCTATAGTAAGTAGAGAGGTATTGCATGCCACCCAAAAATTTGGTACCGGGGTTTCATAAGAAGTACACGTTTTGAAACTTTCTAAATACATAAACAAATAAAACATTTTTAGAAAAAGGTACATGTGTATGCCTATGAATAGCATGATTAAAAAACGAGTTCGTTAAATGCCAAACTTGATATTTAAGTTTAGCAGTTCCAAAAAATACACCAAGGTTTTCAAGAAAATCTTCTCACGCCAAGCTTCACAAATTTTTCAAAATTTCTAACGATTTTGATTAAAATTGCAAATATTAAAGATATTTACATGACAAATAAAATGTATATCTTGAATTTTCTGGGAATAGCCTGTGAAGTCCTCTTCATTTGGAAGGAATTTTGTGTAATCTGGTATAACTATTAAATGTTAAGCGATAGACGAAAACGTACTACATGAAAATGTAGTTCTCTTTAAAACACACAATTATTTGAATAGCATTTCTGTGCCGTAAGCAATTTCCGAGTATGCGTTATTAATGGTTTGAATTGTTCAAAACCTTGACACTCAAATCCCTTCAACATTCAGTTGTTTCTCGCGATGTCATGGAAACAGTATGGAATTTTAATGCCAGCATATAGCGTACAGTTGTTAAACATTTGACTATCAGCTGTTCCCTTTGTATATATAACGAAATGTGTAATGTAGCTGTTTCTGTAAAGCTTTAGCTTGATTAAAATGAAGTTAACTTTCTTAAGCATAGTTTGCATACAATAAAAAGCGATACGGGCTAGAGAAAGTCATGCGAATTTCAAAGACATGACATAGCGACACGCTTTTTAAAAATGACTATCTTTTTAGCCTGCTCCATTCTACAACGAAATATGTAATGAAGTTTATCTCTGTTAACAAGAAGTAGACAAAATAATAGGCTTTTGTAAGAATACTTTGTAGAAGAGTGAGTAGAGAAAGTCAGGTAAAGGTATAGACGAACAGAGGGCCCCCGAAACCGGGCCAGGGCAATTCAAATAGGCCACAACGGCCATGTTTGCTTCCACCGCGACCACTGGGAGGGAGGGTTAAGGGAAGAGACACGACAGGCGCAGGCATGGATGGAGTCCCTAACGCTTCCAGATCGAACGCATCCGATGCCGCCCGGACTCACCTAGACGCTCCTAAGCCCCCTTAAGGGGTGCCCGCTGGAGAGCACGCGGGGGCTCGTTCCAACTGAGCAGTCCTGCAACGACGTTAGGGAAGAAACCTCTATTAGAACGCACAGCCACCGCCCAGCCGCAGCCCGCCGAACACCGTCGCCTGGTCATACAGCTCTGAAAAGGATCACAATGAAAGGCATGGTGGGTACAGGGAATGAGGGACAGGAGAGTCATGGCACAAGATGAACCACGCCAGTCTCCCGACCCGGGAAAACCACGAAAAACCCATGGGTCAGAGTGGGCGTTTGCCGGGGATCGAATCCGGAACCTCCAGGTTGCGAGTCGCACAAGATATTGCGGCGTATCTGCCTCATTGAAAGCATGTGAGTGCATTACATATCTACAATTTTTCTTAAAAATTCCAGTCCAATGGCATTTTTGAAAATCTATTATAATACTTTAAATTGGTCCAAAAATATAAATAATAAGCAGAACATTTCGAACTATATGGTATTTAAAACAAAAAATCTTATGTGTTACACTCACATGACTTTCCCTACTCTTGTACAAACTATTTATACAAACTCTTATTCTCCATCTACTTCATGTTAATCGAGATAAACATTTGGAGAGTCTATCTTATTGCTAATTCTCTTGTAGATGTAAGAGGAATATATATTTACAAGGGCAATATAGAAATACAGTTGCCTTTAAACACATACATATTAAGAGATAGCTGGTTGCTAGGTGCAGCACCATTCCCTTTGCCACAGATTAATACTCTTTGCATATCCAAGACAAAAAAATGAATAACGAATTCCCATTTGAGAAAATAAGTATTGAAAAATTTAAGGGAATAACAAGCAATATCTCGAAAATGGTTCACTCAACAAAAAAATGTATGAGACATAAATTGTTTATTTTAACGCAATCTACATTTTTTGTGTAGTAAAATGTTGTCTATCTCTTATGGTTTACCAGTTATGCAAAAGTCGTTCACAATGAGGAATACTTTTGGAGACATTCCCAGAAAATTCAAGATATACATTTTCTTTGTCATGAAAATACCATTTTTTAGAAAATCAAAATTTTTCAAAAATGCTTCATATAAAGGGTAGACTAGGGTAGGGAAGATTTTCTTGAAAATCTTCGTGTCGCATCTTTGAAAGATACTGAACCTAAATATCAAGTTTGGTGTTTATCCGACTTTTCGTTTTTTACTTTCTCTACTACGTATAGTAAGTAGGGGAAGTATTGTATTCCACCCAAAAATTCGATACCGAGATTTCACCGGAAATATATGTTTTGAGACACCCTGAATCAAAAAAAGCATTTTTGGAAACATGTCCGTGTGTGTGTGTGTGTGTCTGTCTGTGTGTGTCTGTGTGTGTGTGTCTGTCTGTGTGTCTGCCTGTGAACAGCATAACTCAGAAACGAACAGTCGGATGAACACCAAACTTGGTATTTAGGTTCAGTATCTTTCAAAGGATGCGACACGAAGGTCTTCAAGAAAATCCCCCCACCCCAGAGTACTCTTTACATGGAAGATTTTCGAAAATTTTAATTTTCTCAAAAATGGCTCTAACAATTTTGATTAAAGTATCATATGTTTAAGATATTTTTATGACAAATAAAATGTATATTTTGAATTTCCTGGGAATGTCTCCAAAAGTATTCTTTATTGTGAACGACTTTTGCATAACTGGTAAACCATAAGAGATAGACAAACTTTTACTACACAAAAAATATAGATTGCGTTAAAATACACAATTTATATCATATACATTTTTTTAGTTGAGTGAACCATTTTCGAGATATTGCTTGTTATTTCCTTAAATTTTCCAATACATATACTTTTTCTCAAATTCGTTATTCAATTTTTACTTTCTCTACTACGTATAGTATGTAGGGGAAGTATTGTATTCCACCCAAAAATTCGATACCGAGATTTCACCGAAAATACATGTTTTGAGACCCCCCTGAATCCAAAAAAAGCATTTTTGGAAACATGTCCGTGTGTGTGTCTGTGTGTGTGTCTGTGAACAGCATAACTCAGAAACGAACAGTCGGATAAACACCAAACTTGGTATTTAGGTTCAGTATCTTCCAAGGATGCGACACGAAGGTTTTCAAGAAAATCCCCCCACCCCAGATTACCCTTTACATGGAAGATTTTTCGAAAATTTTAATTTTCTCAAAAATGGCTCTAACGATTTTGATTAAACTATCATATGTTTAAGATATTTTTATGGCAAATAAAATGTATATCTTGAATTTCCTCGGAATGTCTCCAAAAGTATTCTTCATTGTGAACGACTTTTGCATAACTGGTAAAGCATAAGAGATAGACAAAGTTTTACTACACAAAAAATGTAGATCGCGTTAAAATACACAATTACCTCATATACATTTATTTTGTTGAGTGAACTATTTTCTATATATTACTTGTTATTCCGTTGTATATGGAGAATAAGCGTTTGTATAAATAGTTTGTACAAGAGTAGAGGAAGTTATGTGAGTGTAACACATCAGATTTTTTATGTCCTGGATTTCCAAACAGAATAGAATGCGCCACATAGCAACCAGCGCTTAAAAGATTTGACTATCGCTTATAACCTACCATGTTCCCCTTGCATCTACAAGAAAATTAGCAATAAGATTGACATCTCGATTAACATGAAGTAAATGGAGAATAAACGTTTGTAAAAATAGTTTGTACAAGAGTAGAGAAAGTCATGTGAGTGTGGCACATCAGATTTTCGTTTTTGAGTTATGATGTTCGCAGACTGACAGAGACACACACTCACACACACACACACACACACACACAGACACAGATATGTTTTCGAAAATGCTTCATTCGTATTCAGGGCACCTCAAAACATACATTTCCGGTGAAATCTCGGTATGGAATTTTTGTGCGGAATGCAATACTTCCCCTACTTACTATACGTAGTAGAGAAAGTAAAAAGGCAAGTTTTTGACCAAAATCATCTCCCCCATATGCTTGACGAGCGCAACTGTTACTGTACAGAACACAGTGATGGCTGCCGTTTGCTCTGGATTGTGGTGTGTCGCGGAAATTGCTTTATTCTTTTTGTAGACAGGTTGTGTCGTCGGTGGTTGTGGTAATGGTGCTATATAGCAGGTCGTAAATCGATTGATTAGGTATGACCTCGGTACCGTTGCCAAAACCACGGATCCTCAAATTTTCCTCTTGGCAACTAGGTTTGTTTTTGTTGAATTTCTGTAGAGAAAAAATTTAATTTTCTTGCAGATATACCAACATGCACATAGATTTACAGTAGCCTAGTTTAAATTACACGTTCACCGCATAGACCAAAAAGTACCTTTAATTGAAGAGGAATTTAGGGGGACAGAAAATTATTTGTTACATTCACATGCCTTTCTCTACTCATTCTTCTGCATATTATTCCTATAAAAGTTTATTCTTCTATCTACTTCTATAGTCAAATATTTTAAGAGCTGGTTGCTATGTGGACTATTCCATTCTCTTTGTATGTCCAGGACATGAAAAAAATGAATAACGAATTTGAGAAAAGGTATAATTATTGAAAAATTTTAGGGAATAACAAGCAATATCTCGAAACTGGCTCACTCAACAAAAAAAGTGTATATGACATAAATTGTGTATTTTAACGCGATCTACAGTTTTTGTGTAGTAAAATTTTGTCTATCTCTTATGGTTTACCAGTTATGCAAAAGTCGTTCACAATGAAGAATACTTTTGGAGACATTCCCAGAAAATTCAAGATATAAATTTTATTTGTCATAAAAATATCTTAAACATATGATATTTTAATCAAAATCTATTTTCTTGAAAACCTTCGTGTCGCATCTCTGGAAGATACTGAACCTAAATACCAAGTTTGGTGTTTATCCGACTGTTCGTTTCTGAGTTATGTTGTTCACAGACACACACACACACAGACACATGTTTCCAAAAATGCTTTTTTTTGTATTCAGGCACCTCAAAACATATATTTCCGGTGAAATCTCGGTATCGAATTTTTGGGTGGAATACAATACTTCCCCTACTTATTATTTCTAGTAGAGAAAGTAAAAATTGCCCATAAAAATTGGAATGCGGAAGTCGTTGTGCCCTTAAAAAGAGTTTGATTTGAAGCATTCATCAGACTTTGAATTACAAAATGAGGCAACTTGATTAGAATTTTGCAAGCCCTTGCAGTGGCTGTGATATGCCTGTCCCCTAGCGCTCCTGTTGGCGTTTCAAAGTAATTTGATGACAGAAGCACTCCTCACACATCAACGCCTTAAGTGGATTGTTATCCAAGACTTGCAATGGCTGCAGTTGATTAAAGCAGCTGTGAGTTGACTTCTTTAACCCTGTTTTTCGTTCTCTCCGTCACGTACATGCAGCACACATCCAAACTGTTGGCTTTTTCACCTTCATCAAATGTTTGTCCCACTCTCTCTTCCTCGTGCCCACAAACAATAATGCATATATTATTGGTTTCATTAATCTGTACTTACCTTCATCCCAGTCTTTTGTTCTCCCCTGATACTCTGCTACTTTATCATAAGTGATGCCGAGAATGGTTTTCGATTTACCTACTAAAGTTGAAAATCTCTCTCGTTCGCTATATACAGGATGTATCATTATTGGTGTCATGTATTTGGGGGACGTGTTCCTGACATCAAAACAGTAAAAAACGTTCACATGAACATGGGTCTTAAAATCATTTATTTCAGAGTTACAACACAAAATCGAAAGTTACAATAATTGCTCGAAGTGGCTTCCTCTTGCTTCTATGCATGCACTAAGCCTGCGTTCCAGGCTCCGTCGTACTCTGTTGAAAACTCCTGGTGTGTTTGTTTGGATACGTCTTCTCAAAATGTCAACATCAGGTACAGGAGTAGCATAAACCAAGGACTTCAAATGTCCCCAGACGAAGAAATCCACTGGATTCAAATCAGTCGATCGAGCAGGCCATGCAATGTGTCCCCCTCGACCAATCCATGTTTGTGGAAATCGATCATTGAATCACTTACGAACCATCATACTGAAATGAGCTGGAGCAACATCGTGTAAAAACCACATACGTTGGATGATGTCCAGAGGCACATTATCAGTTAAGTGATGCAACTCATTTCTGAGAAACTGGAGATAGGTTTGTCCATTCAGACGCGGAGGGAAGAAGTAGGAACCAATAAGGTGATCATGAATGATTCCACCCCAAACGTTGAGAGTGAACCTCTGTTGATGGTTGTCCTGTCGTACTTCATTAGGATTTTCAAATACCCAGTTATGAGTGTTATGAAAACTGAAGATGCCGTCGCGAGTGAAACCAGCCTCATCCGTGAATAAGATACAGATTAGGAAATTGATGAACACAGCGCACTGCTGTAACATGCGTTGACAGAAACGTCTTCTTGGCTAAAAGTCCGCCTCATTTAATCCTTGCACACGTTGAAGGTGATACGGGTACAGAAGATTTTCATGCTGAATTCTCCAGATAGTCGTATGACTAACTCTTTCCCTTGCAGCCATACGTCTTGTGCTTTGTGATGGGTCGGCATCCACAGCACGAAGAACTCGTTCTTCAAGCTCAATGCCTTGTACCACTCTTGGTCTCCCAGCATCCCTAGTACTCCTCTCAAATGGGCCATTCTCTCTCAAGCGTTGGGGAATTCGTGCGAATGTTCTTGCACACGGTAACGGCCTGTCAGGGTACCTTTCTGTATTCACGTGCTCGTGCTGCATTGCCACCTGCATGGCCATACGTGTTGTGCATATCCATCTGTTCACTCTTGGAATACATCTTCTTTGACCTATAGCAACGAAACGGTTTATTTTCATGCCCATGTACATATGAACTTTTTTTTTTTTTTTTTTTGCTGTTTTGATGCCAGGAACACATCCCCCAAATATATGACACCAATAAAGATACATCCTGTATATATGCACACGAGGGCGGATTGATAAGCAGTGACTTTTAAAGAAAATAACAATTTTTGTTCAAAAAAATAGATTTTTATTTCCCAACATAGTCTCCTTTCAATTCAATACACGTTGTCCAACGTTTCTCCAATTCTTTTAACCCTTTCCAAAAATATCATTTTTCGAAATATGCAAAATATGAGGTTGTTTCTACCATGATGTGTTCACTGGACTTAAATTTCTTCCCAGCGAGCCAAATTTTCAGGTTTGCGAAGAGGAAGAAGTCACTCGGGGCCAAATCTGGAGAATATGGTGGGTGAGGTAGCAGTTCGTAGCCCAATTCCACAAATTTTGCGATGTCAATGGCTGGCTTATCCTAGTGAAAGAGAACCTTTTTCTTCACCAAATGGGGACGTTTCTTTAGCAATTCCTTGTGAAACTGATCCAGCATTGCGGCATAATATGAACCTGCGATCGTTTTACCCTTTTCCTGGTAGTGGATGTCTATCACCCCTTGTGAATCCCAAAAGACAGCTGCCATGATTTTTCCTGCCGACGGAATGGTTTTCGCTTTCTTTGGAGCAGGTTCGCCGAAGAAATCCATTGCTTTGATTGTTGTTTGTTTCAGGTTGATAGTAATGGATCCAAGTTTCGTCAACCGTGATATAACGCCACAAAACTCATTTGAGTTGCGCTGGAACGTGTTCAAACATCCCTGTGAAATGGTCACACAATTCCGCTTGTTCTCAACTGTGAGCAGTCGTGGCATCCATCTTGCTGACAGCTTTCTCATACACAAAAATTCGTGCAGAATGTTATACACCAGTTCACTCGAGATGTTTACGGTCTTGGCTGTCTCAAGGCTATTCACTCGGCGGTCTTGCAATACAATATCGTGAACTTTGTTCACCACTTCTTCTGTTGTAACCTCAACCGGCCGTCCTGTGCGCACGGCATCTCTTATGCTCGAACGGCCACATCAAAATTCTTGAACCACTTGTGAACCATGCCATGTGATGGAGCAGAGTCCGCAAAATACTTATGCAGCTTTTCTTCCGTTTCCTTCACCGTCTTACCACGCAAAAAGTAGTAGGGCTTCATCAGAGCACGAAATTCACTTTTTTACATTTTCTACGAAGCAACACAGATCTGCTTGTTTTAGACGCTCTCAACAATGTTCTAAGAAACAAATAATGACGAATTTCTGCGATTATATCCAGAATAGATGTAAGACTTGGGTGCAAACAAGAAACCTGTGATTAGAACGCTATCTCTCGTCAAAGTCATGGACTTATATATGTATGTATATATGGTGTCCCACTTAAAACGCCAATAAAATAAATGGTTCTAACTGGGAATGTATAAGCCAAAGAGAAATAAATCTAGTCAGATTTGGTAGTGCAGATCTTCCAGTTTGTGTAACAATGGTTTCACGGAGTTGTGACATTGAGAAATAAATAAATAAATAACATCAAATTGCTGATTCTGTGAAACTACCATGTGGACTGTTCAGAGAAAGTCTCATGTGTTCTTTGGTTATCAGAAACAAAGTCTGTGAAGCATGTTCAACGCCGATTTCGTCGGGAATACAACCTTCAAAGGCATGATCCCATTCCTGACTATAAGAGAATGGGATACAAAGTTGAAGCAGACAGGAAGCTTGTTGTCAAGCCGTGGTAAGAATACTACGAAAAGAGTTTCTGAAGAAAACATTGACCTCATACGAACCTGCTTTATAAGAAGCCCAAGAACATCAATCCGAAAAGCAAGTTTACAGCTCCAGATTCCTCGCAGTAGTGTTCATAATGTTGTGTACAAAAGGCTTCGTCTTCGAGCATACAACTTTCAAATCACACAGAAAATCAAGGACGATGATAACATAAGAGGCTAAATTTTGTTGCGAGTGTTTTGGACAAAATTGATGAAAACAACTAGTACTGAGATCACATCTAATCTCTGACGAGTCAACTTTCCACATATGAGGAAAAAGTTAACAGACACAATTGCAGAATCTGGTGGAGTGAGAATCCTTCTGTTGTGTTTCAACATGAACGTGATTCACCCAAAGTTAATGTCTGGTGCGGCTTAATGAACGATCGTGTGATAGGTCACTTTTCTTGCTGAACCTACAGTGCCTGGTCGAACCTATCTAGATATGTTGCAGCTGAAAGTCGTCTCACAACTTCCTGCAGGAACCATTTATCAGCAAGATGGCGCTACTCCTCACTTCGCATTGGAGGTACGCAAGTTTCTGAATGACAATTGTCCCAGACAGCGGATTGGTAGAGGACCCGAGACAATCGCTTGGCCGCCAAGGTCATCAGATCTATCACTCTTGGACTTTTTGCTATGGGGATTCGTCAAGGATCAAGTTTACAGAACACCAGTGGCTGACTTCGATGATTTCAAACTCAGAATTCGCCTTGCGATTCAAAATGTCACAATTACTATGCTGAGGAATACCTGGAGAGAGGTGGATGACCTACAAATCTATATTGAGTTAGAACCATTTATTTTATTTGTTATTTATTTATATATTTCTCAATGTCACGACCCCGTGACAACCATTGTTACTTGTTACATAAATTAAAACATCTGCACTACCAAATCAGACTACATTTATTTCTCTTTGGCGTACACATTTCCAATTATAACCGTTTATTTTATTGGTGTTTTAAGTGGGAGAACCTGTATATATTTATTTATTTCCGGTTTTAAAAGGTACAAACATTTTTCATACACCCAAGACTACAGTTTTTAACATCTTATCACCTTTCTCCCCTGTTGGACCATAAATTTCTCAATACATCTTTGTGCCTCTAATTCCTGGAATCCACGTGCTATGCAGTCTTCCTTTTCTCCTCCTTTCCGGTGGCGTCCACTCCATTATTCTTTTGGGTAATTTTTCATCTTCCATTCTTTTAGCATGCCCATACCATTCTAATTATTTCTGTTGAGTAAAATCTAGCATTCATATTCTCTTTTATAATCTCATTTCTAGTTTTTTCTCTTTTAGATCTCCAATAATGCATTTCTGATGTGAATAATTTTCTTTTTAACTGATTTTCTCTACCCACTTTAGTTTTATATAGCTTCTACAAACTATTCTTACGAAAGTTTATTTTTCTACCGATTTTTAATCGAGAAAAACGTTTACAGAAACAGCTACATTACACATTTCGTTATAGATACAAAGAGAACAGCGATAGTCAAATGTTTAACAACCGGACGCTATATGCTGGCCTTAAAATTACATACTGTTTCCATGACATCGCGAGAAACAACTGAATAGCAACAGCACTAGAAAAGGACAAAAAATGTTGAAAAATTCAAACCAATAATGCTGGATATCTCGAAAGTGGCTGATGCCAGAAAAAAATCAATTTAAATAAATTGTGTACTTTAAAGAGTTCTACACCGACCGAGATAGCTCCGCGGTAGCGTGTGAGCTCGCATTCGGGAGGTCCTGGGTTCGATTTCCGGGGTCGCTCTTTCTTATCATGGGTTTTTCGTGTTTTTTTCTGGTTGACAAACCGAATGCTGGAGTGCTGTATTCTACCACGGCTTTTCCCTCTTCCCTATTTCGTCTCATTTCATTTCCCTTTCATGTTTCAAGTTGACTCCGGGACTGTGGTTCACTCCCACTGGAGGGAGGTTTTGTTCCTTGGACTAAGATTATGTACCAACCTTATTGAGATACACACAATACTGTAATTTGCATGTATAAACAAACTGGGTGAGAGGCAGTAACGATATTAACTAACTCTTGTAGCATTTAAGCAAAGTACCGCAAGAAAAAGTGTTCCAAATAATGTTACGAGGGCACTATTTATATTTTGAGCCTAATAATTAAAACAAAGTAATTTCTGATTGAAAACTGCTTTATTGTTTTTAAAAATACTCTCCTTTATGACTGATACACTTTTGAATCCGTTTGAACCATTTGTCAAAGCATTTATCCCGGTCTTCTTGAAACACCTCCAAAACATGGTTTTTGAAGGCATCAACGGCTTCTTCTGCCAGCGAAAATCGTTGTCCACGCAATTTATTCTTGATGTTCGGGAACAAAAAGAAGTCATTGGGTGCCAAATCAGGACTGTATGGCGGATGACCCATCAATTAGATTTTTTGAGCCTTCAAATACTCTGTTGTTAGACGAGATGTGCGTGCGCTCGCATTGTCTTGATGAAGAACGACCCTACTGTTCTTGTTGGTTTTTCTTACTTCACCGAGGACTTCCGGCAAACAAATGGTTGTGTACCATTCGGCATTGGCCGTTTTACGTTCCTCTAAAGGCACTGTTGCCACATGGCCAGTTTTGCTGAAAAAGCAGGCGACCGTTTGCTTCGAGTGCGAACAACTTTTGTTGGATTTGCTTCATCTTGAAACACCCATACAGTCGACTGCTGATTACGTTCCGGCTCATACGCATAGATCCATGATTGTTTACCTGTTACAATCTTATATACGTCTTTTGAGGCACCGCCATTGTATTTCTTGAGCATTTTTGTACACCAATCGACACGAGCATCTTTTTGAGATTGCGTCAAATTATGTGGGATCCTACGAGAGCAAACCTTTTTCACGGCTAAATAATCATTCAATATTTTATATATGCTGGTGGAACTAATGCCTAGGGTTGCTTCAATCTCACAATATGTCACATGACGATGTTTCATTATTAGTTTTTGCACAGCATCAATGTTTTCTGACACAACAGCGATTTTGGACGACCTTCACGAACTTCATCATTGAGCGAACGGCGGCCACGATTAAATTCGTTATACCAGCGTTTCACAGTGGCAAAGGATGGAGCTTCGTCGCCAAATGTGGAAGTTAGTTGATCGATGCACTCTTGTCTTGATAATCCACGTCGAAAATCGTAATAAATCATTGCAGGAACATTTTCACGAGTTAATTCCTTGTTTTTGTTGACACAATTTTCAAGTTAGTGTAAACAAACCAAATGACGCTCTATTGACAAAATGTTTGAAGTAGATTATGTCAAACCTTCCATTGGAAACGTCAGATGGCACCTACAACATTCAGGGTTGCCAAGGCTCAAAATATAAATAGTGCCCCTCATATTATCAGCTCTCTAAGTTTGTCGGTCTCATTTTGGGACATTCCCTATACAAAATTCTTTCAGAATGAAAAGTAAGGACTTAACAGGCTATTTCCAGAAAATTCATAGATATACACTTATTTGTCATGTAATAGAAATAAATATATGATATTTTAAACAAAATAATCGAAGAAATTTTTAGAAAATAAAAAATTTCGAAAAAACGTTTTCCATGTAAAGAATAGTGAAGGTTGGAAGGGCGTTTTCTTCAAAAGCTTTATTTCACATCTTTGGAAGGCGCTTATCTTAAATACCAAATTTGGTTTTGTACTGTGCTGTTTACATACGCACGCGCACACGGGGGCCTCAAAACCAGTGAAATCTGGGTATCTAATTTTTCCGTACAGTGCAATACGTCTTTACGTATCTGTTGTAGGTGAGTAACGGAGTTAGGAAAATTTTATTCACGGACCTCAAAACATGTATTTCACAAAATCTGCGTATCAAAAATGCAGTCAAACTGTATAGGTAAGTACAGGGCGAGCCAAAAAACTACGAACCGGCTGCGCGGTGTTTTTCCTGTCCGCGTCCTCGGCGCTCCTTGCCGTCTGCCGCTATCATAGAAAGTTGCGGATGAAACCATACAAAATTTTTAAAACTACTTTTAAAGGCTTTACTTACCAACTTTTAGAATGGAAATGCGAAACTGGCCACCGTCGTTGTCCATACCTTTTTGGCACGTTTTTAGGAAACTGTCCATCACTCGCCGTAGTTCACGTTGAGAAATGCTGGCAATTCCCTGGCGGATATTTTGTTTTAATTCTTCCAGGGTTTGTCTTTTAAGTTACCCCAGAGATAGAAATCGCAGCGGGTTATGTCGGGAGACCGAGGGGGCCACAAATCCGTATTTATAATTCTGTCCTCAAACACAATTTCAATTGTTCTCATCGAAATATTGGCCGTATAAGCTGTTGCAGAGTCTTATTGGAAAAAAGGCAAAATCACGCTCCCTGTCTGTTAATTCTCTAAAAAAAAGGGGGCATGGCAAATTTGTATTCGCTTATGTACGGGCTTCAGCTGTTGACTCGAAAAAAATTGGCGAGTGATGGATAGTTTCCTAAATAGGTGCCAAAAATGTATGGACAACCACGGTGGCCAGCTTCAGCATTTCCTTTCATAAGTTGGTAAGTAAAGCCTTTAAAAGTAAATTTTCTGAAAAATTTTCCTCCCCATATCCAACGAGCCTCTTTTAACAGCTGTCTGTGATCAAATCTGTGTATAGTTTTTGTTTCGAAGCGAGCATGTCAAACTTTCTTCGAATACTGTTTTGTTTTTCTTCTGTCAGTGCGTTCTTGTTGTGCATTTTAACACTAAGAGGTGTGCATTGTTTTGCGAGGCCTAAGCCTCACCGGATGTTTCTGCTAACAGGCCGGCCTGCGTCGCAAAGGAATTTCATTAGACATGGAACATGGTATAGCTTGCCCGACCTTGTCGACCTTCCCCTGGATGTTCCCAGTTCTCACGGCTACCAAAGAATATTACATGAATAGCTACCGGAAGCCATTGCATACGTGACGAATTGGCTAATGTGTGTACATATCTGGTGCAGCTTGCCTGGCAGGGCAGAGACGAGCCGTTCACATGACCTTCTCCACTCACTCCACCGCAAACTGTTCTTACAAAAGTTTATTTTCTATCCAGTAGATATAAGAATACAATAAGCTAAAGCGATAATCAAATCTTTTCAAAGATGTGAAGGCTTTGAAATTATGTTCTCTTTCCAAGAACACGAAAAAGAAAGAAAGAAAAAAAGATCTGATGTGTTACACTCACATGACTTTCTCTACTCTTGCACAAGCTATTTTTACAAACGCTTATTCTCCATATACTTCATGTTAATCGAGATGTTAATCTTATTGCTAATTTTCTTGTAGATGCAAGGGGAATTGGTAGGCTTTAAGCGATAGTCAAATGTTTTAAGAGTTGGTTGCTAAGTGGAGTATTCCATTCTCTTTGTAAGTCCAGGACAAAATAAATGAATAACGAATTAGAGAAAAAGTATTGGAAAATTTAAGGGAATAACCAGCAATATCTCGAAATGGTGCACTCAACAAAAAAAATGTATATGACATAAATTGTGTATTTTAACGCGATCTACATCTTTTGTGTAGTCAAATTTTGTCTATCTCTTATGGTTTACCAGTTATGCAAAAGTCGTTCACAATGAAGAATACTTTTGGAGACATTCCCAGAAAATTCAAGATATACATTTCATTTGTCATGAAAATATCTTAAACATATGATATTTCAATCAAAATCGTTAGAGCCATTTTTGAGAAAATTAAAATTTTGGAAAAATGTTCCATGTAAAGGTAATCTGGGGTGGGGGGATTTTCTTGAAAACCTTCGTGTCGCATCTCTGGAAGATACTGAACCTAAATACCAAGTTTGGTGTTTATCCGACTGTTCGTTTCTGAGCTATGCTGTTCACAGACACGGACATGTTTCCAAAAATGCTTTTTTTGGATTGAGGGGACCTCAAAACATGTATTTCCGGTGAAATCTCGGTATGGAATTTTTGGGTGGAATACAATATTTCCCCTACTTACTATACGTAGTAGAGAAAGTAAAAAGATCTGATGTGTTACATTCATATGACGTTCTCTACTCTGCATCTCTTATTAGTCACTATACAAATTATTGTTACGAAGGTTTATTTTCCTACCTACTTTATTTTAGTCGAGATAGACCTTTACAGAAATAGCTACAATACACATTTCGTTATAGATAGAAAGAGAACAGCGATAGTCAAATGTTTAACAACTGGACGCTATATGCTGGCCTTAAAATTCCATACTGTTTCCTTGACATCGCGAGAAACAACTGAATGTTGACATGACTTCAAGTAATGAACAATGCGAACATTAATATGGCTGATGCCACAAAAAAGGTTATCTGGAATAAATTGTGTGTTTTAAAGAGATCTACACTTCTTGTGAAGTATGCTTTCGTCTTTTCGCTTAACGTTTACTATTTATACAAGATTATACAAAATTCCTTCCGAATGAAGAGGATTTCACAGGATATTCCAACAAAATTCAACGTATGCATTTTGTCGTGTAAATATCTTTAATACATGGTATTTTAATCAAAATCGTTAGAGCCGTTTTTTACAATTTCGAAAAATCTTCCATGTAAGGGGTTGTTAAGGGTTGGGGGATTTTCTTGAAAGTCTTGGTGACGAATCTTTTGAAGATACTAAATTCAAATACCATGTTTGGTATTTATCCGACTTTTAGTTTTTGAGTTATGGTTTTCTCACACACACGGACATGTTTCAAAAAATTCATTTGGTCTCAAAACGTGTATTTCCGGTGAAATCTCGGTATCGAATTTTTGTGTGGAATGTAATACTTCCCTACTTAGTATACGTAGTAGAGAAAGTAATTGCCTTAGTAAGGGTAGTTTGTATACCCACAAATAACGATAGAGAATAGGGAAAGTCATGTGAATATAGCACAGAATCTTTTGGGAGGTGGAATACTTTTTCATTACTGTTGGTAAATAGTAGAGAAAGTAATGAATAAGGAAAGAAAGCAGGGGAAAGAAAGGGAACAGCGATATCGTCTCACCCTTGAACAGGAACCGTGTGGTTTTAACATGAAATCATAAGATTGGGCCGCGGCTGTCGACATCACAGGACCACGTATTATCGCACACCACTTTGCCGTTATCACTTACACACTCCACTAACACCTTGTACGGTGATAAGGGCGCCAGATGTGCAGCGCACTAGCCGTTCACAAAACATCTCCTCTTCGATCGCGAAGCCAGCTTAGTGCGTCTGGTCCACGTCAAAACAACCTTGCACAACGATTATATTGCTAAAATTAGTGCCGACCTGTTAAAACAACCACTTCCACTCAAACGGCAATATTCGCCGATATTTCCAGGACTTAGCGTAAAATGCTCCGAGTTGGACAGACCAAGAAATTTCATATTTTATACCATACATTCAACACGGAATATCTCTCTTACTTTCCGTTTACAAATTACCTTTTTACTTTCTCTACCACGTACATAGTCGGTACATAGACCTTATTGCATTCCACCAAAAAAAATTCTGATGTGTTGCACTCACATGACTTTCTCTACTCTTGTACACACTATTTTTACAAACACTTATTCTCCATATGCTTCATGTTAACCGAGATGTTAATCTTATTGCTAATTTTCTTGTAGATGCAAGAGGAATATGGTAGGCTTTAAGCGATAGTCAAATGTTTTAAGAGCTGGTTGCTATGTGAGCATTCCATTCTCTTTGTATGTTCAGGATATAAAAAAAATGAATAACGAATTCCCATTTGAGAAAAAGTATTGGAAAATTTAAGGGAATAACAAGCAATATCTCGAAAATGGTTCACTAAACAACAAAATTCTGTATTTTAACGTGATCTCCATTTTTTGTGTAGTACCATTTTGTCTATCTCTTATGGTTTACCAGTTATGCAAAAATCGTTCACAATGAAGAATACTTTTGGAGACATTCCCAGAAAATTCGAGATATACATTTCATTTGCCATAAAAATGTGTTAAACTTGTGGTATTTTATTCAAAATCATTAGAGCCATTTTTGAGAAAATTAAAATTTTCGAAAAATGTTCCATGTAAAGGGTAGTCTGGGGTGGGGGGATTTTCTTGAAAACCTTTGTGTCGCATCTCTGGAAGATACTGAACCTAAATACCAAGTTTGGTGTTTATCCGATTGTTCGTTTCTGAGTTATGCTGTTCACAGACACACACAAGGACATGTTTCCAAAAATGCTTTTTTTGGATTCAGGGGGTCTCAAAACATGTATTTCCGGTGAAATCTCGGTATCGAATTTTTGGGTGGAATGCAAGACTTCACTTACTTACTGTACGTAGTAGAGAAAGTAATTAGTTATCGATGTTTCACCGGAAATACATGTGTGTGTGTGTGTGTGTGTGTGTGTGTGTGTGTGTGTGTGTCTTTGAGCAGCATAACAATATCTTCCGAGAAATACCAAACTTGGTATTGTAACTTCGTTGTCTTCCAAAATTGCGACACCTAGACTTTTAGGAAAACTCCCCCCACTCCAAACTACTTTTAACTTTTTATGAAAAATGGCTCTTAACGATTTTGATTAAAATTTCGTATATAAAAGATATTTACATGACAAAATGCATATTTTGAATTTTTTGGTAATAGCTTGTGAAGTCCTCTTCATTAGCAAGGAAATTTATATAATCTTGCTGGTAAGTAAAAGGTAGATGAAAACGCAGTGCACAAGAAATGTGGATCTCTTAAAAGACATAATTTATTTCAAATAGCTTTTTTATGGCATCAGCCATTTCCGAGATATCCGCTATTAATGGATCGAATTTTTTAGTTCTTAGTCATTCTTTTAAAGTACTAACAATATTCAGTTGTTAAACATTTGACTATCGCTGTTCTCCTTGTATCTATAACGAAATGTGTAATGTAGCTGTTTGTGTAAAGATTTATTTGGATTAAAATGAAAGAGGTACGAACATAATAATAATAATAATAATAATAATAATAACTTGTATACCCACTAATAAGCGACAGAGGGTACAGAAACTCATATACATGTAACACATCAGCCTCCTATATTGGGGCTTTGACTTAGAATAAATAACTCGTTGACAGCAAGTTTTAATTCATGCTTTTACTGATGTTTCATTTACATTCACACTTCCAGACTTTGCGGAGTGTAGGGGGTGATTCTAATCCAAAACCCAACCGAGAATCGAACCTGGGAACACTGTTTCAGTAGCCAGAATGCAGATCACTCGACTACAAAGGCGCTGTACAAATTACTGTTAACTTTTACTTTCTTTACCACGTACCAGAGAAGGTATTGCATTTCATTCAAAATTTTGATATCGAGATTTCATCGAAAATACATGTTTCGAGGCCCGCTGTGTACAAATAAGAATTTTAAGAAACCTTCCATGGATGTATGTGTGGTGTGTTTGTGTGTGTGTGCGCGCGCGCGCGTGCAAATTCAAAAACGAAAACTGGATAAATGTAAATACTATACTTTGTATTTATGTTCAATATTTTCTAAAGTTGCGATACCAAGATTAAAAGAATAATTCCACACCCCAAACAAAACTTCACATGGGAAATATTTCAAAGTTTTTAATTGCTCAAAAATGGTTCTAACGTTTTTGATAAAATATTACATATATTTAAGACGTTTGGATAACAAAATGTATATCTTGAAGTTTGTATAATTTTGTCCGAGTATAACCTTTTTTACTTTCTCTACTACGTATAGTAAGTAGGGGAAGTATTGTATTCCACACAAAAATTCCATACAGAGATTTCACCGGAAATACATGTTTTGAGATACCCCGAATGCAAATAAAGCATTTTTGGAAACATGTCCGTGTCTGTCTGTGAACAGCATAACTCAAAAACGAATAGTCTGATAAATACCAAAATTGGTATTTATGTTCAGTAGCTTCCAAGGATGCGACACGAAGATTTAAAAAAAATCCCTCCACCTCAGACTACCCGTTACATGGAACATTTTTCGAAAATATCGATTTTCACAAAAATTGCTTACGATTTTAATTAAAATATCATATGTTTAGGATATTTTCATGGCAAATGAAATGTATATCTCGAATTTTCTGGGAAGTTTCCTTGGACTGAAAGTAATTTTGTGTAATTGTCCCAGTATAAGTAATAAGGCAAAATGATATACATAAACTTACTACACACAAAAATTAGATCTCTTTAAAACCATAATTTATTTCAAGTTACTTTATTTGTAGCATCAGCTATTTCCCCGATATCCATTATTATTGATTAAATTTTGTAATTTATTTACGGTACTTTCGCAGTTCAGTTGTTTTTTGCGATGTCACGGAAAGAGCATTTAGCAACCGGCTTTTAAACATCTAAATGTTGATTTGGTTGCATGTATTTCCCTTGTGCCTACAAGCAAATATGTAATGGCACTATTTCTGCAAATGTTTATCTCGATTAACATGAAGTAGATGGAGAATAAGCGTTTGTAAAAATAGTTTGTACAAGAGTAGAGAAAGTCATGTGAGTGTAACACATCAGATTTTTAGAGAAATGTCCGTGTCGTGTGTGTGTCTGTGAACAGCATAACTAAAAAATCTGATGTGTTACACTCACATGACTTTCTCTGCTCTTGTACAAACTATTTTTACAAACGCTTATTCTCCATATACTTCATGTTAATCGAGATAAACATTTGCAGAGTCTATCTTATTGCTAATTTTCTTGTAGGTGCAAGGGGAATATGGTAGGTTTTAAGCGATAGTCAAATGTTTTAAGAGCTGGTTGCTATGTGGCGCATTCCAGTGTCTTTGTATTACCAGGACAAAAAAATGAATAAGGAATATGAGAAAAAGTATAAGTATTGGAAAATTTAAGGGAATTACAGGCAATATCTCAAAAATGGTTCACTCAAAAAAAAAAAATGTTTATAACATAAATTGTGTATTTTAACGCTATCTTCATTTTTTTGTGTAGTAAACTTTTGTCTATCTCTTATGGTTTAACAGTTATGCAAAAGTCGTTCACAATGAAGAATACTTTTGGAGAAAATTCGAGATATACATTTAATTTGTCAATAAAATATCTTAAACATATGACATTTTAATCAAAATCGTTACAGCCATTTTTAAAACATTAACATTTTCGAAAAAGGGTGATCTGGGGTGGGGGATTTTCTTGAAAACCTTCGTGTCGCATCTCTGGAAGATACTGAACCTAAATACCAAGTTTGGTGTTTATCCAACTGTTCGTTTCTGAGTTATGCTGTTCACAGACACACCCACGGACATGTTTCCAAAAATGCTTTATTTGGATTCAGGAGGTCTCAAAACATGTATTTCCGGTGAAATCTCGGTATCGAATTTTTGGGTGGAATACAATACTTCCCCTACTTACTATACGTAGTAGAGAAAGTAATAAGCTTTAGTAAGAATAGTTTGTGTATTCACTAATAAACGATGAAGGGTAGAGAGTCATGTGAATGTATCACATCATATTGCTTCTACTTTCAAGCCCGTAAACACACGTTCTCCCCTCTCGCAGTAGCTGATGAAGAAATTAATCAAAGTGAAGAGCCTATAATAGGCCGCACGCCACCAAGGTTGGCCTGAAAGCCACAGTTCCAAAGCGCGCGGCTATCTCACCTGCCCGGCACTTTCACTTCGTTAAAACGTGGTACGGCGTGTAAGTGGACGGGGAATTATGTTACGGCGACAATATGAGCTGTAGCAAGTGGATTCTGTTATTCCAGAACAATATCATGGCAAATGTGCCCATGAACCCGGAACTCGTCAATCATTATCATGCCAGCTATTTATAATCTTTGGTGCCATTAAGGTGACTTTGATAGCCTTAAAAACTGTATTCCCAACTAAAACTTTCCTTTGTTGTTGGGTCTTCGGCAGAAAATATAGCTACGACATATGTGTTACACATAACTTTTCTAAACTTTATCGTTTATTAGTGGTTATGCAAACTATTCTTACTAAAACTTATTGCTTTCCCTAACAGGCACGTAGTAAGTAGAGGAAGTATTGCATTCCATCCAAAAAATCTATACCGAGATTTCACCGGAAATACATCTTTTGGGGTCCCCTGAAGCCAAAAAAAGCATTTTTAGAAAACGGTCCTATGTATGTATGTATGTGCGTACGCCTGTGAACAGCATAACTCAAAAATCTGATGTGTTACACTCACATGACTTTCTCTACTCTTGCACAAACTATTCTTACAAAGGCTTATTCTCCATATTCTTCATGTTAATCTTATTGCTAATTTTCTTGTAGATGCAAGGGGAATATGGTAGGCTTTAAGCGATAGTCAAATATTTTAATAGCTGGTTGCTATGTGGAGCATTTCATTCTCTTTGCATTACCAGGACAAAAAACAATGAATAACGAATTCCCGTTTGAGAAAAAGTATAGATATTGGAAAATTTAAGGAAATAACAAGCAATATCTCGAAAATGATTCACTCAACAACAAAAATGTATGACATAAATTGTGTATTTTAACGCTCTCTACAATTTTTTGTGTAGTAAAATTTTGTCTATCTCTTATGGTTTACCAGTTATGCAAAAGTCTTTCACAATGAAGAACACTTTTGGAGACATTCCTAGAAAATTCGAGATATGCAATTCGTTTGCCATAAAAATGTCTTAAACTTATGGTATTTCATTCAAAATCGTTAGCCATTTTTGAGAAAATTAAAATTTTCGAAAAGTGTTCCATGTAAAGGGTAATCTGGGGAGAGGGGATTTTCTTGAAAACCTTCGTGTCGCATCTCTGGAAGATACTGAACCTAAATACCAAGTTTGGTGTTTATCCGACCGTTCGTTTCTGAGTTATGCTGTTCACAGACACACACACACGGACATGTTTCCAAAAATGCTTTTTTTTTTATTCAGGGGGGCCTCAAAACATGTATTTCCGGTGAAATGTCGGTATCGAATTTTTGGGTGGAATACAATACTTCCCCTACTTACTATACGTAGTAGAGAAAGTAAAACCGAAAAGTGGATAAATACAAAACTTGGTGTTTAGGATCAGTAATTTCCAAATAGGCGACACGAAGATTTTAAACAAAATCCCCCTACCCCAAATTTTGATTTTCTAAAACATGGCTGTAACGATTTTGATTAAAACACCATATATTAAATATATTTACATGACAAATATAATGTATATACTGAATTTTCAAGGAATAACCTTTAAAGTCCTCTTCATTTGGAAGGAATTTTGTATAATCTTGTATAACTGGTAAACGTTAAGCGATACACGAAAATATACTATACAAAAAATGTAGATCTCTTTAAAATACACAATTTATTTCAAATGAGGTTTCTGTGGCATAAGCCATTTCCGAAATATTCGTTATCATTGTAAGTTTCATTTATACTCCGCCTTTAACTGCAATGGTCATATCGGTATCCTTTTCTTTTGAACACATTTTTGCTTATAGGCAATGATGTTAATTCGTATTAGTTTGTCGGGTTGGATTTCTTGTAAACTTTGGGTTTTATTCATTAGGTTACAAACACACACTTTCAGACTCTGGGGAGGATAGGGAATAATTTTGGCTAAAGAAAACTTCGCATCCCTCAGCCGAGAATCGAACCCGGGACCCCTCGAAAAGCCGGCAGGTGCTCTACCAACTGAGCTACGAGGCCATCTGGTCATTGTTTTAAGTCGTGTCAACATTCACTTGTTTCTCGCGATGTCATGGAAACAGTATGGAATTTTAAGGCCAGCATATAGCGTTCAGTTGTTAAACATTTGACTATCGCTGTTCTCTTTGTATCTATAACGAAATGTGTAATGTAGCTGTTTCTGTAAAGGTCTGTAAAGGGCTAAAACGAAGTACACAGATTGAAAAATAAGCTTTAGTAAGAATAAGCGATAGGGGCAGATAAACTCGCGTGAATGTAACAAATCAGATATTCACCAAAAGTTTCAATGTTCGTTTCGAGCTCCCCAAGTACCAGGCCACTACAGTATGCGCGTATAGGAACATCAATAAGCGAATGTGTATGGACGCAGCTACAAGATTGGTAGGCATAACATTAATGATACGGTATATAAAGTGTTAGCCTTCGCTCCGAACTAAACCACCTTAACACTGTAAGCATATCATTAGCCGCTACCAAAAGCTGCCACTTACAGTTAACAGCAAGCGTTAGATCCATCAATTATCCCACAACTGAAACATCTATAGTAGATTCAACACTACGCGTAAAACGTCTTGATCTGATATATTCACATGACCTTCTATTGTTTATTATTGGGTTACAAGCTGTTCTTAATAAAGCTTATCTTTCTATCTACTTCATTTTAATCCAAATAAACCAAATGTTTAACAACACGACGCTATATGCTGGCCTTAAAATTTCATACTGTTTCCATGGCATCGCGAGTAACAACTGAAAATCGGCCAGGCTTTATAAGAATGGCTAAGTATGGAACAATTCGATGCATTAATAAAGAATATCTCGAAAATGGCTAATGCCACAAAAAAGTTACTTGAAAGATGCGTCACGAAGGACTTCAAGAAAATCACCAGCCTCAAACTACCCTCTACATGGAACAGTTTCCGAAATGTTTTATTTTCTAAAAATGACTCTAAATATTTTGATTACCATTCCATATAGTAAAGATATTTTCATGACAAATAAAACTTATACCTTGAATTTACTGGGAATAGCCTGTGCAGTTCTTTTCATTCGGAAGGAATTTTAGATAGAAAAATACACTTTCGTAAGTATAATTTGTATAGGCAGTAAAAAATGAGAGAAGAGAGAGAAAAGCCATGTAAATGTAACACATCAGATTTTTACTTTCCCTACTACGTATAGTAAGTAGGGGAAGTATTGTATTCCAACCAAAAATTCTATACAGAGATTTCACCGGAAATACATGTTTTGAGGTGCTCTGAATCCAAATAAAGCATTTTTGGAAACATCCGTGTGTATGTGTTAACAGCATAACTCGAAAGTTATAAATACCAAACTTGGTACTTGAGTTTACTCTCTTCCAAGGATGCGATATGAAGATTTTCAACAAAATTCCTCCACTCCACACTACCCTTTACATGAAACATTTTTCGAAATTTTTGTTTTCTCAAAAATGGCTCTAACAATTTTGTTTAAAAGATAATATATTTTCATGGCATGTGAAATGCATATGTTGAATCTTCTGGGAATCTTTCCAAAAGCCCTCTTCATTCTGAATGACTTTCGCATAACTGGTAAACCGTAATAAATGGACACAATTTTACTACACAAAAAATGTAGATCTCGTTAAAACATGTTATTTGTTTCAATTTTCCAATACTTATACTTTTTCTCAAATGGTAATTCGTTATTTAAGGGAATAACAAGCAATATCTCGAAAATGGTTCACTCAAATAAAAAAAAATATGACATAAATTGTGTATTTTAACGCGATTTACATTTTTTGTGTAGTAAAATTTTGTCTATCCCTTAAGGTTTCCAAGTTATGCAAACGTCGTTCACAATGAAGAATACTTTTGGAGACATTTTCAGGAAATTCAAGGTATACATTTTATTTGTCGTGAAAGTATCTTAAATATATGATATTTTAATCAAAATCGTTAGGGCCATTTTTGAGAAAATTAAAATTTTCGAAAAATGTTCCATGTAAAGGGTAATTTGGGGCGGGAGGATTTTCTTGAAAACCTTCGTGTCGCATCAATAATCTCACAGCTCTACAGTAGGATATATCAGTGAAGTGTTATTTAATCGTGTGAAAGATTAATAAAATGAAGTTAAATACCATTATAATTTGTGTAAGCCTTCATTCTTTAGCCGTACTACCCCTGCTAAGAGATACTTGTTTCTGCAATTTACTACGACCCAGCCGAGGCATACATATATAATATTTAAATAAACATTAAAATACAACGTTGATTTTTAAACGTGGGGGCGAAGGCCACCGGAAGAGTAAACGTGGGGCGAAGGCCACCGGAAAGTTTGTACACTACAAGAAACATATCTCCCAGAAATACGTGGTGCAATCACAACATTAACACTACTTCAAGTTTGGGCCCAAAGCGTGGTGCTAAATAACGTAAAGATAATCTGCTTCATGATCTATAACAAGACTAAGAAATTTTATGCTAGAAGTTTCAGTAATTTCAGCAGTCGTCGCTGACATGTGCCTTTGTTTATAACAGGACTCTTTCTTGTGCTGAATGAAGTAGAGGTCATGTAATACTGATTTAAACCAACCGGTGTTCGAACCTGATCCCTATAGTGATGTGTTGGCTAAGATGTAAGATACCATCATCACACTATATTCACTCTTAGGTTGATCCGCGGCTAAACAAACCCATGTGGTCAGTGCACCGTCTTGCAACACGGTAGCAATGCGTGCAGGAAAGTAGTCCCACGCTAATCTCTGAATTTAGAATGAATTTATCCTTAAATAGTATAATATTATATACAAATACCTAATGTTTTATTTAATGCTGATTTATACCGTAAAACAGAGCTACAAGTCCCATGACGCAATTCGTATGAGTCACCTGACATCCGGGTAGGCGCAGAATATTGTTTACAGCCAGACACCAGAATTAGCCGCGTAAAGCATTAGCCGCGCAAACCATTGACTAGTGGTGAAAAAACAATAGTGTTGAATCTGTATTATAAGTTATGTGAGAATAATCCAACACTTTCCGCGAAAGAAATGATGAAATTAACTTTGAGTTCATGGTGTTTCGAGTACAAGTATAAACAGTGCTTGTGCACAAAAATCTGAAACGAGAAAAGTGGTTACACCCGGAAAAAAAAGAAAGCATATGAAATACGCGATGCAAGAATGTAGTGATTTTGAGAAGAATGCAATTCGCGTAACAGTGCACAATTTCTTTTTTAAAATGAGCCGCCAACAGTTAGTAACGTGCCGCTTCCAGAGAGCGAATAAATTATTGCATATCTGTTACTTTATTTTTCGCTCATTTATTTTAGAATTAACTATTATTATATATGCAAACGTTTATTTTGTTGCAACTAGCAATCTTATCACCTTTAGCCCTTAACAGAATATGCTAGTCACCGTTTCAGTTGTCGAAATAAGCACTCTGTTCTATTTGCACTACGTGCCGCTTGTACTCTCCACATGGTCTGAAACTGTGACAGTATTTCTAGTGCGAATGGCGGAAGGATACATTATAGCGGTGCACTGGTCACCTGGAGTTTGTTTTGACGCGGATCAACCTGAGAGTGAATACAGAGTAGGATCGAACCTATGCCGGAGAGACAACGGTCATCAGGAGATCGGTGTAGCTTCAAGGAAATGTAAGCCTAAACATTTGCTGTGTTCCCGACGCGGATCTGCAAAGAGGTGACCGTCAGCACGTCATTGTGAGGACCAGGAGCTAATTGTTGTCCCAGATGTGTGTGTTGGACAACACTTCTAGACGTTCTCGTCCTACCTCGCTGTGCAGCATTCTTGTCTCGACCTACGTGCAACCAGAAGCCGTTGTTACAGTACCGCTGTTCCGAGCTGCTGCTACCGGTACCTTTTTGTTTTCTATACTAATACCAAACTTGTTACTGAAGTTCAGCGTTTTCCAATGATGGGACACGATTTTCAAGAAAACCTTTGAAAATTTTTACATATGTTTGATTTTCTCATAAATAGCTCTTAATGATTTTAATTAAAAGCCACATATTTAAGATATTTGCAGGGCAAACAAACTGTATACATTGAATTTTCTGGAAACAGCCATTGAAGTTCTCTTTATTATGAATGACTTTTGTAAAATATTGGACACACCAAACATATAGATCTCTTTAAAACACAGAATATGTTTCAAATAAATTTTTTTGGCAACAGCCATTTCCGAGGATTCCGATATTAATGGTTCAAATTGCTCAACACTTAGCCATTCTAGCGTAAATATTAATTTTCACAGATTCAAATGAGCGGAAACACGTGCTTTTCGATTTCGAGAGTTGGAAAAATTGCACGTTTGTTTAAGCTACCTTAGAGGGTAGACGCTGAAATTGTGGAACTCTGTATCTTGATTCACCAGCGATAAAATTTATGTAGCATTGTTTGAGATTAGCGGTCCGCGTATATTTCAATACTAAGCAGATTTGTTTCTGCATACCCATCTACCCACAATGTATACTTCTTGCACCTATAATCGTATCTAAATAATCATCTTGAAGAAGTTAATTGTCTTTACGTTGTTTGCCCCACGTATGGACGCCAATTTGAAGAAGGTATTTTGTTACGTTATTACTTTCTCTACTACGTATAGTAAGTAGGGGAAGTATTGTATTCCACCCAAAAATTCGATACCGAGATTTCACCGGAAATACATGTTTTGAGACCCCCTGAATCCAAAAAAAAGCATTTTTGGAAACATGTCCGTGTGTGTGTCTGTCTGTGAACAGCATAACTCAGAAACGAACAGTCGGATAAACACCAAACTTGGTATTTAGGTTCAGTATCTTTCAAGGATGCGACACGAAAGTTTTCAAGAAAATCCCCCCACCCCAGATTACCCTTTACATGGAAGATTTTTCGAAAATTTTAATTTTTTCAAAAATGGCTCTAACGATTTTGATTAAAATATCATATGTTTAAGATATTTTTATGACAAATAAAATGTATATCTTGAATTTCCTGGGAATGTCTCCAAAAGTATTCTTTATTGTGAACGACTTTTGCATAACTGGTAAACCATAAGAGAATAGACAACATTTTACAGCACAAAAAATGTAGATCGCGTTAAAATACACAGTTTATGTCATATACATTTTTTTGTTGAGTGAACCATTTTCGAGATATTGCTTGTTATTCCCTTAAATTTTTCAATACTTATTTTCTCAAATGGGAATTCGTTATTCATTTTTTTTGTCTTGGATATGCAAAGAGTTATAATCTATGGCAAAGAGAATGGTGCTGCACCTAGCAACCAGCTATTAAGAGATATGTATGTGCTTAAAGGCTACTGTATTTCTATATTGCCCTTGTAAATATATATTCCCCTTGCACCTACAAGAAAATTAGCAATAAGATAGAGTCTGCAAATGTTTATCTCGATTAACATGAAGTAGATGGAGAATAAGCGTATGTAAAAATACTTTGTACAAGAGTAGAGAAAGTCATGTGAGTGTAACACATTAGATTTTTTTATGTTCTGGACATGCAGAAAGAATGGAATGCGTCACATAGCAACCAACTCTTAAAATATTTGACTATCGCTTAAAGCCTACCATATTCCCCTTGCATCTACAAGAAAATTACCAATAAGATTAACATCTCGATATCTCGATTAACATCAACCATATGGAGAATAAGCGTTTGTAAAAATAGGTTGTACAAAGTAGAGAAAGTCATGTGAGTGTAACACATCAGATTTTTTTATTTGCAACACGCTTTGGGCGTCAATTTGAAGTAGTTTGTATTGAAGGGGTTTTATTATATTTCGTCTGTTGGGGAACCGAACTTGAAATTCGTGGCAACCACACATATGGTACCCGCTATCCGGTAGCCTTCGCCCCAAATGTATACTTTCCGGTGGCCTTTGCCCCAAGTTCTTTCAGGTGGCCTTTGCCCCAAGTTTAAAAAACATATAAACTTTGTAATTTAACTGTTTCTTTAAATATTATATTTATGTTTACCTCGGCTGCGACAGTATTATTGTTAGTGACAAGTTTCTCTTAGTAGGGTTGTGATGCGACAAGAATGTAGGCTTACACAGATTATAATTTTACTTCACTCTTTTTATTAATGCTTGATACGATTTAAATAACACTTCACTGATATAGAGAGAGAGCTGTGAGATTCTTTTATTAATTTATTACACTTTTAACACGTAAACTTATTTTTCGTCTCACACGAATACATATTCTATTTCTTGAGGACACCTTTTGCGTCTGGTTAGTAACGCTGTCTGCAGGCAACTGAGTTGATTCAACCGTCTAAACCTGTAAATTTCTGTATTTCAAGTCTTTGATTGGCTAATCCTAGTCCAATAGAATACCTTTATTTAACTAAAGCTTTTTCTGGTTGTTGATTGGCTATTTTTAAACTGTCTCAAAATTTGCATTATTGTGCTCTAATAATGACTAGTAGCATTTAAACTTCCTTACTCATTATTGCCTCAAGGTTACCTCATTGTTAGCAACCTTAAACTTATTATTCTCACAGCTCCTACATTATTAAATTACGTAATACATTCACATAACATTATTACACATGGACATAAGAATATAAGCATATGCATTGACTGTTATATACATTTTATAAATTATTGTTACATACACATATTGCTTCAAGGCGGGCTGTTATTGGATTTACATATTATATAATTAGACTGAAATTATTTAAGTGTTAAAAATACTGCCTCAATCTTAATGCAATGCAGTGCTGGCTGACCTGTCATCTGTGACCTATATTCGAAGCGATACGCAATGCGCTGTAATAAACAAATATCTACTTGCAACTCCATGCGAGGAAGACTCAAGTTGCAAACGAAGAGACGACCTTGGTGAGGTAACTACTCTGTATTCACTCCTAGGTTGATCCGCACCGAAACAAAACTCAGGTGACCAGTGCACCGTTGTAATATGTCATTTTCACGACCATGTGACAGAGTACAGGCAAAGAGAACATGGTCCGACAACTTAAACGATGACTAGCGTACTTGTTAGGGTTGAAGGTGATAAGATTGATAGTTGCAACAAAATAAATGTTTGTATATATAATAATAGTTAATTCTAAAAGAAACAAGCGAAAAAGAAAGTAACAGGTATGCGATATCCTACATTTATTCGCTCTCTGGAAGCGGCACTTTTATCAACTCAGGGGCTCATTTTTAAAAAAGAAATTGTATATTGTTACGTGAATTACATTCTTGTCCCATCCTTGCATCACGTATTTCTAACGCTTTCGGTTTTAACCACTTTCCCGTTTCAGATTTTTCTTAAACGAGCAGTGTTTATACTTGTACTCGAAACACTGGTGAACTCAGAAGTTAATTTCACCACTTCTTTCAGGAAAGTGTTAGATATTTCTCACATAACTTACAATAAAGATTCAACACTATTGTTTTTTCACCACTAGTCAATGGTTTGCCCGCTTATGCTTTACGTAAGTCGACGAAAACGCAAGAGCACATCACCGTCCGCCATGATACTAAACAGAAACTGTTGGTGTCTGGCTACAAACAATATTCTGGGCATACCCGGATGTCAGGCATGCATATGAATTGCATATTGGGACTTGTATCTCTGTTTAAAGGTACAAATTAGCGTTAATTAGACTTTTAGGAATTTGTATGGAATATTATACCATTTAAGGATAAATTGATTCTAAAATTTAGATTATTAGCTTGGGACTACTTTCCTGTACGCATTACTACTCTGTATTCCCTCTTAGGTTGATCCGCGTGAAAACAAACCCAGGTGACCAGTGCACCGCTATAATGTATCCTTCCGCCATTCGCACTAGAAATACTGTCACACTTTCAGACCATGTGGCGAGTACAAGCGGCACGTAGTGCAAAAAAGAACAGAGTCCTTATTTCAACAACTGAAACGGTGACTAACATATTCTGTTAAGGGCTAAAGGTGATAAGATTGCTAGTTGCAATAAAATAAACGTTTGCACATATAATAATAGTTAATTATGAAATAAATGAGCGAAAAATAAAGTAACAGGTATGCGATAACCTATTCGCTCTCTGGAAGCGGCACTTTATTAACTGTTGGCGGCTCATTTAAATAAAAGAAATTGTGTACTGTTACGCGAATTTCATTCTTCTTAAAGTCACTACATTCTTGCATCGCGTATTTCATATGCTTTCTTTTTTTTCCGGGTGTAACCACTTTTCTCGTTTCAGATTTTTCTGTACCAGTACTGTTTATACTTGTACTCGAACACCGGTGAACTCAGAAGTTAATTTCACCATTTCTTTCGCGGAAAGTGTTGGATATTTTTCACATAATAAAGATTCAACACTATTGTTTTTTCGCCACTAGTCAATGATTTGCGCGGCTAATGCTTTACGTAATTCAACGAAAACACAAGAGCAAATGACACTAAACACAACTGCTCGTTTCTGGCTGTAAACAGTATTCTGCGCCTAGCCGGATGTCAGGTGACTCATACGAATTGCATCATGAGACTTGTAGCTCTGTTTTACTGCATAAATCAGCGTTAAATAAAACCTTAGGTATTTGTATAGAATATTATACTATTTAAGGATAAATTCACTCTAAAATTCAGAGATTAGCATGGGACTACTTTCCTGGGCGTATTGCTACTGCGTTGCACCACGGTGTACTGACCACGTGCGTTTGTTTTGGCGCGGATCAACCTACGAGTGAATGCAGAGTAGTTCCCGATAAGCGATACCAATGTTACGCACATACAGTGAGTGTTGTCAGTCAGCCAGGCTCAGTATAGCTGGCGCAAAACATCTGGAGTCGTGCCCTAGATTGCCACCCCAGCTGCCGAGCCTATACCTTTTTTCACTATAATTTGAATGGAGAAATAAACACAACCACGTGACAAGACAGCACCTCATTGGCTGGTGGGCAAACTACAACCTCCCCGTTTATGATGTCGTCTCTTCCTCTACAAAAAACAGTTTGGCTCATATCGTAACATTTTGTGGTTATTCTCGTGCAGAGAAATTTAACAATCTCATTATTATAACAGTTAAATTTATGAAACTAAATGTGTTTGTTCAGATTCACCTGTAACTGAATGAAGCGTTATAGCAGACGGTTTAAGAGGCTATGCTGCAGTTGGTTTCCGGCTGAGAATCTTCTGCCACTGTAGAAAACATAAATGAAGGAAATGGAAAGAAAACAATTAGTTAAATGCTTTTAACAAATTCTGTGAAAAGTACCCACCTTTATTCGACAATGAATATGGTTGGTCATTGTTTAACAATAATTGAACTTTTTTGTTAGTGATGCAGAATTGTTGCTCCGATAGCTTGGGTCACGTTTGTTTTCTGTTGTGTTTTAACCTATAGTGCTAATCGTTATTTATCTTGTTGACTCATAAAAGGTTAAAGCAAAGTGATATTAGTCATTAAATGGATGATTTCTAGAGCCTGAAGTTAAGAACAGTTTAATCCAGTACCTTTAATCACAGATGCCGAACTGTTCAGGTACAACGTTTATTTGTCTACTCTTAGTATTGTGTGTTAGAAGTTTAGGATATAAGGCAAAATATAGCAATAAGACATACAGTGTTTAAAAGGTAATGGTCCCCAAGGTGTACAATACATTCTGTGTGAAGCAATTTCCTCTCACGTCATCCTCCACGTGGTGCTGCCATGTGCTCGGCGGAGTGATACATTTAAGTTTTGTTTACTTCTCCTTTCAGCTTATAGTGAAAAAGGTATAGGAATGGTTTATGTTTAGCTTAATCAACGAAAGCTATATAATACCTTTGCTTACTCCCAGTGCGTAACACATACAGTCTGCACAGAAAGTGTCCGCATCTTGTAATTTCAAAGACAGCAGTACGTAAATAGTGCTTATTTTATATTTGTTATATTTATAACCATGGCTGCTACGTTTTCAAAGTTAAGTAGTAAGGTATATAGTCAAAGCAGGGAAATAATTACAAATGCCCTCGACTTCATGAAGCAAGAAGCAGAGATGTTCACCTGAGTTCCACAAAAGCCTTAAGAGAGTGAAAGAAAGAGTAGCCAAAGCAACTGGTGTTTCACCGAGTTCCGTTTCCAGAGTTCTCAAAGATAAAAAAAATATGGATGAAAGAGTACCATTTGACACCCCTGGGAATAAACATAAAGTCACTATACGTATTACAAAACTAGACGATTTCGACAAATGCGGCGCAGATTCACATTTCTATATGGAAGAAAAAACTGTGCCAACGATAAGCAGATTGCTCATCAAGCTGAAAGACAGCATAAATTTTCAAGGTGATGCTACAAATCTCGGAAAAATTATAAAAGATTTAGGGTTCAAGTGGAACAAAACGAAATCAAATAGAAGAGTTCTAATACAAAAGCACGACATACGATCTCAGCTGTAGAGTACCCTACTCAGAGGTACAAATTAGAGGGTCAAACTAAGTTATACAACATCTAAAAGTTGGAGTGACGATAGCGAATTAGGTTTGTAGGCACCTGTTGCCAAAGGGCAAATACTTATTATCGTTCATGCTGTTGGAAAGATCGGCTTCGTTCCAAATGCCCTTCTTTTACAAGTCGCAACAAAAAAACAGGAGATTTTCATCAAGAAATGAATACAGAAAATTACATGAAGTGAATCAACGCCATGTTGATACCCAATATGACTGCTGGGTCTGTTCTGGTTATCGACAATGCTTTACAATGCGTCAACACTCAAATTGACAAACCACCTACCTCAAATTCCTTGAAAGAAGAAACGAGAGCTTGGTTACTTAGGCGTAATATAGCTTTAGATGAAAGCATGAGTAAAACAAAGCTATATAAAGCCAACAAACAGCTTCAGAAGTCATACATACTTGACCAGATAGTAATACAACATCGCCATAATGTACTTAGACTGTCATCGTATCGCCCAGATCTAAACCCAATCGAATTAATCTGCGCTGATATCGCAAAATGGGTGGCATGCAGAAATATCACTTTTAAATTAAAATATGTGGAGCAGTTATAACGCCAGCAATTTGCTGAAATTGGAAGGCCAGAATGGGAAAATGCATGTCGACATGTTGTATAAATTGAGAATATTATTTCGAAAAATATGGAATTGCAGACAATCAAATAGAAATAATTCTCATCCAAGATAATGGTGCAGAAAGTAACGACAGCAGTAATGTGTGATTCCGCAGAAGAGGAAGGGCTGTCAGATGTAAAAGAACTGGAGGCAGATGATTGACAGGTTTTTATATTAAGCGCTTTTTACAGCGGTGAATTTAAATATACTGTAAACAACCATAAGCTTATAAGTGTAGCGCAGTGCAGTGTATAACCGGTGTGCGGATATTTGACAATGACTTTCCTACGCACTCCTGCAGCATACAGACGATCGGTAACTTCCTGATTTGGTAAGTAACTCGCTTCATAGCTGTCATTAAGATTTTCACATGTCTAGAACAATTGCGCCAATTAGCTGTTAACGCGACAACTGTACCGCGTTTTGCGCTTAAAAGACAGTGCACGTTAAATGGGCCACATTGTTGCCACGTACGCTCGCGGCCAGTTGCGAACGATCTTACGATTTAATGTCAGCTTGTGAATGATATATCACCACATAATGAAACACCTGCACTGTTATTTAAGGCAATTGTGGCATTTAATTTTCACCCTCACTTTATGTTTCTCTGTAATTTTAGTACTTCGAAGTATAATTTTACAGGCATAGAAATATGGAGACATAAAACGATAAAAGCTATAATTTGGTAGGATATTTCACAGTTTACCCTTGACAAAATTACATGCAACGTGGGTGGAATATTTTCAGGCAAAGAATCAACGATGTGCCACACTCTGTTTTGCGCTATTCCGTTATATTGCGTTAACGTAGCGTGCTGTTGTTTCACCCATCCTTTTTTGCATTCTTTTTGTTGGGTCTTTAGAGGTCCTTTCATTCGTTCCTTTTTTTATGCTATACACTAGTGTTTTTGAACACCTGGGTAGCCTTAGCTGTTTCTTTTACTGCCTTATTAACACTCATTTTACTTGAATAATCAACTAATACATTCATTATTACTCTAATTTTTCTCCCTCTATAACCACAAATATTTACGTAAAATGTTAAATAAATAACCTACATAACACATCAAACTATAAACGTGTCCATTTCCTTACAACTGATGTTAACCTTTAAGGCTGGTTCACAACCAACGAGAACGGTAACCAGAACGAGAACGAGAAAGTTGAAATACATGTGTTCAAATGGGAGTGTTCACAATCAACGGGAAGCCTTCCCGGGCACGGCATATTAGATCCCTATTGTGCATGTTAGACTCTTCACTCTAGAGTTATTCTAGGCGGCCGTGACATGAAAGAGCCACTAGTGCTCTCTATAGTCGCAAGCTGGAAACATGACACTGGAAGAAATTAGTAGTATATGTGCTTCCTAACCTCATCCCGACACCCGCAAATCTAATCAACGTTGGTTCCTCTGGTGAAGGGGTCATCTGTAGTTTGTTTATATGCAACTCAAAACTGGCTATTACCTAAAAAAAACCAATGGTAAAAGCTACAAAGAACAGCTAAAACCGGTGGAAATGAGAAAAGAATAAACAATTTTAATGTATGTCATTATATAAAGGAATGAAAGTTTGGCATAAGTAGAGGGATCGGGAATGTAATGGATATGCATTTAGATAATGTTTACTCTATCGAATTTTGACATTGGCTTGGCTAAATTGGAAGTAGGTGAAAAAATGTCATTGGTCAGTTAAAAACAAATGAAATCCCAATGCGCAAAATTGACTTTCACTTTGTGATCGATGCGCATTCCCGTTCTCGTTACAGGACTGTTGTGAACCAATATCTTGTATGGTGCATTGCTTCCCGTTCTGGTTACCGTTCACGGGCGGTTGTGAACCAGCCTTTACTGACTTCTACGTCGCATCTGGTTGTTAGCTGAATAAATGGATGACTTTTGTTTGTCATACACAATGAATGCAAGAAGTTACAAGATTCCGACTTCTTTTAAAAACTGCCTTCAACCCTATTCAACATTTTCTCTTGCTTGGTCCTAGGTGTAAACCCAATAGCAATAAACGGCTTCTCGCTGGTTTACTTTTCTACAGCATAGGTTTAGAATTTTTTGAAAATTTTGAATTAAAAAACTTATAACGCTCGTCTTATTAAAAGGAAAGAATTCAAACTGGGCAGGTATCAACACACTAGTTTGCTCTAGCTGAGAAAAAAATCTGATGTGTTACACTCTGTTGCGGTAAATTCGTGTTATCTTATTGCTGGGCGCCTGTTATTGTTTTACTATTTTGAATTTGGGTTCTTTGTCCTCCGGCTAGCTATTATTATTATTCAGTTGAGCAAATCTCTTAAACAGGGTGTGTAAACGGAAAGGAGTTTTTACTGAAAGATAACACTGATAAAAGAATTTGTTTTTACACTTTTATTGCCGCCACACTTTATTCATTTCACATAATTACTCTTGATACACGCCGGACTGAAACTGTTATATTTTCTAATGTTGTTATAATCACTTATTTGCTGCACGTTATTAATTCGCGTATTTCACATTTATAACTAACTTTACGACGCAAGAGATTCTGTAGAATTGCGCGACGTATAACGTGTGAATGATTCTCTTAAACTGTGCGACGTATAACCTGCGAATACTTCTGTTGAACTGAGCAACGTATAACTTGTGTATGATTCTGTTGGACTGAACGACGTATTACCCGCGAGTGCTTCTGTTGGACTGAATGTTACCGGTCTCTCGGCTTCATAATTTATACTCCCTCACCCCGATATGCCTAAACATTATAACAAAGCTGCTATTGGTTAATAAAGCGCGCCAACATTAGCGTCTATTTTTATATCCAATCAAAATTACGAATACAAATGCTCTAGGGAAGATATTCCCTCCATTTCTAAGAAAAGCGCGCTAATCTGACGTCATTTGTTTGTCTCTTCTAATTGATAAACAACTCACCCCCTCGCACATTGTTATCCGCTCCTATTGTCAGTTTCAGTGAGGTGGTGTAAACTTATTTCCTAACAATGCTTATAATTAACAAACATCTCAAATCATTGTCATACAATAATGCTTATTTACACTATAATCACTCTGGCATTTACATTGTTGTGATATAAAATACTGCCACAACTCACATGACTTTCTCTACTCTTGTACAAACTATTTTTACAAACGCATATTCTCCATCTACTTCATGTTCACAGACACACACACACACACACACACACACACACACACACACACATGTTTCCAAAAATACTTTTTTTGGATTCAGGAGGTCTGAAAACATGTATTTCCGGTAAAATCTCGGTATCGAATTTTTGTGTGGAATGCAATACTTCCCCTATTTATACGAAGTAGATAAAGCAAAAATATCGTTGGAATCTAGCTCACAAAAATGTTTAAAAGCTCTAAAAATAATATAATCTGATAGAGAAAATATTTTGCATAGAATAATGTGTTCAAAGCTGAAATTTATAGCAAATGAATATTCACATGTTATTAGGAACTTGAGACAGCACGAGAGTGGAAGAGGACGAAGCTAATGGCAACATGATACGTTAATACAGACAGATCTCCATACTGTCTTTTAAGGTTGAGACAAGCTTTAGTTATCTTCCTTACTTTAGTAACCGTTACATGATTGTCTGCCCATCCCTTTCTCTACTACATATAGTATGTAGTGGATGTGAACAGCATAACAAACAAACAAAAACAAAAATCTGATGTTTTACACTCACATGACTTTCTCTACTCTTGTACAAACTATTTTTACAAACGCTCATTCTCCATCTACTTCATGTTAATCGAGATAAACATTTGCAGATTCTATCTTATTGCTAAGTTTCTTGTAGATGTAAGGGGAATATATATTTACAAGGGCAGTATAGAAATACAGTAGCCTTTAAGCACATACATATCTCTTAATAGCTGGTTGCTAGGTGCAGCACCATTCTCTTTGCCACAGATTAATACTCTTTGCATATCCAAGACAAAAAAAATGAATAACGAATTCCCATTTGAGAAAATAAGTATTGAAATATTTAAGGGAATAACAAGCAATATCTCGAAAATGGTTCACTGAACAAAAAAAAAATGTATATGATATAAATTGTGTATTTTAACGCATCTCTGGAAGATACTGAACCTAAATACCAAGTTTGGTGTTTATCCAACTGTTCGTTTCTGAGTTATGCTGTTCACAGACACACAGACAGACACACATACAGACATGTTTCCAAAAATGCTTTTTTTGGATTCAGGGGGTCTCAAAACATGTATTTCCGGTTAAATCTCGGTATCGAATTTTTGAGTGGAATGCAATACTTCCCCTACTCACTATACGTAGTAGAGAAAGTAAAAAAACGAAAAGTTGGATAAATACCAAACTTGGTATTTAGATTCATTATCTTTCAAAGATGCGACACGAAGATTTTCAAGAAAATATCCCCACCACAGATTACCCTTAACATTGAACATTTTTCGAAAATTTGGATTTTCTCAAAAATGGCTCTAACGATTTTGATTAAAATGTCATATGTTTAAGTTATTTTCATGACAAATGAAATGTATATCATGAATTTTCTAGGAATGTCCCCAAAAGTCCTCTTCTTTCTGAATGACTTTTTCATAACTGGTAAACCGTAAGAGATAGACAAATATATATTTTCGCGCTAACCATTTCCGAGATATTCCTTGTTATTTGTTTGAATTTTCCAATACTTATACTTTTTCTCAAATGGGAACTCGTTATTCGTTTTTTTATGTCCTGGACATACAAAGAGAATGGAATACTCCACATAGCAACCAGCTCTTAAAACATTTGACTATCGCTTAAAGTCTACCATATTCCCCTTGCATCTACAAGAAAATTAGCAATAAGATTAACATCTCGATTAACATGAAGCATATGGAGAATAAGGTTTGTAAAAATAGTTTGTACAAGAGTAGAGAAAGTCATGTGAGTGTAACACATATGTTTTTATGAATTAATGTTGAGTTTAACAGGAAACTGAGCGACAAAAGTTACTTTGTGAACTTATGAACACGTAAAGCACGTGCATTTTCAGAAAGAAAACACGCCTCGTATTACAGTGTATAAAGAATCGCTGGGCAGAATATGTTATAAGGGTGCAAGAGAAAGAACACACGTGTGTGGTAAACAAATGTGTCGTTGTCACGTTCTTGCATCAAGTGCGAGGCTGTGTGACGTCACGACACAGCTGCCGCCTCGCCAGCAAAACAAAGCGTGTATCTGCAACATGTGTGTCTGTCATAGTAACCTGTTGAAAGTGCAGGTCAGTGACCATCCATTAAGAAGGAAGCAGGTCAGGCTTTGGAGCATACAAAATTCAGTATATTAATTTTGAAAATAAAGAATATGTACAAATCATTTTTGGACTTATTAAAATCGTGTAATAACCGATCGAGGTGGCGCGTGCGACTCGCGTTCCAGAGATCCCGTGTTCGATTCCCGGCGACCGCTCACTCTGACCCACGGGAGGTTTTCCTGGGTCGTCAGGTGAATCCTGGAAGGGTTTCTTTCACTCCAGAATTTCCTGTCCCTCCGTTTCGCTCCATTCATCATGTCTTTCATCCTTCACCCCGTTAGGTCTCTCTCAGGGTTGGAAGTGTCGGCGATGGTGTGGTGTGACAGGGTAAAAGGATGCTCTCTGTTGAACTTTTTCCGTCCCTCGACTTTCAGCTGTTTGACGGGACAAACGGACCCCCACCCCTTCAGAGCCGGGTGCAGGACCCCCAGTGTGGCGTCCGCCTCTCCGACTGTCGGGGCGTCTCAGGCTGGAAACAATGTCATTGCTGCGCCGTCACTCCTGGTTCCGGCCTCGTGGTCCCTACTCTCACCACAAGGGACATAGATACAATATCTTCACTGGAGCAGTGCCCAGTCTCCTCCGATCATCAGAAAAAAAAGTAATACATTCTTAGCACGATATGCATCTGAGGCAGTATTTTTAACCCTTAAATGATTTTAGTCACATTATATAATAAAAAATCTGATGTGTTACACTTACATGATTTTCTCTACTCTCGTTCAAACTATTGTTTCAAACGCTTATTCCCCATCCACTTCATGTTAATCGAGATAAACATTTGCAGAAACTATCTTATTGCTAATTTTCTTGTAGACGTAAGGGGAATATATATTTACAAGGGCAATATAGAAATACAGTAGCCTTTAAGCACATACATATCTCTTAATAGCTGGTTGCTAGGTGCAGCATCATCTCTTTGCCACAGATTAATACTCTTTGCATATCCAAGACAAAAAAAAATGAATAACGAATTCCCATTTGAGAAAATAAGTATTGAAAAATTTAAGGGAATAACAAGCAATATCTCGAAAATGGTTCACTCAACAACAAAAAAAATGTATATGACATAAATTGTGTATTTTAACGCGATCTACATTTTTTGTGTAGTAAAATTTTGTCTATCTCTTATGGTATCCTAGTTATGCAAAAGTCGTTCACAATGAAGAATATTTTTGGAGACATTCCCAGAAAATTCAAGATATACATTTTATTTGTCATGAAAATATCTTAAACATATGATATTTAATCAAAATCGTTAGAACCATTCTGGAGAAAATTAAAATTTTCGAAAAATCTTCCATGTAAAGGGTAATCTGGGGTGGGGGGATTTTCTTGAAAACATACGTGTCGCATCCTTGGAAGATACTGAACCTAAATACCAAGTTTGGTGTTTATCCGACTGTTCGTTTCTGAGTTATGCTGTTCACAGACAGACACACAGACAGATAGACACACACACGGACATGTTTCCAAAAATGGTTTTTTTTGGATTCAGGGGGTCTCAAAACATATATTTCCGGTGAAATCTCGGAATCGAATTTTTGGGTGGAATACAATACTTCCCCTACTTACTATACGTAATAGAGAAAGTAAAAATATAATAACAGCCCGCCTTAAATCAATATGTGTATGTAGCAAGATATAAAAAGTGTATATTACCGTCATTGTATATGTTCATATTATTGTATACATGTTATGTGAATGTATTACTTAATTTAATGATGTAGTAGCTGTGAGAATAATAGGTTAAAAGTTGCTAACAATGAGGTAACCTTGAGGCAATAATGATTAAGAAAGTGTAATAATGCTACTAGTCATTCTTGGAGCAACAATAATGTAATTTTTGTGACATTTATAAAATAGCCAATCAACGACCAGAAAAAAAAAACTTAAGTTAAATAAAAGTATTCTATTGGAATAGGAATAGCCAATTAGAGACTTGAAATACAGAAATTAACAAATTTTGGCGGTAGAAATAAACTCAGTTGCTTGTAGACAGCGCTAATAACTGGACGTGTTGGTTGTAGACAGTGTTCCTAACCAGACGCGAGATGCGTCCTCGAGAAATATAATATATATTTGTGTGAGACGAAAATAGTTTACGTGTTAAAAAGTGCAAGTAATTAATAAAAGAATCTCACAGCTCTCTCTATATCAGTGGTGTGTTATTTAAATTGTGTCAAGGATTAATAAATGTAGTGAAGTAAAAATTATAATCTGTGTAAGCGTACATTCTTAGCCGCACTACTCCCTGCAAAGAAATCCATGTGTCTAAGAATAATATTGACGCAGCCGAGGCAAACATAAATATATAATATTTAAAGAAATAGGCAAATTTGAAAAAAGGTTAATATTTTTAAATTTGGGACGAAGGCTACCAGGTACCATACGTGCGGTTGCAACTACTTCAAGTTCGGCTCCCCAACAGTTGAACTACAATACAACTCCAAATTGGCTCCCAAAGCGTGGGGCAAATAACAACACAACAATATTACACAACTTCACACCGTAGAAGAGTACTTCCTTAACAGCTAAAAAAGTGTGATATATTACATTCACATGACCTTTCCTGCTCTACCTACTCTATTTATTTGTATATGAGAGCTTCTACAAAGTATCCTTACTGTCTCTAGCGTACAATAGTTGATAGAGAAGCTATTGCATTCCATCCAAAAATTGGATAACGAGCTTTCACCGGATATACGTGTTTTGAGGGCCCCCTGAATTTTTAGGAAAAGGTCCGTGTGTTTGTGAACAGCATAACTCAAAAAGCAATAGTCCAATAAACACTAAACTTGGTATTTATGTTGAGTAGTTTCTAAGGATGCAACACCAAGATTTTCAAGAGAATCCCCCACCCCAAACTAAAGTTTACGTGGAACATTTTTCGAAATTTTTGATTTTCTAAAAAATGGCTCTAACCATTTTGATTAAAATGTCATATATTCAGGATATTTACATGAAAAATAGAATGCATATCTTGAATTTTCTGGGAATAGCCTTTGAAGTCCTCTTCATTCGGAAGGAGATTTGTATAATCTTGTGTAACTGGTAAACGTCAAGTGATATATGAAAACGTACTACCCAAAAATGTACCTCTCTTTAGAACACACAATTTATTTCAAATAACATTTTTTGTGGCATCAGGCGTTTCTGATATCCGTTATTAATGGTTCGAATTGTTCATTACTTGGTCATTCTCTTAAAGTCCTTTCAACATTCACTTGTTTCTCGCGATGTCATGGAAACAGTATGGAATTTTAAGGCAGCATATAGCGTTCAGTTGTTAAACATTTGACTATCGCTGTTCTCTTTGTATCTATAACGAAATGTGTAATGTAGCTATTTCTGTAAAGGTTTATCTGGATTAAAATGTAGTAGATAGAAAAAAAATCTGATGTGTTACACTCACATGACTTTCTCTACTCTTGTACAAACTATTTATACAAACGCTTATTCTCCATCTACTTCATGTTAATCGAGATAAACATTTGCAGAAACTATCTTATTGCTAATTTTCTTGTAGATGTAAGGGGAATATATATTTACAAGGGCAATATAGAAATACAGTAGCCTTTAAGCACATACATATCTCTTAATAGCTGGTTGCTAGGTGCAGCACCATTCTCTATCCCACAGATTAATACTCTTTGCATATACAAGACAAAAAAATAAATAACGAATTCCCATTTGAGAAAATAAGTATTGGAAAATTTAAGGGAATAACAAGCAATATCTCGAAAATGGTTCACTCAAAAAAAAATGTATATGACATAAATTGTGTATTTTAACGCGATCTACATTTTTTGTGTAGTAAAATGTTGTCTATCTCTTATGGTTTACCAGTTATGTAAACGTCGTTCACAATGAAGAATACTTTTGGAGACATTCACAGTAAATTCCAGATATACATTTTATTTGTCATGAAAATATCTTAAACATATGATATTTTAATCAAAATCGTTAGAGCCATTTTTGAGAAAATTAAGATTTTCGAAACATTTTCCATGTAAAGGGTAAACTGGGGTGGGGGATTTTCTTGAAAACCTTCGTGTCGCATCTCTGGAAGATACTGAACCTAAATACCAAGTTTGGTGTTTATACGACTGTTCGTTTCTGAGTTATGCTGTTCAAAGACACACAGACACACAGACAGACACACACGGACATGTTTCCAAAAATGCTTTTTTTGGATTCAGTGAGTCTCAAAACATGTATTTCCGGTGAAATCTCGGTATCGAATTTTTGGGTGGAATACAATACTTCCCCTACTGACTATACGTAGTAGAGAAAGTAAAAATGAATAACGAATTCCCATTTGAGAAAATATTGAAAAATTTAAGGGAATAACAAGCAATATCTCGAAAATGGTTCACTCAAAAAAAAATGTATATGACATAAATTGTGTATTTTAACGCGATCTACATTGTTTGCGTAGTAAAATTTTGTCTATCTCTTATGGTTTACCAGTTATGCAAAAGTCGTTCACAATGAAGAATACTTTTGGAGACATTCCCAGGAAATTCAAGATATACATTTTATTTGTCATAAATATATCTTAAACATATGATATTTTAATAAAAATCGTTAGAGCTATTTTTCAGAAAATTAAAATTTTCGAAAAATCTTCCATGTAAAGGGTAATCTGGGGTGGGGGGATTTTCTTGAAAACCTTCGTGTCGCATCCTTGGAAGATACTGAACCTAAATACCAAGTTTGGTGTTTATCCGACTGTTCGTTTCTGAGTTATGCTGTTCACAGACAGACACACACACAGACACACACATGGACATGTTTCCCAAAATGCTTTATTTGGATTCAGGGGGGTCTCAAAACATTGTATTTCCGGTGAAATCTCGGTATCGAATTTTTGGGTGGAATACAATAGTTCCCCTACTTACTATGCGTAGTAGAGAAAGTAAAAATGTGTGTTTTAAAGGTATCTACATTTTCTGTGCAGTAAATGTTTGTCTATCTCATATGGCATACCCGTTATACAAAATGTCCTCCGAATGAGAATTTTATAGGCAAGATATACACTATATTTGTCATCTAAATATCCGAAATTTTCTTCTTTTTCTTCTTCTTCTACTTCACGGTTTTGGACCGTTTAGCGTGTTCCGGTTACAAAATCTTGTGTCCACCTCTTTTTTGGTCGTCCTGTGTTTCTACATGCTTGAAGTCTGTAGTTATATGTTGCTCGGGGTATCCTATTTAATGACATTCTTTCTAAATGTTGTTTCCAGTTAGTTCTATATTCTATTATTACTTCATTTAACGCTTCTATTTTTAACTTTTGCCTTATTTCGTTGTTTGGCTTTTTATCCAGTTTTGTGTATGCTGGTATAGGCCTGAGAAATTTTATTTCAGCTGTCTGTATTCTTCTTTTATTTTCTGCTGTCACTGTTTCAGACCCATAAGTTACTGTGGGGATAGCCATTGCTTTATACAATTTTATTATTGAATCTTTTCTAATTTTATTTTTACTTTCTCTACTACATATACTAAGTAGGGGAAGTATTGTATTCCACCCAAAAATTCGATACCGAGATTTCACCGGAAATACATGTTTTGAGACCCCCTGGATCCAAAAAAAGCATTTTTGGAAACATGTCCGTGTGTGTGTCTGTGTGTGTCTGTCTGTCTGTGTGTGTGTCTGTGAACAGCATAACTCAGAAACGAACAGTCGGAAAACACCAAACTTGGTATTTAGGTTCAGTATCTTCCAGAGATGCGACGCGAAGGTTTTCAAGAAAATCCCCCCCACCCCAGATTACCCTTTACATGGAACATTTTTCGAAAATGTTAATTTTCTCAAAAATGGCTCTAACGATTTTGACTAAAATGTCATATGTTTAAGATATTTTCATGACAAATAAAATGTATATCTCGAATATTTTGGATTCGTCTCCAAAAGTATTGTTCATTGTGAACGACTTTTGCATAACTGGTAAACCATAAGAGATAGACAAAATTTTACTACACAAAAAATGTAGATCGTGTTAAAATACGCAATTTATGTCATATACATTTTTTTGTTGAGTGAACCATTTTCGAGATATTACTTGTTATTCCCTTAAATTTTGCAATACTTATTTTCTCAAATGGGAATTCGTTATTCATTTTTTTTTGTCTTGGATATGCAAAGAGTGTTAATCTGTGGCAAAGAGAATGGTGCTGCACCTAGCAACCAGCTATTAAGAGATATGTCTATGCTTAAAGGCTACTGTATTTCCATATTGCCCCTGCAAATACAAAACAAGGGGAACATAGTACGCCTTAAGCTATAGTCAAATATTTCTAGAACTGGTCGCTATGTGTAAAATATAATTCTCTTTGCATGTGAAAAGATCGTTTCTGCAAATGTTTATCTCGATTAATATGAAATAGATGGAGAATAAGAGTTTGTAAAAATAGTTTGTACAAGAGTAGAGAAAGTCATGTGAGTGTAACACATCAGATTTTTTAATGTTCTCTTTATGGTTCTCGTTTGATTCTCGTTATCTTTAAAGTATGGTATTTAAATCAAAATGTTAGCCTCATTTCTTTTAAAAAAAAAAGCCATGAAAAATTTGCCATGTAAAGGGTAGTTTGACTTTGGGAGGAACTTTCTTGAAAATTGCATATTTGGAAGATACTGGACTTTTCTGATGATCAGAAAGGAATCAGCACTGCTCCAGTGAGAATATGCCCCACAAGAGGGCGCCCGCGAGGGGGAGGAGAAGGTGAGGAGACACCGGGCGGCTGGAACCAGGAGTGACGGCACATCAATGACAGGGTTCCTATAGTTTCCAGATTGAGACGCCCCGACTGTCGGACACGCAGACCGGAGAGGATCCAACACCCCAGTAACCAGCTGAAAGCCGAGGGGCGGAGAAAATTCTACGGAGAGCATCTTTTTTCCTGCCACGCGTACCGAAATAGATCTAAGGGGAAGAAGGACGAATGAAATTGCGAATGGAACTAAATGGAGGGTCCGGGAATTCGGGGGCTGAAAGAAAGCACTCCAGCATTCGCCTGACGATCCGGTAAAACCCACGGGCGGTCGCCGGAAATCGAACCCGGAAGCCCCGAATAGAGTCAGGCGCGTTACCAAGGCGCCACCTCGCTCGGTAGATATTGGACTTAAATACCAATTCAGGGGGCTCGAAACGTATACGTTCAGTGTAATTTTGACATTCAATTTTTGGGTGCTAAGTTTTTTTTAGCGCGTATTGCGCCGAGCTCTACTGATCGCTGTACCTGTAGATGAATCAGCGGTCAATAGCCTAGAACAAATGCCGCGAGTACATCTAACACAAGTTTGATAGCCAGTCATCGGCAGTACATACATAACATTGTTCATTGTTTGTATTGGAAGCTGTTCTTGCGAACCTGTAAAGTGCGATCAAGTGTTTCCGGGATTTGTCCTCCTACACGATCCAGGGCTGTCCACAAAACACCGTGGTAAACCTTACTTTCGGTACGTTACCGGCGTACACGATTTCACCGTGTTTCAAGGCTCCCTGAATAAAAAAACCCTGATGTGTTACATGGACGCTATACGCTGGCCTTAAAATTCCATACTCTCCCCATGACATTGCGAGAAACAACCGAAAATCGACAGGACTTTAAAAGACTGGCTAAGTATTGAACAATTCGAACCATTAATAACGGATATCTCGGAAATGGCTGTTACCACAAAAAACTTAGTTTAAATAAATTGTGTGTGTGTTTTAAAGACATCTACATTTTATGTGTAGTACGTTTTTGTCTATCGCTTAACGTGTATCAGTTATACAACTTTATACAAAATTCCTAACGAATCAAGAGGACTTCATGCCTATTCCCCGAAAATTCAAGATATACGTTTTATTTGTGATGTAAATATCTTTAGTATATGGTGTTTTAATCAAAATCGTTTGAGCGATTTGTTTAGAAAATAAAACATTTCGAAAAAAGTTCCATGTAAAGGGTAGTTTGTTGAAAACCTTCGTGTTGTCTCTTTGGAAGGCATTAAACTTAAATACCAAGTTTGGTATTTATTCGACTTTTCGTGTTTAAGTTATCGTGTTCGCATTAACAGTATTTAGCGATCCCGTTGTTCTAAATCTATTGACCAAACATCTCACAGCGTCTCTACCCAGAATTGTACAACCAGGAAATTGCTGCTGAAACTGTCTACATGATTCAGTTTTCACGTGTGTATCGTACATAAAAAAATAATCTGATGTGTTACACTCACATGACTTTCTCTACTCTTGTACAAACTATTTTTACAAATGCTTATTCTCCATATACTTCATGTTAATCAAGATAAACATTGGCAGAAACTATCTTATTGCTAATTGTCTTGTAGATGTAAGGGGAATATATATTTACAAGGGCAATATAGAAAAACAGTAGCCTTTAAGCACATACATATCTCTTAATAGCTGGTTGCTAGGTGTAGCACCATTCCCTTTCCCACAGATTAATACTCTTTGCATATCCAAGACAAAAAAATGAATACCCATTTTAGAAAATAAGTATTGAAAAATTTAAGGGAATAACAATCAATATCTCGAAAATGGTTCACTCAAAAAAAATGTATATGACATTAATTGTGTATTTTAACGCGATTTACATTTTTTGTGTAGTAAAATTTTGTCTATCTCTTATAGTTTACCAGTTATGCAAAAGTCGTTCACAATGAAGAGTACTTTTGGAGACATTCCCAGAAAATTCAAGATATACATTTTATTTGTCATAAAAATATCTTAGACATATGATATTTTAATCAAAATTATTACAGCCATTTTTGAGAAAGTTAAAATTTTCGAAAAATCTTCCATGTAAAGGGTAATCTGGGGTGGGGGGATTTTCTTGAAAACCTTCGTGTCGCATCCTTGGAAGATACTGAACCTAAATACCAAGTTTGGTATTTATCCGACTGTTCGTTTCTGAGTTATGCTGTTCACAGACACACAGACAGACACACACACGGACATGTTTCCAAAAATGCTTTTTTTGGATTCAGGGGGTCTGAAAACATGTATTTACGGTGAAATCTCGGTATCAAATTTTTGAGTGGAATACAATACTTCCCCTACTATGCTGGGAAGATGCTGTATTTGCTAAACTAAACGTAGTTAGGTACTGGCTGCGAATAATTAAAGTTGATCAAACAACTCTGAGAGCAATATGTTATCGTCATCAAATGAACAACATAGAGCATCCAAAATGGTGGGCGGTGGGGTTGCAACGCGAATTATCAAAAATTGGCTTAAATGATATCTGGCAAAGGGGTAATGAAAATACACACAGTGCCGTGAGAAAAGTCAAAAGACGACTATGCGATATAAACAGGCAGAAAATAGAATCTGAATGTAGACAAAGATCAACATTGGAGCTACAAAATGAAATAAAAACTAGGTGGGGTAAGGAAACATATTTTGGAATTAGGTATAAAACAGAGGACTGGAATAGCATGGCTTAGGTTGGGAGGGTGGAAAGCTCGCAAGATTGTTGATGACGATGGCAGGAGGATTTGCCCATTATGCGGGGAACAAGAAGACTGGGCGCATATTTTGGCAGCATGCGTGCAGACGGAGGGTATTAGGAAAAAACTATTACCGGAAGTATTTTGGCTTCCAACAGACGGAGGACAGCATGCTGGGACTTGATTCTAAACAGTCAAAACTGGCCAAGCTTGGGCACATAATTAATGGAAGTACGTGTACTAAGAGATAAGGTGTTTATGTAATTTTTCTTTAAATATGTGTGGTGCTTGAGTACTTGTGCGCGACTGTGCGTGTGTGTGTTTGAGTGTGTGATTCAGAGTGTTTTTTCAATTTTATATGTATGTATAGTGCGGTGATTATAAAAAAAAATAGTTGTTTTTCTGGTTGATACTGCAAGTCACGTATACAGACCAGGTATTTTTCTAGAGAGCATGTACGGTCTTATGACCCATGCGACTGTGTTATGCAATTAATGTAATACTAAATACTTAATAAATACCACTACTACTACTACTAATACTAATACTATACGTAGTAGAGAAAGTAATATGCTGTTCAAGCATGAATTTGTTGGCAGGCATTTCCGTGGACTAATAAGAGAATAACATTCCTAAGGAAATCACACACAACACACGTATGGTCGAAATTCTTCACAACACGAAGACAAAGCAACGACTGAGACAGTCCAAAGCTGATAAACGTACCCTTGATACCTCCTGCTCAGAAGCAGGGCATGATACCGAGGTCACTGCTGTCTCGACCGATACGCATATAAGGCGGTTGTGACTTTGGCATAAAACGAAGACACTAATAGGCAGAGGATATTCCATTCCACCCAAAAACTCGATATCGAGATTTCACGGAAATACATGCTTTGGGGACCCCGAATCAAAAAAGAAATTAGTAAAAGGTCCGTGTGTGTCTGTGAACAGCTTAACTTAAAAACGAAAAATCGGATAAATATTTTTGATTAAAATACCATATATTAATGACATTTAGGCGGCGCCGTGGCCGAGTGGTTAGACCGCTCGCCTCCCACCGAGGCGGACCGGGTTCAATCCCAGGGACCTGCATGTGGGATTTGTGGTGGACGAAGCGGCGTCTGGGCGGGTTTTCTCCGGGTTCTCCGGTTTCCCCCGCCATTCATTCCACCAACTGCTCCATCATCACCTTTCCTTTCATCCATTTCACCAACATTTCGATTCATCCACTTCCTTCATCCCATACCAGGCATCGGGCTGATCACCCATCCTGGATGTTCTGTCTGATCCATGAGTGTCTGCTCCTCGACGGGCCTCTGACTCCAGGCACCCGCCTGTAAGTCCTGGGGGGTGTAAGTCCTACATATGAGGAGGGTAAACAGATAATGAATGAATGAATATTAATGACATTTACATGACAAATAAAATGTATGTATTGAATTTTCTGGAAATACCTGTGAGGTCTTCTTTCGGAATGAATTTTGTATAATCTTGTATAACTCGTAAAGATTAAGTGATAGACGAGAACGTACTACAAAAGGGATGTCGATCTCTTTAAAACGCACAACTTATTTCAAATAAGTTTTTTGTGGCATAAGCCATTTATGAGATACCCGTTAATAAAGGTTCGAATGTTCATTAGTATGCAATCCGCTTTAAGTCCTTTCAACATTCAGTTGTTTCTCGCGATGTCATGGAAACAGTATGGAATTTTAAGACCAGCATATAGCGTCCAGTTGTTAAACATTTGACTATCTCTGTTCTCTTTGTATCTATAACGAAATGTGTAATGTAGCTGTTTCTGTAAAGGTTTATCTCAATTAAAATGAAGTACATAGGAAAATAAAGTCATGTGAATGTAAAACATAAGATTTTTACTTTATAGCTTGCCCCCTATTTGCAGATTGCCATGTCCCAGCAGTGAAAACGCAAACTAACAAAAGGTTACCAGCGACAGCAATACCAAATGTCAGTTCAGGCTGTTTTGTGTTTTCGCGAGGGAGAAGGCACCGCACAGTTATAGAAAATCGAAGTTCACAATTGGAAAGGGAAGGGGTTGTGAAATGTTTACATACTCCGTCCATATATTCTGTCATTCTTCACGGCGCTGTAAAGACTTTCTCGGCGAAGACTCGGTCAAAGTGGTCGCACATTTTGTCAAAGTGCCTTCGAGTGAGCGCGCGATTCACAACCGTCAACTTCTGTGGCGACACTGAAAATCTTTAGAAAATCAAACAAGAATTAGTTTTAAAAATGTTAAATAATGTTATTGTTTTTCAAAATATTGTCTTTTAACATCAATACTTTTTTGCATTCAATGAAACCAGCACTTAAAACAATGATGCCACCCTTGCTGAGGAACTTTAGAAACCATTTTTACTTACTCTACTACGTATAGTAAGTAGGGGAAGTATTGTATTCCACCCAAAAATTCGATACCGAGATTTCACCGGAAATACATGTTTTGAGGTGCACTGAATGCATATAAAGCATTTTTGGAAACATGCCCATGTGTCTGTCTGTGAACAGCATAACTCATAAACAAACAGTCGAATAAACACCAAACTTAGTATTTAGGTTCAGTATCTTCCAGAGACGCAACACGAAGGTTTTCAAGAAAATCCCCCCACTCCAGATTACCTTTTACATGGAACATTTTTCGAAAATTTTAATTTTCTAAAAATTGGCTCTTAACGATTCTGATTAAAATACCATAAGTTTAAGATATTTTTTATGGCAAATGAAATGTATATCTCGAATTTTCTGGGAATGTCTCCAAAAGTATTCTTCATTGTGAACGACTTTTGCATACACCATAAGAAATAGACAAAATTTTACTACACAAAAAATGTAGATCACGTTGAAATACACAATTTATGTCATTAACATTTTTTCGTTGAGTGAACCATTTTCGAGATATTGCTTGTTATTTCCTTAAATTTTCCAATACTTATACTTTTTCTCAAATTCGTTATTCATTTGTTTTATGTCCTGGACATACAAAGAGAATGAAATACTCCACATAGCAACCAGCTCTTAACATATTTGACTATCGCTTAAAGCCTAGCAATTCCCCTTGCATTTACAAGAAAATTAGCAATAAAATTAACATCTCGATTAACATGAAGCATATAGAGAATAAGCGTTTGTAAAAATAGTTTGTACAAGAGTAGAAAAAGTCATGTGAGTGTAACACAGCAGATTTTGTTATATGGTTCATCTGATGACGAAAAAGTGATTCCACGCATTTTTTCTTTAATTTTTGGAAACAAAAAGAAATCACAAGGTGCTGGGTCAGGGCCGTGTGGTGGAGGGTGCATGGTGGTGACCTTAGATCATCAGGATACTCAGTTGTTAGTTTTGTTGTATGCGACGAAGAGTCGTCATGATGTAACATTATTTTCCTTTTGAGCGTTTTTCATAACTTTGCGATAAACAGACATTTGTGTACAGCAACGATACGTCTATGTTCTAACGCTGTAGTAGCAATATCGTAGCTCGTTTTAGAAAACAAATAACAACCATGTTCTTTCTTACCAGCTCTGCTATTTCGTCGGACTTTTATAGGCTACTCAGGTTCCGTTTGAAAGACCCATTGAGCTGCTTCACTTTTCTTTTCAGGATCATAACAATACATCGAAGATTCATCCCCAGTACGATATTCCAAGCCAAATTTGAAGTGCCGCTTTGGAGATTTTCCACAGTTTTTCTGCACCAATCAATGCGTTGTTTGTTTTTGATCGGGAATCAGACGTGGAATCCATCGATAACAAAGTGTTCTCACGTCTAACTGCTGATGTAAAATGTTTTGGATTTCACTCACACCAATGCCCACTGTCGCCCGAATAAATTCATAAGATGTCCGTCGATCTTCTTCAAGATTGCTCGAATCGTGGCAATACTTTCATTAGTAACAGCAGTTTTTGGGCGTCCTTCACGAAATTGATGACTAAGAAAAAAACAGCTGTCTTTTGAATTCGTTGTACCAATTATAAATTGTTGGCTTAGATGGGGTTAAATGCATCTCTTAAGCCGATCTTCATATTGTTTAGGCGTTAGTGATGATTTAAAATGTAAAAAGAATCAGAGCCCGGAAAACTTCTCTAGTGAAATTTATTTTTGGATGAACACAAAATATTTACTGATAATAATTAACAAACTATCAGAGCAAATCTAACAAACTACACGGTAATCAACCTGGAAAACATTAGAAATTATCTGTCACGTGTAAAGAAATTTCATTTGGTTTTAGAAACATGATATTATAAAAAAAATTCAGTATTGCCCTGTGCAGTTGCGCAGTGAGAATAGCAGGTACTAGATTTGCAGGCTTCTGCCTCACTAGTAAATGTAACTCGGAACTACAGACCGAGATTTCACCGGAAATACAAGTTTTGAGATATCCTAAATCCAAATAAAGCATTTTTGTAAGCATGTCCGTGTGTGTGTGTCTGTGAACAGCATAACTCAAGAACGAAAAGTCGGATAAATACCAAACTTTGCATTTGAACTAAGTATCAGTCAAGGATTCGACACGAAGATTTTCAAGAAAATCCCCCCACCACAACTACGCTTTACATGGAACATTTTTCGAAGTTTTTGATTTTCTAAAAAATTACTCTAACGATTTTGATTAAAATAACGTTTATTATATTACTTGAAAAAATAAAATGTATATCTTGAATTTTCTGGGAATAACCTAGGAAGTTCTCTTCATTCGGTAGGAATTTTTATCAATGTTGTATAACTGTTAACGTTAAGCGATAGACGAAAACGTACTACACAAAAAGTGTAGATAATTTAAAACACACAATTTACTTCAAATAAGGTTTTTTGTGACAAGCCATTTCTGAGATATTCGTTATTTAAGAATCGAATTGTTCAATACTTCATTCTTTTAAGTTCTTAAACATATGACTATCGCTGTTCCCTTTATATCTATAACGAAATGTGTAATGTAGCTATTCCTGTTAAGGTTTGTTTGGAATAAAATTAAGTAGATAGAAAAATAAGCTTTACTAAGACTAATTTGTATATCCACTAATAAAGATAGAGCGGAGAAAGTCATGGGAATCATCACATCGTTTTTTTCTCTAACTATATTTTAATCCAGATGAACCATAGCAGAAACAGCTACATCACACATTTCGTTATAGATATAAAGGGAACAACGATAGTCAAATGTTTAACTGGACGCTATATGCTGGCCTTAAAATTCCATACTGTTCCATGATATCGCAAGAAACAGATGAAAATTGACGGAACTTAACAAGAATGACAAAGCCATATCTAACCATTAATAACGAATATCTCGGAAATGGCTGTTACGCCAAAAAAGAGCTATTTTAATGAAATTGTGTGTTTTTAAGATATCCACATTTTTGTGTAGGACGTTTTCGTCTATCGCTTAACGTTTACCAGTTATACAAGATTATACAAGGTTCCTTCCGAATGAAAAGGAATTCACAGGCTATTTCCAGAAGGATCAACATACACATTTTATTTGCCATGTAAATATATGTAATATTTGGTGTTTTAATCAAAATCGTTGGAGCCATTTTTTAGAAAACCAAAAATTTCCAAAAATGTTGCACGATAAAGGATAGTTTGCTGTAAGTGGTTTTCTTGAATATCTTCATGTTGTATCTTTGGAAGGTACTGAACCTAAATACCAAGTTGGGTATTTATACGACATTTCGTTTTTAAGTTATGCTGTTCACACACACATACACGGATCTTTTTCTAAAAATCTAATGTGTTACACTCACATGACTTTTTCTACTCTTGTACAAACTATATTTACAAACGCTTATTCTCCATATGCTTCATGTTAATCGAGATATACATTTGCAGAAACTATCTTATTCTAATTTTCTTGTAGGTGCAAGGGGAATACGGTAGGCTTTAAGCGATAGTCAAATGTTTTAAGAGCTGGTTGCTATGTGGAGCATTCCATTCTCTTTGTATGTCCAGGACATAAAAAAACGAATAACGAATTCCCATTTGAGAAAAAGTACAAGTATTGGAAAATTCAAGGTATGCATTTCATTTCGCATGAAAATATCTTAAACATATGACATTTTAATCAAAATCGTTAAAGCCATATTTGAGAAAATAAAAGTTTCCAAAAAATGTTTCATGTAAAGGTTAGTCTGTGGTGGGGGGGATTTTCTGGTAAATCTTAGTGTCGCATCCTTGGGAGATACTAAACTCAAATACCGAGTTTGGTATTTATCCGAGTTTTCGTTTTTGAGTTATGCTCGTCGCAGTCAGACATGTTTCCAAAATGCTTTATTTTGATCCAGGACACCTCAAAACATGTATTTCCGGTGAAATCACGACATGAATCATTGGGTGGAGTGCAGTACTGCCCCTACTTAAGATGCCCAGTGGAGGAAGTGAAAAAGCAGATCCCAAAAGGAAAAGAAAATAATTAGGTTGTCTTGATAGCCTTTCATGTACAATAATAAATTAGTTGCGTCAGTTGAAACATGTTTGTGGTTTCGCCGTCATCTGATAATGTTAACCAGTCAGTTAATATCATTGGATATTAATTTGATGTTCTTACAGGACGCGCCTTCCTACTGCCTCATGGTCCCGTCATTGCATGCTTCTTTAGCATTAACTTTATATATCCTGTGATTCACAAACATGACATACAGAGTGTTCATTACATCATAATTATAGTTTAAGTATTTAATACATAGAGAAAGTGATGGAATGAGATCACTATTTCTCGATACTTCATAAAGTTACTGATTTTTCATCACCGATATTCGATATCCAACACTGATATACTCACTTTATAAAAAATCTGATGTGTTACACTCACATGACTTCCTCTACTCTTGTACAAACTATTTTTACAAACTCTTATTCTCCATGTATTTCATATTAATCGAGATAAACGTTTGCAGAAACGATGCTTTGACATGCAAAGAGAATTACATTTTACACATAGCGACCAGTTCTAAAAATATTTGACTATCGTTTAAGGCGTACCATGTTTCCCTTGCTTTGTATTTGCAAGGGCAATATAGAAATACAGTAACCTCTAAGCACATACATATCTCTTAATAGCTGGTTGCTAGGTGCAGCACCATTCTCTTTGCCACAGATTAATACTCTTTGCATATCCAAGACAAAAAAAAATGAATAACGAATTCCCATTTGAGAAAATAAGTATTGAAAAATTTAAGGGAATAACAAGCAATATCTCGAAAATAGTTCACTCAACAAAAAGATGTATATGACATAAATTGTGTACTTTAACGCGATTTACATTTTTGTGTGTGGTAAAAGTTTGTCTATCTCTTATGGTTTACCAGTTATGCAAAAATCGTTCACAATGAAGAATACTTTTGGAGACATTCCCAGAAAATTCAAGATATACATTTCATTTGTAATGAAAATACCTTAAACATATGATATTTTAATCAAAATAGTTAGAGCCATTTTTGTGAAAATTAAAATTTTCGAAAAATGTTCCATGTAAAGGGTAATCTGGGGTGGGGGGATTTTCTTGAAAACCTTCGTGTCGCATCTCTGGAAGATACTAAACCTAAATACCAAGTTTGGTGTTTATCCGAATGTTCGTTTCTGAGTTATGCTGTTCACAGACACAGACACACAGACATACACATGGACATGTTTTCAAAAATGCTTTTTTTGATTCAGAGGGTCTCAAAACATGTATTTCCGGTGAAATCTCGGTATCGAATTTTTGGGTGGAATACAATACTTCCCCTACTTACTATACGTAGTAGAGAAAGTAAAAATGTGTATGCCATAAATTGTGTGTTTTAATGAGATCTATATTTGTATTGTATTCCACCTAAAAATTCAATACCGAGATGTCACCGGAACTGTATGTTTTGAGGCCCCCTGAATCCGGTACTTTGGGACTGCCCTCGTACGTTGTGAGTACACGTATTTCAGTGTTACTGTGTATTGATATAATGCTAAAAGTCCGTATACTTTAACACACACAATGTTTGTGATAGCAAACTCTTGTAGAGAAATGATTCCCTGCTGTTCGTGCGTCTCAGAGAAGCGGTTCGTAATCTTGTGAACAGATTTATGGAAAAGGGATCTACTCTTGATAAGAAAGCGAAATTAAGTCGCCGTGTTCTTACAAACAAAAAACTCGATGACATCGGAGAAAAGTTAAAACAAGTTAAAAGTTAAACCTCTGAGAAACCTTGCTCTGTAATCAGGAACGTCGCAAACCTCGGCACTAAAGTTTTACTTTCCCTGCTACATATAATAAAGCATTTTCGGAAACATGTACGTGCGTGTGTGTGTGTGTGTGTCTACCTCGGAACAGCATAACTCAAAAACGAAAAGGCGGATAAATACCAAACTCGGTACTGGAGTTAAGAATCCTCCAAAGATGCGACACGAAGATTTTCAAGAGAATCCCCCCACCCCAGACTATCCTTTACATGTAAAATTATTCGAAAATTTTGATTTTCTCAAAAATGGCTCTAATGATTTTGATTAAAATATCATATGTGAATATATTTTCATGGTAAATGAAATGTATATCTTGAATTTTTTGGGTATGTTCCCGAAAGTTCTCTTCATTCTGAATGATTTTCTCATTACTGGTAAACCGTAAGAGATACACAAAAGTTTACTACACAAAAAATATAGATCGCGTTAAAACGTACAATTTATGTCATATCCCTTTTTTTTCTTCTTTCTTTCTTCCTTTATCTTTTTTTTTTTTTTTTTTTTTGAGTGAACGATTTTCGAGAATTCGTTACTCGTTGTTTTTATGTCCTGGACATACAAAGAGAATGGAATACTCCACATAGCAACCAGCTGTTAAAACATTTGACTGTCGCTTAAAGCCTACCATATTCCCCTTGCATCTACAAGAAAATTAGCAATAAGATTAACATCTCGATTAACATGAAGCATATGGAGAATAAGCGTTTGTAAAAATAGTCTGTACAAGAGTAGAGAAAGTCATGTGAGTGTAACACATCAGATTTGTTTTTAACGGACGAAGCATGATTGTTTACATGTCATATAGAATTAAGGAGTGTTAATGCAAATTTACCGACCGAGGTGGCGCCACGATAACCTGTGCGACTCGTATTCGGAAGGTCCCAGGTTCGTTCCCCGACGACCGCCCATTCTAACCCATGGTAAGCGAATGCTCTGGCGGTTTCTTCTCTATCAGGATTTCCTTTTCATCCTTCAGTCGTGCTTCTAGGTTTCGGTGTCGGACAGATGGCGCGGATGTATGCTCAATGGAAAGAGTACTGGCCTAGAAATCAAAGGGCTGCTTAATTGGTGGGTCATTCATCCCTCTCTCTCTCGGCAGCTATAGCAGTCGGTTTGCGAGCTTGGAAATGTTGGAGATTTCCGCGCGTCTCTTTGGCCTGTAGCCTCCTGTAGCTCATTCACCCCATCCCTTCCTCCAGGGGATGGTAGCCGCAATAGATCTACAGGTCGCAGCGCGCAAGGTGTATCCCTCCGTTGAATCACATTTACTTATACCTAATAAAAATGTTAACAGGTATGGTAGGTGTGTGGCGCATAAAGACCTCATTTGCAACATCTTCTGTGAGGAAGAAGGTATATGCGTGTTGTAGTTATAGTTTACATGAAAATCTATGTGCTAGAGTTTAAGCGGCTATGAATTTCCGACTCCATCGCCTGAAACAGTAACGATGTCCTCAATTTTGATAACGTACTACGTTACCTTTTTCTGATGTCATTATCTCATAGCTCGTTTTGTTGTTTCGGGCGCCAGCTACTCCAGTGGTAGAGCTATAATCTCAAGGTATGCCTAAGTGTAATGTGAAGGATAACACCAGTTTAAGTTGACTGAGAAATGTAATGTGATCTACAGGGTTGGGCAGAAATAATAGTAGGATATAAACAGACCAGCTTATTGTAAGTAGTACAGCAATTTATTTGAACATATCATGAAGGTAAAGGTGTGTCATTTAGTCTTTAGAGACAACAGTTACTCTTTCTTCACCACCATTACATTCCTCCAAGCGGCGAACGAAAGCCTGCATCCCACGATGTAGCTTGTCCACGGGGATATCCTGCAGGGCGTCTCGTATTCGATCCTTAAGGTCTGCCAGTGTTTGAGGGCATGTAGCGTAGACTTCACTCTTCAGACACCCCCATAAGAAGAAGTCAGGGGCGGTCAAATCCGGCGATCGTGCTGGCCAGTGGACATCTCCAAATCTGGAAATGCACGCCGCAAGATATCCATGTATCGTCGAGCCGTATGAGCTGTTACCCCGTCTGAGGTAGGTTGTGGTTGGCCAGTGCTGGAAGAACAACGTTAACCATATCCACGTAGCGATCACTACTAACTGTAACAACACGGCCATTGTGGTCCTCAAAGGAATAAAGGCCTATGATGCCAGATGAAGTAACGGCGCACCCCACCGTCACACATTCCCTATGGGAAGATTTCTCATGTAGCACACGTGGGTTACCGGAAGTTTTGCTTGTTCACACCCCCGCTAAGTTCAAACTGGGCCTCATCAGACATCACTAAGTTGCTCAAGATCTGCGGTTTGGCTGCTAAGCAACCAAGGAAGTCCACTACAAACTTCCTTCGGGCAACTTTGTCACATTCAGTTGTTGCATAACCTGCATCTTGTAGAGGTGGAAGTGTAAATCACCATGGATGATATGCTGCAGGGAACGACACAACATTGCTAGCCAGACAACGGAGCGCTGAGGACTGCGGATGAGAGCTGGCGGGCTTCCTCCACTCGCGCAGGACTTCGTCGTGACCTTGTTTGTCTGGACTTTTCATTTTAAAGCGAGATGCAGTGGTACGAAATTGGTTCACCCAACTTACGATAGCTCGGTCATGATCAGGACTTTCATCGTGATGTCTGATGGCGACGAAAGATTCGTTGAACAGTAATGGGAGAGTTATTATTTGTTAAGTAAGTTTACACAGCGGTACTCCGCACTCCACGCAACCATAATTGCAAATGGCAGACCTTTCCCACTTCATTCCACATACACACCGGGCAGTCCGTTCTACGCGACTCAAATCAGGCTGTTCTTTCTGCGCAACCCTGTGATACTTGAACTATTGAGCGAGTTGCCGACCGTTTGAAGATAAAGAATGAAATTTAATTACGAATCGTAGCGCTCGAAGCTATAACAAACACCCGTTAACTTCTGCAGTATCAATTTTACGGTTTGAAATAACTTTTTCCGCAATAAAAGAAACTGGTATCGCAACTTGCCGTGAGTCGCTAAAATGTTCCTCGGAAAGATCCCTCGCGATAGCCGCAAAATCTTACAGTAAGCGCTTAAAATATCACACAAGCACTAAGTACCGGTGAAGTTTAAATTTGAGTTTTATTTATTGACGTTGTTTAACTGCTATATTCTTAGCGTCCCATTCTATATTGGGCGTGAAAGACCGGAAACTTTGCTCAGAGTCCTCTTATCAGGCTTGAGGTTCTTTTACGTGACGTAAATCTACGACACGAAACTACTGGCATTACTTCCCTTCCGAAGGAAGTCATGCTAAGAATTTTTACGGCCGAAACAATCCATCGCCCTCCGCCGGGTTTGAACCCGCGACTCTGGAACTAGAGGCTAGCATGGTACGGCTAGACCACGGAGGACGACTAAGTACCGGTGACTACCAGAGTAAAGGCTGGTTCACAACCAACGAGAACGGTAACCAGAACGAGAACGGGAAAGTTGAAATACATGTATTCAAATGGGAGTGTCCACAACCGACGGGTAGCCTTCCCGGGACCCGGGAACGGGAAGAAGGGTTGCCCAACTTTTAACTTTCTCGTTCTCGTTCCCGGGCACGGCATATTAGATCCCTATTGTGCATATTAGACTCTTCACTCTAGAGGTTATTCTAAGCAGCCGTGACATGAAACAGCCACTAGTGCTCTCTATAGTCGCAAGCTGGAAACATGAAACTGGAAGGAATTAGTAGTAAATGTGCTTCCTAACCTCATCCCGACACCCGCAAATCTAATCAACGTTGGTTCCTCTGGTGTAGGGATCATTTGTAGTTTGTTTATATGCAACTCAAAACTGGCTATTACCTAAAAAAAACCAATGGTAAAAGCTACAAAGAACAGCTAAATCCGGTGGAAATGAAAAAAGAATAAACAATTTTAATGTATGTCATTATATAAAGGAATGAAAGTTTGGCATAAGTAGAGGGATCGGAAATGTAATGAATATGCATTTAGATAATGTTTACTCTATCGAATTATGACGTTGGCTTGGCTAAATTGGAAGTAGGTGAAAAAATGTCATTGGTCAGTTAAAAACAAATGAAATCCCAATGCGCAAAATCGACTTTCACTTTGTGATCGATATGCATTCCCGTTCTCGTTACCGGGCTGTTGTGAATCAAAATTTCTTGCTTCCCGTTCTCGTTTCCGTTCTGGTTACCGTTACCGGGTGGTTGTGAACCAGCCTTAAGTCTCTGATTTAAGTTGCACGAACATTACTTAATTTTAACTCCGCCTACTTTATTACTCCTCACCAACGTTATGTCACGCACAGGCCAATATTCAACTGTCTTCATGCTTGTTATTAGGGTACCTCCCCAACTCTGAAAACTTAAGTGCCTACGTGACGCTATAAACGCATGAGCTTATAACCTAACATAATTCCAGGAATCTTTAAGCAAATGTGTTCCATCCTCGGCTGCTATTCCTAATGACGTTCTTTAACATGACTTGCTAATTACCTTCTTACCGGACAAATGTTTTTAACTCAGGCTTATTACGTTATAAATTGATTTAATATACGGAAACTGCTTGTTTGAACTATTTCTCTACTTTACTATCATTTCTTTATTTAATTATTTATATTTTCCCGTTAATAATTATGGTATCAGGGCAAACAGCATGCTTCCAGGTGCCAAGAAAGTTTTAGTTAGGCCGGCCAGGCATCCAAATGAAGTCTCTGTATATAATAGAAGTATGTGAATTTGTCGTTGGTAGAGAAAGTGGTTTGAATGTAAACACACTAGAACTGTCCACTTGTTTGTTTCGCTTGTTTAGCCTGGAGTAAAGGATGCTGGTAGAGGGAACGTAAAACAATCTTTACACGATAGATGCAGCACCTGAAATGATAACTTCGGTATTGGTGCAAGGAGAAAGTGAGTGCGAATATTAGTTACAGCCGTGAAACTAACCACAAGCAATGATTGGACGGCCCTAGAGTTAGTCGCGCTGTCTGCTTGTTCGCCCACATCCACTCCCATGTTGATCAAGATTCATCTCAACCATCCGCTGGGTTCGCCAGCGTCAGACACTATTGCCGCGATCATCATTATTTTCAGCAAATCATAAACACATTCCAACGTTATATTCAGGGCCGTGCTTTTACTTTCTCCAGCATGTACGTACTCGATATCGAGGTTTCACAGAAAATACATGTTTTGAGGTCCCCTTAATAAACAACTTTTACTTTCTCTACTATAGACAAAATTTTACTTCACATAAAATGTAGATCGCGTTAAGGTACACAATTTATGTCATATACATTTTTTTGTTGTTGAGTGAACCATTTTCGAGATATTGCTTGTTATTCCCTTAAATTTTTCCAATACTTATACTTTTTCTTAAATTCGTTATTCATTTTTTTATGTAGTGGACACGCAAAGAGAATGGAATACTCCGCATAGCAACCAGCTCTTAAAATATTTGACTATCGCTTAAAGCCTAGCAATTCCCCTTGCACCCACAAGAAAATTAGCAATAAGATAACATCTTGATTAACATGAAGCATATGGGAAATAAGTGTTTGTAAAAATAGTTTGTAAAGAATAGAGAAAGTCATGTGAGTGTAACACATCAGATTTTTTACTTTCTCTACCATGTACCTACTAGATAGAAAAGGTCCGTGTGTGTGTGTGTGTGTGTGTGTGTGTGTGTGTGAGTGAGAGTGAGAGAGAGACAGAGAGAACACCGTAACTCAGAAAACGAAATGTCGTATAAATAGTAAATTTGGTATTCAGATTCAGTACCTTCGAAAATTGCGACACGAAGGTTTTCAAGAAAATATCCACATTCCAATCTACCCTTTATATGGAACATTTTTCGAAATTTTTATTTTCTAAATAATGACGATTATATTATTAAAGATATTTACGTGATAAATAAAATCTATATCTTGAATTATCTGAGAGTAGCCTGTGAGGTCCTCTTCAGTGGGAAAGAATTTTGCAGCATCTTGTATAACTGGTAAACGTTAAGCAACAGAGGAAAGCGTACTACACAAAAAATGTAGATCTCTTTAAAACACACAATTTGTTTCAAATAACTTTTTTCTGGCAACAGCCAATTTCAGAGACATCCGTTATTTTTGTCATTCATTTAAAGTCGTATCAACATTCAGTTGTTTCTCGCGATGTCATGGAAACAGTATGGAATTTTAAGGCAGCATATAGCGTCCAGTTGTTAAACATTTGACTATCGCTGTTCTCTTTGTATATATAACGAAATGTGTAATGTAGTTATTTCTGTAAAGGTTTATCTCGATTAAAATGAAGTAGATAGGAAAATAAATTTTCGTAAGAATAATTTGTATACCCACTAATAAGTGTGAGGCAGTATTTTTAACATTTAAATAAATTCAGTCTAATTATATAATATATAAATTCAATAACGACCCGCCTTAAAGCAATATGTGTATGTAACAATATATAAAAAGTGTATATTACAGTCATTCTATATGTTTATATTATTGTATACATGTGTAATAATGTTATGTGAATGTATTACGTAATTTAATAATATAGGAGCTGTGAGAATAATAGGTTAAAAGTTGCTAACAGTGAGGTAACCTTGAGGCAATAATGAGTAAGAAAGTTTAATAATGCTACTAGCCATTATTGGAGCAACAATAATGTAAATTTTGAGACAGTTTATAAATAGCCAATCAACAACCAGAAAAAGCTTTAGTTAAATGAAGGCATTCTATTGGAGTAGGATTAGGCAATCAGAAACTGAAATATAGCAAAATTTACATATTCAGAAGTCAGTTGGTTGTAGACAGTGTTCCTAACCGGACGCGAGTTGTGTCCTCGAGAAGTTTAATACGTATTCAGTGTGAGACGAAAAATAGTTTACGTGTTAAAAAGTGCAAGTATTTAATAAAAGACTCTCACAGCTCTTTATATCAGTGAAGTGTTATTTAAGTCATGTCAAGTCATTTAATAAAAGGAGTGAAGTAAAATTATAATCTGTGTAAGCCTACATTCTTCAGTCGCACCACTCCCTGCTAAGACATTCATGTCTCTAAAAATAAATACTGACGCAGCCGAGGCAAGCATAAATATATAATGTTTGAAGAAACTGTCAAAATTACAAAGTTCATATGTTTAAACATTTGCGGCAAAGGCCACCGGAAAGTACATTTAGGGCAAAGGCTACCGGAAACTTTTTACCATACGTGCGGTTGCAACTACTTCAAGTTCGGCTCCCCAACAGTCGAAATATAATACATCATCTTCAAACTGGCTTTCCATACGTAGCCGCAACAAAACTTCAAGTGATAGAGGGTAGGGAAAGTCATGTGCATGTAACACATCAGATTTTAATGATTTGCTATTTTTTGTTTTTATTTAAAAATGTCTATGATGTGAAATTTTACCAGTGCTATCGTTTTACTCCCTGCACGTATCTGAAATTTAAAGCTAAGCCTATATTCATGTCCTAATGTTTTTCTATTTCAGATTCTGAAGAATTAGGAGGAATCAAAGTGGCGGACTGCTTTAACAAAGGTAAGATATTTCTTGTTTCACACAATCATATTAGCAGCGTGAAAGAGAATGCACTGACTACTCCTGAAAATAGATTTGTGGTGCAAACCTAGTGAGTTAGACCAGAAAAATTAATATCCTTTTTTACTTTCCCTACTACGTATAGTAAGTAGGGGAAGTATTGTATTCCACCCAAAAATTCGATACCGAGATTTCACCGGAAATACATGTTTTGAGACCCCCTGAATCCAAAAAAAAGCATTTTTGGAAACATGTCCGTGTGTTTGTGTGTATGAACAGCATAACTCAGAAACGAACAGTAGGATAAACACCAAACTTGGTATTTAGGTTCAGTATCTTCCAGAGATGCGACACGAAGGTTTTCAAGAAAATCCCCCCACCCCAGATTACCCTTTACATGGAACATTTTTCGAAAATTTTAATTTTCTCAAAAATGGCTCTAACGATTTTGTTTAAAATATCATAAGTTTAAGATCTTAGGGTTTACCGGTTATGCAAAAATCGTTCACAATGAACACTTTACGTTTTATTTGTCATGAAAATATCTTAAACATATGACATTTTAATCAAAATGCTTAGAGCCGTTTTTGAGAAAATTAAAATTTTCGAAAAATCTTCCATGTAAAGGGTATCCTGGGGTGGGGGGATTTTCTTGAAAACCTTCGTGTCGCATCCCTGGAAGATACTGAACCTAAATACCAAGTTTGGTGTTTTTCCGATTGTTCGTTTCTGAGTTATGCTGTTCACAGACAGACAGACACACGGACATGTTTCCAAAAATGCTTTTTTTGGATTCAGGGGATCTCATAACATATATTTCTGGTGAGATCTCGGTATCGAATTTTTGAGTGGAATACAATACTTCCCCTACTTACTATACGTAGTAGAGAAAGTAAAAATCACAAATTTCGAAAAATCTTCCATGTAAAGGGTAGTTGGGGTGGAGGAATTCTTTAGAAAATCTTCATGTCGCATCTTTGAAAGATACTCAACTTAAATCAAGTTTAGTATTTACCCGACTTTTCGTTTTTGAGTGACGCTTTTCATAGGAAGAGACACACACAGGCGCAGAACTTTTCCTTAAAATGTTTTATTGGATTCAGGGGACATCAAAACATATATTTCCAGTGAAATCTCGATATCGTATTTTTTGCTGGAATGCAACACCTTCTCTGCTTGCTATGTACGTGGTGGAGAAAGGCTATGCAGCATTTTCAAAACTTGGAAGAAGGATTATCGGTGCGGTGTTAAGGCAACTAGTCGTGCGATGTTTGACACCCTTTTGCGTGAATATCGAGGTTTTTCATCCGTTGTTAGAAATAACTTTACGAAACTACCATTTATAAGAGTAAAGGGGAGGATTCGCGATAAAAATCATGTAGATGACCGTACAGTAGTTTCATAAAGAAAGGGGGAAGTAAATGAAATTAATTCTTCATACGAGATTAGAAAGCTAACTGTGAAATATCCAGTAGCCTCTCGCGGTAACTTTCGTGTTATCTTATTTGCTGAGCGCCTGTTATTGTTTTACTATTTTGAATTTTGAGTTCTTTGTCCTCCGGCTAGCTATTATTACTCAGTCGAGCAAATCTCTTGAACAGGGTGTGTAAACGGAAAGGAGTTGTTACTAAAAGATAACACTGATAAAAGAATTTGTTTTTATACTTTTATTGCCGTCACACGTTATTAATTTCATATATATTACTCTTGTTACACGCCCGACTGAAACTGTTATATTTTTGAATGTAACTATAATCACTTATTTGCCGCACATTATTAATTCGAGTATTTCACATTTTTGTAACTAACTTTACGACGCGAGAGATTCTGTAGAATTGCGCGACGTGTAACGCGTGGATGATTCTGTTGAACTGAGCGACGTGTAACGCGTGGACGATTCTGTTGAACTGAACGTTACCCGTCTCTGGCTCGGAATTTATACTCCCTCACCCCGATATGCCTAAACATTATAACAGAGCTGCTATTGGTTAATAAAGCGTGCCAACATTAGCGTCTATTTTTATATCCAATCAAAATTACGAACACATATGCTCTAGGGAAGATATTCCCTCCATTTCTAAAGAAAAGTACGCTACTCTGACGTCATTTGTTTGTCTCTTATAATTAATAAACAACTCACCCCCTCGCTACATTGTTATCCGCTCCTATTGTCAGTTTCAGTGAGGCCGTGTAAACTTATTTCATAACAATGCTTATAATTAACCAACATTTCAAATCATTGTCATACAATAATGTTAATTTACACTACAATCACTCTGGCATTCACAGTGTTGTGATATAAAATACTGCGTCAAGCCAGATAGTGTAGCTATTGTATTTTAGAAAGCGGTTTATTTATTCGTCTAAGACAGTCCGGCCATTAAATCACTACACGTATGTAATACCTAGTAACTTGGTTTACGCACTTTAATATATTAGAGAAATATAGAAAGAAATTTACTGTCAGTATTACGCTGCGACGCAATAACCTCCCTAGAATAATAACCCGGAGGTAACAGGGCGACGCGACGTGCAGCAGTAATTACTGAGATTCCACCACGTTCTGGATTCAGGCGACCTCAAAACGTGGATTTATGGCGAAGTTGTGATGTCGAATACGTTTAAGGGAAGATTAAAAGTCCTGTTCTGAATAGTTTCTAGGAAAACCAGAAAATTCATTCACAGAACAAACTGTTCAAGGCAAAAAAATGCGATGTGATACATTCACGTGACTATACTTTAGCGCTTATTACTATTTTTACGAAAGTATCTACTTAGCTTCATTTCGTTATATAAACAAAGAGAACAGCGATAGTCAAATGTTTAACAACTGGGCGCTATATGCTGGTCTTAAAATTCATACTGTTTCCATGACATCGCGAGAAACAGCTGAATGTTGAAAGGATTTGAAAAAAAAAAAAGTGGCTAAGTATTGAACAATTCCAACCATTAATAACCGAGATCTTGGAAATGGCCAATGCCACAAAAAAGGTTACTGGGTATAAATTGTGTGTTTTAAAGAGATCTATATTTTTTGTGTAGTACGTTACCGTCTATTCCTTAACGTTTACCAGTTATACAAGAATACACAACATTTCTTCCGAATGAAGAAGACTTTACAGGCTATTCCCAGAAAATTCAAGATAATACATTTTATTTGTCATGTAAATACATTCAACATATAGTATTTTAATCAAAATCAATAGCTATTTTTTTATAAAATCAAACATTTCGAAAAATGTTCAATGTAAAGGGTAGTCTGGGGTGGAGGAATTTTCTTGAAAATCTTTGTGTTGCATCTTTGAAAGATACTGAACCTAAATACCAAGTTTGGTATTTATCGGAGTTTTCTTTTTTGTGTTGTGCTGTTCAAAGACACACAAACGGGCTGTTCTTTTTTTTCTTTATTTCTTTCTTTCCTTCCTCAAAAATGTTTTTTTTGGGGGGGGGGCGTTCAGGGAAAAACATATACACTGTCGTTTGTGAAAATTGCAACACCAAGAAGGAAACGCATGAATTTAATAGCACAGGTTAGGTACATGACAAGCAACAAATCTATACATGACCTTTGAGCCCTAATATTCAGTATTTGTGGCCTCCATGCGCTGCAATTAGAGCTGCTATACGCCGTGGCATTGAATCAAAAAGGTTGTGAGGGATTTCCCTGCAAGCAGTTTGTATTCGAGCCCACAAATCCGTGACATCGGTTACTGGAGGACCGTGATGCACCAGGTGCCGACCAACCATATCCCAGACATGTTCGGTGGGCGACATGTCAGGCGAATGTGCAGGCCAGGGAAGCAATGGTACCCGTCGCTCTTCAAAGAAGGCTTGTACATTCCTCGCAATATGTGGCCGGGCATTGTCCTGTTGAAATATGGCCTGTGGATATGCCTGAAGCAGGGGGAGTACCTCAGGTTCTACAACCACCGTTAGGTACCGGTTGCTAATTTAAAGTGCCCTCAATTCGTAGGAGGCGAGATCGGTTGTTATAACCAATGGCGCCCCAAACCATCATACCTGGTGTTTGTGCGCTATGACACTCAACAATGCAGCCCTCCAGGTTGCGCTCACCACGGTACTGCCGGACACGTATGTGGCCATCACTGTAGGACACGTTGAAGCGGGACTCGTCCGAAAAGGCGATATTTTGCTACTCAGCACCACAGTGACGGTGTTCACGTGGCCATTGCAGTCGGAGGAAGCTTGTGGTTTCTGGACAATGGACGCCGACGTAATGGCATGCATGCAACCAGTCCAATCTGCAGCAGATGGCGACGAACCGTTGACGCAGATAAGTTCACACCCATTGCCGTGCTCCAGCGTCGAGCCAACACTGTGGATGAAGCTGTACGGACCGTTATGGCCATGCGGACAAGATGACGGTCATCCCGTGCTGTGCACTCTCCGCTGCGTACGACCTTCATCTATCCACTGCTTCCACACACGCATCACTGTCGTAGCAGCATGCCCTGTACGAGCCGAAATGTCACGGTATAACAAACCCGTTTCCTTGAGACCGATCATCCTGTCCCGTTCGAACTCACTCACATGCCGAAATGGCTCCCTTTGACGTCGACGAGGCATACTAGCACTTACTTTATTGTTTCCACCTTGTTTGACAGCTTTGCACTGACTACATTGGGCGTAAGACTGACCTTGTCGAACAGAGTGCTCTGCTCGGCCTACGTGTACCCATCTCTCTGCAAACCTAATCACTTATTGCTTGCACACTCTTCTACACTTCCACCAAGTTTGGAGTTATTCGGGGAATTCTTTCTTGGTGTTGCATATTTCACAAACAGCAGTGTATTTCCGGTGAAATCTCTAAAACAAAATTTTTGGGTGAAATACAATACTTCCCCTGCTTACTATATGCAGTAAAGAAAGTAAAAACAGAGAAACCAAACTCGCATTTATTTGCAAAGAAAGAAACGACATGACTTGAACACACATAGTAGAAGTAGATACCAATTTATAGACTAAACGTTACCACTGTGCTCTGCGTATGTAGGAGTTATGGATTCTTTTCTGTGAAGTGGTGCAGAATTCAGTGTCAAATAGCAGATAAGTACAAAATGTTCACTTTCTCTGCCACCTACCTACTAGGTAAAGAAAGTATTGCATTCCACCCAAAAATTCGGTACCAAGATTCCACTGGAAAAATATGTTTTATGTAGTTGTTGCACCACGTATGGGAGATTGTTTTCTTGGAGTGTTCGCCCCACGTACGATACAAAGTTTCCGGTGGCCTTCGCCCTCACGTTTAAAAAATCAAGTTTGTATTTCTAAATGTTTATTTAAATATTATATATGTATGCCTCGGCTGTGTCAGTATTTTTTTAGAACACGTATCGCTTAGCAGGGGTGGTGTGGCTAAAGAACAAGGCTTATACAAATTATAATTGTATTGTACTTTGTTTTTATTAAGCTTTCACACGATTAAATAACACTTCACTGGTATATCCTACTGTAGAGGTGTGAGATTATTGTTTAATTGCACTTTTTAACACGTAAACTTTATATTATTCTGGCCGTAATGAATGCTTGTCTCACACTGAATGCGTATAAAATTGAACTGCTCGGGAACGCTGCCTTGTGGCGTCTACCGCCTAAATTCGTACATTTACTGTATTTCAAGTCTCTGATTGGCTAATCCTACTCCAATAGAATATTTTTATTTAATTTAAAGCTTTACTAGCTGTTGATTGGCTATTTATAAACTTTCAAATATTACATTATTGTTCCAAGAATTATTAGTAGCATTATTAAACCTTCTAATTGTTGTCTCAAGGTTACATCATTGTTACCTCATTGTTGGCAACTTTCGGATGCTATTCTCACAGCTCCTGCATTGTTAAATTACATAATACATTCACATAACATTATTATACATATAAACATTAATACAATGACTATACATACATTTTATATATTATATTATACTTATATTGCTTTAAGGCGGGCTGTTATTGAATTTTATATTATATAATTAGACTAATATCATTTAAATGATAAAAATACTGCCTCAAGTTTTAATAGCCGGTTAAGCCATAGGTGAAAACGTACTACATAAAAATGTAGATTTCTTTAAAACATACAATTTATTTGAAATAACTTTTTACTTTCTCTACTACGTATAGTAAGTAGGGTAGGTATTGTATTCCACCCAAAATTTCGATACCGAGATTTCCCCGGAAATACATGGTTTTGAGACCCCCTGAATCCAAAAAAAGCATTTTTGGAAACATGTCCGTGTGTGTGTGTGTGTGTGTGTGTGTGTGTGTGTGTGTGAACAGCATAACTCAGAAACGAACAGTCGGATAAACACCAAACTTGGTATTTGGGTTCAGTATCTTCCAGAGATGCGACACGAAGGTTTTCAAGAAAATCCCCCCACCCCAGAGTACCCTTTACATGGAAGATTTTTCGAAAATTTTAATTTTCTCAAAATTGGCTCTAACGATTTTGATTAAAATATCATATGTTTAAGATATTTTTATAACAAATAAAATGTTTATCTTGAATTTCCTGGGAATGTCTCCAAAAGTATTCTTTATTGTGAACGACTTTTGCATAACTAGTAAACAATAAGAGATAGACAAAATTTTACTACACAAAAAATGTAGATCGCGCTAAAATACACAATTTATATCATATACATTTTTTTTGTTGAGTGAACCATTTTCGAGATATTGCTAGTTATTCCCTTAAATTTTTCAATACTTATTTTCTCAAATGGGAATTCGTTATTCATTTTTTACTTTCTCTACTACGTATAGTAAGTAGGGGAAGTATTGTATTCCACCCAAAATTTCGATACCGAGATTTCACCGGAAATACATGTTTTGAGACCCCCTGAATCCAAAAAAAGCATTTTTGGAAACATGTCCGTGTGTGTGACTGTGTGTCTGTGTGTGTGTCTGTGAACAGCATAACTCAGAAACGAACAGTCGGATAAACACCAAACTTGGTATTTGGGTTCAGTATCTTCCAAGGATGCGACACGAAGGTTTTCAAGAAAATCCCCCCACCCCAGAGTACCCTTTACATGGTAGATTTTTCGAAAATTTTAATTTTCTCAAAAATGGCTCTAACGATTTTGATTAAAATATCATATGTTTAAAATATTTTTATGTCAAATAAAATGTATATCTTGAATTTCCTGGGAATGTCTCCAAAAGTATTCTTTATTGTGAACGACTTTTGCATAACTGGTAAACCATAAGAGATAGACAAAATTTTACTACACAACAAATGTAGATCGCGTTAAAATACACAATTTATGTCATATACATTTTTTTAGTTGAGTGAACCATTTTCGAGATATTGCTTGTTATTTCCTTAAATTTTCCAATACTTATACTTTTTCTCAAATTCGTTATTCAATTTTTTATGTCCTGGATATGCAAACAGAATAGAATGCGCCACATAGCAACCAGTGCTTAAAAGATTTGACTATCGCTTATAACCTGCCATGTTCCCCTTGCATCTACAAGAAAATTAGCAATAAGATTGACATCTCGATATCTCGATTAACATGAAGCATATGGAGAATAAACGTTTGTAAAAATAGTTCGTACAAGAGTAGAGAAAGTCATGTGAGTGTAGCACATCAGATTTTTTTGTCTTGGATATGCAAAGAGTTATAATCTGTGGCAAAGGGAATGGTGCTGCACCTAGCAACCAGCTATTAAGAGATATGTATGTGCTTAAAGGCTACTGTATTTCTATATTGCCCTTGTAAATATATTTTCCACTACATCTACAAGAAAATTAGCAATAAGATAGTTTGCAAATGTTTATCTCAATTAACATGAACTAGATGGAGAATAAGCGTTTGTAAAAATACTTTGTACAAGAGTAGAGAAAGTCATGTGAGTGTAACACATGAGATTTTTATTAAAGTGTTCACTACTTTATTCTCATTAAAGACCTTTCGATGTGCAGTTGTTTCTCGTGATGTCATCGAAAGAGTATGGAATTTTAAGGCTAGCGTAACCGATGCCTGCTCTAGAATTAATAAGCTATTTAAATGTATGTATATTAAGAACTGACAGTAAATGCTATGCATTACAAATCAAATAGAACAAAATGATGAGATGAACAAAGCTACAAGCATAGTGAATGTTAAAATAACTGTTCTTGCCTATACGTATGTTAACCTTATAACGGTAATGAGGTATTCAACTCTGTACAAAATTACACTTGATTTGTTTCATTTTGTATATAATGTCTTTATTTTATTTTAAATGTTCTGTATACTATGTAATATTTATGTATATATGTAACTTTATTTTACATTTCCTTGACACGCATATAGTATGTGTCTATTTTATTTCAAATGTTCTATATTCTGGTAATGGTTATGTTTATATGTAATTTTTGTACATTTCCTTGACATGTTCTATGTTCACAAGCCTTTATGGCTGCTAGTGAACTCATAGAATACAATTCAATCTAATCTAACGGATGGCTTAGTCTGAGGCCCGCATTCGGGAGGTCGTGGGTTGGATTTCCGCGCCCGACCTTCCTGACCCATGGGTCGCTATGTTAATGCTAGGAAGGTAGATTATATCCCCCGAAATTCCTGTCACTCTATTTCATCTCCATTCTCATTTCAGCCCACCTTTCATTTGCTTGGCCTGTTTCACGGTTGCAAGTGTCGGCGGGAGTCTCGGCATTGCATGGCAGGGGAAAAGGTTGCTGTATATAGCGCTTCATTTCCCGGAATGTGGGCGGTCTCCGAGTTCCGGGCCTCTCAGGCGATGTGCAAGCCCACAGGGAGGGAGGGGAGCCGGCTGTACCAGCTGCCATTCGGGGTGTTTAAATCTGTAGAAATATAGGGACTCCGCTCTCTTACCTGTCGTGCCTCCTGGTCCGGCCGCCCTCTATCTCCTCTCACCTCTGCCCGTCAGGAGCCACAGGCACAAAACACCTTGTTTTGTCTTCGAGTCCCCCTCCGTACCTAGTCCTACTCGCATATAGCTTCCAGTTAAACATTTGACTATCGCTGTTCTCATTGTATCTATAGGGTCTTTCAACAAGAGTGTCCTATCTTTGAACTTAAATAAAACACGTTCTATAAATGATAGAGGTTTATTTCTTTTTTTTATTTTGAAACATAATTAATGTCATTACGTGTGGAAGAGAACATCAGTTAAGTGACCGCCGCGACTTCGTTGGGTTGCGCGTATACGGTTGACCCAATTTTCAATGACAGAAGAACGTAAATTAGGTCCAACTTCACGAATAACACGCGTGATGTTATTCATAAGATCATTTACTGTTTCTGGCTTGTTGACATAAACTCGAGATTTAACATAACCCCACAAGAAGTAATCCAACGGCATTAAACCACATGACCTCGGGGGCCGTTAACATCACCCCACGGAAAATGATCAAACCTCTGAACTTCTTCAAAAGATCGATTGTTTCGAGAGCAGTATGACATGTGGCACCATCTTGCTGGAACCAGATATTTCCAGATGCATACCATCCAATTGAGCCAAAAATAGTCCCTTATAAGAGCCCGGTATCTTTCTCCATTGACAGTTAGAGCTTCTCCATCTTCATCTTGGAAAAAATCTGGACCAATGCTTCCACCATACCAAAATCCATACCACACAGTAGCCTTTTAGAGATGAAGTGGTCGTTCTTGAATTTGCATTGGATTGTGATTGCTCCAATAGCGGCAATTTTGTTTGTTAACACAACCATCGTCGCTGAAGATGATTTTACAACAATCCAGGTCAGCTTCCAATTGCTCCATAGCCCAGTCAGCGAATACACGGCGCAACCTATGGTCGTTGGGCTTTAGTTCTTGAATTAACACCATTTTGTAAGCGTGAAACTTCAAGACCAGGTGCAGAATTCGCCAAGTTGTGGTCGGCGAAAGCCCCAATTCTTGCGCTCGACAAGCAATTGATTTGTTTCCGTTCTCGCGTACACTCTCACGAACGGCGCCTATGTTTTCGTCGATTACGTACAGGCGTTCTTTGATCGCTGACAGAACCACTTCTTTCGAATTTATCGATCAAACGCCGAATCGTTCTCTCGCAGGGACGATTATGCACACCGTAAACTTCATGCAATACACGGAAGGTTTGGCGAACAGATGATCCATTTTCATAATAAATGTTCACAATTTCTACGGGCTGCTGAATGCTGTAACGTTCCATGGCTATTTGTCAATAACAACTGTAACCACATAAAAAATGACTGTTGTAGCTCAATAACAACGGCAGTTACCATAAATGTTAAAGATAGGACACTCTTGTTCAAAGACAAACAAACTTTCGTAAGAATAGTTTGTATACCCTCTAGTAAACGAGTGAGGTTAGAGAAAGGCATGTGAATGTAACACATAACAATGTTTTAATTGTAATTTATCGTACTGAATTTTTTATGCATACTAAATTTCATACAGCAAAATTATTACGCTTTGCTGGACGAGAAAAGTTTTACTGCTTTCAATTTCAAGAAGTTGGCAAGTATGCACATTTAAGTCGTCTTCAAATTTGTTTTCGCCAGAAAATAAAGGAGCCTTAAACGTAAAGCTATTCGTAAATTGATTAACTTGTTTTCTTTAACCTTACAGTTTCCATTCGTTGTATTTAGGTCCTCAACAGCTTGTTTTTTAAAGCAAACACAAGTGAAAGTAAAAAGAATGTGGCTCATCTTCAATAACGCTGCAGTGCGTAATGACAAACCTCGAGCTGTGAGAGGCGTCTATAGAGTGGAGTTTCCGAAGTGTGCAACATGGAATGGAATTTGAAGAGGTACTTCATTACTCCGTGACTCTCAACGGGGGGCGCTTTCACCCCATTACTGCAACGTCGCTGATCAGCATACACTGTATCTGAATTCATGTTTCCATGTTCCGTTTTGCTTTCTCTTCTACGTGCTTATTGCAAGTAGAGGCTTCCACCCAAATATTCGATACCGAGGTTTCACACAAAATACTCGTTTTGACGTCTTATGACTCCATGAAAAACATTTTTAGAGAAAGATCGGTGTGGGTCCGTGTATATGTGAATAGCAACTCAAAAACAAAAATTCTGATGTGATACTTTCACATGGCTTTCTCTACTGTCACTCTTTATTAGTGGGTATACAAACTATTCTTACTAAAACTTATTTTTCTACTTCATTTTAATCCGAATAAACCTTTACAGAAACAGCTACATTACATATTTCGTTATAGATACAAAGAGAACAGCGATAGTCAAATGTTTAACAACTTGACGCTATATGCTGGCCTTAAAATTCCATACTGTTTCCATGACATCGCGAGAAACAACTGAATGTTGAAAAGACTTCACAAGAAAAAGTGTTGAACAATTCGAATGATTAATAACTGCTTATGCCACAAAAAAGTTATTTGAAATAAATTGTACATTTTAAAGAGATCTAATTTGCAGTGTAGTACGAGAATTCCTTCGGAATGAAATGGGCTTCACAGGCTATTTCCACAACAATTCAAATATACATTTTTATTTGTAATGTAAATAACTTTAATATATGGTGTTTCAACGAAAAATTTTAGAGCAATTTTTACGAAAACAAAAATTTCAGGAAATGTTCTATGTAAAGGCTATTTGGGGTGGGGTTGGGGGTTCTTGAAAATATTCTTGTCTCATCATTGGAAGATATTTATCAGATTTTTCGTTTTTGAGTTATGCTGTTCATACATACACGGTCCTTTCTCTAAAAATGCATCTTGTGGATGCAGGGTGCCTCAAAATATTTATTTTCGGCTAAATCTGTATGTAGAATTTTTGGGTTGCCTTTAGTTGCCTTTTCTACCTACTATGATGTGGAGAGAAGTTACGTAATGTGACACAATTGATGTTTCTTCAATTGTTTGGTCAGTTTTTATCGGTCTACTTCCTAACTTTTCGTAGAGTATTGAGTATAGAAAACCACGTGACTGTTGCATGATATATTATGACGGAGTTTGTAATATTTAAGCTGATTGCAACCTCATGTAACTAGATGCCAAAACAAACCGCACTGAAGCACTGTTTATACAGTTCCGTGGAGAGTAACAGTAAATTACTTGAAGCAGCATCGCAGGTGTAGTTACAGAGGATCTTAATGAAGAATCTTCAGTAGCGGTGCGCCCAAAGGTCGATTGCCCCGCACACAAATCTTCGGTATGGGACCAGCTGCTTGCTACAGTTTCTGCTCTTGGACAGATCATTATTGCTTTCCCTGCATCTGCTAACCCGAGCTGCGGGTCGCCGAGCTGCAGGCGCACCCCAATGCATTCGACCCTCAGCGTTTGTCTTGCTTTCACGTGCTTGTCACGTTCTCTCATCTCTTCTTTTCTTTACCCCCGCTTGCAACTGTCATTCGAAATCTTGTTCCGCCGTTTCTGTGCTCTGCAAGATATCCCTTTCTAAAAATCGGATGTGCTGACTTTCTATTTTTCTATAACTTATTATTGCAAAAGCTTATTATATATTGTGTACTTTTGAATCCACAATAAACTTTCAACTCACATTTACATATTTCGTTGTGCCATACAGTACGTGAAGTCATAGTCAAACCTTTTACATTCACCACCACGTAGCAGATATTGCATTCTACCAAAAAATTCGCTACCGAAATTTCATCGGAAATCCATGTTTTGAGACACCTGAATCCAAAAACGCATTTTTGGAAACATGTCCGTGTGTGTGTCTGCGTGTGTGTCTGTGAACAGCATAAGTCTGAAACGAACAGTCGGATAAACACCAAACTTGGTATTTAGGTTCAGTATCTTCCAGAGATGCGACACGAAGGTTTTCAAGAAAATTCTCCCACCCCAGATTACCCTTTACATGGAACATTTTTCGAAATTTTTAATTTTCTCAAAAATGGCTCAAACGATTTTGATTAAAATATCATATGTTTAAGAAATTTTCATGACAAATGAAATGTATATCTCGAATTTTCTGGGAATGTCTCCAAAAGTATTCTTCATTGTGAACGACTTTTGCATAACTGGTAAACCATAAGAGATAGAGAAAATTTTAATACACAATAAATGTAGATGGCGTTAAAATACACAATTTATGTCATATACATTTTTTGTTGATGAGTGAACCATTTTCAAATATTGCCTGTTATTCCCTTAAATTTTCCAATACTTATACTTTTTCTCAAATTCGTTATTCATTTTTTTTTGTCCTGGTAATGCAAAGAGAATGGAATGCTGTACATAGCAACCAGCTCTTGAAACATTTGACTATCGCTTAAAGCCTACCAATTCCCCTTGCATTTAGAAGAAAATTAGCAATAAGATTAACATCTCGATTAACATGAAGCATATGGACAATAAGCGTTTGTAAAAATAGTTTATACAAGAGTAGAGAAAGCCATGTGAGTGTAACACATCAGATTTTTTTGGGTGTTGGTATAAGCCGTTTCTGAGATATCCGTTATTAATGGTTCTTATTGTTTATTATGTCCTGGTTTCTTGGTCATTCTTTAAAGTCCTTTCAACATTCAGTTGTTTCTCGTGCTGTCATGGAAACAGTATGGAATTTTAAGGCCAGCATATAGCGTCCAGTTGTTAAACATTTGACTATCGCTGTTCTCTTTGTATCTATAACGAAATGTGTAATGTAGATATTTCTGTAAAGGTTTATTTCCATTAAAAGTAACAGATATAAAAAAAATCTGATGTATTACACTCACATGACTTTCTCTACTCTTGTACAAATTATTTTTACAAACGCTTATTCTCCATGTACTTCATGTTAATCGAGATAAACATTTGCAGACTCTATCTTATTGCTAAGTTTCTTGTAGATGTAAGGGGAATATATATTTACAAGGGCAATATAGAAACACAGTAGCTTTTAAGCATATATATATCTTAATAGCTGTTGCTAGGTGCAGCACCATTCTCTTTGCCACAGATTAGTACTCTTTGCATATACAAGACAAAAAATGAATAACGAATTCCCATTTGAGAAAATAAGTATTGAAAAATTTAAGGGAATAACAAGCAATATCTCGAAAATGGTTCACTCAACAAAAAAATGTGTATGACATAAATTGTATATTTTAACGCGATCTACAGTTTTTCTGTAGTAAAATTTTGTCTATCTCTTATGGTGTACCAGTTATGCAAAAGTCGTTCACAATGAAGAATACTTTTGGAGACATTCCCAGAAAATTCAAGATATACATTTTATTTGTCATGAAAATATCTTAAACATATGATATTTGAATCAAAATCGTGAGAGCCATTTTTGAGAAAATTAAAATTTTCCATAAATGTTCCATGTAAAGCGTAATCTGGGATGGAGGAATTTTCTTGAAAACCTTCGTGTCGCATCTCTGGAAGATACTGAACCTAAATACCAAGTTTGGTGTTTATACGACTGTTCGTTTCTGAGTTAGGGGGTCTCAAAACATATATTTCCAGTGAAATCTCGGTATCGAATTTTTAGGTGGAGTATAATACTTCCCCTACCTACTATACGTAGTAGAGAAAGTAATATGCGTTAGTAAGAATAGTTTGTATACCCAGTAATAAGGATAGACGGTAGAGAAAGTCATGTGAATTTATTTAGTTACTCTGGTATTAGTTAAGCCATGGGGCCTTCTCTTTCACTCTACCAAGCAATACACTACAATACAGTACATTACAACATAATAAAAATATAAATATAAAAAACTCTAACATTATTAAGATTAACAAAAGAGAAATACAATTTAATACAACAAACACACAAAGGTCCCACAAGGGTATTAAAATGCAGAAAAGAAAGTATCATAACAAAAATGCCCTTAAGCGGAATGTTTTTATAGGTAAAACATTGCTCTAAATGCCTTAATATTAAATTTGAAGGATTAGTTGGTAATATATAAAATAATCGTATAATAATAAATGAATGTTGCGAGGTATTTATTATTATAATGTAGTAACAGATTACGTTGAACTATAAATGTATTTCCCAATTTTCCTCTTGAACTGCATAACGTTCTGGCAGGGGATTCCAAAGACGAGCTAGCGCTACGGTGACTGATGAAGAATGGAAGGTTGTGTTATGATGAGCAGGCATAGCAAGAATGAAAAAGCTTGGCGAGCGAGTTTCTTGACAGCCAGACAGATATTTAAATCGGACGTTTAGATAGTTTGGGAAGCCAGCATGAAACAGAAGTGATAAAGAACGTAAAGTTCTTCGTTCCCTAAGTGGATCCATGATGCCGTAACATTATCGGATCGACGGAGCTTGCATACAAAGCGTACACTCGTGTGCCCGCTCAAGTCTTATGCCGGGTTTCATCAACCTTCGGCAAATTTAGCTTGAGAAATGCCAAATTAACGCTTCGTCACTTTTTGACGTATCGTCAACGACAATCCCATCAAAACGACGGTTCGTTATCTATGAGGACTCGTTACATAAGTTGGCAACAGCAATGTTTGCTACAGCCATTTTCATTGGCTGAGATTGTGGTTCAGAAACGCACAACGCGTATGCTTAAACTATACCACGCCCCCTCGGTAACCACTGTCACAAAATGCCATCTCCCTCTCTCGAACAGCATCCATCCTCAACTGACTGTTGTCAAATATAAGCTGTCGTGAACAGAACCTGACCAGCGTGCCACAATATTGTTAATTAGTGAACTTGCACTGCATACAGTCTGAATACTTCGACATTGTGCCCACTGAGTGACAAAATGGGCACATGTGTTCACTCAATGGTGTTTACAACGTCAGGAAAATTAGAATTCATTCATTCATTATCTGTTTACCCTCCTCTTATGTAGGACTTACACCCCCAGGACTTACAAGCGGGTGCCTGGGGTCAGAGGGCCGTCGAGGAGCAGACACTCATGGATCAGACAGAATATCCAGGATGGGTGATCAGCCCGATGCCTGGTATGGCATGAAGGAAGTAGATGAAACGAAATGTTGGTGAAATGGATGAAAGGAAAGGTGATGATGGAGCAGTTGGTGGAATGAATGGCGGGGGAAACCGGAGAACCCGGAGAAAACCCGCCCAGACGCCGCTTCGTCCACCACAAATCCCACATGCAGGTCCCTGGGATTGAACCCGGCTGCCTCGGTGGGAGGCGAGCGGTCTAACCACTCGGCCACGGCGCCGCCCCAGGAAAATTATAAGCTGCATAAAATTCTTGAATCACTATGGCCGTAAGGAAGCGATTGCTTCCGTTTCTTTCTCCATTTATCTGCGCACTGTGGATTTCAAAACTCCGTTGCAGCCACCATTAATACGGAATGACACCCCGGAGAAATATCTGAGTGTTACCAATAATCGTTGAATCGGTAAAAGTAACCAGTTTCTGTTCGTAGGGTATTCTATCTCGGTTCAGTATCTTCCAACATTTTCAACGCTCTGTTTTGATAATCTGTAACGAGTCACAAATTTTACGCCATTCACTTCGTACATACGGTTATTTCTATTCCGTAAAACACGTTTGAACCCACATTTTCAAACAATTTGTTGAACAACATTTCAAAACCGAAAATATTCATGTTCAGCCACTGGAATGAAAGTAAATGCGATGTCGTTTCTCGAGGGCTGGAATACCTACATAAGCTTTAAACTAGAATTGACGGGCCGTCAATGACTTGAAGGCAGGAAAATGGAACCTCAAAATTCGGCTGTCAAAAGGGATACACATTGATGGAACGGAGTTTCTGCTTTTAACGAGCCGTCAACAGCTTGACTATCTTCAAATGCCTTGATGACTGATGGTGAAACCCGGCATTAGAGTCGAAATTTCAGTTGGGTTAGTAAAGCGGAGTCACAATAGTCAAAATGGGGCATCACAAATGTTTTTATTAATATTTTTTTAAAATTGGAGTTAGCAGAAAGTCGTTCACACATTTTAAAGGATAGATATTGAGAATACCCTTTTGCACACATGGTAATTTCCGTGTTCCGGTTTAAATATTGATCCATATAAACTCCAAATTATTTAATACAAGATGTTCTATGTTATCCAAATTTAGAGTTCCCAACCACTTGACTTGGCTCCCATAATGATTGCTTGTGACTTTCCTGGGTTTAGCTGTAGTCCTTATTTTAATGACCAGATCGATAGTGAATGTAAGTTTTCATTTACAGTCGTATAGTCGGCGCCAATCAAGAAAGGCATTGGCAGTTTCTAACCACGTGGCGGAAAGCTTTAAATGAATAGGAGGGGATGGAAACGTCACAGCTGTCGTCATAGCAACGACTAGAAGGCCCAATTAGAACAAAGACGTTTCCATAGCAACGATAGACGCAAAAACCTTGTTGCCGATATTTTAACACGCGATTAGCATAAATTGAGTTTTATTTATGGACGCTATTTAACTGCTGTGGTCCTTAGCGTCCCATTCTATACTGGGCGTGCAAGACCGGTAATTTTGCTCAGAGGCCTCTTTATCAGACTTGAGGTTCTTTTACATGCCGTAAATCTACGACACGGGACCACCGGCTTTACTTCCCTTCCGAAGGAAGCCATGCTAGGGATTTTTACGTCCGAAAAAATCCATCGTCCTCCGCCGGGTTTGAACCCGCCACCTCGGGAACTAGAGGCTAGTATAGTAACCCACGGATGGCGATCATGACATGCCTGGCGAGCGACCGTTGCAGTAACCTGAACTGCATGTCTTATCTTCTGCTGTCACTGCAGTTATAAACAATGCCTTCCTTTAGCCACGGCAATTGTATTTGCATCAGTTAAGGGATAACCTTGTAATCACCAGTTATTATGATCCATGCAATTTGTACGGTTATTTGTTTTGTGTTTACGTGTATCTGTGCTTGTGTTGTGAGCAATTGTAATTGTGTTAACACTTTTATTAAATACAGAGGAGCCAAAAAACTACGAACGAGCTGCGCGGTGTTTTTCTTGTCTGCGTCCTCGGCGCTCGTTGCCGTCTGCCGCTATCATAGAAAGGCGCGCACGAAACCACGCGAAAGGCGCGCACCTAAGATGAAAAACGTATGTTTGTAAGGGTGTCCGGATACTTTTTATCACATAGTGTATATTGTCGCTTTGCATTTCTCATTGCTTGAGTTGTCTGGTTACGTGTTCGTTTACACTGCTCAAAGTTGTCATTTGTTTCCTGTCTTCTGTAATTCCGATATATTTTGTCCCTTTCTATCATCAAATTACGTAGCAGTTTCCTCTTCAAAACTTTGTTTTTCTTGGGGAAAACCTGTCATATAATGCTATAATGAGGTCATTTAATAATTTAACTTTGTCATTTATATTTTTTAACGTCCAAATTGTATGCCAGGGTGCCTGTAGGACGTCCTTTACCAGAGCGGCTCGGTCAATGCGTTTTAGGTCTCTGTAGGTGGCTATATGATTCACATTTTTGGGGCATTTGAGGGAGCAAGCAATGAATATAATATGATTTGATAGTCCAACACTGGGCGTGAATGTATCACTTTAGAGGGTTTTCTGTTTTGTTTGTTTCGCGTTGATGGGAATAAGCCTTTGCAGAAGTTGTTTTATTACATATCTATTTCCTTGTAGATACAGCACCCTTAAGTGGTAGTCAAATCTCTTAAGAGCAGGTCGCTTTGAAATTATGTTCTTTTTGAATGACCACGAGAAGGGAGTAAAAATTGCGATTTTTCACTTGAATGAGGTTAAGTATTTGAAAATTCAAACCAACAACAAAGAATTCTCGGAAATAGTAAAAACGCCACAACAAACTGTTATTTGACATAAATTGTGTCATTTAACGAGATCTACATTTTTTGTGTAGTGAGATTTTGTCTAACTCTTACGGTTTACCAGTTAGGGGAAAGGTCCCTATATTGAACCACTTGAGTCTAAACAGTAAATAATAATTATAATTTCAAATAAAAATTTTCAGAAACACAAGCGTTAAAGTGGCATATGCTTGCGCTATCAATATCCTCAACACAATTTAAAATCAATACAAGTATCAATTAAATAACATGTAAAAAGTGATATGGTATAAATCGGTTCAAATTAGGAACGCGGTCCTTAAATTGAACCACCCGTGTCTTAAAATGAACCACATACTTTTAAGTTTAAAAGTACTTTTATTAATACAAAATACACATATTTTATTGTACATTCAAAACAAATATGCTATCAGCAACAGACTCCAAAATTGTGATAAGAATAGCAATTTCCTTGAGCATTTTGAGTTTTTATATAATGAAAATCACTTGGTTTTTGGAATAGGTATTATTTGCAAATATGGAGCTTTTACTAATTTTTATGTTCATACAAAAGAGACCAATTATACACAGTCTTCACAATAAAACACTTGGCACTAACCTTTGCACACTTTTGGTGTAGCTATATCCTACAAATCACCCACTGGATCATGTCCATAATTTCAGACAATTCACATATTCATGTCAGCCACTGTTTTAACACGACTTTTTTTAACTTAACATATTTATTCACAAGATATACTATTCGCAGTTGAGCAATCCTAGAACTTCAATAGGTTTCCTAAATTTGACCAGTTCAATATAGGGTTCAAACAGTGGTTCAATTTACGAGCCACGCCATTTTGGAAGCTTTAGCATCTATGTGACTAGGAGAGACGCTGCTTGAAAAAACGTGTGCATGAATATTGTTGCTAAATAAACACTTCATAACATGTAATATATATATATAGATCTTCTCAAACTTATCTAATTGACCGTATAAGCTTAGCTGGATAAGTCAAATGTTACTTCTGAAGCACCAAAAACACACAACACTTCATACAACTGAAACCACAGCTCAGAATGCAAAGTCAACAACTCCAAGCATTCATAACTGTACCCGCTACGCTTCTGCTAGGATTATGCTGCCATCTGTCGAACAGTTTGGAAAATATCGGGGCGGTTCAATTTAAGAGGCGGTTCAAATTAGGGACATTTCCCCTACATTCTACAAGTGATCCATTCTCCCAGATCATCAAAATGTTTTTCTCTCCGTAAGCTTTCCACCTTCAGGTAACAAACCCCTGAATCCTCCCGACCGGTATCAGCTCTGTGTGTGACTGGCCTGAAAAACAATTCTTTAAACTTCGGCCATGCTTTGGGGGAGGTAAAGTTCGCTGCCAATCCAGTGGCTAAAAGTATACTCGAAAAACGGAGGTGGTCACGCGGGTAGTAGATGGGGCTACACCAGCACAAGCAGTATACGTATAACATCTTTTTTAGACATCAAGGCCTAAAAGTAGAACTTCTAACACGAACTAAAAGTGCGATAATCTTCATTGTGACCAACTTTAGTTTCAAGTCCAATCACATGGCAGTTATCCTTTGTATTTGCACATGTTTAATAACTCGACTTGGATTGATTACGTTTTACCTTTCATTATCTTTTTTACATTATTAATTTCTCACGGCGCTCGCATTATCTGTTCACAATACAAATCGTAATATCAGTTTATCACAATTCGTTATAGAGTTAACCTATACGTTATACTGGCAGTCTTCTGCTTTCTTTGATCTAAAACGTTATTCTTTTATCTACGATAACCTACATAAAGATTCAATGGTAGAAATAAGAATTCCGAGGAAACTGAAATGGAAGTGAAATTTCAGAAGCAGCAGAAAGAACATACTGGAAGTACTTACCCAAAAACTCCAGAAAACAATATGATATAGCATTTAATCGTTTCATTCCTGGTGCAAGGCAAAACATGTTGAAAATAATTTCACTGAGAGTGACTGCTAGCCAATCAACAAAACATCTTATATCTCGCTTTTTAACGTCATTTCTTTTGTTCTAAACTGATTTCTCATAGTTTCGGGAATCAATACACGATTATTGATGTTTTACGAATTCAAATGCTGTCTAAGAACTAGTATATACCACACGTGTTTTATTTTCCTCGTAGTTTTGCCTACTCGCAAGATAAAAGCTTACTTTTACGCCTTGTATCATAATCTGCATTCTATAATTACTCGATACTCAAAATGCTTTTGATAAAGTATTGCATGAAATTCTGCTCCTCAAATTAAAACGCCATCTTTCCAATACATTATACAGAATAGCTCTATTTTACCTCAGAAAACGTGCTTTTTCAGCCAAGTATGAAACTGCGCAAACACACTCCAAAGCTATTTATTCCCGTGTTGCACAAGGCAGCGTTCTGGGACCATTTCTCTATCTCATACACTTCTGGTTTTCTCTCTTAACCTCGTTTCACTATTTCCCACTTTGCTGATGATGTCGCAGCTCTAAATGCGGGACTTGTGTTTCTAAGGTTGCTCAAATGCAAACTTTCTGTTACATGTTCATCTGTGGTGTAAAAAATGGCGCGTCCTGATGAATCCCCCAAAATCTATATTTGTCAAGTTCGCATTCAAACGAAAAGTCACTCACCATCGTGTTTTTATGGCAGGTGTACAGGTACCCAGATCAGAGTCCCTCAGTGCCATGTCTTATTTTAGACCAAGCTCACTTGAGATCTTCATATTATCAGCTTAGTACAGAAACTCGCTCCAGGATACGTCAGCTAGCATCTGCACAATCTCGACTACCTCTGCAGTGCAAGCGACTTATTTACACTTTCCTCATTTGACCCACATGGCACTACAGTTGCCTTATCTGGAGATCATGTTCCTGGCCTTCCCCTTCAGTCATTCAGTATAAATAGGACTTCAAAGGCTATTCCCAGAAAATTGAATATATACACTTTGTTTGTCAAGAAAATATATTAAACATACGGTGTTGTTTATCAAAATCGATAAATCCATTTTGAGAAAATAAAAAATAACGAAAATGTTTCCATGTATCCAAAAATTGGATACCTAGATTTCACAGCAAATTCATGCTATCAGAACCCCTGAATAAAACAAACAAACCTTTTAGGAAAAGGTCCATGTGTGTGAGAAAAGTATAACCCAAAATTGAAAACTTGGTATTTAGATTCAGTATTTTCCAAAGATGCAACACGAAGGTTTTCACGAAAACCTCCAACCCAAACTACTCTTTACATAGAACATTTTTTTCGAAATTCTTAGACGTTCTAAAAATTAGCTCTAACTATTTTAGTTAAAATACCATATACTAAAGATATTTACATGACAAATAAAGTGTGTATCTTGAATTTTCTGGAAATAGCCTGTGAAGTTCTCTTCATTCAGAAGGAATTTTGTATAATCTTGTGTAACTTGTAAACGTTAAACGACAGACGAAAATGTACGGCACAAACAATGTAGATCTCTTTAAACCACAACATTTATTTCAAATAACTTTTTTGTGCCATCGTCCATTTCCGAAATATCGGTTATTAATGGTTCAAATAGTACATTAAAGTCCTGTTTCCTGTTTTCAGTTGTTTCTCGCGATGTCATGGAAACAGTATGGAATTTTAAGGCCAGCATATAGCGTTCAGTTGTTAAACATTTGACTATCGCTGTTCTCTTTGTATCTATAACGAAATGTGTAATGTAGCTATTTCTGTAAATGTTTGTCTCGATTAAAATTAAGTAATTGGAAAAACAAGCTTTCGTAAGAATAATTTTTATACCTATCCAGTAATATATAGAGGATTGAGAAAGTCATGTGAATGCAACACATGAGCATTTTTTAAATGTTGATATCACGAATTACAAAACTGCGGGCATACTTACTTTTTCCATGTAAAGCACCTTTCTAATTTTGAATTTTTTGCATCTGTGTATTTCTTGCGAAATAAGGTAATTGAAATTTTGTATCCAATGCCATGCTTCCTCTATCCAAAGGAAAAATAATAAAAGTTAAAAGAAAGGCAGGGAGAAAGTAATATGTGTATTATGCCCTAAGGCAAACTGTCTTCTCTTCCCTTAAGGTGAGAATTCAGTCCCATTTTCCTAATGGAACTTCACCACACAGACCTCGGTATATGCGTATCCTAGAAATCTATACAAGATTAAATTCTATTACTTGATGGGCGCTTCAGAAGTTGAATCCTGGAAAGTCAGTATTGCAGAATTATGGATCGACCCAAACATTTCGAACGATTTTTTTTTCAATTTGTAAACTTTATTGTACTGAATGGTATTATATAATTTAGTAAACATAATTATACAAAATCAAATGGAATATGTTTACGAAATGCTACCCAGCGGTAGTTCCAAAGTTGGTTTTAGATACATCATCTTCAAAGTTTGAACTTTCTTTAAATAGACTCGTCTCTTCATCTACGCCTTGGTCATCCTACAGGATGGGCGAGAAGTCCCCATACCCCATAGTATCGAATGCTAATTCATTTATTTTGGCACAAGTACTTATTTGTCCAATATATCTGTATGTTCCCCATCATGCTGTAAACACAGTTCCATGTTCTTCTTGACATATTCTTGAGCATGTCTGGTGTTATAGTGCGAAATGCATCCTCAACAGCATTGCGCAGTTCTTCTTATGTAGCATAACGACGTGCAGATACATGCGCCTTAATGACTCTCCATAACGAATTGTCAGGACTTTTTGGTGGCCATTTCAAGGGAGCTGGTGTTGCTGATGAACCATGGCCTATCCACCGTCCTGGAAATTGTTCATTTAGGAACTCGCGCACTGCAAGAGCGTAGTGAGGAGGTGCTCCATCTTGCTGCAACCATATGCATTCTGTGAGGCCCCTTTCCTCAAGCTGAGGTATTAACCATATTTGTAACCATTCACAGTCCCTTCAAAAAAGTAAGGTCCAAGCAGATGCTGTGATGTCATCGCTATCCATATCATTACGTGAGGCGAGTTCCTTTCTAACTCGAACTATAATGAGGATTCTCTTTGGCCCAAAAGACAATATTTCTAGCACGTGAGCTGCGATAAATCGCACATTCTTCTGAAAACATAACCTTCGCTCAGTTCACTGCATTTGGAAATTGAGTTAACAAAGAACGACATGCTAAAACGCACTCATTCCGATCTGTATCCGATAACTCGTTTACGAACGTCAGTCGAAAAGGTCTGAGCTTAAGGTGTTTTTCGTGTGATCTCGCATTGTTTTCCTCGGTATATCGAGTCCCGAAGCACGTCTACATGTCGACTTCATAGGAGATTGTTCAATCGAAGCAGAGACTCCGGCATATGTTTGTTCTCGTGTCTTCTTCCTTCCACTCTGCAGCCTGTCTTTAACACTGCCAAAAGCATAAGCACGTCTTTCCTAATCCAGAAGTGTTGCTTTTCGCGGTGGAGCGTTATTAAATGTTTCCTGGAATGCTCCCATAATCTGCCTCATTGTCTGCCCTGTGTGTGCATCCACACACTTGTCATTAGCGCTCCTCAACAGTGTAACTATGACCGCTCACATCTGCCATGGCTACAAACTAAAACTTGACTGCAACATGTAACCATGAATTCCGACAATCAATAAGAAGTAACATAGCTACATAGCATACTCACATTTGATACTCACAGGGGTACGGGTTAAGGGGACTTCTCACCCAACCTGTTCATTCCGTTTATCTAATAGTCTGTATTCTGTTAATATTTTTGGTAATCTTCCCTCATCTATCCTTCGAACATGGTGTCTCCAGTTTTCCTTGTTTTGGTTAATCCTTTCTGATACACGTTTTGGTTAATTCATGAGAAGATCACTGTGCCAACGTCTTTTGAGTCTCCGGCGGTAAGGAGCTGCAGGAATTTAATATGACGTTGCAGTCGATTGTGGCGTTGGATGTAGGACCTGTGCAACTTCTTGTAGTTAGTGCGGAGGATAGGGAGAACCTCAAGAACTCCCAGATCGGCCTGCGAGATGGTGTTGCTCCAGGACCCAGGCATGAAGGTCTGTTTGGATTCTATGAATTCGGTTGATCTGGGAAGGCCAGGAAGATGAGCTCCAGATAAGGCAACTGTAGTGCCATGTGGGTCAAATGAGGAAAGTGTAAATAAGTCGCTTGCACTGCAGAGGTAGTCGAGATTGTGCAGATGCTAGCTGACGTATCCTGGAGCGAGTTTCTGTACTAAGCTGATAATATGAAGATCTCAAGTGAGCTTGGTCTAAAATAAGACATGGCACTGAGGGACACTGATCTGGGTACCTGTACACCTGCCATAAAAACACGATGGTGAGTGACTTTTCGTTTGAATGCGAACTTGACAATTTTAGATTTTGGGGGATTCATCAGGACGCGCCATTTTTTACACCACAGATGAACATGTCACAGAAAATTTGCATTTGAAAAACCTTAGAAACACAAGTCCCGTATGCGACAAGCAATGTATTCCACCCAAAAATTCGATACCTAGATTTCACCGGAAATACATGTTTTCAGACCCCCTGAATCCAAAAAAAAAACATTTTTGGAAACATGTCCGCGCGCGCGCGCGCGCGCGCGCGTGTGTGTGTGTGTGTGTGTCTGTGAACAGCATAACTCAGAAACGAACAGTCGGATAAACACCGAACTTGGTATTTAGGTTCAGTATCTTCCAGAGATGCGACTCGAAGGTTTTCAACAAAATCACCATTTACATGGTACATTTTTCAAAACTTTTAATTTTCTCAATAATGGTTTAAACGATTTTGATTAAAATATCACATATTTAAGATATTTCCATGACAAATGAAATGTATATCTGGAATTTTCTGGGAATGTCTCTAAAAGTATTCTTCATTGTGAACGACTTTTGCATATCTGGTAAACCATAAGAGATAGACAAAAGTTTACTACACAAAAAAATGCAGTTCGCGTTAAAATACATAATTTATGTCATATACTTTTTGTTGTTGAGTGAAGCATTTTCGAGCTATTGCTTGTTATTCCCTTAAATTTTCCAATACTTATACTTTTTCTCAAATTCGTTATTTATTACTTTCTCTACTACGTATAGTAAGTAGGGGAAGTATTGCATTCCACCCAAAAATTCGATACCGAGATTTCACTGGAAATACATGTTTTGAGACCCACTGAATCCAAAAAAAGCATTTTTGGAAACATGTCCGTGTGTGTGTGTGTGTGTCTGTGTGTGTGTGTCTGTGTGTGTGTCTGTGTGTCTGTGAACAGCATAACTCAAAAACGAACAGTCGGATAAACACCAAACTTGGTATTTAGGTTCAGTATCTTCCAGAGATGCGACACGAAGGTTTTCAAGAAAATCCCCCCACCCCAGACTACCCTTTACATGGAACATTTTTCGAAAATTTTAATTTTCTCAAAAATGGCTCTAACAATTTTGATGAAAATATCATATGTTTAAGATAATGTCATGAGAAATGAAATGTATATCTCGAATTTTCTGGGAATGTCTCCAAAAGTATTCTTTATTGTGAACGACTCTTGCATAACTGGTAAACCGTAAGAGATAGACAGAATTTTACTTCACAAAAAATGTAGATCACGTTAAAATACACAACTTATGTCATATACATTTTTTTTGTTGAGTGAACCGTTTTCGAGATATTGCTTGTGATTTTCTTAAATTTTTCAATACTTATACTTTTTCTCAAATTCGTTATTCATTTTTTTTATGTCCTGGACATGCAAAGAGAATGAAATGCCCCACATAGCAACCAGCGTTAAAATATTTGACTATCGCTTAAAAGCTACCATATTCCCCTTGCATCTACAAGAAAATTACCAATAAGATTGACATCTCGATATATCGATTAACATGAAGCATATGGAGAATAGGCGTTTGTAAAATTAGATTGTACAAGAGTAGAGAAAGTCATGTGAGTGTAACACATCAGATTTTTTTTTGTTCTGAACATACAAAGAGAATGGAATGCGCCACATAGCAACCGGCTATTAAAACATTTGACTATCGATTAAAGCCTACCATATTCCCCTTGCACATACAAGAAAATTAGCAATAAGATTAACATCTCGATTAACATGAAGAATATGGAGAATAAGCGTTTGTAAAAATAGTTTGTACAAGAGTTAAGAAAGTCATGTGAGTGTAGTACATCAGATTTTTTTGGATTCACTGTACCTCAAAACATATATTTCCGGTGAAATCTCGGTATCGAATTTTTGGGTGGAATGCAATACTTACCCTACTTACTATACGTAGTAGATAAAGTAAAAATAATAAACGAGATATCTGTTATTAATGGTTCCAGTTGTTCAATGCTTATCCGTTCTTTTAAAGTCCTATCGATTTTCAGTTATTTCTGGCATTGTCGTGGAAACAGTATGGAATTTTAAGGTAGCATATAGCGTCCAGTTAAACATTTGACTATCGTTGTTTTGTTTGTATCTATAACTAAATGTGTAAATGTAACTATTTTCTGGTCGTCCTAGGTGGTGTAGTGGTTACCATGCCAGCTTCTGCTTCCCGAAGTCGCGGGTTCAAACCCGGCGGGGGGCGATGGATTTTTTCGAGGGAAAAATACTTAGCATGGCTTCCTTCGGAAGGGAAGTAAAGCCGTTGTTCCCGTGTAGTAGATTTACGGCGCTTAAAAGAACCTCAAGTCTGATAAAGAGGCCTCTGAGCAAAATTACCCGTCTTTCAAGCCCAATATAGAATGGACGCTAAGAACCACAGCAGTTAAAGAGCGTCCATAAATAAAACAATTTAATTTAAATATTATAGCGACACCTGTTTAAAAATCTGACTATCGTTTCAGCCTACAAGGAAATGTGTACTCAAAGTTAACATGGATTAACAAGTAGAAAACTAAGTTTTTGTAAGAATAGCTTCAAGAAGAGTGAGTAGAGAAAGTCATGTGCATACAACACATCTTTTTATTTGTATAAGTACACAAAGCTGATTTATATTTGTAAGCTTATACAATGGCAGAGTTGTTGTAAATGGGTGAAATCCATACGATATTCTTTTTATTACACGATTCCGAATTACTCGAAGTGGTCGAATTACGTACTCTTTTGTTCTATGGCTTCATATAGGGCACATGTTATGGTGTTTGCGTGAACGTGATATATCACAGGTGACCTGGAGAGTTGTTAAAAATAAAGCTGTAAGTAAACAAGCAAGTATTCCATTTAGCGTCAGTGTTTTTTGTGCAAACTTTCCAAGAGATTAGATAAGCCGATATTACGAACCATCCTAGCAACAGGCGATCCACGTTTTGTGTTTCTCAACTCCACACGAGCGGAAAATTGTAATCCTTTTAGCGAATACATGCTCTCCATATGTTATCCTCCCGTGGACACTTGTAGCGGTTTGTTCGCTATTAGTCTTTTAAATGTTATCATAGGTAGTAATAAAATATCAGACATACTTTAAACAGTATTTCAACACAAAGAAGTGAGAACAAAAGCATCATAAGCTAAAATGTTACTTCACTTTGAAATAAACCTTTGCAGAAATAGCTACATTACACTTTTCGTTATGGCCACAAAGAGAACAGCGATAGTCAAATGTTTAACAACTGGAAGCTATATGCTGGCCTTAAAATTCCATACTGTTTCCATGACATCGCGCGAAACAACTGAAATGTTACACTCACATGACTTTCTCTACTCTTGTACAAACTATTTTTACAAACGCTTATTCTCCATATGTTTCATGTTAATCGAGATGTTAATATTATTGCTAATTTTCTTGTAGGTGCAAGCGGAATTGATAGGCTTTAAGCGATAGTCAAATGTTTTAAGAGGTGGTTGCTATGTGAGCATTCCATTCTCTTTGCTTGTCCAGGACATAAAATAACGAATAACGAATTCCCATTGGAGAAAAAGAATAAGTATTGGAAAATTCAAACTAACAAGGAATAACTCACAAATGGTTCACCCGAGAAAAAAAATTATATAACATAAATGTTGTGCTTTAACAGATCTACATTTTTGTGTAGTAAAACTTTGTCTATCTCTTATGCGAAAGTCGTTCAGAATGAAGAGGACTTTTGGGGACATTCCCAGAAAATTCAAAATATGCATTTCATTTGCTATGATAATATGTTAAAATATGGTATTTTAATCAAAATCTTTAGAGGCATTTTGGGGGTCTAGAGTGGGGGATTTTCTTGAAAATCTTCGTGTCGCATCCTTGGAATATACTAAACTCAAATGCTAAGTTTGGTATTTAACAGACTTTTCGTTTTTATGTTATGCTGTTCATTGATAGACGGGCACACACGGACATTTACCCGGCTACAACGCGAAGCAATAGAGATTTACAAACATCGCAATAATTTCAATAGGAAAGAAGAAGCATTGAAACTCAACAGTAACTGGCATCTAGTCAGCAAAAACAAGAAAGGTCATACAAAACCGAAAAACACTGCGAGCCAATCAGAAGAGAGCAACAACACAGCCGGCGCCAGCCCCCTCATACCAGCGGGCCAATCAGCAGAGAGCGTCCACACTATAAAGAGAGCGGCACTAACGGCCAACGCATCAGACGCTACGATACTTTCACCGAGAAGACTTCGTCCGCGCCACTGAAGATGTCCACCGCAGTTGTGGACGAAACGTCTGGGAAATCTTTCTTCAGCAGACCACGGCATAACAGCCCGGAAAATTATATTAGTTATAATTGTGACACCGGCCGTGAAAGCCTACGTTCTTACATGACACACGGACATGTTTCCAAAAATGCTTTATTTGGATTCCAGGCGACTCAAAACATGTGAAATCTCGGTATCGAATTTTTGGGTGGAATGCAATACTTCCTCTACTTACTAAACGTAGTAGAGAAAGTAAAAGCTATTTTAAATAAATTGTATGTTAAAAGGATCTACATTTGTTGTACAGAACGTCTTTATCTATCGCTTAACATTTACCCACGTGTGGTACAAGATTATACGAAATGCTTTCCGAACTTAACAGTTATATCCAGAAAATTCAAGATATACATATTATTTGTCGCGTAAATATCTTAAATACAGAGTATGTTAATCAAAATCGTTAAGAGCTATTTTTGATAAAATCGAAAATTTCGAAAAATGTTCCATGTAAAGGGTAGTTTGGGGCGGGGGTTAGTTTCCTGAAAATCTGACTTCCTTAACATCTCCCGGACAGTTTTCCAAGTTCTGGAAGTGCTCCAGCGTGTAAGGACCCTTTGGTGGTGTAAGAACCCTCTGTCGTAATGGTCGGGTAATTTTTACTTTCTCTACTACGTAGTAGTAGATGCAAGGGGAATTGGTAGACTTTAAGCGATAGTCAACTATTTTAAGAGCTGCTTGCTATGTGGAGTATTCCATTCTCTTTGTATTACCAGGACAAAAAAAATGAATAACGAATTTGTTGAGAAAAAGTATAAGTATTTGAAAATTTAAGGGAATAACAAGTAATATCTCGAAAATGGTTCACTCAACAAAAAAAAAGTATATGACATAAATTCTGTACTTTAACGCGATCTAGATTTTTTGTGTAGTAAAATTTTGTCTATCTCTTATGGTTTACCAGTTATGCAAAAGTCGTTCACAATGAAGAATACTTTTGGAGACATTCCCAGAAAATTCGAGATATACAATTCATTTGCTATAAAAGTATCTTAAACATATGATATTTAAATCAAAATCATTAGAGCCATTTTTGAGAAAATTAAAATGTTCGAAAAATGTTCCATGTAAAGGGTAATCTGGGGTGGGGGGATTTTCTTGAAAACCTTCGTGTCGCATCTCTGGAAGATACTGAACCTAAATACCAAGTTTGGTGTTTATCCGACTGTTCGTTTCTGAGTTATGCTGTTCACAGACACGGACATGTTTCCAAAAATGCTTTATATGCATTCAGTGCAACTTTCTTGTGAAATGTTTTTGTCTTTGAGTAATAACAAAATATCACCAACATAAATAAATACACATAATGGTGAATTATCACTTCACATTTGGTATACAAGCAGGTGTCATGAACAGCATAATACAAATCACTGCTTATCATCAAGTTATGAAATGAATCATTGTAACACATGTTTAAGTACATACAATGGTTTGTTCAATTTGCAAACATATTTCTCAGGTAGGTGCATGTATACTTAGTATTTTAATGCACCATGTAAAAATACGGTTTTAACATCCATTTCTTCAGTATGCATGTTCTTCTGGTTTGCTATACATAACAGGGTTCTCAAGGGACGTAATTTGGAGCATATTCTGAAGTTTCGTATTCTTTTGGTCTAACCTTGCCTCTTTATGATTTTCTTGTCGGAGGGTTTTTCAACAGCTGTTCAAGTAGCGTGCTTGTCGTGTGGTTTTATTTCTTTGTTTACTGTCTCTAAACATTTCTCTTTATCTTCTGACCTTAAAGCTTCCTTTTTAGTTCTTGGTTCATGATTTTGCAATAAACATTCTAAACTTTAAAGCAATAAATTCACACTCATAATTTCTAAAATAAATTGGTTTTTTTCTAGTGCGTTTGTCTTGTGTGTTTTCCGATTTTCTTCTTCATTTTTAGTATGTTTATTTTTTCTTCTTCGTCTGTTTCTGTATATTCTTTTCAGAGTCCAGTTCTTGTTGTCTTCCATTTTGCAGCAATTCTTACAAATTCTGTGAAGTGTATAGAGGCCTCTTCTCTTCATTAAATATCACCTCTCTTGCCCGAACTATAGGGTCTTTCAAGAAGAGTGTCCTATCTTTGAACTTAAACAAAACACGTTCTATAAATGATAGAGGTTTATTTCTTTTTTTATTTTGGAACATAATTAATGTCATTACGTGTGGAAGAGAACATCAGTTAAGTGACCGCCGCGACTTCGTTGGGTTGCACGTATACGGTTGACCCAATTTTCAATGACAGAAGAACGTAAATTAGGTTCAACTTCACGAATAACACGCGTGATGTTGTTCATAAGATCATTTACTGTTTCTGGCTTGTTGACATAAACTCGAGATTTAACATAACCCCACAAGAAGTAATCCAACGGCGTTAAATCACATGACCTCGGGGGCCAGTTAACATCACCACCACGGGAAATGATGAAACCTCTGAACTTCTCCTTCATCGATTGTTTCGAGAGGAGTATGACATGCGGCACCATCTTGCTGGAACCAGATGTTTCTGAGATCCATACCATCCAATTGAGGCCAAAAATAGTCCCTTATAAGATCCCGGTATCTTTCTCCATTGACAGTTAGAACTTCTCCATCCTCATCTTGGAAAAAGTATGGACCAATGATTCCACCATACCAAAATCCACACCACACAGTAACATTTTGGGGATGAAGAGGTCGTTTTTGAATCTGCATTGGATTGTGATTGCTGCAATAACGGCTATTTTGTTTGTTAACGTAACCATCCATCCAAAAGTGGGCTTCGTCGCTGAAGATGATTTTTGGACAAAAATCCGGGTCAGCTTCCAATTGCTCCATAGCCCAGTCAGTGAATACACGGTGCAACCTATGGTCGCTGGGCTTTAGTTCTTGAGTTAACACCATTTTGCAAGCACGAAACTTCAAGCCAGATGCAGAATTCTCCAAGTTGTGGTCGGCGAAAGCCCCAGTTCTTGCCCTCGACGAGCAATTGATTTGTTTCCGTTCTCGCGTACACTCTCACGAACGGCGTCTATGTTTTCGATGGAGCGCTTACGTGGATTACGTACAGGCGTTCTTTGATCGCTGACAGAACCACTTCTTTCAAATTTATCGATCAAACGCCGAATCGTTCTCTCGCAGGGACGATTATGCACACCGTAAACTTCACGCAATACGCGGAAGGGTTGGCGAACAGATGATCCATTTTGATAATAAATTTTCACAATTTGTACGCGTTGCTGAATGCTGTAACGTTCCATGGCTATTTGTCAATAACAACTGTAACCGCATGAAAAAAACTGACTTCTGTAACTCAATAACGGCAGCTATCACATGTTAAAGATAGGACACTCTTGTTGAAAGACCCTATATTACTTTTCTTTCCTCTGTATTCTATAGTCTATAGCCATTTTCACAACATCATATCATTTGTTTTCTCGGGCAACTTTCCTTTCCTTTCTTCCTTATTTATATGTGTAAAAGCCTCTGAGCCACATACCTTTAGCTTGCTGTAGTTAGGTTTTTTCCCATTCCAAATCTCAACTGGTATTTTATTCAGTAAAGTGGGCAATCTAATTACCATGTATGCCGAGGTATAAACGGCTTCTCCCCACATATCTTACTCGAAAACACTATCTGTAAGTAGCGTTCTTGCCTTTTCAATTAGAGTGCGATTCAATCGCTCGCTCTTTCCATTCTGTTGCGGCGAATACGGAATCGTCTGCTCAATGTTATAGTTCAGCAACTTAGAAGAAACCCTTGGGAGGGGTAACTCACCTGTTCATGTATTCCCCCTCTCTAGCTGCCTTGGGCGGGCATGTCTGTGAGTCGCTACTTAAGCACCACACGCCATAATTTCGCCTAGCCCGTGTTTTATTTTATTCTCAGCCACTGTTCCAGCAATCGAGAACAGGTCGCCCATGTTTACCTGGGCGGAATGTGATCGCCACAGTACCTAGTCGCTTACGCGGCTTTTCCTGTGCGATATAGACGGTTTTACAGAATTTGCACAAGCTCTTGATAATTGTCAATTTGTCTCGGGCGGTGTTTGGCTTCCTGCGCTACCATTGGCTGGGTCTCGGTGTTCCCACTTGGCCGACTAGCGACCACGTGGTGACCAAGCCCAATACTGCTTAACTTGGGCGACCGCTTGTGTGGTCGTCAAGTTAAGCAGGTCGGCATGGCAGCAAGCGTGATGGGAAAACTGGGTAATAGTATGGGGTTATCGAAGTTGGTAGCAGGGCGGGTCGTTGCTAGATGGTCAGTCATCCAGCTAGCGACCAAGTCCAATGCTGCTTAACTTGGGAGGTGCTTTGGATGTGAGGGATTGGCAGACCTCAGCCTCGGGGGCCCAAGCCGTCCTTCGGCAACCGGTAACTCTTTCTCCGCCTTGGCACTTTAAGGTCATAGCGGCCCAAAGGGTTCACCAGCTAGTTGGTGTGGTAAGTTTCGTGTACATGGTGCGGGTTCTCTCCCGCACCACGTCCACGATGTATGGGAGGCCGGAATGAGTGTGCAGGATGTGTGACGAGAATCTACGCCCGGTATCATAGATCATCCGAAGTACCCTGTTCTGGACGGTCTGTAGCCTGCGGATGGTGGACGCTGCCGCCGATCCCCAGACCTCGCAGCCATACAGAACCAGGGGCGGGATAATACTATCCCACTGTAGAGGCAGGACTAAAGACACAAGAGCATTGCAACAAAAATGCTGTGTTTGTAGGTTGCTGTGACAGCGGGTGTGAAAACAAATGTTTGCATATAACTAGCGATAGCATTTCACGTACATGCTGTATTATCATGGGATACCTTCTAAAAGTTAATTCACGCTTTTTTGGGATATTTTATATCCTTCACTCCCCCATCTGTCTCTTCAAGGAAAGACGTTCCTCGTTGATTGATTTTCATAATACAAATTATTTCAATGGAAGTTTTACAAACAAAACTAGCGGCTTTAATTTTTTTAAAGAGAGATCAATCACACATCATCATAATCTCGAAACTGTGCTCTTTAACGTACCTCTTACAGAACTGGAATAAAGATGTTAGTTTTTGAGTTATCACGATGTAAATAAGATCCTATTAAATTTTTCTACACTATAAAATTGCGGTGTTTACAACAGCGACATGACACTTGTTTCCCGCGTATCAGCCCACTTCCTCTTTAAGACACCTCATTGGATCACTGGTAGCTAAAGGCAAAAGACAAGGTGGCGATTTGTCCCTCCTGAATACTCGCGCAGTCCGTAGACCGAAGGATATTACTAAGTTGTTACACTATGATTTCCTTATTTACACCAAATTGTTGAAATTCACACATTCCTTGCCATTGTCGCGTTTAAATAAGTGGTGGCTCGTGATCGGCAAGTTTGGGAGGGCGTCACGTGATGTTTTCATACTACCTAAGCGCTGTTTAGATGACAGGTTTTATTCTACAGCTTAACGGGAAATATACATAAACAACAACAATCATATAAACCAAAATATTCTGCATATATATTTTCCAGCACGTACAATTCAGAATAAACGTGCAATAAAATGCATATACGAAAGCGAGCGTAAATTAAACTACGAGTATATTAATAGGTGTTACACTATTTCTTTCTACTGAAAGGGACGATACAATACTGCTACTGTAGAACCCTCTTGCCATTTATATTACACGGTGCACACGTACGTTAATGAATATCGGTTAAAATTTCAGTGGAGAACGCCCGTCTTTATAACATGGATAGGAGAGTTGGAGAGCTAAAGAATTACTACGAGGGCTGATCAATAAAGACTGAGATTGATTTTTTCCTGTAGCTTTCTTGAGATTTTCCTGTCTCTACCATGAATATTTGAAAAGAGCGGGGTTTCATGCATAATGTCCATAGGCGGCAGCACTCTTGTATCGGTAGGTTGGTAGTAATGCTGTATATTGTTGACCCTAGTTGAATTTCGCATACCACAAAATTAAGGTGACACAAGAGGAGGAATAAAATTTTGTTTTAGTTTAAATCATACAGCCTCTGAAACTTTGGAAAAGCTGAAGCAAGCATACGGTGAAGATGCACTATCTCGTGCAACAGTGTTCAAAGACTTCAAAGTAGAGCGAGTCCTCTGTGCTAAGCAAGGTGGGCCTGGTGCTTCGGCTTCTGCTATGACTGAAGTCAACATCAACACAGCTGCTGTGATTGTTGTTCCCACTCACACCACTGTTACAGCAGCGTACTACACGTCAGTTATTGGCTACACCGAGGAAGCACATTGCAAGGAAACATCCAGAACTTATCACAACAACGTGCGGCCTCACGCTGCAAATCAAGTCCAGGAATGTTTGGCTAAATTCAACATAACCTGTGTGCCGCATCTGCCTTATAGCCCCAATCTTGTCCCCTGTGGTTTCTTTTTATTCCCATCTCTAAAGGCAAAGCTCCGGGGCATTCGATTTGAGAGCACTGAAGCAGTGCTGAAGAAAAGTTAGGCGATTCTCAAAGACCTGACAAAGAATGGCCTGTACCATGTGCTCGAGGACTGGCAGAAACGCTATAAAAAGTGCATTCAAGTAGGAGGGGACTACTTTGAAAAAGACCATGTCAACATTGAAATGGAGTAATAAATATCTGTGAAAAAAAAATAGTCTCAGTCTTTATTGATCAGCCCTCGTACAAATAGGTTTCTGGAATGAAATTGGGACAAGAATAGAGCGAGATTTATTAGCGAGTTTTACTTTTAAGAGCTCATTGAGATTATATAGAGAAATGAAAGTAGTATGGAACAGTATGTTGATATATGTGATAAAACAGCAAGAGCAGGATTTGCATGGGCTAGGACAGGGGTGGTGAATTTGAAAGGTTTGACAAAAGAGATTGCTTTGGAGAAATGCCCACTATGCCACCAGAAAGTTAAAAAGTGGCATATAGTTTTAGAGTGTGAAGAAACGAAGTTGCTTAGAAAGAGGATAGAAGAGAGAATGATTAAATTTACCAATAGAAATTCAAGCTAAAAACTTAGTAAATGTAAAATCTAGGAAAGATATACTAGAAGTAGGAATCCTTTTGGGCAGAGTAAGAGCAAAATGGATGAGTAAAATTAGCAAGAGGTAAATGAGTATTAAATTAAATTACAGTAGTGTTTATTTGATATGTTGCAAGTAGGACCCAACAACTCGACAACCTCAAGGTTTGAGTTTGTTGTGGTCCAAGGAAAGCAACTCAGGGTACAGTTAGAGTTAGTATTGGAGATTAAATAAATTTATAATTGTACTTTTAGATTAGGAGGAATGCTGGCTACCAGTATTCCATACTGCTGGATACCAGTAGTTAAGAGTTTTTTTTATTTCATTTTATTGTTATTTTCAGAAACTGGGTTAAGAATAAATTTGTAAAACTGTTGTAAGTTTGTACAATTAATTGGGTTAATAAAATTACTTACTATTAACATCAATATTCTGTGCTTTCTTTTCACAAAATAAATTATTTTCAAATCTTATTCACACATGCTTGCACACTGATAAATCTGTTTCCTGAACATTTAGTTCCTACCTTCTATAACAGTATTTTTTCAGACACAGTGTATGAACATATAATTTCTTGAGCGGAAACACATAGAGTTTATTTTTGCCTTATCTCGTGCCTAAACGTGTATTGTACGCAATAACACCTACGTGTGTGAATCACAGCTCCCGTTGTGAGCGCATACACTGTGATTATGTGACTCTCAAACAGAAGTGACGAATGTACGAGGGCGGATCGAAAAGTAACGCAGAATAATTTTTTCCGCCTTGGTATTGCAGCTGAAATGTTGCAATTTCACACAGATATAGATTGAAATTTTCACTACAGCGGGTATTTTTGTTTCATGCGCAGCTCTAACGAGAGAAGCATGAACTACGCAACAAAGATGGCGCGTATGTTACTGTCGTCCACGTGTGAAGAGCAGAGAGGTGTGGTTCGATATTTGTGGGTCAAAGGGCATAAACCGAGTGATATTCACAGGGACATGCGTGGCGTGTATGGGGATGATTGTATGGACCGTAGCAATGTCTCCAGTGGTTGCATTCTTCCTAGAGGGCCGTGTGAACCTTAGTGATTCGCCACGCGGTAACAGTTGCAACCCTGCAGAATGTCAGAGGCATTAAGACGGCAATTTTGAATGACCGACATGTGCAACTGCGAACCTTATCGCAACAGTTCAACATTTCCTATGGTGCAGTGTACGATATAGTTCACGACATGTTGAAATTTCGTAAAGTTAGTGCTCGCTGGGTGCCTAAGAACCTGACAGACAACCACAAGGGCCAGCGAGTGACGAGCTTGGATCACCTAACCGGTACACCGCAGAAGGGCATGCCTTTCTGAAAGGAATCGTCACTGATGATGAGTCATGGGCATACCACTACACGCCCGAAACCAAGCCGGCAAGTATGGAGTCGAAATATGCTGGTTCCCAGTGAAGAAAAAATTCAAAGTGACTCAATCTGCTAGGAAAGTGCTTACGACGGTGTTCTGGGATATGCATGGTGTTGTATTGGTGGACTTTGCTGAACACGGGGCCACTGTGAATGCTGCAGCCTCCATGAAAACTTTGAAGTTGCGTCGTGCCCTTTTTGACAAACGCCACAACATGAATGCTGACGAAGTCAAAATTCTTCACGACAATGCTCACCCCCATGTTGCTGCTGCTGGTCGTCAGAAAATCACCAAATTTGGTTGGGAGGCGATCCCGCACCCACCATACAGTCCGGACCTTGCACCGTCGGACTTTCATCTGTTTGGTCCTATGAAGAAATTCCAGGCCGGCCAACGCTTTGCACAGATGTAGAAGGAAATCAGCAATCCGCAGATGGCTATACTCCAACGGATTTCTACGAACAGGGCATATTGAAACTGGCAAAAATGCGTTGAGAAACTTAGTGACTATGTCGAAAAGTAGGTAAAAGGTGTAAGTTCATTTGTGATTTTTTGTTGTTTTAACTATTAAATTTTTTTGTAAAAAAGTTATTGTGCGTTACTTTTCGATCCGCCCTCGTAGATTGTAATACAAGGGGGATTATTTATTTCCTGCTCTGAATCATTTTAACTGCAAAACACTGTACTTTAAATCGCAGTATAAATTAAGAATTGTATTAAACTTTAAATAATTTAAATAACAGAATCACATTCAGACAGGACGAATACACTGTTTTTCATATAATGGCAGTAGTGAAATTGAATGACACCACGTTGAAAAGACTGCGTGGAGAGGGAACCAATAGCAAAGCGCTTCGGACTCTGCCAAGTTATTATTACCTCTCTGCACCCCTCGCCCTTTCCGAAGCATTCCCCTCTGCATGTCTTACCTCTAGCAGTATTCGCAAACGCGAAGATTCCCGGATCGACTTGACGTAGTTCGAAATACACTCTATAATGAAAACATTCACGCTAATCGATGTATACACGTTGCAAAAACCTTTCAAACAACAAAATCTATAAACTAAATCGGGGAGTGCAGAAATTAATACTGCGTTAACATCTGGTGTTATCCTTCCTTTCCTTGTTAAAATTACTTTCTCTACTACGTATAGTAAGTAGGGGAAGTATTGCATTCCACCCAAAACTTCGATACCGAGATTTCACCAGAAATACATGTTTTGAGGTGCCCTGAAACCAAAAAAAGCCTTTTTGGAAACATGTCCCCTTGTGCGTCTGTGACAAAAAACTCTGTGAACTCAAAAACGAAAATTCGTATAAATACCAAACTTGGTATTTGAGTTTAGTACCTTCCAAGGATGCGACACGAAGATTTTCAAGAAAATCCCCCACTCTAGACGATCCTTTACATGGAAATTCTGATTTTCTCAAAAATGACTAACATTTTTATTAAAATGTCATATGCTTGAGATATTTTTATACCAAATGAAATGTATTTCTTGAATTTACTGGGAATGTCCTCAAAAGTCCTATTTGTTCTGAATGACTTTCGCATAACTGGTAAAGCGTAAGATATATATATATATATATAAACTTTGTTATTAAGAACAATAGATAAATGCCATATACACTATGTGATCAAAAGTATCCGGACCCCCCCACAAACATACGTTTTTCATCTTAAGTGCATTGTGCTGCCACCCACTGCCTGGTACTCATTATCCGCGATCTCAGTAGTCATTAGACATCGTGAAACAGCAGAATGGGACGCTCCGTAACTTCGAACGTGGTCGGGTGATTGTGTGTCACTTTTGTCAGAAGTCTGTACGAGAGATTTCCACACTCCTAAACATCCTAGGTCCACTGTTTCTGATGTGATAGTGAAGTAGAAACGTGAAGCGTACAGGCCGACCTTGTCTGTTGACTGACAGAGACCGCCGACATTTGAAGAGGGTCGTAAAGAGTAATAGGCAAACATCTATCCAGACCATCACACAGGAATTCCAAATTGCATCAGGATCCACTCCAAGTACTATGACAGGTGTGAGGTAAGAAACCTTGGATTCCATGGTCGAGCGCCTGCTCATAAGCCACACATCACGCAGGAAAACGCCAAACGACGCCTCGCTTGGTGTAAGGAGCGTCAACATTACAGGATTGAACAGTGGCAAAACGTTGTGTGGAGTGACGAATCACGGTAAACAATGTGGCGATCCGATGGCAGGGTGTGGGTATGGCGAATAACCGGTGAACGTCATGTGCCAGCGTGTGTAGTGCCAACAGTGAAATTCAGAGGTGGTGGTGTTATGGTGTGGACGTGTTTTTCCTGGAGGGGGCTTGCACCCCTTGTTGTTTTGCGTGGCATTATCACAGCGCAGACCTACATTGATATTTTAAGCACCTTCTTGCTTCCCAGTGTTGAAGAGCAATTCGGTGATGGCGATTGCATCTTTCAACACGATCGAGCACCTGTTGATACTGCACTGGCTGTGGCGGAGTGGTTACACTACAATAACATCCCTGTAATGAACTGGCCTGCACAGAGTCCTGACTTGAATCCTAGAGAACAACTTTGGGATGTTTTGGAACGCCGACTTCGTGCCAGACCTCACCGACCTACATCGATACCTCTCCTCAGTTCCGCACTCCGTGAAGAATGGGCTGCCATTCCCCAAGAAACCTTCCAGCACCTGATTGAAGCTCTGTCTGCGAGAGTGAACGCTGTCATCAAGGCTAGGGGTGGACGAACACATATTGACTTCCAGCATTACCGATGGAGGGCGCCACGAACTTGTACGACATTCTCAGCCAGGTGTCCGGATACTTTTGATCTCGTAGTGTAAGATTGATAAAGCACGATAAAGGATATTATAGAAATATTATAATAGATATAGTAGATCATAAGTGGCTAATAATACGCCTCAAGACATAGACAAAAAATGCTACACAAAAACTATAGATCTCTTAAATCGCACAATTTATGTCAAATAAAACTTTTGTGGCCTTACCCATTTCCGAGATATTCTTTATTATCGTTTAAATTGTTGTCAAATAATATATAGTTTTTAAACTGCATGATCGTTACTCGTTTAATTCTCGTGGTCACGCAAAGAGAACGGAATTTCAAAGCCATAACATAGCATCCGCTCTTAAAGCATATGAGTATCGCTGAAGGCTACTTTATTCCCTTTGTACAAGCAAATATGTAATAAAACAATTTCTGCAATTCTTCATCTAGATTAGCATGAATGAAATAGAAGAATGGGTAGAGAAAGTCCCTTGAGTGTAACACGTCAGATGTTTTAGGCAAGTTCTACCTCTCCAAACTACTGGATGTTTTCAAATTCATTTAGATATAACATATCCCAATGGCGACTTTCAACATCGTAAGTACTTCAAATCCCTGGGTTCAGAATTAGCCACTATTCGACCAATCAATGAATTTTTCAGTCTGATTCTACCTTTTGTGCCTTTTGCACATATCTATTGTGAAACAGCAAATGATATTGATTCAGAAATTATAGACTCCATAAGTGATGACGTCAGCCGTTGCTAGGAGGTTAGTTTTCTTTCCAAACAACTGGTTGCTATGCAGTTTTTGCTGCATATTTGTCTACTGCTTTGAGAGAATGTTATTTTGAAAAGTCTACATTAATTACTTATCAATCCTAGATAAATGTCATTGTTAGGAATACAGTTATACACGTGTAGAGGTTATTATTAATGTTAATAGTTATTAAATAATTATAGTGGTAAATATAGCCGCCTTAAGTGAGCATTACGCCCACCCTTAGCCTTGAGGACAGCGTTGGTTGTGAAGCTGAGTGAAATAATAGCATATTTTGAAGACAAATTGAGACTGGTAAAGAAAGGTGAAGATGCTGTTGAGTCTAATCACGTCTTAGCCGTGACATATGGTGGAGACATTTCCTATTTGCGAGGCCAGGTTCAAGCCTGCATGAAAAATAAATCTTATAATGTAGCATAACTAAGGAATACTTTTATATTTTTTGTCCTACAAATTAAAATGAGTAATATTATGTAAATGTTTTAGTACCCATAGACAACATAAAAGCGTAGAGTCCATATCGAACTAACCTCACATTGCATATGTTTGGGATAAATTTCTATGTGGTAAACTTTATTTTGTGGCCCGTTGAGGAATTTCGCTTAACATATTTAAATATATTAAAAGTATAACAATTTGAGCTGTTTTTTGTAGAGTAAATGCCAAATTTCGACGAAAATAATAAAAATAACATTCTTGTGTGCATGTGTATTATTTGCTGAAGCTGTAATGAACACTACAAGGGTGTTAGATGACATAATAAAATAATACAATCAAGGGTGGTATATAATGTAACAAAGAATAAAGAGAGTACATGTGAAACCAGGTGGTACTTCACAAGTGATTATTTTCGTTATGTTATTACTAAAGCACGCCTAACTTAACCTCAATAACTGAAATGTAGGTTCAGCAACGCACACTTGCTTAAAAATGTAATTACTGAATAGAAATAATTGTAGCTGTAAGCAAATGTGGTATAATTACATTCTATTGGAGGTATAAAGACTTAAGTCAGGTTGAATTATCAGCTTATTAAAAAAGGGGGACTCATCTATGGAGTTTTTAGACTGGAGCTCACTATAGTGTTTGCAGTCAGGAACAAAACACATAACCAATGCGAGAGAAACGCTCTTGGCCCTGCTTCAGCTATTCGAAACACCTTGCCTCTGCCCAAAGTAATTGAAACTAATATATTACAACGCAATTACTCTAAATATTATTAGTTATATGAACGACTTCCAAAAACTCCCTGTAGGAATGAGTGTTGTTTGGAAAGCAAGATGGCGATCTCCAAGGCAACGGCTAGCTCTGACGTCAGACTAACGGAGTCTATTGGAAGAGAATCCAATATCAGTTAGCTATTAAAACAAGTGCAAGGGTTCTATCTTAAAATATGTAACATTAAACGGTAAAGGTAGGAATCAACGGAGGAGGCCCCCGAAATCGGGACACAGTACTGCACGCAGGCCAGTCGGGACTTTGTGCTCTTACCAGTGACCCCCAGGAGGAGAAAGATCCGAAGGGCGACCAGATACAAATGACGACGGCCGTAAGTACTGACGGGGTCCCTAACGTTTCCAGATGTAACGCATCGTACGGCCCCCGGTGCGAAGCCCTTTCGGAGAGACCTAACAGAGCAGACACCGCAGCGACGCCAGTGAAGAAACCTTTTCAGTGCGCAGGCCACCATCTAGCTGCAACCCGACGAACACCGTCACCTGGTCCTATATCCCTGAAAGGGTACAGGAAATGAGAGGGAGGAGAGTTGTGGTAGAAGATGAACCACCCCAGCATTCGCCTGACGACCCGGGGATAGCACGGAACCTTCCGAATGCGCGCCACAGACCTTGGACCGGACCCATTACGCTAGGTATATGTAACGTTAGTTCATTGACTATGCATATACTGTTCCTACGGAAACCTTGAAATGTAGTTGTACGACAACAGAAACAAGAATAAAAATAAGTCAGGCTGGTCTCGAATCTGCGACAACTTGATTAATATTCCGACAGAGTAAACACTATTAACTTTACAGTACTTGTTGAAGGTCAGTTTTTCCATAAGATGCTATTGTCTAGCATTTCTCTTCGTCCTGAGCAAAGACAGTCGCTAAAACAAAGAAAATCCTAGACTGCATCACGTGACCTGCAACATTATTGTCCTTATAAAGTAAACTTTTGTGTCGCAGGGACGCTAACAGTCATAACTATTGTTGCTTTCTCTACTACTTCTCTACAGATTCACAGCCCTCCCCCCCTTTTATGTTATTAACGATAAACGGGAAAATGTTTGTTTCATAACTTCCACGAAAAGTATCTATGTTTTACAATAAATGTGGACGATTTAAACCCTTCAATTTTTTTCGCGAATTTTCACGAGCCTCCATGAATCAAAAAAAGCATTTTTAGGAAAGAGTCTTTGTGTGTGTCTATGAACAGCACAACTCAAAAGCGAAATGTGTGATAAATATGAAACTTGGTATTTAAGTCGTACCTTGCAAAGATGCGACACAGATTTTAAAGACAATTTCCTCACCCCAAACCACCGTTTATTTTCTCAAAAGTGGCTCTAACGATTTTGATTAAATTAGCATTATTTAAGACATTTAGTGACAAATAAAATGTACATCTTGAATTTTCTAGGAATAGTCTTTGAAGTCCTCTTCATTAGGATGGAATTTTGTATAATCTTATATAACTGCTAAACGTTATGTGATAAACCAAAACGTGTTACAAAAAAAAAGTAGATCGCTTGAAAACACATAATTCTTAAAATAACTTTTTTGTATCATCACCCATTTCCGAGATATCCGTTATTAATGCTTCCATTTGTTCAATATCTTGTTATTCTTTTTAAGTCCCATCGACGTACAATTGTTTCTCCCGATGTCAAGGAAACAGTATGGAATTTTAAGGCCAGCATATAGCGTTCAGTTGTTAAACATTTGACTATCGCTGTTCTCTTTGTATCTATAACGAAATCTGTAATGTAATTCTGCAAATTTTTATTTGGATTAAAATGAAATCTATAGAAAAAAATCTGATGTGTTACACTCACATGACTTTCTCTACTCTTGTACAATCTATTTTTACAAACGCCTATTCTCCATATGCTTCATGTTAATCGAGATATCGAGATGTCAATCTTATTGGTAATTTTCTTGTAGATGCAAGGGGAATATGGTATCTTTTAAGCGATAGTCAAATATTTTAACGCTCGTTGCTATGTGGCGCATTCCATTCTCTTTGTATGTCCAGGACATAAAAAATGAATAACGAATTTGAGAAAAAGTATAAGTATTGGAAAATTTAAGGAAATAACAAGCAATATCTCGAAAACGGTTCACTCAACAAAAGAAATGTATATGACATAAGTTGTGTATTTTAACGCGATCTACATTTTTTGTGTAGTAAAATTTTGTCTATCTCTTATGGTTTACCAGTTATGCAAAAGTCGTTCACAATGAAGAATACTTTTGGAGACATTCCCAGAAAATTCGAGATATACATTTCATTTCTCATGACATTATCTTAAACATATGACATTTTCATCAAAATCGTTAGAGCCATTTTTGAGAAAATTAAAATTTTCGAAAAATGTTCCATGTAAAGGGTAGTCTGGGGTGAGGGGATTTTCTTGAAAACCTTCGTGTCGCATCTCTGGAAGATACTGAACCTAAATACCAAGTTTGGTGTTTATCTGACTGTTCGTTTCTGAGTTATGCTGTTCACAGACACACACACACACACACACACACACAGACACACACACGGACATGTTTCCAAAAATGCTTTTTTTGGATTCAGGAGGTCTCAAAACATGTATTTCCGGTGAAATCTCGGTATCGAATTTTTGGGTGGAATGCAATACTTCCCCTACTTACTATACGTAGTAGAGAAAGTAATAAACGTTCGTAGTAGTTATTTGTAGACCCACTAATAAACGATAGAGAATGTTATATGAATGTAACACATCCGACTTTTTAAGTTTTAATTTTAAAATTGATATTTAAACATATTAGTGACAAAGTAATAAAGCTCTTATTCTGGAGATTGAGAGTAAACCTCAGAGTGCTCCTTTGAAGTATGTAGGATAACTAAGATTAAGGTTTTAGAGAGAAATGCTAACATTAAGGTTTTGTGTTCTGTGGATAAATATCTTCAAGGTGCAAACGTAGTGTTTCATTCTCAGCATACAAACTTGTGTTAACCGACAGACTTACACCTGACAATTTGGAGAAAATGTATACGGCAAAGCAAATTATAACGACGGAATGATGTGCAAGGAAGAATGTACGTTGTAACTACCAAAAATCTGATGAGTTACACTCAAATGGCTTTCTCTACTCTTGTACAAACTATTTTTACAAACGCTTATTCTCCATATGCTTCATGTTAATCGAGATGTTAATCTTATTGCTAATTTTCTTGTAGATGCAAGGGGAATTGGTAGGCTTTAAGCGATAGTCAAATGTTTTAAGAGCTGGTTGCTATGTGGAGTATTCCATTCTCTTTGTATTACCAGGACAAAAAAAAAAATGAACAACGAATTCCCATTTGAGAAAAAGTACAAGTATTGGAAAACTTAAGGGAATAACAAGCAATATCTCGAAAATGGTTCACTCAACAAAAAAAATGTATATGACATAAATTGTGTATTTTAGCGCGATCTACATTTTTTGTGTAATAAAATTTTGTCTATCTCTTATGGTTTACCAGTTATGAAAAAGCCGTTCATAACGAAGAATACTTTTGGAGACATTCCCAGAACATTCAACATATACATTTTATTTGCCATAAAAATGTCTTAAACATATGATACTTTAATCAAAATCGTTGGAGCCGGTTTCGAGAAGATAAAAATTTTCGAACAATGTTCCATGTAAACGGTAATCTGGGGTGGGGGATTTTTTTGAAAACCTTCATGTCGCATCTCTGGAAGATACTGAACCTAAATACCAAGTTTGGTGTTTTTTCGACTGTTCGTTTCTGAGTTATGCTGTTCACAGACAGACACACAGACACACACGCGGACATGTTTCCAAAAATACTTTTTACTTTCTCTACTACGTATACTAAGTAGGGGAAGTATTGCACTCCACCCAAAAATTATATACCGAGATTTCACCGGAAATACATGTTTTGAGACCCCCTGAATCCCAAAAAAGCATTTTGGAAACATGTCCGCGTGTGTGTGTGTGTGTCTGTGAACAGCATAACTCAGAAACGAACAGTCGGATAAACACCAAACTTGGTATTTAGGTTCAGTATCTTCCAGAGATGCGACATGAAGGTTTTCAAGAAAATCCCCCCTACCCCAGATTACCCTTTACATGGAAGAGTTTTCGAAAATTTTAATTTTCTCAAAAATGGCTCTAACGATTTTGTTATGTTTAAGATATTTTCATGACAAATAAAATGTATATCTTGAATTTTCTGGGAATGTCTCCAAAAGTATTCTTCATTGTGAACGACTTTTGCATAACTGGTAAACCATAAGCGATAGACAAAATGGTACTACACAAAAAATGTAGATCGCGCTAAAATACACAATTTATGTCATATACATTTTTTTTGTTGAGTGAACCATTTTCGAGATATTGCTTGTTATTCCCTTAAATTTTTCAATACTTATTTTCTCAAATGGGAATTCGTTATTCATTTTTACTTTCTCTACTACGTATAGTAAGTAGGGGAAGTATTGTATTCCACCCAAAATTTCGATATCGAGATTTCACCGGAAATACATGTTTTGAGACCCACTGAATCCAAAAAAAGCATTTTTGGAAACATGTCCGTGTGTGTCTGTATGTCTGTCTGCGTGTCTGTGTGTGTGTCTGTGAACAGCATAACTCAGAAACGAACAGTCGGATAAACACCAAACTTGGTATTTGGGTTCAGTATCTTCCAAGGATGCGACACGAAGGTTTTCAAGAAAGTCCCCCCACCCCAGAGTACCCTTTACAGGAAGATTTTTCGAAAATTTTAATTTTCTCAAAAATGGCTCTAACGATTTTGATTAAAATATCATATGTTTAAGATATTTTTATGACAAATAAAATGTATATCTTGAATTTCCTGGGAATGTCTCCAAAAGTATTCTTTATTGTGAACGACTTTTGCATAACTGGCAAACCATAAGAGATAGACAAAATTTTACTATACAACAAATGTAGATCGCGTTAAAATACACAATTTATGTCATATACATTTTTTTAGTTGAGTGAACCATTTTCAAGATATTGCTTGTTATTTCCTTAAATTTTCCAATACTTATACTTTTTCTCAAATTCGTTATTCAATTTTTTATGTCCTGGATATGCAAACAGAATAGAATGCGCCACATAGCAACCAGCGCTTAAAAGATTTGACTATCGCTTATAACCTACCATGTTCCCCTTGCATCTACAAGAAAATTAGCAATAAGATTGACATCTCGATATCTCGATTAACATGAAGCATATGGAGAATAAACGTTTGTAAAAATAGTTCGTACAAGAGTAGAGAAAGTCATGTGAGTGTAGCACATCAGATTTTTTTGTCTTGGATATGCAAAGAGTTATAATCTGTGGCAAAGGGAATGGTGCTGCACCTAGCAACCAGCTATTAAGATATATGTATGTGCTTAAAGGCTACTGTATTTCTATATTGCCCTTGTAAATATATATTCCCCTTACATCTACAAGAAAATTAGCAATAAGATAGAGTCTGCAAATGTTTATCTCGATTAACATGAAGTAGATGGAGAATAAGCGTTTGTAAAAGTAGTTTGTACAAGAGTAGAGAAAGTCATGTGAGTGTAACATCAGATTTTTTTGGATTGAGGGGGTCTCAAAACATGTATTTCCAGTGAAATCTCGGTATTGAATTTTTGGGAGGAATGCAATACTTCCCCTATTTACTATACGTAGTAGAGAAAGTAAAAAAATTAGCATAAAGTTAACAATTTTAGTGCATCATTAGTGCATATATTAGATACTCTAGTACGTACAAATCCGATATCTGCTAGTATTTGCCGCAATTCATTCAAATCTCCAGTAATGTAATGTAATTAATGTGTTTGTCCGATATAGCGTTGAAGTTATACATTAGGTTCTCTGCGAAGGTCGTCGCACGAAAAGAAAAAGCGACGTGAAAGACTTATAAGGATGTTTACAGATACTAAACGCCTAGGAATTTCAAGAGTTGCAGTCCTTGTGTTAAAACATTCACACCTGCAGCTTGTTTTGGAGCAGGTGTTTGGAAATGCGTGCCAGTACAGGCCTGGACCAGACGCTGTCAGCATCTAGACTTCTAAAGTGTTTTATGTAATTCTGCTTCCGAAATATATATTAGCAAAATTTGTTCTATGAGGGGCATTAGAAAAGATTTCAACCAGCCTATCCATTGTTTGGCAATAATGGTTACAAAAATGTAACTAATACGGCTGGCTACAATTGACCTTAGGTATTAAAATATGCATAAGCCCAACAAGCGTGAGGGTAGCCCGAAGAAGTGTTATCAAAGTGTATCTACCCTTGTTAGGGTTTAACCACTGGTAGGTAGGATAAGATTTTGGCAGGATGGCGGTAGAGACTGAGGTTGTGGGGGTGAAAGGAGGTAGCAATGAGCTCTTGGACGAATGCAGGTCAGGGTGCAACGGCCCTAGTGCACAGCTGGTGGAAGATTTTATCGAAAATTGTTTGGTTTTAATTTTGAATTTACCAGCAACTCGTGGTAGACCATAAAGGAGCTCAACTTTTGCTGCCGGTTGGTGTTGCTCCTTGGTTACCGGGGCTGCCCGGTGACGCCTCAAGCGGCGTTCTCTGGGGTTATAGTCTCCTAGAGACCGAACGAGGGCACTCCGATGGAATGGCAACTGATCGTATAGTCTGTTGGTCCGGCGCCTAATTTCATCCTCCAGGTATGGAAGAGACGAGGCTTCGTGAAGTGGTCTCACTGGGAAGGCTCGGAGGCCTCTATTCTGCACCCGCTGCAGTCGGAGCAGACATGCTCCAGATCTAGCAGGTGTAAAGTAGGGTAGGGACTATAAGTGTTATAAAGAGGCGCAACTTCAGCGGTGTTGGTATCACGGACCCCAGCATGGAGTACAGGGAGGCCGTAGCCGCCTGCCCATACGCGAGAGATCCGCGATGTGACCCGCAAAAGTTAAACGCCTATCTAACTGAACACCCAAGTAAGTGATGGAAATATGCATAAGTGCGAGTTTAAACTTTAATATTCATTGTCGTAGTCTGTTGAGTTAAATCTTGTGTCAATAGTTAGTGAAAAATCATGGATATTTCTAAAGAGAACATTTTCACACGCCACAAGCTATGTGAAAGAGCAAAAACAAATCCATGAGGACTTGTTAGCTGTTTATGGTGATCAGGTGTGTTCATTTGATACCATTGCAAGATGGATACGATCATTTGAAGAAGGGCGAGAAACTTTGAAAGCCAACCCTCGTTCTGGGCGGCCTCGGGAAGCTGTGAACGAAAGAACGATTCAAAGTATGAAACTTGGTGGAGGAAAATCGACAATTTACTGTTGAAATGCTAAGTATGGAAGTCGGTATCAGTGTTGGCAGCATTGACTGTATACTCCATCAACATTTAAAGCTGTGAAAAATCTGTGAAAAGCATGTACCGCATTCTCTAACCAATGAAGAGGAGAAAGGAATGTGCAAGCAAACTGCTGAGCATGTTTGCACCTAATGGTCGTAAACGTCTGACAGATGGTGATGAATATTGGTTTTATTATTATACGACCCCAAATAAAGCTGAGTATTGTGTCTGGTAAATGAGAATGATCCAGGATCAGTCGTTCTTTGACAAGATTTTCATTCTCGGAAGCGAATGTTCACTGTTCTTCAACTATGAAGGACCATTAGTGATTGACTGTGTGCCAGTAGGAATGACAATGAATGGAGAACACTGTCTCTTATGTTTTGAGTGCTTTATTTGAAGAGGTGAGGCAGTGGCGTCCAAAGACAGGAACTTCAAGGCTGTTGCATTTGCATGACAATGTGTCTCGTCACAGAACAGCGGTGAATTTGGGGAAACTGGAAGCCACTAAATTCCAGTTGCTTGACCATCCACCCTACAGTCCCGACCTTGCACCGTGCGACTTCTGTCGGTTTCCTCGAGTGAAATCTTGCATTACTGGAAAACCTTTTAAACGAGTGCAGGATCTTGATCAGGCTATAAATTCAGTTCTGTTGACAATACCTCAGTCTGAGTATTGTAGTGCTTTTGTCAAGTGGTTGCACCGTCCACAACTGTGAGTGGAGAGAGACGGAGACTACTTTGAGGGAATGTGAGGATAAGTTTTTGAGTTCACGAAAAAAATGTTTTTTTTTGCGCAGTATTGCAAGTTGGGATTTCCTGGTTAACTTGATATATATTCTTAAAACTTTTGTTACATTCATATGACTTTCTGTAGCCTCTAACGTTTATTAAGGTATACACACTTTTCTTACTTGTTCTTCTACGTACTACTTTTAAACCAAATAAACTTTTACAGAAATATCTACATTACACATTTCGTTATAAATACAAAGAGAACAGCGATAGTCAAATGTTTAACACTGGACGTTATATGCTGGTCTTAAGATTCCATACTGTTTCCATGACATCGCGAGAAACAACTGAATTTTGGCAGGGCTTTAAGAGAATGACCAAGAAACGGTTTATGCCAAAAAAAATATTGGAAAACAACCGTGTGTTTTAAAAACATCTACATTTTTTATATACTATGTTTTCGTCTATCGCTTAATGTTTACCAGTTATACAAGATTATACAAAATTCCTTCCGAATGAAGAGGACTTCACAGGCTAGAAAATTCAAGATGTAAATTTCATTTTCCATGTAAATATCTGTAATATACGCTGTTTTAATCAAAATCCTTAGAGCCATTTTAGAAGGGTGGAGAACCCCACTAGAGGGTAAAGAAATTCATGTGGATGTATCACATCAGATTTTTTAAAAAATGACTAACAATTTTGAGTACAATGTAATCTGTTTAAGATAATTTCATGACAGATTAAATACATATCTTGAATTTTCTGGGAATAGCCTATGAAGTCCTCTTCATTCGGAGGGAATTTTGTATAATCTCGTGTAGCTGGTACGCGTTAAGTGATAGACTAAAACGTACTACACTATAACTTTTTAATAACTTGTTATTGTGGCATAAGCCGTTTCTGAGGTATCCGTTATTAATGGTTCGAATTGTTCATTACTGTCATACTTGTCCTGTCCATTTTCGGTTGTTTCTCGCGATGTCATGGAAAGGGTATGGAATTTTAAGGTCAGCATATAGTGTCTAATGCTAAAACATTTGACTATCGTTGTTCTTGTATCCATAACGAAAATTTAAATGTATAATGTAACTATTTTGAATAAGAGTTTGTATACCCACTAATAAACGATAGAAGATAGAGAAAGTCATGTGAATGTATCACATCAGATTATTTTCTCGTAGTCATGCAGGCAGGATTGTAATTTCAAAGCCATCACATGGCGACACGCTCTTAAAAATGTGACTGTCGCCTTAGCCTACTGTGTTCTTCTGAAATGTGTGTGTTGAATGTATCTGTATTAACAAGAAGTAGGTGGAAGAATGGGCTTTTGTGTTTGTAAAAGAGAAAGTCATGTGAATGTAACATCAGAGTTTTAATTTCTCTACTAAGTATAGTGAGTAGGGGAAGTATTGTATTCCACCAAAAAACTCGATATCGAGATTTCACCGGAAATACATGTTTTGAGGCCCCCTGAATCTAAAACCGCTCTTTAGAAAACGTTCCATGTGTGTGTGTCTGTGAACAGCTTAACTCAAAAACGAAAAGTCGGACCAAAAGTGGTTCAGTAGCTTCCAAAGATGCGACAGGAAGACTTTTAATAAAATACCCTCACCCCAAACTACCCTTTACATACAATTTTATTTTTCTAAGGTGACTAACGGTTTTGATTAAAATACCTCACATTATAGTATATTATGCAACGAGACTATAATGGTAGTAATTAAAACGCGAGTATTATAATTATCATACGAGCGTTTTAATCACCATTATAGTCAAGTTTCATACGACTGTTTATGCTCGACCATGTATCTAAATTAAAGGTTTCATAAGTATTCGTTTCTGGTTTGAGTGATGTGTTACAATTGCTATTCCTTTATCTATGGTTACCTTGTAGCACCTGTGTCAAAGTTGCTAGCGTTGTGAGACGTACAAATATTGATTACTTCCCTATAAACAGCTGTTTAACATGTAACACACTTTAACCTAAGAAAAAGTATAGACAATGAAAACTAGAACAAATTGAATTTATTGAAATATCATTTACAATTAATGCTAACAGAACTGACTTTATTTCAAATATACGTTATTTATTGTACAATTGGTGAAATGAATTTGCGGGAATGAGCTTTGTTGAATAGTTGAAGTTGAATTGATGTTAATTTGTGTGTTTTCTTTTTCTACTGATTTTAGTATTGTGTTTGAAATTTCAATTTTATTTTGTACTGATTCTTCAATATATCCTTCTGCGACAGTTGTGTATTTCCAGCCTCCATGGCTTGAATTGTCGCGAAAGCAATGCCCTGTGTATAACTTGGGGTTAAGGAGATTAAGATATGCAGCTATTTCTTTTCCCATATTTCCTAGTTTATTTATGCCGACATTCTGCGCGATGCATTTTCCATTTTGGTAATTTATAAAGAAGGAGGGAGTGTTGCATACATTGGGACGTAGATTTATGTATTTATGGCAAATAGCATGGCGGCGCCGTGGCCGAGTGGTTAGACCGCTCGCTTCCCACCGAGGCGGCCCGGGTTCAATCCCAGGGTTCTCCGGTTTCCCCCGTCATTCATTCCACCAACTGCTGCATCATCACCTTTTCTTTCATCCATTTCACCATCATTTCGTTTCATCTACTTCCTTCCTCCCATACCAGGCATCCTGGATATTCTGTCTGATCCATGAGCGTCTGCTCCTCGACGGGCCTCTGACCCCAGGCACCCGCCTGTAAGTCCTGGGGGGTGTAAGTCCTACATAAGAGGAGGGTAAACAGATAATGAATTAATGGCAAATATCATAATACTTGCCTGTTACTGTAAAGCTTCTTGTTGATTTTGTCTTAGTATTTGGGATAGTAATCAGAATAGTTGATCCAATATCCTTTACATTATCAACTTTTAATTGATGCAACCCATTATTCCAAAAATTGTAGCTACCTGTAACAATATTAATCACGTCACTTTTTCACCAGGCCTGTTAATACATTTGTTAATTCTAACAAAGTGCTTGGTAACATTAAAAAAATATATATTTACTTTTATCATGAGGTATTTAATATCAGGTGCTTCATTTATAAATGTTTTCAACTCATCAGGTGTAAATGTTTTGGCTTTTTTCCCTTTATATCCCTCTAATTTGCGTTTTGGTAAGCTGTTCAGTTTTTAGTATTTAGATAAGTCAATTTGGTGCCTAATGATGAGTGTTGATTTCAAAATAGAATAGTGAGTCCACAATGTCGATGATTTCACATTTAGAGACAATTCTTCGAAATACGCTAGCAATACATTTTCTGAGAACGAATTTATACCTTTTGATATTCTCCAATCCATGAATTGTGAATACAATTTCTCGTAATCTTTGTAGCAACAAGGTATTGGTAAGATTGTGTACTTTTGTCGTAATTTCTGGGGGTGTAAGTTTGTAGTTCAACTGTTGGGGAGCCGAACTTGAAGTAGTTGCAACCGCACGTATGGTAAAAGGTTTCCGGTAGCCTTCGCCCCAAAAAAATGTTTAAAAAATATTAACTTTGTAATTTTGACTGTTTCTTTAAATATTATGTATTTATGTTTGCCTCGGCTGCGTCAGTATTATTGTTAGAGACATGGATTTCTTTGCAGGGAGTGGTGCGGCTAAGAATGTAGGCTTACACAGATTATAATTTTACTTCACTCCTCTTATTAATACTTGATACGATTTAAATAACACTTCACTGATAGCGAGAGAGAGAGCTGTGAGATTTTGTTATTAATTACTTGCACTTTTTAACACGTAAAACTATTTTCGTCTCACACTGAATACATATTAAACTTCTCGAGGACGCATCTCGCGTCCGGTTAGAAACACTGTCTGCAAGCAACGCGTCCAGTTATGAGCGCTGTCTACAAGCAACTGAACTCTAAATTTGTAAATTTTGCTATATTTCAGTTTCTGATTGGCTAATCCTAGTCTAATACTTCATTTAACTAAAGCTTTTTTGGTTGTTGATTGGCTATTTTTAAACTGTCTCAAAATTTACATTATTGTTGCTCCAATAATGACTAGTAGCATTATTAAACTTTCAAATTCATTAGTGCCTCAAGGTTACCTCATTGTTAGCAACTTTTAACCTATTATTCTCACAGCTGCTACACTTTTAAATTACGTAATACATTCACATAACATTATTGAACATGTATACAATATTATAAACATATACAATGACTGTAATATACGCTTTTTATATCTTGTTACGTACACATATTGCTTTAAGGCGGGCTGTTATTGAATTTACATATTATATAATTAGACTGAAATTATTTAAGTGTTAAAAATACTGCCTCATAATGAACAGGTGTACTTTAATGAGGCCCATTAAAGTACTGCTACCAGTCGTATAAATACTACATTTTGGCATGGTCAAGCATAAAAGATATTTACATGACAAATAAAGGCATATCTTGAATTTTCTGGAAATAGCCTGTGAAGTTCAATTCATTTGGAAGAAATTTTGTTTAATGTTGTAAAACTGGTAAACGTTAAGCGATAGACGAAAATGTAACACACAGAAATGCAGATCTCTTTAAAGCAAACAATTTATTTAAAATAAGTTTTTTTGTGGTATATGCCGTTTCAGAGATATCCCTTATAAAAGCTTTCAATTGTTCATTTCTTGGTCATTCTCTTAAAGTTCTTTCAACATTCAGTTGTTTCTCGCGATGTCAAGGAAACAGTATGGAATTTTAAGGCCAGCATATAGCGTCCAGTTGTTAAACATTTGACTATCGCTGTTCCCTTTGTATGTATAACGAAATGTGTAGTGTAGCTATTTCTATAAAGGTTTATTGGATTAAAATGTAGTAATAGATAGAAAAATAAGCTTGAGCAATAATTTGTATAACCACTGATAAAAGATGGAGGGTAGAAAACTCACGTGAATGTGTTACATCAGATATTGACGTTAGCGATTACTTTAGCAGTCGTTGAAATCCCATGCGAATTGTGTAGGTGTAGAGTGAAAGGGTTGAAACAAGGAAACGTCATGGCAGAAGTATGAATGATAGCGTAAAACTCGTCCCACTCTGCAGGATACGTACTAAAGTTTATCAGTTGATGGACGTATTTCGCAGGAAAGGTATCTCATGCTGTGAAAAGCTCGCAGTAAAGAATATTCAAATAAAAACACGTGTGGTAACAGCTTATCCAAGGTCAGACCAGTTATCAGAGCGCTTGAAGATTAATAGGCTGTCACAGGCAGGTAGGATATCTTTTACAACAGGCTTTACTTGTATGATGAATTTTGCTGGTTATTACTGCTCCAAAATGTACCGTCATTGTTTACCCCATGCGAGGTTTTAGTGAAATTAACATTACCTTTACCAGCTATGTTATCAGACACAAACAAAAATGTGGGCAATGTCTAAAAGCACGCTAGTACTGTGCGGTCGTTTTAAGTGAGACCAGGGATCGCGCGAATGAGTGCTCCACACACAGTTAGAGCCCTTTCACAATGAAACGTAAGCGCCAACACAACGCAGCAAAAGTGCAGGCGTGAGGGATGACCATTCACAATGCAGACTAGGCGTAACGCATGAAGTTGGCACGGCCTTCTACAGAGAGAGCCAAAAAACTACGAACCGGCTGCGCGCCACGTCCTCGGCGCTCGTTGCCGTCTGCCGCTATCATAAAAAGGCGTGGATGAAACCATACAACATTTACTTACCAACTTTATGAAAGGAGATACTGAAATTGGCCACAGTCGTTGTCCATAAGTTTTAGGCACTATTTTTTTCCAGTCAATAGTTGAAGCCCATGCATACTAAAATACAATTTTGCCCCCTGTTTTTAGAGAATTAACAGACAGGGAGCGTGATTTTGCCTTTTTTCAACAAGACTCTGCAAAAGCTCATACGGCCAATATTTCGATGAGAACAATTTGAAAGTGTGTTTGAGGACAGAATCATTAGTACAGATTTGTGCCCCCCTCAGTCCCCCGACCTAACCCCCCTGCGATTTCTATCTCCGGGGTAACTTAAAACAAAGTGTACAAGACAAACCCACACACCCGAAGAATTAAAACAAAATATCCGCCAGGAAATTGCCAGCATTTCTCAACGTGAACTACGGCGAGTGATGGATAGTTTCCTAAAGAGGTGCCAAAAATGTATGGACAACGACGGTGGCCAGTTTCAGCATCTCCTTTCGTAAAGATGGTAACTAAAGCCTTTAAAAGTAGTTTTAAAAATGTTGTATGGTTTCATCCGCACCTTTCTATGATAGCGGCAGACGTCATCGAGCGCCGAGGACGCGAACAGGAAAAACACCGCGCAGCCGTTTCGAAGTTTTTTGGTTCTCCCGGTAGATCCTTAAACTAATTGTGGAAATCAAGTTCCAAATTGAATAATATAACCAAGAATACCAAATAAGAGATTTCACTCAATATTTTATAAATAAATACAAAAAAATACATACACCCAACTACCGCCCGTAGCGTTAGTGACATCACGAATGTTTGATCAAAAATAGTTGTGCAAGTATGGAAACTACAGCAAGTTATATTAATACAATGTGCATTATCTCTTTGCGCCTTACGTTTTGTGAACCAAGAAATCTAAGCGCAGATGCTGGGTTCATCCATTAAATAAAAGGAGGATTCAGTAAGGAGACTACCATAACCTCTTGAGGGAAATGAGAAATAGTGACCCACAACAATTTGTTTGGCACGGCCAAATGGAAGAGAGCATTCATGTACATCAGACGGCGTAAAGTATCGCATCGCGATCGTCTGCTGTTGAATAACAGGCAATGCAAAGAGAAAGAATTGCAGAATTGTTCTTCTATGCACGCAATGCAAGCATAAAGCTTGGAGTTTGCAAACTCTTGCGTTGCGTGACTCTATGTGAATGCTTCCATTAGATAACATGGATGCAATGTTTTGGGCTTATGCTGCGTATGCACTTACATTTCATTGTGAATGGGCCATTACGAGGCGCACTATCTATATTTTGAGCCTAATAATTAAAAGCAAATAATTTCCGATTGAAAACGGCTTTATTGTTTTTCAAAATATTCTCCTTTATGATCAATACACTTTTGCATCCGTTTGAAGCATTTGTCAAAGTATATTCCAATCTTCTTGAAACACCTCCAAAACATGGTTTTTGAAGGCATCAACGGCTTCTTCTGCCAACGAAAATCGTTGTCCACGCAATTTATTCTTGATGTTCGGGAACAAAAAGAAGTCATTGGGTACCAAATCAGGACTGTATGGCGGATGACCCATCAATTCTATTTTTTTAAATACTCTGTTAGACGAGGTGTGTGTGTGTGTGTGTGTGTGTGTGTGTGTGTGTGTGTGTGTGTGTGTGTGTGTGTGTGTGCTCCCATTGTCTTGATGAAGAACGATCCTACGGTTCTTGTTGGTTTTCCTTACTTCACCGAAGACTTCCGGCAAACTAATGGTTGTGTACCATTCGGCATTGACCGCTTTACGTTCCTCTAAAGGCACTGTTGCCACATGGCCAGTTTTGCTGAAAAAGCGAGCAACCATTTGCTTCGATGTGCTTCGAACGCGAACAACTTTTGTTGGATTTGTTTCATCTTGAAACACCCTGTTGCTGTTTACATTCCGGCTCATACGCATAGGTCCATGATTTTTTACCTGTTACAATCTCATATGCGTCTTTTGAGGCACCTCCATTGTATTTCTTGAGCATTTTTGTACACCAATCGACACGAGCATCTTTTTGAGATTGCATCAAATTATGTGGGATCCAACGAGAGCAAACCTTAATCAAGCTAAATAATCATGCAGTATTTTATATATGCTGGTGGAATTAATGCCCAGGGTTGCCTCAATCTCACAATATGTCGCATGACCATCTTTCATTATTAGTTTTTGCACAGCATCACTGTTTTCTGGTACAGCAACTGATTTTGGACGACCTTCACGAACGTCATCATTGAGCGAACGGCGGCCACGATTAAATTCGTTATACCAGCGTTTCACAGTGGCAAAGGATGGAGCTTTGTCACCAAATGTGGAAGTTAGTTGTCGATGCACTCTTGTCTTGATAATCCACGTTGAAAGTCGTAATAAATCATTTCACGAACATTTTCACGGGTTAATTCCATGTTTTTGTTGACACACAATTTTCAAGTTAGTGTAAACAAAACAAATGACGCTCTATTGATGAAATGTTTGAAGTAGATTATGGTCAAAAGTGTCAAACTTTCCATTGGAAACGTCAGATGACACCTACAACATTCAGGGTTGCCAAGGCTTAAAATATAAATAGTGCCCCTCGTACACTGCGGGTGTTTTCCTTCCGTAATTCCTGCGTTAGTTCTCAGAGTGTTAGTAACATCACTAAAATGAGTATTAGAGCTAGTTCACAACCAACGAGAACGGTAGCCAGAGCGAGAAGGTTGAAATACATGTATTCAAACGGGAGCGTTCACAATCGACGGGAAGCCTTCCCGGGCCCCGGGAACGGGAAAGAAGAGTTGCCCAACATTTAACTTTCTCGTAACCGGGCACGGCATATTAGATACATATTGTGCATATAAGACTCTTCACTCTAGAAATTATTCTAGGCGGCCGTGACATGAAACAGTCACTAGTGCTCCCTATAGTCGCAAGCTGGAAACATGAGTCTGGAAGAAATTAGTAGTAAATGTGCTTCCTAACCTCATCCCGCTACTCGGAAATATAATCAGCGTTGGTTCCTCTGGTGAAAGGGTCATTTGTAGTTTGTTTATATGAGAACTCAAAACTGACTATTGCCTAAAAAACAATGTCAAAAGCTACAAAGAACAGCTAAAACCGGTGGAAATTAAAAAAAGAACAATAAACAACTTTAATGTACGCCATTAAATAAAGAAATGGAAGCTTGGTGCGACTAGAGAGTTCGGGAATGTAATGGATATGCATTTAGATAATGTTTACTCTATCGAATTATGACGTTGGCTTGGTTAAATTGGAAGTAGGTGAAAAAAACATCATTGGTCAGTTAAAAACAAATGAAATTCCAATCGACTTTCACTTTGTGATCGATATGCATTCCCGTTGTCATTACCGGGTTGTTGTGAACCAACATCTTGTATGGTGCAGTGCTTCCTGTTCTGGGCGGTTGTGAAACAACTTTTAACTTTGTTATAAGTGGTGTCCATCTGCATTTAGACATTCCTGACATCTTCGGAGGAAATTATCATTCACACGCATAAGTTCTTCTTGCGTAATATTCATAATTTCTGTTTTTATATTGTCTTTAAGTTTGTCTATAGTGTGGGAATTGTTACTATAAACTTTATTTTTTGGGTTTCCCCACAAATAGATACACCAATTTCGTCAATTTTTTCCTCCGTTACAATATCTATTTTCGCTTCTTAGCTTTAGCGATCCCGTTGTCCTAAACGTATTGACCAGAGTTTCAGGTTCATACCGGACCGAGCCTAACAATTTCGGCTCGTATAGACCCTGTAGACGCGTGTTGCATTGCGTCGTAAGTACTGTCAAAATAATAGCTAACTACGACCATTCAGTGTATCGTTTAAAGTAGGCGCTGAATTGCAACTCGCATCCTTGTTCTGTCTCAAATATAATAATAATTATTAACTTACTCCGTCGTTATACAGGTGTATCTTTATTGGTGTCATGTATTTGTGGGACGTGTTCCTGACATCAAAACAGTAAAAAAAAAAGTTAATATAAACATGGGTCTGAAAATAATTTATTTCAGAGTTACAACACAAAATCGGAAGTTACAAAAATTGCTCGAAGTGACTTCCTCTTGCTTCGATGCATACAGTAAGCCTGCGTTCTATGCTCTGGCGTACTCTGTTGAAAATTCCTGGTGTGTTTCGTATTTGGCCAAATCCAGTTTGGATACGTCCTCTCAAAATGTCAACATCAGGTACAGGAGTTGCATAACCAAAGATTTCAGATGTCCCCAGACGAAGAAATCCATTGTATTTAAATCAAGCGATCGAGCAGGTCATGCAATGGGTCCCCCTCGACCAATCCATGTTTGCGGAAATCGATCATTCAAAAACTTACGAACTATATACCGAAATGAGCTGCAGCACCATGGTGTAAAAGTCACATTCGTTGGATGATGTCCAGAGGCACATTATCAGTTAAGTGATGCAACGCATTTCTGAGACGCTGGTGATAGGTTTGTCCATTCAGACGCGGAGGGAAGAAGTAGGGATCAATAAGGTGATCATGAATAATTCCACCCCAAACATTGTCAGAGAACCTCTGGTTGTCCTGTCCTACTTCATTAGGATTTTCAAATGCCCAGTTATGAGTGTTATGAAAAGTGAAGATGCCGTCTCGAGACGCCGTCCGTGAATAAGATACACGTTAGGAAATTGATGAACACAGCGCACTGCTGTAACATGCGTTGACAGAAACGTCTTCTTGGCTCAAAGTCCGCCTCATTTAATCCTTGCACACGTTGAAGGTGATAGGGTTACAGAAGATTTTCACGCAGAATTCTCCAGATAGTCATATGATTAACTCTTTCCCTTACAGCTTTCTTGTGCTTTGTGATGGATCTGCATCCACAGCACGAAGAAGTCGTTCCTCAAGCTCAATGCCTCGTACCGCTCTTGGTCTCCCAGCATACCTAGTGCTCCTTTCAAATGGGCCATTCTCTCTCAAGCGTTGGTGAATTCGTGCGAATGTTGTTGCACACGGTAACGGCCTGTCAGGGCGTAAAGTTCCCGTGCTCGTGCTGCATTGCCGTCTACACGGCCTTACGTGTAGTGCATATACGTGTGTTCACTCTTGCAACACAGCTTCTTTGACCTATACCAACGAAACGGTTGATTTTCAGACCCATGTACATATGAACTTTTTTTACTGTTTTGATGTCAGGAACATGTCCCCCAAATATATGACTCCAATAAAGATACATCCTGTAGAGGCATCATTTGGTGATCCATTAATTTATTGCTTACGAGCAACCGTAAAAGAATTAGGCCAACATACCCAGCATCAACAGTTCTTTCGTGAAATAAAGCGCTCTACAGCATCACGAAAACAATCGCCACTACAATATTATTTACGACTTGGTTTATTATAAACAGCCGTATACAGAGCAAACCAGACCACCCATAACGGTAATTTATTACGAAAAATATGGCATTAAAATTTTCGAAACAAAAGGATTTATAGATAAGGCACATGTAAGCTTCAATTTAGCTACCGAGCGTGGTGGCGCCGCGGCAACGTGTGCGAATCGTATTAGGGAGGTTCTGGATTCAATACCCTGCAGCCGTCCACTCTGACACATGGGTTTTCTCTGGTCGGTAGGCAATGCAGGGGTGGTTCCTCTTCTGCCACGACTTTCCTCCCCCTCATTTCCCGTACCCATCATCTCCTTCATTATCTGTTTTAGAGTTGTAGAACCAGGCGACGGTGTTCGGATTGTTGCGGCTGGGCGGTAAATGAATTTCGCATAACTGGTAAACCGTAACACATAGACAACATTTTACTTCACAAAATGTACATCTCGTTAAAAAACACAATTTATGTCACATAATTTTTCTTTTTCTTTCTTTTTAGAGTGAGCCATTTCCGAGATATTCCTTGGCATTTATTTGAATTGTCCAATACTTATACCTTTTCTCAAATGGGAATTCGTTATTCTTTTATATGCACGAGGGCAGTCCCAGAAGTACCCGACCTGACGTATAGATAGTGGTTGTTTCAAACAAATGACTATGGCAGAAAGTACCTACCACCCTTATAAAGGTTAAGTTTGACGATGCTACGTTGTTTAGTAATTGTTTGGCAGCCATTAATACTGAACTCTCTCAGCGAATTTGTAAACAGGATAAAACTGGCCGTTGTTATGTGATACAATATTTTCATTTGAAAGGTCTTAGTCCAACTAATGTTAAAGCTGAGCTAGATTCTACTCTGGGGGAGTCTGCTCCTTCGTTTACAACAGTAAAATATTGGGTGGCAGAGTTTAAGCGAGGCCGTACGAGCTGCCAAGACACACATCGCACTGGTCCACCAAATGAGGTGACCACACCAGAAATTGTGAAGAAAATCCATAAAGCGGTATTGGAAGACCGTTGACTGAAAGTGCGAGAGCTAGCAGACATCGTAGGCATTTCAGAAAGTGCTGTACATCGCATAATGACTGAAAACTTAGACATGAGAAAGCTATGCAAAAGATGGGTGCCGCGTTTACTCACAATGGAACAAAAGCAGCGTCGTGAGGATGTTTCAGTCGAGTGTTTGGCGATGTTTTGCTGCAGCAAAGCCGAGTTCTTGCCTCGACTCTTAACCATGGATGAAACATGGGTCCATCACTTCACACCTGAGACGAAGGAGCAGTAAAACCATTGGACTGAAAGGGAAGAATAGGCTCCAAAGAAGGCGAAGATATTTCCAGCTGTAGGTAAGGTCATGGCGTCTGATTTTTTGGGATGCGCGTGGAACAATTTTCATTGATTATCTTCAAAAAGAAAAAGCAATCAATGGCGAGTTATGCAAACTAATTGCAGCATTTGAATGACGAAATGAAGCAAAAACCGCCGCATTTAGCGAAAAAGAAAGTTCTGTTTCATCAAGGCAATGCACCAGTTCACACATCCATTATCGCCCTGGCCAAAATCAACGAGTTAAAGTTCGAATTGCTTCCTCATGCACCCTATTCACCAGATTTATCCCCCCCTGTGATAATTTAATTTCTTCAAAGTTGAAGAAATGACTTGGTGGTAATAGATTTGTTAAGAATAAAGACGTGGAGTCTGCAGTTGATGGATATTTTGCAAAACTCGACGGTTCTCACTACAAACAAATTATCGAAGCAATATATATATATATATATATATATATATATATATATATTCTGGACATGCAAAGAGAATGGAATACTTCACATAGCAACCAGCTCTTAAATGCGCTTTTCAATGGTGAAAGAATTATCAGAATCGGTGTAATGGATTTTGAGGTTATCATCCCCCCCCACAGACACACACACTTTTCCCCCTTTAACATATAAAGTTTAAATATATTTTTACTTTCTCTGCTATGTATATAAGATAGGGAATTTATTGCACTCCACCCAAAAACCTCGATACCGAGATTTAACCGGAAATACATGTTTTGAGGCCCCCTGAATGCAAATAAATCATTTTTGGAAATGTCCGTGAGTCTGTCTATGAAAAGCATAACTCAAAAACGAAAAGTGGCGTAAGTACCAAACTTGTATTTAAGTTCAGTATCTTCCAAGGATGCAATATGAAAATTTTCAAGAAAATCCCCCCACTCCAAACTACCCTTTACATGGAACGATTTCCGAAAATTCTGATTTTCCAAAAAAATAGTCTAATGCCTTTGATTAAAATGCCATATGTGAAAGATGACAAATAAAACGTATATCTTGAATTTTCTGGGAATAGCCTAGGAAGTGCTCTGAAGGAACTTTGTATAACTTCTAAACGTTAAGCGATAGACGAAAACGTATCAGTCAAAAAATGTAGAGATCATTAAAACACACAATTTACTTAAAATAAGTTTTTTGTGGCATAAGCTGTTTCTGAGATATCCATTATTAAAACTTCGATTTTTTTAATTTATTTATTTATAGTCGCTAGAACATCTTGGTCTTATAGCGGCTTTTACAACGTAATTAGCATGTTATACAGTTATCGTTACATAATTATGTTTTGGATACATTGAGAATAACATTGAGTGAATAACATAGTAATACTATGATGAGCGACAATACGATTGGTCAGAGAGACAGTAACTGTAACAAATGATAAGATTTGGATTTTTTTTTGGGGGGGGGGTTCCATTTATATACCGCCTTTAAGTATATTGGTCTTATCGCGGCCTTTCATTTGGAACTTATTGCCTATTGGCAATGGTGTTGACTAGTGTAACTCTTGTCGTTGGGTTACTTGCACTTCTAGTTTTTTAATCATTAGATCCTACATACATTCACACTTCCAGACTCTGGGGAGGATAGGGAATAATCTTCCCCCCAGCCGGAATCGAACCCGGGACCCCTAGCACAACAGGCAGGTGCTCTACCGGCTGAGATACGGTGCCAGTCCGGTTCGATTTGTTAGTACGTGTCATTCTTTTAAAGTCACATCGATTTTCAGTTGTTTCTCGCGATGTCATGGAAACTATGGAATTTTAAGGCCAGCATATAGCGTTCAGTTGTTAAACATTTGACTATCGCTGTTCTCTTTGTATCTATAACGAAATGTGTAATGTAGCTGTTTATGAAAAGGTTTATTTGGATTAAAATGTAGTAGAAAAATAAGCTTTAGTAAGAATAGTTTGTATACGCACTAATAAAGATAGATAAAGTCATGTGAATGTAGCACCTGATTTTTGGAAAGATGTACGTATGTATGTCTGTGAATAGCATAACTTAGAAACGAAAAAAGTCGCATAAATACCAAACTTGGTATTTGAGTTTAGTATCTTACTACCCGTTGCATATATCATTTTATTTTCGAAAATTTTGATTTTGCAAAAAATGGCTCCAACGTTTTTGATTAGAATACCATATACGAAGTATATTTACACGACAAAATGTATATCTTGAATTTCCTAGGAATAGCCTAGGAAGTCCTCTTCATTCCGAAGGAATTTTGTATAATGTTGTATAACTTGTAAACGTTAAGCGATACACGTAAACGCAGCACATAAAAAATATAGATCTCTTTAAAATACACAATTTACTTAAATGAAGCTTTTTTGTGGCATAAGCCGTTTCTGAGATATTCGTTATTAAAGGTTCGAATTGTTCAATACTTTGTCATTCTTTTAAAGTCCCATCGATTTTCAGTTGTTTCTCGTGATGTCATGGAAACAGTATGGAATTTTAAGGCCAGCATATAGCGCCCAGTTGTTAAACATTTGACTATCGCTGTCCTCTTTGTATCTGTAACGAAATATGTAATGTAGCTGTTTCTGCACTGTATCACATCAGTGTTTTGTCCTTCAGTCGTCATGGGCGAATTAACCATCAGGGAAATATGAATATAGATACAGAGGGTAGGAAACCTGGGCACAGTGAAGAGAGGTGTATCTTACTCGCTTGTTCCCAGAAGCAGAGCGGTGCTGAAAGAAAGATGTTCTTTGTTTTCCTGCTACAGAAGAGAAGAGGCACGTGGTATCGTTTGGCAAATCTTTTTGTGTCGTTATTTCTGGTGATCCTGAATGGCACACGCGCCACATCCTTCGGGATAAATATAAAGCAGGCTCCTCGACTTCCTCTGGGAGAAGTGAGGGAGCTGGAAGAATAAATAAATTCTGGAGAAATTCCTTCGCATGTCCGGCGCGTCACTTCATAAAGAGGTCTTTGTTCTCTCGCAGCGATATGGCCTTTTAAGCTGATACGCCCTTCTAAAGGAGATAGTTCCTCAAATTATAAATGTTCCACATTTTTACCGAGTAGGAGAGAAGGTATTGCATTTCATCCAAACGTTCAATATCGAGATTTCACTGGAAATACATATTTTGAGACCCCGTGAATCCGAAAAACAGCATTTATAGAAAAAGGTCCGTCTGTGGCTTGTCTGTGTGTGTGTCTGTGAATAGCATAACTCAAATTCGATGAACACCAAACTTGGTATTTAAATTCAGTATCTTCCGAAGATGCGACACGAAGATTTTCAAAAAAATCCATCCACCCTCAACTACCTTTTACGTGGAAGATTTTTCTAAATTTACTCACAAGTGGCTGTAACGATTTTGATTAAAATACCATACGTTAAAAATATTTACGTAACAAATAAAATGTATATGTTGAAACTTCTGGGAACAGCTGTGAAGTCCTCTTTATTCGGAAGATATTTTGTATAATGTTGCACAACTGGTAAACGATAAGCGATGGACGAAAACGTACTTCTCAAAACATGTATATCTCTTTAAAACACACACTTTATGTCAAATAACCTTTTAAAGTCCTGTGGATTTTCAATTACTTCTCGCGATGTCATGGAAACAGTAAGGCAGAGTTTAGCGCCAGTTGTTAAACATTTGACTATCGTTGTTCCCTCTGTATCTAAAACTAAATGTTTAGTTATTTCTGCAAAGATTTATTTCGATTAAAATGAAGTAGATAGGAAAATAAACGACAGAGGGTAGAGAAAATAATGTGAATGTAGCACATCAGTTTTTAAGTTAGCATTTTGACAGTGTTGTGTGATTCTACATTTTCCCAATGATTTTTACCCACAAGGAAATTTAGAATTTCAACACATGAATTCGTTTTCAGGAAAACCCACGTCTACCAACACAAATTTGGTGTCTGTAATAACAAACAGTAAGTAATTATTGATAGGAAGATATGAATAATTAAATAAAAAAATAATAGTAAGTTGTAAAAGAGAAAGGGAATGAAATTCTGAGATTCCTGGAGTTACCCCAAATAACTCTCAGATACCCATACATAGGAGCTTAAGATCGGCCCCGCGCGAGAAGGAACCTTGGTGGGATAGTATAAAGTAGGCGGAGCCTAAGTAATAAAAGAGCGTGTATTGCTAAAATTAGTGTCTTACCTTTCTTTTCTTTCTGTACAGCCTTAGGGCCTTACAGTCCTTTACGGTGATCGTGGTGCCTAAGACCGCGCTGGGTTATCAGCTACTAGTTTGTTTATTATGCTTCTAGTTTGTTTTATTACGGAAACAGTTATTTTAAACCGTAAAATTGATACTGCAGAAGTTATCAGGTGTAAGAAGTCAATTGTTAAAATTTCGAGTGCTACGATTCATAATCAATTGCATTCTTTATCTTCAAAGGTCAGCTACTCGCTTCAATAGCTCAAGTATTAGATCACATTAAATTTCTCAGTCAATTTATACTGCTGTTATCCTTTTACACTACGCCCATGCATACCCTGAGAGAAAGATTTCATAGCCAACCACTACAGCAGCCGGCAGCAGAAGCAAAGGGTACGGTTCAAAAGTGACGACCATCGCCCTGCTTCAGAATATATACTAGGGCGGGATTGGATTGAGGGGACTGGGCACTGATTCACATAGGAGGATTTTGTACCTACGCCGCAGAAAGGGGCGTCTCTGGGAGGAAGGATGAGGCGAGAGAAGACACCGAGCGGCCGGAACCAGGAGTGACGATACAGGAATGGCATGGTCTGTAAGTTTCCAGATAGAGACTCCCCGGCAGACCTCGTACAGAGCGGGTCCAGATACTCCCGGCAGCCATCTGAAAGCCGTGGGACGGAGGGAGTCACAAAGAGCATCCTTTTCCTCCACCACACTGCACCGAAACACCATCGCCGACACTTCCAACCCTGAAAGAGACCGACGGATGAAATGAGAATGCAGAGGAAATGGAAGGACAAGAAATTCGGGGGGAGATGAGAATCCTTGCCAGCATTCGCCTGGTGACCCGGGAAAACCCGGGTCGGCCACGGGAATCGAGCTCACGGCCTCTCGAATACGGGCCACAGACAAAACTACCTGAGGCATCCAGCTCGGTCACTGGGGCGGGAAATAAAATACGCTTAAAGCCTTAATTGACATATTTTTTGACAGTCAGTACTAACATATTACAGGCAATGGCGCTCTTCGAACTGGATAATTTATTGAAAACTAATTAAACGCGAATGAACATTTCATATCTCATTGCAGATTTTTCTGGAACCAGTGAGGCACACTCAATTTACCATGCCTCTCAATAAAGGTCTTTATAAACCACGTCCCCAGCTCCAAATATTTCTTGAAATACTGAATCTCTGTTATCGACTTTCAAATAACCCACTTGCTTTGACTGAATTAATAAAAATAATAATAATAATAATAATAATAATAATAATAATCAAATTCTAGTGAACTTACACATCGTTACCTCGGATTTCAGGTTATATTCTCGTGTAAATATCTAAAATGTGGTATTTTAATCAAAATGCTCTGAAAATGTTTTACTTTCTCTACTACGTATAGTAAGTAGGGGATGTATTGTATTCGACCCAAAAATTTGATACCGAGATTTCACCGGAAATACATGTTTTGAGGCCTCCTGAATCAAAAAAAAGTATTTTTGGAAATATGTCCGTGTGTCTGGTCACGCTGTTGACGTGGTTTTGCTGTGCAGTGTGAAGTGCAGTATTGAGTTGACTGTCATGTGATGTAGTTCAATTATTATGAGTTATTTTGTCTGTACTTAGTCATAAAGTATATTATGGATCAGTATATGTTTTCTACTGCACAGCGTGTATTTATTTATTATTCGTATGTGTTAACTCAGTCAGGTTGCCAAGTGAAAGTACGATTTGCAGAAAGATTTCCAGGTGTAAAACTTCCAGGCCGTACAACAATCCATGAACTTTACAGTAAACTTCAGGCCACAGAAAGTGTTCAGGCTAAGAAATCTAAAAGACGGCGTACGGTTCTTACCGAAGAAACATTAAACGACATCGGTCATCGTTTGGAAAATCCCCCCCAAATCACGTAGAAGTCTTTCACAACAGGCAGGTATTTCTTATGGCTCTGCAGAAGAGCTACCAAGTTAAGAGCGTATAAAATAACTGTGGCACATGCTCTTCAACAGGTGATCCTGTAATTAGGTGCACATTTTGTGAGTGGAGTCTCAATAGTGGACACAATGGCGAAATAGACCCCTATTCAATATTTTTCACGGACGGGGCTTGGTTGCACCTTCATGGATATGTGTGTACACAAAATAATTGTTATTGGAGCTCTGACAAACCTAACGTTCATGAAGTACCCGTTCATGACGAAACAATTGGTGTATGGTGTGCCATGAGCAGAGAAAGAGTCTAGGGCCAACAGTTGACGCCCGTACATATATGAATTCAATTTTGCCCACCTTTTTTTTTAGAGAATTAACAGACAGGGAGCGTGATTTTGCCTTTTTTCAACAAGACTCTGCAACAGTTCATAGGCCAATATTTCGATGGGGACAATTGAAAGTGTGTTTGAGGACAGAATTATTAGAGATTTGTGGCCACCTCGATCCCCTGCGACTTCTATCTCTGGAGTAACTTAAACCATAAAGTGTACAAGAGTGTACACACTCTGGAAGAATTAAAACAAAATATCCGCCAGGAAATTTCTCAACGTGAACTACGGCGAGTGATGGATAGTTTCCTAAAGAGGTGACAAAAATGTATGGACAACGACGGTAGCCAATTTCAGCATCTCCTTTCCTAAAGTTGGTAAGTAAAGCCTTTAAAGGTAGTTTTAAAAATGATAACAGCAGACGGCATCGAGCGCCGAGGATGCGGACAGGAAAAACACCGCGCAGCCGGTTCGTAGCTTCTTGGCTCTCTCTCTCTGTACATCGCCATTCAAAAGTGTATGTTAGCTAATCAGGGAAAACGGGAAGGAAAGCAAGCGCGGAAGGATAAATGACAGCCTGGCAAGGTTATAAGCAACAGGGTATAGGAAGAGATAACATGGTTGCCATTACTTATGGAATGACCCCCCTTGTTTAGCTAAGAATGCCCCCATTATGAATGACGTATGTATGTTCATACACTACGGTAAGCTACCAAGGACAGGATCTGCGTAATCAGTAATGGGCTTTAAGTGCTAGCGGTCTTGTCTCCGACATGAAACGGACCAGAGTGGTCGTTATTCTCTCCTCAGGATGTAAGCGTTTGTCAGGAGTAAGAGAAGGAAAAGAGGGTGAAGGTAATTAAATTCCAGGAAGAAAGATGAAAAGTGAAAGACCCTTGAAAATGTTTAAGAGAAACTTCAGAATGTGCCGATTAGGATTTTAGATTATCTTACTAATGACATAGACTATTTTAAGTTTCTCTGCCACATACATGCTGGACAAGGTATTGCATTCCACCCAAAAATTCGATACCGAGATTTCACCGGAAATACACGCTTTGAGACTCCCTGAATTAAAAAAATCTCACGTGTTTGCGTCAAATGCTTTAAGAACTGGTTGCTTTGTGGCGCTTTCCATTCTCTTTGTATGTCCAGTACATAAAAAAATGAATAACGAATTCTAGAAAAAGTATAAGTATTGGAAAATTTAAGGGAATGACAAGCAATACCTCGAAAATGGTTCACTCAACAAAAAAAAATGCATATGACATAAATTGTATATTTTAACGCGATCTACATTTTCTGTGTAGTAAAATTTTGCTATCTCTCATGGTTTACCAATTTTGCAAAAGTCATTCACAATGAAGAATAATTTTGGAGGCATTCCCAGAAAATTCAAGATATACATTTTATTTGTCATGAAAGTATCTTAAATATATGATATTTTAATTAAAGTCGTTGGAGCCACTTTTGAGAAAATTAAAATTTTCGAAAAATGTTCCATGTAAAGGGTAATCTGGGGTGGGGGATTTTCTTGAAAAGCTTTGTGTCGCATCTCTGAAAGATACTGAACCTAAATACCACGTTTGGTGTTTATCCGACTGTTCGTTTCTGAGTTATGCTGTTCACAGACAAACATACAGACACACACACGGACATGTTTCCAAAAATGGATTCAGGGGGTCTCAAAACATGTATTTCCTGTGAAATCTCGGTATCGAATTTTTGGGTGGAATGCAATACTTCCCTTACTTACTATACGTAGTAGAGAAAGTAAAAATTAAATTGACCCTAAAATGACCACCATAACGTCCTCCAAATAAAGCAGGACTAATGGCATTTACTTTCCCCCATAATATCAAGCAACTTTTATTAAAGACATTTCTTTCTACAACGCTTAGTTTTGGAGATGTTGTACAGTGTCAACCTAAATGGTCCACTTTGTGTAGGTAGTACCCCTGACTATATCGCAGTATGTACTAGGTACCAGACTTAAACTTTGAACTGCTCTTTAGAAAATGTTTATAAAGGTCAAGTTCTCATCTGATGCCATGTACCATGAAATACCTTGCCGTTCTAATAATCACCAGTGAATGGCCTTCTCCATTTGAAAGCCCTGCACACTTGTGTTTGCTGCAGAAGAATGGAGGCGGCAATGAAATTAGCTCGAGTTTTTTCAGGTGCTGCGGGCTGTAAGGAGGGTGTATGGCACTACGCTCGAGCAACAGATGAGGAACCGGAAGTCGTAAAGCACGCCCCAGTAAACAAATTACCAGCATCCCTTTCATAGTTGGACCAACAGCGAGTGAGATGAGGGCACAAGTCAACTGCTAACGTAGGGAAGAGATACAGTCTGTTCTTTGTGATCTGAATATGACCTCCCTCCCGCACGTTTTGTCTCTTTTCCTCCGCCCTTTTTATTTCATGCATTCGCTCGTTGGTGCTTTACAGTTCTTCCGCTGCTTACGAAAGAAGACGAACGGGAAGTAGTTAAAGAAAAAGTTCCAAATTACAATGGTATTACAAATTTAACTTTATACATTCGAAGACTTTGAACTTCGTTAGTTTATTTCATTGATGCTCCAAAGACAATGTTAAAAGCAAGCAACTCGAAGTTAATCACAATAATTTATAGATACTGAATCTATAACCAAAACATGTCTGACATTTGTAATTTTCGATTTGGGGCATAGCATGGACATTGCTATATTCGTTTCATTTTCTATACTTTTACTTTCCCTAACACGTACCTAGTAGGCATTGCATTCTACCCAAAGTTATACGATACCGAGATTTCACTGCAAATGCATGTTTTGAGGCCCCTTGTATCCCCTCACCAAAAGCATTTCTAGAAAAATGTCCGTAAGTGTATGTCTGTGCATATGAACAGCATAATCCAGAAACGAAAAGTAGCATAAATACCAACAGTACCTTCCAAGGATGCGACAGGTAGATTTTCAAGAAAATCCCCCAACCCAGATACTCTTTACAAGCAACACTTTCCGAACTTTATTATTTTCTCAAAAATGGCACTAACTAGTTTGATTAAAATACCGCATATTAAATATATTTAAATTACAAATAAAATGTATATCTTGAATTTCCTAGGAATAGCCTGTGAAGTCCTCTTCATTCGGAAACAATGTTGTATAATCTTGTATAACTGGTAAACTTTAAGCGATAGATGGAAACTTACTATACAAGAAATGAAGATCTCTTTAAAACACACGATTTATTCCATATAACTTTTTTTGTAACGTCAGCCATTTGAGATATATCACTTATTAACGAGTCTATTAACGATTGTTATTCTTTTTAAGTCCTTTCGATATTCACTTGTTTATCGCGATGTCATGGAAACAGTATGGAATTTTAAGGCCAACATATAGCGTCCAGTTGTTAAACATTTGACTATCGCTGTTCTCTTTGCATTTATAACGAAATGTGTAATGTAGCTATTTCTGCAAAGATTTATTTGGATTAAAATGAACTAGATAGAAAAAATAAGCTTTTAGTAAGAATAGTGTGTATACCATCCAATAAGCAATAGAGGGTAGAGAAAATCATGTGAATGCAATACATCCGATTTTTATATTGTGATTTTATCCAGTTTTTACCGTCACTTGACTATAAAATACGCATGATGTACGCACTTCTACCAGATGGTCTCTCGTTGGGAGAGTCGAACACACGACTTCAATATCTCGCGGAAGCAACACTCACTGCACGACGCAGCAGTCATCACAATCTCGCTCGGAGAACAGCACTTTTCATCACAACACAGACGCACTCGCTAACTCACTGGCTTACGGATCGTTTGCTTATATAGCCGTTAGAAATTTACACAGAGTTCCAGAACATTCAAGAAGGGAAACATCCAGAAGATTCGGATTATCTGACGATAGGTGTTTACGCTGCGCGTGAGCGTTACTTATCTTACTTTGTCTTCGACTGCCTGGCGCCGACCACCCAATAATCTAGGCTGCGTTTAATATTTTTGAGCGTATATTTTATATTTTGCACAATCTTACATAAAAATAAATATTTTTCCCAGTCCTTCCACCTATTTATTGTGTCTATTTTTTCTTTCTCTCTTACGTATAGTAAGTAGGGGAAGTATTGCATTCCACCCAAAAATTCGATACCGAGATTTCACCGGAAATACATATTATGAGCTCCCCTGAATCCAAAAAGGCACTTTAAGAAAAGGTTCGGTGTGTGTGTCTGTGAACAGCATAACTCAAAAACGAAAAGTTGGATAAATGCCAAACTTGGTATTTAGGCTCAGTATTTTTCAAAGGTGCAACAAATCCCCCACCCCAGAGTCCCTTACATAGAACATTTTTCGAAAATCTTGAATTTCTAACGATTTTGATTAAAATAGCATACCTTTAAGGCATTTTTATGACGAATATATAGTATATCTTGGATTTCTCTTCATCCTGAATGACGTTTGCATAACTGGTAAACAGTAAGAGATACACAAAATTTTTCCATACAAAAATTGTAGAGCTGGTTAAAACACACAATTTATGTCATATACATTTGTTTTGTGGAGTAACCCAATTCCGAGATATTCCTTGTTATTTGTTTAAATTCTCCAATACTTATACTTTTTCTCAAATGGGAATTCGTTATTCGCTGTTTTACTTTTTCTACTACGTATAGTAAGTAGGGGAAGTGTTGTATTCCACCTTAAAATTCGCTACCGAGATTTCACCGGAAATACATGTTTTGAGACACCCTGAATCCAAAAAAAGCAGTTTTGGAAACATGTCCGTGTGTGTGTGTGTATGTGTGTGTGTGTGTGTGTCTTTGTCTGTCTGCCTGTCTGTCTATCTGTGTGTGTGTCTGTGAACAGCATAACTCAGAAACGAACAGTCGGATAAACACCAAACTTGGTATTTAGGTTCAGTATCTTCCAGAGATGGGACATGAAGGATTTCAAGAAAATCCCCCCACCCCCCAGATTATCCTTTACATGGAACATTTTTCGAAAATTTTAATTTTCTCAAAAATGGCTCTAACATTTTGATTAAAATATCGTATGTTTAAAATATTTTCATGACAAAAGAAATGTATATCTTGAATTTTCTGGGAATGTCTTCAAAAGTATTCTTCACTGTGAACGACTTTTGCATAACTGGTAAACCATAAGAGATAGACAAAATTTTACTGCACGAAAAATGTAGATCGCGTTAAAATACACAATTTCTGTCATATACATTTTTTTTGTTGAGTGAACCGTTTTCGAGATATTGCTTGTTATTCCCTTAAATTTTTCAAAACTTATTTTCTCAAATGGGAATTCATTATTCATTTTTACTTTCTCTACTACGTATAGTAAGTAGGGGAAGTATTGTATTCCACCCAAAAATTCGATACCGAGATTTCACCGGAAATACATGTTTTGAGACCCCCTGAATCCAAAAAAAGGATTTTTGGAAACATGTCCGTGTGTGTGTGTGTGTGTGTGTGTGTGTCTGTGTGTGTGTCTGTGAACAGCATAACTCAGAAACGAAACGTCGGATAAACATCAAACTTGCTATTTAGGTTCAGTATGTTCCAGTGATGCGACACGAAGGTTTTCAAGAAAATCCCCCCACCCCAGAGTATCCTTTACATGGAACAGTTTTCGAAAATTTTAATTTTCTCAAAATGCTCTAACGATTTTGATTAAAATATCATATGTTTATGGTATTTTTATGACAAATGAAATGTATATCTCGAATTTTCTGGGAATGTCGCCAAAACTGTTCTTCATTCTGAACGTCTTTTGCATAACTGGTAAACCATAAGAGATAGACAAAATGTTGCTACACAACAAATGTAGATCGCGTTAAAATACACAATTTATGTCACATACATTTTTTTTGTTGTGTGAACCATTTTCGAGATATTGCTTGTTATTCCCTTAAATTTTTCAATACTTATTTTCTCAAATGGGAATTCGTTATTTATTTTTTTGTCTTGGATATGCAAAGAGTTATAATCTGTGGCAAAGGGAATGGTGCTGCACCTAGCAACCAGCTATTAAGAGATATGTATGTGCTTAAAGGCTACTGTTTTTCTATATTGCCCTTGTAAATATATTTTCCCCTACATCTACAAGAAAATTAACAATAAGATAGAGTTTGCAAATGTTTATCTGGATTAACATGAACTAGATGGAGAATAAGCTTTTGTAAAAATACTTTGTACAAGAGTAGAGAAAGTCATGTGAGTGTAAAACATCAGATTTTTTTTGTCTTGGATATGCAAAGAGTATTAATCTGTGGCAAAGGGAATGGTGCTGCACCTAGCAACCAGCTATTAAGAGATATGTCTATGCGTAAAGGCTACTGTATTTCTATATTGCCGTTGTAAATACAAAACAAGGGGAACACAGTACGCCTTAAGCGATAGTCAAATATTTTTAGAACAGGTTGCTATGTGTAAAATGTAATTCTCTTTGCATGTCAAAGGATCGTTTCTGCAAATGTTTATCTCGATTAATATGAAATAGATGGAGAATAAGAGTTTGTAAGAATAGTTTGTACAAGAGTAGAGAAAGTCATGTGAGTGTAACACATCAGATTTTTATGTCCTGGACATACAAAGAGAATGGAATGCTCCACATAGCAACCAGCTCTTAAAACATTTGACTATCGCTTAAAGTCTACCATATTCCCCTTACATCTACAAGAAAATTAGCAATAAGATAGTTTCTGTAAATGTTTATCTCGATTAACATGAAGTAGGTTGAGAATGAGCGTTTGTAAAAATAGTTTGTAAAGAGTAGAGAAAATGTGAGTGTAATACATCAGGGTTTTTTCTTTTCTTTTGAAATGCTAATAATTAGTTATCAATTAAAATTAAGGTTATATATTACTGACGTGCGACTGCGACGGTTTAAACTTTTGTTCGATATATCGTCAATGAACATGCGTATTCCGTTTACGTACTTATTTCTTCAATTATTGTTTATGTGTACACCGGCTTTTTGTGTTGTTTTATTCATATGTTAGTGTACGTGTTTTACAAAGTCTGAAGTGTTCATGAAATGCTACGAAAACTGTGAAAGTGAACTTTGTGATCGCGAATACCTGATTACCAAATTAAGAATGGTGCTAACAAGGAATGGCCGGCGAGTTTGTCTTAAAGTTCGGACTTTAAATGTTGTTTTAATTATTTATAATATAATTACATATTTATATGATATTAAAAATTTTACTATATACACACTGCCGTTTGTAAAAATTACAACACCAATAAAGAATTTCCCGAATAACTCCTAACTTGGTGGAAGTGTAGAAGAGTGTGGAAGCAATAAGTGATTAGGTTTGCAGAGATATGGGGTACACGTAGACCGAGCAGAGCCCTCTAGTGTCGATCCGAGAAGGTCAGTGTGGCGCCCAGTATAATCAGTGCAGAGCTGTCAAACAAGGTGGAAACAATAAAGAGACTACCACTATGCCTCGTCAACGTCAAAGGGAGGCATATCGGCATGTGAGTGAGTCCGAACGGGGCAGAATGATCGGTCTCCAGGAAGCGAGTATGTCATACCGTGACATTTCGGCTCGTACAGGGCATGCTGTTACGACAGTGATGCATGTGTGGAAGCAGTGGATAGGTGAAGATCGCACGCAACGAAGAGCAGGTACTGGACCACGGAACATGACCACAGCACGTGATGATTGTCATCTTGTCCCCATGGCCATAACGGACCGTACAGCTTCATCCACAGTGTTGGCTCGACGCTGGAGCACTGTAACAGGTGTGAAATTGTCTGCATCAACGGTTCGTCGCCGTCTGCTGCAGTTTGGACTGGTTGCATGCATGTCATTACGTCGGTTTCCATTGTCCAGAAGCCACAAGTTCCTCCGACTGCAGTGGGCACGTGAACATCGTCATTGAGGTGCTGAGTGGCAAAATGTAGTCTTTTCGGACCAGTCCCGCTTCAATGTGTCCTACAGTGATGGCCGCATACGTGTCCGGCGGTACCTGGAGGGCTGAATTGTTAGCGGCATATAGGACAAACACAAGGTGTGGTGGTTTGGGGCGCTATTGGTTACAACAACCAATCTCGCCTCCTACGAATTGAGGGCACTTTGAACAGCAACCGATACCTAACGGTAGTTGTAGCGCCTGAGGTGCTCCCCTGCTTCAGGCATCTCCACAGGCCACATTTCAACAGGACAATGCCTGGCCACATATTGCGAGGAATGTACAAGCCTTCCTCGAAGAGCGACGGGTATCATTGCTTCCCTGGCCTGCAAGTTTGCCTGACATGTCGCCCATCGAACATGTCTGGGATATGGTTGGTCGGCACCTGGTGCGTCACGGTCCTCCAGGAGCCAGTGTCACGGGTTTGTGGGCTCGAATACAAACTGCGCGGAAGTAAATCCCTCAAGAACTTATTCAGAACCTTTTTGTTTCAATGCCACGGCGTATAGCAGCTCTAATTGCAGCGCATGCAGGCCATACCAAATACTGAATATTAGGGCTCAAAGGTCATGTATAGATTTGAAAAGTTTATCATTTGTTACTTGTCATGTACCTAACCTGTGCTATTAAATTCATGCTTTCCTTCTTGGTGCTGCATTTTTCACAAACGGTGGTGTATATTTCTCAATTTGATATTGCTTAAAAATCCGGTCTTCAATAATCACCAGGCATAGGAATTCTTAAGTTATCTACACTCAAACCATACATGTCAATACAAAGAACGTAAACAGTCGCTGCCAAATGAGGCAGGTAAATACTGTCTGGTGATTACTGTCTGCAAACGCTAAATGACTACGAGAGATGGGGGTGGCTTGTTAACTGCGACGTCCCTCCCTAAAGTGCAGTAACAGTTCAACTTTATTTCCGTTCGTCATGGCTTTAATGCTTAGAAATTTCTATGCCTGGTAATAACTAATGAACGACTCTGAAATTATTTCCACGAAAATGGAGAAGGTTATAAGGGGGCATTAAGTCAAAAACTGTAAGTTTCTCACTTTTATTGAGTTTTGTAGAGAAGGCTGCATAACAAAAAAGAAAAAAACTGATGTGTTACACTCACATGACTTTCTCTACTCGTGTACAAACTATTTTTATAAACGCTTATTCTGCATGTGCTTCATGATAATGCAGATACACATTTATAGAGACTTAGGCTTTAAGAGATAGTCAAATGTTTTAAGAACTGGTTGCTATGTGGAGCATTGCATTCTCTTTGTATGTCCAGGACATAAAAAAAACAAACGAATAACGAATTCCCATTTGAGAAAAACTATAAGTATGGGACAATTCAAACAAATAACAAGGAATATCTCGGAAATGGTTCACTCCAAAAAAAAAGTATATGACAAATTGTGTGTTTTCACGAGCTCTACATTTTTAGTGTAGAAAAGTTTTGTCTATCTCTTACAGTTTACCAGTATGCAAAAACCAAGAAGAGGACTTCTGGGGACATTCCCAGAAAATTCAATATATATATATATATATACATTTTATTTGTCATGAAAATATCTTAAATATATGATGCTTTAATCAAAATCGATAGTCATTTCTGAGAAAATCAAAATATTCCAAAAATGTTTCATGTATAGGTTAGTCTGTGGTGAGGGGATTTTCTTGAAAATCTTCGTGTCGCATCTTTGAAAGATACTGAATCTAAGTACGAAGTTTGGTATTTATCCGACTTTTCGTTTTTGAGTTATGCTGTTCACAGACACATACACGGACCTTTTTCTAATAAAGCTTTTTTTTTATTCTGGGACCTGAAAACATGTATTTGTGGTGAAATCTCGGTATCGGATTTTTTGTTGGAATGCAATACTTCCCCTACTTACTATACGTAGTAGAGAAAGTAATATGATGAACATTTATGGAGTTGGTTGTATTTCTCATTATTGCTTGGATACACAAGTTGTATGATAAGTGTTGTTGTTCCCCAGTTGCTATGGAAACAGCGCATTCCGAATCTCTTAAAGGTATGGGATGCTGCCTCCCAGGCTGCTGGCTTAGAGAGAGCGATCATCGGTGTAAGTGTTGAGTTGTGGGGAGAGAGGGAGAAAGATCTTCGCAGTCACTGCAACAACGTGAGTGGAGTAGTAAGCAGCGGTAGTAAAAAATAACATAATAGTTATTTTGGGAACCATAACTCCAGTTATAGAGCCTCAAAATAACAGTCCTCCAACTTTGCACTAACACGATCATTGGAATGTTTTGTAAGGCTCCAGAAGTAACGCTCTGGTCGCAGAGGGTACGTTGTGTTATATCTAGGAGCATGTACGAAAATACGAGGGCCGGCTGATAAGTCCCGGGCCTCTCAATGAAAACAACAATTAATTTTTTTTTATTTCTCAACATAATCTCCAGAAAGGTTATTACATTTGTCATACCGATGGTCTAATTTAATTAAACCATCTCTGTAGTGCGATTTATCAAGGTCCTCAAAATAGCTGTTTACCGCATCAATGGCCTCCTCGTTGCTGTGGAAAATTCGTCCTCCAAGAATTTTCTTTAGATCAGGGAACAGGTGGTAGTCACTGGGTGCTAGATCTGGCGAATAGGGTGGATGTTCAAGCAATTCAAACTTTAATTCACAAATTTTTCCCATTGCAATGACTGAACGATGGGCCGGAGTATTGTCGTGATGAAACAAGATTTTTTTTTGTTTGCCAAATGAGGTTTTTGTCTTTTCACCTCATCACTCAAACATTGCAGTAAGCTTGCGTAGTAGTCACCAGTGATACTTTTACCCTTTTCCAAGTAATCAATAAAAATAATTCCCTGTGCATCCCAGAAAACACTCGCCATAACCTTGTTAGCTGACAAAATTCACTTTGCCTTTTTTGGAGTTGGTTCACCTGGTGCAATCCACTGTTTTGACTGTGATTTACTTTCTGGAGTGTAGTGATTCATCCATGGTAATAAGCTGTCTCAAAAATTCATTGGGATTTTTATGGTAGAGCTCCACATTCCTAACAGAAACAGTTTTTCTATGCAACTTTTGATCAGGTATCAACAAACGCGGCACCCACCTCGCACAGAGCTTGTGAAAGCCCAAAACATTATTAAAATATTACCTGCACGTTCTTTTGATACGTTTACAACCTCTGCTATCTCAAACAACTTTAATCTGCAGTCTTCCAGTACTAAACGATGAATTTTTTCAATCATCTCTGGAGTTGTGACTTCCACAGGGCGTCCAGAGCGAGGCTCATCACTAGTGCTCGTACGTCCCATTTTAAACTCTGCAACCCACCTTTTAATCATTGAATATGAAGGGGCAGAGTCTTTCAATGTACTGTCCATTTCCTCCTTGATTTCTTTAGGCGTTAAGCCTTTCAAATGGAAGTATTTAATCACTGCTCGTTTTTCCAAACCCTCCATTTTTGTGAAAACTCTAAAGTTGTCTTGTATAAAATGCTGTCATTCAAAAACTAAACAAGCTATTAACCTGTAACTATGGATACAAGGTAGTCTAGAGTAAAACTATACGATGCTACCATCTAACTGGCCTAGTGGCGTCATCTCTGTATGAGGCCCGGGACTTAATCAGCCGACCCTCGTATAATGCATCACGATCATATATCTATTCTGATTGAAATTTTCACGTAGAATACGAAAATAATATCACTCAGTAAAATTTTCATTAAAGTACAATTTAATCTGCAAACAGGTCACGTGAGACAATAACGCATCCTTATTAACTTGACGTAACAGTCTATGTTGGTGCTACTAGCAGAAAGTATGAATGTGAGGTGAATGTGTGTGTGTGTATTAAATAGTACAATAGTGAAAAAGTCGACGAAAGGAAAAACTTAGTTCAGTGAGAGTTAGTTATTTCTCAACTGAAGGCCTCTAATATTACCATACAGTTAAAGGGGGCTAATAAATGAAGCAATTAAAAACAAAGATAAAATAAAACACACTTTGTTTATTTTCCTTTTATTTTAATGTAGTTAAGTGTAGGTTTTATGTAACAGAACGTTTTCGTTTCTGAATCAACATGCATTCCGACCAGATGAGGCTGCAAATCGTGTACAGTTCCTCTGTGCATCAAAACATCGCATACCTGCAGCAAACTGTTTATTCTCATGTCACAAATACCTAGAATCAGGGGGGGGGGGGGGAAACAACAGCCATGGCGAAGAAATGTGAACGATATGTCGTAGCATCTACAGTCTGCTGTAGATTCGCCCGCACCTTTACCTTTTACCGCAATTGTATGGGAATATACAGAACGGTCCCTCAGCCATCTGGCCGGTAGTCGCAATGAGTGTTCTGCGCGCGATCCCTCAGCTATTTGGCCGGTAGTCGCGATGAGTGTTCTGCGCGCGATCCCTCAGCTATTTGGCCGGTAGTCGCGATGCGTGTTCTGCGCGCGATCCCTCAGGTATCTGGCCGGTAGTCGCGATGCGTGTTCTGCGCGCGATCCCTCAGGTATCTGGCCGGTAGTCGCGATGCGTGTTCTGCGCGCGATCCCTCAGGTATCTGGCCGGTAGTCGCGATGCGTGTTCTGCGCGCGATTCCTCAGCTATCTGGCCGGTAGTCGCGATGCGTGTTCTGCGCGCGATCCCTCAGGTATCTGGCCGGTAGTCGCGATGCGTGTTCTGCGCGCGATCCCTCAGCTATTTGGCCGGTAGTCGCGATGCGTGTTCTGCGCGCGATCCCTCAGGTATCTGGCCGGTAGTCGCGATGCGTGTTCTGCGCGCGATCCCTCAGCTATCTGGCCGGTAGTCGCGATGCGTGTTCTGCGCGCGATCCCTCAACCATCTGGCCGGTAGTCGCGATGCGTGTTCTGCGCGCGATCCCTCAACCATCTGGCCGGTAGTCGCGATGCGTGTTCTGCGCGCGATCCCTCAACCATCTGGCCGGTAGTCGCGATGCGTGTTCTGCGCGCGATCCCTCAACCATCTGGCCGGTAGTCGCGATGCGTGTTCTGCGCGCGATCCCTTAGCTATCTGGCCGGTAGTCGCGATGCGTGTTCCGCGCGCGATCCCTCAGCTATCTGGCCGGTAGTGGCGATGCGTCTTCCGCGCGCTATATTCAGTGTATCTGTTTATTATTCTCATTATTGATACTGATACCATATTATTACTGATTTTATGATGATCATTAAGATATATTGATTACCTTTTGAACAAACATAATTACTTTTTATTTTATCAGTACTAACCTTTTTCACAGTCGGTGTTGAAAGTGGTGTCCTTCGTTAGATAAACATTCTTGGCACCTTCTGATGAAATTACCATTCACACACATAAGTTCTTTTTGCGTAATTTCCCTAATTTCTGTTCTTATATTCTTTTAAGATCGTCTATGGTGCGAGGATTATTCCTATAGACTTTATTTTTCAGAGTTCCCCACAGATAAAAGTCACACACAGTAAGATCCGGCGATCGAGCCGGCCATAACCCTTTAGTTTTTCTTCCGTTAGAACCCTTCGTTTCTTTTTACAACTTACAACATTAAATGATCCCGTTCTCTTCACTTTATTCACTAGAAATCTAACTGTTTCTCTACTCGGAACTGGAACACCAGGAAATTTATTGTGAAATTGCCTACACACCTGCCATACATAAAAGCGAAAATTTGAGCACCATTTCTGGGTTGTTATAATCCGTTAATTCAATCGCACATAAATGCACACGCTGTTATATACAAGAAGCAATAACAGCTGACAGAAGCCCGCTGTCACATGTCCGATAAGTGGAAGAGCCCGTGGCCTTGAGTTCATTCAGACGTGTCGCACAAGACTGCCGTGCAATTCCCGACCAGAGCGCTGAGGAACCACTCTGTACTACTGAGTGACAAGACAACTTGTAACAAATTACATTGATTTAAACTCCACCTGTTTGGGTGTTCGTAGTTATAACACAAAAAGTTAATAAACGCAGCGATTTACGTGATTGATTTACGATGATCACCAAGCGCTCTGTGAATCTGTGAGGATATACTCAGAACCGCATACTGCTAATAAGCGTTCTCATTTTTAACTATGCTCAGCAGCTTGCTTGACCTTCAGTTCAAAACAAATGTGCGAGAGCGACCATGAAGGCGTAAAGTAATTTACTTCTTTAATTATTTTAGGCGAAACCATTTCAGTAACTATTACACTAAAATATGTTTGATTGTGTTTAAATTACGGAATCTTACCATATATAGGATCGACCATTTAAGTTGAGACTGTATCTCCGAAACTAGACGTTGTAGAAACAAATATCTTTAATAAAAGTTGCTTGATATTATGGGGAAAAGTAAATGTCATTTGTCGTGTTTTGTTAGGAGAACGTTATGATAGTAATTTTAGGGTCCTTTTAAATGATAACCTAGCTTTTCTATGTTGTTTTCTCACTCCTCATAAAAAACTAAACAACATTTGTATAAAGCACTTTGCTATTGTTCTTACACCAACGTAAATAACAACGAAAATTCTGAGTGAGTGTGTACGAAGAGCGCAATGAATGGTTGGACCATCCATGGATGATCATTTGAGGGTCAAGTAACGTTTCGTAATTGGGAACCAACATTTTTTGTTTCCTTATTCATCATCACAAAATAAACAGCTTTTTATAAACCATTTCCTAATGAGAAAACAACATACAAAATGTAGGTTCCTATTTAAAAAAATTAAATTGACCCTAAAATGACCATCACAATGTCCTCCAAACAAAACACGACTAATGGTATTTCCTTTCCCCCCATAATATCAAGCAACTATTAATAAAGGCATTTCTTTCTATAACGCTTAATTTTGGAGATATTGTACAGTCTCAAATGGTCCACCGTGTAAAATAAAATCAATTTTCTTAATGCGTAACCGCCTACACCTGAAAAAATAAAAATTTCTTCACTTAAATAAAAATAAGAACATGTTTAATTATCAGTATGAAATTAAAGTTTTGAGAAACAAAATAAATTTCGACTTAAAGGCTTCTGCGTTATAACAGTTTGAAGTTGGAAATTTAAGGAAGATACGATAAATTTGAGCAATTTCAATTGCAAAACCATGATGTTCTAAATTTTAAGAGTTTGCAAACAGTATTGTATCGCGCTTGTCTACAAATATAAACATTTTCTTTCGTTTAAAAAAATGCAAGGTCGACTGTCCTATTTCGTACGATTTGAAATTGAATGTCCCAAAGGCGTCTACATATCTTTGCTACAATATTAAAGTTTGCGTTCCCCTTTTTGAATGATAACGATCACGATAACGTCATCAGCATTTTCCCAAAGCCAATGAACGCCATTAGCCCATGTCCGGCAGCTCACTCCTCCGTACATGCGTATAATGCAACGAAGAACTAAATTGCTTTACGTCTGACGGAACTAAGTCTGCATCCGAATTGGGTTTTTCTAACGAGGTTACGATAGAGAGGCACTAATTCTGACATCCGCTCCTCCCTACCGAGTCTTCTGTGATTTTCCCCATCGGCGTGGAGCTATAAACACAGCAGAACAAACAATATGAGTTTTAAACTTTTACGAGTATTCTAGAAACTCCTTTGAACGCACGTGGCTCGCAGGCAGAGGGGAATGGATCTTCGAAACCGTGATGAGAAACTGACGAGAGGGGTGAACTACAAGTACATGGCTGGCTATTGACAATAGGTAGGGACCTGCGTTTTTCGTTTTATTTTTTGGTAGAAGTCGGGGTTATTTTTGGAGAATTTCGCGCTATTTTTTCAGAATTTCGCGTTATTTTTAGTAGTTTTTATTATCATATTTTGGGATTTTAAAGGTACTATTTCATCTAAATAGATTATTGAAGAACAGTGGAGTTTTATTTTACGCATTTTTATACTTCAATTATCAGTGAAGAAGGCGTAACATGAAAGAAAAACACATGTGCCTTGTTGTAACTGGCAAAGAAGAACATTATCGCTTTCCTGTTGCAACCCAAGTCGCTAAAAACTCCTGAGTAGCAAGGGAAGAAAATTTCACAGGCAACATTAGATATGATACTACAATTACTGACCGTTAAGTCTCACTGAAATGGACATAATACCTGTGCCAAATTGACCCTCCCCGGAGAAACCTACTCTAGGCGATGATGGGTTCCACTAAAGGAAGATTGGCATTTACGGGAACAGAAGTGAAACGACTATGGTAGTGGTTTGTCAAGGAGACGACAACAACAACAAGAAAGCGCGCAGTTAATTTGAGTTGTGTGGTCCACAAGGCTGATGAGTCTTTCTTCGACGGCGAGAGAGGTCACGAGGAAAACAGCATTTAGAAAGAAGGCATTCCCAACGGTATTTCTAAATTCTGTTTTGGGGGGGGCTTAACTTATTCAAAATTCTCTTTTGTAATTATTCAGCGGGGAAAGGTTGATCATCCGTACTATATATTTATTGGGGGTTTAGATTTCAAAGATATCGGTAAATGTGAGAGCAGGAAGCAAGTACGTAATTATTGTAATTTAATGTATTGAAGCCGTTTAGAATGTAAAGAATTGTGAAAGAAGGGTTTCTAAAAAGGTAATTATGTATGTGATTGAATGCAAGTTTATTAAATGAAAGAAACTCGGCTTATTAATTAATTATGTAATATATTTTTAAGTACAAATCTGTCATTATTCCTACATTCAATCCACTTCCTCTTAGGGTAGAAAAACACGTTACATACCTTAAAAGAAAATGACATTATGTTGTTTTGTCTGTCAAAGGAGAACATTGCCATAATGTTTGCATTTTCTTCTTTCGTGTTGCAATGCAGGTCACTCAAAACTCCCGAGTATCAAGAAAAGAAACGCTCACAGTCAACATTAGCACATGGATACCACACTGACTGGGGAGCTCTGCCACTAAACTCAAGATGGCTGTCAAGCAAACTCGTAGAACTTTCCCAATGTTTATTTTTCCATCTCGCAACATAATTTTATTGGTTTGCTCTTGAAGTTCAATTTGTGATCACTGAATCCTTGACGAATGTTACCTCAGCTGAAATTATACTTACTTCGTCGTTCGTCAATGATTTCATGAAATCGAAACCAGCATTGCTAACTGAGTCCAGATCTTCTAACTGCATGAACTCAGTTACACTATGTGATCAAAAGTATCCGGACACCCCACAAACATACGTTTTTCATCTTAGGTGCAATGTGCTGCCACCTACAGCCTGCTACTCATCAGCGACCTCAGTACTCATTAGCCATCGTGAAACAGCAGAATGGGATGCTCTGTGGAACTCACGGACTTCGAACGTGATCAGGTGATTGGGTGTCACTTGAGTCAGAAGTCTATACGCGAGATTTCCACACTCCTAAACATCCCTAGGCCCACTGTTTCTGATGTGATAGTGAAGTGGAAACGTGAAGGGACATGTACAGCACAAAATCGTACAGGCCGACCTCGTCTGTTGACTGACAGAGACCGCCGACATTTGAAGAGGGTCGTAAAGAGTAATAGGCAGACATCTATCCATATCATCACACAGGAATTCCACTCCAGGATCCACTCCAAGTATTATGACAGGCGTGAGGTGAGAAACCTTGGATTCTATGGTCGAGCGGCTGCTCATAAGCCACACATCACGCAGGAAAATGCCAAACGAGGCCTCGCTTGGTGTAAGGAGCGTCAACATTACACGATTGAACAGTGGCAAAACTTTGTGTGGAGTGATGAATCACGGTATACAATGGGGCGATCCGATGGCAGGGTGGGGGTATGGCGAATGCCCGGTGAACGTCATCTGCCAGCGTGTGTAGTGCCAACAGTGAAATTCAGAGGTGGTGGTATTATGGTGTGGTCGTGTTTTTACTGGAGGGGGCTTGCACCCGTTGCTGTTTTGCGTGGCACGATCACAACGCAGACCTACATTGCTATTTTAAGCACCTTCTTGCCTCCCACTGTTGAAGAGCAATTCAACACGATCGAGCACCTGTTCATACTGCACGGGCTGTGGCGGAGTGGTTACATGACAATAACATCCCTGTAATGGACTGGCCTGCACAGAGTCCTGACTTGAATCCTATAGAACACCTTTGGGATGTTTTGGAACGCCGACTTCGTGCCAGGCCTCACCGACCTACATCGATACCTCTCCTCAGTTCCGCACTCCGTGAAGAATGGGCTGCCATTCCCCAAGAAACCTTCCAGCACCTGATTGAAAGTCTGTCTGCGAGAGTGAACGCTGTCATCAAGGCTAAGGGTGGGCCAACACCATATTGACTTCCAGCATTACCGATGAGGGCGCCACGAATTTGTACGTCATTTACAGCCAGGTGTCCGGATACTTTTGGTGTTCACTGAATCATTGACATGTTCCTTGACGAATGTTGCCTCAGCTGAAATTATACTTCATCATCATTCGTCAATGATTTCATAAAATCGATACCAGCATTGCTGACTGAGTCCAGATCTTCTAACTGCACGAACTCGGTTATATCACGAAAATGCTTCTCAACGTAGAAACCGGCCTCTAACCAAGTATTCCATCTTGTCAACAGTGGTGTACTGGATACCGTATAGGTTTCTCAGATGGATTTTTACTTTCTCTACTACGTATAGTAAGTAGGGGAAGTATTTCATTCCACCCAAAAATTCGATACCGAGATTTCACCGGAAATACACGTTTTGAGATCTCCTGAATCCAAAAAAAGCATTTTTGGAAACATGTCCGTGTGTGTGTGTGTGTGTGTGTGTGTCTGTGAACAGCATAACTCAAAAACGAATAGTCGGATAAACACCAAACTTGGAATTTAGGTTCAGTATCTTCCAGAGATGCGACACGAAGGTTTTCAAGAAAATCCCCCCACCCCAGACTACCCTTTACATGGAACATTTTTCGAAAACTTTAAATTTCTCAAAAATGACTAACGATTTTGATTAAAATATCATATGTTTAAGATAATGTCATGAGAAATGAAATGTATATCTCGAATTTTCTGGGAATGTCTCCAAAAGTATTCTTCATTGTGAACGACTTTTGCATAACTGGTAAACCATAAGAGATAGACAAAATTTTACTACACAAAAAATGTAGATCGCGTTAAAATACACGATTGATATCATATACATTTCTTTTTTTGAGTGAACCGTTTTCGAGATATTGCTTGTTATTTCCTTAAATTTTCCAATACTTATACTTTTTCTCAAATTCGTTATTCATTTTTTTTATGTCCTGGACATGCAAAGAGAATGGAATGCGCCACATAGCAACCAGCGTTAAAATATTTGACTATCGCTTAAAAGCTACCATATTCCCCTTGCATCTACAAGAAAATTACCAATAAGATTGACTTCTCGATATCTCTAATAACATGAAGCATATGGAGAATAGGCGTTTGTAAAAATAGATTGTACAAGAGTAGAGAAAGTCATGTGAGTGTAACACATCAGATTTTTTTCTTTGAGAAATCGAACATACAGGTGCCTTCTCTTTCTCGTATTGAGAAATACAGCCAGGCAAACACCGCGAATTCGCATTATTGTGTATATAAATATTATAAAATTAATATATTCACGTTATTGACTCATTTCGTTTTATTTCACGAAATAAATCTATATAATTTTCGAATTGTTAACAACGTTATGCATAAGTAACTGTTTCCCAGGCATTTTAGGGAATATTTTTAAAAAGTCGGCGTTATCGCAAACGTGGAACACGCACTTCCCTAACAATAGGATTCCATTCTAAGTCAAATATAACGCTTTCTCTATCCACTACAAATATCGCAAAGTAGTCTTTATATAATATTATCCATACCGTTCATTAAACCCATAATTTTTACTTTCTCTACCACCTACATAGTAGATAGAGAAGGTAGTGCAATACACTAAAAAATTCGATACCGAGATTTCACCGGAAATACATGCTTTGAGGTCCCCTGAATAAAAAAATCTGATGTGTTACACTCACATGACTTTCTCTACTCTTGTAGAAACCATTTTTACAAACTCTTATTCTCCATCTACTTCATGTTAATCGAGATGTTAATCTTATTGCTAATTTTCTTGCAGATGCAAGGGGAATTAGTAGGCTTTAAGCGACAGTCAAATATTTTAAGAGCTGGTTGCTATGTGGAGTATTCCGTTCTCTTTGCATGTCCAAGATTAAAAAAATTAATAACGAATTCCCATTTGAGAAAAAGTATAAGTATTGGAAAATTTAAGGGAATAATAAACAATCTCTCGAAAATGCTTCACTCAAAAAAATGTATATGACATAAATTGTGTTTTTTAACGCAATCTACATATTTTGTGTTATAAAATTTTGTCTATTTCTTATAGTTTACCAGTTATGCAAAAGTCTTTCACTATGAAGAATACTTTTGGAGACATTCCCAGAAAATTCAAGATATACATTTGATTTGACATGCAAATATCTTAAACATATGATATTTTAATCAAAATCCTTAGAGCCATTGATGGGAAAATTAAAATTTTCGAAAAATTTTCAATGTAAAGGGTAATCTTGGGTCGGAGCATTTTCTTGAAAACCTTCGTGTCCCATCTCTAGATACTGAACCTAAATACCAAGTTTGCTGTTTATCCGACTGTTCGTTTCTGAGTTATGCTGTTCACAGACACACACACACAGAAATGTTTCTAAAAATACTTTTTTTGGATTCAGGGGGTCTCAAAACATGTATTTCCGGTGAAATCTCGGTATCGAATTTTTGGGTGGAATACAATACTTCCCCTACTTACTATACTAGTAGAGAAAGTAAAAAAGCATTTTTAGAATAGCATGCGTGTGTGTCTCTAAACAACGTGACTCAAAAACGAAAGGTCGGATAAATATCAAACTTGGTATTTAGGTTCAGTACCTTCCAAAGATGCGACACGAAGGTTTACAAGAAAATCCCCCGATCACAAATTACTGTTTTCATAGAAGATTTCTCCTAGTTTTTTATATTCTCAAAAATGGCTGTAACGATTTTGATTAAAGTACCATATATTAAATATATTTACAAGACAAATAAAATGTATGTGCTGAATTTTCTAGGAATAGCCCGTAAAGTCCTTTTCATTCGGAAGAAATTTTATATAATGTTGTATAACTGGAAACGTTAAGCGACAGATGAAAATGAAGTACACAAAAAAGTGCACCACTTTATAACACACAGTATCTTGAATTTTTCAACTCTTTGTAATTCCTTTAAAGTCCTATCAACATTCAGTTGTTTCTCGCGATGTCATGGAAACAGTATGGAATTTTAAGGCCAGCATATAGCGTTCAGTTGTTAATCATGTGACTATCGCTGTTCTCTTTGTATCTATAACGAAATGTGGAATGTAGCTGTTTCTGTAAAGGTTTATCTGGATTAAAATGCAGTAGATAGAAAAATAAGCTTTAGTAAGAATAGTTTGTATACCCATTAATAAAGATAGAGGGTAGAGAAAGTCGTACGAATGTATACATCAAGATTAGTTAAAATTGCTTCTGATAGTCAAATGTTTAACAACTGGACGCTATATGCTGGCCTTAAAATTCCGTACCGTTTCCATGACATCGCGAGAAACAACGGAAAATCAATGATACTTTAAAAGAATGTGTTGAACAATTCGAACCTTTAACAACGGATATCTTAGTAAGGCCTTATGCCACAAAAAACTTATTTTAAGTAGATTGTGTGTTTTAAACAGCTCTACATTTTTTGTCTGATACGTTTCCGTCTGTTACTGAGCGTTTAGAACTTATACAAGATTATACAAAATTACTTCCGAATGAAGAGGCCTTTCTAGGCTATTTCCAGAAAATTCCAGATATACATTTTATTTCTCATGCAAACATTTTTCAAATATGGTATTTTAATCAAAATCGTTGGAGACATTTTTTAGAAATTCAAAAACTTCGAAAAATGTTCCATGTAAACCTTAGTTTGGGATGAGGTATTTTCCTGAAAATCTTTGTGTCGCATCCCTGGAAAATGCCGAACCTAAATACCAAGTTTGGTAGTTATCCGATTTTTCGTTTTTGAGTTATACTGTTCGCGGACACACACGTTTTCTAAAATGTTTTGGTTTAGGGGGTCTCAAAACATGTATTTCAGTTGAAATTTCGGTATGGAATTTTTGGGTGGAATGCAATACTTCCCCCAGTTGCTATACGTAGTAGAGAAGGTAAAAATGTAACCTAGACAGAATGGGACAAGTTAAATTCAGGTTACCTGTCAGCACTCCTGTTAGCCTCGTTTGCAGTGCAGTTACCTGTAGTGCTTTAGCAGATAGCAGTGTGGTTTAGGATAAACCATCGACGTGGTCCAGTATTAACTCCAGAGCTGGGAGTTCATTCATTGGTAACCGGTATTTCCAGTGGTGGCTAGGAAGGCGTCTATCCTCGCCTCATGTAAACATCGCGTGTTCGGAGAGTAACCCGAGAAATCCAGGAAAAGCCACACCTCTGCATCAAGGACGTGTCACTTCTGTGTGAGGAAAGTGGGCTTCCGTGTTCCCCCTAAGTTGTAATTCGGTTTACGAATGCCTTAGATACTTAAAATGTATCTTTCAGTTAAGTGGAAGGAACGTTTTGGCTATTGCCAAATGAAACTGTGGACATCAAGCTTTAAAGTCCGTTTATCTACAGTGTGTAAGTATCTACTTAGAGACGTGGTCAAATTATTAGGCCAAACCTCTAGAATTACTACATCTTCCATTAATTAATATATTTTAATATGAAAAAAAAAACTGTTTTCCCTTCCTGATTAACGGAGGGCACTCAGCACTGCTCCAATGAGGATATTGTGCCAATGCCCCAAAAGGGGACACCCCCATAAGTGATGAGACACTGACCACGGTGACGACACAGCTAGGACAGGGTCCGTACAGCTTCAAAATTGAGTTGTCCCGACATTCGGACATCCTTTTTCTCCGCCACGCCGCACCGAAACACCATCATCGATACTTCCAACTCTGAAACAGACTAACGGGTTGAAGGATGAATGAAATGATGAATGGGACGAAATTCGGCGGCTGAAAGAAACTACTCTAACCTTCGCTGACGACCCGGGAAAATCCCGAAAAAACCCATGGCTCAGAGTAGGCGGTCGCCAGGAATTGAACCGGGACATCCCGATGCGAGCCGCAAACTACAGCGCCACCTCGCTCGGTCAGATTACCCTTTACATTGAACACGTTTCAATATTTTTAATTTTCTCAAAAATTGCTCAATGGATCTCTATTAAAATACAGTACACATATTTAAGGTATTTACAGGTCAAAGAAAATGTGAAGTCGTCTTCTTTTAGAAGTAATTTTATATAATTTTGTATAACGGATAAAACCGTAAGTCCTGTCGCTGTTCAGTTGTTTCTCTATTTATTTCCTGCAGTATACACCATTATTGTCGACAATATATTGCCAAGTTCCTGGCTACAGTAGCACGAACTAAATTGAGCTCCAATGCCAACACCCGAGTTGTAATTCGTGGATTGTTGACCATCGTTCCATGAATTGTTTCCACGCCCGTAACCATTGGCCGTCCAGACCGAGGTTTGTCTTTTAGGGAGAAATCGACTAAACCACTTTTGACATGCTCGCTTCGTTACTGCGTCTTCCCCGTAGACAACAAAAATTTATGAGATGGTTTTACCCTTACGATAGTAAAACAGCATAAGATGTGCGAAATGTTCCTTTTTGCTTCCCATAGTTTGTAAACACAAGTTCACGCTGTTCTATCCAACGTCAGTCTCAAACTCACACTGACATATCCAATAGTGAGTCTGGTTGTTGTTCTGTAAGTCGTAGGGGAGGTTAGGCAACTAGGGTAACTTGAGGGTTCAGGGTTTTCAGGCGAGCAAAGCGAACCAACTTATGAGACAATCCAATACATGGCAAATAAAATGCATATTTTGAATTTTCTGGGAATATTCTGTGAGGTCCTCTTTATTGAGAAAGATTTTATTAAATAATTGGTAAACGTAAGCTATACACGAAATATTATACAAAAAATGTAGATTTCGATAAACCACATAATTTATGACAAGTAACACTTTTTGTGGCATTAAACGTTTCCGAGATATTCTTTTATCATTGGTTTACATTTGCAAACACTAATACTTTTGTTAACTGGTATATCGGTATTCATTTTTTTCTCGTGGTCATGCAAAGAGCATGTAATTTCAAAGCCATCTCACAGAGACACGCATTTTAAAACGTTGACTATCGCTTTTGCCTACAACGAAATGTGCAAGGAAAGTGTATCTCGACTAACGAGAAGTAGAGAGAAGAGTAGTGTGTAGAAGAATGAGTAGAGGAAGTGATGTGAATGGAACACATCAGATTATTTTTATTCGTGCTTGAGCCCGAGTAGATGTCAATTTAAGTCCGAGTCTCTTCCGTGGGCGCTGACATCTTGTAGTAAGGGGTTTATAACGTTTTTGCAAGAACGGCTCGGTCAATAGAACACCTACTTGCTGAGCGAGGAGTCCAGGGTTCGATTCCCAACTGGCCGGTGGGAATTCTTCTGTAGCCAAGATTATTGACTATCCTCCCCAGAGTGTGGAAGTATGGATGATCTAATGATTAAAACCCAAAGCTTACCAGAAATCCAACGACAATAGTTACACGAATTAACAATACTGCCTATAGGCAAAACGTTCCAAAGGAAATACCATCTATATGACCATTGTAAGTTACAGACGGCGTATAAATGGAACTAAAACAACAACAACAAAATAAGAAATAAAAGAGGTTGACGTTTGTAATGAGATAAATGCTAGTCTGAACCTTGTACTTGCCAATTAAAGTTCACTAACAGATATAACATGATATTTTTATCATTGCATATTGTTACATTATCCAGTTCGTTGAGGTCTATGAGCTCAGTTTTACTTTCTCTACTACGTATAGTAAGTAGGGGAAGTATTGTATTCCACCCAAAATTTCGATACCGAGATTTCATCGGAAATACATGTTTTGAGACCCCCTGAATCCAAAAAAGCATTTTTGGAAACATGTCTGTTGTGTGTGTGTGTGTGTGTGTGTGTGTGTGTGTGTGTGAACAGCATAACTCATAAACGAACAGTCGGATAAACACCAAACTTGGTATTTAGGTTCGTATCTTCCAGAGATGCGACACGAAGGTTTTCAAGAAAATCCCCCCACCCCAGATTACCCTTTACATCGAACATTTTTCGAAAATTTTAATTTTCTCAAAAATGGCTCTAATGATTTTAATTAAAATTTCATATGTTTAAGATATTTTCATTGCAAATAAAATGTATATCTTGAATTTTCTGGGAATGTCTCCAAAAGTATTCTTCATTGTGAACGACTTTTGCATAACTGGTACCATAAGAGGTAGACAAAATTTTACTACACAAAAAATGTAGATCGCGTTAAAATACACAATTTATGTCATATACTTTTTTTTTGTTGAGTGAACCATTTTCGAGATATTGCTTGTTATTCCCTTAAATTTTACGATACTTATTTTCTGAAATGAGAATTCGTTATTCATTTTTTGTCATGGATATGCAAAGAGTATTAATCTGTGGCAAAGAGAATGGTGCTGCACCTAGCAACCAGCTATTAAGAGATATGTGTATGCTTAAAGGCTACTGTATTTCTATAATGCCCTTGTAAATATATATTCCCCTTACATCTACAAGAAAATTAGCAATAAGATAGAGACTGCAAATGTTTATCTCGATTAACATGAAGTAGATGGAGAATAAGCGTTTTTAAAAATAGTTTGTACAAGAGTAGAGAAGGTCATGTGAGTGTAACACATCAGATTTTTTTTATGTCCTGGACATAAAAAGAGAATGGAATGCGCCACATAGCAACTAGCTCTTAAAACATTTGACTATCGCTTAAAGCCTACCAATTCCCCTTGCATCTACAAGAAAATTATCAATAAGATTGACATCTCGATTAAAATGAAGCATATGGAGAATAAGCGTTTGTAAAAATAGTTTGCACAAGAGTAGAGAAAGTCATGTGTTATTTACTTTCTCTACCATGTATAGTAAACAGGGGAAGTGTTGCACTCCACCCAAAAATTCGATTCCGAGATTTCACCGGAAATACACGTTTTGATATGTCCTTAATCCAAATGAAGCATTTTTGGAAACATGACAGTGTGTGTGTGAACATCGTAACACAAAAACGAAAAGTTGGATAAATACCAAACTTGGCATTTGAGTTTAGTATCTTCCAAGGATGCGACACGAAGATTTCCAAGAAGTACACTCACACCAGACTACGGTTTACATGCAACATTTTTCGAACATTTTTATTTTCTCAAAAATGGCTCTAACTATTTTGATTACAATATTATATGTTTAAGTTATTTTTATGTCAAATGAAATGTATATCTTGAATTTTCTGAGAATGTCCCCAAAAGTCCTCTTCATTCTGGATGACTTTCGTATAACAGGTAAACCGTAAGAGATAGACAACATTTTAGTACACAAAAAAGGTAGATCTATTTAAAACACACAAGTTATGTCAAAATTTATACTTTTTTTCTGTGGAGTGAACCATTTCCGAGGTATTCCTTGTTATTTGTTTGAATTGTCCAATTCTTATACTTTTTCTGAAATGGGAATTTTCCTTTTTATCTCCTGGACATACAAAGAGAATGAAATGCTCCACATAGCATCCAGCTCTTAAAATATTTGACTATCACTTAAAGCCTACCAATTCCCCTTGCATCTAAAAGAAAATTAGCAATAAGATTAACGTCTCGATTAACATGAAGCATATAGAGAATAAGCGTTTGTACAGAAAGTCATATGAGTGCAACACATCAGGTTTTTCATTAAGAGTATCCTAGCTTATCAGACAGCTCTAATTATTTATATCCAGGGCGTTTTAAGACGTTGTTTGTGCGTACCAAAATACGCAGCACACGTGTGGAAAATGTACTCCGATATGAATGTAGGAAGTGCATTATTATAACTCTATCTCAGGCAAGACCGATCCTTTTGTAAACAACGATTCAACCCCCCAGTACACATAAGCTTTGCAACACTAACTGTAACACTAACACTAACTTCTTGACAAATTAATCGAGTAAGACATTGCCAGTAACTTACTAAATCTGTGTGTTACAGAAATACAGGATGTGGGATGTCCTGATTGTTAATTAGATCTAGTTTTTTGACTAAATAACACAAAACAAACGTACCCGAGTGAGTATAAATGAGAGGTTATCTCTGGAAGAAATAATGACAGTAACAAGGTGTACTGGAAGTGTCCCCCCTCCTCCTGGAGACACATTCTTGCCGTTTCACCATGTTTTCAGATACACGTCTGAGGATGCCTACGTCGATATTCTTATTTCGGCTGTTAAAAGAAATCTGATGTGTTACACTCGCATGACTTTCTCTACTCTTGTACAAACTATTTATACAAACGCTTATTCTCCATCTACTTCATGTTAATAGATATAAACATTTGCAGAGTCTATCTTATTGCTAATTTTCTTGTAGATATAAGGGGAATATATATTTACAAGGGCAATTTGGAAATACAGTAACCTTTAAGCACATACATATCTCTTAATAGCTGGTTGCTAGGTGCAGCACCATTCCCTTTCCCACAGATTAATACTCTTTGCATATCCAAGACAAAAAAATGAATTACGAATTCCCATTTGAGAAAATAAGTATTGAAAAATTTAAGAGAATAACAAGCAATATCTCGAAAATGGTTCACTCAACAAAAAAAATTGTGTATGACATAAATTGTGTATTTTAACGCGGTCTACATTTCTTGTGTAGTAAAATTTTGTCTATCTCTTATGCAGTTATGCAAAAGTCGTTCACAATGAAGAATACTTTTGGAGACATTCCCAGGAAATTCAAGATATACATTTTATTTGTCACAAAATATCATTTGATATTTTAATCAAAATCGTTAGAGCCATTTTTGAGAAAATTAAAATTTTCGAAAAATCTTTCATGTAAAGGGTACTCTGGGGTGGGGGATTTTCTTGAAAACCTTCGTGTCGCATCTCTGGAAGATACTGAACCTAAATACCAAGTTTGGTGTTTATCCGACTGTTCGTTTCTGAGTTGTGCTGTTCACAGACAGACACGCACACAGACACACACACGGACATGTTTCCAAAAATGCTTTTTTGGATTCAGGGGGTCTCAAAACATGTATTTCGGTGAAATCTCGGTATCGAATTTTTGGGTGGAATACAATACTTCCCTTACTTACTATACGTAGAAGAGAAAGTAAAAAGTGAAATAGTTTTACTTATGGACGCTATTTAACTGATGTGGTCCTTAGCATCGCATTCCATATTGGGCGTGAAAGACTGGTAACTTTGCTCACAGGCTTGAGGTACTTTTACGTGCTGTAAGTCTACAACACGGGACCACCGGCTTTACTTCCCTTCCGAAGGAAACCATGCTAAGGATTTTTACGCCGGAAAAAATCCATCGCCCTCCGCCGTGTTTGAACCCGCCACCTCGGGAACTAACGTCTAGCCCTGGACCCTGGACGACATTTCGTCTGTGATGTTTGTCCGGAGATCCTGAATGGTTCGTGGCCTGTTTCTGTACACTCTTTACTTGAGATGGCCCCACAAAAAGAATCTGCTGACGTAAGTCTGGTGATCTTGGAGGGCACAAACCTTTAGAGCAGCTTCTTCGGTTCTCGAAAAATCTGCTGATGTGTGCCGTGGATTCATTAGAGGTGTGAGATATGTCGCCATCCTGCTGAAAATATCCCTCCGTAAGTTCGATGTTGTTTAGTTGCTCCACGAATTCCGTGAAAATGTTCTTATACACATCCATATTTACAGTTTCGTCAAAGAAAATTGGTCCAATGACCTTGTGACCGGATATTACAAAGAGACACTTCAACTTTTTCTGGATGAAGTGATGTCTCATGGTACACATGAGGATTTTCTGATGCCCATATCTGTGTGTTTTGAGAATTTAAATGAAAGCAAGCTTCATCGGCAAACCATGTCATTTTCAATACGTCTTGGTTCCTTTCCACAAAGTTGAGGAACACGCTTCCCTTTCAGCGCGTGTACTGCTGTCACTTGTATGGCCAGAGTTTTGCATGCTTTGCCAAACATCGTTACCGAGTAGCCGGTCTCTTGTGACAGACGGCGTAAAGACTTGTACGTTGGCTGATCAACAAAGACTGAGACTTGATTTTTTCCTGTAGCTTCCGTGATAGTTTCGTATCTGTAACATAAATATTTGAAAAGAGCGGGTTTTTATGTATAATGTTGGTAGGCGGCAGCACTCTCGTATTGGTAGGTTGGTAGTAATGCTCTATTTTGTAGACCCTACGTGCATTTCGCATACCAGACCATGGAGGTGACGCGAGAGGAGCAGTACAGCGCAATCAAATTCTGTTTTCGTTTAAACCATACAGCCACCGAAACTTATGAAAAGCTGAAGCAAGCGTACAGTGAAGATGCACTACCTCGTGCAACAGTGTTTAGGTGGTTCAAGGACTTCAAAGAAGGCCAACTTGTCAGTGTTAAGCAAGTGATGAGTCATGGCTGCATCATTGTGATCCTGAAGGAAAACAAGCCAGCACAGTGTGGAAATCGCCAGGTTCTGCAACACCAAAAAAGGCAAAAGTTGTTCCATCTGCAGGGAAAGTGATGGTGATCACATTTTTTGACTGTAATGGAATGATTTACCAGCATACAGTTCCCCCTCACACTACTGTTACAGCAGCATACTACACGTCAGTATTGGCTACACTGAGGAAGCACATTGCAAAGAAACAACCAGAGCTTTCTCGGACTGGGTGGCGACTTCATCATGACAATGCACGGCCTCACGTCGCAAATCACGTCATGCAGTTTCTGGCTCGATTCAACATTACCTGTGTACCACATCCACCTTATAGCCCCGATCTTGCACCCTGTGACTTTTTTTATTCCCATCACTAAAGGCAAAGCTTAGGGGTATTCGATTTGAGAACTCTGAAGCAGTGCTCAAGAAAATTGAGGCGATTCTCAAGGACCTGACAAAGAATGGTCTGCAGCACATGTTCAAGGACTGGCAGAGACGTTATAAAAAGTGCATTGAAGTAGGAGGGGACTACTTTGAAAAAGATCATGTAAACATTGAATTGGAGTAATAAACATTTGTGAAAAAAAATCAGTCTGTCTTTGTTGATCAGCCTTCATAGGTAGCGAAGCAATCGTTCACGAACATCTCTAGAACGCTGTGGTACTAATGACGACGGATGATGCTTGCCTTTTTCACTGCTAATGCACCAGTGCGTTCCAGCTTCTCCACTAACCTTTAGACCAGGACCATCACGAACACCGTACTCACGTCGGTAAGCTCTTTGTGTGGTGGTAGAGAATTGGTGAGCCAATAATTCTCCACTTTGCACAGTATCTACATTAGGGTCAATAGTTCTGTGCCGGTGACCTACTTTCTTAGCACACTGAAGAGAGTCTATGCCTAACGACAGTTACTCTCCTACAGGCAGCTGTCTGTCTGCTGGAAGACGTGGGACTTCACTGATACTTACATAAACACACACCACTGTTTGACTGGTTTATTGCCACTATGTTCAAATTGCTCTATCATTCTTTTATATTTACACATTATACACAAATATTGTCACGCTGATGCATTGTTTTAAACTAGCAGGGACTTTATTAGTGTGATAAACACTCTACACCAGAAATGTCACCACCGTCGTTTTCTTCTGCAAGACCTTCCCTTTCATCGTCTTCAGTCTTCTTCTCCTTCGCTGTCACTATATTCCCTGACTTGGATTACAAAACCTTCTATGTCATTTTCAAACAGACTTTGTTGTTGTTGTTCTTCTTCTTCAATATATTTGTATTCCTACTTAATAACGTGTTGACAGGCATTTTCCCACTTGCTAATGTCGTCAACAGGTTGTTAGCTAAGCTTCATAAATAACACCATCTAATTTAAAAGGGTGTTCTACCAAGTTAAACTCAGTCCAGATGTGTTCTACTCCATTAAGACTCGAGAGATGTTACTCGGACTACTGCTGCCATAGACTGAACTGATTGCACTCATTGCGCATGCCCAAGAATTGGCGCTCGCTCACTGTCCAGATAACCAGTGCGCATCCAGACTTCACCGGCACAGAACCATCGTCCCTACTGTAACATTAGATGAAATGTCAAACCACTATGGTGGACAATTAACAGCTATAAAAGCAGCATTACAGAACATTCTATATAGACTAAAACAAAAATGGTCATCTTATCAGACTCAAAATCAGCCAAAAACAGGAAGTAAATTACAACAAGAAATATTAAAGAAATAAGAAGCCTAATTAAAGCAGTTGAAACTAGAAATCATGTCACTCTACAATGGATCCCAGCTCATATTGGACTTTTGGGCAATGAACATGCAGATCAATTAGCAAAGAAAGGTACAATACAACAAATAAAAACTGTAGGACAAATAGAAATAAATAAACAATTAAATAACATTAAACAACATTTAAAAAGACAGCACAGACTTGATGAAGAAGATAAATTAAAAGATAAAGATTATAAGAACATTAAAGATAGAGTTGATATACAAAAAATGCCAAGGAAGACTGCAGTGGCCTTATTTAGGATGGCAACTGACCACAATTGCCTCGCAGAAAGCATCTCTACAAGATAGGATGCCTAGTGCACTCTCTGTGAAGAAGATGTCATCCTGAACAAACAACATCTCGCCAAATGCAAAGGCCTTAAACGTGATAACTTACAGACTTTACATTGGGAAGCCAGAGGGAAAATGATGCAGATCAATTAATCCCCAGTGCCATTGGTGAACAACACGATAATTCTCCACAATAAATAGACACTGTTGAATTGTGTACTCCATTTTAAAGGCTATGTGACAACAGGGAACATCGCTATGTATCGAAATGGAAGGCAATTGCTGGCATCCACTGAAACTCCCGACTTCTTGCTTCATTGCAATGTACGTGCAATTTAAGTCATGTAAGGACGCAGAGTTATAGCTAATTAAAAAGTGGGACATCCCACTGAAACATCCCGTACTATTATCGCGTAATACATAGTGAGCCAAAAGACTCCGAACCGCCTGCGCGGTGTTTTTCCTGTCCGCGTACTCGGCGCTCGTTGCCGTGTGCTGCTATCATAGAAAGGCGCGGATGAAACCAACAACGTTTTCAAAACTACTTTTAAAGGCTTTACTTACCAACTTTATGAAAGGAAATGCCGAAACTGGCCACCGTCGTTGTCCATACATTTTTGTCCCCTCTTTAGGAAACTATCCATCATGGAATTTTTGAGGGAATTTTCGAAACCTTGACCGATGTCGTCTAATGTTTCTTCGGTAAGAACGAACGCCGCCTTTTAGATTTCTTAGCCTGAACACTTCTTGTGGCCTAAATGATTGTGGATTGTTGTACGGCCTGGAACTTTTACACCTGGAAATCTTTCTGCAAATCGTACTTTCACTTGGCGAGCTGACCGAGTTAACACATAGAATCATAAATAAATACACACTGTGCAGTGGAAAACATATACTGAGCCATAATATACTTTGTGACTAAGTACAGGACAAAATAATAAATAACTCATAATAACTGAACTACATCACATCACCGTCAACTCAAAACTGCACTTCACGCTGCAACGCAGAACCACAACAGCGTGACTTTGTTTATAGCAGCAGTGCGTTATCATGTTTTTATCATATTTCCACACGACCAGTTGAATAACACCTCGCAGCCGGTAATATTGTTCATAAAATACCCCTCTGGGATAACTTAAAACATAAAGTGTACAAGACAAACCCACACACCTTGGAAGAATTAAAACAAAATATCCGCCAGGAAATTTCTCAGCGTGAACTAAGGCGAGTGATGGATAGTTTCCCAAAGAGGTGGCAAAAATGTATGGACAACGACGGTGGCCAGTTTCAGCATCTCCTTTCGTAAAGTTGGTAACTAAAGCCTTTAAAAGTAGTTTTAAAAATGTTGTATGGTTTCATACACGCCTTTGTATGATAGTGGCAGATCGCCGAGGACAAGTACAGGAAAGACGACGCGCAGGCAGTTCGGAGTCTTTTGGCTCACTCTGTAGCATAAGATTATGCTTTGGGGTTTCTTTCTTAAGTATCACGAAACAATGCGCGATCATTTGCCTCTCGCCACTTCTTAAGGTTTGCCTCGATTGTGTTTTATTTCGGCAGACTGACAGACCTACTCCATGATGGTAAGAATTGCATACAAGTATTCTGAGACGTGTAGGAAGTACAGAATCTATAAATATCAGAAGCTATCCTTCACGATAAACAATAACATCTGAATCAGCATTCATCTTGAGACCTACTTTGTTTCGAGAGGGCCGTATGGTATAGGAATATAACATGTACAGAGTGAGCCAAAAGACTCCGAAACGCCTGCGCGGTGTTTTTTCTTTCCGCGTCCTAGGCGCTCGTTGCCGTCTGCCGCTATCATAGAAAGGTGCGGATGAAACCACACAACATTTTTAAAACTACTTTGAAAGGGTTTACTTACCAATTTTACGAAAGGAGATGTTGAAACTGGCCACCGTCGTTGTCCATACATTTTTGACACCTCTTGGGGAAACTATCCATCACTCGTCGTAGTTCACGTTGAGAAATTTCCTGGCGGATATTTTGTTTTAATTCTTCCAGGGCGTGTGGTTTGTCTTGTATACTTTGTTTTAAGTTACCCCGGAGCGTATTTTCTGAACAATATTACCGGCTGCGCGGTGTTTTTCCACTGGGCGTGTGGAAATATGATAAAAACATGATAACGCAGTGCTGCTATAAACAAAGTCACGCTGTTGTGGTTCTGCGTTGCAGCGTGAAGTGCAGTTTTTAGTTGACGGTGATGTGATGTAGTTCAGTTATTGCGAGTTATTCATTATTTTGTCCTGTACTTAATCACAAAGTTATGTTTTCTACTGCACAGCGAGTATTTATTTATGATTCGTATATGTTAACTCGGTCAGCTCGCCAAGTGAAAGTGCGATTTGCAGAAAGATTTTCAGGTGTAAAACTTCCAGGCCGTACAACAATCCATGAACTTTACAGTAAATTTCAGGCCACAGGAAGTGTTCAGGCTAAGAAATCTAAAAGACTGCGTTCCATTCTTACCGAAGAAACATTAAACGACATCGGTCATCGTTTGGAAAATTCCCCCCAAAAATTCCATGATGGATGGTTTCCTAAAGAGGTGCCAAAAATGTATGGACAACGACGGTGGACAGTTTCAGCATTTCCTTTAATAAAGTTGGTAAGTAAAGCCTTTAAAAGTAGTTTTAAAACTGTTGTATGGTTTCAACCGCGCCTTTCAATGATAGCGGCAGACGGCAACGAGCTCCGAGGACGCGAACAGGAAAAACACCGCGCAGGCGGTTCGGAGTCTTTTGGCTCACCCTGTATTATACAACTGTTTCATTATAGTCGGCGCCAATCAAGTAGGTGATTGAGTTACTAACCACGTGGTGGAAAGGTTTGAATGAATGGGAGGGTATGGATACATCATAGCAGTCGTCATAGCAACGATTAGAGGAATCAATTAAAACTAAGACGTTTCCATAGCTACGATAGGTGCAAAAGCCTTGTTGCCAATACTGTAACACGTGATTAGCATGACGTGCCTAGCGAGCGACCGTTGCAGTAACTTGAACTGCACGTTTTATCTTCCGCTGTCACTGCAGTTATAAACAATGCCATTCTTTAGCCACAGCTTGCTATGTATTTACATTAGTTTAGAGTTTGCCTGTGCCTGTGTACTGACAAGTTATTTTGCATCATCCTATTTGGACGGTTATTTGCTTCCAAAAAATACTTACAAAGACAGTGAGACAAACGACAAACTGAGCGTACTCGGTAACCGAATAAAACTGTATTTGGTAAAGGTATTCCAATTAAAGGACAAGCGCGGGAAATAATGTGCTCTGTGAGAGAATAAGCGAGCATTCCCCATTAGAGTAAGTATCAATATTTCACAGGTATGTGTTTCTTGTTAACGCAGATCTTTACACTGATATTTCTAGCATGCTCTATCCTTTGCATGCAGATGCATTATTTTATAATTGTCTTCATATACGAATATAAATAATACCCGTCCTGCAACCCAGTCGCCTTCGTACATAACGCGCTGTCCACGTGGTCGCGATAAGCGGCAACGTCGCCTCACTCTCCGCGAAATGTCAATCCCTTTGTTCTTTGGCAGTGAGTATAGTAATACAAAGTTACGCTCATATTATTTAACAATAATAAGTTAATAGTGTTTATGCTCGACCATGCGAAAGTATAGTATTTATACGACTGGTAGCAGTACTTTAATAGACCTCATTAAAGTACACGTGTTCATTAAAGTATTGGTATTCGGCCAAACAGAAGTGGCCACGTAACAATGTGAAAGCGCAAGTATCGATTATTCTGCGTAGTACGTCTCTCAACGCTAGCAACTTTGTTTGACACAGGTGCTACAAGGTCATTGTATTGTAACCATAGATAAAGGAATAGCAATTGTAACACATCACTCAAACCAGAAACGAATACTTATGAAACCTTTAATTTAGATACATGGTCGAGCGTAAACAGTCGTATGAAACGACTATAATGGTGATTAAAACGCTCGTATGATAATTATTAATCAAGCGAGCATACTCACGTTTTATTTACTACCATTATAGTCTCGTTGCATAATATAGTATTAACTGCGCCTGTCTTCGGTTTAATCTATGTTTATGTATATATCTGTTTTAAGCATTCCCCCTATACCTTTTTCACTGTAAGATGAAAGGAGAGTAAACTAGACTTAAATGTATCACTCCGCCGAGCAGATGGCAGCACCACGTGGAGGATACGGGAAACTAAGTACCCGTGAGAGGAAATTGCTTCAGGCATAATGATAATACAATATATTGCGCAGCTTGGGGATCATTAGCTTTTAAACACTGTATGTCTTATTGCTATATTTTGCCTTACATCCTGAACTTATAACACATAATACTAAGAGTAGACAAATAAAAGTTGTACCTGAACAGTTCGGCATCTGTGATTAAAGGTACTGGATTAAACTGTTCTTAACTTCAGGCTTCAGAAATAATTTATTTAATGACTAATATACCACTTTTGCTTTAATAGTTTTTGAGTCAACAAGTTAAGAACATTATTAACATTATAGGTTAGAAAACGACAGGAAACAAACGCGAATCAAGCAATCCGAGCAACAATTCTGCATCAATAACAAAGAAGGTCAATTATTGCTAAACAACGGCCAACCATATTCATTGTCTATTAAAGGTGGGTACTTTTCACAGACTCTGTGGCCTGTAGCCTTTTGTGGTTCCCTTCTTACCGGGGGGGCGGTGTCCCTCTGCGTTGAATATCCTTTACCTATAAAGATAACTGCAAACAGAGCTTTTGAGGCTCCCTGAACAAAAAAAAGTTCCTTTGAGACAAAGGTTCACGGGCGTGGTGTGAGACTGTGAACAGCGTAACTCAATAATAAACAGTTTGATGAATACGATTATTGGTATTTAAGTTCAACATCTTCCAAGGATCCGACACGAAGATTTTCAAGGAAGCCCCCCACCCAAAACTACGCTTCACATAGACATTTTTTCGTTATTTTTAATTTTCTCAAAAACGGCTGTAAACATTTTGATTAAAATAGCATATTGTCGTAACCTCTTTACTATTCTAGCTCAATGGGGGGTAGAGCGATAGTTCTATTACACATTATGCGAGGTCCGACGGGGGATGTAGCTAAATGAAATTATGAAAAATATACTAAAATGTCCCTAGCAATGTTATAAATTCATGATGAGGAGGAAAGGGTCTATCTACTATAGAAATTCACAACAAAATTGCCTGGATGGCAAATACATTTATTGATAAAAGGAAATACAATACCTCCTTGCCTGTCGGTGGGGACGCCATGCTCCACGCATGGACAGTTGCACACACTACGACCTTGCTCCTAGCAGTAACTCGACGCGACTGTGTCTCAACCCACGCTAAACTTGGCGTGGGTACGCTACGTTAGAACTGGTTTTTTCATCCCCTCCACTCTTGCGCAATATCCGATCTGGGCCACCAGGTCACATACGCAATAATGCTCACAAACGTCACAATATGTTTGTATGACAAATAAAATATATATCTGAATTTTCTGGGAATAACCTCTGTGCCCTCTTCATTCTGAATGACTTTTGCATCACCGGTAAACTGTAAGACAGAGACAAAAAACTGTGCATAAAAATGTAGATCTCGTTAAACTACACAATCTACGAGGTGTGATTAAAAAGTTTCCGGAATGGCTTCACAACAATGCTGACGCTGAGATTTCTTTAATTCTTACCCAGATTGTATATGCAGCGTTCCATCCCGATAAAAATGAGAGATCACGTGACTTCCTGTGACCATGCAGTGACGAAGTAGACGCTCTGAAGTGAACACCTGTTTTGCAGGTGCTGCGATTTTTCCGCGTAGCAAAAATGTCAGATTGCGAAGAACAAAGAATGAACATCAAGTTTTGCTTTAAACTCGGTAAAACTGCAACAGAAGCCTATGAAATGTTAAGAACAACTTATGGGGAGGACGTTATGGGCAAAACTCAAGCATTTGAGTGGTTTTCGAAATTTAAAAGTGGTGTGACATGCAGAATGTTCGGGGCAACCCTGTTCCAGCAAAACTGATGAAAATATAATTCAGGTAAGGGAAATGGTCTTAAATGATAGGCGCATTACAATAAGAAAACTTTCTGACTCATTAGGACTCTCCTTTGGAAGTGTTCAATGCATTTTGAAAGACAATATGGACACGAGAAGAATTGCCGGCAAGTTCGTGCCCCGCCTGCTTTCAAATGACCAAAAGGAAAGCCTGTGATTGCCTGCACAGATCTTAAAGAACAGCTACAAAATGACCCACAGTTTATGGAGAAAATTATTACTGGTGATGAAGCATGGATTTATGGGTACGATCCAGAAACGAAGCAACAATCATCACAATGCAAGAGTCCTTCATCTCCACGCCCGAAAAAGGCCAGACAAGTTCGATCCAAAGTGAAGTCAATGAAGATTGTGTTTTTTGACATTAAAGGCATTGTACATAAGGAATTTGTGCCACAAGGTCAAACAGTGAATCAAGTGTTCTACAAACAAGTGCTGCAAAGATTAAGGGAGAATGTGCGACAGAAATGGAGGAGTGGTGACTGGTTCCTGCATCATGACAAAGCACAAAGCCCTTTCTGTTCGCCAAGTTTTGGATAAAAATAGGATGAATATTGTTCCCCATCCCGCCTATTCTCCAGATTTGGCACCAGCGGACTTTTTTCTTCTCCCGCGACTTAAAATGCGGCTCCGAGGACACCGTTTTGAGAACATTGAAGTCATCCATCGCGAATCGCAGAAGGCTCTGAACATGTTGAAAGAAGAGGACCTCCAGAGGTGCTTCCAGCAGTGGCAGAAGCGCTGGGACAAGTGTATCAACTCCAAAGGAGACTACTTCGAGGGTGACAGTGCAGATTAGACAAAACAAACTGTTGTGTAGTATTTATGGTGTCATTCCGGAAACGTTTTGATCACACCTTGTATGTCAAATAAATCTCCTTGTGGCGTTAACCATTCTTTCTTATCGGTTTCAATTTTCAAAAACTTATACAACTGTTTCAAATGATAAAGGCAAAGGTGTTGTCCTCCGTGGTGTAGTGGTTACCATGCTAACCTCTACATGCCGAGGTCGCGGGTTCAAACCCGGCGCAGGGCGATGGATAAAATCCTTAGCATGGCTTCCTTCGGAAGGGAAGTAAAGTCGATGGTCCCGTGTCGTAGATTTACGGCACGTAAAAGAGCCTCAAGCCTGACAAAGAGACCTCTGAGCAAAATTACCGGTCTTTTACGCCCAATACAGAATGGGACGCTAAGAACCACAGCAGTTAAAGAGTGTCCATAAATAAATTAAAAACAAGAGAAGGTAATTGCATTCAACTCGAAAATTCGATATCGATATTTCATTGGAAATACATGTTGTTTTTTTAGAAAAGATGCATGTATCTGTGAACAGCATAACTCAAAAACGAAAGGTCGGATATATATTTCAAACTTGGTGCTGAGGTTCGGTAGTTACCTTCCAAAGATGGGACACGTAGATTTTCAAGAAAATCACCCACCTTATACTACTTTTTTATATAGAACACTTTTCGAAATTTTGGTTTATAAAAAATATCTCCAATGATTTTTACTAAGATATCATATATTAAAGATATTTACATTAATAATACAATTAATATCATGAATTTTCTGGGAATAGCCTGCGAAGTCCTCTTCATTCGGAAGGAATTTTGTATAATCTTCCAAATAACTCTTTTGTGGCATTAGCCATTTCCGAGATATCTCTTGTTAATGATTCAAGTTGTTGAATACGTTGTTATTCTTTTGAACTTGTGTGATGCTTCGTTGTTTCTCGCGATGTCATGGAAAGAGTGTGGAATTTTAAGGCAGCATATAGCGATCAGTTCTAGAGTATTTGAATATCGCTATTCCCTTTGTGTCTATGGAAAAGTATCTAAATTAAATGAAGTAGATAGGAAAATAAACGTTCGTAAAGATAATTTGTATGCCTACTAATTAACGATAGAGGTTAGTGAATGTAACACATAAGATGTTTAGGATCTATGAAAACAATGTTTCCACTGGAGAGATGCTAAAGGCCTTGTCTTGTAGCGGAACCTTGGACATGTTTTGAACAGAGTTCCTGTAATGCAACCAGAAACGCCAAGTGCGGGAATGTAATCTTTTCCGCCTCAGCAGTTCTAATGAAGTGGCTTGGGAAAAAGCCATCCCTGCTGCCATTAGTCCAATTACAATGTACCACTAACTCAGCATCTTGACAACTACTTGCGACTTCCATTGCCACACAAAGGCCCAAGTCCAAGAATGTGGTGCAGATAAGATTAGATTTGCAGAACAAGTGGGAAACATAAGCCTAATTAACACAGACTGACACGCTTTCTTACTTTTTCTAAGTATCTGGCAATTGCTTAATGTCACAAAGTTGTAATATAATTGGCTAGGAAGTCTATCATTGGAGGAAGAGGAAATGGTTTTGAGGTTTTTATTTATGGACGTTCTTTAACTACTATGCTTCCATTCTACATTGGGCGTGAAAGACCGGAAATTTTGCTCAGAGGCCTGTTTATCAGGCTTTACGTTCTTTTGTAAATCTATGACATGGAACCACCGGCTTTACTTCCCTTCCTAAGGATTTTTACGCCCGAAAAAATCCATCGCCCTCCGCGATTTTGAACCCGCGACCTCGGGAAGTAGAAGCTAGCATGGTACCACTAGACCACGGAGGACGACGAGGACGAGGAGTGAATAATGGAAATAGTGCTTACGAAAAAATAAAATTAATTATTAACAGCTGTTGCTCATGGTGGTTCCACTAACAAGGTCACAAAATTAACTTTGGTGGCGACCTTGCGATCGACTATGCATGTCTGGTTGTTCACCTTAAAAAATAGTTCTGTTGTGTTACATTCACATGACATTCTCTACCCTCTATCGTTTGTTTTACGTAAGTTTATCTTTCTATCTACCTCATTTTAATCAAGATAAAATTGCAGAAATGGCTAGATTGCACATTTCGTTATAGATACAAACGGAACAGCGATAGTCAAATGTTTAACAACTGAACGCTACATGCTGCCTTAAAATTCCATACTGTTTCCATGACATCGCGGGAAATAACATTCTTTCATTCAAAGAATGACCAAGTAATAAATAATTCGCAGCATTAATAGAGGATATCTCAGAAATGGTGTATGCCACAGAAAACTTATTTGAAATAAAATGTGTGTTTTAAAGAGATCTAAATTTTGTTGTTGAGTAGTTTCTGTCTATCCCTTAACGTTTATCAGTTATGCAAGATCGTACAAAATTCATTGCGAATGAAGAGGACTTAATTAGGCTATTCCAAGAAAATTCAAGATATACGTTTTATTTGTGATGTAAATATCTTTAACATATGGTATTTTAATCAAAATTGTTGGAGCCATTTTTTTAGAAAATCAAAAAATTCTAAAAATGTTTCATGTAAAGGGTAGTTTGGGGTGGGGGATTTTCTTGAAAATCTTCGTGTTGCATCTTTGGATGGTACTGACTATCGCTGTTATCTTTGTATCTATAACGAAATTTATAATGTAGCTATTTCTGCAACGGTTTATTTCAATTAAAACGTGGTAGATAGAAAAAAATCTGATGTGTTACACTCACATGACTTTCTCTACTCTTGTACAAACTATTTTTACAACCGCTTATTCTCCATATGCTTCATGTTAATGGAGATATCGAGATGTCAATCTTATTGATAATTTTCTTGTAGATGCAAGGGGAATATGGTAGGTTTTAAGCGATAGTCAAATATTTTAACGCTGGTTGCTATGTGGCACATTCCATTCTCTTTGCATGTCCAGGACATAAAAAAAATGAATAACGAATTTGAGAAAAAGTATAAGTATTGGAAAATTTAAGGGAATAACAAGCAATATCTCACAAACGGTTCACTCAACAAAAGAAATGTATATGACATAAATTGTGTATTTTAACGCGATCTACATTTTTCGTGTAGTAAAATTATGTCTATCTCTTATGGTTTACCAGTTATGAAAAAGCCGTTCATAACGAAGAATACTTTTGGAGACATTCCCAGAAAATTCGAGATATACATTTTATTTGTCATGACAATATCTTAAACATATGATATTTTAATCAAAATCGTTAGAGCCGTTTTTGAGAAAATTAAAATTTTCGAAAAAGGTTCCATGTAAAGGGTAGTCTGGGGTGGGGGGATTTTCTTGAAAACCTTCGTGTCGCATCTCTGAAAGATACTGAACCTAAATACCAAGTTTGGTGTTTATCCGACTCTTCGTTTTTGAGTTATGCTGTTCACAGACACACAGACAGACACACAGACACACAGACAGACACACAGACACACAGATAGACACACACACGGACATGTTTCCAAAAATGCTTTTTTTGGATTCAGTGAGTCTCAAAACATGTATTTCCGGTGAAATCTCGGTATCGAAATTTTGGGTGGAATACAATACTTCCCCTACTTACTATACGTAGTAGAGAAAGTAATAACGAATTCCCATTTGAGAAAATAAGTATTGAAACATTTAAGGGAATAACAAGCAATATCTCGAAAATGGTTCACTCAACAAAAAAATGTATATGACATAAACTGTGTATTTTAACGCGATCTACATTTTTTGTGTAGTAAACGTTTGTCTATCTCTTATGGTTTACCAGTTATGCAAAAGTCGTTCACAATGAAGAATACGTTTGGAGACATACCCAGGAAATTCAAGATATACGTTTTATTTGTCATAAAAATATCTTAAACATATGATATTTTAATCAAAATCGTTAGAGCCATTTTTGAGAAAATTAAAATTTTCGAAAAATCTTCCATGTAAAGGGTAATCTGGGGTGGGAGGATTTTCTTGAAAACCTTCGTATCGCATCCTTGGAAGATACTGAACCTAAGTACCAAGTTTGGTGTTTATCCGACTGTTCGTTTCTGAGTTATGTTGTTCACGGACAGACACACACACACGGACATGTTTCCAAAAATGCTTTTTTTGGATTCAGGGGGTCTCAAAACATATTTCCGGTGAAATCTCGGTATCGAATTTTTGGGTGGAATACAATACTTCCCCTACTTACTATACGTAGTAGAGAAAGTAAATAAGCTTTAGTAAAAATACTAAGGCTTTCGAAAAGTGATATCAACACTGCTATAACATCACAAAAATGTATTAAGGTTACTTTTGGCATTATGAACTTCATTTATAGTCTCCTGCCAGGTCAACAATACGTTGTCAATTGCTTGGAAGACGATGCACTCCATCTGCAGCACCATTTCTGGATATCTCTCTGACTGATCGACCTAGAGCTCTCCGATGTCAAGTTGATTGAAATCGAATGCGCCGTAGAGGTTCTTTGATCTCTGCGAACAAGTCATAGTCACAAAGGCTCATGTCTGGTGAATTTGGTGGATGTTCGAGTACCTTCCAATTCCACCTTCTAAACAAATTCCTCGCTGTTGCGGCTACATTATCATGCAACACAATAGGACTCCCAATGGCCTGAGATCGTTTACGACGCCATGTGCCAAGTAACGGGAGTAGTACTCTCCATTTACTCTTATACCATGAGATTATACCATAAGATTATGCCTTCATAATCATAACACACAGTAATCATCAGTTTCGAAGGATCCTGCAATGCTCGGCATCTTTTCGGGCGTGGTGATGCTGTATGTCACCATTTGCTTGATTGTCGTTTCAGCTCAGGTGTTTACGAACGTATCCATGTCTCATCCATTGTGATAACGCGAAGAAGAAAGACCTCACCTTCTTCTGCATTCTTGCTATTCCATTCGCTGTCACTTATCAATTTCAGTTAGAGTGTGCGGAACCCAGTGGGCACAAACTTTTCACATTTTCAGCTTTTTCCTCATAATGGTATGGACAGTCGATGCTGCAATACCAAGTTCCCTGGAAATCTCCGCACATATCCAGCGTCTGTCATCTTCCAATAAAGCCCTTTCAGCCTGAACATGGAGATCGTCTTTTACAGCAATGGGCCTACAGCACGTGCCCTGTGTTGACATTCCTCTCTTCCTTGGCTCAGAGCTTCCACCCATCTTGCATAGGCCTTCTCTCCTGCAAGCTTCTTGCAATGTTCTAAAGCGCTGACTTCCATTTTTCCTCTTGCAACTTGGATTTGAAGCACCTTTATTCACGTCTACTGAACATCTTTTAGGGCGGTATTACTTATTGAAAATGTGGGAAACAGTGAATGTATTCACAAAATATTATTATTTCGAGACTTTCAATATTAAAGATTTATACAACAAAGACTGCTCAACAATATACTACAAGGTTACGTTTGTCACCACTAGGATCTATGATTTACAACAGTGTTGCCATTACTTTTGAAATGCCCCAGTATATGCATTACTATTTCGAGACTTTCAATATTAAAGATCAATACAACAAAGACTGATCAACAATATACTACAAGATTACAATTTTCACCACTAGAATCTCTGATTTACAACAGTGTTGCCATTACTTTTCGAATGCCCCAGTATATGCATTACTATTTCGTGGCTTTCAATATTAAAGATCAATACAACAAAGACTGCTCAACAATATACTACAAGATTACAATCGTCAGCACTTGAATCTCTTGCTTACAACAGTGTTGCCATTACTTTTCGAATGCCCCAGTATATATTGTAACACCCCACGGGGATGGTTACCTCCGCAGTAGGTGATTACACAGGGGGGTTGGTAGCTCAGAGGTAGGGAGGATGCGTCGGTACCGGGGTGGTAGGCAGGCCGGGGTGGCGTTCTAGGATAAGGGGGTATTTAAATGATGAACAGGGGATGCATTGACCCAATAAATTATATTGTTACCTTAAGTGAGTACATTCGGTTTGGGGTGAGGTCCCGGCAAATAAACAGAACCCAGATGAGTCGCATGCTTACCTGGTTAACTGGTGGCGAGTCTGGCAAATGATCTTTGACTACTCTCTCGTAACTCTCTATCACTGCTCGTGATTAATTGCCCGCGATAACCGCCTGGCAATTCTCTGGCAACTCTCTGATAACTCTCTCGTGGCAACTCTCGCGTAGCAACTTCCTGATAGCAACTCCCCATGACCGAGTCAAAACCCTGTAAAGTCCGTGAGGTTTAAGTAGTCGTGTCCCTTTTAGACAGAGAAAGGAATACTCACCATCTCGCTCTCACTCTATGGTGACACAGGCAAAGCAGATACACCAGCAAAACACGCATCAGTGGCGGGGTGCCCCTTCTCCACTCCGACCGGTTGTTGTTCATTCTCCGATTCACCGTCAGAAACTTCAAACAAATCTTCGTACTGTTCTTCCGATTCCAATTCTTCTAAATTTATGACTAATCTGTCCGTAATTTCATCTACCAGAGCGTCTTTCTCCCAGTAAAACTGGTTAGTGTTTTGCACATGTTCACACGCCCTTTTCCAGTTGTCTTGGAGTCACTTTTGTAATCGCATTATCAAAGAACAATTTTACATCACCACTTCTAAATGAAATCGTTCTTGACTTGCGCCCATATAAGTTCTATAGCTTCATTTCGTAAAAAGCTTCATTTCAGTTATAGTAAAAATTCGCAAGGAAGACATTTTTTAATGGAACGATTGGATTGTTTCTAAACGAAACTGTGATTTCAGAACTTTCCCTCGAGACCCAATTTGAAATAATACAAATACAACCAAAACTAATAGAAAATAATTCAACATCTTGCATATCGTGTAAAACCACCAAACATCAAACTCACAGTTCCACAGGTCATACGCCACTGTAACCTTCAGTCAGCATACAATAGAAGTGGGAGGGTTGCGAGCTTTTACGGGTCAGGAATTTCCACAAATCGCAAGAAAGAAGTGGTTGCTGTCCCACCCTCTCTGCTAGACAAGGACAACACTCTGTGTGCGACAAAGGCAGTAGAAAACCTGCCAAGTTAAACCTCACAGAGTATAGTATAAATACATACAGCAGCGCTGACTCGGCGTTGTGCAGCGTGGACGCGTTCTGTTAACCTGAATTCCACACTTGCGCTGGCTAACGAAATATGTTGCAATTCTCAATGCTCAAGCTGGTCCGCTACAATATTACTATTTCGTGACTTTCAATATTACAGAATTGAACAACAAGAACTACTCAACAATATACTACAAGATTACAATTTTCACCACTAGAATCTCTGATGTACAACAGTGTTGTCATTACTTTTGGAATGCCCCAGGGTATAACTTACTATTTCGTGGCTTTCAATATTACAGGTTTATAAACAGACTTCTCAATAATATACAAGATTACAATTGCCACCACTAGGATCTCTGATTTACAACAGTGTTACCATTACTTTTGGAATGCTCCAAGCTATAAAGTACTATTTCGTGGCTTTCAGTATTACAGATTATACAACAAGACTCCTCAACAATATACTACAAGATTAGAAGTGTCGCCGCTAGAATCTCTGCCTTACAACAGTGTTGGCATTACCTTTCCAATGCCCTAGTAGTTTGTATAAAGTCATGTGAATGTAACACATCAGATTTTTTTTTAAGCTACCGTTGTTTCTCGTGCAATGAAGTTCCAAGGCTAGCATATAGGATCGCTCTTTTAAAGATCTGACTGTTGATTCGTTTCCTCTCTCCCTCTGTACTCACAACAAAATTATAATGAAGCTGTTCCTGCAAAAGTTTATTTCAGTCACCATGTAGCAGAAAGAAACAAAATCTGATGTGTTACACTCACATGACTTTCTCTACTCTTGTACAAACTATTTTTACAAACTGTTAATCTCCATCTACTTCATGTTAATCCAGATAAACATTTGCAGACTCTATCTTATTGCTAATTTTCTTGTAGATGTAAGGGGAATATATATTTACAAGGGCAATATAGAAATACAGTAGCCTTTAAGCACATACATATCTCTTAATAGCTGGTTGCTAGGTGCAGCACCATTCCCTTTGCCACAGATTAATACTCTTTGCATATCCAAGACAAAAAAATGAATAACGAATTCCCATTTGAGAAAATAAGTATTGAAAAATTTAAGGGAATAACAAGAAATATCTCGAAAATGGTTCACTCAACAAAAAAAAAATGTATATGACATAAATTGTGTATGTTAACGCGATCTACATTTTTTGTGTAGTACCATTTTGTCTATCTCTTATGGTTTACCAGTTATGCAAAAGTCGTTCACAATGAAGAACACTTTTGGAGACATTCCCAGGAAATTCAAGATATACATTTTATTTCTCATAAAAATATCTTAGAAGTAGATATTTTAATCAAAATCGTTAGAGCCATTTTTGAGAAAATTAAAATTTTCGAAAAATCTTCCATGTAAAGGGTAATCTGGGGTGGGGGGATTTTCTTGAAAACCGTCGTGTCGCATCTCTGGAAGATACTGAACGTAAATACCAAGTTTGGTGTTTATCCGACTGTTCGTTTCTGAGTTATGTGTTCACAGACAGACAGACACACACACACACACACACACACACACACACACACACACACACACACACACACACACACACAGATACACACACGGACATGTTTTCAAAAATGCTTTTTTTGGATTCAGGGTGTCTCAAAACATGTATTTCCTGTGAAATCTCGGTATCGAATTTTTGGCTGGAATACAATACTTCCCCTCACTTCCCCTACTTACTATACGTAGTAGAGAAAGTGTTAAGCTTTCGTAAGAATGCTTTGTAGAAGTATATTAAAATACACTATGGTGACAGAGAAAACCATGTGAATGTAACACAAAGTTTTATTTTATATATTTAAACATGTCTTGTTTTTTCAGTCACACAGTTTATATTAAAATTAGTTACTGTACTATTGTGAATTTTAAAACCTTCTCATTTATTACTTTAGGAAATTACAGCGCTAGTTGGGAGAGGTTGGAAACTACTGATGTAGAGACGCGCGGAGTAAGTACATGCAGCAGAATCTGCTTTGTTTCAAACAAATTTCAACAGGCCAGTATTGACGGACCTATTTCTGAGCTTTTGTGAATCCTTTGTTCTGGGACCCGCAATGTTTTGCCGGTCCATCAACACAGTTTCCTCTCCATCATTCAGCGTAGCAAACACTTGCAAATTCTTTCCTTTCCGCAGGGATGGTTTAGATGCTATTCTGTTCAAAAATAGGCACTGGTCGTCTGGCGTTTTGATTTAGGGGCACGTCCAAATGTTGGTGAACAGTTAATGAATTTCACCTGGTGTGGTTCTCAACTGTGTGTGTGTATTTGTGGGCTGAATTTACAGACGTAGTGTCACATCTGGCCACTAATTCATCTTGGAGAGCTCGAAGCGCATTCTCTAATCTTTATATTCTTGTATTAAATAGCAGCAAAGGCTAATTTGCAGTTTTTATCATTAATAACAATAATCAATGTAACATCGGTTCTTACCGAGCGGGATGGTTCAGGCGGTAACGTTTGTGGCTCGATTCTCCAGGCGAATGCAGCTAAGGATGATTACATCCCCCGAATTTCCTGTCCCTCGACTTCATCTCCATTCTCATTTCACTTCGCTCTTAATTTGCTTGGTTTCTTTCAGGGTTGCAAGTGTCAACGTGTGTATAACAGGGGAAACGGATGCTCTGAGTAAATCTTCGTGCCCGGACTACGATCGGTCTCCGGGTCCCTGGAAATGGTAGGAACCCTGTGCCTGCCATACCTCCTGGTCCAGCAAACCTCTGTCTCCTCTCACGTCATCCTTCCCTGTTAAGGGCGCCCCGTCAGGGGCCTATGCACCAAAGATCTGCGCAGGTCGAGGTTCTAACTTTCCCTCCGCTTCTAGTTCTATCCTATCTAACCGAGCGAGGTGGCGCTGTAGTAACGCGCGCAACTCGCATTCGAGAGGTTAGGTTCGATCCTCGGCGACCACTCACTCTGCCCCATGGGTTTTTCACAGGTTTTCCCGGGTCGTCGGGCGATTGCTGGGGTAGTGTCTTTCAGCCCCGCCACTTCGTTCCATTCATCATTTCATTTATCCTTCAATCCGTTAGGCGTGTTTCAGGGTTGGTAGTGTCGGCAATGGTGTTTCGGTGTGGCGTGGCAGGGTAAACGGATCGCCCCTTTGAAGCGGGGGAGACGCCCTCTGCCTGTCCGACTGTCGGGGCATCTCAATCTGGGAACTGTAGGGATCCTATTATGCTGTGCTGTCACTCCTGGTTCCGGCAGTCCCATTCTGGGACATACACTATATGATCAAAAGTATCCCACAAACATACGTTTTTCATCTTAGGTGCATTTGCTGCCACCTACTGCCTGGTACTCAGTATCCGCGACCTCAGTAGTCATTAGACACCGTGAAACAGCAGAATGGGACGCTCAGTGGAACTAACGGACTTCGAACGTGGTCAGGTGATTGGGTGTCACTTGTGTCAGAAGTCTGTACACGAGATTTCCACATTCCTAAACATCCCTAGGTCCAATGTTTCTGATGTGATAGTGAAGTGGAAACATGAAGGGACATCTACAGCACAAAAGCGTACAGGCCGACCTCGTCTGTTGACTGACAGAGACCGCCGACATTTGAACAGGGTCGTAAAGAGTAATAGGCAGACATCTATCCAGACCATCACACAGGAATTCTAAACTGCATCAGGATCCACTCCAAGTACTATGACAGGCGTGAGGTGAGAAACCTTGGATTCCATGGTCGAGCGGCTGCTCATAAGCCACACATCATGCAGGAAAATGCCAAACGACGCATCGCTTGGTGTAAGGAGCGTCAACATTACACGATTGAACAGTGGCTAAACGTTGTGTGGAGTGACGAATCACGGTACACAATGTGGCGATCGATGGCAGAGTGTGGGTATGGCGAATGTCCGGTGAACGTCATCTGCCAGCGTGTGTAGTGCCAACAGTGAAATTTGGAGGTGGTGGTGTTATGGTGTAGTCGTGTTTTTCCTGGAGGGGGCTTGCGCCCCTTGTTGTTTTGCGTGGCACGATCACAGCGCAGACCTACATTGATATTTTAAGCACCTTCTTGCTTCCCACTGTTGAAGAGCTATTCGAAGATGGCGATTGCATTTTTCAACACGATCGAGCACCTGTTGATACTGCACGGGCTGTGACGGAGTGGTTACACGACAATAACATCCCTGTAATGGACTGGCCTGCACAGAGTTCTGACTTGAATCCTATAGAACACCTTTGGGATGTTTTGGAACGCCGATTTCGTGCCAGGTCTCACCGACCTACATCGATACCTCTCCTCAGTTCCGCAATCCGTGAAGAATGGTCTGCCATTCCCCAAGAAACCTTCCAGCACCTGATTGAAAGTCTGTCTGCGAGAGTGAACGCTGTCATCAAGGCTAAGGGTGGGCCAACACCATATTGACATCCAGCATTATCGATGGAGGGGGCCACGAACTTGTACATCATTTTCAGCCAGATGTCCGGATACTTTTGATCACGTAGTGTAGATGCAACATCCTAAATGGAGCCTGCCGAGTCCCCTCTGATCAACAGAGAAAACAAACTACCGCTTCTTCAGTTCATAAAATGCAATAATAGTATATAAGGATGATAAGTGCATCATTGCAGAACGAAGAACGGTGTGAAAATACGAGGCGAACTCGAATATCCACCGTCTACTTCCGAGATTCTCCAATCCACTTAACAATGTGTATTACAAACTATTTTTTCGACGATAGTGAATAATGGAAATAGTATCTACTTACGCGAATATAAAATTAATTACTACCAGCTGCTGAACATGGTAGTTTACGCAGCAAGGTTACCGACATTAACATTGGGGCGACTGGTGAACGATTGTTGATTTAAAAGATTTAATTTCGCTGCTGCATTAATTAAATCGTAAGTAAATAAAAACCAGGTAAGATTTAAATGGTAGAATTCAACTATCAAATGCCTGCAATAACAAGAATATGAAAAGTTAGAAGATTTAATATAGCTCATGCATATATATGCAGTAAAGTAGGCGAAACGTCCAGGTAGGTTAGGTTACGAGCACTGAATGCAGTAAATTCTACTTTCTATCTGGATAGCATGAATGGAAAGTGGATAAAAACAAAAATCATCGAAAAACGGTGTTTCCGTAGTCACAGAATCTATAATCTGTAACCAATGGTTTACTTTTGCTTTCTTCACCGATTAGGAAGTGAGAGTAACTAGAAATTTCTGACGGTTCCGTTATTACCTATCTTAAGACGTTTTCCCTGTTTATTTTACGTTACTTTAACTACTAGTCGGTCACGATATGAGTCCGTGTGGTGCGAAGAGGAATTAAACGGTTACGAAACAAGTGGGCAGGGCATTGGAAGGGCAATCAGGTAAAGTAAACATCCGCAGTTCCGAGTTGATTTAGTAGCAATAGCGAGACTGAGGCCTGTACTGTTTTCATTGTGCGACTGTACATGTCCCTATCGCCCTGCCCCTCACTTCCCTCTGATCCCTAGCAGTGATTGTCAACAAAAACAGTGGCGCCCTCCTCCAAGCACATTCATTTCGTGGCCCACTATAGACGTGTTCCGAGCTCGCGAACCCAGGAAGGAATGCTCACGCATACTCACAAGTGTAGATATGATGACGTAATGAATCAAAAGTCGCGCACAGTTAGACACGGTGTTGAAAAATAACATGCAGCCTATCTTATATTAGTGGCCGTAAAAATTCCGTATGCTATTCTTACATTAGTGAACTACTTGGATACATTCAGCAAGTAGGCTATGTAAATGCTGCAGGTGAATGTTGATTAAGACCCTGTTGTTTGTTGCATGGTAGCTCGCCGCGTAACTCACATTGCACTTTCCCCTCTCTCCACACCTCATCACGCAGGGCTCATGAGCCCAGAAAACAGCTTTAATGCGTGGTTATATCGCGACGGATGTTCGGAGAAACATCATGGATCGATGTGTAGCGGACAGTTAACCTTCTAGGTCTCATCCCTGTGTCATAAAATCTTGCTATGCCACCTGTCCATAGAGACCTTAGTGATAGGTAACTGTGCCTCTGCTTCTACATACACCATACATATATGATGTGCATTTGACTGCTTCGACGCTTCCGCACAGAGGCCTCGGTGCTAGGCAACTGAGCCTCTGCTTCTACACGTACCAACAGATGGCATTAGGCTGCCGTTCAGTCTACCTACTTTCATTATCTGTAGTTAATGAGGATTTGGTATTAACATCTATTTTCATTTTTACTTTCTCTACCACGTACCTAGTAGCTAGAGAAGGTATGGCATTCCACCCAAAAATTCGAAACCGAGATTTCATCAGAAATACATGTTTTCAGAACCCTGAATCCAAGAAATCATTCTTAGAAAAAGGTCATGTGTGTGTGTGTGTGTGTGTGTGTGTGTCTTTGAACAGCACAACTAAAAAAATCTTGTGTTACACTCACATGACCTTCTCTACTCTTGTACAAACTATTTTTGCAAACGCTTATTTTCCATGTACTTCATGTTAATCGAGATAAACATTTGCAGAAAATATCTTATTGCTAATTTTCTTGTAGAAGTATTGGAAAATTTAAGGGAATAACAAGCAATATCTCTAAAATGGTTCACTCAACAACAAACATGTATATGACATAAATTGTGTATTTTAACGCGATCTACATTTCTAGTGTGGTAAAATTTTGTCTATCTCTTATGGTTTACCAGTTATGCAAATGTCGTTCACAATGAAGAATACTTTTGGAGACATTCCCAGAAAATTCCAGATATACGTTTTATTTGTCATGAAAATATCTTAAACATATGATGTTTTAATAAAAATCGTTAAAGCCATTTTGGAGAAAATTAAAATTTTCGAAAAATGTTCCATGTAAAGGGTAATCTGGGGTGGGGGGATTTTCTTGAAAACCTTCGTGTCGCATCTCTGGAAGATACTGAACCTAAATACCAAGTTTGGTGTTTATCCGACTGTTCGCTTATGAGTTATGCTGTTCACAGACACACACACACACACACACACACACACACGGACATGTTTCCAAAAATGCTTTTTACTTTCTCTACTACGTATAGTAAGTAGGGGAGATATTGTATTCCACCCAAAAATTCGATACCGAGATTTCACCGGAAATACATGTTTTGAGACCCCTGAATCCAAAAAAAGGAAAGGAATGCAGGCATCTTACATGAAAAAAGCAACCAAAGTCTTGAAAGTTCTCTTCCCGAAAATGCTCTATCCAGCATGTCTAGTCCACGGGTTGCACAGAATCGCCGAAAAAGTAAGAAGTTTGTATACTCTTGTGGATAAGTTGCTTTCCAACACCAAGAAAGTCTGCCTAAAATCACCTCCCGAATGTTGGTTTTTAAGAACGAGCTCGCTTTACCTCCATAGCCAGTTCTCACCAGATGGAGAACTTGAATCTCTGCAGCCATACATTACACTAACAATTGGAACAAGATATTTGGCTATTTGATGCTCTGTCAGAAGACGAAGCTGCTTCAGTTCGCGAGGTAAAGAAGTTATAAAATGAACAACTCAACAAAGATCTAACGTTTACAGTAGCACACTGGAAGCAATCTTGAGGTTGTAGAAAAAACTTGATACCTAGTATCACCCATGGCGATCTTTGAAGACGAAGTAAATAAGTTACTGGAAGTACCGGGAGAGAAGGGAAAATATGTTACTGTAAAGTGTAAGCTTGTTACGAGTGCTAATGTGAAGCTAAAAAAACTTGAGAACATTTCACCTAAATGTGGAAGGTAAAGCTACGTATCACGGAGGGGCCCCGGAACCGAGGCAGAGCACCGCAAGCAGGACAATCGGTCCTTTATGCTTCCAACGTGACCCCTGGTAGGGAAGGATGAGGGGCCCGAAGGGCGATCAGATCCGGATGCAGGCGGGCGCAAGCATGGACGGAATCCCTAACTTTTCCAGATAGAAGGCATCCGACGCCCCATGGTCACTGCCCACAAGCTACCAACCTCCACACTCCCCTGGAGCGGAGTTCCAAGCTGAGGAGAAACCGGACTGAGCGGTACCGCAGCGACGCCAGGGAAGAAAACTACAGAGCGCAAGCCATCATCCAGCGTCAACCGTCGCCTGGGCCTACAACCCGAAACAAATGACAAGGAAGATGATGGGCACAGGATATGAGAGGGAGGAGAGCCGTGGTAGAAGATGAACCACCCCAGCATTCGCCTGGCGACCCGGGTAAACCACGAAAAACCCATAGGCCAGAGTGCGCGATCGCCGGGGACTTCTCGAATGCAGGCCACAGACGTAACCATCCCGCTCGGATATAGAGGTGAAAGTTTTGTTGTAAGTGATATGAGTTCTTCTGAGATAACTTCTTTTAAACGTGGTCCAGTCACCTCAGTGGAAGTAGGTTTTGGTTTTTTTTTTTCCTGTGATAAAAAACTTTCTCTCTGACAGGCGGCTGATTATGGCAGTTGACAACTTGAAAAAGCATCACGTTGCTTTTAATCAAGTAAAGTAAGAGTAAGTACTTTAGGTGACAAATAAAATATTATCTTAGATAACTATTTTCATTAGTAAAGAGTGGGACTAATAAACGCCTATTTTAATTATACTACTGCCTATTTTCGGTATTTTAAGTGCCTTTTTCTGTCTATTTTAACCAAAAATAAATGCCTGAACTTCCAGGCTATAGGATTTTCAATCTCTAGATCACAAATTGTAGTTTGAGTATTCTTAGTTATAAAACTCTCAATGTTATTGTTGAAAAATGCAACAGCGCTGATGGGGGAGTGGAGAAGGTTTCTCTACGTGGCAATAAGAGATCAAAATAAGAGCTAGCGCAGCCATTATGGTAATCTCTCCTGAGAAAAAGCAATAGAGCTAGTATCGGAATAAATGACTACGCTTAGACACGCCTTGCGCGAGGAATTCGCAGACTTGAAGGAACATAAACACTGCAGCAAGAACACCATTCCACGGCATCAGCCGTCAGCACCATCTTGAGCAACTGATGTCATAGTCAAGGTGACAACTGCCGATGACGTAAGTAGATACGGTCAGCACGCAATCTCTTCCTTGGGTATTCGGTTATGTGACTGTTACTTCATATCGCCTGGCATGTTGCCTATAACTTAGGAATTTCCTGTTGAAGACCTTGCCCCTTGCTGTCAGCTGCTAGCGACTTTGTTGATTTCTGAGACCAGAATGTCTGTTCACCTGTCGCCTCGCAGTAGGTTTCATATATTTTTTTTAGACAGCATGGCCTAAAAGTAGAACTAACGCAGTGCACACATCGCACTAGTGGGATATGTGACCAACTTTGGTTTCAAGTCCAACCACAAGGCAATTACTCTTTGTATTTGCACATGTTTTATAACTCGACTTGGTTTGATTAGGTTTTACTTTTCATTATGTCTTTCTCATGGCGCTCGCATTATCTGAACACAATACAAATCGTCATGCTTCAAGTTATCACAGTTCGTTGTAGAATTAACGACACGTTATACTGGGAGGCTTTTGCATTCTTTAATCCAAAACGTTATTCTATTATCTGTCTAACCTACATAAAGATTAAATGGCGGCAATTATGAATTCAGAAGAAACTGAAATGGAAGAGCCAGGTGAAATTACAGAAGCAGCAGAAAGAATAACACTAGAAGTACTTATCCCAAAAAATACAGAAAGCAATGTGATATAGCATTTAATCGCTTCATTGCCTGGTGTAAGGCAAAACATGTTGAAAATAATTTCACTGAAAAGGACTGCTAACGAATCAACAAAACATCTAACATTCGCTTTTTAACGTCATTTCAGGGACCGCCTTCAAAACGTGATCTCTGTTAGTTTCAGGAATCAACATGATGTAATTAATACTTTACAAATTCGAGTGGTGGCTAAAAATAGTATATGCCACACGCGTTAAAAGTGGTTCTACCCTTTGTGTATAATCCTCTATTAAATGAAAATACGGGACACCTATAACTTTCGACACAAAATGGGACACGAGACATGCCAAAATTGCTAAAAGAGAAAAAGCTTATAACCATATTACATATTACTTTCTCTACTACGTATAGTAAGTAGGGGAAGTATTGTATTCCACCCAAAAATTCGATACCAAGATTTCACCGGGAAATACATGTTTTGAGGTGCACTGAATGCATATAAAGCATTTTCGGAAACATGTCTGTGTGTGTGTGTGTGTGTGTGTGTGTGTGTGTGTGTGTGTGTCTGTCTGTGAACAGCATAACTCAGAAACGAACAGTCGGATAAACACCAAACTTGGTATTCAGGTTCAGTATCTTCCAGAGATGCAACACGAAAGTTTTCAAGAAAATCCCCCCACCCCAGACTACCCTTTATATGGAAAATTTTTCGAAAATTTTAATTTTCTCAAAAATGGCTCTAACGATTTTGATTAAAATATCATATGTTTAAGATACTTTCATGACAAATAAAATGTATATCTTGAATTCTCTGGGAATGTCTCCAAAAGTATTCTCCATTGTGAACGACTTTTGCATAACTGGTAAAGCATAAGAGATAGACAAAATTTTACTGTACAAAAAATGTAGATCGCGTTAAAATACACAATTTGTGTCATATACATTTTTTTTTGTTGAGTGAACCATTTTCGAGTTATTGCTTGTTATTCCCTTAAATTTTCCAATACTTACACTTTTTCTCAAATTTTCATTTTTTTTGTCCTGGATATGCAAAGAGAATGGAATTCGCCACATAGCAACCAGCGCTTAAAACATTTGACAATCGCTTAAAGTCTACCATATTCCCCTTGCATCTACAAGAAAATTAGCAATAAGATTAACATCTCGATTAACATGAAGTAGATGGAGCATAAGAGTTTGTAGAAATAGTTTGTACAAGAGTAGAGAAAGTCATGTGAGTGTAACACATCAGATTTTTTTGCTTTTATGTCGAAACACTTGGTTATTCTTATAGGGAAGTAAAATGTTTTCACTCACTGTTATTATTGTCCTTCGTTTTTCCATATTCGTCAGGTGAATGTGTACCATTCAAAAGAACCGGATTTTGCATCACATGATTATAAAAGTTTACACGGTGTTTTTTGAAGAACAATTTAACAATTAACATTGATTTCACTTTTTGTGGAAATACGCTGCCGCTATGCTACATACCGACAATAATTGTACCTTTCCCTGCGAGCCTGCTTTACTATAAAGTGACGAGCTTAACGCAAGGAAACTGTTTCTGCAAATCGTCAGTGAATGAATATGTCCTTTCGGGTATTATGCAACACTTCTGTATTAAGCACAAACCTAACCTACACTACACTGGCGGCTGGCGATGGAGGACCCTAGGGTGGAGCCCTCTCCATAAGTAAACTCCCCATAAAATAAGAAATAAACACAGGAAAGGAAGGATAACATCAGATATCATTGCGGTATTAATTTCTGCACTCTGCCATTAAGTTTTATTTCAAATGTTTTTGCAACACCTATACAGTGAGTAACGCGAATGTTTCCATTGCGGAGTGTATTTCGGACTACAACAAGTCCGTCCGGGAAACCCTCAACTTCTGGAGTTGAGACGTGCGGAGGGGAATGCTTTAAATGAGGGCGAGGGGTGCAGAGAGGTAACAACAGCTCGGCGGAGTCCGAGTCGCTTCGCTATTGGTTCTTTCTCCACGCGGTCTTTTCCATGTGGAGTCATTCAAATTCACTGCCGCCACCATATGAGAAACAAAGTTCTCAGTCCTGTCTAAAATTTAATTCTCTTATATGAATTGGTTTAAATGTTAATTAAATTCTTAAGTTATGACTGCGACCTAAAGTATAGCATTGTAGAGTTAAAACGATTCAGATCAGAAAATAAATAATTCCCCGTATACTACAATTGGTGACTTTTGTTTGTGCGCCAGATAATCACAGTGCACGCGCCCTTATAGTGCTGTGATTCACACACGTACGGTTAGTTGCGTACAGGGTTTGGAAGCACGTGTTGTGTAAAATACCTAACTTAACGAGGTAATTCAGTGTAAATGAAGTTAAATTAATTAAGACATCGTAATGAACAGTGTAAATAGTAAAAAGACAGACATAATGCTTTAGCCACGTGTTATATTGAAAAGGCCCTGATTTCAAGCATTTTGCTGAACAAAAGGACAGGAGAATGGACTTCACCTACAAATACTAATCAGTTACTTTGGTTATAGTCAAGGTTTATTTTATTTTATTTGAAGGCAAGTAGATGCAAGATGCATAATAAATTGTAGCCCCCATCCGGGCTGTAGGGAGGGTGGACCATGATGTCCCAGCGAAACTGCTTCAACAGCGTGGTCTTCTAAGCTGCATGAGGTCGCCCGTTGTCGTGAAGGAAGATGATGACGCCCTCGGTGACAAGTCCTGGCTGGCCATTTCCTCTGACTCCTTCGCGCAATCGTGTCAAGGTCTCGCAGTATCCGTCAGCGGTCACTGTGTGACCTCTTTACTAAACCTCCACGAGTATGACACCTGTACTGTCCAAAAACACTGTGGCCATCACCTTCCCGGCAGATGGCGTCATCTTGAACTTCTTTGTCTTTGGAGAGGAAGGGTGTTTCCACTCCATTGACGGTCGCTTACTGCTGGGGGTGTAATGGAGGATCCATGTTTCGTCACCCGTAACAATGTGGTGAACAAAACTGTTCCCTTCCGCGGAGAACTGTTGCAAAAGTTGTAGACTTGCCCCCATGCGCTTCTCCTTGTTTTGGTTGGACAGATTTCGTGGAACCCATCGGAACAAAACTTTCTGGTACTGACGAACTCTTCCGAACGACATTCCCAATTCTACCGTCACTTGCCGTAACGTGATCCTTCTGTTGTCCTGAATCAGGTCCTCCTCAAATCTGTTGATGACGTGCTAGGTCGGCCACCGCACCCTCGTCGGTGACGTTTTCTCTACCGGCCGCAAACTTTCGACACTATTCTGCGACATGTTGATGAGACATTACAGTTTCTCCGTAAACCTCTACCAGCTGACGGGGAATTTCAGCTGCGGTTAAGTTTCGCCCACAGAAATCGCATAACGGAGCGGATTTCTTCGCGAGACCAGTTTTCCAAACGAGTCGCCATTGATGTTTACCTACAACAAGGTTGGCTGAGACTCTGCACAGTTGCCAACCACATGTATCAGAAATACCGCACAGTACTAATTTCTCTATAACGGACGAAACTCCAGGAATATCGACCTTGTAACCTTAGTTTCTGATCAGCCCTCGTGGATTGCAAGTACTTGTGTTTAATTTGACTAGCTCCTCTGTTTTGTATACGGTGTTGTAAATATGTGTAAGTAATAGTGTAAACATGCAAATAATCAAGGCATATCCTACGCGCATACATATTATATGTGCATGTTAGCTCCACGGATCTATACCAGTGAACAGTCGCGTGCTGTCTCGATGGACTGCCCTACTGTAGGGTCCAAATCTCTTGACGTTTCGTGACAACCAATACGGATTGACCACGCGGTTACCAAACTTCACTTCTCTTCGTTTCGTCAGAAGGTTACGCGTTTGTTATAAATGTCATCCCAATTGTAGCGGGAACTACGATATCATTGTAAATGTCAATGTGATATGAAATAAGGTAACTTAATATTGTAACGCACACATGTAAGATGTGAAGGAAGGCCAGCTAGCCGTGAGAAGGGTAAGAATGCAGGTAATAAGAGGACAGAGAGGATGACAGAATTGCAACCCTGCTACAGTGGTCACAGGCACTTGCAAGAGATGAGTGAGGTAGATAGCGATAGGATAGAAAGAGAGGGAGAGATCTTGACACTTTGGGGAATTCCGAACTTGTGAGGACTTTAAATATGAAGGCAAATATTTTCATACCACGCGCAGGGGAGAGCCAATAAGAGTAAAGCTTTTAAAATAGCTAGGCAAATGTAGCGTCCCCTGTGATGGTATAAAAGGGAGCACGTGTAAAGCTTTGCGTCTTATCGCTTTGCTGATTCTGGAGAGAAGGTAAAATTCACGCCATGTTTGTGAAGATGCGTGTGAATCCAGCAATAGGGAGGTAAATCTCTGCAGATACGCCCCTTAGAATTGTGTATTAAACAAAGCACACGGCTAGCGGCGTTATAAAGTACTGTTATTATTATTACTAATAAAATTAAAGTTAAATCATCACGGAGTTTCATTTCGTCTACTGTTACCACACCCAGGGGAAGAGTTTAGCAATAGGACAACACAAGTGTGCTAGGCTTGCAATTTCAGCTTAGACACACCACCCACATCTCCATCACAGAAGGAAGGAAAGAAGACGACGCCACGGGAGAGGTCCGTCGCACAATGTTCACTTAAACACTACAATATTGCTACAATAATGGAAAGGTAATAGACAAATTAGAGAAATAAAAACCACACCTTTTTATGTGTCCTTTGTTATTCAAATGGCACAGCTAACAGCATATCCTTTTTCGCTTTCTTATACATATTTGAAACAGTTGGTGTGCTTAATTAGCACGCCTCAGCCGTATATTCTTGACATTTCGTGATGTTAAGATTTTTGCGGTTTTCTTCGTTGGTATTCTTTATAAAAACAATTATACACACTGAATAAACGTCATGTATGGTTTTGTAGAGCTGCGTCAGAGGGCTTTGAAAGTATTTTCATGACGAGTTTGTAACTATTAGAAAACCTCGTGGGATGACGATTTCTAAATTTCTTTAGCACATAGAGAATTGCACATTATTAAGTGATAATTATGTCTATGACATGGCTATATATAAAACAACTACGACAGCAATGGATTTATTACTAGTACAAGTATAACTATAAATTAATGGCGAACCATTGGGTGTAAAAATATTATTATTTTTTGTACTTGTTCAGGAAAACGTTGTATTTTATCCCAGCTACTTGTTGCTTTCCTGAAATATGAAATACGCATGCGCGCACATGACAGAGTTTTACTAGCGGCGAGGCGTACTGTCCGTATTAGGCAAGGCCGCACTGCTGCTATTCGCTTGTGCCGTATTAGTGGACACGCCTGAAACGTCAAGAGATTTGGACCCCATAATAATACACTAGTAAACACAGATACATATCAGAAAGGGGCCCCCGAAACCGGGACAGAGCACCCTTTGTGGTTCCAACGTTACCCCTGGGAGGGAGGGATGCGCGCAGACCCGAATGGCGATCAGATGCGGATGACGGTTGCAAGCATGGACGGGGTCCCTAACGTCCACAGACGACGCCCGACCCCTGCTCACAAGCAACGAACCTCCAGGGTCTCTGGGACGGAGCCCACTAGGAGGAGACCTAACGGAGTCGTTCCCGCAGCGATGCTAGGGAAGAAACCTGTACACTACGCAAGTCACCGTCCAGCCTCAGCTCGCCAAGCACGGGCTTCAAACAGATGACAAGGAAGATATTAGGTACAGGAAATGAGAGGGAGGAGAGTAGTATAGAAGATGAATCAACCCAGCATTTCCCTGTCGAACCGGGGAAATCAGGAAAAACCCATGGGCCAGAGAGAGCGGTCGCCGGACATCCAACCCGAGACTTCTCGAATGCGGACCACAGACATTGCCGCCTGAGCCATCCCGTTCAGTAGTAAACACGGGTATTCTATACACTAGTATCGTCAATTCTAGCATAAATAAATAAAATAAGTGAACCTCGGGGTGAACTGGGACAAAGTGCCGTCCCTGATAATCGCTAAACCGTAAGAGAAAGTAAAAGGTAAAGGAACGGCGGTGGGGCCCCGCGAAACCGGGTAGAGCACCTCATGCAGGTCAGTCAGCCGCTTGTGCTTCTACCGTGACCCTCGGGAGGGGGGATGACGAGAAAGACCCAAAGGACGACCAGATCCGGATGATGACGGGCGCAAGCACAGAAGGGGTCACTAATGTTCCAGACTGAACTCCTCTAACGCAGCTCGAGCCTCTGGGGGTCCCCGAAGGAACTTCCACCCGAAAACACTGCAGAGGCGGGTTCCAGCCGAGCAGTCCTTGGTCAACGTCAGGAAGATAATGGGTACAGGAAACGGGGGACAGGGGAATCGTGGTAGAAATCGAACCACCACAGCATTCGCCTGTCGCCCCACGAGAAGCCTATGCGTCAGAATGGGCAGTCGCCGGGAATCAAACCCGGGACCTCACGAATGCCAGTCATACATGTTACCGCGGCGCCACCTCAGTGGGTTAGGAGAAAGTGTGGATCTTGTTAAAACACACAATTTATGTCAAAAGAAATGTGTGTGTTCTTTCTTTCCAAGTGGAAAGTTGCTATTGCAGCGACACGTACAACGAAATGTGTAATGACAGTTTATGCCTATTAACAAAAGGTAGATAGAATAATAAACCTTTTTAGGGATAGTGTGTAGGGCAAGTATTGTGAATGCAACACATCACTCTCTTTTTTTCTTCATCTGCTGGTAATTTACTGAAAAGATGTTCTAAAATAAACAAGGATCCTATCAAATGTGTTGGTACTAGGGATTTCAATACGAACATTATTTCTATTTATTATAAGATATAAATTTCATTCTTAGTTTTGTTTACATTATTCTTTTTGGTAAGAACATATAATTGACTAATGGCTGCTAAGCGTGGGAAGAATTATTTCTGTGTACTTGTATTCAGTTTATTTATAAATTCTTGGTTTAAATAAATGTGAGAGGAATTAATTAGTTAATTTACATATATAAACTCGTATATAAAATATATTTGTTGTAAACACTGGATTTGAAGAAGCAGATGGATGCTGAAAATTGTTTTTAGCTATGATTATTTTTACTTTTATTCTAAATTATTTTCAAAATATTTTGGAACATTATGAATACATTTATTATAACGGTAGGGGACATGGTAAAGTTAGATCTTGGAGAGCGCAAGTTGGGAAAATTTGTAACCACTGGTTTAGTCAAATTCATGTTTTAGTATTTTGGAGATGGCTATAGATGTCCATCAGCGTGTTGTTAACATTTCTAATGTTTCTAGTGATAACCTAATGGCATAAGGAAGGCATGGTTCAATGGAATCAGAACGTTATCCCGAAAACCTTGCATGTAGCGTCATCGTTCCAGTATTTTGGGCTGCCTACATACTTCCTAAGGTTATCCAATAAGGGTTCCCTAATTGCTTAGACATGCAACACCAATCTCTTATTTGACGGGAAGGCAGAGTCTTGAGAGAGAGACACAAGCAAGTTCTGCCCACTTTTCTACAACTATTCTTACAACGGCTTATGCTTCTGTCTGGTTCATGTTATTTGAGATAAGCATTTGTATAAATTGTTCTATTACACATTTCCTTGCACGTAATACAGGAATACAGTAGGCTTAAGTGATAGTCAAATCTTTTCAAAGCGGGTCGCTATTGTTAACCTTGAAATTACCTTCTCTTTCCATGATCACGAGATATAAAACTCTAATGTGCTACATTCACATGAGGGTACTTTATCGTTTATTACTGAGTAAGCAAATTATTTTTACGAAAGTTTGTTTTCCTAACTAAACACATTATTTCAATCGAGATAAATTTTTACAGAAATAGCTACATTATACATATCGTTATAGATACAAAGAGAACAGCGATAGTCAAATGTTTAACAACTGAACGCTATATGCTGGCCTTAAAATTCCATACTGTTTCCATGACATCGCGAGAAACAACTGAATATAGAAAGGACTTTATAGAATGAATATAATTGAACAATTCGAATCTCTAGCCAAGATTACTGTTTATCCTCCCCAGAGTCTAGAAGTATGAATGAGACTGTGAATGTGTGTGTAACCTAATAATTAAAAGAAAAGCCAAAAGTGCAAGAAACCCAACGACAAGAGTTACACGAGTTAACAATAGGCGATAAGTTCCAAAGTAAAGGCCGCCGATAAGACCAATGTAATTAAAGGGGGGTATAAATGGAACTTTAAAAAAAATAATCGAACCTTTAATAACGTATAATGGCTTGTGCCACACACACACACACACACACACACACACACACACACACACACACACACACACACACACACACACACACACAAAAGAGGTATTTCAAATAAATTGTGTGTTTTAAAGAGATCTACATCTGTTGTATAGCGTTTCCGTCTATCACTTAACGTTTACCAGTTATACAAGATTATACAAAACTCCTTCCGAATGAAGAGGACTTCACAGGCTGTTCCCAGAAAATTCATGATATATAGTTTATTTCTCATCTTTTATATATTGGTATTTTAATCAAAATCTTTGTATTCTTTCTTAGAAAAAAGATTGTCCAAAAATGTTCTATGTAAAAGAGTAGTACGGGATGGGGGATTTTCTTGAATACCAAATTTGGTACTTATCCGACTTTTCGTTTATTAGTTATGCTGTTCACAGACAGACACACACACACACACACGGACCTTTTTCTAAAATGTTCTTTTTATTCAGGGGGTCTCAAAACATGTATTTACGGTGAAATCTCGCCATCTAATTTTTGGGTGAGATGCAATACCTTCTCTACCTACTAAGCGCGTGGGAAGAAAGGAAACATTACTGGTTTTATGACATAGTCTTTGTAAATCGTGTAATTCATATTTTATAATATTGATAAATATAGTAAAATACTATTCTAATAGTAAATTAAATAATTATATACATATATATATAATTTTGAGATTATAGATGTAAGGTAACTGTTAAATGTTTTGAAATTGTGTGCTGTTGTGATGTGTGGTTTATATGTAACACATTTTAAACGTATGGATTTTCAGTTATTTTACTTATTTGTCTATATCTTACTTTACTTTGTGGTTTTATTTTAGCTTATATAGGGTCCTTCAACAAGAGTGTCCTATCTTTGAACTTAAAGAAAACACGTTCTATAAATGATAGAGGTTTATTTTATTTCTTTTGGAACATAATTAATGTCATTACGTGTGGAAGAGAACACCAGTTAAGTGACCGCCGCGACTTCGTTGGGTTGCGCGTATACGGTTGACCCAATTTTCAATGACAGAAGAACGTAAATTAGGTCCAACTTCACGAATAACACGCGTGATGTTATTCATAAGATCATTTACTGTTTCTGGCTTGTTGACATAAACTCGAGATTTAACATAACCCCACAAGAAGTAATCCAACGGCGTTAAATCACATGACCTCGGGGGCCAGTTAACATCAACACCACGGGAAATGATGAAACCTCTGAACTTCTCCATCAAAAGATCGATTGTTTCGAGAGCAGTATGATATGTGGCACCATCTTGCTGGAACCAGATGTTTCTGAGATCCATACCATCCAATTGAGGCCAAAAATAGACCGTTATAAGAGCCCGGTATGTTTCTGTATTGACAGTTAGAGCTTCTCCATCTTCATCTTGGAAAAAAATGGACCAATGATTCCACCATACCAAAATCCACACCACACAGTAACCTTTTGGAGATGAAGTGGTCGTTCTTGAATCAGCATTGGATTCTGATTGCTCCAATAGCGGCAATTTTGTTTGTTATCAGACCATCCTTCAAAAGTGGGCTTCGTCGCTGAAGATGATTTTTCGACAAAAATCCGGGTCAGCTTCCAATTGCTCCATAGCCCAGTCAGCAAATACACAGCGCAACCTATGGTCGTTGGGCTTTAATTCTTCAGTTAACACCATTTTGTAAGCGTGAAAAATTCAAGATCAGATGCAGAATTCGCCAAGTTGTGGTCGGCGAAAGCCCCAATTCTTGCGCTCGACGAGCAATTGATTTGTTTCCGTTCTCGCGTACACTCTCATGAACGGCGCCTATGTTTTCGTTGGAGCGCTTACGTCGATTACGTACAGGCGTTCTTTGATCGCTAACAGAACCACTTCTTTCAAATTTATCGATCAAACGCCGAATCGTTCTCTCTCAGGGACGATTATGCACACCGTAAACTTCACGCAATACACGGAAGGTTTGGCGAACAGATGATCCATTTTGATAATAAATTTTCACAATTTCTACGCGTTGCTGAATGCTGTAACGTTCCATGACTATTTGTCAATAACAACTGTAACCACATGAAAAAAATGACTGCTTTAACTCAATAATAGTGGCAGCTATCACACTTGTTAGGACACTTGTTAAAAGACCCTTTATCTGTAAACTGGTTTTTTTAGTGTGTGTGTGTGTGTGTGTGTGTGTGTGTGTGTAGTATTAAAGTGCAAAATAAATATAAAGATCTGGAATAAAAGGTCTGATTTTAGAAATTGGGTACCAGGGTGAGGTATTGCAGTTTTTTATTCATTTTTATTTAATTCACATTTTAATACTGTACAGTAGTAGTTCTCTATGAAACATTTCACCTACATTCTTGCATAGCTTACCATGCTTATTTCCTGGGATTTTAAGCCAGGCCGGTTGTTAATAGCCTCTCTTACCGTGTTCCTAGAGCCTCTGGTCCAGTAAACTGGGAAGCTTACCCATGCCACGTATGCATGTCTTCCCCATCCATTACAGCGGAATTAAGGTGGTTTTCCACATAGCCCTCTGTGTTTCGATTGTGCACTGACAGTATCCCGGTCATATGTTGTGTTTAGGAGTAGCCAGGCAGCACCTTCCATATGGTTTACGAAGAGAGATTTTTGCTCATTTTCACATGACCCGCCGCGACCCTTGCGACCATACTGTCAGCGATCAGACTTAGATAAGGAAATATCAACGATCGTGAGATTGATTTTATAAAGACGACCGGGACACCGTAGCGTCACGGTAGGTTATGTGGAAAAGAACCAAATGGAAGTTCGCCGCAGCCTCTAGTAGATCGGCTATTTTCGGCATTTTCCGTAATGATACGAATATATGTTCAGGAAAGCCATTTTGCTGGTTCAGTAGTATGCGGAGCTATACGATATGTCACATAAAGATAATGGCAGCACACTGATTAAACCTAACATCTAGAGGGTTACAGGAGAAAGGCTGTAAATGCTGCGCGGTGTTTTTTCTGTCCGCGTCCTCGGCGCTCGTTGCCGTCTGCCGATATCACAGAAAGGCGCGGATGAAAGCATACAACATTTTTAAAACCACTTTTAAAGGCTTTGCTTACCAACTGTATGGAAGAAGATTCTGAAACTGGCCACCGTCGTTGTGCATACATTTTTGGCACCTCTTTAGGAAATTATCCATCACTCGCCGTAGTTCACGTTGAAAAATGCTGGCAATTTCCTGCCGGATATTTTGTTTTATTTCTTCCAGGGTGTGTGGGTTTGCCTTGTACACTTTATGTTTTAAGTTGCCCCAGAGATAGAAATCGCAGGGGTTAGGTTCGGCGACCGAGGGGGCCACAAATGTCTACTAATAATTCTGTCCTCAAACACACTTTCAATTGTTCTCATCGAAATACTGTCCGTATGAGCTGTTGCAGAGTCTTAAAAAAAAGAAGGCAAAATCACGCCCCCTGTCTGTTAATTCTCTAAATAAAAGGTGGGCAAAATTCTATTCACGTATGTACGGGCGTCAACTGTTGGCCCTAGACTCTTTCTCTGCTCATGGCGCACCATACACCAATTGTTTCGTCATGAAGGGGTACTTCATGAACGTTAGGTTTGTCAGAGCTCCAATAACGATTATTTTGTCTGCACACATAACCATGAAGGTGCAACCAAGCCCCGTCCGTGAAAAATATTAAATATTGGTCTATTTCGCTATTGTGTACACTATTGAGACTCCACTCACAAAATGTGCACCTAATTACACGATCACCTGGTTGAAGAGCATGCGCCACAGTTATTTTATGTGCTCTTAACTTGGTAGCTCTTCGTGTAGAGCCATAAAAAATATCTGACTGTTGTGAAAGACTCCTACGTGATTTAGGGGGACGATTCTCCAAACGATGACCGATGTCGTCTAATGTTTCTTCGGTAAGAACCGAACGCCGTCTTTTAGATTTCTTAGCCTGAACACTTTCTGTGGCCTGAAATTTATTGTTAAGTTCATGGATTGTTGTACGGTCTGGAACATTCACACCTGGAAATCTTTCTGCAAATCGTACTTTCACTTGGCAACCTGACTGAGTTAACACATACGAATCATAAATAAATACACGCTGTGCAGTAGAAAACATATACTGAGCCATAATATACTTTGTGACTAAGTACAGGGCAAAATAATATCTCGTAATAACTGAACTACATCACATCACCGTCAACTCAATACTGCACTTCACACTGCAGAGCAAAACCATGTCAACAGTGTGATCTTGTTTATAGCAGCAGTGCGTTATCATGTTGCCACGTCCAATGGAAAAACACCGCGCAGTCGGTTCGTAATTTCTTCGCTCTCCCGATATCTTGTCTCTTCAGTAAAACCAAATAAGCACCACACAGAATAGCAATGTGTTTTTCTTTGTGATCCAGTACTTTTTTGAAACAGAGATGACAAAACTATCAGAACCAATCAGAGGCGAATTCAGGATGCCTTACCAATGAGTAAAATGCAGTCAGTAATAGAGAATTTAATTTCTAAATTTTCAAACATCGTATATGTGATCCACGAAATTATCCTTTAGATGCAAGGTTTACTTTAAATATTGAGAAAAAGTTATGGAATTATTTATTAAATAAAAATGTCTTTTAATGTAATCTATCAGTTTTACTGTAAGCCATTCTCAAAGTAAAGAGACCTTTGTTCTTATTCAGATGTTATTTAATAGTAAATGTAAAGCGTATTTGATTCGGCCTATGTGTTTCTTTTCCTTCTTTAGTTAATGACTATATCTTTTGAGATATAGTCCACCACTATAGTAAATTCACTCATTGAGTGTGAATGAATAGATGTCATCTGATTAAAGTAAATTTAATAGAAATAAAAGTGTTTATTTTGACTTTAAAAGCAGCACCAGTTGTTTGATTTTTTACTTTCTCTACTACGTATAATAAATAGGGTAAGTATTGCATTCCACCCAAAATTTCGATATGGAGATTTCACCGGAAATATATATTTTGAGGTAGCCTGAATCCAAATAAAGCATTTTTGGAAACATGTCCGTGTGTCTGGCACTCTGTGAACAGCATAACTTAAAAACGAAACGTCTGATAAATAACAAACTTGGTATTTAAGTTCAGTATCTTTGAAAGATGCTACATGAAGATTTTCAAGAAAATCCCCTCCACTTCAGACTACACTTTACACATTTTTCGAAAATTATGATTTTCTCAAAAATGGCTCCAACGACTTTTATTACAATGTCATATGTTTATTTTCATGGAAATTGAAATTTATATCTCGAATTTTCTGGGAATGTCCCCAGAAGTGCTCTTGATTCTGAATGACTTTCGCATAACTGGTAATCCGTAAGAGATAGACAAAATGTTACTACACAGAAAATGTAGATCTCGTTAAAACAGCAATTTATGTATCATGCATTTTTTTTCATCGAGTGAACCATTTCCTAGATTTCCTTGTTATTCGTTTTTTTATGTCCTGGACATATAAATAGAATGGAATACTCCACATAGCAACCAGCTCTTAAAACATTTGACTATCGCTTAAAGCCTACCAATTCCCCTTGCATCTACAAGAAAATTAGCAATAAGATAGAGTTTGCAAATGTTTATCTCGGTCAACATGAAGTAGATGGAGAATAAGCGTTTGTAAAAGAGAAGAGAAAATCATGCGAGTGCAGCACGTCAGATTTTTTCTTCTTCTATCTTCTATAATTAAGAACGGACCTATAGATCCTCTTAGCCCTCCTTGGGTCCGTCAATGGATCGAATCAAGAATGAAAATAGCCGGTGCATAGTTTGAACACGGTAGCTATGTGGAAAATCCACCTTTACCGAACACCCTATCTAGTATCTTCAATTCCCCAATTCAGAATATTCTCTAGATGGAGGTGAGTACATGCGATGAGAAAGTCAAGTTTTGCAGATTTTGCTGCGTGCGACATTAAGGCGAGAGTAAAAAGGAAGTTGCAGATTTCTCTGGAATGTCAAAACACTTGTAGAATCATGGACGACGACAGTGGGCGGCAAGTTAATGTGGTACGTGGGACTGGATGGCTGCAAGAGAAACGAGAGATCGTGTGATTTGGACCAAGTTTCACTGTTTGTAATCGAGGCAAACAATGACATCTGTTCGGCTGGAATGGAATGGAACAATGGGGAGTTTTGTGAACCCTGTTTAAATATTAGCGTTTAACCGTGAACTTCATCAAGGTTGCCAGCATTGAACTTGTGGAGAAACTGCAAATGAATCATCATGCACATATTATTGCATTTTCCTCACGTATGTTGCCACTAATGTGATATAGGAGTATGAGTGAAATGTAGCCAAGTACTTACGAAGTCGAGGGTTTTTAACACCCAGAGTGTTCTAAAGAGAATGTGGAGATGTTTCATGCGAGAGTTGCTGCCGGAATAAAGTCGTTTGGCCCACCTACGCGCCCCTATTAGCGGCTGTTCTTATAGAGTGGTTACTGCGACATTCTATGAAGTTACCAACCGAAGAAGACAAAATATAGCTAAAGGATTGTCGCCATAAAAGGTAAGACTATATGCTGTCATTGGATCATTTGAGTTTAGCCTCACAGATCCTACGGCTACGCGCTGTCGTCGCTCAGCACTTGCGGCCAGGGGCCTGTTTCGCAGATATTTAAGGAAAAATCTGATGTGTTACACTCACATGACTTTCTCTACTCTTGTACAAACTATTTTTACAAACGCTTATTCTGCATATGCTTCATGTTAATCGAGATGTTAATCTTATTGCTAATTTTCTTGTAGGTGCAAGGGAAATATGGTAGGCTTTAAGCGATAGTCAAATATTTTAAGAGCTGGTTGCTATGTGGAGCATTCCATTCTCTTTGTATGTCCAGGACATAAAAAAAACTAATTCCCATTTGAAAAAAGTATAAGTATTGGAAAATTCAAACAAATAACAAGCAATATTTCGAACCAAAAAAAAAGTATGACATAATCTATGTGTTTTAACGAGATCTACATTTTTTGTGTACAAAAATTTTATTTATCTCTTACGGTTTACCAGTTATGTAAAAGTCATTTAGAATGAGGAGGACTTTTGGGGACATTCCCAGAAAATTCATTACATACATTTCATTTGCAATGAAAGTATCTTAAACACATGATAGTTTAATCAAAATCGTTAGAGCCATTTTTGAGAAAATCAAAATTTTGGAAAAATGTTCCATGCAAAGTTCACAGACATACACATACAGGCACACACATATATACGGATCTTTTTCTAAAAATGTTTTTTATGGATTCAGGAGGTTTCAAAACATGTATTTCCGGAGAAATCTTGGTATTGAATTTTTTGGTGGAATGCAATACTTCTCCTACTTACTATACGTAGTAGAGAAAGTAAAAAGGGCACAATAACAAAAAATAGGTGTCAGTATAGAGGTGTATAGAGGAAGAATTGGGCTTTTTGGTAATATTAAAAGCTACCAAACGAGTAAGAAAGGGCGTAAAGAAGAGATGGTGAATATTTTTATCCTTGGGGGTGGTTTATGAAGGGGTGGAATAGGAGCGCTGGATGTAATTTTAGCAAACAGAATGGAATGGAAGAAACACTTGGAAGTTAAAGGAATAATCTAGGAAAAGAAATTAATGAGGAGATAAGGATGGAATTACAGCAAGTGAAGACAGAAGTTCAAGGTATAAACAGAAGAGTGGAAACACTGGAGGATAAATATAGGAGCTTGAATTTAGTGATATCAGGTATGCAGGAAAGAAGAGGGGCTATGGCCCTTACAGGAGGTGAAAGAGATCTTAGAAGATAAACTAGAGTTGGAATTAAAGGGTGGGAGATAGCTGAAACATTTCGAGTTGGCATGTGGAGGGTGATAACAGACTATCTCAGAGGTGAACAAGGTTGACAAGGTACTGGTGATCGACACATTTCGAGGTAAACATTTAGCGAGGAAAATGTGTAAATTGTATGTAATTTTCATTGATTTGGAAAAAGTATAGGATAAGGTGATATGGGAAGCACCTTGGTACAAATTACAGATCAAAGGTTTGAGTAACAGAATGACAGAACTATTGAAAGTGAGGCAGTATTATTAACACTTAAATGATTTCATTCTAGTTATATAATATGTAAATTCAATAACAGCCCGCCTTGAAGCAATATGTGTATGTAACATGATATAAAAAGTGTATATTATAGTCATTGTATATGTTTATATTATTGTATACACGCTCAATAATGTTATGTGAATGTATCACGTAATTTAATAATGTAGGAGCTGTGAGAATAATAAGTTAAAAGTTGCTAACAATGAAGTAACCTTGTGGCAATAATGCGTTTGAGAGTTTAACAATACTACTTGTGATTATTGGAGTAACAATAATGTAATTTTAGTGAAAGTTTATAAAAATAGCCAATCAACAACCAGAAATAGCTTTAGTTAAATGAAGGTATTCTATTGAAGTAGGATTAGCCAATCAGAGACTTGAAATAAATTTACAAAGTTTAGGCGCTTGAAATCAGTTCAGTTGCCTGCAGACAGTGATTGTAACCGGATGCGAGATGCGTCCTCGAGAGATTTAATACGTATTCGTGTGAGACGAAAAATAAGTTTACGTGTTAAAAAGTGCAAGCATTAAATTAAAAAATCTCACAGCTCTCTATATGAGTGAAGTGCTATATAAATTGTGTCAAGGATTAATAAATAGGAGTTAATTAAAACTTAAAATCTGTGTAAGCCTACATTCTTGTCGCAGCAAAACCCTGCCAAGACTTCCATGTCTCTAACAAATACTGACGCAGCCGAGGCAAACATAAATATATAATATTTAAAGAAACAGTTTAATTACAAAGTTAATAGTTTTTTAAAATTGGGGCAAAGGCTACCAGAAACCGGGTACCATGCGTGCGGTTGCAACTACTACAAGTTCGGCTCCCCAACAGTTGAAATATAATATACCATCTTCAAACTGATTTTCCATACGTAGCAGTAAAAATACCTTAGTCAAAAGAATTATATTACCACAACACCTTCTGTGTGGATTTATTGAAGTTACGAAGGAAGTCTCACAAGAAGGCTTAAGGCAAGGTTGTAAACTAAGCCGAGTTCTATTTAATCCATTTATTGATGACATTCTTGATCAAGTTAAATTAACCAATAATCATATGCCACTAATGAACAACGTAGAAATCCCTGGTTTATTGTTTGCTGACGATTTGATAGTGGGAACGACATCGGTAATTGGTTTAAAATTAGTTATAATTAGATTGAACACTTCTACAGCAAGTTGGGTTTGAAAATGAACCAGAACAAAATCAAAATAATGGTGTTTAAAAAAGTATCGAAATTGAGTAAGAATGAAAAGTGGCAAGCAAATTCAAATTGTAAGGAATTCACTTATTTAGGAGTCAAGCTATCTAGTGCAGGAAATTGGGGAAACAAATTAAAAATACCTTAGAAAATGGGAAGGTGGTACGAGTGCAGTGAGGAAATGGTTGTACACAGAGCGCTTGATAACACACCAATAAGGGTTGAAACCAAAACATGTTTATTTTCTCAGAACCAGTCATGCCGTATACTAGCGGAATTACTGGTGGGTATGCGTGAGGCTGGTCGCACTGTTACAGCAATTGCAGTGCATAAAATTGTTTTTTTATAGTAAATTACTGGATAAAATATTTCAGGAAATTGGGGAAGACGGTCTACATTCTCGTCAAAAAGTGGGCACTCCGTAAAACATCAGCAGATGATGATATTTGTTTACTAAATACAAAGTATTGTTTTGTTATAACTGACTGATCATGTTTAGAAACTAAAGATAAATGTGTATATGGTTTACCGAATATGACATACATATTATGGCAATAAAATTGGGTTATATTTTTGTCTATAATTCTGTTGTATTCCTATGATCAGCAATATGTTAGTAAAGATATATTAACCAATTATACTTTGAATTAGAGGGAAACATGCTGTTTTATTTATTTATTATTTAGTTATGTTTGCCTCTATGTAGCAACAAGCATTGATATCACTTTGAGAATACAGCTCTGTTTATTTTTTGTTATAAACTGCTGCCTTGCTATGTATTTAATGAATACCATTCAAGCTTTAATTTGCACCCCCTGAAAATCTTCTCACACTACACATTCTACATTTCGCTAACCTGGGCGCTCATCAAGTTTTCACCTTTGCTTTTAACTCTTTCAAAGGCGTGTCCTGCACTAGCCGATAAGGTATAGACTACCAATCACGATAAGATGTCTGTATGACAAACTGAGTGCACTCTCTCTACCTCTTTCTCTTTTAGCCAATACGATCAAGAGCGTAAATATATATTTCATTTCTACGCCATTTTGTAACGTTTATGTGGTTATTGATGTGCTGTTTAGCAGGAACGAGTGGCGCAGCCTTGCACCGTGGCCTAAAGCAACCAATGACATAGCCTCGCAAGGTCACGTACAACGATAAATAATGTGACATAAGGTGCAGTGAGATTTTCTTTGGCGCTCCTTGTACATGGTGCCTACAATGAGAGTAGAGCGATTTGAAAGAATCTAGATGGATATACTGAATACAGTTTGGGGGATCGAAGGATGGGAAAGATTGGACCTAGTGCAACAAATATTTTGCAAGATCATCTTGGCTGCTCCACAGTGCACTGTAAATTTAGGAGTTTTGGCTGAGGTGGGGAGATTTAGTACGAGAGGACAAATAATAGGAAGGTTTTTGAGGTACTTACTCAAAATTTAATTACAATCAGAGAAATTGAAAGTATGCCTGAGGTTTCAAGAGGATAAGTTGGGAAGCTGTACTTCGTTAGGTAAAATAAAGCAGCAATTGATAAAGAATGGGTTATACAGCATTCACTCTTAGGTTGATCCGCGCCAAAACAAACGCACGTGATGCGGCAGTATCTCCTCCTTACCTGTGTTGTGGTGGTTTTTAATGCCCGTTGCTCGCGGCTTACCTTGCTACATCCTCCACGTTGGCTCCAGATGTTCGCAGTATGCTGGTTCTCTGCATTTTTTTTATCCTCGGCTAGCTGCAGTAACTTCTAAACGTAGGAGCATGGACTTTTCCTGGGTAAAGGAAACGTAGATCTCCGATGGTGGTAAAAATAGACGTGCTTTCGTTACTAAAAGACGACACTGCAGCTTCTTTTATTTAGCAACTTCTGATGGTACACAACGCTGATATTTTCGCCGTTAAAACACTGTCCACTGCTGTTGAAACACGGCGCTGATATGACGCGAAGTTTAAATATGCTTATTATATCTCTTTATGCGTAGCGATCCTTATGTGTGTTGCGAAAACTGTCTTAATTCACTTTTGGAGCGATATCTCTCAAACATCCTGCAGCATCTCTCCCTGCCTGTAGTTTTGCAAAAAGACCAAATGACAAATGACCCCGAATTTGTTCCTAACAAATCCATTTATAGTCGCAGGCTTCTGGGGCTGCTTCCTTTCCTATTGGTCCATTTTAGCGCCACTCAACGCGTCTCACTATTTCATATAAACTCACAGGGATCTCATTGGCCCAAGTTTAACATAAATCGCGGTTTTTCCTAAATTTACCGTTAAGCTAGTTGTCTCTCTCACTTGGTCACGGCGAATTATCGTATAAAGGAACAAAAACTCTACACCCTCGCTGTAGGAACAATGCCCCTGCGACCAGAGAGACATCGTAAAACTAGACTTTCTGCCTTCGAAGACACTATTCCTGTAGCTAAGACATTTCGTCGTGGACAGTATTTTAACATAGCGCTTAAATTATTTACATTAAAAAATTTATAACTCCTCTAATATTAGTAAACTAAATACAGACATATCGTTAAATCACCCTTCTTAAACTATACAAGCAGTAAAAGAAAAAAATATGTACATAGCATGATTTAACATCAATAAAAATTAATTAATCAAATTATCTATAATTACATTTCTCGGGCTCGGCCTAGAGTTGCCGTTTCAGTGAACAGTGCACCGTGGTACAACACTGTAGCAATGCGTGCAGGAAAGTAGTCCAATGCTAATAATCTAAATTTTAGAATGAATTTAACCTTAAGTGGCATCATATTCTATACAAGTTCCTAAAAGTCTAATTAACGCTAATTTGTACCGTTAAACAGAGCTACAAGTCCCAATTTGCAATTCATATAAGTACCTGACATCCGGGTATGCTCAGAATATTGTCTGTAGTCAGAAACCAGCGGTTTCTTGTTAGTATCATGGTCGACGGTGATTTGCTCTTGCGTTTTCGTCGACTTACGTAAAGCATGAGCAGGCAAAACAGTTTATTGTAAGTTATGTAAAATATCTTAACATTTACCGTGAAAGAGGTGGTGAAATTAACTTCTGAGTTCATCGGTGTTTCGAGTACAAACAATGCTCTTTAAGAAAAATCTGAAACGGGAAAGTGGTTACACGAGGGAAAAACAGAAAGCGTGTGAAATACGCAATGCAAGAATGAGACAAGCATGCAATTCACGTAACAATATACAATTTCTTTTCTAAAAATGAGCCGCCAACAGTTCATAAAAGTGCTGCTTCCAGAGAACGAATAAATGTAAGATATCGCATATATCTTACTTTCTTCTTCGCTCGTTTCATTTAGAATTAACAACCATTATTATATGCGCAAACATTTATTTTGTTGCAACTATCAATCTTATCACCTTCAACCCTAACAGAGTATGCTAGTCACCGTTTAAGTTGTCGGCCCATGATCTCTTTGCTTGTACTCGTCACATGGTCGTGAAAATATGACAGTATTTTTAGTGCGAATAGCGGAAGGATACATTATAACGATGCACTGGTCACCTGGATTTGTTTTGACGCGGATCAACCTAAAAGTGAATACAGTTTAGATGTATATGATTTAGTTGCAACTTATAATGAGGACGTGATTCTTGAATTTAGAAACATATCCGAAGAGAATATAAATAAGCTTAATAATTTAGTAGAAATGAAAACTTGGGCAAAGGTGTATGTGGAGCATAGTAGTAATGAAAAATGGGAAATATTTATTACAACCTTAATTTCCTACTACAGTACTATCTGTCCTATTATTTTTTATTTATTTATTTATTTATTTGTGCTAGCAATCTTCCTTATAATATGGCTATACATCAGCCCAAGCTGTTATGTTGCCATATTCCACCCATATTACATTCTTTAATTATAACATAAAAATGATAATAATAATAAAATAATAGTAATACTAAAACAATAATCTAATAATACTAATATTATAATAATGATAATGCAATTGGATAACTTAACATCACGTGATGAAACTAATTCACATCTCTTTTTATTGTCCATAACCATTTCTTTGTTACTTTGGACAGGTACTCTCCTACCTTTTTTACTATCCTTGTTAAAAATCTTGCTTAAAGCTACTTTCCTGTCCAGTTTTAACCATTTCCCATTTATAGCTTGCTTTCTCCATTGCTGTGTACCTTTACAATCAAAAGGATATGTTCTAAATCTTTTCTTTCCCCACATATTGGACACTGGTTCTGTGGGAACCTATTTCTCATTCCTATTAGTCTCCATACACCTGCTCGTACCCAGGCTGTACTTTTTCTTTGTTCCTTATTTGAGTTATCCACATACTGTTCTCTAGCCCAGACATTTTTATTAATATATATGATTCCAAGGAACTTTTCTTCCCAATGTTGCTAAATAAATTTTGTATCTATATCTTCAAACCTCTGCCTAGCTTCTTTCCAAAAACCCTTAACATTATTTTCCCTCCTTCTCCAAATTTCTCCCAGACCACTATTTTCCAAATTAGTTTGTATACTATACCTCCACCCATTTTTCTTTAAGCTCCTTTCTTGAAATTCCAAACACTGCGTCAACAAGTTCTTCGCTTCTAAATTTAATAGTCTGTACCAATATTTAAGAGCTCCCTCCATTATTACCCCTTTTCTCCCCACTCTCTCCATTTCAATTAGAGCAAATTCCTTAACTGTAGCATTTGGCAGGCCTAAAACGTCTCTACAAAAACTCCTATGTACCATATCTATCTCTTCCAGCCTCGTTCTACTCCCCATATTTCACTTGTATATAACATTTTTGCTTCAACTACTGTGTTATATATTTCCTCTAGCCATTTAACATTTATATCTGGTATTCTATATTTGCACCATCTAATCGCTGACATTGCCCCCTTTCCCCTTCGTCAATACCAGTTTCTTCTGTTTCTCCCATTTTCCACCCCCATCCATTTTAACCCCTAAGTACGTATATACAATCTCTGACCACTTTATACTCCTTCTCTCCATTCTTCCACTTTTCGTACTTGCCCAATTTGGCACCTTTCTTAAACACTATAATTTGAGTCTTCTCTTGATTTACTTTCAAATTCCATTCATCACAGTATTTATTCTTTTGCTGTAGGGACTGCTTCAGACCTACTACGGTACTATCTGTCCTATTATAAGAAAAACCATTAAAATAAAGCCTGAAAAGAAATTAAAACTACCTGTTGAAATTCCTGTTTTGCGCAATAAATTGAAAAGTGCTTATGAATTGCACAATATGACAAAAGCTGAAGGACACAGATAAAGATATAGGTAGTAAAAAAAGAGTATCGCAGAGCGTTAACCAACCTAATATCACAGCATTATAAACAAAAGTTAAATAGTTCCAACATAAACAAAGCAGTTTGGGACTTAGTTAAGGGCAGAATTTTTAAACTCTAAGAAAAGTAAACTGGTCCTATTTGAAACATCGCCAAGTGAATAAAGAAGCTGATCTTGCTGTATTTTTAAATAATAATAAAATTGAAAAAGTCGACATTCACAAATTCTTAAGCATACACATATATAATAAACTAACCTGGGAAGTTCATGTTGACTACATATGTAATAAAATCAGCTCCAATATATACGCAATAAGACAACTATCATTGTACCTAGGCAAAAAATCTGATGTGTTACACTCACATGACTTTCTCTTACTCTTGTACAAACTATTTTTACAAACGCTTATTTTCCATATGCTTCATGTTAATCGAGATGTTAATCTTATTGCTAATTTTCTTGTAGATGCAAGGGGAATTGGTAGGTTTTAAGCGATAGTCAAATATTTTAAGAGGTGGTTGCTATGGGGAGTGTTCCATTCTCTTTGCATTACCAGGACAAAAAAAATGAATAACGAATTTGAGAAAAAGTATAAGTATTGGAAAATTTAAGGAAATAACAAGCAATATCTCGAAAATGGTTCACTCAACAAAAAAATGTATATGACATAAATTGTGTATTTTAACGCGGTCTACATTTTTTGTGTAGTAAAATTTTGTCTATCTCTTATGGTTTACCAGTTATACAAACGTCGCTCACAATGAAGAACACTTTTGGAAACATTCCTAGAAAATTCAAGATATACATTTATCTTATATATATGATACTTTAATCAAAATCGTTAGAGCCATTTTTGAGAAAATTAAAATTTTCGAAAAATGTTCCATGTGAAGGGTAATCTGGGGTGGGGGATTTTCTTGAAAACCTTCATGTCGCATCTCTGAAAGATACTGAACCTAAATACCAAGTTTGGTGTTTATGCGCTGTTCGTTTCTGAGTTATGTTGTTCACAGACAGACAGACACACACACACACACACACACGGACATGTTTCCAAAAACCCTTCTTTTTTGGATTCTGGAGGCCTCAAAACATGTATTTCCGGTGAAATCTAGGTATCGAATTTTTGGGAGGAATGCAATACTTCCCCTACTTAGTATACGTAGTAGAGAAAGTAAAAATGCTACAAATTTTATACTTTGGAGTCATTTACCCCTATATCTCCTATGGTATAGAATTATGGGGAAGCACCAGTATTTCTAGCATGAATAGGGTTTTAGTATTACAGAAAAAATGTTTACATGTATATATGGTCTAACTAACACAGACTCGTGTAGAAATGTTTTTAGAGAAAATAAACTGCTTACTGTGGTAGGATTATATCCGTATAAGGCAATAGTTATTGCAATACAGAAAGACAATAATGGACTATGTAACAGTATGCTTTATAGCCATGATACTAGAGGTAACCACAATTACCACAGAGTGCAAGTTAACCTTAGAAATCTACTTGTAAGGATCCGTTAATCAAAGGACTGATTTTATACAATAAACTACCAATGACTGTTAAATTACACAACGGAAAGAGATTTAAAACCGAACTTAAAACATACCTAACACACAAATGTTTATATAGGTTAGACCAACTTTAGCTTATTATAGTAAATAGAAACCTATTGTAAAGAAATGTATAAATGTAAATACTATGTACTATACAATAGGTGAAAATTGTAAATGTAGATTCCTTGACAATGTCTGAAACTTGTGTAAATCTATGGACAATAAAACAAACCGCATGTTAATGGGTTTCGAGCGTTGATCGCTGTGGGTTGGAGTGATTCCAGCGACCACTGGAGACCGCCCGCAGGATTATGAAGATGCGATGTCCGCTCCACACTGCGCATGTCCGTCTCGCTTCCATAACTGAGCTTGTTTATATACCATTATGATGTAACCAGGGGACTCCACATAATTAACCCATTCTGTACAGTCCGCCAAACTAGAGCGCAACAGACTGTTTCGAAAAGACCACCACGGAGTTGCGGTACAGCCACTGACAAACAAAAGTGGTAGTGTTCGGCTCCAGAGAACCACTCGCGGTGTCCAACTTTTACTCTCAGCATCAACACTATGGGTGGTATTAATAAAAGCGAGCCGTGACTAATGAGCCATGGCTTGTAGCAAAACCGAGTCGTCGGTAGCAGCGAGTCGGGAGTCACAGATTTGGTATTAATAAAAAGTTCCCCTCCGTGCTGAGGCTTGGCTCTATGATAGCGAGTCTCTGACTCGTGTTTCCCCTCTTCCTGATTGGCATTATTGTCGAGCGGCAGTAAACATTCGATTCAGAAATGACTGAAGAAAGCGATCAGTTTGTATCTTCTTTCGTGAACTTAACCACCCAGAGAGATAATGAGCAAATCTCAGCTGCCTGCGGACAGGCGGAAAAGGCTTCTGCTAGGACCGAAGTGCAGCGAAAACTAAAAGAGAATCTGAATCTTCTTCTAACAGAAGACCAGACAGTGAAGAAAATAAGAAATATGAAAAGTCGCCTAAAAGTGAAGACTGTTCTGCGACGGACAGGCAACAAGCCCATTGCCCTGAAAAACTGGGAAAACAACTTTTTAGACCTTATTCAAGGGAAATCAAACCCATCTATAGTTTCGTTAAGAGGTAAGAATAGTAAGGGCGACTTTCCATTATTTCTTTCTCTACTACGTATAGTAAATAGGGGAAGTATTATATTCCACCCAAAAATTTGATACCGAGATTTCACCGGAAATATATGTTTTGAGACTCCCTGATTCCAAAAAAAGCATTTTTGGAAACATGTCCGTGTGTGTGTCTGTCTGTGAACAGCATAACTCAGAAACGAACAGTCGGATAAACACCAAACTTGGTATTTAGGTTCAGTATCTTCCAGAGATGCGACACGAAGGTTTTCAAGAAATCCTCCCACCCTAGATTACCCTTTACATGGAACATTTTTCGAAAATGGCTCTAACGATTTTGATTAAAATATCATATGTTTAAGATATTTTCATGACAAATAAAATGCATGTCTTGAATTTTCTGTGAATGTCTCCAAAAGTATTCTTCATTGTGAACGACTTTTGCATAACTGGTAAACCATAAGAGATAGACAAAAGTTTACTACACAAAAAATGTAGATCGCGTTAAAATACACAATTTATGTCATATACATTTCTTTTGTTGAGTGAAGCATTTTCGAGATATTGCTTGTTATTCCCTTAAAATTTTCAATACTTATTTTCTCAAATGGGAATTCGTTATTCATTTTTACTTTCTCTACTACGTATAGTAAGTAGGGGAAGTATTGTATTCCACTAAAAAATTCGATACCGAGATTTCACCTGAAATACATGTTTTGAGATCCCCTGAATCCAAAAAAGCATTTTTGGAAGCATGTCCGTGTGTGTCTGTCTGTCTGTGAACAGCATAACTCAGAAACGAACACTCGGATAAACACCAAACTTGGTATTTAGGTTCAGTATCTTTCAGGGATGCGACACGAAGGTTTTCAAGAAAATCCCCCCACCCCACGATACCCTTTACATGGAAGATTTTTCGAAAATGGCTCTAACGATTTTGATTAAAATATCATATGTTTAAGATATTTTCAAGACAAATAAAATGTATATCTTGAATTTTCTGGGAATCTCTCCAAAAGTATTCTTCATTGTGAACGACTTTTGCATAACTGGTAAATCATAAGAGATATACAAAAGTTTACTACACAAGAAATGCAGATTGCGTTAAAATACACAATTTATGTCATATACATTTTTTTGTTGAGTGAACCGTTTTGAGATATTGCTTGTTATTCCCTTAAATTTATTAATACTTATTTTCTCAAATGGGAATTCGTTATTCATTTTTTTGTCTTGGATATACAAAGAGTATTAATCTGTGGGAAAGGGAATGGTGCTGCACCTAGCAACCAGCTATTAAGAGATATGTATGTGCTTAAAGGCTACTGTATTTCCAAATTGCCCTTGTAAATATATATTCCCCTTGCATCTACAAGAAAATTAGCAATAAGATAGAGTCTGCAAATGTTTATCTCGATTAACATGAAGCATATGCAGAATAAGCGTTTGTAAAAATAGTTTGTACAAGAGAAAGGAAAGTCATGTGAGTGTAACACATCAGATTTTTTTCAGTTTATTGATGCTACTAGTAAAGCTCTGTTTTATAAAATAATTCAAGGTTACAAAACTTTTTGCTGTTTTTGAGAGGTTGCAATAACGTAAAATAACGCTGCCATTCAAATTTAGCAGCTTGTAGTGCTGCAGTGGTTTCTGGAAATTTGATCCAGTTTCTCGATTTTTGTTTAATGCCAGACGAAACTTTCCAAAATATATTTAAACTGTACCTTGAGAAACGCCCAAGTCCTCTGGAATCCGAGATCCTCAATGCAGCGTAGAAATATTCTCATTTTCCCCTAGTATGCTCTTGTCTCCAGAGTTTCGGAAGCAAATGCTGGGCGAGCTACCTCACGTTTTCTTTCTCAAACCTATAAAGTTGTTTATAATTGTAGTCTTCAGAATCCCGGCGCATTTTATAGTATGTTTCTTTTCTCAGGTTGACGTTCACTTGCAACTGAGCCATCGCCTTCAAGTTTGAGACAGCTACTGAGGTGGCTTAAGAAATCGTAAGCCGTGGCTCTTAAAGTGAAGTCACAGTTCCGTTTTATTAATACCACGGCTAGAGCCGTGACTCGCTAGGAGGAGGGGTTGAGTCGTTGATAAGTCGAAAGTCATGCTAAGCTTGAGTCGTTGCGTTTTATTAATATGGAAGTGAGTCGTGGTTCAGAAATTGCGAGTTTTAAGTCATGCCTCGCTTTTATTAATACCACCCTTTATTGTATGATTTTAAAATCTTAACGACAGAAACTACAAATTTTAAAATATAGCTGTGGAAGAACAAGGTGAACCGATAATGCTCCGGCCCGAGAATGGGTCCTAACATAAACAATGTACATAAAGTAGTTTCACTTTATGTTTAAAGGAGCTCTAGTTCCTGAGGTCACGGGCTCAAACCCGCCGGAGGGCGATTAATTTTTTCGTTAGCATGGCTTCCTTCCGAAGGGAAGTAAAGCCGGTGGTCTCGTGTCATAGATTTACGGCACGTAAAAGAACCTCAAGCCTGATAAAGAGGCCTCTGAGCAAAATTACCGGTCATTCACGACCAGTATAGAATGGGACGCCAAGGACCACAGCAGTTAAAGAGTGTCCGTAAATAAAACTCAATTAATTTTTTTAACACCGAACTCAGAATTAGAAGTGGTGATATCGCTTGAGTCGTCTTCCAGGTTTATAACCAACGTGACTACAACTTGGTCCCAAAGCACTCACCAGTTGCTTCCGATGCTAATTTTTATGTATGTATGTATGTATGTATGTATGTATGTATGTATGTATGTATGTATGTATGTATGTATGTATGTATGTATGTATGTATGTATGTATGTATGTATGTATGTATGTATGTATGTATGTATGTATGTATGTATGTATGTATGTATGTATGTATGTATGTATGTATGTATGTATGTATGTATGTATGTATGTATGTATGTATGTATGTATGTATGTATGTATGTATGTATGTATGTATGTATGTATGTATGTATGTATGTATGTATGTATGTATGTATGTATGTATGTATGTATGTATGTATGTATGTATGTATGTATGTATGTATGTATGTATGTATGTATGTATGTATGTATGTATGTATGTATGTATGTATGTATGTATGTATGTATGTATGTATGTATTTATTTATTTATTCTGCAATTGGGCACTTCCCGGTGGCAGAATTAAACCGTACAAAGTTTACATCACTATGACTAGCTTACAATAATAATAATAATAATAATAATAATAATAATAAACAAGACTAACAATACAAAATGATTAATTTTAAATATTAACAAAGCTTTTAAAATCCCTCATTACTGAACCATTTATAATTTACTTAACTATTCACTATTTACTTCACTATTCACAATTTACTTAACTATTCACAATTTACTTAACTATTCTCAATTTACTTAACTATCTACAAAGTACTTAACAATTTACAAAGTACGTAACTATTTTCGAGGTACTTAACTATTTACAATTGGTCCTTATATTTAGTTACCAGTATTTTCAACCTGGTAGTGTCAACTTTAATAGTATAGTTTGTGAAATGAGTACACTAGTTAATTAACCAACATTTATTCTGCTAATTTAATGACACCCTTAAGAGCAAGGTCTCAAAACAAAAAGTTAAACTATCGTTTGTTCACCACTTAAGGGCTTTACCACTTCTTGTTTAATTACAGTACTCTGACCTGCTACGCTTTGAGCAATGATCGCGACATAGACAATACTGCATTAGCACGACCGTAGCTTCGCTCAAGTAAACAAGGTGAGAATACTGATGTCTTGCGGCCGTGATAATAAATAGAAGTAAAATATTTAGTTTTGGTTAAGTGAAACTGATATTAAAATATTATCGTTATTCAGTGTCTGTAATATTTGAAATATAAACAGAGGGATAATTAGAACCCGGAAGTTCAAACATTTTCGTTACAATAGACAGGCAGTACCGAAAATAGGCGTTTATTAAAAGTGAAAATAGAGAGTAATCCCATTCTTTATTAATGAAAATAACTTTCTGAGATACTTAATAATTTATTTATCACATAAAGTACTTGTTCTTACTGCACTTGATTAAAAGTAGGAATGGGACCTCGATACTTTGAGATAAACCTGCGAAACTTTTAAATTTAGTTTTGCATCACTGAAAGTTGTTACTTTTAAGTTTATGCTAGATAAGGAATGAAAAGAGTCGAGACTTAATGTTATTGCCTCGCACGTGTGCCCAAACAGTTTTTACTTTCTCTACTACATATAGTAAGTAGGGGAAGTATTCCACCCAAAAATTCGGTACCGAGATTTTACCAGAAATATATGTTTTGAGACCCCCTGAATCCAAAAAAAGCATTTTTGGGAAGAAAGTTGGTATTTAGGTTCAGTATCTTCCAGAGATGCGACACGAAGGTTTTCAAGAAAATCCCCCCCACCCCAGATTACCCTTTACATGGAACATTTTTCGAAAATTTTAATTTTCTCAAAAATGGCTCTAACGATTTTGATTAAAATATCATATGTTTAAGATATTTTCATGACAAATAAAATGTATATCTTGAATTTTCTGGGAATGTCTCCAAAAGTATTCTTCATTGTGAACGACTTTTGCATAACTGGTAAACCACAAGAGATAGCCAATATTTTACTACACAAAAAATTTAGATCACGTTAAAATACAGAATTTATGTCATATACATTTTTGTTATTGAGTGATATATTTTCGAGATATTGCTTGTTATTCCCTTAAATTTTCCAATACTTATACTTTTTCTCAAATGGGAATTCGTTATTCATTTTTGTCTTGGATATGCAAAAAGTATTAATCTGTGGCAAAGAGAATGGTGCTGCACCTAGCAACCAGCTATTAAGAGATATGTATGTACTTAAAGGCTACTGTATTTCTATATTGCCCTTGTAAATACAAAACAAGGGGAACATAGTACACCTTAAGCGATAGTCAAATATTTTTAGAACTGGTCGCTATGTGTAAAATGTAATTCTCTTTGCATGTCAAAAGATCGTTTATACAAATGTTTATCTCGATTAATGTGATATAGATGGAGAATAACAGTTTGTAAAAATAGTTTGTACAAGACTAGAGAAAGCCATGTGAGAGTAACACATCAGATTTTTTTTATGTCCTGGACATACAAAGAGAATGGAATGCGCCACATAGCAACCAGCTCTTAAAACATTTGACTATCGCTTAAAGTCTACCAATTCCCCTTGCATCTACAAGAAAATTAGCAATAAGATTAACAGCTCGATTAACATGAAGCATATGGAGAATAAGCGTTTGTAAAAGTAGTTTGTACAAGAGTAGGGAAAGTCATGTGAGTGTACACACATCAGATTTTTTAATATAGTTTCTGATAGACCTTGACTGCGTTTCCTGTAAGTGAATACAACATAACAAAGACTCTTGTGTCTAAATAAAAACATACAAAACAGTGGGGGAAGGACTAGAGATACCCGTGTAAGATGCAGCGTTAACTGAGTCGTGAATGAAGCTTATTTAACTGATGCACTAAATCACGTTTCTGCAACAGCCTGGCTTGGTGACTCACTCTCAGCCATTACATTTACCTGCTCCGGTGACTGAAATCTGTGAATTCAGCAGAAGCAAATCAGAACTTTGTGAGATAATACAACACATGGATAATACGGGGTTTTTCAAAATGAAGGAACAGACTTTTAAGTATTTATTTCTAATGAACGACAACAGATGGCGACACATCCAATACATCACTGAATATATTTTAACATTTTATTTTATGTATTCAACATGAGCACCATTTGTTATGCGAGGACGACCAGTGCTTTTACGTTTTGCATACGCAACCATCTTCTACGAATTTATTGCATCAATATTAAATGTTTTATGACGAGGCGGCTCACTGTTGAACTTACAACGAAATGCGTGCTTCAATGAAACAATGTATTCAGTCTTTACATAATGCAGCATACGAAACGACTTTTCGTGTGGCGTCGCCATTTTCTCGTAAACAAACACAGCGCTGCTGTAGGCACTGAATGGAACTAATAGGTGGGGTTTAAAATTTTGAACTTTCCTCTATTCAATGATGTGTCGTATGTGTTGCTATCTATTGTCGTTCATTAGAAATAAATATTTAAAGTCTGTTCCTTCTTTTTGAATAACCTGTATTTGTTCTTTCAAGAATGCTCGTGTTCTTAAACAAAAAACTTTGTTTTCTTTATATCTCTGCATTTCATATAATACTTCCTTGATTTTTTCTTCAAATGTTTAATTCTGTCTAGCATGCCTTTATATTAAACGTATATATGCGAATGTATGATCGTGGGCTGTAGAGAGGTTTAATTCATAAACTTACTCTGTTTTCGAGTGTTATATGGCTAATTACTTATTACCAGATGGAAAACTACAATTGTGACATTAGCAAGAAAAAAGTTGCTGCCAATTGGAGAATGTCATATAGGAACAACTTCAGGATTAGCATAGAATACAAAATTGGTTACTCACGTTTATACACAGAAAACTACTAATAAGAATATAATTCAGTGAACAAGGTATCGTATTTGCATTTTTTTATAAAGTGAGTATCGAGTATCGTGTTCAAGAATCATTATCGGTATCGAATATCGAGAAATAGTGGTATTGTCCCATCACTAATTAAAAACAACGTGTTGTTTTTTCAAGGTGTCAACCGCCTGTCCGAAAGAACGTGTTTCATGATGGAAAAAGAACGTTTTGCTTCCACTGAAGTTACTGGAACATATTTAAAAGAAGATATTTCGGACATGCATCAGTTACAACAGAACTTCCATTTTCAGGGCATCACAAACGTTCTTAAGATTTCCTAGGTTCACGTTAGCACGTAACGCGTTTATTTCACTAACACTTTTTCCTTTCTCCAGCAGTTGATTTATTGCATCTTCAAAGATCGCCATGGGTAACACTAGCGTATCACCTTTTTCCTACAACTTCAAGATTGCTTCCGGTAGCACACTATAATGTGCTGCTATAAACGGCAGATCGTTTCTGAGTTCATCTTACAACAATTTTGTTACCTCACGAACTGAAGCAGCTTCGTCTTCTGACAGAGCATCAAATAACTCACGTATCTTGTCCAAATTGTTGCTGTAATATAATATATGGCGAGTTCTGGTGCCACGTCTTTAAAATTCCACATTCGGGAAGGTGATTTTAAGAAGATTTTGGTGTTGGAAACCAACTTATCCACAGAGAATACAAATTCCTTACTTCTTCGCCGATTCTGTGCAAACCATAGGCTAGATATGTGAGATAAAGCATTTTCGGGAAGAGAACTTTCAAGGTTTTAGCTGTCTTTTGTACCTTCTCTACTACGTATAAGTAGGGCAAGTATTGCATTTCACCCAAAAATTCAATACCGAGATTTCACCGGAAGTAAGTGTTTTGAGTGCCCTCAATCCAAATACAGCATTTTTGCAAACGTCCGTGTGTATGTCTGTGTGTCTAGTGAACAGCATAACTCAAAAACGAAACGTCGCATAAGTACCAAATTTCGTATTAGTTCGATATCTTTCAAGCATGGGACACGAGTATTTTCAAGAAAATCCTCCCACCCCAGACTACCTTTTACATGAATCATTATTCGAAAATTTTGATTTTTCCAAAAATGGCTTTAACGATTTTGATTAAAATATAATAAATTTAAGATATTTTTATAGCAAATTAAATGTATATCTTGAATTTTCTGGTAATGTCCCCAAAAGTCCTGTTCATTCTAAATGGCTTTCACATAACTGGTAAACGTACGACATAGACAAATTTTTTCTACACAAAAAATGTAGATTTCGTTAAAGCACACAATTATGTTGTATACATTTTTGTTTGTAGAGTGAATCATTCCCGAGATATTCCTTGCTATTTGTTTGAATTTTCCAATTCGTTATTCGTTTTTTGTATGTTCTGGACATGCAAAGAGAATGGAATGCTCCACATAGCAACCAGCTCTTAAAACATTTGACTATCGCTTAAAGGCGATATTCCCCTTCCATCTACAGGGAAATTAGTAATAAGATAGACTCTGCAAATGTTTATCTCTATTAACATGAAGTAGATGGAAAATAAGCGTTTGTAAAAATAGTTTGTATAAGAGTAGAGAAGGTCATGTGAGTGCAACATATCAGATTTTACATATACACTGCCTGCATTGTTTACATAGGTTCTGCTATTTAAAGAGCTTACTTGAATCGTTTGAAGACGTAAGTTTTCGACTGCTTGAAAACAAATAAAGGTATTTATAGGGAACCAGATCCTCAATCAATATTTTCGTGATGAGGAAGTGTCATTTCTTTATTTGGTTAACAATTTTTCATTTTCATACATTAAAATTCTTTATGTGCTTTTTAAAATGGGCAAATAATCACAGCAAAAAGCATAGGTATCCAAAACAGGGGGAAAAAAAGATTTTAAATCTTAAATAGGCAACGGAAGCCAAAATATGCAACAACAAAACAGTAAAAGGCACTTTGCATAACTTTCGGGCTCCAGTGATAATATGTACATGCAGTGCAGCGAAAGAACTATTTTCATTTGCTTGAAAGGTGTGCTGCGGCGGTGGCACGTGCATTTGTTTACACCAGGACCCTTTCTTCGCCGGATGGAGTAAATTTTATGACACCAAACGAAAGCTGTTTTGATGTTAAAGCACCGCCACACCTCAACAAGCCTGGTTGTCAGACCCAGCAATTTTACAGCATTTTCCGACTTCCCAGTTCCTACTTGTATGCGGAAGTGTTGACGGAAGTGGGTAAGTGACAAAACATCTCCCGATGATGCTATCTAGGAGCTTCAAAATCCTGTTGCTTCTTCGCAAAAGACTCCTACTTATAGTGTAATTCATTAAATATTAATATTTTTAAAAAACAAATCAGCCAGAAAAATTATATTTAACAAATTTTGTTATCTAACAGTAACAGAGGCATTTTATTTAAGCCCATTTACCGATCGTTTACGTCCGAGGTTCGCATTCGGAAGGTCCTGGACTAGGCGACTGACCATGAGTTTTTCGTGGTTTTCCCTGGTAGGCAAGGCGAATGCTGGGATGTTTTCTCTTCTACACGAATTTTCTTTCCCACATTTCCTATCATTTCACTTCGCCTTTCATGTTTCAGTAGCCTTAGGGGCTGCGTAGTGTTGGTCGGTGTCGTATAGATGCTGCAGACGCTTGCTCGTTGGAAAGTTGTTCACGGCGCTGCCAGATGGCAGGCTTATCGGAGCAGCCAGCCGTTGTGACCGGGTCATCAAGCTTGGAATCGTTAGGGAATACTGCGCGTCTCTGTAGGCCGCCCTACAGCCTTCTGCGATTCCTTTACCTCATCCGTTCCTCCTGGGGATGGTAAGCACAAAATACCTGCATTGTATCGAGGTACGAGGTGTTTCCTCCGTTCCCTGGTCATATCATACAAAGCCCCTTTGGGGAAGTAATTCAAGATAAATACGCTACTGTACATGACACCAGTGATGTTGTATATTAAATTTATTGCAATCGGTTCAATTATTCTTACTGAAAGGATAGTAATAATAATAATAATAATAATAATAATAATAATAATAATAATAATGGTGTGCAAAAATTTAAGAAAAAATCTTATGTAATACACTCACATGACTTTCTCTACCCTCTAACGTTTATTAGTGACTATATCAACTATTCTTATTAGAGCTTATTTTTCTATCTACTTCATTTTAATGGAGATAAACTTTACAGAAATAGTTACATTACACATTACGTTATAGATACAAAGAGAACAGCGACAGTCAAATGTTTAACAACTGAACGCTATATGCTGGCCTTAAAATTCCATACTGCTTCTATGACATCGCGACAATGAATTTTGAAAGGAGTCGCCAACAAATGAAGAATTCGAACCTCGAATAACGGATATCTCAGAAACGGCTTATGCCACACACAAAAAAAACTGTACGTTTCCATCTATCACTTAACGTTTACCAGTTATACAAGCTTATACAAAATTGCTTCCGAATGCAGAGGACTTCACAGGCTATTCCTAGAAAATTTAAAGATGTACATTTTATATGTCATGTAATTATGTTTCATATACGGTATTTTAATCAAAATCGGTAGAGCGAACTTTTTATAAAATCATAAATTTCGAAAAATGTTCCATGTGAAGGGTAGTTTGGGGTGGGGGATTTTTTTCAAAATCTTGGTTTCGCAACTTTGGAAGACATTGAACCTAAATATCAAGTTTGGGATTTATCCTTCTTTTCGTTTTTGAGTAATGGTGTTCACAGGCACACACACAGACATTTTTTCAAAAATGCTTTATTTAAATTCAGGGGACTCAAAACATGTATTTTCGGTGAAATCTCAATGTAAAATTTTTGGGCGGAATGGAATACTACCTTCTCTGCCTGCTATGCATGTGATAGAGAAGGTAAAATTGAAACAAAAATGTATACAGACATTAACAGTGACAAAGCGGTTACAATTTTATGGACATATTAAAGGAATGAACTCAGACTCGCAAAACAAATAATGGATTTCTACGAAAATAGAATTGAAGCACAAGTAGATGCCATGAAGTGGATTGGCGAAGTAAAAAATTACTTTTAAAATTATCAGGAGTTGCGCAAGAGGATATCTTAATCAAAGTGCATAAGTGCCAAGTTAACCAAAATGACAAACCAAGAAAAAAACTGCAACAACATGGACAGACGAGAAACATAGCCCACAGCTAGATAATGAGAGAACGATGGGTTCAAAGGAAAACAAAGAAGCAACGCAAGTTTCCCACAGATTCTTGCGATTTTAACACAACTTCTGTCTATTCTGGCAATGCATATATTCATAACTTTAAAAAAATTTGATGTGTTACTTTCACATGACTTCCTCTGCTTACTATCGTTCATTTTTATATAGTTTCCACAAACAATTCTTACGAAAGATTACTTTTCTATGTAGATTATGTTAATCACGATAATTCTTTGCAGTTTCATTACCTACACATTTCGTTGCAGGTACAAAGAGAAGACATGAAACCGAAGCGAATGTGAAATCGTTAAAATCGGGTGGCTATAGGTATGCTGGCCTTGAAATACCAAACTCTTTCCGTCCCATCGCGAGAAACAACTGAATGATGATGCACTACAAAAAATGGCGAAGTATTTAAAAATTCATTCAAATAAGGAATATCTTGGGAATAGACAATGCTACGAAAACATTGTTTGAAGCAAGTTGTGTGTTTTTAAGATAACAGTTTGTTTTGCGTAGTTAATTTCTATATCTCACGAATCAATAAGCAAAAAGGGGGGAAGCATTTATAGAAAAAGGTTCTTGTGTATGTGTGTGTATGAACAGCATCCGCAAAATGAAATATCGGATAAATATTAAACTTTGTATCTTTCAAAGATGCGACACTAAAATTTTCAAGAAAGTTCCCACGCCCGAAATTGCCCTTTATATGGAAATATTTTTCGAAATTTTGTATTTTCTTAAAAAGGCTAATGATTTTGATTAAAATACCGTATGTTTAAAATATTTCCATGGGAAGTAAAGTGTAGATCTTGCATTTTCTGGGAATAGACTGTGAAATCTTCTTCTTTGGGAGAGAATTTTATATAATTTCGTATAACCCGGTACACCATAAGATATACACAAAAACTGTAGATCTCTTATAAGTTTTACTGTGCCATTAGCCATTTCCGAGATATCCGTTATTATTGCTTTGAATTTTTCAGTACTTTGTCATTTTTATAAGTGCTGCCACCATTCATTTGTTTCTCGCGATGACATGGGCAGAGCATGGAATTCCAAAGCCAGAATATACAGAGATATGAATGATATGACTAGATATCGATTCTGCCTTCTGTATCTTTCTGCAAGGTTTGTTTCGATTATATTAAATAGATAGAAAACTAAGCTTTTATAAGAGTAGTTAGCCATATTAAAATAAAAGACAGTGGGTATAGAAAGACATGTAATATAACACATTAGAATTTTATTTTGTATAACGTATACTAATATTATAAAGAGAGAAAATTTACGACAATTCAATTCGATTTTGATAATTCAATGTCTGCTGACAAATTCATACTTGAACAATGAATTTTTATGTACGATACATAAGTAAAAACCGAATCGTGTAGACAGGTAGTCAATTTCAGGAGAAATTTCCTGGTGTTCCAGTTTCAGGCAGAGAAAATGTTAGACGTTTGGTCAATAAGAAGCGAAAAGCAAATGTTCTAAAGGAGAAAAAAATTAACATATTGGTGCATCTATTTGTGGAGGAACCCTAAAAAATAAATGTTACAGGAACAATCCCCACACCATAGACAAACTTAAGGACATTATAACAAATTACGAACATTACGCAAGAAGAACTTATGCGTGTGAATGGAAATTTCATTCAAGATACCAGGACACCACTTTTTACAAGTTATTATACAGGGTGATTTTAAATGATGGACCGCTTTTATAAAATTCGTATTTATTAAAGTACAAATCCAAAATGAACCATCTTTATACCAAGAAAACGAGGAATTTTCAAAGTTTTGTTTAATACATTATAAATATTGAATATGTCCATCGTTTGGTGCACGGCGATAGCCAAACTCGTCCCACACACGAGCAAGCGTATCTTCTGTTACTGAGCGCACGGCAGCAGGTCGTCCAGAGTTGTAGGTAGAGGCGGGACGTTAACAGCTTCCTTAACATATCCCCATAAGAAATAGTCACATGGGGTGAGATCAGGAGATCGCGGTAGCTAGAATTGTAGCGCCAGGTCTTCATTTACCCTGCGACCTATCCAGAGCTGAGGAAGGAATTCTCGTACATCGCTGTGCCAATGGGGCGGAGCTCCATCCTGTTGGAAAATGAGGTCCTGTGAATCTTCCATAATTTGAGGGAACAGCCATTGTTCCAACATGTCCAGGTACTTTATTCCAGTTACAGTTTTTTCCGCAAAGAAAAATGGTCCATAAACCTTTGTACGGGATAAGGCACAGAACACGGTGAGTCTCTTTCGTGTTGCAATGTTGAATGTGGATTTTGCAAACCCCAACATTGTGTCTGTTGACTTTTCCACCAAGTCGCTTCATTGCTAAAAATGATACGCTGTAGAAACGCGTCATCCTCCATCATTCCTAGCACATGACCACAAAATTCGAGACGCTTCTCTTTGTCTTTTGGTTTAAGAGCCTGCACAAGTTGTAATCGGTAGAGCTTGTACAGCAAACGCCGTCTCAGAACTTTCCATACAGTTCGGTTGCGGTTTTCCAAGTTCTCTACTAGCTCTATGGGTAGACTTACGTGGACTGCGAACAAACCTGTCTTCAATCCGTCTGACACACGCGGTCGGCCTGTGCTTTTTCCTTTACACACACTTCCAGTCTGTTTAAATTGCGTAAACCAACGGCTAATGCTTTTTCTAGTTGGTGGTTCAATACCGAATTTGCTACGAAATGCCCGTTGCACTACAATTTGCGAACTCAATAACGCAGAAAACCTTGTGCTCCACATCTGACTACGTACTGACAGTGATACGCAATGGCGGCCTATTGCGCGAGCACTCTACCGGCCGCTTCTAAAACCATCACCGCCCGCCGAAAAACCTTTGAAACTTCCTCTTTTCATTGTTATACAGATTGTTCATGTTGGATTTGTGCTTTAATAAATACGAATTTTATAAAATGGGTCCATCATTTAAAATCACTCTGTATTTAATAGATAGGTATTGCGGCCGTTTCTAAAACCATCAGCGCCCGTCGAAAAAAACTTTTAAACTTCCTCTTTTCATTGTTATACTGATTGTTCGTGTTGGATTTGTGCTTTAATAAATACGAATTTTAAAAAATGGATCCATCATTTAAAATCTCCTGTAGTGTATGTGACTATCACTCGTGTGTAAGTAACGCGGGAGTTACGGCACGTGAAACTCCCAGTGTAATACGCGCGATCCATGGCCTCACCATAAAACGATCACACTGTATTTAATGTGAAATAGGTGCTCCCCTTCATGATGATTAAGGCTGTATTATTGCTGCGAGTCTAAATGGACATATTTGAGTTACTTAGCTTGGAAATTAAATAGATATCACAAACAATGTGTGTAATACACGCAGGTATGAGTATAGTTTGCGTTTTCCCCTTCTATTCATTTATCTCATGGGCAGATTTAGTGCCCAGTGCTGCATGTGTGCTTTTATTTGGTTGAACAGGCAGCCAAATTGTAGTTGTTTGCTTGGAGCAAATATTGACTGTCTAGAGCGCTTGGACATGCCCCGCTGTCGAATGATCTATAGAGTGATGCTGGTAAGGAATGTTTGGTATACAGGTGTAGCCAGTATCGCAGTCGCTGTTTAATTGTTATTTTTACTACCGCTCACCTATGGTAGACATAGTAAAATCACCTAATATACACGGCGTCCACAAAACGAGTGCAGATTTTTCGTTCGGTGGTAGGTGAAATCCTTACGAATATTTTAATGCAGTGAACTTACGGTGTGTTACAGTCACACGACTTTCTCCCCAATATCGTTTATTTTTATACAGCTTCTACAAAATATTCTTTCAAGAAAGCTTCTCAATTACATGTATAAGTAAGGGAGGTATTGTATTCCACCCAAAATTTCGATACCGAGATTTCACCGGAAATACATGTTTTGAGACCCCATGAATACAAAAACAGAAAAAGGTCCGTGTGTGTGCCTCTGAACACCATAACTCAAAAAGGAAAAGTGGGATAAATACCAAACTTGGTATTTAGGTTCAGTATCTTTCAAATATGCGACACGAAGTTCTTCAAGAAAGTCCCCCACCCCAGACTACCCGTTACACGGAACATTTTTCGAAAATTGTTTTTCTCAAAAATGGCTCTAACGATTTTGATTAAAATATAAGACAGTATTTTTAACACTTAAATGATTTCAGTCACATTATATAATATAAAATATAACAGCCCACCTTAAAGCAATGTGTATGTAATAATATATAAAAAGTGTATATTTCAGTCATTGTATATCTTTGTATTATTGTATTCATGTTCAATAATGTTATGTGAACGTATTACGTAATTTAATAATGTATTACGTAATTTAATAATGTAGGGGCTGTGAGAATAATAGGTTAAAGTTGCTAACAATGAGGTAAACTTGAGGCAATAATGAGTAAGAAAGCTTAATAATGCTACTAGTCATTATTGGAGCAACAATGATGTAAATTTTGAGACAGTTTATAAAATAGCTAATCAACAACCAGAAAAAATGCAGAAATCAGTTGGTTGTAGACAGTGTTCCTAACCGGACGCGAGATGCGTCCTCGAGAAATTTAATACGTATTCGTGGGAGAAGAAAAATAGTTTATGTGTTAAAAAGTGCAAGAATTTGATAAAAGAATCTTAAGCTCTATATCACTGACGTGTTATTTAAATCGTGTCAAGAATTTAATAAAAAGGAGTGATATAAAAATTATAATCTGTGTAAGCCTACATTCTTCAGCCGCACCACGCCTTGCAAAGAAATCCATGTCGCTAACAATAATACTGACGCAGCCGAGGTAAACATAAATATATAATACTTAAAGAAACAGTCAAATTACAAAGTTAATATTTTTTTAAACATTTGGGGCGAAGGCTACCGGAAGCTTTTTTACCATACGTGCGGTTGCAACTACTTCAAGTTCGGCTCCCCAACAGTCAAATTAATACACCTTCTTCAAATTGCCTCCCAAATCGTGGGGCAAATAACAATTCAACAAAATAACTTCTTCAAATATCATATATTTAAGATATTTTCATAACAAGTGAAATGTATATCTTGAATTTTCTGGTAACGTCCCCAAAAGTCCTCTTGATTCTGAGTGGCTTTTGCATAAGTGGTAAACCGTAAGAGACGGACAAAACTTTTCTACACAAAAAAATGCAGATCTCGTTAAAACACACAATTTATGTCATACTTTTTTTTTGAACCATTTCCAAGATATTCTTTGTTATTTGTTTGAATTTTCCAATACTTATACTATTTCTCAAATGGGAATTCGTTATTCTTTTTTTTATGTCCTGGACATACAAAGAGAATGGAATGCGCCATATAGCAACCAGCTCTTAAAACATTTGACTATCGCTTAAAGCCTACCATATTCCCCTTGCACCTACAAGAAAATTAGCAATAAGATTAACATCTGGATTAACATGAAGTAGATGGAGAATAAGCGTTTGTAAAAATAGTCTTCAAAAGTAGAGAAATTCATATGAGTGCAACACATCAGAATTTTAGAAAAGGTCCGCGTCGGTATATGTACACTACGTGATCAAAAGTATCCGGACACCTGGCTGAAAACTATGTACAAGTTCGTGGCGCCCTCCATCGGTAATGCTGGAAGTCAATATGGTGTTGGCCCACCCTTAGCCTTGATGACAGCGTTCACTCTCGCAGGCATACTTTCAATCAGGTGCTGGAAGGTTTCTTGGAGAATGGCAGCCCATTCTTCACGAGTGCGCAACTGAGGAGAGGTATCCATGTAAATCGGCGAGGCCTGGCATGAAGTCGGCGTTTCAAAACATCCCAAAGTTGTTCTATAGGATTCAAGTCAGGACTCTGTGCAGGTCAGTCCATTACAAGGATGTTATTGTCGTGTAAACACTCCGCCACAGCCCGTGCAATATGGACAAGTGCTCGATCGTGTTGAAAGATGCAATTGCTCTTCAACAGTGGGAAGCAAGAAGGTGCTTGAAATATCAATGTAGGTCTGCGCTGTGATCGTGCCACGCAAAACAACAAGGAGTGCAAGCTCCCTCCAGGAAAAACACCGCCACACCACACCACCACCTCCAAATTCGCCATACCCACAACCTGCCATCGGATCGCCACATTGTGTACCGTGATTCGTCTCTCACACAACGTTTTGTCACTATTCAATCGTGTAATGTTGACGCTCCTTACACCAAGCGAGGCGTCGTTTGGCATTTTCCTGCGTGATGTGTGGCTTATGAGCAGCCGCTCAACCATGGAATCCAAGGTTTCTCACCTCACGCCTAACTGTCATAGTACTTGGAGTGGATCCTGATGCAGTTTGGAATTCCTGTGTGATGGTCTGGATATATGTCTGCCTATTACTCTTTACGACCCTCTTCAAATGTCGGCGGTCTCTGTCAGTCAACAGACGAGGTCGGTCTGTACGCTTTTGTGCTGTACATGCCCCTTCATGTTTCCGCTTCACTATCACATCAGAAACAGTGGACCTAGGGATGTTTAGGAGTGTGTACAGACTTCTGACGCAAGTGACACCCAATCATCTGATCACGTTCGAAGTCCGTGAGTTACACGGAGCGTCCCATTCTGCTGTTTCACGATGTCTAATGACTACTGAGGTCGCGGATAATGAGTACCAGGCAGTAGGTGGCAGCACAAAGCACCTAAGATGAAAAACGTATGTTTGTGGGGTGTCCGGATACTTTTGGTCACATAGTGCATGTCTGTGAACAGCATTATTCAAAAGAGGAAAGTTGTATAAATACCAAACTTTATATTTAAGTTCAGTATCTTCCAAAGATGCTACAAGAAGATTTTCAAAAACATTCCATCACCACAATCTACCCTTTACATGGAACATTTTTCGAGATTTTGGATTGTCTTAAAAATAGCTGCATCGAGTTTGATTAAAATACCGTATATTAAAGATAGTTACCTACATAACAAATAAGGCGTATATCTTTAATTTTCTGGGAATAGCGTGTATAGTCCTTTTCATTCGGAAAGAATTCGTATAACCTCGTATAACTGTTAGTAAACGTTAAATTAAATTTAATTGAGTTTTATTTATACATGCGGTCCTTAGCGTCCCATTCTGTATTGCGCGTGAAAGACACGTAATTTAGTTCAGAGGCCTGTTTATCAGGCTTGAGGCTCTTTTACGTCCATAAATCTACGACACGGGACCACCGGCTTTACTTCCCTTCCGAAGGAAGCCATGCTAAGGATTTTTACGCCCGAAAAAAATCCATTGCCCTCCGCCGGGTTTGAACCCGCGAGTTCGGGAACTAGAAAGTAAGCGTTAAATGATAGACGAAAATGTAGTACACATTTGTGTAGATCTCTTTAAAACACAATTTATTTCAAATAACCTTTTTGTAGCATCAACTATTTCCGAGATATTCGTTACTAATGGTTCGAACTGTTCAATACTTAGCCATTATTTAAAGTCCTGTCGATTTTCAGCTTTTTCTCGCGACGTAATGGAAAGAGTATGGAATTTTAAGGCCAGCAGATAGGATTCAGTTCTAAGGCATTAGACTATCGCTACTCCGTTTGCATTTATAACGAATTTGTAATGTAACTATTTCTGCAAATGTTTATCTCGATTAAAATGAAGTAGATAGAGAAATAAGCTTTCGCAAGAATACTTGTTATATCCATTAGTAAACGATATAGGGTAGAGAAAGTCATGTGAATGTAACCATCCTATTTTTATACTGTTTTTTCCACCTCTAGTTTACGTACAATAGGTGCCGCAGTGTTTATGGTTCATATAAGTGTGAGACGTGAACTCAAAGGTTTCTCTTGACTTGACCAGCAATGAAGCATTCTTACTGTGTTCCTCTGATGAGAATGTTTCTGTAAGGAATGTGTTGACATCAACAATTCTAGCGCTATCTGAGAAAGATTACGTTTCTCCTTGCAACATATCAACAAGACTTAGGCTTCATTCACAATGAAATGTAAGCGCTAACAGAATGAAACATAAGCGCAGGCGTCAGGGAACACCATTCACAATGCAGCCGTAGGCGTAACGCAAGAAGTTAACACGGGCTTCTAGATCCTTAAACTAATTGCGGAAATGTTCCGAGTGCACCGTAAGCTTCAAATTGAATAATATAACCAACAATACCAAATAAGAAAGTTCACTCAATATTTTATAAATAAGTAGATGACATAAAAAAATATACATACGTCCAACAGCCGCCCGTAGCGTTTAGTGACATCACGACTGTTCAAAACATTGAAAGTAGTTGTGTAAGTACTATGGAAACGGCCATTATTCCGTATGAGGGTAGTGAGCACTATCACTATCAATATGTAACACACGCACTTGCATCATGTTAGCGTTGCTTTCGTTGGCTTTCTCCTGCCAAAATTATATCATGGGTCCTAAGCCGCAAGGGCCGCAGCTATGGAGCGACAACAGGGCGTGGCCGTAGGATCTGCGCGTCTAACTCGAAGGATCAACTTTAGCTACACTTTCCTTGCTTCGCGACATTCCATTAGCCATATTTTTTTTTCATCGCGTTCGCAATATCTTCTGACAAAATTTCCGCAAAAGCTAAGCGGTCGCCAAAAAGGGGCCAATGTTTTCCATAAAGCAACAACTCCTACACAATTTAAGAACCCAGGATACTACACAATCAACTCTGCGTATTAAAAACCCCGATTCCGTAAGTTTCTTAAAATTTCATACCTCCTTCCCGCATACGGAATAATGTCTGGAAACTGCAGCAAGTTATACATGTGATGATACAGCTGCACAATTTATATTAATGCAATGTTCATTATCTCTTTGCGCCTGAGCCAAGAAATCTAGGCACAGATGCCGGGTTCATCCACTAAATGAAAGAGGTTTCAGTAAGGAGACTACCATAACCTCTTGAGAGATGGTGATCCACAATTTGTGTGGCACGGCCTAATGGAAGAGTGCACGCATGTACATTAGACGGCCAAATTCTCGCATCGCGATCGTCTGCTGTTGAACAGCAGGCAATGCAAAGAGAAATAAATGCAGAATTCTTCATCTATGCACGCAACGCAAGCATAATGTTTGGAGTTTGCAAACTCTTGCGTTGCGTGACTCTATGTGAATGCTTCCATTAAATAACATGAATGCAAAGTCTTGCGCTTACATTTCAATGTGAATGGCCCCTTAAGGTCTTAGAAAACATATGCTCTTCTGCTAGTAACGCTTAATGACCAGTTGCTTTTGTTTGCTTTCTCATCACAGATTTTAACGTTAGTAACTGTTTCTCGGACTTGACTGTGTAGAGTTCTTCCTTTCTTACTGGGCATTGTAAATAACTTTATAAATCACTAGAAAACACTTGCACACTGCTCCGAGTGAAACACGCTGGAATACTAACGTTGCGCGATGTTTTTAATGTAGATAGTAGATCTATTTATGACATCATCGTGATCCGCCACGTGGTACTGTCCCCCCTTCACTCCTTTGGAGAGCAGAATACCCCACAAACGTTTTCTCGTCAGAGGCCTACATTACTTAATAGAGTCAACGAATAAACTTCCTGAGGAAGCGATGTCACCTCTTTTCGACTATTGCCAACTTAAACATGTGATTTATCCTCAGGAATGCACAAAGATATAAATAGAATACCATGACTTCCCCAGGTACTTGATCTTACTACAGAGTGAAAGAGCTTGGGGAAACTAACGCCGCGAAATTGCAGCACCTGAAATATGAATTTATCACTGCATATCCTTCCTGAAGAAGGTACTAAATTCCTACCACTATAGACGTAATAATTTGGTATAAAACGAGTTAATTGACTATACAAGGATAGGGAACACCTGCTAGTGTTAAGGGCAACTCGATATTTGCTTCCCTAGATTTAATTACCTGTGCGGAGTTGAGTTTTCTTTTCTCGCTACGGTCGAGTTCAGACCTCAAATATTAGGTCAAGAACAGAGAGCACAGTTTCCAAATCTGGAGCTCAAATTTCACATTAGGACTTCCCAATAAAATGTTTTACATCCTCAGCACTGCTTGATGCATGCGTTTTACTTTCTCTGCTACGTATTGCATTCCACCCAAAAATTCGATATCGAAATTTCACCGGAAATACATGTTTTGAGACCCCCTCAATTCAAATCAAGCATTTTTGGAAACATGTCCATGTGTGTCAGTCTGTGAACGACTCAAAAACGAAACCTCGGATAAATACCAAACTTGGTACTAGAGTTTACTTTCTTACAAGGATGCGACACGAGGATTTTCTTGAAAATCCCCCACCACACTCCCTTAACATGGAACATTTTTCGAAAATGTTGATTTTTCTCAAAAATGACTAACGATTTTGATTAAAATATATATTTAAATGTTTTCATGACAAATGAAATATATATCTTGTATTTTCTGGGAATGTCTCCAAAAGTCCTCTTCTTTCTGAGTAGCTTTTGCATAACTGGTAAACCGTAAGAGATGGACAAAATGTTTCTACACAAAAAATTTATATCTTATTAAAATATACATTTTTGTTTGTGGAGGGAAATATTTCCGAGGTATTCTTTGTTATTTGTTTGAATTTTCCAATACTTATACTTTTTCTCAAATAGAAATTCGTTATTCGTTTTTTTATTTCTTGGACATACAAAGAGAATGGAATGCGCCACATAGCAACCAGCTCTTAAAACATTTGACTATCGCTTAAAGCCTACCATATTCTCCTTGCATCTACAAGAAAATTAGCAATAAGATAGTTTCTGCAAATGTTTATCTCGATTAACATGAAGTAGATGGAGAATAAGCGTTTGTAAAATTAGTTTTACAAGAGTAGGGAAAGTCTTGTGAGTGAAACACATAAGATTTTTTAGTTTTATATTTTTGTCCATTAAATTTATTCCTTACATCTCAGTTTTGCTCTGATGTGTATGCAAACTTGCACACATAATTTAAAACGTGCTATCTAAAAAACTTCTGGTGTGTTACAGTCGGCAACAAGCGCCGAAGACGCCGACAGGAAAAACACCGCGCAGCCGTTTCGTAGTCTTTTGGCTCACCCTGTAGTTTTCATTGGCCTTTATTTCTATTATAATTCACTATCACTACAGACTTAATAGTGGAATGGTTTTACACGTCTGTAAAGTGTAATGAAATTGCCTTAAAATGAATCTTATTGTTATAACTGGGGCCGGGATTTTTAGGTGGAGTAAACCTTCATTTTAGGTTTCTTATATGCTTAAAATAGGCTTTTTTTTAGGTTTTTCTTGATTAAAAGTTTTTTTGTTTTGTTTTACTTCCTGGATCAATACAGGTATAAATAATTTTGCTTTTTTTGGTACTTAGTTGTAAGATTTGTTTTTTGGCATTGCAGTAGATACATACATTCTCAAATTTTCTGTCGTAAACGATTTCCTGTTATCAGTAACACGTTCTTGTATGAAGAAAAGCTTCTTTCAACGGAACATGACGTCATTGGTGCGTAGAACATAGATGCCAGTGCAGCAGGTTTTAGGGGTAGTTCTAGTGTATACTTTTCTCCCTGTAATACTAAATTGATGATTTTCATATCTTCAAAAGCAGGATTTCGTTGAAGAATCTTCTGTAACTTCGAAGAACATGCAACTCCCACTGGTTCAGGTATTTCTTTACTAGAAACATTGCCAATGATATCTAGAGCATCTTTCAGTGGCAAAGTTGTACTTTGAGAGCAGCTTCTGGTATAAAACAAAAATGTGTCTTAATGTATACAAGGGAAGTGGCAAGAGTGGGGCACTCGAGTGATTTCTTAGCCTTGATAATGCAGGAAGCTTCTGTTTCATCCAATTCATGCCGCCCCTCGTAGCCGTGGTCGCTGGAGTGTGTAGCTTCGGCGCTCCGCCAAGCTGAGGGTCGCGGGTTCGAGCCGCCAGGGGCATGGGTGTTTGTGTGGGTGTGTGTGTAATTGCGGTGATAAGCGATAATGAAAAACAGTAAAAACACAGTTCAAAAGGAAGAAAATAAAATTTATTGACGACATTTTTAGCGTCTTTTAAGTGCTCGGCATAGTAAATGGCAGCAGACAGCCAAGCACGCTCTTCCTGACCTTCTATCAGCTGCATCCAGGTGTCACCACGTCACGTGTGCTGCGTTTAACTGTAGTAACTTGAACTATATTCTGACTATAAGTGGTGGAAATAATTTTACAATGAGTTTCAATCCGAAAATAACATTCTTCATTTCGAAAAAGGAAAAACAGCTATTGAGGTTATTTTAGGTGTCAACCCCTCATTTAGGTTTTTTTAGGTGTAATGAAAGTCCCATATTCTGCTTCAGAAAAGTGTGAAACGAGTATATATCTTGAAATGTGTTAATGAAATAGCGAGGAAAATTATAGGTTAAAACCTAAAACTCCGGGCCCTACTTATAGTTTTAACGTCTTGTTCTATTTGCATCTACATAAAGTAATTGTCATGTGAGGTCGGAGGGATGTTGCTTGAATGGCGGAACGAGCTGAACTGCAAGTTGTCAGCTGTCAGGAAGAAGCGAGTGTACCGCTCGCAGTGACATCATGTGATCACTGAGTCCCACTTGCCGCAAAGTGGTGACAGTCATTTGTTAAGAGTGCGGGCAAACGAAATGGTGTTCAGTAAGTGGTCGCGAAGACTTGCCGTTCGTCGACAGCAACGGAAAAGGTAAGCAAAACGTTTATCTTATACTATCTGCGATCGAACTATCGTCACATGCTTTAAATTGCAGTAACTTCGGAGTTTTTTACTCTTATCTCACACAATACCGATCGTGGGAGGAAAGAGATAAGGGAGATGACGTCACGCACACTGCCATAAACTGTCAAAACGTGTTAGGGCTTCAGGGAGAGAAGCGTAAATAAGTGTTGCATTCCAGTGTTGCCAACCAAAAACAGTGAATCTCACTAAAGGTCTAGCAAAATTCCGCTACATTGTCATTGTATGCTCACGAGCCGCCATTGGTTATAGGTCTATGGTCATGTTTATGTGTCAGCCAATGTGAATGCGTGCATTAACATAACATAAAACAAACTTTTAAGCTACGTTATGACTGACTTTCATTGTGAATGGCCCCTCACGCATCTCTTAGAACGTTCTTGTGCTAGCAATGCTGTATACAAGAAGTAACTCCGAAGGTCCCGCGTTCCGTTCACGCCCAGGGATGGGAATTTTTCTCTAATGAGGATTATTCCCTACACTCCATACAGTCTGGAACTGTGGATGTGAGAGTGTAAAGCAAACGATCAAAACTAAAAACCTGTGTTACATTTACATGAGTTTTTCTACTCTCTTATCGCTTATTAGTGGGTATGCAAACTAGTCATACTAACGCTTATTTTTCTATCTACTACATGTTAATCCAGATAAACCTTCACATAAAACAGCTACATTACACATTTCGTTATAGATACAAAGAGAACAGCGATAGTCAAATGTTTAACAACTGGACGCTATACGCTGGCCTTAAAAGAATGAAAGCTATTGAACAATTCGAACCAACCTGGCCCTGTAGCCCTGTCGGTAGTGCACCTTCCTGTTGTGCTAGGGGTCCCGGGTTCGATTCACGGCTGGGAGGGTTGGGAATTTTTCTCTAGCCAAGATTATTTCTTATCCTCCCCAGTGTTTGGAGGTATGAATGAGAGTGTGAATGTGCGTTTGATCTAATGATTAAAAAAAAGTGCAAGAAACCCAACGACAAGAAGATACACCAATAGGCCGTAAGTTCCAAACGAAAGGCCGCCGATAAGACCAATGTAGTTAAAGGCCGGGTATAAATGGAACTAAAAAAAATCTGATTCTACAAACTCTTATTCTCCATCTATTTCACATTAATCGAGATAAACATTTGCAGAAACGATCTTTTGACATGCAAAGAGAATTACATTTTACACATAGCAACCAGTTCTAAAAATATTTGACTATCGCTTAAGGTGTACTATGTTCCCCTTGTTTTGTATTTGCAAGGGCAATATAGAAATACAGTAGCCTTTAAGCATAGACATATATCTTAATAGCTGGTTGCTAGGCGCAGCACCATTCCCTTTCCCACTCTTTGCGAATTCCCATTTGAGAAAATAAGTATTGAAAAATTTAAGGGAATAACAAGCAATATCTCGAAAATAGTTCACTCAACAAAAAAAATGTATATGTCATAAATTGTGTATTTTAACGCGATCTACATTTTTTGTGTAGTAAAATTTTGTCTATCTCTTATGGTTTACCATTTATGCAAAAGTCGTTCACAATGAAGAATACTTTTGGAGACATTCCCAGAAAATTCGAGGTATACATTTCATTTGTTATGAAAATATCTTAAACATATGATATTTTAATCAAAATCGTTAGAGCCATTTTTGATAAAATTAAAGTTTTCTAAAAATCTTCCATGTAAAGGGTAATCTGGGGTAGTGGGATTTTGTTGAAAACCTTCGTGTCGCATCTCTGGAAGATACTGAACCTAAATACCAAGTTTGGTGTTTATCCGACTGTTCGTTTCTGAGTTATACTGTTCACACACACACACACACACACACACACACACACACACGGACATGTTTCCACAAATGCTCTTTTTGGAATCACGGGGTCTCAAAACATGTATTTCTGGTGAAATCTCGGTATCGAATTTTTGGGTGGAATACAATACTTCCCCTACTTACTCTACGTAGTAGAGAAAGTAAAAAACGAAAAGTCAGATAAACACCAAACTTGGTTTTTACATCCAGTAACTTCCAAAGATGCGACACGAGGTTTTCTTAAGAAAACCCCCACCCCAAACTACCCTTTACATAAAACACCATATATTTACATGATTAATAAAATGTATATCTTGAATTTTCTGGGATTACCCGTGAAGTTCTCTTCATTCGGAAGGTATTTTCTATAATCCTGTGGCATAACCGGTAAACGTTAAGCGATAGACAAAAACGTACTACACAAAAAATTTAGATCTCTTTAAAACACACAATTTATTTCAAATAACTTTTTTATGGCATAAACCATTTCTGAGATATCCGTTATTATTGGTTCGAATTGTTCATTACTTAGCCATTCTTTACAGTCTTTCTACATTCAGCTGTTTCTCGGGATGTCATGGAAACAGTGTGGAATTTTGAGGCCAGCATATAGCGTTCAGTTGTTAAACATTTGACTATCGCTGTTCTCTTTATATTTATAACGATTTGTTTTCTTCTTTCTTTTTTTTTTAATTCTTGGGACCTTAAAACTTTTACCGACAAAATCTCGATGTTGAATTTTTTAACTGAGAGCAGTATTTCTACACCTAGATGAGTTAAAAAGTAAAAACGGGAAAGATTAGCTTCCTTAAGGGGGAGGGGTTGAGTAGAACGGAGGAAGAATGCATGAAGAAGCAAACGAAACACTCGAAAGAAATGAAATGGGTGTAGGTGTTGTGCCATGAAGTTGCAGTAGGCTTTGAAAGTATTACTTTGCATTCTGTCTGATGCGCAGGAGCTTTGTACGTCCATTAATGTCGCCTACCGAATACAAAAGGAACAACAGCTGTGTGTCAGAAACAGACGTTCTGCCTGTCAAATCCCAGACAAGGAGCAAGGAGAGAATGAACTCTTGACGATTTATTAAGTGCCAACTACGCATGCGCAAGCAATACTGACGTCGTCGCACAGAATGTAATGCGATATCTTATGTGGATAAGCCCAACATTATGATTCAAATGCCATTTATCTCGACAGTCAACTTCCCGGCGTTCAACAGTTGCCAACATCATCACCCAGTAAACAAAACTCCCTATTAGAGAAACTGTTTAGTGGAGGTCTGCACGGGTTCTGACTTTATTTGAAAAATGTTTGTCGGGCTCGGACTTAAAAATAAAGGCAAAAAAATAATTAATTTAACACATTTAACACATGCATTTGATTTGTCATGTAGATGTCTTAAGTACTATCCCATCCATGGGGGTTGTGGATTTTAAGTCCCGGGTATAAGACCACTGCCCACTCAGCATCTTGAGGAAAGTGAGGAGCTACAATAGGCAGCGATCCCGGCGACGAAGGTCTACATTCTTACTGAGCGATGCGTGATGCTGGCGCGCGTGGGCGTGAGGCCGGCAATAAGGGTTGGCAAGCGTAGGCCCTTCGTGGGATGTAGCGCACGGAATAATTATTATTGTTATTTTGTAAATATGTTAAACATATGGTATTTTATTCAAAATTATTAGCGTCATTTTTTAGAAAATAAAAAATGACCAAAGTTGTTTCCATATAAAGATGAAAAAATAAACATGAAAAATAAAATACACTTCCCCTACCACATACATAGTAGGTAGAGAAGGTATTGAATTCCACTCAAAAAACTGGATACCGAGATTTCACCGGAAATACATGTTTTGAGGCCGCTGAATAAATAAAACATGTTTTAGAAAAACGCCCGTGAGTGCGTGTGTGAACAACATAACTCTAAAAGGAAAAGTCGAAGAAATTAAAACTAAAAATAATTAAAATTAATTAAAATACCTCTAACTTGGTATTTAGGTTCAATGCCTTCCAAAGATGTGACACGAAGGCTTTCAAGAAAATCTCCTCACTCCAAACTACCCTATATATGGAACATTTTTCGAAATTTTGGATTTTTTAAAAAAAAGCTAACGATTTTGATCAAAATACCACATATTAATGATATTTATATGACAAGTAAAATGTATATCTTGAATTTTCTGGGAATAACCTTTGAATTCCTCTTCATTCGGAAGGAATTTTGTAGAATCTTGTATAAGTAGGAAACGTTAAGGAATAGACCGAAACATACTATACAAGAAGTGTAGATCTCTTTAAAACACATCATTTATTCTAAATAACTTTTTTTGTGGCATCAGTCATTTCCGAGATATACGTTATTAATGGTTCGAATTCTTCAATACTTGGTGATTCTTTAAAGTCATTTCAACATTCACTTATTTCTCGCGATGTCATGGAAACAGTATGGAATTTTCAGGCCAGCATATACCGTTCAGTTGTTAAACATTTGACATTTTGTGTGATTGTATGTGTCTGGGTGTGCGTACCTCTGTGTGTGTGTGTGTGTCCCGCTGTTCCTTTTGTATCTATAACGAAATGTGTGTAGCTGTTTCTGTAACGGATTATCTGGATTAAAATGAAGTAGGTAGAAAAATAAGCTTTAGTAAGAATAGTTTGTATACTAGTGTAGTGTAGCTAGGGTTGGAAACCCGCTTACGAAAAAGAAATTTAAAAAATAGCTTCGTTAAAATACCACCACCTTTCTAGGTTGGCGGGAACGAGATAGTTCCTAATCGTAACACTGGTAGCGCTGTATTTGCCTTATTCTTGGACAGTATGACCAAAGGTGACAGCAACAGAAATTGTACTTTAGATGGCGCTGGTACAACCATATTAGGATATCGGTGGCCTGTTTTCATCCCGGTTCAGAATTTGAGTAGCTTCTAAATAAGTGGAATATCTCCCAGTTTAGAACAGAACTAGAATCTTATTTTATAGTGAAATGAAATGGCTGTAATATAAAATACTTCATAGTGGTAATTTATTCTTACACGTTGTGATCAAAAGTATCCAGACACCCCCACAAACATACGTTTTTCATCATAGGTGCATTGTGCTGCCACCTACTGCCTGGTACTCATTATTCGCGACCTCAGTACTCATTAGACATCGCAAATGGGACGCTCCGTGGAATTCACGGACTTCGAACGTGGTCAGGTGATTGGAAGTCACTTCCACACTCCTAAACATCCCTAGGTCCACTGTTTCTGATGTGATAATGAAGTGGAAACGTGAAGGGACATGTACAGCACAAAAGCGTACAGACCGACCTCGTCTGTTGACTGACAAAGACCGCCGACATTTGCAGAGGGTCGTAAACAGTAATAGGCAGACATCTATCCAGACCATCACACAGGAATTCCAAACTGCATCAGGATCCACTCCAAGTGCTGTAACAGTTAGGTGTGAGGTAAGAAATCTTGCATTCCATGGTCGACCGGCTGCTCATAAGCCACACATCACGCAGGAAAATGCCATACGACGCCTCGCTTGGTTTAAGGAGCATCAACATTACACGATTGAACAGTGGCAAAACGTTGTGTGGAGTGACGAATCACGGTACACAATGTGGCAATCCGATGGCAGGGCGTGGGTATGGCGAAAGCCCGGTGTACGTCATTTGCCAGCATGTGTAGTGCCAACAGTGAAATTCGGAGGTGGTGATGTTATGGTGTGGTCGTGTTTTTCCTGGAGGGGGCTTGCACCCCTTGTTGTTTTGCGTAGCACGGTCACAGCGCAGACCTACATTGATATTTTAAGCACCTTCTTGCTTCCCACTGTTGAAGAGAAATTCGGGGATGGCGATTGCATCTTTCAACACGATCGAGCACCTGTTCATACTGCATGGGCTGTGGCGGAATGGTTACACGACAATAACATCCCTGTAATGGACTGGCCTGCACAGGGTCCTGACTTGAATCCTATAGAACAGCTTTGGGATGTTTTGGAACGCCGACTTCGTGCCAGGCCTCGCCGACCTACATCGATACCTCTCCTCAGTTGCGCACTCCGTGAAGAATGGGTTGCCATTCCCCAAGAAACCTTCCAGCACCTGATTGAAAGTATGCCTGCGAGAGTGAACGCTGTCATCAAGGCTAAGGCTGGCCCAACACCATATGACTTCCAGCATTACCGATGGAGAGCGCGACGAACTTGTACGTCATTTTCAGCCAGGTGCCCGGATGCTTTTGATCATGTAGCGTATATCAGAACACATTTGCTGCTTAAAATACGAAAAATATCCTATCCTAATTTTAATTCCAATACTGCAGGCTAAACTGTGAACATAAAATCGATTTATTTAAATATTTAAACTCAGTAGTAATTCATATTTCTCATTTGAATTGTGAATTGTATACAAGTTGTTTAAAAATGGATTCCTACACATAACCCCCCTTAATAATTTTCATGGTTACACGCTAGTGTAACAGTGTTTCATACATTGCAAAAAAGAAAAGTAAAAACGCAATATAAATAAAATAGCTTTTGTTGCGAATAAAAGTTTCGTTTAATAAATACAAGGACTTGTTTTTTTAAATGTGTATAAACCTATGTGAAATTTTGTATGTTGATTAAATACATAAACACAATAAGTGGGTGTTATTCGGGTTTTGACGCTTTTTTGGGTCGTGTTAAATTACAACCACCTTCATTTCCAGTGAAATCTCCATATCGATGTTTTTTAATTCTTGTTTGCGGAATACAATAATTACTGTACTATAATAGGTAATAAAGGAACCAAATTTGTTGTTGTGTATTTCCAGTGATATATCGGTATGTATTTTTTGTAGCAATACAACGCTTCTCTACTTGGTTTAGCTGGTAAGCAGTAGAAAAAGTAAGAGGTATTTCCGGTACCTCAATCAGCCCACATTTTAAACCGAAGCAGTGAGCGTCGCTTGGATTTGGAGGTTTCGTGCATTCCTAAACGATGCCTGACTGAAACTTTGAGTGTTTTATTTACAACCATGACGAAAACACAGCACAACTAAACAGTTTCAAGCCCGAGAAGTACATGCTGTTCACTTGTTTATCTTCATACTTGCCCTAAACTTAAGTTTCACAGCATACATACATATATACAGCATGGCGTAAAAGTAGAACTTTTAACAGAAAGCACATGAACTTAAAGCTTTATATTAACACACTAGTGCGATAATCTTATTGTGACCAACTTTGGTTTCAAGTCCAATCTCATAACAATTTCCCTTTGCATTTTCACATGTTTAATAACTTGACTTGGTTTGATTGCGTTTTACTTTACATTATGCCTTTTTACATGTTTATTTCTCATGTCGCTCGCATTATCTATTCACAATCAAATCGCCATTCTTCAATTTATTGCAATTTGTTGTAGAGTTAACCTTTACGTTATATTGGCAGCCTTCTGCTTTCTTTGATATAAAACGCTACTCTTTTATTTAACCTATATAAAAATTAAAAGGCAATTATGAATTCAGAAGAAACCGAAATGGAAGTGAAATTACAGAAGCAGCAGATAGAATAACACTAGAACTACTTGCCCAAAAAAATCCAGAAAGCAATATGATATAGCATTTAATTGCTTCATTGGCTGGTACTAGGGGCACTATTTATATTTTGAGCCTTGGCAACCCTGAATGTTGTAGGTGCCATCTGACGTTTCCAGTGGCAATTTTTACATTTTTGACTGTAATCTACTTCAAACATTTTGTCAACTAAATTGTGTGTCAACAAGAACATGGAAGTAGCTCGTGAAAATGTTCGTGCAATATTTATTACGACTTTCGACGTGGATTATCAAAACAAGAGTGCATCGATCAACTAACTTCCACATTTGGCGACGAAGCTCCATCCTTTGCCACTGTGAAACGCTGGTATAACGAATTTAATCGTGGCTGCCATTCGCTCAATGGTGAAGGTCGTCCAAAATCAGTTGTTGTGCCAGAAAACATTGATGCTGTTCAAAAACTAATAATGAAAGATCGTCATGCGACATATTGTGAGATTGAGGCAGCCCTAGGCATTAGTTCCACCAGCATATATAAAATATTGCATGATTATTTAGCCGTGAAAAAGGTTTGCTCTTGTTAGATCCCACAAAATTTGACGCAATCTAAAAAACATACTCGTGTCGATTGGTGTACAAAAATGTTCAAGAAATACAATGGCGGTGCCTCAAAAGACGTATATAATATTGTAACTGGTGACGAATCATGGATCTATGCGTATGAGCCGGAACGTAAACAGCAGTCGACTGTATGGGTGTTTCAAGATGAAGCAAATCCAACAAAAGTTGTTCGCACTCGAAGCAAATGGTCGCCTGCTTTTTCAGCAAAACTGGCCATGTGGCAACAGTGCCTTTAGAGGAACGTAAAACGGTCAATGCCGAATGGTATACAACCATTTGTTTGCCGGAAGTCCTCGGTGAAGTACGGAAAACCAACAAGAACCGTAGGATCGTTCTTCATCAAGACAATGCGAGCGCACACACATCTCGTCTAGCAACAGAGTATTTGAAGGCTCAAAAAATCGAATTTATGGGTCATCCGCCATACAGTCCTGTTTTGGCACCCAATGACTTCTTTTTGTTCCCGAACATCAAGAATAAATTGCGTGGACAACGATTTTCTTTGTCAGAAGAAGCCGTTGATGCTTTCAAAAACCATGTTTTGGAGGTGTCTCAAGAAGACTGGAATAAATGCTTTGACAAACGGTTCAAACGGATGCAAAAGTGTATTGATCATGAAAGAGAGTATTTTGAAAAACAATAAAGCAGTTTTCAACCAGAAATTACTTTGGTTTAATTATTAGGCTCAAAATATAAATAGTGCCTCTCGTATAAGGCAAAACATGGTGAAAAAAATTTGATTGAAAATGACTGCTAGCGGGTCAATAAAACATCTGACATCTTGCTTTCTTAACGTCATTTCTCTTGTTTGAAGAACGCGCTCTTAACGTGAAAGCTATTCGTTTCAGGAATCCATGTAATATTGTTTTATTAATATTTTACAAATTCGAGCGCTGTATAAAGAATAGTATGTGCCCCACATGTTAAAAGTGGTTTTACCCCGGGTATCACAAACTGTATTTACCAAAACTGTTTATTGTGAATTTTGCTACGGTTTGTAAATATGGAACATGGTATTTTATTATTATTATTATTATTATTATTATTATTATTATTACACTCCTGAAATTTTTATCTCTCGCTACCCTGGTGATAAAAATCTTTCTATGCGTAAAACATATCCCACTTCAGCCACAGATTGTAAATAAATATTATTTTCTGAAGTTTTACTTTACCTCCGCGGTAACGTGTGAGGCTGTTCGGCCTGTCCCGGGTTCGATTCCCGTCGACTGCTAACACTGCCCTTAGGTTTTTCGTGGTTTGCCCTGGTCGGTAAGCGAATGCTGAAGTGAGAGATAAAGGTACGGAAGAATAGAGGTGCCCCCGAAGCCGAGTCAAAGCACCGCAAGTAGCCCATAACGGTCTTTTCTACTTCTACCGTGACCCTTAGGAGGGAGGAATGAGGGAAGAGACCCGAACGGCGACCAGATCCGGACGGAGTCCCTAACGTTTCCAGATCGAACAAACCGCCGCACGGGCCGACCCACAAGCCCTGAAGGGGCGCCTGCCCGGGAGCACCCGAAGGCGGATCCTAACTAAGCAGTTCCGCAACGACGCTTAGGTAGAAACTCTAGAATGCCCACAGCCACCGCCCAGCCGCAACCCACCGAATATCGTCGCCTGGTCCTACAACCCTGAAACAGATGACAAGGAAGATGATGGGTACAGGAAATGAGGGCAGGAAAGTCGTGGTAGAAGATGAACCACCAGCATTCGTCTGCTGTACCGGGGAGACCACGAAAAATCCATGGGTCAGAGTGGGCGGTCGCCGGGGATAAACCCGGGACCTCCCGAGTGCGAGAGGCATACGTTACCGCGGCGCCACCTCGCTCGGCGAATGGTGAAGTGGTTTCTCATCTTTCAGGTGTGCTTCTAGGTTTCATGGCGTATGACGGTGCCGGACAAATGGCGTGGATTCTTGCTCAAAGGAAAGAGTACCCTCTCCTTGGACACTTGAGGCTTGCTTGGTCCTTCGGTCGTTCATCGCCCTTGGTCTTCGAACCTGAAACTGTTATGGACTTCCGTGCGTCTCTGTGACCTGTAGTCTCCTGTGGTTTATTCACTACATCCCTTCCTTCTTGAGAGTGCTAGTCACTATAGACCTATGTAGGTCGCAGTGCGCGAGGTGTCATTTTAGGTCGAATCTATCTTTGGTTCTTAAACGATAGGGAAAATAAAAAAACTTTATATGAATCATTTGCAAAATAGTTGCGAAAATAAGGCCATTGGTAGAGAAAATGTGTGAAAGTTATTATTTAATCTTTTTTTTTTCTTTCTTTCTTTTAAGAACTATTAAATCACTTAGTATCCATGATAACATTTACATAGTGTGATGTATGTCTGTAAGCTAATTTCAAGGGTAAACTGATTAGAATTTGTAGAAACCAGGTTGAAGGGTAAATGGTCTATTACGATACAAGTGTGGTAAATGCATCTTTGCAGGAGGAGGAAGAACTGAAAGTCAAGTATTTTTACTTTCTCTACTACGTATAGTAAGTAGGAGAAGTATTGTATTCCACCCAAAAATTCGATACTGAGATTTCACCGGAAATACATGTTTTGAGATCCCCTGAATCCAAAAAAGCATTTTTGGAAACATGTCCTTGTGTGTGTCTGTGTGTCTGTCTGTGTGTCTGTCTGTGAACAGCATAACTCAGAAACGAACAGTCGGATAAACACCAAACTTGGTATTTAGGTTCAGTATCTTCCAGAGATGCGCCACGAAGGTTTTCAAGAAAATCCCCCCACCCCAGAGTACCCTTTACATGGAACATTTTTCGAAAATTTTAATTTTCTCAAAAATGGCTCTAACGATTTTGATTAAAATATCATATGTTTGAGATATTTTCATGACAAATAAAATGTATATCTTGAATTTTCTGGGAATGTATCCAAAAGTATTCTTCATTGTGAACGACTTTTGGTAAACTGGTAAACCGTAAAAGAGAGACAAAATTTTACTACACAAAAAATGTAGATCGCGTTAAAATACACAATTTATGTCATTTACATTTTTTGTTGTTGAGTGAACCATTTTGGAGATATTGCTTGTTATTCCCTTAAATTTTTCAATACTTATTTTCTAAAATGGGAATTCGTTATTCATTTTTTTGTCTTGGATATGCAAAGAGTATTGATCTGTGGGAAAGGGAATGGTGCTGCATCTAGCAACCAGCTATTAAGAGATATGTATCTGCTTAAAGGCTACCGTATTTCCAAATTGCCCTTGTGAATATATTTTCCCCTTACATCTCCAAGAAAATTAGCAATAAGATAGACTCTGCAAATGTTTATCTCGATTAACATGAAGTAGATGGAGAATAAGCGTTTGTAAAAATAGTTTGTACAAGAGTAGAGAAAGTCATGTGAGTGTAACACATCAGATTTTTTATTTCCAAGTTCTCCAATGCATTTAACTATAGTATCGTATAATGTATAACGTTTAAGATTTTTACTTATCCTACCACTTACTTACATAGTGGATAGATAAAGTATTACATTCCACCCAAAAATTCTATACCGAGATTTCACCGGAAATATTTATTTTGAGGCACCCTGAATCTAACAAAATCATTTTAAAAAAAGGTCCACGAACGTATGTGTGTGTCTACCAAACGATATCTCGGATATATGCCAAACTTGGTATTTAGGTTTAGTAGGTAAACATAAAGGTGCATATCAGGAAGAGACCTCCAGAAGCGGGGCAGAGCACCTAACGCAAGCCAGTCGCCCCATTGTGCTTCCAGCGAAACCCCTGGGAGGGAAGAAGAGGCGAGAGACCCGAAGTGCGACCAGATCCGGATCCCGACGGGCGCAAGCAAGACGGGGTCCCTCACTTTTCCAGATATAACGCATCTGACGCTGCACGGTCCGTGCCCACAAGCCACCAACCTCCAGGGTCCCCCAGAGCAGAGCCCCACGCTGAGGAGAGACCTAACTGAGCGTATCGCAGCGACGCCAGGGAAGACACCTTTACAGAGCGCAAGCCGCCGCCAAGCTGCAACACCGTCACTGACCCCACAGCCCTGAAACAGATGAGAAGGAAGATATTGCGTACAGGTAGTGAGAGTAAGGAACCACCCCAGTATTCGTCGTCCTCCGTGGTGTAGTGGTTACCATGCCTAGCCTCTAACTCCCGAAGTCGCGGCGGAGGGCGATGTATTTTTTCGGGCGTAAAAATCCTTAGCATGGCTTCCTTTGGAAGTGAAATAAAGCTCGTGGTCCCATGTCGTAGATTTACAGCACGTAAAAGAACCTCAAGCCTGATGGAGGCCTCTGACGCCCAAAATAGAATGGGACGCAAAGGACCACAGCAGTTAAAAAGCGTCCATAAATAAAACTCAATTTATTTAAACCCCAACATTCGCCAGGCGACCCTGGAAAACCACGAAAAACCCATGGGCCAGAGTGGACGGTCGCCGGGTGTCGAACCCGGGACTTTCCGAATCCGCGTCACAGACGCAACCTAGGTTTTGTAGATACCTTCCAAAGTAGATACCGCTTAATTTCTAAAAAAATTCTAACAATTTTGATTAAAACACCATATATTAAAAATATTTACATGACAAATAAAATGTATTCCTGAATTTTCTGGGAATAGCCTGTGAAGTCCATTTCATTCGAAAGGGATTTTGTATAATCTTGTATGAGTGGTAAATGTTAAGCTATAGACGAAAACCTAGAGCATAGATCTCTTTAAAACAGACAATTTGTTTAAAATAACTTTTTTTTTGTACCATCAGCCTTCTCCGAGATATTCGCTATTCATGGTTCGAATTGTTCAATACTTAACCATTCTTTAAAGTACCGTCGATTTTCCGTTGTTTCTCGCGATGTCATGGAAACAGTATGGAGTTTTAAGGCCAGCATATAGCGTCCAGTTGTTAAACATTTGACTATCGCTGCTCTCTTTGTATCTATAACGAAATGTGTAATGTAGCTGTTTCTGTAAAGGTTTATCGCGATAAAAATGAAGTAATTAGGAAAATAAACTGTCGTACACCCACTAATAAGCGACAGAGGGTAGAGAACACCCTTTTTTCTGCCTATTTTATTATTATAAATGCCGGCTCAGCTTTGTGCCCCAAATGAGACAGCAAGTATGTACATAATCTACAGCGGTTAGCACCACTGCTCCCGCTTTGCAATATTTTCACTGCTTCATTTTAAAGCGTGATTTACGGGCATTTTATCCTTGACTATTTTTAGAGCAAAGCGCACGCTTTGTTCCACTCTTTAACGTTTACCAGAAATGGAATTCATTTCGTAGCTCTAACTTCATGGGATGTAATTCTCAGTAGACTAATTTCTGTGTTATGGCCTTTAAAACAGTGACGACATTTAATTAATTTTGTATTTTAATCTAGATTATGTTCAGTGCGTTTCAGGAGCTTGTTTTTGATTTGGCGGGGGGGTTAATCCAATTACTTTAAATTTCGCCTTAAACAATGAAACGATCATTGGAGTGACCAGTTTCTCTGTAATTTCTCACCAGGTTTAACCTAAAACTTCAAATAATGTCAGTAGAACACACAGCCGCCCCTCTCTTATATCGAGCGACTTGGCGCCGCGGTAACGTGCGCGACTTGCATTCGAGGGGTCCCGGATTCGATACCTGGCGATCGCCCACTCTGCCTCATGAGTTTTTCGTGGTTTCTCCGGGCGGTAGGCGAATGCTGGAGTGCTTCAACTTCTACCACACTCTCCTGTCCCTCATTTCCTGGATCTATTGTCTTCTTTGTCATTTGTTTCAAGGTTGTAAGACCGGGCGACGGGTTGCGGCTGGGCGGTAGCGCGGCAGTGCACTCTGTGGAGGTTTCTTCCCTGGTGTCGTTGAGGCACTGCTCAGTTAGGATCCGCCTTGGTGGGGCTGCCCGGACGGCTTCGAATGCGTTCGATCTGGAAACATTAGGAACCTTGCCCATGCCTGCTGCCGTTGTCATCCAGATCTACTGTCCATTCCAAACCAGAGTGCCTTTCACTGAAAACAAACTCCTTGTATTATCCACGAAAAAGTAGTTCGGAAATCCCGCCCCTCCCATGTGCTTGTTGAATACTATTTAAATCTATAAAAACGCGCCCTGTGTGAGAATCATAGTTCAAAATGCAACCCGAGGTAACAATCGATTTTATAAGTATGCGGTAATGAATACTTTACGTTAGTCACAATCCTGGGGCAAAAGTGCAACACCCAAATCCGAATCCTCCGAAGATGACTCAGCTGCCATATAGAAATCAAAACTACTCTCCAAAATAATGACAAGCTTATCCACATTAAAACAAGTTCCCACATTTTATCCTTTTCTATGTTCTATTACGTCTGTTTATATTCCATGCTCGCTTTGGTTACACTTCTCACTAAAACGCCTGTAAAATCCGATATTAGTTTTGTAATATGCACTAAGCGAGTGTCGGGTATTTTGGTAATAGTGAGTTGAATATATGAAGTATTGTTTGTTTTTCGCCACTTTTTAACTGTTTCCCGCTTTTGTGTTTGAACAGTTTATTCGCACTACACGCACCTTCCTCTGCCATGAGAACTCAAATACCAACTGACTAAATCACAAGGTTTGACCTGAGCTGAACATACGTGTACTAGCGTATTATGAATGACTGTTCGCTTATATTTCCTGTGTTACGCAAAGTGTTTATTCGGTACTCAGATAGCACCTCTGGGAGTTCATTGCTGCATTTCTCGTACATGTAAGAGAATGGCAGTCATGCATACAGTTGGTATTAACAAGCAAGATGCTCTCGGCGTTAGCGCAATAGCAGACGAAAATCATATTTTGTAATCTCTCAACAGCTAGTATATATCATTACCTTTAGCAATGAGTTCTTATGATAACCGCAATAAAATGTGCAGTTCTATACCTTTTCTGCTCTAATATTTCATGATACAATACATGTATTATTACGTTGGCGTGAGAGCATATTCTTGGGTTCGTGACAAGCAGCAGCACGTGCTTCTGTTTACATCACAGGGAACTCTGGTTTGGAATGGACAGTAGGCGCCCTTCGGGTCTCTCCCCTCACCCCTTCCTCCCAGGGGCCACAGTAGAAACAAAAGGGGCCGCTGCAGCCTACTTGCTGAACTCTGCATCGGTTACGGCCCCCTCCGTTCGTCCCTACCTTTTCCTTCTCTTTCTTTCTTTTATGAATCTGTCCACGTAATGCTTCCAAAATGAGTAAAAGCATGGATTTTTAGGGGTACCGAGTTGTGCGTGAGAGGTGTAGTCAAGGCTGCCTACATACGTTTTTGGCACCCGGCAAGTCACGGCGAGGATGGGGTCGATCTGAGGTCAAAGCCCACATTAAAATAATATACATACAATAATGCAGTGGCAAATGGATTGCTTACAATAACAAAAGTATACGTTATAAGTGACTTTCTCTGTTCTGATATTTTATTCTATAGACCCTCCCGGGTCTCCTCAAATTCCTCTCCCCTTACATGTCCGTGCTAACCCTTAATGAGTCGCACTGGTAATAATGCCATGTTTTTAAGGACATTTGGTCACATTTATGGGTCAAAAATTCTAATTTTGGCTTTATGCATAATATGAATACTAGGTACATAGTTTGTAGATTGTGTCCAAATATTGTTTTTGAGTGGTTGCGACATTTAAATGTATTTTTGAGGCAGTATTTTTAACACTTAAATAATTTCAGTCTAATTATATAATATTTAAATTAAATAACAGCCCGCCTTAAAGCAATATGTGTATGCAACAATATATAAAAAATGTATGTAAGTCATTGTATATGTTTGTATTATTGTATCCATGTGTAATAATGTTATGTGAATATAATAATGTAGGAGCTGTGAGAATAATAGGTTAAAAGTTGCTAACAATGAAGTAACCTTGAGGCAATAATGGAGCTACAATTATGTAAATTTTGAGACACTTTGAAAATAGCCAATCAACAACCAGAAAAAGCTTTAGTTAAATGAAGGTATTCCATTGGAGTAGAAATAGCCAATCAGAGACTTGAAATATAGAAATTTACAAGTTTAGGCGGTTGAAATCAGTTCAGTTGCCTGCAGACAGCGTTAGTAACCGGATGCGAGATGCGTCCTCGAGAGATTTAATACGTACTCGTGTGAGACGAAAAATAAGTTTACGTGTTAAAAAGTGCAGGTATTTAATTAAAGAATCTCACAGCTCTCTCTCTATATCAGTGAAGTGTTATTTAAATCGTATAAAGCATTAATAAAAGAAGTGAAGTAAAATTATAATCTGTGTAAGCCTACATTCTTGTCGCACCACAACCCTGCTAAGAGAAACGTGTCTCTAACAATAATACTGACGCAGCCGAGGCAAACATAAATATATAATATTTAAAGTAACAGTAAAAATACATTTTGGGGCGAAGGTTACCGGAAACTGTTTACTATACGTGCGGTTGCAACTACTACAAGTTCGGTTCCCCAACAGTTGAAATACGATACAACTCCTTCAAATTGACGCCCAAAGCGTGATGCAAATAACGTAACAAACAAACTACTTCATTTTAGACACCATGGCCTAAAAGTAGAACTTCTAACAGAGCACACCATTAAAAGATTTAGATTATCATAATCATCACTGTGACCAACTTTGCTTTAAAAGTCCAATCATATGCCAGTTACCTGCACATGTTTAATAACTCGACTTGGTTTCATTAGGTTTTACTTTTCAGTATGTCTTTTCATGATTAATTTCTCATGGCGCTCGCATTATCTGTTCACAATACAAATAGTTTACTTCGATTTATCACAATTCGTTGTAGAGTTAACCTATACGTTATATTGCCAGTTTTCTTTGATCTAAAACGTTATTCTTTTATCTGCTAAAACCTACGTAAAGATTAAATGGAGGAAATTATGAATTCAGAAGAAACTGCAATAGAAGAGCCAGGTGAAATTATAGAAGTAATAGAAAGAATAACAGCAGAAGTCCTTATCCAAAAAGCAATATGACGTGGCATTTAATCGATTCATTGGCTGATGTAAGGCAAAACATCTTCAAAACAATTTCATTGAAAATGACTGTAGCGAATCAACAAAACAACAAAACATCTGGCATCTCTCTTTTTTAACGTCATTCCTCTAGTTCAACTGCGTTTTACTCAAAAAATAAAACCATACTTTACCCCCTTGTATCATAATCTACCATTATATGGAGGTTTAAATATGCTGGCCAGGTTGACACGCCCCCTTTTACACTGCACTTTCTCTTTTGTTCACAACAAACAGCATGACAGCATGTAGGCATTTTGTCGATTCTAGGAACTTTGGTTTCTTAGAGCGTTATCCTGACAGTTGGCAGCTCTGTTTCTCACCTTTGTTTACTTCCTGCCATTTTAAAAGCTACCTAGTTATTTTTGTTTTATGTGGGATATTTTTTACAAATAAGGACAATTTTGTCTGGTTTTAGAACTGTTATGGTGAAATTAATTATGGGTAGAATCAAGAAATTGGGGAAACGGAAAATACGATCCCAGAATTTCAGGTTATTTCAGTTTGGCAAGACCCACAAACCGAAAACATTGCCAATAATGTTGGTGCTATGAAAGGGGCAGATGCATTTAGGAAAATTGGACTGGAACCAGGATTTAATTCTGACTGCGTGTTTGAAAAAATCGATACATTAAGAGTGAGAGAAGCAGAAAAGCAAGTGTAGGAACTGTGTAAGGAAGCGAGAATTAGAGGAGAGGTGAAAAAAAGAGCAGAGATGAAGTCACTGACTGTGAGGAATATGGACAAGGGAGTTTTGGAGTTTGGGTATGTTACGAAAAAAACCATCATTATCTTCGTTTGCCTTTTACCGTAGCTTTTTATTTAACTTTAGGTACACTTTTCTAAAAATACGTTGTGTTACATTCATATGAGAGTCTATACTACTCTATATGCTGGCTTAAACTTTCATTCTCTTTCGATGACATCGCGAGAAACAACTGAATGTCGACAGGACTTGAAAAGAATGATAAACTATTGAATAATTCGAACAATTAATAAGGGATATCTCCTAAATGACTTATGCTACAAAAAAATTCTGATGCGTTACACTCACTTGACTTTCCCTACTCTTGAACAAATTATTTTTACAAACACTTATTCTCCATATGCTTCATGTTAATCGAGATGTTAATCTTATTGCTAATTTTCTTGTAGGTGTAAGGGGAATATGGTAGGCTTTAAGCGATAGTCAAATGTTTTAAGAGCTGATTGCTACGTGGCGCATTCCATTCTCTTTGTATGTCCAGGACATAAAAAAATGAATAACGAATTTGAGAAAAAGTATAAGTATTGGAAAATTTAAGGGAATAACAAGCAATATCTCGAAAATGGTTCACTCAACAACAAAAATGTATACGACATAAATAGTGTATTTTAACGCGATCTACATTTTTTGTGTAGTAAAATTTTGTCTATATCTTATGGTTTACCAGTTATGAAAAAGTCGTTCACAATGAAGAATACTTTTGGAGACATTCCCAGAAACTTCGAGATATACATTTCATTTGTCATGAAAATATCTTAAACATATTATATTTTAATCAAAATCGTTAGCCATTTTTGAGAAAATTAAAATGTTCGAAAAATGTTTCATGTAAAGGGTAATTGGGGTGGGAGGATTTTCTTAAAAATCTTCGTGTCGCATCTCTGGAAGATACTGAACCTAAATACCAAGTTTGGTGTTAATTCGACTGTTCGTTTCTGAGTTATGCTATTCACAGACGCGCACACACACACACACACACACACACACACACACACGGACATGTTTCCAAAAATGCTTTATACGCATTCAGTGCACCTCAAAACATGTATTTCCTGTGAAATCTCGGTATCGAATTTTTGGGTGGAATGCATTACTTCCCCTACTTACTATACGTAGTAGAGAAAGTGAAGAACGAATAACGAATTCCCATTTGAGAAAAGGTGTGTATTGGAAAATTCAAACAACAATAAATATCTCGGAAATGGTTCACTGCACAAAATAAATGTGTATGACATAAGTTATGTGTTTTAACTAGCTCTACATTATTTGTGTAGTAAAGGTTTCTCTATATCTTACGGTTTACCAGCTAGGCAAAAGTCATTCGGAATGAAGAGGACCTTTGGGGCCATTTCCAGAAAATTCAGGATATACATTTCATTTGCCATGAAAATCTCTTAAACATATTCTATTTTTAATCAAAATCGTTAAGAGCTATTTTTGAGAAAATCAAAATTTTCGAAAAATTTTGCATGTAAGGTGTAGTGTAGTGTGGGGTGGAGGAATTTACTTGAAGTCCTTTGTGTCGTATCTTGGAAGATAGTAAACTCAAGTACCTAGTATGGTATTTCGTTTTTCAGTTATGCTGCTCACAGACTGGCAAACACACACGGATGTTCCAAAACTGCTTTATTTGGATACAGGGCATCTCAAGATATGTATTTCCGGTGAAATATCGGTATCGAATTTTTGGGTGAAATGCAATACTCTACGTAGTAGAGAAAGCAAAGCTATTGTGTACAGCCATCAGCAACTGAAACCATGAACATTTTAATTTTAGTGTATCTGAATGCGCATGGATAAGTAATTAAACAGCTATCTCGGATGCGGTCCTGCAAGCGTTTCTTTGCAGCGTAGTTACTGAGATGCTGCAGGGACCTGGTGTTCTAGCTCTGTATACGGAACTGAGAATGTACCTGCAAAGCAGATCAAGCAGAGTGCTTTCTGCTCCCACAAAGGAACCTCTATCACAAACGTGGTCCACTTTCTCTAATAAGGACTATACTCTCGAGTATCAAAGCCTTGTTTTATGTTAATGAAATTGGCCTGTGTCTGCCTTTATCGCCACTTTAGCAATTTGGTGAAGTTGGCCACGATTTGCTGGCTCGTACGTTAAGAAAGGAGGGTGGGCGTCTTTGAAACTTTGACCCTCGCAAAACCAATACTGCTGCCAGTGGAAGTTTCGGAAGTTCTTTCAAAAACGCTGCTACGTGCAATAATAGTCATTTGGGTTACAATTTGCAAAAGTAAGGCTTTGGAGGACCCACGAGATACTGAAGCTTATTTTGTAACGTGTGCACTACTGTATTAAAGGCAAAGGTACGTATCACGAAGGGGCCCCCGGAACCGGCGCAGAGCACCGCACGTAGATCAGTCGGCCCTCTTTGCTTCCAACGTGACCCTTGGGAAGGAAGGTTGAAGGGAGAGACCCGAATGGCGTAAGCACGGACGGGGACCCTAACGTTTCCAGATAGAACGCATCCGACTCCGCCCGGGCCACAAGGCACCAATTTTTAGGTTCCCTCGGAACGGACCCCCACGATGACGAGAGATCTAACTGAGCGGTACCGCAGCGACGTGGTAGAAGATGAACCATCCCAGCATTCGCCTGTCGATCGGGGGAAACCACGAAAAACCCGTGGGCCAGAGCGCGATCGCCGGGGATCGATCCCGGGACCTCCCCATCCGGGCCACAGACGTACCTCCTGAGGCATCCCGCTTGGTACACTACTGTATTACTTTCTCTTCCACGTACATAGTAGGTAGAGAAGGTACTGCATTTCCTCAAAACATCCGATACGGAGATTTCACCTGAAATACATTTTTTTTATAAAAGGGCGGTCCCACACCCGCCACCTCCGGTGACGAATCATCCTCAGAGGCTACATCGTCTCCCCATGCACATGTTAGTGAGCTAAACATGCAAGGCAAAGGGGTGCTTGTTAGTGGTGAAGCGTGCAAAGATGGGTCGGGTTCCGCATAAGCACCCCGGTTAGTAAGCTATAGATTAGTGCTGGCATTTAGGGATGCGAGCGAATTAGACGGAATGACCTGGGCGACACCCATGACACGTTTTGGACGGCGCCCAGGGATTAGTGCATGCAATGAAGATGGTTAGCGATTGAGTGGTTAGTGTGTTAGTCAGATGCGTAAGAGAATGGGTTCGCGATGTAGGTTCGGAAATTTTGTCATGCAGTGAGGAGAAATTGCATGGTGGGGCGGGAATTGACGTGAAGTAACCTGTGATTGAGTCTTAGAATCAGCGCAGCGTCGAGCTGATGGTCCAGTGGGTGGTGCGTCTCGTCGGCTGGGTGGCAGTGAAGCGGTATTTGCGGTTACCAGTAAGTAGACCTGGAAATTAGTAAAGAATCGTGAGAAACATGTCTACAATATATGAAGGGCAGACGATAAGTTAAGGTGGCATCAACTGAAACAAGTAGGCACGGACGTCTATAAGAGAATCGTCGGGGAATAGCGTGCGTTCGAGGAGATGGAGAGGCGGGGATGGGTGTCGTAGTCCAACATCTCGAATAAGTGGATTATAGTTCTTCTTGGCCTTGTCGTAAAGGTCAGCTGCAAGTTTTTTACTTTCTCTACTACGTATAGTAAGTAGGGGAAGTATTGTATTCCACCCAAAAATTCGATACCGAGATTTCACCGGAAATACATATTTTGAGACCCCTTGAATAAAAAAAAGCATTTTTGGAAACATGTCCGTGTGTGTGTGTGTGTCTGTGAACAGCATAACTCAGAAACGAACAGTTGGATAAACACCAAACTTGGTATTTAGGTTCAGTATCTTCCAGAGATGCGACACAAAGGTTTTCAAGAAAATCTCTCCACCCCAGATTACCCTTTACATGGAACATTTTTCGAAAATTTTAATTTTCTCAAAAATGGCTCTAACGATTTTGAATAAAATACCATAAGTTTAAGACATTTTTATGGCAAATGAATTGTATATCTCGAATTTTCTGGGAATGTCTCCAAAAGTATTCTTCATTGTGAACGACTTTTGCATAACTGGTAAACCATAAGAGATAGACAAAATTTTACTACACAAAAAATGTAGATCGCGTTAAAATACACAGTTTATGTCATATACGTTTTTTTTTTCTTTGAGTGAACCATTTTCAAGAAATTGCTTGTTATTCCCTTAAGTTTTCCAATACTTATACTTTTTCTCAAATGGGAATTCGTTATTCATTTTTTGTGTTGGATATGCAAAGAGTATTAATCTGTGGCAAAGGGAATGGTGCTGCACCTAGCAACCAGCTATTAAGAGATATGTCGATGCTTAAAGGCTACTATATTTCTATATTGCCCTTGCAAACACAAAACAAGGGGAACATAGCACGCCTTAAGCGATAATCAGATATTTTTAGAATTGTTCGCTATGTGTAAAATGTAATTCCCTTTGTACGTCAAGAACATAAAAAAAGAACAACGAATTCTCAGTTGAGAAAAAGTGTATTGGAAAATTCAAAGAAATAACAGGGAATATCTCGAAAATGGTTCACTCTATTAAAAAAATGTTTGACATGTTTATGTTTATGACATATATTGTGTGTTTTAACGAGATCTATATGTTCCATGTAAGGGGTGGTTTGGGGTGGGGGATTTTCTTGAAAACTTTCATGTCGCATCCGTGGAACATATTGAACCTAAATACCAAGTTTGGTGTTTATCCGACTTTTCGTTTCTGAGTTATACTGTTCAGAGACACATAGACATACACATGGACATGTTTCCAAAAATGCTTTTTTTTTATGTCCTCGACATACAAAGAGAATGCAATGCTCCACATAGCAACCAGCTCTTAAAACATTTGACTATCACTTAAAGCCTACCAATTCCCCTTGCACCTACAAGAAAATTAGCAATAAGATTAACATCTCGATCAACATGAAGCATATGGAGAATAAGCGTTTGTAAAAATAGTTTGTACAAGAGTAGAGAAAGTCATGTGAGTGTAACACATAAGATTTTCAATAAACTGTTCAATGTTATGCATGCACAGTTGGGAGTGTAATATTTTAGATGGTGCTATTTTTGGAACTTTGGCAATAATGCGCAGAAGCTTGTTTTGGAATGATTGGAGTTGGCGAATATGCGAGGTGGCAACACATCCCCATGCAGGTGCGGCATAGTTGAGTATTGTTCGGATGAGTATTTTGTATAGTGTAAGGCTCGTCTTGTACTTGATACCACTGTTATGTTGATCAATGGGTTTAATTTTCGGAGTTGTGCGATCGCTAGTTTTGCGAGTGTTGGTTATGTGTGCCTGCCAGGTGACACCAAGATACTGCACCTGGTTGGTCCAGGGGATGGGATTCCCAAAGAGATTCAGAGGGGAAAGATTATGTTTTGAGGATACCTGATCCAAATAAAGCATTTTTAGAAAAAGGTCCATATGTGTGAACAGCACAAGTAAACATCGAAAAGTCTGATAAATACCAAACTTGGTATGTTCGCTCACTACCTTCCAAAGATGGTACACGAAGATTTTCAAGAACAATTCCCCTACCCCAAGCTATCCTTTAAATGGAACCATGTATTAAATATTTTTACAGGACAAGTAAGATGTATGTATTGAATTTTCTGGGAATAACCTGTGAAGTCCTCTTCATTCGGAAGGAATTTTGTATAGTCTTGTATAACTGGTAAACGTTAAGCGACAGACGAAAACGTGCTGCACAAAAACTGTAGATCTCTTCAAAACACACAATTTATTCCAAATAAATCAGCCATTTCCGAGGTAACCGTTATTAATAGTTCGAACTGTTCAATACGTCGCCATTCTCTTCAAGTCCTGTGATTTTCAGTTGTTTCGCGCGATGTCATGGAAACAGTATGGAACTTTAAGGCCAACATATAGCGTTCAGTTGTTAAATATTTGACTATCGCTGTTCCCTTTGTATCTATAACGAAATGTGTAATGTAGCTGTTTCTGTAAAGGTTAAACACTAAGAAACGATAGAGCGTAGGGAAAGTCATGCGAATGTAACATCAGATTTTTAAGAACTCTTAACCTTTCTGGTTTTGCCCTTCAAGGGAGAGTTGGTAAGACATCTAGAAATCGTTCACAAGGCTTATTGCGTTTGCATATCACTATAATTAAAATAATATACAAAGGAAGGTTTAACGTTTAACTCCAAATCCTTCTTCATGTGCTCTAGTAATGTCGTCTGTGCAACTCCCAAATTCTGGCATCGCTTATGAATGCACATCTTTGGCGAACGTTCGACGGATACTTAAGCTTCAGTATACGTTACTTGAGATGATCATCCTGAGCGGGGCTTGTGTTATATACCAACTATCGTCAAGTACCCAACAGACCGGTTGGGAGCTTACCTGCTCAGTACATACACTATGTGATCAAAAGTGTCCGGACACCCCATAAACATATGTTTTTCATCTTAGGTGCATTGTGCTGCCACCTACTGCCTGGTACTCATTATCCGCGACCTTAGTAGTCATTAGTCATCGTGAAACAGCAGGATGGGACGCTCCGTAGAACTCACGGGCTTCGAACGTGGTCAGGTGATTGGGTGTCACTTGTGTCAGAAGTCTGTACACACTCCTAAACATCCCTAGGTCCACTGTTTCTGATGTGATAGTGAAGTGGAAACGTGAAGGGACATGTACAGCACAAAAGTGTACAGGTCGAGCTCGTCTGTTGACTGACAGAGACCGCCGACATTTGAAGAGGGTCGTAAAGAGTAATAGGCAGACGTCTATCCAGACCATCACACAGGAATTCCAAACTGCATCAGGATCCACTCCAAGTACTATGACAGGCGTAAGTTGAGAAACCTTGGATTTCATGGTCGAGCGGCTGCTCATAAGCCACACATCACGCAGGAAAATGCCAAACGACGCCTTGCTTGGTGTAAGGAGCGTCAACATTACACGATTGAACAGTGGCAAAACGTTGTGTGGAGTGACGAATCACGGTACACAATGTGGCGATCCGATGGCAGGGTGTGGGTATGGCGAATGCCCGGTGAACGTCATCTGCCAGCGTGCGTAGTGCCAACAGTGAAATTCGGAGGTGGTGATGTTATGGTATGGTCGTGTTTTTCCTGGAGGGGGCTTGCACCCCTTGTTGTTTTGCGTGGTACGATCACAGCACAGACCTACATTGGTACTATTTTAAGCACCTTCTTGCTTCCCACTGTTGAAGAGCAATTCGGGATGGCGATTGCATCTTTCAACACGATCGAGCACCTGTTCATACTGCACGGGCTGTGGCGGTGTGGTTACACGACAATAACATCCCTGTAATGGACTGGCCTGCACAGAGTCCTGACTTGAATCCTATACAACACCTTTGGGAAGTTTTGGAACGCCGACTTCGTACCAGGCCTCACCGACCTTCATCGATACCTCTCCTCAGTTCCGCACTCCGTGAAGAATGGGCTGTCATTCCCCAAGAAACCTTCCAGCACCTGATTGAAAGTATGTCTGCGAGAGTGAACGCTGCCATCAAGGCTAAGGGTGGGCCAACACGATATTCACTTCCAGCATTACCGATGGAGGGCGTCACGAACTTGTACGTCATTTTCAGCCAGGTGTCCGGATACTTTTGATCACGTAGTGTAAGCGTGATGGGAGCAAACTGAAAGAGGAGCAAAGGGGAAAATATGGACGTCATTCACACCCTCCCTCAGCGCGGCGGTGGTCCTGTGGGGTAGTTTTCATTTACCATGGAGAAGAGTACATCAACACCAACTAGGTTCAACCCTGCTTGGGAGGAAACTTATTTTATTACAGCACAAGATAATGGTATAAACTATTTAATTTGTAATAAGATGTTAAACCGTATGAAAGTTTAATCTACAGCACTATAATTCGTTTTGTCATGCGAATGAGAATGAAAAATGCCAGGGGGAAGAAACACCAGCTTTATTGGAACAACTAAAATATACAACGTTTGTGGATGCAATTCCAGTACATTTTATCGTACAGTAATTTATTGCTATTTATTGCTGAATTTGTTCATGGTGGTCAGACTTGCAAATTGTTTATTTTGCCTTTGAACATACGAACTATCATGTTTTTATTAAATAATGTAGTATTCCTTGCTTTATAATCCGTCCTATGATACGATGAACAATTTAATAATGTCTCGCCATGTTGAACATTGCTAATTGTGTTATTTAATAATAATAAATTATCATTAAGCCACATTCTTGTAAACGATGTGGTTACAGCACTTCAACCAAATTTGTACCGTGAAGTTACTCCGTGCAGTTACAGGAAACACCACTGAGTTTACAAACGGTTTAAGCCAAGCCACGTATATGCTCAGCTTATAGCTTGAACAATGCACTGTAAAACTCCACTGTAGCTTAAACCCCAGTTCAGTACGGTTTAAGCCAGGCCACGTATAAGCTCGGCTTATCACTTAAACTACACACTGTGAAACTCCACTGGAGCTTAAACCGCAGTTCAGTACGGTTTAAGCCAGGCCACGTATAAGCTCGGCTTATCACTTAAACTACACACTGAGAAACTCCACTGGAGCTTAAACCGCAGTTCAGTACGGTTTAAGCCAGTCCACATATAAGCTCGGCTCATCACTTAAACTACACACTGTGAAACTCCACTGTAGCTTAAACCACAGTTCAGTACGGTTTAAACCAGGCCACATATAAGCTCGGCTTATCATTTAAACTGCACACTGTAAAACTCCACTGTAGCTTAAACCACAGTTCAGTTCGGTGTAAGCCAGACCACATATAAACTCGGCTCATCACTTAAACTACACACTGAGAAACTCCACTGTAGCTTAAACCACAGTTCAGTACGGTTTAAACCAGGCCACATATAAGCTCGGCTTATCACTTAAACTAAACACTGTAAAACTCCACTGTAGCTTAAACCACAGTTCAGTGCGGTTTAAACCAGCCCACATATAAGCTCGGGTTATCACTTAAACTTACACTGCAAAACTCCACTGTAGCTTAAACCACAGTTCAGTAGGTTTAAGCCAGGCTACGTATAAGCTCGGCTTATCACTTAAACTACACACTGTAAACTCCAGTGTATGTAGCTTAAACCACAGTTCAGTACGGTTTAAGTCAGGCCACGTATAAGCTCGATTTATCATTTAAACTTACACTATAAAACTCCACTGTAGCTTAAACCACAGTTTAGTACGGTTTAAGCCAGGCCACGTATAAGCTCGGCTTATCACCTAAACTATACACTGTAAAACCCCACTGTAGCTTAAACTACGGACTCTCATCCGGGTGTTTATAGCGGGAGCTTCTTCCGGTACACCCGGAGGCTCGGGGCCCAATAGAGCGAGCTCGGGCGGGGTTAAAGGCATTCAATCTGGAAACATTAGAGACCCCGTCCTTGCTTGCGCCCTTTGTCATCAGCATTTGGTCGCCCTTTGAGTCTCTCCTTTCATCCCTCCAACCCCGGAGTCACGGTAGAAGCATCAGGGGCCCGAGACCTGTGTGTGGTGCTCTGCCCCGGTTTCGGGGGCCCCTTCCGTTCGTCAATACCTTAACCTTCTACTACTACTACTACTACCACTACGACCACTACGACCACTACGACTACTACGACTACTACTACTACCACCACCACTAAAGGACTTGCCCAGAGCAGACCTATATTTTGAATATGGTATAAGATTTGTCTCCTATGCGCGTCTTTGCATGCTGTTTACCATTATATTGTAAGTGATGCCCTCACAAACAGAGGATGTTGAAGATGGAATATTTGTGTTGTTACAGGAAGATGGAGCAGGGTGTGGAGGTAGTGGAGTCTGGAAGGTCTCTCAGAGTGCAGACGGATACCCCTCACCTGGTGAGCCTCGGAACCGGCAGACTCAGCACTGCAGTCACTCTACATCCACTCACACCAGGTGGGTGACTTTACACCTGTGATTTCGGTCCGGAAAATCCCGGACCTTCTCTTCTGTGTGTGTGTGAGGCAAAATTTCAAAGAAATGCTGAACCTTCTGCATTTAGGGGAATTGTAGTATGCTTAGGTTGAAAGAGAATCAGTAATAAATAAAATCTGATGCGACACATTGGAATGACTTTCTCTACCCTGTATTAGTGGGTATGGGTACAAACCATTCTTATTAAAGCTTATTTTTCTGTCTACTTCATTTTAATCCAAATACACCTTTGCAGAAACAGTTACATTACACATTTCGTTATATATACAAAGTGAACAGCGATAGTCAAATGTTTAACAACTGGACGCTATATGCTGGCCTTAAAATTACACACTGTTTCCATGACATCGCGAGAAACAGCTGAATGTTGACACGACTGTAAAGGAATGACAAACTATTGACGAAATGGAACCATTAACAATGGAAATGGCTAATGACACAAAAAAGTTTATTTGAAATAAATTGAGTGCTTTAAAGATATCTACATTTTTACTTTCTCTAATATGTATAGTAAGTAGGGGAAGTATTGTATTCCAACCAAAAAATTGATAACCAGATTTCACCGGAAACACATGCTTTGAAGTCCTGAATCCAAATAAAGCATTTTTGGAAACATGTCCGTGTGTGTGTTCCTGCCTGTGAACAGCATAACTCAAAAAGAAAAAGTTGGATAAATAACAAACTTGGTATTTGAATTTAGTATCTTTCAAGGATGCGACATGAAGATTTTCAAGAAAATCCCCAACCCAGACTACCTTTTACATGCAACATTTTTCGAAAATGGTTCCAAGGATTTTGATTAAAATATCTTATGTTTAACATAATATTGTCATGGCAAATGAAATGTATATCTTGAATTTTTTTGGAATGTCCCCAAAACTCCTGTTCTTTCTGAATGACTTTCACATAGCTGCTAAACCGTTTTTTTGTCGAGTGAACATTTCGGAGATATTCCTTGTTATTTGTTTGAACTTTCCAATACTTATACTTTTTCTCAAATGGGAATTCGTTATTCGTTTTTTTTTTGTCCTGGTAATACAAAGAGAATGGAATGCTCCACATAGCAACCAGCTCTTAAAACATTTGACTATCGGTTAAAGCATACCAATTCCCCTTGCATCTACAAGAAAATTATCAATAAGATAGTTTCTGCAAACGTTTATCTCGATTAACATGAAGTAGATGGAGAATAAGCGTTTGTAAAAATAGTTTGTACAAGAGTAGAGAAAGTCATGTGAGTGCAACACATCAGATTTTTTGTATAGTACGTTTTCATCTATCGCTTAACGTTTACCAGTTATACAAAATTATTTCCGAAAGGAAGTGGATTTCACAGAGCATTCCTAAAAAATTCAAGATATGCGTTTTATTTGTCATGTAAGTATCTTGATATATGGTATTTTAATCAAAATCGTAAGAGCCATTTTAGAAAATAAAACATTTCGAAAAATGTTCCATGTAAGGAGTAGTTTGGATTGGGGGGATTTTCTTGAAAATCTTTATGTCGCATGTTTGGAAGGTACTGAACCCAAATACCAAGTTTGGTATTTATCCGACTCTTCGTTTTTGAGTTATGCTGTTCACAGGCGCACACACACACACACGGACATTATTGTTTTAGTTCAGGGGGCCTCAAAACATGTATTTCTCGGTGTGTAATTTTTGGGTGGAATGCAATACCTTCTCTACCTGTTATGTACGTGGTAGAGAAAGTAAAAAGCTACTCTGGCATCAGGTAGTAGTAGTACGTAACAAAACTACATCTGCGAATGCTTATCTCCATTAACAAAAAGTGGATAGAAAAATAAGCTTCTGTGTTTATATCTTGTTGAAGAATGGGTAAAGAAAGTCATGTGAATGTAACAGATTTTTTGGGACTTGCAGGTGTTTGCGAACAGGGCAAGTGTTATAGTCTGCAGTTGACAACATATGTTGCCAGACTTAGGAAGAGTTTATTGATGAATGACGTCTGTAAGCCTGTCATACTTCACTACGAAACATGATTGGGTAAAAGTAAAGATGTGCGCGAACGTAGGGGTCCCGGCAATCGAGGCAGAGCACCGCATGTAGGCTGCTGGCTCTTTGTGATTCTGCCTGACTCCTGGGAGCGAGGGATGGCGGAGAGACCCAAAGGACGGCCAGATCCGGATGACGCAAGCACGGAGGGAGTCCCTAATGTTTCCAGATTGAACGCCTCCAACGCCACCCGAGCCCACCTTATGGGCCCTGAGCCTTCGGTGCGTCCCCGAAGGAACACCTGCCCGAAAACACCCAGAGGTGAGGTGGTCCCTGGACGTCACGGAGAAACCTCCACAGAGCGCGAACACTGTCGCCTGGTTCTACAGATGCCAATGATGGAAGTGATGGGCAGAGTAAATGAGGGACTGGAGAGTCGTGGTAGAAGTATCACTGTAACATTGGCCTGCCGAGCCGGCAAACCACATGGGTTAGAGTTGGTGGTCGCCCAGCACCTCCCGAATACCAGTCGCATAGGTTACCGCGGCGCCAGCTGACCCAGAGAGACCTGAAGGATGTCGACATGCTCAAGCATGGACGTGTCCCGCGGTTCTAGTTGGAGGGCATCCGACGCCGCCCAGCCGCACCCACAAACCCTAATCCCCTGCGGTACCCCGGAGAGGCTCACATCCCAGGTGGGTCGCGATCGACGCTAGGAAGAAACCTCTACAAACCGGACAGCCACCGCCCAGCCGCAACCCGCCGAACACCGTCGCAATCCTACAACATATGACAAGGAAGATGATGGGTACAGGAAATGAGGGGCAGGAAAGTCGTGGTAGAAGAGGGACAACCCCAGTAAAACCACAAAAACCTCATAGATGAGTGGGCGGTCGCCGGGAATCGAAACCAGGACCTCCCCTCAACGTTACCGCGAAGCTGTCTCTGTCGGTACGGTAAGCTGCCTCTGACAGTAATTGTTTGAATGTGTATATACTATTTGTCTGAGTTCTGTATGCTCTACCTAAGCTACTGCCATCTGTCGGGTTTGGTTTCAGATGCACAAAGAAAAGAGGAACAGTAATTTTACGGACCGGATGGTAATCAATTGTGTCGTCCATAGCCGAGCGATCGCAATTGTTTCATTACGACGGCAGCTGTGTCACATGTAGGATGCAAACCACGAACTGCTGCTCCAAAGTTTCACTCGCTGATATCTGTGTGATACTTGGCTGATGTGTTCCACTCACATGACTTTCTCTACTCTTGTACAAACTATTTTTACAAACGCTTATTCTCCATTACTTCATGTTAATCGAGATGTTAATCTTATTGCTAATTTTCTTGTAGATGCAAGGGGAATATGGTAGGCTTTAAGCGATAGTCAAATATTTTAAGAGCTGGTTGCTATGTGGAGCATTCCATTCTCTTTGTATGTCCAGGACATAAAAAAAGCCAATAACAAATTCAATTTGAGAAAAAGTATAAGTATTGGAAAACTCAAACAAATAACAAGGAATATCTCGAAAATGGTTCACTCCACCAAAAAAATGTATATGACATATATTGTGTGTTTTAATGAGATCTTCATTTTTGTGTAGTAAATTTTTGTCTATCTCTTGCGGTTTACCAGTTGTGCGAAAACCATTCAGAATGAAGCGAACTTTTGGGAACAATTCCCAGAAAATTCAAAATATACATTTCATTCGCCATAAAAATATCTTAAACATAATGTATTTTAGTCAAAATCGTAAGAGCCATTTTTTAGAAAATCAAAATGTTCAAAAATTATTCCATGAAAAGATTAGTGTGGGGAGTAGGTATTTTCTTGAAAATTTTCATGTCGTATCCTTGAAAGATACTAAACTCAAATACCAAGCTTGGTACTTATTCGACTTTTCGTTTTTGAGTTATGATGTTAACAGACAGACGGTCATGTTTCCAAAAATGGTTTATTTGGATTCAGGACGCCTCAAAGCATGCATTTCCGATAAAATCTCGGTATCGATTTTTGGGTGGAATACAATACTACCCCTACTTACTGTACGTAGTAGAGAAACTAATAAACTATAACATATTACATTCACATCACTTTCTCTATCCGTGATCATTTTTATTTTCTCTACCATGTACATAGGCAGAAAGGTGTTGTATTCATTCAGGTAAGCCTTTGAAAGATGCGACACAAACACTTTTCAAGAAAACTCCTCATACCTAGCCTTCCTTTATACGTGACATTTTTCAAGCTATTTGAATCATTTGTTATTTGAGTTATTTTTCAATTCATTTGAAATAAAGTGTGTGTTTTAAAGAGATTTTCATTTTCTCTGCAGTGCGTGTTTGTCTTTTTTGGTTTACCATTTATACAAAGTTATTTCTGAATGAAGAGCACTTCCCAGAAAGTTCATGATATACTATTTTATTTGCCATGCAAATATCTGAAATGCGATGGCAAAACAAAGTACCCGACCTAACAAAGAAAACACAAACATTTTGGGAAAAAACATCTTAATTTCTCTACATAGTCTCCTTTCAACTCACACTTTTCCCTGCGATGTTCAATAGCTTCGATACCCTGTTATACTGAGAACCATCGAGTTCTGCAAAATAGCCATCAACTGCAAACTCCATCTCTTCACTGTTGGCAAATCTTTTACTACCGAGCCATTTCTTCAACTTTGGAAACAGAAAATAATCAGAGGGACAGAGGGAGCTAAGTCTGGCGAATAGGGTGCATGAGGAAGCAATTCGAACTTTAACTCATTGATTTTGGCCATGGCGATAATGGATGTGTGAACTGGTGCATTGTCTTGATGAAACAGAACAGATGATGGACCCATGTTTCATCCATGGTTATGAATTGACACAAAAACTCGGCTTTACTGCAGCGAAACATCGCCAAACACTCGACTGATACATCCTCACGATGCTGCTTTTGTTCCATTGTGAGTAAACGCGGCACCCATCTTGTACACAGCTTTCCGATGTCTAAATTTTCAGTTAGTATACAATGTACAACACTTCTTGAAATGCCTACTATGTCTGCAAGCTCGCGCACTTTCAGTCGACGGTCATCCAATGCCATTTTGTGGATTTTCTTCACAATTTCTGGCGTGGTCACCTCATTTGGTCGACCACTGCGATGTTCTTCTTGGCATCTCGTACGGCCTCGCTTAAACTCTGCCACCCAATATTTTATTGTTGTAAACGAAGGAGCAGACTCCCCCAGAGTAGAATCTAGCTCAGCTTTAATATTAGTTGGACTAAGATCTTTCAAATGAAAGTATTGTATCACATAACGATTACCAGTTTTATCCATGTTTACAAATTCGCTGTGAGAGTTCACTATTAATGACTGCCAAACAATTACTAAACAACGTAGCATCGTCAAACTTCAAACTTAAGCTTTATAAGGTTGGTACTTTCTACCGTAGTCATTTGCTTGAAACAACCGCTATATATACATCAGGTCGGGTACTTCTGGGACTGCCCTTGTATATGGCATTTTGATTAGAAGTATTCGAGTCATTTTTGAGATTTTTTCATGTCAAGGGTTATTTGGGGTGGGGAATTTTGTTGAAAATCTTCGTGTCGCACCTTAAGAGAACAAGTTTGACTTTTCGTTTTTTAGCTTTGCTGCCCATAGACACACACAATAAGTAGAGGAATTGTTTGCTTATTCCATTTATATCCCGTCTTCAGCAACATCTCGGGTCATATCAACAGTTTTCTCTTCTTTTTTTTTAATTTTGGGTCAATTGCTCATTGGCGATTATGTTCACCCGTTTCTGTGGCTGGGTTGGTTTTTTGCTTTTAGCTATTACAGTAAATTCACGCACATTCACAGCCTATCTATATTTCCATACTCTAGGAAGAATAAGGAATAATCCTGGCTTAAGAAAACTTCCCGCCCTCCAGCAGGAATCCAACCTGGACCTCTGGATTTGAAGGTCAGCATCCCAACAACCACATCTCGGAGGCAGTCTACAATAAGTATTGTAATTCACCGAAAATTTCGATACCGAGATGTAACTGGAAATACACACTTTGAGACTTCCTGAATTAAAAATCAGTCACTTAGAAAAGACTGCGCGCGGGTGCCTTTTAACAACATAACTCAAAAATGAAAAGTTGGTTAAATGCCAAACTGGTATTAATATTTTAAGGATACGACACGAAGATTTTCAAAACAATCCCACCACCCCAAACAACCCTTTGCGTGAAAAGTTTTCGAAAATGTTGATTTTCTCAAAAATGGTTGTGACGATTTTGATTAAAATACCACATGTTTAAGATATATTCATGACAAACGAAATGGATATCTCGAATTTTGTGGGGATAGTCTCTGAAGTCCTGTTCATTCTGAATGCTTTTGCTTAGCTGGTAAAGTATAACAGACAGACAAGGTACGAGGCTTGCTTTTAAAGTAAGTTATTTTCCAAATATGTACTTTATTATCATTCATTACCTTACACCTCACATTACTTCTTCACATAGTCCCACCATTATTCAGATCGGGAAATCAGTTGTTGTATGTCTTCGTCAAAGAATGTTGCCGCCTGAAAGCCAACTCTGCGCTTCTTGTTTCACAACATCATCGTCATTGAAATGTTTACTACCAATGAATTTCTTCAGATGAAGAAACAGATGAAAATCGCTTAGTGCCAAATCCGGACTGTAGGGAATGGTTGAATTGTTCCCAACCAAATGATGCCATCAGATCTTGAGTTTGTTTCGCTGTGTGTGGTCGGGCAATGTGACTTATTGTTTCTCCACACAATTATTGACGATGACGTTACTGGCATTCAAAAACACGAATCACTGATCTGACTACACAGTCGATGGTTCCTTCGATTGTGTTGAATATTTGGAAACGCTGTAACAACAGAAAAACACAAAGTGTCGATCGCTGACAGCTGCATCTGGCTTCTTAATGAATGAAGGAACTGGTCGCGTTTGCTAAAAATCACGACTGGAGCTTTTATCATTTTGAGTTAGCTATTTGTGATTGGTATAAATTTTCAAATACTTAATTCTTCTCTCAAATGGGAAGTCAGTGGTTTTTTTCTCGTGGTCATACAAAAGGTATGGAATTTCAAAGTCATCACGTAGCGACACCCTCTTAACAGTCCGAATATCGCATTACCTATTGTTCGTACAATGAAACGTGTAAATTTGAAATGAAAGTTTATCTGGATTAGGGCTGGTTTTACGTACTCGGAATAAACCTTGGAATGCCCTAACTAGGGTATAAATGTCGCCAGGAGTTGTACGATGCAACCTTATTTTCTTAGATAGTTATTCGACTGTTTGCACATTTAAAACTTATGTTGTTTATATTGCCAGTCATTCATAGCCAGCTTGATACGTAATTACTGCTTTGTTTTGCTGAAGCTTACGTAGCAATTTGCATGGCTTTCACAATCAGCTGTTCCTAAGCATGTTGGGATGCAGAATAAAATTATGATTTTGATGATGAAATCTCAGTGGCCTCATAGAGGCCTGCACGTAGACGTTGAAGCCCTTTCTGCCTCTTGTCCTGGACATTAATCAAGTCTGATGGTCGGATAAAATGGACCACATCGCTGATATCTGCCCGTCTTATATCCTCAGTTTCCAAGAAAAAGGACTCTAGAGTCACATATCTATGCATAGCGAATCCTTTTCAAAACGGGCGGAGGGCGATGGATTTTTTCGGGGTTAAAAATACTTAGCATGGCTTCCTTCGGAAGGGAAGTAAACCGGTGGTCCCGTGTCGTAGATTTACAGCACATAAAAGAACCTCAGGCCTGATGAACAGGCCTCTGAGCAAAATTACCGATCTTTCACGCCCAAATATAGAATGGGACGCTAAGCACTACAGAAGAGTCCATAAATAAAAAGCTCGATATAATTTCAAATTAATAATATTAGCTTTCTGAAACATATACAGTATGTGTACTTTAATGCAAATATGTTAAATCTGAAACTTCATCCATTTTGCTGTAATGGTTCAAAATACATACACTTTTTAAAATTGCCCTAGGATTTTCAGCATCTTATTTAATTTAAGCTCTAAGATTTTTAAAAAATTTCATATATATTTTGTGCTTAAAAGTTTGTAATTTTTGTGTTGGAAAATTTAAGAAAAACACTTAAATGCATCTCAAAAAACCCAGAGACAATTGTTATTCATTGTACCTCTGTGAAATCGTGTGCCAAATTGCATTCCTCTATCATAAAAAGGTGTTCTACAAGCAGCATTTTATAGGAAGGAAAATGCTGAAAATATAAATAAGGAGAAGACAGCGAATTAAGTTTTGATGCATGGTGCACATTGGGATCACCAGTTTGGTAGGTTGGATCTCAGATTTCTTTGTCCCCTCCTCTGTTGCTACTTTTTCTGTCTTTATCTTCTTTAGTTGCTGCTTTTCTTCTGCAGAACTTCGCTTCTTACTTTGTATGACGCGAGTCAAATCCCGTTGTGTCGAAGTTTCATCTTTGATGTGTTGCTGTAGTTCCACTTATTTAGTCGTCCTCCGTGGTGTAGTGGTTACCAGACTAGCCTCTAGTTCCGAGGTCGCGGGTTCAAATACGGCGGAGGGCAATAGATTTTTTCGGGTCTAACCAGTCGGCCACGGCGCCGCCCCTATTTCATATTAATCGAGTTAAACATACGTAGTAGAGAAAGTAAAAAAGGAGTACAGCAATATCTTTAGAACATTTACAAAACAGATCTCACACATCGGTGGTACGGCATGCCTGGACGATGACGGGGCAGGATTATCTGGATTAGGGTTGGTTGTACAAACTCGGAATAAATCTTGGAATGCCCTATCTAGGGTTGTATGATGCAGTCTTAGATAGTATTCGACTATTTGCACATTTATAACTTATGTTTGCTATATTGCCAGTCATTCATAGCCAGCTTGATACGTAATTACTGCTTTGTTCTGCTGAAACTTATATAGCAATTTGCATGGTTTATGATTGTGATGATGAAATCTGAGCGACCTCATAGAGGCTGATCGTAGGCTCTTGAAGCCCTTTGTGCCTCTTGTCCTGGACATTAATCAAGTCTGATGGTCCGGATAAAATGGATCACATCCTTGATATCTGCCTTTCTTATATCCTCAGGTTCCAAGGTTAAAGAGCCTAGGGCCACATATCTATGCATAGCGAATGCTTCACATTCGCATAGTATACGTCGTGTGGTTTCAAAATCCCTCTCACATGTCCCATTATGTATAAATGTCCGCAAAGTGCTGTGACCTGTAAGATAGCCAACGACTCTTCTGAATGTAGATCTAGTTAAATTTAGGAGGAACTTGCTATGTTTTCTGCCAGGCCCTGGTATAAAATCATGGGCTTGCCTGGCGGTAATTTGTTTACTCCGGTTCTCAATATGAGCCCTGGCCGTAAGCTGGATTATCTCATGCTTGACACTTCTGGGAGACATGCCACAGAAGGGCTCAGGACCAATAAAACAAATCCCGCGGAGCCTCTTGCTAGAGTGTCTGCCACCTCATTTCCTCTAATACTAGCATGCCGGGAGCCCAAAAAAGGATAACCTGACAGCTGGTACAAAGCCTATCTAACGTTCGTTGGCATTGCCACCAATTTGGATGTAGCTTTAACCGCTCGAAGTGTATTCAAAGCTACCAGGCTATCTCAGCATATATTACGCCCGTGTGCCTGTCAAAGTAAACATGTGCATAACACGGGCTAAGATTGCGTATATCTCGGCCAGTCGAGATTTCCTTGGGGAATGGTAAGCCTGGTTCTAGGGCTTAGGATTCAGCCTACTGAAGCGGGAGCCATTCCTAAACCACCCAGCCTTCAGGGGAGACCCTGTCTCTCGGTCCGACTCCTCACTGGAAGGTATTACCACTGTGTAAGCAGACAATTCCTTCATATCCTCCACTATGAGGGTAATGGAACACATCTCCTGAAGTACCTAGAATCAGTGACTGCACCTTGGAGAGTAACTTGAAACACCAACTCCCTACTGTCCAGAGACGGTGCGGATTCACCCTTTCAACCTCCTTCACAAATAGGTTCAAAGGAGGAAAGTCCATCAGTATATCTAAGGCGGCCTGTGGGGTAGTCCGCACCCTCCGCGTTATCATAAAGCATGTCAATCTTTACAGCTTATCTAGCTTGTCACTGACTGCCTTCACAATAGAGGCACGCCACCAAATCAACTCCGCATAGGACATCGAGGGCCTTATTACCTGAGGTGTATAGTCATTTGACCAACTTTGTTCTTAAGCCCCATCTGAGTCTGATGACTCCCTTGTATCCCCACAATTTATTCTTTACCTTGTAATCCACAACCTTTTCCAGCTCAGTCCAGTATCTAGGATAACACCTAGATATTTAACCATTCCGGATAGCTTATATTTCTTTACAAACAGAGCTCTGGCCAGGAAGCCCCCTCCTCCTTGTGAAGATCATTATTGCAGTTTTCTTACGGTTGACAAGTATGTTTCTTTACACCACAGCTCTAGAGAATACAGAGAGCCCTGTATGAGATCCGAGACAGTACTTGGGAATTCTCCACTTGCTACAAGGCACATGTCTTCAACATAGCCTTGAGCATTTATACTTCCCCTGTTGATTCTGTTCAGCAGATCGTCTACCACTATACACCACAGAGTGAGTGACAAAACTCCCCGTTTTGGGCAACCCCAGAGCAAGGATGGCTTCAAAGCCTCAGTCCCCAGAGCCACCACAGTTTGACGGCCTTCCAAGGAGACTCTAATCCAGTCCGTAATCACCGGATCGACTCCTCTACTCTCCAGACGCCTCCTAATGGTGCCTAAAGTAATATAATTAAAAACAGCCTCAATGTCCAGGAAGACTGCCATGGTAGTTCTCCACAGTCCCACTCCATCCAGTCCTACCAAGATCTGATGGAGCACCGACTCTGTGGATTTACTCGGCCAGTAGGCATACTGATGAAGACGTATGGATCTGTCAACCAGCACCCCATCCCAAATATATATCTATCTTCTTTCCCGAGTCTTCAACAAAAACGATGTTAAACTGATAAGACGAAAATCCTTAGGCTTGCAGTAGGATTGTCTACCCGGTTTAGGTAAAAGCATCACTTTGGCTTCCCTCCAGAGGCGAAAAACATGCCTCATAGTAAGATAGCCCCTGAAAATCCTCTCCAGGTGAGAGGAAACGATCTTCCAACCCTCCTGCAGGAGAGCCCAGAAGACCCCATCCTCACTCGCGCTTTATAGGGCTCAAATGAGAAAACAGCCCATTTAACGTTTTAGACGTCACAATCTCGGAGGTCACTTGCCAGCGTTCACTCGAAGTCCTGCGTGCCCCATGATCCGTTATACTGGTCCCCGGGAAGAGATTCAAGCAACAGCTTCGGGAGCTCCCTTCCAATTGCGTTATTACACCAGAGGGGGCCTCTAAGCAGGCCAACCTAGCCCCACCTTCGGAGAGCAGCAATTTCTGCAAGCGAGCAACACTCAACCGCTTCTGAATGTTATCACAAAGGTGCCTCCAAGATTCCTCGGAGAATCTCTTGATCTCTCTTTTATACTCTCTCTGGGTTTCCTTATAGGAAGTCCTGACACTTATTAGCCTTATACGCAATATAGAACCGGCGTGCCATTTTCCTTATGCATCTTAAAAAGTATTCCATCTAAATATATCTGGATCGAACCTAATATATGAGGGAGCGATTTCTTTTTATAAACAGAGACCAGGGTGTTAGTGAAAATCTCCACTTACCACTACAGGTCATCCGTGTTCCTCAGCCTGATTTGTGGTCCATTCTTAAATCCGCCGTCCAGGTCCCCTCTAAAAGAGTTCAAATTGGTCCTTCTAGAATTACTGTACAGGCGGTCCTTTCCTTTTCCCTCAAGAACAAAGCATAAATGTTGTGACATGATAGGGAAGATTCCAAACTAACCATCCAATCCCTCAATTCCTCTAGGATCCCGAAATACGCTAGTGCCAAATCAAAGACCTCCTTCCTGTGTTTCAAGACATCAAAATCCGTTGTGCTCAAAAACTGGAGCATTGCCTCCCCCTCCTATTGATGTCCGTGGCTTCTGGAGGGTCCCTCTTAGAGGGCCATCTCCTTCCCTCACGCTCCCGGCCAGTAAGCTAGCCCTTTTTCTCCTCTTCTCTGTTCCACTCGGTTACTTGACTTCAATCTTAGGGTACCGACCTCACTGGTCAGTTAACCCAAAATATCAGCCTGCCATCCGTCTTTGAAGGCATTCGTTTACTCTGGATAGCAGGGTCTCCCTTCAAGGTCCCAGCTACCCTCGTTTGGTTTTAATGCTTTTGGAGTCCCCAAAAAGGTCTAGAACTATTTGCGTTCCCACAAATTAGCTAGGGATATCTCTTGTCCGCCCAGGCAGAGTCCCGCATGATTGGGTAAGAATATATACTGAGAGGCCAACAGGTATCTCAGAGGCTCTGTTGACGATAGATCTCCCATGTATCATGAACTGCTTAAGACCTTAGAGTTATCGTCCTCCATACTGACTCTAATTCCCGAGGTCGCGGGTTCAAATCCGGCGGAGGGTGACGGACTTTTTCGGGCATAAAACTCCTTGGCATTGCTTCCTTCGAAACGGAAGTAAAGCCATTGGTCCCGTGTTGTAGGTTTAGGGAACGTAAAAGAACCTCAAGCCTGATAAGAGGCCTCTGAGCAAAATTTCCGGTCTTTCACGCCCAATATAGAATGGGACGCTAAAGGACGCTTTAACCATTCAGTTAAAGAGCGTCCATAAATATATATAAATAATATTTCTCGGTCACCTATTGATTATTAGGAGACAGGCCTGCCCAGTGTGTCGTTAATCAACTAACAACGCCGGCCATGTCCCGGCTATCTCACCTTCCGACGTGTCTGGTATTCACCCAAGAACCAGCTTTAAGAGTTTGCGGGCCGTTAAGTCACTCTAGAGGCCTCCCGCTGCGGAAAAATATGTTTTTACAACTACGTTATTCAAAATACAAGCACAAACGTTTTGACTTCTTGCAATAGCAAGAGTATGGAAGTGTATAACCTTACTTTTTGTGCAAAGTTATATCTTGTGCTGATATTATACGAGTTTACGTTATATTATGCTTTCTATGCTCAAAACAGCTAATGCAGTTAACCTGGCTTCCGTTATTTTACTCTTGAATTACTTTAAATTCGAGTTTTGAAAATTACATTTAAACTGTTGGCGACGTCACTGTCAACTTCAATCGTTGCGCCGGGATCAATTTCCTAAACAATTTCTAAGTAGGTATAAGTTCTTTCAACAAAAGTATCCTATCTTTGAACTTAAATAAAACACGTTCTATAAATGATAGAGGTTTATTTCTTTTGGAACATAATTAATGTCATTACGTGTGGAAGAGAACATCAGTTAAGTGACCGCCGTGACTTCGTTGCGTTGCGCGTATACCGTTGACCCAATTTTCAATGACAGAAGAACGTAAATTAGGTCAAACTTCACGAATAACACGCGCGATGTTATTCATAAGATCATTTAATGTTTCTGGCTTGTTGACCTAAGCTCGAGAGTTAACATAACCCCACAAGAAGTAATCCAACGACGTTAAATTACATGACCTCGGGGGCCAGTTAACATCACCACCACGGGAAATGATCAAACCTCTGAACTTCTCCTTCAAAAGATCGATTGTTTCGAGAGCAGTATGACATGTTGCACCATCTTGCTGGAACCAGATGTTTCTGAGATCCATACCATCCCACTGAGGCCAAAAATAGTCCCTTATAAAGGCCTGGTATCTTTCTCCATTGACAGTTAGAGCTTCTCCATCTTCATCTTGGAAAAAATATAGACCAATGATTCCACCATACCAAAATCCACACCACACAGTAACCTTTGTGGATGAAGTGGTCGTTCTTGAATCTGCATTGGATTGTGATTGCTCCAATAGCGGCAATTTTGTTTGTTAACACAACCATCCATCCAAACGTGGGCTTCGTCGTTGAAGATGATTTTTCGACAAAAATCCGGGTCTACTTTCAATTGCTCCATAGCCCAGTCAGCGAATACACGGGGTCGTTGGGCTTTAGTTCTTGAGTTAACACCATTTTGTAAGCGTGAAACTTCAAGTCCATATGCAGAATTTGCCAAGTTATGGTCGGCGAAACCCCCAATTCTTGCGCCCGACGAGCAATTGATTTGTTTCCGTTCTCGCGAACACTCACGAACGGCGCCTATGTTTTCGTTGGAGCGCTTGCGTGGATTTCGTACAGGCGTTCTTTGATCGCTGACAAAGCCACTTCTTTCAAATTTATCGATCAAACGCCGAATCGTTCTCTCGCAGGGACGATTATGCACACCGTAAACTTCACGCAATACACGGAAGGTTTGGCGAACAGATGATCCATTTTAATAACAAATTTTCACAATTTCTACGCGTTGCTGAATGCTGTAACGTTCCATGGCTATTTGTCAATAACAACTGTAACCACATGAAAAAATGACTGCTTTAACTCAATAGCAACGGCAGCTAACACATGTTAAAGATAGGACACACTTGTTGAAATACTCTTTATATTAACCAACAGAAATATTAGAATGCGACGTACAAATAGTACATTAAGAAATCATTCCCATTAGAGCTGGCACTTTGCTGATGCCAGTACTTAATACAACAGCTGGAAGTGCTCAATCAAAGCAATGACATTGAGAGCATTATTACTTATTGACCGTGTTCTCTACTCGACCAAAACGTGTTTTTAATGTCATCCGCTGCTTTGCATCGTACCCAGACAAATGACAGTGATGAAAGTGAATTTATCTCCGCAGAATTTGTTCTCAAATAATTTAAACTTAACCTTAGATTAGACGTGGGAACTCTGAAGACCTCTTCTAATCTGGTCATCGCGATGTTTATGGTGTCATTAGTTTCGCCGTTGTTAAACGTATACGAGGGCGGATCGAAAAGTAACGCACAATATTTATTTTACAAACAATTTTAATAGTTAAAACAACAACAAAAATCACAAATGACCTTTTACCTACTTTTCGACATAGTCACCAAGTTTCTCAACACATTTCTCCCATCGAGATACCAGTTTCAATATGTCCTGTTCGTAGAAGTCCGTTTCCTTGGCGTATAGCCATCTGCGGACTGCTGATTTCACTTCCGCATCTGTCGCAAAGCGTTGCCCGGCCAGGAATTTCTCCATGGGACCAATCAGATGAAAATCCGCCAGTGCAAGTTCCGGAATGTATGGTGGATGCTGGAGCAACTCCCAAACAAATTTGGTGATTTTCTGACGAACAGCAGCAGCAACATGGGGCGAGCATTGTCATGAATTTTGATATTATCAGCACTCATGTTTTGGTGTTTGTCACGAAGGACACGACGCAACTTCACCAAAGTTTTCATGTAGGCTGCAGCATTCACGCATTCAGCAAAGTCCACCAATACAACACCATGCAAATCCTAGAACACCGTCACAAGCACTTTCCTAGCAGATTGAGTCACTTAGAATTTTTTCTTCATTGGGAACCAGCATTTTCCACTCCATACTTGCCTGCTTGGTTTCGGGCGTGTAGTGGTATGCCCACGACTCATCACCAGTGACGATTCCTTTCAGATTTTCTAAAACTTTTCAATGAAATTTAACATTTTAATATATAGATTAAATATTAATTAAAAATGTTGGATTATATAATGCGAGATTTTCATTAAATTGATTTATTGTTTTAGTTTTAATAATTGTATTAAATAAAGAAAATACTGGACATACATAATATAACAATTAATTTGAAACTAAAGGATTTATCATGCCCTTCTGCGATGTACCGCGTTAGGTGATCCAAGCTCGTCATCATTCGCTGGCCCTTGTGGTTGTCTGTCAGGTTCTTAGGCATCCAGCGAGCACCAACTTCACGAAATTTCAACGTGTTACGAACAATATCGTACACTGCACCATAGGAAATGTTGAACTGCTGCGATAAGGTTCGCAGTTGCACACGCCGGTCCTTCAAAATTGCCGCCTCAATGCCCCTGACATTCTGCGGGGTTACCGGCCTCCCGGAGCGTGGCGAATCACTAAGGTTCCCATAGCCCTCTAGGAAGAATGCACACCACCTGGAGACATTGCTACGGTCTATACAATCATCCCCATACACGCCACGCATGTCCCTGTGAATTTCACTCGGTTTATACCCTTTGGCCCACAAATATCGAACCACACCTCTCTGCTCTTCACACGTGGACGACAGTAACATGCACGTCATTTTTGTTGCGTGGTTCACGTTTCTCTCGCTAGAGCTGCACACGACACAAAAATAATCTCTGTCGTAAAAGCTTCAAACTATGTTTGTGTGAAATTGCAACATTCCAGCTGCAATACCAAGGCAGAAAAAAAATTATTGTGCGTTACTTTTCGATCCGCCCTCGTAGATAACCTACAGATACCGAACATCGCACAGAACATTCACGCTGGTGGCTATGTTACATATATATTGAGTGATGTTTTTGTCCCTTGTGAAGTGAGCAGTCCTTTGTGTATCGTCGATAACAACTTAACCTCACACTTTACATCACTGCGCGTCCAGTAATGAATTGCTGTACTTTATTTTGTGTTTTTCTTGCATAGTATTTAACGCTCACTCTTGCCATAAAGCTAGATATAATTTGGTGATAATATTATAGGTACGTTATACTATTTTGAATAGTAATTTTATTTTATCTATCTGCCTATTACATGCTTTAAATTACCATCAAATTATCTCAGCGCGATATCCTTTCTCATCTTGATTCTCATTGCCGTTGTGTTTATCGGAATACCTCTACAACTGTTGTGGTAAGTACTGCTTCTCAAAAACATATAAAGAAATTAATCGTTTATATTCGACAAAAGTATGTCCAGTATGCAAACAACCATTTTCCTTTTACACTCTATTCTCGAAATCTGGCGGAATCATAGAATAAACTACTCCATGATTATTCTCTTAATATGCACTATTCCAATATCGTATACACAGTTTAACGCTTAACCATGGAATAACGTGTAACAGATATATTCAGAGTTCGTACAACTGGCCCTTAACAAGAAATCGATAGAAAAGTAAGCTTCTGTAAGAACAGTCTTTAGAAGAATAAGTAGAGAAAGTCACTTGAATGGAATGCATCAGATTTTTACACAGGACCTCAAAGCGTTATTTCTGATGAAATTACTGTCAAATTTTAGGGTGGAATGCAGTAAGTACCACATATAGATAGCCATAAGCGAAAATAGTAATAAATAGGTCCCGTAAGGTCAATCCGAAAGTAATGCCTCCCATTTTTTGTTGCCTTTGAGTGTCCGAGCCAGATTATTTTGCTGTAGCATTAAGTGTTGAACTTTCCCGCTAGCGTCCTGTTAGTTTCGTTGTCCTGAGACAGATAGCAGCAACAGCAGACTGTTTCAAAATGGCTACTGACATCGAGGTGCGTACAAAACAGAGATGTGTGATTGAATTCCTTACTGCTGAACAAATTGCGCCAACTGAAATCCATCAACGCTTGCTAAAGGTGTATAGAGACGATATAGTAGATGTGAGTAATGTGGGTACGGCGTTTCAAAAGTGGTGAAAAGGATGTGCAGGACAAGCCACGCCCTGGTAAGAGCGTCTCGATCAACTCATCCGTAATGATCGGCGGATGACGACCAAGGAATTGTGTGTAGAGCTGACTGTCGACTGTAATGCCTTAGGCAAGATGTTACGCGACCTTAAGTGTGTGCGAGATGGGTCCCGCGGATGCTTTCACGAGAACAAAGGCCCCTCACCAGTTTTACGACCATGAAGCTCATTAGCAAATTTGACTGGACTGTCCTACCACATCCACTGTACATTCCTGATTTAGCAGCCCGGACTTCCATCTCTTTGGGCCTAAAAAAGATGCACTACGTGGCCAACATTTTCCAGACTCAGATGCTGTTGTCACAGCTGTAAGACAGTGGCTAGCCTTAACTGGTTCAGATTTTTAGAGGCGTGGCATGCAGGCTCTTGTTCATCGTTGGCAAAAGTGCATAACGAATGGCGGTGATTGCGTAGGAAAATAACAGTATATAGCTGAAATCTTGCTCTATTTAACTGCCATTGTGCTTTCTGTATCTGTTGTAGTTTTCATGAAAATAAATAGGAGGCATTACTTTCGGAATGATGTAATAGGTCGAAAGCTTGAAGGAGGAGGCAGAGGGAGGGGTGATTAATAATACTGTAATTGTTGTATTTTTACTTTCTCTATCACGTACATAGCAGGTAGAGAAGGTATTACCTTCTATCAAAAAATTTGATACCGAAATTTCACCGCAAATGTATGTTCTGAGGCCCCCTGAATCCAAAAACAGCATTTTAGGCAAAGGTCCATATGTGTGTGTCTGTGAACACCGCAACGCATAAACGAAAAGTCCGATAAGCGCCAAACTTGGTATTTAGGTTCAGTACCTTCCAGGGATGTGACATGAAGACTCTCAAGAGAATCCCCCACCGCAACTACCCTTTACATGGAACATTTTTGGAAAACTTTGATGGTCGTAACGATTTTGATTATAATAGCATACATTAAACATGTTTAGGTAGATGACAAATAAAATGTATATCTCGTAATTTCTTGGAATAGCCTATAAAGTCCTCTTCATTCGGAAGGAATTTTGTATAATCCTGTATAACTGACAAACGTTAAACGATACACGAAAACTACTACACAAAAAATATAGATCCGTTTAAAACTTTCAATTTTTGGAGTTTAAGCCCATTCTTTTGAAATCATGTCAACATTCAGTTGTTTCTCGTGATGTCATGGAAACAGTGTGGAATTTTAAGGCCAGCATATAGCGTCCAGTTGTTAAACATTTGACTATCGCTGTTCCCTTTGCATCTATAACGTAATGTGTAGTGTAGCTGTTTCTGTAAATGTTTATTTGGATTAAAATTGAAGAAGTTTTGTTTGTTGCTGCTACGTATGGAAAATCAGTTTAAAGAAGATGTATTATATTTCGACTGTTGGGGAGCCGAACTTGAAGTAGTAGCAACCGCACGTATGGTAAACAGTTTCCGGTCTGCCCCAAAATGTACTTTCCGGTGTCCTTTGCCCCCCAAAAAATGTTTAAAAAGAAATATTAACTTTGTAATTTGGACTGTTTCTTTAAATATTACATATTAATGATTGTCTCGGCTGCGTCAGTATTTATATTTTTTTAGAGACTTGAATGTCTTAGCAGGGAGTGGTGCGACTGAAGAATGTACAGATTATTATTTTTACTTCACTCCTTTTATTAATTATTGACACGATTTTAATATCACTTCACTGATATAGATAGCTGTAAGAGTTTTTTTATTAATTACTTGCACTTTTTAACATGTAAAACTATTTTCGTCTCACACGAATACGTATTAAATTTCTCCAGGACGGGTCTCGCGTCCGATTAGGAACACTATCTACAATCAACACGTCCAGTTATGAGCGCTGTCTACAAGCAACTGACTTCTAGATTTGTAGAGTTTGCTATATTTAAATTTCTGATTGGCAATCCTACTCCAATAGAATACCTTCATTTAACTAAAGCTTTTTGTGTTTGTTGATTGGCTATTTTATGAACTGTCACAAAAATTACATTACTTTTGCTCCAAGAATGACTAGTAGCATTATAACACTTTCTTACTCATTATTGCCTCAAGGTTATCTCATTGTTAGCAACTTTTAACCTATTATTCTCGCAGCTCCTACATTATCAAATTACGTAATACATTCACATACCATTGTTACACATGTATACAATAATATAAACATATACAATGACTGTAATATACACTTTTTGTATCTTGTTATATACACATATTGCTTTAAGGCGGGCTGTTATTGAATTTATATATTATATAATTAGATTGAAATCATTTAAGTGTTACAAATACTGCCTCAAAATGTAGTAGATAGAAAAATAAGCTTTAGTAAGAATAGTTTGTATACCCACTAATAAAGATAAGACGTAGAGCAAGTCATGTGAATGTATCACACCAGATTTTTTGGCATTGTTTTTCCTCGTTATTGGCAGGAATATCTCCGCCGTCATATTTCAGCTTAACGTAAAAAGCTTGGACGAACCCAAAAAGAATGTTATCACTGACACAATTTCAGTGAGCTTTACTACATGAAATCTTGTGTTTATTGATCACTGACTTGTCTCACACTATTAGCGCTCGTGTAGTTGGTGTATTTTGTTTGCTGTTTAAATTTTTATCAGCGCTGTTGAAGGTTCAAGTGCTGATCTCTGCTCTTTAGCAAACAAGTCAATTGCACAGAAATTCGTGTTCCTTGAACGCCGCAGTGCTAGTAAGCAGAATAAAATTTATGCTGTGGTGGTTCGAGCGCCAAGTGTTATTTGTTATTTTACACAAGACGGCGGCCCATACGTAGCGTCCAGTTCCCACTAGGCTTTAATAATAACCTGCCCTCTAAAACTTGTTAGTGTATTTAGGAGCAGAGGGCCGTGGCTAAAGCCCCCATCTTTCTGTCATCAAGGACACCCAAACTGGCAGCTAATATGGACTAACTCTTTTCCATATTATACACCGACAAGGGGTAAGATACGAGTTCTAACCTCCAACAATGTCTCCTTTTATCTTATATACTACCGAGGGAGATAGGTCCGTGGTAACGTGTGAGGCTCGCATCTGGGTTCCAATACCGTCGACCGCCCACTCTCACCTTGTGTTTTTCGTGTTCTGGTGGCTCCTCTTCTGCCACGAATATACTGTCCATCATTTCCTTTCATCTGTTTCACTTTTGCAGGACCAGGCGACGGTGATTGGTACGTGAAGTTTGTGCTATGTAAACCGAGTTGAATGGTTCAGGCGGTAACGTCTGTGGGCTGCATTCGGGAGGTCGTGGGTTTGATTCTCGCGGCCAACTTTCCTCACCCATGGGTTCCCCTGGGTTGCTACGCAAATACCGGGAAGGATCTTAAAGTCCCCCGAATTTCCTGTCCCTCCATTTCACCTCCATTCTCATTTTATTTTAACTTTCATGTGCTTGGTGTCTTTCAGGGCTGCAAGTGTCGGCGGGTGGTTTCGGCGTGTGCATGGCAGGGGAAAGGGTGCTCCGTTGAAACCTCGTTCCCCAAAAAGAGGGTGGTCTTCGGGTTTCGGCCCCAGTGAATTTAAGCCCACAGGTGGGGAGGGGAGTGGTTTCACCAGTGCCCATCCGGGGAGTTTAAATCTGAATGGTATGGACTCTGCCCTCTGCTTGTCGTACCTCCTGGTCCGGCCACCCTCTGTCTCTCACCTTATCCCTCCTTTGCGAGGGCGCCCCGTCAGAGGCCTAGGTACAAAAGATCTACTTAGGTCGAAGTCTCCGCCACCCCGCTCCGAATCCTATCTTATCCTTGTGCTGGTGCCCCTTCCATGGGGGCTCGTTCCCGGGATCCCCGATGTAGGCTCGAGCAGGCCCCAGGATTGGTGTCACTCTGGAATTATTAGGGACCCTGTCCTTACCGTCTCCGAATCTGGCCCCACTTCGGGTCTGCCCTTCATCCCTTCCTCCACATAAGACGTAACGAGCCTACTGATAGCTAACGTATTGTGCTGAGCTCCAGTGGCTTGGAGTCCTGTTCTCTGATTATCCTACCCTATCAGATCTGTTGCCTTTCGTGTGAACAGGTAGGAAACTAAAAGCTACTTCACAGTTACTGCAGCGAAATACCTGATCCTTACCCTCGAATGGCAGCCCTATTTGTTCCTGGGTGTCTTACACATCTTTCAGCATGTACTTTGTACTCGAGTGACATATCGCGTCATGTTAAGGTATTATTATTATTATTATTATTATTATTATTATTATTATTATTATTATTATTATTATTATTATTGCTGTTGTTACGCTTTTCAGCCTTCGACTTATTGTGCCACCTGTATCGTTTTAAAGCCAATTCATTATGCCTTCACTCTTTACCAAGGAATACAGTCTCATAACAGATATAGTTTCAAATTCTTCTGGTTCTAAAAACATTTTCCCCAAAAGCAATATATCTCCTGTAAGTCAAGGCCTCACAGGAGCATATAACGTGCTGGGCTGTTTCAGTTTCTTTCTTATACAATCTGCAATCTAAGTTACCCTGAAACACCCCCATCGTGTTAAGATGCTTTTTCACAGGAGCATATCCTGTGATAAATGTAATAATTGTTCTCAGCTCAAGTCTGTTATGCTTAAGTAACCCTTCAGCTCGTTCCTTACATGGTTTTCTAATAAATAGTTTACCATGTTTGTTTCCTGGAGTTTTAAGCCAGGTTTTATGATTATCTACTTTGAACCAATTCTTAATAGCCTCTCTTACTAACCATCGACATATTCCTAAAGCCGGCTGCTCCTTGCCTTGCAAGTTCATCAGATTTTTCATTTCCCTCTATGCCACCATGACCCAGCATCCAGATGAGTTGAACTTCATTCTGCTCTGCCTTGTGAACATGTTTATACAATTTAAAACCAGCCCTAACCATGCCTTAGGTTTTATACTTACTTTTGTGCATGCATCATGATGTAGCGGTCATGTCCAGCACTCCTCGTGTACCATGTACATTTTGGGATGTAACATATATAAAAGGTACAAGAATTCAGTTTGAATAACAAATAAAGCTTAAGTTGGAATTTGGAAGTCAGAGGAGAGGCCGCACGCGTGCTCACACAACCGGGCTTCTCAATTAAGGCTCATAACATAGGAACAAGTGAGTTTGATGGCAAGACAAGCGTTTACTCTGCTCTGGAGACTTGTCTCTCGAAGCCATTACGACGCCGTGTAAAGGTCTAACTCGTCATTAAATATCATTTCCGCAACCACAAACAACCTTTTCCGGTTAACATATTCAGAGCGATGATATTTTCTTTAAATTTCTTTGTTTCTCAGCTTTTTGTTCCACCTAGGCGTGTTCCTTAAGGAGCGAGATTGACCATTTAAGTCTCGCTAGTCTGCCTTGTGAGATGGTCAAATCACTGAAAATAAAAACGAGTGGAATAGGCCCGAAAGTCGAATACTTCATTACGATCAGGAATCTAAATCTGCTTCGTCGGTACTTGGTGACAATTGATGATGCGCAGATTCGTTATTGAGTGTAAGTTATGGACAGAACATATCGGCCTTCTTCAGTAACCTACTCATTGGAATCCTGCTGACCACACCCCAAGGATGATAAGGTTTTGGACAGGACGTAACCGCTCCTCAGTAACCTACCCATGTCCCATCCTGCTGATCACACACCAAGGATAATATACTTGTGGACAGAACCTAACAACTTTCCTCAGTAATCTACTTATCGTCATCCTGCTGATCACAAACCAAGGTTAATATACTTGTGGACAGAACATAACAACCTTCCTCAGTAATCTACACATTCCCCATCCTGCTGATCACACACCAAGGATAATATACTTGTGGACAGAACATAACAACCTTCCTCAGTAATCTACTTATCCCCCATCCTGCTGATCACACACCAAGGATAATATACTTGTGGACAGAACATAACAACCTTCCTCAGTAATCTACACATTCCCCATCCTGCTGATCACACACCAAGGATAATATACTTGTGGACAGAACATAACAACCTTCCTCAGTAATCTACACATTCCCCATCCTGCTGATCACACACCAAGGATAATATACTTGTGGACAGAACATAACAACCTTCCTCAGTAATCTACTTATCGTCTTCCTGCTGATCACACACCAAGGATAATATACTTGTGGACAGAACATAACAACCTTCCTCAGTAATCTACTTATCGTCATCCTGCTGATCACACACCAAGGATAATATACTTGTGGACAGAACATAACGACCTTCCTCAGTAATCTACACATTCCCCATCCTGCTGATCACACACCAAGGATAATATACTTGTGGACAGAACATAACAACCTTCCTCAGTAATCTACTTATCGTCATGCTGCTGATCACACACCAAGGATAATATACTTGTGGACAGAACATAACAACCTTCCTCAGTAATCTACACATTCCCCATCCTGCTGATCACACACCAAGGATAATATACTTGTGGACAGAACATAACAACCTTCCTCAGTAATCTACTCATCCCCCATCCTGCTGATCACAAACCAAGGATAATATACTTGTGGACAGAACATAACAACCTTCCTCAGTAATCTACACATTCCCCATCCTGCTGATCACACACCAAGGATAATATACTTGTGGACAGAACATAACAACCTTCCTCAGTAATCTACTTATCGTCATCCTGTTTATCACACACCAAGGATAATATACTTGTGGACAGAACCTAACAACTTTCCTCAGTAATCTACTTATCGTCATCCTGCTGATCACAAACCAAGGATAATATACTTGTGGACAGAACATAACAACCTTCCTCAGTAATCTACACATTCCCCATCCTGCTGATCACACACCAAGGATAATATACTTGTGGACAGAACATAACAACCTTCCTCAGTAATCTACTTATCGTCATGCTGCTGATCACACCCCAAGGATAATATACTTGTGGACAGAACCTAACAACCTTCCTCAGTAATCTACTTATCGTCATCCTGTTTATCATACACCAAGGAAAATATACTTGTGGACAGAACATAATAACCTTCCTCAGTAATCTACTTATCGTCATCCTGTTTATCATACACCAAGGATAATATACTTGTGGACAGAACATAACAACCTTCCTCAGTAATCTACTTATCGTCATCCTGCTGATCATACACCAAGGATAATATACTTGTGGACAGAACCTAACAACCTTCCTCAGTAATCTACTTCCCGTCATCCTGTTTATCATACACCAAGGATAATATACTTGTGAACAGAACCTAACAACCTTCCTCAGTAACCTACACATTCCCCATCCTGCTGATCACACACCAAGGATAATATACTTGTGGACATAACATAACAACCTTCCTCAGCTATCTACTTATCGTCATCCTGCTGATCACACACCAAGGATAATATACTTGTGGACAGAACCTAACAAACTTCCTCAGTAATCTACTTATCGTATCCTGCTGATCACACACCAAGGATAATATACTTGTGGACAGAACATAACAACCTTCCTCAGTAATCTACTTATCGTATCCTGCTGATCATACACCAAGGATAATATACTTGTGGACAGAACCTAACAACCTTCCTCAGTCATCTACTTATCGTATCCTGCTGATCACACACCAAGGATAATATAATTATGGACAGAACCTAACAACCTTCCTCAGTAATCTACTTATCGTATCCTGCTGATCATACACCAAGGATAATATACTTGTGGACAGAACCTAACAACCTTCCTCAGTAATCTACTTATCGTATCCTGCTGATCATACACCAAGGATAATATACTTGTGGACAGAACCTAACAACCTTCCTCAGTAATCTACTTATCGTATCCTGCTGATCATACACCAAGGATAATATACTTGTGGACAGAACCTAACAACCTTCCTCAGTAATCTACTTATCGTATCCTGCTGATCATACACCAAGGATAATATACTTATGGACAGAACCTAACAACCTTCCTCAGTAATCTACTTATCGTATCCTGCTGATCATACACCAAGGATAATATACTTGTGGACAGAACCTAACAACCTTCCTCAGTAATCTACTTATCGTATCCTGCTGATCATACACCAAGGATAATATACTTGTGGACAGAACCTAACAACCTTCCTCAGTAATCTACTTATCGTATCCTGCTGATCATACACCAAGGATAATATACTTGTGGACAGAACCTAACAACCTTCCTCAGTAATCTACTTATCGTATCCTGCTGATCATACACCAAGGATAATATACTTGTGGACAGAACCTAACAACCTTCCTCAGTAATCTACTTATCGTATCCTGCTGATCATACACCAAGGATAATATACTTGTGGACAGAACCTAACAACCTTCCTCAGGAATCTACTTATCGTATCCTGCTGATCATACACCAAGGATAATATACTTGTGGACAGAACCTAACAACCTTCCTCAGTAATCTACTTATCGTATCCTGCTGATCATACACCAAGGATAATATACTTGTGGACAGAACCTAACAACCTTCCTCAGTAATCTACTTATCGTATCCTGCTGATCATACACCAAGGATAATATACTTGTGGACAGAACCTAACAACCTTCCTCAGTAATCTACTTATCGTATCCTGCTGATCATACACCAAGGATAATATACTTGTGGACAGAACCTAACAACCTTCCTCAGTAATCTACGTATCGTAACCTGCTGATCATACACCAAGGATAATATACTTGTGGACAGAACCTAACAACCTTCCTCAGTAATCTACTTCCGGTCATCCTGTTTATCATACACCAAGGATAATATACTTGTGGACAGAACCTAACAACCTTCCTCAGTAACCTACACATTCCCCATCCTGCTGATCACACACCAAGGATAATATACTTGTGGACAGAACCTAACAAACTTCCTCAGTAATCTACTTATCGTATCCTGCTGATCACACACCAAGGATAATATAATTATGGACAGAACCTAACAACCTTCCTCAGTAACCTACACATTCCCCATCCTGCTGATCAAACACCAAGGATAATATACTTGTGGACAGAACCTAACAACCTTCCTCAGTAACCTACACATTCCCCAATCCTGCTGATCACACACCAAGGATAATATACTTGTGGACAGAACCTCACAACCTTCCTCAGTAACCTACACATTCCCCATCCTGCTGATCACACACCAAGGATAATATACTTGTGGACAGAACCTAACAACCTTCCTCAGCAATCTACTCATCCCCCATACTGCTGATCACACACCAAGGATAATATACTTGTGGACAGAACATAACAACCTTCCTCAGTAATCTACTCATCCCCCATCCTGCTGATCACACACCAAGGATAATATACTTGTGGACAGAACATAACAACCTTCCTCAGTAATCTACTTATCGTCATCCTGCTGATCACACACCAACGATAATATACTTGTGGACAGAACCTAGCAACCTTCCTCAGTAATCTACTTATCGTCATCCTGCTGATCACACACCAAGGATAATATACTTGTGGACAGAACATAACAACCTTCCTCAGTAATCTACTCATCCCCCATCCTGCCGATCACACACCAAGGATAATATACTTGTGGACAGAACATAACAACCTTCCTCAGTAATCTACTTATCATCATCCTGCTGATCACACACCAAGGAAATATACTTATGGACAGAACCTAACAACCTTACTCAGTAACCTACACATTCCCCATCCTGCTGATCACACACCAAGGATAATATACTTGTGGACAGAACCTAACAACCTTCCTCAGCAATCTACACATTCCCCATCCTGCTGATCACACACCAAGGATAATATACTTGTGGACAGAACATAACAACCTTCCTCAGTAATCTACTCATCCCCCATCCTGCTGATCACACACCAAGGATAATATACTTGTGGACAGAACATAACAACCTTCCTCAGTAATCTACTTATCGTCTTCCTGCTGATCACACACCAAGGATAATATACTTGTGGACAGAACATAACAACCTTCCTCAGTAAGCTACTCATCCCCCATCCTGTTGATCATACACCAAGGATAATATACTTGTGGACAGAACATAACAACCTTCCTCAGTAATCTACACATTCCCCATCCTGCTGATCACACACCAAGGATAATATACTTGTGGACAGAACCTAACAACCTTCCTCAGTAATCTACTTATCGTCATGCTGCTGATCACACACCAAGGATAATATACTTGTGGACAGAACATAACAACCTTCCTCAGTAATCTACTCATCCCCCATCCTGCTGATCACACACCAAGGATAATATACTTGTGGACAGAACATAACAACCTTCCTCAGTAATCTACTCATCCCCATCCTGCTGATCACACACCAAAGATAATATACTTGTGGACAGAACATAACAACCTTCCTCAGTAATCTACTTATCGTCATCCTGCTGATCACATACCAAGGATAATATACTTGTGGACAGAACATAACAACCTTCCTCAGTAACCTACTCATCCCCCATCCTGCTGATCACACACCAAGGATAATATACTTGTGGACAGAACATAACAACCTTCCTCAGTAATCTACTCATCCCCCATCCTGCTGATCACACACCAAGGATAATATACTTGTGGACAGAACATAACAACCTTCCTCAGTAATCTACTTATCGTCATCCTGCTGATCACACACCAAGGATAATATACTTGTGGACAGAACATATCAACCTTCCTCAGTAACCTACTCATCCCCCATCCTGCTGATCACACACCAAGTATAATATACTTGTGGACAGGGCTTAAGGACCTTCCTCAATAACCTACCTATCCTCCATCCTGTTGAGCACCCACCAAGGGTCATATGGTACATATATATGTTTAGACGTCTTTCATGAAGTAACGCCGGCCGTAGTTTGGCAATCCCTGTTCTAGAGAGTCAACCCTAGCATATTGGCAAGTTAATACTGGATGAAAAGTGACACTGTTATCTCTAAGTCGTCTATAAACTGCAGGTTACCAGTGATACGAGTAGTTTGACTGTTGCAGTTGATCCCTAGTAAGCTCTATTGTATAATGGCTATCTCAAGTTTTGTGAGACTGTTACTAACTTTTGTGCTGCTCCAACAGGTCGCCTTACCATCGGAGGTGAGCAGGATGTGGACATTCCTCTACAAGGTACCGGAGTTGAACCCGTGCATTGCCATATCGAGAACATCGCAGGCGTGGTCACTCTATACCCTGTGGCAGATATGACAACGGTGGATGGGCTCAAAGTAACCTCACCGACACGTCTCACCCAGGGTAAGTACCTCTGTATGGCATTCACATGACTTTCTCTTCTCACTCTACTACAAAGTAGTCTCACAGGACCTCATTCTTCTACCTGCTTCTTCATAAAATTTCAATACACATTTCGGTGTAGGTATGAGAAGGATAATCAGATTTTTTACAACCCGCATCGATATTTCATGGCGTTCCACATTCCATGCATGACCACGAGAAAATTTTAAACTCACATGACTATCTCTAATCTTGTACAAACTATTTTTACAAACGCTTATTCTGCATATGCTTCATGTTAATCGAGATGTTAATCTTATTGCTAATTTTCTTGTAGATGCAATTGGAATATGGTAGGTTTTAAGCGATAGTCAAATATTTTATGAGCTGGTTGCTATGTGGAGCATTCCATTCTTTTTGCATTAGCAGGACAGAAAAATAAATAACGTATTTGAGAAAAAGTATAAGTATTGGAAAATTTATGGAATAACAAGCAATATCTCGAAAATGGTTTACTGAACAACAAAAAATGTATGTGACATAAATTGTGTATTTTAATGCGATCTACATTTTTTGTGTAGTAAAATTTTGTCTATCTCTTATGGTTTACCAGTTATGCAAAAGTCGTTCACAATGAAGAATGCTTTTGGAGACATTCCCATAAAATTCAAGATATACATTTCATTTGTCATGAAAATATCTTAAACATATAATATTTTAATCAAAATCGTTAGAGCCATTTTTGAGAACATTAAAATTTTCGAAAAATGTTCCATGAAAAGGGTAATCTGGGGTGGGGGATTTTCTTGAAAACCTTTGTGTCGCATCTCTGGAAGATACTGAACCTAAATACCAAGTTTGGTATTTATCCGACTGTTCGTTTCTGAGCTATGCTGTTCACACACACGGACATGTTTCCAAAAGAACTTTTTTGGATTCAGGGGGTCTCAAAACATGTATTTCCGGTGAAATCTCGGTATCGAATTTTTGGGTGGAATACAATACTTCCCCTACTTACCATACGTAGTAGAGAAAGTAAAAAGAATAACGAATTCCCATTTAAGAAATAGTATAAGTATTGGAAAATTAAACAAATAACAAGGAATATATCAGAAATGTCTCACTCCCCCCCCAAAAAATGTATATCACATAAATTGTCAGTTTTAACGAGATATGCATTTGTTGTATAGTAAAATTTTGTCCATCTCTTACGGTTTTCCAGTTATGCAAAACTTATTCAGAATGGTCTTTTGGGGACATTTCCAGAAAATTCAAGATACACATTTCATTTGTAAGGAAAATATCTTAAGCATTTGATGTTTTAATCAAAATTGTTACAGGAATTTTTGAAAAAATCAAAATTTTCAAAAAATGTTCCAAAAAAAGGGTAGCGTGGTTTGGGAATTTTCTTGAAAATCTTCGTATCGCATCTTTGAAAGATACTATACCTAATTACCAAGTTTGGTATTTATCCGACTTTTCGTTTTTGAGTTATGCTGTTCACAGACACACACGGAACTTTTTCTAACAATGATTTTTTTATTCAGGGGGCCTCAAAACATGTATTTCCGTTAAATCTCGAATTTTTTGTTTGAATTCAATATTTGCCTTACTTACTATACATAGTAGAGAAGGTGAAAATATAATGTATTGCATTAAAATGACTTTCTGCACTGTGTATAATCTGTCTACTTCATTGTAAACGAGATAAACCTTTACATAAACAGCTACATTACACATTTCGTTATATATACAAAGAGAACATCGACAGTCAAATGTTTAACAACTGGACGTTATATGCTGGCCTTAAAATTCCATACTGTTTCCATGACATCGCGAGAAACAGCTGTTACGAGGGGCGCTATCTATATGTTGAGCCTAATAATTAAAACGAAGTAATTTCTGATTGAAAACTGCTTTATTGTTTTTCAAACTATTCTCCTTTATGACGGATACACTTTTGCATCCGTTTGAACCATTTGTCAAAGCATTTATTCCAGTCTTCTTGAAACACCCCCAAAACATGGTTTTTGAAGGCATCAGCGGCTTCTTCTGTCAACGAAAATCGTTGTCCACGCAGTTTATTCTTGATGTTCGGGAACAAAAGGAAGTCATTGGGTGTCAAATCAGGACTGTATGGCGGATGACCCATCAATTAGATTTTTTGAGCCTTCAAATACTCTGTTGTTAGACGAGATGTGTGTGCGCTCGCATTGTCTTGATGAAGAACGATCCTACGGTTCTTGTTGGTTTTCCTTACTTCACCGAAGTCTTCCAGCAAACAAAATGGTTGTATACCATTCGGCATTGAGCGTTTTACGTTCCTCTAAAGGCACTGTTGCCACTGCTGTTTACGTTCCGGCTCATACGCATAGATCCATTATTCGTCACCTTATCATCTTATACACGTCTTTTGAGACACCGCCATTGTATTTCTTGAGTATTTTTGCACACCAATCGACACGAGCATCTTTTTGAGATTGCGTGAAATTATGTGGGATCCAACGAGAGCAAACCTTTCTCACGGCTAAATAATCGTGCAATATTTTATATATGTTAGTGGAACTAATGCCTAGGGTTGCCTCAATCTCACAATAGGTCGCATGACGATTTTCATTATTAGTTTTTGCACAGCATCAATGTTTTCTGGCACAACAACTGATTTTGGACGACCTTCACGAACTTCATCATTGAGCGAACGGCGGCCACGATTAAATTCGTTATACCAGCGTTTCACAGTGGCAAATAATGGAGGTTTGTCGCCAAATGTGGAAGTTACTTGATCGATGCACTCTTGGCTTGATAATCCACATCGAAAGCCGTAATAAATCATTGCACGAACATTTTCTTGAGTTAATTCCATGTTTTGTTGACACACAATTTTCAAGTTAGTGTAAACAAAACAAATGACGCTCTATTGACAAAATGTTAGAAGTGGATTATGGTCAAAAATGTCAAACTTTCCATTGGAAACGTCAGATGGCGCCTACTACATTCAGGGTTGCCAAGGCTCAAAATATAAATAGTGCCCCTCGTAATCAACAATACTTTAAAAGAATGACCGAGTACTGAACAATTTGAACCGTTAATAACAGTTATCTCGGAAATGATTTGTGGCTTAAAAATGGTTATTTGAAATAAATTGTGTGTTTTAAAGAGATCTACATTCTATCCGAATGAAGAAAACTTCACAGTCTATTCCCAAAAATTCAAGATACACATTTTGTTTGGCCATGTTATTATATTTAATATATGGTATTTAATCAAAATTGTTGCAGCCATTTTTAAGAAAATAAAACATTAGGAAAATATTACGTTTGGAAGACGGTTTGGCTTGGGGATTTTCTTGAAAATCTTCTTGTCACGTCTTTGGAAGATACTGAACGTAAATACCAAGTTTGACATTTATCCGAGTTTTCGTTTTTGAGTTATGTGTTCTCAAACATGATTTCCGTTAAAATCTCGGTATCGAATTTTTGGTGTAATGCAATACGTTCTTTGCTCTGTAAGTACATGGTAGAATAAAAGTAAAGACTATTTGAAAATTCAAGCCAATAACAAAGAATATCTCGGAAATGGCTTATGCCACAAAGAAAGTTAGTTGACATAAACTGTATGCCAAGAGTTTGTCTATCTCTTGTGGTTTACCACTTATATAAAAGGCAATTCAGAATGAAGAGGTCTTCCCAGGCTATTACCAGAAACTTTAAGATTTACGTTTTATTTACGTGTAAATATCTTAAACATATTATCTTTTAATTAAAATCGCTAGAGTCATTTTTGAGAAAATGAAAAATAACGATAATTTTTCCATGTAAAGGGTAGTTTTAGGTGTGAAATTTTCTTGAAAATCTTCGAGTCACAAGGTGCTTCCAAATGATCGGAACTGCCTTTGGATTTGAATATGGTTTATAGTATGTAGTGAAAGTTACTGCAAAACAATGAAGAAACTGAGGAAAACCATAAACTAGCCTCCTCATTGCAGTAGCAAGAAAGTTGGAAGACAAATAACCTTCTTGCTAGAAGAAAACAAAATCACACGGCCACGAGAAATTCTTTGATGAGAGGATATTAATTAAACCATGCAACTTTTACGAAAGAATGGATGGCATGACAGTAATACACGTTAATCATACTCAAGGTTACGATTTAATATGAGTTGGGAGTTAGGGAAAATCAAAATTAATATCACAGGATGTCCGCTAGTTGCTCCCAGTCACGCATGCGCTGCATTGCAAAATAATGTAACAAACACCAGTAGCGGCTCGTGAGTATACATTTTGGGTGTTCTCAGCATTTTAGTCCTGAAAATGTGAAATACCATATGCTGCATAATAACGGGTCATCGAGAAGTCGCTCCGCACCTCCCGTGTAACCAAGATTCCCCTAGAGTCGGGAATTCTGGTGGCAGCACTGGCTGGCGCGAGCGTATGGTGAAAACGTTTCGCTGATTAAGAAAGCTGCTAGGTTCACTATATTCATGTAGAAAAATAATATACAACTAACCTGTTTAAAGAAGATGTTGAAAATGTTTACCATTTTCTTGAAGACACAAATTCACTCGTTTTAATTTATTTTCGAACACTGTAATTAATGTCTCCTTTGTTACAGATGTTATGTAATCTTCTATTGCCGTTTTCAGCTCCTCGATTGTTTTTGGATTGTCCTTATAGACCGAAGCTTTAGCGGCTCCCCAAAGAAAATAATCCGGAGGGGTAAGATCAGGAGACCGCGTAGGCCACAGACCTTTAGAAATTAGTCTTTCCCCAAAAAATTCCACTAACAGTCCCATGGATTTATGTGATGTATGAGCAGTGGCGTTATCTTGTTGAAAAATGCACCGTTCACTTCATCTTCATTTAGCAATAAACATCTGAATTAATTGAGTTATGGAAAAAAATTGGACCAATAATTCGATAGCGAGAGATCGCACACCATACACCAATTTTCTCTGAATGTAAAGGGGTTTGCATTAGGATTTTCAGTAGACCATACTCACGTATTTTGTGAATTTACGCATCCTGATAAGTGGAACCAAGCTTCATCAGTAAAAAATGTCCTATCTAACATGTCAATTCCATGGTGCAAAATAAACCTCTGAAACCATTCACAATACTGAACTCTTTTCCCGTGATCTGTGGGTTTTAATTCGTGGACGACTGATACCTTATATGGATACAAACCTAGTTCCTTTTTGACTGCTTTGTATGCGGAACCGTAAGAAATATCACATTGTTGGGCCAATTTGTTTATTGATTTCTGTGGACTTTTAAGCATTGTATCCGATAGTTTTTCTTCTGTTAGCACACTGGGTCTTCTACGTCTAACAGCATCATGCACGGAACCTGACTCCCGAAATTTATTAATTAAATGACGCACAGTATCTCGGTGCGGTAGTTTTGAGTTAGGGAACCTGACAACGAAATTTTGTTTCACTTTCTCGGTATAATTTCCACGTTCATTAAAAAGTTTTTCACTAGAAACACACGTTCCTCTGTAGAATACATTGATTTCGCTTCAGGCACACACGTCAGAACTCACAGCATAGTAGACCATACTAACCAGTACAATAAACAACCCATGCGCTCGCAGCCGCTGATAATCATAACATCCGTCGGAATCGATTGCGATAAACCTAGGGATGGCAACCTTTTATCGAGCGGTGGCCAGCAGCAAGGTGCGGAGGAAGTTCTTGATGACCCGTTAGTTATGATTAAGAGCCAAATCAGCATGGGCGTTTTTATGAGGTTGACTTACGATAGAATTTAAATAAATGAGACTTCTGACACTTCTTGGAGGGGTAGTTTCCATGGCAACGTCCCCTCCGTTGTTATTCTAGCCAGCAAGGTGCCACCACCTTCCTTTTCCTTCACCTACAAGCTGCACTTTGAGGAGTAACATGTTGCCATGTTGGCGTGCTTTACTACTGCTCACTAGCCTTACGTCCCAGCGAGCTGTTTGCAAAACGTCTGACACATGCTCAAATACACTGCCGTTTGTGAAAATTGCAACACCAAAAAGGAAACGCATGAATTTAATACCACAGATTAGGTACATGACAAGTAACAAATGATATACTTTTCAAATCTATAGATGACCTTTGAGCCCTAATATTCAGTATTTGGTGTGGCCCCCATGCGCTGCAATTAGCGCTGCTGTACGCCGTGGCATTGAATCAAAAAGATGCTGAATAAGTTCCTGAGGGATTTCCCTTCACGCAGGTTGTATTCGAGCTCGCAAATCCGTGACACTGGTTACCGGAGCACCGTGACGCACCAGCTGCCGAGTAACCCATATCCCAAACATGTTCGATAGGCGACATGCCAGGCGAACGTGCAGGCCAGGGAAACAATGGTACCCGTCGCTCTTCGAAGAAGGATTGTGATTCCTCGCAATGTGTGGCCGGGCATTGTCCTGTTGAAATGTGGCCTGTGGAGATGCCTGAAGCAGGGGGAGTACCTCAGGCTCTACAATCACCGTTAGGTACCGGTTGTTGTTCAAAGTGCCCTCAATTCGTAGGTGAGATCGGTTGATGCAACCAATGGCGCCTCAAACCATCACACCTGGTGTTTGTCCGCTATGCCGCTCAACAATGCAGTCCTCCAGGTTGCGCTCACCACGGTATCGCCGGACACGTATGCGGCCATCATTGTAGGACATGTTGAAGCTGGACTCGTCCCAAAAGACTACGTTTTGCCACTCAGCATCCCAGTGACGGTGTTCACGTGCCCATTGCAGTCAGAGAAGCTTGGGTTTTTGGACAATGGAAGCGAACGTAATGACTTGCATGCAACCAGTCCACCTTGCAGCAGACGGCGACGAACCGTTGATGCAGACAAGCTCACACCTGTTGCAGTGCTCCAGCGTCGAGCCAACACTGTGGATGAAGCTGTACGGTCCCTTATGGACATGCGGACAAGATGACGGTCATCCCATGCTGTGGTCCAGTACCCGCTCTTCGCTGCGTACGACCTTCATCTATCCACTGCTTCCACACACGCATCACTGTCGTAGCAGCATGCCGTGTACGAGCCGAAATGTCACGATATGACAAACCCGCTTTCCGGAGACCGATTATTCTAACCCGTTCGAACTCACATACCGATATGGCTCCCTTTGACGTCGACGAGGCATACTGGCACTCACTTTATTGTTTCCAGCTTGTTTCACAGCTCTGCACTGACTACACTGAGCGCAACACTGCCCTTGTCGGACCGACACGAGAGGGCGCTGCTTGACCTACGTATACCCCATCTCTCTGCAAACCTAATCACTTATTGCTTGCACAGTCTTCTAACTTCCACCAAGTTTGTAGTTATTCGAGAAATTCTTTCTTGATGTTGCAATTTTCACAAACGGCAGTGTACAATGTGGCAACGCAGCTCTCCCACTTCTCAGCTTAGAGTGAAATGTCAGGTTGTTTAAATGGCACTGTATCTTGTACTGCAGTCTATGTTGAAGGAGAGAGGGTGAATGCAGATGTAAACAACTGCGCGTGCTTGCAGTGCTCGTATAGGTTCTATCAAAAGAATGTGTATTCTGTGCTGTACGTGACGACTGTTAATGATTTTATTCCGTTACAAGACTACATTTTTACATATATGTAAAGTGAATACTACATAATCTTTGCAATAATGTATATGCGGAGATTGTCGAAAGTGAACGTTCTCCGTCTCTCACTTAAACAAAAGCTATATCGTGAGAAACTCGTTTCGGCATCGCAGGAGGCAATAGGTGCATACGAATTAGTTAGTTATGCAACGATCCTATATTGGGAGTTATTAAGACGCGAGTGCGCGCCGAAAACTTCAGTAGCGAACCATTATATGAGAGTTGTATACAATAGTTTTTCTACGACATTTAGATATACAATAAACATTTAATATTTAGATGCATACAAAAGAAAATTAAAGTGTGATAAATGCATTTCTCGATACGTATTTTAGATGCGCTTCGATAACAAGTGAATATCGATTAAAGGTCGCAGGTATTGATTGTATAAGATGGAGACAAATGCTTATTATTGAATTTGAAGGGGTGGAATTTAGTTCCAGACCTCCTGTTGTTCTGGAGGAGGCGTGGAATGTAAGCAACAATTTACTTCTTAAAAATCAAAGAAAATAGTTGTATGACAAGTTCATGGTTTGGTGAACAAGAAAAAATGTAACTTCATTGTCACAAAATGTGCTCATAGTTTACTTTGAAGAAATGTCAAAAAGAAAGAAATCCCCAACCTTGTGGACAAATTATTCGTTATTGAAGACTACTCTAAAAAGGTGTATTGTCTGTTAAAACATAAATTGGTAGGGTACAGAGGGAAAAGACAAAAACATTTTCAATAAACGAAATTAAAACCTTCACTGACAATATGTATCTACTGATAACGGTATGTAAATATATGTAACGATTTTCGTAAATATAAACTGTTTTTCAGTGGCCCTGAGTAGGACAGCGCGCAAGCACAGAAATCTGTAGCGAAATGGACTTCATTTCGATACAGATTTCTAACAGCAAATGAACACATTTAAGTATAGGAGTCAAAAAAATACTTTTATATCACTACCTGAAATATTTCTTACGCTTTTTGATCTGGAGGGCTGGGTTTCTTTTTGCATGAAAACATCTCGCACAGCGCACATGATTGAAAAGCCAGTATTTTTACTTTCTCTACTACGTATAGTAAGTAGGGGAAGTATTGTATTCCACCCAAAAATATGATACCGAAATTTCACCGGAAATATATGTTTTGAGGCCCCCTGAATCCTAAAAAAGCATTTTTAGAAACATGTCCGTGTGTGTCTGTGTGTCTGTGAACAGCATAACTCAGAAACGAACAGTCGGATAAACACCAAACTTGGCATTTAGGTTCAGTATCTTCCAGAGATGCGACACGAAGGTTTTCAAGAAAATCCCCCTCTCCCAAATTACCCTTTACATGGAACATTTTTCGAAAATTTTAATTTTCTCAGAAATGGCTCTAACGATTTTGATTAAAATATCGTATATTTAAGATACTTACATGACAAATGAAATGTATATCTTGAATTTTCTGGGAATGTTTCCAAAAGTATTCTTCATTGTAAACGACTTTTGCATAATTGGTAAACCATAAGAGAGACAAAATTTTACTACACAAAAAATGTAGATCGCGTTAAAATACATAATTTATGTGATATGCATTTTTTGTTGTTGAGTGAACCATTTTCGAGATATTGGTTGTTATTCCCTTAAATTTTCCAATACTTATACTTTTTCTGACTATCGCTTAAATACTACCATATTCCCCTTGCATCTACAAGAAAATTAGCAATAAGATTAACATCTCCATTAACATGAAGCATATGGAGAATAAGCGTTTGTAAAAATAGTTTGTACAAGAGTAGAGAAAGTCATGTGAGTGTAACACATCAGATTTTTTCTAACACATTCTGAAGTTTATCGTTCACCTGTTTTCTAACTTCTCCCGCTTTGATTTTCTTAATTTTTACACATACTGCTTTCACTATATTTATAGCCTTTGGCATATATAACTAAGAACTTTCTAATAACGTTACGGCATTGGGTGAGCAACGAAAGTTAAGCGGAACATCATGTCTGTTACAGTATATTTCTTTACACCAGGGGACCTGTGTCAAGACATGCTCTCTGCGACGGTAACTTCAAATCACGGATCAGGTCACTTGAATCCGCCCTCTAGTAATAATTATGAATAAATTGTTACAACTACAGCCATTTCTAATAATAATAATAATAATAATAATAATAATAATAATAATAATAATAATAATAATAATAATAATAATTATGGGTAAGTTGTCTGACGCAAGAAAGGGTTGTTTTTCTGTATCTGTGTTGTTGTGTGCATGTTAAGTACACAGTGTTGGGGCAAGAACGAAGTAATGTGTAAATTAAACTGTATTGTCCATTTTAAACCAGAGTGCCCTTTACTGTAAACAAACTCTCTGTATTATCCGCGCGAAAGCAGCTCGCAATCCCCGCCCCTAATCGCTGCTTCTTTCTCACGTGCCTGCTGCATATCACTTAAAGCTGGACAATGTTTCAATCTACAAAAAGGTCCCCTGTTCAAAATGCAACCTGAAGTAACATCGATTTTATAAGCATACTGAAATGAACATTTTACTTACGTTAATCACAATCTCAGGCAAAGGTGCAACACGCAAACCTGAATCCTCGAAGGTGCCTGAGCTGCCATATCGGAATTAGAACTGTCCTCCAAGTTAATCTTATCCACAACACTGTCGCACACAAAAAAATCTGATGTGTTACACTCACATGACTTTCTCTACTGTTGTACAAACTATTTTTACAAATGCTATTTCTCCATCTACTTCATGTTAATTGAGATGTTATTGCTAATTTTCTTGTAGATGCAAGGGGAATATGGTAGGCTTTAAGCGATAGTCAAATGTTTTAAGAGCTGGTTGTTATGTGGAGCATTCCATTCTCTTTGCGTGTCCAAGACATAAAAAAACGAATAACGAATTTCCATTTGAGAAAAAAGTGTAAATATTGGAAAATTTAAGGGAATAACAAGCAATATCTCGAAAATGGTTCACTCAAAAAAAAAATGTATATGACATAAATTGTGTATTTTAACGCGATCTACATTTTTCGTGTAGTAAAATTTTGTCTCTCTTATGGTTTACCAGTTATGCAAAAGTCGTTCACAATGAAGAATACTTTTGGTGACATTCCTAGAAATTTCGAGATATACATTTTATTTGTCATGAAAATATCTTAAACATACGATATTTTAATTAAAATCGTTAGAGCCATTTTTGAGAAAATTAAAATTTTCAAAAAATGATCCATCTAAGGGTAGTCTGGGGTGGTGGGATTTTTCTTGGAAACCTTTGTGTCGTATCTCTGGAAGATACTGAACCTAAATACCAAGTTTGGTATTTATCCGACTGTTCGTTTCTGAGTTATGCTGTTCACAGACACACAGAAAGACACACGGACATGTTTCCAAAAATGCTTTTTTTGGATTCAGGGGGTCTCAAAACATATTTCCGGTGAAATCTCGGTATCGAATTTTTGTGTGGAATACAATATGTCCCTTACGTAGTAGAGAAAGTAAAAAGGTTCCGCATTTTATTTTCGTCTTCTATTTTGTCTGTTTATTTTCCATGCGCGGTTTGGTTACACTTTTCTCTGAAACGCCTATAAACTCGGATGTTAATTTCTTAATATCCACTCGGATATTTTTCTAATAGTGAGTTGAATATGCTAAGTATTGTTCGTTTTTCGTAGCTTTATAACGGTTTACCGCTTTTGTGTTTGAACAATTTATTCGCACTACACGCACCTTCCTCTGCCATGAAAACTCAATTACCGACTAAATCACAAGATTTGACCTGAACTAAACATACTTGTGTTAGCGTATTATGAATGACTGCTCGCTTATCACATTTCCTGTGTTATGCAAAGTGTTTATTCGGTACTCAGATAGCACCTCTGGGAATTCATTTGCTGCATTTCTCGTATATCCAAAACAGTTGCAGTCATCCATACAGTTGGTAATTAAGAAGGAAGAGACTCTCGGCATTAGCGCAATAGCAGACGCCAATAAGAAAATAATATTTTGTAATCAGTTAGTGCATATGCCTTTACCTTTAGCAACGAGTACTTATGATAACCGCAATAAAATGTGCAGTTCCTAAACCCAATATTTAACAAAACAATACATTTATTAAGAAACTATTTACATTGGCGTAAGAGGGTGAGCTTAGGTTCGTGACAACCAGAAGCATGTGCTTTTGCTTACATCAGATGAAACTCTGGTTTGAAATAGACGGTAGTTGAGATTATGGATGGTATGAAGTAACCGGGAGAAGTTTCCGCGCATGTGCATGTAACCTACTTTTGCTGCAGTGACACTTCTGCCGTAGCGTGCAAACATCTAGTGGCGTAGACGTAAAATTGTAGTGATAGCAAAGAAACGGAGTGTGGGAAAAACTTCGCGCGGTAGTGCACTTCTTCAAGTGTGCACGACCCGTATGTATTTGGGCTCATAAGGTAATAGCTGTTGGGCATGCACAGAATCTCTTTAAAACGTACAAAAGTCCAGATATTCAGGGATCTTGTTGCCACGTTTCATCGAGTTTAGAGGAGAAGCCTGGTGGATTTAAACGACGTAGATTTTAAATCACCGCATGTACGTGACGTTTAATAGCACCCAAAAAAATTTCTGATGTGTTACACTCACATGACTTTCCCTACTCTTGTACAATTTATTTTTACAAACGCTTATTCTCCATATGCTTCATGTTCATTGTTAATCTTATTGCTAATTTTCTTGTAGATGCAAGGGGAATATGGTAGACTTTAAGCGATAGTCAAATGTTTTAAGAGCTGGTTGCTATGTGGAGCATTCCATTCTCTTTGCATTACCAGGACATAAAAGAATGAAAAACGAATTTGAGAAAAAGTATAAGTATTGGAAAATTTAAGGGCATAACAAGCAATATCTCGAAAACGATTCACTCAACAAAAAAATGTATATGGCATAATATTATAATAAAACAGAAGTATTTCTTATTGTGATGTTATATGATACTTTAAAATTTGAGTTGGTATATGTTAATTCACATCACATAAGGCGCTAGTTGTTACCGTAGGAACGCTTTCGAGAGATATGTTTCTCTTATCCTCAGCTGAGGATATTTTAAAGTCAAATATCATATAAATTGTGTATTTTAACGCGATCTACATTTTTTGTGTAGTAAAATGTTGTCTATCTCTTATGATTTACCAGTTATGCAAAAGTCGTTCACAATGAAGAATACTTTTGGAGACATTCCCAGAAAATTCAAGATATACATTTCATTTGTCATGAAAATATCTTAAACATATGATATTTTAATCAAAATCGTTAGAGCCATTTTTGAGAAAATTAAAATTTTCGAAAAATGTTCCATGTAAAGGGTAACCTGGGGTGGGGGGATTTTCTTGAAAACCTTCGTGTCGCATCTCTGGAAGATACTGAAACTAAATACCAAGTTTAGTGTTTATCCGACTGTTCGTTTCTGAGTTATGCTGTTCAAAGACACACACGGACATGTTTCCAAAAATGCTTTTTTGGGATTCAGGTGGCCTCAAAACATATATTTCCTGTGAAATCTCAGTATCGAATTTTTGGGTGGAATACAATACTTTCCCTACTTACTATACGTAGTAGAGAAAGTAAAAAAAATCTGATGTATTACACTCACATGTATTTCTCTACTCTTGTACAAAATAATTTTACAAACGCATATTCTCCATATGTCTCATGTTAATCGAGATATCGAGATGTTAATCTTATTGTTAATTTTCTTGTAGATGCAAGGGGAATTGCTAGGCTTTAAGCGATAGTCAAATATTTTAAGAGTTGTTTGCTATGCGGAGTATTCCATTCTCTTTGCATTACCAGGAGAAAAAAAATGAATGACGAATTTGAGTAAAAGTAAAAGTATTGCAAAATTTAAGGGAATAACAAGCAATATCTCGAAAATGGTTCATTCAAGAAAAAAAATGTATATGACATAAATTGTGTATTCTAACGCGATCTACATTTTTCGTGTAGTAAAATGTTGTCTATCTCTTATGGTTTACCAGTTATGCAAAAGTCGTTCACAATGAAGAATACTTTTGGAGACATTCCCAGAAAACTCGAGATATACATTTCATTTGTCATGAAAATGTATTAAACATATGATATTTTAATCAAAATCGTTAGAGCCTTTTTTGAGAAAATTAAAATTTTCGAAAAATGTTCCATGTAAAGGGTAATCTGGGGTGGGGGGATTTTCTTGAAAACCTTCGTGTCGCATTTCTGGAAGATACTGAACGTAAATACCAAGTTTGGTGTTTATCCGACTGTTCATTTCACAGACACACACACGGACATGTTTCAAAAAATGCTGTTTTTGGATTCAGGGGGTCTCAAAACATGTATTTCCGGTGAAATCTCGGTATCGAATTTTTGGGTGGAATACAATACTTCCCCTACTTACTATGCGTAGTAGAGAAAGTAATAGACAATAAATCCGCAATGTTCTGTGTTCGCGTGCTCTTGTGCTGTCATACAGCAGCCGCCACTGACAGACACTATAAACAAAAACTACAAGATTTATATCTTAGATCTATTCCGCCGCATTTCCCTGTGATTAAAATGAGTTCTTAGCAATTTGTGTATCCATCTTTCCTTTATAGCTTAGTTTGAAGAACTATTGTTCTTCAAGTGTTGTAGTTTATTGTTGAAGTTTTACTGTTGTTGTTAGCCCCACGTTGGACGCCAACTTGAAGAAGGTATTGTTTATTTATTTATTGTCACAAGTAGGAAACCAATTTCAAGAAAGTGTTCTGTTGTTGAAGTTTGCATTACGCTTTGAGCGTTAATTTGAAGTGGATTATTTATTACGTAATATGCTACTACGTATGGGAAGCTGATTTTTGAAGATGTTTTTTGTTGTTACGCTCCAAGCTTTAAAATATTATATTAACTTTGTTATTAAACTGCTTCTATAGGTAGTATTTATGTTAGCCTAGGCTGCGTCAGTATTGTTTTAGAGTCACGTATCTCTTAGACAGGGCGTGGTACGACAAGAATGTAGGCTTACACAGATTTTAAGTGTAAATTCACTTCTTTTTATTAATCCTTGACACAAATTAAATAGCACTACACTAATATTAAGAGCTTGAGATTCTTTTATTTAAAACTTGTACTTTGTTAACGCGTATGTTTAATTTTACGATTCACACGTAATATTTCTTTAGAGAACACATCTTCCATCCGGTCACAACCAAGGTCTGCCAGCAACTGAACATATTTCAACCGTCTAAACCCGTAAGCTTCTGTATTTCAGGTCTCTGATTGGCTAATGCTAGTCCAATAGAATACCTGCATTTAATTAAAGCTTTTTCTGGCTGTTGATTGGCTATTTTTAAACTGTCACAAAATTTGCATTATCGTTGCTCTAATCATGACTAGTAACATTTAAACTCTCATACTCATTATTGCCTCAAGGTTACCTCATTGTTAGCAACTTTAAACTTGTTATTCTCACAGCTCTTGCATTATTAAATTACACAATGCAATGACTGTTACATACATTTTTTTTTACAAATTATTACATACATCTTGCTTCAAGGCGGGCTGTTATTGAAATTATATATTATATGATTCAAGTGTTAAAAATACTGCCTCAAGTTATCTGATATACACAAATCACCTGTAAGAATGTCTCACCAGCTAGAGACCCCATTCACTTAGAATGAAGATTTCTTAATCAGCAAATAGCCTCTTCCTCTTTTTCTTTAAACTGTATACAGGTCAAACAATCTCCTGGCAGAGATCTGTAAATCACATTTATAGCTATACTGGCATTTGCCAATAGAGCCGAAATAAACATATCATGTATTACACTCAAATGACTTTCTGCACCCACTCTTCTGAAAACTGTTAATACAAAGTTGTTATATTTTATCTACTTCATGTTAATGGAGATAAACATTTTCATAAATGGTTATCGCTATGTAATGGTGTAATCGTTGTTTTAGCCCCACGTATGGTACAAAGTTTCCGGTGGCCTTCGCCCCACGTTTAAAAATCAACTTTGTATTTTAATGTTTATTTAAATATTATATATGTTTGCCTCGGCTGCGTCAGTAGTAATTTGTAAAAGCACGTATCTCTTAGCAGGGCTGGTGTGGCTAAATAACAAGGCTTACACAAATTATAATTGTATTGTACTTTGTTTATTAATCCTTCACACGATTAAATAACACTTCACTGATATATCCTACTATAGAGCTGTGAGATTATTGTTTGATTGCACTTTTTAACACGTAAAGTTTATATTATTCTCACCGCAATGAATTTGTATGTCCCGCATTGAACACGTGCGTACCGATCGGGTACGCAATCTAATCTGCGCTGGTTGGGAACGCTGTCTTGTAGCGTCTCCCGCCTGAATTTGTACTTTTTCTCTATTTCAAGTCTCTGATTGGCTAAGCCTACTGCAATAGAATACTTTTATTTAACTGAAGCTTTTTCTGTTGTTTATTGGCTATTTATAAACTGTATTAAATATTACATTATTTTTCCAATAATTATTAGTAGCATTATTAAACTTTCTAATTTATTGTTTTCTCATTGTTAGCAACTTTCGGCTTCTATTCTCACAGCTCCTACATTGTTAAAACTACGTAATGCTTTATATATTATATTATACAAATATTGCTTTAATCCGGGCTGTTATTTTTAATGTTATATACTTAGGCTGATATTATTTAAGTGTTAAAAATACTGCCTCAACGGCTAGAGCTGCGACATCGGAGTCGCTACGTGGAGAAAACCCCTATACAATAACAAAGTAAGGGTACAGTGTATACAAGAATTATGCATGCCTCGTAAACATTTACTTTATTTCTGTAATACTATTTAAAACATATACACTTGATTAAAATGTCTTTATTAAATCATTAATGCAAAACGCTACGTCGCAATATGCACACGGATAAGATTCTATGTCAGTTTATTGCAATGAATTACAACCCACTACATTGTATCGTGTACTTCATATAACGGAATATCGGCAGAAATAAATGCCGCGCATTGAACGTTTGATTTGATGGAGGTGATTCTTGCGTAGCAGTTTATCTTCACATTTTGCAATACGTCGCTGTTTCTGTGTTGACATTACTCGCTTTACTGCGCGCAGAAGCAATTGTATTACTGCAGGGTTTGCAATAATGGTTTTCTTTAAAAAATAGAGAAAACATTTTCCCCAAACTTCAATATCTATATAGTTTTGCAACGTTGTGAAGTCTCTGTCGTCCTCCGTGGTGTAGTGTTTACCATGCTAGCCCCTAGTTCCCGAGGTCGCGGGAGGGTGATGCATTTTTTCGGACGTAAAACCTCCTTAGCATGGCTTCCTTCGGAAGGGAAGTAAAGCCGGTGGTCCGTGTCGTAGATTTACCGCACGTAAAAGAACCTCAAGCCTGATAAATAGGCCTCCGAGCAAAATTACCGGTCTTTCACACCCAATATAGAACGGGACGCTAAGGACCATAGTAGTTAAAGAGCGTCCATAAATAAATAAAAAAGTACAGGTAATCCTCTCGTAAACAGTGACTACAGGACGCGTACAAACAAACGTAACAACTCCGATGTCTCAACCCTAGTGATGGCTTTAAAATACCCTTTGTATGGCAATGAGGGGGGAATCTAATGTATTTAATTCACATGACTTTCTCTACCCATTTTCTTTTATTAACGAGTGTGCAAATTATTCTTACGAAAGTTTATTTTCCTATCTACTGAATTTTAATCGAGATAAACCTTTACAGAAACAGCTACATTACACATTTCGTTATGGATACAAAGAGAACAGCGATAGTCAAATGTTTAAGAACTAGACGCTATACGCTGACCTTAAAATTCCAAACTGTTTCCATGAGATCGCGAGAAACAGCTGAAAATCGACAGTACTTTAAAAGAATGGCCAAGTATTGAACAATTCGAACCTCAATAACGGATGTCTGGAAAATAGCTGATGCCACAAAAATATCATTTGAAATAAATTGTGTTTTAAAGAGATCTACAGTTTTTGTGTAGTACGAGGGGCGCTATTTATATTTTGAGGCTAATAATTGAAACAAAGTAATTTATGATTGAAAACTGCTTTATTGTTTTTCAAAATATTCTCCTTTATGATCAATACACTTTTGCATCCGTTTGAACCATTTGTCAAAGCATTTATTCTAGTCTTCTTGAAACACCTCCAAAACATGGTTTTTGAAGGCATCAACGGCTTCTTCTGTCAACGGAAATCGTTGTCCACGCAATTTATAATTGATGTTCGGGAACAAAAAGAAGTCATTGGGTGCCAAATCAGGACTTAATGGCGGATGACCCATGAATTCGAGTTTTTGAGCCTTCAAATACTCTGTTGTTAGACGAGATGTGTGTGCGCTCGCATTGTCTTGATGAGGAACGATCCTACGGTTCTTGTTGGTTTTCCTTACTTCACCGAGGACTTCCGGCAAACAAATGGTTGTGTACCATTCGGCATTGACCGTTTTACGTTCCTCTAAAGGCACTGTTGCCACATGGCCAGTTATGCTGACAAAGCAGGCGACCATTTGCTTCGAAGAGGCTTCGAGTGCGAACAACTTTTGTTGAATTTGCTTCATCTTGAAACACCCATACAGTCGACTGTTGTTTACGTTCCGGTTCATACGCATAGATCCATGATTCGTCACCTGTTACAATCTTATATACGTCTTTTGAGGCACCGCCATTGTATTTCTTGAGCATTTTTGTACACCAATCGACACGAGCATATTTTTGAGAGTGCGTCAAATTATGTGGGATCCAACGAGAGCAAACTTTTTTCACGGATAAATAATCATGCAATATTTTAAATATGCTGGTGGAACTAATGCCTAGGGTTGCCTCAATCTCACAATATATCGCATGAAGATCTTTCATTATTAGTTTTTGCACATCATCAATGTTTTCTTGCACAACTGATTTTGGACGACCTTCACGAACTTCATCATTGAGCGAACGGCGGCCACGATTAAATTCGTTATACCAGCGTTTTACAGTGGCAAAGGATGGAGCTTCGTCGCCAAATGTGGAAGTTAGTTGATCGATGCACTCTTGTCTTGATAATCCACGTCGAAAATCGTAATAAATCATTGAACGAATATTTTCACGAGTTAATTCCATGTTTTTGTTGACACACAATTTTCAAGTTAGTGTAAACAAAACAAATGACGCTCTATTGGCAAAATGTTTGAAGTAGATTATGGTCAAAAATGTCCAACTTTCCATTGGAAACGTCAGATTGCACCTACAACATTTAGGGTTGCCAAGGCTCAAAATATAAATAGTGCCCCTCGTACGTGTTTGTCTATCCCATAACGCTAGCGTTATAGAAGATTTTCAAAAAAGTTTACATGTAAAGGGTAGTTTAGGGTGGGGCGATTTTCTTGAAACTCTTTGTGTCGTATCTTTGGAAGGTACTGAACTTAAATACCAAGTTTGGTGTTTTCCGACTTTTCGTTTTTGAGCTATGCTGTTCACAGACATCGACCTTATTTTAAAAATGACCTTTTTTGAACTCGGGGGTCCTCAAAACATGTATTTGCGGTGAAATCTAGGTATTTAATTTTTGGGAGGAAAGCAATACCTTCTCTACTTACTATGTACGTTGTAGAGAAAGAAAAATGCAACATTTTAGATGAATTGAAACCCTTTTAGAATCCGGATGATTGTACAACAGTAGAACGAATAGAAGGGCCCAAGCATGATAAAGCTCATGTAAAAATGAGTGAATTGATTACTGCGCCTTGTTTAAGTGTCGGCTGCTCTTGTAAGAGTCCTTATCAAGAATTAAGCGTCCTTCATCTGTCTTGGATATCATTGCCAGCTTGAAGATAATTCGCAATATCCTCTTTTAATACTCCAACGCGCGTTTTACCACTTGAGTTTATGCCTCTAATTTTCCTCCTCTGACTGGATAAGATGGCTTGTTTCTTACGTGTACTGTAATAAAACCACTGCCGGCTAAACTCTGCACCGCCACCTTGCGTTTTCACGGTCTCACGTTGGAAGTGGATTTTAGAGATTCTGTGGAAAACCCAGCGAATGCTAATTGTGACGGTCGTGGTAATCCACAGTCTGTGTACCAAGCGGAAGGATTATAGACGCACTCTTAACACACGGGAGCACCACAGTTCTCTCCGCCACAAGTCTGTGTAAGAATACTTGGAAATGTTAACCTTATCAGAGGAGCATTTCGTCACTTCAGCGCACATGAAGGCCTATTGTGCTTCTGGAAACCTCCGGGAGGAGGGGCTGAAACTAAGGATACAGTAAGCGACAAGCAGGTTCCCCTAACGTTTCCAGGTATTACAACCTGACGCCCGTGGGACTCCGTCTCTGAGGGCCCATCACACACAGTACACCTGGGCAGACATTCCTCAAAGCTGGGTGGCGCTATGGTGTGCGAATCGTATTCTGGAGGTCCTGGGTTCGATCCCGACGACCGGCCACTCTGACCCATGGATTTTGCATGGTTTCCCCGGGTCGGCAGGCGAATGCTGGGGTGGTTCCTCTTGGACCACGACTCTCCTGCCCCTCGTTTTATGTACTGATATTCTTGTCATCTGTTTAAGGCTTATAGGACCAGACTGCTGGGTGGTGCAAGTGCGCTTTTTAGCGGTTTCATCTTTGACATCGTGAGCAAGCACCTCCGAGTGGGACCGCCGGAGGTCTGGAGGCTTGTGGATAGGCTCGGGCGGAATCGGATTCGTTCGGTCTGGAAACGTTAGGGATCCCGTCATTTTGCCCCCGTCGTCATACGGATCTGGTCGCCCTTCGAGTCTCTCCCTTCACCCCCCTCCCAGGTGTCTCAGTAGAAGCAAAAAGGACCGTTGTGTTGCTTCGCCCCGGTTGCGGGGGCCCCTCCGTACCTTCCTCAAAGTCCGTCATACGTCTCGGCGGCCGTCCACTCGCCTGATCGTTCGACCCTGACAGATGATAAGGAAATGAAACGACAAGGAAATTCCTGCACTGTATGATTCACCCCAGGATTCGCATACTAACCAGAGAAAACCGCGAAAATAAAACAGTTTTCCAAATAAGAGTTATTTTGTGGTGGGCGGATTTTCTTGAAAAGGTTTGTATCGCATTCTTGGAAGGCACTGAACTTAAGTACCAAATTCGAGCGACTTTTAGTTTTTGATAACGCTGTTCAGATAGGTAGACACGCGCGGGCCTTTTTTCAAATGTTATTTGTTTTTTTTATTTATCAGGAAGTCTCAAAACATGTATTTCCAGTGAAAACTCCGTGTTGAATTTTTGAGTGAAATGCAATACTTCCCCTACTTAATATAGGTAAACAGTAGATAAAGTAAAACGGGAGAAATGTTCGTATTTGTTTCACATATTGAGAAATATAATTAAAAGCTTAGAAGAAATCCAGAAATACCCGGTATCGTTTTGAATTAAACAAGCAATAGAAGGAAAGAAAGGTAGACGCGATGTACTGTATTTGTAATACTGTACTAAACGTGAAATGCCTAATGACACGTATAGCCGAGTCGATAAGGTACGACTTGTGATCGGGAGTTCTGCAGTTCAGCTAGGACCGTCCTCCTTGATTGAGGTTTCTTCCAGGTTATCCTCAGTCTTATGCCGGGTGGTGCCCTAACCTTAGACCCGAAATGTTTCCTTCCCAATTATCATTTGTGACCACCGCTTGTGGTGCCGTATCTGTAGTAAGAACGGGTGTTAAACACTATAAAAAAAATCTGATGTGTTACACTCACATGACTTTCTCTACTCTTGTACAAACTATTTCTACAAACGCTTATTCTCCATATGCTTCATGTTAATCTTATTGCTAATTTTCTTGTAGGTGCAAGGGGAATTGGTAGGCTTTAAGCGTTAGTCAAATGTTTTAAGAGCTGGTTGCTATGTGCAGTATTCCATTCTCTTTGTATGTCCAGGACAAAAAAAAAAAAATGAATAACGAATTTGAAAAAAGTATAGGTATTGGAAAATTTAAGGGAATAACAAGCAATATTTCAAAAACGGTTCACTCAACAAAAAAAAATGAATATGACATAAATTGTGTATTTTAACGCGATCTACATTTTTTGTGTAGTAAACGTTTGTCTATCTCTTATCGTTTACCAGTTATGCAAAAGTCGTTCACAATGAAGAATACTTTAGGAGACATTCCCAGAAAGTTCGAGATATACATTTCATTTGTCATGAAAATATCTTAAACATATGATATTTTAATCAAAATCGTTAGAGCCATTTTTAAGAACATTAAAATTTTCGAAAACTCTTCCATGTAAAGGGTAGTCTGGGGTGGGGGGATTTTCTTGAAAACCTTCGTGTCGCATCTCTGGAAGATACTGAACCTAAATACCAAGTTTGGTGTTTATCCGAGTGTTCGTTTCTGAGTTATGCTGTTCACAGACACACACGGACATGTTTCAAAAAAAAATTTTTGGATTCAGGGGATCTCAAAACATGTGTTTACGGTGAAATCTCGGTATCGAATTTTTGGGTGGAATACAATACTTCCCCTACTTACTATACGATTATCTAGTCTTTACAGCTCGAACAGAAGGCACAAACTCACACAGTATAACACAGTCCTTGAGCGGGTCATTTATTGCTGCTGCGCTAGCACATACAGCTCACTGGATCGCTAGCAAGCTACGCATACACGCGATCTGTGGCCCGATTATAAGTTGAACGCATTTATGCGCAAAACATGATACTATGTTTTACGCATTAAAGAAGAGAATGTTAAATGTTATGTAAATCCTAGCACTAATGAATGTTGGGAGTACTGAAGTAGGACCGTTAAGAGATTGGAAGCGGATATCGGTTGTTAAACATTCTTCCTGTTCTACTCTGCTGGCGCCGTCTTCCCATTTACTTTGTATGATCAAAAAATCAGTTTTCATAGAGTAGCAGTGTTTGTTTAGCGGATAGCTCTTTAAATCCTAAGGGCTAGAGAACAGTCATTGTCAGCAGAGATTGAAGGTACAGCAAAAATGCACTAGAAACAAAAGAAAAACAATTGCGTTGGAATGAATACGTAATGGGAACTCTAGTCTAAAGACTAATGAAAACATTCTTCGTTGTAGCCCAAAAGAAAAAAAGGAATACCAGACCGAATACGAACAACAAAGGATTAATTGAAAGAAATTTCACTGGACGGATCAATGAAAAACACAAGATCAGGAAGGACACAATGAAGCCCTCTGTCTGTCAGAAGTAGAGGGTGGAGTTATATGCTCTAAAAATCATGAATATACCTAGTAAAAAATCTGATGTGTTACACTCACATGATTTTCTCTACTCTTGTACAAACTATTTTTACAAACGCTTATTCTCCATATGCTTCATATTAATCGAGATGTTAATCTTATTGCTAATTTTCATGTAGATGCAAGGGGAATTGCTAGGCTTTAAGCGATAGTCAAATATTTTAAGAGCTGGTTGCTATGTGGACTATTCCATTCTCTTTGTATGTCCAGGACATAAAAAAATGAATAACGAATTCCCATTTGAGAAAAAGTATAATTAGTGGAAAATTTAAGGGAATAACAAGCAATATCTCGAAAATGGTTCACTCCACAAAAAAAATGTATATGACATAAATTGTGTATTTTAACGCGATCTACATTTTTTAAGTAGTAAAATTTTGTCTATCTCATGGTTTACCAGTTATGCAAAAGTCGTTCACAATGAAGAATACTTTTGGAGACATTCTCAGAAAATTCAAGATATACATTTTATTGTCATGAAAGTATCTTAAATATATGATATTTTAATCAAAATCGTTAGAGCCATTATTGAGAAAATTAAAATTTTCGAAAAATCTTCCATGTAAAGGGTACTCTGGGGTGGGGGGATTTTCTTGAAAACCTTCGTGTCGCATCCTTGGAAGATACTGTACCTAAATACCAAGTTTGGTGTTTATGCGACTGTTCGTTTCTGAGTTATGCTGTTCACAGACAGACACACACAGACAGACACACACACGGACATGTTTCCAAAAAATCTGATGTGTTACACTCACATGACTTTCTCTACTCTTGTACAATCTAATTTTACAAACGCCTATTCTCCATATGCTTCATGTTAATCGAGATATCGAGATGTCAATCTTATTGGTAATTTTCTTGTAGATGCAAGGGGAATATGGTAGCTTTTAAGCGAGTCAAATATTTTAACGCTGGTTGCTATGTGGCGCATTTCATTCTCTTTGCATGTCCAGGACATAAAAAAAATGAATAACGAATTTGAGAAAAAGTATTAGTATTGAAAAATTTAAGAAAATCACAAGCAATATCTCGAAAACGGTTCACTCAACAAAAAAAATGTATATGACATAAGTTGTGTATTTTAACGTGATCCACATTTTTTGTGAAGTAAAATTCTGTCTATCTCTTACGGTTTACCAGTTATGCAAAAGTCGTTCACAATAAAGAATACTTTTGGAGACATTCCCATAAAATTCGAGATATACATTTCATTTCTCATGACATTATCTTAAACATATGATATTTTCATCAAAATCGTTAGAGCCATTTTTGAGAAAATTAAAATTTTCGAAAAATGTTCCATGTAAAGGGTAGTCTGGGGTGGGGGGATTTTCTTGCAAACCTTCGTGTCGCATCTCTGGAAGATACTGAACCTAAATACCAAGTTTGGTGTTTATCCGACTGTTCGTTTTTGAGTTATGCTGTTCACAGACACACAGACACACACACAGACACACACACAGACACACACACACACACACACACAGACACACACACGGACATGTTTCCAAAAATGCTTTTTTTGGATTCAGTGGGTCTCAAAACATGTATTTCCGGTGAAATCTCGGTATCGAACTTTTGGGTGGAATGCAATACTTCCCCTACTTACTATACGTAGTAGAGAAAGTAAAAATATGCTCTAAAAACGGAAAAATACCCAACAAAAATATTTTAATAGCAACAATGAACTACTCAATTTTCTTACGTAGCTTTATTAGGTTTTATAAAATAATAAATGTATTGATTTTTAATCCCTCATTGTTTACTAAAATTATTAATTATGATCTCTTTACACTATTTATGGTCAATAATCTTAACATGAAATATTACCCAATATTTTAACGATCATTTAAACGTTTTTATCAATAAAGAATCACATATTTTTCTATATTTTCTGGCAGGAAACTTTTCCTTCTGTCCAGTGGCGGTTTCCATTGTCATTTTTTACTTTAATAAGGGGTGCTAAGGAAAGCATGTTTATCAAATACTAGCACGTAAAACCCAACGGTTGTCGCGCTATTGAACGATAAATGTATCGTATTAATTCATTTTGTCGCATTTTTAGTGCGCATAGCTTCGGAACCCTTTATTTCAGAATATTGCTCCAAATTTCATTTTGTAGATACAAGATTGCATTTCATTACAGCATATACTAATTGTTTTTATAATATTCACAATCATGTATATACGGTTTTTACTTATTTTAAGCGTCTTTGGAGTTTTATAAAACTAAAATATTAGGTTGAGAATAATCCGTAGTGTCATTAAGTGAATTCGTCAATGTTGATAAAGTGGTAATATTAGGATGTTCGTAGTTACAACACAAAAAGTGAGTAAACGCAGCGATTTACGGGGTTGATACACGATGATCACCAAGCGCTCTGTGAACCTGTGAGGAAATACTCAGAATCGCATACTGCTTAGTAAGTGTTCTCATTGTTTAACCTCGCGTACAGCGGCTTTCTTGGGCTTCAGCGCAAAACAAACGAACGAGAGCGACCATGAGCGCGTAAAGTAATTTACTTCTTTATTTTAGACGAAATCTTATAGTAACCATTGCAGTAAAATATAAGTTTGGTTGTGTTTAAATTACGGAATTTTACCATGTATAATAAAATTATTTTTCTTAATCCGTAACCGCGTACAGTTGAAATATAGAGATTTCTTCACTTAAATAAACATCTGATGTGTTACACTCACATGTCTTTCCCTACTTTTGTACAAACTATTGTTACAAACTCTTATTCTCCATCTATTTCATATTAATCGAGATAAACATTTGCAGAAACGATCTTTTGACATGCTAAGAGAATTACATTTTACACATAGCGACCAGTTCTAAAAATATTTGACTATCGCTTAAGGCCTACTATGTTCCCCTTGTTTTGTATTTGCAAGGGATATATAGAAAGACAGTAGCCTTTAAGCATAGACATATCTCTTAATAGCTGGTTGCTAGGTGCAGCACCATTCTCTTTGCCACAGATTAATACTCTTTGTATATCCAAGACAAAAAATGAATAACGAATTCCCATTTGAGAAAATAAGTATTGAAAGATTTAAGGGCATAATAAGCAATACCTCGAAAATGGTTCACTCAACAAAAAATGTATAAGACATAAATTGTGTATTTTAACGCGGTCTACATTTTTATGCAGTAAAATTTTGTCTATCTCTTATGGTTTACCAGTTATACAAAAGTCGTTTACAATGAAGAATACTTTTGGAGACATTCCCAGAAAATCCGAGATATACACTTTATTTGCCATGAAAATATCTTAAACATATGATATTTTAATCAAAATCGTTAGAGCCAATTTTGAGAAAATTAAAATTTTCGAAAAATGTTCCATGTAAAGGGTAATCTGGGCTGGGGGAATTTTCTTGAAAACCTTCGTGTCGCATCTCTGGAAGATACTGAACCTAAATACCAAGTTTGGTGTTTATCCGACTGTTCGTTTCTGAGTTATGCTGTTCACAGACACACACACGGACATGTTTTTCCAAAAAAATTTTTTGGATTCAGGGGTCTCAAAACATATATTTCCGGTGAAGTCTAGGTATCGATATTTTGGGTGGAATACAATACTTCCCCTACTTACTATACGTAGTAGAGAAAGTAACAAGGTCGATTTGAAATGGAATGCCCCATAATCATTATTAATATGAATAAATTGATAAAACTGTAGCCGCTCCCAACAGCAATAGTAATCATAATAATAGGTAACGCTAAGTTGTCTGACAAAAGAAAGGGTTGATTTTATGGATGTTTGTTGTGTACATAGTAAATGTACAACGTTTTAAGACATGAACGAAGTAAGGTATAAATTAAATTATTTAGTTGAGAGTACTGAACTAATATTTATTAAGGGTTGTTGGTATGAGTAAAGTTAATGTGGCAAATGATATGGGTAGAGTCAATGATGTGCCCCTGCTGGATCCTTGTGGATGCTCTGAAACTTCCTGTACATATAGATGCTGTGTATTCTGAAATGCTCGGTTTGAATTTACCTTGTCTCTCACATAGTTGGTACGGGAGTTTATGTCTAGCGTGGTGGAACTAACTTCCTGGCGGATAAATGTTTTATTACTTTCTCTACTTCGTATAATAAGTAGGGGAAGTATTGTATTCCACCCAAAAATTCGATACCGAGATTTCACCGGAAATACATGTTTTGACGCCCTCTGAATTCACAAATAGCATTTTTAGAAAAAAGATACGTGTGTGTGTCTGTCTGTCTGTACGTGAACAGCAAACTCAAAAACGAAAAATCGGTTAAATACCAAACTTGGTATATAGGTTCAAAAAATATCCCTGACTACCCTTTACATGGAACATTTTTCGAAAATTTTGATTTTCTTAAAAATGGCTTAACGAATTTGATTAAAATACCATATGTTTAAGATACTTTCATGGCAAACGAAATGTATATCATGAATTTTCCCGGAATGTTTGCAAATGTCCTCTTCATTCTGAATGACTTTTGCATAACTGCTTAACCGTCAGAGATAGCCAAACTTTTACTCCAGAAAAACTGTAGATCTCGTTAAAACACACAATTTATGTCATATACATTTGTTTTGTGGCGTGAGCCATTTCCGAGATATTCCTTGTTATTGTTTGAATTTTCCAATACTTACACTTTTTCTCAAATGGGAGTTCCTTGTTCGTTTTTTTATGTCCTGGACATACCAACTTTATTAAAGGAGATGCTGAAACTGGCCAACGTCGTTGTCCATATATTTTTGGCACCTCTTTAGGAAACTATCCATCATGGAAATGTTGAGAGGAATTTTCCAAACGATGGCCGATGTCGTCTAATGTTTCTTAGATAAGAACTGAATGCCATCTTTTAGATTTCTTAGCCTGAACACTTCCTGTGGCCTGAAATTTACTGTAAAGTTCATGTACGACCTGGAACTTTTACACCTGGAAATCTTTTTGCAAATCGTACTTTCACTTGGCGAGCTGACAGAGTTACCACATAGGAATCATAAATAAATGCACGCTGTGCAGTAGAAAACATATATTGAGCCATAATATACTTTGTGACTAAGAACAGGACAAAATAATAAATAACTCGTAATAACTGAAGTACATCACATCACCGTCAACTCAAAACTGCACTTCACACTGCACACCAAAACCACAACAGCGTGACTTTGTTTATAGCAGCAGTGCGTTATCGTGTTTTTATCATATTTCCACTCGACCAGTGGAAAAACACCGCGCAGCCGGTAGTATTGTTCATAAAATACCCCTCCGGAGTAACTTAAAACATAAAGTGTATAAGACAAACCCACACACCCTGGAAGAATTAAAACAAAATATCCGCCAGGAAATTTCTCAACGTGAACTACAGTGAGTGACGGATAGTTTCCTAAAGAGGTGACAAAAATGTATGGACAACGACGGTGGCCAGTTTCAGCATCTCCTTTCGTAAAGTTGGTAAGTAAACCCTTTAAAAGTAGTTTTCAAAATGTTGTATGGTTTCATCAGCGTCTTTCTATGATAGCGGCAGACGCCAACGAGCGCCGAGGACGCGGACAGTAAAAACACCGCGCAGGCGGTTTGGAGTCTTTTGGCTCACTCTGTATTATAATAATCAATTCTTTGCACTTCTCCTTGAGAATATTTGATTATTCTCGTAGCAATTTATACACTTCTGTTTTCCCTGTAGGCGATCACAATAGTTGAATCTTTGTTTTAAGTTGTTGTCTACTTGGTATCGATCCTAAAACAAATTCACATCGTTTAAAAGTTCTTGCCTGGAATAAATAACATATATATTTGCGATTATATTAAATTTAAGATATAGGACAAAGTTCCGTATATATATAAGGCATAATACGGAATCGATGAAATTCAGTATGATAGAGGAATCAGTAAAGAGGACTTGTTTTTGTAGGATATGTCTCGACGAAGGAATTTGACGCACCCGCCCTCGTTGATATATCAAAGTCTGGCGACATTATGAGGTAGGTGGGTTCTGCCAACATTAAGGAACGCATGCGAGCGTGTTTTGGTATAACCACTGACTGCTAATTAACCTAAGTTTATATTTAAAAAATCTGATGTGTGACACTCACATGACTTTCTCTACTCTTGTACAAACTATTTTTACAAACGCTTATTCTCCATATGCTTCATGTTAATCGAGATATCAGATGTTAATCTTATTGCTAATTTTCTTGTAGATGCAAGGGGAATATGGTAGGCTTTAAGCGATAGTCAAAATGTTTTAAGAGCTGGTTGCTATGTGGAGTATTCCATTCCCTTTGTGTGTCCAGGACCAAAAAAAAATGAATAACGAATTTCCATTTGAAAAAAAGTATAAATATTGGAAAATTTAAGGGAATAACAACCAATATCTCTAAAATGGTTCAGTCAACAAAGAAAATATATATGATATAAATTGTGTATTTTAACGCGATCTACATTTTTTGTGTAGTAAAATTTTGTCTATCTCTTATGGTTTACCAGTTATGCAAAAATCGTTCACAATGAAAAATTCTTTTGGAGACATTCCCAGAAAATTCGAGATATACATTTTATTTGTCATGAAAATATCTTGAACATATTATATTTTAATTAAAATCGTTAGAGCCATTTTTGAGAAAATTAAAATTTTCGAAAAATGTTTGATGTAAACTGTAATCTTGGGTGGGGGGATTTTCTTGAAAACCTTCATGTCGCATCTCTGGAAGATACTGAACCTAAATACCAAGTTTGGTGTTTATCCGACTGTTCGTTTCTGAGTTATGCTGTTCACAGACACACACACACACACACGGACATATTTCCAAAAATGCTTTTTTTGGATTCAGGGGGTCTCAAAACATATATTTCCGGTGAAATCTCGGTATCGAATTTTTGGGTGAAATACAATACTTCCCCTACTTACTATACGAAATAGAGAAAGTAAAAATATAATTCAATTTTATTGCTGTATGTCATATTGTATGTCATATTCGGTAAACCATATACATATGTATATCTCTAGCTTCTAAACATGAAATCAATTATAACAAAAGAGTAATTTGCATTTAGTAAACGAATATCATCATCTGCGGATGTTTTACGGAGAGTGCCCACTTTCTGACGAGTATAGGTATAGACCGTCTTCCCCACTTTCCAGTAATTTACTACAAAAACACTTTTATCACTGCCGTTGCAATTGCTGTAACAGTGCAACCAGCCTCCCACATACCCACAATACGTCCACGAGTAATTTCACTAGTATACGGCATGACTGGTTCTGAGACAATAAACATGTTTTGGTTTCAATAACACTAGAAGAAGCAAAGGCATCAACATTCCCTCTTTTCCCTTTATTGCTGTGTTATCAAGCCACCACGCTCTGTGATAGGTTAAGGTGAAGGACACGCCTCAAAAGACCCCACAAAACGATACAAAATCCGCCGAAGATTTTTTTTGGTGCTCTCTGTACCTATTAGATAAAGGTATTGCATTCTACCCAAAGATTTTTTCACCCAAAGAGATTTCAGGGAAATATATGTTTTGGGGCACCGTGAACCCAAAAACGCATTTTTAGAAAAAGGTTGGTTTCTGTATGTGTATCTGTCTGTACCTGTGAACAGCATAACTCAAAAACGAAAACACGGATAAATGTTAAACTTGGTATTTAAATTCAGTATCTAATCACAGCTGCTACAAGAAGATTTTCAAGAAAATCCTTCACTTGAAAGTACCCCTTACACGGAACACTTTTCGAATTCTTTGATTTTATAAAACATCGTTTTAACGCCTTTTTAAAATACTATACAATATTGAAGATATTTACATGGCAAATAAAATGCATATCTGAATTTTCTGGAAATAGCATGTGAAGTCCACTTCATTAGGAAACAAATTTATATATGTAATTGTATAGGGTGAGCCAAAAGACTCCGAACCGCCTGCGCGGTGTTTTTCTGTCCGCGTCCTCGGCGCTCGTTGCCGTCTGTCGCTATCATAGAAAGGCGTGGATGAAACCATACAACATTTTTAAAACTACTTTTAAAGGCTTTACTTACCAGCTCTATCCAAGGAGATGCTGAAACTGGCCACCGTCGTTGTCCATACATTTTTGGCACCTCTTTAGGAAACTATCATCATGGAATTTTTGGGGGAAATTTTCCAAACGATGACCGATGTTCTCAAATGTTTCTTCGGTAAGAACCGAACGCCGCCTTTTAGATTTCTTAGCCTGAACACTTCCTGTGGCCTGAAATTTACCGTAAAGTTCATGGATTGTTGTACGGTCTGGAACTTTTACACCTGGAAATCTTTCTGCAAATCGAACTTTCCCTTGGCGAGCTGACCAAGTTAACACATACGAATCATAAATGAATACACACTGTGCAGTAGAAAACATATACTGAGCCATAATATACTTTGTGACTAAGTACAGGACAAAATAATAAATAACTCGTAATAACTGAACTACATCACATCACCGTCAATTCATTACTGCACTTCACATTGCAGAGCAAAAACCACAACGGCGTGACTTTGTTTATAGTAGCAGTTATGTTTTTCTCAAATTTCCACACGCCCAGTGGAAAAACACCTTGCAGCCGGTAATATTGTTCATAAAATACCTCTCAGGGGTAACTTAAAACATAAAGTGTACAAGACAAACCCACACACCGTGGAAGAATTAAAACAAAATATCCGCCAAGAAATTTCTCAGCGTGAACTAGGGCAAGTGATGGATAGTTTCCTAAAGAGGTGCCAAAGATGTACGAGTATGGACCACGGCGGTGGACAGTTTCAGCATCTCCTTTCTTAAAGTTGGTAAGTAAAGCCTTTAAAAGTAGTTTTAAAAATGTTGTATGGTTTCATCCGCGCCTTTCTGTGATAGCGGCAGACGGCAACGAGCGCCGAGGACGCGGACAGAAAAAACACCGCGCAGCGGTTCGGAGTCTTTTGGCTCACTCTGTGTAACCGGTAAACGTACTATACAAAAATAGTAATATATTTATTGCAGCCAAATAGGCATGTAGGTTTACAACATTGCATTACATTGATGGGTGGTCCAGCACTGTCACATACTTGCATATTCACTTATTGGCCATGTCCTGTTTGTTCTAGTGGTAGCGATCACAGTTTTGTTTACATTCACATTATATTTGGTTCGTGAAAGGATGTGTTGCTGCAGATAAGTGGAAGCCATGAACTGCCATGTTCGTAGGTCTCTTTAAAGCACACAATTTATTTCGAATAACTTTTTTGTGGCATCAACCATTTCCGAGATATTCTTTATTAATATTTAATTTTTTTAGTTCCATTTATACCCCGCCTTTAACTATATTGGTCTTATCGGCGGCCTTTACTTTGGAACTTATGGTCTATTAGCAGTGGTATTAACTCATATTCTGTTGTCGTTGGGTTTCTTGCACTTTTGAGTTTTTTAATCATTAGATCACACACACATTCGCACTCTCATAATAATCTTGGATACAGAAAATGCCCATCCCCAGCCGGGAACCAAATCCGAGACCCCTCGCATAGCAGGCAGCTGCTCAACGGACTGAGCTATGGGGCCAGCCCGTTTGTCATCCTAAAAGTCCTGTCGACATTCAGTTGTTTCTCGCGATTTCATGGAAACAGTATGGAATTTTAAGACCAGCATATAGCGCCCAGTTGTTAAACATTTGACTATCGCTGTTCTCTTTGTATCTATAACGAAATGTGTAATGTAGCTATTTCTGTAAATGTTTATTTGGATTAAAATGTAGTAGATAGAAAAAAAATCTGATGTGTTACACTCACATGACTTTCTCTACTCTTGTACAAACTATTTTTACAAACGCTTGTTCTCCATCTACTTCATGTTAATCGAGATAAACATTTGCAGACTCTATCTTATTGCTAATTTTCTTGTAGATGTAAGGGGAATATAGAAATACAGTAGCCTTTAAGCACATACATATCTCTTAATAGCTGGTTGCTAGGTGCAGCACCATTCCCTTTCCCACAGATTAATACTCTTTGCATATCCAAGACAAAAAATGAATACCGAATTCCCATTTGAGAAAATATTGAAAAATTTAAGAGAATAACAACCAATATCTCGATAATGGTTCACTCAACAAAACAATGTATATGACACAAATTATGTATTTTAACGCGATCTACATTTTTGTGTAGTAAAATTTTGTCTATCTCTTATGGTTTACCAATTATGCAAAAGTCGTTCACAATGAAGAATACTTTTGGAGACATCCCCAGAAAATTCAACATATACATTTTACTTGTCATGAAAATATCTTAAACATATGATATTTTAATCAAAATCGTTAGAGCCGTTTTTGAGAAAATTAAAATTTTCGAAAAATCTTCCATGTAAAGGGTATCCTGGGGTGGGGGGATTTTCTTGAAAACCTTCGTGTCGCATCCTTGAAAGATACTGAACCTAAATACCAAGTTTGGTGTTTATCCGACTGTTCGTTTCTGAGTTATGGTGTTCACAGACAGACACACACACAGATATGTTTCCAAAAATGCTTTTTTTTGGATTCAGGGGATCTCAAAATATGTATTTCCTGTGAAATCTCGGTATCGAGTTTTTGAGTGGAGTACAATACTTCCCCTACTTACTATACGTAGTAGAGAAAGTAATAAAGTTTCGTAAGAATAATTGGTATATTCGCTAATAAAGAAGGTTGTGTAATGTGACACGCCAGAATTTGTTTACATGTTCAAGGTGGTCGCTATAATACAGCGCTGCTTCCATCCATATTCCCCATCTAGTAAGTATCGACTCCGAGGAACAAACAAATATTTGGCATAATTACAGAACGCACTTTTATTTTTCGTGGAGGCTTCACAGAAGGAATTAATGTGTTCACTTCCGGGAAGTTTCTCGAATTTCCTCGCTAATCTGTGTAGACCGTGAACTACAGGGGAAACAGTTTAATGGCAGTTACCAAGAATTCAAACTAAACTGAAGTACTGCCAACTTTACAAAGGGAATTACCAGTTTCAAGTCATTCAGTAAATAAAATGTTGTTTTGAAACAACACAAGTTGGTTAAATCATTTCCCAGCGCCAAATATCACATAGTATTGTATTTAATTGGAAACTGTGTTTAATTAAAATGTGTGGAACACTTATTAGCGGACGCAGTCTAAACAAACATGTCTGATGTCAGGGCGGTCAACGTTCTAACTTGAGTCACTAGATATACAAGCAGAAATGTTACCAGACAACCTGTTTACAAAGGACGCGGTCTTCTGCTAGTATTATATCATTTGCGTATGCTGCTCTGTGATATTCTGTTTACTTTACCTACTAAGTATAGGGGAGGCGCCGTGGCCGAGTGGTTAGACCGCTCGCCTCTCACCGAGGCGGCCCGGGCTCAATTCCAGGGACCCCTGGGCGGGTGTTCTCCGGTTTCCCCCGCCATTCATTCCACCAACTGCTCCATCATCACCTTTCCTTTCATCCATTTGATTAAAATACAATATGTTTAAGATATTTTTTATGTCAAATGAAATGTATATCTTCAATTTTCTGGGAATGTCCCCAAAAGTCCTCTTCATTCTGAATTACATTCGCATAACTGGTAAACCGTAATAGATAGAGAAAATGTTACTACACAAAAAAATGTGGATCTCCTTAAAACACACAATTTATGTCATATAGTTTTTTTATGGAGTGAACCATTTCCGAGATATTCCTTGTTATTTGTTTGAATTTTCAAATACACGTTTTCTCAAATGGGAATTCGTTATTCGTTTTTTTTTAAGTCCTAGACATACAAAGAGAATCGAATGCTCCACATAGCAACCAGCTCTTAAAACATTTGACTATCGCTCAAAGCCTACCAATTCCCCTTGCATCTACAAGAAAATTAGCAATAAGACAGTTTCTGCAAATGTTTATCTGGATTAACATGAAGTAGATGGAGAATAAGCGTTTGTAAAAATAGTTTGTACAAGAGTAGAGAAAGTCATGTGAATGTAATACATCGGATTTTTTAAATTTAAGATATGTATATCTTCATGGAGGGAACCAATGTAACTTTTCCTTAATGTAGGCTCGTCAGGAACCCTTCTTCCGCAATATTTTTCCAGGAACATTCGAAATTCCAAAGTGTTCAAAAAAAATATGGCTGATATTAATGCCTTGAAGAAATCTATTGAAAAAGCATAATTTCACAGTGTTATTGCGGAAATCCATTTTATGAAAACAAAATGAATATTTTAACAACAAACAAAGGGAACGGTTGAAACTACGAATGAGTAATATATGCATCAATACGCAAAGTGTTATATGCATTAACTTCCATAAGTATACATGGGCTATAAAATATGCACTATAAAAGCTTCTCCAGTCGATTTCTCATATCATGAAACACATTTTTTTACCATGCACTTGTTTAAGTTTCAAGGGAAAAAAGTATGCAAATATGCAAGCATCCGCCCTCTAGGCATAAGATATAATCCTGACACTTCCTTGACACTGAATGCATCATTGCAGTTGTAGAACAAACTCAATAAATAATTTAATTTACATTTCGTTATTTCCTGCTTTAGATATGTGTTTTTCAATATATATCAACATCAGAAGAAATTGGAATGGGGGAAACATGGGCAGAAAGAAACAACAAAAGTAAGGGTTTCTGGAAAGAAATTAGAACAAGAGTGGAGGATATTGAAAAGCAAGAAATTATAAACAGTTTCAAGGAAAAAAGATCACTACTAAATTATAAATATTTTAAAATGAAATGGGGAAAATAAGGATGCATTGAAGCATGCCACAAAGAGGTCAGAATGGGGTGTGCATGGGCGAGGACAGCTGTACGAATTTAAGTGGTCTAACAGGGAGAAGAAGGGGCAGAGATTACTAAATGTAATGGATTACATGACAATTGGTATTATATTCTGGAATGTGAGGGATAAAGGAAGAGAGAATTTAATACTAGAGAAATGGAAAAATTTACCAATAGAGGTAAACGTTAGCCACATTTGTAATATGAGACAGTAACTATGGTTATATATGCCATATATATAATAATGTGATTTATAATGTGAAATGGTATTAATAAGCAAAATACTTGTTATATAAATAGAAGTTAAGGCATAAGTTTTATGTATGTGCAAGTGTTGAGCTGGAGCTGTGGAACCCTTGTTAAAAACCGACAAACATATCTTTATGTTAGAATTAGGGCCCAGGCAAAAAGGACTTGTACTGGAAAGTCATAAAATCCAGACCTTGAGTCTTTGTGAAATAGAAAAGGCGACAAGCGAATACAACATATTTTTGTAGAGAGGTCACATGTTTGCAAACGTCGAACAATAGCCGGGTAAGTCTTCTGGAAGGTTCCAAGCTGAACGAAGACAGACAACGAAATTTTAAGGAAGAATATGTTTAAAATCTTTAAGTGCAGAAATGTTAGTTGTAGCGTCCCCATCAGCCAAGGCGGTTGAGTATAAAGTGCTGCGATGTGAATAACATACATGTAAGCTCTCAGAAGCAGGCGTTATTAGTTACTTCTTATAATGTAGTAGGAACGTTGAAATGTTATCAATTTAAAAGTCCATAGGACCGTGTGATAAATACTACAATTATTTCTAGAGCACATATAACATACTTGATTGCTCAGCGACCGCAAATTTGGCGCACGAACGTGGTAGCTTTCGACCGTTCTACAGCTCCAACTAACTTAAGTAACTGTGTAGCTTATTACTAAGACAGTAAATGCGAGTGCCATTGAAGCATAGTGTTCTTCATTAACTTAATCCGTTGTTAGAGTTGTTACTTATTACCTTCCTTCCGGTATCACACCCTGCAAAGTTAAACAAGCTCTACCAAAAACCCAAATAACAGCAGCCGTGGCAAGAAATAAAGATAAACTTTAAGAGTAACAACTAAAACACAAGATAATTATCATTATCACCATAGTTCATATATTAATATATGGGACATACTGCGAGTTATGCTCTCCCACTACGAGTATACCGAAAATACAAGATCAATTGAATATATGTAGAAAGCAGGAAAATGTTTAGGGAAAATTAGGTTAAAGTGGTTAAAAGAGACGTAAAGCAAATTGGAGAAGATACGGAAAAAGCCAACAAGGCAAAAAAGTAAATAGTGGAAAATTATACTTCAGAACAAAGCTATTAGAGGGAAATGATATACTAAAGCAATGCTGGTTGTACAGGAGAAAATAGGGAAAAAGGATTCTTGGATGCACAAGTCTGTATAAACTGCAGACATTGGAAGAAATAGGAATGGGGGAACATGTGCAGAAAGAAACAACAAAAGTAAGGGTTTCTGGAAAGAAATTAGAACAAGAGTGGAGGATATTGAAAAGAAAGCAAGAAATTACAAGCAATTTCAAGGAAAAAATAATAGGTTATAAATATTTCAAAACGGAGTGGGGGGAAAAGAAAGATACATCGAAGTATGCCACAAAGAGGCCAGAATGGGGTATGGAGGGCGAGGACAGGTGTAATGAATTTAAGTGCTCCAATAGGTAGTAGAAGGGGCAGAGGTGTACGAAATGTAATGGATTAGTCACAATTGGTATTATATTCTGGAATGCGAGGACACGGATAAAGGAAAAGAGAATTTAATACTAGAGAAATGGAAAAAGTTTACCAGTAGAGCTAAAAGTTGGCAAGATTTTTAATACAAGATCAAATGAATCTGTGGAGAAAGCAGGAAAATATTTAGGAAAAATTAGGCTTAAAGTAGTTAAAAGAGACGTGAAGCAAATTGAAGAAGGGTAACTATTCATCATGGTACTTTTGGGGGAAATTTTCCAAACGATGGCCGATGTCGTCTGATGTTTCTTCGGTAAGAACCGAACGCCATCTTTTAGATTTCTTAACCTGAACACTTCCTGTGGCCTGAAATTTACTGTAAAGTTCATGGATTGTTGTACGGCCTGCAACTTTTACACCTGGAAATCTTTCTGCAAATCGTACTTGGCGAGCTGGCCGAGTTAACACATGCGAATCATAAATAAATACACGCTGTGCAGTAGAAAACATACACTGAGCCATAATATACTTTGTGACTAAGTACGGGACAAAATAACTCGTAATAACTTAACTACATCGCATCACCGTCAACTCAAAACTGCACCTCACACTGCACAGCAGCGTGACTGTTTATAGCAGCAGTGCGTTATCATGTTTTTATCATATTTCCACACGCCCAGTGGAAAAACACCGCGCAAATAGTAATATTGTTCATAAAATACCCCTGCGGGATAACATAAAACATAAAGTGTATAAGACAAACCCACACACCTTGGAAGAATTAAAACAAAATATCCGCCAGGAAACGACGGTGGCCAGTTTTAAAAATGTTGCATGGTTTCATCCGCGCCTTTCTATGATAACGGCAGACGGCAAAGAGCGCCGAGGACGCGGACACGAAAAACACCGAGCAGCCGGTTCGTAGTTTTTTTGCTCTCTCTGCATAATCTGTAGTATTATCAAGATAAAAGGTTGCTTCCATTTGGAGAATGTCAGAAATAATTTTGGAATTGGCATACAATATAAAATTGATTAAATGCATTTATATACAGAAAACTAACATAATTCAGAGAACAATCACCTTTACTGCTGTTACGTTATATAAACAATTATTATTTTCTTACATGTGTTTTCTCAAAATCAAATCACCATTGTGTCAGCTGTCAGATAATGGCATATTAAATGAATGAACAACCGAATATGTCAAGGAATACCAACATCGGCAATGAGAAAACAGTCGTCGTTTCCAAAGCTCCCCATATGGCCTATGTCTTTCGGGGATGTCTCATTCCAGCAAGCAATCCCTGAATCCATTTGTGAGATGGAGGTACCCAGAGGGCGGAATAATCCGTTGTCTCCGATGGTAGACTGATGAAGATGGCGGTGGACTCTGAACCACGTTGGGCCTTAGGTATACTTAATACGAGCAAGTCAGAAGTGGAGACGTGGAAGGGTTGACTTAAAATCGCCACCCCAGAGCCGGAAACGAAACCATTGCGCTACCCCGGTGGGTGTCCCATGAGAAAACAATTAACCGCAACATTTAAGATGAACTAAAATGACAACACAATAAACACACTTTTATTTTTGGAAATTGACGCTACTTAAATGTCTATTGATAAAAAACGCAGTTTACAAAGTTGAAATTTGAAGAAGTCGGTTGATGTTCGATAAGGGAAACTGAAGTGGATGTTGTAGTAGGATTTCGTCATCGTTTCTAACGCTCCTCCTCATTCCACCAAACAATGACTGGATCCATTTCTGAGGTTTAAGCGGAATCTGTTGCCTCCGATTGTGGCTGATGTTGAGGATGGCGGAGGAATGAGAGGACCTACAGCTTTTACCGTGGACTCCGAGCTACGTTGGGCCTTGGGGATACTTAACATGGGCAAGTCAGAGGTGAAAACGTGTATAGGGTCACCCTGGACCCTGGACCCTCAGTACGAGCGCCGGAAACTAAGCCACTGCACCACTCCAGCGCAGGATTTCGTAATTTTTACAGAACTGATGTAGTCATACTGATACTACTACGGTTCATTAACGAGTTGGCGTTCTATCCTTGCAAGCATAAAGATGAACTACTGTGACTGGTCGATATCTGAGGCATTGCTAAATGCTATTGGTCATCAAATATGTGTCGTATGAATGGAATAGCCATACAAAAGCCCTTCTACTCCTTTTACTACCTGTGTACCTAATTTTGTAAAATCATCCCTATTATTGAAGGATTTTAATTCCCTGAAGTATTTTATCTGTTCCTCCTTAAACTTGTTCTGACTCATACCTGTCCATTACGTTTTGATTTCAGGTTGCATGCTCTGCATCGGAAGATCCAACTACTTCAGGTTCAACCACCCAGCGGAAGCTCGTTTGATGAAGAGTATCCTGCCCACTTCTCGCATTTCCACAGGTAAGGTTTGCTTCACGAACATAAGACACACTCCAGCTTATGTGTCTGTCTTTAGCGCTCAATGTCATGCTCCTTCACCTGATCCCTTTGCATGTTTCTGACATTTTCTAATGTATAAAATATTTCACGTAACCAACCTGCATTTTTACTTAGAACTTTTCTCTCAATATGAAGCATGTGTACCCCATTTTCTTTTCTTCCATTCTGTTGTGAAAAAGGGTGTTTTTTGTTTAAAAATATCTGATGTGTCGCATAACACATTACTTTTTCTACGCATTCTTCTACTTCAAAAGCTTGTTTTTAATATACTTAATGTTAACCGAGATAAACTTTTATAGTACTACTTTTATTACATATTACTTGTACATACAAGGGGAATATGGAAATACAGTAAGCTTAAGCGATCCGAGCTAAATAGTTTAAGATCAGACCGCTATGTGATGACGTTGAAAGTTCGTTCTCTTTGAATGACTAGCGGCGAAAAAATAAACAAATAACGACTTCCCATTTGAAAATTCAAACCAATAACAAGGAATGTCTCGGAAATGGTTAACTATATACACTACGTGATCAAAAGTATGCGGACACCTGGCTGAAAATGACGTACAAGTTCGTGGCGCCCTCCATCGGTAATCTGGAAGTCAATTTTGTATTGGCCCACCCTTAGCCTTGACGACAGCGTTCACTCTCGCAGGCATACTTTCAATCAGGTGCTGGAAGGTTTCTTGGGGAATGGCAACCCATTCTTCACGGAGTGTGGAACTGAGGAGAGGTATCGATGTAGGTCGGTGAAGCCTGGCACGAAGCCGGCGTTCCAAAACATCCCAAAGGTGTTCTATAGGATTCACGTCAGGACTATGTGCAGGCCAGACCATTACAGGGATGTTATTGTCGTGTAACCACTCCGCCACAGCCCGTGCAGTATGAACAGGTGCTCGATCGTGTTGAAAGAAGCAATCGCCATCCCCGAATTGCTCTTCAACAGTGGGAAGCAAGAAGGTGCTTAAAATAGCAATGTAGGTCTGCGTTGTGATCGTGCCACGCAAAACAACAAGGGGTGCAAGCCTCCTCCAGGAAAAACACGACCACACCATACCACCACCTCCGAATTTCACTGTTGGCACTACACACGCTGGCAGATGAGGTTCACCAGGCATTCGCCATACCCACACCCTGCCATCGGATCGCCACATTCGTCACTCCACACAACGTTTTGCCACTGTTCAATCGTGTCATGTTGAAGCTCCTTACAGAAAGTGAGGCGTCGTTTGGCATTTACCTGCGTGATGCGTGGCTTATGAGCAGCCGCTCGACCATGGAATCCAAGGTTTCTCACCTCACGCCTAACTGCCATAGTACTTGGAGTGGATCCTCATGCAGTTTGGAATTCCTGTGTGATGGTCTGGATAGATGTCTGCCTGTTGCTCTTTACGACCCTCTTCAAATGTCGGCGGTCTCTGTCAGTCAACAGAAGCTTTTGTATTGTACATGTCCCTTCACGTTTCCACTTCACTATCACATCAGAAACAGTGGACCAAGGGATGTTTAGGAGTGTGGAAATCTCGCGTACAGACTTCTGACACAAGTGACACCCAATCACCTGACCACGTTCGAAGTCCGTGAGTTCCACGGAGCGTCCCATTCTGCTGTTTCACGATGTCTAATGACTACTGAGGTCGCGGATAATGAGTACCAGGCAGTAGGTGGCAGCACAATGGACCTAAGATGAAAAACGTATGTTTGTGGGGTGTCCGGATGCTTTTGATCACATAGTGTATATACCATAAATTGTGTGCTTCTATAACAAGATCTACATTTCTTTTAAGTAAAATTGTAACTTACGGTTTACCAATTATGTAGAAGTTATTCAGAACACGTCTGTGTGTCTATCTGTTTGTCTGTCTGTCAAGAGCATAACTCAAAAACGAAAAGTTGGATAAAAACCAAAAATGTTATTTGAGTTTAGCATCTTCCAAGGATGCGACAGGAAGATTTTCAACAAAATCCCCCCACCCCAGATTACCCTTTACATGGAACATTTTTCGAAAATATTAATTTTCTCAAAAATGGCTCTAACGATTTTGAATAAAATACCAAAAGTTTAAGACATTTTTATGGCAAAAGAATTGTATATCTTGAATTTTCTGGGAATGTCTCCGAAAGTATTCTTCATTGTGAACGACTTTTGCATAACTGGTAAACCATAAGAGATAGACAAAATTTTACTACACAAAAAATGTAGATCACGTTAAAATACACAATTTATGTCATATACATTTTTTGCTGAGTGAACCATTTTAGAGTTATTCCTTGTTATTCCCTTAAATTTTTCCAATACTTGTACTTTTTCCCAAATGGGAATTCGTTATTCAATTTTTGTCTTGGATATGCAAAGAGTATTAATGTGTGTAAAGAGTAATGCTGCACATAGCAACCAGCTATTAAGAGATATGACTATGCTTAAAGGCTACTGTATTTCTATATTACCCTTGCAAATACAAAACAAGGAGAACATAGTAGACCTAGCGATAGTCAATTATTTTTATAATCTAGTTACTTTCTCTACTACGTATAGTAAGTAGGGGAAGTATTGTATTCCATCCAAAAATTCGATACCGAGATTTCACCGGAAATATATGTTTTGAGACCTCCTGAATAAAAAAAAAACATTTTCGGAAACATGTCCGTGTGTGTGTGTGTGTGTGTGTGTGTGTGTGTGTGTGTGTCTGTGTGTCTCTGAACAGCATAACCCAAAAAACGAACAGTCGAATAAATACCAAACTTGGTATTTAGGTTCAATATCTTCCAGAGATGTGACACGAAGGTTTTCAAGAAAATCCCCCCACCCCAGATTACCCTTTACATGGAACATTTTTCGAATATTTGTATTTTCTCAAAAATGGTTCTAACGATTTTGATTAAAATAACATATGTTTAAGATATTTTCATGACAAATGAAATGTATATCTTGAATTTTCTGGGAATGTCTCCAAAAGTATTCTTCATTGTGAACGACTTTTGCATAACTGGTAAACCATAAGAGATACACAAAATTTAACTACACAAAAAATGTAGATCACGTTAAAATACACAATTTATGTCATATACATTTTTTTTTGTTGAGTGAACCATTTTCGAGATATTGCTTGTTATTCCCTTAAATTTTTCAATACTTATTTTCTCAAATGGAAATTCGTTATTCATTTTTTTGTCTTGGATATGCAAAGAGTATTAATCTGTGGTAAAGGGAATGGTGCTGCATCTAGCAACCAGCTATTAAGAGATATGTATGTGCTTAAAGGCTACTGTATTTCTATATTGCCCTTGTAAATATACATTCCCTTTACATCTACAAGAATATTAGCAATAAGATAGAGTCTGCAAATGTTTATCTCGATTAACATGAAATAGATGGAGAATAAGAGTTTGTAAAAATAGTTTCTACAAGAGTAGAGAAAGTCATGTGAGTGTAACACATATTTTTTTATCGGTAACTTTGATTTATGAGCAGCCTAACAGCTTCTACAAGAATTAAGCTATCCCAGCAGTCTTGGGTTCGATTTCTGGCTGCCCGAAAGAGTCTTTCTCTAATAGGATTATTCCTTACTCTACATAGAGTCTCAAAGTATAGATATGAGTGTGAATGAATGCGTGTTTCTGTGCATAAAGTATTTAGTCAATGTCTATTTAATGCAAAATAAACTGGTTATGAACATCAGAATTTGCTCCTAAAATTCAAAACTGCAAATATATCATAGTAGGATGCGTTCCATTTACATTGCTTTCTCTGCTCACTCTTCTATCTAGTGCTTATTAATCGGTCAAACTTTCATTACACATTTTGTTGACCGTATAAGGATATAGTAGATTAAAACGATATTCAAATTTTTAAAAAACATATCTCTATGTGGTGGCTTTGAAATTCTATGTTCCTTGCATGACCTCAAGAAAGAAAAGAAACAAAAAAAAATTAGAAATTCAAACGAAGAGAAAAAATATCTCGGAAATGCTTAACGCCAAAAAAGTCTTTATTTCCGTTTGCTTCAGTCTTTCCGTGTGCTAGCAAGGTTATTATTAATTATATTTTGGTTAGTGATATGTTCTTATGAGTCTGTTGTCAAAGTAGGAAAATTAAAATCTAAAGAAGCTTTTATCAATTTAAGGTATGTTCTAAGATAGCACTGTAATATGCATATACTGCTAGTAAGGTATCTCTTAGGCACAGCAGCTTCCTTGACCTCAGTTCAAGACAAAAGTACGAGAGCGACCATGAGCACGTAAAGTAATTTACTTCTTTAATTATTTTAGACGAAACCTTATCAGTAACCATTACAGTAAAATATACGTTTCATTGTGTTTAAATTACGGAATCTTACCATATATGTTAAAATTATTTTTCTTAATCCAAAACCACCTACACTTGAAAAAGTCTAAATTGCTTCTCTTAAATAAAATTAAGAACATGTTTATTTATCAGTATGAAATTGAAATTTAGGGAATCAAAATAAAACGCGATTTAAATAATTAAATTTAAAGGTTTCAGAGTTATAACAACTTGAAATTGGAAATTTTAGGAAGATACGATAAACTTCAAAAATTTTAATTGCAAAACTATAATGTTCTGAATTTTAAGAGTTTGCATAAAGCATTGTATCAGTCTTGTCTCCGAATACAAAAAAGTTTCGTTTCGTTTCGTTTCAGAAAATGCAAGGTCGATTTTCTACCTATTTCGGAAGATTTGAAACGGAATGTCCCATATGTGGGATTTGTGGTGGACAAAGCGGCGTCTGGGCGCGTTTTCTCCAGTTTTCTCCGCCATTCATTCCATCAACTGCTCCATCATAACTTTTTTCATCAATTTCGCCGTCATTTCATATCATCTCCTTCTTCGCTCTCATACTAGGTTTCGGGCTAAATTAAATTGAGTTTTATTTATGGACGCTCTTTAACTACTGCGGTCCTTTGCGTCCCATTCTATATTGGACACGAAAGACCGGTAATTTTGCTTAGAGGCTTCTTTCTGAAGGAAGCCATGCTAAGGAATTTTACACCCGAAAATATCCTTCGCCCTCCGCTAATTTGAACCCGCGACCTCGGGAAGGCTAGCATGGTATCCCTAAACCACGGAGCTGTTCTATCCCATCCAATTAGTCTTGTCTGCTCCCCGACACGCTTCTGACCCAGGCACTTGTTTGTAAGTCCTCCTAACGGGGGTAAACAGAGAAAGAAGAAGGTTTTGAAGCAGGTGTTACAAAACTGCAGCATTAAGTTTTTTGAATTTTCAGATTATACGAAATTCATGGCGAATGAAGAGGATTCACAGCTTGTTACACGACAGAATGATAAATATTGTACGCACTCGTTAAAGCAAAAAAGGGAAAACTGGGCTGTCTCATGCCTAGTTTGGGGCATGAGCTTATAACAGCAATTATACCTGTTCCCCTGACAATAGTCATACTTCCGCTAACAAGTAGGGTTACCAACCGTCCGGTTTTTGCGTTCGTGGTTTTATTTACGTCCAGCAGGCATTTTAGTTTTTCTCTTGAATGCTCGGCATTTTCGCGTAACAATATACAGCGTGATCATAAACTCTTGATCCGTTTCTGTGAAAAACATATTTTAGATTGAAGAATGTAGACTAGGACACAGTAAGACACAATTCATCAAAGTTTATTCCACATGGCCACCCTGAACTTCTACACATAGTAATTCCCAGCGACGCATGGCTAATTGAAACACATTCTCTATCATTCAAGGTGTGATTTTCAGTACCGCCTGCCTGATACGCTCCTTTAAATGGTCGATGGAGTTGATTTTTACTTTGTACACCTCTGATTTGATGCACCCCCATGCAAAACATTCAGGTCAGGGGAGCCCAGATGCAGTGTGAACCCCTACCAATCCACCTACGTGGAAATGCGTTTTGCAGATATTCACGAACAATCGAAGCAAAATAAGGGGTGCTCCATCCTGTTGGAAAACCAGCGTTTTCAAGATGTCATCCTGCCGTGGTTGTGGTTGAAAGAACAGCTGTAGCATGTCCAGATATGCAATGTCTGCGAAGAAGAATGGTCCATAAATCTTAGACTGTCTAATTCCCAACCACACATTGACTTTTGGGGGTTTCGTTTCCACTCGACGATGTCATCAAGCGGTCCATTTGCCCACACTCTGCAGTTGTGCCGGTTGCCCATGCCATATGTTTGGAAGGTGGCTTCGTCGCTGAAAAACACATTTTGTAGCAAATTATCCTCTTCGACCGCCTGCAACAAGTCGTAACACATTGCTTCGCGACCAGCGGAGTCCTCCCTTTCCAGCTTGATTTGGAGGTGGTATGACCGCTTTTTCAAGCTGTAGTGGAGAATTTTCCACACTGTCGATTGTGGAACACCCAACTCCCGACTTAACCTGCTGGTTGATGCTTTGGGATTCTGGTAAGTGCATCCTCTACCTGTTGCACAGTTTGAGCGGGCACACTGGGCCTACCGGAACGTTTCTCACCCTGCACTTAAAATTTTGAAGCAGTAGTCTGATATTGCCCTAGTGGTAGCGGTTTTATGAACTTGTCTTACAAAGTGCGCCTGAACTTGCCCGTAAGTTAATACTCTCACACCTGCCTATCTTTCTTCAATGGATAGCATCTTTCAGATTAGCTGTAAAAGAAACACATAGCCATTTTCACAGAAATGGGTCGAGACTTTATACTCGTCCTGCATTTTAAACATTCTTTCAGCTGTGCTTAATTCTTGGGAGGATATTATTGTCGTATTATTCGTAGTGCATAGTGGACTGTGGTGAAACATGATTTTGATGCCGATAGCGAGCAAATCCATCCACTGTGATGTAAATAAATGCAGTGCCACTTATACGGATGGAGAAAAGTTACAAAAACTGTCCGAATATCGAACCTCAAGCTGTGCTATTAGATTTTCAACAAGATTTGTCTGTACACGTGCCCTGCAGTTTACAGTTTTGTGGATGTGGATATTTGAGTGTATATCAAAGTTCATCTGATTTAATCCTTCTAAGTATCTCGTCTTCTCATAGAGAAACTAGCGAACGCCAAAAAAGACGGTGTAAATTTGCAGATAAACTAAAACTGCTTCACTCAAGGGCAGAAAGAAGGTATGCCCCGAAAAGTGTCAGGCGTTTTAAACAAATGTCGTGCGTTTTTCCGGGTAATGTCCTGCATTCGAGAATTTTGAGTTGGTAACTCTACTCACAAGCCATTACTTTTGCCAAAAAATTGATTAAATGATATACAAAGTTACTGTATTTCTCAGTTGAATATTGAAATGTGTGATGTTTGAAAATTTATCCTATATAAAATATCAATAATGTGTTAATCGTTATATACTGAATGTAAATGCAAGAAAATTACTACATAAAGCCGTAGACATGTTATCAGAATCCCCTACCTGGTTATTGTATATGAGGAAAGTAATGAGATGTGTGTTCTGTTCAGCAGAAGCTCCAGGACCCCTTGAGAGGAAACCGCCACCCGCACCACGTTCCCGATGTTCCCCTCGAGACAGTTGGGAAGGCGATGACTGCTGCGTGCTGGGCAAAGTATCCAGGTTCGAGCTCCTCGCGCATCAACACCTCTCGCCAAAAGTGTTTCCTGCAGGGAGTCCTACCGCAAATTCCCCAGCTAGCGCCGTGCTGGGACCCGCTCGATCCTCGCCGCTGTACCATGGTAACGTCGTCCTCCAAAATGGCGTCCTAAGATCCAGGAGCGCCACGCCCACCTCCGCACTGAACGGCGGGTGCCAGAGTCCCGTGCAGACAGCTTCCACGCCGAGACTGTCCACTCCCAGCCCGTCCTTCAACAGGAACCCTCTTCCCTACTCGGGGGGCAGCGCTTTTCGCAGCGTGACACCGTCTCCAACCCCTCAGTCTTCGTCCCACAGGAGGGTCTTGTCTTCTGGAGGTGGTAGCGACTCCCTGAGTTGTTGCAGTGGAGGAAGTCTAGAAGAACTGTGTTCCAGGAGTGATGAACTCGAGATGCGACGCAAACAGGTAGGGGAAGTTCGCCTATTTGGTCTTCCGATTGTTATGACATTGTAGTGACGACAAAACCATGTTTGTTATATACCTCAGGACGGATTTCCGCACAGGAAAGTAAAGACCTTCTAAGGCAAAAGAATTTCCTTCCAAAATATGTTTGTATTTGCAAATGGCTCATACAGCTCAGCCAAAAGGTGTAAGGAGAGATTAAACCCCGGTTAAGCTTAAGCTATAATGGAGTTTTACTGTGCATAGTTGAAGTGATTAGCTTAGCTTATACGTGGTTTGGCTTAGAGGAAGGTGCCATATCGAGTAAGAGTAAAAAAATTAAATTGGGTTTTATTTATGGACGCTCTTTAGCTGCTGTGATCCTTATCGTCCCATTCTATATTGGGCATGAAAGATCGGAATTTTGCTCAGAGGTCTCTTTATCAGGCTTTAGGTTCTTTTACGTGCCGTAAATCTACGACACGGGACAGCCGGCTTTACTTCCCTTCCGAAGGAAGCCATGCTAAGGATTTGTACGCACGAAAAAAAAATCCATCGCCCCGCACCGGGTTTGAAACCGCGAATTAGATGCTAGCATGGTAGCCACTACACCATGTAAGACCACTCGGGTAAGAGTGTCACCCCTCTCCAAGTGCAAAAATATGGGCTTAGTGACATTTTTACAAGGTTGGGTACACTGGTTGGATGCGTGTTTTTTGAGCGGTACATTACAGCAGGCGGCGGCGCCGTGGCCGAGTGGTTTGACTGCTCGCCTCTCACCGAGGCGGCCCGGGTTCAATCCCAGGGATCCGCATGTGGTGGACAAAGCGGCGTCTGGGCGGGTTTTCTCCGGGTTTTCCGGTTTCCCCCGCCATTCATTCCACCAACTGCTCCATCATCACCTTTCCTTTCATCCATTTCACCGTCATTTCGTTTCATCTACTTCCTTCCTCCCATACCAGGCATCGGACTGATCACCCATCCTGGATATTCTGTCTGATCCATGAGTGTCTACTCCTCGACGGGCCTCTGACCCCAGGCACCCGCCTGTAAGTCCTGGGGGTGTAAGTCCTACATAAGAGGAGGTTAAACAGATAAAGAAGAAGAACATTACAGCAGCACTAGAAATTTATTGTGTTTGTTGTATAATAAAGTATTTTTTCATAGTTCTGATCTTATATTTCCGTGATAGGAAACCCAATTTATTGCTAGGTAAGGTAGTTTCTGGTATATCTCAGTTATCTAGGCTTAACGCCACTTGTTTGAGAATCTAATTGCACGCGAAGAGGTAGTAGTGTATGCAGCCGCCACCAGACGGCAAAAGTGTCAGCTGACTCTGGGGCAAGAGTGCCAGCCAGCGTGACACTCTTACTCCGTACAGTGAACACAGTACAAACAATTCATTGTACCAATATTGATAACTTCGTAATGGGCGATAATCATTAAAGGCTAAATTATTGAGAAATCGTTGAAATATACAGTGAAACTAATTCTTCGTGCATTGACATTTATTTTAATCCCTTTTGTAGATAGTTTACGAAATGGTTCGTAACTGCGACTAGATCTTCATATTTGCAAGTAGTACTCACATCTGCGATTGTGGACGTACGAAGTGGAAAAAGTGAAGCATTTGCTGCTGGTGATAATGGCATAACACGGTCTACTCTGAATCAAGATAATAAAGGTGGGTTTGTGTAGATTTAAGTCTACATTCAGCGCAAGACAAGAAGAGCTGGTGGCTCATATCCTGAAAATGGATTCTCTCTTTCATGGAGTGGACTGCTCCCAAACTTGTCTACGATTTTGCAGAATTAAATAAAATTCCGCACAGAATTTGTACCGCAGCAAAACTGCTGGTAAGGACTGGGTAGGGGCGGCATGTGGTCAATAGGACTGATTACTACATGGGGGTTCCAGGGCCTCGGCCGCCACTATTTCTGTGAAAAGGCTCCTCAATTGATCTCAAGGACCTAAGTGCATCCTTTTTTTTCCGCTGATCGATCGGTGGGGACTCGGCACTGCTCCAGTGAGCATGTTGTACCTCTGTCCCACAAGGGATCGCCCTCGGGAGGCAAGAGGACGTGAGGGAACCACCAGTGAGACACAGCAATGACAACGTCCCTACAGTTTCCAGATTGAGACGCCCCGACAGTCAGACAGGGGGAACCCCCCGCTCCGAAGGGTCCGTCTGTTTATGCCGGCAACCAGCCGAAAGTCGAAGAACGGAGAAAGTTTCATAGAAGCATCTTTTTCCCCTGCCACGCCTCACCGAAGCACCATCGCTGACACTTCCAACCCTGAAACAGACCTAACAGGTTGAAAGACGAGTGAAATGATGAATGGAACGAAATAGAGGTACAGGAAATTCGGGGGCTGAAACAAACCACTCCAGCATTCGCTTGACGACCCGGGAACCCCCCCCCTTAAAAAAGAACACGGGTCGGAGTGGGCGATCGCCGGAAATCGAACACGGGACACCCCAAATGCGAGTCGCACTCGTTACCGCGGTGTTACCTCGCTCGGTAAGTACATCCATTACCACGCCTCCCAGTAGTAGGGGGGGGGAATTCTCTATGCCGGTGACAGAAATCGAACTCCTTTACGCCGTAGGCAGCAATGTTTCGTGGAATAATAATAATAGCCGACTGCTAATAAATTTATTTACAACAAAATTAGAAAATCAGACCCCGCGGGTGGTGCAGTATAACCTATTCTCGGACCTGGACATGGTTCAGAGCGGGGCGGAAGAGTTTCAACCTGTGCAGACCAGGGTTGCCAGATATCTGAAATCAGAATAACGAACAGATGCACATTTCGTTCCTCCATGTCCAACTGTGAAACACTTATGGCAACGTTTACAAAGTACTTAGTACTTATCGTCTCCATTGCATGCCAGCCAATCGCTAAATTCAGTTTAGTTTTTACAATCCTTACGAAAAACTTAGAGCCCTGTATCTTTTACTTTCTCTACTACGTATAGTAAGTAGGGGAAGTATTGTATTCCACCCAAACATTCAATACCGAGATTTCACCGGAAATACATGTTTTGAGACCCCCTGAATCCAAAAAAAACATTTTTGGAAACATGTCCGCGCGCGTGTGTGTCTGTGAACTCAGAAACGAACAGTCGGATAAACACCAAACTTGGTATTTAGGTTCAGTATCTTCCAGAGATGCGACACGAAGGTTTTCAAGAAAACCCCCCCACCCCAGAGTACCCTTTACGTGGAACATTTTTCGAAAATTTTAATTTTCTCAAAAAACGGCTCTAACGATTTTGATTAAAATATCATATGTTTAAGATATTTTCATGACAAATAAAATGTATATCTCGAATTTTCTGGGAATGTCTCCAAAAGTATTCTTCATTGTGAACGACGTTTGCATAACTGGTAAACCATAAGAGATAGACAAAATTTTACTACACAAAAAACTGTAGATCGCGTTAAAATACAAAATTTATGTCATATACATTTTTTTGTTGAGTGAACCATTTTTGAGATATTCCTTGTTATTCCCTTAAATTTTCCAATACTTATACTTTTTCTCAAATTCGTTATTCATTTTTTTGTCCTGGACATACAAAGAGAATGGAATACTCCACATAGCAACCAGCGCTTAAAACATTTGATTATCGCTTAAAGCCTAGCATATTCCCTTTGCATCTACAAGAAAATTAGCAATAAGATTAACATGAAGCATATGGAGAATAAGCGTTTGTAAAAATAGTTTGTACAAGAGTAGAGAAAGTCATGTGAGTGTAACACATCAGATTTTTTTAACATGATCACCTTTACGTTTCAAATTCCATCCAGTTCCATTATTATTTACTTCCTGAACCGCATGTTCGTGTTCACTTCGCAAGCTACTAACAAACACCCTTCATGTTGATGGATATCAGTACTACATTTGTTAATAATTACGCATCACATTCGCCAGGCTGGCCAACCCCCCAAAATCGCCAAATTTGTAGACAATGAACCAATTGTAAGTGGGTCAAGCACCAACACTACCAACTGTTATAACTTACAGAGAATCGCGTTTTGCACTATAAAATATAACAGTCGGTTTTACCAATTCCAATGGTGAAAACATTAACAATTTGTTTTCAAATTTCACAATACTCCAAAATACTGGACAATTACCGTCCCGGATAGGAACTGTCCGGGACGTGGGACACTTAGCACAAATTCAGGACGTCTGACAACCCTGGTCCAGACCTAATCCAAGCGGAAACTTCACTGCCCCGCCGCCATGCACAAACCGCCGTCGCCTGGTCCTATAACCCTAAAACAGATGAAAGGTAATCTTGAGGATAAGAAAGTCGTTGTACAAGACGGACTACCCGCAGTATTCCCTAAAGACCTGGGAAAACCACGAAAAAACCCAAGATGAGTGTAGCCGGCCCGATTAGAAGATAATATAAACTCTTCTTTAAATTTAATATTATGAATAGTTGTAACATCCACAATTAATGATTAAAAGATTAAATTACCTGGAATCGAACCCCAGACCTCCCGAATGCGAGCCTCACACGTTACTGCTCGGTCAGAAGCTGCCATGCCTAACAGTAGTACCAATTTATAGAACAAACCTTTCCCTAAAACATTGACTAAAACCCCAAAGTCTGTAAGGTTGTGATTTTGCTTGAAAAGGGTACAGAATTTACATCACAAACTGTCAGATGCATTAGATTTTTAAAAAATATAAGCATTGTCACTACAATGATAAAATATATATTAAATTAAAGAGAAAATTTAAATTAATAAGATTACACAAGAAACGAAAATTTTTATTTTTGTGCAGTTTTCGTCAGTCTTCCATTAAAGGTACACATAGGTGAAATTTCCAAATTCTACATTTATGAACATATATTTTTGAAATTGATACCGGAAGTAACACGCCAGATCTTTTGCACGTAAGTATATAAATTTTCATTGCAATATTTCTAATAGTTTTCAAATTACTTAATTGTTTAATTAATTATTTTACTGATAAACAAAAATGGTGCATACGATGAAAAAAAATTAAAATTTTACTGATATAAGTACCTGATTTGGCTGTAAGGAATATTTAAGAAAAAATATAGGAATCAGTTTTTTATTGATGTTTTAGTTTTTGAGATTATTTTTCACTAATTTTAGTGTGTTAATTAGATATTCTAATTAATATTTCTCCAGTAATAACTGATAATAAAAAGTCATTTCCAACATTTTATACTTATAGTTTTGCGTGTTTCTCTACAAAATTTGAAGGAAATTGAACAAAAATTGCACCATGTGGGACATTTTGAACGCGTAAAAACTTTGAAAAAAGCGGGAAAAGCAGCATTGAATTTGTTAAAGGGCGAACTGGCCTTGTGCGCAGGCGCATTTAAAACCTCGTGTAAAATGATTTCTAATCATCAGTAATGGACATCAAATGCAGATTATGAAACTAAATGATTCATTCTTAATAATAGACCTATGAACAAAATGAACTTTGTGGCAATAATTTGTATCACAATAATGTAAATGCCAGAGTGATTGTAGTGTAAATAAGCATTATTGTATGACATTGCTTTGAGATGTTTGTTAATTATAAGCATTGTTAGGAAATAAGTTTACACGGCCTCACTGAAACTGACAATAGGAGCGGATAACAATGAGCGAGGGGCTGAGTTGAATATTAATTAGAAGAGACAAGCAAATGACGTCAGATTGGCGCGCTTTTCTGAGAAATGGAGGGAATTTCTTCCCTAGAACATATATGCTCCTAATTTTGATTGGATATAAGTATAGACGCTAATGTTGGCGCGTTTTATTAACCAATAGCAGCTCGGTTATAATCTTTAGGCATATTAGGGTGTGGGAGTATAAAAAGCTAAAAGCCAGAGGCAAGTATTGCCCAGTCCAACAGAAACATTTGTGCATTACACGTCACACAGTCCAACAGAAGCATTCGCGTGTAATACGTCGATCAGTTCAACATAAGTATTCGTGAGTATACGTCGCGTAGTTCAACGGAAGCATACATAAAGTACACGTTACGCAATTCTACAGAATCTCTCGCGTCGTAAAGTTATTTATAAATGTGAAATACGCGAATTAATAATGTGCAGTAAATAAGTGATTATAGTATATTAGAAAATATAACAGTTTCAGTCTGACGTGTATCACGAGTAAATATGTGAAATTGAATAATGTGTGACGACAATAAAAGTGTAAAAACAAATTCTTTTATCAGTGTTATCTTTCAGTAACAAATCCTTTCCGTTTACACACTTGTTCAAGAGATGTGCTCGACTGAGAAATAATAGCTAGCCGGAGGACAATGAACCCAACATTCAGAGTAGTAAAACAATAACAGGCGCTCAGAAATAAGATAACACGAAGTGACCGCGACAAATTGGCTCCCATACGTTGTGCAGATAAACATGAAGCATCTTCCAACTACTAACATATAACCACTTCAACTTTTTGAACAATTTCGCTCAGTTTTCACCTATGTGTACCCCTTAAACATGTCAATTGGTGCCTTATTATGTTTCGTTTACGATCTGAAAAGTAATTAAATTGCTAACCACAGAATGTAGCGTACATTGTATTTTAACATGTGACTCCAGGCTCAAGAGGCGAGGTTGCGAGAGCAGGAGGCCGAGAAGCAAGAGAGAGCCCGATTGGAGGAGATCCTCAACATGTGTGCTGAGTACGAAATGCAAGCTCAGAGCGAGAGACAGGCTGCCACACCACACACACCAACGTTACAACAGAACAGGTTCGTATCTCTAAATCTTAAGGCTGGTTCTCATAACGGGAATAGTTGACGGGAAGCTTTCCTGGGCCCGGGAACGGGAAAGAAGCTTGCCCAATTTTAAGTTTCTCGTTCTCGGGCACAGCATATTAGATCCATATTTTGCATATTAGACTACCTACTGTAGAGGTTATACTAGGCGACCGTGGCGTGAAACAGCCGCTAGAGTTCTTTCTATTCGCAAGCTGAAACTGGAAGAAATTCTAGCATATGTGCGTCCTAACCTCAGATCCATTAAGCGTTGGTTCTTCTAGTGAAAGGGTCATCTGTAGTTTGTTTATATGCAACTCAAAACTGGCTATTGCCTCGAAAATAGTAGCAAAAGCTACAAGGAACAGCAAACACGATGGAAATTAACAAAGAACAATAGAAAACTTTAACGTACGCCATTAAATAAAGGAATGAAAGCTTGGTGCACAACAAAGGAATCGAAAATGTAATGGATATGCATTTAGATAATGTTTCATTATGTTGGCTGAATTGGAAGCTCTTCAAAACATATCATTGGTCAGTTAAAAACAAATAAAATCCTAATGCCCAAAACCGACCCACTTAATGATCGATATTATCATCGATATGGATTCCCGTTCTCGTTACCGTTCCGGGTTGTTGTGAACCAGCTTTTAATGTAATTCACGCATTGCATTCACATAGCTTTCCCTACTCATTATCGTTTATTTGTATGTAACTTCTACACACTATTCTTATTACGAAATCTTATTTTTCTAACTACTTCACGTTAATCGAGATATACCTTTGCAGAAACACTTTCATTACACATTTCGTTTATATACACGAGGGATAGACGAAACCTACAGTCAGATGTTTAAAAAGCGGGCCGCTATATGCTGGCGTTGAAATTCCATACTCTTTCCATGACCGCGAGAAACAACTGATAACGACAACACTTAAAAATGATAAAACTATTGAAAAATTCAAACGTATGGGAAATGGCTGATGCCTTAAAAAGTAAACTGAAATAAATTGTGTATTTTAAAGAAATCTACATTTTTGTTTAATTCGTTTTAGTCTATCTCTTATAGATTGTATACTTTAGATTCATGGGACCTCAAAACATGCATTTGCATTGAAATTTCTATATCGAAGTTTTTGTTGGAATCCAATACTTCCTCTACCTGCTTAGGTGCGTGGTAGAGAAAGAAACTAAACCTCTGTTTGTCATACAATATAGGGTAGACACTGTCCACCTGTCTCCCTAGACGTTCTCTTGTTATTTAGAGTTAAAGAAAACTTGCTCTAAATGACAAACTTGCTCTAAATGACTTAAAAACCAAAAACTCTGATTGTTACACTCTCATGACTTTCTCTACTCTTGTACAAACTATTTTTACAAACGCTTATTCTCCATCTACTTCATGTTAAAGGAGATGAACATTTGCAGACTCTATCTTATTGCTAATTTTCTTGTAGATGTAAGGGGATAATATATTTACAAGGGCAATATAGAAAAACAGTAGCCTTTAAGCACATACATATCTCTTAATAGCTGGTTGCTAGGTGCAGCACCATTCCCTTTCCCACAGATTAATACTCTTTGTATATCTAAGACAAAAAAATGAATAACGAATTCCCATTTGAGAAAATAAGTATTAAAAAATTTAAGGGAATAACAAGTAATATCTCGAAAATGGTTCACTCAACAAAAAAATGTATATGACATAAATTGTGTATTTTAACGCGACCTACATTTTTTGTGTAGTAAAATTTTGTCAATCTCTTACGGTTTACCAGTTATGCAAAAGTCGTTCACAATGAAGAATACTTTTGGAGACATTCCCAGGAAATTCAAGATATACATTTTATTTGTAATAAAAATATCTTAAACATATGATACTTTAATCAAAATCATTAGAGCCATTTTTGAGAAAATTAAAATTTTCGAAAAATGTTCCATGTAAAGGGTAATCTGGGGTGGGGGATTTTCTTGAAAACCTTCGTGTCGCATCCTTGGAAGATACTGAACCTAAATACCAAGTTTGGTGTTTATCCGACTGTTCGTTTCTGAGTTATGCTGTTCACAGACACACACACACACACACACACACACACACACACACACACACACACACAGACACACAGACACACACGGACATGTTTCTAAAAAGGGTTTTTTTGGATTCAGGAGGTCTCAAAACATGTATTTCCGGTGAAATCTCAGTATGGAATTTTTGGGTGGAATACAATACTTCCCCTACTTACTATACGTAGTAGAGAAAGTAAAAATGGAGCCGCTTGTTTTAGCAATTTGCTACAGGACATAACTTACCATATCAATACTTTGTATCAATATATATATTGATCTTAATTAAAAGTGAAAATTGAAATCAGAAACGTTCCAGTAAACATGGTTCCATAAACAAGCCATGTGCGATTACAAGTCGTCGCTGGCTTCATTAAGCAGCATCTTCGTAATTAGTAAACATGAATTTGAAAAGTAGACTTTTCGTTTAATAATTGCCATTCTCAGTTGCCTCAAAATTCAGTCATAGCTTAACTTAACAAGGAATACAATTCTACTTTAGTATGTTATATGTTATTAATATTGAACACTCTTCCCTGTTAAAGGTGTTGAAAGTGTCGTCCTTGCATCTGGATGCAATACTGCAATGAGTTTCGAATTCTTTCAAACATCCCCGCATCATCTCGGAATTCTTGACAAGCAGGTGCAATTCTCTGCTCCAGTACTTTAACGTTATCAACGGGAGTGCTATATACTAAAGTTTTGAGGTGACCCAATACAGAAAAATCCAAAGGATTGAGATCAGGTGATCGTGTAGGCCAAGGTACGAGCTCTCCTCGACCTATCCATCTTGGATTATATCTCCACGTTAGATGTCTTGTTACAGTAGCAGCAAAATGCGCCCGTGCTCCTTCATGCATGTACCTTATACTCTGACGTTGCTCAAGGGGAACCCCTCAAGCAATTCATGTCAGTGGTGGCTCATAACCACACATTCGCAATAATAAATCTTGCACACGGCTTGTTTGCGGATCCATGTTCACTGGCACTTTTTTTACTTCCATTATCGTATACTTTAAACCGTTTCAGTTTGCGATATTAATTATGATACATTCTGTATATAACTTACTTGATTTAATCTTATAAAAGTCTTATGTGTTTCTTTCACATGACTTTTTTGCCCTCTATCGTTTATTAGTGTGCGTAAAAATTATTCTAAGAAAGTTTATTTTTCTACCTACTTCATTTTAATTAGATAAACATTTGCAGAAATAGTTGCCATAGATACAAACTATATAACGATAGTTCAAATGTTTTAGAACTGAACGTTATACGCTGGCCTTAAAATTCCATGTTATTTCCATGATATCGCGAGAAACAGCTGAATTTCCACAAGACTTTAAAAGAATGGCTAAGTATTAAACAATTCGAACCATTAATAACGGATATGTCAGAAATGGCTTCTACCATAAAATAGTTATTAGAAATAAGCTGTGCGTTTTAAAGAGATCTATATTACTTTCTCTACTACGTATAGTAAGTAGGGGAAGTATTGTATTCCACCCAAAATTTCGATACCGAGATTTCACCGGAAATACATGTTTTGAGACTCACTGAATCCAAAAAAAGCATTTTTGGAAACATGTCCGTGTGTGTGTCTGTCTGTGTGTCTGTGTGTCTGTCTGTGTGTCTGTGAACAGCATAACTCAAAAACGAAGAGTCGGATAAACACCAAACTTGGTATTTAGGTTCAGTATCTTCCAGAGATGCGACACGAAGGTTTTCAAGAAAATCCCCCCACCCCAGACTACCCTTTACATGGAACATTTTTCGAAACTTTTAATTTTCTCAAAAACGGCTCTAACGATTTTGATTAAAATATCATATGTTTAAGATATTGTCATGATAATTAAAATGTATATCTCGAATTTTCTGGGAATGTCTCCAAAAGTATTCTTCATTGTGAACGACTTTTGCATAACTGGTAAACCATAAGAGATAGACAAAATTTTACTACACAAAAAATGTAGATCGCGTTAAAATCCACAATTTATGTCATATACATTTCTTTTGTTGAGTGAACCGTTTGCGAGATATTGCTTGTTATTCCCTTAAATTTTCCAATACTTAATACTTTTTCTCAAATTCGTTATTCATTTTTACTTTCTCTACTACGTATAGTAAGTAGGGGAAGTATTGCATTCCACCCAAAAATTCGATACCGAGATTTCACTGGAAATACATGTTTTGAGACCTACTGAATCCAAAAAAAGGATTTTTGGAAACATGTCCGTGTGTGTGTCTGTGTGTGTGTGTGTCTGTGTGTGTGTGTCTGTGTGTGTGTGTGTGTGTGTGTCTGTGAACAGCATAACTCAAAAACGAACAGTCGGATAAACACCAAACTTGGTATTTAGGTTCAGTATCTTCCAGAGATGCGACACGAAGGTTTTCAAGAAAATCCCCCCACCCCAGACTACCCTTTACATGGAACATTTTTCGAAAATTTTAATTTTCTCAAAAATGGCTCTAACGATTTTGATGAAAATATCATACGTTTAAGATAACGTCATAAGAAATGAAATGTATATCTCGAATTTCCTGGGAATGTCTCCAAAAGTATTCTTCATTGTGAACGACTTTTGCATAACTGGTAAACCATAAGAGATAGACAAAACTGTACTACACAAAAAATGTAGATCGCGTTAAAATACACAACTTATGTCATATACATTTCTTTTGTTGAGTGAACCGTTTTCGAGATATTGCTTGTTATTTCCTTAAATGTTCCAATACTTATACTTTTTCTCAAATGCGTTATTCATATTTTTATGTCCTGGACATGCAAAGAGAATGGAATGCGCCACATAGCAACCAGCGTTAAAATATTTGACTATCGCTTAAAAGCTACCATATTTCCCTTGCATCTACAAGAAAATTACCAATAAGATTGACATCTCGATATTTCGATTAACATGAAGCATATGGAGAATAGGCGTTTGAAAAATTAGATTGTACAAGAGTAGAGAAAGTCATGTGAGTGTAACACATCAGATTTTTTTGTGTAGTACATACCTTTTCGCCTATAACGTTTACCTACAAGATTACACAAAATTCCTTCCGAATAAAGGGAACTTCACAGGCTATTCCTAGAAAATTCAAGGTATACATTTTATTTGTCATGTAAATATCTTTAATATATGGTATTTTAATCAAAATCGTTAGAACCATTCTTCAGAGAAAAAAAAATTAGAAAATTTTACCATGTAAAGGGTAGTTTGGGGTGAGGAATTTTCTTGAAAATGTTCGTGTCGCATCTTTGGAAGATGCTGAATCTAAATACCAAGTTTGGTATTTATCCGACTTTTCCTTTTTACTTTCTCTACTACGTATAGTAAATAGGGGAAATATTGTATTCCATCCAAAAATTCGATACTGAGATTTCACCGGAAATATATGTTTTGAGACCCCCTGAATCCAAAAAGAAAGCATTTTTGGAAACATGTTCGTGTGTGTGTGTGTGTCTGTCTGTGAACAGCATAACTCAGAAACGAACAGTCGGATAAACACCAAACTTGGTATTTAGGTTCAGTATGTTCCAGAGATGCGACACGAAGTTTTTAAACTCCTCCACCCCAGATTACCCTTTATATGGAAAATATTTTGAAAATTTTAATTTTCTCAAAAATGGCTCTAACCATTTTGATTAAAATATCATGTTTAAGATATTTTCATGGTAAATGAAATGTATATCTCGAATTTTCTGGAAATGTCTCCAAAAGTATTCTTTATTGTGAACGAATTTTGCATAACTGGTAAACCATAGGAGATAAACAAAATTTTACTACACAAAAAATGTAGATCGCGTTAAAATGACAGAATTTATGTCATATACATTTATTTTTTTTTTGTTGAGTGAATCATTTTCGAGATATTGCTTGTTATTCCCTTAAATTTTCCAGTACTTTTTCTCAAATGGGAATTCGTTATTCATTTTTTTCACGTACTGGACATGCAAAGAGAATGGAATGCTCCACATAGCAATCAACTCTTAAAACATTTGACTATCGCTTGAAGCCTACCAATTCCCCTTGCATCTTCAAGAAAATTAGCAATAAGATTAACATCTCGATTAACATGAAGCATATGGAGAATAAGCGTTTGTTAAAATAGTTTGTGCAAGAGTAGAGAAAGTCATGTGAGTGTAACACATCAATATCTTTTTTGGTTGCTTTTGTTTTTTTATTGGGGGGCCTCAAAACATATATTTCCTCTGAAATCTCGGTATGAATTTTGGGATGGAATGCAATACCTTCGCTACCTACTGTGTACGTGATAGGAAAAATAAAACGCACCCACATTGGTGATAAATTAGTCTTGATAAAGTGTCTATGTTTTATGGATGTGATCATGAATAATGGACACTGAATTAGTAATTATATTGGCCATTAAAGGTAACATCTGTAGTTTTTGTAGATCTAATTTATTAAAAAGTTGAATACATCCTTTTAGGTGTTTCACGGCACAAGAAAGAAAACCTTGAATATGTAAATGACGACCGAATTGAGGTTTGTATTTTTCTTCTAAGAAAGGAATACAACTTTTATAAATGGTCTTCTTTTCTTTATCCACTTTTTAGCTTGTCACATTCCTTATATTCATATCCAGTGGCGGCTGCTGCATAAGAGCATGCGAATACCCTAACTTTTCACAACTTGCAAATTTGTTTCTTTTTTTTATTTTCTTTGAATACTATTAAACGTAACGTATATGAGATATTCCATGTAAAATCAACCGGAAAAAAACCTCGCATTTTTTGTTTGCGTTGTAATTTTTTCTATTAATAAGGAGTGCTAAGAAAAGTATATATATAGCAATATATATATCTCGAAAATGATTCACTCAACAACAAAAAATGTATATAACATAAATTGTGTATTTTAACACGATCTACATTTTTTGTATAGTAAACTTTTGTCTATCTCTTATGGTTTACCAGTTATGCAAAAGTCATTCACAATGAAGAATACTTTTGGAGACATTCCCAGAAAATTCAAGATATACATTTTACGTGTCATGAAAATATCTTAATCATATTATATTTTAATCAAAGTAGTTAGAGCCATTTTTTAGAAAAATAAAATTTTTGAAAAAGCTCCATGTAAAGAGTAATCTGGGATGGGGGGATTTTCTTGAAAACCTTCGTGTTGCATCTCTGGAAGATACTGAACCTAAATACCAAGTTTGGTGTTTATCCGACTGTTCGTTTCTGAGTTATGCTGTTCACAAACACACACACGGACATGTTTCCAAAAATGTTTTTTTTGGATTCGGAGGTCTCAAAACATGTATTTCCGGTGAAATCTCGGTATCGAATTTTTGGGTGGAATACAATACTTCCCGTACTTACTATATGTAGTAGAGAAAGTAAAAAATAAGAGCATGTACTTACTATGGAATTAAAGTTTAGGGAATGAAAACAAAGCTCAATTTAAATAATTAGATTTAAATGTTTCAGAGTTACATATAACAGCTTGAACAAATTTTAGGAAGATACGATAAATTTGAACAATTTTAATTATAAAACTATGATGCTCTAAATTTTAAGAGTTTGTATAAAGCATTATATAGGCCTTGTCTACAAATACAAAGTTTCGTTAAAAAATGCAAGGTCGACTTTCCTTCTACTTCGGACGAATTGAAATGGAATGTAAAATATGTGGTAATTTAAAATCTATGGCATTTAAATGTAGCACGCTACTCCTCTAAACTTGATGAGATATGGCAACACAGTTGCTAGCACTTGTGCCGTTTTAAACAATCCCTGCGCATGTGCTACTACAGGCTGAGCCAATAAACTACGAACCACCTGCGCGGTGTTTTTCCTGTCCGCGTTCTCGGCGTTCGTTGCCGTCTGCTGCTATCATAGAAAGGCACGTATGAAACTATACAACCTTTTTAAAACTAATTTTAAAGGCTTTACTTACCAACTTTATGGAAGGAGATGCTGAAACTGGCCACCGTCGTTGTCCATACATTTTTGGCACCTCTTTAGGAAACTATCCATCGCTCGCCGTAGTTCACGTTGAGAAATACTCTGGCAATTTCCTGGTGGATATTTTGTTTTAATTCTTCCAGAGTGTGAGGGTTTGTCTTGTATACTTTGTTTAGGTTACCCCAGAGATAGAAATCGCAGGATTTCTATCAGGGGACCGAGGTGGCCAAAAATCTGTCCTCAAGCCACTTTCAATTGTTCTCATCGAAATATTGGCCGTATAAGCTGTTGCAGAGTCTTGTTGAAAAAAGGCAAAATCACGCTCTCTGGCTGGTAATTCTCTAAAAAAAAGAGGGGGGGGCAAAATTGTATTCACATATGTACAGGCTTCAACTGTTGACTCGAAAAAAATTGGCGAGTGATGAATAGTTTCCTAATAAGATGCCAAAAATTGTATGGACAACGACGGTAGCCAGTTTCAGCATCTCCTTTCATAAAGTTGGTAAGTAAAGCCTTTAAGAGTAGTTTTAGAAATGTATGGTTTCATCCGCGCCTTTCTATGATAGTGACAGACGGCAGCGAGCGCCGAGGACGCGGACAGGAAAAACACCGCGCAGCCGGTTCATAGTTTTTTGGCTCACCCTGTAGTATGATGTATTTACCTTATGGGGCCGAATACATATATGTCGTGCACACTTGAAAAAGTGCACCAACGCGCGAAGCTTTTCCCGCAGTGTTTGCATACTGCCACTGCAATTTAACGTCAATGGCACTAGGTGGTAACATACTACAATAGTAGTTAAGTCAATGTAGCAGAAATAGGTAACGTGCACAACCAGGAATCTTCTCCGGGTTTCTCCATAGCAACCATAATCTCAACTACAATTGAATTTACACATTACTTCGTTGTTGTTAATATGTGTACTTAATTAGTACACAACAAACTTCCACAAAAACAAACCTTTCTTCCATGAGATAAGTTATGCATGATTATTATTAGTTTATCAACTTGTTCATAATCATACTATTATTTAGCAAATCGTATTTCACATTTTCAGGGCTATCTGACTAAAATGTTGTGAACACCCAAAATGTATACTCAACCGAACGGGATGGCTCAGGCGGTAACGTCTGTGGCCCCGCATTCGGGAGGTCCCAGGTTCGATTACCAGCGACCGCATACTCTGACCCATGGGATCAGGCGAATGCTGGAGTGCTTTTTTTCATCCCCGAATTTTCCATCCAACCATTTTGTTCCATTAATCATTTCATACATCCTTCACCCCGTTTGGTCTATTTCAGGGTTGAAAAGTGTCAGTGATGATGTTTCGGTGCAGCGTGGCAAGGAAAAAAGATGCTCTCTGTGCACTTTCTCCGTATCTCTGCCTTCGGCTGATTGCCCGGGTACACGGACGGCCTGTTAGGGGGCGTCGGTCCCCGGTCTGGCTAACCAATTTCTGAGACGTTTATATCTGGAAATTGTAGAGACCCTGTCACTGCTGTGCTGTCACTCCTGGTTCCGGCCACCCAGTGCCTCCCTTCACCTCAGCCCTCCCTCCCTGGGCGCCCCATCATGGGGCGTCGGTACAATATCCGGATTCACTGGATCGGTGCCGCTTCCCAATGCAATCCAAATTATACTCACAAGCCGCTACTGTTCATATTTAATTGTTGGATGTAGGCTTCATGTGATCGCTTTTGAAAGCTGTAATATCAATAAAACGGTTAGATCCAGCACCATCTAGTGCGTGTGATACCTTCGGTTAATGAGGGAGTTACAAAAACAGCTTCCAAGTACATGGCTTGGTGTTTCATTCTGCTTTACGCATCTTCAGCAAAGGGAAGTGTAATTATTCTTTCCTCCTGCATTTCTTGTCTTTGGTTACATTGCTTTTTTCTTGTTTGCTTGTTATTTTTTGTTTTGTGTATTATTTACGTCGATTATGTAATTAAAAATTATTTGGGTACAGAAATACGTCCTTAAATACGGGGCAAGCCATATACAACTGAAAAGCTTTAAAGACTCTTCCGTCTGGAAGGTAATAAAATATTAAATTTGAGTTTTATTGTCTCATGGCTCTGGGAGAATCGATATTGGTATGTATTAACGTCCTTTAACTGAGTAGGTTGACTATCAGACGATGAATGAATGAAATGTATGAAACGATGCTCAAATGGACCGCCCGGGGTCCACAGAGCTTAGTTACGCGACATTCGTCTTCTCAGGACAATGGAAAAGCCTCTGCGTGACTCACCCTAACCAAGATTTGAACTGGGGACCTCTTGAATGGGACGCAAACACGCTACCCCCACACCATAGGCGGTTACGCCAAACATCCATTGTTATATATTGTTTATCTTATATTCTGTTATGGAGGGGACTCTGCACTGATCCAGAGTGGATATTGCGGGCGTCTCCGGGAGAAAGGATGGGTCGAGAGGAGACACGGGTGGCCGGAACCAGGAGCAACGGTACAGCAATGTTCCTAAATTTCCGGATATACACACCGCGGCACACGGACAGACAGACCGGGGACCCCACCCTACACAGAGGGGGTCCAACGTCCCTCAAGAAGGTTCGAATACCTCGGCCGAGGAACGGAGAGAGTTACAAAGTTCCCCTGGCACGCTGCACCGAAACGCCATCGCCGACACTTCCGAACCTGAAAGAGGATGAATGAAATGAAGAATGGGACGAAATGGAGGGACAGGAAATTTGGGGCCTGAAAGAAAGCACTCCAGCGTTTGCCTGACGATCCGGGGAAACCCAGAAAAACCATGGGTCAGAGTGAGCGGTCGGCGGGGATCCATCCCGGGACCTCCCGCCCGAGTCATCCCACTCGTTATTGTTGTCTATTAGCCATTAGTTTTCAGTCTCTAGTTTTGCAGTGGATTCATTCCACGTCAAACCGGACTATTTTTAAAAAGTATAATTATTTTTGCCGTAATTCAAAACCAAAATTTACGCGTTTGCGCGCGCACCGACACATACAAATGGATATATCTCCGCTCCTAATTATCGGACGTAATTAAATGTTGCCTTACTCGTAGGAATAAAAAACATGCCTTTTATTATGCATTTTCTAACATAACGTAAATATTAAATGTGTTTTTTTCGATAAAATATATTTAAAATGCAATGTTTATTTATTTTGCACTCATTTTACGAATTTTAAAAGTGATCAGAGGCTGCCTTGTTTTTTTAAGCTACTATGTGCCAAACTTCAGAATTGAGTTTTATTTATGGACGCTCTTTAACTAACTATAGTCCTTAGCGTCCCATTCTACAGAGTGAACCATAAAACTACGACCCGGCTCCGTGGTGTTTTCCCTATCCCGTCCTCGGCGCTCGCTACCGTCTGCCGCTATCATAGAAAGGTGCGGATGAAACCATACAACATTTTTTTAAAACTATCGCCGTAGTTCACGTTGAGAAATGCTGGCGGATATTTTGTTGTAATTCTTCCAGGACGTGTGGGTTTGACTTGTATACTTTATTTTAAGTTACCCCAGAGGTAGAAATCGCAGGGGGTTAGGTCGGGGGACCGAGGGGGCCACAAATCTGTGCTAATAATTCTGTCCTCAAACACACTTTCAATTTTTCTCATCGAAATATATATAAGCTGTTGCAGCGTCTTGTTGGAAAAAAGGCAAAATCACCTCCCTGGCTGTTAATTCTCTAAAAAAAAAGGGGAGATCAAATTTGTATTCACATATGCACGGGCTTCAACTGTTGACTTGAAAAAAGTTGGCGAGTGATGGATAGTTTCCTAAAGAGGTGTCAAAAACGTATGGACAACGACGGTGGCCCGTTTCAGCATCTCCTTTCATAAAGTTGGTAAGTAAAGTCTTTAAAAGTAGTTTTAAAAAGTTTGTATGGTTTCATCCGCGCCTTTCTATGATAGCGGCAGACGGCAACGAGCGCCGAGGACGCGGACAGGAGAAACACCGCGCAGCCGGTTCGTAGTTTTTCGGCTTACCCGTATGTTGGACGTGAAAGACCGGTAATTTTGCTCAGAGCCTTCTTTATCAGGCTTGAGGTTCTTTTACGTGCCGTAAATCTACGACACAGGACCACCGGCTTTACTTTCCTTCCGAAGGAAGTCATGCTAAGGATTTTTATGCCGATAAAATCCATCGCCCTCCGCCGGGTTTGAAAACCCGCAACCTCGGGAACTAGAGCTAGCATGGTAACCACTACACCACGGAGGGCGACACACATAAATAGGTATACTTAAAATTATCTTACCCTGGATTTTGTGCCGGACAAGGGCGTAACTGCAGGACCTTCTCACACTCCGCTGTGAGAGCGTAATGCAGCTTACAGATGAGCTAAAGCTTGGAAGCCACGATGCGCTTACTTTCGTAAGAAGGAGAGAGTAGTCTTAAAGTATTGCTTCAGATTTTGACACTGGAATAAAAACATGTAATGCCACTTATCGTTTTTATCTTCTCATATCGAGACTGTAGGAGGTCACATTCATTTTTATAATCCTCGCTCGTCACAAAGAAAAACACAATTGCACTGATATTCTTTTTTTGCCCACTCAAACAAATGTCTGGCTGTCGTATTGGGGTTCTGATTGCGTTGAAGGCTTCTCTTGTTGCCAATGTTTTTGTAGCGCCAGCAATCCCACCACAAGGGCATTTCCATGGGAAAAATGGCACAACAAAGTGCCATTCCACTGCTATACCAAAATCTTCGTCAAGAAAACATAGGTTAGCAAAATGTTTTCAGTTTTTGTACTGAGAACTTCCCCCTCAGAAAAGTATACAACTCTTCACAATTCCTATTTCGGTTTTCAAAAATTGTATTGTCTTTGGAAAAGGTGGAAGACATCTATGTCGTGTTTAAGACACTCTGGAATTCCTATTAAACTTTTATGCCAAGTTTAGTTTTGTGCTTTGAAATAATGGATGAAGTGTGGTCTGATTTTTATTCCAATCGATACTCTGTACTGAATCTTGAATCACACAGGCATAATTGTCTGAAAAATCATAAATTACAGGGCATTCGTCGTCTTGGAGAGGTTCTTTCTTGTCTGCCAGAAAAGCAGCTTGCTGCAGAGCAGTAAATGCATCAGGAGCTGGGACCTAAATCTTGGTATGAAGCTTATCCAAAAATTCTTCACCGGAAGACTGAAGGGTTTCTAAGTTCGTTCTATCAACAGTTACCCATTGTTTATGACTACGTCTATAATTTTATTTTCAAATCCTGATGTAAATGCAGTGTGTCCATAAAAATACTGTCATACTTTGAACAGGTATTGCGTCGCTTTGGATAGTCGCATTTGGGTGAAGTTGGTGTCAACAATGAACGTGATCGCGGGAGTCAAACACCGAAACTAAATTCACTCACGTTTGTGATTGGTCTATATGGGTTCATTGTTGAATATTTACCAGGGATGTTACATGTGAATGTTTGCTTGTGATGTTATTAAAGAAGTTTTAAGGAGTTATGGCGAACCCACAAACACATAGTTGGTGTGTTTTGGAACATCATAGCACACAGAGTCTGGTCCAGGTTCAGCGCACTTTCAGGCGAAGGTTTGAACATCAAGCTCCTACACACAGTGGTACTGTGATTTTGTGCATCGTGGCTGATGCAAATGTCATCAAAGGAAAGGCCATTCAGGGAAACCATCTGTCATTGCGGGAGGCATTTGTGCGTAGTCTTAACAAGTCTGTCACTAGAGCTAGCCAACAGTTAAACATCCCTAAAACCACTGTATCTAAGACCCTGTATACGCGACTGAAGTTTCACCCCTACAAGCTGCAATTACTGCATAAGTTGAAATCTGATAAAACTATTAGATTTCTCTGAACATTTATTGGTACTAATGGAGGATATTGAAAATCTGTCAGAAAAAATAATTTTCAGTGCTGAGGCAACATTCCACGTTAGTGGGAAAGTGAACAGGCATAATGTTAAGATTTGGGGGAACCACAATCCACATGCCATTTTGGAAGTTGAAAGAGACTCCCTTAAAGTGAATGTCTTATGTGCCGTATCGAAACGTCAAGTCTATGGTCCATTTTTCTTTCGAGAGGCCACTGCCAAGGGTCCAACTTATCTTGACATGCTCACTGAATGGTTAATTCTACAATTGAAAGAAGAAGAAGGCAACGAATTTTTTCAACAAGATGGAGCACCTTCTCATTGGCATTTACATGTTCGGGAACATCTGAATGAGCGGCTTCCAGGAAGATGGATTGGACGTGCCGAAAATGATGATATTGTCTTATACAAGTGGCCGCCGAGGTTACCTGACTTGACGGTCTGTGACTTCTTTTTATGCGGTTATATAAAGAATTGTGTCTATGTACCCCCATTGTCTCAAAACCGGCAAGAAGTACAACTTCGTATCATTGCTGTCATTTCATCAGATATGTTGGAGCATGTGTGGCGTGAATGGGAATATCGCCTTGATGTCTGCAGCGTCACTCGTGGGGGTCACATTCAATGTCTATGAGGTATAGTAAAATGTTTGAGTTCTTCTTTCGAATGTCACCAACTTCACCGAAATACGACCATCCAAAGCGACGCAATATCAGTTCAAAGTATGGCAGAATTCTTATGGACACACTGTGTTGCATTAAATCTACTGTTGATGGGCAATTTGGACACCTTCTGAAATAACAATCCGGAGATGCAGGATTACAAATTGAAAGAAGGTCTTCGTAATTTTGCAGTGGGCTATCTAGATCAGCTGTCAGCTTCACAATGTTTGTGCCGTCAATTAGCAACTTGACATTTTCGTGGTGAGCACAAAAACAGACCACTGTTCCACTGGCTCCAGGAAATACACACACACACACACACACACACACACTTTTTTGGTCTCAGCTCACAAAATTTTGGGAAACTCGCTTTTGTATTTGGAGTTTTGTCCTTAGAATATTTAAATGTGTCCTTCAAATTTGACAGCAGCAATCTCTTCTCTTTAGAACTTTCTGTCCACCTTCTTTTATCGAAACGAAATGTTTCTTCCCCGCCATGATGCAGCTTTGTTCATTATTTGTGTAATAATCAGGTACTTTCTGTACCTACTGTAGTTGCGTGTTTTTTCAGATTTGCTTTCTGGACTAGAGAGAATCCTTTCTGCAGCTAGGTTCTTTGCAACACTAATCATTAATCTGATTATTCCAAGTGTCCCCTAATTTTACTGTATGGCCAATCTTCAAATATAGTTAAAATCTGAATTTTAACATTCCTGTCATTGGCGTTCCGGAAACACTCCTCTAGTTTATTGATTATACTGTGCATTTAGTCTGCTCATCAAGGGATGCTTTTGCTTCTTTTTCTTAAACACCAAAAATCCTTTCTCTAAGGGTCCATTTTATCATCTTCTGAAATTTCTGCTCGGGATACCTTTTCTGCGATAATTTCTTCTTCTTAAACTGGCGGGTCGTCCATTGAGCCCAAACTTTAGTCAGGCTTTTCTAAGTCGATATCTGGATACTGAATCTTCAGTTTCTGATTGGCTGAACTTGTTTCTTCAAGAAACTTCGATCACTAGAACAACCGGGAATTAAATCAGTACTGTTAACCTGGAAGGCATTGGATTCAACGTCTGGTAATAATGCAATTTTCTTTCGACACTTGTCTAAGATTGTATGACACCTGAGCTTTCTCCATACATTGTTTAGTTTGTTGATGTAACGCGCCTTAATTTTCCTTTCTTATACGTGCGTTCGTAGATCGGCCGGACCGCTCCGCGGCGGCTATTGGACTGGGTGAGGAGTGGCGCGCCTGCCGCCAGAGAGTAGCGCTGTAGCGTCAGTCGAGTTGGATCTATCGTGAGGGAAGGACGTCTGTGCGCATGTTTACAGTAAAATTGTGTTGTCTCTTGGTGAAATTGTCCATTAATAATGGTTAAGTACACTTTAGAACAACGCATTTTCCCGTGTGATGCGTATGTGAAATACTCTTCTACAAGAAGGTGTCGCAGAAAATTTCAACATCGGTTTGCATGTGTTCGAATTCCAAGCAGGTTAACTACTCATGACCTTGTCAATAAAGTCAGGCATACAGGATGTTTTTTGAACAAGAAACATGTTCAACAACGCCGTGTGCTGACAGAAGAGAAGCTTGATGAAGTAGAGGTCCGGTTAGAGCACTCACCCTGAGACGTTTAGCACAAGAGGTTAACATTTCCAAGATGTCAGCTTTTGTGGCAACAAAACTTCTGAAACTTAAGCCGTACAAGATAACTGTAGTTCATGCTTTACAAACTCAAGATCCTGTATGTAGGGTTAATTATTGAAATTGGTGTTTGCAGTCCGTTCATAATGTCGACGTGGACCCACTTTTAACGTTCTTCACTGATGAAGCGTGGTTTTATCTTCAAGGTCACGCTTCCACTCAGAGCAATAGATACTGGGCTAACGAAAATCCCCATATTATTCAAGAAGTTCCTCACCACGCTGCTAAAGTTGGGGTTTGGTGCGCACTGATTGCGCATAGAATTATCGGTCCCATATTTTTCGACACAACAGTTTACTCACACATTCAGTTTTAAGTACATTTTTTCGGCAACTAACAAGAAATGAAAGATTGTGTGGCTGTTTTCAGCAGGATTCAGCTACAGCGCACACTGCTGGATGAATTGCGAAGTGCGTATGGTGACAGAATAATTAGTCGAGGGTTGTGGCCACCTCGTTCCCCTGGCCTATCTCCATGAGATGTTTATTTATGGGGAACGTTGAAGAATAAAGTGTAGGCATCAAATCCGCACACGTTACAAGAATTGAAGGACAACATCACGAGAGAAATACCGGCAGTCAGTCAACATGAACTTTTGAGTAAACCAGAATTGTTTTCGGAGATATAGGGAATGTGTTCGCGTTGAAAGTAATCAATTTCAACATCTGTTGTGATGCAGGTAAGCCTAATGTAAGTTAGTACAGCAGTTAGTGTTCTGTACCCATGACTTGCCGGTCGTTTACGAGTAACTGGCGGAAGGCGTGCCAATCCTCGCCCAGTCCAATGCCGCCGCGGAACGGTCCGGCCGATCTACGAACGCACTATACCTATGGTCTGGTGACTCACAATAAAAAGGGTTGATGCACTGATCATTTCTGGGTTGTCTTATATCACTCATTTTAATTGGTTATGATCCCTAACAGCAAAAACCAAAAATAAAGTAGTTCTCATGCACACCTTGGCAATATTTTCATTTGCACGAGACCTGTTGATATCGTCCGAAAGATTGTAAAACTGAAAACGATTTTATTATGCATTCTTTCTGAGAGACACGTAAATAAAGAAGAGTTATAAGCATTCTATTAATAGAATGAGAAGGATAGCATTCATTGCGTTTTCCAGGAAGATATCAGTGTCACGGAAGTGTGTCAGCTGACCTTGAATGCATGGCTGTGTCTGCTTGAGTTGGACTGTGGATACTGTGCGCGCATTTATTTACATATTTTTGTTCCTTCATCATTTATTAATGTCCCAGCCTGAAATTCAACACCCATAAAGGTATTTTAAGATTATAATTAAATCAGTGCGAACTGCCAGAAAATCAATGTTTCTTCAATGAATGTAACGTTAAGGGTAGTGAATAGATGTTTTAACAAAATGCGAATGCACAGCCTGAAAGCAGATTTTTAAGCTTTAAAATGAGACTCAACTTTGTGTGACACGAGATTTCTTTTTTCTACGTTCAACGTCTGTAGCATATTTTTTTCAAAGTTTTGTTCATTTCTTGTTGAAAACGTTTTATTAAATGAATTTAAGCCTTATAATTGTTTATTTATTTACTTACTACGCTCTTGCATCACTCAAAGTGGTGCAGACAAACGCTCTTTTTTGTCACTAAATTACACAAACTATATAATTGTATACATTGTTTCTAAATTATGCTGACCAGCTACACTATGTGATCAAAAGTATCCGGACACCCCACAAACATACGTTTTTCATCATAGGTGCATTGTGCTGCCAACCACTGCCTGGTACTCAATCCGCGACCTCAGCAGTCATTAGACATCGTGAAACAGCAGAATGGGACGCTCCTTGGAACTCACGGACTTCGAACGTGGTCAGGTGATTGGGTGTCACTTGTGTCAGAGGTCTGTACGCGAGATTTCCACACTCCTAAACATCCCTGGGTCCACTGTTTCTGATGTGATAGTGAAGTGGAAACGTGAAGGGACATGTACAGCACAAAAGCGTACAGACCGACCTCGTCTGTTAACTGATAGAGACCGCCGACATTTGAAGAGGGTTGTAAAGAGTAACAGGCAGACATCTATCCAGACCATCACACAGGAATTCCAAACTGCATCAGGATCCATTCCAAGTACCATGACAGTTAGTAGGCGTGAGGTGAGAAACCTTGGATTCCATGGTCGAGCGGCTGCTCATAAGCCACACATCACGCGGGAAAATGCCAAACGACGCCTCGCTTGGTGTAAGGAGCGTCAACATTACACGATTCAACAGTGGCAAAACGTTGTGTGGAGTGACGAATCGCGGTACACAATGTGGCGATCCGATGGCAGGGTGTGGGTATGGCGAATAACCGGTGAACGTCATGTGCCAGCGTGTGTAGTGCCAACAGTGAAATTCGGAGGTGGTGGTGTTATGGTGTGGTCGTGTTTTTCCTGGAGGGGGCTTGCACCCCTTTTGTTTTGCGTGGCACGATCATAGCGAAGACCTACATTGATATTTTAAGCACCTTCTTGCTTCCCACTGTTGAAGAGCAATTCGGGGATGGCGATTGCATCTTTCAACACGATCGAGCTCCTGTTCATACTGCACGGGCTGTGACGGAGTGGTTACACGACAATAACATCCCTGTAATGGACTGGCTTGCACAGAGACCTGACTTGAATCCTATAGAACACCTTTGGGATGTTTTGGAACGCCGACTTCGTGCCAGGCCTCACCGACCTACATCGATACCTCTCCTCAGTTCCGCACTCCCTGAAGAATGGGCTGCCATTCCCCAGGAAACCTTCCAGCACCTGATTGAAAGTATGCCTGCGAGAGTGAACGCTGTCATCAAGGCTAAGGGTGGGCCAACATCATATTGACTTCCAGCATTACCGATGTTTCAGCCAGGTGTCCGGATACTTTTGATCACGTAGTGTATGTACACTAAACACTAACTCGTTAATAACTACGCTTAGCCCAAACTTTAACTAAACCTAATTGCTACACCACAAGTTAGACCTGCCCAATGTCTTGTCTGGAAAGGGTGTGCTGAACGGTTCTTGGTGTCAGAGTGCCACAAATTCTGACAGATGTGAGCATCTAGGTGTTGTCTGTATCAACGAAGTAAAGGTGAAGGTACGTGTCATGGAGGGTCCCCCGGAACCGCGACAGAGCACCGCACGCAGGTCAGTCGGCCCATTGTGCTTCCAACGTGACCCTGGGCGGGAAGAATGAAGGGAGAGACCCGAAGAGCGCAAGCACGGACCGGGTCCCTAATGTTTCCAGATATAACACATCCGATGCCGCATGGTCCCTGCCTAGAAGCCACAAACCTCCAGGGTCCCCCAGAGCGAGGCCCACGCTAATGAGAAACCTTACTGATCGGTACTGCACGACACCGGGGAAGAAACCTTTACAGAGAGCAAGCTACCGCCCAGCCGCAGCCCGCCGAACATCGTAGCCTGGTCCTGAACCCTCAAACAGATGACAAGGAGGATGATGGGTACAGGAAATTAGAGAAAGAGAGTCGTGGTAGAAGGTGAACCACCCCAGCATTCGCCTGGCGACCCGGGAAAACCACGAGCAACCATTGGTCATAGCGGGCGGTCGCCGGGGATCAATCCCGGGAACTGCCAAACGCGGGCGACAGACATAACCGCCTGAGCCATCCCACTCGGTTATCACTGAGGTAAACCGACAGATCTGTGTTATTAATCGGATGAGCCATTTCTAAAAGTTTTATTATTTTCAAGAATATCTCCAAGAACATACAAACTTTTCTTCTCACACTACAATAAAGTCTACTTCACTGCATGACCATGATTGTAAAGCAGTAAAACCCAAGAGAAAGCATGGTCAGGACTTTTCAAAAGCGACCGGTTGTTAACCGCTTCCAGATTGTTGTGCACATGCATGGGAATATTTTTTCAGAGGTTGGTTACGGTTGTTACAAATGAAGCACATACTGGCTGCTATGCGAGAAGCAATAAAAACGTATCTTAACTTCCTACGTCAAATACAGGGAGATCCAAAAGACTACGAACCGGCTACGCGGTGGTTTTCCTGTCCGCGTCTTCGGCGTTCGTTGTCGTCTGCCGCTATCATACAAAAGCGCGGATGAAACCATACAACATTTTTAAAACTACATTTATAGCCTTTACTTAGCAACTGTATGAAAGTGTGTTTGAGAACAGAATTATTAGTAGAGATTTGTGGCACCCCCCGGTCCCCCGACCTAACCCCCTGCGATTTCTATCTCTGGGGTAACTTAAAACATAAAGTGTACAAGACAAACCCACACACCCTGGAAGAATTAAAACAAAATATCCGCCAGGAAATTTCTCAACGTGAAATTACGGCGAGTGATGGCTAGTTTCCTAAAGAGGTATCAATAATGTACGAGTATGGACAACGACGGTGGCCAGTTTTAGCATCTCCTTTCATAAAGTTGGTAGGTAAAGCCTTTAAAAGTAGTTTTAAAAATGTTGTATGGTTTCCTCCGCGCCTTTCTATGATAGCGTCAGACGGCAACGAGCGCCGAGGACGCGGACATGAAAAACACCGCGCAGCCGGTTCGTAGCTTTTTTGGCTCTCTCTGTATGTTGTCATATACAAGCGTTTGTATACGTATATCACTGTGCGTTCTCATTCCACAATTTTGGTGTCCCGAAAATTTCAAAATAATCAAGTTTGCCATAAACAAAAATACAGGGGTATCTTTAATTTGCCCATAAAAGGCGTACAAAAAGTTTCAAAGGTTTGAAAACCTGAGATCAAAAGCTTGTATGGTTGTCAAACCGTGGAATGACTCAGTGATAAATGAACATAAACTTGTCAGTTCGACAGCGTGTTTTTCTGTGAAAACACTGGCAGACAAATTCATTGATTGAAACACAACGGGCGTTTGGTAGAGAATTCAATGTACGCAATGTTCCAACAAGGGCGATCCATTTTATCGATGCTACGACAGCTCTCTCCTCAGCGGGACTGGTATAAAACAAGACCCTGCACGAGTCACGAACGTGTTGATGTTCGAGAACGTGCCAACATCAACACCAATATTGTCCGACTCTGTGGTATCGAGGTAGCGTGTCTGCCTCACATTCAAGAGGTCCCTCGTTCGAATCTTGGTTATGGTGAGTTTTTTCTTTATTCTGAGAAGATGAATGTCAGGTAACTTTAACCTCAAACGGACCCCGGGATCACTTGAACATCATTTCATACATTTCATTCAGCGTCCAATATGACCTACCAAGATAAGGGAGGTTAAATTATATATATATATATATATATATATATACACACACACACACTACGTGATCAAAAGTATCCGGACACCTGGCTGAAAATGACGTACATGTTCGTGGCGGACTCCGTCGGTAATGCTGGAAGTCAATATGGTGTTGGCCCACCCTTTGCCTTGACGACAGCGTTTACTCTCGCAGGCATACTTTCAATCAGGTGCTGGAAGGTTTCTTGGGGAATGGCAGCCCATTCTTCACGGAGTGCGGAACTGAGGAGAGGTATCGATGTAGGTCGGTGAGGCCTGGCACGAAGTCGGCGTTCCAAAACATCCCAAAGGTGTTCTATAGGATTCAAGTCAGGACTCTGTGCAGGCCAGTCCATTACAGGGATGTTATTGTCGTGTAACCACTCCGCCACAACTCGTGCAGTAGGAACAGGTGCTCGATCGTGTTGAAAGATGCAATCGCCATCCCCGAATTGCCCTTCAACAGTGGGAAGCAAGAGGGTGCTTAAAATATCAATGTAGGTCTGCGCTGTGATCGTGCCACGCAAAACAACAAGCGGTGCAAGCCCCCTCCAGGAAAAACACGAACACACCATAACACCACCACCTCCGAATTTCACTGTTGGCACTACACTCGCTGGCAGATGACGTTCACCGGGCATTCACCATACCCACACCCTGCCATCCGATCGCCACATTGTGTACCGTGATTCGTCACTCCACACAACGTTTTGCCACTGTTCAATCGTGTAATGTTGACGCTCCTTACACCAAGCGAGGCGTCGTTTGTCATTTTCCTGCGTGATGTTTGACTTATGAGCAGCCGCTCGACCATGGAATCCAAGGTTTCTCACCTCACGCCTGACTGTCATAGTACTTGGAGTGGATCCTGATGCAGTTTGGAATTCCTGTGAGATGGTCTGGATAGATGTCTGCCTATTATTCTTTACGAACGGCGGTCTCTGTCAGTAAACAGACGAGGTCGGCCTGTACACTTTTGTGCTGTACACGTCCCTTCACGTTTCCACTTCACTATCACATCAGAAACAGTGGACCTAGGGATGTTTAGGAGTGTGGAAATCTCGCCTACAGACTTCTGACACAAGTGACACTCAATCACCTGACCACGTTCGAAGTCACGGAGCGTCCCATTCTGCTGTTTCACGATGTCTAATTAGTACTGAGGTCGCGGATAATGAGTACCAGGCAGTAGGTGGCAGGACAACGCACCTAAGATGAAAAACGTATGTTTGTGGGGTGTCCGGATACTTTTGATCACATAGTATATATTCTATAGTAACGATTCTCCCAGAGTCACTGAGATAAAATAATTTTTTATTACTTCCTCTTCCACGTACATACTAGGTACCAAGGTGCTGCATTCCACTCAAAATTTTGATACCAATATTATACCGGAAATGCATGTTTTGAGGCCTTCTGAATCCAGATAAAGAGTTTTTATTTTTTGCACTACGTATAGTAAGTAGGGGAAATATTGCATTCCACCAAAAAGTTCGATACCGAGATTTAATACATGCTTTCAGACCCCTGAACCCCTCAAAAAAGCATTTTTAGAAAAAGGTCCGTGTGTGTGTGTGTGTCTGTGAACAGCATAACTAAAAACGAAAAGTCGGATAAATACCAAGTTTGGTATTTAGGTTCAGTAGATATGTTTCAAAGATGCTACACTAAGATTTTCAAGAAAATTCCCCCATCCTGGACTACCCTTTACATGGAAAATTTTTCGAAAATGTTGATTTTCTCAAAAATGGCACTAACGATTTTGATTCAAATATCATATGTTTAAGATATTTTCATGACAAATGAAATGTAGATATGTCTCGAACTTTCTGGAAATGATAGATAAAATTTTTGTAGACAAAACACGTAGATCTCGTTAAAACACACAATTTATGTAATATAAGTTTTTTGTGGAGTGAACCATTTCCGAGATATTCCTTGTCATTTGTTTCAGTTTTCCAATACTATAATTTTTCTCAAATGGGAATTCGTTATTAGTTTTTTATGTCCTGGGCATACACAGAGAATGGAATACTCCACATAGCAACCAGCTCTTAAAACATTTGACTATCGCTTAAAGCCTACCAATTCCCCTTGCACCTACAAGAAAATTAGCAATAAGATTAACATCTCGATTAACATGAAGCATATAGAGAATAAGCGTTTGTAAAAATAGTTTTACAAGAGTAGAGAAAGTCATATGAGTGCAACACAACAGATTTTTTGATAAGGGTCTGTGTGTCCCTGTGGTATGTCTTGCGAGAGCAAATATGTATTTTTACTTCACGCGATGCCATCTTGTGTGACGTCACTCCTTGTTGGTTTGTTTAGCTCCATCTGGCGTAGCAATTTGTATCAGTTTTGAAATAATTCACTTTAAATGTTCTCCAGCTAGCTCTTTGGGTCGAATATGTTTCTCATGCAGGGTGTGAATCGGAAAGGAATCTTTTATCCAGAAATTATACTGACGAAGAAATTGGTTTTATAACATTTATTGCCGAACACATTCACTAACACTTTTTACATATTTATCTGGATACTTGCCAAACTGAAACTGTTTGTAATAACTTCTCACTTTTTAACTCACGTACTTCGACTTTGTGTAGAATTAACTTTATAATATTTTATAATAATCCTCGTGTAACTTGACGAAATGAAGGACTGGCTGACGATGTGTAGTGTACACGAAATTTTGATGAACTGAGCGGCCGAAGTGTAGTGTATTGAGAATTCCGTTGAACTGGGGGACAATGTGTAATGTGTTGAGAATCTTGTTGCACTGGGGGAACGCTCCCTTGAATCTACACTATTTATAAGCTTGCCTCAAGATACGCCTAAAGATTATAAATGAACTGCCATTGGCTAATAAAACGCGCCAACATTAGCGTCTATTTTACTATCCAATGAAAGCCACTAATACATATTACTTTTAGGGAAAATTCTGGAAGCTTTTACCGAAAAGGCGCGAAATATTACGTAACTTCCTGGTTCCCGGTAACCATAAACAACTCATCCCCTCGCTGCATTATTGCGTTATTGTTGACAGTTTCAGTAGAGCCGTATATTATTATTTACCAATAATAATTACAATTATTAAACCTTTGAAATCAATGTTACATAAAAATACATATTCATATTACTATAATTATTTACATTAAAGTAATTTGTGATACAAATTACCGTCTCAGTCTTTGAACAACATAACTCAAAAACGAAAAGTCGGAAAAGTACCAAACTTGGTATTTAGGTTCAGTACCCTCCAAAGATGAGACTCAAAGGTTTTCAAGAAAATCCCTCCACTTCAAACTATCCTTTACATGGAAAAGTTTTCGATAAGTTATATTTTCTAAAAAGTGGCTCTAACGACTTTGATTTAAATGCCATATTTTAACTATTTGTGCATGACAAATAAAATGTATGTCTTATATTTTGTGAGAATAGACCCTGAAGTTCTCTTCATTCGGAAGGAGTTTTGTATAATGTTGTATAAATGGTAAATGTTAAGCGATAGACGAAAACGTACAACACAAAGAATGTAGATCACTTTAAAGCACAAAATTTATTTCAAATAACTGTTTTTGTGGCATAAGCCACATCCATCGTTATTAATAGTTCGAATTGTTCCATACTTAGCCATTTCAAGTCCTTCGATTTTCAGTTGTTTCTCGCGATGTCATGGAAACAGTATGGAATTTTAAGGCAGCATATAGCGTCCAGTTGTTAAACATTTGACTATCGCTGTTCTCTTTGTATCCATAATGAAATGTGTAATGTAGCTATTTCCGGAAAGGTTTATTTCAATTAAAATAAAGTAGATATGAAAATAAACTTCCGTAAGAATAATTTGTATACCGACTAATAAATGATAGAGAGTAGAGGAAGTCATGTGAATGTAACATATCAGGTTTTTTTATACCTTTCTAGAGAAAATTATGTCTTCAAAGGTGTTCAGTTTGAAATCGATCGCCCAGTATTTCGTAATAGAGACCTAAAGCTGAAAGAAGATCTGATGTGTTACACTCACATGATTTTCTCTACTCTTGTACAATCTATTTTTACAAACGCCTATTCTCCATATGCTTCATATTAATCGAGATATCGAGATGTCAATCTTATTTGTAATTTTCTTGTAGATGCAAGGGGAATATGGTAGCTTTTAAGCGATAGTCAAATATTTTATCGCTGGTTGCTATGTGGCGCATTCCATTCTCTTTGCATGTCCAGGACAAAAAAATGAATAACGAATTTGAGAAAAAGTATAAGTATTGGAAAATTTAAGGGATTAACAAACAATATCTCGAAAACGGTTCACTCAACAAAAAAATGTATATGATATAAGTTGTGTATTTTAACGCGATCTACATTTTTTGTGTAGTAAAATTTTGTCTATCTCTTATGGTTTACCAGTTATGCAAAAGTCGTTCATAATGAAGAATACTTTTGGAGACATTCCCAGAAATTTCGAGATATACATTTCATTTCTCATGACATTATCTTAAACATATGATATTTTAATCAAAATCGTTAGAGCCATTTTTGAGAAAATTAAAATTTTCGAAAAATGTTCCATGTAAAGGGTAGTCTGGGGTGGAGGGATTTTCTTGAAAATCTTCGTGTCGCATCTCTAGAAGATACTGAACGTAAATACCAAGTTTGGTGTTTATCCGACTGTTAGTTTTTGAGTTATGCTGTTCACAGACACACACACAGACACACACACACAGACACACACACAGACACACACACACACAGACACACACACGGACATGTTTCCAAAAATGCTTTTTTTGGATTCAGGAGGTCTCAAAACATGTATTTCCGGTGAAATCTCGGTATCGAATTTTTGGGTGGAATGCAATACTTCCCTTACTTACTATACGTAGTAGAGAAAGTAAAAATGAATAACGCATTTGAGAAAAAGTATAAGTATTGGAAAATTTAAGGAAATAACATGCAATATCTCGAAAATGGTTCACTCAACAAAAGAAATGTATATGACATAAGTTATGTATTTTAACGCGATCTACATTCTTTGTGTAGTAAAATTTTGTCTATCTCTTATGGTTTACCAGTTATGCAAAAGTCGTTCACAATGAAGAATACATTTGGAGACATTCCCAGAAAATTCGAGATATACATTTTATTTCTCATGACATTATCTTAAACATATGATATTTTCATCAAAATCGTTAGAGCCATTTTTGAGAAAATTAAAATTTTCGAAAAATCTTCCATGTAAAGGGTAGTCTGGGGTGGGGGGAATTTCTTGAAAACCTTCGTGTCGCATCTCTGGAAGATACTGAACCTAAATACCAAGTTTGGTGCTTATCCAACTGTTCGTTTTTGAGTTATGCTGTTCACAGACACACAGACACACACACACACACACACACACACACAGACACACACACGGATATGTTTCCAAAAATGCTTTTTTTTGGATTCAGGAGGTCTCAAAACATGTATTTCCGGCGAAATCTCGGTATCGAATTTTTGGGTGGAATGCAATACTTCCCCTACTTACTATAAGTAGTAGAGAAAGTAAAAATGTATATGACATAAATTGTAGGTTTTAACGAGATCTACATTGTTTGTGTAGTACAATTGTGTCTATATCTTACGGTTTACCAGTTGCGCAAAAGTCATTCAGAATGAAGATATACATTTCATTTGCCATGAAAATATCTTAAACATATGATACTTTAATGAAAATCGTTAGAGCCATTTTTGAGGAAATCAAAATTTTCAGAAATGTTCCATGTAAAGGGTAATTTGGGATGGGGGGATTTTCTTGAAAACCTTCGTGTCGTATCTCTGGAAGATACTGAACCTAAATACCAAGTTTGGTGTTTATCCGACTGTTCGTTTCTGAGTTATGCTGTTCACAGACAGACACACACACGGACATGTTTCCAAAAATGCTCTTTTTGGATTCAGGAGGCCTCAAAAAATGTATTTCCTGTGAAATCTCGGTATCGAATTTTTGGGTGGAATGCAATACTTCTCCTACTTACTGTACGTAATAGAGAAGGTAAGAAGTTATCTAATTATTGGGGAGAGATGGGCCCCCTGCTAAATATTGCCGTTGCATTTTCCCGGTCATCTGACTAACGAATTCTCAGTATTAGTTTGTTGACTTGAGCGACTATTTGCACACAGAAATGACGTAATGTCAGGTGACATTATCACAGCTGCTGTCCTCAAAGGCAAGGAACAGTGCAGGCTGGACGTGAGCTATATGCATATACTTACGTTTCTTTTGAACTTTCCATACTGGTAATACTAAGCGTCAGGGCTTGATGACGTAAATGTCCATGATTATGACAACGTATATAATTAGGTATTGAACTTGGAATATATCCAGTATCATTTATGTACTGAAGATGGTGTTTCGACAAGATTAATTAAATCTAAACTAAATAAATTTGAAGTTAATATTTGCAAGAGAGAAGATGTGAAGTCACGTGATCTTTTCTACCCATTATCATTTCATAGGTAAGTCGCATAATACAACATTCATTTTTTCTGTGCAGTTTAAATACTCCTTGTAACGTACATGAAGACTGTATTGCTTGTTTTCGAATGCTCATGGAATGCTTGTCAACAGACAACCGTCTGTGTGTGTTTGTGTGCGCTTGGGAGATAAATAATATCCTTTGAGTTTGAAGAGATTTTCATGGAATACGCTTTTTACTTCCGTTACTACATACGTAAAGTAAGTAAAGGAAGTATTGTATTACCCTCAAAAATTTGATACCAGGAATTCACTGGAAATACGTTTTGAAGCTCCATAAATCTAAACAAACAAGCAATATCTCGAAAATGGTTCACTCAACAACAAAAATGTATATGACATAAATTGTGTATTTTAACGCGATCCACATTTTTGTGTAGTAAACTTTTGTCTATCTCTTATGGTTTACCAGTTATGCAAAAGTCGTTCACAATGAACAATACTTTTGGAGACATTCCCAGAAAATTCGAGATATACATTTCATTTGTCATGAAAATATCGTAAATATATAATATTTTAATCAAAATCGTTAGAGCCATTTTTGAGAAAATTAAAATGTTCGAAAAAATTTCCATGTAAAGGGTAATCTGGGGTTGGGGGAATTTTCTTGAAAACCTTCGTGTCGCATCTCTGGAAGATAGTGAACCTAAATACCAAGTTTGATGTTTATCCGACTGTTCGTTTCTGAGTTATGCTGTTCACAGACACACACACACAGACACACACACGGACATGTTTCCAAAAATGCTTTTTTTGGATTCAGGGGGTCTCAAAACATATATTTCCGGTGAAATCTCGGTATCGAATTTTAGTGTACGTAGTAGAGAAAGTAAAAAAAGTGTTAGATTCTAATGAGTTTCTCTACCCTCTATCGTTTATTAGTAGGTGTACAAATAATTCTTACGACAGCCTATCTCATATCTACTTCATTTTAATTGATGTTTTAAGAGCTGGTTGCTATGTGGAGCATTTCATTCTCCTTGTATGTCCAGGACATAACAAAACGAATAACTAATTCCCATTTGAGAAAAAGTATAAGTAATGGAAAATTCAAACAAATAAGGAATATCTCGGAAATGGTTCACTCGACAAAAAAAGTATGCAACATAAATTGTGTGTTTTAACAGATCTACATTTTTGTGTACGAAACTTTTATCTCTTCCTTACGGTTTACCGCTTATCCAAAAGGCATTCCTAAAGATGAGGACTTTTGGGAACATTCCCAGAAAATTCAAGATATACATTTTATTTGTCATGGAAATATATTACACATATGATATTTTAATTAAAATCGTTAGTCATTTTTGAGAAAATAAACATTTTAGAAAAACGCTCGATGTAATGGGTGGTTTGGGGTGGGGGGATTTTCTTGAAAACCTACCTGTCGCATGTTCGAAAGATAGTGAATCTAAATATCAAGTTTGGTATTTATCCGACTTTTCGTTTATGAGTTGTGTTGTTCACAGACACTCTTTTTCTAAAAGTACTTTTTTTTTGGACTCAGGCTGCCTCAAAACACGTATTTCGGGTGAAATCTCGATATCGAATTTTTGGGTGAAATGCAATTTCCTCTCTACCTACTAGGTACGTCCTAGAGAAAGTAATATAACAAAATTAATGAAATAATATAGTATCTTAACAGCGTGTAGGTTTAGAAAGAGAACCAACATTTTCCAAAAACTGATTATGGCATTTTCAGGGTAATTAACTGTGTCATTACTAAGGCCCGGATATTTGGGTAGAATAAACCGTCATTTTAGGTTTCTTATATGCTTAAAATAGGTTCTTTTAGGTTTTCTTGTTTAAAATAGTTTTTTTTTATGTTTTGCTTCGTGGATCAATACAGGTATCAATAATTTAGCTTTTCTGTTAGTTGGTTAGTTGTAAGATTTATATTTTGGCATTGCAGTAGATACATATATACAGTCTTAAATTTTCTGGCATAAACTATTTCCTATTATCACGTAACACATTCTTCTATGAAAAGAAGCTTCTTTCAACGGAACGTGACGTCACTGGAGCGTAGAACATAGTGCAGCAGGTTCTAGGGGTAGTTCTACTGTATACTTTTCTCCCTGCAATACTGAATTGATGATTTTCATATCTTCAAAAGCAGGATTCCGTTGAAGAATCTTCTGCAACATCGAAGAACATGCAACTCCCACTGGTGCAGGTATTTCTTTACTGGAAACATTGCCAATGATATCTAGAGCATCTTTCAGTGGCAAAGTTGTACTTTGAGAGCAGCTTCTGGTATAAAACAAAATGTGTCTTAATGTATGTAAGGGAAGCGGCAAGAGTGGGGCACTCGAGTGATTTCTTAACCTTGGCAATGCAGGAAGCTTCTGTTTCATCCAATTCATTGACGACATTTTTAACGTCTTTTAAGTGCTCGGTATAGTAAATGGCAGCAGACAGCCAAGTTCTGAGCTTCTATCAGCTGCATCCAGGTGTCACCACGTCACATGTGCTGCGTTTAACTGTAGTAACTTGAACTATCTACTGGCTATAAATGGTGGAAATAATTTTACAATAAGTTTCAAATAACATTCTTCATTTCTAAAAAGGGAAAACAGCTATTTAGGTTATTTTAGATGTCAACCCCTCATTTAGGTTTTTTTTAGGTGTAATTAAATTCACACATTCTACTCCAGGAAGTGTGAAACGAGTATATATCTTGAAATGTGTTAATTAGGGGAAGGTGGGGCAAGAGTGCCATATCGGGTAAGAGTGTCACCCCCCTTTAAGTGCAAAAATACGGGCTTAGTGACTTTGTTGCAAGGTTGGGTACACTGAGTTAGATGGCATGTTTGTTGGGCTGTGCATTACAGCAGCTCTAGAAATTTATTGTTTTTGTTGTATAATAAAGTACTTTTTTCATAATTGTGATCTTATATTTCCATGACAGGAAACCCAATTTATTCCCAGGTAAGGCAGTTTCTGGTATATCTCAGTTATTATGGCTTAACCCCACTTATATGAGAATCCAATTGCACGCGAAGAGTTAGTAGTGTAAGCAGCCGCCACTCCATGGTGTCACCAGACGTAATCCCGTGCAGCTGGGGGCAAAAGTGTCAGCTGACTCTGGGGCAAGAGCGCCAGAGTGACACTCTTACCCCGTACTGTGAACATAGTACAAACAATTCATTGTAACAAAATTTATAAATCAGAAACACAGAGAAAAATGGATAGTGAAAATACCGAAGATTCAAGCATCCTGCCCCTAGAGAATGATAAGAGAAGGAATGCAAAGGAGTTCATTCCTATAGCTTCTACTTCGAGGGAAAGCTTTTACTTCGTTGATGAAAAGGAAGCAGATAAAATTAAACCTGTTTCCAAAACTCCAGCAAAACTATTTCCCCACTTCCAATTCATAGAAGACCTTTTCCTAAAACTCCAACCCTAAGAGGAAGAAAACCTGATAAATCGGTTATCCTGACCAGCAGCCCACATAAAAATATGCTTGAAAGCAAACAAGCTTCTACTAATCGCTCAACTACCACAAAGGTTCTGTTAAAATCAAAGATACAGAAGAAGAAACCAAGGTGTGATACTGCAACGTCACAGAACTACTGAAGACCAGAAAAAAGACGATGTCTACTTTTGCTTAATTTGCCAAGAAAAGTTATCAGATCCACCTGATGAGCCAATGATTCAGTGTCAAGAATGCAAAGGAATGTCTCATACAGATTGTACAGACTTTAATGACGTGAAAGGAACCTTTATTTGTGATATTTGTAGGGAATAATGATGTCTCAGTTTGTTCAATGTATGTGACACTCTTATCCCAGCCTATGGGACAAGAGTGTCAGCTGATGTTTCTTTATGTAAATCAAAATATCTCAGAATGTTTGGGAGAGTCTGTCTTAATACTTTATCATGTTCTTGTGTAATGATAGCTTATCTTATATACGGGGGGGGGGAAATACGTATGATTCTGTTTAGAGGAAGAAAATAGTGTTTGAACTTTAACATGGCACTCTTGCCCCACCTTCCCCTAAATAGCAACGAAAAATATAAGTTAAAACCTAAAAATCCGGGCCCTACTTATTACAAATATGCTGAGGGGCAGTGGTGATGAACGGGACATGAGGGTACAGTGTAACTAGGGCACTGCAGACACCCACCAGGTCCAAGAGGGCCCGCAATAAGCTAAACGTTTGAGAATAGAAACGGAAAAAAGAAAGAAAGAGAGAGAGAAATGTAAATAGGTAGTCATAGCGGGAAGGAAAAAGAGAAGTAAAACAGTAAAAGAAAAACAGTTCGCAACTTTCAGCGAACACGCCGACATATATGCAATCAGTAAACTGAGTATTGAAATATAACACGAGGTTGTCGTACCTTGCGCCGGGGGCCACCAACAGTGCATATTTAGGTTACATACCTGAAGAGTGAATGTATTACTTTATGTTACCTTTGCTTCAGCATTTTCGATGTAGATGCAGCGTCGCTTGGCTTGGACATTACAGCAAACGTTTAATAGCTTCACTCTTGGAACTTAACTACCTGCGATACGGGGGAAACCAGTACACACTAAGCATAATTATATGCCTCTCATCAGTTAAGTAGTCTGTTGCTCGATATGAACTTAACCAGACTGCTAACTGAGGCTTTCGATAGTTCATCTATTTTTTGAAAGTGATTGCCAAAAATACTTGCTCTTTCATTCGCAAGAGCAGGGCAATCACAGTCTCATCTCCTTCTAGGCATCTAGGGTTGTTGGACAATCCCATTCTGTATAGATTAAACTTTAGGGCACAGTGTCCTGTATTGAATCCTATTGCCCATGCAAGTCTTCTTCTACTAAGACCGCGCAAGTATTTTGCCCGGCTGTTATCCAGGTCTGTAATAAACAACTCGGTATGTCGGCAACCCTCAATGGAGTTCCAGTAGTTCTTGTGTTCTGCTTGAGCCTAGCACTTGATAGCCTGTTTCACTGGTCTGTAGGACACCCCCAGTACAGGCTCCGGACCCAAAAATGGGATTTCGCTGCCAATCTTGGCTGCTTCATCTGCTTTCTCATTGCCTGGTATACCTATGTGTCCTGGCACCCACATAAGTTGAACCTTATTGTGTTCAGCCAGTGTCATTAAGGATTCCCGGCATTCTGAGATGAGCTTTGATTTTATTGATGGTGATTCAAGTGCTTTAAGAGCAGCTTGACTGTCTGAGAGGATAAGAACACTTCTATTCTTATATCTCCTTTTAATGCTTTCCATGACACTGGCTAGGATTGCATAAACCTCAGCCTGGAAAACTGTAGCTAAGGTACCAAGACTATAAGAAATCTTGGTACCATTACCGTAAAGCCCAGCCCCCGTTCCTGATTTGGTTCTAGAACCATCAGTATACCAGATTGGGCCTTTGTTATTATGAGGTTTTACCAGTCTTTCCCATTCACTCCGCTGTGGATAGGAGACCTTAAATTTCAAATCAAACTTGAATCTTGTTTCAAGAATGTCAGTCCCCATGTTGAGTATCTGTTGTACATTCTTATCCCAAGGAAGCTTGAGATGATTAATATGTCCAGTATTAGACACTTTGGTTTGGTGACAAATACGGTGATCATGGCTTCTGCCTTCATCCATATGTGGAGAGGTGTGAGCCCAATCAGCATCTCCATTGCCGCAGTTGGAGTAGTTTTGAAAGCTCCTCTGTAATTTACAGATTTCCTTTCTGCACACCTCTTTTTCCAAACGCTTATTCTCCATATGCTTCATGTTAATCGAGATGTTAATCTTATTGCTAATTTTCTTGTAGGTGCAAGGGGAATTGGTAGACTTTAAGCGATAGTCAAATCTTTTAAGAGCTGGTTGCTATGTGGAGTATTCCATTCTCTTTGCATTACCAGGACAAAAAAAATGAATAACGAATTTGAGAAAAAAAAATAAGTATTGGAAAATTCAAGGGAATAACAAGCAATATCTCGAAAATGGTTTACTCAACAACAAAAAATGTATATGACACAAATTGTGTATTTTAACGCGATCTACATTTTTTGTTTACTGAAATTTTGTCTATCTCTTGTGGTTTACCAGTTATGCAAAAGTCGTTCACGATGAAGAATACTTTTGGAGACATTCCCAGAAAATTCAAGATATACATTTTATTTGACATGAAAATATCTTAAACATATGATATTTTAATAAAAATCGTTAGAGCCATTTTTGAGAAAATTAAGATTTTCGAAAATTGCTCCATGTAAAGGGTAATCTGGGGTGGGGGAATTTTCTTGAAAACCTTCATGTCGCATCTCTTGAAGATACTGAACCTAAATACCAACTGTTATCCGACTGTTCGTTTCTGAGTTATGGTGTTCACAGACACACACACACGGACATGTTTCCAAAAATACTTTTTTTGGATTCAGGGGGTCTCAAAACCTGTATTTCCGGTGAAATCTCGGTATCGAATTTTTGGGTGGAATGCAATACTTCCCCTACTTACAATATGTAGTAGAGAAAGCAAAAACCCAAATCCCTTTATATGGAAGTTTTTTTAAAGTTTTTATTTTCCAAAAGAGTCAGTAACGATTTTGATTAAAATACTATGTGTTAAAATATTTACATGACAAATAAAATGTACATCTTGAATTTTCTGGTAATGGCCTGTGAACCCTTCTTCATTCGGAAGGAATTTTATATAATCTTGTATAGCTTGTTAAGCGATAGACGAAAGCGTACTACACGAAAAACGTAGATCCCTTTATAACACACGATTTATTTTTAATGGTTCGATTTGTTGAATACTTAATCATTCTTTACAAGTCCTATCGATTTTCAGCTGTTTCTCGCGTTGTCATGGAAACAGTATGGGATTTTAAGGCCAGCATATAGCGTCCAGTTGTTCAACATTTGACTATCGCCGTTCCCTTTGTATCTATAACGAAATGTGCAATGTAACTATTTCTGCAAAGGTTTATCTCGATTAAAATGAAGTAGATAGGAAAATAAGCGAGTGGTGAATATAACACATTAATTTTTTTTTTTTTCTGTTTAAACTTTTTGGATCTCCTTCAAAATTTAAGTGTGCATATAATGTTTTACCTTCTTAAACCTAAAAATACATAAGTTTAATGATGAATACTTTAATTAGAGTGTAATAGTTAATGTGGACGTTATCCACTTTGAATTTTAATAAAATTCGAAGAAATCTCAATGTTGAGTGGTTTGTTTTTATTATTACAATTTATTAATTAGCCTATCTACTAAGGTTTCATGAATTGTTTGCATACATCAGTATGCTGAAGAACTAGGGTTTTGATATATCGATTTTAAGTTCCCCACGGTGAAGATTTGCACATGGCCTCGCATCAGCTAAGGCCGGCCCTGATAGCCAATATATTCCAAAGGTAAAAGGCCACCGATATGAACCATTGCAGTTAAAGGCGGGTGGGTATACATGGAACAATAAAAGAAAACAAAATAGTACAGTATGTTGTAGCAGTAGAGGTTATCTGGCCGTAACAATAGAACAAGAAGTACCTGATGCTCCTACAGGACAGGAAGATGACTCAACACATTGTGTTGGTTTCCGTGTGGAACTGGGTCAGTTAGAGGCAATGACCTTGCTCAATGCGCCCGGCATATGTACCTAACTTTTGTTTGTTTGATCGCTGAATGGAATCAATCGCGCGCGTGCGTAAGTCCCGGTGTGCACGTGTGTGGCAGCTGTGAGACATATCTCCCCTCGCAGCATCACTCATCAGGGGTGTACAAACACTGTTTACCCGATGTTGACACACTCCAGCTAATAAGTCTCGTTCAGTGCGTATGAATAGTACCCAACAAATATAAACCTTTATACTACATTATTCTTGCTTAAGGTATGAAATGTTTGGGAACTGAATTTATTTTTACTTTCTCTACCACGTACCTAGTTGCTAGAGAAGATCTTCTCTACCAAAAATTCGATACCGAGATTTCACCGTAAATACATGTTTTAGAGGCCTCTAAATAAAAAAAGTAGAAAAAGGTCCTCTGTGTGTGTTAACAGTATAATTCAAAAACGAAATGACAGATCAACACAATACTTGGTATTTTTTTTATTTTGAAACTTTATAGTCCCTTTAATACAGTCATATCGCGACTTTACAACTTTTTATAAAATAAATATTTAACAATAAAACAATGAGTTTATTTAACATACTGGCAGTTTTGAACCATTAGACTGAACTAGCATAAAATTGTGACACTATAACTAATCAAACTGACTGAACAATATATACTTTTATATAATTTATGCTCTTAAAAAATTCAAGTATCTTAGGGTACATCGAATAGTTAGATTAAATTGAGTTTTATTTATAGACGCTCTTTAACTACTATGGTCCTTAGCGTCCTATTCTATACTGCGCGTGAAAGACGGGAAATTTTGCTCAGAGGCCTCTTTATCAGGCTTGAGGTTCTTTTACGTGCTGTAAATCTACAACACGGGACCACTGGCTTTATTTCCTTTCCGAAGGAAGCCGTGCCAAGGATTTTTACGCCCGAAAAAATCCATCGCCCTCCGCCGGGTTTGAACCCGCGAGCGTGGGAACTAGAGGCTAGCACGGTACCACTAGTACACGTAGGACCACACGTCGAATAGTTGAGTGCTGTTTGTAAATCATTGTGTATCTGGTAGTGTTGTCTCCATTGATCGTATTGTGGACATTCCAGGATTATGTGTTTCATCGTTAACAGTATGTTACTTTTGTGGAGATGGGTGGGTGGTCCTTTGAAAGAAGATAAGTGTGCGTGATCTTGTTATGACCCATTCTCACTCGGGCTATTAAAACCTGAGCTTGTCTGGAAAGAGAATTACTGGGAAGATGTGTCGATAAACTCGATATTATATCACGGAGTTTGCTTTTCGTGGAGTCAAGGTATCCTGTCTTCTACAGTTGGTATAGCTTCTTTTTAATGATTGAGATAGCATCACCGGCTGGTGTAGTTAGTGATAGGGTCACATAGTGGGTGTTTAGTGGCTTCTTTTGCTGCCTGACCAGCCAATTCCTTGCCTTGTATTCCAATGTCGGATGGAATCCACACTACTCTGTATTCAGTCTTAGGTTGATCCGCGGCAAAACAAACCCACGTGGTCAGTGCACCGTGGAGCAACACAGGAAAGTAGTCCCATGCTAATCTCTGAATTTTAGAATGAATTTATCCTTAAATAGTATAATATTCTATACAAATACCTAAGGTTTTATTTAACGCTGATTTATACCGTAAAACGCAGTCCCATGATGCAATTGATATGAGTCACCTGGCATCCGGGTAGCCCAGAATATTGTTTACAGCCAGAAACCAGCAATTGTGTTTAGTATCATGGGGGACGGTGAATTTGCTCCTGTGTTTTCGTCGAATTACGAAAGCATTAGCCGCGCAAACCACTTACTAGTGGTGAAAAAACAATAGTGTTGAATCTTTATTATGTGAGAAATATCCAACCCTTTCCGCGAAAGAAATTGTGAAATTAACTTCTAAGTTCAGGTGTTTCGAGTACAAGTATAAACAGTGCTTGTGCAGAAAAATCTGAAACGGCAAAAGTGGTTACACCGTGGGGGGGGGGGGAGGATATGAAATACGCGATGCAAGAATGTAGTGATTTTGAGAAGAATGCACTTCGCGTAACAGTGCACAATTTCTTTTTTAAAATGAGCCGTCAACAGTTAATAAAGTGCCGCTTCCAGAGAGCGAATAAATTAAGTTATCGCATACCTGTTACTTTATTTTTCGCTCATTTAGTTTAGGATTAACTATTATTATATGTGCAAATGTTTATTTTGTTGCAACTAGCAATCTTATCACCTTTAACCCTTAACAGAATATGTTAGTCACCGTTTCAGTTGTCGAAATAAAGACTGTTCTTTTTTGCACTACGTGCCGCTTGTACTCGCCACATGGTCTGAAAGTGTGACAGTATTTCTAGTGGGAATGGCGGAAGGATACATTATAGCAGTGCACTGGTCACCTGGAGTTTGTTTTGACGCGGATGAATCTGAGAGTGAATACAGAGTAGAGACACTTGCTTTCCTTGCTTATTGGCTCTATGAAGTGGTGATTGAATTTCTTGTGTAACAATGTGGGTTGATGACTGATTGTTTACTGCAAGTAGTGCACTATAACCTTGAACATCGAGTATTCAAAATATAAATCACAGCTTGTTTAATTGCAACAGTTCACTTGAGAAGATGGTACAAAAATCAGGAAGTCTGAATAACATAGTGTGGTCTGGATAAACAACAGCACAAGCATTTCTATCATTACCCTTTGATCCATCTGTGTAGATTGCTGTGTGTTTTCAATATCTGTCATGTAATTCATTAAATAGTTGGCGATAAACTGAGGAATGCGTGTGTTCTTTGGAGATGATGTTCAGTTCTAAGTTATTTTAGGTGAAGTGATTGTCCAGGGCGGAATAGGCAAGAGAGGGGTTTATTTGTGACGCTGGAGGAAGTCCAATGTTGAGTTCTTGGAGATATTTGGAGACTCTCAGATATAAGGGTATTATTGATGATATTTTGACGGAAGTTGAGCATCTTTCAAAGATGCGGCATGAAGGTCTTCAAGAAAATCCCCCTACCCCAGATTACCCTTTACAATGGAACATTTTTCAAAATTTTAATTTTCTCAAAAATGGCTCTAGCGATTTTGATTAAAATATCATATGTTTAAGATATTTTCGTCACAAATAAAATGCATATCTTGAATTTTCTGGGAATGTCTCCAAAAGTATTCTTCATTGTGAACGACTTTTGCATAACTGGTAAACCATAAGAGATAGACAAAATTTTACTACACAAAAAATGTAGATCGCGTTAAAATACACAATTTATGTCATATACATTTTTTTGTTGAGTGAACCGTTTTCGACATATTGCTTGTTATTCCCTTAAATTTTCCAATACTTATACTTTTTCTCAGATGGGAAGTCGTTATTCAGTTTTTTTCCTGGACATGCAAAGAGAATGTAATACTCCACATAGCAACCAGCTGTTAAAACATTTGACTATCGCTTAAAGTCTACCATATTCCCCTTGCACCTACAAGAAAATTAGCAATAAGATTAACATCTCGATTAACATGAAGCATATGGAGAATAAGCGTTTGTAAAAGAGTAGAGAAAGTCATGTGAGTGTAACACATCAGATTTTTTTCAATAAATTAAATGGCAAATGCCATTTCCGAGATATCCGTCATTATTGGTTTGAATTTGTCAATACTTCTGTCGTTTTTACTTTCTCTATGGCGTACATAGTAGGTAGAGAAAGTATTGTATTCCACCCAAAAATACCGAGATATCACCAGAAATGTTTTGAGAAAAAGGTCCGCATGTGTGTGTGAACAGCATTAACTCAAAACCGAAAAGTTGGGTAAATACCAAACTTGGTATTAGGTTCAGTAGCTTCCAAAGATGCAACACAAAGATTTCCAAGAAAATTCCCATCCATCCTTTACATGGAAAATGTTTAGAAAATTTTTGATTTTCTAAATAAACGACTCTTAACGATACTAAAGATATTTATTTACATGACAAGATGTATATCTTGAATTTTCTGGGAATAGCTTGTCAAGTCCTCTTCATTCGGAAGGAATTCTGTATAACCTTGTATAACTGGCAAACGTTAACGATAGACGAAACGTTACGGGAAAATGTAGATCTCTTTAAAATATGCAATTTAAGTGAAATAATTTTTTTGTGACTCAGCCTTTCCGATATATATCTGTCATTAATAATTCGAATTGTTCAATACTTTTTTTCTATTCTATTAAAATCCTGTCGCTATTCAGTTGTTTCTCTCACTGTCATTGGAGGATCATTTAGGAAACCGAATCTGAATACGATTCGCTTTCCTCTAACCCTCTTGTACCTAAAACGAAACGTCAAATGAAACCATTTCTGTAGAGCCTTATCTAGTTTAACATGAATTAGATACAAAAATAAGCTTTCATAAAAATATTTTGTAGAGGCTATTTTAAATAACGACAATGTGCAGAGAAGGTCATGTGAATGTAATACATCAGATTTTAAAGTGTATTGTACAATTTTCTTTTCGTTTTTTCTTGTTATTCATGTGTAAAAGTGCGAACGAATAAGGTGGTTGTAAAAGTTCTCGGCGTGACATAGATATCGTGAAGATGGCTAAAATTCTATGAGACTTGTTTAAGTATCATCCTTTAGATGGCACGCTGAAAAGTTTCACACGTATGAGTGTAGTCGTTTGTTTCTTGACGATCGCGCAAACACATTAAAAAAATCTGATGTGTTACACTCACATGACTTTCTCTACCCTTGTACAATCTATTTTTACAAACGCCTATTCTCCATATGCTTCATGCTAGTCGAGATATCGAGATGTCAATCTTATTGGTAATTTTCTTGTAGATGCAAGGGGAATATGGTAGCTTTTAAGCGATAGTCAAATATTTTAACGCTGGTTGCTATGTGGCGCATTTCATTCTCTTTGCATGTCCAGGACATAAAAAAATGAATAACGAATTTGAGAAAAAGTATAAGTATTCGAAAATTTAAGGAAATAACAAGCAATATCTCGAAAACGGTTCACTCAACAAAATAAATGTATATGACATAAGTTGTGTATTTTAACGCGATCTACATTTTTTGTGTAGTAAAATTCTGTCTATCTCTTACGGTTTACCAGTTATGCAAAAGTCGTTCACAATGAAGAATACTTTTGGAGACATTCCCAGAAAATTCGAGATATACATTTCATTTCTCATGACATTATCTTAAACATATGATATTTTCATCAAAATCGTTAGAGCCATTTTTGAGAAAATTAAAATTTTCGGAAAATGTTCCATGCAAAGGGTAGTCTGGGGTGGGGGGATTTTCTTGAAAACCTTCGTGTCGCATCTCTGGAAGATACTGAACCTAAATACCAAGTTTGGTGTTTATCCGACTTCGTTTTTGAGTTATGCTGTTCACAGACACACAGACACACACACACACACACACACACACACACACACACACAGACACACACACGGACATGTTTCCAAAAATGATTTTTTTAGATTCAGGAGGTCTCAAAACATGTATTTCCGGTGAAATCTCGGTATCGAATTTTTGGGTGGAATACAATACTTCCCCTACTTACTATACGTAGTAGAGAAAGTAAAAATCTGACGTGTTACATTCGTGTGATTTTCTCTAATCTCTGTTTTTATTAGTGGGTATACAAACTATTCTTACTAAAGCTTATTACTTTCTTTTCTGTATACATTTTAATCTAAATAAACCTTTACAGAAACAGCTACATTACACATTTCGTTATAGATACAAAGAGAACAGCGATAGTCAAATGTTTAACAACTGAACGCTATATGCTGGCCTTAAAATTCCATACTGTTTCCATGACATCGCGAGAAACAACTAAATGTTGAAAGGACGTTAAGAGAACTTTTAATAACGGATATCTCAGAAATGGCTTATGTCACAAAAAAACTTATTTAAAATAAGTTGTGTGTTTTAATGAGATGTGCATTGTTTGTGTACTACGTATTAATCTATCGCTTAACGTTTACTAGTTGTACAAGATTTACATTTCATCCGAATGAAGTGAACTTCACACGCTATTCCCGGAAAATTCAAGATATACGTTTTATTTGCTATTAAATATCTTTAATATATGGTATATTAATCAAAACCGTTAGAGCAATTTTTTAGAAAATAAAAAATTTCGAAAAATGTTCCATGTAAAGGGTAATTTGGCGTTGGGGGATTTTCTTGAAACTCTTCATGTTGCATCTTTGAAAGGTACTGAAACCTATGTATCCGACGATTCATTTTTGAGTTATGCTGTTCAGACACATACACGAACCTTTTTCTAAAAGTGCCCTTTTTATTCAGGGGCCTCAAAACATGTATTTGTAGTGAAATCTCGGTATTGAATTTTTGGGTCGAATGCAATACCTGCTCTACCTACTATGTACGTGTTAGAGAAAGTAAGAAATGCTGTGGTGCTACAGCCGGCCTGCCAATCCGACTTCCGACCTCATGCCCTCTTCGCAAGGCAGAGGTGGGCGATCATCCAAACGATACGGGGAACTGAGGTTTTTTTTTCATTTCGTTTTATGGATGCTCTTTAACTACTATGGTCCTTAGCGTCCCATTCTGTATTGGGCGTGAAAGACCGGTAATTTTGCTAGGAGGCCTCTTTGTCAGACTTGAGGTTCTTTTACGTGCCGGAACCACCGGCTTTACTTCCCTTCCGAAGGAAGCTATGCTAAGGATTTTTACGCCTGAAAAAAGCCATCGCCCTCCGCCGGGTTTGAACCCGCGACCTTGAGAACTAGAGGCTAGCACGGTACCACTAGTCCACGGAGGACGATAGGGAACTGACGTGACGAAACTTAAATGTATCACTTCGCTGAGCACATGGCAGCACTACGTGAGGGATGACGTGAGAGGAAATTGCTTCAGACAGAATGCGAATTCAGTATATTGCGCAGCTTGGGAATCATTAGCTTTTAAACATTGTATGTCTTATTGCTATATTTTGTCTTACATCCTGAACTTTTAACACAATACTAAGAGTAGACAAATAAACGTTGTACCTGAACAGTTAGGCATCTGTGATTAAAGGTACTGGATTAAACTGTTCTTAACTTCAGGTTTTAGAAATCATTTATTTAATGACTAATATCAGTATACCACCTTTGCTTTAACCTTTTATGAGTCAACAAGTTAGATAACGATTACTGCTATAGGTTAGTAAACCACGGAAAAAAACGCGACCCAAGCTATCCGAGCAACAAAGAAGCTCAATTATTGCTAAACAATGTCCAACCATATTCATTGTCGATTAAAGGTGGGTACTTTTCACAGAATTTGTTAAAAGCATTTAACACAATTATCTTCTTTCCATTTCCCTCGTTTATGTTTTCTACATGGCAGAAGATTCTCAGCCGGAAACCGGAAACGAACTGCAGCGCCTGCGCATAGCCTCTTAAACCCTCTGATATAACGGTTCAATTAGTTATAGGTGAATCTGAACAAACATATTTAGTTTCATAAATTGAACTGTTACAATAATGAGTGTTTTAAATTTCTCTGCACGAGAATAAGCACAAAATGTTACGATCTGAACCGAACTGTTTTTTGTAGAGGATGAGACGAAATGATAAGCGGGAAGGGTTGTAGTTTGTCCATCAGCCAGTGAGGTGCTGTCTTGTCACGTGGTTTGTTTTGTTTACTTTCCTTTCAGCTTATAGTGAAAACGGTATAGCATCACGCATTCCCAGTTGGAAATTTAGCTCACGAGACCGGGATCGCTACCTATCGCAGCTCCTCACTTTCCTCACGATGCTGAATGGGCAATGGTCCTATAACCGAGACTTGAAATCCGCACCCCTATGGGTGGAGTCGAACTCCGGCGCATTCCGTAGCCGAGAACCAGAGCTCCACGCTCTAGCCCACAGCGCCAGACTGTAAACACATTACTGTTAATATGAGCTGTGATAAAGTTTTTAAGGATTTAGCAATAAAACAAATACAAAAGGAGTTAGATCTGCCATTAAAGGATTCTTCGCCTTCGTTTTCGACGGTCAAAAAGTGGGCCGGTGAATTTAAGAATAGTCGTATATCCATTCAAGACGATGAGCGCTCAGAACGTCCCAAAAACGCTACGACATACGAAATTGTGATTGCTGTACTCATAATGTTCGCCGATTGAAGTTGTTGGCTGACATTGCAAAGACCTCAATAGATAGGCCGTATGTACTACATTTTACCCGAAGTTTTACGTATGAGAAATCTTTTCGTTCGGTGGTTGCCGCATTTGTTGACAATGGAACAAAAACGCATTGACTTGTTTAAACGCAATTCAAGAGGTTCCCCGACATTCATAACAGTACATGAAACATGGATTCATCACTACACGCCAGAGACGACGGAGCATTCCAAACAGTGGGTGACAAGTGAAAGTGCACCAAAGAAAGGAACAGCGATTCAATCAGCACGAGGGCAGAACCATCATTGGGGAGTATTATTCTTCGCTAGTGCATCAAATGAAGAGTGTTATTCGGCCTAAATGTCCACACCTTCCGAAAAAGAAAGTTCTCTTTCAGCACGACAGTGCGCCTTCACACAAGTATGCATAAACTGCATGACCTTCACTTCCAAGTACTTTCAACATCTGCCACGTTAGCCGGATTTGGTTCCCAGCGATTACTTTTTGTTCCTAACTTGAAGACATGGCTGGGAGGATGAAGATTTGCTTTAATTATGGGATTGAAGCTGAAACAGACGCTTTTTTTTGCACAATTGGGCAAATATTAGTTTACTGAGAGTATGAAAACTTTGGGAAGACGTTGGGATAAATGTATATTGGTTTACAAGCCGAGTAGGTGGGGAGGGGATTCTTTGGAATCTTGTATTTTCTTGGTCAGCGCGAGAACTCTTTTAACGCCCCTCTTATATGGACTAGTTCCACATATTTGAGAGTTTGAAGTAATAGCAAGGATATCATAGATAACAGAATCTGTAAAAGTGCAATCCTCATGTCTGCAGAAAAGAGAAGATATTGAAGTTTTACACGTTAAAAATGATTTAACCCTTCAACTTGTTTAGGCACAGGCATTCTACAGGGTCCTCGTATAAACCCTGACCACTCGCACGGTATTTCAGTTTGGGTAGCACGACATGCCACAGCCAGCCGTCTTCGCTTCTTAACTATACATAAAATATAAGCTCTTACCTCATAGCAAATACTGTATGCACAGAAGTCACTGAAACCCCCACTTGTGCTAACTTCGATAGTGAGTTTTGTGGCGAATGTTCAAGATTTTCGCCAGTTTCATCCAATCTCAAGATCGTGAATTGAAATTCTGAAAGGAGGCAGTTCTGCAGGATACTTCAAGATGAATTCTTCACGACCGGAACAAGCCGATTCGTATGTGAAATAACATTTACATACAAATATATATCTTCACAAATGAAAGTGGACTACTGACGCTAATGACTACGTGGTAACTGAAGGACAGAAAGCCTGTCGTGAGTGCGGGAAGTCAGCCGACACAGGCTCTGGCGCATAACACTCCTACTCCGAGTGGCTGCTGGCAGGCTAACTTTTAGCCTGAGTGAATTTGCTGTGTACCAACCCTCAATAGGGTTTTACCACAGGAAGACTATTATAAGGAATGATGTTTTAGGATGACGGTTTTGTTTTTAGATTGAATAGAAAGAAGGGAGGTAGCGTATAGTCCTCGACAGCTGCTTGTTAGGGTGCGGCAACCCTTCGGCACCCTGGTGTATGTGTGTTTATTTGACAATTTTCTTTAGTTGGTTGAGGTTAATTTTGAGACCAATCATCTCTTGGATTGGATTACAATGGAGGTCAGCTTTTGCTGCTGTTGGTGTTTCTCCTCGGTTATCCGATGTGCCCGCATGCCATGCGGGGAACTCGATGACGCCGAAGACGGCGAGTTCTGGGGTTGTAATCCCCAAGAGATCTGACCAGGGTGCTGTGAGGATTTGGTAAACTTGGTAGAATTTTGTAGCCCGGCGCCTAATTTCATCTTCCACATGGGGAGGAGATGAGGTTTCGTGCAGTAGTCTCACGGGGAAGGAGCGGCCTACAGAGTAGATGGACCGGAGTCCCCTATTCTGCGCCCGTTGTAGACATAGCAGCCATACCCCAGACCTCGCAGGCATACAGCATAAGGGGGATTATCAGCACTCGGAAAAGGTGTAGCTTTAAGCGAACAGGCATCCCAGATCTCAGCATCGGGTACAAATAGGCGATTGCCCCCTGCGCCCGGGCCGAGACGTCGTGGATGTGCTCGCGAAAAGTTAGGTCCTAGTCCAACTTCACCCCCAGGTAGGTAATAGAATTCCTCCATTCAATTCTTCGGCGCACAACATCGTGCGAGCGGTCGGGTCTTATAACGAAGACCAGTAGATGGTTACAGAGCAACTCCTGTAGTTGTAGTGAAGTGAGTGGATCTCCCCGTAGCCTCACTTGACTGACTACGAGTTCTGGCTAATGCGAGGCCGAGGTTGTGTCGGTTTGTTTTCACACGACGTTCCGCCTTCTTTGAACTGTCACACATTTCTCACGTTCATGACACCATCACCACGTGTCTCACTCAACTAGCAATGGATTCTAACGAGTATCACAGCACGCAAGCGGAGAAATCGAACGATTTTTAGTTGTTTTTGTAATGAGAACGTCCCCATTTTAAAAAATCTGATGTGTTACACTCACATGACTTTCCCTACTCTTGTACAAACTATTTTTACAAACGCTTATTCTCCATATGCTTCATGTTAATCGAAATGTTAATCTTATTGCTAATTTTCTTGTAGATGCAAGGGGAATTGTTAGACTTTAAGCGATAGTCAAATGTTTTAAGAGCTGGTTACTATTTGGCGCCTTCCATTCTCTTTGTATGTCCAGTACGTAAATAAAATGAATAACGAATTCCCATTTGAGAAAAAGTATTGGAAAACTTAAGGGAATAACAAGCAATATCTCGAAAATGATTCACTCAACAACAAAAATGTATATGACATAAATTGTGTATTTTAACGCGATCTACATTTTTTGTGTAGTAAAATTTTGTCTATCTCTTATGGTTTACCAGTTATGCAAAAGTCGTTCACAATGAAGAATACTTTTGGAGACATTCCCAGAAAATTCGAGATATACATTTCATTTGTCATGAAAATATCTTAAACATATGATATTTTAATCAAAATCGTTAGAGCCATTTTTAGGAAAATTAAAATTTTCGAAAAATGTTCCATGTAAAGGGTAATCTGGGGTGCAGGGATTTTCTTGAAAACCTTCGTGTCGCATCTCTGGAAGATACTGAATCTAAATACCAAGTGTGATGTTTATCCGACTGTTCGTTTATGAGTTATGCTGTTCACACACACGGACATGTTTCCAAAAATGCTTTTTCTTGGATTCAGGGGGTCTCAAAACATGTATTTCCGGTGAAATCTCGGTATTGAATTTTTGGGTGGAATACAATACTTCCCTTACTTACTATACGTAGTAGAGAAAGTAGAACTACTTATCACTTCAGCTGCAGCCATTAGGGCCCTGTGCACAATACGGTGATACGGCTCTGTCACGCATTCACAAAGAGTGCCAGCGTATTTTAAGCCAAACCGCATGTTTCTATCTGCTCCCAGTCCTGGGAAGGGGCGGAATCGGAGACCCTAGGGCTTGAACACACCTCGTATTTATGCCAAAAATCCATATCAACCATAGGGTCAGCTTTAACAGATCAGGCCAGAACCTAATGGCAACAGGTTGTGTTGCCAAACCTTGTAAATGTGAGGTAACAGCAAATTAAGTCTCTTTATTCCTGACCAGGTATACGAAGCCAATTAAATATTCTTTGGAGAGTTGAAAAGTGCATTACCACAGCCAAGACTTGAACCATGGATTTCTAGTTCTCTGTGCCATGCTCTACCACAATGGCGAGATGCCTCAAAGGACATTAAATCTTCTCATCTTAAAGGGGAACTGAACATAAAAATTAAATATGTGTTTTATTTAAAAGTGAATGTGAGCTCTTATTTATTCGTGTATGTACTTGTTTGTTTGTTTATCTTCATACTTAATATTTGATTAAACGTTGCAGGATCAAAACAAATGGATCACTTCCTCGGGACAAACGGCTGCTATCTCCTAGTGCTCATGACGACGACGTGGCTGAAGTTTTCACCTTTGAAACTACGTCTACAAGTGTTGTAGGGTATGTTGACTTTAAGTAATCTTAATAGTAAAATTCCTGCTTGGTTAATGAATTTTAGTGACAGAACTTCAGAGATAAAGTGTTCATTGGATACTAAATTGACAAGGGAAGTATTTCTGTTATGAACAGAAGTGAATGGTTATTTTCAAAGATGTGATCTGAAAATTTTGGTACATTTTTATCATTCCAAAAAGGTACGGTGCGATCGTTTTATGTCGAGGCCACTGATCACGCGTATGCGTGCTCCGCAATCTATTACACTGGGGGTTTACTTACGAGTGATAGTAACATGCATTATAATGAATACTAACCTTGTTATAAGTGGTGTCCATCTGCGTGAAGACATTCCTAGTATCGTCGGATGAAATTTCCATTCACACGCACAAGTTCTTCTTGCGTAATATTCATAATTTCCGCTTTTATATTCTGCTTAAGTTTGTCTATGGTGTGGGGATTGTTCCTGTAAACCTTTTTACTTTCTCTACTACGTACAGTAAGTAGAAGTATTGTATTCCACCCAAAAATTCGATACCGAGATCTCACCGGAAATACATGTTTTGAGACCCCCTGAATCCAAAAAAAGCATTTTTGGAAACATGTCCGTGTGTGTGTCTGTGTGTGTGTCTGTGAACAGCATAACTCAGAAACGAACAGTCGGATAAACACCAAACTTGGTATTTAGGTTCAGTATCTTCCAGAGATGTGACACGAAAGGTTTTCAAGAAAATGCCCCCACACCAGAGTACCCTCTACATGGAAGATTTTTCGAAAATTTTAATTTTCTCAAAAATGGCTCAAACGATTTTGATTAAAATATCATAGGTTTGAGATATTTTTATGACAAATAAAATGTATATGTTGAATTTTCTGGGAATGTCTCCAAAAGTATTCTTTATTGTGAACGACTTTTGCATAACTGGTAAACCATAAGAGATAGACAAAATTTTACTACACAAAAAATGTAGATCGCGTTAAAATACACAATTTATGTCATATACATTTTTTTTTGTTGAGTGAACCATTTTGGAGATATTGCTTGTTATTCCCCTAAATTTTTCAATATTTGTTCTCAAATGGAAATTCGTTATTCATTTTTTTGTCTTGGATATGCTAAGAATTACAATCTGTGCCAAAGGGAATGGTGCTGCACCTAGCAACCAGCTATTAAGAGATATGTATGTGCTTAAAGGCTACTGTTTTTCTATATTGCCCTTGTAAATATATTTTCCCCTTACATCTACAAGAAAATTAGCAATAAGATAGACTCTGCAAATGTTTATCTCGATTAACATGAAGTAGATGGAGAATAAGCGTTTGTAAAAATAGTTTGTACAAGAGTAGAGAAAGTCATGTGAGTGTAACACATCAGATTTTTTTATGTCCTGGACATCAAAGAAAATGGAATGCCCACATAGCAACCAGCGCTTAAAACGTTTGACTATCGCTTAAAACCTGTCATATTCCCCTTTCATCTACAAGAAAATTAGCAATAAGATTAACATCTCGATTAACCTGAAGCATATGGAGAATAATCGTTTGTAAAAATAGATTGTACAAGAGTAGAGAAAGTCATGTGAGTGTAACACATCAGATTTTTTTATGTCCTGGTAATGCAAAGAGAATGGAATACTCCACATAGCAACCACCTCTTAAAATATTTGACTATCGCTTAAAGCCTAGCAATTCCCCTGCACCTACAAGAAAGCTAGCAATAAGATTAACATCTCGATTAACATGAAGCATATGGAGAATAAGCGTTTGTAAAAATAGTTTGTACAAGAGTAGGGAAAGTCATGTGAGTATAACACATCAGATTTTTTTAGGGTTCCCCACAAATAGATGCATCATTTTCGTTAATTTTTTCCACCCTTAGAATATTTCGTTTTCACTTCTAGGTTTACTAATCCCGTTGTCCTAAAAACTTATTAACCAGAGTCTAACAATTTCTTTACCTGGAACTGGAATACCAGCAAATTTCTCCTGAAATTGTCTACGCATGTCTACATGATTCGATTTTTACATATACGAGGGTCAATCCTAAAGTAATGCCTCCCATTTTTTGTTTGCCTTTGAGTGTCCGAGCCAGATTATGTTGCTCTAGTATTAATTGCTGAACTTTAGTGTCCTGTTAGTTTCGTTGTCCTGCGACAGATAGCAGCAGTGTTCCAAAATGGTAGCTGGCATCGAGATGCGCACAAAACAGAGCTGTGTGATTGAATTCCTTACCGCTTAACAAATTGCGCAAATTGAAAACCATAGACGCTTGCTAAAGGTGTATAGAGACGATACAGTAGATGTGAGTAATGTGAGGGTACAGCGTTTCAAAAGTGGTGAAAACGATGTGCCGGACAAGCCACGCCCTGGTCAACCCTGCTCAGCAAATAATGAACAGCGTCTCAATCAACTCATCCGTAATGATCGGCGGATTACGACCAAGGAATTGTGTGTGGAGCTGAATGTCGGCTGTAATGCCTTAGACAAGATGTTACGCAACCTTAAGTGTGTGCGAGATGGGTCCCGCTGATGCTTTCGCGAGACCAAAGGCCCCTCACCAGGTTTACGACCATGGAGCTCATGACCATATTTGGCTGGACTGTCCTACCACATCCACCGCACAGTCCTGTTTTAGCACCTTCAGACTTCCATCTCTTTGGGCCTGTGAAGGATGCACTACGTGACCAACATTTTCCAGACTCAGATGCCGTTGTCACAGCTGTATGACAGTGGCTAGCCTCAGCTGGTTCAGATTTTTACGGGCGTGGCAGGCAATCGTTGGCAAAAGTGCATTGGTGGTGATTACGTGGGAAAATAACAGTATGAAATCTTGCTCTATTTAACTGTGTTACTGTATCTGTTGTAGTTTCCATGAAAATAAACAGGAGGCATGTTTATTCGGAATGATGTAATATATCGTACATGAAAATTGGTTGTTCAAGTGTGAATTTGTCAGCAGGCATTGCAGTGGGCTAATAACAAGACATTAACATTCTTAAGTAAATCACACACAACACAGATGTCTTGAATAAACTTTCACCTTTGAGATGCACAACTCTCTTTACAGCACGAACACAAAGCAGCGACTGAAGCACAGCTGATAGAGATAACTTTGTACGCGTCGTGCGCCGCCAGTTGCGCATCGGAAAAATACCGAGATCACTGCAGTACAGCCTGCTACGTGAGGTCTGTGGCCTCACCTTAAAACGACAGACTGTATATATTAGAACTAGAAATATAACAAATAATTTCTTTCATTTAAAGTACTTCCAGGATTGCAGGGAAATATATTTTCTTCTTCACTAGGTTATAAAATCAGGTTATCACATGTAAAGGATCACAGAGATTGGAAGGAACTTGGTAGCAGAAACCTACTATTATAAACTGGGTGGCCAAAAGTCATGGGAAGGGCTTGAAAATGTGCCGTTTATGACTCCCGAGTGTTGCGGCGTATGGCGCGAGTGTAGACAAGATATCTGGGCAGTCTGTTGTTACAGTCAGGTGTGTAGTGAACATGGCAGTGCGACGCGAGTTAACCGACTTTGAACGTGCGATGATAATCGGTGCAAGACGCATGGGTCATTGCATGTCGGAGATAACACAAGAATTCCTTTCTCTGAGGTCAACAGTGTCTAGTGTGTATCTTCAATATCGCAGAGACAATATTTCCATACGCGTAAACCGCCGCTCAGGACGGCCACCGACGTTTCACGAATGTCGCCTCAGCAGGGCCATACGGAGCACTCGAAGGACTACTGTAAGTCATACCAGCGCCCATTTATACGCGGGGCGTTAGGAAGCTATTTCTACCAGGACTGTAAGGAGACAAATGCACGCATGTGCTTCAAAAGTCGACGACCAGCTCGTGTCCCTTTGCTAGCACCTCGACACAGAGCTCGACGACGGGCACGGACCCGCAAACATCGTCACTGTACCATGGAACAGTGGCAGCGTGTAGCATGGTCCGATGAATCCGGTTCCAGTTGTATCGAGCTGATGAGTGCGTGAGATTGCCTCGTATGCCGCATGAAGCTATGGATCTTGCGTGTCAACAAGGTTGTGTCCAGGCAGTAGTTGGCTCAGTTATGGTTTGGGCTGTGTCCTCTGGTCACAATTAGGAATCAATGACAGACGCATGTTACGTGGACATTCCTTCACGCCAATCTGCATCAGCTCTTATTGTACTAGAGCACTCTGATGGAGATGCCGTTTTTCAGCAGGACATTGCGACAATCAGCGCTCTTTGGTTGCATGCAGGTGGTTTGATAAACACTTCAGTGGATTCACGACCATGGTTTGGCCCTTTGGATCAGCGACCGAGACCCAATCGAGACCGAGCGAGGTGATGCCATGGTGACGCGTGCGACTCGCATTCGGGAGCTCCCGGGGTCGATTCTCTGTCTCCAGAAACTGGACCACTGCACCGCAAATAGTCACAGTGATCCCTGGGAAAGAGGAATGAGGGGGAAACCCGAAGTAGGAGTATACAGACGGAGAGGTCTCCAGAAACTGGACCACAGCACCGCAAATAGTCACAGTGATCCCTGGGAAAGAGGAATGAGGGGGAGAGCCGAAGTAGGAGTATACAGACGGAGAGATCTCCAGAAACTGGAGTACAGTACCGTAAATAGGCCACAGTGTCCCTGTTTGCTTCTGTCGTGACCACTGGGAGGAAGGGATGAGGGGGAGACCCAAAGGGCGACCAGATCCGGACGAAGGTGTACACTAGCAAGGATGGGGTCCCTAACTATTCCAAATGGAGCACATCCTGGCGCCGGCTAGCCATGCCTTAGACCCTGGGGATCCGTGTGCTCGAGACAAGCGCCCAGGAGCGGGACCCCGGCAGGCAAACCAAACGCCAGGGTGAAACCTTTGCAAAGCGCACAATCCACCGTCCTGCCGTAGCACACCGAACGCCGTCGCCTGCTCCTTCATCCCTGAAACAAGTGAAGGTAACGATAGGGACAATAAATTCGTTTTAGAAGAGGAACCCAACCTATTTGTCTCCTACCGACCCTGTGAAACCACGAAAAAACGCATGGTCAGAGGGGCCTGCATGACGGGAATCGAATCCGGGACCTTCGGAAACCATGTTTCCCGGTATGCGTGGAGGAAGTATTGCATTCCAGCAAAAATCTGATACCTATATTTCACTGGAAATACAAGTTTTGAGGCTCTCCGAATACAAAGAACTCATATTTAGAAAAAAAAGGTGCATGTGTGTCTGTGACATCATAACTGTAAAACAAAAAGTTGGTTAAGTATCAAACTTAGTATTTAAATTCAGTGTGTTCCAAGGGTGCAACACAAATATTTTCAAGAAAATCCTCCACCCCAAAATATCTTTTACATGCAAAATTTTCGTTATTTTTTATTTTCTCGAGTTTAATGAAGTTTTATTAAAATATATTTAAGATACTTGTATTAAAAGTAAAATGTATATATTGTATTTTCTATGAGTAACCTGCGTAGTCCTCTTCAGTCTGAAAAACTTTGTTTAATTAGTAACAAATAGGTAAAACCTTGCTATGCAAAACATGTTTATTTTGTTAAATCGTACATTTTATGTCAAATACAAATTTTTGATGCATTAACTATTTCTGAGATATTCTTTGTTATTGGTTTTAAATTTTCAAATACTTTCTCTACTATGCATAGTAAGTAGGGAAAGTATTGCATTCCACTAAAGAATTTGATGTCGAGATTTCATCAGAAATATGTTTTGAGGCCCCCTGAATAAATAAAAAAAAAGCATTTTTTAGAAAAAAGAAAAAACTCCGCGCACACGCTCATGTGAGAGAGAGAGAGAGAGCGAGAGAGAGAGAGAGAGAGAGCATAATACAAAAATGAAAAGTTGGATAAATACGAAACATGGTATTTAGGTTAAGTACCTTCCAAAGATGCGACACGCAGATTTTCAAGAAAATCTCCCACCCCAAAAACCCTTAAATGGAACATTTTTGGAAATTGTTTATTTTTTAAAAAATGGCTGTAACAATTTTGATTAAAATACCATATATTAAAGATATTCACATGACAAATAAGACGTATATCCTGAATTTTCTGGGAATAGCCTTTGAAGTTCTCTTCACTCGGAAGGAATTTTGTATAATCTAGCATAATTGGTAAACGTTAAACAATAGATGAAAGCGTACTACACAAAAAATGTAGATCTCATTAAAGCACACAATTTATTTCAAATAACTTCTTTTGTGGCATCAGCCATTTCCAAGATATCTGTTATTTATGTTTGAATTGTTCAATACTTAGCCATTGTTTTAAAGTCCTTGTTGATTTTCAATTGTTTCTTGCGATGTCATGGAAACAGTGTGGAATTTTAAGGCCAGCATATAGCGACCAGTTGTTAAACATTTGACTATTGCTGTTCTCTTTGTATCTATAACGAAATGTGTAATGTAGCTGTTTATGAAAAGGTTTATTTGGATTAAGTGTAGCAGATATAAAAACAAGCTTTAGTAAGAATAATTTATATATCCACTAATCAACGATAGAGGGTAGAGAAAGTCATGTGAATGACACATCAGATTTTTACTTTCTCTACTACGTATAGTAAGTAGGGGAAGTATTGTATTCCACCCAAAAATTCGATACCGAGATTTCACCGGAAATACATGTTTTGAGACCCCCTGAATCCAAAAAAAGCATTTTTGGAAACTGTGTGTGTGTGTGTGTGTATGTGTGTGTGTGTGTGCATGTGTGAGAATAGCATAGCTCAGAAACGAACAGTCGGATAAACACCAAACTTGGTATTTAGGTTCAGTATCTTTCAGAGATGCGACATGAAGGTTTTCAAGAAAATCCCCCCACCCCAGATTACCCTTTACATGGAACTTTTTTCGAAAATTTTTATTTTCTCAAAAATGGCTCAAACGATATTGATTAAAACATCATATATTTAAGATATTTTCATTACAAATGAAATGTATATCTCGAATTTTCTGGGAATGTCTCCAAAAGCATTTTTCATTGTGAATGACTTTTGTTTAACTGGTAAACCATAAGAGATAACAAAATTTTACTACACAAAAAATGTAGATTGTGTTAAAATACACAATTTATGTCATATACATTTTTTTTGTTGATTGAACCATTTTTGAGATATTGCTGGTTATTCCTTAAATTTTCCAATACTTATACCTTTTCTCAAATTCATTATTCATTTTTTTTTTTGTCCTGGTAATGCAAAGAGAATGGAGTATTCCACATAGTAACTAGCTCTTAAAAGAAGGGAAGTAAAGCAAGTGGTGTTGTGTCATAGATTTACAGCATGTAAAATAACCTCAAACCTGATAAAGAGGCCTCTGAGCAAAATTTCCATTCCAATATAAAATGGGGCGCTAAGGACCATAGTAATTAAAGCATCCATAAATTAAACTCAATTTAATTTTAAAGAGTGTGCTGAAATATTGGTTTAGAATTTATTGCTTACCACAGGGGCAGATTTTGAAAGTTCTTAAACACACAAGAAAAGTGTATTCACTTAAAGAATTGGCTAGGTGAAATCAGGAACCAACTTACAATAAATGGCATGGGCGATATATGGTTAGGAAGAGAGGTTATGTTGACAGGATTCTGGGAATTAGTTAGAGTCAGTTGGAAGATATGGACATACAAAATTTATGGACAATGTTGGAAGAAAAAAGTTCTCTAAAATGTTACAAGGATTTTGGAAGTAATTATGGGAATGAGATGTACATCAACATGTGTAATAGGGTTCAAAGATAAGGTATTGCATTGTTTAAACTGAGTTTGCATGTTAAAAGGATACAGGGGAGGGACAGAAGAGGGAATTTGCCCTATATGCAGGGATAAAAAAGATGCAATCCATATTTTATTAGAATGCAAAGGCACAGATATCCAGTGGAAACAGTTAATTCAAAATAATGGTTGAGAATTGCAAAAAAGTAGTAATTAATAAATTCAGAAAGTAGTGGAATCACACACAATGAAGCAATTAATAAAATACACTTGATGTAAGTGGAGTCAACCTAAACACTCTTACTAGCTTCACTCAACTATTTATTTTGCAGAGCATGTATTGTCAGAACAACTCTCGGGTCGTATTGTTGAAAGCCTGGTTGGCCTATTTAGAAAGCCCTCCCCAAAAAAGAGCTTGAAATATGGGAGAAGATTTACATAAAGAAGTTTTAAAACCACATCATGAACTTAGATTTGCCAGAAGCAGACAACCCTCTATTTAGTTTCATCCATAGGCCACTAGAGGACACCCCAGGCTTTCAACAATACGACTTGTGAGTTAATTTGACAGTCAACAGGCATGTTCTGCAAAATAAATGGGTGAGTGAAGCTAGTTAAGAGTGTTTAGGTTGACTTCAGTTTCATCAACTTATTTTAATTAAAAAATTTCAGATTATTAATTTAGAAGAGTTCTTAATTTAGAGTTAAGAAGAAATGGATATGCTCAATAAATTAAAGTGAAGTACCTAGCAGATACTAATTAGTTAGTTAAAAAGTATAGTAATAGTCTGGTAACAGCAACGTATGAGCTAACAATACTTGTAGAAAGTAGTATTATTTATCATAATGTAGGACTGGATTAGCTCCAGGACATATGGACTCTGTAAAGAGCATAGAACAAATAAACAAGTTGTTTATCTTATTAATATTCTATGGCTGTGGCATATAAGTTTCCCTTTTTTTGTGACAGTTTTTGTTTATTGTTCATTTATTAAGTATAAAGTATGTACTGGAAATCTGTGTATAGCCTAGGAAATGATGTTCTTTGCTTTAATACATGTTTATTGTGGCACCAGGAAGAGTTTTAACATGTGTGACAGAAAGAAGCAGTACTACTAGGTCTTCAGGGATGCTTATAAAACTGAATTTCCATTTATTTTATATGTAATTTTTGTGCATCTACTGCACTGGACATTTTACCCATTTTAAATTTCATATCATTGCAAAATTATTATGCTTTGCTGAGTGAGGGAAAGTTTTATGGGTTTCAATTTCAGGAAGTATGTATAAGTATAATTGTACAGGGAGAGCCAAAAAACTATGAACTGCCTGTGCAGTGTTTTTCCTGTCCGTGTTCTCAGTGCTCATTGCCGTCTGCCGCTATCATAGGAAGATGCGGATGAAACCATACAACATTTTTAAAACTACTTTTAAAGGCTTTAGTTACCATCTTTACGAAAGGAGATGCTGAAACTGGCCACCGTCATTGTCCATACATTTTTGGCACCTCTTTAGGAAACTATCCATCACTCGCCAATTTTTTTTGAGTCAACAGTTGAAGCCCGTATATATGTGAATACAATTTTGCCCACCCACTTTTTTTTTTTGAGAATTAACAGCCAGGGAGCGTGATTTTACCTTTTTTCAACAAGACTCTGCAACAGCTTATACGGCCAATATTTCGATGAGAAAAATTGAAAGTGTGTTTGAGGACAGAATTATCAGTAGAGATTTGTGGTCCCCTCAGTCCCCCGACCTAATCCCCTGTGACTTCTATCTCTGGGGTAACTTAAAACAAAGTGTACAAGACAAACCCATGCACCCTGCCAGGAAATTGCCAACATTTCTCAACGTGAACTATGGCGAGTAATGAATAGTTTCCTAAAGAGGTGCCAAAAATGTATGGACAACGACGGTGGCCAGTTTCAGCATTTCCTTTCATAAAGTTGGTAAGTACAGCCTTTAAAAGTAGTTTTAAAAATGTTATATGATTGTATTAAGACAGTGTATCTGACAAAAACTAAAATCCATATTTTTCTTTTTAACTTCAAATGTATAAAATAAATGTGACAGAGAAAAATATAATGAGTAGGTATTGTGAAAGCATGTTAGAGATATACATATATTATTTTTGTTACAGAAGTTTCTCAGTGAATTACCCTCCAGTGTCAGGAGTAATGCATTCTAGTATCGAAGACACCAGTAAACCAACATCATCAGGGATGATGCGAAGTCCTTATGAGAATGTGATGATCCCAGCACCGGGTACAGTTCTTCATCCACAGAGCCCTAGGACAAGGATACGAACCATTGCCCCATCTGTCAAGTAAGCTTCCGTTTTAAGGTGTAAAATTAACTGACAGAGTTGTCAACTGTGCTAGAAACAGAGGTTAACTTGATAATTCAAGCTCCTGCGTTTAATAACAGCACATTGCCTGCAACAAAATCTAATGTATATACTCAAACTGATAAAGTCACATGTTTTGATTATACTGGGTGTGGATAAACAATGTTCAGTACAATTGTAGAGTAGAAAGGCAAAATAAGTGTTTTTACTGTGCTACATGTGTCAACATTAAATAAGAGTCTCTGAGTGTGAAGCCTGTTTGTGATATGCAGGGCTGATTCAAGGCGATTCAAGCTGGTGGCAAAATCTTAAAACATGAACAAGATATGTAAAAATATGACTGGATTATGAATCATTCTTAAAATCTAGTGACTTTGTGACAATTTTTGTTATGAAACTGTGACAAATGAAGCTCAGAATGATGTGGATACAATCCTCATTGATGATCATTCTCAAAATATTGCATGTGTCAGGTGTTTAACAAAAACATCACGTTTAATGCAGGAGTGTTTTAGATCACTTGCTTTAGTATATTTTCTTACATTGGTGATTCTTAGGGACGAATTCATAGTCATTGCTTATGTGAAAAGGAGATGCTTAAGCAATAAGTATTTCCTTCTGATAAGGAAACACTTATTACCATGTTGTATACATAGATGGTACTTATATGCTCAGCCCTAAACGCTTAGTTATTTCCGAAGCACATGCGGCAACATGATTCAGCTGTTTCACAGCCACTCGGATGCGCGAAGTAATGTGTAAACAAACATGCAGGTCACCACATAGCCAGCCACCATTTTCATTTTCGTTGTTGTTTTGTTCACAACAGCTGTTGTGGTAGAAGTTTGTGAGTTTTAAATGGTACATTTATTAATTAGTTAACTTTCGTTTAAAATCAAGTAGATTGTAAATTTAGTTAAGGGTTTGTAGTAATAGTTATACAGTTGCATTAGTTAGGTCGAAAAAATGCCAAAAGAAATACATTTCAGTGAGCAGGAAAGAAACTAACTGAAACAGCTGGTGCTGAGATACAAAGACATCGTGGACTGCAGGCAATCAGACGCTGTGTGATGTACTGATCATAAGTGGTATTTACTTGTGGACTGTTTTAAAACTGAAAATCTGACCTTCTAGCGTAAAGTGTTAGTGACTAGAAGTATTTATAATATGCACATTATGTATATGCATGCATGGAAACAAATCACAAATACAATTACTGCACCATCTAGCAGTAAACAGAAAAGCAAAAGTACCCAATAACTTACAATGTTTGGCTTTAACAGTGGTTTTACACACAAAATCGATAAACCTCTGTTCAAGATTTTGATAACCCAACGTATATTTCCAAATTAATGGTAAAGACGTGTGACTTGTTAAGTGATCCATTGCAGTGGTGGTAATTATGCAAAATAGGTAATTTGATTGAGAAAAGCACTGCAGAGATGTACTTTATTTATTACGGAAATATTTTCCCATTTTACTTTTTGGAATTTATTAAATGATTCTGAATAACTGCAGCAGAATCTCATTTTCTAGGGACCTAAGAACTTTGGACAACATAAATGGGAAAATGTCTGAACAGAAAACATATGGATAGTGCTGTAGCACTGAAATTCTATACATTATCTTTTCAAGTAAGCCTGTCTCACATTGCCACTTCATAACCTCTATTTGTTAAGGGGAGACATCGGTGAAATTGGAGCAAAAATAATGAAAAATCCGATTTTACGTTTTTTGGCTTAAAATTATGTTTATACTTTGTACTTTCAGAATCTATTGTAGTTTACGCCACATCATCATTTAAAAGGCTGTTACGTCATGATTTAAATGCCCATGTGCAGGTGGGCGTGGCTCCTGAAATGCACTCATTACCCCATTGCAGCAAAATCGCACACAATTTTTTAAGTTTAAGGGGACCTAGGACAGATTTATTAGTCAACATGGCCAACATTTTCAGTTTTTGATGTCTGCAAAAATAAACTCTTTATAATGTTAGTCAAACATTTAAATGCATTTGATGGTGATAAAAACCTTTTTTAAGGATTTGGCAGGCCTTTTTAAAAACCATGCACGGAAATTTAAATTCCTGCCACGCCTATTTTTGTACAACTCAGCTTTAAAATGTTATATATAACATGGTATGTTACACGATTAGAAAACCCTTTAAATATGGCAGCGCAAGCTCGACATCGGGATTTATGGCCATGCGGTCTAAGGCACAATAGGAGTAGCTAACCTATCAAACCAAGGATCGTAAGATCGAAACCCGGTAAAATGCATATTCTGCATTCAATTGAAACTGTGGTAAAGGATGGGGAGGGCTCAACTAAAGCAAGCAGTGTGATGGCATGGTTGGATGCTGACGGGTTTCAATTGGATGCATTTTACACTTTTAAATTTAAAAAAAAACACACACACACACAATATTAGGCAGACAGTATTAATGAGGTCAGACAATGCTGCAACTATCATGTGCACAGATGGCCACGTGTTAAGGCATTGTGACATGATATGGTTACGTTGCATAATCAGAGGTTTGCGCCCCAAAGAAACAATTTTTTTTTTATTCTTATTCTTACTCCGAGAAGAATTTACCTCACCTCATTGGGTATCCTTGAAGGATGTAGTGGTAGGCTTAAAGTTATGCAAAACATGGGTATCAAAACTGGTCCAAATATGAAGTCAGACCTAAGGGTAACATAAGCTTATATAAAAAAGAACTAAACCTAACCTAGCCTAACCTCCCGTGAATCAAAACCCGGCTTATATAAAAAAAAACCTAAACCTAACCTAACCTCCGTGAATCAGAAACCGAAGCTTAGGAACGCAGGTTTTTAATTATTTCATAAATTTTATTATGTAAATGTATTGCATATTCAAACTTATCCACGCGCATCATAAGTTCAGAAAATTTCTGGGTATTGTTGCCCTTTTGAGCAAAACCATGTCTTTCTGGGTATTGTTGTTCCCGCCCCGCCCGATTCTCAGAATTGTTCATATGAAGGGGTAAGTGCATAGAACCGACGGTCGCTTCTCCCCCGACCTCTTTTCCAGGAATCCTGTTCGATAGTTAAGGCAATTTTGTTTAAAAAAATTCACTTTTCATTAGCGACCCGGCTAATGAGGTCATTAGGAAGGACCTGTCAATCAATTCACGCAAGGTTAGCCTTAGGTTAGGTTTTTTTTTTATACAAGCTTCTGTCATGATATGTTTATATCTCAAATAATTTGTGACAAGGCTAAATACATTCAAATCAGCAAAGAAACAGTTAAAAGTATTAAAACTTAAAGAAGAGGAAGTTAAACAGTTATCTCAAGGACCTTGATATGGTTCAGGGGAATTCTAAAGCAGTAAATATATGTTGTTATACATTTAAAGCTTTAAAGTCATTTTTCTTCACTTTTTGTTTTTCTACATTTTTTAATGTTCAAAATGCTCCTTGCTATGCAGTTTTTAATAGATTTCTTTGAAATTTTGCATACATGTTTTTAGATAACTGCTACATAAAACTTGGTACTTTAAATTATCTATATGGAGCAGTTTAATTGTTATTGCATTTTTAATTTGAAAATTATTAATAATTTGTAAAAAAAAAAAGGTAATATATGTATTCAATAATTTTTTTCTCCAAAACTATTTGACATATCTGAAAAAGAATACCAAGTTTTGTGGACATAATCAAAAGAAACATACAGTCAGAGTTTAGGTTATTTACAACTAATAATGTTATGCATGGAGCATTTGTTATACTACACTAAAAGTGTGGCAAAAAAAAACAGTAAATATTTTGTTTTTGCAAAACTATGAAATGTGAAATGTGAAATTTAGTATATCTACTAGATACCCTTTGGCACAAATACATACAAAATTTCACATCATTATGACCAAAACTATGGATTTTAGGAATTTTCACAGATGCCTCCCCTTAAGGTTACGTTGTTTAGCACAGGCATTAGATTATTACAACAGCGGCTTTGGTAAACCGATATTGCTTCTTAAATTCAGCATGCCTATACGTTTCAAATGAATTTTGAAAATCTTGCAAATATGTTTATTACGCAGTATAATTTCGTTATGAAATTCCATATACTCCACGAAATTTTCTTTCTATCACAATGCCCTTCAGCTTAAGAAACCCACACTAAGGTCACCATTCTTGCAAGTGTGATGACAAATTAGGCAATACTTATACTAAGGCGTTCTTTAAAAAATATTTCTTTAGAAACACTGTCATTTTTTCTGTTACAGAGATACAAATGAAAGTGTAGAAATTCGTCAAACAGCCAACTCCGACTATGAGTTCATGGAATCATTATCCTCCAGCAGAAAGCAAGAGAATGGTTTTGTTCTAGATGCAAAAAAGTCACTAAATGATGGTGGAGGAAAATTCATATTGCCCCTGGAAAATGACAGTCCGGAATCACTAAATGATGCTGTTAGTTCAATTGTAATTTCTAAGCAACCAGCAGATGTTCCTGATTCCAAAATAAATGGATCTGTATCAGAGAAAAATACTATACCAGCTGATTCAACATCTGATGCATCTCAGCAGCTGAGGCAAAAGGTAAGAACATCAGTGATGCAGACCAGAGTTTCTGTGTTTACAAAGCCATTAATCAGATTTATAGATTTTTGAAACTTTTAAAATCAATATGCTTGTAACATTCATGCTGTTTTATCATACCGTCCTAAGTAATGTGGAACAGTGTACAAAAATTAATTTCTTCATAGAGAATTCCAGTAAAGCTTATACATCAAGAGCACAAATTATTAAAAATGGAGTCCCTCAGAGTTCGGTTCTGGGTTGCTTTTATTCATAATACAGTAAAATATATCATCAACCCTAACAATATCTGAAGCATGCCAATCTTTGCAACATTTCTTGGCTCCATTACACCCTGTGGAACTTGTGTGCTTCAGACAAATTATGAGGCACCATCTTGAAGAAATTTGTTTTACATGAAGGTGCTAATAAGAGAAGGTTGAAACATTCGGTGAACTAATCGGCAGCTCAGTGTCCTTCTAGGTTAGTCTTGGATATTCCCTAATTATTGTTTCCACAGTGGTGGTATTTTTCTCAGTCACTACTGTTATTGGTGTGCCACTGTGGTCTTCACCCTCTTGAATTCTCCAAACCAGTGGAACACATGAAGGAGAACAGTCCTAAAAGCTCCCCTCAAACACTCAAATGACTGTATTTTATTTAAGATACATTTGAAGTCGTACAAGTCATCACACAAAAATGCTCTCTGTGAATCTTCATTGCACTTGCAAGAATATTCACACTTTCCAGGCTTAAAGCATAAACTGAGGGAAAATGAATATCACAATAGAGCTCTGTCTGCTACCATCACAATACCAATGAGTCAGCTGTTTCAACCTAGTAGTAACACTTTCCCTATGGATGGTCAATATTCTGTGTCCCAATACTTATCTCGTATTTTAACTTTGTTTTCATTCTGGTTTCCTTTCTCAGTAATTGTGAGGATGGGAGAATGACATTAAGGTTTGTCCCATTAGTATGTTTTTCATTGACAGATAATGAATATGATGTTTTTAAAATGTTGAAAGCAAGTATACTACATTTTTTACTTTCTCTACTACGTATAGTAAATAGGGGAAGTATTGTATTCCACCCAAAAATTCGATACCGAGATTTCACCGGAAATATATGTTTTTGGAAACATGTCTGTGTGTGTGTGTGTGTGTCTGTCTGTGTGTGTGTCTCTGTGTGTGCGTGTGTGTGTGTGCGCGCATGTATGTGTGTCTATGAACAGCATAACTCAGAAACGAACAGTCAGATAAACACCAAACTTGGTATTTAAGTTCAGTATGTTCCAGAGATGTGACATGAAAGTTTTCAAGAAAATCCCCCAACCACAGATTACCCTTTACATGGAACAATTCTCGAAAATTTTAATTTTCTCAAAAATGGCTCTAATGATTTTGATTAAAATATCTTATGTTTAAGATATTTTGATGATAAATAAAATGTATATCTCGAATTTTCTGGGAATGTCTCCAAAAGTATTCTTCATTGTGAACAACTTTTGCGTAAGTGGTAAACCATAAGAGATAGACAAAATTTTACTACACAAAAATATAGATCATGTTAAAATACACAATTTATGCCATATACACTTTTTTTGTTGAGTGAACCATTTTCAAGATATTGCTTGTTATTCCCTTAAATTTTTCAATACTTATTTTCTCAAATGGGAATTCGTTATTCATTTTTTTTGTCTTGGATATGTAAAGAGTATTAATCTGTGGCAAAGAGAATGGATCTGCACATAGCAAGCAGCTATTAAGATATATGTCTATGCTTAAAGGCTACTGTGTTTCTATATTGCTCTTGCAAAAACAAGGGGAACATAGTAGGTCTTAAGCGATAGTCAAATATTTTTAGAACTGGTTGCTATGTGTAAAATGTAATTCTCTTTGCATGTCAAAAGATTGTTTCTGCAAATGTTTATCTCGATTAATATGAAATAGATGGAGAATAAGAGTTTGTAAAAATAGTTTGTATAAGAATAGAGAAAGTCATGTGAGTGTAACACATCAGATTTTTAAATTAATTTTCTTGTTGTGCAGAATGCTGGAGAACTGGAGCTGGTACGGAGAGAACGTGGCAAACTACTTGCAACCATGTCTGGTCTCAAGAGAAAAGTTGCTGACATTGAGTTACAACAGGAGGAAATACTGAGGGAGGTAATACAATGTAGAGTTGAAGTGTTATTCAGAAGTTAGAGACAGTGAAGCGAAACAGGAATTTAATTGTATCTTTAGTCGGTGGATACACTAAAACTTCACTTACTTGAAATTAATCCAACATGTTTTGAAAGCAGTGCTTGCTTACATCTTCAGCTATTTTCCGACTGAGCATGCCAGGAATTTGGGTCCATAGGTGTGCACACGGAGTGCATACAGTTTCAATCCAAAATCTCATCAACACTCCATTTTCAACAGCTTCACTCACAGACTTGTCAACCTTCCCCTCAGCAAAGAGGAATATGAACATGAATACAACTACATCCTCCACATAGCAGAAGTAAATGGTTACAACACCAATATAGTACACAGCAAAGTAAAAAGTTCCAGAAACATAAAAGCATTGGAGAAAATACAACTCTCTGTATGCAGGAACCAAAGCAACAATTCATAAAATGCACATACTCTCCTCAACTCAATCACAAATTTAAAAAAAAAAATATTCAAAAAATAAAACATATCAGTGGCATCACAGAATAAACACACAATTCAGAACTGATACGGTAATTTGTATCACAAATTACTTAAATGTAAATAATGATGGTAATATGAATATGCATTTTTATGTGACATTGATTTCAGATGTTTATTAATTGTAATTATTATTGGAAAGTAAATTTATAAGGCTTTACTGAAACTGTTAATAATAGCGCAATAATGCAGCGAGGGGGATGAGCTGTTTATCATTATTGGGAACGAGGAAGTTACGTAATGTTGGCGCGTTTTCGGTAGAACCTTCTGGAATGTTTCCCTAAAAGCAATATGTATTCGTGGTTTTCATTGGATATTAAAATAGACGCTAATGTTGGCGCGTTTTATTAGCCAATAGCAGTTCATTTATAATCTTTAGGCATGTCGGGGAGTGGGAGTATATAAAGACAAGTCCGAGGTAGATCGCCCCCAGTTCATCAAAATTCTCAATACATTACACGTCGGTCGCCCAGTTCATCAAAATTCCTAGCACATTACACGTCGTCTTAAGTTCTTCAGTTCATCAAAATATTTGTATGAGATACGTCGACTATAAATTCACAAGTTACGAAAATCTAAAGTATTACAACGTTAATTATACACAAAGTTGAAGTACGTGAGTTAAAAGTGATAAGTAAGAAGTTATTACAAACAGTTTCAGTTTGGCGAGTATCTAGATCAATATGTAAAAGTGATAGTGAACGTGTTCGACAATAAAAATTATAAAACAAATTTCTTCATCAGTGTAATTTTTGGATAAAAGATTCCTTTCCGTTTCACGACCTGTATTGAGACACATGTTCGACCCAACAGGATAATAGCTAGCCGGAGGACATTTAAAATGAAATCAAACACAAAACTAATACTGCCGCAAATTGCTAACACAAGATGGAGCTACAAACCGAACAAAGAATGACATCACAAGATGGCTTCCACTCACATGAAGTAAACACAATATAAGATCTCCAAGTTCTAATAACTTACGCTACAAATATTACGTAAGCACCATCCGCATCAGAACCTACTAGCTTCCCCTGCCAAAGATAAAATTCCACAAGAACAAAAATCTGGCATCTACCTAATTAACTGTGAAAATTGTGACTTGGTGTATGTTGGTAAATATTGAAACGAGAAGGAAAGAACACTTCAGATGTATATTCAACAAACACATGGACAAATCTGCCATAGCAAACCACAATTGGACTACAAATCTACAGACTCCTGAAATGCACCACCAATCCGACAAAGCTTAAAGTTTGGGAAAACATACACATAATCAAATGCATGAAAGTGATAATGAACTTTGAAATCCTGCCATTCAACAATCAGAGCTGCTTCATCATGGACACACCAGATGACACCACTTCCACATCACCTACAATTATGCACCTGAATTCCTGGCATGCTCAGTCAGAAAAAAGCTGAAGATGGGAGCAAGCAGTGCTTTTGAAACATGTTCTATTAATTTCAAGTAAGTGAAGTTTTAGTGTAGCCACCGACTCAAGATTTAATTAAATTAATACAATGCACTTTTATTACAAGAGGTTACAAAAATTGCATGAAAACAATACATGGATCTGAAATTTTCATAAGTTCTCCATAGAGATTTTCTGGGAGATCAATCAAGTGGAAGGCAAAACGGTAGCAGAGCTTCTGAGAAATGATGTAGTTTCCAGCATCACAGACTAATTTGATAAAACCTGACCCTAATATTCTGACCAGAGACAGATCAGTCATCACTTGTGCCTCCTCCTGATTCATTCCATTGGGCAACATTGCCTACCAGCTCCGTGCAAGGAGAACGAAGCAGTCAATTTATAACCCATGCATCTTAAATGATGGGAGTTGTGTGCATCCTTAAAAGCTCCAAACCTTGTTTATCTTTTCTCCTGATTGATCTCCTGAGATTTTTATTTATTTAAATTATAAAAAGGTTCCAGTGACTCGTGCTCATCATAGGGATAGTATATAAGTATATATAATTAAGAATGGCAGAGATATACATATAGAACGGGTGAGAAGTCCCCATACCCCTGTAAGTATCAAATGTTATATTATGCTATGTAGCTATGTTACTTCTTATCAATTGTTAGAATCCATGGTTTCATGTTTTCACAGTCGAGTTTTAGTTTGTAGCCATGGCAGATGTGAGTGGTCATAGTTACAGTATTGAGGAGCGCTTAGCGACAACTATGTGGGTGCACACACAGGGCAGACAATGAGGCAGATTATGGGAGCATTCCAGGAAACATTTAATAAGGCTCCACCACGAAAAGCAACACTTCTGGATTGGGAAAGACGTACATTTGCTTTTGGCAGTGTTAAAGACAGGCCGCGGAGTAGACACGAGAAGAAACATGTTCCGGAGTCTCCACTTTGATTGAACAATCTCCTATGAAATCAACACTCAACATGCTTCAGAATTCGATATACCAAGGACAGCAATGCGAGATCACATGAAAAAAGACCTTTTCAACCAGTGTTCGTAAACGAGTTATTGGACAGAGACGGAATGAGCGAGTAGCATGCCGTGCTTTGTTAGCTCAATTTGCAAATGCAGTGAACCATGTCAAGGTTATGTTTTCAGATGATTGTGCAATTTATCGAACTCACGTGCTAGAAATATTGTCTTTTGGGCCAAAGAGAATCCTCATTACAAACTCAAGTTAGAAAGGAGCCCGCCTCGCATAATGATATGGACAGCGATGACATCATAACATCTGCTTGGACCATACTTTTTTGAAGAGACTGTGAATGGTGCAAATTATTTACACATGTTACAAACATGGTTAATACCTCAGGTTGAGGAAAGGGGCCTCACAGAATGCATATGGTTGCAGCAAGATGGAGCACCTTCTCACTATGCTCTTGCAGTGCGCAAGTTCCTAAATGAACACTTTCCAGGACGGTGGATAGGTCGTGGTTCATCAGCAACATCAGGTACCTTGAAATGGCCACCAGGAAGCCCTGACAACTCGTTATGGGGAGTCATTAAGGCGCATGTATCTGCACGTTGTTATGCTATAAACAAAGAACTGTGTAATGCTTTTGAGGATGCATTTCACACTATAATACCAGACATACTCAAGAATATGTCAAGAAGAACATGGAGGTGTATGGATCTGTGTTTACAGCATGATGGGGAACATACAGATATATTGGACACTTAATACGTAAGTACTTGTGAAAATAAATCAATTAGCATTCGATACTAGGGGTATGGGGACTTCTTGCCCACCTTGTACAATATTGCCATACAAAACAGACAGAAATAAAGTGGAGGAAAAAAGCACATACTTAGGGTTAATCTACTTAATTTAATAACATTGAGTATGTTAATAAAATAACATATAAAAATAATATCAGGTACTATGAACTGTACGCAGGAATGTAAACCAGAAGAACATGTGAAGAAATTAATTATCAATGTATTTATCTAATAAGAAACACTTCACTTTTTCCTGAAAACTTTATGTAAATTAAGATATGTTGTTTTATGAAATAAGTTGTTGTATAAGGTGGTAATTAAGTTATAATACTCTGCGACAGATATTGGATATATGTTATTAAGTTATTAACTCATCTGATCCTTTAGTAATGAATATTGCTATATTACAAGTTTTAATAGGGAGTGTGTCTTTGGTTTAAGAAGTTTGTGTCCATAATTTTTAAATGTTTGTACAACTCCTGAGAGTTTTTTGCTGGAGCAAGAACAGAAAAAATCAGTGCATTACAGAGATGATCAAATTATTACACTAATCATGGTACATCTTTATGAATTCTATTACACAATATAATAAAAGAAGCAGCTCCAACTTGTGGAGTTTTTGTGATGTAGGAACCATAGAATTAACTAATCAAAGAACTGCAAAATGTAATGATTAATAATGAGAAGGTGACAATGTAAATTTAAAAATGTATATCGATTACTTTTAACTCATCTGATCGAAATTGGATGTTCTATCTTCCTTTCCTTTTTGGTAGCAAAAATGTCAGTAATGTTTAGTTAAACGGGTAGTGTTTTAAGTTCACTAAAGAATTAATTTTCAATTAAAATTCAGGTTAATCCACCAAGTGGATCTTGACTGGCATGGAGTTTTGCAATAGTTTTTATCCTTTTTAGTGCAGAAATGCTTCTTTCAGCATAGACACTAGTAACTGGAATGGTTCCTCTCAATCAAATTAATTTTGACACTTCACATAAAGTTTCAATGTTTGTCCTTGTTATTGACGTTTCAGATCATTTTTTACATTGTTTTGTTATAGATTCTTTCTATAGATTTTACTTTGAAAGATATTGAACTGGAAATATAAGAGAGATTAGAGAAGAGATCCTGGCGATACACGAGGGTCATTTCAAAAGTTCTGCACATGGTGCATGCATGACCGTTATGGTGGCATGATCAAGTTGAAATTTATGTCAGTTGTGAGTCAGACTTTAGGCTTGACGGTTGTGTATATGTTTGCTGGTTCACATGGCTGTGTCATGAGTAATTAAGACTTAAAATGGAATCTGAAACTGAATCAGGTTGAATTACACATAGTGACCAGCATTCCTATATTAAAACTGAATCCCTATGTGGAAAGAACCCAACTGAAATTTACAACACTTTGAGAGACGTGTGTGGAAATAGTGTAGTGGATCGTAACACACTATCATGGTAGTCTGCTTGTTTCCATGAAGGTCGGGTAAGCATTGGAGTGGAAGGCCATCAACTGCAACAGACTACACCTCTCAGATTATTGTTAATGATGTTTCGAAAGAGGATCAATGAAAAAGTGTGAGGAGGTTGCATATGAGACCTGAATGTCTGTCACTTCAGTTTACAGAATCATTATTGAAAAGTTAAAAGATGAGAAAAGTTGCTGCCAGATGGGTCCACATGATGTGAGTGAAGAGTAGACAGCAGGTCGCAGAAGAATTGCTTCAACATTATTGAACAGAGAGAGAACAGGGTTGTTACACTTGATGAAACCTGGATACAAGATTATGAGCCAGAACTGAAGTCTCAGTTGTCACAATGGAAAAGTTCCGACTCTCCAAACCCTAAAAATTCTACCGCCAATAATCAAAGGTGAAACTGATGATCTTTGTGTATGACATATGAATAGAGTACCCCAGGGAACATCTGTAACAGGCACATGCTACAAGCTGTTTCTACAAAATGTTTTGTACCCAAAAATTCATCAAAGAAGGCGTAACATGTTTGCAGCTGGTGTCCTCATTTTGCACATAATGCAAGAGCGCATATTGCTCTACCAGTGAGAGAAACACTCGACAAATATGGTTGGGAAATACTTCCCCACCCACCATACAGTCCTGATATGAGTCCACCAGACTTTGATTTATTTCCCAAATTGAAGGAACCACTCTGTGGAAAACATTTTGATACAATTGATGAAGCTTCCAGTGAGGTGACCCAAGTAATCAGACAGCTCAACAACGAAGGTGTCCTATATGGAATACAGAATTTGCCAAAACGTTGGGAAGCTGTCATAAGCAAGAATGGAGATTATACTGAAGACTGTAAAGGTATTTTGTAAAATAAATTATTTTCTTTACCTCTTATCTTACAGTGTGCAGAACATTTGAAATGACCCTCGTAGATATTGACCATAAGTAAAATTAAATTTTGAATTAGAGAATGAGGGGAAATTACTGGAATAATCTGAAAATTTATTGAATTCTAGAAGACCAAAACAACTGCATAAGTTGAAGATCATTGTATAATTCTTACATATGAACTTGTGAATTAATTTGAACAAAGATACTGGATGCCTGAGGAGTTTCTAACCATTGCTGGAAAATGCTAATTTTTGTCTGTTTATTATAGGTAATCTCAAAGATGTTGACCACACAACAACAAATAAGTTGGAGACTCAATGGACTGCCCTTTGTTGAGGTCCAAGAATGGTTTCCCTGACGTTACTGTTAGAGACTTGCTCAACAAGTTCCAGTCAACTGGGAATGTCCATAATGAGAAACATTCTGGGTGGCCATCGTGTTGCAGGAAACTGTCAAGACCATATGACAGGCGATTGAGCAGAGTACAAAAGCATCGACATGTCGTCTCAGTCGGGAACATGACATTCCAAAGTCCACCGGGTGGCAAACCTTGCACTTTTGCAGCTTCAGCAAAACAGAATGGACTATAAATGAGCTGTTGGGCCCACACAGTGGACTTTGGCATGCCGTTGGGGCTTCTGTATGGTAATGTCTATGAAACCTTCTTGGACCCCAGCAAAGGGTCTTGAGTCTCCAACTTACAATATCTATTCGTTGTTGTGCAGTCAACATCTTTTGATTATCTATAATAAAGACATAAAAATTAGCGTTTTCCTAGAAATGGTTAAAAACTTCTCAGGTACCCTATAATTGTTTTTTTATTCATTTCACAAAATTTCAATATATGTTAAAGATTAAAAACAGAAGCATTATTAACAGCGAAGTATTCATCATGATTTAGATTGAGTCACACTTTTTTACACTCACCTTCACTAATTAAGGTTACATAAAATAGGAAACGTTTTCGAGGCCATTCGTCTTCATCGTCAGCGACTGGGTGACTAAGGGTCACTTTCTCCCATGTCCTCTTCTTCCTCATCCTGCGAATTCTGATCCTGTTGCCATCTGATGTTGGGGGCACAAAGTTTTAACACATTGCTTACAGGCGGGATTTCAATATACATTGGCCAAAGTATAAAGTTGTTAAAACCCCTCACCACACAAATAGAATTCAACATCTGGGAAAAAATACACATCGTCAAAAACAGCAACAATGTCATTAATTTTGAAATCCCGCCTGTAAGCAATGTGTTAAAACTTTGTGCCCCCAACACCAGATGGCAACAGGGTCAGAATTTGCAGGATGAGGAAGAAGAGGACATGGGAGAAAGCGACCCTTAGTCACCCAGTCGCTGACAATGAGTACGAATGCCCTCGAAAACATTTCCTGTTTTATGTAACTTTAAATACATCAATATATGTGTTTACTATATACTGTTTTTACTTTCTGTAACACATAGTCAATAAGCAGAGAAGGTATTGCACTCCAGGCAAAAAATTTGATATCAGATACCACCAGGAATAAATGTTTTGAGGCCCCTGAATTCAACTCTGTGTGTGTGTGTGTGTGTGTGTGGTGGGTGGGTGGGTGGGTGGGTGGGTGGGTGGGTGGGTGCGTGGTCTTTTTTTGTTGTAAATTTGCCTCTCATTTGTGTGTATAAATAAAGCTGTTACTAATGTAATCTGACTTAAGTAGAAAGCTTTGTATTTTATCTGAATGAAATGACAAAGTTCAAATTGTCTCTTAGTTGGACATGGAGCGAGCATTGCTTGAAGGAGAATGGCAGGCTCAGAGGGACAAGTTATTGCAAGAAGAAGAGCGTCTCTCTGCTCTGAGGGAGAAGGTTGCTGGACTGGACCTGGAAATGGAGGAGCAGCGTCACAGGGAACAGCAGCGTCAAAATGAAGCCAAGTGGAGACTCGAGAGAGCAGAGCGTGAAGTTTATAGGTAAATTTTTGAGCATGAATTTAAAGGTACATATATAGTTTTAAAGCAAGGTTTAAAAACTTGTACTAAACCCTGTTTCTTATAACCTGCCCCACAGACATGTATTCTTTTATGCTGCATTAAGAGATATACGCCAAAGTGATATGAAACAAACCATAGATGGCTTTTAATGCATGCAGCAATTACAGAATGTATCCATTCATATTTTTAAAGCAGTAGTTCAGAGCTTAACATTTTTGTTAATAATAACCTCCAAATTAATTATAAAAGAATGAACACAGTGAAGCCATTAAATAAATTCATAAAAGTTTGAGCTGCACTGTCACACTCACTGTCCAGAAATTTATCAGTACATGTGTCGAAGGCTCTTGTCTCCCAACATCAGCTGTGTGTTGTAGCGGAAATTGTAATTGTGTGATGATATGTCAATTGAACTCAAAGTTGTTATCGTGGTTTTCTTGGGAAAACATTTTAAGTGGAAATAATAATACCTGTTTCAAATTTTGCCCATGAGATTCTTTCTTCTATAATTTTCCAAATTTGTTTATGTTAGTTATAACTTGTGATTATGCTTCTGGTGCCTTCTTTTTCGATAAATCCAAGTGTATATTGATTTAAAACAGGGAGAGAGAGGGAGAGGGAGGGGGAGGGAGTGAGGGAGGGATGGAGAGAGGGAGAGGGAGAGAGAGAGGGAGGGAGAGAGAGAGAGGGAGAGAGATTTCTTCTTATTATTATAAATATCTATATCTCAAAACCAACTCAACCAATTTTGATGATTCTTTCACCATTAAAAGGGCACAATTGTAACTCACAGACATGGTCTAAAACCCACCTAATTTCATTTTATAAATTATTAAAACATTAAAAGGATTTACAAAGCCTTGTAATTGAATATGATACATCAGAGTTATAAAAACATGCTTGTGAAGAAGACTTTGACCTTCAGTTGAGAATGCCATGGAGTAGCTACTCCACAGAAAATTCATGTAAAATAAGACAAATGCCACAGAGATTTCATTCCAAGCATATACCTAAAATGTAGCTGGTCATGATTTGGCAACAAAGACATAGCAAAACAAAAGATTGAATCTGCTTATAATTATACAATATGCATGTGAGGCCAGTTCCAACACATTTTAATAACCCTCAAGTAAGAAAGTTTTGACACAACAGAACGAATTCACTGTACAAAATCTCCTGAAGTCACATAAAACAGGCAAGAAACCTAGACAAAAATTCAGGTGTTCACTGTATAAATTGCAAAGACTGGAAAACTTCTGCATTGTAAAAACTAAAAGGAATCTGAACGCTAGGCTTAAAGAACATTTTATGGAACATCAGAAACAAAGAAATAGACAAATCTGCAGTGGCGTACCACTTTTGAAAGGAGAACCATGACATAGAACAGGAAATTCATTTATTAAAAAGTGTTGAGGGTTCTACAGCATAATCCACATGGGAAAATATCTTCATAAAGAAATTTGAAGGAAAACTCGTCAATTTTGACACCACATTATTTTGATGAGAACCCAAATTTCAAGTACATCTGATCAAGAAGAGAGATGCTTCAATTGTCACCAGGAAGTTTGTCAAATCAAAATCCAACAGTTGACATGAGATGATGATGTTAGGAAGGTCCTAACAAAATGCATTTTAAATAAATACTAGTAATAAATGAAGCATAGAGTATTATTTTATTTATTTATTTATTTATTTATTTTTTTTTTTTTTAATATAGAGTCAAAGTCAACTGAAAAATTCAATGCCACAGCCAGGATTTGAACATGGCTCTCCTGCTCTCTGTGCGGTTGCTCTAACCATTGAGCTACTGTGACAACTTGCCGGTTGGACTTGCCTTGTTGGCCTGTCTGGGGAACAACTTGATTCAATTGGGGAATTCAATGTCCGACTGGCAAATTGTCACAGTAGCTCAGTGGTTAGAGCAACCTCATGGAGAGCAGGGGAACCATGTTCAAATCCTGGTTGTGGCATTGAATTTTTCAGTTGAGTCTATATTAAAAAAAATTTCTGATGTGTTACACTCATATGACTTTCTCCACTCTTATACAAACTATTTTTGCAAACGCTTATTCTCCATATGCTTCATGGTAAACGAGATATCGAGATGTTAATGTTATTGCTAATTTTCTTGTAGATGCAAGGGGAATTGGTAGACTTTAAGCGATAGTCATGAAAATATCTTTAACATATAATATTTTAATCAATATCGTTAGAGCCATTTTTGAGAAAACTAAAATTTTCGAAAAATGTTTCATGTAAAGGGTAATCTGGGGTGGGGGGATTTTCTTGAAAACCTTCGTGTCGCATCTCTGGAAGATACTGAACCTAAATACCAAGTTTGGTGTTTATCCAACTGTTCATTTCTGAGTTATGCTGTTCACAGACACACACACATGGACATGTTTCCAAAAATGCTTTTTCTGGATTCAGGGAGTCTCAAAACATATATTTCCGGTGAAATCTCAGTATAGCATTTTTGGGTGGAATACAACACTTCCGCTACTTACTATATGTAGTAGAGAAAGTAAAAAAGAAAAAACTTGCCAAGACCAGGCTAAGATCTGTAAAAAGTATAATCAATTTCAATTAATTATAAATAATAATAATAATCATCATCATATTGTATTAGTTCGGCTCCAATTATATTAAGAAAGTTTTGCTTTATCTGCTTTGTATTCATAATCAAAATTATAGCAGGTATGTTTAATAATTGTATAAACAGAGAAAATTGTGTCCAGTTAACATTACAATACAGTCAACCAATATTTTGTAATTAACAACTCAGAATATTATGTTTCTTGATAATTGTGGACTATGCGTCTTTTCCAAAGCAATTTAACTTGGTGGCCTGGGAGTGGAGACGTATTCATCAGCTTCACCTCTGTTTCATTATATATGTTAAGGATCTATGTATTATGTGAAAATTATACAGTTTTTATCTTATTACATAACATAGCTATGGGAGGTATAAAGGTTTAAAATAGCATCTACTGTGAATATCCAAAAACTTATTGGCCCATTCCGACTGATGGTTGTTTCACCACCAAAGAGTGCTTATTTTCTATACAATTTCTAGAAATTGGAAGTCGGTCGGGGGAGGTTAAGGAAACCAGACATTCTGCCGAAGTTTCACATCCTTTTGTGTGAATATGAGGATTTTTCATCCATGAAATTACAATTATAATGGGCAAAGGGGAAGTTCACTATAAAAATCATCTAGATCACTGTACAGTAATTTAGTAAAGAATGGAGAGGTAAATGAAATTCATTAAGCCATTCGAATTTAAAAAGCTGGTTGTGCAACGTCAGGCAGCCAGCTAATTATTTTATAATTAATGGTTATCTATTCTTTTTACTTTTCTATCATGTATATAGTAGGAGAGAAGGTATTGCATTCCACCCAAAAATTTGATACCGAGATTTCACCGGAAATACTTGTTTTAGGCTACTGAATACAAAAAAAAATTTTTAGAAAAAGATCTGTGTGTGGGCGCATGTGCGCAATTGTGCATGCAAACTACCCTTTACTTCAAAGATTTTTCAAAATTTTTGTTTTTGTAAAAATGACTAACGATTTTGATTAACTTACCATATATTAATGATTTTACATGGCAAATAAAATCTAAACCTTGAATTTCCTAGGAATAGCCTTTGAAGTGCTCTTCATTCAGAAGGAATTTTGTATAATCTTGTATAAGTGGTAAACATCAAGTGATAAATGAAAACATACTACATAAAAAGTGTAAATCTCTTTAAAATATACAATTTACTTAAAATAAGTTTTTTTGTGGCATAAGCCGTTTCTGAGATATCCGTTATTAAAGGTTTGAATTGTTTAATACTTGTTCTTTTAAAGTCCTGTGAATTTTGAGTTGTTTCTCGCAATTGCATGGAAACAGTATGGAATTTTAAGGCCGGCGTATAGCGTCCAGTACTTAAACATTTGACGATCACTGTTCTCTTCGTATTTATAATGAAATGTGTATTGTAGCTATTTCTGCAAAGGATTATCCAGATTAAATGTAATAGATAGAAAAATAGCTTTGCTAAGAATAGGAAAGGCAGAATCAGATGACTGAAATACTCAATGCCATTGCCGAGATTTGAACCACAGATCTTCTGGTTTCCGTCCGGGTGCTCTAACCACTGAGCTACCATGGCAACATGTTGGTACAACATTAAATTGTCCAACTGATTCATTAATTGACCTAATAGTGGTGGTAACTATGTAGCCCAGGACTTAAAGTACTTTCAGTATTGTAAGTTGCCATTGGGGTATGTCATCTCAATACAATTTGAGATCTACTTGTGGTTTACCAGGAAAAATGCAAATCAGTTGGGGAATTTAATGTTGTACCGGCATGTTGCCATGGTAACTCAATAGTTAGAGCAACCATACAGAAACCAGGAGATCTGTGGTTCAAATCCTGGTGATGGCATTGAATTTTTCAGTTGTCTGATTCTATCTTTCCAACCTTATCCAACACATGGCGTGTGTGGAAGAACAATTAATTCCATTTAGTAAGAATAGTTTGTATACCCACTAATAAAGATAGAGGGGAGTCAGTATTTTTAACACTTAAATGATTTCAGTCTAATTATATAATATATAAATTCAATAACAGCCCGCCTTAAAGCAATGTGTGTATGTAACAATATATAAAAAGTATATATTACAGTCATTGTATATGTTTATATTATTGTATACATGTGTAATAATGTTATGTGAATGTATTACATAATTTAATAATGCAGGACCTGTGAGAATAATAGGTTAAAGATTGCTAACAATGAGATAACCTTGAGGCAATAATGAATTTGAAAGTTTAACAATACTACTTGTAATTATTGGAAACAATAATGTAATTTTTGTGACAGTTTATAAAATAGCCAATCAACAGCCAGAAAAAGCTTTAGTTAAGTGAAGGTATTCTATTGGAGTAGGATTAGCCAATCAGAAACTGAAATATAGCAAAATTTACAAATTCAGAATTCAGTTGGTTGAAGACAATGTTCCTAACCAGATGCGAGATGCATCCTCGAGAAATTTAATACATATTCGTGTGAGATGAAAATAGTTTATATGTTAAAAAGTGCAAGTAATTAATAAAAAAATCTCACAGCTCTCTCTCTCTCTCTCTATATCAGTGCTGTAATTTCATGGTTTTTGTCCCAAAAGTGGGCTGCATGTCTGTTAATGTATAATCTTCCTGCAGTGCTTTTTAAATCTGATGTCCAAATTTCTCTTTGTTTTACCTGTTTGTTTAGTTGCAGTTTGCACATTCTGTTTTGTAGAAGCCTGATTTGTTTTCTGCTGGTGTCTTATTATACTGTCTGGTTCAATGACGTTCTTAATGCAGTATTTATTGTTGAATACTAGGGTAATACCAACATCCTTGAAGATTGTTAGAAATTTATAGTGAGCCCATGCATGAAATATCAATTTGTTGAATTACTTCCCGAAGATAAAGTGGTGGTCTGTTTGAACTATTGCTATTTCTTTTTAATTTCCTAACATTTCTGTTAACTATTTTGTTTTACTTTCTCTTCCATCTACCTATAGTGGGTAAAAGGAAGTGTATTGCATCCAAAAATTCAATGTCAAGATTTTACTGGATATACTTGTTTTGAGGCCCCCTGAATAAAAATCGTTCAAAAAAGGTCTCTGTGTGTGTGTGTGTTTTTGTGCATGCATGTTTGAACAGTGTAACTCTAATTTGAAATGTTGGATAAATGCTAAGCTTGGTGTTTAAGTATTTTCCAAAGATTGCTACCTGAAGATTTTTAATCAATCCTCCCCCACTCCAAATTATCCTTTAGATGGAAAAACTTTCAATATTTTTATATTCTCTAAAATAGCTCTAACAGTTTTGATTAAAACTGCCTAGGAAGTGGTGTTTCATATTTAATACATTTATTGTGGTACCAGAAAGGATATCATTATGTGTGACGGAAAGAAGCCGTAGTACGTCTTCAAGGATTCTTATAAAACAGAATTCCCATTTAATTTATACATATAATGTTTGTGCGTTTACTGCATGGAACATTTCACGCATCCAAAATTTTACATCCTCACAAAAGTATTACATTTCGCTGGAGGAGGGAAAGTTTTACGGGTTTCAATTTCCAGAAGTTGGCAAGTATGGCTATGAAAATAATTTAATGGTTATAATTTTTTGTTCTTCAGGTTGGAGCAGGAATTATCTGCTTACTCAGGAAACTCGGACAAACAGAGTGAGCTCTCAGAGTCACTAAAGCAGCAACTGGAATTGCTTGAAGCAGAACGCAAGGTAAGTGAAAATTTAGTAGTAGAAATAAGCCAAATTCCCTTAAATAGTAACAGGATATCATTATTTAAGCTGACTGCTTAAACTTGTAGTAAAGTAATTCACATAAGTGTTCCATTTAGCCCAGAAACTGGTGTGTCGATGCTGGAATAAAATGTTATTTTCTTTGTCTCTTATGCATGTCATGTTAATAAAATATAATTTTTCAGGCATTTGAGGATCTGGAGTTCAGGCAACTAGAAGAGGAAGCCGGGTGGTTAGCCGGGAATGAAGAATTGCAACGAGAACTTGTGGAACTGACAGCTAGAGTTGAAGTTCGTAACATGAGACTCAGTGAATTGGAACATCAGCGTGGGGAGGCAGCAAGAGTTGCTCAAGAGGAGAACCGCTCGATGCAACGGCAGCTAATCACTTACCTTCATCGGCTAGAAGAGGTCAGAACAAACACAGTGTCTTAATCTGTAAGCTTTGAGAAGTGATCCACTTATATTGAGTTCTGTAAACCACTTCTATTGTCCGTGAGGTTTAAGTGGTCGTATCCCTTTTAGACAGAGAAAGGAATACTCACCATCTCGCACTCACTCTATGGTGACACAGGCAAAGCAGATACACCAGCCAAACACGCATCAGTGGCAGGGTGCCCCTCCTCCTCTCCGACCGGTTGTTGTTCATTCTCCAATTCACCATCAGAGACTTCAAACAAATCTTCGTACTCATCTTCTGATTCTGATTCTTGTAAATTTATGACTAATCTGTCCGTAATTTCTTCTACCAGACCGTCTTTCTCCCAGTAAAACTGTTCAGTGCTTTGTACAGTCTCACACGCCCTCTTCCAGTTGTCTGGAGTCATTTTTGTAATCACATTATCAAACAACGCTTTTACATCACCACTTTTAAATGAAATATTATGTTTGACAACATCATTCTTGACTTGCGCCCGTATAAGTTCTATAGCATTAAAATCACAGTGATAAGGTGGCAACCGTACTATGGTATGTCCATGCATTTCTGCTAGTGCATCTATTTCATAAACTTTGAAATTGTCTTTTTTCAATTTAATTAACTCATATAGCACTGGTTTTGTCGCTCGGGAATCAAACTCAATACTTCTATTATGAAGCCATTCCTGCATATGGGATTTGAGTGAAGATGAAGTGGGTGCTTTATTAATTTCTATGGAATGATAAGGGGCATTGTCCATAACGATAACACTATTAGAAGGAATGTTAAGTAGTAATTTATTAACAAACCAATCTTTGAAAATATTGTAGTCTCTACTGGATTTTGACTTAAAAGTTAGCAAGGCATTAGGAATGAACCCTGTTGAACATCCAGCATGTACAACTATAAATCGCTGTCCTTTGCCTATTGGTATTTGAAGAGGGAAATCATTTTCATCACCGTCACACTTCCACACCTTATTTCTCGTATGGTATATATTTACCCACGTTTCGTCAAGGTACACTATAGACCTACCAGTAGCCCTCAGTTCCTTCATTCATCTTAAAAACTGAAATCCTTTAGAAAAAATATCCATTCGTTCCATTAAAAAAGTCTTCCTTGCGAATTTTTGCTATAACTGAAATTAAGCTTTTTAAAAAATTTTCTTAATGACCACACGCTTCCTTTCAGTAAGTCTTGAACTTTTAAAGCCTCATATATGTCCTGCAAACTAAGCAGAAAGTCTGCACGATATAACGAATAGATTGTTCGCTTAATAGCAGCTGCCGTGAATGAGTCTGTTTCTGTTTTTTGCGATCTCCTATTCGAGTGCTTCTTGCCTGGAGTTTGCAATCTACCGCCACTAGCTTCAGCATTTATGTGTTCTTTTAAAATTCGTTGGACGGAATGAGCAGAAATACCTGTAGCAGCAGCAGTTCTCTCAACTATACTTGTCACTGAAGTAGTCGGTTTTCCACATTTCAATGCGTCATATTCATCACTGAAAAAACTGTGAACTTTAACTACCATTTCGCTACCATCTGATTTTAGAACTTTCCCTCAAGACCCAATTTGAAACAATACAAATACAACCAAAACTACTAGAAAATAAGTCAACATTATATCCATATGTTGTAACACTGAAAACATCTTGCATATCGTGTAAAACCACAAAACACCAAACTCACAGTTCCACAGTTCATACGCCACTGTAACCTTCAGTCAGCGGGAGGGATGTGAGCTTCTATGGGTCTGGAATTTCCACAAATCGCAAGAAAGAAGCGGTTGCTGTCCAGCCGCTCTGCTAGACAAGGACAGCACTCTGTGGGAGACAAGGACAGTAGAAAACCTGCCAAGTTAAACCTCAGAGTTTAGCTCTTACTAGCTGCATGAGCCCAAAACAGTGATAATTCACATAAAGCTATATACTTATGCAGAAAAATAAATTTGGATCATTTAAACCAAACAGTTTTAAAAATCTGATGCCTTGCATTCAAGTGAATTTCATTTTAGGTATAAGAATATAGTAGGCTAAAGTATAGTTAGATGTTTAAAAAGCAAGTTGCTATGTGATGGCTTTGAAATTCTTTGCATGACCATTAGAAAAAAAATAAGTATTTGAAAGTTCACACCAATAACAAAGAATAACTTGGAAATGATTAATGCTACAAACATTTTTATTTACAGCATTTTGTCTATCTCTTATGGTTTACCAATTATATAAAATTCTTTCAGAATGAAGAGGACTTGCAGGGGTATTTGCAGAAAGTTCAAGACATACATTTTATTTGTCATGCAAACATCTTAAACATATGGTATTGTAAACAAAATCGTTAAAAGTCATTTTTGAGAAAATAAAAACTAAAATTTTCTACATGAAGGATAGTTTGGGTTTGGGAGACTTTCTTGAAAAGGTTTTGTCACATCCTTGAAAGATGCTGAGCTAAAACACCAGCTCTTTGTTTTTGAGTAATGCTGTTCTCTTTCTTTTGTTTTAAAGTCTGGGAACTTGGTAACCTGTATTTCTGGTGAAATCTCGGTATCAAATTTTTAGATGGAATGTAATATAGTAAAACCTTTTTATTTAAAGGTGAGTCGGAATTGTTACACTAACATCACTTAGTAAAACCTTCCTAAAACGGACCCCCTATACACTGCAAACCTGTACAAACAGAAAATAAATCTCAGAATGGAGCTATTTCCTATGATAAATAATACTCTAAACCGGAATACTGTCTAATGCAGAAATGGAATCATTTTTTGGAATTGTTTGCGTAAATAACCTGAGTAAGATGGATTATTATATGCGTAATACATGGCTATGTGTAAAATTTTAAAGTGATAGGCATTATTTTGAGTGCAACTGTACTTTCACCAAGTTTTAAGAACCATGTATGTGAGATTTAACGTGGCACAAGCCATGTGGGGACAGAGAAACTGAAATTATTATATGGAAGTAGAAAATACAGCAAACTATACATTTGAACCTATTTTTTATTTTCTAAACTTTTATTTTAAATTATTCCTTCATTGTAATTCTATCCAATAACATTTTTTTTTTGTGTGCTGCCAGGATAGCGCTGTTTTGTTTCTGGCTCTCATACTGAGAGTTGGGGGTTTGATTCCCGGCTCTGGGGTGGCTATTTTAATTCTGCCCTATCCATGCCTTCACCTCTGACTTGCTCATGTGAAGTACTCCAAGGTTATGGGTTGGTTTGGAGTCCACGATAAAAGCTGTAGGTCCTGTCATTCCACCGACATCATCATCCTAACTCGGAGGCAATGGATTCCACCTGCTGGGTGTCTTCCGCCTCAGAAATGGTTCCAGTCATCCCTTGGTGGAGCAGGTATTCCCCAAAGGTCATAGTCCATGTGGGGAGCGTAAGGAACAATGATGACACACATTTTTTATACTTTGTTTTATTAAAATACAACTCTTTGTAAAACGGAAACCTGTGAAAATGGTAAAAAGTACCGGAACAATTGCATTCCGTTTTAGACAGGTTTTACTGCACTTCCTGTACTGCGTAAGAAGAAGAGAAAGTAAAAATATAACTTGAGCTGATCTGACTGACAGCAGAAATTACTTGGTAACCTAGCTGGGTTTGTATAAAACTATTTATTAGTGTTCATTGTTACATCTTGCTCAAGAAATTTATGATTATCTTTACTTGTATCAGCCACTGCCTCAGCAACAAAGTTTCTATTTTCTCTACTACTAAGTATACAGAGGCATTGTTCACAATCTATGGTAACACACTTAAGACCCCTTTACCTTATGAAACACCACACCTCCACCAGCAGTGATGTTCTATCTGGCAGTCTTTAGCTTGAGGTATCAATCTGCAACTGCTACGAAATACAGGGATGTCCACTTTATTTCATTTCTCCTGGCTGCTTTCCAGAGACCATCCAAAGCCCACGGTCATCTGCTTCTAAGGACTCTTTTCAGTAACCTAAATGCACAAAACTGCATCAGATGACTTAACATGGATGTCGCTGAAAGGTATGGAATGTATTCCCATTTCTCTCTCTGTGTTCTCCAAAAATTTGTAGGTTGAAGCAGACGTATGGCTTGATGCCTTATCCTGATGCAACCCGACATTATTTACATCTGCACCATAGACAGCAGGGATTTCTGTATGGAAAATTGGTATCAGGACGTTAGTCTGATAATATGTACATGACAAATGGTTAATTTTCCATTGTAACTGTACCTTGCTATTACCATGAACCATTGGGGAAAGTTTCATTAGTTTCCTTATATAGCTTTCAACTTTTTTTTCTCCCTTTGGTCGGTAATATACAGCCCAAGGTTTGTTGCAGTCACTTAAATAAACATATGCCTCATCTAAAAAGACAACAAACATCCACTTTTCACCAGCTAGGTATCGTTCATACAGCTTTCTGCTGTTAGTAGCACATTCTGCAATGCGTTTAGGCAACAGTTTATATCCCCGGCTTTTATGCTATTTTTCCAGATTCATACTGGGAACATTTCAATTATAATCCTAGTTGATTATGGTGTTCACAGTAGTAACAGAGATTCGTAATTACAGTGCAATGACCCTCTGAGTTGTACTGTCCATTCCAAACCAGAGTGCCTTGTACTGAAAACAAACTCTTTGTATTATCCGCGCGAAAGTAGTTCGCAATCCCCGCCCCTAATGGCAGCTTGTTCCCCTCTTACGTGCTTGTTGAACACTGTTTAAATCTATAAAAATGTGCCCTGCGTGAGAATCATAGTTCAAAATGCAACCTGAGGTAACAATAGATTTTATAAGTATGCGGCAATGAATATTTTACTTACGTTAATCACAATCCTCGGGCAAAAGTGCAACACCCAAATCCAAAACCTCCATAGATGACTCAGTTGCCATATCGGAATCAGAACTACTCTCCAAAATAATGACAAGCTTATCCACAATTCCACAGCACTGTCACACACAAAACAAGTTCCCACATTTTATCCTCTTCTGTTATGTTCTATTAAGTCTGTTTATATTCCCTGCTCACTTTGGTTACACTTCTCACTGAAATGCCTGTAAAATCCGATATTAGTTTCATAATGTGCAATAATGCAAGTGTCAGGTATTTTTGTAATAGTGAGTTGAATATATGAAGTATTGTTTGTTTTTAGCCACTTTTTAAATGTTTCCCACTTTTGTGTTTGAACAGTTTATTTGCACTACACGCACCTTCCTCTGCCATGTGAGCTCAACTGACTAAATCACAAGATTTGACCTGAGCTGAGCATACATGTACTAGTGTATTATGAATGACTATTCACTTATCATATATCCTGTGTTACACACAGTGTTTATTCGGTACTCAGATAGCGCCTCTGGGAATTCATTGCTGCATTTCGGTATAGGTAAGAGAGTGGCACTCCTGCATACGGTTGGTATTAGCAAGCAAGATGCTCTTGGCGTTAGCACAATAGCAGACAAAAATCATATTTTGTAATCTCTTAACAGCCAGTATGTATCCATTACCTTTAACGATGAGTTCTTATGATAACCGCAATAAAATGTGCAGTTCTATACCTTTCCTGCTCTAATATTTCATAATACAATACATGTATTAAGGAACTATTTACGTTGGCATAAGAGAGTGTTCTTGGGTTTGTGACAAGCCGAAACATGTGCTTCTGTTTACATCAGAGGGAACTCTGGTTTGGAATGGACAGTAGGATTTGGTCCAGAGGTATGGGCCTTCATCTTCCAAATTATCTCCGTGGTGCAACTGGTGGCCGGTCATGTGTTTCCCTGTTTCTTGCCCTTTGGAATAAATCCTGATGTGGCCTTACTCTTTTTTGTTGAGTGCACATGAGATCACTTTCTTGAATATGGTAAAACCATGCCTCTTGTACTCTGTAATAATCTTAGAATACAAGATTTTGCATTGGAAAGGTCAATAATGTACCCTTATCAGAATGGTTCTATTTTTGACACCATTTGATGCAGGAAGAACAAGAGCACACAACTGAGCAAATACAGTGATACACTCATACTGCTGAACTTTCATTCGGTTCCACATGTTTCAGTGCGGAGCTATTGTGCTCCTGTGATATTGTTACCATACAATATCAGACCAACCCTTCGTAGTAAGTAGGGGAAATATTATATTCCACCCAAAAATTCTGTATTGAGATTTCATTGGAAATATATGTTTTGAGGCCCCCGAGCCAAAGAAAAACATTTTTAGAAAAAGGTGTGTGCACATGCATGCGAGAGAGAACAGCATAACTGAAAAACGAAAAGTCAGATAAATACCAAACTTGGTATTTAAGTTCAGCATCTTCCAAAGATGCAACAAGAAGGTTTTCAAAAAAATCCATCCACCCCAAACTACTTTATACATGAAACATTTTTCGAAATTTTTTATTTTCTAAATAATGGCTCAAACAATTTTCATTAAAATAATGATATAATATAATATAATAAATATTAAAGATATTTACATGAAAAATAAAATGTATATCTTGGATTTTCTGGGAATAGCCTGTGAGTCCTCTTCATTTGAAAGGAATTTTGTAAAATCTTGTATAACTAGTTAATGTTGAGCAATAGACAAAAGTGTATTACACAAAAACATTAGATTTAATTAAAACACACAATTTATTTCAAATAACTTTTTTTTGTAGTATAAGCCATTTCTGAGATATCCATTATTAATGGTTCGTACCTTGTCATTCTTTTAAAGTTCATTGATTTTCAGTTGTTTCTCACAATGTCATGGAAACAGTATGGAATTTTAAGGCCAGCATATAGCGTCCAGTTCTTAAAACATTTGACTATCGCTGTTCTCTTTGTATCTATAACAAAATGTGTAATGTAGCTATTTCTGCAAAGGTTTATTTTGATTAAAATGTAGTAGATAGAAAAATAAGCTTGAGTAAGAATAATTTGTGTACCCACTTATAATCGACAGCAGGTAAAGAGATTCATGTGAATGTAATACGTATCTTTCTGAGATGTGTGGCTGTTATGTGGAGGATTTGTCCTTCAGATAAAGAGTTGGCTTCACATTTCTTTTCAATGAAACCTTAATTTTACAATCTTTCATTCTACTTTGCTTTATTGAGATAGCATCTGGCGTGAAGTTATTTAAAATTCCTTGTAGTAATTCTAAGTTTGCAAGATTTAAATTGATTTGGTGATTTTTCACAATAATTAGGAAACTGATGAAAAAAAGGTTGTTTACTAGTTGTAGAATTACAGCCAAACACACAACACTGTGGGCTTCTCCTATAATCACCAATTATAAAGTTAAAGTAATTTCACTATGTTCAGTAAAACTTGTTCAAAGCAGAATCGTTTGGAACCAAAATAATTTTCCATATTTGGACAAGTTTCGGATTATGCAAAATACACTAGGCTACATAAATGTTACCAATTACCATGCTTCATTAATATGAATTTGTAATTGTGGCATACATAGTAATGTACCTTAACTCCTGTACAGTAGATGTTTTTCACTTATTTGTATATTCCACAATAGAATACTACACTATTACACTAATAACACTAATACAACATAATGTCATGCATTGTAATTTATATAACTGTCTTGATTTTTTTGTCTTCTTTGCCTTTCTTGTCACACTGTCACTGCCACCACCACCCTCCCCCCCTCTTTGGGTTCAACTTCGTTTAAAAACATCCCTAATTAGTAGAATTTGGAATATAAAATTCAAACCCTTGAACTACATTATGTTGGGTCTTGCAGAAATGTTTGACATAAATACCACAAACTGTTTCCAGGGAAGACAACGACTGAAGATTCTTGATAGCCAGTTGTCAGAACTGACTTCAGGACAGACAGAGCCAGGTCAGGATTCCAGTCAAGATGGATCTTCTGACAATGATGAGGTAGGTTACAATACAATTTAGGTATAAATCTAATTACATATAATTAGATTAAAGTATACTTATTTTGTGCATATTTTACAATGTATTAATTATCCTGTCATAGTCAACAGAATAAAGAAAAGGTAACAGCAGCGAAAAAGGTTAATCTATCATGAAATTTAATACTTTCCTCATGACAGTCATTTGTCACATACTTGCTGATTTGGACATACAAACAAAACCTGTATCCCTTACATTGGTATAATGTTGGCTTTTGTAACATAGAAAGTATTTTGTCTGTTCTTCACTCAATCATGTATAATTTTAGTTAATTTTCTTCCTATATATTTTGCTAAATCATTACTTATTTATATTTATGACATAAATTTTAAAATGAAAGTTAGTCAGATGTCATAATGAGGTTATGAAATGCCTGACCTAAGTTCAGGATCTACTAGTGCTGACAGCATCAATATTTCTTTCTTTATCATTTGGAGATAGTGATATAGACAAAAAAAAATTATTTCAGAAGAATTAATATTTCAATAACCATGGGGTTTTTTGCCGTTAAGCTCTGTAATATATTCTACTGCAGCCATTTGGGCTTTTTGTTTGTTGCAGTGCAAAAGTTCCACTTAAGGGTCAGTTTCACCAAACACGAGTAACTTTTACTCTTGAGTAAAATGTGGCTTACTCGCGAGTAAGCCCTTTGAACGTTTCACCAACAACATACTCTGGAATAAATTGCATATGTGAGAGTAAATCAGAGAGTAACGTTACTCCCCGAAATATTGTGGAATAAAGTACAGAGTAACTGCTAGCCAGCATTTTACAATGGTTAAACCACTGCAGGATTGATGAGAATGGTTTTTGAGGACAGTTCTAGTGATGAAGATGAGGATTTTTACCAATGAGTCTGAGTACTTTGGTGAATACTGGATCATCACTATGATTTGACCTTGGAGGGCCACCATCTACATATTAGAAGAAAGAATAGAACAAACGCTTACACTACATATTCATGTTGCATATTAAAAAGAAAACAAATGTATCACCTGTCTTATTTGTAGCTATTCTTTTATTAGCTAAATCCTTCTTTGCAGCTTTTTTTAGCAGCTCCCACTCTGCCTTTATATTAGCTGCAGTTCTGTGTCCCATAGTGGTGCCAGCATTATATTTTTCTGCAGCCTTTGAGACGGTAATTTGTATCACAAATTACTCAGATGTGGTTAACGATAATAATATGAATATGTATTTTTATGTAACATTGATTTCAGAGGTTTATTAATTGTAAATAGTATTGGTAAATAATAATATACGGCTCTACTGAAACTGTCAACAATAACGCAAGAATGCAATGAAGGGTTTGAGTTGTTTATCGTTACCGGGAACCAGGAAGTTACGTAATGTTTCGCGCCTTTTCGGTAAAAGCTTCCAGAATGTTCTATAAAAGTAATATGTATTAGTGGTTTTTATTGGATGTTAAAATAGACGCTAATGTTGGCGCGTTTTATAAGCCAATAGCATTTCATTTATAATCTTTAGGTGTATCTTGAGGCAAGTCTATAAATAGTGTAGATTCAAAGAGAGCGTCCCCCAGTTCGGCAAGATTCTCAAAACATTACACATCGTCCCCAGCGTTCAACAAGATTCTCAACACGTAACACGTCAGCTCCCAGTTCAACAAGATTCTCATGTCGGTCTCTAAATTCATAAAGTTACGCGCAGCAGAAGTACGAGAAATCTTATAAAGGATTATACAGTTAAATATATAAAGTTGAAGTACGTGAGTTAAAAGTGAGAAGTTATTATAAACAGTTTCAGTATGGCGAGTATCAAGATAAATATGTGAAAGTGTTCGTGAATGTGTTCTGAATTAAAAAAATTATAAAACCAATTTCTTCGTCAGTATCATTTATAGACAAAAGATTCCTTTCCGCTTCACAACCTGCAAGAGTTAAATGTCTACCTAAATAGCTAGCCGGAAGATAATATACATAACCTTAAAATCTTTCATAAACTAATTAATACAAATTGCTACACCAGATGGAGTTAAACGGACAAGACCAACGAATGACGTCACACAAGATGGTTCCACGCGTGAGGTAAATAACATTACGTGAGAAACTTCCACAACGTGGTGCTTTGAAGCATATATACAATTTGTGCTATATACCTCTCTCAAATTGGCGCCCAACGTGGGGCTCGAAACAAATACAAATATGTTAAATACAACACATAACATTAATACTACTTCAAATTGGCGCCCGGACGTGGGGCGAAGTGACTAGGAAAGGAAGGCAAAGTGACCAGGAAAGGAACAAGAATAACCAGGATAGTAGCAGAATTAACCAGGAAAAGGCGAATGCAGCAGTAAAATGATCTACAAGACGCAGATTCCAGAAACAAGAGGAGCAACAAATGACGCGGATAAGTGGACGCAAAAACAACGAGACAACGTAGATTCATCATAAAACAACGCAGAAGCGACATACAAATCTAGGAGAAAGGGGCAGAACGCTGGACATCAAAGCTGCAGCATCAGACAGCATCAAAAAGGTAATTAAATGAGACTTAGGAGCGGTAGGAAAATAAAAACAATGGCTGCTAGCAATACAGAAGAAATAATTATGGAGGGAGATAATGTAACAGTTAGTTGTAATTCAATACAGGTTACAGGAAATAGTCCAGATTTTTTAGGATTTGAAGATGAAAATGTTAGTGCAGAAAGTGAGAATAGAATAGCAGGAAATATTCACTCTGATAATAGTATGATTATGGAAATGTTGAGAAAATTTGGTGAAAAATTAGAACAAAATAGGGAAGATATTAGTAAGAGTATTACAGATCAATTAAGAGAAGATATGCAAAAGAATAATAGGGAATTGAGGGAAGATCTTAGTAAGAAAATAGATCAAAACAGGGAAGATATGCAAAAGAATAATAGGGAATTAAGAGAAGATATTGATAGGAGTTTAGAACAAAAACTAGATCAGAATAAGAGAGAATTGAGGGAAGATATTGGTAAAAGTTTTGAACAAAACAGGAAATCAATTGAAAGTATTGGTAGGAGGAATGAGAAAGTAGAGCAAACAGTCGATCAAAGCAGTGAAGAAATTGAAAAGAAAGTTAGGAAGTTAAATAGTAGTATGCCAGAAATGAGAGATGAAAATGAGGAAGTAATAGCAAGTGAGATAGGAGAAATTTCAAAGAAAATGCTAGACATGAGTAGGGAAAGAGATAACAAAGAAAGTGAGGTTAATGTAGAATGTACAGAGTTAGGAAGTCAAATGAGTAGTATTTCAAGTGAGCTAAGAGAGATAAATGAGGTTATGAATGTAGATGTAAATGAGGCGCAAGTTAATTTCAGTGGGGAAATATCAGAAATACAGAAAGAATCAGAAATGCAAGGAAATAAATTGTACCATGATGTTCAAATTGAGAACTCCAGTCCAGTACAGTTTAGTACAGATTTGTCAGAGTACTTTCAAATTAAAGAGATAGTAGAAGAATTGAAAATGAAAGTTGTTAAAAGATGTATTGTTCAAGAAACTGTATATTGTTTTCAAATGTTATCAGGGAACGAAATGTCATATGAATACAAGAGGTTATTCATTAACACAAATTTGAAGGTTAGGTTATGGCTACGAGTAATGTTTAGCCACACACAATTTGATCCAGGAGGGTAAATAGCAATAATATGTAAAGTAAATGCTGGATAGTTAAAGACGACTTGCATAGAAATGTATTGGAACGTAAGAGGGTTAACTAAATATATATGTCATTTGAAAAGAGAAATAAGTTATAAAAATTAAAAAAAAAAAAATATAAATAAATAAATAAATAAAATTTTTAGTAACTGTAACAACATTTGAAAATTAAAAATGCAAAGATTGAAACTTAAGATGATATTAAATTAAAAGTACGTAAATACCATTCCAAGATTTGAAAATTAAGAATGCAAAGATTGAAACTTAATATGATATTAAAGTAAAAGTACGTAAACACAATTCCAAGATTTAAAAATTGAGAATGCAAAGATTAAACTTCATATGATATTAAATTAAAAGTACGTAAATACAACTCAAAGAGTATTGTTAAAATAAAATTCAGAATAACAAAATTTGGTAAAAATAATTAAAAATAATTGAAACAAATATTTATGTAGTAAATAGAACATGTGAAACAGTGCCTAGATTTAAGAGATGTAAATATTTGTGTAGTGGGTGAATATTTTGGTAAATATGTATAATGATTACAAAAATCTTAAATTTATAAATTTTTGTCAACAATGTAAGAGAGGAAACAATTTTGAAACGGTGATTAAATAGTTTAGGGTAAAGTATTTGCTATAAAAAAATTGTAATGTCAGATTAATATCTAAATTAATTAAACCAGAGCCAGTAAGTAGTGGCGAGATAAAACATATGTCGTGTGTTAAACGCGTGTGAAGTGTTTAGTGAAAGTGATAGCGTGTGTTACAAGATTTAGGAGACTAAAAACAAAATTATAAAATTTCCAAACAAGTTATAAATATTTATAATTATGTTTCTAGTGGGGCATATGAGACGGTAATTTGTATCACAAATTACTCAGATGTGGTTAACGATAATAATATGAATATGTATTTTTATGTAACATTGATTTCAGAGGTTTATTAATTGTAAATAGTATTGGTAAATAATAATATACGGCTCTACTGAAACTGTCAACAATAACGCAAGAATGCAATGAAGGGTTTGAGTTGTTTATCGTTACCGGGAACCAGGAAGTTACGTAATGTTTCGCGCCTTTTCGGTAAAAGCTTCCAGAATGTTCTATAAAAGTAATATGTATTAGTGGTTTTTATTGGATGTTAAAATAGACGCTAATGTTGGCGCGTTTTATAAGCCAATAGCATTTCATTTATAATCTTTAGGTGTATCTTGAGGCAAGTCTATAAATAGTGTAGATTCAAAGAGAGCGTCCCCCAGTTCGGCAAGATTCTCAAAACATTACACATCGTCCCCAGCGTTCAACAAGATTCTCAACACGTAACACGTCAGCTCCCAGTTCAACAAGATTCTCATGTCGGTCTCTAAATTCATAAAGTTACGCGCAGCAGAAGTACGAGAAATCTTATAAAGGATTATACAGTTAAATATATAAAGTTGAAGTACGTGAGTTAAAAGTGAGAAGTTATTATAAACAGTTTCAGTATGGCGAGTATCAAGATAAATATGTGAAAGTGTTCGTGAATGTGTTCTGAATTAAAAAAATTATAAAACCAATTTCTTCGTCAGTATCATTTATAGACAAAAGATTCCTTTCCGCTTCACAACCTGCAAGAGTTAAATGTCTACCTAAATAGCTAGCCGGAAGATAATATACATAACCTTAAAATCTTTCATAAACTAATTAATACAAATTGCTACACCAGATGGAGTTAAACGGACAAGACCAACGAATGACGTCACACAAGATGGTTCCACGCGTGAGGTAAATAACATTACGTGAGAAACTTCCACAACGTGGTGCTTTGAAGCATATATACAATTTGTGCTATATACCTCTCTCACCTTCTCCCATGTATGCTTCTTCTGGCGCATAGTTAAACCATCTGTTCTCTAACACACTTATAAATTCTTCTACCACAGAAAGCAGTAGGAGTATTTCAGAAGAATGCCAATTTGGACTTTTTTTTCGCTTTCCTTCGTCTGACATGATTCTGTAAATTTAACACACAAAAAATATAAGTTAACAGGATAATTTCATTATAGCGAAAGTTTGTTACATTTTTTCGAAAATATTAGCTATTACCATGTATTTCTGCTTACTGGTACTTTTGTTTACTTCTTTCTCCATAGCTTTAACCTCTAAAAACTTTCGTTTACTCGCACTAAATTCCTTAAAATGGCGAAAAAAGTTGTAAACATTGCTCACAAACTATGAGAAACTTTGCGATCGGCACTTTCCTGGTATAAGTATTGCAGTACTAACTCGAGAGTACTTTAACCTCCACACAAGCATGGTGAAATGAATACATGCCACTCAGGAGTAGCAACCGCCAGGTTAATGTTACTCTGGAGTTACTATTCTAGAGTTCAATTGCGTTTGGTGAAACCGGTCCTAAATGCCACTTTTATATGTTAGTAGACCCTCATTTGTTTAAGATGATGATGTAACAGAGATGTGATTTGCAGTGTTACTTGAAAGAAGGACCAGAGGTTGACATGAAAGTAATGGTGTGTAGTAATTGTAATGCTGGGCTATTAGTGTCAGGCTACCTTGTTATCACATGGTGTAAATTATGATACATCTTTGTAAATCATATATAGATTTTATGATTTTATTTTGTTGCTGTGTTTAATGACAATACTATTAAGTGAATAAACATATAAATATTCAAATAATATTAAATGCTGTGCACCTCTCCAGTAGTAGGAGGAATCATCCAGGAAGTAACAATCACTTAGCTGTAATATATTCAGGAAAAATATTTTATTAAAGAAAAAACATGTTGCATACAAAATTAAAACTTACTTTATTTCTCCACATAATCATCTCCGTTATTTAAACATCCGTTATGCCCTCCATGAGCTTTAGAACTACCGTGTTCTAGTTGGCTGCCATCAGTCTATTAAGCCAAGATGTTTGGACACAATTTCACCAAGCAAAGAACAAGAAATGTTTTGGAAAGAAATCTGTAACTCATTTAGGATTACATGTCTGTCTTGTACAATTTTATTCATATGATTCTTCAATCATCTATGATGAGTGATGGATGTCCAGATCGAGTTTCATCATACACATTTGTTTGTCCATTGTTGAACATTTCACACCAATTTCTCGCATTTATTTTGTTCATTATTGTCTCACCATACACTTCCTTTAGTTGATGGTAAGTATCAGCAGGTTTCAACTCCCAAGCATTCAAAATCAAGTACCTCTCACCTCAGAGTCACCGGGATTTTGTATCATAGAGTCCATTTTGAAGGTTCACAGAAAGCACAATAACAACGTGTTTCAGCTGAAGCTTGCACAACACTGAGAAAAGATGTCAGGGAATCAATTTGACCTTGGATAGAAGCCTACAATGATCCTCTCAGCGGGAGTACACAAGCGGTCATTACTTCCTGGATCACCCTCGTACAACAGTTCAATGTATCACTCTAAAAACTGGGACCTAAGTGGTAATCTAATTGGCTGGAAATTTGAGAGCATGTATTTACATAAATATTTTTCATTTCTTTTAATTGAAAACAATTATAAAAATCTGATGTGTTACACACACATGACTTTCTCTACTCTTGTACAAACTATTTTTACAAACCCTTATTCTCCATCTATTTCATATTAATCGAGATAAACATTTGCAGAAACGATCTTTTGACATGCAAAGAGAATTACATTTTACACATAGCGACCAGTTCTAAAAATATTTGACTATTGCTTAAGGCGTACTATGTTCCCCCTGTTTTGTATTTGCAAGGGCAATATAGAAATACAGTAGCCTTTAAGCATAGACATATCTCTTAATAGCTGGTTGCTAGGTGCAGCACCAGTCTCTTTGCCACAGATTAATACTCTTTGCATATCCAGGACAAAAAAATGAATAACGAATTCCCATTTGAGAAAATAAGTATTGAAAAATTTAAGGGAATAACAAGCAATATCTCGAAAATGGTTCACTCAACAACAAAAATGTATACGACATAAATTGTGTATTTTAATGCGATCTACATTTTTTGTGTATCTCTTATGGTTTACCAGTTATGCAAAAGTCGTTCACAATGAAGAATACTTTTGAAGATTCCCAGAAAATTCAAGATATACATTTTATTTGTCATGAAAATATCTTAAACATATATTTTAATCAAAATCATTAGAGCCAATTTTGAGAAAATTAAAATTTTCGAAAAATGTTCCATGTAAAGGGTAATCTGGGGTTGGGGGATTTTCTTGAAAACCTTAGTGTCGCATCTCTGGAAGATACTGAACCTAAATACCAAGTTTGTTGTTTATCTGACAGTTTGTTTCTGAGTTATGCTGTTCACAGACACACACACACGAACATGTTTCCAAAAATGCTTTTTTTGGATTCAGGGGTCTCAAAACATATATTTCCTGTGAAATCCCGGTATCGAATTTTTGGGTGGAATACAATACTTCCCCTACTTACTATACGTAGTAGAGAAAGTAAAATGTTGGAGAAACTATTTTAATAAATATTGACTTGATAGATGTCATCATGTAACATGTTGTCACTCTTATAGGTCATCAGATCTACTTCTCTGCAGCAGTCATCCTCTCAGGATGATTTAGACAGGATAAGTCGTGTAACATCTGGTGCCCCTATGGAAATGTCCTCAGGAACACTTGGACGTCGCACTCTTGAATCACTGCAGGAGATAGAGAGGAACCGTCAACGGCATTTAGTGCAGCAAGGTAATTGATTTTTACAGGAAACTAGTTTTTTCTGCATAAAATATGTCACTGTATTTGCTGTTCTGGTCCGCGTAATCAACATGCTTGTAACAGAAATACACCTACATTTCATTATACTAGTATTCTAAAATAGCTTTTAATAACACAAACTATTGTCCATTCCAAACCAGAGTTCCCTCTGATGTAAACAGAAGCATAGGCTTCGGCTTGTCACGAACCCAAGAATATACTCTTACGCCAATGTAAGTAGTTCCTTAATACATGTATTGTATTATGAAATATTAGAGCAGGAAAGGTATAGAATTGCACATTTTATTGCTGTTATCATAAGAACTCATCGTTAAAGGTAATGATATATACTAGCTGTTAAGAGATTACAAAATATGATTTTTGCCTGCTGTTGCGCTAACGCAGAGAGCATCTTGCTTGTTAATACCAACCGACATGCACGACTGCCAATCTCTTACATACACAAGAAATACAGCAATGAATTCCCAGAGGTGCTATCTGAGTACCGAATAAACACTTTGCGTAACTCAAGATATATGATAAGCGAACAGTCATTCATAATACGCTAGCACACATATACTCAGCTCAGCTCAGGTCAAATCTTGTGATTTAGTCAGTTGGTATTTGAGCTCACATGGCAGAGGAAGGTGCATGTACTGCGAATAAACTGTTCAAACACAAAAGTGGGAAACATTTAAAAAGTGGCTAAAAACAAACAATACTTCATCTATTCAACTCACTATTACAAAAATACCCGACACTTGCATTAGTGCATATTACGAAACTAATATCGGATTTTACAGGCGTTTCAGTGAGAAGTGTAATGAAAGCGAGCAGGGAATATAAACAGACATAATACAACATAGAAGAGGATAAAATGTGGGAACTTGTTTTAAGTGCGACAGTGCTGTGGATAAGCTTGTCATTATTTTGGAGAGTAGTTCTGATTCTGATACGGCAGCTGAGACATCTTCGGAGGATTCGGATTTGGGTGTTGCACTTTTGCCCGAGGATTGTGATTAATGTAAGTAAAATGTTCATCGCCGCATACTTATATAATTGATTGTTACCTCGGGTTGCATTTTGAACTATGATTCTCATGCAGGGCGCCTTTTTATAGATTAAATAGTGTTCAACAAGCACATGAGAGGGGAACAAGCAGCCATTATGGGCAGGGATTGCGAACTACTTTCGTGCGGATAATACAAAGAGTTTGTTTTCAGTGAAATGCACCCTGGTTTGGAATGGACTTTAGTGATGGGAAGATAACCACTATTCTTGATACTGTCACTAATTATTGAGTACTGGCACTCGATACTCACTTTATAAAAACTGTAAAGCTGATAGCTTGTTCACTCAATTGTGTTCTTATTAGTAATTTTATGTGTATAAATGCATGTAACCAGTTTTGTGTTTATGCTAATTCCGAAATTGTTCTTGTTTGTCATTCTCAAATTGGCAGCAATTTTTTTATCTTGATAATGCCACAAGTTATATATCCCTGATTGTCAGTCAAGGCTAATAATAACAATCCGTATTATAGAAATTAGTAGTACAGTACATGTTTAAGCTATTCTATTGACCCGAGTTTGACTTGTGAATACACTAACAGATGGAACAAAAGAACAAATATTTCCATATGCTGTATTATCTCACATCTTAAGTTCTGATTTGTTTTTGCTGGATTCACAAACTTTGGCCGCCGGAGTAGGTAAATGTAATGGCTGAGAGTGGGTTGCCAAGCCAGACTATTGCAGAAACGTGATTTAGTGCATCAGCTACATCAGCTTCATTCACAACTCAGTTAACACTGCATGTTACATGAATACCTCTATTCCTTCCCCCATTGTTTTGCATTTTTTCATTTAGACACAAGAGTCTATGGAATGTTGTATTCATTCACCCACAGGAAACACAGTCAAGGACTATCAAGGACTATAGTCCAGAAACTTTCTGGGGACATGTGCGAGGCAATAATGTGAAGTTTCGACTCCTTTCATTCCTTTTCTAGCACAAAATTAAATGCAAAAATGATCAATGATGCAAAACTTAGAAATTTAAAAGTATTGAAAAAATACCAAAGGTATATCTCAAAGTATTAGGCATACTTCAATACCACTGAGTATTGAGAGTATCAAGGTCCCATCCCTTACATAAATTCTCTCAAAAATAATGTGTTTATTTTCTGTGATGTTTGCAATCTAGCAGCAGGAGATGGCTAACACCCTACTACAGTAAACTCTCGTTTATATGAATTTCAAGGGACCGAAAAATAGCCAATTTGGTTTAACAAAGTTTGAATTAACAAGGTTTTGTAAAAATAGTTCTGTATTATCTGAAATGGCCTTAACCAGATGCTGTCTGTAATTACGCTTCATTGAGGTAATTATTCCTTGGTCTAATGGCTGCAGGCGGCTCATGGTGTTAGCTGGTAAGAAGATAACTTCTATGTTCAGAAATTCCAGGTTGTCGAACTGATGTGCCGAGCAGTGGTCCATAGTTAGCAGAATATTTCTCTTCCTCGCAGCCATTTGTTGTTGAATCTTCAAGATCCAACTACAGAAGAGATATTTGATTATCCAAGCTTTATTGTTATTCTCGTAGTGACATGGCAGATTGAATACGTTGACATTTTTAAAACAACGCAGATTTTTGTATTTTCCAATCACTAATGGTTTGAGCTTCTCAGAACCATCTGAATCACAACACAAGACCACCGTCAGTCTCTCCTTGCTGCATTTTCCTCCATGGCATTTTTCACCCTTGACATGTAGTGTTTTTTTCAGGCATCAGGTTATAGAAGATGCCTGGTTCATCCATATCAAATACATTCCTTGGGTGATAATGAGAAAGCTTGGATTGAAACTCCCGCGCCCACTCATTGGCATCTTCCTTGTTTACTCCATGTGCCTCTTCTGAAAATGCCATAGCCATCACTCAGAGCACATCCTTTTTCTGGGCAATTTTTCGAGCCTTTTCTTGAAGCATGGGGCCAGACAATGGAATTTGCTGTGAATGCATGTGTTGGAACCAATCAAACAGCGAATCCTCCACTTCTTCATGCTTCGCTGGTCTCATGTGCTTGCTATTGCCACTAAACGAACAGCTTGCCAGACTTGCCTCTATTTTCTGTTTTGAACTTATAATCGATGAGAGAGTACACTTTGGAATCTGAAAGTGTTCTACAACCTGTGTTTTGGTCTTCTCTCCACTGTCGACCATATGTAAAACTTGCTGTTTTTGTTTCAGCATGAGAATATTATGAGCATGCTTCTGTTTCAGTGGCATAGTGAGTGATAGAGTGAAAAACAAAAACAAACATTCACTGTTCACAAGCGGAGATAAAGAGCTCTGTGGATTGTTGCAAATCCCGTGCTATGTATGATGTTCTGACCAACCTCCTTTTACCCCGCTCTTGTATCATATGTTGTGAAGGTGACACGTAATCAGCAAGTAAACAGTCGGGCCATTGTTGAGAAATTACAGTACAGTATTGAGAAAAATTAAGTGAAATGCATAACGGAAAATACTGTAGTGCACAGCTGATGCGGTAATTTGTATCACAAATTACTTAAATGTAAATAATGATTGTAATATGAATATGCATTTTTATGTGACATTGATTTCAGATGTTTATTAATTGTAATTATTATTGAGAAATAAGTTTATACGGCTTTACTGAAACTGTCAATAATAACGCAATAATGCAGCGAGGGGGGTGAGCTGTTTATCATTACTGGGAACAAGGAAGTTACGTAATGTTGGCGCGTTTTCGGTAGAACCTTCTAAAATGTTTCCCTAAAAGCAATATGTATTCGTGGTTTTCATTGGATATTAAAATAGACGCTAATGTTGGCGCGTTTTATTAGCCAATAGTAGTTCATTTATAATCTTTAGGCATGTCGAGGAGTGGGAGTATATAAAGCCAAGTCCGAGGTCGATCGCCCCCAGTTCAACAAAATTCTCAATACATTACACGTCGGTACCCCAGTTAATCAAAATTCCTAGCACATTACACGTCGTCAGTCAGTCCTTCAGTTCGTCAAGTTACGCGCAGCAGAATTACGAGAATCTAAAGTATTATAAAGTTAATCATACACAAAGTTGAAATACAGAGTTAAAAGTGATAAGTAAGAAGTTATTACAAACAGTTTCAGTTTGGCGAGTATCTAAATCAATATGTAAAAGTGTTAGTGAACGTGTTCGACAATAAAAAATTATAAAACCAATTTCTTCATTAAGTGTAACTTTTGAATAAAAGGTTCCTTTCCGCTTCACAACCTGTATAGAGATACATGTTCTACCAAGATAAGATGATAGCTAGCCGGAGGACAATATACAAAACTTAAAATTCTTTCGAAAACTAATTGATGCAAATTGCTATGCCAGATGGAGCTACATAACCTAACAAAGAATGACGTCACAAGATGGCAACGTGTGAAGTAAGCAGCACAACATAAGATCTACAAGTTCTAATAACTTATGCTTGATACGGTAATTTGTATCACAAATTACTCAGATGTAATTAATGATAGTAATATGAATATGTATTTTTATGTGACATTGATTTCAGAGGTTTATTAATTGTAATTATTATTGGTAAATAATAATATACAGCTTTACTGAAACTGTCAATAATAACGCAATAATGCAGCGATGGGGTGAGTTGTTTATCATTACCGGGAACCAGGAAGTTACGTAATGTTTCGCGCGGTTTCGGTAGAAGCTTCTAGAATGTTTCCCTAAAAGCAATATGTATTCGTGGTTTTCATTGGATATTAAAATAGACGCTAATGTTAGCGCGTTTTATTAGCCAATAGCAGTTCATTTATAATCTTTAGGCATATCTTGATGCAGGCCTATAAATAGTGTAGGTTCGAGGTAGCTTGTCCCCCCAGTTCAACAGAATTCTCAATACTCTACACGTCGGTCTCTCAGTTCATTCATTTCGCCAAGTTACACGCAGCAGAATTACGAGAATTATTATAAAGTATTATACATTTAAAAAATTACATAAAGTTGAAGTATGTGAGTTAAAAGTGATAAATAAGAAGTTATTACAAACAGTTTCAGTTTGGCGAGTATCCAGATTAATATGTAAAAAGTGTTAGTGAACGTGTTCGACAATAAAAGTTATAAAACCAATTTCTTCGTCAGTATAATTTCTGGATAAAAGATTCCTTTCCGATTCACACCCTGCAAGAGTTAAATGTCGACCTAAACAGCTAGCCGGAGGACAATATACAAAACTTTAAATTCTTTCGGAAACTAATTGATACAAATTGCTACGCCAGAGGGAGCTACGAACCAAATAAATGAATGACGTCACAAGATGGCAACGCGTGAAGTAAAGCAGCACAACATATGATCTACAAGTTCTAATAACTTACGCTATAAATATTACGTAAGCAACATTACCGTTACATATTGGCTCCCATACATGGGGCAGTTAAAGTTATGTAAACAAACATTTATTTGCAACATACAATATGTAACATTACTACCGTCCCACGCTACAAACATTACGTAAGAAACATTTTTCTCTCGCACAGCATAACATACATATTTGGTTTAAACGAAGTATAATGTATGGAAAATGTAATGAAGGGACCAAATTTTAGTTCGTAGTATGAATTATCCGAAATTCAGTTTAACTGGTAGATTTTTCCATGTAATTCGGCAGGGACTGAGCAGGTACAACGGGTTAATCGAGTTGTCGGTTTATCTGATTTCGAATTAGCGAGGGTATACTGTATTCACTCTTTAGTCTCATTATTTATGTATCCTTTGAATGAAACACTTTGCTGTAAAACATGAAATTTTGGAAAATATAAATGCCTTTTATCTCTTAGATAATAAGTAAAGTAGAAAAGCTTTTAATCCATACTATAATATCATTGTAAACGGAATGCTATTAGGTAGATCTTTCCGAAGATGAAATTAAAAAAATATATCTTGTATTCACATTACAGCCTCTACTTATTCTCATACAAACTATTCTTACAAAAGCTTATTCTTCTATGTACAGGGACTGAGTAATTAGAATTAATTTAATTCAAGGTTTAATAATCAAATGTATTACAAAATAATTGTCATTTACAGTGCTCACATTATTCTTCTTTAGTTTTGAAAATTGTGTCCAATAAATGACGGCTACCATTTCGTACACATTCCTGAAGTCTTGTATTTGCTGCCGCCATAACGAGCAGTTTGGTAGTATTGCCACTTATTCGTTGCAAATAATTAACTTCAGTTCAGCAATAGTGTGAGGTCTTCCAATGTACACGTTTGAGTTGAAGTAGCCCCAGAGGAAATAATCACACATCTGGGTGAGCGAGTGGACCAAGAAAGGTCACCATGTTTGGAGATTACATGTCCAGGAAACATTTCCTTGACTACTCTCATTGATATCCTTGCAGTGTGTGCAGTAGCACCATCTTGTTGAAAGCAAATGTTTGTAATGCCACATCTAGCCAACTCAAGTGCAAGAAAGTTGTTGAGTAGGTGTACATAGTGGGTGGAATTAATGGAAACCACATGTACATCTTCTTTAAAAAAAAAGAAAAAAAAGACCCAATCACATCAAACTCTGCAACACCACACTACACTGTTACACGTTCACCATGAAGTGGTCGTTCATGAAGCAAGGGCTCTTTGCCACCCGGTATTGAAAATTCTGTTTGTTGACGCTTCCCAAAAGATGGAAGTGAGTCTTGTCGGACATTAAGACTATTGTGTCACCATTCAGGAGTTTACACACTCTCTTCAAATTTGGACGCCTAGCGCAGTTAGCTCTTTCACTACCACCATTTTGTATAGAAGGAAATGGGTTAAATAAATAAATTGAGTTTTTATTTATGGAAGTTGTTTAACTGCTTTGGTTCTTAGCATCCCATTCTATATTGGGCCTAAAGTGCTGGAAAGTTTGCTCAGAGGCCTCTTTATTAGGCATGAGTTCTTTTACGTGCCATAAATCTACGACACAGTACCATCAGCTTTACTCCCTTTCGAAGGAAGCCAAGCTAAAGATTTTTATGCCTAAAAAATATCCATCACCCTCCACTGGGTTTGAATCCAAGACCTCTGGAACCAGAGGTAATGAAGGTCTAAATGCAGCATCTTTCTAACACTGTGATCTGCAGCAGCATGTTGTGAGACAGGGCGGTGTGGACTTCTGATGACTGACTGATGCAAAGCTTCCACATTTTTTACGGGTATGAATGCACAGGGATAACTCGTTGGTTTCTGTTTTGCAGCTGAGCTTGTCTCTCAAAAAATTCTCACCCAAAGCGTAATTGTGTTTGGACTAGGTACTTGGCCGTGGTAATGATATTGAATTCCCTATTAAATGCTCATTGGGTTCAAATAACAAAGACATTGCTTTTAAAATCGGTCTCAATCACATAAGCACAATGTTGTGGAGTCCACTGCTCCATTGCAACTGAAATGGCATTGTGGTACAGAGCTACGCCGCTAGTCATCACTTCCCCAAGTGAACAAGATAGTACTGTAAAAATAATCAGGTTTTTCTGCCCGTTCCCTGTTCTTCATGTCAATCAACATAAACTTTCATTACACATTATGCTGTAGGTGTGAGAAGTAAGTAAAGCGATAGTCAGGTTTTTAAAAAATCTGATGTGTTACACTCACATGACTTTCTGTACTCTTGTACAAACTATTTTTACAAACTCTTATTCTTCATCTATGTCGAGATTAATCAAGATAAACATTTGCAGAAACGATCTTTTGACATGCAAAGAGAATTACATTTTATACATAGCGACCAGTTCTAAAAATATTTAACTATCGCTTAAAGCGTACTATGTTCCCCTTGTTTTGTATTTGCAAGGGCAATATAGAAATACAGTAGCCTTTAAGCATATACATATCTCTTAATAGCTGGTTGCTAGGTGCAGCACCATTCTCTTTGCCACAGATTGATACTCTTTGCATATCCAAGACAAAAAAATGAATAACGAATTCCCATTTGAGAAAATAAGTATTAAAAAATTTAAGGGAATAACAAGCAATATCTTGAAAATGGTTCACTCAACAAACAAAATGTATATGACATAAATTGCGTATTTTAACGCGATCTTCATATTTTGTGTAGTAAAATTTTGTCTATCTCTTATGGTTTACCAGTTATGCAAAAGTCGTTCACAATGAAGAATATTTTTGGAGACATTCCCAGAAAATTCAAAATATACATTTCATTTGTCATGAAAATATCTTAAACATGTGATATCTTAATCAAAATTGTTTAGAGCCATTTTTGAGAAAATTAAAATTTTTGAAAAATGTCCCATGTAAAGGGTAGTCTGGGGTGGGGGGATTTTCTTGAAAACCTTCGTGTCGCATCTCTGGAAGATACTGAACCTAAATACCAAGTTTGGTGTTTATCTGAATGTTCGTTTCTGGGTTATGCTGTTCACAGACACACAGACACACACAGACACACATGGTCATGTTTCCAAAAATGCTTTTTTTGGATTCAGGGGGTCTCAAAGCATATATTTCCGGTGAAATCTCAGTATCAAAGTTTTGGGTGGAATACAATACTTCCCCTACTTACTATACGTAGTAGAGAAGTAAAAATAAATCACTATATGATGTTGAAATTCCTTGCCCTTTGCATGACCACAAGCAAAAACACAAGTATTGTCTTGGTTTGCATAAAGATGTGACTCACAAAATGTTGTAGTTCTTCACTATTGACTTTTGCTCTTGATATTTCTTCAAAAGAAATTGTGGAATGGATAGTAATTCCTGATATTCTGGAGCAAAAATTGGCAGCCACCTTTTATTTCCCTGATGGACATTAAATATGTACTGTAAGCTGGCTAGTGTATTCAAGATGTCATAGTGAAGCTTTCTGGATTTTGTTGAAATGTATAGCTGAGTGGTTTATGGTTTGTATATACACTGTGTTCAGTGGGAGAATGAAGTAGACATAAACATATCACCTCCACACCTATGTGCGATTGCAATGACAGAACATCCACGTGAACAGAACACTGACATGACGTACAATATGCAGTTTTCACCACAAAGCACATTTATTTGATCATATGTCTAAATAGCATGCAGCACACGATATGGAAATTAATTGCTACTTACGAGATTGTATTCCATCAATCTGAGTTGCACATCAGTTTGATAACCTCCAGATTGGATGTCTTTGTGTTGCTCAGTTCATTATCACCCAGATTTAGCACACATTTTTCCATCATGCATTGATAATGCCCTCCAAGTCTTAAATTTTTTGTTCTTTCCTAATCACGTGTTGAACACAAGCACTCCAACTTAAGTCCTTTATTTAAAGTGGGGGGGGGGGGTTCATTATTAGTAAAAGAACTGGTGAATGTTATGGCAGATTGCTCATAATATTAATATTTGTAATTCTTTCCCAATGACCAATACTATTTGCTGGTAATTTGCTAGATAAGATTTAAAAATATGCATGTTGTGGTTTCTTATTCCATATATTTCTAATTGTTTTAATAATAATATATCATGTTTCATGCAATCAAAAGCTTTACTTAAGTTGCGAAGTAATAACCATTCAAAAGCTTGATGAATTCTTTCTATCAATGAATTTTTCTTTGTAATATCCAAACTGACTATTAAAGAACAAATTAAAAGTGGGGTATAAATGGAACTAAAAAATAAATAAACAACCTGTAAATGCACAGTAAGAATATATTTACAGAAATTACGTTCTTCTTTGTGGTTCCTAGAGCCATTCTCTATGAACATTTTTACTTCTCTACTACTTACCTATAGCAAGTAAAGTTAGTGCTGCGCAATACCAAGATTTCACCAAAAATGCATATTTTGAGACTCCCTGAATAAATAGATAAATAAAAGCATTTTTAGAAAAAAGGTTTTGTGTGCGTGCACTAAGCGAGCATTATAAATAAAATGCATATCTTGAGTTTTCTGGGAATAGCTTTTAAAGTCCCCTTCATTCTGAATGACTTGTGTAAGTGGTAAACTGTGAGAGATAGACAAAATCTTACTGCACAAAAAAATGTAGATATTGTTAAAGCACACAATTTATGTCAAATAAAATTTGTTGTGGATCAACCATTTCCCAGATATTCTTTGTTACTGGTTTGAATTTTCAAGTGGCAAGTCACTATCATTTTTTCTTGTGGTCATGCAAAGAGCATGGAGTTTCTAAGCCATCACATATCGACCTGCTTTTTAAAAATCTTAGCTACTGTATGCTACAACAAAATGTGTAAATGTGAACTGAACGTTTATCTGGATTAACAAGAAGTAAATACAATAATAAAATTTTGTAAGAATAGTTTGTAGAAGATTGAGTAGAGAAAGTAATGTCAATGTAATGTAACACATAGATTTTTAATAACTTATATAAAAAACTTACATAATTCTGTCCTTTAAGCTAAGCTCCTAACACATACACTCACCAAGAACAAATTTTAAATTCCAGGGAGCCAAGTCATTGAAGAAGAAAGGAAAAGGGTGCAAGAGCTAAAGCGAAGAGTTCAGGATGAGGTCCGTGCACAATGGGAGGAGCGAAGACAACGTGAGGCAAACTGTAACAGTCTGAATAGTGTCGGCAGCGAAGACTCCAGCCTTACCTCTAGTGATATACCCACAGAGAGGTGAGAATAGATCATTTGTCACTTGGATTAGTTAAGGACTTGAGTTTTGTCTTATCACCTTATCAATAGAGGGCACATTTTGTATGGCTTATCAGCATCTGTACCTTTGGCATGTGGTCAGTGCCCCTGGTCTCCTGCAGAGACAGACTCAAATTCAATTCTCTAATGGAAAGGATACTTTTTCAGTCATGGAAGAGCTTCCTTCCTGGGTTTGCAAGCTTTCATTTCCATACTTCAGGAGACAATGGCATATTACACAATATCATCTTGCAAGGGCAGCAGTACCCATCCCCCCAAAAGCAATCATCCTCCCTCCCCCAATTTTTCTGAGAGCTCAATTTAAACTATTTAGTTCCTTTTTTATGTTGCTGGAAAGCTTAAACAAATAATTGAAAGGTTAAAATCAATAAAAAGTTGTAATATTTACAGCAAGAATTAAAAAACAAAAATATTTGGCAGGTGGTGTATTTTATTCCGTGGTATGTCAATGTATCCTATTGTATCTATCTAAATAGACCAATATAGTAAATGTAATAACACTGTACATTCTGAACAACTACATACCTACCTATAATGTTATAGTTGCTTTTACACATTTCCAAAAATTATGATTTGATATCAGTGTCAGCTGAAGCATGAATGCAGTGGTAGCACCAGGAATGCCTCCCTGAAATTCTTATATGAGCAACAAATATATCACCACCACCATAATCGCCATACCATTTTTGTATGGTTACCTCCAAATTGGTACCCTAACCACTACCCGAGGTGGTGGATAGTTCATCGCTAAGAATAACTCCCGGTTAGCTGTTAACCGAAGGTCGTAATAAGAAAATTTGCCCCGACTCCCAGTTAATATCTGACTGGAACCTTAACCAGGGATCGTAATACAGGTCCTTAATGGTAGAGGCACTATTATAAAGTATAAGTATACACACTAGTGAAACTAAGACAAACAGCACGGTTCCCATTCAAATCATGCGCGCAGAATCACAGCTTATTTACTTCTCTTTCAATCATCTGCTGGCAACGCAGGCAGCATTGTAAAAACATGACTAATTTAATTTTAGTATAAACAATGGAAAATTAATGACTAATATTATATAACAAAGGACGATTTTCTGCTAACTTTTATACTACAAGTGACCGGTACCTTATTTCTCACTTCTCAGTATAGCACACTTTGTCGTAGGTGTACGATAAGGTTGGTACTTATGATTCGCATGTGTTGCCAAGATAAACCATGACAGGTACCAACTGGCACAAATATGGTCTATCCTCTTGCCCCTCCAATTCCCACTAGAGTCTAAAATGAAAGCCCAGAGTGCTATGAATCCATGCCAGGACAGAAGTGGCACGGATCCATAGAATAATAATATAATAAGGTTGCACACTTGCAGTTTGCAGTCACTTCCTTCAGTTTCTATGGTTTTTCTATTGTCAGACAAGACATTTCATTTTGCCTTTAAAAATAATAAGTATGATTCCTTGATGTAATCAAGGAGTATACAAATAATTTCAAATATGTATTTCTTCATTTTATTAAGGTAGTGCCATGTCATGGAGGCACTACACCTAGAGCCGCCCCTGCACATTATATCTTACAATATGAATTGTATTTAACATTACCTTTGGAAGGGGAATACAACACATTAGATTAACAAACTTGTTAACAATTACAGTACTTGATTGAAAATTGTCATAAATGTGTTTAATACCTGCATCAATTTACTTCAGTACTTTTGTATTCCCAGTACCTTGACACTTAAGTTACATCCTCATAAATTCATGTGTTATGTAGAACTGGTGATCCAACAGGTATGTCATTAGTGTTGATTTAAATGTTGTCAGTTTTGTTTGAGCTTTAATGTTTTATCATAATTTATTAAACAATTTGACAGCCATGTAGTTAAAACTATTCTGATATGCTTCTGTGTTTGCTCTTCAATCATGTATATTTGTACTTTGTCTTGTTTTATAATTATGCATAGAGTTGACAGCTATACAGTATTCACTTTTGGAGCTGCAGCTGTTTCTGAGATGTACCATGCATTTATAAATGTGCATTTCTCGTCAGAAATAATGAGATGCCACAATATTTTTTATTTTCTCAAAAATGGCTCTAAAATTTTGATTAATATACCATATGATTAAGATATTTATGTGAGAAATATATCTTGAATTTTCTGGGAATAGGTTGTGAAGTCCACATCATTTGGAAGCAATTTTGTGTAATTATGCATAACTGTTAAATGTTAAAGGAAGAGACAAAAACATACCACTCAAAAAATGTATATCTCTTTAAAAGACACAATTTATTTCAAATAACTTTTTTTATGGCATCAGCCATTTAAAAGATATATCTGTCATTAATAGTTTGAAGTGTTCAATATTTAGTCATTATTTTAAAGTCCTGTTGGCATTCAGTTGTCCCTTGTGAAGTCATGGAAAGAGTATGAAATTTTAAGGCCAGCATATAGCGTCCAGTTCTTAAACATTTGATTGTTGCTATTCTCTTTTATGTATAATGAAATGTGTAATGTAGCTATTTCTGCAAAGGTTTATCTCAATTAAAATGAAGTAGATAGAAAAATAAACTTTCATAAGTATAATTTGTATATCCAGTAATAAGCAATAGAGGGCAGAGAAAGTTATGTGAATGTAACACAAATTTTTGTTTTAAGTGGTAAGCCACTATTTGTTTTTTCTCATGGTCATGCAAAGAGCCATCACAAAGAGACCTGCTTTTTAAAAATCTGACTATCACTTTAGCCCACTGTATTTTTCTTATACCTACAACTAATTGCATAAATGTGGAATGAAAATTTATCTCAATTAAGAAGAAGTAGGTGGAAGAATAATATTTGGTAAGAATAGTTTGCTTAAAAGTGATTAGAGAAAGTCATGCGAATGCAACACATCAGTTTTCATAAAACCAGCTTTGTACAAGAATCTTAACAATGTTGAAATCATCATTAAAATTTTGGAAATATCTAAGATGTTACTGTTCTTAAGATACTGAGGTAATCTGTGTTGTTTATCAAGACAAGTAACTTCAAATGCAGCAAAATCGTTTTGGTATGAGGAACACCATATCCATCATTACAGCATTTCATTTTCCCAAATAAGCTAAAACAAGGGATAGGCCAATCTACCAACAAAAAGGCTGTATACAAATGATGGAAAACTACCAGTCAATATATTTATGTTCTGTGTTTTCCAAAGTAACTGAAGGAGTTTTCCTAGAACAGCTCAAGAATTATTGTAATAAATTTCATACAGTGTCAGAATTCCAGTTTGGCTTTCAAAAAATGAAATCGACTATGCATGCAATAAGTATGGGAAATTACATAATTATCAAAACATTAAATAGAATAGTAACTTTTCTTGACCTGTCAAAAGCATTTGGCGGCATTGATATTAGAAAATTAATGGTGAAACTTCAAAACTATGGCATTAGGAACTTTGCATTAGATTGGCTAAAGCTCCTTCTACACAATGAAATTTTTGTCAAATTCAAAACTTTCCAAGAGTTGTCACAACTTCTCAACTTTTCTTGTCAAATTGCTTCCAATATTTTTAAAGTCTTTGAAAGTCTTGAAAGCAAATAAGGACATGTTCTAAAGGTTCAAAGGTTTGACAATGATTTGATAGCTTGGTCAATGAAATGCGACTATTTACAGTGCATCGTGAAATCTGTAACATGATTGAAAGTGAAAAGTAAACAAAAATGGCTACCTGGTCAAGGGATGTTATATGAGAGCTGATTAGGTTATAAAAAAATGGCCATGTCTGTAAGTCGTGGGATTTGTGTATTACCACAAGATGAAAGCGAGAGCATATGAAGAGGTTGCTAGGCAGATTTCTCAAGTGTTCAATAATGCATTAACGCAATGTTATATAGTGTAGTTAATCTATCAAGTCATATAATTTCCACTGTATTCTTTAATCATAATCTGATTTCATGGGCTATAATGTGTGAAAGTGCTATGTAATATTACATAGAGAGCAATATTGCATTACAAATTGTTATATCGTGACGCTAATTGTAATTTGCTTTGCATGTGATAAATTATTAATGTGTTCTGAAGAGGTTAAGTTTGGCAAAGAGACAACATGTAAATACACATTTATGACAGTGTCAAGTCTTGTCCAATCTTGTTAACTACTGAAAAACATTTGACAGTTTTTCTTGTAAACTTGAATTGAAAAAAAGTTTGATCATGTACAAGAGGCTTAAGATTATATGTATTTAAGAGAAAGCAATGTATAGAGGTAGTGCATAATATAGGTGGATAACTAACCAAAAAAAATAAATAGAACATTGAAAATATTAGGGATGTTAGTACATTAAAAACAGGAAATGCACAGGAAAGATTCTGCAACTTCACATACCAACCAAAAGTGTTTAATAAATTCAATAAGATTTTCAAAGACTATAACATAAAACTGGCTCCATAAAACATAGTGTGAGAAATTTGCTTAACCACCCTTTAAAAAACTACTACTCTGAGCAGTAAATTATCAGGAATCTACCATATCAATTGTGAAGACTGTCACAAAATATATATTGGAAAGACAAAGAGAAAGTTAGAAACCAGATTGAAGAACGTCTAAGAAATATAAAGTATAAACAGACATATAAATCAGCCACAGCCCATCACTTTTGGTCATGCAGTCATAATATTAGCCAAGAAATCAAACTTTTAAAACCAGCTAAGAACCACTGGGAATTAACAATGTGGGAAAATATTTATATAATAAAAAGCATAAATCGAGTTATGAACTTTGAAATACCGGCAACAGACGATGTCTTGCGACTGACCAATGGGAAGAATGATAGACCGGGCAATGAGGGGAGGGAGAGACAGTTTCCTGACATACTTCAGTTGGCCGACTCGCTGAGGATGGAGAGCATGCCTCTTTGTCCAATTTAATCTTAAGTAAGTGGAGCAATAAGTGTTTTTAAACATTGACCAAGTGCTTTTTAACATTTTATTAACATACTCCCTTGTTTTAAATACTTCATTTTTATTATAGTTTTATAAATCCAATCATCGTTTAAGTGTATAACCTATGGTGTACCACAAAGTTCAAAATTGGGATCATATTTATTTATTTTAATCATAAATAGCCTGTTAAAAAATTTTAAGAAACAAGAGGATTAGCATTGGGTACACAGATGACACGACAATAATTGTAACAGGCAATACAGCGGCAGATGTGCTAAGTAATGCAAATACATTGTTAGAGATAGTCAGTACGTATGTGTAAGAATTACGAATGGCAGTGAATATAAATAAAACAAAATGGATGCAGATTAGTTTAAGTAACAAAACACAAACTAACATCTCTTTAGAAATAAAAAATGAGCAAATTAGGCAAGTTATGGAAACAAATTTTTTAGGACTAGGCATAGATAACAATTTGAAATAAAACAGACATATAGAATATTTTAGTGATGTAGTGTAACAACCCTCAACTCTCTTTATCTTAAATTATGACACATCACTGTTACTAGCTTCTAAATCTTCAAAATTAGTCAAAAAGTGTATTTATTCTAAATCAGGTCAAATAAATCATGGATGAGGACAGCACAGCACAAGTATATTATGGATTTATGCACTCACATTTGAGTTATGGGATTATTTTATGGGGATAAGCAGGGAAGAAACATATATTAACCCGATGCTGGTCGAGTACATTAGCTGCCACCTTTGATCGACATGTGACAGCATGTACACACAGTACTGAACAAGCTTTTAGCATGCTATTTGAAGTTAACTTTTAGTAAATTTGAACGTCTTCTCTTTTAAATACCTTTTCAGGATTTCCTTTAGGTATACATTGCATAACCAGTTCATGGCTTTTATTTCAAGTAACCTTAGATTATCTTTTAGTTTTAATAGTATGTGTTATTGTTGATCTAATGTGCAGGATTTTGATCCATCAATTTTTCCTCTGCTAGCCAATATAAATTGTTTATCTTCCCATCTGGTACAGCTTTCCTCAATTCTGGGCATTCTAGTAGGTGTTCTCCATTTAAAATCTTGTCAGCATTGCAAATTTTACATGCTGTGTCATTCATAAAACCAAATCTATGTAGATGTTCCGCCAGACAGTCATGTCTAGTGGCTAATCTGAAGTGAGCAACGGCTTCTTTCCTTCGGACATTTTTTATTTTTTGTACTATTTCTTTTATGTAGGAGTAATTTTTGTTAGTAATTTCCTTTTGAATATTATATTGGTATTTTTGTTCTGTATTAAATTTGACACTTTTTTCATATCTAGTCCACCCTTTTAAAGTCTGCTGTCTCATTACCATTCACTCCCACATGTGCTGGTATCCACAATAATATCATCTGTTGAAATTTTGTTTGGAGTAATCTATAATAAGATCTCACATCCTTAATATTATAAGATTCATCTGGGCTATCATATCGTTCTATTGCTTGAATGGCAGAAACCGAGTCTGTAAGAACAGCTACTTTATTTTATATCAGTCCTGTAGTATATTTGTTCTGATGCGCATTGTATTGCACCAACTTCACCATCAAAAGTTGTGGATTGTCAAGGCAATGTAAAATAATGTGAAAAGTATTTACAGTATATACCACCTCCCAAATTTATCTGCAGAACCATCTGTATAAATTCTAAGCCACTCTGTTTCCGGTAATTGATTATGTAGATATTCAAGTGTAGCAATTCTGCAAACTTCTGGTGAGTCTTCTTGTTTATTTAGTTGTTCTATCAGCTCTTTATTTGTTGCTATCTTGATAAAATCCATTGCATTAGTTCAAGGAGGAAGAGGAGTGCATTTTTCTGATAAATTTAGGTACCTAATTATAATTCTTCTCTAAAAAAGATTTGTTTGTAATCTGTGTTTTTAGCTTGTATTCTCCAGGTAGTTGTTGAAGCCATTGATGTTTGCTTGGGTTTGTTTTTAATTTTACATATAATTGTGCAGCTTGTATTTCAATGTTGGCTTTCATTGGGTTATTATTTGTTCCAGCAAGAAGTGCACTAACTGGCGTTGTTTTCACTGCTCCTGTTATCAATCTTAAACACTGATTTTGACATTTCTCAATCATATTAATTTTGCTGTTGGTTGCAGTTAATAGTAATTCACATCTATGCTTTAATATGTAACTCACTTTCTTTACTTGCAGTAAAAGGCTCTTATTAACATATATAAAATTCTTATGACTAGAGCTCGTGATCAGGCATTTATTTTGGTTAAAATAGGCAGTAGTATAATTAAAATAGACATTTATTAAAAGTGAAAACACAGAGTAGTCCCACTCTTTATTAATGAAAATAGCTATATAAGATACTCAATTTATTTATCACATAAAGTATTTACTCTTACTTTACTAGATTAAAAGCAACAACATGAAGTTTTTTCAAGGAGTCAACTGCCATAATCAGCCACCTGTTGGAGAGAAAGTTTTTCATCATAGAAAAAGAACGTTTTACTTCCACCGAAGTGACTGGAGCATATTTAAAACACCACCACCTTCATTTTCAGGAGTCATTAGAAATGTTTTTAAGCTTTTCTAGGTTCACATTGGTACTTGTAACACATTTATTTGACTAAAACTTTTTCCTTTCTCTCCTGATACTTGCAGCAAAGATTGCCATGGGTGACACTAGCATATCAGCTTTTTTCTCCAACTTCAAGACTACTTCTGGTAGCACACTATAATCTGCGGCTATAAATGCCAGATCATTGCTGAGTTCTTCATTTTACAACAGCTTCTGTACCTTGCGAACTGAAGCAGCTTGTCTTCTGGTAGAGCATCAAATAAATACCCCACATATCCTGTCCAAATTGTTACTGTAATGTATGACTACAGAGATCCAGTTTCCTTTCGTGAGAAATGACTGTGGAGGTAAAGCAAACTCTGGTGCCATGTCCTTAAAATCCCACATTTGGGAGGGTGTTTTTAGACCTTCTTGGTGTTCGAAACCAACTTATCCACAAGAGGATACAAACTTCTTACTTCTTCTTTGGCAATTCTGTGTAACCCATGGGCTAGACATGCAGGATAGAGCATTTTGGGAAGAGAACTTTCAAGGCTTTAGCTGCCTTTTTTTATGTAAGGTGTCTGCATTCCTTTAATAGGTTCTGCTATTTAAAGAGCTTAATTGAATCGTTTAGGAGGTAAGTTTCTGACTGCTTCAAAACAAAGGCTTTTATAGGGAACATGATCTTCAATAAATATTTTTGTGATGTGAAAGTGTCACTTGATTATTTGTGTAACATTTTTTCACTTTCATACATTGAAATTCTTTATGTGCTTTAAAATGTATAAATAAGCTTGGCAAAAAGCCATAACGATCTAAAATAGGCAAAAAAGGCAAAATAAAATCTGGTCTTACGTCCCTAAATGTACGGAAACATAGTTATCTCTATTAAACTATTATATCCATTGAAATAGAAAAGGCATTTTGCCTAACTTCTGGGCTCTACTTATGATGAACCTTTTGCATTTCTTCACATAATTATATCTACTCCAGTAATGCACTATACAATGAATATATTATACTAAATTTATTGGAGTTTATTGGTCTGCAATGCAATAATATAGGCGCATAAAGCGAAACATGACAAAATCTGAATTAGACAGTTCACAATTAAAATAAGTGCACTAAATGTACTATTGGATTTGTTTTTATCTCTTAGATCATTCGTAGTAAGACCTTATCATACTTTTTTTAATTTCACACTCTCTAATATGTTGACTTTGTTACTGAAAATGTTTACTGTGTCTCTTGAAGTATATGTTTTTCCTCACCGGCACCTGTATTTTGCACCTGGCCAGATTTGCTATAGTCATCAGAAAATTCATATGATTAGAGAGATTTATTTTCAGTCTCTACAAGGCATTTCAATGTTTGCCATTTTGGAATGCTTACTGTTATAGCAAAGACTGACATGGCACAGTTAGAGTTAGAGCAAAGGTCTACCTGGGGCAAAGCCCCCTTCTGTACCCAGGGTTAGCGTCAACCGAGTGGCTCTCCAACCGGGGTTTCCGCATGAGACCAATACCTGGTTTCCTAAAAAGGCCCCCCCCCCACTTACGCGGAGATGGAAGTGGATATGCCACTTACGCGCGTCATCCCGAACCGATAACCTTGGTAGGGCTGACAGCTTTCTAGCAAGCCGTCTGCCGGCTATCCAGGTTGGTACCGGAGGATATTGAGACATCTCACAACCCCGCCACTATGGAAACCCAATCAGTCCTACCCAATCTCCCACGGGTGTCGGGAACCACTGCCCCGTCGAGACCAACCCAATCCGAACAGCTCCCCAACGGGAGGGGCTCAAATGTTCGATCCAACGTACTTCTAGTAATGTCACCACGGCAGCTGAAGGGGTCGGAACCCCTCCCCTATAGGATGTAAAGCATGTACAAATTCTTACCTCCAGACCCCAGAAAGAACAACATGATAACCTGAAAACGACGTACTGCCAATGGTTGATATATGAGCGCCACGCTCAGTTCAGTACACATGTTACTTCTTCTTTCATTTGTAGGGTACTGAAATTCCAAAAAGCTCTGTAGCATACATCAACTTGTTCTATTAGCATCCTTTGAAAGGCTCCAATGCTTTGTTTTAAAAGCAGACAAGATAACTAACATTCAAAATTAAAGTGAGTGCAGTGCTCACGTGTTGACCAACACCGGGTTAAAAATATTTAGACTGCAGAAAAGATAAATAAGAATTCTTAAGAATATCCAAAAGATAAATACTTGCAAAACTGATTTTAGAAAACTCTGTCTAAAATATGTTGTAAAAACCATAAAGAAGACAAAAACTACAAATAATGAACATAACACTAGAACAAAGGAAAACTACTTTAGAAACAGATTAAGATGCTCATTAGAAAATAAATGTATTGAAAAGATTGCAAAAGATTTATACAGAGTGGTCCCTCAGTGCTCTGGCCGGGAATAGCACGGCAGTCTTGTGCGACACGTCTGAATGAACTCAAGGCCACGGGCTCTTCCACTTATCGGACATGTGGCAGTGGGCTTCAGTCAACTGTTATTGCTTCTTGTGTATAGACGCGATATGCGTGTGTATTTGTGTGCGATTGAATTATCGGATTATTACAACCCAGAAATGGTACTAAAATTTTTGCTTGAACAAAAACTTTTTATGTATGACACGTATGTGAAAACCAACTCATGTAGACAGGCGTGTAGGAAATTTCACGATAAATTTCCTGGTGTTCCAGTTCCAAATAGAGAAACAGTTAGATATCTAATGAATAAAGTGAAGAGAATGGGATCATTTAATGTTGTAAGTTGTAAAAAGAAACGAAGGGTTCTAACAGAAGAAAAACTTGATGAAATTGGTGAAGCATTTGAACATTCTCCGAATAAATCTCTATAACATGTAGCACAACAAGTCAGTGTTTCAAAAACCTCAGTACATAGGTCTGCAAAACTGTTGAAATGAAAACCATACAGAGTGACTATTGTCCACCATGTGATGATGAAGCCCGCATAAAATTCTGTAACTGGATGTTACAAATTATTGCTGGCGGTACTGTTGACCCATATCTAATAAATGTTTTCAGATGAGGTATGGCTTCATTTGACTGGCCATGTTGCTTCATAAAACAATAGTAATTGGTATACAGAAAATCCACATTTAATTCACGAGGTTCCTTTACATGATGAAAAAATTGGTGTATGGTGTGCTGTAACAGCAATGTTTTTTGCAATGTTGACAGATAATGAGAGTGAATATGGCTATTTCCAACAAGATTCTGCCACAGCTCATACTGCAGAGGCTTCCTTGGAAGACATCAGGAATGTTTTTGATGACAGAATAATCTCTAACGGGTTATGGCCGGCTCGATCGCCGGATCTTACTGTGTGTTTACTTTTAATCTGTGGGGAACTCTCAAAAATGAGTCTATAGGAATAATCCTCGCACCATAGACGATCTTAAAAACAATATAAGAACAGAAATTAGGGAAATTACGCAACAAAAATTTATGCGTGTTAATGGTAATTTCATCAGAAGGTGCCAAGAATGTTTATCTGTCGAAGGACACCACTTTCAACACCGACTGTGATAAAGGTTAATACTGATAAAATAAAAAGTAATTATGTTTGTTCAATAGGTAATCAATATATCTTAATAATCCTCATAAAATCAGTAATAATAAGGTATCAGTATCAATAATGAGAATAATAAACAGGTACACTGAATATAGCGTGCAGAACACCCATCGCGACTACCGGCCAGATGGCTGAGGGACCGCTCTGTACAATCATTTATCTCACTGGATTAAAGAAATAGATGAGAAACGGATAAAAATAAAACAAAAATAAGTCTTATCTTATTAAGAATAAAATAGCAAAAACATATAATGGTTAACTTATTAAAAATTTAATGTTAAAATTGTACATATAGATTAGTAGTACCTCTTCTCATATTGATGGTTAAATTGTACCTTTATTTCACATGAACAAAACATTGTAAAATCATTACAATTAGTGAATAAATCTGAATCTGATGTGAAGAAGTTATGTGTTTACATAACATTTTAACTTGAAGATCATTATATAGCTTACGTAATTGTATTTTACGTAACTTATTAGTTGCTTTTAAGGAGTTCCTGGAACACGCTTTGGGCATCGGTTTGAATTTGTTGATTACGTAATAGTTACTGTTATTACTCAATATGTTGCTACGTATGAGAAGCTGATTGTAAGATGTATTTTTGTTATTGCACTCCAAGTTTTACACTATAATATTTAACTTTGTTATTAACACCGCTTCTATATATTATTTATGTTTGAATTTTTCCTCGGCTGCGTCAGTCTTGTTTGTAGAGTCATATATATCTTAGTTAGGGTGCGGTGTGACAATGATTGTAGACATCACAGAATTTAACTTTTTAAATTCACTTCTTTTATTTAATTCTTGCACATTTTTATAAAGCACTACACTTTTTAAGAACTGTGAGAATCTTCAATACTTTCACTTAGCGTGTATAGATATTTTATGATTCACACTTAGAGAACACATCTTACATCTGTTCACTACCAAGGCTTGCCAGCAACTGAGCAACTTTCAACGGTTAAAACGCATAAGCTTCGGTATTTCAAGTCTCTTGATTGGCTAATTCTAGTGCAATAGAATATCTGCATTTTATTTAAACTTTTTCCTTGCTATGGATTGGCTAATTTTAAACTGTTACTGAATTTACCTTATCTTTGATATAATCATGACTGGTAACTTTTCAAACACTCTAACTCATTATTGCTACAAGGTTACCTCATTGTTACCTCATTGTTAGCAGCTTAAAACTTATTATTCTCACAGCCCTTGCATTATTTAAGTATATAATGTATTCACATAACATTATAAAACATGTTTACAATAAAAATAAGCATTTGCATTACATACTTATTGTTTCAACGCGGGCTGTTTTTGGATTTACTTATTGTAAAATACAATTGAAATTATTTAAGTATTAAAATACTGCCTCAAATGACATGAAAATTGTAAATCAATGTATGATTGAGACTTTCCATTGTATGGCTGTGACCTGCCTCAGTTAAGTAATCCTATCAACCTCTTAACCAAACCAGCAGATAATGCATTATCTCACACTCTAATGGACTGTTGTGATATTTGTTTACATAGATAGTGTTAGAGATCTAATCTTATCTTCTATTAATAGCAGTTCCCAGCATTTGCTTACATTCACTAGGAATTGCTGCAGTCCAGCAACAAGTAATGATCATTTTAATGCCTCTGTGAAAATGTCTACTCTGAATGTTATTATTTTGTTTGGCACAAAGAAGTGTTAATTTGGTTTGTATGTTTATACTTGAGACTGTGTGGAGAAGAAAATGCAGAGAGAGTTGTTAATAGCGTGTGCTCCACTCTATTATTTTGGAAGTGTTGCTTATGAAGCAGTTTCAGAGTTTGTGGAATCAGTGTTGGAACAACCTGGCGTGTGCTGTGGCAGGGAACTGTGGTAATTTCTGTTTTATATTCCTCATTTATAGTACCTACCTATGTATGAGGGTTGGCTGATAAATCCCGAGCCTCTCAATGAAAACATTTAAAAACATTTTTTTTTTATTTCTCGACATAATCTCCAGAAAGGTTAATACATTTGTCATAGTGGTGTTCTAATTTAATTAAACCATCTCTGCAGTGCGATTTATCAAGGTCCTCAAAATAACTGTTTACCGCATCAATGGCCTCCTCGTTGCTGTGAAATCTTCATCCTCCAAGAAATTTTTTGAGATTAGGGAACAGGTGGTAGTCACTGTGTGCTACATCTGGCGAATAGGGTGGATGTTCAAGCAATTCAAACTTTAATTCGCAAATTTTCCCCATTGACTGAACGATGGGCATTGTCGTGATGAAACAAGATTTTTTTTTTTTTTGCCAAATGAGGTCTGTCTTTTCACCTCATCACTCAAACATTGCAGTAAGCTTGCGTAGTAGTCACCAGTGATACTTTACCCTTTTCCAAGTAATCAATAAAAATAATTCCCTGTGCATCCCAGAAAACACTCGCAATAACCTTGTTAGCTGACAAAATTGACTTTGCCTTTTTTGGAGTTGGTTCACCTGGCGCAATCCACTGTTTTGACTGTGATTTACCTTCTGAAGCGTAGTCATGTATCCAAGTTTCATCCATGGTAATAAGCCAGCTCAAAAATTCATTGGGATTTTTACGGTAGAGCTCCACATTCTTAACAGAAACACTTTTGATCAGGTGTCAACAAACGCGACACCCACCTCACACAGACCTTGTGAAAGCCCAAAACATTACTTAAAATATGATCTGCACATTCTTTTGATATGTTTACAGCCTCTGCTATCTAAACAACTTTAATCTGCGGTCTTCCAGTACAATGAATTTTTTCAATCATCTCTGGAGTTGTGACTTCCACAGGGCATCCAGAGCGAGGCTCATCACTAGTGCTCGTACATCCCATTTTAAGCTCTGCAACCCACCTTATATCATTGAATATGAAGGGGCAGAGTCTTTTAATGTACTGTCCATTTCCTCCTTGATTTCTTTAGGCGTTAAGCCTTTCAAATGAAAATATTTAATCACTGCTCGTTTTTCCAAATCCTCCATTTTCATGAAAACTCTAAAGCTGTCTTGTTTAAAATGCTGTCATTCAAAAACTAAGCAAGCTATTGACCTGTAACTATGGATACAAGCTAGTCTAGAGTAAAACTATATAATGCTACTGTCTAACTGGCCTAATGGCCTCTGTGTGAGGCCCGGGACTTATCAGCCAACCCTCGTATAGCATTCATAATACCTTTATCACAGGAAGCAGAAAATTGATGTTATTGTCTAATTTATGATGTAGGAGAGACTTAATCATATGCTGTAGTTCTGGACAGCAGCCTTCCTCAGTAACCTACTCATTCCCCATTCTGCTGGCCGCATACGAAGGCTAATAATGTGTTAACAGAGTTGCCCCATCTTTTCTTGCTCCCAACTGCTTTCTCACACTATTGGTTAATGCATCACATTTGTATTTCATTATAGATGTAATAAGAAAGGTGGTAGTGGTGGGGTGGTGATGATGATGATAATAATGATACCCTTCTTCTGTCAAAATTGTTGTGATAATTTTCGTTTATAGGTAAATAACTAATGAGCCCGTAAGCAAAAACTGCATTTGTGTCAGGTTGTTTTTGCTGCTGTTATTATTATTATTATTATTATTATTATTATTATTATTATTATTATTATTATTATTATTATTATTATTGTTGTTGTTGTTGTAGCGCATGCATGAAACTACCTGCGGGTCGCTGATAAGCACCTCTTGGTCCGGCACCTGGGGGAGGGGGACTTCAACTGAACATTGGAACAATAGCGATTGCGGAAGAATAGAGTGATAGCCAGTGTGGAATAATACCCCATTATGTGCAGTTTACCTGTTCCAGTACATTCGTTTTGGCATGTTCTAGTAGATTCTTCTTCTTGAAGTTAGTTGAGTTGATTTGAGTTCTGTTAGTTAAGAAGTTACAAAGGAAAAGTGGACAGTGCCAGTGCAGTTTAGTTGTGAGTTATGGTTTGATGGTTCAGTTGTGTTGTGTTCCGGGTGTGTAAATGACTCAAGTGTAACGTCTGTGCTACATTGAGTGCCTAAGTGGTAAATAAAGTGTATTTCACGTAGCTGGTGTTCTCAATTGTTTCATCATCATTATTATTATTAACCTTTCACATAAGAATAACAACCAACTTCTATGAAACTTCATACACAGATTCCTTATGTCAGTCTATACAGTTCTGCACAGCAAATAATGAGAAAATTCATACACCCATATTTTATGAAAATCCTGCATTTGCCTCCTTTTGGGAAGCTTTAAGGCTGAAATTTTCTTAATAAAAGTAACTCCTACTCAAGCTCCATCTGCTGTTAATTGGTTACTGTTTCCACTGGGTAACATGCCATTTTCAATGACAATCCAAAAAACATTCTTGAGATTCCACATTATATTAACTGTTCGTTTTTGCAGTTTTGACCTGATACCAATAACTACCTGCTTTGTTTTGGTCTGAGACTTTTGCAATGAAGGACTACAAATTTGATCCTCCTTGATATCATGTTTGGGAGATGTTTTGCCACTTAACCACTTCAGTCAACACATTTGCATACAAATGGGAACTGAGAAGTGGATCTGATAATTGTGCTTGTTAAGGGCTGTCATTGTTTGGCACCAAAACAACTTTCATAAATTATACCATTGGAATGGGCTTTTCCCTTCTCCTAGCTAGAAAGGGTAGCTTGGGATGGGAGGATTTTCTGGTAAATCTTCTTATCATATCCCTGGAACATATTGAACTTAATTACCAAGTTTGTTATTTATCCAAGATTTTTATTCAGACACAGAGCTTTTTCTAAAAATGATTTTTGTTTATTATTCAGTGTGCCTCCAAACATGTATTTCTGCTGAAATCTCAATATCAAATTTTTGGGTGGAATGCAATACCTTCTCTACCTACTGTGTATATGGTAAAGAAAGTAAAAAGTGTGATGTGTAACACTCACATGACTTTCTCTACTCTTGTACAAGCTATTTTTACAAATGCTTATTCTCTATATGCTTCATGTTAATCGAGATATCGAGATGTAACCTTATTGCTAATTTTCTTGTAGATGCAAGGGGAATTGGTAGGCTTTAAGCGATAGTCAAATATTTTAAGAGCTGGTTGCTATGTGGAGTATTCCATTCTCTTTGCATTACCAGGACAAAAGAAAATCAATAACGAATTCCCATTTGAGAAAAAGAGTAAGTATTGGAAAATTAAGGGAATAACAAGCAATATCTCGAAAATGGTTCACTCAACAAGAAAAATGTATATGACATAAATTGTGAATTTTAACACGATCTACATTTTTTGTGTAGTAAAATTTTGTATATCTCTTATGGCTTACCAGTTATGCAAAAGTCATTCACAATGAAGAATACTTTTGGAGACATTTCTAGAAAATTCGAGATAGATGATTCATTTGCCATAAAAATGTCTTAAACTTATGGTATTTTATTCAAAATCGTTAGAGCCATTTTTGAGAAAATTAAAATTTTCAAAAAATGTTCCATGTAAAGGGTAATCTGGGATGGGGGGATTTTCTTGAAAACCTTCGTGTCGCATCTCTGTAAGATACTGAACCTAAATACCAAGTTTGGTGTTTATCCGACTGTTCGTTTCTGAGTTATGCTGTTCACAGACACACACACGGACATGTTTCCAAAAATGCTTTATATGCATTCAGTGCACCTCAAAACATGTATTCTGAAATCTAGGTATCAAATTTTTGGGTGGAATGCAATACTTCCCCTACTTACTATACGTAGTAGGGAAAGTAAAAGTGGTATACGCAATCTATATAACATGTATTCTGAAGTGAGCAGAATTATGCAGTAACATGAAAAAACACAGCACAGTAGTAACAGCAGTACACAATGATAGGCCTAATGAAGTCTGAATCATTGTAACATAGGTTCACCACATGTTGCAGGGATAGGAGCATATGTTTTCTAAGAGATACATAAGCCTTGTTAGCATATTAGAATCTGAGGTGTACTCAAGTCTTATATCACTGTAGTAGCTGATTCTACAAATTCCTCTCAAATATTTTCTCATGAGTGGAGCACAGTACAGTCACCCTGAGAAGTAGTTCATTGTTATGTCTCTCACTTTGCAAAAGCAGGAAAAGCACTTAACTGTACAAGATATCAGTTTTAGAACTAGAAGCCTGTCCATAGTTATAGTAGTCTCCCCTCCAACATTTCGTAACTCGGTATCACTCTGGAGATTCTTTCATTGAACTAAACAGAATTATGTTCAACATATAAAAGACAATGTTTATGCACTGTTTACAAAAGAAATTCAGTGAGGACAAAGGAAAGCTTTGAATTATTCAAGTTTCACTGTATTTTCAATATGACAACAACATACAAGAGATAATAGTAGCAGGAGCCAATTATTCATACAAAACAATTACGGAACAATTACAATTATGGAAGATTATCGTAATTACCCTTCTACTTGCAGTTTTGGGGATTCAAAATTGAATGAACATAATTTAAAATATAAATAAATTGTAGTTTGTTAGATCTATCTTGCACAGGCACAGTAATTATAAATTTATTCTCTGGTATGCTGCCACATCTAGCATTCATTCATTCATTCATTGGCCAGGGTGTGTTTATAAGGTCTTATATGTCTTCCCTTAAGAGGGAGTTGCCTTTCTCTGCTTATTATCATCTTCTCATGGGCCAGCCCTTATATCTCTTTCTCTCGCTTTCACTTGGATCGTCTTTAAAATTCAACCATCAGCATCACCTAACTACTTGTAGAGCGACATGCACCATCCTAGAGTAAGCTTTACCTCCATGGTAAACTACTATTAAAGTCAACACTTGGCGACTTCCATATGAGACTAGACTACTTCTGAAGTATTTTACTCCTTTCAGATACTCCTGGAGTAAATTAGTACATAAGTAAATATCGGAGAGCAGCATCATTTAGTATGTTAGTATGGACATAAATAAAGCACAATTATAGGTTAGAATTTACTCTTGTGACTTACTTGGAGTGTTGTCCTCTGTGGTCTAGGGGTACCATGTACTAAGGGTATCTCTAGTTCTTGAGGTCATGAGTTCAAACTCGGCGGAGGGTGATGGAATTTTTTTGACATAAAAATCCTTAACATGGTTTCCTTTAGAAGGGAAGTAAAGCTGGTGTGTCATAGTTTTACAGCATGTAAAAGAACCTCAAGCCTGATAAAGAGGCCTCTCAGTAAAATTTCCAGTCTTTCACATCCACAGGTTTCCCACACATTGTGAATGCAATTGACTGAACACATTTTCCTATTTTGTGCCCAACAGGTGAAAATAGTGAACTTTTCTGAAATGTCCAACAACATGCAAGTGATCTGCGATGCAAATAACAAGTTAGGAACATTGTTTCCAAAGAATTTTAAGCTGCTCTTCAGTATGTTTCCCATTGCTCTAAGCATTAAACTCATCCGTCACAACTTTCCAGGAATTTCTCTTCCATTATCTTTACTAACAAACGTTTATCTCTTCCCCTTTTCCAATCACAGATAACCTTATTCATGATTGCTTCAGGTAAATCACGCAAACAAAACAATATTCTGGGAGTTATGAGCTCTTACCTTAGTCATATCTTAAAGAGTAAATTGTAATTGAGCTCACCGTTACTTTTCGAGTAAATTGTTCCCATAGTAAACTACTCCCAGACTTACAGACTTCTTTAGTAAATGTTACTTCCGAAGTAATTTACTTCAACTTGGTGCATGCTGCCCATAGTCATTAGAGCAACAAAAACCATCTTTCCCATCCATTTCCATTCTCTAAAGGATTATGTACATTCTTGGAAATCTTTTGGCAATTCCATTGCATAAATAGAAATTTATAGAATGTAGTAGGATTTCAAATTATTTAAAAACTATAATAAAACAGTTGCTTAGCAGGTACTACCATAGAAGTTCATTACTCTCACTGTGGTACCTAAGGATTGAAATGTGTACAACACTTGAGATTGAATTCCACTGAAAACAAGTTGAGCTTTTTTTTATGTTTTGTGCATCCATAATTTTCTTTGTTCTCCTCTGTGTTATAATATCAGCAGATATGCCAGTGAGAGTGATCCAGAGAGCAAAAGCTCTTAAGTGATAAATGTATAATGTTGGCTTTGTTATTACATTAAAAATAATATGTAACTGAGTATTAATATAATCTTTTGCAGTGCATCTAGTGATGATGCGCTTCTTAGTCCTAACAAGTCAGATGTTACTGCAAGGAGTGACACAACAGAGAACAAGACTGAGTCAGTGCCCGACAATGACAGCAATGTGCAGGATAAGGTAAGGTTTTTATCATACTTGCTTAATGTGCTGGTTCTTTAAATTTTATACTTTCTTCCTCTCAATCCTTTAATTTTAAATATACTTACTAGTGGGAAAATGTTTTGCTTATTCTCTGAAAACTTAGGCTTGCTATAGAGGCAACCAAAGATTCTTGTAACCTATTTATAATTGGCGCAACAGTTCTAGACATGTGAAAATCTTAATGACAGCTATGAAGCGAGTTACTTACCAGATCAGGAGGTGACCGGTCATCTGCATGCTGCATGAGTGCATGGGACAGTCATTGTCAAATATCTGCACACCGGTAATGCGCTACACTGCGCTGCACTGATAAACTTATAGTTATATACAGTATATTTAAATCCACCGCTGTAAAAAGCACTTAATATAAAAACCTGTCAATCATCTGTAGGTAGGTGATTTGTCAATTTGAGTGTTATGGTAAAAAGCATTGTCGATAAACAGAGCGGACCCAACAGGCATATTAGGTATCAACATGATATTGATCAACTTCATGTAATTTTCTGTATTCATTTCTTGATGAAAATCTCTTGTTTTTTGTTGTGACTTGTAAATGAGAAGGGCATTTGGAACGAAGCCGATCTTTCCAGCAGTATGAACGATAATAAGTATTTGCCCTTTGGCAACAGGTGCCTGCAAAGCTAATTCGCTATAACTTTTAGATCTTGTATGACTGCTGTGTATGTATGACTCATCTTCATACACTATAGTTTGACCCTCAAATTTGTACCTCTGAGTAAGGTACTCTTCCAGCTGAGATCACGTATCATGCTTTTCTATTAGAACTCTCCTATTGGATTTTGTTTTCTTCCACTTGAACCCTAAATATTTTATAATTTTTCTGAGATTTGTAGCATCACCATGAAAAAATATGCTGTCCTTCAGCTTGATGAGCAATCTACTTATTGTTGGTACAGTTTTTTTCTTCCATATAGAAATTGGGAATCCTGCGCCGATTGACGCATTTGTCGAAATCATCTATTTCTGTAACACATTTAGGAGCCTTATGTTTCTTCCCAGGTGTGTCAAATGGTACTCCATCCGTGTGTTTTTTCTTATCTTTGAGAACTGTGGAAATGGAACTCAATGAAACACCAGATGCTTTGGCTCTCTTTCTTTCACTCTCTTAAGGCTTTTGTGGAACTCGGGTGAATGTATATTTTCTTCCTTCATCTCTGCTTCTGGCTTCATGAAGTCGAGGACATTTGCAATTATTTCCCTGTTTTGACTATGTAATACCTTACCACTTAACTTTGAAAACATAAGAACCATGGTTATAAACACAACAATATAAAATAAGCACTGTTTAGGTACTGCTCTCTTTGAAATTACAACAAGATGCGGACACTTTCTATGCAGACTGTATGTGTTACGCACTGTGAGTAAGCAAAGGTATCATATCGCTTTCGTCGAGTAAGCTAAACATAAACCATTCCTAGGCTCGGCAATCAGGGTCATGATTCCAGAAGTTTTGCGCCAGCTATATGCTATGCAAAAGAGTACAACAGGAAGCTTAAAGCAAGTAGAGACAAACTAAAAATCTCATGTTGTTTATTACTGGGTGTACAAATTATTCTTATGATTATTTTCCTATCTATTTCATTTTAATCAAGATAAAGCTTTCCAGAAATAGCTGCATTTTTTAATAGATACAAAGCGAATAGCGATAGTCAAATTTTTTAGAACTGTACACTATATGCTGGCCTTCGTCATGAGAAACAATTGTAAATTAATAGGACTTAAAAAAGAATGGCTAAATAGTGAACAATTCGAATCATTAGTAACGATATCTCAGGAATGGCTGATACCACAAAAAAAGGTGTTTGAAATAATTTGTGTGTTTTGAGATCTACATTTTTTGTGTAGTATGTTTTCGTCTATCGCTCAATGTTTAGCAGTTGTACAAGATTATATAAAATACCTTCTGAATGAAGAGGACTTCAAAGGCTATTCCCAGAATATTCGACATACATTTTATTTGTCATGTAAATATATTTAAGATATGGCATTTTAATCAAAAATCATTAGATCCATTTTTTAGAAAATAAATTTCGTAAATCTTCCATGTAGAGTATAGCTTGGGGTGGAAGGGTTTTCTTGAAAATCTTTGTAATGCTCTTTGGAAAGTAGTGAACTTAAATACCAAGATTGGTGTTTATTTGACTTTTCATTTTTGAGTTATGCTGTGCACACACGCACACCTTTTTATAAAATTGCTTTTTTTTTGGATTTAGGGTTCCTCAGATATATATTTTCAGTGAAATCTCAGTATCAAGTGTTGATGGAATGCTATACTTTTTCTACCTACTAGGCATGTAGTAGAGAAAGTAATATATTTGGTCACATGAGTCCTTTAGAATAGCAGAAGGGTATTCTTCTTTTGTTTTTTCTTGCAACATATAGTATGAAGAGTACTCTTTCATGCCTGTTAGTATTAATGGTCGATACGCCTTGGAAATGAATGAACTCTCCATTTGAATACAGCATGGTCTTCGACCATACGTGCTACAGCTGAATCTAAAGAATAGCAAAGGCGCATGAGCCAGCCTGCCGGCCATGGCTATGCTGCGATAGCAGCTCTTTAACAGAACGTAGTAATAAATCACTTAACAGAGGGTGCTCTTTATTTTCAGTCCTTTAACCCTCATAAATTGTTATTCCTCAACCATTTTAAAGGATTTTGTGGTTTTGTAAATAGTTTTTGTCTGGATGTATTCCTTCCTATACGGGGTATCTGTTTAGTTAAGTCTGTTGCTCTTAAACAAAGTTGTAACATACATCCTGGTGGCTTGCAGCTCTCAGATTAAGTTTTATTTAGTGCATTTAGTGTTGTGTGTTTAAAGTAGTATTGTTTATTAACGACTACTGAACAAGCCTTTAGTACAGTTAGTGTAATTATACGCTATCTTCAGTGAGCTAAACGTTATACTTTTGGTTTACTTATTTCTTTATATTCATTTTATTATTTGTTAAATATTAGAACAAATATTTGTGGTAAATATTTACTAATATTAGTTAAAGTATTTCTTGCTAAATGCTAACTTTACAAGTAAACAGTTTTGGCTGTTACACACCATGAATGCATGCCTTAATTATTTTAAATAATATTGTCGATGGAATTAGCTTTCAAAATCCTTGAACATCTGTCAAATAACATTTTACAATGCTAATTAATAGTATTAATGTGTTAGGTTCACATCTGAACACTTCTTTACGTCTTTATGGATTATTCTAATATATAATGCTTAGTAAAACTTTAATCAACATTTTTCTCAAAACTAGCTTTTGGCGCATACGCCTTTGTTATTTTAAGCACCTCATATATAATTTCCAAGATACATGGAAAGTGTTCCGACTCATAGAGGAAACTTTGAATGGAGGGATAGAATCTCCGGGTGGGCCCTAGAAAAGGGCCTTGCACATAGGGCATGAAGGCTCATTGTTCCCCATGTTCTCAGCGTACTGCAGATACACACTCCTTTAAAAGTACTGTATGCTCCTCTCTTCCCTAATATCCTCTAGTTTTACTTTCTCTACTACGTATAGTAAGTAGGGGAAGTATTGTATTCCACCCAAAAATTTGATACCGAGATTTCACCAGAAATATATGTTTTGAGGCCCCCTGAATCTAAAAAAAGCATTTTTGGAAACATGTCCATGTGTGTGTCTGTGAACAGCATAACTCAGAAACGAACAGTCGGATAAACACCAAACTTGCTATTTAGATTCAGTATCTTCCAGAGATGCGACACGAAGGTTTTCAAGAAAATCACCCCACCCCAGATTACCCTTTACATGGAACATTTTACAAAAAATTTAATTTTCTCAAAAATGGCTCTAACAGTTTTGAATAAAATACCATAAGTTTAGGACATTTTTATGGCAAATAAAATGTATATCTTGAATTTTCTGGGAATGTCCCCAAAAGTATTCTTCATTATGAACGACTTTTGCATAACTGGTAAACCATAAGAGATAGACAAAATTTTACTACACAAAAAATGTAGATCGCATTAAAATACACAATTTATGTGATATACATTTTTTTTTTGTTGAGTGGACCATTCTCAAGATGTTGCTTGTTATTCCCTTAAATTTTCCAATACTTTACTTTTTCTCAAATGGGAATTTGTTATTCATTTTTTTTTTTTTTTTTTTATGTTCTGGACATGCAAAGAGAATGGAATGCTCCACATAGCAACCAGCTCTTAAAATATTTGACTATCGCTTAAAGCCTACCAATTCCCCTTGCATCTACAAAAAAATTAGCAATAAGATTAACAACCAATAAGATTAACATCTCGATTAACATGAAGCATATGGAGAATAAGCGTTTGTAAAAATGGTTTGTACAACAGTAGAGAAAGTCATGTGAGTGTAACACGTCATATTTTTTAAAATCCTTTCATTTCAACAGCGTCATTTAGCTTTTTCGATCTTATCAGGGACTTTTACTTGAGAAACAACCGATGAACAATTTTAGCATTTATAGTACAGAATAAGGAAATATACACTAAAACTGTAAGTTTAGCACAACCAAAAGCAATTTACAATGCAAATCACATAATTGATGCAAAAAAAAGGACAGTGTCACTTTAAAAGTATTTCTCACTAGAAGACAAGCAGGTATGGAACTGTTTGCTGAGGTGAAATCTGTTTATTTAATTAGAAGATCCCAGAGTAATATATCTTAAATGTGCACATTTACATAGTATATGTCAAAACGTTTCATCCTCCTCACCACACTTCCTGAAAATGGGGTCTTGTGTGCATTGGCATAGCCAGAAAAATACAGAGAGAGCCAAAAAACTATGAATCGGCTGCACAGTGTATTACCTTTCTGCATCCTTGGCACTTGTTGCGTGTGTTGCTATTATAGAAAGGCGCGGATAAAACCATACGTTTTTAAAACTAGCTTTAAAGGCTTTACTTACCAGCTGAAACTGACCACCGTCGTTGTCCATACATTTTGACACCTCTTTAGGAAACTATTCATCACTCGCTGTAGTTCACGTTGAGAAATTTTGGCAATTTGCTGGCGGATATTTTGTTTTAATTCGTCCAGGGTGTGTGGGTTTGTCTTGTACACTTTATGTTTTAAGTTACCCCAGAAATAGAAATCGTGGTAGGTCAGGGGACCGAGGGGGCCACAAATCTCTACTAATAATTCTGTCCTCAAACACACTTTAAATTGTTCTCATCAAAATATTGGCCAAATGAGCTGTTGCAGTCTTCTTGTTGAAAAAAGGCATAATCATGCTCCCTGTTTGTTAATTTTCTAAACAAAAGGGGGCAAAATTGTATTCATGTATGTGCAGGCGTCAACTGTTAACTCAAAAAACATTGGCCGTATAACTCTTTTTCCGCTCATGGCGCTCATACACCAATTTTTTTGTCATGAAGGGGTACGGTATTAGGTTTGCCAGAGCTCCAATAATGATTATTTTGTATACACACATATCCATGAAGGTGGAACCAAGCCTCGTCCATGAAAAATATTAAATATGGGTCAATTTCACCATTGTGTATACTATTGAAACTTCACTCACATCCTAATTACAGGATCACCTGGTTGAAGGGCATGTGCCACAGTTAAACTTCAGCAATTTGTTAGCTCTTCACGCAGAGCCATAAGAAATGCCTGCCTGTTGTGAAAGATGCCTAAGTGACTTTAGGGGGCAATTCTCTAAACGATGACCAGTGTTGTCTAATGTTTCTACCATACGCCATCTTTTAGATTTCTTAACTTGAACACTTCCTGTGCCTGAAATTTATTATAAAGTTCATGGATTTTTGTACAGCCTGGAACTTTTACACCTAAAAATCTTTCTGCAATTCGTACTTTCACTTGATGAGCTAAGTTAACGCATATGAATCATAAATAAATACATGCTGTGCACTAGAAAACATATACTGAGCCATAAAATACTTTGTGACTAGGTACAGAACAAAATAATAAATAACTCGTAACAACTGAACTACATCACATCACCATCAACTCAATACTGCATTTCACACTGCAGAGCAAAACCACGTCAACAGCATAACCTTGTTTATAGCAACAGTGCTTTATCATGTTTCCATACGTCCAGTGGAAAAACACTGCACAACCTGTATGTAGTTTGTTGAGTCTCCCATTGTTAAGTGGGGCCCAAATGACCTAGTTGTCGACGGGCCCTTAAGCTCCACTCCACCACCACCACCCATTGTTAAGGGGTTATGTATAGAGATCCATTTTTTAAACAATTTGTATCAATTCAAATGATAAATATCAGTTAATCTTGAGTCAAAATATTTACATAAATGCATTTTATATCAAGTTTAAGTTACGGCAACTGGAGTTAAAATTTATTTATTTATTTAGCAAAGCAAATTACATTCTAATATGACATGGCATTTAGCCCAGGCTCTTTGCCTGTCATATTTTATTTCCATTCTGAAAACATACATTTTTTCTTTCTCTACCATGTGCACAATAGGTAGAAAAGGTATTGCATTCCACCCAAAAGTATGATACCAAGATTCCACCAGAAATACATGTTTTGAGGCCCCCTGAATCCAAAAAAAGCATTTTTAGAAAAAAAAAGTGTGCGTGCGTGCATGTGTGAACAGCTTAACTCAAGAATGAAAAGTCGGATAAATACCACACTTGGTATTTAGGTTCAGTACCTTCCAAAGATGTGACACAAGATTTTTCAAGAAAATCCCCCCACCCACAACTACCCTTTGAAGGAACATTTTTTGAAAATTTTATCTTTTAAAAAATGACTAACTATATTAAAACGTCATATATTAAAGATATTTACATGACAAATAAAATGTATATCTTATATTCCCTGGAAATAGCCTGTGAAGTCTTCTTCATTCGCAAGGAATTTTGAGTAATCTTGTATAACTGGTAAACGTTAAGCGATAGACGAAAACAGACCACGCAAAAATAGTAGATCTCTTTAAAAAACACAATTTACTTTAAATACATTTTTCTCTCACATAAGCTGTTTCTGAGATTCCATTATTGAAGATTTTAATTATTTATTACTTATCATTCTTTTAAAGTCTCATTGATTTTCAGTTGTTTCTCATGTCATGGAAACAGTATGGAATTTTAAGACCAGCATATAGCGTCCAATTCTCAAACATTTGACTATCGCTGTTCTCTTTGTATCTATAATGAAATGTGTAATGTAGGTATTTCTGCAAAGGTTTATTTGGATCAAACTGTAGTAGATAAAAATATAAGCTTTGGTAAGAATAGTTTGTATACTCACTAATAAAGATCAGGATCTTAGGGAAAGTTTATATTGCATTCTACCCAGAAATTTGATACCGAGATTTCACCAGAAATACACATTTTGAGGTGCTAACAAAGTTGATTACACCATGAGTACAAAGGAAAGAAAGCAAAACTTCCTTACAAAATAGTTTTTATTTTATTAAAATATTTTGGCACTGGTATTGCATGCATATAATGCATTATAAATAGATTTGATTTCTCTTTTTGTTTTGCAGTGTCTTGCAATTGTGACCATCTAATTAAATATATATTGCTTGGAATGAAATATCCCCTGCACTTGTTTATTTTACTTGCATATATTGTAGAGTAACAACAACTATATTTTCTACTCCATGGCATTCTCAATTAAAAGTCAAGGTCTTCTTTGTAAGCATGTTCTTTTTTAACTCCAATATGTTTGTATTCAAGTACAAGGGCTTTGTAAGTCTTTTTAATATTTTAGCAATTTATGAAATGAAATTAGGTGTTTTATAGCCCCATGCTTGTCAGAACGATTTGAACTTTTCAATGGTGAAAGAGTTATCAAAATTGAGTGGTTTTTGCACACACACAGACATGCCTGAGTTTTTTTCCTATACGTTTCATAATTCTCAGGCCCTTTTCTTGCTGCAGAAAGATCAGTTTGGTCCCGACAGAATTCCCCCAAAGTAGAAGAATATATTGTATGTGATTATAAAAAAAAGTGTATTAAGCCATGTACATTAATTTAAAATTGGTGTACAGCTTTAATTTCCTGGTAAGGTAAGTGACTCTTGACAGCTTTTTACATAGACTGGTAGTATGAATATCCCAGTTTAATTTTGTCCAAATAAATGCCTAAAAGCTTGTCTGATTTTGTATCATCATCATACAAACTTAATAATATAGCCGCTGTTTTATTTTGTTAATATTTAATTTGTTCACTTCAAACCATAATTCAGATAAAATTAAAAATATCATTATTTACTTTTGCTGTAACTGCATCACCCCTGCTGGTCACCTACTGCTGCTTACTTAGCTAGATCAGAGGTCTGAAAACAGGTAACAACAACTAAATGAACTGCCTCACTAGTGCCCTGTTTAGCACAACTTTATGTGATATTATATATGTATATGTTCTTTATTCACTGTGAAAATGTTTATTCAGTGCCTTCGTTCTATGTTAAGGCCACAACTGCCTTATGTGCATATCGGCCGAGACGGCAGTGACCTCGGTGTTATGCCATTGCACAGAAGCGGTGCAGGGTATGTCAAGGGTATGTTTATAAGCTTTGAGCAGGCTCAGTCGTTGCTTTGTCTTTGTGTTGTGAAGTGTTTATTTCGACAATACGTGTGTTGTGTGCAATTTCCTTAGGATTGTTGTTCTCATAACACTCCACGTAAATGGCTGCCAACATATTCACACTTGAACAGTGTATTTTTATGTATGCTACATATGTGAAAATTGAATCATGTAGACAGGTGTGTAGACAATTTCAGCAGCAGATTCCTGGTTCGGGGTAGACTGTGAGATGTTTGGTCAATAAATTTAGAACAACAGGATTGCTAAATGCTAAAAAATAAAGTTTATAGGAACAATCCACACACCATAGAGAACTTAAGGACAATACAACAGCAGAAATTATGAACATTACACAACAAGAACTTATGCGTGTGAATGGTAATTTCATCCCACGATATTAAGAATGTCTTCGCGCAGATGGTCACCACTTTCAACAACACTTATAACAAGGTTAGTACTCATTACATATGTATTACTAACACTGCAGAGCACGCATTTGTGCAATCCGCGGGCTTCGCATAAAATGAAGGCATTGTACAATTTCATGGTTTCATCAAATTCTTTAAAACTAATGAACAATACAAAAAACATTGAGTATGCAACAAACATTATATGTGATATAGTTATGAGTAAATATAATAATATACACAATATTACAAAGTTGGGCTAAAATAATTATAAAATAATCATTAGTAATTTAATTATAGATACATATTTATACCTTTGTGTAATGTGGAGTTAACCTTTTTTGCTGTTCTGGTAGTATTTAGATGTATTTTGTTACAATTTCTAGTACTGTGATAATGAATGGTAATATTAGTTTTGAAGCAATGGATGTAGTTATTTATGAAACATACTGTGCAGGCAGGGTACTGTGAGGATATTGAGTTCCTTAATGTATGGTCCTGTTTAAATTTTAGGATATGCACCAAATTATTTTCTTTTGTTCTACAAAAAGTGAATTTATTACTGCCACTGAACCCCATACACGAATGCCATAGGAGAGTGATTATTTTACATGTGAGAAATAAACCATTTGTAATTTTTGTAAGTTACATATATTGTTTAAAACATAAATTGCATAGTATGCCTTATTAAGTTTTGTTGCAATGTTCTGAACATGTGGCTTCCAGCTGAGTACATTCTCTATTGTACTCCAAGAAATTTAGTTTCTGCAGTATACAGAGCATGAGTTCATTATTAAAGTAGACTTAACAGCAAACTGAATAGCTTTAATTTGATTGCTGAACCAGTAAATGCATTCAGTGAAGTTAGAAGTGAGATAACTTGTGGTTAGGAGTGGAATACATCAAATTATTATTATTTTGTTGTTATTGTTGTGAACAGCGTAACTCAAAAACAAAATATTAGATAAATACCAAACTTGGTATTTAAGTTTAAGATGTGATGCAAAGGTTTTCAAGAAAATAAGCCCACCCCAAACTACCCTTTACATAGAAGATTCTTTGAATTTTTTTATTTTCTAAAGAACGGCTCTAACAATTTTGAATAACAAACTATATATTAAGGATATTTGCATGAAAAATAAAATGTATATCTTGAATTTTCTGGGAATAGCCTGGGAAATGTCCTCTTCATTCGGAAGGAGTTTTTAAATTTACTGTTATATACTGTAATAACTGGTAAATGTTAAGCAATAGACGAAAAGGATCTACAAAACATGTAGATCCCTTTAAAACACACACTTTATTTCAAATAACCATTTTTATTTGATATAAACTATTTCCGAGATATCTGTTATTAATGATTCAGATTGTTCAATACTTCGTATTCTTTTAGTCCTGTTGACATTCAGCTGTTTTTCGCAATGTCATAGACAAGGTATGGAACTTTGAGGCAGTATATAGTGTCTAGTTTCAAAACATTTGACTATCACTGTACCCTTTGTATCTATTGTAGCTATTTCTGCAAACATTTATCTCAATTAAAATGAAGAGAGCTTTCTAAGAATAATTTGTATATCCATTAATAAATGGTAGATGGTACAGAAAGTCATGTGAATGTAACATAAGATTTTGTAGATCAGATCTCTATTATCCAGATTTACACATTGCAGTCTATTACAGAAATATGACTTCATAATATTTCAATTTTTCAATAATAATCTCATGTGACACATTATCAAACTTTTGTAAGATTTAATAAAATTGCACTGTTAAACTTCATAACCTTCAATTATGTTTAAAAACCATGTCTTGTACTGCTTTGGCAGTCAATTTACACTTTCTGAATCCATACTAGATTCTGTTAGTAATTGATTTTCCTCAAAATATACCTCTGACTGCTTCATTTCACATTTTCAAGTAACATCTAGAAGCAAAATAAGTCTATTAGGTAATTACATGGAGTAGAACTGTCGTCCTTCTTATATACAGGCATGATTACAGCGATTTTCAAGCAATCTGGATAAATGCCTTCTTAATCTGTCAGAGATTTCACTATAATATAATAATTATTTTTATGAGAAAATTGGACATGCATAATAACCCTGTGATTTGAAATTGTGTTAGTTTATAATACTTATCTCTTTATAGCCTGGTGTATCACATATGTCACAAAGTTTTTTTGGTTTTTTTAAGGCTTTAGGATTTTTAATGCACTTGTTTTTCTAATTTCATGTTATACTAACTTTTTTTTAATAACAAAGAGCAAAATCCATGCAATGTAGTCAATGTAACCCTGTCAGCATCCAAGCATGCCAATATTTTATTGGACGCTCTGTGTCCTTTACCACAGGCACATTTTACTGCAATCATTGGACTCGAACTTGTGATGTTTGGCTTTGAATGGATGACCAGTCCACTTCGTATCACATTAAATAATCACAGATGGCTATTCGTGCCGCTTAAATTGCCATGCCATTGAAAGGGACATAAAGCCAGTTTGGGAATTAGAGGACGAGCGACAAATGTAGCAAAATAATTCTGCCAAAAGAGAATTAAAATAACATCAATAGTAATATACTTCCATTTAGATGCACTATTATTGATTCATTTATTTTCATGCCTTGTAAGCAATACGCATTATTATTGGAGATGTCAAATAAAATATTTACAATATAAGATGCAGACTTACAGCTGTCAAATCAGCAATTACATTACAAACAGATTAGATACAAAATATTCTTCTTATAAAATGCTTACAACATCCAGTCATCAGTTGTTGAATTAAAACCTAAAGGGCATAGTGATGGAATTAATGTTTACAGCATATTTTAGTTTTTCATAAATTCTTCCAGTGTATACAAACAATGCTGTAGTAGGAATCTTTTCAGTTGAATTTTAACTTTCAACTTCACTATTCCTGAAGGCTAGGGGTAAGTTGTTTAAATTATTAATGCAGTGTGTATAAAGATTTCTTCAAAAGGTTTGGATCTATATGTATATCTATGTAAATTATTTTTTGTTACCTTTGTCGTGTGAGTGTACCTAGCATATTGTATTGAACTGAGCTTTAAATAGTTCAACAATTCAGAGATATATACACAGGATAATGGTAGTATTTTTAATTTCTTTAAAAATTCCCTGCGGCATGTTCTACAATTTATATTCATAATTAGAAAAATTGCTCTTTTTGAATTGTAAATATTACTTTTGCTTGACTGGAGTTTCCCGAGAACATTATACAATAATACAAGAGTGAATAAAGGTTTGCGTAATAAAATGACTGGAATATTTGAATGTTTACTGCCTCTCTAATATGCCTCAGGGTAAAGTATGCTTTTCTAAGTTTTATTGCTAAGGGTTCAATATGATGAATCCATTTTAAGTTCTGATTTAGAGTTATGCCCAAGAATTTTGCCTCTGAAACCAAAAGAATATTATTTCCATCAAATTTGTTTTTGGAACATTTTCCGATTTTTTTTGACAATGCTGAAAGAATAATGAGATTGTTTTGTCTTTGTTTATTACAAGATTATTATTTTGAAGCCAATTAGTGATCTGGGTACTAACAGTTTCAATATTTGTATTTAGTTCTTGTTTATCTTTTCCTTTTATTAGCACACTAGTCTCATATGCATATAATGTGATATGTACTCCATTCACAGTAGAGACCAAATGTATAGCAGAAACAAAAGCAAATCATAGCAGACTAGTTTCTTTTGTGAGAAAGCTGTTTCTAAGATATTTTTAGTTTTGTTTAAATGGATAATTTCTACCATTTGTTCTCTGTTTGCCAAATAGGAGTGAAACCAATCTAATGCTACTCCCGGATATCTACCAAATAAAGCTTTTTCCAGTAAAAGACTATGTTCTACTAGGTCAAAGGCCTTAGTAAATCAAGAAATGGTCCAATGCATCCTTGCTGCCCATTACATCATATACTTCTTTTATAAAATTATTTATCGCTGTATGCGTTGGTTGATCACCCTTTATAGGATCCATGTTGTTTTCTATAATAATAGTGTTCTTTACTTTTAAATCGGAAGACATAGTGAAAAGATTAAATATAATATATAGAAGTGGTTGCAAATATACAATTTCACTAAAATAGGTTGAATACCTCAGAACTAGTTTCGAGGAATCATTTCCTCATCGTCAGCTGAGGAAGTGAATATAGTGAAATTGTATATTTGCAACCACTTCTATATATTATAACAGTGTTCTTATTCAAAATGATGATAAATACAAGTGCATTACTTATTCTGTATTTTGGAGAGTAGTGATACTGGTCTGTAACTTGATATTTCATGTTTTGATTCTGTTTTATAAATTTGAGTTATTTTTGTTAACTTTAGTTGACTTGGAAGCTTTCCAGTAGAAAAAGACAAATTAGCAATATGGCTAAATGGAGGACTAGTAATTTGTGGCATCTTTTTACTATATAATCTGGTATACCATCGCAGCATGCACTTCTTTTAGGTGCTAGGCTTCCAACAATTTTTGTAATTTCATCATTGTAACAGGATTTAAGAACATTGAATTTAATTAATTATGGCATATTGTTTGCTTGTTAATACCCATACTTTTATTTGATAACTTTTCGGTAATGTTACTGTAATAATCATTGAAAAGATTGGCTACAGAAGTTGTATTATCCTATTTCCCATTATTATCCATTAAGCGTATGTTTCTCTTATTCAAACTCGGTATTGTGTCAGTTTTTATCAGTTGCCACATTGCTTTGTTTTGTTGGTTACTTTGTAATAAAGGAATCATTATATCTCATTTTTGCTTCTTTTATTACTGGTACACTGTTGCATATTTTGTGTAGTAGTAAAGCTTTTAGAAGTGACAGTTTCCCTTTTTAGTTTATTTAGTCTTAGTCATCTGATTTATATTTTTATACCAGATGTAATCCAACCTTTCTTGTGGTTTAATAATCCAACCTTTATAATGGGTATCACAATGTTAAAATAGGCTGAAATGAATAGAAGTTAGTGAATGCTTCATCTATACAGCCACTTTCATAAACATTATTCCAATTTTCTTGAAATAACATGTACTCTTAACTTTAGGATATTTTCCTGCATGCAATTTCTCACTTCTTTATAAAGTTGTTCATGGTCTTACTGGGTTTAAAAAATATTTGTAAGATTTGAGTGCAGCGGTCAGAAAAGCCAGAGACAAACAGAAAAGAATTTAAATGCACCCTAAAATGACCATCACTACGTCCTCCAAATAAAATATAACTAATGGCATTGCTTTCCCCCATAATATCAAGCAACTTTTATTCAAGACAGTTCTTTCTTACTTTTGAATATTGTACAGCCTCAACTTAAATGGTCCACCCTGTATAATAATAAATGCCAGTCCAAGTTAACTAAATTAGATCTCAGGCATTTATATTTTCATCGTTTGATATTCTTGACTGTTAAACTTTCCTATTAAGAAATTCTGTAAGACTTTTATGCTATAAGAATGAGTTAAAGTGTAAACCTAAATGGTCTGTCAAAGGAGGTTGTATTACTTCAATACTAAAACATTTTTTATTTAAATTTGTAATGATATTTACAAGGTAGGAATTCATATTGGTTTTCATTGAGACAATAAAGGTTATAAGATCTTAAAATTTCTTCTTCCTGCTCCATAGAACATGTATTTATTTATTTATTATTTTTTACATCTCTTTTGCAGTTTTAATGTGTTATGAATAACTGAATAAATACAAGTTCATACAATTTGTTTTTCTCATGTACATTATTAGATGGCCTTTCAATTTTAACAAGTTGATGACAAAGTTTCGCCATTAACCCACGCTGTAGAACCATCCACAGCAGGACTGCAGGAAAGCAACGAAAGCTGGTAACTCTTATCTTCATAACATCACAGTTCACCTCCAATATCCAGAAACATGTAGCAAATATTAGCCAGGCTATCGCGTTTGTGCAGGTGGTTTTCCTAAAACCTTAGCAAGCATAACTCCAAGGGGTGATAACTTTGTCCTGTACCACCCCATCACTGTCATTCATTGCGCCACCAAGTGCCACATCTGGTCCACATTCTTGCAATACAACAAACGGTGGTGTAGAGTGTCTGGTCTTGTACAAAACCCATAATCACCATGTGTGCGCATCCCATGTCGCCTTTATTTCTCTCCTGTAGGAATGATGTCATTTACTGCAGTGCATACCACCACTTTCCAGTCAGTAAGCACATACTGCAAAAACAATATCAAACTTCATGGTTTTAAAATCATATCTTGGGTCAATATTAAAATCACCAAATATAAAACTGTAGTTCTTAATTTTAGAATAAAATTTTTCATAACATTCATATACAGATTTCAGAATCAGAATTCTGGGTTCTATAAAAACCAGCTACAGTTAAATTTAATGCAGAACATTTATTCATAACCACCTTAAAATTCTTCTTGTGACAACATTTTTTAACATCTAATATTTCATATTTTACTTTCTCTGCTACTTACTTACAGTAAGTAGAGGAAGTATTGCATTCCATCCAAAAAATTGATACTGAGATTTCACTGTAAGTACATGTGTTGAGGCTGCCTGAACCCAAAAAAAGCAGTTTTAGAAAAACGTTAATATGTGTAAAAATGAAAAGTCTCTTAAATACCAAACTTGGTATTTAAGTTCAACATCTTCCAAGGATGTGATGCAATTTTCAAGAAAATTTCCCCACACCAAACTACATTTACATAGGAAATTTTTTAAAAATTTTGATTTTCTGATTAATGGCTTTAACAATTTTGATTATGAAGAATTGGTATTTTAGCTCCACGCCAATTTGAGAAAGGAGTATTTCAAGAGTTGTATTATATTTCAACTGTTGGGGAGCCGAACTTGTAGTAGTTGCAACCGCACGTATAGTAAACAGCTTCCGGTAGCCTTTGCCCCAAATGTATTTTCAGGTGGCCTTTGCCCCAAGTTTAAAAAATATTATTACTGTTTCTTTAAATATTATATATTTATGTTTGCCTCGGCTGCGTCCGTATTTGTTAGAGACACGTTGCTCTTAGCAGGGCGTGATGCTACAAGAATGTAGGCTTACAAAGATTATAATTTTACTTCACTCCTTTTATTATTCAATTCAATTCAATTTTATTGCAATTCAATATGGTGTAATACATGATTGAATCTAGTCAATAGTAAACATGTACATAAGTAACAAACATATAAGTAACAATATTGATGGTGATGATGATGATAATAATAATAATAGTAATAATAACAATAATAAATATAATGTAAATATAAATATAATATGTACAAATTACTGTTAACCAAGTAGTAACTGAATATGCACAATGAACAATTTGCAGTTGGCACAACAATTTATAATTGAATTGTTACAAGTTATAGAACACAAATATAAAGTAGTGCTGTTAATGAAGTATTACAGAGCAGTTATTACAGTTATTACAAATTTATTTACACAGGTATTCGTCAATACTGTAAAAAGATTTACTAATTAAGAACTGTTTTAATAATTGTTTAAATTTCTTAAAATTATTATTATGCCATTTCTTGACTTCTTCTGGTAGTCCATTATAAAATTTTATTCCAGCAAAACTAGGCATCTTTTCATACAAATGTAATCTGTGGCTAGGGATTGCATAATCATTTCTATGTCTAGTGTTGTATCTATGAACATCAGAGTTAGTTAGTGACAAAGAGTTATATTTCATAAAATGTATAATGGTTTTGTAAATATATAAGCTTGGTAGGGTTAATATATTTAGTTGCTTGAAGGCATTTCTACATGTATCATTAAGTTTTAGTTTGCCTAAGTATCGGATTGCCCTTTTTTGTAGAGTAAATATTTTGCCAAGATTTGTTTTAGATGTGGTGCCCCATAGTTCAATAGCATAAGCCATATGCAGTGAATAAGGGAGTAGTATATAGCTATCGCTGCTTCAGTTGGAATATACTTATTTAAATATTTCAAAACAAATAGGTTTTTGCTGATAATTGATCCCAGTTTCTGTATATGTCCAGCATAGGTAAGTGATTTATCTATATTCAATCCTAGAAGATTTACTGAGTTTACGCTATGGATCACATTGTGGTTTATGGAAAGCTGTAACGCTGGCTCAACTGTTTTAAATCCGAAGGTGATTAATTCACATTTAGCTGCATTTACATACATATTTAGGTTACTGAAGTACATAACTATGGTATTTACAGTATGATTGATACTACTGCCTAATGCACACAAATTTTTATTACAAACAGAAATGGTTGTATCGTCAGCATATTGTACTAGTTTGGTGTTACCTGGCATAATTTCATTTATGTCATGAATATAAAGAATAAATAATAATGGTCCTAATATAGATCCCTGTGGTACGCCATAAGTTAGATCCTGCATCTGTGAATGATGATCATTATTTTCTGTATTTATGGTCACAAGTTGTTTTTTATTCGACATAAAAGATTTTATTAATTTATTTGCTATACCTCTAATGCCTAAATTGTGTAGCTGAATTAATAATTAGCTAGTGTCCACACAATCAAATGCCTTTGTAAGATCTAATAGAACAGCAGCGGTGTATGTATCTGATTCAATATTTCCTATAACCATTTCCACAAGGTCTGATAAGGCACTGATAGTGGATTTATTGCTCACAAAGCCATTTTGTTGCTTGGGAACCAAGTTAAACTTAGTTAAATATTTTGTTATACGATTATGTAAGATCCGCTCAAAAATTTTAGACAAAGCTGATAGTATCGATATTGGTCTATAGTTATTTCTGTCCTTTTTAGCTCCCTTTTTAAATACTGGTATAACCTTAGCTATCTTCAGTTTATCAGGGAAAATGCCATATTGAAAGCAGGAGTTTATTATTTCAACAAGAGGTTTTGCTATTTCTTGGCTACATACTTTTATCAGAGAGGTAGGTATACCATCAAGGCCAGTGCTGTTTTTAGATTTTAAAGTCTTTATTACATCGAGAAGTTCGTTCTTACTTGTAGGATGTAAAAAAATGCTATTGGTATTTTTTGATTTGTTGGACATAATTGGTGGAACTATTTTTAAATTTTGATTCATATGAAGATTACTTCCACCTGAGGCAAAGTGACTGTTCATTATTTCAGCTACTGCTTTGGCATCCATTATGGTAGTATCACCAACTTGAATTTGAATGTGCAAGTTATTATTTACAGGTAGAGATCTGCGAAATTCATTAATTACTTTCCAACTAGCTTTAATTACATTTTGAGAACTTAGTATTCTATTACTGATGCTACATTGTTTGGCTTCGACTACAGATTGGTCATAAACTTTTTTTAGATTCTTTAACTCGGTATCAGTAGAATTTAAGTTGTAGTTGTTATTATTATTATTCTTTTGCACTGTAGCAATTTTGAGAAGGGTTCGCAGATGCTTTATTTTAGGAGTGATCCATTGGTACTTTGTAGTTTTTGAATTATTTCTACTTATAGCAATGGGAGGACAATATAAGTTAATGTAATACAAAGTGTGGTAAAACTTATTTAGTTTTTCTGTAGGGTCTTGTGCAGCAAATACTGTTTCCCAGTTTTCATTGATTAAGGCGCGCTTAAGTATTTGCAAGTTGGATTTACTAAAGGAATTACAATATTTTGTGATGGACTTAATATCGTTATGATTTGTAGAAGCTTCATTTATACCGTTACAAATAATACTTTGTGCCAAATGATCTGATAAGCAAGACTGAATAATGTTTACCCTGTACGGTAAGTCTGTTATGTTAGTGATAATATTATCAATGGCTGTCATTGAACTGTTGGTAATGCGAGTAGGTTCATTAATAGTAGCATGCAAGTTGTACTCATTCAAAAGGTATTGAAAATTGGCCTTATCATTCGAGTTTTGAAGAAAATCAATATTTGTATCTCCTAAAATTATTATTCTACATCTAGTATTCACCAAAATTTTATTTAGCAATAAATTCAGTTTATCGAGAAAAATATTTAAATTTCCTTTAGGTGGTCTGTATAAACCAATGACTGTGATCTTAAATTTATTAATTGCAATGCTTACGCCTGCCAGTTCCACATGCCCCTCAGCACAGAAATTTTGAGTATCAATTTCTGTTGAATATTCTGTTAAATCTACCCGTGTGAAGATTCCTACTCCACCCCACTTTTTATTTTGCTGTTAAATTCATATTTGGAATGAAGTTATAACTACATTCCATATTCTTTAAGCCATGTTCAGTTAAAACTAGTATGTCAGGATTTTCTTCCGATATGAATATATTGAGCTGATCAATTTTATTAGAAAGCATTTGTATGTTTTGATGAATTAATTTCAACGACTTACCCGTATGTCTTACTGCTGAAAAGATACATAGTTTTTTGGACTACATGATAAGTTTACTCTATTTGCCTCAGATTGTTCTATTTCACCATTCGGTTTGTTGTTCACACAAACCGAGATCACTTTCACTAGTGTTTCACTCAGCATCCTCTTCCCCAGTTTGTTGAGATGCATCCCGTGTCTTGTGTGGAGTTCCCGCCTTATGTTGGTGTTGATTAGCTTCACATGTTCATATTTTTTACACATCTCCGTGATGTATGAGTTTATAGAGAAGGTTTTCTTATTTACCCAGGCATTTGAGTGTAGGTCGTATCTCGTAGGTAGTTTGACAACGATCAAATTGGTATTTAGCAACTCGTTTAGCGTGCATTCTAGTTTTGGAATAACATTCTCAGGTTCACCATTGCCTACGTCATTTGTGCCAGCGATGAGAACTACACAGTCGTCCTTCGTAAAATCGGAACATTTTGCCTCCATATTTCTGCAAACCTCGTCGATTTTTGCACCCGGTTTCACAATAGCACTAGCCATCATCGTATTCTGTCTCAGGTGATTTATTTTCTCGGCAAGTCCTCGTCCGTGACTATCCGCGAGCTTCGAATCCGTTTCTTATCTGTGTTTACCACAATTGTCGAATTGAGCCTCACATTCAAATCATCTTCTTTGCATTCCGAATCTGCCAAAAGCTTGAATCTATTATAGCTGTTGTAGGTATCCTCTTGCTGATGAGTGTTGTACTTGCTGCTAGCCTGACGCCGCTTTTGACCAGGTACAGTGCTCCACTCCGCGTAGAATTCACGCTGCTTATCGCCGTTATTTATCCTTTTTTCCAGTTTGATGTTTTCGTCTTTCAATCTGTCAATTTCACAGAGTGCATGATTTAAGTCCTTCTTCATTACTTCAATCACCTTTTGAAGCGACGCTATGGTATCACGCTCTCTTTCAGCATCGTCGCCATTAGACGCACTTACTTTCTGTTTTATTATTTCACTATAACTGTATTTCATTTTACTCCCTATTTGTTTGTTCGTGTCACTATCTTCCTGCAGTGCCGTGGCACGCTTTTGACCTCGGTTTCTTAGCGAATAATCACAGTTTTTCACTAAATTCGCGGAAACATTATTTACTTGATACGATTTAAATAACACTTCACTGATATAAAGAGAGAGCTGTGAGATGTTTTTATTAAATACTTGCTGTTTTAACACGTAAACTATTTTGTCTCACTCAAAATACGTATAAAATCTCTCAAGGACGCATCACACATCTGGTTACAATCACTGTCTGCAGGCAACTGAATAGATTTCAACCGTCTAAACTTGTAAATTTCTGTATTTCAAGTATGTTTGCCTAATCCTACACCAATAGAATACGTGCATTTAACTAAAGCTTTTTCTGGTTGTTGATTGGCTATTTTATAAACTGTCACTAAAATTACATTATTGTTACTCCAAGAATCACAAGTAGTATTGTTAAACTTCCTTACTCATTATTGACTCAAGGTTACCTCATTGTTAGCAACTTTTAACTTATTATTCTCACAGCTCCTACATTATTAAATTACGTAATATATTCACATAACATTATTACACATGGATACAATAATATAAGCATATGCAATGACTGTTACAGACATTTTACAAATTATTACATACACATATTGCTTCAAGGCGGACTATTATTGAATTTACATATTATATAATTTGACTGAAATCATTTAAGTGTTAAAAATACTGCCTCAATTAAAATACCATATGTTTATGATATTTTCTTGACAAATAAAATGTTTATCTTAAATTTTCTGTGAATAGCGTCTGAAGTCCTCATTCTGAATGACTTTTGCATAATTGGTAAACCATAAGAGATAGACCAAATCTTAGTACAGTAGAACCTGTATTAAGTGACCACTAATGGTTCCATTGAAAATTGGTCGTTTAGAGGGATGGTTGTTGAATAGCGGTGAGGATGTTTCTTACACATGTACTTTATTAAACTGATTAGGCTTGTAGATTCAGAAGCTTCAAACCTTAGTATGGAACGTAAATGGTTGGATCCCTTAAATAATGACATTCTTCATCCTCACATTTCCTTGAGGATTAACAATGTTTCAATAAGTACAATTAACAATGTTGCCAGACATCATGAGGTCTGGTTTTAGGAAAAGAGCTCTTTTGATACTTACAAAAATACATTTTTAGATAGAGCAAGGGAGAGAGAGAGAGGTGGTAAATAAGCAGATTCACTTTCTTTCTCACATACAAGATCTTCATGGCCAGAGTCTTTTGTCAAAAGTCAACCTCTACCCCAGTAAACCCACATTTAGCTATTGTTTGTGATGGGTTCATATACCAGGTACCCATCCCATCTTAATTCTGTTGTACATGGCAGAGATTTGTGTGGTAAAGAGAGATAAGTCACGTGAAATGCAATTTAAAGAAGTAGAAAGCGTGAGAGAAATAAAAGGGTCCTGTACATCTGCATGTATTTGGAATAGACATGCTGAAAAGCTATATTATCACCTCAAAAAATACTTAAAAAAGGGATGTAAATGAAGAAAATAACTCACCAAAGACTGGCCACTGCTTGGAGAGAGGTGGTCTCTAAATAGAGGTAAAAAATAAACTGATTATATGTGTTTTTAAACCAGTTCCTGCAAAAATTAGTCCTGAAGGGGGGTAGTCTCTTTATAGGCGTGCTCATTAGAGGGTTTTCACTGTATATAAAATATGTAAAGCTCATTAAAGTACACAATTTATGTCAAATGAAATATTTTGCGGCATTAAGCATTTCTGTTATATTCTTTGTTATTGGTTTGAATTTTCAAATACTTATAATTTTGCTATTCATTTTTTTCTCTTGGTCTTCCAAAGAGAACAGAATTTCAAAGTCATCACATAGTGACATGCTCTTAAAAGATTTGAATATTGCTTAAAGTGTATTGCATTCCTCTAATTCCTTTGTATCTCTAAGGAAATACGCAATAAGACAATTTCTGCAAATGTTAATCTCGATTAAAATAAAGTAGAGAGAAGAACAAGCTTTTATAATAATAGTTTGTTGAAGAATGGGTAGAGAAAGTATATGAATGTAACATAAGATTTATTTTGCTACTCCACCACAGCCACTGTGTTAGCCTGTAGTTCCCGAGGTCGTGGGCTCAAACCCGTCAGAGGGCGATGGATTTTTTCGGGCGTAAAAATCCTTAGCATGACTTCCTTTGAGAGAGAAATACAGCTGGTGGTCCCATGTCGTAGGTTTATGGCACGTAAGGAACCTCAAGTATGATAAATAGGCCTCTGAGCAAAATTACTGGTCTTTCACGCCCAATATAGAATAATATAATGGGACGCTAAGGGCCATAGAGTTTAAGGAGCATCTATAAATAAAACTCAATTTAATTTTAACCACAGCCACTGAACCTGCAGTAACTGTCTATTAAGTTATGGAAAAATATATAGACATAGTAAATAAAGAAGAGAGAGAATCTATTGCATTGGTAAGAACTGGAGCATGGAGACTAAGAGGGTTAAGACAGGGTATTCCTCAGAACCAATGTCCGATATGTGGTGGTAATGAAGACATTGAACACATAGTATTTAAGTGCCAAGGAACAGAAAATTGGAGAAGAGAATTTTTACTTTCTCTACTACGTATAGTAAGTAGGGGAAGTATTGTATTCCAACCAAAAATTTGATACCGAGATTTCACCGGAAATATATGTTTTGAGACCTCCTGAATCCAAAAAAAGCATTTTTAGAAACATGTCCATTGAAATTCCGGTATCAAATTTTTGGACGGAATGCAATACCTTCTCTACCTATTATGTACTTGGTAAAGAAAGTACTATGGGTATAAGTATTGTACTTACTTAATAAGATAAGACATATATCAAGGTAAACAAGAAATTCCAATTAATAAGACTAAATAAATACTAAAAGTTTCATTTTTTGGCAATTTTTGGCATTTAATCTACCCTTAATGAAAACTTATTTCAGTAGTGTTTATGTGTTTAAAGGAAACAGCAACATTTGGGTTTATTTGTAGAAGAGAAATGATATCATTTTCATAACCAGTTTTCATTAACTTATGAATGAGATTAAGATGCTATAACCACTTATCCTGATTCCTTCAACCCTGAAATAAACTGTTGCTCTAAAGAAATTTGGAAGCTATAGTAATAACAAGGAAGAAATGAGAGAGAGGAAAATGTATAATTTTAGCTGGAAATGAATCACTGGTGCTTATTTGCTTGAAAACTGTTCTGCTCTTTTGCCAGTGAACTTCGTTGCTGTGTGGAGCAGACAAATTAGAAAGAAACCGGAGCGGGTCTGGTTATGTAGAAAAAGAAGGTACAAAAATAAACCTGTCCTTACTCAGATTTTTCTAGATAGGATGTGACAGCTGGATGCAAAGGATTTATTAGCAAGTAGAAGCTATGCTGGTCAAAAATAGATTTAGTACTAGTTGTTTACCAATACATCAGGTCATGGATTGCCCATGTTGTTTGGCTCAGGTAAATGGGGGTGCATGGAAGCTGCTGTTATTTGCAGAACAAGCACTGAACTTTGCCATATGGAATATAACATATACAGGGTCCCTGGCAAGAAGGAGTTTCATGAGGATCCATGAAGTGTATACCTATGTAATGGACAGAAAATGCATTTAACTATCTCAACTTGCAATTATATGTTTTATTTGCTGTTGTAATAATAAACCCATTGTTGCTAAATTTACTTTTTTCTTTTTAGGAATTATCTACCATGCAGCAGTTTTCCTACAACCAATGTATAATTTTATTTCTCCATAAATTTCTATCCTCTGCATCTTTATCTGTTATTCTTCTAGACACCATGCTTCTTCAGATCCCATCCATCCATCCTTCTCTTGGTCTTCCTCATCCACTGTTTCCTTCAGCTTCCCATTCTAACACCATTCTTTCCCATTGTTTTCACATGGCCGAACCATTTTGTATTCTCTCTTCTACTATTTCCAATACATTCATTTTTACTTTCTCTACTACGTATAGTAAGTAGGGGAAGTATTGCATTCCGCCCAAAAATTTGATACCAATATTCCACTGGAAATACATGTTTTGAGATGCCCTGAATCCAAATAAACATTTTTGGTAATATGTCCATGTGTGAACGACACTCAAAAACCAAAATCAGATAAATGCCATGAGTTTAGTATCTTCCAAGGAAAATTTTCAAGAAAATCCCCCCACCCCAGATTAACCTTTACATAAAACATTTTTTAAAAAATTATGATTTTCTCAAGAATAGCTCTAATGATTTTGATTAAAATATCATGTGTTTAAGACATTTTCCTGACAAATGAAATGTTTATCTTGAATTTTCTGGGAATGTCCCCCAAAATTCAGCATTCTGAATGACTTTCGCATAACTGGTAAACTGTAAGAGTTAGACAAAATTTTACTACATAAAAAATGTAGATCTCATTAAAACACACAATTTATGTCATATACATTTTCTTTTTTATCAAGTGACCCATTTCCGAGATATTCATTGTTATTTGTTTGAATTTTCCAATACTTATACATTTTCTCAAATGGGAATTTGTTATTCGTTTTTACTTTCTCTACTACGTATAGTAAGTAGGGGAAGTATTGTATTCCACCCAAAAATTCAATACCGAGATTTCACCAGAAATATATGTTTTGAGACCCCCTGAATCCAAAAAAGCATGAAACATGTCCATGTGTGTGTATGAACAGAATAACTCAGAAACGAACAGTCGGATAAACACCAAACTTGGTATTTGGGTTCAGTATCTTCCAGAGATGCGACACAAAGGTTATCAAGAAAATCCCCCCACACCAGATTACCCTTTACATGGAACATTTTTCGAAAATTTTAATTTTCTCAAAAATGGCTTTAATGAGTTTGAATAAAAAACCATAAGTTTAAGACATTTTTATGGCAAATGAATTGTATATCTCGAATTTTCTAGGAATGTCTCCAAAAGTATTCTTCATTGTGAACGACTTTTGCATAACTGGTAAACCATAAGTGATAGACAAAAGTTTACTACACAAAAAATGTAGATCACATTAAAGTACACAATTTATGTCATATACATTTTTTTTTTTTTTGAGTGAACCATTTTCAAGATATTGCTTGTTATTCCCTTAAATTTTCCAATACTTTTTCTAAATGGGAATTCATTTATCATTTGTTTTTATGTCCTGGACATACAAAAAGAATGGAATGCGCCACATAGCAACCAGCTCTTAAAAGATTTGACTATTGCTTAAAGTCTACCATATTCCCCTTGCACCTACAAGAAAATTAGCAATAAGATTAACATCTCGATTAACATGAAGCATGTGGAGAATAAGCATTTGTAAAAATAGTTTGTACATGAGTAGAGAAAGTCATGTGAGTGTAACACATCAAAATTTTTTATTTCCTGGACGTACAAAGAGAATGGAATGCTCCACATAGCAACCAGCTTTTAAAAGATTTTACTATCGCTTAAAGCCTACCATATTCCCCTTGCACCTACAAGAAAATTAGCAATACAATAGTTTCCGCAAATGTTTATCTTGATTAACATGAAGTAGATGGAAAATAAGCAATTGTAAAAATAGTTTGTACAGGAGTAGAGAAAGTCATGTGAGTGTAACACATTGTATTTTTACATCCATTATTTCCCGAATTTGTATTTCTAATTTTATCCTTTCTTGGGATACGAGAAGCCCTCTGCCAAAAATCTATCTCTGTTGTTAATAATTTTCTTTTTTGTCTATTCGTTATCCACTTTCTACTCCATAGAGTAATATACTTTGTACTATTGATTTATAAATGAGTTTTTTTAGTTATATTTAAAATGTTTCTGCTCCATAATATCAATTCCAATTGTTTTTCTTCTTTCATTATTCTTTTTTCTACTAGTTCCACTTGCTCTGTGATTGATTCCAAATACTTAAATTTGTTTTCATACTAACCTCTACTCTAATTTTTCATCCATGTTCATTGTTGATGATAAATATTCTGTTTCATTAAATTCAATATTAATTCCTCACATTTAATATTCTTCAATTAATTTTCTCATCATGTATGAAGCATCCTCAATATCTTGTGTTATTATTACTTGGTCGTCCGTAGAAAGTTGTTGATGTAGGGTGTAATTTCGATTCATTGGAATTCCCATCAAATTGCATTTTTTGAACATTGAGGTAAACAAGCATCTACATATATTTTAAAGGGCACTGGTGATAGACAACATCCTTGTAACAGTCCCTTAGTGGTATAAAACTCCCCGGATACACAGTTTCCCAATTTTACTTTGCACTTATTTCCCAAATATATAGCTATCACATCTTCACGTATGGAACACTGTTGTAGTGCTTGTCATAGTAACTTTCTGGGAACACTATCATATGCTTTTTCTAAGTCACTAAATACCAGTCCCACATCTTTAAATTTTTCTCTGCATTTTTAAAAGAGGATTCTCAAACTAAAAATTTGGTCAACAGTCAATCTTCCAGTTTAAAATCTATACTGTTCTTCGACAATATGGCATTGGTTTACTAATCTTTCTTTTATTATTCTTGAAAAAGTTTCATAATAGGTTCCATTACACATATTCCTTTATAATTCTGACATCCTCCATCTCATTTTTTTTTATGATGGAGTCAGAGGAAGCATGGCATCTAAAGGACTAACAGATGAAGTTGCAGAAGATAGGGATTTATGGAGAAATGAAATTTTGAATGGTTTGTAGGAAAACTGCTGTATGGTAGATAATTCCTAATTTAAAAAAATCTGATGTGATGCATTCACATGGTTTTCTCTACCCTGTATAGTTTATTAGTGGGTATACAAACTATTCTTACTAAGCTTATTTTCCTATCTAGTATGTTTTAATCCAGATAAGCCTTTGCAGAAATAGCTACATTACACATTTTGTTATATATACAAAGGGAACAGCGGTAGTCAAATGTTTATGACATAGATGCTATTTGCTGCCTTAAAACATACTGTTTCCATGCAATCATGAGAAACAGTTGAATGTTGACAAAATTTTAAGAGAATGACAAAGAAATGTACAGTTTGAACCATTAATAACAGATATCCCACAAATGGTTTATGCTACAAAAAAGCTTATTTGAAATAAATTGTGTGTTTTAATTAACTTTACCAGTTATACAAAATTCCTTTCTAATGAAGAGCACTTCAGAGGCTACTCCCAGAAAATTCAAGATATGCATTTTATTTATCATGTAAATAGCTTTAATATATATTTTAAACAAAATCGTTAGTCATTTTTTTAGAAAAGAAAAAGGTTTAAAAAACTCTTCCATGTAAAGGGTACTCTGTGGTTGACAGATTTTGTTCAAAATCTTAAGGTCGCATCTTTGGAAGACACTGATACCAAATTTGGTGTTGATCTGACTATTCATTTTTGAGTCAAGCTGTTCACAGACACACACACATGCCTTTTTCTGAAAATGCTTTTTTTGGATTCAGAGTGCCTCAAAGCATGTATTTCTGGTGAAATCTTGGTACCAAGTTTTTCGGTGGAATGCAATACCTTCTCTACTTGCTATGTATATGGTAGAGAAATTAAATACTAAAATAAGTGCACTGAAAAATTAGTATTTGTACAGAAATCTGAAGTCTGCATGCTGTTAAAACAACACAAATATTCTGTATGTTGAGAAAGTTGTATGTGCATCTTATGGTTAAGGGAACACAGAGCCGTGATTGTGGTCCATCTTGATAATGGTATCTTACAGATATTGTTATCAAGATACTTTCAACACAAGCATGCTCAAATCACATCATGGAAGCTTTTCAAGGCCATAAATTGTACAACATGCAGACCACAAGCTGCTTCTCTTTGTACCAGATGTCTTGCTTGAATGATGGCAAAGGATGCTGTGTTTTGAGGTGTTATTCCGATGAGATTACAACATGGTTCAATAAGTAAGGTGTATATTTTTTCCATTTTTTTCAGCTTTGGAGGTTTGTTTACTTGCAACAAAAAACATACCACATTATTCCCTAATTCATTCATTCATTATCTGTTTACCCTCCTCTTATGTAGGACTTACACCCCCCAGGACTTACAGGCGGGTGCCTGGGGTCAGAGGCCCATCGAGGAGCAGACACTCTTGGATCAGACAGAATAGCCAGGATGGGTGATCAGCCCGATGCCTGGTATGGGATGAAGGAAGTAAATGAAGCGAAATGTTGGTGAAATGGATAAAAGGAAAGGTGATGATGGAGCAGTTGGTGGAATGAATGGCGGGGTAAACCGGAGATCCCAGAGAAAACCCGCCCAGACGCCGCTTCGTCCCCACAAATCCCACATGCAGGTCCCTGGGATTGAACCCGGTCCGCCTCGGTGGGTCTAACCACTCGGCCACGGCGCCGCCTATTCCCTAATTCGTTAGCTACAAATACCTTTTATTCGATATAGTCTCTGTTTGAACCCATGACTTTCCTCCACTGAGATATAAGAGCTTGTAAACCATTGGTTTCCTTCTCGGGCACATCTGGACTTCACCTATGACCTCCGCATTGGTGTTGCCTCACCTCTCACGGAGTATATCAACAAATAAAAGATGGTACAAGATCCAGGCTGTAGGGTGGATGAGGAAGAGCAGACCACCCAACTTTTGAGATAGCTTGGCGGGTGTTCAGACTTGTGTGTGGCCTTGTATTGTTATGCTGAAGCAGGATATTATTGACATCTTTATGGGGAAAAACGCATAGATATCGTCTCCAAGTTTTTCAGATTCTCAGTGTAAACTTTTTTCAGAATCCCAGAAGATTGAGACAATAACCTTGCTGTCTGAGGATCCTGATTTGAATCTTCCAAGAATTCGTGTGATGCCAGACCGTTGTTTGGTCTTAAGCTGTGACGATTTGCAAAAAAATATCATCACCAGCCGCGTAATGTTCAAGTAACTGATCAAATGAGCCCTCTTTTGTTCATTATTGTCATCAATTAGGCACTTAGGGACCCACCAGGAAATTGTTGAATAGTCAAAGCATTGGATAATTGCCGGTGTCACAGTTGTATATGCCCATCCCGAATGTTGAATATCTGACAGTCTCATTTTGACACCAATGCTCTGTTTACTCATTGACTGACTGACTTGATCTCCATAGACATTCTTAAGTGCCTGTGAATGTTTGCAAAAGTATCCTGTTCTCAGCGTTGCCAGATATCTGAAATCAAAATAATGTACAGACGCACATTTTGCCCCCCTCAACCCATGCCATGGCAACTGAGAAACAATTCCGGCAATATTTACAAAATGCTTTGTATTTATCATCGCCATTGCATACTTACCAATCGCTAAATTCAGTTTAGTTTTCCCAATCCTTATGATAAACACACAGTCTTTTTTTTTTTTTAACATGATCACCATTGCGTTTCAAATTCCCATCCATTTCCATTAGTAATTTACTTCCTGTTTTCCAACAAAATAACCACGTGTTCGTGTTCACTTCAACAGGCTATGTTGTTGACGGGTACCATTCAAAGGGGAAAATTAAGCAGCATAGGAGTTATTATTACAGGCATCGGAGTACTTCGACAGTGGATTATGTTGAAAATAGAAGCTTTTAACTCACGAAATCGGGGTTTTTTGCTATCCACAGTAATTTTTGGTTAATGAGGAACGTTTTGGGTAGTAAATGTTGCTCCGGGGTAATATATTGCCCGTCCACCCTTTTATGCGGCTGTTCTTATATAGTCGTTTTTGGCGACTTTTGCAAGGAATTGCTGCCAACGTGAATCATTCGAGTTTTAGACGCGCAGATCCCTCGGCTACGCTTTGAGGCTGAGGGCCATCAATCCCTCGGCTACGCCTTGAGGCTGAGGGCCTTAAATCGTGTTTTCAGCTATGTTGAGATTTCAAATGTTGGCAGCGGAAAGACAACACAACAAGCGTTCCCATGATGCCACGGGTGAGATGTAAGCGATGCGACTTCTGAGTGTCAGTAATATGGAACAAAAGTGACAAAATATGCCATATATTCATGAATATAAGTAAAGCACCATGTTATTTGTCCTTTATTATGCGTAATAATGTGTTGAAGTCAATAAAAGGCATGCAGTGTATGCATGCGTGTGCTACTTTTAAATTAAATTGAGTTTTATTTATGGACGCTCTTTAACTACTATGGTCCTTAGCGTCCCATTCTATATTGGGCGTGAACGACCGGTAATTTTGCTCAGAGACCTTTTTATCAGGCTTGAAGTTCTTTTACGTGCCGTAAATCTACGACACGGGACCGCTGGCTTTACTTCCCTTCCGAAGGAAGCGTTTATATAGTGATACCGGTCATAATCAAACATCGAAGTATTGCGCAGGCATCATATCCGTAAGGCTAGCTAAACCCCAAAAATAGCTAACTTTGTAGAGAATGAACCAATTGTAAGTGGCTCAGCCAGCACTACCAACTGCTATAACAGGGTAAAACTTACCGGGAATTACTTTTTGCGTATAAAAAAAATATAGCAGTCAATTTTATCAACTTCAGAGGTAAAAACAATGCTTTTTCTTCTTTCTTCAAGTTTCAAAATCGGGACAATTACCGTCCCAGATAGGAACTGCCGGGACACGGGACATTTAGCACAAATCCGGGACGTCTGGCACCCTGCCTGCTCTACAAAAGAAAATTTAATCACTGATCTCTGTTGTGTACATACTTCATGTGCAGTAGCCATTAATAAACAAACTATGTTACCATGGCAATGAAACTTCACGGCATTGTCAAGGCGGGTTTGTAGTTCTCCATCTCATAATCAGCAAAAGATGTGCATTACTTATTGAGCTGCCGTGGTAGTACACATGCTCATGCTATTGGGTCATATTAATTAGGTAGATTAAAAAATAATAAAAAATCTGATGTGTTACACTCACATGACTTTCTCTACTCTTGTACAAACTATTTTTACAAACGCTTATTCTCCATATGCTTCATGTTAATCGAGATGTTAATCTTATTGCTAATTTACTTTTAGATGCAAGGGGAATATGGTAGCCTTTAAGCGATAGTCAAATGTTTTAAGAGCTGGTTGCTATGTGGAGCATTCCATTACCAGAACAAAAAAAAAATGAATAAGGAATTCCCATTTGAGAAAAAGTGTAAGTATTTGAAAATTTAAGGGAATAACAAGCAATATCTCGAAAATGGTTCACTCAAGAAAAAAAATGTATATGACATAAATTGTGTATTTTAACGTGACCTACCTTTTTTGTTTAGTAAAATTTTGTCTATCTCTTATGGTTTACCAGTTATGTAAAAGTCGTTCACAATGAAGAATACTTTTGGAGAAATTCCCAGAAAATTCGAGATATACATTTCATTTGCCATAAAAAGTCTTAAATTTATGGTATTTTATTCAAAATCGTTAGAGGCATTTTTGAGCAGATTAAAATTTTTGAAAAATGTTCCATGTAAAGGGTAATCTGGGGTGGGGGGATTTTCTTGAAAACCTTCGTGTCGCATATCTGGAAGATACTGAACCTAAATTCAAAGTTTGGTGTTTATCCGACTGTTCGTTTCTGAGTTATGCTGTTCATAGACAGACACACACACGGACATGTTTCCAAAAATGCTTTATATGCATTCAGTGCACCTCAAAACATGTATTTCCTGTGAAATCTCGGTATCGAATTTTTTGTATGAAACGCAATACCTTCTCTGCTTACTATGTACGTGGTAGACAAATTAAGAATGGAGAAAATAAAATTATTTGCATATATTTGAAAAGAAAGAAATAACATGACGAGCCAGGACACAGAAACTGCTATACCTAACAGTAGTACCAATTTGTAGAGCAAAACTTCCCCTAAAAGATGGGTCAAAGTTTACCTCTATAATTCTAAGTGTTTAGGAATTATGATTTCTTGTGAAGGCTGCAGAATTCACAGCACAAAATGGCAGATCCAGTACCATTTTTACAAATATAAGCATTTCGCTCACAAGGATAAAAATATATGAAATTAAAGAGTATCTCAATTTATAAGACCACAAAAAATAAAAAAAATATTATTTTTACTTTCTCTACTGCGTGTAGTAAGTAGGGGAAGAAAGTATTGCATTCCACCTAAAAATTCGATACCGAGATTTCACCGGAAATACATGTTTTGAGGTGCCATGAATAAAAAAACACTCTTAGAAAAAGGCCCATGTGTGTGTGTCTGTGAAACAGCATAACTCAGAAACGAACAGTTGGATAAACACCAAACTTGGTATTTAGGTTTAGTATCTTCCAGAGATGCGAAACGAAGGTTTTCAAGAAAATCCCCCGCCCCAGATTACCTTTACATGAAACATGTTTCGAAAGTTTTTATTTTCTCAAAAATGTCGAACGATTTTCATTAAAATATCATATGTTTAAGATATTTTCATGGCAAATGAAATATATATCTTAAATTTTCTGGGAATGTCTCCAAAAGTCTTCATTTTGAATTGGTAAACCGTAAGTGATAGACAATGCTTGTCTACACAAAAAATGTAGATCTTACTGAAACACAATTTATGTCATATACATTTTTTTGGTGGAGTGAACCATTTCCGAAATATTCCTTGTTATTTGTTTGAAATTTCCAATATTTATACTTTTTCTCAAATAGAAATTCGTTATTCGTTTTTTTATGCCCTGGACACACAAAGAGAATGGAATGAGTAGGGTAAGTGATGTGAGTGTAACACATCAGATTTTTTAGCAATGTTTGCCGTTTAGTGTTCCCTTAAATGTGACAGCCGCAAGTTGGTAGATTTATTGAACTTGTGGGGTTACAAAAACGAGGAAAGTTTACAGTGAAATAATTGGAAATCTTGACCATCTTAGAACAGAATCACTGAAGCAATTGCAAGCCATATCAAACTTTGTCAAGTTAATTAATTAATAAACTGTTAAATTTATTTAGCAATGCTAGCAAGTAACTGCAATATCTGTGTTACCAGTGTGTTATAATTTTGTCCCAGTGGAATTCTTCCACGTGCCAGTAAGTTTACTGACACGAGTCTGACATTTAAGCACATCGTCATTTTGGAAGAGTAGCAAACATGAGAGAGTATTCAAAATTAGTTAAGAATATCCTAAAATTAACGTTGAATAGGTTTCTTTGTCTACACTGTTAATCTGCATAGAGGTAAGGTAAGTGGGGGGGAAAAGAAGAAGAAAGAAAAAATGTGCATGGTTAGTGAGTATGGTGCCCAGAAGACTTCAAAGAGTGGAAACAAACACTAAGTGGTATTATATTTTATGTCCACCAAGTGTACAGTCGTCTTTTTCAAAATACTATATTTTAAGACAAGGTCCTTACCTAAATCACTTCAGAAGTTGGCAATGCCTGGAATCTGGCTTTATTCCACGATTTTTTACTATCTTTTGAGAGCCTGTGCACCTGCAAGTTCACTAAATCTGCTTTTTAGCCTCAAAATGTTGGTGTTAGTTTATAGTAGTGGAAATACTTAGTTTATGAATTTCAAAAAGGAAGCAAATAAGTCCTACAAAGCAGGTGCATGTTAATTTATTCAAGTGGGTTACAAGAATCCGTTTTGCTGAGAATAAGTATTTATTTTACGATCCTCTAAAAATGTAGTTCGTTAAACTGTTGCATAGACTCATAAGTTTCTAGGCACATTAGTAGACGTGAGATCCGAGATTGCTCATGGTAGCTCAGTCTAGGAGGGCATGGAAGCTTAAATACTGGTAGATCGAACTCCATTCGTGATCTGATTTCTTAAGATTTCTTTTCCTTCCTTATCTTATAAACAGCGTGAAATATGTGTTTTGAAATGTGCGAGACATCAGTATCGACGCTGCCACGCCAACAGTTTTGGAATAGAACAGTGCTGTGCTCAGAAGCTCGAACGTTTGTAACAATAGGAGAAAAAAATCTGATATGTTACACTCACATGACTTTCTCTACTCTTGTACAAACTGTTTTTACAAACGCTTATTCTCCATCTACTTCATGTTAATCGAGATAAACATTTGCAGAGTCTATCTTATTGCTAATTTTCTTGTAGATGTAAGGGGAATATATATTTACAAGGGCAATATAGAAAAACAGTAGCCTTTAAGCATATACATATCTCTTAATAGCTGGTTGCTAGGTGCAGCACCATTCCCTTTCCCACAGATTAATACTCTTTGCATATCCAAGACAAAAAAATGAATAACGAATTCCCATTTGAGAAAATAAGTATTGAAAAATTTAAGGGAATAACAAGCAATATCTCGAAAATGGTTCACTGAACAAAAAAATGTATATGACATAAATTGTGTATTTTAACGCGATCTACATTTTTTGTGTAGTAAAATTATGTCTATCTCTTATGGTTTACCAGTTATGCAAAAGTCGTTCACAATGAAGAATACTTTTGGAGACATTCCCAGAAAATTCAAGATATACATTTTATTTGTCATGAAAATATCTTAAACATATGATATTTTAATCAAAATCGTTGAGCCATTTTTGAGAAAATTAAAATTTTCGAAAAATGTTCCATGTAAAGGGTAGTCTGGGGTCGGGGGATTTTCTTGAAAACCTTCGTGTCGCATCTCTGGAAAATACTGAACCTAAATACCAAGTTTGGTGTTTATCCCACTGTTCGTTTCTGAGTTATGCTGTTCACAGACACACACACACAGACAGACACACAGACAGACACACACACACGGACATGTTTCCAAAAATGCTTTTTTTGGATTCAGGGGTCTCAAAACATGTATTTCCGGTGAAATCTCGGTATCGAATTTTTGGGTGGAATATAATACTTCCCCTACTTACTATGCGTAGTAGAGAAAGTAAAAAGTATAAAGCTGAATCTAAAGACAACCGACAGTTGAAGCTTTCTTGATAATAGTGATTAGGCTGTATCTTCCTGATACAGTTTTCAAGAAATTAAATGTTTTATCCCGAACTGTTAGGCGCTGTTAAGACATTTTTACTTTCTCTACCTAGCATCAGAGTAGGTGCAGAAGATATTGCCTTCCACCCAAAATTTAGATACCGAGATTTTACCGGAAATAAATGTTTTGAGGTTCCATGAATGCAGAGAAAGCATTTCTAGAAAGAGGTCCGCGCGCGCGCGTTGTGAACAAAACTCAAAATCTAGGTATTTAAGTTAGGTACCTTCCAAAGATGCGACACGAAGATTTTCAAGAAAATCCCCCACCCCAAACCACCTTTTACATGGAAGGTTTTCTCGATTTTTTTTTATTTTCTCAAAAATGGCTAACGATTGTGATTAAAATACCACATATTTAAGATATTTACATGATATAATGTATATCCTGAATTTTCTGGGAAAAGCCTGTGTAGTCGTCTTCATTTGGAACGAAATTATGTATAATTTTGTACAATCAGCACGCTGTAAGAAATAGACAAAAACGTATTACACAAAAAATGTAATTTCTTTTAAACTTACAATTTATTTCAAATAACTTTTATTGTGGCATCAGCCATTTTCGAGATCCCGTTATTATTGGATTGGCTTTTTCAATGTTTTTATCATTTTTTGAAGTGTTGCCCACCATTCAGTTGTTAAATCGTGCAGTGGAGGGGATTCAGCATTGATTCCAGGAATGAGGATATTGTACCCGCGGCCCCGGGAGAGAGGGATGAGGTGAAGGTCGACCTGTCGATCGGAACCAGGAGTGACGGCACAGCAATGACGGGCCCCTACAGTTTCCAGATTGAGACTCTCCGACAGTCAGACAGGCAGAGCGGGGACCCCGCCTCACAAAGGGTCCAACGCCCCGGCAACCAGCCGAAGACCGAGGGACAGAGAAAATTCACAGACAGCATCCGTGTTCCGTGCCACGCTGCACCGAAACACCATCGCCGACACTTCAGACCCTGAAACAGATACGACCATAATATCCCGAAGAAGCCCATGGGTCAGAGTGGGCGGTCGCCGGTGGTCGAACCCGGGACCTCCCGAACGCAAGATTCGGTTGTTACTCGCACTGTTACGGAAAGAGGACCCGCAATTAAACATTTGACTATCGCTTCGATTTCCTGCATCCCCTTTCTACCTTTAACGTAGTGTATAATGAAACTAATTCTGCAAGTGTTTAACATGGAGTAGAGAGAAAAATAAGATTTATAAGAATAGTTTAGAAAGTATATAGAAATAAACGACAGTGGGCAGAAATGGTCATATGAATGTAGCGTATTATCAGATTAGCGGGTAGAGCGTTATTATCGCAACTGTGATGCCAGATCTACAATTAGTGATTACTAATCCAAATAGACTTCATGGCGTGCGGGTAGCCTTCTACCCTAGGGGACTCGGATTTGAATCTCGGTTGAAATACATTGCCTGAATACGGCTTTTCCGAAGTCTTTTCTCATACCCTCTTAAGGCAGATGTCGGGCGGCTTTCATCTGAGTGGACACCGGGCTCATTGCACCCTCTTCAGTCGCCAACTCTGTTAACCTGAGTTACTTCAAGCAACGTTACACACTTCCAAAACCTAACCAAAAACAAAATTTATATGCTATATATTACTGCCTTTGAGCACTAGATTCGCTCAGTTGGCAGTGTCAATATAAGAACATTAAAACATTTACAATTATAAATTCGTTTCATTGTGGAAAAATACGCCAAATCGAATAAAAAGCCAAGTAGAGATAACCATTTTAAATGCTGCTTCCTTAAACTTTCCGCATATCAGCTTTAAAACATAACACATTATACCAAGTGGGTTGCAACTATAGTATGTACTCTCTACAAGAAATTCACACATCTTTTACTCAATTAAGACAAAATTGAACAATTTACAGAACACTTCCGTGCGTAAAGCCATTTAAGACCATGTGAACAGGACTTGCATACAGTAACAGTTTTACTTATAGAATGATCTTTACAAACAAAATATAAACATTCTTCACATTTATAATTTCTCTTGCAAGTGGCTTCCCACGTCATTCCACTTTTAGATGTGTAGAAGGGTCTAGAAGCATTCATTATTTGATGGCAGGTTTACACTTTCGCTTTCACCTCCCGACTCCAGAACATTATCAAACTCCTCAATTTCTTCAACACACTCTTCGATTTCAGATGCATCAGAAGCAGATCGTTATCATCATGCAAGTTCATCATTTCATGCAAATCATTCACTTCCTCAAGGTTATATACTTCCTTTCGGCCACGTTTACATGCGAGTTCCTTTTTCACTATAAAGGCTGGCTCACAACCAAAGAGAACGGTAACCAGAACGAGAACGAGAAAGTTGAAATACATGTATTCTAATGGGAGTGTTCACAACCGACGGGAAGTCTTCCCGGGCATGGCATATTAGATCCCTATTGTGCATATTAGACTCTTCACTCTAGAGTTATTCTAGGCGGCCGTGACATGAAACAGCCACTAGTGCTCTCTATAGTCGCTAGCTGGAAACATGAAACTGGAAGGAATTAGTAGTAAATGTGCTTCCTAACCTCATCCCGACACCCGCAAATCTAATCAGCGTTGGTTCCTCTGGTGAAGGGATCATCTGTAGTTTGTTTATATGCAACTCAAAACTGGCTAGTATCTAAAAAAATGGAAAAAGCTACAAAGAACAGCTAAAATCGGTGGAAATGAAAAAAGAACAATAAACAATTTTAATGTATGGCATTAAATAAAGGAATAAAAGCTTGGCATAAGTAGAGGGATCGGGAATGTAATGGATATGCATTTAGATAATGTTTACTCTATCGATTTTGACGTTGTCTTGGCACAATTGGTCAGTTAAAAACAAATGTAATCCCAATGCGCAAAATCGACTTTCACTTTGTGATCGATATGCATTCCCGTTCTCGTTACCGGGCTGTTGTGAACGAATATCTTGCATGGTGTATTGCTTCTCGTTTCGTTTCCGTTCTGGTTACCGTTCACGGGCGGTTGTGAACCAGCCTTTAAGTTGAAAGGAGAAGCAAATAAAACATAATGTATCACTCCGCCGAGCACATGGCAGCTCCACGCGGAGGATACTGGAACTAAGCAACTGTGCGAGAGGAAATTGCTTGAGACAGAATGCGAAAACAGTATATTGCGCAGCTTGGGAATCATTAGCTTTTAAACACTGTATGTCTTGTTCCTATATTTTGCCTTACATCCTAAACTTCTAACACATAATACTAAGAGTAGACAAATAAAAGTTGTACCTGAACAGTTCGGCATCTGTGATTAAAGGTACTGGATTAAACTGTTCTTAACTACAGGCTTTAGAAATCATTCATTTAATGACTAACATCAGTATACCACCTTTGCTTTAACCTTTTATGAGTCAACAAGTTAAATAACGATTAGCGCTACAGGTTAAAACACAACAGAAAACAAACGCGACCCAAGATATCCGAGCAACAAAGAAGTTCAGTTATTGCTAAACAACGGCCAACCATATTCATTGTCGATTAAAGGCGGGTACTTTTCACAGAATTTGTTAAAAGCATTTAACACAATTGTCTTCTTTCCATTTCCCGCGTTGATGTTTTCCACAGTGGCAGAGGATTCTCAGCCGGAAACCGGAAACGAACTGCAGCGCCTGCGCATAGCCTCTTAAACCCTCTGCTATAACGCTTCAATTAGTTATAGGTGAATCTGAACAAACATATTTAGTTTCATAAATTGAACTGTTACAATAATGCACGATGTGCACGAGAATAACCACAAAATGTTACGATCTGAACCGAACTGCTTTTTGTAGAGGAAGAGACGAAATGATAAGCGGGAAGGGTTGTAGTTTGTCAATCAGCCAATGAGGTGCTGTCTTGTCACGTGGTTTGTTTTCTTTACTTCTCCTTTCAGCTTATAGTGAAAAGGGTTTAGATACTGCTACAAAACCAATGTGAAACCTAAAGAATTAAAAATTATTGATTGTTGTAGTAGAAGAAATACATTTTCATTGTTGACAAAATAAAACAAACTCACTGAGGAAATATAAATCGCATACAGTTGTGCAAAGAAAGAGAAAAACAACTTCCAAGCGGGGTACAATTACTGCACCCAATACAACATTAACAAGCTTAATGGGATAAACAGGATTTATTTTTTATTTTAGTTTACAAAAAATATTCATCAAAGTCTTCTGGACAAGGTGAAGTCTAATGCACATAGTACGAGGACTAATCAACAAAGACTGAGACTGATTTTTTCCTGTAGCTTCCGTGATAGTTTCGTATCTGTAACATAAATATTTGAAAAGAGCAGGTTTTTATGTATAATGTTGGTAGGCGGCAGCAGTATTGGTAGGTTGGTAGTAATGCTCTATTTTGTAGACCCTACGTGCATTTCGCATACCATACAATGGAGTTGATGCATTTTTTAAATCGATTACCACTGGTGATGAGTCATGGCTGCATCATTATGATCCTGAAGGAAAACAAGTCAGCACAGTGTGGAAATCGCCAGGTTCTCCAACACCAAAAAAGGCAAAAGTTGTTCCATCTGCAGGGAAAGTGATGGTGATCACATTTTTTGACTGTAATGGAATGATTTACCAACATGTAGTTACAGCAGCATACTACACGTCAGTATTGGCTACACTGAAGAAGCACATTGCAAAGAAACGACCAGAGCTTTCTCGGACTGGGTGGCGACTTCATCATGACAATGCACGGCCTCACGTCGAAAATCAAGTCATGCAGTTTCTGGCTCGATTCAACATTACCTGTGTACTACATCCACCTTATAGCCCCGATCTTGCACCCGTGACTTTTTTTATTCTCAACACTAAAGGCAAAGCTTAGGGGTATTCGATTTGAGAACTCTGAAGCAGTGCTCAAGAAAAGTGAGGCGATTCTCAAGGACCTGACAAAGAATGGTCTGCAGCACGTGTTCAAGGACTGGCAGAGACGTTATAAAAAGTGCATTGAAGTAGGAGGGGACTACTTTGAAAAAGATCATGTAAACATTGAATTGGAGTAATAAACATCTGTGAAAAAAATCAGTCTCAGTCTTTGTTGATCAGCCCTTGTAATAAAAACATTACGACTGGATACACTTGTACCCCGCCTGGTATACGGAAGGTTAATTGAAATGTGTATATTTATTGGAAATGTATTGGCTATTTTAATAGCCGTAATTTAATATTTCTTCGTGGTTATTGTAAATCTGCTGAAAGGAACATTGACATTGTCTTGCTGTCTGGTATTATAAGAGAGCAAATAATGTTGAATATGAATTGCATTGTAATTATTTTTTTACAAAATTCTGATTTCTTTCTTCTGAACTAGAAATGCTTTCCTAATGTGTATTGTTGATCCAAATTAAAAATACATACTTGATGACACTTTGAACATAGGAATAATAAACAATGTTATCATAGTCATTAGGAATAATAATAGGTATTAAATTTCTTAGCACATACAAATACAAGGCAGTCTTTTGCAAACATATTCGACATGATTAGCCCAAGATAAGGCTGTTTACAAAAAGATACCAAGCAGTCTTCTTCGTTCCAGTAGATTTCAAGGTGAAAGTTAATACGTCAGTTTTATAATGCATTAAAAGTCCTTGGCAGTAAATCATTTGTCACTTTCAGAAATAAAAATCTGATGACTTCACATGACTTTCTCCACTCTCTATCGTTTATTAGTGAGTAAACAAACTATTCTTACTAAAACTTATTTTTCATCTACATTTTAATCAAATAAACCTTTACAGAAACAGCTACATTACACATTTCGTTATATATACAAAGAGAACAGCGATAGTCAAATGTTTAACAACTGAACGCTATATGCTGCCTTAAAATTCCATACTGTTTCCATGACATCGCGAGAAACAAGTGAATGTTGACAGGACTTTATGAGAATGACCAAGAAATGAACAATTCGAACCATTAATAAGGGATATCTCAGAAATGGCTTATACCACACAAAAAGTATAAATTGTGTGTTTTAAAGAGATCTACGTTTTTTTTTTCTTTCTTTAGTACGTTTTCGTCCATCGGTTAACATCTACCAACTAAACAACATTATACAAAATTCCTTCCGAATGAAGAGGACTTTACACGCCTTTTCTAGAAAAATCAAGATATACATTTTATTTGTCATGTAAATATCTTTAATAATGATAGTTTAATCATAGAGCTATTACTTAGAAAATAAAAAAATGTTCCATGTAAAGGCTAGTTTGGTATAGGGGGATTTTCTTGAAAATCTTCGTGTCGCATCTTTGGAAGGTCCTGAACCTAAATACCAAGTTTGGTACTTATCCGACTTTTCTTTTTTGAATTATGCTGTTTACACACGCGAGCGCGTTGACCTTTTTCTAAAAAGTTTTTTTTTTTAAAATTCAAGTTTCAAAAAACCATGTATTTCCGGTGAAATCTCGGTAGTCAATTTTTGGGTAGAATTCAATGCGTTCTCTACTATGTACGTGGTAGAGAAAGTAAAAATGACGTTTTGTAATGTCATGAGGGACCGTTGCTAGAAAATTTTGTGAACAGAATTCAGTAATCAATACTAAACTTCATAATGACCAAGCGAGATGTCTCCACGGTAACGCGCGAAGCTCTCGTTCCAGAGGTCCCGGGTTGGTTTCCCGTCGGGTCGGCCATTCTGACCATGTTTTTTCGTGGTTTCCTCGGGTGAGTAGGCAAATGCTGTGATGGTTCCCTATCTGCCACGAATTTCCTGTCCCCATTATTTTCTTTTCCTGAGTTTAGGACCACGCAACGGGGTTGATGGATCTGCTGGAGCCCCCTTCCTGGGAGCTGCCTCGATTGCCACGGGACCCCAGGGCTAGCCGGAGTTAGGATTGGCATTATGCTGGAATCGTTAGTTACCCCGGCCTTGCTAGCGCACATCTGCGAAACGCCCGTTGAGAGAGGAGTCAAGGTGCTGAGCGAGCGAGAATGAAAGAAAGGGACATTGTATTATCTCTATCTCTGTACGCAATAGTTTTCTTCCCACTCGCCTTCGTGTGCGTTCCCGTCTATAGGTACAAAGAGCGCCAAAGAAAATCTCACTGCACCTCGCGTCTGTGTTACATTATTTATCGTTGTACGTGGCCTTGCGAAGTTATGGCCATTTCATTGGTTGCTTTAGGCCACGGTGCAAGAGTTTTTTTTCGAGTGGAGGAGAAAATGATTTAATCACTTACCCCAGCCCCGATGGGAGTCGAGACTGAGAGTGTGGGACTCATCACTAGTCGGCATACCCACTAAAAACTCCTCCACCGGAAGGAAAAAGAGGAAGTTAGGTGTGATACTGTGGCTGTACCGCTATTGCATCAGCGCAGTCATGGGTAGGGGTATATTGGCCGGCCACGAAGGCCTAAGCCAGGTGAAAGGATGGTGCCAGGACGCAAGCATGACCGAAGCCCTACTTGCGCCCTTGGGAATTCGGGAGTGAAGGGTGAAGGGAAGTTAAGGGCGAATGTGTGGCAACAGTTCCCAGCTTGCTGCCGTGGTAAGTGAGGTGTGGTAATCAGTAGTTCCTCGGGTTCCTGCCGCGGCCTCTGCGAGGCGCGCTCGCCCAGTCCGTTGGATGAGTTGTTGGTTGATGAACCTCCCAGAGTCCATCTGTGACTGCACGTTCAATTGAGGTGCGGAGTCCGGCGATGAGTTCACCGTTCTCCTCACTGAGAAATGTAATGCTATGTCTTATGAGGCTGTCGGTATTGCCATGGAGCACTCGAAACCCCGCAACTGATGACGCCTCAAGGGCTCCCAGTCGCGTGGGTCGGTCGTCGCTTTCCGCCTCGGCGTCATCTGGTTCGACGAGGTGGCCCTCGATGCGCTGGACCGACACGAGGATCCCGTCATCACCCTGGAGGTCTGAGATCTGTTTTGAGAGTGCGAAGATTGCCCTGGCCGAGGTCCGCTGCTTGGCCTCCACTGTCGCTAGGCGCGTGTTGGTTGCACAGCGTAACTCAGCCAAGCGAGAGGTGAAATCCTGGAGAGTAGCCTGCATTGCAGAAAGAGTGTCTCGTAGTTCTAGTTGAGTCGGTTGTGATGTACCACTTACACGGGGCGTCGTCGGCGGAGGCGGCTTAGTGGTCGTCGTCAGCGTAACTGACCCAATTGGCTTGCTCCGGGGGTACAGGGGGCATTGAGCCTGCCCCGTGAAGTGCGTATGCCCGGAGCAAGTGGCGCAGAATCTGCGACGTCGGAGGAGGTCATGGGCGGTGCAGTTTGCCGTGAGACAACCTGCCCCGCAGTAGTGGCACCGAGGTGCGGCGTTGCATGCCTGCGCTGTGTGACCGTAGGCACAACAGCGGCGGCAGGGTGCCGGACGTTCACTCCTGCTTGCCTCGACACGCAAACACAGCCCGAGAACAGGCAGGCTTGATCGCAAGGCCGCCTGAGCCTCCGAGGCGGAACCTAGATGGAGGCGAACCAGCGGTGTTGGCCCTCTGGTTGAGGAAATTCGGGATGCCCGAATAGCCGAGCGCCAGTGGTGCCTTGCGGCCTCCAGCACGAAGTGTACTGGAAGGTCCCTCGGCACTCCACAGATGGCAATACTGGCGGCCATCTGCCGGAGGGTGCGTCGGCGGTGACATCGGACTCACCAATGGAGGTAAGCCGGCGACAGTCGGAGGCGGCGTACAGCCCTGAGAAACAGAGCTGGAGGCAACAGGTTCAGGCTCCGGCGTTGCAATGCTGCGACCGGGTGAAGCAGCGGCAGAAGCGTAGCTGCGCCCGGTCAGCGGTGGCGGTGAAGCTGCCGGTGAGTCCGCGGTGCCTGTGGCCGGAGTAGGCTGGAGAGCGCTGGGCTCCTCAGCGGTAGCTGGGGAAGCAGCGGTGGATCCTTCAGCATCACGGCGTTTCCTTCTCTTCCCCATTTCGGCGATCTCGGCGAGAGTAGAGATGTTACCTCTGCGGAGTCTCGAAGCGAAGGCCACCGCAAGGGTGCACCACTCCTTCTGCTAAACAGTTACACCAATAACCACAACAAAGGTTACAAAATGGCGTAGAAACAAATGCGTGTTTACGCTCTCGATCGTATTGGCTAAAAGAGAAAGAGGTAGAGTGAGTGCATTCAGTTTGTCATACAGACCTCTTATTGTGACTGGTAGCCCATACCTTATCGGCTAGTGTAGGACGCACCTTTGAAAAGGTTATAAGCTAATGGGAAAAACATAACTAAATAGTAAATAAATAAAGCAGCATGCTTTCTCTCTAATTCAAACTATAATTGGTTAATATACCTTTACTAACATATTGCTGATTATAGGAATACAACAGAATTACAGACAAAAATATAACCCAATTTAATTGCCATAATATATATGTCATATTCAGTAAACCATATACATATTTATCTCTAGTTTCTAAACATGATCAGTCAATTATAAGAAAAGAGTAATTTGCATTTAGTAAACGTATATCATCATCTGCGGATGTTTTACGGAGAGTGCCCAGTTTCCCCACTTTCCTGAAATATTTTTCTCCAGTAATTTGCTATAAAAACACTTTTATGCACTGCAGTTGCTGTAACAGTGCCACCTGCCTCCCACATACCCACGATACGTCCACGAGTAATTTCGCTAGTATACGGCAGTCATGGTTCTGAGACAATAAACATGTTCAGGTTTCATTAACACCAGAAGAAGCAAAGGTATCAACATCCCCTCTTTCTCCCGTTATTGCTGTGTTATCAAGCCACCACGCCTGCGATAGGTTAAGGTGAAGGACACGCCTCAAAAGACCCCAGAAAACGATACAAAACCCGCCGAACATTTTCTTTGGCGCTCTGTGTACAACAGGCAAAGAAAGATACGCACAGCTGTCGCTTTCTTTTGATGCTGACGGGGAAAAACACAACGACGGAAATGGTATCAACAAACTTTGCTCTCTGAGTTGATATAACTTTGTGGTATACGAGTATTTACAAATAGGTGAAAAATGTAATATTTTGAGCCAAAGTCATCCAATCTTATGGTATCAGTAGCAATTTCCAAATAAAGGTTTGTATGATTGTTGTATTGTGATAGGAGTAAGCTTGACAAATAAACGAATGCTTTCTCTGTGCACAAAAGAGAGAGAAAAGTGAGAGCAAAAGATGCTAAACATCAGGGGAAAGGAGAACGAACTAAAGGCAAGAAAAACTAACATGCAGCAAGAGTTGCAAAACCTTGCCTTGACTTAGAACCAATGTTTTGATCCGAGCAGAGTAAATATGTAGTACGATTCGACCCTACTCATTCACCCTCTTCTGTTTCCGCCCTTTCGTGGTTGTACACAGGCATATTTGTGTACTTAATCACTCCTGAAGGATGACTCACAACTCTCCAGGGGTTAGGATCCTCTCCCTATCACCAGACAACATCCGCGAGTTACCCATTATTCACTTCACCCTCAACGAAGCAGAATGTAGTTGAGGAGTAGTGAATCAAAACGCCATCAGTGCCAATTTTTCAAAGAGAAACTTACAAACAGGTTTTAAATCTCTTCATTCTTAACTTTAGTTCAAAGTTCGCTTTCCTAAATATCGATATCAGAAAAACAGTTATTTATGTATGTAATATTTTTATAACGAAAAAGTATTTTGAACTCATTAGACCCAAAAAATTCCCATAAGCTTTAAGGAAACTGTAAAAATATTGTGTGTACTTATATTTTAATACAGTACTTGACTTTACATGTTTTCATTTATATAACTTTTCGGGCAAATGCACAATTTTGTCGTTTTACTTTCCCTATTATGCTTATCTATATTAAGTAGAGGAAATGTCGCGTTCCACCAAAAACTTCAATGAGATTTCACAGAAAGTGCATGTTTTGAGGCCCTCTAAATAAAAGAAAAGCAAATTTAGAAAAATATCCGCGCGCGTGTGTCTGTGACCAGCGTAACTCTACAATATCTCCGATAAGTACCAAACTTCATATTTAAGTTCAGTGTCTTCCAAATCTGCATTTAAAAACTTGATGTGTTGCATTCACATGACTTCCTCTAGTCACTCTTCTTACAAAAGTGTATCCTTCTATCTAATTCTTGTTAATGGAGATAAACTTTCATTACACACTTACCTTTTACCTGATTACTGGAGGGGGCTCGGCACTCCTGGACATTGTATCTATGCCCCACAAGGGGCGCTCCCCGAAGGAGGAGGAGGTGAGAGGAGACACCGGGCGGCCGGAACCAGGAGTAACGGCACAACAATGACAGGATCCGTACAGTTCCAGATTGAGACGCCCTGACAGTCGGACAGGCAGACCGGGGACTCCCGTCCCCCACAGAGGGTGCAGCACCCCGTTCCTAAGGGGCGATCCATATACCTACCCTGGCAAGAAGCCGAAAGCCGAGGGACAGAGAAAGTTCCACAGGGCATCCTTTTTCCCTGCCACGCCGCACCGAAATACCATCGCCGACACTTCCAATCCTGAAACAGACCTAACAGGGTGAAGGATGAATGAAATGATGAATGGAACGAAATGAAGGGACAGGAAATTCGGAGGCTGAAAGAAACCACTCCAGCATTCGCCTGACGACCCAGAGAAACACCCCCCGCAAAAAAAGAAAATGGGTCACAGTGGGTGCTCGCCGGGAATCGAACCCGGGAACTCCCGATGTCTCAGGCGTTACCATGGCGCGACCTCGCTCAGTTCATTACAGACACATTTCGTTGTTGTATAAGAAACTTGCTGTGGGCTAAAGCGATAATCAGGTTTTTACATTCTCTTCCACGTACATAGTAGGTAGAGAAGGTATTGCATTTCACACAAAAATTCTATACAGAGATTTCATCAGAAATCCTGGCATCCTGGATAAGCATTTTTAGAAAAATGTCTGTGTGCGAATGTGTGTGTGTCTATGAACAGCATAACTCAAAAACAAAAAGTCGGATAAATACTAAATCTGGCATTTAGGTGAGTGCCTTCCAAAGATGCGACACGATTTTCAAAAAAACCTTTCACCCCAAACTACACTTTACATGGAACATTTTTCGAAATTTTTGATATAAAAATGACCAACGACTTTTAAAATGCCTTATATTAAAGATATTTACATGACGAATAAAATATACATCTAAATTTTTTGGGAATAGCCTCTGAGGTACTTATTCGGAAGGAATTTTGTATAATCTTGTATAACTGATAAACGTTAAGAGATATATGAAAACGTACTACACAAAATTTGTATATTTCTTTAAAACGCACAATTTGTTTCTAATAAACTTTTGTTGTGGTATACGCCATTTCCGAGGTATCCGTTATTACGTTTCGAATTGTTCAATACTTCGTCATTCTTTTAAAGCCCTAGCAACATTCAGTTGTTTCTCGCGACGTCATGGAAACAGTATGGAATTTTAAGGCCAGCATATAGCGTTCAGTTGTTAAACATTTGACTATCGCTGTTCTCTTTGTATCTGTAACGAAATGTGTGATGTAGCTATTTCTGCAAAGGTTTATTTGAATTAAATGTAAAGCTTAAGTATCATTTACATATTTACTAATAGAAAAAGTAAAAATCTTATTGTCTCTTTAGCCTACTGTATTGTTCTTATAGATACAACGAAACGTGTAAGGAAAGTTTATCTGGATACGTTCATCCAATAGGTCATATAAAATTGCAGCTGCGCTTCGCTCGGCCAGTCATTCCTGAATGTTTATGGAAATTGTGCATCTCTTTTCTTTGAATTCACTGATCCTGCTTTGGAGGCCTGGACTTCTGGTGCACCCCGTCTCAGAGAAACGTTCTGAAGGATCATCAAAGTTGCATGTCTGCTCCAACTTCATGTTGATAATTAGCGTTCCAAGGCCCTCTCCCCTTTGTTTTCTAACATTTCCATTCTCCTCTTGCCTGCAATAGGTATTTCGTTTCCCATGTTATTCATTTTGAATCAATCTACTACTGTCCATTCCAAACCCGAGTGCTTTTCACTGAAAACAAACTCTTTGTATTATCCGTGCGAAAGTAGTTCGCAATCCCCGCCCCTAATGGCTGCTTGTTCCCCTCTCACGTGCTTGTTGAACATTGCTTAAATATATAAAAACGCGCCCTGTGTGAGAATCATAGTTCAAAGTGCAACCTGAGGTAACAATCGGTTTTATAAGTTTGCGGAAATGAACGTTTTACTTACGCTAATCACAATCCTGCGGCAAATGTGCAAACCCAAATCCGAATCCTCCGAAGATGACTCAGCTGCCATATCGGAATCAGTACTACTCTCCAAAATAATAAGTTTATCCACAATTCCACAGCACTGTCGCACACGAAACAAGTTCCCACATTTTATTATCCTCTTCCTCGTATGTTCTATCATGTCTATTTATACTACCTGCGTGCTTTGGATACACTTCTTGCCGAAACGCCTGTAAAATCGCATATTAGTTTCGTAATATGCAGTAATGCAAGTGTCGGGTATTATATAGTGAGTTGAATATATGGAGTATTGTTTGTTTTTCGCCACATTTTTTCCCGCTTTTGTGTTTATTCGCACTACACGCACCTTCCTCTGCCATGTGAACTCAAATACCAACTGACTAAATCACAAGATTTGACCTGAGCTGAGCATACGTGTACTAGCGTATTATGAATGACTGTTCGCTTATCATATTTCCTGTGTTACGCAAAGTGTTTATTCGGTTCTCAGGTAGCACCTCTGGGAATTCATTGCTGCATTTCTCGTATATGAAAGAGAGTGGCAGTCATGCATATGGTTGGTATTAACGAGCAACATGCTCTCGGCGTAGCGTAATAGCAGACGAAAATCATATTTTGTAATCCCTTAACAATTAGTATATATCCATTACCTTTAGCATTGAGTTCTTATGATAACCGCAATAAAATGTGCAGTTCTATACCTTTCCTGCTCTAATATTTCATGATACAATACATGTATTAAGGAACTATTTACGTTGGCGGTAGATTGTTCTTGGGTTCGTGATAAGCAGAAGCACGTGCTTTTGTTTACATCAGAGGGAACTCTGGTTTGGAATGGACAGTAGTTCTGTGGCATAACCCTGCGTTATGTATATCTAATAGGCTGTTGTAAGACTTGTCTAGTTTCGCGCGAGCCGCTCCTAATGCGACTGAAAGCAGATGGTCACACAACCTCATTATGTTGCATATCAGTCAATATTTTACTTTTGTACAATTTTATTATTATTATTATTATTATTATTATTATTATTATTCGTCACTACTACTGAAGTTCACGCGAAAATAAGCTATATAATTTTTATAAACACGTGAAAAGGTATATACCCGGTATGCAGAGAATAATAATTTTTTACATAAATTTTACATCAGCATATTCGAGGTGCTTTTAATCCATTGGAATTGGCTTAGTTATATCGATGCATGTTCTTATACTTTTAATGTAGATTATAGTACACAAATTAATTCTTTTCAGTTTATAATTTTAAAAGTTATTCAAACCAAGAATTCAAAAATTTCCTATTTTTCCTCCATTTTGCATATATTCTGGTATTGTATATTATAATCGGCGCAGCAGTTCTAGACGTGAAAATCTTAATGAGAGCTATGATGCGAGTTGCTTACCACATCAGGTGGTGACCGATCGACTGCATGCTGCAGGAGTGCGTGGGACAGTCATCGTCAAATATCCACAACGGTTATGCACTGTGTTGCGCTGATAAACTTAGTTATATACAGTATATTAAAATCCACGCTGTAAAAAGCGCTTAATATAAAAAACGCTGTCAATCATTGCCTCCAATTCTTCCACATCTAACAACCCTTCCTCTTCTGCGGAATCACTGACATTATTGCCGTCATCACTGCTGTCACTACTTTCTGCACCATTATCCTGGATGAGAATTATTTCTATTTGATTTTCTGCAATTCCGTATTTTTCGGAATAATGATTCTTAATTTATTCAGCATGTCGCCATACATTTTCCCATTCTGGCCTTCCAATTTCAGCAAATTGCTGGCGTTATAACTGCTCCACATATTTTAATTTGAAAGTGATATTTCTGCATGCCACCCATTTTTTGAATCAGCCCAGATTAATTCGATTGGGTTTAGATCTGGGCGATACGATGACAGTCTAAGTACATTATGGCGATGTTGTATTACTATCTGGTCAAGTATTATGACTTCTGAAGCTGTTTGTTGGCTTTAATTAAGTTATATAGCTTTGTTTTACTCATGCTTTCATCTAAAGCTTTATTATGTCTAAGTAACCAAGCTCTCATTTCTTCTTTCAAGGAAGTTGAGGTAGGTAGTTTGTGAATTTGAGTGTTGACGCATTGTGAAGCATTGTCGATGACCAGAACAGACCCAGCAGGCATATTAGGTATCAACATGGCGTTAATTCACTTCATCTAATTTTCTGTATTCATTTCTTGATGAAAATCTCCTGTTGTTTGTTGCGACTTGTAAAAGAAGGGCATTTGGAACGAAGCCGATCTTTCCAACAGCACGAACGATAATAAGTATTTGCCCTTTGGCAACAGGAGCCTGCAAACCTAATTCGCTATCGTCACTCCAACTTTTATATGCTGTATGACTGCTGTGTATGTATGAGTCATCTTCATACATTATAGTATTTTTCTGAAATTTGTAGCACCACCTTGAAAATTGATGCTGATATAAGTACACACTGATATAAGTACATATAAAATTATAGTCATTTGGAAAGGTAGAATCAGACTGAAAAATTCAATGCCATAGCCGGGATTTGAACCACGGATCTTAGGCTTTCCGTGCCGTTGCTCTAACCGACTAAGCTATCATGGCAACATTTACTTTTTGTTTTTTTATTTTATTTATTTATTTTGCTTTTCTGTTAGAACTGTTCTATCTGATTTCGGTTTCTTCCATTTGAACCCTAAATCTTTAATAATTTTTCTGAGATTTGTAGCACCACCTTGAAAGTTTCTGCTGTCTTTCAGCTGGATGAGCAATCTGCTTATTGTTAGCACAGTTTTTTCTTCCACATAGGAATTGTGAATCGTGCGCCGAATGACGCATTCGAAATCGTCTATTTCTGTAATACGTTTAGGGACCTTATGTTTCTTCCCAGGTGTGTCAAATGGTACTCTTTCATCCATATGTTTTTTTCTCTTATCTTTGAGAACTCTGGAAACGGAACTCGGTGAAACACCAATTGCTTTGACTACTCCTTCTTTCACTCTCATAAGGCTTTTGTGGAACTCGGATATAATTTCTTCCTTCATCTCTGCTTCTTGCTTCATGAAGTCGATGACATTTGCAATTATTTCCCTACTTTGACTATGTAACACCTTACCACTTAACTTTGAAAACATAGGAGCCATGGTTATAAATATAACAAATATAAAATAAGTACTATTTAGATACTGCAGCTCTCTTTAAAATTACAACCAGATGCAGACGCTTTCTATGCAGACTGTATGTGTTACGCACTGTGAGTAAGCAAAGGTATTATATCGCTTTCGTTGATAAAGCTAAACATAAACCATTCCTAGGCTCGGCAGCTGGGTTGGCAATCAAGGTCACGATTCCAGAAGTTTTGCGCGAGTAATATAATACGGTGTATCAGATCTCTCAGTAAAGTACTGAAAATTACTTCTATTGTTTAAACTGCAGCCTCCGTCCATCCTGGCAATGCTTACGATTCATTTTACTGCGCTTTACAGCTATTTACGCAATTTGTTTTTAAGAATTAATCTTTCTCGGCTGAACTCGATACTCCTAGGTTATGCCATCAGCATCTTGTTGATCTACCAATTCACATTATAAATTGTAACAAATCTTTCAACCTGTGCAATTCACTACTACGAATCGACAGAACTCGGCAATATATATTATTGCGGTGCTGTTCTGTTTTCGTATACTATGATATAGCATCACAATGCTTGGTAACTTCGTTCATCATCGTACTCTCTCGGCAGCATTCGTCCGGGCTCGGCTTGGAAGCCAAAGCTAAGAGTGAGTAGTAAACAAAGCGCAGCGAGAATGAATTGAGAATGTCCTGATCACGATTCTTTTTGAACGACGATTCATGCACGATTCTTGCGATTCTTTTTTGAACGACGATTCATGCTAAGACTGATACGATTCATACGATTCTTTCCTTGTAGTCGTTCATATGAACGATTCGTTCATGAATCGCCCCATGTCTACCGTGTAACACTCCTGTTATCCCCTTGCCCATCATAGCAACTCCTTTTAAACCAAAGCATTCCGCCCTGCTAAGCCTGGAGACAAGGAGAATGTGCCCTGGCGCGCGCGCGCACACACACACACACACACACACACACACACACACACACACATCAGGCGATCTTCTCTTGTACGCCGGTGCTGAAACAACAAGGCTTTGTATCTAAAGTTCTATAATGCTTTTTTTGACTTGACAATTAATGCACACATTATTTAAAGATAGGGCAAGTGCCCTTTATGCGAGAGTCGCATTCGGGAGATCAGGGGTTCGATCCCCGGTGACCGCCCACTCTGACCCATGGATTTTTCGTGGTTTCCCAGGTTGGGCAGGCGAATGTTGGAGTGGTTCATCTTCTTCCACGAACTGTCCTGCCCCTCATTTCCTGTCCCCATCATCTTCTCTGCTCATTTAAGACCCGCCTCCGAGTAGGCCCCATTCAAGGGCAACCACCAAGGGTTCGGAGGGTAGTGGGTGTGCGTCGAAAGCATTCTATCTGGAAACGTTAGGGACCCGTCCATGCTGCGCCCGTCGTCATTCGGATCTCTCCGCTCCTCCCTCCCTCCTAGGGGTCACGGTAGAAGCAAAAAGGACCGTTGCGGTTTACTCGCGGTGCTCTGCAGGGGCACCTCCGTTCGTCCTTACCTTTAACTTTTTCCCCTGCACTTACAACAACCTAATTTCTTCTCTGACCACAGCATAGAGCCCCGCCCTGGGGGACAGTTTGTAAGTTTCACTAGTACCGTATTCCATTGCGTTCCAGTGGTCATATTTTGGTTTTCGCAGCTGCATTGTTGTGCAGTGTGCGGCATTCACTGAAACATTACTGCCGATAAGAGGTGCAGCCTGCATCAGTGTCCCCGTTGTGTAATGCTCATCAAGAAAGCGCAACTCGAGGAGCTGTGCTGTAACTGGAGACGTAAACACAATCCTCGCATAACAACGCCCGACCGGCTTTTGTTGGTGTCCGTGAGTAAATGAAGGGAAAACAAAAACTGAAACTACCAGCCTGGGAGTATACCGACCTCTCATCGGCGTACAGTTGGGCGTGGTCCTTTACCTTCCACTTCTCATCGTTTTATATATCTATTTCGGGGAGATTTGTTGTTTGGTTATTGCTGGCATAAATTGAGAGGACGTAGGGTTACCAAATATCCCGATTTCCTGGTACCACCTGGTAGCCTTCGTCCCAAATGTACTTTCCGGTGGCCTTTGCCCCAAGTTTAAAAAATAATAACTTTGTAATTTTGACTATTTTTTTAAATATTATATATTTATGTTTGCCTCGGCTGCGTCAGTATTAATTTGTAGAGACATGAATGTGTTAGCAGGGAGTGGTGCAACTGAAGAATGTAGGCTTACACAGATTATAATTTTACTTCACTCCTTTTATTAATGCTTGACACGATTTAAATAACACTTCACTGATATATATATATATAAAAGAGAGAGAGCTGTGAGATTTTTTTTATTAATTACTTCCACTTTTTAACATGTAAAACTATTTTCGTCTCACACGAATACGTATTAAATTTCTCGAGGACGCATCTCGCGTCCGGTTAGAAACACTGAGGTGGGGAATTTTCTTGAAAACCTTGTGTTGCATCTCTGGAAGATACTGAACCTAAATACCAAGTTTGGTGTTTATCGGACTGTTCGTTTCTGAGTTATGCTGTTCAAAGACACACACACGGACATGTTCCAAAAATGCATTTTTTAGATTCAGGGAGTCTCAAAACATATATTTCCGGTGAAATCTCTGTATCGAATTTTTGGGTGGAAGTAGGATATATAGGAGAGAGCTGGCGCAGTTTTTTGCGTTTATATGGGAAAAGATAGGGAAAACGAGGCTAGATGCGACGGTTCAAGGAGGAAAATGCGTTTATATGGGGGAGATAGGGAATACGAGGACTGACGCTAGGCTAGACAGTGGTAGGAGGGAGAGTGCGCTTTATATGAGAGAGGTAGAGGAATATGAGGAGAAGTGCTAGGCTAGACAGAGGCTGAGTAATGTATGGTTTATATGAGCGGTATAGGAAAACGCGGAGATGTGTTAGGCTAGACAGGGCTTGAAACGTAGTGCATGGTTTATATGAGAGATATAGGAAAACGAGGAAAGGTGTTAGGCTAGACAGAAGTCGAGGAGTAGAGTATGGTTTATATGAGAAGTATAGGAAAACGAGGAGAGGTATTAGGTTAGGAGAATTGAGTTTGTGTTTATAAGGAGAGACGAGAAAACGGAGAGAGATCCTATGCTAGGATAGACAGGTGTTAAAGTTAGGTTAGATAGGAAACCAAGGAGTGATACTCAGCTAGAGGGGGGGCAGGAGGGAATGAGCTTTTGAGAGGTAGGGGATACGGGGAGTGGTGTTAGACTAGACAGAGGTTTAGAGTATGCGTTTATATGTATGAGAAGTATAGGAACAGGAAGAGGGGTGCTAGGCTAGACAGAGGTTGAGGAGTAGAGTATAGTTTATATGAGAGGTATAGGAAAACGAGGAGAGGAGTTAGACTAGACAGAGGTCGAGGAGCAGAGTATGGTTTATGTGAGAGTCATAGGTAAACGAGAGAGGCGTTAGGCTAGACAGAGCTAGAGGAGTAGAGTATGGTTTATATGAGAGGTATAGGAACAGGAGGAGAGGTGTTAGGCTAGACAGGTAGTGTAGCAGTAGGAATATGGACTTATATACAGGAGAGATAGGGAATATGAGGTGCTAGACTTGAAAGCGACTTTAGACGTGAACTTAGTGGAAAACTGTTTCATGTCAATGTTCTAGACATACCCATCACGTAACCTATTCAGGGAAAAGGTGACTCGTTCAGGGGAAAAAGGTGACTGCTCAGGGAAAAAGGAGGTCCACAAAAGGAAAAAGTTGACTAGCAAAGGGAAAAACGTGACCAGCAAAGGGAAAAAGGCGACCAGCAAAGGGAAAAATGTGACCAGCAAAGGGAAAAAGGTGAGCCATAAAGGTAAAAAGGTGACCTGCAACGGGAAAAGCTAACCCACTAACACTAACAGGTAAGTAATTCAGCTAGTATTGCAAGAGGTTGACTGCATCATAGCAGTGTATGATTTCACATGTAATTCAGCTAGTATCGTATGTATTTAGGCTAATTCATCTAGTAACACAGAATAGATTCCAGAGGCTAACTGCATCATGGCTCTGCATAATTTCACAGATAATTCAGCTAGTATCGTAGGTATTTAGGCTAATTCAGCTAGTATCACAAGAGGATAGATTCTAGGGTTGGGTATAGCTTAGTGTCGTATTTCACAGGTAATTCAGCTAGTATCGTAGGTATTTAGGCTAATTCAGCTAGTATCACAGGAGGCTAGATTCCAGGGTTGGGTATAGCATAGTTTCATATTTCACAGGTAATTCAGAGGGTATCGTAGGTATTTAGGATAATTCAAGTAACATAGGTGTTTAGAGTAATTAAGCAAGTATCACAGGAGGCTAGATTCCAGGGTTGGGTATAACATAGTTTCGTATTTCAGAGGGTATCGTAGGTATTAAGGATAATTCAAGTAACATAGGTGTTTAGAGTAATTAAGCAAGCATTACAGGAGGGTAGGTTCCAGGGGTTGGTTATAACCTAGCTTCGTATTTCACAGATAGGTCAGGTAATATCGTAAGTATTTGAGGTAATCGACAGAGCTTCACAGATATTATTGATAATTTCGATCAGAGATTTGTATCACAGCTATTTAAGGTAAATGCAGATGATTCAGGTTGTATCAATGGTATTTGAGTCATCTTAACAGGTAATTCAGATAGTATCACAGGTGCTCGTGCTAATTTAGAGCAGGAATTCGTATCAGGGCTAGTTAAAGTAATTTCACATGATTCGGGTAGTATCACAGGTATTTAAATCATTTTCATAGCCAATTCAGCTAGTATCGTGAGCATTTAAGCTAATTCAGCTAGTATCACAGGAGGCTAGATTCCAGAGGCTAACTGCATCATAGCTATGCATGATTTCACAGCTAATTCAGCTAGTATCGTAGGTATTTAAATCATTTTCATAGCCAATTCAGCTAGTATCGTGAGCATTTAAGCTAATTCAGCTAGTATCACAGGAGGCTAGATTCCAGAGGCTAACTGCATCATAGCTATGCATGATTTCACAGCTAATTCAGCTAGTATCGTAGGTATTTAGGCTAATTCAGGTAGTATCACAGGAGGCTAGATTCCAGGGTTGGGTATAGCATAGTTTCATATTTCAAGGTAATTCAGAGGGTATCGTAGGTATTTAGGATAATTCAAGTAACATAGGTGCTTAGAGTAATTAAGCAAGCATTACAGGAGGGTAGGTTCCAGGGGTTGGTTATAGCCTAGTTTCGTATTTTACAGATAGTTCAGGTAATATCATAAGTATTTGGATAATCAGCATAGTTTCACAGATGCTCGTAATAATTTCTATCAGAGATTTGTATCACGGCTATTTAAGGTAAATGCAGCTGATTCAGGTTGTATCAATGGTATTTGAGTCATTTTAACAGATAATTCTGATAGTATCACAGGTGCTCGTACTAATTTAGAGTAGGAATTCGTATCTGAGCTAGTTAATGTAATTTCACTTGATTCGAGTAGTATCACAGGTATTTAAGTCATTTTAACAGGCAATTCAACTGGTATCACAGGTACTCATGGTAATATAGAGAGTAATTCGATTATAAAACTTTTCTCATCCAGCGTTACAACAATTTATATACTTTTTTCTAAATCTTACAAATTTTTATATGTTAAACAGTTATTGTACGATGCAGAGAGGGATAAACTGTATATGGTTTACAAACTGAAAAGCTTTGCGTCAACATACCTTTATTTCAGTTCGTTATAGATGTCTCTCCCCTTTTATCTAGGCTTGAGACTAGCACTAGGATTGCTCCTAATGGCAGGGTTACCACCTTCCCTTCCATCTTCTTCTTTCTTCATCAGGCGTCAGCTATCTGCATATACAGCACACAGATAACCTTCTTTTTAAGATTGTAGACTCACGAGAAAATCTTTATCTTTAACTTACATTCTTTTAAGCACTGTTTGTAATGGCGTAATGTCCATACGCATATGTCGTTATCCCATCCTCAGCAATAATTCTTTTATCATCAAACGGAGTCAATGCAATTTTATTCACTTGCACTGTAGCAAGAGCATGCTTTCGTGATAGGATCAGATTCATAGGTGTTCTGATGATTTCACAGGTTTTAAGACAGTCTGTATAGCTGTCAAACGAAATGTACTGCTTAATAGCGCTAGGTTTTATACCTTTAATCTTTTTTATCATTGACCCTTGAATATCTAAGGCATACATCTTAGGACGTAGTCCAACAAAGCGTAGGATGATTTTGCTATTAGCCTCATCTTTAAATTTTCCCAATACCTTCTTGTTCTGAGAAGAGTAACATATATGGTTGGCAGGGTAATCAGATGTATCGAGATGCTCAAGAAAACGTAGCTTGTCCTGGTACACATCTTCAGTTGTTACACGATGAATGAACGAATCAGTGTCCATATACATAAGCTTCAGGTTTTCAGCTCCATAATAAGGCAACAAAACGTCGTAATGATAGTTATACATTAATGTCTTGGAGATGTCCAACACACTCATACCAATGTATATAGGCTTGTTGAATACAATCTGACGAGAGGTCATATGTACAGCAGCTAGATTATCAGCATATATCGTCCTGTCGATAAACGTAGGCTTGGCGATCAGCTTCTCTAGAGTTTTTTCATTGGTCACCAGTCGTATATCCATACGGTTACGCAGGTTCTCCATAGTTTTTCCAAACATAGCGTTGTTAAAGAGCTTGTAGAGATCCTTCTCGAAATCATTTGCAGCTTGTTGTCGTAGCCTGTTGTTAAATTCCACATAAGGTTTCAACCACTGAGACTGTCGGAATTGTAGCACACGATGGATTTTTGTTAGTCGTAGTCCATGACTAAGAGCTTGCTTCAAAGCCATGTAATGCACTACATACTTCTTTCGAGGTCCAAGATGAGGTATCAGTTTCTTTGTAGATGATTCCAATGGTTTCATACACTCTGGCAGGAAAGGTAGATCGTTGTGTAGATCGTGAAGTTCAGCAGGATACTCTATGTCGACTTCTAATATGTACCCATGAGGATCATCTTCTTCTAGTCTTTGTAAGTTGATTTCTTCAGGCGACACCCACTGAAATCCACCAAAAGGAAGGGCGTGACACATTGCCCACCCATATTGGTTATTAGCGTCCTCGTATGTGATAAATTGGGTTGGTCTCGACGGATCAAACTTATCCATATAAGTGTTATTAGCCTCAGCATACCGATGGGAAACTTGGCATAAACCTCCTCTTATACCTGATTCCACCATGAGTAGTTGATCATAATCTTGTAACAGCTCCAGTTTAATTTCAGTATACAGTAACATGGCGTCCCATGTAAGACCTGGAGAGGTAAAATAATGGGCAGGATCAACTTTGTGTGTTTTAAGGGTTTGCTCTCTGAACGTCTCAAAGACATCAGCTAGGAGAAGTACATCCGAAGTTAAGTAGAGATCGCTGTACTCTCCCAGGTTTCTCACATTAAACAGCTCCCATACATTTCTAGCATGATCGTAGTCAGTATCAGTAATTTCTTCTTCGTTTAATCTATTGTAGAAGGAGTCCTTAGGAGGCAAGCAGGTCTCGTTCAGGGCATCCCATGACGTAACAAAATCATATGGAAATACACCCTTACGGGTCATCAACTTCAATTTGTCTTCTCCAAAGTACTTTAGTGTTTCAGGATACGAGGTTAGATTTTTTACCAACTTATCCAAGCTTGTACTGAGGAATCGGAAGCTATCCACAAATCGAAGCTTTATATCTCCTACATACTTGGTGAATGAGATATAGCTTTCTTCAGAGTTAGGAATTACCTCCACACGTTCACTTGTACAACCCAGCTCCTTAACAATGAAATGAGAGTCATATCCGCTAAGGTTATGCATGAAGACTGGTATATATTTAGGTGTTTTACAGGCTAAATTACATTCATTATGAAGACTTCCACGATATTCACCGCTGATGTGATCATGGTCGCGTACTTTGTAGTTTTCTCCTGTAAAGCCTTTTCCACACAAGTAGCATGCCGTAGAAGACTCAAAATCCTTTTGCTGTTGTTCCGTAAGTTTCAGAGGCTTAGTAGATTTGTATATGCCATCAATCATTTTTGCAAGATATGTCAGGTACAGCATAAACTTCTGAGCAGCATCTGCACCACGATAAACATAGGGCTGCTTAGGAAGACCAGTTTCGAGATGTTCAACACTGGATGTAGGCTTCACGTAAACACAGAAGCTCATTGGTGTGTGCTCTTGATAAGGGGTTGTATAGGAAGTTTCAGGATTGGGTATACACGTATGGCATGGAGTGAGAATACTCTCAAAATCAGCATAGACGACATAAGGTACTTTCAGCATCCTCTCAACATTTTTAAACTGAACAATTGATTTCTCCTTGGTAGGCATAACTACCCTCGCAACACCATGTTGAATACAGACGGCTACATGTTCTTGCAGTTTTTCCTGTCCACTTAGTCCATATCGATCATCAAAATGTGTAAAGCAGCGCTTACAAGTATAAACCCGTCCATTATGGCTAGTTTTCTGGCGTCGAACGAGTTTCTCAAAATTCTTTATATATACGTAGTGATGTTTTCCACTACTATCATTCAATAGTAGCAGGTCGCGATGTTCAGGTAGTTCAATATCAGCAACCTTTATCGGATACACTTCGTGCTTCTCATCCAGCCCAAACACGTTAATAGACATATTGTTAAACTTCTCAAATTTAGGTATTTGAGAAAGTGGAGTAGGGTAGGAAACACAGCTGAAGTCGTACTTATCTTGAAGTTGTTTGTATTTGTTCACACGCTGTGCATCCTTCCCTATGAATTTGGCCAGTATAGAGTACATGAAACATTTCTCGTCGCTAAAGTTCTGGATGTTTATACATGCTTTCCTTGCTTCAACAGCTGACGGTAGTGGTATGTAGCTACTTCCTCGTAACGGGTTGTACTTGTTGATACGAAGTCGAACTCCTTCCACAGCAAGCAAAGCCCAGCTGCTACCCTTAAGCTGAGACTCCTCCATTTCAGTCACCAATTTCTTGAATTTCACTTCCATCGTTGAGTCCAGATCAGTTTCCAGGAAAACAGCTTGATTCCGTGTTTTAAATGTTTTGTCACAGGTTTCTCCAATACTGTTAACAAATCGACACTCAGCCAGCAGATTAATTTTAACACTCTTATGAATGCTAAGCTCTTTATGCACAGCCTGGATTATACGTTGTTTTGCCTCTTGCAGATACATATTTAGGTCCTTAGCTGATTCGCATCGTATAAAATACGATTTCAATCGTCCTTCGAATGAAGTTTCGTATTCTTTCATATCGCAGTCCTCCACTGTTGACAGCAACTGATGTTTAGTTGGCTCCAATCTTCTTTTCTTCTGAGGGCTGCTTATTTCACATATATCTTCGTGTCGCTGTCCCTTATAACAATCTTTGAAGGTTACATTACAATGTTTACATTTGAAGAGCTTCTTGCAGCTCATCTCGTGTCTTCTCTTGTCATAACCTCGGAGGAACTTCTTCCCACATTTTCCGCATGCATATCCAGTAGCGCTTGGAATAATATCCTTATACGCTGAGTTATTCATCTTTATTCTTGATGTAATAACGTATTAATCACTGATCAATGAAATGTAGACCTCTTCACCTTGACACCACTTTAGAAAGCTGATTATTCTTGGAGAGAACACGATGTTAACACCTCAAGACTAATTAGCACAATGAAGTCCAATGCCCTAGATCACCATATTTATAGAGGGAGCACGAACCTTTTAGATCAATCATAAACTCGCTCCATAACCACCTGTATATGATCGCTCAACGTGTACTAACCCCCCAGCCATATAACCTCAAGTCTAGAGACAGGATGTTTATGACGTCACACCCAGAGACAGGATGTCTGGCAGCATCAAACACGTTTAAACTCGTCTCATAACTACCTGCTTATGCTGTCACACCAGCAAGAGAAGTATTCCCACACGCTCATTCAGACATATATTTCAAATTCAAGCCCACCACCACCATCACCACCTATTGTACCAAGGTTAATTCAAGCTGTATTATCACAATACTTAAAAGTAAAAGCTTAAAAGGAAACCTAGAAGATTTTCCCCCTTATTTACTTAATTATTTCATGTTTTTATTCCCTTTTCAATTCTTCCTTTCCATCTTCTCACAGAAAGACCATTACATTTCACTACAATCATGAGAAAAGCAATTTTTCCAGAGTTACACAGATTCTAAGCTTCTAAATCGAACCCGGTAATACTTTTAATAAATGTATTTTAGCTCCCCAATATCAGCATCTACCATTTAATCTTTACTCGAACCTGATATGATCCATAAGCTTGAAGATATATGAAATCACCCTTCGGGATTCGATCTGAGTACTTTAAAGTAATATTTGTCACGATAACGATATTTAAGGACTAGATACTCTTGTTTGCGTTTACCTTGACATGTTTATCTAAATTAAAATACGAGTTATTAAATTTTTGCAAGTAAATTTCATTGAATCGGTATTCGAACCCAGAACACCAGGAACAAGATAATTTATAATATTAGTCTAACATGTTAAACAAAGTTGTATGCAGTTACATCATCGATCTAAGTGATATATTCTAGTGTACAGAGGAAAATTAAGAAAGTCATTAAAAATCGGGAATCGAACCAAGCACAACTGATTGGCAATTATATACAGCATTAATCACCCAGTACAGAACCTATCAATCATGCTTTGCTGCACTCCTCTACCTCACTTAGTTCCCGAGATAATGAAAATTTAAAAATTAAGGATCGAACCCAGGACGTCAGGTATCTAATTACACATTTACAAGATACTACCTAATAACATAAACGCAATAAAGTTTATTTGGCGTCTTTATCTTAATTGGTTTAGGAGTTATTAAATTTATAAGTAAATTCCATCGAATCAGTATTCGAACCCAGAACACCAAGAACAAAATAATTTATAATATGAGTTTGGTATGCTTAAAGGTGCTGTATGTAGTTACAGCATCAATCTAACTGATATTTTCTAGAGTATAGAGTAAAATTAAGGAAGTCATTAAAAAATCGGGATTCGAACTAGAGACAACCGATTAAAAATTATATACAGTATTAATTACACATTATAACAGCTATCAAACATGCTTTGGTCCATTCCTCTAGCTTTCTTAGTTTCCGAGATAATAAAGTTTTTAAAATTAAGGATCGAACCCAGGACACAAGGTACCAAAATATACATCCACAAGAAACTACCTAATGACATTAATGTAATAAAGTTTATTTGGCGTCTTTATCTTAATTAGTCTCCGAGTTATTAGAAGATGAATTTGCATTCACTCCTAGGATTCGAACCCAGGCATCCCGGTCAACTTGGAACAAGGTCCTAATGACGCGGCGCATTCCAAAGAATTGATTAGTTTTTATCCCAATGTTCTATCTCTTGTCATTCAGGAGATATAAGCGATTAAACAGTAGAAATAGAATGGGCGGAGCTTGCCGGCATAGATCAAAGAACTTTATCAGATGTCGGCATCTCTCTGTGGGCTCAAGTCGCTATTCTATTGCTACTGTTTAATCGCTTATATCTCCTGAATGACAAGAGATAGAACATTGGGATAAAAACTAATCAATTCTTTGGAATGCGCCGCGTCATTAGGACCTTGTTCCAAGTTGACCGGGATGCCTGGGTTCGAATCCTAGGAGTGAATGCAAATTCATCTTCTAATAACTCGGAGACTAATTAAGATAAAGACGCCAAATAAACTTTATTACATTAATGTCATTAGGTAGTTTCTTGTGGATGTATATTTTGGTACCTTGTGTCCTGGGTTCGATCCTTAATTTTAAAAACTTTATTATCTCGGAAACTAAGAAAGCTAGAGGAATGGACCAAAGCATGTTTGATAGCTGTTATAATGTGTAATTAATACTGTATATAATTTTTAATCGGTTGTCTCTAGTTCGAATCCCGATTTTTTAATGACTTCCTTAATTTTACTCTATACTCTAGAAAATATCAGTTAGATTGATGCTGTAACTACATACAGCACCTTTAAGCATACCAAACTCATATTATAAATTATTTTGTTCTTGGTGTTCTGGGTTCGAATACTGATTCGATGGAATTTACTTATAAATTTAATAACTCCTAAACCAATTAAGATAAAGACGCCAAATAAACTTTATTGCGTTTATGTTATTAGGTAGTATCTTGTAAATGTGTAATTAGATACCTGACGTCCTGGGTTCGATCCTTAATTTTTAAATTTTCATTATCTCGGGAACTAAGTGAGGTAGAGGAGTGCAGCAAAGCATGATTGATAGGTTCTGTACTGGGTGATTAATGCTGTATATAATTGCCAATCAGTTGTGCTTGGTTCGATTCCCGATTTTTAATGACTTTCTTAATTTTCCTCTGTACACTAGAATATATCACTTAGATCGATGATGTAACTGCATACAACTTTTTTTAACATGTTAGACTAATATTATAAATTATCTTGTTCCTGGTGTTCTGGGTTCGAATACCGATTCAATGAAATTTACTTGCAAAAATTTAATAACTCGTAATTTAATTTAGATAAACATGTCAAGGTAAACGCAAACAAGAGTATCTAGTCCTTAAATATCGTTATCGTGACAAATATTACTTTAAAGTACTCAGATCGAATCCCGAAGGGTGATTTCATATATCTTCAAGCTTATGGATCATATCAGGTTCGAGTAAAGATTAAATGGTAGATGCTGATATTGGGGAGCTAAAATACATTTATTAAAAGTATTACCGGGTTCGATTTAGAAGCTTAGAATCTGTGTAACTCTGGAAAAATTGCTTTTCTCATGATTGTAGTGAAATGTAATGGTCTTTCTGTGAGAAGATGGAAAGGAAGAATTGAAAAGGGAATAAAAACATGAAATAATTAAGTAAATAAGGGGGAAAATCTTCTAGGTTTCCTTTTAAGCTTTTACTTTTAAGTATTGTGATAATACAGCTTGAATTAACCTTGGTACAATAGGTGGTGATGGTGGTGGTGGGCTTGAATTTGAAATATATGTCTGAATGAGCGTGTGGGAATACTTCTCTTGCTGGTGTGACAGCATAAGCAGGTAGTTATGAGACGAGTTTAAACGTGTTTGATGCTGCCAGACATCCTGTCTCTGGGTGTGACGTCATAAACATCCTGTCTCTAGACTTGAGGTTATATGGCTGGGGGGTTAGTACACGTTGAGCGATCATATACAGGTGGTTATGGAGCGAGTTTATGATTGATCTAAAAGGTTCGTGCTCCCTCTATAAATATGGTGATCTAGGGCATTGGACTTCATTGTGCTAATTAGTCTTGAGGTGTTAACATCGTGTTCTCTCCAAGAATAATCAGCTTTCTAAAGTGGTGTCAAGGTGAAGAGGTCTACATTTCATTGATCAGTGATTAATACGTTATTACATCAAGAATAAAGATGAATAACTCAGCGTATAAGGATATTATTCCAAGCGCTACTGGATATGCATGCGGAAAATGTGGGAAGAAGTTCCTCCGAGGTTATGACAAGAGAAGACACGAGATGAGCTGCAAGAAGCTCTTCAAATGTAAACATTGTAATGTAACCTTCAAAGATTGTTATAAGGGACAGCGACACGAAGATATATGTGAAATAAGCAGCCCTCAGAAGAAAAGAAGATTGGAGCCAACTAAACATCAGTTGCTGTCAACAGTGGAGGACTGCGATATGAAAGAATACGAAACTTCATTCGAAGGACGATTGAAATCGTATTTTATACGATGCGAATCAGCTAAGGACCTAAATATGTATCTGCAAGAGGCAAAACAACGTATAATCCAGGCTGTGCATAAAGAGCTTAGCATTCATAAGAGTGTTAAAATTAATCTGCTGGCTGAGTGTCGATTTGTTAACAGTATTGGAGAAACCTGTGACAAAACATTTAAAACACGGAATCAAGCTGTTTTCCTGGAAACTGATCTGGACTCAACGATGGAAGTGAAATTCAAGAAATTGGTGACTGAAATGGAGGAGTCTCAGCTTAAGGGTAGCAGCTGGGCTTTGCTTGCTGTGGAAGGAGTTCGACTTCGTATCAACAAGTACAACCCGTTACGAGGAAGTAGCTACATACCACTACCGTCAGCTGTTGAAGCAAGGAAAGCATGTATAAACATCCAGAACTTTAGCGACGAGAAATGTTTCATGTACTCTATACTGGCCAAATTCATAGGGAAGGATGCACAGCGTGTGAACAAATACAAACAACTTCAAGATAAGTACGACTTCAGCTGTGTTTCCTACCCTACTCCACTTTCTCAAATACCTAAATTTGAGAAGTTTAACAATATGTCTATTAACGTGTTTGGGCTGGATGAGAAGCACGAAGTGTATCCGATAAAGGTTGCTGATATTGAACTACCTGAACATCGCGACCTGCTACTATTGAATGATAGTAGTGGAAAACATCACTACGTATATATAAAGAATTTTGAGAAACTCGTTCGACGCCAGAAAACTAGCCATAATGGACGGGTTTATACTTGTAAGCGCTGCTTTACACATTTTGATGATCGATATGGACTAAGTGGACAGGAAAAACTGCAAGAACATGTAGCCGTCTGTATTCAACATGGTGTTGCGAGGGTAGTTATGCCTACCAAGGAGAAATCAATTGTTCAGTTTAAAAATGTTGAGAGGATGCTGAAAGTACCTTATGTCGTCTATGCTGATTTTGAGAGTATTCTCACTCCATGCCATACGTGTATACCCAATCCTGAAACTTCCTATACAACCCCTTATCAAGAGCACACACCAATGAGCTTCTGTGTTTACGTGAAGCCTACATCCAGTGTTGAACATCTCGAAACTGGTCTTCCTAAGCAGCCCTATGTGTATCGTGGTGCAGATGCTGCTCAGAAGTTTATGCTGTACCTGACATATCTTGCAAAAATGATTGATGGCATATACAAATCTACTAAGCCTCTGAAACTTACGGAACAACAGCAAAAGGATTTTGAGTCTTCTACGGCATGCTACTTGTGTGGAAAAGGCTTTACAGGAGAAAACTACAAAGTACGCGACCATGATCACATCAGCGGTGAATATCGTGGAAGTCTTCATAATGAATGTAATTTAGCCTGTAAAACACCTAAATATATACCAGTCTTCATGCATAACCTTAGCGGATATGACTCTCATTTCATTGTTAAGGAGCTGGGTTGTACAAGTGAACGTGTGGAGGTAATTCCTAACTCTGAAGAAAGCTATATCTCATTCACCAAGTATGTAGGAGATATAAAGCTTCGATTTGTGGATAGCTTCCGATTCCTCAGTACAAGCTTGGATAAGTTGGTAAAAAATCTAACCTCGTATCCTGAAACACTAAAGTACTTTGGAGAAGACAAATTGAAGTTGATGACCCGTAAGGGTGTATTTCCATATGATTTTGTTACGTCATGGGATGCCCTGAACGAGACCTGCTTGCCTCCTAAGGACTCCTTCTACAATAGATTAAACGAAGAAGAAATTACTGATACTGACTACGATCATGCTAGAAATGTATGGGAGCTGTTTAATGTGAGAAACCTGGGAGAGTACAGCGATCTCTACTTAACTTCGGATGTACTTCTCCTAGCTGATGTCTTTGAGACGTTCAGAGAGCAAACCCTTAAAACACACAAAGTTGATCCTGCCCATTATTTTACCTCTCCAGGTCTTACATGGGACGCCATGTTACTGTATACTGAAATTAAACTGGAGCTGTTACAAGATTATGATCAACTACTCATGGTGGAATCAGGTATAAGAGGAGGTTTATGCCAAGTTTCCCATCGGTATGCTGAGGCTAATAACACTTATATGGATAAGTTTGATCCGTCGAGACCAACCCAATTTATCACATACGAGGACGCTAATAACCAATATGGGTGGGCAATGTGTCACGCCCTTCCTTTTGGTGGATTTCAGTGGGTGTCGCCTGAAGAAATCAACTTACAAAGACTAGAAGAAGATGATCCTCATGGGTACATATTAGAAGTCGACATAGAGTATCCTGCTGAACTTCACGATCTACACAACGATCTACCTTTCCTGCCAGAGTGTATGAAACCATTGGAATCATCTACAAAGAAACTGATACCTCATCTTGGACCTCGAAAGAAGTATGTAGTGCATTACATGGCTTTGAAGCAAGCTCTTAGTCATGGACTACGACTAACAAAAATCCATCGTGTGCTACAATTCCGACAGTCTCAGTGGTTGAAACCTTATGTGGAATTTAACAACAGGCTACGACAACAAGCTGCAAATGATTTCGAGAAGGATCTCTACAAGCTCTTTAACAACGCTATGTTTGGAAAAACTATGGAGAACCTGCGTAACCGTATGGATATACGACTGGTGACCAATGAAAAAACTCTAGAGAAGCTGATCGCCAAGCCTACGTTTATCGACAGGACGATATATGCTGATAATCTAGCTGCTGTACATATGACCTCTCGTCAGATTGTATTCAACAAGCCTATATACATTGGTATGAGTGTGTTGGACATCTCCAAGACATTAATGTATAACTATCATTACGACGTTTTGTTGCCTTATTATGGAGCTGAAAACCTGAAGCTTATGTATATGGACACTGATTCGTTCATTCATCGTGTAACAACTGAAGATGTGTACCAGGACAAGCTACGTTTTCTTGAGCATCTCGATACATCTGATTACCCTGCCAACCATATATGTTACTCTTCTCAGAACAAGAAGGTATTGGGAAAATTTAAAGATGAGGCTAATAGCAAAATCATCCTACGCTTTGTTGGACTACGTCCTAAGATGTATGCCTTAGATATTCAAGGGTCAATGATAAAAAAGATTAAAGGTATAAAACGTAGCGCTATTAAGCAGTACATTTCGTTTGACAGCTATACAGACTGTCTTAAAACCTGTGAAATCATCAGAACACCTATGAATCTGATCCTATCACGAAAGCATGCTCTTGCTACAGTGCAAGTGAATAAAATTGCATTGACTCCGTTTGATGATAAAAGAATTATTGCTGAGGATGGGATAACGACATATGCGTATGGACATTACGCCATTACAAACAGTGCTTAAAAGAATGTAAGTTAAAGATAAAGATTTTCTCGTGAGTCTACAATCTTAAAAAGAAGGTTATCTGTGTGCTGTATATGCAGATAGCTGACGCCTGATGAAGAAAGAAGAAGATGGAAGGGAAGGTGGTAACCCTGCCATTAGGAGCAATCCTAGTGCTAGTCTCAAGCCTAGATAAAAGGGGAGAGACATCTATAACGAACTGAAATAAAGGTATGTTGACGCAAAGCTTTTCAGTTTGTAAACCATATACAGTTTATCCCTCTCTGCATCGTACAATAACTGTTTAACATATAAAAATTTGTAAGATTTAGAAAAAAGTATATAAATTGTTGTAACGCTGGATGAGAAAAGTTTTATAATCGAATTACTCTCTATATTACCATGAGTACCTGTGATACCAGTTGAATTGCCTGTTAAAATGACTTAAATACCTGTGATACTACTCGAATCAAGTGAAATTACATTAACTAGCTCAGATACGAATTCCTACTCTAAATTAGTACGAGCACCTGTGATACTATCAGAATTATCTGTTAAAATGACTCAAATACCATTGATACAACCTGAATCAGCTGCATTTACCTTAAATAGCCGTGATACAAATCTCTGATAGAAATTATTACGAGCATCTGTGAAACTATGCTGATTATCCAAATACTTATGATATTACCTGAACTATCTGTAAAATACGAAACTAGGCTATAACCAACCCCTGGAACCTACCCTCCTGTAATGCTTGCTTAATTACTCTAAGCACCTATGTTACTTGAATTATCCTAAATACCTACGATACCCTCTGAATTACCTTGAAATATGAAACTATGCTATACCCAACCCTGGAATCTAGCCTCCTGTGATACTACCTGAATTAGCCTAAATACCTACGATACTAGCTGAATTAGCTGTGAAATCATGCATAGCTATGATGCAGTTAGCCTCTGGAATCTAGCCTCCTGTGATACTAGCTGAATTAGCTTAAATGCTCACGATACTAGCTGAATTGGCTATGAAAATGATTTAAATACCTACGATACTAGCTGAATTAGCTGTGAAATCATGCATAGCTATGATGCAGTTAGCCTCTGGAATCTAGCCTCCTGTGATACTAGCTGAATTAGCTTAAATGCTCACGATACTAGCTGAATTGGCTATGAAAATGATTTAAATACCTGTGATACTACCCGAATCATGTGAAATTACTTTAACTAGCCCTGATACGAATTCCTGCTCTAAATTAGCACGAGCACCTGTGATACTATCTGAATTACCTGTTAAGATGACTCAAATACCATTGATACAACCTGAATCATCTGCATTTACCTTAAATAGCTGTGATACAAATCTCTGATCGAAATTATCAATAATATCTGTGAAGCTCTGTCGATTACCTCAAATACTTACGATATTACCTGACCTATCTGTGAAATACGAAGCTAGGTTATAACCAACCCCTGGAACCTACCCTCCTGTAATGCTTGCTTAATTACTCTAAACACCTATGTTACTTGAATTATCCTTAATACCTACGATACCCTCTGAAATACGAAACTATGTTATACCCAACCCTGGAATCTAGCCTCCTGTGATACTTGCTTAATTACTCTAAACACCTATGTTACTTGAATTATCCTAAATACCTACGATACCCTCTGAATTACCTGTGAAATATGAAACTAAGCTATACCCAACCCTAGAATCTAGCCTCCTGTGATACTAGCTGAATTAGCCTAAATACCTACGATACTAGCTGAATTACCTGTGAAATACGACACTAAGCTATACCCAACCCTAGAATCTATCCTCTTGTGATACTAGCTGAATTAGCCTAAATACCTACGATACTAGCTGAATTATCTGTGAAATTATGCAGAGCCATGATGCAGTTAGCCTCTGGAATCTATTCTGTGTTACTAGATGAATTAGCCTAAATACATACGATACTAGCTGAATTACATGTGAAATCATACACTGCTATGATGCAGTCAACCTCTTGCAATACTAGCTGAATTACTTACCTGTTAGTGTTAGTGGGTTAGCTTTTCCCGTTGCAGGTCACCTTTTTACCTTTATGGCTCACCTTTTTCCCTTTGCTGGTCACATTTTTCCCTTTGCTGGTCGCCTTTTTCCCTTTGCTGGTCACGTTTTTCCCTTTGCTAGTCAACTTTTTCCTTTTGTGGACCTCCTTTTTCCCTGAGCAGTCACCTTTTTCCCCTGAACGAGTCACCTTTTCCCTGAATAGGTTACGTGATGGGTATGTCTAGAACATTGACATGAAACAGTTTTCCACTAAGTTCACGTCTAAAGTCGCTTTCAAGTCTAGCACCTCATATTCCCTATCTCTCCTGTATATAAGTCCATATTCCTACTGCTACACTACCTGTCTAGCCTAACACCTCTCCTCCTGTTCCTATACCTCTCATATAAACCATACTCTACTCCTCTAGCTCTGTCTAGCCTAACGCCTCTCTCGTTTACCTATGACTCTCACATAAACCATACTCTGCTCCTCGACCTCTGTCTAGTCTAACTCCTCTCCTCGTTTTCCTATACCTCTCATATAAACTATACTCTACTCCTCAACCTCTGTCTAGCCTAGCACCCCTCTTCCTGTTCCTATACTTCTCATACATATAAACGCATACTCTAAACCTCTGTCTAGTCTAACACCACTCCCCGTATCCCCTACCTCTCAAAAGCTCATTCCCTCCTGCCCCCCCCTCTAGCTGAGTATCACTCCTTGGTTTCCTATCTAACCTAACTTTAACACCTGTCTATCCTAGCATAGGATCTCTCTCCGTTTTCTCGTCTCTCCTTATAAACACAAACTCAATTCTCCTAACCTAATACCTCTCCTCGTTTTCCTATACTTCTCATATAAACCATACTCTACTCCTCGACTTCTGTCTAGCCTAACACCTTTCCTCGTTTTCCTATATCTCTCATATAAACCATGCACTACGTTTCAAGCCCTGTCTAGCCTAACACATCTCCGCGTTTTCCTATACCGCTCATATAAACCATACATTACTCAGCCTCTGTCTAGCCTAGCACTTCTCCTCATATTCCTCTACCTCTCTCATATAAAGCGCACTCTCCCTCCTACCACTGTCTAGCCTAGCGTCAGTCCTCGTATTCCCTATCTCCCCCATATAAACGCATTTTCCTCCTTGAACCGTCGCATCTAGCCTCGTTTTCCCTATCCTTTCCCATATAAACGCAAAAAACTGCGCCAGCTCTCTCCTATATATCCTACTGGTGGAATACAATACTTCCCCTACTTACTATACGTAGTAGGGAAAGTAAAAAACACGAAGAATGCTTGTAGTGTAGTTACCATTAAATTTAGGATGTTCGTAAAGCTTCCCCCCCTCATTTATTTCATTTTGGAGTTTGGTAACCCGAGAAGGGCGGGAAGAATGTGTTTTAAATTAAATCCTGAGTAAAGATTTCACGGGAAAATGGTAGCAGAAGGTGGTTTCGATTAGGGTTGCCAGATGTGCGGTATTTTAAGGAGCAGTACAGTATTTTTAATTTTTTGTTCCGCGCGTGGTATAATATAGTTACCATACAGAAAATGCTCCTTGTTTTTTCTGTTTCATTTAATAATGTGCCAAGCTTTCCTTGGGGCGATGTGCGTCAAACTTCAGTTGTCAAGTTAACGAAAACTAAACCCTGTTTCTTATAACCTTGTATTCTTCCGCGCTGCGTTTCCTTCTCCTTACCCCTAAGGTTTGTTCCATGTAACTTCGCCCCGTATCTCTTAACGGTCACGTACACTAGTCACTACTTATTGGCTGCTGTCGTGGAATAGGTTGTTGTGCGATACAAAATAGTTCCTTATTTAACATGATCATTTACCTTAATATATTCGAAGAGAATTGTCAAATTTGTATTCTCATAACAGCCGATATGAATAAAATATATTACGTAACAGAGTTAATGTATCTGCAATGTTACGAACAAATAAACGAGAGGATCCTTCGGTTTAAAGCTGCCTCTCTTGATGACGAAAGCACGACAATGTGTTTATATAGCTTGTATCGCCTATCCTTGCAGTGCACACGGCTTGTTTGTCACCGCTCGAAGGTGTACATTAGCCAACCAGGGAAAGCAATGTATGTCTGCAGCAAGGTTCTTCATTAGTTATAAGTAGGGCCCGGATTTTTAGGTTTTAACCTATATTTTTCCTCGCTATTTAATTAACACATTTCAAGATTAATACTCGTTTCACACTTCCTAGAGCAGAAAATGCCAATTTCATTACACCTAAAAAAATCCCAAATGAGCGGTTGACACCTAAAATAACCTAAACAGCTGTTTTTCTTTTTTTGAAATGAAGAATGTTATTTTGGATTGAAACTCATTGTAAAATTATTTCAACCACTTCTAGCCAGTAGATAGTTCAAGTTACTACAGTTAAACGCAGCACATGTGACGTGGTGACACCTGGATGCAGCTGATAGAAGCTCAGGAGGAGCGTACTTGGCTGTCTGCTGCCATTTACTATGCCGAGTACTTAAAAGATGCTAAAAATGTCGTTACTGAATTTTATTTTCTTTCTTTTGAACTGTGCTTTTACTCTTTTTCATTACCGCAATTACACACGCACACAACACCCATGCCCATGGCGGGACTCGTACCCGCAACCCTCAGCTTGGAGTAGCGCCGAAGCTACACACTCTAGCGATCACGGCTACGAGGGCTGGCAAATATCAGCATACTATCGAGTGCTTTTTTTTTCCTTTCTCCTTAAGCTGCCCTGTTTACCCAGTTTATGATTACTGTATTTTACTGTTTACTTTACCGCTTATTACCGCAATTACACACACAAAAACACCCATGCCCATGGCGGGACTCGAAGCCGCTACCCTTAGCTTGGCGGAGCGCCGAAGCTACATGCTCCAGCGAACACGGCTACGAGGGCCGGCATGAATTGGATGAAACAGAAGCTTCCTGCGTTGCCAAGACTAAGAAATCACTGAGTGTCCCATTCTTGCCGCTTCCCTTACATACATTAAGACACATTTTTGTTTTATACCAGAAGCTATTCTCCGTTTGGAAAGTACAACTTTGCCACTGAAAGATGCCCTAGATATCATTGGCAATGTTTCCAGTAAAGAAATACCTGGACCAGTGGGAGTTGCATGTTCTTCGAAGTTGCAGAAGTTTCTTCAACGAAATCCTGCTTTTGAAGACATGAAAATCATCAATTTAGTATTACAGGGAGAAAAGTATACAGGAGAACTACCCCTAGAACCTGCTGCACTGGCATCTATGTTCTACGCTCCAATGACGTCATGTTCCGTTGAAAGAAGCTTTTCGTCATACAAGAACGTGTTACTGATAACGAATCGTTTAAGCTAGAAAATTTGAGAATGTGTCTATTGCAATGCCAAAAAAAAAAAGAAAAAATCTTACAACTAAGACCAAAAAAGCAAAATTATTTATACCTGTATTGATCCACGAAGTAAAACAAAAAAAAAAACTATTTTAATCAAGAAAAACCTAATATATATATATATATATATATATATATATATATATATTAAGCATATAAGAGACCTAAAATGAAGGTTTACTCCACCTAAAAGTCCGGGCCCTTCAGGCTTCAATCTTGACTAAAAGTGAGTTGACACGAATTTTGCTGTGCTGGTTCAGGTAGAATCTGTTTCAGTGGAATTAATAAAAAAATGAGCTCTTGACTTATTTCAGTAAATAAATCACGCAGAGAATTTTATGATAACATTGTGTGCGATTGTGCTTTGTTAAATATATCCAGAAGTAACAGTAAATACGAAAATTGACCAGCTTCAATTAAAGCTTATTCATCTATTTCATGTTAATCCAGATAAACATTTTCAGAAATGGTTTTGTGAAATATTTCCTTGTAGGTAACGATAGTCAAATAAAAAAAACCAACAACTTTTTTCCTCTTGAGAAAAGTATAAGTATTTGAAGATTCAAAACGGTTAACGCCAGAAGAAAAGTTCTTTGGCATAAATTGTGAGCTCTAACGAGATTTAGATGTTTTGTTTTAGTAAGATTTTATCTATCTCATACGTTTATCAGTTATATGTACAAATCATTCATAATGAAGAGTACTTCACAGGATATTCCCAGAAAACTTTATTTGTCACGCAAATATCTTAAATATATGGGTATTTTAATAAAAATCGTTAGAGCCATTTTTGAGACAATCAGAAGTATTGAAATTCTTCCTTTTAAAGAGTAGTTTGAGGGGGGGTTTATTGAAGATGTTCGTGTCGTATCTTTGGAGGATACTGAACTTAAATACCAAGTTTGGTATTTATCCGAATTTTCGTTTTTGAGTTGTTCATACACTCACACATACATACACGGACCATTTTCTAGGAGTCTCAAAACATATATATTTTACGGTGAAATTTCTGTCTACTGTGTGCGTGGTAGAGAAAGTAGAAATATAAAGCTTATGGAGATGCACAACAACTCTGTTTAAACTTGAAAGACACGGTAATGAGAATTGACTCGGTAACGCTGTGCAGGATGGTTGTACCCCAAGCGTCTCACCGGCAAGACAGGCATAGTAAGGCGATCCTCTGGATGCGTCATGTCGCGAAGGACAAAGCAGCACGCCAAGTTGGCACGGCTACACACAGGCACGCGTGATGGCATCCCCTGATGACAAGAGGTGGGTGTTCTAAACCAGCCAAGTCGGATAATCTCTAGCGCATGATAGTGCAGCGGCACAGGTCTGCCTGCTGTTTCCGTAAACCATGTTGAAACAACTTGACTCGCTGTTCATGTCAAATTATTACGTTAATAATTAGCTGCAATTAAATCATTTTGCTTCTGAATAAAGTGCTCCTGGAGCTAAACACAATACTTATTATTTTATTTTTTTAGGGTTCATAGGTCCTACATTGTATACTAAATAACTAGCTGGCTTACCCGAGACGTTGCAGTGGTAGCTTTTTAATTAAAATGACGAGTAATCAATTTGATTTACCTCCATCATTCTTAATGAAATGATCTGGAAGATGTTTATGGTGCATCCTCTCTTTACTCCTTATAATTGTAATTTCGTACAGACTCAGTTATTCCTAATAACGGACGATCCCTTGATATTCATACAACAGGATAGGGAACGTCTTCCAAGTCCTGGAAATGCTGCATAGCCTATAAGTATCCTTCGGCGGTGAAAGTCATCGCCGGTAAAACCGACTAATTTTTACTTTCTCTACTACGTATAGTAAATAGGGGAAGTGTTGTATTCCACCCAAAAATTCGATACCGAGATTTCACCGGAAATATATGTTTTGAGACCCCCTGAATCCAAAAAAAAAGCATTTTGGAAACATGTCCGTGTGTGTGAACAGCATAACTCAGAAACGAACAGTCCGATAAACACCAAACTTGGTGTTTAGGTTCAGTATCTTCCAGAGAAGCGACACGAAGGTTTTCAAGAAAATCCTCCCACCCCAGATTACCCTTTACATGGAACATTTTTCGAAAATTTTAATTTTCTCAAAAATGGCTCTAACGATTTTGATTAAAATATTATATGTTTAAGATATTTTCATGACAAATGAAATGTATATCTCGAATTCTCTGGGAATGTCTCCAAAAGTATTCTTCATTGTGAACGACTTTTGCATAACTGGTAAACCATAAAAGATAGACAAAATTTTACTGCACAAAAAATGTACATCGCGTTAAAATACACAATTTATGTCATTATTTGTTTTGTTGAGTGAACCATTTTCGAGATATTGCTTGTTATTCCCTTAAATTTTCCAATACTTATACTTTTTCTCAAATGGCATGTGAGTGTAACTTATCATATGTTTTAGATAATTATAGTGGGTAACACTTTAAATCGTTGTATTTTCTCTTTGGTGCCATAGCTACTTAAAAACAAAAAAGTTACATTGTTTTCACAAGAAGCCCTTAACATATACAATGAAATAGAGATGAAGCTGGTGAATATGAAGATTCCGCACTCCTAGGCCACCAAGTTCACCTCTTTGGGAAACACACTTAGTCTGCTACTATCGAGAAAAGCATTATTCTCAGTTGTTAATTATGAAATATCGGGTCACTGATTTCTGTTAGCTGGCCACAATTTTCTTTCTCTCTTTATACAATTGTTAACAAACTTTATGGCAAACAAAGGAAACGTTTCTTACATGAGGGTTATTATAGTATACTGCGATATTATACAGCGTTATTCAAAAAGAAGGAACAGACCTTACATATTTATTTCTAATGAACCACAATAGATGGCGACACATGCGATACATCACCGAATAGAGAAAAGTTCAAAATTGTATTTTATGTATTCAAAATGAGCACCAATTGTTATGCGAGGACGACTTGTGCTTTTCCGTTTGTATTGTATCAATTGTAATTCTTTTATGAATGCGGTGACTCTTTGTTGAACTTGCAACTAAATGCACGCTGCAAGGAAACAATGGATTCACTCTTTGCGTAATGCAGCACACAAAACGACTTTTCCTGTGGCCTCGCCATTTTCTCGTAAACAAACACAGCTCCGCTGTAGGCACTGAATTGAACTAATAGGTGGGGCTTAAAACTTTGAACTTTCCTCTATTCAATGATGTGTCGTGTGTGTCGCTATCTATTGTCGTTCATTAAAAATGAATATTTAAAATCTGCTCCTTCTTTTTGAATAACCCTGAGGTACAGCAACTTAGAAAAAACCCTTAGGAGGGGTAACTCACCTGGTGATGTATTCCCCCTCTCTAAGTGCCTTGGGCGGACATGCCTGTTTAAGCACCACACGCCATAATTTCTCCTAGACCGTGTTTTATTTTATTTTATTCTCAGAAAATCGTTTATCACACCACTGTTGTAACTATCCAACTGTAGAGGCAGGACTAAAGACACAAGAGCATTGCAACAAAAATGCTGTGTTTGTAGATTCCTGTAACAGCGGGTGTGAAAACAAATGTTTGCACATAACTAGAGATAGCATTTCACGTGCATGCGGTATTATTATGGGATATCTTTCAAGTTAATTCACACTTTTTAAGGTATTTCATAGCCTTCACGTCCCACCTATCTCTTCAAGAAAAAAAGTTCCTCGCTGATTGATTTTCATAATACAAGTTATTTAAAGTGAAGTTTTACAAAGAAAATTGCGGCTTTATTTTTTTTACAGAGTGACCAATCACACATCATCATCATCATCATCATCATCATCATCTGGAAACTGTGCCCTTTAACATACCTCTTACAGCATTTTAGTTTTAGAGTTACCAAGATGTAAACAAGATCCGATTAAATTTTTCTACACTATAAAATTGCTGTGTTTACAACAGTGACGTGACACTTGTTTCCCGCGTATCAGCCCACTTCCTCTTTAAGACACCTCATTGGATCACTCAGTAGCTAAAGGCAAAAGACAAGCAGAGTAGGGCCGATTTATCCCTCCTGAATACCCGTGCCGTCCGTAGACTGAGGGATTTTACCTAGTTGTTATACTATAGTTTGGTAAGCACTTGATACGGATCGAAGAAAGAGGTTTTTTTTAACCTCCGAGATTCCGTTGTGCGTTTACCAAATGCGTATTGTATACTATTCTTTGCACTGTGGGTATTTATATCAATTGAATTATATTGCTTTAGATATTAGATGAAATATTTATATACATTATTTAAGATAAATGTTACGTGTTATAAGGTGATGCGCCTATATGTGTTGCTATGGGGACAAAATGTTTGTAAATAAGTGTTGTCCGTGTCGCCATATTATATTATAGTTTTGTAGTTATGTTAGCCATTTGAATTATGTTTACTTCATTATGGAAAAAGTAATATACGACGTGTCCAATGATGTGGAAATCGAAGAGGCTTGGAAAAGTGGATGTGACGAGTTAATACCAATGAAATCAAAACAGAGGTTGACTTGGCATATATAGGGTCTTTCAACAAGAGTGCCGTATCTTTGAACTTAAATAAAACACGTTCTATAAATGATAGAGGTTAATTTCTTTTTCTATTTTGGAACATAATTAATGACATTACGTCATTACGACATCAGTTAAGTGACCGCCGCGACTTCGTTGGGTTGCGTGTATGCGGTTGACCCAATTTTCAATGACAGAAGAACATAAATTAGGTCCAACTTCACGAATACACACGTGATGTTATTCATAAGATCATTTACTGTTTCTGCCTTGTTGACATAAACTCGAGATTTAACATAACCCCACAAGAATTAATCCAACGGCATTAAATCACATGACCTCGGGGGCCAGTTAACATCATCACCACCACGGGAAATGATGAAACCTCTGAACTTCTCCTTCAGAAGATCGATTGTTTCGAGAGCAGTATGACATGTGGAACGATCTTGCTGGAACCATATGTTTCTGAGATCCATACCATCCAATTGAGGCCGAAAATAGTCCCTTATAAGAGCCCGGTATCTTTCTCCATTGACAGTTAGAGCTTCTCCATCTTCATCTTGGAAAAAATATGGACCAATGATTCCACCATACCAAAATCCACACCACACAGTAACCTTTTGGGGATGAAGTGGTCGTTCTTGAATCTGCATTGGATTGTGATTGCTCCAATAGCAGCAATTTTGTTTTTTAACACGCCATCTATCCAAAAGTGGGTTTCGTCGTTGAAGATGATTTTTCGACAAAACTCCGGGTCAGCTTCCAATTGCTCCATAGCCCAGTCAGCGAACACACGGCGCAACCTATGGTCGTTGGGCTTTAGTTCTTGAGTTAACACCATTTTGTAAGCGTAAAACTTCAAGTCCAGATGCAGAATTCGCCAAGTTGTGGTCGGCGAAAGCCCCAATTGTTGTGCTCGACGAGCAATTGATTTGTTTCCGTTCTCGCGTACACTCTCAAGAACGACTCCTAAATTTTCGTTAGAGCGCTTACGTCGATTACGTACAGGCGTTCTTTGATCTCTGACAGAACCACTTGTTTAAAATTTATAGATCAAACGCCGAATCGTTCTCTCGCAGGGACGATTATGCACACCGTAAACTTCACGCAATACACGGAAGGTTTGGCGAACAGATGATCAATTTTGATAATAAATTTTCACAATTTCTACGCGTTGCTGAATGCTGTAACGTTCCATGGCTATTTGTCAATAACAACTGTAACCACATGAAAAAAAAACGACTGCTGTAACTCAATAACAACGGCAGCTATCACATGTTAAAGATAGGACACACTTGTTGAAAGACCCTTTTTTCATTCTGCAAATGTTTATAAAGAAAAAGGTATGGATATTAACAAGAAGAATGTATTGGGGTATTTCGTTCTAAGAAGTAAATTGAAGAGTTCAGGTGGTTTGTGGTCTGAATTTATGATGTTGAAAACTATGGTAAAGTTAATGATGGAATTGATATTGGAACTTTCAATAAGTTGGTGCTTGTATTGTGTTTACTTCTCGCACTAGTGCTTTTCATCATTTCTTTCAGCATTGGGATTTCTTTTGTTTTCATAGCAACCACATTTCATGTGGGAATGTCAATTTCCGATTCATAGCAACAACACTGGTAAGCACCATAAGTTAGTTAGCGTGCAAAAAAGGCACAGTATATTTTGTTTTGCTGAGTATTAGTCGCTAAATCATGGCCATTTTGTGTGCGTGGTACTTCAACTTCTACAGGTAAGTAGTAAACAAAATAAAAACGTTTTACCGCATTAGTACCAATAATTTCTTCAAAAGACACAGCCTGATTGGTGAAACAAGATTTCCCTGAACATTTTATCATGAACATGTACAGGGCACATGCGGGCATTAGAAATGTCATATAGTTACTTTCTCTACCACGTACCTTAGGTATTGCATTCCACTTACAAATTCAATATCGAGATTTCACCAGAAATACATGTTTTGAGGCCACCTAGATTAAACAAAATTTTTTAGATAAAGGTCTTGTGTGTATGTATGTGTGTGTGCGTGTGTGTGTCAGCATAACTCAAAACCGAAAACTCGGGTAAATACCAAATTTGGTACTTAAATTCAGAACCTTCCAAAAATGCGACATAAAGATTTTCAACTTTGTTGCGTTTATAAGCACAGTTCTAATACATTTGTATATACATTGCTCTTTGTTATGTAACAAAGTGTGGTCACTAATGACCTTCGTTGTTATAAAGCGACCTTAAATTAAAAAAATCCAGAAAATTTCCCTATCGAAAACTACCCTTTACATGGAAAACTTTTCGAAAGTTTTGATTTTCTCAAAAGTGGCTCAAAATATTTTGATTAAAACACCGTATATTTAAGGTAGCTATTTACATGACAAATAGAATGTATTTTTGGGGGAATAGCCTGTGAAGTCCTCTACATTCGGAAGGAATTTTGTATAAACGGCAAAGCATAAGGGATATACAAAAACGTACTACACAGGAAATGTAGATATCACTAAAACACACAATTTCTTTGAAATAACTTTTTTTTTTCGTTGGCCATTTCGGAGATGTCGGTTATTATTGGTTTGAATTCTTTAATACTTATCATTAATACTTTCTCTACTACGTAGAGTAAGTATTGTATTCCACCCGAAAATTTGCTTTCAAGATTTCATCGTAAATACATCATTTGAGGGCCCCTGAACCTACAAAAAAAAACCTTTTTTTTGTAGAAAAACGTTCGTGTGTGTATGTGTCTGTAAACAGCATAACTCACAAATGAAAAGTCAGATAAGTACCCAATTTGGTGTTTAAGTTCAGTATCTTCCAAACATGCGACATGAAGACTTTCAAGAAAATCCTCCCCCCCAGTCCCGATTAACATTTACATGGAACATTTTTTTTTCGATTTCTTTTATTTTGTAAAAAATGGCTCTAACGATTTTGATTAAAATACCATGTATTAAAGATATTTACTTGACAAATAAAAGGTATATCTTGAATTTTCTGGGAATAACCTGTGAAGTCCCCTTCATTTGGAAGGAATTTAGTATAATCTTGTATAACTGGTATAGGTTAAGCGATAGACGAAAATTTACTATAAATATATATATACACATATATATAGAGTAGTTAAATTATATTCGAACCCACTCGCGGCCTCTCTCTATTGCGCTAGACAGCCGGCAGTCGCCGGGGAAATTACGCCGACAGAGGCGGACTAAAATCCTTACCTTATAACAGATGCTGGAAATGTTGACCTTCTGCTCTCAAACAGGCAGCATATCTCGTGTAAATATGCTCGCTCACTCTCCAAAGCTCAGCAGCAGGAATACTTGTGATTTCTTGCACAATGTGGTCTCTAAGTTCCTGTAGTGTGCGAAATTGGAACGATACACTTTGTCTTTTAAAGAACCCGATAAATAAAAATCACAACTCGTTAGGTCAGGAGAACACGAGGGGGCCACAAATCAGCACTAATTATTCTGTCATCAAACCCTCTCTTATTGCATGTAATGATTCGGCAGCCGTATGTGCTGTTGCAGAATCTTGCTGGAACCAACCATGCGATTTCTCTTCTTCTGTCAAGCGATTGCAAAATGGCCTCAGAATTAACTTCTGATATCCTCTGCATTTATTGTTTCATCAAAGAATATGGGCCCTATTATTCTTCTAGCATTTATCGCACACCACACTCCAATTTTATGATCATAATGAGGGCTTTCATCACAAGAACGTTTGCTGCTGACCTTCGGAGAGTGAGCGAGAATATTTACACGAGATATGCTGCCTGTTTGAGAGCAGAAGGTCAACATTTCCAGCATCTATTATAAGGTAAGAATTTTAATCCGCCTCTGCCGGCGTAATTTCCCCGGCGACTGCCGGCTGTCTCGCGCAGAAGAGAGAAGCCGCGAGTAGGTTCGAATATAATTTAACTACCCTATATATTTCAAATAACGTTTTTGATTGGCTGCCATTTTCGATATATCCGTTATTATCGGTTTGAATTGTTCAATCAACACATAATTTGTTTAAAGTGCTGTCGCTATTCAGTTGTTTTAGCCACTCTATTTTAAACATCTGACTATTGATCCTCTGACATCCAGTATCCACCTTGTACGTACAACTAAGTGTGTAATGAAAATATTTCTGCAAAGGTTTATCTCGATTAACGTGGAGCAGGTAGAAAAATAAGGTTTCGAAAGATTAGTTTGTGGGGGCTGTATAAAAATAACCGATGGTGGGTAGAGGAAGTCATGTGAGTGTAGCACATCAGATTTTTCCGTACGTTACGTCCTTGTGGCAGTGGAGACTACTAGCTTTTTCAACTTTAGGAAATCTTGTCTGTGAATACAATCAAAATGTGTTCCGTGTTTGCTGCGTGACTTGGTTTCGTGAATGAACAGGGGAGGGGGATACTCTAAAGGGGTAACACGTCATGGGTCACTCCCTCCTCTCCCTTCCTCCTGGCAATTCCCCCTCTCGTAATGGAGCCCACCGGAATAAAACAATCTTCAGTCTCGTACGAATGCGCCCAAGTAACGTGTAGTGTTCGCGTTTCTTACCAATGCGTTTGGAGCCATGAGTAGTAACGTATAACAAGTGAAGTGCGATATTGTTCAGTGTTAAATCAGTCGGACTACATCTTAGCTACTGGTAATCAATGTAGGGGTGATGTAAAGGTTCATGACAGAGTGGTTATCACATGTGTTTTGTTTTCTTCTAACATTTAAAGAGCTCTCTCGACCGATTCGCTAAATAGTATTGCTTGTTATTACGTTCCAAATAATACTCATCCCATAAGATTTTACATACAGAGGTTTAAAGCATAAGAAAGAGATTTTGGAAAAACTGCCTACCATCTCTTGCAGAACCTTTAAACAAACTGCATAACATAACGGCATTTTAAACAAACGTAACGCACACTGCAGCAGGGAATACATTTTCAATTGTTTCATTTGCATAGCCCCCTTTAACTTCTTTGACTTCGACTTGAGAAACAAATGATAAGTGTCCTTAGTCCTGGAACAGGTTAGGTTAGGTTACTGAAGATTTCTGTCGTTTATTTTCACACGCATATTTACTTTCACATGCACATTCTATGGAGGGTAGGGAATAATCCTAATTAAAGAAAAATTTCCAACCCTCGGACCACCGGGAGAGAAGTCGGCTCGCTGACCACTCGACCACGAAGGCGTCAAATGATAGTGTTATTGCTCTCTGAAGTGTAGGGTTTCTTAACGTTGGCTTTATCATTTTTTTTAAATATTAAACACTCGCATTCACTCCCACATTTGTTCCCGAGGTCGCGGGTTCAAACCCGGTGGAGGGCGATGGATTTTTTGGGGCGTAAAAATCCTTAGCATGGCTTCCTTCGGAAGGGAAGTAAAGCTGGTGGTCCCTTGTCGTAGATTTACGGTACGTAAAAGATCCTCAAGCCTGATAAAGAGGTCTCTGAGCAAAATTACTGGTCTTTCACGCCCAATATAAAATGGGACGCTAAGGACCACAGCAGTTAAAGAGTGTCCATAAATAAAACCCAATTTAATTTATAATTTTTTTAACTCCCACATTCATACTTCCACGCTCTGTGGGAGATAGGGAATGATCCTGGCCAAAGAAACATTCCTCGGTGGGAATCGAACCCGGGACCTCAGGATTGAGAGAGGATGCATTTTTTTCTGGTTTCTCCGCAAATTAAAATGTAAACTACACAAACGCAAATTAGTAAATACTCGTGCCTAAAACATTGAATGAGATAACGAACAGCGCTACATACCAGCCATGGCCTACAGTAAGCCTACTCAGAAACCTGTATGTTATATACAATTTCAGAATTACTACGGTTCTTCTCCTTGAAGAAAATTATTGTCTTAATAGCGTGACATTAACGCGTGAAGCTTGACCATCAGAGGCCATGAAGGTCATGGACACTAGACACGCATTTGGCCAGGTTCTCTGGGAAGGGCTGGCGCTCTTGGTTGCCAAAGAAACCTTTCACGACTGCCTCTGTGGTCGATGGTCAGCGTTCTGGTTTCGCAACCCTGAGGTCCCGAATTTGATGCCCGGCTGGGACAGCAGTAGTTTGTTTAATTAGAATCATTTCCTACTCACCACAGAGTCTCGAATTGTAAATGTGTTTCCAAATGAAAGTGAGCAAAATAAGCACCTATAGTCAACGAGTTAGTAACACCGTCAATTGTTTCTTAAGCCAAAGCCCCCGATATGATCATGTAGTTAAAGGGGGCTCTATACTAAAGAAACAAACAAAAATCAATACGATCGCGATTGTTTGTTATTGTATACTGATGGACAGTTGCTACAGACTCTGCGGTCGAAGGTCAGCGCTTTTGCTTAACTTAGAGGTACCGGGTTCGATTCCCGGCTGGGGCTTTAGCCAGAATCATCCACTATCCCCCATAGAGACTGGAAGTGTGAATGTGTGCTTAATAGTAAAACTGAATAAAAACCAACGTAAAAAAAAAAACTTACATTTCAGCGAGCAATAAGACTAATTGTTTCGCGTGTCAAAAGCCCCGATATGACAAAGAAGTTAAAGCGGCTATACAAATGAAACAATGGGAAAAAGCAGTTACTACGATAATAATAATTTCATGCGAATGCCTTTCGGTCGGTTTGTGACTCTTCGGTACTCAACAGCCATTAGACTGGAACTAAATTAAGAAGCGTCATTTGTTTCTTCCTTTGTTTTATTCTTACATTCGTTTGTTTTATTCCTGTTAGTACTGCTTCATTTCGATTACGTTATTACGTTTCGAATATAATTAAAAGTCGATATCATCAGATTTGTTCCAAAAACACTTTCTGGTCCATCTTTTATAGTCTGAATACGCACAGTCATTCTTGCCAACTTTTATGCTTTGCCCATAAAATTTACGGGAGTGAAGGGGCCGTTTTACGACTGTACGACAAAGGAGGACTTTTTACGGCTTTGTAGGCAGCAGAAAGTATTACAGATCCTCGCCACGGTCATGACAAACCATTAAATTCTATTGCATTATATTGTAACTTAAGATTACAGACTGATTGGTATGCGTGCTATCTGTGTGTCTATCCTTCATCACAACCATGGTCTCCCATCACTGAACTACAACAAAATGCACAGTGTGTGGATTTAAAATTTGAATGTACGCGATGAACAGTAAATGGGCGCGAACATTCAGTAATGGACGACGCGAACTGTAAAATAAACTTACATAAACTCTTCATCTTGTTCGAATTCTACGCTGCGAGATATATGCTTCCCATTTTGTGACAGTTTTTGTTTATAGTTCATGTAATGAAGCATAAAACATGTACTAGAAAAGTGTGTATAGCCTACGAATGGAGTGTGGTTTGCTTGCATACGTGTTTACTGTGGTACCAGGAAGAATTTCAGCATGTGTATAGAAAGAAGTTTCAAGGATTCTTATAAAACGAAATTCCGACTTATTTAACGTGTAATTTTTGACATTTACAGCAATGAACATTTCACGCATCCTAAAATTTATGCAATCGTAAAATTATTACTCTTTGTGTACGAGGTAAAGTTTTACGGGTTTCAGTTTCAGGAAGTTGACAAGTATGTACAGTAAAATTAATCTGATTGGAAGCGCTTTCTGCATTCCAGCAAATATTCCGTCTGCGTTCGGTATTACATTCAGGCGCACCAACGAATTTCTGATTCAGGCTGAGACCGCCAGTATTAGTTACGGTATCGTTTTTGACTATCGGCAACCTATGTACAATCAACGCATGCACTTTGAGTATACACAGACTCGCATAGTAACTGATCAGAACCTGGTTGTTGGAAAGTTGGTACACACCTGTTGCTGGCAGTGAAATTATCACATCCAACAGTGCTCGTAAAAGCTAATAGCCTTTCTGGAATTGTTGGCCTTCTTTTTTATTTTAATGTTTATATTTTCTGCGTAAAGTTTAACGACATTCTTTATACTCCTCAAAGTAATTAATTAATGTGATAACCACTCATTCGTTTTTTATTTCCTGACCGAATTATGTGCATACTTTAAGTCTAGCCGGAATCATTAGCGTAATCAGAATTTTGAGTCCTCGTTATGGTCATCGATATATTAACATGTTTTAAGTTAAAAAGAGACTGCTTCCTTACATGAAACAAATATATTATATTCTCATTCATGATGTTCATTGATATGCATAACCTTAAACTGAGCAATCACTAAACATTTAGTTTAAAATCAAAGTATTGTTTTAGTTAACATGTCAGTTTTAAACATGAATCAAATTTTGGTCCTTAATATAATCATAGATTTAAAACAGTGATTCTTATGTTTAGTGGCGGCTGCTGCAAAGAGGACAAGAGCATTTGAAACCCCAATTTTTGGCACCTTGCAGATTTATTGGTTACTTTTTTTTTAATGATATCAAACAACGTGTCTAACATTACAATCTACGGCGTTTAAATCTACCGCGCTACAACTCTATGAAACAAATGGCCACAGGGTCCCTAGGACATCTTGACTTGTGCACGTTTTAAGGCGCTTCTGCAACTGGTATGACGTAATTACCTTATGGGTCGTGTACACTTGAAGTGCACTAGCGTGCAAAGTCTTTGCCGCACTCTGTTTCCACTATCACTAACTTTACGTGAATACCACTAGGTGGTAGCACACTACGGCACAAGTTAGTCTCACTGTAGTAGAAGTAGGTAACATGCACAAGCGCGGAAACTTCTCTAGATTTCTTCATGCCATCAATAATCTCAGCTACAATTTAATTTACACATCATTTCGTTGTTGCTCTAACACGGTGTACGTAATTATATACACAACAAACATTTGTTTCGTCAGATAAGTTATGCATTATTACGAGGGTCAATCCGAAAGTAATGCCTCCCATTTTTTGTGTTGCCTTTGAGTATCCGATCCAGATTATGTTGCTGTAGTATTAAATGTTAGTCTTTCCCGCTAGTTTTCTGTTAGTTTCATTGCCTTGCGACAGATAGCAGAGGAGCGTTCCAAAATGGCTACTGACATTGCAGAGATGTGTGATTCAATACCTTACCGCTGAACAAATTGCGCCAATTGAAATCCATCGACGCTTGCTAAAGGCGTATAGAGACGATACAGTAGATGTGAGTAATGTGAGGCGGCGGGTACGGCGTTTCAAAAGTGGTGGTTGTCACAGCGTCTCGATCAACTCATCCGTAATGATCGGCGGATTACGACCAAGTAATTGTGTGTAGAGCTGAATGTCGGCTGTAATGCCTTAGACAAGATGCTACACAACCTTAAGTGTGTGCGAGATGGGTGCCGCTGATGCTTTCACAAGACCAAAAAACTCATCGAATGGAAATTTGTCGGGACCTGCTGGACCAATACAAGGCTGAAGGTGACAATTCTCTGAACTCCATCATCACCGGAGATGAGACGTGGTGTCATCACTACGAGCCAGAATCTAAACGGCAGTCCATGGAGTGGTGACATCCGACTTCTCCAACAAAGAAGAAGTTCAAGACGCAGCCATCTGCAGGCAAAGTAATGATCACAGTTTTCTGGGATAAGCAGGGTAAGGTTTTTTTGGATATCTTGGAACCTGGAGCAAATGTCAATTCCGAACGCTACAAGACGACACTGGCTAAGCTGAAACCCGAATTTGCAGAGTCAGGGCAGAGGAGAAGGCGACAAACTTCCACCTGCAGCATGATAATGCCAAGCCCCACACCAGTGTCGCGGCCATGAGCTCATTATTACCAAGTTTGGCTGGACTGTCCTAGACATCCACCGTACAGTCCTGATTTAGCAGCTTCGGATTTCCATATCTTTGTGTCTATGAAAGATGCACTACGTGGTCAACATTTTCCAGACTCAGATGTTGTTGTCACAGCTGTAGGACAGTGGCTAGCCTCGGCTGGTTCAGATTTTTACGAGCGTGGCATGCAGGCTCTTGTTCATCGTTGGCAAAAGTGCATAACGAATGATGGTGATTATGTGGAAAAATAACAGTATATAGCTGAAATTTTGCTGTATTTAACTGTGTTATTGTGCTGTTTGTATCTGTTGTAGTTTCCTTTAAGATAAATAGGAGGCATTACTTTCGGAATATTATTAGGAGCGGCTGCAGTTGTATCAGTTTATTCATAATCTTAACTGTTATGCAGCAGATACTATTCCACATTTTCAGGGCTGTCTGATTAAATTTTTGAGAACACCCAGAATATATACTCACGAGTCGCTGAGGTCGTAACCTCATAATATAATAACGTAGTTTATGGAGTCATTTGGTTCTGCTGCAGATGCTAGGAAATGAGTCATTCACAAAAGCATGCGCATAATTCGGCGAGGAACTACTAATGGATGTTATCGCTAGCTATTTACCTAAGTGTGTGTGTTTGTGCGTTCTGTAGAGCAAGATGTCTATGTGGATGAATTACCTCAAAGTGGGGTACAAGAAGAGGCACCGCCAGCGTCGAGTCAGCAGCTCGTCTCTGGAAGTGAGTACCCACCCGTTGCTAATATACCCTTGTAACTTTGGTAATTTCAGAATACATACTTGCAATTTAGCATATATTTAATGATTCTTGCAAAATATATATGTACTTTTCTCCGAAAGGTACCAAAATGAACTGGATAAATAAATTTTTGAGGACTGTAGGCAGATTAGTGATGCTGTAATAAGCATTTATAAGCTTATTAAGGTAAAGTTTTACTTCTTACAACCAAAATCACAAAGAGAAAACACTTTTCACCGGAAACACATGTTTTGAAGCCCCCTGAATACAAATAAACATATCCGTGTGTGTCTGTGAACAGCATAACTCAAAGACGAAAAGTCGGATAAGACCAAACTTGGTACTTAAGTTCAGTATATTTCAAGGATGCGACACCAGGATTTTCAAGATAATCTCCCCACCCCAACTACCCTTTACATTGAATACTTTTTGAAAATTTTGAATTTCTAAAAAATGGCTCTAACGATTTTGATTAAAATGCCATATGTTCAAGATATTTGCATGACAATTAAAATGTATATCTTGAATTTTCTGGTAATAGCCTTTGAAGTCTTCTTCATTCGAAAGGAATTTTGTATAATCTTGTATAACTGTTAAACGTTAAGTGATACACAAAAAACGTGGATCTCTTTAAAATACACAAGTTATTTCAAATAAGTTTTTTTTTCGTAGCTTTAAGCCGTTTCCGAGATATCAGTTATTAATGGTTCGAATTGTTCATTTCTTGGTCATACTTCAGTCCTTTCAACATGCACTTGTTTCTCGCGATGTCATGGAAACAGCATAGAATTTTAAGGCCAGTATATAGCGTTCAGTTGTTAAACATTTGACTGTCGCTGTTCTCTGTGTATCTATAACGAAATGTGTAATGTAGCTATTTCTACAAATGTTTGGACTGAAATGTAGTAGATATAAAAATAAGCTGCAGTAAGAATAGTTTATATCTATACTCACTAATAAACGATAGAGGGTAGAAAAAGTAATGTCAATCTACATCAGAATTTTTACTGGTAATTGCTAACATGTGTGGACTTCGTCATTGTGCATGAAAAAATTTGATTTGTTGCATTCTAATGACTTTCTCTAGAAATTATTCTGTCTACTTCTTGTTAATCGAGATAAACTTTCATTACACATTCACACAGTTCATTTTAGGATATAGTGGGCTAAAGCATTAGTAAGATTTTTTAAAAATAGATCGCTATGTGATGAAATTGCATGCTCTTGGCATGAGCACGAGAGAAAACGAATACCGAATATTTGAAAATTCAAACCAAAATCAAAGAACATCTCGCAAATGGTTAACCCACAAAGAAGAAGAAAATATTTGGCATAAAGTGTATGCTTTAACAAGATCCATTTTTTCTGTGTAGTAAGATTTTGCCTATCTCTTACGGCTTACGAATTCTCCAAAACTCATTCAGAATGAAGAGAACTTCACAGTCAATTCGCAGAAAATTCTAGGTATACACATTTTATTTTTCGTTCGTTATACAAATATCTCGAAACATGTGGTACTTTAATCATAATCCCTAGAGGCATTTTTGAGAAGATGAAAAGCAACTAAGCTCTTTCCATAAGAAGGGTAGTTGAGGGTGGGGGATTTTCTTGAAAAGCTTCGTGTCAGATCCTTGAAAGATATTGAAATCGAATACCAAGTTTGACATTTAACCGCTTTTTACTTTCTCTACTACGTATAGTAAGTAGGGCAAGTATTGTATTCCACCCAAAAATTCGATACCAAGATTTCACCGGAAATACATGTTTTGAGACCCCCTGAATCCAAAAAAATCTGATGTGTTTCACTCACATGACTTTCTCTACTCTTGTACAAACTATTTTTACAAACGCTTATTCTCCATATGCTTCATGTTAATGGAGATATCAAGATGTCAATCTTATTGATAATTTTCTTGTAGATGCAAGGGGAATATGGTAAGTTTTAAGCGATAGTCAAATATTTTAACGCTGGTTGCTATGTGGCGCATTCTATTCTCTTTGCATGTCCAGGACATAAAAAAAATGAATAACGAATTTGAGAAAAAGTATAAGTATTGGAAAATTTAAGGGAATAACAAGCAATATCTCGCAAACGATTCACTCAACAAAAGAAATGTATATGACATAAATTGTGTATTTTAACGCGATCTACATTTTTCGTGTAGTAAAATTTTGTCTATCTCTTATGGTTTACTAGTTATGAAAAAGTCGTTCATAATGAAGAATACTTTTGGAGACATTCCCAGAAAATTCGAGATATACATTTTATTTGCCATGACAATATCTTAAACATATTATATTTTAATCAAAATCGTTAGAGCTGTTTTTGAGAAAATTAAAATTTTCGAAAAATGTTCCATGTAAAGGGTAGTCTGGGGTGGGGGGATTTTCTTGAAAACCTTCGTGTCGCATCTCTGAAAGATACTGAACCTAAATACCAAGTTTGGTGTTTATCCGACCGTTCGTTTTTGAGTTATGCTGTTCACAGACACAGACACACAGACAGACACACACACGGACATGTTTCCAAAAATGCTTTTTTTGGATTCAGTGAGTCTCAAAACATGTATTTCCGGTGAAATCTCGGTATCGAAATTTTGGGTGGAATGCAATACTTCCCCTACTTACTATACGTAGTAGAGAAAGTAAAAAGCATTTTTGGAAACATGTCCGTGTGTGTGTCTGTCTGTGAACAGCATAACTCAGAAACGAACAGTCGGATAAACACCAAACTTGGTATTTAGGTTCAGTATTTTCCAAGGATGCGACACGAAGGTTTTCAAGAAAATCCCCCCACCCCAGATTACCCTTTACATGGAAGATATTTCGAAAATTTTAATTTTCTCAAAAATGGCTAACGATTTTGATTAAAATATATGTTTAAGATATTTTTATGACAAGTAAAATGTATATCTTGAATTTCCTGGGAATGTCTCCAAAAGTATTCTCCATTGTGAACGACTTTTGCATAACTGGTAAACCATAAGAGATAGACAAAATTTTACTACACAAAAAATGTAGATCGCGTTAAAATACACAATTTATGTCATATACATTTTTTTGTTGAGTGAAGCATTTTCGAGATATTGCTTGTTATTCCCTTAAATTTTTCAATAGTTATTTTCTCAAATGGGAATTCGTTATTCATTTTTACTTTCTCTACTACGTATAGTAAGTAGGGGAAGTATTGCATTCCACCCAAAAATTCGATACCGAGATTTCACCGGAAATACATGTTTTGAGACCTCCTGAATCCAAAAAAAGCATTTTTGCTAACATGTCCGTGTGTGTGTCTGTGTGTGTGTGTGTGTGTCTTTGTGTCTGTGTGTGTGTGTGTGTGTGTCTGTGAACAGCATAACTCAAAAACGAACAGTCGGATAAACACCAAACTTGGTATTTAGGTTCAGTATCTTCCAGAGATGCGACACGAAGGTTTTCAAGAAAATCCCCCCACCCCAGACTACCCTTTACATGGAACATTTTTCGAAAATTTTAATTTTCTCAAAAATGGCTCTAACGATTTTGATTAAAATATCATATGTTTAAGATAATGTCATGAGAAATGAAATGTATATCTCGAATTTTCTGGGAATGTCTCCAAAAGTATTCTGCATTGTGAACGAGTTTTGCATAACTGGTAAACCATAAGAGATAGACAAACTTTTACTACACAAAAAATGTAGATCTCGTTAAAATACACAACTTATGTCATATACATTTCTTTTGTTGAGTGAACCGCTTTCGAGATATTGCTTGTTATTCCCTTAAATTTTCCAATACTTATACTTTTTCTCAAATTCGTTATTCATTTTTTTATGTCCTGGACTTGCAAAGAGAATGGAATGCGCCGCATAGCAACCAGCGTTAAAATATTTGACCATCGCTTAAAAGCTACCATATTCCCCTTGCATCTACAAGAAAATTAGCAATAAGATTAACATCTCGATATCTCCATTAACATAAAGCATATGGAGAATAGGCGTTTGTAAAAATAGATTGTACAAGAGTAGAGAAAGTCATGTGAGTGTAACACATCAGATTTTTTTTGTTCTGGTAATGCAAAGAGAATGGAATACTCCACATAGCAACCAGCTCTTAAAATACTTAACTATCGCTTAAAGCCTAGCAATTCCCCTTGCATCCACAAGAAAATTAGCAATAAGGTTAACATCTCTATTAACATGAAGTAGATGGAGAATAAGCGTTTATAAAAATAGTACAAGAGTAGAGAAAGTCATGTGAGTGTAACACATCAGATTTTTTTTATGTCCTGGACATGCAAAGAGAATGGAATGCGCCACATAGCAACCAGCGTTAAAATATTTGACTATCGCTTAAAACCTCCCATATTCCCCTTGCATCTACATGAATATTACCAATAAGATTGACATCTCGATATCTCGATTAACATGAAGCATATGGAGAATAAGCGTTTGTAAAAATAGTTTGTACAAGAGTAGAGAAAGTCATGTGAGTGTAACACATCAGATTTTTTATTTTTGGATTATGCGGTACACACACACACACACTCACACACACACACACACACACACACACTCACACTCACACACACACACACACACACACCTCACACACACACACGGATCTTTTCTAAAACTGCTGTTTGTGGATTCAGGGAGCCTCAAAATGTGTATTTATGGTTAAATGCTCTACTTACTGTAGGCAAGTTGTAGAGAAAGTAGTAATATAGGGATTAATGCTACATATGAATGTACAATATTATTATTGTCATTAATATTATTTGCTGTATACAACTTTTCATAATGTACTTATTTCAAAGCCACATTCCCATTAAATAGATATTAAGAATGCTAATTAAAAATGACCTTGAAGTCTTTAGATTTTTGTCGCCCATAAGCAAAACAATTTCACTAAGCAACAGTTTGGGAATGACTGCCTCCGTGATCTAATATTGAACGAGCTGACTTCTTATCCAGAGGTCCCGGGTTCAATTTTCGGCCGGAGATTATGAATTTTTCTTTAATTATGGTTATTCCCTACCCTCCGTAGAGCGAATGTGCCTTGAAAATAAGTTTAAAACGTTCAAAGAGAGAGAGAGAAAAGAAAATGTTTCAGCCAAACCTCCCTATATAACCATAGCAGTTAAAGAGGGATATAGAAATGAACACTCCCCCCAAAAAAAAAAATAAATTTGCGAATAAAATGTTCGGAAAATGCGATATACTTGGCAGTTTGTTATCTTCTTTAAAAGCAGTAATGCGCCTGAACATGCGGCAACTTCTTCATCTCGCCTGTATGGCTGGAAGTATCTCAAGTTTAGAAAATACAATAATGTGAATATGAGAGGGGCCCCGGGGCAGCGCAGCTCTTGTGTTAAGGGTACGGGGTGGCGATTTTAAGTCGGCCCAATCCACGCCTTCACCTCTGACTTGTTCATGTGGAATATCCCCAAGCTCCAACGTGGTTAAGTCCACGATAAAAGCCCCTCAATCCACCGCCATCCTCAGAAATGGGTCCGGCATCGCTTGGTGGAAAGAGGTATCCCCGAAGGTCATAGACCATGTGGGGAGCGTTAGAAACGACGTTAATAATAAATGTGACTGACTGTGTAATAGCAAGGACAGTATCTCCATTTTACGTTTTTGCCAAAAACCTACCTCTCTCACCACACTGAATAGCAGTAATTAGTTTATCTTGGAGGTGAGTTAAGGTGAGTTCGTATATTGACAATGTTAAATTTGCAAGTTATTAAACCCTACCAAACAGAAGGATAAAATCTAGCCATTGATTTGTTGGTACCTCATCTGTCAAATATAATTAGACAGCTGACAGGCACGTTGCTTTTTTTTCAGCACGGTTTTCCTGAGAACTGATCATAATTTTATTTTTTCTATTTATTACTTTTACTTTCGAAATTCCAGCGTAAATACACGTTTTGAGGTCCCTGAATTTAAAAAAAAATATTTTTACGAAAAGGTCCGTGTGTGTAAACAGCATAACTCAAAGTCGCTTAAATTCCAGACTTGATATTTTAAGTTCAGCATCTTCCAAAGTTGCGACACGAGAATTTTTAAGAAAATCCTCCCAGTTAAAACGACCCTTTACACGGAACAGTTTTCTAAAGTTTTTATTTTCTCAAAAATGGCTCTAACGATTTTGTTTAAAGTCCATTGTATTTAAGATATGTACATGATAGATAAAATGTATATATTGAATTTCTGAGAACAGCGTGTGAAGGAATTTTCATTCGGAAGGAATTGTGTGTAAATTTGTGTAACCGGCAAACGTTAAGAGTTAGACGAAAACTACTTAAAAACTGTAGATCGCTTTAAAACACAATTTATTCAAATAACGTTTTGTTTTTTTCCTGGCGTCAGCCATATCAGAGATATCTATTATTATTATTATTATTGTTATTATTATTATTATTGGTTTGAATTTTTCAATGCTTTTTCATTTTTTGTAGCGCTGTCAACGTTCAGTTTGACGCAGTAATTTGTATCACAAATTATATAAATGTCAAGAGTGATTATAGTGTAAATATGCATTATTGTGTGACATTAATTTGAGATGTTTGATGATTGTAAGCATTGTCGAGAAGTGGGTTTATACGGCCTTACTGAAACTGACAATAATAGCGTGCAATAATGTAGCGAGGGGGTGAGCTGTTTATCATTATTAGAGACGAGCAAATGACGTAATATTGGCACGTTTTTTTTAGAATTTGCTGGAACATTTTTCCCTAGAGCATATGTGTTCATAATTTTCATTGGATATAAAAATGGAGGCTAATGTTGGCGCGTTTTATTAACCAATAGCAGCTCGGTTATAATCTTTAGGCATGTCGGGGTGTAGGTATAAAAAGGGCTAGGTCAGAGTCAAATTCGTCCAGTCCATCGGAAATATTTGTGCATTACACGTCGCTGAATACATCGCACAGTTTATCGCTTTGCAGGTTACGCGTAGCAGAGTTATGAAAAATCTCAAGTGTTGTAAAGTTAATTACACAAAAAGTTGAAGTACGCGAATTAAGAATGAGCAGTAAATATGTTATTATAACAGTTTCAGTTTGGCGAGTGTCAAGATTAATATGTGAAAGTGCATGATATGTTACGACAATAAAAGTGTAAAACAAATTCTTCATCAGTGTTATCTTTGGATAAAAACTCCTTTCCGTTTACACACCTTGTATAAGATAAGTGCTCGACCAAAAAGATCATAGCTAGCCGGAGGACAGTGAACCCAAAATTAAATAAAATAACAGGCGCTCAGTAAAAGCTAACACGAAGTGACCGCGACAAATTGTCTTTTATACGTGCGGCAAATAAAGAGTAGTATTCTTTCAAACCTAACAAAGAATCACGTCGCAAATTGGCTCCCAAACGTGGGGCTCAATAAATAAATAAACAGATACCGCCGCAAGTTGTTACTCGCGATGTCATGGAAACAGTATGGAATTTTAAGGCCAGCACATAGTATCCAGTTGTTAAACATTTGACTATCGCTGTTCTCTTTGTATCTATAACGAAATGTGTAATGAAACTATACAAACTTTAAGCAGATAGAAGAACAAGCTTTTCTAAGAATAGTATATAGAAGTTTTATAAAAATAAACGATAGTAGGTAGAGAAGGTCATGTGAATGTAACATCTTATTTTTACTTATCTAGAGAAGGTACTGTATTCCACCCAAAAATTCGATACCTAGACTCCCTGAATAAAAATGATCGCTGTTACATTCACACGACTTTCTCTGCCCTCTATTGCTTATTAGTGGGTATACAACTTATCAAATTATTCTTAAGAACGTTTATTTTCCTATCTACTTCATTTTAATTGAGATAAACCTTTCCGGAAATAGCTGAATTACGCGTTTCGTTATAGATACAAAACGAATAGCGACAGTCAAATGTTTTAGAACTGGACGCTATATGCTGGCCTTAAAATTCCATACTGTTTCAACGGAATCGCAAGAAAGAACTGAAAATCCGCAGGACTTGAAAAGAATGACTAAGTATTGAACTATTCCAACCATTAAGAACGGGTATCTCGGAAATGGCTGATGCTACAAAGAAGTTACCTATTTGAAATAAATTGTGTGCGTTAAAGGAATCTACATTTTTTGTACGCTACGTTTTTGTCCATCCCTTAACGTTTACCAGGTCCACAAGATTATACAAATTATTTTCCTAATGAACAGGACATCACAGGCTGTTTCCATAAAATTCAGGATATACATTTTATTTATTATGTAAATATCTTTAAGATATGGTATTGTAATCAAAATCGATAGATCTGTTTTTTTAAATAAAAAAAATTCGAAAAGTGATCCATGTAAAGGGTAGTTGGCATGGGGGAGTTTCTTGAAAATCTTCGTGTCGCATCTTTGGAAGTGAGCTTAAATACCAAATTTGGTATTTATCTGTATTTTCATTTTTGAGTTATGCTGCAAATACACACACGGCCCTTTTTCTAAACATGCTTTTTGGGCCTCAAATCATATTTCCAGGTGAATTCTCGACATCGAATTTTTGGGTGGAATACAATACCTCCCCTACTTAATATACGTAGTAGAGAAAGTAAAAAGCAAATATCGGATGTGTTACATTCAGATGACCTTTACCCTTTCGCTTATTAGTGGGTATACAAACCATTTTTACGAGATTTATTTTCCTATCTACTTCATTTTAATTGAGATAAACCTTTCTGGAAATAGCTGCATTACGCGTTTCGTTATAGATACAAAACGAATAGTGACAGTCAAATGTTTTAGAACTGGACACTATACCTATGCTGGCCTTTAAATTCTATACTCTTTCCATGACATAGAAAGAAACAGCTGAAAATTGACAGGGCTTTAAAGGAATGGCTAAGTATTGATCAATTCGGACCATTAATAACGAATATCTCGGAAATCGCTTATGCCACAAAAAACTTATTTGAAATAAATTCTGTGTTTTAAAGATATCTACATTTTTTGTGTATTACGTTTTCGTCTATCGCTTGACGTTTACCAGTTATACAAGGTTATACAAAAATCCTTCCGAATGAAAAGGACTTCACAAGCTAAACCCGGAAATCCAAGATATAAATTTTTATTTTAAATGTAAATATCTTTAATATGTGGTATTTTAAGCAAAATCCTTAGAGCCCATTTTTCAGAAAATAAAAAGTTGGAAAAATCGTTCATGTAAAGTGTAGTTTGGAGTGGGGAGGATTTCTTGAAAATCTTCGTGTCGCACCTCTGGAAGGCAGTGAACCTAAATGCCAAGTCTGGTATTTATCCGATATGTTTTGAGTTATGTTGTTCAGTCTCTCTCTCTCTCTCTCTCTCTCTCTCTCACGTACCTTTTCCTAAAAATGCTTATTTATTTATTCATTTATTCATGCATTCAAGGGGCCTCAATACGTGTATTTCCTGTGAAAACTCGGTATCGAATTTTTGGGTGGAATGCAATACTTCCCCTACTTGCTATACGTAGTAGAGAATGTAAAAACGAAATTCTGGATAAATACCAAACTTGGTATTTAAGTTCAGTATCTCCAAAGATGCGATACCGAGATTTAAAAAAAAGGGACAAAAATAATAATTCCGCATCCCAAACTACATGGAAATGCTTTCGAGATATTTTCTTTTTCAAAATTGGCTCTAACGATTTTAATTAAAATGTCATATGTTTAACATATTTATTTATATGACAAATAAAACGTGTAATTAAACTATGTATGCAAAGTTTATAGCAATTAGCTTTAAACAAATAGAAGTATAAGGTTTGCAAGAAGGGTTCCTAGAAGTAGATAGAGAAAGTCTGGGAATGTAATACATAACATTTTTTAAATTCATTCTGAGCAAATTTTCTTGACCTCCCACATACTAAGTGTCTCGGAATGGTTCCGACGCAAATCGCTTTTTGGGGGGGTTCCGTTCCCCCTCCCCCTTCGGGACTTAAAAATGGTTTAGCATTTATGTCTTCATAAACACCTTTGAAGAAGTGAAGGGCATCCGCTTCTAACGATGATGGGTTCGAGATGGCACAGGCCACTGGGCATAAATCTTGCCACCTGCTATTAATATCGTGGCCAGCCAGATTTAACTTGGTGTCTTTCTGAACGTTTTCTTGCTGATACTTGCGACACAGCCCACCTGCCTTCCGTTTTGATTTATGCTTTTCAACTCTTCCTACCACGATAGAGGGTAAATTCTCCAAATAAGGGGTGAGTGCGGTACCTGCACTAACTAAATGTGACAGCAGACGAGCTGGCTCTGACAGCGGACATTTTCGTTTTTGATTAGAAGAAATTCTTTGATTACTCCTGACAAAAGTATGGGTTACTGGCGCTTAAATTATTTTTAACGTTCTTAACCTCGAAGGTCATATCGGACGATGCTCAAATGAGCCCGGGGCCCATAGAACTTAAAGTTACCGGACATTCTTCCCAGCATAAGGTAAAACCCTGTAAAACATCTTATCCGGGTAACTCATCCTAACCGAGATTCGAACTCGGGACCTCTTGAAGTAAGGTAGACACGATATCCCACATCACTTAAATAATTGTTAGAAAATCTTATGTGCTGCATTCACATGACTTTCTCTATTCACCTTCTATAAATTATTTTCACAAAAACTTAATATTCTACCTATTTATTGTTAATAAATAAATGAAATCTGAATATACTATCCGGCACCTTGGTTACTACACCCGGATATACATTCAAGTTTACATTTATTCTCACAACACATTTACGTTTTATATTACATAAATTTTTTTCAAATAAAATAACTACAAACTACACAATGTCTACAAAGTAATAATAATAATGTATAATAAATAAAAAAAGAAAGAGAATAGAAATTATTAGAGTAAAGGCTAAAAAAAACAAACTTAATTATAATTCTAAATTCTTATTGTTAATTAACTTAATGTTAATTCAGATAAGCTGTCATTACATATTCCGTTGTAGATATAAGAAGAATGCTCTGATTTTTAAAACGCGGGTCGCTATGTGGTGCCTTTGGAATTGCCTCTCTTTGCATGACTACGAGAATTTGGTATTTATCCGACATTGCGTTTTTTAGTTAAGCTGTTTACTCTCTCTCTGACATACACATGCCTATATTTTTACTTTCTCTACTACGTATGGGCAACGTCGGTTGCCAGTTTCAGCATTTCCTTTCTAAAAGTTGGTAAGTAAAGCCTGTAAAAGTAGTTTTAAAAATGTTGTATGGTTTCATCCGCGCCTTTCTATGATAGCGGCAGACGGCAACGAGCGCCAAGGACACGGACAGGGAAAACACCGCGCAGGTGGTTCGGAGTTTTTTGGCTCATCCTGTATTATTATTATTATTATTATTATTATTATTATTATTATTATTATTATTATTATTATTAGCCTTGACCAGCAATTGAGAATATATAACGTGTGCCATTATGAAGATAAGAATATTGCTGCCATTTGGAAAATGTTAAACAGGAACAATTTTGGAATTAGCATACTATACAAAACTGGTTGCATGCGTTTATACACAGAAAACAGTGAACAAGCTATCACTTTTACAGTTTTTACTTTCTCTACTACGTATAGCAAGTAGGGGAAGTATTGTATTCCACCCAAAAATTCGATACCGAGATTTCACCGGAAATACATGTTTTGAGACCCCCTGAATCCAAAAAAAGCATTTTTAGAAACATGTCCGTGTGTGTGTCTGTGTGTCTGTCTGTGAACAGCATAACTCAGAAACGAACAGTCGGATAAACCCCAAACTTACTATTTAGGTTCAGTATATTCCAGAGATGCGACACGAAGGTTTTCAAGAAAATCCCCCCACCCCAGACTACGCTTTAAATGGAACATGTTTCGAAAATTTTAATTTTCTCAAAAATGGTTCTAACGATTTTGATTAAAATATCATATGTTTTAAGATATTTTCATGACAAATGAAATGTATATCTCGAATTTTCTGGGAATGTCTCCAAAAGTGTTCTTCATTGTGAATGACTTTTGCATAACTGGTAAACCATAAGAGATAGAGAAAATTTTATTGCACCAAAAATGTAGATCGCGTTAAAATACACAATTTGTCATATACATTTTTTTTGCAGAGTGAACCATTTTCGAGATATTGCTTAACCAGCGGTTAAAAGATATGACTATCGCTTATAACCTACCATATTCCCCTTGCATCTACAAGAAAATTAGCAATAAGGTTAACATCTCGATTAACATGAAGCATATGGAGAATAAACGTTTGTAAAAATAGTTTGTACAAGAGTAGAGAAAGTCATGTGAGTGTAACACATATTTTTTTTTATAAAGTGAGTAGGTATCAGTGCTCAAAAAATCAGTATCGGTATCGAGAACCGAGAAATAGTGGTATCGTTTCATCAGTAGTTAAATGCTAGCTGGAAAATTTCATACTGAAGTTCGAAAACGTGCATCCGCGCAACGTCGGGTAAGACACGTGGTTAAACTTCAGATACACGAGAAAATCATTCATCCAGTGATTTCCGAAGCACACACACAAACGCACATTCAGACACTTTTTATGTAAGTACAAATAAGCAGCATTAATACAGTATTATTGTAATAGAAAAGCAAGTTTTGGGAGAATCGTCTTGCGCTTCCTACGTTTTACACTCGCTCTCCATTTCGCTTACTGATAAATAAACTGTCTAATCCTGTGAAGAGTATTGTCTGCAGAAGGCAGTTGGAAATGAAATTGTGGCTGAAACAATAGTGTGTATTGATTTCACAACCCCACATGTTGCAATAGTAGGGGAGACAGACCAGCTTTTTGTCTTCCCCAGCATCATCCGATGCTCGTCTCTTCTAGTTATCGTGGAGTGCCATTGACATACACACAGCCAGGTAAAGTACACATTGTCCTTGCAGTGCTTTGTTTACGCGTCTCTTTCTCGGTTCGTTTTAAGCGAACTCATTTGTTTTTATTGTAGAACTTCTCGGGGGCCATGGAAACTACATAGAACTATGAAGTGATTTTGTTCTTTGCAATGGTATGTACGGTGATAAATGAAAATGTTTATAACAATGCAGTATAGATGTCTCTGGCTTTGGTGCTCAGATACACGAGTTCAGGATTGGTCATGCTTCTTTGTTTTAGTAAATTTAATATCTTACATTTCTGCGCAGGAGTCTCAAAGTGGATAATTCCATAACTTGAAAACATTATTTTATATTTCCTCAAAAATAGTTTCAAGTGATTTTGATTAAAACACCATTAGTGAGAATAATGTGAAAACATTATACGTTTTGCAAATTCAACGTGAGGTTATTTTAGTTGTGAAATATAACCTGGAAATCATAAAAAACACACACACACACACACGTCGTCGTCCGTGGTGTAGTGGTTAACATAGTAGCCTCTAGTTCCCGAGGTCGCGGGTTCAAACCCGGCGGAGGGCGATGAATTTTTTCGGGCGTAAAAATCCTTAGCATGGCTTCCTTCGGAAGAGAAGTAAAGCCGGTGGTCCCATGTCGTAGATTTACGGCACATAAAAGAACCTCAAGCCTGATAAAGAGGCCTCTGAGCAAAATTACGGGTATTTCACGTCCAATATAGAATGGGGCATTAAGGGCTACAACAGTTAAAGAGCGTCCATAAATAAAACTCAATTTAATTTAACACACACACCACACTTTAACTACAAAAATGTAAAAACATCCATATATTTACTTGCTGTACTACTTATCTATAATAAGTAGAGGTATGATCCGCCCAAAAATTCCACACCGGGATTTCATAGGAAATACACGTTTTGAGTTCCAGAATAAAAAATCTGATGTGTTACATTCACATTATTTTCTCTACTCTTGTACAAACTATTTTTACAAACTCTTATTCTCCATCTATTTCATATTAATCGAGATAAACATTTGCAGAAACGATCTTTTGACATGCAAAGAGAATTACATTTTACACATAGCGACCAGTTCTAAAAATATTTGACTATCGCTTAAGGCGTACCATGTTCCCCTTGTTTTGTAATTGTTAGGGCAATATAGAAATACAGTAGCCTTTAAGCACATAGCTGGTTGCTAGGTGCAGCACCATTCCCTTTCCCACAGATTAATACTCTTTGCATATCCAAGACAAAAAAATGAATAACGAATTCCCATTCGAGAAAATTATTGAAAAATTTAAGAGAATAACAAGCAATATCTCGAAAATGGTTCACTCAACAAAAAAATGTATATGACATAAATTGTGTATTTTAACGCGATCTACATTTTTTGTGTAGTAAAATTTTATCTATCTCTTATGGTTTACCAGTTATGCAAAAGTCGTTCACAATGAAGAATACCTTTGGAGACATTCCCAGAAAATTCAAGATATACATTTCATTTGTCATGAAATTATCTTAAACATATGATATTTTAATCAAAATCGTTAGAGCCATTTTTGAGAAAATTAAAATTTTCGAAAAATGTTCCATGTAAAGGGTAGTCTGGGACGGAGGGATTTTCTTGAAAACCTTCGTGTCGCATCTCTGGAAGATACTGAACCTAAATACCAAGTTTGGTGTTTATCCGACTGTTCGTTTGTGTTATACTGTTCACAGACACACTCACACACAGACACACACACACACACACACACACACACACACACACAGACACATACGGACATGTTTCCAAAAATGCTTTGTTTTTTTATTCGGGGGTCTCAAAACATATATTTCCGGTGAAATCTCGGTATCGAATTTTTGGGTGGAATACAATACTTCCCCTAGTTACTATACGTAGTAGAGAAAGTAAAAAGTAATGTTACCTTCTGTAATAGTTACCTACAGTAAGTAGAGGAAGTAATATTGCATTCCGCCTTGAAATTCTATATTAAGAGTTCACTGGAAATACGCGTTTTGATATCCCTGAATAAAAATTAATTTTTAGAAAAAGTTCCGTATGGGTTTGTCTGCTTTTGAACAGCAAATCCCAAAAACGAAATTTCGCATAAGTACCAAACTTCGTATTTATGTTTATAATCTTCCAAGGATATTACACAAAGATATTCAAGAAACTCTTCTCATCCAAACTGCCCTTTACATGGAAAATGCTTATTTATTTTTTATTTTCTCAACAAATGGCTCTTAACGAATGTGATTAAGATACCACACGTTTAAGGCATTTGCATAAAAAATAAAGTGTATAAATTGAATTTTTCATAAATAGTCTCTGAAGAACTCTTCATTCTGAGTGAATTTTATATAACTTTCTATAACTATATCTATCCATAAGAGATAAACAATAATTTATGTCACTTATTTTTGTAGCAGTAACCATTTCCGAGATATTTCGGTTATTAGTTAAACTCTTGCTTGTTTTTCATGAGTTAAATCGCTATTCATTTGTATTTTCTCAACTGCATATAGTAGGGGAGTAGTGTATTCCACTCAAAAGTTCGATATCGATATTTCACCGGAAATGTATGTTTTGAGGTGCCGTGGGTCCAAATAAAGCAACTTTGGAAACAGTTCCATGTGTGTGTCTGTACAGCATAACTCAAAAATGAAAAGTCGGATAAATACCAAACTTGGTATTTGAGTTCAGTATCTTGCAAGGATGCGACACGAAGATTTTCGAGAAACTCCACCCCCCAACTATATTTACATAGAACAATTTCCGAAAATTTTGATTTTCTAAAAAATGATTAAGGATTTTGATTAAAATACCATATATGAAGCCTATATACATAACAAATAAAATGTACATATTGAATTTTCTGCTAATAGCCTGTGAAGTCCTCTTCATTGGAAGGAGTTTTGTATAATCTTTTATAACTTGTAAACGTTAAGCCATAGACGAAAACGTACTACACAAATACTGTAAATCTCTTTAAAACACACAATTTACTATCAAGAGGTCTTTTTGTGGCATGAGCCGTTTCTGAGGTATCCGTTATTAAAGGTTCGAATTGTTCAGTACTAGTCATTCTTTTAGTTCCATCGATTTTCAGTTGTTTTTCGCGATTGCATGGAAAACGTATGGAATATTTGCATGATACATTCACATGACTTTTCTACCCTCTACCTTCATTAGTGGGTATACAAAGTATTTTTACTAAGGCTTATTTTTCTATCTACTACATTTTATTCCAAATAAATCTTTACGGAAACAGCTACATTACACATTTCGTTATAAATACAAAGAGAACAGCGATAGTCAAATGTTTAACAACTGAACGCTATATGCTGGCCTTAAAATTCCATACTGTTTCCATGACATCGCGAGAAACAACTGAATGTTGAAAGGACTTAAAGTAATGACCAAGGAATGAAAAATTCTAACTTTTAATAACGAATATCTCGGAAATGGTTGATGCCACAAAAAAGTGATTTTAAATAAATCGTGTGTTTTAAAGAGATTTTTGTATTTTGTGTAATACGTTTTCGTCTATCACTTAACGTTTTATAGTTATACAAGATTATACAAAATTCATCACAGTCTATTCACATAACATTTAAGATATACATTTTATTTGCAATGTATGTGGTATTTTAATCAAAATCGTTAGAGCCATATTTTAGAAAATCAAAATTTTGAAAACTGTTCCATGTAAAGCGTAGTTGGGTGTGGGGGAATTTTCTTGAAAATCTTCGTGTCGCATCCCTGGAAGATGCTGCACTTGAATATCAAGAATGGTATTTAAACGGAAGTCGGGAAAATCTGCTTCCTTCTGAATGACTTTCGCATAATTGGTAAATCGTAAGAGATAGATAAAATCTTACTATATACACAGAAAATTTAGATCTCGTTAAAGCATACAATTTATTCAGATTATTATTATTATTATTATTATTATTATTATTATTATTATTATTATTATTATTATTATTATTATTATCATCATCATCATCTTCAATTTTTTGTGGTGTTAACCATTTCTTAGATATTCCTTGTTATTGGTTCGAGTATTCAAGTACCTACTTATACTTTTCTCACAATTGTACTATATTCCAGGCCGAACCTTTTGCACTGCATCAAGCAGTGGAATGGTGCCACTATAATGAGTATAGCGCATGTACATGTATACGAGGTCTGTTCAAAAAATTCCGCAACTTTGTCCAGAACATTTTTCTACGCCTAGGTTTTACTTATTGTGCATGGTCTCCTTCGAAATATTCTCCTCCACAATTGATTCATAAAAAACATGGTTATAGAATTGGAACATGAGTTGAAAGCAATTACTCTAGCACAAAAACTGCAGGTCAATAGAAACAGATACAAATGGTACCACACAGCATATACTATAAGTAATTTAAAAACTCAAATAAGCTTCAGAACATATATTAATAATTTAAACTACAAGAATATAATTACAAGAAACATAATTACAACAGAGGTAACGAGTCCAATAGAATACATTACACAATATCAGAATGACCTGATATATACAATACACAAACAAAACAATATACCAGATGAAATGAGAGGCATAGCAATAGCTATGGAAAATGAAAGATACCCAGAAAAAGAATGGCTCAGAATATATACAGATGGATCCCTCATCAATAAAAAAAGATTGCCGGTGCAGGAGTATACTGTAAACATTTTGCACAGTATCTAACATTACATGAAACGTCAAACCACTATGATGGAGAATTAACAGCTATAAAAGCAGCATTACAGAACATTTTATATAGACCATACATAAAACAAAAATATTCATCTTATCAACTCAAAATCAGCCATAGATGGAATAGTAAATTACAATAATAAAACAACAAGAAATATTAAAGAAATAAGAAGCCTAATTAAAGCAGTTGAACCTAGAAATCATGTCACTCTACAATGGATCCCAGCTCATATTGGACTATTGGGCAATGAACATGCGGATCAATTAGCAAAGAAAGGTGCAATACAACAAATAAAACCTGTAGGACAAATAGAAATAAATAAACAAATAACATTAAACAATATTTCAAAAGACAGTAGAGACTTGATGAAGAAGATAAATTAAAGAATAAAGACTATTAAAGATAGAGTTAATATACAAAAAAAATGCCAAGGAAGACCACAGTAGCCTTATTTAGGATGGCAACTGGCCACGATTGCCTCGCAGAACATCTCTACAAGATACGATGCCTACCTACACACAAGTGCACTTCTGTGAAGAAGATGTCATCCTGAACAAATAACATCTCGCCAAATGCAAAGCCCTTAAAAGTGATAACTTACAGATTTTATATTGGGAAGCCAGAAGGAAAATGATGCAGATCAATTAATCCCCAGTGCCATTGGTGAACAACAACAACAACAACAATTGATACACCGCTCCCAACGCTGTTTCCACTTCCGGGAGCAGTCTTGGTACATCTCTTTCTGGATCGCGCGAAGTGCTGTCTGCGAATTTTCTTTTATCTCGTCTATCGTTGCAAATCTTGTCCTTTTCAACGGGGTTTTCAATTTTGGAAATAATAATAAAAAAAGTCCGCAGGAGCCAGGTCTGGAGAGTACATAGGAAGAGGCAGCACAGTGATATCGTTTTTTGTGCAATAGTCACGCACCAACAGGGATGAATGTGCGGGTGCGTTATTGTGATGCAAGAGCCATGAATTGTCTCCCACATTTCAGGCCGTTTCCTTCTCCCATTTTCTCGCAGGCGTCGCAACACGTCCCAATAGTCAGTCTTCGATTGGCACACACAATTTCATGGACATTCCTGACATGAGCGCGTCCTGAACGAGGGTCATCTTTAACTTCCATCCGGCCATTTTAAACCGCGTGAACCATTCGTAACACCAAGTACGAGCTTAAGCACTCATCACCGTAGGCTTCCTGTATCATTTGGTGTGTCTCTGTAAAGGTTTCCTTGAGTTTCACGCACAATGTAATGCAGATGCGTTGCTCCTCTAACTCTGTCATCTCGAAATTCGCAAACGGTGCGACACAATGTTCTACTCAATGCAGCACTGAACAGTAACTAACAGACATAGAATAATGAAACTTCCGGCAGTTAGACATTAAACACAGGCGTGTGTAGGGATGTCAACTGCATTTCGCTCCAACACTCCATTGGCGCAAAATTGCGAATGTTCCGGAATTTTTTGAACAGACCTCGTACAGTGATTCCTAGGCATGTGTCAATGTTGGTGACATGTACCTACTACAATTCCGCTTGTTACTAAAATAAGGAATGATATTATAACAAACACTAATCACGTGTGTACCACGTGGGTTAAAGGTCATATGCGTATACATGGCAATGAGAGGGCAGATGAAATTGCAAAACGCTGTGGGTTATCTAAAAAAGAATTCAGTTTTAAAGGTTCTACAATCACATATGCTAAAAAAAGATTGAAAAAGGAAATCCTTCAAAAGTGGAATAGCTCTTGGATGAACAGCGATAAAGGACAAATCACTCGAGGTCTATTTTTTTTCCTCTACTATTAGTGATCACGTAAGCTGTAAATACTTTACATCTAATTTTATTTTGACCCAGTTTGCAACCGGTCACGGTAAATTTAAAAGTTACTTTCAAAGATTTTACAGGATACTCAATGGATACCTATGTAAACGTGAAAGCTCTGAAGAAAGTGCTGAACGTTTAATATATAAATGTGATTTTTATTCAAGAAAGATATGTATTCTTATTGAACATCTATCATATTGAAATACGGATCTTCAAACACCGCTGATCCTCCACTTTAAAAAATCTGATGTGTTACACTCACATGACTTTCTCTACTCTTGTACAGACTATTTTTACAAACGCTTATTCTCCATCTACTTCATGTTAATCGAGATAAACATTTGCAGACTCTATCTTATTGCTAATTTTCTTGTAGGTGCAAGGGGAATAAATATTTACAAGGGCAATATAGAAATACAGTAGCCTTTAAGCAGATACATATCTCTTAATAGCTAGTTGCTAGGGGCAGCACTATTCCCTTTTCCACACATTAATACTCTTTGCATATCCAAGACAAAAAAATGAATAACGAATTCCCATTTGAGAAAATAAGTATTGAAAAATTTAAAAACAAGCAAAATCTCGAAAATGATTCACTCAACAACAAAAAATGTATATGACATAAATTGTGAATTTTAACGCGATCTACATCTTTTGTGTAGTAAAATTTTGTCTATCTCTTATGGTTTACCAAAAGCCGTTCACAATGAAGAATACTTTTGGAGACATTCCCAGAAAATTCAAGATATACATTTTATTTGTCATGAAAATATCTTAAATATTTTAATGAAAATCGTTAGAGCCATTTTTGAGAAAATTAAAATTTTCGAAAAATGTTCCATGTAAAGGGTACTCTAAGGTGGGGGGATTTTGTTGAAAACCTTCGTGTCGCATCTCTGGAAGATACTGAACCTAATTACCAAGTTTGGTGTTTATCCAACTGTTCGTTTCTGAGTTATGCTGTTCACAGACAGACAGGCAGACAGACACACAGACAGACACACACACGGACATGTTTCCAAAAATGCTTTTTTTTATTCAGGGGATCTCAAAACATGTATTTCCGGTGAAATCTCGGTATCGAATTTTCGAGTGGAATACAATACTTCCCCTACTTACTATACGTAGTAGAGAAAGTAAAAATGTTGTACTTCAGCTTTTGAACATTTTACTGGCCAAATTTTCAAATCATAATAACTATAATCTTTTTGCTTCTTTTTCTTTTTTGTTAAACTAGAACCGTAACTTACCTTATAAGTGAAATAGGGTTATTCAATTTGAGAACAAATAAATAAATAAATAAATATACTTTTTTCAAACTGGAAGTCGTTATTAGTTTCTCTCTCAATCTTGGTCATGCAAAGAGAGCGGGATTTTAAAGCAGTTACATGGCGACTCGCTATATGACTATGACTTAAAACCTACTGTACTCCCCCTAATCCCCTTGAATCTACAAGGAAATATGCATATGCAATAAAACAATTTCTCCAAATATCTCTCTCGATTGGCATGAAATAGATACGAGAATAAAACGTAAGTACAAGTTTGTACGAGTGAATAAAGAAGGCGTGGGAGTGCAACACATCAGATTTTTAGAAAAAGGTCCGTGTGTGTGTGTGTGTGTGTGTGTGTGTGTGTGTGTGTGTGTGTGTGTGTGTGTCAACAGCATAACTCAAAAACGAAAAGTCAGATAAATACCAAAGTTGGTGTTTAAGTTCAATATCTTCCAAATTTGCGACAAGATTATCAAGAAAATCTACCCACCCCAAACTGCCCTTTACATGGAAAAGTTTTTGAAAATTTTTATTTTCTAAAAATCCAGCGGTTTTTATTAAAATGCATATATTAACTATATTTACAAGATGAGGCAGTATTTTAATACCTGAATAATTTTAATTGTATTTTATAATAAGTAAATTCAATAACAGCTCGCCTTGAAACAATATGTATGTAATAATTATTTAAATTGTATGTAACAGTTATTGCAAATGCTTATTTTTATTGTAAACATGTTTTAATAATGTTATGTGAATACATTACATACTTTAATAATGCAAGAGCTGTGAGAATGATAAGTTTTAATCGCTAACAATGAGGCAATAATGAGTTAGAGAGTTTGAATGTTACTAGTCATGACTAGAGCAACGATAATGTAATTTCTGTAACAGTTTAAAATTAGCCAATCAACAGAAAGAAAAGCTTCAAGTAAAATGCAGATATTCTATTGGACTAGAATTAGCCAATCAGAGACTTGGAATACCGAAGCTTACGGGTTTAACGGTTGAAATAATGTTCAGTTGCTGGCAAACCTTGGTAGTGACCAGATGAAAGATGTGTTCTCTACAAAAATATTACGTGTGAATCGTAAAATATGTCTACGCGTTAGCTAAGTGAAAGTATTAAAGAATCTCACAGCTCTTAAAAAGTGTAGTGCTTTATTAAAATGTGCAAAGGATAAAATAAAAAGAAGTGAATTTAAAAACTTAAAACTCGTGTATGTCTACAATTATTGTCGTACCGCACCCTGCCTAAGAAATACATGACTCTACAAACATTACTGACGCAGCCGAGGCAAATTCAAACATAAATAATATATAGAAGCAGTTTTAATAACAAAGTTAAATGTTATAGTGTAAAACTTGGAGTGTAACAACAAAATTACATCTTAAAATCAGCTTCTCATACGTAGCAGCATATTGCGTAACAACAGTAACTATTACGTAATCAAAAACTTCAAACTGACGCCCAAAGCGTGTTGCAAATTTCTTAAACAAAGTAACTCCAAGATCAAAACTTTCTCAAGTTGGCTTCCCAAGCGTGTGGCTAACAACAACAGTAAAACTTCAACAACAATAAACTCCAAAAGTTGAAAAACACCTTCTTCAAGTTGGCTCCCAAACGTGGGGCAGTTAAACCAAAGCAACTGCGGGGCGAGAATACCTATCTCAGAGACAAATAAAATGTAACTCTTTAAAACATACAATCAATTCCAAATAACTTTCTTTTCGTGACATGAGCCATTTCCTAGATATCCGTTATTAATAGTTCGATTTATTCAATACTGTGTCATTCTTTTCACGTCCTATTGATATTCAGTTGTTTCTCGCGTCATGGAAACGTGTGGAATTATCTTAATTAAAATGAAATAGATAGTAAAGTAAGCTTTCGTGTATACCCACTAATACGCGGTGGAGAATAGGGAAAGGTAACACATACGACTTTTTTCTTTTGGGCAGTATAATTATTTACATGTTTTCTCAACTTCTAAATATAACAAAATGAGTTATAATACACTTGAAACTACTTCTCTATATTTATTTTATGGATAAACAAGTAGACTTTTTTTTTATAGATAAAAGTAGTCTGTAGGAATGCTTTGAAACGGTAACAGGTAGAGAAGTCGTGTTCCTATTACACATCGAAGCTTCTCTGTAGGACATGGGAATTTTATATATCACGAAGATAGCTCAAAATTCCAAGTATGAAAGAAAGAAATATCTGACGAACAAAAGACACAAGACTGCCGCTTCATTCAGAGTGGTAAGCACTCTGCCTTCTCAATCCAGAGGTCCCGGGTTTGATTCCCGGCTGGAACGGGAATATTTCTTTAATCAGAATCATACCATATGCCCCAAGGACTGTTAAGTGTGAATGTGAGTGTGTTTAATAGTTTAAAAAATGATATAAACAAACGGTAAGAAACGGTTCAACCAGCAATAACAGCATTATTTGTTTCTCAAGCCAGTGTCGTGATATAACCGTAGGTTCTGAAACTATATCGAAGCTATAACAAATAAATTAATTAATAAATAATAATAAAAAGACATAGGTGAAATTAATTATTTGGAAACCTATACCAAACAGACAATACTCCACGAAATAACGTTACAAAAATTGCGAAATTCACTGCGTGCGAAATTCATCTTAAATATGATGTCCTAGCTTCGGCTCCTGCAGGACCTCCCCCAGAGTTCCCTCCAACTCTGCACTAAACCTGATTGGTGAACAGTTTAGAGGAAAACGCGAATATTTTATTATAATTCTATATTTTCATTACTCAGCAATTTGATGCATTTACTTATTTACCTCTGAAGCGTAAATAATGTGAATCATAATGCAGGAAACCTGGCTTCAGCAGACGAAATTTTGCTTATTGCGAGCTCAGTGATACTTGATAAACACGGGAAGTGAGGAAGAGAGCGTTAAGGCGTTTTCAAGGACCCAGAATGTAAATACAAGCTGTTCATCACGACGTCCAACAAAGAAGTCGGCTGTAGTCGGAAGAGTCTCGCACGGAAGTCGACAGTCCATTGTTCTCGCGGTTGACAGACAACGTGCATCATCTGTTCGCGCAGCAACCTTCGCCATGTAGCAACATTGTGTTTCTTACTTGAAAGGCGACCACAGAACTAGAAAGTTTTATAGTGGGGAGGGCATAGCTGTGTTCAGCATTTCCCGATAAGATACCAGCTTCGGCGACGGTGTCCTGCTGCGGCGTTGATCAATAGTAGGGCGAAGGAATTTTGGCAGCACTGTGCTCGCGCAACAAATGTGAGGAGTGTTCCGAAAGTTAAATATTTCGACACTGTTTTCAAATGTGAACCGTACAACATTACAATACGTAAACTTTTTGTTTACATTAACCTAATATATTTACATTTTTCCAAATCATTCATAAACATGTACGCATAACATCAGGCGCTCTTTAAAACTGCATGTGAGGATATAATACATCAAATGCTGTATCAAAATCAATGGAATCTATTCCGGTACTACATGGATTGAAATGAGTTAAATTCGGGGATATTTACCAATTTTCCGTTTTTTTATTGAGTATCTAGAATGCGTTGCGTTTCCTCACTCCCCATAGGTTTTGAAGTAAAATATGATAGGAAAGTATAGCTTATGTTTTGTACAAAATAAAGTATATATTTTGTTTTAAAGAAGCTTGCCTGTTAGATACAATCGCAATAAATTATTTGCCGCCAAGCAAATAACAGCAAAAAGGACATGTTAATGCGATTGCATAATCGGTATTGTGAAACTCAATGAGGAAGGATGAATGTCGGCCAAAAGTTCAAGTTTACTTGGAGTGCGGAAGTGTCGCTTTTCTCAAGGACGAGCACATTTAGGACCCGCGCCATTTAATATCTCTTACATTCATGGAAAATTTTCAACTGCAAGTAATACATTTACGTACAGAAAGAGCAACACATTCATTCTCTGTAATAAACATTGCAAAAGCTTTTCTGAAGCTTTTCTGCTCGCACAGACTCTTCTGTTATCATCAAGTTTCCAGAATAAGAAGAATGTTTAAGCAGTTATAGCGCATTTCCACATCAAAATGATGAACTGCTTCTGTAGGTCATGTTATTCTTATTATGTAATGCAGCAATCCGTTCTCAAATTTCCCGGAATATTGCGCCTAGCTGCGGTTTTGAGAAATGGCTAGTAGCGCAGCCTGGTGTCGATACCTCGAAAGATCTAATGTTTACCTTAACAGCTGATTCATTGTGTGGCTGAAACAAGTTTTTGTACTAAGAATAACTTCAGATGGGAGCAGCAATGTACTTGTCACGTGATCTGTTGAGATCAGCGCGGAAACTGAATCCAGAGATCATTGGCCTTGCGTGAATATATATCTGCAAATGTCCGAGTGAGTTTGTGACCGTGAGAAAAAGATAGAAGCCGTGCAGTGTGAACTCTTGTGGTATAGAAGAAAGACGATTGTGAGGTTGTGTTCTTATGCTTATTACAATAACCTTTGGATTTTGAAAATCGATACATTCGCGCCAAGTTCGAGCGCATTCCAAAGGTGCATTGACATTTAAATTTAAACATCGAAAACTCAAATGTTAATACAAATTGATATTGCAGTACTTCAGGCCGTCAAGATGTTTGGGGATCCTCATGTTCTATACCTCAAGCATCAGGTTTGTAAAGTTATAAACAGTTAATGTTTATAGTTAATATATTTTCAAAGTATAAGAATGCATGGAAACATTTAAAACTTCTATGCCTGCAACAAAATACGTTAATTTGTAATTTTTAAAAGTTTTTCCTCAAAAAATAAAGTACAAACTAATACACAAAAATTAAAAGCTACAGATGATAACTCAAGGTATTGTCACAATTGTAGTAGTAAGCTATACCTCCACCCATAAAACCACATCAGGCAATAAATTTAAGCTTTCCTACAGAAATTATTGTAAAACTTACCACAAAGTTAAGAATAGGTGTATTATAAATTCTGAATACAAAAGCAAAGCAATCTGGAATGTAGCCAACAAGGAAATAGCAAAATCATCCATGAAGAAACAACCTCCTGCAAAAATACTGCACAGCCTGAAATTAGTAACAAAGTTTCAAGTTATATACTACTGAAAAAGTTTATATCTTATCCGATTGTATACTTGTGAACATCTTTAACACTTCTCTCTCTTGTGGTTTATTTTCAAATAGCCGTAAGATATCAAAAGTTATATACCTCTGTGCAAAAAGCGTGATAAAATGTATTTGAATGATTGTGGGCATTATAAACATTCTAGAATGTGTAATAGAATTGCAAAGCTTTTGTTTAAACATAACATTTTGCCAGCAATCAGTTTGGTTTTTGTAAAGCTATTTCAATTTGTATACCTTTATTTACAAAATACAATCGTCGGTAAATAAATAAACTGTTTTAGGTTTGTTCATTGATTTGATTAATGCTATCCGCATTGTAAATCATTGGATATTAAATAATAAACTTGTTCTATGTATTGGCCAGTCTGTCCAGTTGGCACAAAGAAGTGATGCAGTTGTCAACTGGACACCAAGCCAGCATAGACTCTGGCCTCGGAAGCCTTCAAGAATACATTGAAATATACTGCTTGTGAGGTGTGCCAAGTAACAAATTATATCTTATCTGACTGACAGCCTGTCATAACAGCTTAATAAGCTAAAGTTATAACCACAACAGGTAAACTTGAAATCTGGCTAAATGTTAATAAATTGCCTTTAAATCTTAATGAAACATCTTATTTGAACTTCAGCAAGTGTCCATATAAAGACATGTTAAATTTTCATCTGCCCCATAAATGAATTTGTAGCATAAAGTTGAATGAATGAATGAATAAACTTTATTTGTACACCTTTTATAAACAATCCTTTTTTACAATATTCTACCTGTAAACTAACTTAACCTATGTACAAATTTTCTTGCCAGCTATGTTCTACCAAACTGCTGATTTGCCTGGCACCATGGCCTTGCTACCCTTAATCCATCCTCTCCCTCTGTTTGTCCGTCTACCTTTCTTATCTCTTCTACTTTTCTAATCCATTTCTCCTTTACTTTCTTTGAGAACTCCCCCATATTCTTATTTTTCTTTTCTTGTTAACATTTTAATTGCAATTATTTTTTCATGCATTTTTTCCCATTTATCCTCCCATACTTTTTGTCTCCATTCTACTAATTCTTTGCATTCTGTCACATATTGCTCTGTGCTTTCACTACCTCCGCATAGTTCACAAATTCCACTTTTTCTGCCTCTTAGCCCTCTCAGTTACATTGATCCTATTCTCATCCATGCAAACGCTTCTCTTTTAGCTCTGTTATAATAATCCACATACCCTCCTTCTCTTTCCCATTTCCTTTTAACTGATCTATAGAACCCTAGTGATTTTTTATTCTCTAAGCTTCCCCAAGTCTTTCTATCCTCCACTCTGTTTCTTACTGTTATCCAGAAGACGTTGCTAATTCTATCTCCTGCTCTCCAAATATCTCCTATTCCTATCTTCTCCATAATATTTTCTACCCCTGTCCACCATCTATTTTTATTTTTCATACTCTCTTGTTGTTCCATACATATCTTTAAAATTTCCCTTTCATCTTTTTTCGGGCATCTAGACCAAAATTTCAATATTCTTTCCAGTATCATTCCCTTTCCTCTTGTTTTTCCTGATTCCACTAACACTACTTCCCCTGGTGCTGATCTTGGAAACCCCAATAGCTCTTTACAGAACGTTCTATAGCTCTGGTCTATTTTTCTACTTAATTCAGATCCCCCCCCCCCTTCCCAATTTCAACTGCATAAAGTTTTTAGGAAAGTCTTCAGAAAGTTTCTTACTGAATTGCATATAACTAAGAAACCATAAAAAGTGGGTAAAACTTACAACTAGAAAAAAAAACTTCTTGAGTTCATTAAAATATACAATTTTATAAATAGTTCCTTTTTCTCCAACATTAAACATTTTCTGATGGTGCAGGAGTTAGTGAGTAGTCTTTTTCTGGTTGTTGCACAGTTGGTGATGGAGAATGAGATTTTGTGACAAGTTATTCCTTATGCAATGTCCATTAGGGAGTTGAAGTTTGTGGCAGATCTTTTTTGGACTGTTGTTGATATGTAGAAGAGGGGTGGAATGAAGAAACATTTGTCATCGGAGTTTCAGAAGTCTAGGGTGTGCTATGAGCATCTCGTGAATTTTCCTTGGACGAAATCGAGGTTTATGGAGTGATGTATGTTGCATAACCAATGCTGGGCTTTGTGTTGGATTGGAGGCCTATGTACTGTGAGTGACTCACGAGATTGGCTTTGTCCTTGAACTGCTAGCGTGCAGTGGACTGGGGAGCTTCTTGCCTGCGATGCAAATAGCTTAACACCAGCAGTTCAAAACGATTGTCAACAGGTGCAGTCCAAATAATGTTTCACATGTATATGGTCATAAATATAGTGGTTTACATGTATGCAGGTTTTATAGGTTTACTTATTGGAAGTACGATCATAATTGTATTGTTTGATGCAGTAGTAGAATGTACTACAGACGCTACTTCACCTAGTATTTATTGTTCCGGAAAAGAAAGGATATAAGTACCTTTCCAACAGGGTGTGAAACAATAGAGCGAGAGGGTAGAACAATACATCGCTGGCTCAGGTTCGCTTACGTCAACCACAAGGACAGAGCTAAACTCCTGAGTCGCTGACAGCAGAGGTGGTCTGCGTCTTCGGTGTTGGCCTTGTTTCCATCGGTTTTGATCCTTTTGGGGCTGGTTGCGCCATTTCTCACTGAAAATGTTGGAAAGGTCTAGGTTAATGTTAGAATGTAGTGTCCATAGTTTTTCTTTTGTGTCAATGGTTAAAGGAATTGCATTAGGGGAGGTGTTGAAGTTGTCGGATGTAATATTGGAGTGTATGGATGGGAAGTGTTTTATGAATAGAAAGTAGACGTTATGGTTTGTTGTGGTCTGGGAATGGAGAAGTTCCAAGCTGTGGGAGATTGTATTTCGTTGGTAAGGAAGAATTGCAAACAGCATTTTTGAAGTGGCTCTTTTTTCAGCTTCTGGTAACCAACTACAAATGGAAAGATTGGTCATGATGTAGATGGGGAACCTACAGATTGGTTCTTTATCTGAGTGTTTTATATCTGTAGAATCTCTGCACCTTCCAGTAATAACTTTCAAGTTCCTATGTTTGTTGAATCTAGAATTGGTTCTTTGAACCGTATGCAGGTTGCAGTGGATAGTTCGTCAGATGAAAGAATAGCTTGTCTTTTCCTCATGAGCGTTGGTTTGAGGTCTTCCAGCAAGAGTCTTATGAGTACAGATTTTCCAGTATTTGTAGGGCCTTGTCTGATGAATTAGTTTAGTTTCTTTAGTCTCATTGATTGTATCAGTAGAAACTTTGAAAGAAAGTCAGCTATGTTTGTGTCATTTATTTGGAAGAGTTATTCTAGGAACTTGACGTTATCGTGATTGTGTTTGGTGTGGTTTTTCCACAGTAGGTCTAGGTAGTGCATGGCTTTTTGTGATTGTTTCTCTTGTACTGTTGTGATTTTTAGGAGATTTTTCAGCAGGCTGGTTGATGTGGTTGAATTTGTATGTCTTGAGGTACTTTTCTTAGAAAGTCATGATGAGAATCAATTTTGTGATCAGAAATTAGTTGTAGAAGAAAGTTGACATGTATTTCTGAAGGATATGTTGGTCTTGTAGAGATCTTTTCTGCCCTCTGTGTATTGTTTGCAAGGTTTAATGGGGTGGAGGTGGTTATGTTTTCAATTATGTTGGAGAGTGTTTTTGGGAGTTTAGAACCATATCTGTGGAATGTGGATAGATCCTTATGGATACATTTGCTGCGAAGGTCTACCCGGGCAAGAGCCAAAGCCCAAGCCCCTTCCTAACAACCCAGGGTCAGCGCCATCCGAACGGCTCTCCAACCGTGGGAGTTTCCCATGAGGCCAATACCTTGTTTCCTAAAAAGGGACCCCCCTACCACTTTCGCAGGATTGGAAGTGGATACCCCACTTACGCTCGTCATCCTTTAAAAAGGATGACTACCGAAAACCTCAGTAGGGCCGACAGCAATCTAGCATGCCGTCTACCAACTCTCACTCATGGTTGGTACCGGAGAATATCGAGGCATCTCGCAACTCCGCCTGGGCGGAAGACCAGCCAGATGTACCCAGTAACCCATGGGTATCAGGAACCACTGCCCGCCGAGTCCAACCCAATTCGAAAAACTCCCTAACGGGAGGGGCTCAAATGTTCGGCCCAGCATACTTGTAGTAACGTCAGAAGTACCATGAGTGCTAGGGGTCCTTAATGCTTGCACCACAGCTGCTGAAGGGATCGGAACCCCTCCCCTACGAGGACCTAGGATATAAATCTGTGCGCTAGAGAATTAGTTATAGGCTGGTATAAGCCTCTACAACTTCTCCACCTTTGGTCCCAAGGAAGCCAAGTATTCATTGGATGGATCTATGGTTGTTGGTAGGGTTTGTAGGGGAATAGATGAAGTGGTAGGATCACTGTGGCCAAATATGAGGAAGGATGGACAGGTGCTTTTGGTTGGTGGAAGGATGTGAGGGTAGTTTGATTTATGGATGATGAAGATTATACAGTTTTTTGTTTTTCTGTCGGAGGACGGGTGTAGGATTTTGGGTTCCGGAGAAGATGGTGGTGGTAGCTTGTTTTTTTTTGGGGGGGGAGTCAATATGGTCAAAAGACACTTTGCATTTGCTTCGTTCCAGGGTAGGTTTGGAGGGTTTGTGTGTGTTAAAGCTGTAGTTGTTCTTCTTTGTTGCCAAAGATGGCAGTTTGTAATATTCCCATGTGTGGTGTTGACATTGTTTCTGTTGAAAAGTGTGCTGATTTCTCTTGGTATCACGTCACACATGGTTTGGCTTTCAGGATGTTGTGCATTTTTAGTTTTGTGAGATAGAGGTTTGCTTTGATGAAATGTTCATGTAATAGGCTTCTTTTGTGTGTGTACATTGAGAGAGAGAGAGAACAGCGTGATAAACATTGACAATTAATGCCAAAAGTAAAACAAGTGAATATTAATGTGCAGTTTTCCCAAAAGCATTATTACAGCTGATATTATTTTAAATAAGATAAACATCCATTTTGTTTAGCATGTCATCTGGACATATTATTGTATAATTTGAAACTATCTCTAGGTAAATATTTGTCCTAACTTAAAGTACATAGAAAATATCTTTTTATATGATTTACAGCAAAGTTTTAAATGTTTTGTATACAGACCCTGTAAGTGGTATTAAGTATTGTGCTTCACAGGGGATTTTGAGATATTTTATAAGGACAGCATTTTCATAAGATAGAAATTTAAAATGGAGTAGTTCCATGTGTTCACCCTGGGGTAATTAAACATGAAATTTTAAGGTAATCTTATCTCAAACGGAGTGGAAACAGGAATTAGTATAATCTTATCCTTCATTCTGGCTAAGCCTTTTCACTTTCTGACAAGAGATATGATATTAAGAGAACTGCAGGTTTACCACAATAAAAAGAAATACACATTTTGAGGTTCCCTGAATAAAAAAAAAATCATTATTAGGAAAATGTGTGTGCGTGCGTGCGTGCGTGTGTGTGTGTGTGTGTGTGTGCAAGCAAGCAGCATAACTCAAAAACAAAAAATATATAATCCTCAAAATATATAATGCGTAATGAAAATGTATCTCGATTAATAAGAAATAGAATAATGAGCTTTTGTAAGAATAGTTTGTAGAAGAGGGAGTAGGGAAAGTCTTCTGAATGCAACACTTCAGATTTGTACTTTCTCTGCCATCTACCTATTATAGGCAAAAGAAAGTAGTGTATTCCTCCCAAAAACTCAATGTCAAAATTTTGCTGGAAACCACATTTTGAAGAGGCTCCCTGAATAAGAAAAATAGTTTATTTAAAGGTGAGTCGGAATTGTTACACTAACATCACTTAAGTTATTAAAAAAAACATGTTTCGGGAAACGGTTGTTCCCATCCTCAGAAGTTAATTCGACTGGCCCGTGTTGTTGGTGTTTCCGTTTTTTGGACTGGATCCTGTGGTGGCATCTTGTGGTGGAGAAATGTACTTCCAGAGAGGATTTGGTGGCGGCAAATCAAAATTCATTAGATGTGTGTTGTGTTTTAGAATGGTGATCTTCTCCCATGCATCTAATTCGGCTACAAATTTGGCTGGTTTGACTAATGTAATATTGGGTTTGATGTTGTGTGTGTGTGATCCAAAAATGGTGTGAAACTGCAGATTTGTCCATTTGTTTGTATTTAATACATCTCATGTGCTCCTTAGCCTAGTCCAGGAAACACCAGCAACACGGGCCAGTCGAATTAACTTCTGAGGATGGGAACAACCATTTCCCGAAACATGTTTTTTTTTAATAACTTAAGTGATGTTAGTGTAACAATTCCGACTCACCTTTAAATAAATTCAATACACATCACTGTTTCTAGCTTCTTTTCATTACAATATCAACGTAAGAAAAATAGTATTTTTAGATAAAGGTCTACGTGGTGTGTGTGAACAGCATAACTCAAAAACAAAAATTTGGGTAAATACTAAACTTAGAATCTTCCAACATGACACAAAGGTTTTCTCAAAAATGGCTCTTAACGATTTTGATTAAAATACTATTAAAATATTTACATGATGAATAAAATATATATCTTTAATTTTCTGAAAGTAGCCTGAAGTCCTCTTCTTTCAGAAGGAATTTTGAATAACTGAGAAACCATAAAAGATAGACAAAAGTGTGCTATACGAAAAATGTAGATCTCTTTAAAACACACAATTTATTTCAAATAACTTTTTTTGCAGCTTCAGTCATTTACGAAATAACTTGTTGTTTGTTCAAATTTTCAATACTTTTGTCATTTCTCAGTTGTTTCAATATAAGAGTGTGGAATTCTAGGCTAGCATAGTGACCCAGTTTTTAATCATCTGACTATCAAAGCAGTTTTTTCTATCCCCTTTTTACGTTCAACTAAACGTTTAATGATTCTGTTTCTACAAAGGTTTATTCAATTAACATGACGTACATGCAAAAAATAAGCTTTCGTAAGAATAGTTAGTAGAAACTACATAAAAATAAATGATAGTGCATAGAGAAAGTCATGTGAATGTAACACATAAGCTTTTTTTAGTTCAGTAATATCTATTAATGTTGCATAATGAAAGTGCACTTATTGTACCTGTGTATATGTGTTACAGATGAGAGAGAAAGAGCTAGCGGCTGAACGAGACAGAGAAGAAACTAGACCTCTTTCAGATGGTTCAGCATATGAACACCAGCTGTCAGCACCTGTGAGGAAGAGAGACAAGTGCTCTCCTCGGCCACAGGTGCGTTTGATATCATAACTGCTTGGACAGTGGTAAAATATCCACCCAAAACCTCTGTGACTCTCAAATCTCTAATTTGAGAAAACACATGCATCCGGATTACTGAGGTCATTTATGGTTGACCAAGGCAGGAAATATACATACATAGAAGCAGAGGCATAGCTAGAGGGGTGGAGGCCCCCTTGCTAAAAAAAGTAGCTTTGTTAAAATAATAGCATATTTCTAGGTTGGTGGGAATGAGATAGTTCCTAATCGTATACTGGTAACACTTTATTTATGTTGCATGTCTTAGTATCATCAAAGGTGACAGGAACAGAAACTGTACTTTAGATGATGTTGGTACAGTCATGTTAAGATATTGGGGTCATGTTTACATTCTGGTGCTAAATTGGAGTGCAGTATCTCCAGTTTAGAACATAACAAAGCCTTATGTTATAGTGAAATAAAATAGCCTGCAGTGGTAGTATAAAATACCTACCATGTTTTACGGACTATAAGACGCACCTTAATTTTTAAGCAAATTTTATGAAAAATAACATTTATGTTAGATTGCAAAGTCGTCAGACTAAAAAAATAATTTTTTATTAGTTTATAAAACCGAACTGACCTTTAAAATCCCAGGAAATCATCATCCAAAGTTTCTTCTTCATTGTTGTCCTGTTCTTCATATATAAGATGGTCTTCATTGCCATCGAGAGCATTACTTATGCTGCACTTCGAAAGCTTTAACAATGTCATCACTCATTCTAGACCATGATTGTTTTATTCACTGACACACTTGTTTGATTGTAAGTAGTTTTAAAGCACCATTTGTCAGGAATTCATCATTTGTTCCATTCCTCTCTCATATGCACTTAAAAGGGATTATTTATCAAGATATCAAGAGTTGCAATTGTGAAGTAAGTCCTGCAGAATAACAGCAAGATTGTATTTCTCTACCTCAATTTCTTTTTCACAGAATCTTTCAAATGATTACCAAAGTGATCCAGCACAAGCAGTGAACTCCTCTTCAATAAACCACCTTTCCTTCTCTCCCACAAGTTCATACCAGCCTTGTTCATCCAACCCTTGTTATGTACATGGACAATACCACCTGGCAGTATCTCAAAAGATTTCAGCATTGTTTTGTGCTTGAAAATGATCATTGGATTAAGTTTAGTACCGTCAGCACAACATGAAAGGACAACATTGTAGTGCATTTTTTTGTGTCTACTTGTTTTTGTTACCTTTCATGGCAACAGTTCTGTTACTTGGCTCATCAAATGTCAGAGGAGTTTCATCCATATTCGCTATTTGGCTTAGTTCCACATTGGTTTTCTTTTGATGTTGAATAATGAAGCGATGGAAAGATAATATTTTCTCGTCATACTCTTGTAGCATTTTCTGAGATATTGTGGTTTTGGTTCACGTTGCTAAGTCCATGATACTTCATAATCCTGTGGTACCAATGTACTCCACCCTTAAAGTCTGTTAAGTTATGCTGTAGCACTAGCTTACAAGCGTATATTTGAATAATTTTTGTATTCCAATTCCATTTTCATGGTATCCTTAAATCCATTTCAATATGTCATCTAGTTTTGGACATTTTTCATTCAGTCCTCTCTTTACACATTTGGTCTTCCTCATATTTTCATTTTACGAGGATGGTCTGAAAAGTTTCCGACCTCAACATCAAGATGGCAGCACTTGTAAATAAAAGCTAGTGAATTTCGTTGTTCATCTGTTGACAGTTATGCAACAAATTTTCAGCCATTTTGGATGCTCAGTTGTTATGTAACAGTCGTTTGAGTGAGGTGATGTGAGTGTTTTTATGAAAATGGACAAAATCGAGTATCAAGCTGTCATTAAATATTTGTTTTTGAAAGGCAATACGCCTACGCAAATCAAAGATGAGTTGGATTCTATGTATGGGGATTCTGCACCATCATTTACCACAGCGAAATTTTGGGCAGCTGAATTTAAACGTGGCTTGGGAGACGATGAACATTCGGGACGTCCAAAAACTGCAACTACTGACGAAAATATCACCAAAGTTCCCCAAATGGCGCTAGACGACCACTGAATTAAAGTGAGAGAGATAGCAGAGGCTATGAACATGTCAAAAGAACGTGTTTGTCACATATTAAATCAACATTTAGACATGAGAAAGCTGTCCGCGTGTTGGGTGCAGCGTTTGCTCACGTTTGCTCGAATGAACATTTCCAACGCTCTGTTGGCGCAGTTTAGGCGCAATAAATCCGAGTTTTGGCGCCAATTAATTACTGTAGATGAAACTTGGATATACCATTATATGCCCGAAACAAAAATACAGTCCAAACAGTGAACTGCAAAGGGGGAACTAGCTCCAAAAAAAGCAAAAACTGTTTTTTCGGCTGGGAAAGTGATGGCGACTGTTTTTTGGGATAGTCATGGAGTTATTTTAATCGATTATCTTCAAAAAGGAAAAACCATTACAGGAGCATACTGCGCATCATTACTTGACAAGCTGAAGGCAGAACTTGCGGAAAAACGGCCACATTTGCAGAAAAAGAAAATCCTGTTTCACCAAGACAACGCACCGTCTCACACCTCAGCGGTTGCAATGGTAAAAATCCAGTAATTACGGTTTGAACTGCTTGACCATCTGCCTTACTCACCAGATCTAGCCCCAAATGACTTCTTTTTGTTCCTTCAACTGAAAATTGCGCTCAGAGGACAGAGATTTTCGCCAAATGAAGAGGCAATCACCTTCGTGAACAATTATTTTGCAGAGAAAAAGCAGACTACTATTTGGACGGGTTACAGAGATGGGAGTATAGCTGGGAGAAGTGTGTAAAGTTACAAGGAGACTATGTTGAAAAATAAAAAAAAATTTCTGAAAAAATGTCTTGTATCTTTATAAGGTCGGAAACTTTTCAGACCACCCTCGTACTAGCCTGCCAATCACAAATGGTTTTTTCTGTTGGTGGGGTTGGCCGAAATGCCACGCAGCAGCCCAGCTTCCATGCTCTTCTGCATATGCTATTACTTTCGGTTTATAGCTTGCATCATATGAATACCATTTTATTTTTTTTCCATGATGAAACTAGCTACTAGCAAAAATATTGTACTGTTGCTGAATACACAAATCACTTTCAATTCAAGTCACTGGCACCGCAGACTACAATGACACACATCTAGACTACATGGTCTTGATGGCTGGTTGGGAGGGAGACAGAGATAACATTGTTGTTAATCCGTGCAACTGTTGTTCGTTGCATCAGTGTGCTGCTGCTGCCAGTTGAATCCAGTGTTGCCAGATAGCAATAGGTTTCCCGAAGCATCGAATATATGCCCACTTTTAAGACTGGCAGGAATTTTAAATCAAACACTGGACATTTTAATATCAGTTTTGAGTATAAGACGCACCTGAATTTTGGAGGCAATTTCTTAAAGAAAAAAGTGTGTCTTGCAGTCTGTTAAATGTGGTACTTCACAGTGGTATCATTAATTCTCATGTCACAACACATTTATCGCTTAAAATATGCAAAACATCTTAATTTTAATTCTGATTGCTGCACCATAATCTGTGAATATAAAATTTATTTATTTAAACACACTTCAACTCAGGATTAATTCATATTTATCATTTGAATTGGTACAAATTGTTTAAGAAAGAATCCCTATAACACAACACCCCCCCCCCCTCCCTGGCTAATATTTTTTGGCTATGCCACTGCATAGAAGTACCAATGTATGTCAGTTTTTCAAAGTATTTCCCCTGAATATCCAGACACCATTGCCATAATTTTGGAAGTGGGTGGGTTGGTGTTGTAACCACTGCAGGACAACGTTCTTGATTTCCTCATCAGTCCCATCCAAATTGTCTTTTAAGTGGCCCATCCAAATGTAAATCACTGGGGGCTGAGTCTGGGCAGTAAGGACTGTGTAGTAAAACCTCCTAATGCATGTTGGTCAGCGTTGTTTGTCAAATAGAAATAGGCCGCATGTGGCTTGATACTGTCATAGAGAAGAATGATGCGTTTAGACAACATTCCAGGTATTTTCTTCTTACAGTACGTGAAGCAGTGTTGAGTAATATTCAGCATTAATTGTGGTAGCCGTATCCAAAAACTTTACTTGGATAACTTGCTCAGTTAACTGGAGTGACTACAATTGGGTGAATGAGTCTGTTTGGTTTATTTGTTACTAACTCCCACTTTTCACTGAACTGTTGATGCCACTTGTACACTCTTGCCTGTGATAATGTTTGTTCACCATACTGTGCTTACAGTTTGTGCCAAGCACCTTCTTCACAAGAAATGTCATAAACTGCTGTTCTGCGGCAACAGATACCTGTTGCTGTCATCTTTACTACCACCATTATGCATTAATATTTTAGAAAGTCTCAGTCAACCTTGAATGGCCCTTGTGTGTTAATAAATCTGCAGCAAAAATTAAAAAACTTTAATTGATTAATATTTTGGCATACATTCCTAGTACAAGGTCTGTTCAAAAAATTCTGGAACTTTGTCCAAAACATTTTTCTACACTTAGCTTTTACTTATTGTGCATGGTCTCCTTCGAAATACTCTCCTCCACAATTGATAGACCGCTCCCAAAGCTGTTTCCACTTCCAGAAGTAGTCTTGGTGCATCTCTTTCTGAATCGTGTGAAGCGTCTGCAAATTTTCTATCTTGTCTATTGTTGCAAATCTTTGTCCTTTCAACAGGGTTTTCAACTTTGGAAATAAAAAAAAGTTCGCAGGGGCCAAGTCTGGAGAGTACAGAGGATGAGGCGGCACAGTGGTATCATTTTTTGTGCAATAGCCGCGCACCAACAGGGGTGAATGTGCGGGTGCATTATTGTGATGTAAGAGCCATGAATTGTCTTGCCACATTTCAGGCCATTTTCTTCTCACATTTTCTTGCAGGCATCGCAGCATGTCCTGATAGTCAGTCTTCGATTGGCACGCACAATTTCATTGACTTTCCTGACATGAGCATCGTCAGTAGACATCAAAGGGACTCCTGAACGAGGGTCATCTTTAACTTCCATCTGGCTATTTTTAAACAGCGTGAACCATTCCTAACACCCAGTATGGCTTAAGCACTCATCACCGTAGGCTTCCTGCATCATTTGGTGTGTCTCTGTAAAGGTTTTCTTGAGTTTCATGCAAAATTTAATGCATACGTGTTGGTCCTCTGACTCTGCCATCTTGAAATTCGCAAACTGTGCGACACAACGTTCTACTCAATACAGCACTGAACAATAGCTACCAGACATAGAATAATAAAACTCCCGGCAGTTACACTTTAAAACAGGCGTGTGCAGGGATACCAACCACATTTCGTTCCAACACTCCATTGGCATGAAATTACGAATGTTCCAGAAGTTTTTGAACAGACCGCATATAATAGTAAATACAGCTGTTTAGGTAATATTTTAGAAATTCAGTCAGTCTTTTTCTTTTGCCAGCTTAACATATTTGCAGAGGAAATTGTAGCACTGCCAGCCATGTCATGGTAAATATGTAATGGATTAACAAATGTAAATTTTAATCTCAGGTTTTTATGTGCTTAGCAGTATTGTTTTGCAGGAATGCTTTCTTAAAGCCTTAATTATGATGGTGAGTTGCTGGCAAGTGATTCACTTGTTTGTGTATGTGTGTCGCTGTACTTTTGTGTAGGGTCTCCAAGGGAAGGTTGGTGAGCAGGGTTGCATTACATGCCGGCACAGGTTTAATTGTTTATTTTGGTAACATGTAAAAAATCTGATGTGTTACACTCACATGACTTTCTCTACTCGTACAAATTATTTTTACAAACGCTTATTCTCCATATGCTTCATGTTAATCGAGATATTGAGATGTTAATCTTATTGCTAATTTTCTTGTAGATGCAGGGGGAATTGGTAGGCTTTAAGTGATAGTCAAATATTTTAAGAGCTGCTTACTATGTGGAGTATTCCATTCTCTTTGCATTACCAGGACAAAAAAAAATGAATAACGAATTCCCATTTGAGAAAAAGTATAAGTATTGGAAAATTTAAGAGAATAACAAGCAATATCTCAAAAATAGTTCACTCAACAAAAACCATGTATATGACATTAATTGTGTATTTTAACGCGATCTACATTTTTTGTGTAGTAAAATTTTGTCTATCTGTTATGGTTTGTCAGTTATGCAAAAGTCGTTCACAATGAAGAATACTTTTGGAGACATTCCCAGAAAATTTGAGATATGCAATTCATTTGCCTTAAAAATGCCTTAAACATATGGTATTTTATTCAAAAGCGTTAGTCTTTTTGAGAAAATTAAAATTTCGAAACATGTTCCATGTAAAGGGTAATCTGGGGTGGGGGATTTTCTTGAAAACCTTCGTGTCGCATCTCTGGAAGATACTGAACCTAAATACCAAGTTTGGTGTTTATCCGACTGTTCGTTTCTGAGTTATGCTGTTCACAGACAGACACACGGACATGTTTCCAAAAATGCTTTATATGCATTCAGTGCATCTCAAAACATGTATTACCGGTGAAATCTCGATATTGAATTTTTGGATGGAATGCAATACTTCCCCTACTTACTATATGCAGTAGAGAAACTAAAAACATATATGACATTTGATATTTCAACAAAACAATTAATATGGTGAGGACATGTGATGCATATGTATCAAAATATGTTGCCGAAGATTGCTTTTGAATGGATTCCTCAAGGAGACGAAAATGAGGGTAACCTACAAGAACATGGAAGAATGGAGTGCCATACAGCAAAGATAGTGGGGAGGATATTTGTGTGTTGGCATTTTGATCAGAACATTGTTGTTGGTTTATTTGTCGACACTGTATCCAGTAATGCCTAGGATATCCATGTCTTACATCAGAGAGAGCGAGAAAAATACAAAAATATGTTATTGTATATCCAAAGTTGCAAGTTCTACTTGAGAATTATGGTTTCATTTTACATTTGTGAAGAAATCTAAGGAACAGTGTGCTATATGTTGGATATCTAAACATTGTTAAATGTGAGGGAACATCTGAACCTCTGGGAGTCTCCACACCATTCTACTAGGATTGCCACCTTGAAGTCGCATTAATGGACATGATGGTGATGATAAATGAGTGGTCTCTGAAAGAAGTCATGCACACAGACTCAAGAACCCATTGTGCCTCATATTCTGGCATTACTCTAGTTCAATGATCCGAATAAATCAGATCACATCCTTGATATCTGCCTTTTTTATACCTTCAGGTTCCAAAAAGGAGGACTCTAAGGATACATACCTATGCATAGCGAAACCTTCGCATTCAATAGTATATACTGTGAGGTCTCAAAGTCCCTCGCACATTTCCTACATAAAGGGTCCTGTACAAGACCCATTATGTATAAATGTCGTGCAGAGTATTGTGGCCCGTAAGATAGCCCACAATCCCTTTGAGCTTAACTCCAGATAAATTCACAAGGAACTCATTCACTCTCCAGTCAGACCAAGATATAAAGTCGTGGGTCTGCCTGGCAGTGGTTTGCTTACTTCAGATCTCAAGATGAGCCCTCACTGTGAGCTAGGTAATGAGCCCTCACTGTGAGCTAGGTAATCTCATACTTGACGCTTCTAGCAGACACTCCGCAAAAGGGCTCGGGGCCTATAAAATCGAGCCTCGATCACCTCCTCGCTAGAGCGTCTGCCATCTCATTGCCTGTAATACCAGCATGCCCCGGCACCCAAAGAAGTGTAACTGGGCAGTTGGATCATGGACATAATTGGAGCATATTACCTCTCTTGCTTGTCCCTTAATTGGTATTCCATGCCCAAAAACATTTTCTTTTTTTGGGCTTCACGGACACTTTCTGTTTGTCAGCTTCTGTAACACATGTGTTTATCAGAACCATGAGTGATGAAACAATTTGCTAAATATAAAAGTTACATACGAGGGTGCTCTGAAAAGTTTCCGACATAATAAAGATACAAGACATTTTTTCAGAATTTTTTTTTTTTATTCTTTTTCAACATAGTCTCCTTGTAACTCTACACACTTCTCCCAGCATCTCTGTAACCCGTCCAAATAGTACTCAGCGTTTTTCTCTGCAAAATAATTGTTCATGAAGGTGATTGCCTCTTCATTTGACGAAAATCTCTGTCCTCCGAGCACAATTTTCAGATGAGGGAACAAAACGAAGTCACTTGGGACTAGATCTGGTGAGTAAGGCAGATGGTCAAGCAGTTCAAACTGTAATTCATGGATTTTCACCATTGCAACCGCTGAGGTGTGAGACGGTGCGTTGTCTTGGTGAAACAGGATTTTCTTATTTGCAAATGTGGCCGTTTTTCTGCAAGTTCTGCCTTCAGCTTGTCAAGTAATGATGCGTAGTATGCTCCTGTAATGGTTTTTCCTTTTTGAAGATAATCGATTAAAATAACTCCATGACTATCCCAAAAAACAGTCGCCATCATTTTCCCAGTCGAAAAAACAGTTTTTGCTTTTTTTGGAGCTAGTTCCCCCTTTGCAGTTCACTGTTTGGACTGTATTTTTGTTTCGGGCATATAATAGTGTATCCAAGTTTCATCTACAGTAATTAATCAGCGCCAAAACTCGGATTTATTGCGCCTAAACTGCGCCAACAGAGCGTTGGAAATGTTCATTCGAGCAAACGTGAGCAAACGCTGCACCCAACACGCGGACAGCTTTCTCATGTCTAAATGTTGATTTAATATGTGACAAACACGTTCTTTTGACATGTTCATAGCCTCTGCTATCTCTCTCACTTTAATTCGGTGGTCGTCTAGCGCCATTTGGGGAACTTTGGTGATATTTTCGTCAGTAGTTGCAGTTTTTGGACGTCCCGAATGTTCATCGTCTCCCAAGCCACGTTTAAATTCAGCTGCCCAAAATTTCGCTGTGGTAAATGATGGTGCAGAGTCCCCATTCACAGAATCCAACTCATCTTTGATTTGCGTAGGCGTATTGCCTTTCAAAAAAAAATATTTAATGACAGCTCGATACTTGATTTTGTCCATTTTCATAAAAACACTCACATCACCTCACTCAAACGACTGTTACATAACAACTGAGCATCCAAAATGACTGAAAATTTGTTGCATAACTGTCAACAGATGAACAACGAAATTCACTAGCTTTTATTTACGAGTGCTGCCATCTTCATGTTGAGGTCGGAAGCTTTTCAGACCATCCTCATATCAGAAACACACACACAGATATGAATAGTGAAACACACAAATTTTGTTGTGATATGCTGATTTAAACTATTGTAAATGTTTTTAACTCAGATATGAATGATTGACCATAAACTAAACAAGCTGTTACATATTCACTACTATCTGTTACAGAGAGCAATAAACAAATAACATTCCGATACCACTGAATCATAAGTAAAGCTAGAATAACACTAGTATCTGTATACACCAAACGTCAGCGTGCAGATAGCAGAGGTATTAGTTGCTGGCATCATGCACAAAGCACATGGTATAATGTGATAGATATTGGCAACCTAGTTATAGTGTACCTTGTTGCTATGGCAACAGTTTGCTTTTGATTGGTGAGTTACTAGTTGCTACATGACCATAATGACGTGTTTATCCCCTTTCTGGATTTCTGTAGCTCATTACCTTGCGGCTGGGAAATGTCAGTCGCCAACTTCGAATGTGCCCACTATAGTCACCTTTTGTTTCACTTTCTGCTCCATCCTGATTTGCTCATGCATATTTCACTGTACATAGCATCTTCTTCAGCAAGTGTTGGTCGTTTTTCAAGTAAGAGTGAAAATATCGTACTTATGCGAATCTAACGCGCACCCCATATTTGAAACTTAAAATTATGAAAAAAGGGTTTATATCAAATGTAAAGCGCATCAATGACAGAAAATAGGTAATAGGTATTTTATTTAAATTTATTTTGGATTTATCATATATATAAACCATCAGATTATAGAATTGAAAGTGCCCTATTGTTAGGTGACACATTGTTAAAGAACAAAATTAGTGTTACACGCTGTTTTTCGCACCCTATTATATTGATGGTAACTTCCTTTGTCCCCTTCTCAGTAATAGTGTAGTTCCACAGCATATCAAACCAAATTGGCGTCTCATCAGCGTTGCCTATTTGCCCCATAGAAATTTCTTTTTTTCTTCTGAAGTGAAATGATATACCGCTGAACGTTTGTAGTTTGTCCTCAAAATCTGTAGGAAGCTGTACATCTGCATTTTTGTATGACGTCTTAAGAGATAAACCCGTCCACTGCATGAAATGATCCATCCATCCATGGCTAGCCTTAAATTCTTGTTTCGAAATACCAAGAACTTTAGCTTTCTTTTGTATGGTGTCACTAGTTACAGGTTGCCCAATCTTCCTCCTTTCACACACAAATTCCAACACTTTTCCTTCAACTTCAGGATGTCTTCCTTTGCGAGGTCCTGTAAATTTCTTCCTACTAGCTTTAGTAGCAAATAATGCCAATTTCTGTTTTTGCCACAAGCGAACGTTGCTCTCTGATACATTGAACTTCCTTCCTGCCTTTCTATTACCATTTTTTTCAGCATAAAGGATTACTTTACGCTTTAAAGAAGCACCATAAGACATTCTTCTCTGTTTGCCCTTGCCCTCCAAATTGTAACTAAAAACAATCAATAATAGGCAATCCATTGTGACGTAATAAACGAAAAAACTGAATGAAGTTACTGGCATTCTACGGAACAGATTCGCATAAATACAGTATTTTTATAGCTACCATTTTTGTCCATTGTAGATCCCAAACATCCTGTCCACACTTCTCTAGCTCTTTATATTCTACCAAGTATTCTCCTTTTCTCCACCTATGACACATGTTCTGGTTCACTCCCTTTTAACCCTCTAAGGAACATTGCCCTGTTCTCACCCATGCTAAACCTTGCCTTTTCTGTCTGCTACATAAATCAACATAATCTTCTCTCTTAATCGTTCTCTATAAATGTAAGGACTTTTTATTTTCAAGGCTTCCCCAGATTTCTTGTTTCTCTATATGCTATTTCTTACTACTTTCCAAAATCTGTTATCATTTGTGTGGTAAACGTGTAGTTCCACTCCCACTTTCATACTCTTGCTAAATACCGCAATTAGCATGTCTGTGCTCTACCACTGCTGACACCGGACTCCCCACTAGCAATTAATGTAGGCACACTTGAACATAAAGGTAGAAGTGGAAAAACATAGCCACCAATACCTAGACTTATGCCGAGACACAGGTGAATGAGCTTCCAGTTCAGTATCACTTTTTGTGTTAGTCGCCTTTGCTTGTGACAAATATTCTCTCTCCCCCTTCCAACCTTCCCTATCCTATCAGAATTGATTCTGAAATGTTGACATGTGATGAAATAGGCATAAGTCTAACCAGTATAAGCTCAATTTTTTGAAGATTTAGAAGCTTGTAACAGTGATGTGTCATAATTTAAAATAGAGAGTTGAGGGTTGTTACACTACATCACTATGATATTCTTACTTGAACGCGTTTCGGGAGACGGCTTGTCCCCATCGTCAGCATTCTCTCTCAACTGATATTTGCCGGTCATCGTCTGGGGGATGTGTGTGGTTTGTGGTGTTCTCTGGTGCTGGGCTGATGAACCTCCAAAGGCTGTTGGGTGGCGGCAGTTCAAAATTCATTAGGTGATTCCTGTGTTTGACAATATGTATTTTTTCCCAGATGTCCAATTCATTGCTGCTGTTGATCGGTTTTAAGAGTTTTATGTTTGGAGTGATATCATGGTTTGAAGACCAGAAATGATGTGCTACTGCTGATTTATCTTGCTGCTTTTGGTAAATGCATCTCATATGCTCTTTAAGTCTTATTTCAAGATTTCTTTTTGTTCTTCCTATATATACCAGGTTACATTCATTACAATCAATTTGATATATACCAGCTGATTTATCGTTGGGGATAGGATCTTTTGTTCTGTTGCATAGTAGTTTCTGTATGTTGTGGTTATTCTGTGGAGACAGGGTGATGTTGTATTTTTTGAAAATCCTTTGAAATTTATGATGTGTCCAAGGGTGATAAGTGAATTTTCTATATGCTTGTGGTTTTTGTTGTCTGAGTAATGTAGTCATTTGTTGGATGTATTTCTGTCTTTCAAACCTTTTTATCTTCTTATCTATTGTTTTTTTCTGGTATCCATTCATAGTGGCTATGTTGATAATGTGTTGGTATTCTTTCTGGTATTCCTCTTTCTCCATTGGTATATGTACTAACCTGTTTGTAATACTATTTAAAATTGCATGTTTGTGGCTTGTAGGATTGTAGCTATTATTTTTAATGTAGTTTTCTGTGTGCGTTGGTTTTCTGTAAATGCCAAACGTTAGTTTGTTGTGTGCATTATTTCTGATGATCCTGATGTCTAGGTAAGGTAATTGGCCATTTTCTTCTTTTTCCATTGTGAATTTTATAGATCTTTTTTGTAAATTTAATAATTTCAAAGCATCTTCTGAAAGTTTTTTTGGAACAATAGCAAAAATATCATCTACATATCTATACCAGGTTTTGAATAGATGTGGGAAAGATTTTGTAATATGGGATTCAAAATGGCTCATATATAGTTCTGCTAAAAATGGTGAAAGGGGGTTTCCCATAGTTAGGCCTGAGGTTTGTTTAAAGATTTTGTGATGGAATGAAAAGAAATTCTGGTCCAGACATAATTTTGTTAGTTTCAGGTAATCTTCTGTTTGTGCTCTAAGTGTGCCATTGTTTAATATCCAATTTTCTAGGAGTGGTAATAATTCTTCTTTTGGTATGCTTGGGAAGAGTGCAGTGACATCAAATGATACCATCATGTCTGTGGGTGATATATTTATATTTGAAAGGTGACTGGTTAATTCTAAAGAATTTTTTATGCTAAGACTTTTGAACATAGGCATGGAGTTGAAGGTATTTGAAAGCCATTTTGCTAGTTTATATGTGGGAGAGTTTATGTTATTCACTATGGGCCTCATTTTGTTGCCGAGTTTGTGTATTTTTGGTAGTGCATATAACCTAGGTATGATGGGAAAATCTGGTTTAATTCTGGATTTTTCGGCTTTTGTTAATGTTTTGGTTTCTATCAATGTATTCTGGAGTGACTTGGTGCATTCTTTTAATGGATTTTTGCTGATTTCTATGTACTCTGGGTTATGTAGTAATTGCATAACTCTAGATTCATAATCATCTTGGTCTAATATCACTAATGTGTTTCCTTTGTCTGCTTTGGTGTATACTACAGGTTTTGACTTTAGAGATTTGATAATTTTTTGATGTGGTACGTAGTGGTGTTTTTGGGCTTGTATCTGGTCCAATATTGGTTCACACTGTGATTGTATTAAACTTTTATCCTTATCTGTAAGGTGGTTGGAGGCTATTTCAATATCAGCAACAAAGTTTTCTGTATTTTTTGTGAAGTTGAAACATGTTTTTAGGCCATTGTTCAAGACAGATAGCTCAGTGCTGGTGAATGGTTCTTTTGAGAGGTTAACTACATATTGGCCTGTGTAGGTTCATTGTTTAGGTTATGTTTATATGTTGATTTCCGTTTTTGGTTATGTCTAGGAGATTTTTCCCGGTATTCCAGGGAGTTTTTTTGTTTGAATATAAGGTTGTTTAGTTTCTTTTTCAGTTTCATTGTTTTGGCGCTCATTTTCTTGCTAAGTTGCGTAAGGAAATTTGACCGTAAATTTTCCCATAAGGGTATTCCTAAAACTTTCGGTAACCATAAGTGTAGTTCATAGATTCTAAGGTCCAAATCCTGTAAATTTGCATAATGTTTGTTCTTTTCTATTTCAATTACTTTCTTGTCTGCTGCTGTTTGATGCTTTACATTTTGATTAAATTTTACGTATTTTCTAACGAAGTTTGGCGTAACTTTGTGTTTTAAGCAAAGATTTAGGAATCTTAGATTAGATTAGATTAGATTAGATTGTATTCTGTGAGTTCACTAGCAGCCATAAAGACTTGTGAACATAGAACAAGTCAAGGAAATGTACAAAAATTATATATAAACATAAATATTACATAGAATATGGAACATTTGAAATAAAATACAAATACTATATGCGTGTTAAGGAAATGTACAATAAAGTTACATATATACATAAATATTACATAGTATACAGAACATTTAAAATAAAATAAGGACATATTATATACAAAATGAAACAAATCAAGTGTAATTTATTACAGAGTTGTATACCTCCTTACTGTTATAAGGTTAACATAGGTATAGGCAAGAACAGTTATTTTAACATTCACTAGGATTTTACCTTTGTTAGTCTGATCATTTTGTTCTATTTGATGTGTAATGCATAGCATTTACTGTCAGTTCTTAATATACATACATTTAAATAGCTTCATTAATTCTAGAGCAGATTTCAAATATGACTGGCAACTGTCATTAATATTTACTAATACTACTTACAGAGCTATATAAGTTTTATCATTAGGATAATTTGTCATTAAGATAATCTTGTACAGAATAATATGCTTTTGAGCATAGGTACTCTTTAACAGTAGTTTTAAAGACATTGAAGTTGTCAACTTTTCTCTTAAGATCATTTGGGAGAGTATTAAATATTTTTATGGTCTCATAATATACACCTTTCTGGAAGCAAGAAAGCTTTGTACTGGGACGATGGATGTTACCCTTTTGTCTAGTGTTTATCTCATGAATTTCCATGTTTGTAATAAATGTGGTTCGATTGCATACATAGAATTTTAAGATTGAAAATATATACATGCAAGGTAGGGTTAATAACTTTAGTCTTCTAAAAAGATGTTTGCAAGAGTGTCTGCTATGAGTGCTGGAAATGATTCTTATAACCTTCTTTTGCATGAGGAATATTCGTTGACTTTCTACCGAATTTCCCCAAAATAGTATTCCATATTCAATGATAGAGTTAAAATATGCATAGTATACTAATTTAAGTGTATCTATAGAACTGACATTTACCAATGCTCGGATAGCATAACATGCAGAACTGAGTTTGGGTATGATATACCTAATGTGAACTTTCCAATCTAAATATCTGTCTACTTGGAGGCCCAGAAATTTAATGTTGTCTATTTGTTCTAGTGACATGTCATTAATCCCAATTTCTATTGGAGTGTGTAGTGATCGATGGGTTATAAATTTAACAACTTTTGTTTTGTCTAAATTTACAGATAATTTGTTAGCTTTAAACCAGTGTGACATACAGTTCAAAACATAATTCAATTTAATTACACACTCATTCAAGTTTTTACTAGTCACCAGAACACTCGTGTCATCAGCAAACAGAATTATACTTGCAATATCCTTTATATAAAGTGATAGGTCATTTATATAGATCAAAAATAATAAAGGTCCTAGGACTGAACCTTGGGGCACTCCATGTGTTACTGTTTTCCAGCCGTTTGCAGCCGTGTTATGTTTGCAGCCGTGATTTTCTTTTTGATTTCTAGTTTTAAGTATAATTTAATCTCCTAGACATAACCAAAAACGGAAATCAACATATAAACATAACCTAAACAATGAACCTACCACAGGCCAATATGTAGTTAACCTCTCAAAAGAACCATTCACCAGCACTGAGCCATCTGTCTTGAACAATGGCCTAAAAACATGTTTCAACTTCACAAAAAATACAGAAAACTTTGTTGCTGATATTGAAATAGCCTCCAACCACCTTACAGATAAGGATAAAAGTTTAATACAATCACAGTGTGAACCAATATTGGACCAGATACAAGCCCAAAAACACCACTACGTACCACATCAAAAAATTATCAAATCTCTAAAGTCAAAACCTGTAGTATACACCAAAGCAGACAAAGGAAACACATTAGTGATATTAGACCAAGATGATTATGAATCTAAGAGTTATGCAATTACTACATAACCCAGAGTACATAGAAATCAGCAAAAATCCATTAAAAGAATGCACCAAGTCACTCCAGAATACATTGATAGAAACCAAAACATTAACAAAAGCCGAAAAATCCAGAATTAAACCAGATTTTCCCATCATACCTAGGTTATATGCACTACCAAAAATACACAAACTCGGCAACAAAATGAGGCCCATAGTGAATAACATAAACTCTCCCACATATAAACTAGCAAAATGGCTTTCAAATACCTTCAACTCCATGCCTATGTTCAAAAGTCTTAGCATAAAAAATTCTTTAGAATTAACCAGTCACCTTTCAAATATAAATATATCACCCACAGACATGATGGTATCATTTGATGTCACTGCACTCTTCCCAAGCATACCAAAAGAAGAATTATTACCACTCCTAGAAAATTGGATATTAAACAATGGCACACTTAGAGCACAAACAGAAGATTACCTGAAACTAACAAAATTATGTCTGGACCAGAATTTCTTTTCATTCCATCACAAAATCTTTAAACAAACCTCAGGCCTAACTATGGGAAACTCCCTTTCACCATTTTTAGCAGAACTATATATGAGCCATTTTGAATCCCATATTACAAAATCTTTCCCACATCTATTCAAAACCTGGTATAGATATGTAGATGATATTTTTGCTATTGTTCCAAAAAAACTTTCAGAAGATGCTTTGAAATTATTAAATTTACAAAAAAGATCTATAAAATTCACAATGGAAAAAGAAGAAAATGGCCAATTACCTTACCTAGACATCAGGATCATCAGAAATAATGCACACAACAAACTAACGTTTGGCATTTACAGAAAACCAACGCACACAGAAAACTACATTAAAAATAATAGCTACAATCCTACAAGCCACAAACATGCAATTTTAAATAGTATTACAAACAGGTTAGTACATATACCAATGGAGAAAGAGGAATACCAGAAAGAATACCAACACATTATCAACATAGCCACTATGAATGGATACCAGAAAAAAACAATAGATAAGAAGATAAAAAGGTTTGAAAGACAGAAATACATCCAACAAATGACTACATTACTCAGACAACAAAAACCACAAGCATATAGAAAATTCACTTATCACCCTTGGACACATCATAAATTTCAAAGGATTTTCAAAAAATACAACATCACCCTGTCTCCACAGAATAACCACAACATACAGAAACTACTATGCAACAGAACAAAAGATCCTATCCCCAACGATAAATCAGCTGGTATATATCAAATTGATTGTAATGAATGTAACCTGGTATATATAGGAAGAACAAAAAGAAATCTTGAAATAAGACTTAAAGAGCATATGAGATGCATTTACCAAAAGCAGCAAGATAAATCAGCAGTAGCACATCATTTCTGGTCTTCAAACCATGATATCACTCCAAACATAAAACTCTTAAAACCGATCAACAGCAGCAATGAATTGGACATCTGGGAAAAAATACATATTGTCAAACACAGGAATCACCTAATGAATTTTGAACTGTCGCCACCCAACAGCCTTTGGAGGTTCATCAGCCCAGCACCAGAGAACACCACAAACCACACACATCCCCCAGACGATGACCGGCAAATATCAGTTGAGAGAGAATGCTGACGATGGGGACAAGCCGTCTCCCGAAACGCGTTCAAGTAAGATTATCATAGTGATGTAGTGTAACAACCCTCAACTCTCTATTTTAAACTAACCAGTATAGTTCACATTCTCTTGGGGAAGAAAATCAGTAAAACATCAGCTTATTTCCTGGTTGTTTTGGAAGGATTTCAAAATAAAAGGAGCAAAGACCTGGGAACTAGCTGATTTCTAAAAATGTTTTTGGCACCTAATTTACACTGTGTGAATGAATCTATATAAAGAATGGCTTGGAAACAAATGTTTACATAAAGAAGCTTCAACACCTATCACAGTACAGAATTATTGCCGGAATTTCTCAGCTGCATAGTAGCTTACCTTTTAATACTTATTTTAATAAGAATTTTTTTATTGGAAGTAGGTTTATACCCTCGAAGAGACCAATTTATTTAGAGCAGTATTTTATAGTTTGGTTCTTTAGTGCAAGATTACAAATTGTAGAGTGCTTGTTCAAGGTTATTTTGTTTCAGTTAAAAGTTTATGTAATGGTGTGTTCAAAAACCTATTTATATATCTATTTTTAACATTGCCTATGAAACTATGCTACTTATCTTTGAAACCATTTTCATGCCTTTTGGTTCTTACCAGTAGAAACATTGGTTCTGAACATTTTTATAGGGAATTGGCCTCTTTAGCTGCAAAATTCACATTATAGAGTATTTCAGATAATATTGCATAGAGTGCAGGCTGCTAAAGTGTAGAATAAAAACACACATCTAGTCTAATGAGTTATTGTTTGAAGTACTTGAATTTTGTTGTACAGAAAAAAGTATTTCAAGTGGATGCTAGGCTTTAAGAAATATCTAAAAATCCCAAAAAGTGCACCCATTTGCAAAAATTGTTCCCTTTAGCTATGAATTTGAATACCAGTGAGTTTTAACTTGACTTGAATACATTCATAATAGGGATGTGTGACAAACAATTATTTTGAGGTAACTGTTACAACTGTCACAGTTACAGTGTGTTAACCATTACATGTAACGGGTACCTGTTACTACAGAGTGAGCCAAAAGACTCCGAACCGCCTGTGCGGTGTTTTTCCTGTCCATGTCCTCAGCACTCATTGCCGTCTGCTGCTATCGTAGAAAGGCGTGGATGAAACCATACAACATTTTTAAAACTACTTTTAAAGGCTTTACTTACCAACTTTACGAAAGGAGATGGTGGAATTGGCCACCGTTGTTGTCCATACATTTTTTTGCACCTCTTTAGGAACTATCATCATAGTTCATGTTGAGAAATTGCCTGGTGGATATTTTGTTTTAATTCTTTCAGGGTGTGTGGGTTTGTCTTGTACACTTTATGTTTTATGTTACCCCGGAGGGGTATTTTATCAACAATATTACCGGCTGCGCTGTGTTTTTTCCACTGGGCATGTGGAACTATGATAAAAACATGATAACGCACTGCTGCTATAAACAAAGTCACGCTGCTATGCAGTGTGAAGTGCAGTATTGAGTTGACGGTGATGTGATGTGGTTCAGTTATTACGAGTTATTTATTCTTTTGTTCTGTACTTAGTCGCAAAGTATATTATGTGCTTTCTACTGCACAGCGTGTATTTATTTATGATTCGTATGTGTTAACTCGGTCAGCTCGCCAAGTGAAAGTGCAATTTGCAGAAAGATTTCCAGGTGTAAAAGTTCCAGGCCGTACAACAATCCATGAACTTTACAGTAAACTTCAGGCCACAGGAAGTGTTCAGGCTAAGAAATCTAAAAGACGGCGTTCGTTCTTACCGAAGAAACATTAGACGACATCGGTCATGATGGATAGTTTCCTAAAGAGGTCCCAAAAATGTATGGACGACGGTAGTCAGTTTAATCATCTCCTTTCATAAAGTTGGTAAGTAAAGGCTTTAAAAGTAGTTTTAAAAATGTTGCATGGCTTCATCCGCGTCTTTCTATGATAGCGGCAGATGGCAACGAGCGCTGAGAATGAGGACAGGAAAAACACCGCGCAGGCAGTTCGGAGTCTTTTGGCTCACCCTGTATTAAGTTATTTGTTTTCATGGTTATTACATTAATGGTTAGCAGTGATGATTAGCTATAACTATATTTCAATATGAACAATGTCAATGCAGACTTGTATTCAGTCTAGTTTCTCTAGCTGTGTCAACACTTTGATTACTACAGTGGTTTATGATCGCAAAACGTATTCACATTTACTTCTACATTACTGCACATATAAACACACCAAGATGTATTCCTCTGTGTTGGCTTGCCCCTATTGGCTAAGCTGTTCACACATAAGTATGCCTGTCTTAGCATAAGCAGATCTGAACAACCACAAGTAAGTGAAATAATCATTATATTCATGCAAATTGATGTTGAAAGTATGCAGTTGTACAATAATAAAGAATATTCAACTTACAATTATGGTGTATATGGTAACGGGCTTGCCTTCCAACTTCAAGGTTTGATTCAAGAAATGCTGATTTAATCCTCTTGTATATCTGTCGATCTTTCATTGTTCTTTGCCATGCAAGGTTAAAGGCATAAATATCCTTGACAACAAATCCAAAGTAGTGGAAACTGTAGGCACACACATGTTTTTCAAGTTTGAATGTTGGGGAAATTTCATAATTCTTTAAGCAATCATAGAGAATAGACTTACTGAACTTTTGCAGCTCTGGATCTTGATTCACCAGTGTTAAAACTTATGATATGAATCATTGTATGAGGGCAGTCCCAGAAGTACATGACCTGACGTATAGATAGTGGTTGTTTCAAACAAATGACTGTTGTAGAAAGTATCGCCCTTATAAAGCTTAAGTTTGATGTTGCTACATTGTTTAGTAATTGTTTGGCAGCCATTAATAGTGAACTCTCTCAGCGAATTTGTAAACAGGGATAAAACTGGTCATTGTTATGTGATACAATACGTTCATTTGAAAGGTCTTAGTCCAACTAATATTAAAGCTGAGCTAGATTCTACTCTGGGGGAGTCTGCTCCTTCATTTACAACAGTAAAATATTGGGTGGCAGAGTTTAAGCGAGGCCGTACGAGCTGCCAAGATGAACATCGCAGTGGTCGACCAAATGAGGTGACCACGCCAGAAATTGTGAAGAAAATCCACAAAATGATATTGGATGACTGTCGACTGAAAGTGCATGAGCTAGCAGACATCTTAGGCATTTCAAAAAGTGCTGTCCATCACATACTAATTGAAAATTTAGACGTGAGAAAGCTGTGCGCAAAATGGGTGCCTCGTTTACTCACAATGGAACAAAAGCAGCATTGTGAGGATTTTTCAGTTGAGTGCCTGGCGATGTTTCGCTGCAGTAAAGTCGAGTTTTTGCATCGATTCATAACCATGGATGAAACATGGGTCCATTACTTCACAATTGAGATGAAGGACCGGTCAAAACAGTGGATTGAAAGGAGAGAATCGGCTCCAAAGAAGGCAAAGACAGTTCCATCTGCAGGTAAGGTCATGGCGTCAGTTTTTTGGGATGTGCATGGGATAATGTTCATCGATTATCTTCAAAAAGGAAAAGCAATCAATGGCAAGTATTATGTAAACTTATTGCAGCATTTGAATGATGAAATCAAGCAAAAACAGCTGCATTTAGCAAAAAAACAAAGTTCTGTTTCATCAAGACAATGCACCAATTCACACATCCATTATTGCCATGGCCAAAATCCATGAGTTAAAGTTTGAATTGCTTCCTCATGCACCCTATTTGCCAGACAGCCTGCTCTGGTTATTTTCTGTTTCCAAAGTTGAAGAAATGGCTTGGTGGCTAGGCCAGTCAGCAGCAGTGATGAACCATTGCTCACCACTGGTGCGTGGTATTTATTTTGTGTGCAGGAGTGTTATCCTGCTGAAAAATCCACAATTTCCCTTCAAACAGCTTCGAATTGATACGCTCCTGCACACAAAACAAAAAACTACGCAGCAGTGGTTGACAACCAATGTCCCACGGTTCATTGCTGCTGCTGACTGGCTTAGTGGAAATCTAGATCTCAATCCATTGGATTATTCTATGTGGCAGAAGCTCGAGGTGATAGTATATAAGAAAATGGCACTGCAATATTCAGATGTTAAAAAGATCAATCAGGTCAACTGTCAAGAAAATTCCACTGGATATGATTCCTGCAGCTATTGATGAGTGGCCTCAACGTCTTTGCCGCTGTGTTGCCGCACATGGTGATCATTTTAAATAAGAGCATGTTCATTCTGTAGCATTTTTTGTTATTTCAGAATATATGTATATTAATGGGTTTGCATAGTTCTATTTAGTAGTTATATGCATTGAAAGTGCTGACAGAACTTATAGCAGTACTGTGTGACTAAGGCAATCAAAGATTTCTGTGTCAGTGCTAGTTTTCTTGATGTTATTGGCACTTTAAATTGTGCTTACATCTTGTTTTCTATTTTGTTAATTTACTTGGGAAGTTGAGTAAAACCCACAGCATTTTCTGTTACCAAGAAATTACTTCCTCATGTTGTTTTGTTGTGCAGGAGTCCATTTCTGCCGGCATATGCCCCGTGTGATAAGCTTTTAAGTTTTTCAGTCATGTTGTAATAAAAAATATTCTTTCTCTGTTTAACCTCCTCATATGTAGGACTTACAGGCGGGTGCCTGGGGTCAGAGGCCCGTTGAGGAGCATGACATTCATGGATCAGACAGAATATCCGGGATGGGTGATCAGCCCGATGCATGGTATGGGAGGAAGGAAGTAGATGAAACGAAATGATGGTGAAATGGATGAAAGGAAAGGTGATGATGGAGCAGTTGGTGGAATGAATTGCGGGGGAAACTGGAGAACCCGGAGAAAACCCGCCCAGATGCCGCTTTGTCCACCACAAATCCCACATGCGGGTCCCTGGGATTGAACCCGGGCCGCCTCGGTGAGAGGCGAGCAGTCTAACCACTTGGTCACGGTGCCGCTCAACTAAAACTCAATGAAGACTATTATTAACAAACCTCTTCATAGCTAAGGAAAGAATGTATTGATGAAATGCACAAGTTTTAAAACGTATTGTTGTTTAATGCAGCATTTAAAGAATGCATAAGAGTTAGGGGCCATCACAATGAAATGCCACCCTCACTAATCTTTGCATCCAACAAAACTTGTTTCAGTTCAACAACAAATTGGGAAACCCACTCTCACCATTCCTTGTTAAACTTTTCATGAGCCATTTGTAAACAAGAGCTACCATTGCTGTTCAAGACCTGGGTCAGATATGTAGATGATATTTTTGCCATAGTAACTATTAAACTCACGGATGATGCTTTAAAACTCCTCAACCTACAGGACAGTTCTTTACAATTCACCTGGTAATAGAGAAAGACGGGTTCCTCCCATATTTGGATTTAAAGATCATTGGCACCACAGAATAAACACAAAGCCCTGTCAAAGATAAAATTTCACAATAACAAAAATCTGGCATCTACCTAATTAACTGTGAAAATGATGGCTTGGTGTATGTTGGTGAAACAAAGAGAAGGAAAGAACACTTCAGATGTATATCTAACAAACACATGGACAAGTCTGCCATAGCAAACCACTTTTGGACTACAAATTATGACATCAATCCCAAAGCCAGACTCCTGAAATGCACCACCAATCCAAAAGAGCTAAAAGTTTGGAAAAACATACATGTAATCAAATGCATGAAAATGATAATCAACTTTGAAATCCTGCCACTCAACAATCTTAAGCAGCTTCATCATGGACACCTACACCTATGGACCCGAATTCCTGTCATGCCCACTTGGAAAAAAGCTGAAGTTGAAAGCAAGCAGTGTTTTCAAAATATGTTCAATTAATTTCAAGTAAGTGAAGATTCAATTAAATTATTGTTTTGCTCACACTGTCTCTAACTTTTGAATAACACTTCAGTATTGTTGATACTTCAATTCACACCAGCAAACTTCCAAGACCATACACATGACAATAATCACTATGTGCAGATTGTCTTCGCACATAAACTGAATTGACACTGAAGGTCTGAGTCCGAGAATTTGGATTTTGAAAAGCGATTTGGGAGCGAAAACATTCCATTACCCAAGGGAAGGGATGTTTGCAAGTTTAGAAAATATTTCACAAATGTTAGTGATCACTGAATTGCCTCTACAAGGGGTCTTTCTACTCTAAAAATTCCAAGATTTTAGTTTCACCATAGCCTCAAAGCAAGTAATAGTTTGTGGGAGTTGCTTACAGCACTCATACAATCCAAGCTTGAGTTGGTTGTCATGGCAACCAGACATAAGCAGTGCACTGAAAATTTCAAAGCTGAGAGTAGCTGCACCAGCCCTCTATATACGTGCTGATTGACATTGTACTTTCGCATTCGCTCGTTTATAACCCATTTTACTTATTCCCTGCTCCTGCTGTATAAACACATAAAATATTTAAAATACGGATAAAATTATATTCAAATACACGTAGTTAGATAATAAATGAAGTGCAGTTCACTAGCTTTACCTCAGGAACCACTTCGGTGATCTCGTGATGAGAAACACTCTCTGGTTAGTTTCTTACGTTTGGCGTAGACATAAACACAAAAGCTTGGAGCTTGCAAACTTCTATGTTTACATTATAAGGTTATGGCCATGTTAATATCAACATTCAGTCAATGTGAATGCGTACATTAAGATAACATGAAAGCAGCCTCTACGCTTACGTTATACTTAAGTGTTTCATTCTAAATGGCCCCTTATATTGTATGAAACCTGTTAACTTTGTAATTTGTTATACAGGAGCCCAGTCAACGACCCCTGACACGGTACCTGCCCATACGCAGCGAAAGCCTTAATCTTCGCCAGCATGTTGAATCTGCAGGACACCAAGTGGAGTTATGCAAGGATGTGAGTCTAGATGCCACCTCATGTAGAGGCCACCTGCACAAAATGGGCTCCAAGTTCCATCACTGGAATAAGAGGTGGTTTGTGTTTGATCGCGTGAGAAGGACTCTCACATATTACAGTGATAGAGGAGAGAAGAAACCTCGAGGTGGTGCATATTTCCAGGTGAGCACCAGCTTCTGTATGCTGCTTTTACTTTCTCTACCCTCTACATATAGGCATTCCACCCAAAAATTTGATACCAAGATATTTCACCGGAAATACATGTTTGAGGCTCCCTGAATCCAAAATAATGTATTTTTAGAGAAAGGTGTGTGTGTTAGTGACAGCATAACTTAAAAAGGAAAAGTCAGATAAATACCGAACTTGGTATTTAAGCTCAATAGCTTCCAAAGATGAGACAAACATTTTCAACAAAATCCCCTCACCCAGAACTATCCTTTACAATGAAAATTTTTCAAAATTTTTGATTTTCTGAAAAATGGCTCTTGATGATTTTGATTAAAGTACCTATATTAAAGATATTTGCATGACAAATAAAATATATATCTTGAATTTTCTGGGAATACCCTTGAAATCCTCTTCATTCGGAAGGAATTTTTTATAATCTTGTAGAACTGGTAAATGTTAAGTGATAGACAAAAATGCACCACACAGGAATTTTAAATTTCTTTAAAACACACAATTTACTTCAAATAATTTGTGTTTTAGCATAAGCCATTTCTGAGATATGTTATTAATGGCTCACATTATTCAATAAATAATTTCTTTAAAACACACAATTTACTTCAAATAATTTGTTTTGTGGCATTAGCTATTTCTGAGATATCTATTGTTAATGACTCACATTATTGAATAAATAATTTCTTTAAAACACACAATTTACTTCAAATAATTTGTTTTGTAGCATAAGCCATTTTGAGATATGTTATTAATGGCTCACATTATTCAATAAATAATTTCTTTAAAACACACAATTTACTTCAAATAATTTGTTTTGTAGCATAAGCCATTTTGAGATATGTTATTAATGGCTCACATTATTGAATAAATAATTTCTTTAAAACACACAATTTACTTCAAATAATTTGTTTTGTGGCATTAGCCATTTTGAGATATGTTATTAATGGCTCACATTATTCAATAAATAATTTCTTTAAAACACACAATTTACTTCAAATAATTTGTGTTTTAGCATAAGCCATTTCTGAGATATCTTTATCAATGGCTCACATTATTGAATAAATAATTTCTTTAAAACACACAATTTACTTCCAATAATTTGTTTTGTGACATAAGCCATTTCTGAGATATCTTTATTAATGACTCATATTATTGAATACTTGGTCATTCTTTTAAAGTCCTGTTGACATTCAGTTGTTTTTTTGTGATTGCATGGAAAGAATATGAAATTTCAAGACCAGTGTATAGCATCCTGTTCTTAAACATTTGACTATTGCTATTCCCTTTTTATCTATAACAGAATGTGGAGTTTAGCTATTTCTACAAAGGTTTATCTCAATTAAAATGGTCATCCTCTGTGACGTAGGGGTATCATGCTAACCTCTAGTTGCCACGGTCATGGGTTCATTGCCCTGGTGGAGGGCAATAGATTTTTTCGGACATAAAAATCCTCGGGATGGCTTCCTTCAGACAGGAAGTAAAACTGGTGGTCCCTTGTAGTAGATTTACGTTTTGTAAAATAACCTCAAGCCTGATAAAGATGCCTCTGAGTAAAATTTCCGGTTTTCACCACTATAAAAATATATATTATATAAAATACATACTAGATTCAAGAAGTTACCGGATTTTCTTAATAACACAGAAAGGAGTTACCTTAAAGCAGTTTACATGACATTTCCTTCAAAATAGTTGCCTTCTGTAGTGACATACTTCTGCAAGTAAAGGGACTGGAATCACTCCTGGAAGCTATTCTCAGGTGCCTGTAGTAGTGCTCTTGTTGCATGTGCAGTAATTTCTTCAGCATTCGAAAATCTTTGCCCCTTCTGATGAGATTTCATTGCTGCTTCACCATACTTCTTCTAGCATTCTCATTGTCTCTGAAGGAGATTTGTGTAACAAAACACAAAACTTTATGTTTCAACTAAAAATTAAATAGAGTTTTATTTATGGACGTTCTTTAACTACTGTGGCCCTTAACGTCCCATTCTATATTGGGCGTGAAAGACCAGAAATTTTGCTCAGAGGGCTCTTTATCAGGCTTGAGGTTCTTTTACCTGCCGTAAATCTACGACACGGGACCACCACTTCTCTTCCGAAGGAAGCCATGCTAAGGATTTTTATGCCCAAAAAGTTCCATCGCCCTCTGCCAGGTTTGAACCCACGACCTTGGGAACTAAAGGCTAGCATTGACTAATTTTGAAGATTTAGAAGCTAGTAACAGTGATGTGTCATAATTTACCAATGGAGAAAGAGGAATACCAGAAAGAATACCAACACATTATCAACATAGCCACTATGAATGGATACCAGAAAAAAACAATAGATAAGAAGATAAAAAGGTTTGAAAGACAGAAATACATCCAACAAATGACTACTTTACTCAGACAACAAAAACCACAAGCATATAGAAAATTCACTTATCACCCTTGGACACATCATAAATTTCAAAGGATTTTCAAGAAATACAACATCACCCTGTCTCCACAGAATAACCACAATATACAGAAACTACTATGCAACAGAACGAAAGATCCTATTCCCAACGATAAATCAGCTGGTATATATCAAATTGATTGTAATGAATGTAACCTGGTATACATAGGAAGAACCAAAAGAAATCTGGAAATAAGACTTAAAGAGCATATGAGATGCATTTACCAAAAGCAGCCAGATAAATCAGCAGTAGCAAATCATTTCTGGTCTTCAAACCATGATATCACTCCAAACATAAAACTCTTAAAACCGATCAACAGCAGTAATGAATTTGACATCTGGGAAAAAATACATATTGTCAAACACAGGAATCACCTAATGAATTTCGAACTGCCGCCACCCAGCAGCCTTTGGAGGTTCATCAGCCCAGCCCCAGAGAACACCACTAGCCACACACATCCCCCAGACGATGACCGGAAACATCAGTTGAGAACATGCTGACGATGGGAACAAACCGTCTCCCGAAACGCGTTCAAGTAAGAATATTTTAGTGATGTAGTGTAACAACCCTCAACTCTCTTTATTTTAAAAAAGGCTAGCATAGTAACCACTACACCAATGACATGTTTGAACATTGCTCTATTGCTGACATTATGAAATGCAATAAACAAACATGCAGAAGCAGCAAGAACTGGTTGCCATGCAAAGACAACAACCATTACACTAGTCTGCATGATATCGGATGACTGAAAACTAATAAGTGATTCTGACTCACTTTTTTATGCTGATTTCAGAACAGATTTTAGTTTTTTTCTATCATGTACAGTTTTTTTACAATTTCACTTCAAAAATATAGAGTTAAGCCAGAAGATGATGAATATTGTTCAAGGGAAATTTATCACTTCTTGGAGGAAAATTTCTCAATACGGACTTGTAAGTCTTTAAGTTCTTACACCTGTAGATGCTGGTTGCTATTTGTAATTTAGGCATTGTTGTTAATATCAGAGGCTTGTATTACCAGTGCTATATTATGATTGAAGTTATAAATACGTTATGTCTACACGCTAGTGTGTGAACAATCCAAATGTTTTCTGCTACATTTGTGGAAATTATACAGTGCTTCAGCAGAGAACTGATTAACAGACTTTGTGAAAAAAGTGTACCATGCTTATTTTAAAATGAAACTTGGTGACCAAGACAAGGCCTGGTCTCCAAAGACAGTTTGCTGCTATTGTGTTGAGAGGTTAAGATTGTGGATAAAAGGAAAGAAATCATGCATGCCATTTGCAATTCCTATGGTGTGGAGGGAGCCTAAAGACCACCTTAAAGACTGTTATTTCTGTTTAGTTAATGTTCAGGGGTACAATTCGAAACATAAGAAACACATTTGTATCCAAGTATTCCTTCAGCCATCAGGCCAGTTCCACACGGAGAAGATCTGCCTGCTCCACTTCCTCCAGCTGTTTTAGAGAACTTGGAAGAAGGTGGTGTTGAAAGTGAACCTCACGCAATCACTGAAGACGATTCTGATGATGTATACCACCCTGAATACGACGTGACTCCACAATTGTTCTCTCAGAGTGAACTAAATGATCTAGTACCTGATTTGAATTTGTCTAAGGAATCTGCAACGTTACTAGTCTCCCGTCTTAAAAATAAGAATCTTCTGGAACCAGGAACACATTACTCATGGTACAGACTCAGAGAACAAGAGCTAGTTCCTTTTTTCTCACAGATCGAGTCCTTGGTTTACTGCAATAACATAAACGAGTTAATGCACTTTTATAACATTGAACATGATCCTACTCAGTGAAGACTTTTTATAGATTCATCAAAGAGGAGCCTGAAAGGCGTGTTACTGCATAATGGGAATGTGTATGGGTCCATTCCTGTCGCACATTCACTTCAAATGAAAGAGACAGTTGAAAACATGAAGATACTTTTAACAAGTATCCAATACGAGGAACACAATAGGGTACTATTGGAATACTATTAGGCCAACAAGCTGGGTTCACAAAAATGCCTTGTTTTCTGTGTGAATGGGACAGTCGGGCAAAGCAAAGACATTGGAGTGTGAAAGTATGGCCACAGCAGAGAAACTTGTTGCCTGCAACTAAAAACATCCTGTACGAACCCTTGTAGAGAGACAAAAGATACTGCTTCCGCCACTATACATAAAATTGGGCTTGATGAAGCAATTTGTAAGGGCTCTACCACAGGATGGACCCTGCTTCAGGTACCTTTCCAAGAAATCTCCCTTCATTATAGAAGACAAATTAAAGGCTGGAATTTTTGTTGGTCCTCAGATAAAGAAATTGATGAAGGATGAAGATTTTGAGAAGACAATGAATGAGAGAGAAATAGAAGCATGAACCACCTTCCGATCAGTTACTAAAAGCTTCTTAGGCAATAACAAAGATCCTAATTACAAGGCCATTGTCAAAACAATGTTGGAAAATTTCAAGAAGATGGGTTGTAACATGAGTGTAAAGGTGCATTTTGTGCATTCACATATCGACTACTTTCCAGAAAATCTGGGACATTATAGTGAAGAGCAGGGTGAACGTTTTCACCAAGATATTAAGGAAATGGAGAGGAGGAACCAGGGGAGATGGAATGAAACTATGATGGCCGACTACTGTTGGATGTTGAAGAGGGACAGTCATCTTCAAGGATCTGCAAGGAAGTCAAAGAAGAGAAAGTTTGAAAAAAATTAAATGAAACACTTTGGCTTCTTGTTTTGTTAAAATGTAGTCATAAAATAAATTAGGGGAGTTGTTAGAGAGTCTTCTTAAAATGTTTCTTGAATAAAAACTTACCTTGTGTGAAATAGTATTTGAATACTTTTCTACGCTCATTAGTAAAATTGTCAAAACATTACTTCTTATATTGTGTAAAAACCTGACGTGATAGAAAAAAATGGAAGTTATTTCTGGAATCAGCATAAAAACTTGATTCAAGAACACCTACTTTTAATAAATCATCTGACGAAAAGTTTGAAAATGCAGACTAGTGTTATCATTATGAAAATTCAAATGAAGTGTTATCATGGACATTAACAACATCTAATAAAAATATCCTTTGCTTTCATATATGTTAAAGAGAAAATAAACAATTCCAGGAAATTTTTAATCTAGATATCTAAGTATTGTGCTTGCAAAGATAAATAATATATATATATATATATATATATATATAGAATAAAACAGGAAGTTCCAATTAATTAGACTGTACAAAAAAGTAAAACTGATGACTTTTTGGCAATTTCCAAGATTTAGTCTTTCTTTAACAAGCATTGACTTACTACGCTTCAGAATTTATTCCTCTGTGCTTGTGTGTTTTAAAGATATCTGCATTTTTTGCAGTACATTTTTGTCTATCTTATGGTTTACCCATTATACAGATTGATTTATGAAGAACTGACACATTTCTTTCTTTAATTATTCTGTTTGAAATTCACTCACCCCAATTTTTAGTATCAAATTAAGCAGAATGTTTTGGAGTTTCGATTGCCTGTCACTAGATGTGCAGATGTTCATGCTTTATTCGTAATTGTTAGTTTTATTGTCGGCAACTGTTTTTGAGATTTTGTTCTAGTCAACGTGAAAATAGAGTACACATTAAGTGTAAAGCAATCCTTGTAAAGCAATGCTGGATTACGAATTCAATTACAGCTACTCAAAGGACATATGAGAGAGAATTTGTGTTCGGAATCCTCCCTAAAAAACACAATACTGGGACTGGTAAACAAATTGGAAACAACTGGATCTGTGGTGAGTGAAAAAGGCAAAACTTGTTCATCTGGGCTTCCCACGGTTGTTGTTGACGTAAGAGACAACTGGATCAGTCACCCAAAAAATCATTAAGATGTTTGTCACAGGAGACAGGGTACAGCTACTCAATGTGTCAGAGAGCTGTGAAAAGTGCAGGCCTAAAGCCGTATAGGATTACGGTTGTCCATCAGTTACAGGCACCAGATAAGGATAGATGACTGAATTATTGTCGTCGGTTTCAGGCGTTCATTGTGCAAAATCCTGCCATATTGTCCATCACATGGTTCACAGATGGTGAACTATGGTTCCATTTATCCGGCTATGTGATCACAAATAACTCACGCTATTGGGGCAGTGAAAATTCACATGTTATTCATGAAGTACCTATGCAACCGGTGAAAATCAAAGTTTGGTGTGCAATATCCGCACAGAGAATAGTGAGACCAATTGTTTTTTTAAAACAATGTGAGCATTGCAGAGTACCGATGGATTACAAAATTTCCCCCGATAAAGAAGACTTCATAGGCTATTCCTAGAAATTTCAAGATATACATTTTATTTGTCATGCAAATATCCAAATCATTAGAGCCATTTTTGATGAAATCAAAAGTGACAATTGCTAGCAAACTCACTTTTGATTCGGATAGGGAGTGAGCAAATCTTTCTAACAGTCTTGAATACAAACTGTTTAACTTTATAGCTGTTTTTGACAACACAAAAAGAAGGAAAACATCAAAGTACACTTTCAGGCCTTTTACAGTTTTAAAACCACTCTTGTTTTTTCCATGTGCAGTTTATTTTGGAGCAGTTGTTTTGTTGAATATGAATGTTTTACCTTGGTTTTTCAATGTTGGAATGTAGAACTAATTCTCATGTAAGCATAGCATCGCAAAGGATGCTTGAATTTCTCTCTCTTATAGGCAACATTCACAATGAAAATTAAGCAAGCATAAATTAAACTTTACAACAAAAAAAAAAAACCCTGATGTGTTACATTCCATTGCTTCCTCTATCTATTGTTTATTAGTCGGTATACAAACTGTTCTTACAAAACTTATTTTTCTATCTACTTCATTTTAATCGAGATAAACCTTTACAGAAACAGCTACATTACACATTTCGTTATAGATACAAAGAGAACAGCGATAGTCAAATGTTTAACAACTGGACGCTATATGCTGCCTTAAAATTCCATACTGTTTCCATGACATCGCGAGAAACAACTGAAAATTGACCAGACTTAAAAGAATGACAAAGTATTGATAAATTGTGTTTTAAAGAGATCTATATTTTTTGTGTATCACTTAACGTTTTACCAGTTGCACAAGGTTCTACAAAATTCCTTCCTAATGAAGAGGAGACTTCACAGGCTATTCCTAGAAAATTCACTTTGTACATTTTATTTGTCATGTAAATATATTTAATATATGGCGTTTTAATTGAAATTGTTAGAGCTATGTTTTAGAAAATAAAAAAAATTGAAAAATATTCCATGTAAGGGTAGTTTGGGATGGGGGGATTTTCTTGTAAACCTTTGTGCTGCATCTTTGGAAAGTGTTGAACTTAAATACCAAGTTTGGTATTTATGCGAGTTTTTGTTTTTTAATTATACTGTTCACACGCACATACACATGTGGGCTTTTTTCTAAAAATGCTTTCTATGGATTCAGGCCCCCTGAATCTCGATATCAAATTTTTAGGTGGAATGCAGTACCTTCTCTACCTACTATGTATGTAGTAGAAAAAGTAAAAAGCTATAAATAAAATTTAATATCTTAACAACAGTTTGACATAGCTTGTTAAAATTTTGTGTGCTTTATCTTTTGAGAATATAGTAAAAATTCTGATGTGTTACACTCACATGACTTTCTCTACTCTTGTACAACTATTTTTACAAACGCTTATTCTCCATATGCTTCATGTTAATCGAGAAATCACTCTTATTGCTAATTTTCTTGTAGATGCAAGGGGAATTGGTAGGCTTTAAGCGATAGTCATATATTTTAAGAGCTGGTTGCTATGTGGAGCATTCCATTCTCTTTACATTACCAGAACAAAAAAAAATGAATAAATAATTCCCATTTGAGAAAAAGTATTGGAAAATTTATGGGAATAACAAGCAATATCTCGAAAATGGTTCACTCAACAAAAAAAAATGTATACGACATAAATTGTGTATTTTAACGCGATCTACATTTTTTGTGTATTAAAATTTTGTCTCTCTTATATGGTTTACCAGTTATGCAAAAGTTGTTCACAATGAAGAATACTTTTGGAGACATTCCCAGAAAATTCAAGATATACAATTCATTTGCCATAAAACTATCTTAAACATATGATATTTTAAACAAAATCGTTACAGCCATTTTTGAGAAAATTAAAATTTTCGAAAAATGTTCCATGTAAAGGTTAATCTGGGGTGGGAGGATTTTCTTGAAAACCTTTGCGTTGCATCTCTGAAAGATACTGAACCTAAATACCAAGTTTGGTGTTTATCCGACTGTTCGTTTCTGAGTTATGCTGTTCACAGACACACACACACACACGGACATGTTTTCAAAAATTCTGTATATGCATTCAGTGCACCTCAAAACATTGTTTCCTGTGAAATCTCGGTATCGAATTTTTGGGTGGAATGCTACTTCCCCTACTTACTATACATGGTAGAGAAAGTAAAAAGTCAAAGCAATCAGTAGAAAATTCTTGATTCTTGATTTTTTACAAATGCATTGCTTTAATACTTAATTTTGACTGTGAGTAGCCCCTCAGTTTTCATGTCTAGGTCAGATGAATCATATTGTGATAATTTAATTGAATCATGAGTCGGTGGATATACTAAAAGTTCACTTACTTTGAAAGTAAAAATCACCACAATGTCAATCTCGGTATTAAATTTAATAAACCTTTATTAACTAATAATCTTCGTCTTCCTAAATGTTCATAAAAGTATATGGAAATAATCCTATGAAGTTGTTATATTAATCATGAAGTTTTAGTGTATTTACGGACTCAAGATTCAATTACATTATTGTTTCACTTCACTGTCTCTAATTTCTGAATAACACTTTCTATCATTATTGTGATTTTTGCTTGCTTTTACAGTCAATTGAGGAAGTCTATGTCGACCATCTCAATTCTGTAAAATCACCAAATCCGCAGCTGACATTTGTGGTGAAGACGAATGAGCGCACATACCATTTGATGGCTCCATCTCCAGAAGCAATGAGGATCTGGGTTGACGTCATCTTCACTGGAGCAGAAGGCTATCAGGAATTTGAGCATGGATCATAAATTTCTCATCGGAGAGGGGATGATTTTTAAACGAAAAATTGACATAGACACAGTCTGTGCAAAATGTGTATTTATTTGTCTAGTATAAAGTGAAACTGTGCAATGTGAGATGCCCTGACAGTACTGTGGGTGCTCTGATAATTTCAGAAGGCAGTGGAATATCTTGCCTTTATTTTAAATTATGCTTTCAGCACATTTTTTAAAACTGAAAGGGATGTGGTGTAAAACTGAGTTCACATACGTGATCTATGTGACTATAGAATTTGCAGCTTGTAATTTAATCAGCAAAATTATGAGAGTTGTTTGTATTGGAGGATATAAATGGTATATACACTTTATTTTTACAATAATTGTGGTATTGTAAACTTGATTTTGGAGGAAAACGGAACACACTACTAAGTATTATAATCTCAGATAAATAATGCTGCTGAAACTTTCATTGTAACTTTTTATCTACTTACATTGTCAGATGAGGACATTGTATCTGCGTTTTGAGTACATGCAAAGCAAAAGTCCTATGTGTATAAAGTTGGGACACATAAAAACTACTGTACACAACACAACTTAAAAGTGGAGTCTCATTAACTCACAACTACCAGAAGGGTCAAAGTCAAGTTGCTTGTTAATAAAACTCCACTTTTGTAACTAGTTGTATAATATACTATTATGTAAACTGACCTTCAGGAATAATTTTTCTATAATAGAAAAAGTTAAGCAAATCAAATGTGTTATGCTTGTTCAAAACACTTATTTCAAAGGCACAAAAATGAAGTTTGTAGTAGTACTTAAAACATATCCCCGAATAGTGAACCTTTTGTATATTATATTTTTAACACCCTTTACCATGTATACCAGACAAGTCCCTTAATAGTGTTTTCCTATATGAAAGTACCGATTTACAAATTTGCAACAACACCTAAGCATCCCAAATTGTGCTGTATTTGCCACACACTGCTCTAATATCATTGCAACTGAAAGGTACTTACTGATGATATCCTCTGGCAAATAACATATTAGTAATTTAATAAGAAAAAAGAATGAAATGATCAGAAATGCAATCTAGAGCTGTTTCACCAACTGATGTTAAACTACTCTTAACATCTTGTTTGTTAGCACTACGTTAAAAGTTTAACATAATGTTAAAACATTTTCATTTCATCAAGCTTTTACAGTGCATTGTTAGCTTATATCTTGTTAAAGTCAAAGACAACTGTGAATAACAACTTTAGAGAAGGCGTAACTGAACTAGATGGCTCCTGAATGTGCTCCGATGCACTTTTGTCTTCACATTGCAGTGCTTTTTCAATAATAGTGTTATGATATTTAAAGTGAACCATTACAAAACGACATACTGCATAAATTTACCCAGAGTTGTAGATCTTAAATGATTGACTTAATGGTCTACTATGAAGGAAAGTTAGGAGAAATTACTAAAAAGTACTTTTAACCTTTTTTTTATTGTATCAATTCTGAGTTACATATAAAATACATATAAAGGAAAATTTAACAATTAGTGTAACTGTTCACATCAATTAACAATTGAAGGAAGGTATGCGTAATATTTGTTAAAGAGTTAACAATTTATACCTTTTCAAGGATCAAAATTTGACATTTAAAACTCTTAAGAAGTTGGCTTGCAATATATAAACAGTTAAAGTTTCCAGATAACATTAAAACTTGTTTCACGATGCACATAATGAACATGTCAAATTTACCCGTACTTCATTTTTAATTGTAGAATTAATCTACTCTCCAACCTGGACCACAAAAGAGAGAATTTCAATGCTTTACTCACCAAAAAGTTGTGTAATGAATTTGGAAAAAGCCAAAAATGGTCTCAAATACCTTGCCTAAAATGGAAGCATACCTATAAGCACATATGTGACGTATCTGCCTGTAGCATCTTATTTCATCAATAGAAACCCAGATTTTATTACCACTGACACGTCTTCTAATCTTGGTCATAGTATCATTGTACTCTGTTGGTAGTATTCTAACCTCTCACATATTTCCTCTATGACTCTGTTCACAACCACTTTGGGCAACCTGTATTGCTTTAAAAAATTCCCCCTCTTGCAGATTTTTAAAATCATGATGATGCATGACTGTTCTTTTGTTAGGAGTGACATTCAAAAACTCAATACAACAATCTCAAATCAACAGCTTGGTTTGTGACAGCCATTTTACAACTTTTAACATTTGTTAAACGTCTTAAAAGCAAAGGTACTGTGATGTTAATTTAACACAAAGTTTAACATCTGGTTGGTGATAAAGGCCTCTAGAGATATATAAAAATTAGTTAAATTAAAATATTGCATGCAAGAGCTGATTTTAATAGCTCTGATAAATCAGATGTTTACATTTTGTTTTTGAGGTTATCATCTTAATAACTTTAGAATGTTTGAGCATTTGCTTGATATTGTTAATAATGTTGCATTCCATAACAATATCTGTGAAAAATAACAACACTGGCAGTGAATTCAATTATGCATATACTAAAGAAACTGCAGCTAAGCTAGAATGATACAGAATGCTTAAGGAGTAATGTATAGTTTCTCAGGGGGAATTCAGAGAAGAAAATTATCCATTGACATTGTTGCATTAGTGTTATGAATATTTCTGAACATTTTATATGAAAGATGCATTTGAGGGCTCATGGAATTTTTTTCAGATTTCTAACACTTCTGGCAGAGCTATCTTCATTAGAGCTATATATACAGGGACTGGCAGAAACAATAACGGTATTTTAAAGTAATATATGTTTTAAACCTTAATACATATGAAAACTGTAGTGGTACATACTTACTCTTATTGCCTCATGGATTCTCTCCATTAATTGTTTCGATTTTGAGACCTGGTTTTGAAGACTGTGTCCTTCAAGTAGCCCCGCAAGAAGAACTCAGGGGGTCTGAGGTCTGGGGACTGAGCTAACCATGGCACGTCTCTGAAGTGAGAAATTAGGCACCCTGGGAACAGGTTACGCAGAACTGTCATACTGATTCGTGCAGTATGGGCAGTTGCCCCATCCTGCTGGAACCATAGATTTTCATGCTCGTGGAGCTCTGGTATGAAAAAAGTTTGTAGCATATGCTTCTAATGTTGAGAATTTATAGTAACAGCTTCACCATCTTCATCCTTAAAGAATTACGGCCCGATTATTGTGGAAGACAACTTAGCACACGACACTGTCATCACTTGAGGGTCATGAAGAGGATGCTGATGCAAGACACATGGGTTCTCAGCTGCTCAGTACCATATATTCTGCTTATTTACAGTGTGCCATCATTCATGAGAAGATTATTTACCAGTGTTGGATTCTGTTTCATTAAGCACGTAAAAGTTGAGCAGAATGCCAAGTGGAACACCTTGTCTCCATCCAAAAGATGTAGTACAACTTGCATTTTATATGGGTAGAATTTTATGTCTTGGTATAAAATGTGCTGCACACTTCTGTCCGACATTTGCAATGCAATGCCACATTCTTTGCTGATCTCTTCAGACTCTCAGTATAGATTTCCTCACCAATGTTTTCTGGTGTACGCACCAATCGTGGTTGATTGTTTTCCACACTACCTTTGTGACTGAACCATCCTCTAAGGATAATTAAATTGACTTGGTTGTCATCGAAATACTTGTTGCATCTATCTCTATTGTGGAACCTGTTCTAATGAAGCACTCAACAGCACAAATGTGCTCGTCTTCTAACGCTCCATGGTTGACGAATCATATGAGAGAAGTAGATGGCTAAACATACCTCCAAGGTCAACATTACAAGGCTGCCACACATACCAAACAATAGCCCCCCCCCCCATGTTTCAAAACATAATGTATCGAAATACCTTTATTGCTTCTGCCAGACCCTGTATTATATATCATATTCTAATAGGTAAATTATTTCGAATCCCTAAATAAATTTATCTGTTTCATTGGAAACAAGGAGCAGAGGAAATAGGAATTTGTTAAAATCACCACAGAAATTAACCTCCCCATCTACAATTACATGAGCTAACTTTTTAACATTCTTAAAGCTTCAGTTAATTAACTTAATGGCAGATGTTTTGTATGGCTTCCACACATTGACAGGTTGTTTTCATGTCCATTGGACTAGGTATAATCTTGTGATCTTTGGGATTTGCTTAGTACACCCAAGAAGGCCGAGTGAAGCAAAGGTTTGGAGTGGTAGGATTGCCATGGACTTGCAAGAAAATAGCTCTGCTCTCTTAGCCATTTGGATGAATCACTAGGATGAAGGTCCTCATATTGGAGGACCACCCAGGTCAATCATGATCTGACTTTGCAACTATATAAGGAAGGATATTTGCCTGAATTAATCAGTACCCTAAAGAAAACCACGGAGATATGTCTGATAGCTTGGACACCAGCTTCATTTTGACTCTGCTGAAATCCTGTAAAACACTGTTCTAGAATAATTATATATACTTGCCAATTTTTACAGTTTGTCCATACATGAGTGGGACGCCTTTTTGGCTTTGTGCATGAATTCAAAGCATTCAAGATTTTAACCACAGACATGACAAAAGCATTAAATTCTGTTGCATCAGGCTAAATGTACCGTGCTAATTCTTATACAGTGCTATGATACGTCAGAGCTTATCTGTGTGTCTATCCTTCATCACAATCATGGTCCTCCTTTACTGGCCTGCAACAAAATGTGTGTGGATTTAAAATGCGATTGCACCACTTCTAATAACCAGAGTAAATGGGTGTGGACATTCAGTAATGGATGATATTAATTGTAAAGTTAACGTCATCACTTAAATTGTTTATTCTTATTTGTATTCTGTGGCTGCAGGATCTAAATTTCCAATTTTTGTGCATAGCTCCTGTTAATAGAGTGTAAAACATGCACTAGAAATCTGTATAGTCTAGGAAGACTTGTTTGTTATGGTACAACAATGAAACAGTACTACCAGGTCTTCAAGGATTCTTATAAAACAGAATTCCCATTTATTTTACTTGTAATATTTGCACATTTACTGCTCTGAACATTTTACACGTCTTAAATTTCATGTCATTGCAAAATCATTACACTTTGCTGGATGTGGGAAAGTTTTATGCTTTCAATTTCGGGAAGTTGGCAAGTATTATTATATAGACAAAGTCCCAAATGAAAAATAATCAGAATTTACCAAATGAATTGTTTGTAATGTATGTTAATTTGTGACAGGAATACTAACACAATTTTTAACAGAAGACTACAGTGAGAGCAACACTTAGCAAGTGTGTACAAAAACAGACTGACCATCTGGATGATGTACTGATGCAGTTGTAACTGCAAATCAGATTCCCTCCTCCTGTTCTTTTTCAAAGGGGCATCGCTTTTTCCGCTCCCAAAACAGAGAACTGTTAGCATCAAAACAGCAAAGTTGTTTAGTGATGTAGTGTAACAACCCTCAACTCTCTTTATTTTAAATTATCACACATCACTGTTACTAGCTTCTAAATCTTCAAAATTAGTCAGCAAAGCTTAGTTCACAACCTACCAATTTATATGAATTGCAGTATAATTGTCTCATTTTTTGTCACTTTATGCCAAGTCTATGAAATACTTTTTTAGCATAGACCCTGCATTAGTAATTTGCAAACTGTGTTGCTGTCCTTCGTTTGCAAAGATTCAGTTAGAATAACTGCTGAGACCGGGATTTTAGCTTTTATATCTACTCTTGGGGAGCATTTGGGCACATACTGTGTTTTGCTTCATTACATACAGAGACAGACAAAAGTATTAGTATACAGTTGTAAAAATTTTAGTAGCCACATTAATGGAGATAAAATTCTCATTTTTAATAGACAGAAAGAACAAATAGTATTACTTTACTTGTTTTGGCAGCTTTCAATATCTTGCATACAGTATTATAATTGTCTGAAAAATATACAGATTTTTCAACTGTTTTGTGTGTGGTGTTTACAGAATTATTTTTCATGCATTAAATACATCAATGTTTTTTTGTGCAATACCTGATTTTGTGGTAAAAACAGGTTTTCATTTGTAGAAAGAATAAAATGTCAAAGTCAGGGATTTTCAACGGTTTCCCTGAACTTTGTCATCAACCCTCAAATTTTACGACTTCACAAATTTATTTCTCTGCCAGTTTAAATCGTACATTAAGGAAAATATCAGGTAGTATGCACAAAAAATTGCATTACTAAGTGCGTATAAAATAACTTTGTAAACACGATGAAAAGGTTGAAAAATGCAACAGCATGTAAAATATAATACTATTTGTTCTTTCTGGGCATTAAAAAAAGAATTTTATCTCCATTAATTAGGCTGCTAGAATTTTTTAAAGTGAAGACAAATACTTTTATGCATCTCTGTATGCCTGAATGAAGGTGGTATTACCTTACAATATCTTCTAGAAACATCTGGAATTCAGAATCTAGGCTGCCATAAGCACTATATGAACGACTTAAGCTGGACAACCTGTACAGTAAAAATCATAAAATTTGTAGTGAATAACATAGGTTATACAAGTGGATAAAATTAAAGTAAATACTTTGAGAGGTGGAAGCACTCATGAGAGTAAAAGTTGAAAAAAATGGGTACCAAAATAATACATTTCGAGAGGTTCATGACCGCTTGGACAGAGCTCTGATCATTTTAACTGAATAGAAATGTGTGTGTTCATTAAAACAGTATATAAACTGATGTACAAAAATTTGCTGCAGGTGTTTTTAATTAGGCTGTACTACAGTAATAAACCATTAACAGGCTGAGACAACACTATGCTAGTGACGACATGCACCTCTTGCATGAGCTCAGAAGAACAACCATTTAAAATTTCAAAGTGTAATCTTTAAAATGTGTAACAATTATAACAGTGTATATTATGAAAATAATATCTTTTCATTTCTTAAATATATTTATTGTACATGAAGAAACTCGGCATGTTTCATCTAGTGACTTTAGTCTTAGATTTCACATTTAAAGAGTCATTCAAATGAAACCTGGTCACTTGTGTAAAGTAACGGTAACGATTTTATTAACTCAAAAGTAGTCGCCAAAACTGTTGGCACATTTATCCCATTGCGACACTGTCGGTCGATTCCATCTTTGAAGAAGCTAGTAGCTGCTGTTGGATCCAGGCGTGGACCGATTCACACACTTCATCGTACATTGTGAATCGATGTCCGCGAATAGCTTGTTTTAGAGGTCCATAAACATGAAAGTCATATGGTGAAAGGTTTGGACTGTACGGTGAATGTTCCAGTGTTTCCCATTGAAACTACTGCAATGTCGTCTTCACCGTATTGGCAATGTGTGGGCGGGCATTATCATGCAGGAGAATAATGCCATTGGACAACATGCCTGGGCATTTTGACTTGATGGCTCGTCTAAGGTTCTGTAAAGTGGCTTGATAACGCTGGGCATTGATGTGGTGGTTTCCCGTTCCAGGAACTCGACAAGCAGTGGGCCCTTATGGTCAAAAAAGGACATCATGACCTTACCAGAACTGGTGTGCACAGCCTTTGATTTCTTTGGAGATGGTGAAGTCACATGTTTCCACTGCTTGCTCTGACGTTTGCTTCCTGGTTCAAAATGGTTACACCATGTTTTGTCACCAGTGACAATATGCGACAGAAAGCCGTATTCCTTCTCATGATAACGTTGCAGATGACTCAAAGACTCAAAGATTCGAGTATTGCGCTGTTCGGCGGTCAGTTGGTGGGAAACCCACTGCGCACAAACTTTTCGAAGTTTCAAGTGTTGATGCATTATGGTATGAATTGTGCCCACGCTAATAACCAGTAACCGATGGATCTCATCCACGGTGATTCTGTGGTTGCCCAAGACTAAGCATTCACTTCCACAATCATTTCAGGCGTGATGACACAATGAGCCTGTCCAGGACGAGCATCGTCTTCCAGTAACTCGCACCCCTCAAGGAATCTTTTGCGTCATTCCACCACACTTGAACGACACAGACTGTACTCACCGTACACAGCCTTCATCCATCGATACATTTCACGGCCTCCAACTCCCTCCGCCGCTAAAAATCGAATCACTCCTCGTTCTGCTTACTCGCCTTCATGTTTAGTAGTGGACGATAACTTGATTGACCACCTTCTCTTCGGCGTGAAATCACACTGTCGCTATGCAATGTCAAACGTTGCAGTCGTTCTACCAATAGATGCTGCCACCTTACGTGTAATGCAAAGTTAGACGCACTGACCAGGTTTCATTTGAATGCCCCTCATATATAAAATTCACTGAGAATGAAGAGGATTTCAAAGGCACTATCCAGGAACTTGGATATACATGTTTTAGTGCTTATTCCAATGTTACATAATATGCATACTTGCCAACTTTTATGGTTTGCCTGTAAAATTTACGGGAATAGAGGCATTTTTACAGCTTTATGGCTAGATTCAAAGTATTACAAGAGTTTCACCAGGACATGACAAAGCATGTGTTGCATTATATTGTAACTTAAGATTACAGACTCAATGTGTCACACTAATTGGTATACGGTGCTATGATAGACCAGAGCTTATCTGTGTGTCTGTCCATCAGTCATGGTTGCCCTTGGACTGAAGCAAAATGTATAGCATGCAGATTTAAAATTTTATTGCATTCTAATAACCAGTGTTGGTTGCGAATATTCAATAATGGTCAACATGAATTGTGAATTTGTATAATATATGGATAAGCTAGTAACAGGATGTGAATTTGAAATTATTTAAAATTTAACTCCCTCATGTAAATTGTTTATCTTATTCACATTGTATGACTGGGGGATACAGGATACTCATTTTATGTGACAGTTATTTATAATTCATGTTATGAAGCATAAACTATGCACCAGAAATCTGTACATAGACTAGGAAGTGGTGTTTATTGTGGTCTGCAGAAGAATTTCAGCATGTATGACAAAAAGATGCAGTACTGCCAGGTCTTCAGGGATTCAAATGGAATTCCCGTTTATTTTAAATGTAATTTTTATACATTTACTGCACTGAACATTTTACAATTGTAAATGTTATGCCATTGCAAAATTATTACGCTTTGCTGGACGAGGGGAAATTTTTATGGATTTCAATTTCAGGAAGTTGGCAAGTTGCATATGATGTTTTAATCATAATCATTAGAGCCAGCTACATATAAAGGACACCTTGTGTATATCTGATTTTTCAATTTGTTATTATTTATTCATGGGACCTCATATTGTGTGCTTCTGCTGAAACAATTTCAAATTTTTTGTTTGAATACAGCACTTCTCTACCTTAAATACTGAAGGGTAGAGAAATTAAAAAGTAAGTTGTGATATAAAAAGTTCATATCAAGATTTATATACAGAAAAAAAGAAAACAAGAACTTGCAGGTTAGAATTATGTGCATTAATTTGAAGATTGAGAAATAGTAAAGTGGTGTGTCATAATTTAAAATAAAGACAGTCGGAGGGTTGTTGCACTACATGACTAAAAGATACTTACATTGATGCATTTTGGGAGAACGGTTTGCTCCCATTGAGTTGGAAACAAGCTGTCGATGGGAGCAAATGTTCTCACGAAACGCGTTGAATGTAAGTACCTTTTAGTGATGTAGTGTAACAACCTCCGACTCTATTTTAAATTATGTACATCTTCAAAGGTAGATGTATTAACATGTAAAAGTGCTACATATTGGTCACAATGTAGTTATGCTGGTAGTTATATTTAAGCAATGAACTGTGAGCATGCATGTTTGTTCTGTGCAGCAGGAATTGAGGTATTATTAGGCTAATCAAATATAAACCGGAATTTGTAAAATATGAATTTAATGCATTAACAAAACATACAAAACTGATATCAGTTTTGCGTGTAATCTTCTGATATTAAAGGACATTTTTAATCAGCGAAATAGCGGTTCCTGTATTCCTTTCTTGAAAAAAAGCATGGGGACTGCTGCACACAAATTCTTCTCCACTTGCATCATTGTCAAAGCACTGTCCCTCCAGTGCCACTTTAAATGATAGTCACAAAACGATAAATCTGGGCTGTAAGGAAAGTGTTCGGAAAGGTGTACAGTGAATCTCCTGTAGTTTTTCCCAAAAAGACACTTGCTGGCACGCTTCTGCCACTCCATACTCAATGCTGTTGATTCAGGAATGCATTGGTGGACTTGTTTCATTGCAGGTTATAGTACAGTGCAAAAAAACCCTCCACTTCCTCATAATGGGCCAGGAGCCTTTGGCAAACTTTCAGATGAACTAGCTTTTGTTCCTGAGTATGGAGACAAGGAACCCACCAGGCAAATGTTAAAGTTCATCATGAATGATGGAATATTGTGACGAGCACATGTAGAGTTAGGTTGGTACAGCTAATATGGGGTTGGCCCTTCCGGAATGAGTTTGGTAGACGTGTTCATTCTGGAAGGCTCAACTCAAATTTTGGTAGCTTGATTTTGTTCTAGATTAGTTCAGAATGTTCTGGTGGCTATGATAACGCTTTTGATACGAAGTAGGGGTGGGGATGATTGCATATAAAATGATTGGAAATTAATTATTCAGTCTCTTTAGGTGGCAAGACTTCTTAATGTAAGGAACAGTGTAGTGTGCTCTCTGCACCTGCCTCGTGGCAAGGCGAGTTTCAGATGGGGACGTTTGTGAGCAAGTAAGGTTAAGGTAACATCTTTTGTTAATAGAATTGTATTTGTTAAAATTTAAATACTTTCTTCTTTACAGATTCCGGTATTCCTCTACAGTAATCCTTAGTTTCACCCCTGTTGTCATGGTTTGAAGTGTGGAAAGGTTCAGGAAGTTGCTTAATTAATCTATAATTGTGACAATATGCCCTCCCATAGCTTATTCCCACTGCTGCAACTTCTGAATGTTTTATGTGCCCGTCTGCTTTAATAAAGTCACAAACAGCAACAATGCATTTTATAATAATGCTTGTCTGTGATTCACTGGTGAGGTTCGTTTTCTACAGCTTCCTTTCGTGACACAAGCTTTATATGCCAATCGCACTCCTGAGTCTCAGAAACCATTTCTTCCCTGAACTGCCTGGAGCCTTTTCAAAATTTCGGCTAGTTTTATGCCTTCATTGGCAAGAAATTTGATAATGTATTGCACAACAGACATGTGTATCTTATTGTCATACTGGCACAAAATATGGCTTGCTGCACATGTTTGCTAGAGGGAAGAATAGTAGACCACCCTACCAGATTGTATACTATTGTAGCCACTACAGGAAAATTCCGGTTTAAATTTGATATTACTTATCAGTACTCTGTTTTACTTATAACTGTCATCTCAGATATGACTTTAGGTCATGGTTTTCTTGGTTTGATAAGTGGTTTTGCCTCTCAGATATTGGTTGCTTTTCTTTTCCTTTATTTTCTATCTACCCCGAGTACAAACGACAGTGCAGCTGCAAGCAAACTCATAGTGTTTGAGGTGCTAATGGTATCGTAAAATGATAAATCATTTTTGTTTAATCTATACATGTATATGCTTATTGCAAATTAATTCGCTAACACCATTTAAACCCTTAAAAGAAGGTGCACCAACTCAATGTGTCCTCAAGTAATTACAAACTTATTTGGAAATATAAAAGTGTTTACCCTCCTGAAGATAGAGCCCTGACATGTACGGTGTGGAGAGCTCTAAGAAATGCAACGGCTCGACAGTGTTGTGTGTGGCCTGCTATGTAAACAAGAACATTTGATGAGAATCTCAACTTGTAATGATGTATAGGCTTTGATATCAATGTAGTATATACACAAGCATATAGAAGGTGCCATATACTTTATAAGTATTTTTGTATATTCCAGCATGTAATGGAAGAGCTATGAGGATATTTTATTAAAGCAGCTTACTTTATGTTTAATGTGTGTTTTTCTTGCTTCTCAGCCATTCCCAGACTGCATTTTTTTCTTACCTTTAGGGGACCAAGGATCTAGTTGGCAACTCTACGACTTTGTGTAAAGACACTTAGACAAGGGGTTGGTCATCTACTTAGCCTTTGTTACAAGTTTTTATTGCATTTGGAGCCTTCCTCTTCTTACAGTATGCTTTCGTACTCCCAGAGTACCTGCAAGTAAATATAGTGTGTCCCATTGAATCATTATCACAAAGAAACCTTAATATTTCCAAAACTAATACATAGAATAGCCGGAATTAGAATGTATGTTAGAGGAACTCATCAAGTTTCAATAAATCTCCACACGTGCGCCTTTGGTGGCCCGAAGAATATCAAGACAGAACTCTATCTCCCTCCATGTGTTCCGCAGCAAAACTGGTGTGACAGAAGCACAAGTGTCAATTATCCACCTTCGGAGGTCAGCCAGGTCCTGTACTAGAGTTTGATAAACAATGCTTTTTACATAGCTCCATAGAAAGAAATCTAAGGGTCAAGGTCTGGTGACCTTGGAGGCCATTCAATGGGACCTGCTCTTCCTATCCACTTGTTTGGAAATTGTGTGTTGAGATACTGTTGAACTTCATGGGCATAATGTGGAGGCTGAAAGTGCTGAAAGAAGAACTCATCCGGTATTTGTGGGACTGGATAGTTCTCCAGCATATCTAGATATGTTGTCCCTGTTACTGTGCTTTCAGCAAAAAAAAAGGTCCGATCACTGTATCACAAGTTAAAGCACACCACACGTTAACTTTGGGGCTGTCACGTTCATATTCCATTACAACACGTGGGTTTTCTGCTCCCCATGTTCTACAGTTATGGTGGTGCACTTTACCAGATGTCTGAAAGGTTGCTTTGCCTGAGAATGCGATGTGATTGAGGAATTCATTGTAATCATCAATGCGGGATAACAGTGCAGTAGCAAACTCGGCCCATTTGGGTTTATCATTCCGCTGTAAATTTTGCATAAGTTGGGTTTTGTATGCTCTAAGTTGCAGTCTTTTATGGACAACCATGTGAATAGTCATCTTCGGAATACCTAGCTCTAAACTGGCCTGACGAATTGACTTCCTTGGGCTATGTTGAAATGCTTCCTTACTTCTTAAACTGTAGCTGCAGACATTAGCTGTTTGCCGCTTTCCTTTTTCCTCAGCATAGATCCTGTTTCCAACAGCTGATTATACCTTGTGCATGCGCAGTAGTGTCATAAGTGCATTGTCACAAAACTTGGAGAGTTTCTACACAAGACAAGCTGAAAAGCATAATTATAACGTGACTGTGTGAGGAGATATTTACATTTCTTAGTGGTAATGATTCAACGAGACACACGGTATGTATCCTTCTGGAAAATAAAAGTTTACAATAGCTGGCATTAAGAAATAGTTGCTTTTGTGGTGTCTACGTGTAGCGAAGACTTGTAACTCTTATCTGTACAAAACAAGAAGGAATCTGAGGTGGAGCTAGATAACACTGGTGAAAGTTGCCTAGTTCAAGTGCCATGCAGTCTCGCTGTTGGCTGCGGTTTTTACTCTTCAATTGTGCTGTTAAAAGTTAAGTACTCATCATTTATAGTATTATAGCTGAGCAGGGCTAAACATTTTGAATCAAAACTGTCCAAAAACTGTGTCTCCACGATGTTTGGTTCTTTAGTTATGTGTCAGCAGATATTTACGAGGGTTGCTGAAAGACTGACTATTGTACACTACCATAAGCAGTGTCGTGTTTACGTGCGGTCTGTTTGCAAGAGCTTAGAGCAGTTGAGTTCCGTGAAGACCTGTCAACCTTAGTTCTTAATTTGTTGCTTGTAATTTACCTTTTAGACAGTGTATTTACACGCAAAAGTATTCTCTATATAAGCTTAAAAAGTGTAGTAGTTTTAATTGTTTAACAATGATGAAAGCATGCCTGCTGGACTCCGCGCCAAGCAATTGGGCTAGATGTGTACGCTACACTGGCCGTTATCTTGTGTCTCGTCTCCCTCTGTCTCTGTCACACTCACAAACCATCTGCCAACGCAGCGCTCCTGCTGGTGCTCCATTGGCTTGTTTCGTATGGATTTTACATATTTGAGCAAGCAAAGGTTTATACTGGTGTTTTCTGATATAAAACCAAACCATCTTTTCAATAACATACATTGGGGTAAATTGGCACACGTTTTATGGGGTACATTGACTGTCTCACTCACTGTTAACATTTCTAACATACTCCATCAAGAGCTTTGCTTAATTTTGTGTGTCCATATTTTAGAAGCCGCAAATATGCCAAGAACATATAGAAAAACGCATAAACAGTTTTTACTGTCTTACGTCACTGATAGACCTAATCCATCAGTTGTCATTGACAAGTCTGGCTCCTCCACAAGAGCCCATAGCCAAAGATATCAATTCTAATAAGCAAAGCTTTCTAAACCTACATAAGTAATTTAACTTACAAATAGATTTTTATAATAATGTTAACTATATTTAAGCCCTTAAAGATAAAAGTTTAAAGTCTCCAGACTCCCCTACTTCCAGTGAGCTTGTCCGAAGATTACATTTCACTTAAAATATGAACACATATACATGGGTGTTTCAATCAGTTTCAATTTATTTACTAATAACTAGCTTCAAAAGATTTCCAGAATTTACTAATGCAAGAATAAATTTCTGTATTTACATGAAAATTCCTTTAGTATGGCTCAGTCCTTGTCAACACATGTAGTGCATTTGGAAGTATTGCTGGAAACCATTTTGTAAAATCAAATCTTCTGTTCCCCCTCTTTTTTTTGCAGTGACATTTTCACAGTTTGGAGTTATCTCTGATACCCTCACACCCTTTTTACGATTTGTACTTTGTCATAAGCAGACCATCATGTTAGGAATGCACAGAGAGAAGGTGGAAGCACTTGTGACCTTCCACTGTTCTCGTAAACAAATATGATGTACAGTTTGAAGGCAGTATACCCTACTTCAACAGCAGGTAGACCAGAATTAAGAGTATTAGAAGGAAAAAACACAATGTATGTTTACTTATTGATTGTGTGCAATAAAGTTACCTCATGACTTAATTAAGGCATACAGAAATCTGAGTTACATCTTTTCTTTTACATCAAAAGCTGTAAATGTTTTAAAGCAATATCTGCACTTATTAGCATCCTCAAAAAATTCTGATCCACAGTTTGTAGCTCAGGAGGTTGAAAGTCCACTTTCCTCATTGTTCCTTTCTAATAATGTCACATGTTCTTTGTGTTTCATTGAATTACAGGTTGTTTAGCATAATGTTTTAAATGTCGTTTAAGCAATAATGTTACATCTGATTGGTTTCACCATTTGCACTTAAGTGTTCCTTGCCAAATTCCACTACAAACGATGCTTATTTTGATGAAGTACAGTACGTTCGCTTCCCCCTGTGGCTGGGTAATTGCATACAAGTGCGGAGCAGCAGTAATATACCCTGCATACGTGCTGCCTTACCGTGGTGGTTTCCGTAAAACAGTCAGTTTATGCTTGTCTGTGCAGTGTAGAAGATGCAGTCGTTTATCTCTACAGTATATAAAACTAGTACAGTGTATAAGACATGTCATAGGTTTATTTTAAAACTGAAACCATACAAAGTAACTATAGTGATAATGAATGTTTAGGATAAGCTTGAGGGTTGATACACGTCGCTATCTAATGCTCCACCTTACATGCGATCACCCGCTCACCCGGCCGGCCGCAGGGGGAAACGAACACACTGTATATACTCTTCTTTACTGTAGACATATTGTCAGTTCTCCACTGGTCTACATATGCATCAAATAAATGGAAAAGTCACAACAAAATGTTGGGGAGGAGAGTCTTTGTCACAATACTTAATGTAGCTATACCCGTGTGGTAACATGATTGCTCTGTTTACTTACTAAAACCCCTCTGCCCGGTTATAAGCTTCAAGAACTCTTAGGGTGGCATGAACCATGTTGGAGTACATTACTTTGGAAGTAACGTCGGAGAGCTCAACTACAATTACTCTTTTAGTTAATATACAGAAGTAGAGTATTTTGTGTTTGTGCAGTTTACTTAAAGTGATCATGGATAGGGTTATGTGATAGGAAAATGGGAAAACATCAGGAAAAGAGAGAAATGTTTGTCAGTAGAAATACTTGAAGAGTCATAATAGACAAGATTAATGCTTCAAGCAATGGAAAACGAATGAAGAGCAACTTGAAAGTTTTTTTGGAAAGAAGACCTTAAAATAAAGGTTAAAAAGCAGAACACTATGGAAAGCATAAGAAAAACTTTAAAGTGGCAGTAGTTCATATAACATACGTGGATGATTAACAAATAATAATTAAAATAATGGTCCAACAATACCTTGATACTTGGTGGTATCAGTATGTCTAATACTGTGAGATAAACCTTCGATACTTTCAAATTTTTAAGTTTTACATTATTGAAAGTGGTTCCATTTAACTTCATGCTAGATAGGGAATGAAAGGAGTCAAGACTTCATGTTATTATATCACGTATCCCTAAAGAGTTGCTGGACTATAGTTCTTGATAGACCTTGACATGTTTCCTGTACATAAATCAATGCAAAATTCCACAGATTCTTGTGTCTAAATGAAAACATACAAAATTATGGGGGAGGGAGTAGAGGTACTCTTGTAACATGCAGTGTTAACTGAGTTGTGAATGAAGCTGATGCTCTAAATCATGTTTCTGCAACAGCCTGGCTTGCTGACTCACTCTCAGCCATTATGTTTACCTACTTCGGTGACCAAAATCTGTGAATCCAGCAGAAACAAATTATAACTTAAGACGTGAGATAATACAGCGCATGCAAATATTTGTTCTTTTGTTCCATCTGTTAAGTTTGTGTTTACACAAGTCAAACTCGGGGTCATGAGCATTGCTCATAGGTATTCGTATGGTTAATTTCTATAATGTGGATAGAAAATTGTTTAAAAGAAAGCTTTCAGCACAAAATATAGTTACATAAAAAGGGCAGCAAAGAAATCATCAGCATTATTAGCCTTGACCAACAATAGGGGTGGCATTATCAAGGTAAAAAAATTGCTCCAATTGCAGAATGTCAAACAGGAACAATTTCGGAATTAGCATACAATACAAAATTGCTTACATGTATTTATACACAGAAAACTACAAATAAGAACGTAATTCATTGAACAAGCTATTGCCTTTACAGAACAGGCTATCGTCTCACCACTGGTTCAAAGGAATAGATTCACTTTGTGACGATGATGCAACGGTAGCAAATTTCATTGAAAATAATCGAAATTGCATAAATACTAAAGGTTCTATAGTACTGCTTTTGGTGATTTGGAAGGTTTGGACATTTTGGTGGATAATAACTCCAATGGTTCTACGAGTATTATTGCTGGAAGTTCAAAATATGTTTATTGAAAAATTAGTTCTTATTGAGAAAAGAAATGAATAAGTAGAAACAAACGGCATATTTTGCTACATTTGAAAAAAATTAAATTTAGCATTAGCTTAATAAAGAGCACTAAAATATTCATACAAGAATGTATTACCATTATCCTTTCCAAAGGTAATAAAACATACTATATTATGGAAATTTTACCACAAACACTAACTACTGGCATACCTTGGGTTCTACAGATTCACAATTCATTAGCGTCAGTGATGCTTTAATACCCTACCCTAAATAATCCATGAATACATCAAAACATCTTCCTCCCATATTCAATAATGTATTGTAGTTCAATTGGCAGGCGAGTTTGTTTATTTGTACTACTTTCTTTACAGAGTTCATATATCCTGGAGCTAACCAGGTTCTATTCCAGGCCATATAAGATGATAAAACTATATATAATCAATGCTAAAAGAAATTCTTTCAACAAATTGATTGAAAGTATAGACTTTCATAAAGATGGTAACTAACTCTACAAACATATCATCAATCAAAATAATTCAACAACCATTAAGATATAATGATATTTAATTCACTGAAGACAAAAAGATTGAAAGCAGAATAAAAAAGGACATCAAAGCAAATATAACCAATCAAACTTCCTACTTAACTGAAACAGACGAAATATTTTATCAAGAATTCTCTTTATCAGAACTTGATTCTGCTATAAATAAATCTTCAGAGCATAAAGCACCTGGTCCTGAATACATTCACATTGAGTTTATCAAACATTTGGATATTAAGACAAAAATGTATTATTAAATTTTTACAATCATGTTTGGAAAACTTCAGTGCCTGCAAAAAACCAAATAAACCACCAGAAAATATTAATAATTATAGACCCATTTCACTAACTAGAAGCTAGTAGCTAAAGTAATTATGTATGTAGTAAGTAAGTCACATTCTGTAAAAATAAAAGATAGTCACATATATAAAACTAGAACACAAAATAATTACTACAGAGATAATGTAAATAAAAAGGCCACTGAAAAGGATCCAATTACGATGGGTAGGATACTATATAACAAATTACCCAATGACATTAAAAGTTTAGAGGGCAAAGAATTTCAAAGGAGGTTAAAAACATTCTTAATTCAGAAATGCTTGTACAGGTTGAATGAATTGTAAATATTGTATACACATGTAAATTTTGTAACTTTTCATTGTATGACGATGCTTGAAACTTGTAAAAGTCTATAAGCAAATAAAGATTATTATTATTATTATTATTATTTGGCAAAAATTATGCAAAGAATGATTTCTGCAAGATTAAACTGAATCAAACAGTTTGTTATCATGTCAAGCAGGATTTAGAAGTCATTCAACAAATGTACAGGTTATGCTGCTTAGTCAAGAAATTAAAGGATTTAACAAAAATGTGTGTTTATAGATTTTAAATCAGCTTATGATAATGTTTGGTGATATAATCTTGTAAAGAAATTCCAAAATTTTGGACTTAAACATACTTTGATGGATATCAGAATTTATAACTCAAAGATTTTGTTCAACATGTCTGGTTTAAACATACATTTTGGTCTACCCCAAAGTGGCATAATAAGTACAACTTATTTATATATATATATATATATATATATATATATATCAATGATTTACTAAAGCACTACAAAATGAAGTACAAAAACTGTCCGTTTTACTGATCTGGTTATTTGGGTTCTCAAAAGGGTGATAAATTTAAAAAAATAGAATCATTAGTACAAGGATCATTAAACAAGCTTAAACCCTGGTGTTCAAACAGTTTAGTATCTATAAACCACGTAAAAGCAGCTTTCAACTTTTCTCATCACGAAAGAAACCAGTCGATATCCATCTATCATATGGAAACATTAACTTATTAAGAACTGAAAAGGCTAAATACCTAGGTATGATTTTTGACAATAAACTAACTTGGCAAAAGCATACTGAAGGCCTTAGTAAAAAATTAACTGATAGATTCAAAGTAATAAAAAGACTTACTAGTAAAAAATTGGGTTGTACTAAAAAACTTTAAATACAACTTGCAACATGTACATTAAACCCATTTTAAAATATTGTGGTGAAAAACTTATAATTTCATCATCTTCAAACAGAAAACTCCATGAACAAACTCAAAATCAAGCATTATGATTAATAACTGGTGCCATTAAATCTATTCCAACTGAAGCTTTATTAACTGTTACATCCAACAAACCCATCATAATAGATTTCAAATGGTATAGCTACCAAAATACTACAAAGTATGAAAATACAGATTGGAGTTATACAGACAGTCAAGAATCTGAAACAGAAAATTCTTCATCTTGTTATAATTCAATTAATAAAATTATAGTTGACTATTGACTTCATCTTAATGAAATATTCATTAAAAATGATGTTTATCTGATCAAGACAAAGCTTTTAGCCTTGCCTCAATACAATGTACCCCCTCAGTGACTGGATTAATATCTGTACTGATGGATCTCTTCTGGATTATGAAGAAGCTAGAGCTGGTGCATTTTGCCAATTCTTTTCCTTTTATAAAAAAATGGGGAAATACACAACAATTTTGATGGTGAAATTGATGCCATATATATGTCACTTCATAATTTATTTCCATGGTTATATAAATGTAAAAATGTAGTTCTATCAGATTCTAAAGCTGTACTCCAAGCTATTGATTCTACTACTCAGCCCAAAATGAACAAATACAGAACCTAAATAAAAGTATAGTCTTACAGTGGATTCCCGCACACTGTGGTGTTTTTGAAAGTGAAATGGTAGATATTTTAGCAAAGAAAGGAACTAAAATCAACATTGTGATAAAACAAAACTTTTCATATGAATCAATTAAAAAGAAAAATAATTTCTGATCATAACCAACAGACAACACTTCAAAATAAACAGTCAAAATGGAAGAAAATTTTAAATGATCCATCAATAGTTCCTGATCAACCAAGAAAATCTTCTGTTGCTGCATTCCGACTTACCACAGGACATGATTGTTTTAATAAACATCTTTACACAATTGGAACAGTGACATCTCCAAATTGTTTATTGTGTTCCAAGGAAGAAGAAATGGACATGGAACATCTCAAAAATTGTAACTCTCTTGTGGCTTTTGAAAATCTAAATCAAAATATTGGGAAGCATGAAGGAGAATGAATTCATTAACTCCTGAGCATTAGAGAGAGAGAGAGGGAGAGAGAGAGAGAGAGAGAGGGGGGGGAGACATACTCTCTCTTTCTATAACTATTAGCTGATTATTTTATTGCTGTTACTAGACTGTGATTATACTTTATAATCAACAAGCTAGTTTGTGCTACCTACTTTAATTTACCGACCAACTCCATTTCTTCTTAACTCTAAATAAGAATTCTCCTAAATTAATAATCTGAGATTGTTTACAAAAAAGTTTTTAAATTACTATTATTTTTGCCACCTCCAACCATTTATTTTGGATAAACTCTTTCTTCCAGGTATCTGAGGCTTTGCATTCTAATAAAATATGGATTGCATCTTCTTTATACGCGCATTTAGGGCAAATTCCTTCTTCAGTCCTTCCCCTGTAACCTTTTAACCTAAGTCCTAGTTACCTTCTCTTTGATCCCTATTACACCTCTTTTCCATCATTACTTCCAAAATACGCATAAAAGTTTAGAAGCTTTTTTTCCACCGTTGCCCACAGATTCCATCTGTCCAGATCTTCCAAATGGCATATAACTGATTCCCAGAATCCTGTCAACATAACCTCTCCTCCTAACCATATACCACCCATACCATTTATTGTAAGTTGGTTCCTGATTTCAGTTATGCAGTATTTCTTTGAGTGAATACACTTTTCTTGTACATTTAAGCAATCTTTCAAAATGTGCCCCTGTGGTGATAAATTTAAACCAATATTTCAGCACTCTTTGCATAATCATCTCTCAAACACTCACTTTGCCTAATTCCAGGGGCAAAGCGTGGATTTGTATAATGGGTAGGTCAAATTTTTTGTAAATGTACAGTTAACAATTTTAGTCATATTGCGCCTTCTAAACATGCATAGCTTGTCCAAACGTATAACAGAATGCAGTTGTTTTATTTTGCTAGCACAAATGCAGCACACAGGGAATGGAAGTTTTTGAATAGTTGTTAGGCAGCACACTTTATTTGATTGAGCATATAGCAATGAGACCACTGAGCTCATTGTCAGACTGAAGGTTCTGGCTTGGCAATTCCTAAACAAAAACAAGAATTGGATTGTTGAGCTATCAGTTAACACTGGTGCTCGGATGTCACCATGTATGTACTCCAGTACCTGGTAATCTATTTCCACAACCTACCCAACCAAAGTTCGCTGACTAGTTATTAGTACAAATTTTTTTAATCTCAACCCTTCTATTATGAGTATTTTTGGAGAAATGTGTTATCACTAAACAGACGACATTTGATCTTGCTAAAGACTACTTTACAACTGAAATAACTTAAAGTATAATACAATAATTAAAATTATAAACCTTAGGTACCTTAAATATTTTTGTACACGAGTTCAGTCCTTTTCTCTGCGAAGATTTGATGATCCTTTCCATAAATTCATGGCTCCTAGATGAAGACTTAATTGTACATTTCTCAATTACTAAAGCTGACAAATTGAAGTCTTGCATTGGTCATTGTGTTTTGAGGACATGGTTTCACACGTTTCAAAGTACTCACACTTATTTCACATGAAGCTGTCATTGCTGGAATGCTCAAAATCAGGGAAAGTACTCGTATTTTCAGTTTCTGGTAGAACTTCTTTTAATCTGTTGATTATCAAATACTTAAAAGAGGTCCTTGGGTGGTAACCATTTATCCTCACACTATATATGTAAGTTAACTCTCCTTTTAATTTATCTTTTAAGAAGAATAGGTACTTCTTAATTAAGCTTTCAAAGCTAATTTGTGGAACCCTTTGGATGGCTGTATGTTGCAAACGTTCCTTCATTTAAAATTTCAATGAAATCTATTTCCTGAAAATCTGTAAATCTTTCTTCCATTTGAATTGTGATACAATCTAATATTTCAAAATACAGCCTTCTTAATCTGCTTGTATGTTTCTGCATGAACTTAACTCTACCTTCATCCTGTCTTTGTTTCTGTGAGAATTGCTGTTCAGAAGCTTAGCAGACTTTTCCTTTGCAGTTATGAATTACTTCCTCGCATCTGAATTGTCTAATAGGTGAAAGACAATTTTGTACTTCAATTTGGCATCTATTAATATCTGCACTTTTCTTCTGGAGAATGTCAAACAAAGCATTTGAATATACAAATATTCTGTTGAAAAAATGCAACAAAAATACAAACGTACGGTCATTAAATTTCTAATGATTCCCAAGGCCATATTTATGGAATTGAATCCAGCCTTCAGATTTCATTACATTTTTCAAAGCCGCCTTTAATTCAGTATAGTGTTCTAGAACTGTTGTAACATCCATGAATGGTAGTTCCATATTGTTTCACTGGGGCTAGGTAATTTAAAACCCCATTCTCTAAGTAATTCACTTCTTTTAGAAGATCGGCTGGAAAATGTGTATTCTAGTAAGACCGGCAATGAATAATTTTATTTCTGTAATTTGTTTACAACAATGAAGCAAGACTAAATTCAGATTATGAGCATAGCAATCTATAAACAATACATTGGGGTAAAGTTCTTTAATAAGGGTGTGAATACCTCCAGACCCTTGCCAAAACTGTGCAACCATTATATGTTTGTTGTATTAGCTTGCTTTTCTCTATTTTCCAAGTGTTTAGTACTTTTAAGAGCACATATGATAAACATTTTGCTTTTGAAATATCATAAAATCCAACAAAACTTTACCAGATTGAACATTAGCATAGCACGGGATTACACTCATTGAACTCTTGGTAGATATATCAGTCGTCTAGTGTGCCAGAAGTGATATAAAAAAATTGTTTTCAATTTTAAACAAAATTTGTTCATTAACTACATCAGTAACGCATTGAATCACCTCATTCTGTATCTCAAAAGTGCTCTTAAATAAAGCACAAGTACTATTCAAGTGGTCTCTCAAGTAATTTTCCTCCTCAGCTAAAAATTCTGAAGTCTAAATAATTCCCTTTGTTCATAGATGATTGGGATTCATCATGACCATGAAATGCAAGCTCTTGTTGCTCCAAAAAGTAAACTGTCAAAATCAGTCTCTTTATTATAAGTCTGTTGTGATCAACTTTCTCATTGCACCTTATGGCATTAAGACACACAACTTCTGAAAGTGCATGCTCTATAAAAGTTTTTCCTAGAGCATTCAATTTAACAGTTACTGTAATACATTTTGTGGTTGACTCATTTTTATTACTTTCTCTACTATGTGTAGTAAGTAGGGGAAGTATTGCATTCCACCCAAAAATTAGATATCAAGATTTCAGAGGAAATACATGTTTTGAGGTGCACTGAATGCATATAAAGCATTTTTGGAAACAAGTCCATGTGTGTCTGTCTGTGAACAGCATAACTCAGAAACGAACAGTCGGATAAACACCCAACTTGGTATTTAGGTTCAGTATCTTTCAGAGATGCAACACAAAGGTTTTCAAGAAAATCCCCCACCCCAGATTACCCTTTACATGGAACATTTTTCGAAAATTTTAATTTTCTCCAAAATGGCTCTAACAATTTTGAATAAAATACAATAAGTTTAAGACATTTTTATGGCAAATGAATTGTATATCTTGAATTTTCTGGGAATGTCTCCAAAAGTATTTTTCATTGTGAACTACTTTTGCATAACTGGTAAACCATAAGAGATAGACAAAATTTTACTACTCAAACAATGTAGATCGCATTAAAATACACTATTTATGTTATATACATTTTCTTTGTTGGGTGAACTATTTTCGAGATATTGCTTGTTATTCCCTTAAATTTTTCAATATGATACGGTAATTTGTATCACAAATTACTTAAATGTAATTAATGATTGTAATATGAATATGTATTTTTATGTGACATTGATTTCAGATGTTTATTAATTGTGATTATTATTGGTAAATAATAATATACGGCTTTACTGAAACTGTCAACAATAACGCAATAATGCAGCAATGGGGTGAGTTGTTTATCATTACCGGGAACCAGGAAGTTACGTAATGTTTCGCGCCTTTTCGGTAGAAGCTTCTAGAACATTTCCTAAAGCATATGTATTCGTGGTTTTCATTGGATATTAAAATAGACGCTAATGTTGGCGCGTTTTATTAGCCAATAGCAGTTCATTTATAATCTTTAGGCGTATCTTGATGCAGGCCTATAAATAGGGTAGGTTCGAGATAGCTTGTCACCAGTTCAACAGAATTCTCAATACTCTACACGTCGGTCTCTCAGTTCATTCATTTCGCCAAGTTACACGCAGCAGAATTACGAGAATTATTATAAAGTATTATACATTTAAAAAAATTACATAAAGTTGAAGTATGCGAGTTAAAAGTGATAAATAAGAAGTTATTACAAACAGTTTCAGTTTGGCGAGTATCCAGATTAATATGTAAAAGTGTTAGTGAACGTGTTCGACAATAAAAGTTATAAAACCAATTTCTTCATTAAGTATAATTTCTGGATAAACGATTCCTTTCCGATTCACACCCTGCAAGAGATACATTCTCGACCTAATTAGCTAGCCGGAGAACATTTAAAGTGAATTATTTCAAAACTGATGCAAATTGCTACGCCAGAGGGAGCTACGAACCAAACAAGGAGTGACGTCACAAGATGGCAACGCGTGAAGTAAAGCAGCACAACATATGATCTACAAGTTCTAATAACTTATGCTATAAATATTACGTAAGCAACATTTCCGTCGCATAATTGGCACCCAGGACGTGGGGCGCGATAACCAGGAAAGGAGGGCGAAGTGACCAGGAAAGGAACACGACCAGGAATGAATCAACATAACCAGGAAGGAATGAATGGAGCAGTGAAATGATCTACAAGACGCAGATTCCGAGACAACAGGGTAATTCAACTACAAAAACATCGAGACGACGTAGATTCATCACAACACAACGCAGAAGCGACATACAAACATAGGAGAATGGGGCAGAACGCTGGACATCAAAGCTACATCAACAGACAGCATCACAAAGGTCAGGTGATTGTAATTTTTTTTTAGAAAACAAAAACAATGGCTACTAGTAATATTGAAGAAACAATGATGGAGGAAGATAATGTAACAGTTAGCTGTAATTCAATACAGGTTACAAAAAAAGGCTCAAACAATGTAGTATTGGAGAAAAAAAATGTTAGTGCAGAAAGTCAGAATAGAATAGCAGGAAATGTTAATCTTGATGCTAGTATAATGATGGAAGTGCTAAATATGTATAGAGAAATGTGGAAAGATATTGGTAAGAGTATTGTAAATCAATTAAGGGAAGATATGCAAAAGAGTTTTGAGGAATTGAGAGAAGCTATAAACAAAGATCATAGGAAATTTAGGGAAAGTATTGGTAGGAGTAATGAGATATTAGAGCAAAAAGTAGATCAAAGCAGTGAAGAAATTGAAAAGAAAGTTATGAAGCTAGATAGTAGTATGCCAGAAATGAGAGATGAAAATGAGGAAGTAATAGCAAGTGAGACAGGAGAAATTTCAAAGAAAATGCTAGACATGAGCATGGAAATAGATAACAAAGAAAGTGAGGTTAATACTAAAAGTGAGGTTAATGTAGAATGCACAGAATTAGGAAGTCAAATGAGTAGTATTTCAAGTGAGTTAAGAGAGATAAATGAGGTTATGAATGTAGATGTAAATGAGGCGCAAGTTAATTTCAGAGGGGAAATATCAGAAATACAGAATGAGTCAGTAATGCAAAGAAATAAACAGTACCAAGATGTTCAAAATGAAAACTCCAGTCCAGTACAATTTAGTACAGATTTGTCAGAGTATTCTCAAGTTATAAAGATAGCAGATGAATTGAAAATGAAAGTTGTCAAAAGATGTATTGTTCAGGAAACTTTAGATTGTTTTCAAATGTTATCATATGACGAAAGTTCATATGAATACAAGAGATTATTCATGAACAAAAATTTGAAGGTTAGGATACAGCTACGAGTAATGTTTAGCCACACACAATTTGATCCAGGAGGGTAAATAGCAATAAGATGTAAACTAAATGCTGGATAGATAAAGATGACTTGCAGAGAAATGTATTGGAACGTAAGAGGGTTAAATAAAAATGTACGTCATGTGAATGGAGAAATAAGTTGTGGTCATGACTAACTGTTTGAGAGGAAAATAACATTTTATTAGTAACTGAACATGTGAAATAAAGCATGATGTTATATTAAAGATAAAGTACAAAATCACAAAAATTGGTAAATATAATTAAAAACAAATATTTATGCAGTAAATAGAACATGTGAAACAGTGCCTAGATTTAAGAGATGTAAATATATGTAGAGGGTGAATATTTTGGTAAATATGTATAATAATTACAAAAATCCTAAATGTATAAATTTTTGTCAACAACTTAAGAAAGTAAACAATTTGGTATCAGTGATTAAATAATTTAGGGTAAAGTATTTGCTATAAAAAAAAAAAAAATTGTGATGTCAGATGAATATCTAAATTAATTAAACCAGAGCCAGTAAGTAGTGGCGAGATAAAACATATGTCATGTGTTAAATGCGTGTGAAGTGTAAAGTGAAAGTGATAGCGTGTGTTCCAAGATTTAGGAGACTAAAAACACAATTATAAAATTTCCAAACAAGTTATAAATATTTATAATTATGTTTCTAGTGGGGCATATGATACGGTAATTTGTATCACAAATTACTTAAATGTAATTAATGATTGTAATATGAATATGTATTTTTATGTGACATTGATTTCAGATGTTTATTAATTGTGATTATTATTGGTAAATAATAATATACGGCTTTACTGAAACTGTCAACAATAACGCAATAATGCAGCAATGGGGTGAGTTGTTTATCATTACCGGGAACCAGGAAGTTACGTAATGTTTCGCGCCTTTTTGGTAGAAGCTTCTAGAACATTTCCTAAAGCATATGTATTCGTGGTTTTCATTGGATATTAAAATAGACGCTAATGTTGGCGCGTTTTATTAGCCAATAGCAGTTCAATCTTTAGGCGTATCTTGATGCAGGCCTATAAATAGGGTAGGTTCGAGATAGCTTGTCACCAGTTCAACAGAATTCTCAATACTCTACACGTCGGTCTCTCAGTTCATTCATTTCGCCAAGTTACACGCAGCAGAATTACGAGAATTATTATAAAGTATTATACATTTAAAAAAATTACATAAAGTTGAAGTATGCGAGTTAAAAGTGATAAATAAGAAGTTATTACAAACAGTTTCAGTTTGGCGAGTATCCAGATTAATATGTAAAAGTGTTAGTGAACGTGTTCGACAATAAAAGTTATAAAACCAATTTCTTCATTAAGTATAATTTCTGGATAAACGATTCCTTTCCGATTCACACCCTGCAAGAGATACATTCTCGACCTAATTAGCTAGCCGGAGAACATTTAAAGTGAATTATTTCAAAACTGATGCAAATTGCTACGCCAGAGGGAGCTACGAACCAAACAAGGAGTGACGTCACAAGATGGCAACGCGTGAAGTAAAGCAGCACAACATATGATCTACAAGTTCTAATAACTTATGCTATAAATATTACGTAAGCAACATTTCCGTCGCAAATACTTATACTTTTTCTCAAATGGGAATTCATTATTCATGTTTTTTTTTTTTTTTGTCTTGGATATGCAAAGAGTATTAATCTGTGGCAAAGAGAATGGTGCTGCACATAGCAACCAGCTATTAAGAGATATGTCTATGCTTAAAGGCTACTGTATTTCTGTATTGCCCTTGCAAATACAAAACGAGAACATAGTAGGCCTTAAGTGATAGTCAAATATTTTTTTTTTATGTCCTGGACATACAAAGAGAATGGAATGCTCCACATAGCAACCACCTCTTAAAACATTTGACTATCGCTTAAAGCCTACCAATTCCCCCTTGCATCTGCAAGAAAATTAGCAATAAGATGCTAATGCTTATCTTGATTAACATGAAGCACATGGAGAACAAGCGTTTGTAAAAATAGTTAGTACTAGAGTAGAGAAAGTCATGTGAGTGCAACACATCAGATTTTTTGTTTTTGCGGTAATATTTTTCAAACATAATGACTTTCTGTGGAAAACACCAAGTTCGATAAAAATCATCCTAGATAATTACCCGCTAGAACAGGTTTTAAGTTATATAGGATGTGAAATAAGCTAACAAAAGTAGACATAAATTTAAAGTTAGCAAAATTTCAGACAATGTGGGGTTCTATGAACGTTGAAAAATGAAACAAGAAGAGGTACAAGAATTAAGTTCTATAAAACAATGGCAGTGCCAGTTTTAATGTATGGATGTGAAACATGGGTAACTACAAAAGACTGAAAGCAGATTACAAGAAATGTGAAATGAAATTTCTGAGAAAAACTAAAGGATGTACAGGATTAAATCAAATGAACAATAATATTATAAGAACCGAGCTTGTTGTAAATTCCATTAATGAAGAAATACAACACTACAGAAAAAATCTGATGTGTTACACTCACATGACTTTCTCTACTCTTGTACAAACTATTTTTACAAACGTTTATTCTCCATATGCTTCATGTTAATCGAGATGTTAATCTTATTGCTAATTTTCTTGTAGATGCAGGGGGAATATGGTAGGCTTTAAGTGATAGTCAAATGTTTTAAGAGCTGGTTGCTATGTGGTGCATTCCATTCTCTTCGTATGTCCAGGATATAAAAAATGAATAACGAATTTGAGAAAAAGTATAAATATTGGAAAATTTAAGGGAATAACAAGCAATATCCTCGAACATGGTTCACCCAACAAAAAAAAATTATATGACATAAATTGTGTATTTTAACGGGTTGAATATGAATATCAATATTTTTTCTTGTATTTATTTCATTTTTTACAGCTGCTTTAATTTAATTTTGTAAAGCCTTTCCAGATTGATTATTAAAATACATTTTTTGTGTAGTAAAATTTTGTCTATCTCTTATGGTTTACCAGTTATGCAAAAGTCGTTCACAATGAAGAATACTTTTGGAGACATTCCCGGAAAATTCGAGATATACATTTCATTTGTCATGGAAATATCTTAAACATATGATATTTTAATCAAAATCGTTACAGCCATTTTTGAGAAAATTAAAATTTTCGAAAAATCTTCCATGTAAAGGGTAATCTGGGGTGGGGGGATTTTGTTGAAAACCTTCGTGTCGCATCTCTGGAAGATACTGAACCTAAATACCAAGTTTGGTGTTTATCCGACTGTTCGTTTCTGAGTTATGCTGTTCACAGACACACACACGGACATTTTTCCAAAAATGCTTTTTTTTTTGGATTCAGGGGGTCTCAAAACATGTATTTTCGGTGAAATCTCGGTATCGAATTTTTGGGTGGAATACATACTTCCCCTACTTACTTAATATACGTAGTAGGAAAAGTAAAAAGTGGTTTTCACATGTGGAAAGAATGAATAATGAAAGACGTCTAAAACTAGCATTGAATTATAGACCTATAGGAAAACAAGATATAGGTAGGCCACAAAAAAGATGGAAAGACTTACTATGAAGGCGGAACAGACCGATGGTCTAAACCATGGAGTGAAGAAGATTTTTCAAACTCCCCTTCCCTACCCCTAACTCACACCATTCTGAGTTGTTTTTTCCAAAAAGTAAACAAAAACAACAGAGTCTATTTCACTCTCAGCTACCAGTTAACCAAGGTTTTGTTGTGTACCATTACATTTTAAATCACCTCACATATTTACCATCTTTTATTCCATAATTAAATTAGGTTTTGGTCTTTTACCTTCAATCTGTAACTTGTGTTCATTACTTAGTCAGAAAAAATAAGTTGTACCCCTTAGTAGAAGATCCACAATATCTTCTGGTAAATCCATTCTTGTGAAACTATACAACAAATACAAGTGCTACTGTTAATCCTAATGCTTGCTTAGACTTGCCTTCACGGCAGCAGGCAGCAACTACAAACACCCTCACCCCTTTCCTACTGACAAAACTTTGAGCACTAGGACACATACGTGAACAAGGCAAACTGTATTTTGCCTTCATCTGCCTTGACAAGCTGCCCGCTGCTAACAACGCTTTCCTGTGAATTGCATGGAACTCAACAATTAATTAGAAATTACAATTAGAAAAATGCGAGATTTAAAGCGCATTAAAATGAAAGCAAAAAAGAAGTGGATTTGATATTTTAGGATAGGCTAAGCCTTACAGCCTTAATGCATGCTTTGCCTCTGCCTAATTCTAACATAGCTCCTTCCCCTGCAGAATTGTATGTAACTCTTAAAACTATTTTACAAAACATTTTCAGTAACGTGTCCATATTTTCCCAGCCTTCATCTGCACCCTAGATCTCTATTCCATACAGCCATCTTGACTCCACTAAAGCCTTATAGATCCATTCCAGCCACATTGCATTCCACAGGTGAGTTATTCCATCCAGTGATGAGAGTAAATTCTAACCTACATTTTACTCTATTTATTTCCATAGTAACATCTATAGTATAACAACTTGGTGAAATACCTTGGTCGGACTGCGCGAGTATTCAGGAGGGATAAATTGTCCCCACTCTATTTGTCTTTTGCCTTTATCTAATAATCCAATGAGGTGTCTTAAAGAGGAGGTGGGCTGATATGGGGGAAACAAGTGTCACATCACTGTTGTGAACACAGCAATTTTATAGTGTGGAAAAATTTAATAGGATCTTGTTTACATTGTGATGATAAAAACTAAAATCCTTATTCCAGTTCCGTAAGAGGTATGTTAAAGAGCAAGTTTCGAGATGATGATGATGTGTGATTGGGCCTCCTATAAAAAAAAACTAATGCCGCTGGTTTTCTTTGTAAAACATCAAATGAAATAATCTGTACTATGAAAAACAAACAGGGAGGAACTTTTTTCCTTGAAGAGATGGATGGAGGAGTGAAGGCTATGAAGTATAATTCCTCTGTGAATTAACTTTTGGAAGATATCCCATAATAATACTGCATGTATGTGAAATGCTATCGCTAGTTATATGCAAACATTTGTTTTCACACCTGTTGTCACATCAATCTACAAACACAGCATTTTTGTTGCAATGCTCTTGTGTTTTTAGTCCTGCCTCTATAGTTGGATAGTTACAACAGTGGTGTGATAAACGATTTTTTGAGAATAAAATAAAACAAGGGCTATGCGAAATTATGACATGTGGTGCTTAAGCAGTGATTCAAAGGCAGAATAGGAAAAACATGTTCACTCAAGGCAGTTAGAGAGGGGGAATACATGACCAGGTGAGTTACCCCTCCCAAGAGCTGATTCTAAACTTTTTCTATAGATGTTGATCCTGTTCAACATTTAATTCCATAGTAATTTACTCCCACAGTTTCTGAAAGGAGTAACATACTTCAGAAGTAGTTTATTCTTGCATGGAAGTTGATGAATGTTGCCTTTAATGTCTGAAATAGATCTCTGTGCCACAAAATGAAATTTTAAATCTGTGCATTGTCTTAAAACCAATATTCTAAAATACCATGAACACATCATATAAAATTGCTCTACAGAGCATTCATTTCAGCAAAAAAGTTTTATTCCAGGAAGTTTGTGAAGGTACGAGATATGCTTCCTATCTTCTTCTTTTTCTTGTGTTAGTCATCTTAGCCTCTTCCTACAGAGAAAAAGTTGTGATGATGATAATATTATAAGATGCAGAGTCAAATAATAATTTTACAATGATTTATTGTATGGAAATATAATATATATATGTACTTTACTGAGGAAAATAATGATTGTACATTTATGTGGACCCATTAATAGGTTACTATACAATAATTACATCAAGCTGTATTACATTGAGTATGACAAATTCCGATTGTTGTAAATGCAAACAGTTCTTTCATAAGTAAATGTGAAATGTCTCATATAGAACACACAAAGTCAGAAGTGTTGAAACAGTTTCACTGCAAATAAACTCCAAATATATACCCTTTTGTATTATTGAAAGAAATTTCAGACACATAATTTGAAAATTACCTGCAGTTCACTTTTTTATTTTTATATACAAATTACAAAAATAGTTATCTTCTGGGTAGAACCAGTCATTATGATAACATATTAGAATAATAACTAGCCAGTTTCAGACTCATGGCGGACGTCCTTTCTCAATGCAAGTGCTACTGGTGATGTTGAGGTATCTCTGCTCATGGATTATATAAAGGAGAAGGGGGTATATTTGAACTTGGGGCACTTCAGAACAACTTTTACTGTGTGGTTCCATGTAATGGGAAATTTGTTTATTTTAGCACAGAGGTTGAGGTGCAACAGTATGCTTTACCAATTAAATCAAGATTCCCATTTGGCAAACTACAAATGCTGCATAGCTCATAGACTTGTATTGCATTTAAATAGTATACTGTTGTTTATCAAATGGTTGCTGCCATCCCCGAGCGTTAGTCAGTTTTATTACATGTGCAGATCAGACACCAGTAGTTGGCACACTGTTGGGAGTCCAACTCATGTGGCTAACTACTAGTACATATATGTAATTATTTGATTTTACCTCCAGTTTGGAGTCAACAGTGGAAATGGATAAATAGCTAATCTGCAATAAGAAAGTGAAACTAAGTGGTAGTGATCAATTGGAAATACAACTGAAACTAGTGCAAGTACCCTTACATGCAACAAAGTAGAAACCCCTTCTGCAGCATCTACAAACAATGATGATGGGATTAAAGCAAAATTCGGCTAATTTGTCTTTAGAGGGCCCACATAGAAAATGTGGAAGGAAGCAAGAAATAATGGAATAAATTACCTTAGGAGCGAATGTAGAAGTAGATGTGATCTCGCCAATACCTGGTGCCCACCTACCCTCCCGTTTTACTTTTATAGGAAAATTGCGATATCAACACAACAAACGTAGCCATCTTACCGCTAAAACAGACGCTGAATGGGAAGTGCCAACCTAAATAAGAAGTGAAATCTGCAAAGTAAGGAATTTCTGCAAACGTGAATCATTCGAGTTTTAGATGTGCAGATCTCTCGCCTATGCCCTGTCATCGCTTCGCAGTTGCGGCCTTGGCTACGCTTTGAGGCTGAGGGCCCTCAATCCCTCGGCTACGCCCTGAGGCTGAGTATCTTGCCGGCTTTGGCGGCATTATTTATTCATATGTTGCCAGCATTGCGTTAGAGCTAGCATATGACTTAGAGTGACATCTGTAGGACATATAACACATCACTTCCATCGCTAATGAGGGCCCTCTAAAAACAATTTACCCCGAAATTCATCAGCAGCTGCATAAAATAAAAATTTGTGAATTGTTGACAGTAAAGAAGGGTAGGTTGTACAATTTGTAAACCTGTAGAATCTCTTGGGGTTGAGAGAATAAAAGATTATAAGTTATGGAAAATTGTGAAGGGAGAGTCAAAGAATACGTAGTCTACATTAGTACATTACTGTGAAATACAGTACTTGATATTTTAATACATTATAGTGGTGTTTCATGTGTGGAGGACTGTGGGTTAGAGTCCTGCCTTACGCTTACTGCAAGCAGCTGTATCATACGTCTCATGAAGTAGAGAGAAATAGTAGACAAACCGGGATCCATCGTTTACCTGCCATTTTCTGCTTCCCCTCCAAACAAGAATGTGCCCCACCATGTTTCCTCTATGACCACATAACTGCACTCACAATTCCTTATCTTTCGCGCAAATGCCTCATTCTTGTAGCTTTGGTTAGCAGAGACAGCAGCAAAATATATGCAGTGAACCGCTACAGCCACCAATTTCTTCTCAACAGCACATTGGTCTTGTTTTTAAATAAATAAAATGTATTCCTTTCACATGTAAACTTTCTGTGACCATTCCTTTAAAACAAATAACTTACAATGTATTGGATAATAAAAGGGAAAAAACGCGAAATAAAGAATACTGAATACTTAAATATAAATGTCACAACTGTCAAACTGAGAAATCAATCACATTATTGTGAATTTCAACAGTTCCAGTATTTTCTGCCTCAACCTGTGCCCCAAGCTCCTGCCTCCATCTCCTCTCTGACCATGTGGCCTCCTCCACCCTGGCCCACGTACTTCCTTTTCATAGAGTGCTGCAAGACAGCAATCATAAGTGATGGGGGCACCTTCTTGTTCAGAGGGAAAGTGGAAAATGGCAGGTATGCAATGGTACCAGTTTGTCCACTATAGCACAGTAGAACATCTAGATTACATTTATTTTTTCTTTTAAAAAAAAAAGGATCATCGCCGTTGGGGAGTTTAATGTCATACCTACCCATGGTAGCTCAGTTGGTTAGAGCAGCTGCATTAATTTTTCAGTCTGATTCTACCTTTCCAATTTCCTATTGTATTTGGAAAATTTAAAATAGGTTGAATAAAGCATATTTTATCAGTGCATTGCTGTTATTTCAAATTGTAAACATTAATAAAGGACACTAGCTTTGAAAATGCAACTATTTACAATATGAAAACCAGCTTTTCTACCTACTGTTCAAAACATTCCTATACCTGTTCAAATATACCCCTCAATGAGGCACTTTTGGAAAATTTGCAGTGCCTTACTATTAATTTTTTTTTCAGTGTTTTATTGTTGATAGTGACTTTATATAATTTTATGTTCAAACAGAATAAATACTGAGTGTATTCGTATAGGGAAAAATTTAGGTTTCCATCTTTAAATATGGAAAAACAAAATCAAAGAAAAAGTGTTTAAATCTGGCATTCTGCCCTATATATCATTATGCAAGCAAATATGTGGTAATCTAAGTAAACCTTGTTATCTTGGTCAAAGATACTCCAATATTCAACAGCAGCACTGGCCTTGAGGAAGGACGTTCAAAACAAATCTGAAACATTCACCAATATGTTATTTTAGTATTTTATCATTGTTGTAGGTTTACTCAGAAGATCAGACTAGATATATGATCACGGAAGCATTCTTACTAATATCAAATAATGAACTATATGTATACACCACAGCAGTATTGATTAAAATGAACTTCAGTGCTATATGAAAATACATTTACACCATATCACAACATGTACAAACACAATATACATTATATATAATGTACTTATTCATATATGTACATGAACCACTAAATTACAACATACAGTATGTTACCCCAACATAAGTCCTCCTTTTCCTTTCTCATTTTAGAAGCATGAGCAAGCAAAGGCATCCATTTATTTACAAAACAAAATACTGAACATTTTCAGACCAGTGTTAAAACTTACACTGGCAATTTTTGTTGTAAAAAAAAGTGCATAAAATAGTAAAACAGTCTTACAAATCTTTCCCATAGACTAGTCCTCTCAATATAGTTTCTCTAGGTGGCCACATATGGGATTTGTGGCACTTGGGAGCAGGTACTCCGGTTTCCCTGCCATTCATGCATATAGCCACTGTGTTGCTCAACATTTAGTGTACCGAAGTAAGGGGAATAAATTGAAAATGGTCTACAATGCTGCACCTTGTCTCCCTTGCAGATAACGGCAATATCTGGCTGATAAGTGAGAGGCATTAGGCATCATTACATTATTATTTAATTCTTCAAAATACCCAGTAAAGCATGATTAAGTTATACACCAACACATATGAGAGGCATTCGGGAATGATTTACAATTGGATTGTTTTAAAAATACTGCTCAATCTACAGGCATGTCCTCTTGTGGAATGATGAACTGATACTAGTATACCACACAGACACTGAACAGAGTACACAGTGAAAGGACAGCGCTAGTTTGCTGTTGCCATGGACAAAGATGGACTGTATGGTTTTTGTGGAAGGAAGGAAAGAAGGAGTCAAAACAGCAGATATTCATAAACTTTTAACTGTGATATCTGATCAAGAAACTCCTGTTTACTACTGGATTGCTGAGTTTGCCAGTGGAAGGGAATGTACTGCAAGAATGTGAGTATCTGTCAACATCGTGGTCTCTGAGGAACATCAAGGTTGTGTCTGAATTCATTACGGCTGATAGACACATAACATTTGATGAACTGGAATGGCAAACAGACCTTGGCCACGCAATCCTTGAGGCAGCATTTTAATACCTGAATAATTTCAATTGTATTTTATAATAAGTAAATTCAATAACAGCCCGCCTTGAAACAATATGTATGTAATAATTATTTAAATTGTATGTAACAGTTATTGCAAATGCTTATTTTTATTGTAAATATATTTTAATAATGATATGTGAATAAATTAAATATTCTAATAATGCAAGAACTGTGAGAATAATAAGTTTTAGGTTGCTAACAATGAGGTAATTGTGGCAATAATGTGTTTAGAGTTTGAAATGTACTGGTCATGATTAGAGCAACGATGACGTAAATTCTGTAGCAGTTTTAAATTAGCCAATCAACAGCAAAGAAAAGTTTTAAGTTAAATACAGAAATTCTATTGGACTAGAATTAGCCAATCAGAGACTTGCAATACCGAAGCTTATAGGTTTTGACCGTTGAGGTTACTCAGTTGCTGGCAAAACTTGGTAGAGTATAGATGGAAAAATTGTGTTCTCTACGGGCGTTTAGTAAAAACAGATATACGTGCTAAGTGAATGTATAAAAGTTTCTCACAGTTCTTTAAAAAGTGTAGTGGTTTATAAGTATGTGCAAGAATTTTAAATAAAAAAAGTTAATTTAAAAGTTTAATTCTGTGATGTCTACAATAATTGTCATACTGCGCTCTACCTAAGATACATCACTCTAAAATAAGACTGACGCAGCCGGGGCAAATTCAAACAGTAATATTAGGTAAGCATAAATATTCAAACCTATGTCCAAAGCGTGTTACAAACTACATAAAGCAACTATTATTACATTTAACAATTCTTCAAGTTTACGTAAACATTTATTATGCAACAACAGCAGCAAATTAACCTCTTCAAGTTAGCTTCCAAGCGTGTGACTAACAACAACATTACTGAACTTCAACAACTTCAACAGAAGAAGAAAAACAAACTACTACAAGTTGGCTATCAACTGCGGAGCAGATTAAATAATTTATGTAATATATTACGTGAACCAAATAACAGTTGAAGAATTCACTTCTTCACCCTGCACACCATTATTCATGATGATTTGGATATGAAAAAGGTGTGCGCACTTTGGGTTTCATGCGACTTGATACAGGTCCAGAAGGAGAACAAGAGTGGAAATCTGTCGTCAACTATTAGAAATGAAGAACGAAGATTCAGATTTTTTTGAGAAACTGGGACTGGTAACAAATCATGGTGTGACTATCATATACCTCAGAAGAAACACCAATCCATGCAATGGAAACATTCTGGGAGTCCCCGGCCCAAGAAATTTCATTCTGCTCCATCTACATATAAGCAGATGATCTCCGTCTTTTGGGACACTTGTGGCATATAGCTAATGGACTGGCTTCCACAAGAAACAACTGCCAACAGCATGGTGTACTGTGACACCCTCACATGACTTAGATGCAGCATTCAGCAATGGCGACAGGGAAAGTGGTTGAAAGGAGTGCTCCTCCAGCACAACAATGCATGACCCCACATCAGCAATGTTGACATCACTGGGCTTCATTGTTGTGCCACACCTATCATATTCATCAGATCTTGCTCCATCTGATTATGCTTTATTCAACAATGAAGGATGCGCTGTGAGGTAAGGTACAAAAAACTACCCCTCTCGTACAAATTGTTACTTCTAATTCATCTTTCTAAATAAATACAACTTAGGTCAACAGAAAAGTGAGATGGCTCTGCTGTAACATGCGAGACTTGCATACGAGAGGTCTTGGTTCGATTTCTGGGGCTGACACTCTTAATCATGGGTTTTTCATAGTTTTCCCTCGTTGGCAAGGCGAATGCTGGAGCGATTTCTCTTCTACCACAAATTTCCTTTCCCTCATTTCGCTTCCCCTTTCATGTTTCACGTATGCTCAGGAGTATGCACTGTTGGTCAGATGCTTGCTCGGAAAGTTTTTCTCGGGCTTCTCTAAGCCACCTCAGGTGAGTTGAGCTCCGCTAGCCCACTGGTGTGTCAGGGGCATCAAGCCTGGAATTGTTAGCGATCTCTGCACATCTCTGTTGACTGGCCTGCCTGTGGCCTATATCCTCCTGCAGTTCCCTCGTCTCATCTGTTCCTCCTGGGGATGGTAAACACAAGGTGCAAGGTGTCACCTCCGTATCCTAGTCATACTCATATTCACAGGTCAATAGAACATCCTTGACTCTGCAAAAGTCTGTGAAATTTTCACCAGATTCAGGAAAGTTTCATTTTTCCTATCCAGGATGGTATAATAATACAACCGTTGCTATTTATAATTCATTCCAACTCACAGGTATTCACATACCATAAATACCTTGATGCTTTCCCAATTAATGTTTCTTTTTAGAACTGTTGATTTTACGCTGTGTCAAAATTGAAATTGTGAGTGGATTGATGACACTTTGGTTTCACTTACTAAGTTTTTATTCAGAACATGTTTTAAAGATGTTCGTCTCCATTGTCAGCTGCTCGTATATCCACTGGCATCAGGAGATTCCCTACTTCAGTGTCTGTTGTGCTGTCATGTAGCTGTCTAGTGGAGAATTTCAAAATCTATCACTCTGAGTGCATTTTTGGTGTAGATTTCTCCCACAGTGTGAGTTCTGTTGGTGCTTGAACATGCTTTAAAAGCTTTATTTCCCATTTAATGTTGTGTTCTGCTGACCAGAAATGGTCAGCTACTGCAGATTTAAATTTCTTAAGTGTTCCTTCTTCTGTCTCGTTTGTAGTCTTCTCTTGGTTTTTCCTAAAAACTTCCATACAAATAAATTACTACAAAAGTAAAATTGGAATTTTGGAGAGCACTGTGGAAATTAATAAAGTACAAATATAGGTTAGACTTCATTCTTAGTTTGAATATGGAATGCCCAGGAGGAGATCCTGGGTATTTCATGCTCAAACATCTATGACTGGCATACAATATTAAATTGTCCCTAGAATATGGTGATGATCTCGCTGAAGAAAACAACGTTTATTGCATAAAATGTGCATAATCTGTGTCATTTACAGAGAAAGGGAGAGAGTTAAACAACACTTTGTTCTTAGGAAAAAGTTCTTCATCTTCCTTTTTATCTACCTGAAAACTTATAAACAAATTGCAGTGTCCAACAAGTATTTGTATTGGACCACTTAGAGCTGATCTTTCATTGCATGCTTAGGGCAATAATGAAGTTAAGATAAAGGATACATGTTTTGGGGCCCTCTGATTCCAAAAATCATTTTTAGAAAAAGGTCCATGAGTCAGAACAGCATAACTCAAAAACAAAATGTTCGATAGATACCAAACTTGGTATTTATGTTCAGTATCTTTCAAAGATGCAACAGAAAGATTTTGATTAAGATACTATATATTCAAGATATTTGCATGCAAAATAAATGCATAACTTCAACTTTCTACATGTAGTCTGTGAAGTCCTCTTCATTCTGAATGAATTTTGTATAACTTGTAAACTGTAAGAGAGAGACTAAAACTTACTAAATAAAAACATGTAGATCTCGTTAAGACACATAATTTATGTAAAATAATTCTTTTTTTGTGGCATTTACCATTTTCAATTACAGAAGCAGCAGAAAGAATACCACTAGAAGTAGATAATTACAAATATACATACTATTCTATGCACCTTACACTATTTTTCAACATCTTCCCACACCGGTTCACACATTTGTCCCATCGCAGCACTAAATTTGAGATGTCCTTGTGGTACAATGCGTCCAGCTGACTGCTGTCTTGGCTTCATTGTTGCATCTGAATCACTGTCCTGTCAGGAACTTCTTCAACGGTCTGAAATCGTGGAAATCACTAGGGAGGTGTGGACTGTATGGTGGGTGGTCCAGATTCTCCCAGTGAAATGCCTGGAGCCTGTCGGTAGTTCTGATTGCCACATGTGACCTCACATTGTTGTGGAAGAGAATCACATTGTCCACATCAAGAATCCTTGATGGCAGCCCACAGACATGACAGTGTGAAACAATAACTGTCGGCATTAATGGTTGCACCTTGTAGCATGAACTCCAGCAGGTGTTGTCCACGGCGATCCCAGAAGGCCACTTTCCAAACATATGGCACAAATGGAATTGTTTGTCACAAGTGAACCTGAATGTTTCCACACTATGCTCTGCTGCTTTGATTCAGGCATGAAATGCAGTATCTGTGTTTCATTGCCAGTAAGAATGCGGTCCAGGAAACCTTCACCCTCCTCAGATGGAGCAGATGATTCAGTGAAGCAATCATTCGCTTGCCTTTCACTATGTCATCCGACTGTTTAGGCACCCACTGACATGAAACCTTGCGGTACCGTATGGACCCATGGACAATGTTGTAAACACTCCATACAAAATGCCAAGCTCCCAGAAAATGACCTTGAGGTGCACATGCTGATCCACTTTCACCATTGCATCCATGTGGGAAATGTTGTCACCAGTCAGCGACAAACACGACCTCCCCAAACATGCAGGACTTCACGGCCTTTTGTGAACACCTCACACTTCTCAAAGTGAGGCAGTTTTCCCCATATGTTGGCTGCATTTCCCTGTGGATCATGATGGGCATTCATCCCTTGCTCCATAGAAAACGAATCACACTTCGTTGCTTGTGTGCTGCGGACGTATGAAGCACAACCACCATCTTCAACAACTTGCAGTAGTGCTGTGCCGCGGAGCTACTGGCAGATAAGGCTGGGCCAGTCCAAGAAAGGTCCACAGCTGGGAATGGATATGTTGAATTTGCATTTACAGCCGTAATCTGGCTAATAAAAAAAGGAGCAAAGACTTCCTGATTCGCCCTCGTAGATTTAATCACTTCATTGGCTGGTGAAAGCAAACATGTTGAAAATAATTTCACTCAAAATGACTGCTAGTGAATCAACAAAACATCTGACATCATGCTTTTTTGTTATTACTTTGAATTTTCAAATAATTCATGCTTTTTTCAAGTGTTAAGTCACTATTCATTTTTGTTCTCTTGTGGTCATGCAAACAGTGAATTTTAAAGCCATCAACGATCTGCTTTTCAAAAGATTTGACTATTGTTTCAATGTTCTGCATCACCTTGTACCATCAAAAAAATGTGTAATGAAACCAACCATTTCTAAAAACTTTCATTTTTTAACGAGTAGATAGAAGAATAAGATTTTTAAGAATAGCTTGTAGTAGAGTGTGTAGAAATGTTGTGTAAATTTAACACAAATCATACTTTTTCTCCCCTCTTTGTGAATGAAGTTGTATATACTTAAACACACAGTGAGTGATAGTCATACAATGAGTCAAAGAAGTGGAAATACTGAGTAGATGGAGGTTTTAATGTTTACAATGAAACAAAATCTTATGTGTTGCATTAACATGACTTTCTCTACTCACTTTTTTTACAAACTATTCTTACAAAAGCTTATTCTTTTATCTACTGCTTGTCAATCAAGATACATTTTCATTACAATTTACATATTTCCTTATGTGATGGCTTTATATTCCATGCTATTTGCATCACTGAGTAAAAAATGGGTGGTGACTTACCACCTGAAAAAAGTATAAGTATTTGAAAATCTAAACCAATAACAAAGAATACCTCAGAAATGGTTACAACCCAAAAAATTTATTTAACATAAATTGTGTGTTTTAATGAAAATTACAATTTTTGTGTAGTAAGATTTTGTCTATCTCTTACAGCTTATCAATTATACAACAGTCATACAGAATGAAGAGGTCCTTACTGGCTATTTTAAGATGTACATATTATTTGTTATGCAAATATTTTAAACAGATGCTATTTAAACCACAATTGTTTGAGCCATTTATGAGAAAATAAAAAACAACAAAACATTTTCCATATAAAGGGGAGTTTGGGATGGGAGGATTTTCTTGAAAATTATGTTGTATTCCTGGAAGATGCTGAACTTAAATACCAAGTTTGGTGCTTCTTGTTTTAAGAGATTAAGAACAATAGTGTTATTTAATAATCTGGGAAGAATTTGAGTCAATTAGTGACCTTATACACCACTTAAACGAAGAACATGTTTCTGGGATCAATTATCTCCATAGGTGGAAAATGGAGATAATTAATCTTGAAACATATTCTTGTTATTAGTGTAACTGGTGTATAAAGGTCACTAATTGACTCAAATTCTTCCCAGATTTGTTGTTTAACTGACTTTTCTTTTTTAAGTTATGCTGTTTTCTCTCTCATGCATACACAGACCTGTATTTAAAAATTTTTTATTCAGAGGACCTCACAACGTGTATTTCCAGTGAAATCTTGATATTAAATTTTTGACTGGAATGCAACGCTTGCTCTACCATCCATTCCAAACCAGAGTGCCTTTCACTGAAAACAAACTCTTTGTATTATCCACTCGAAAGTAGTTCGCAATCCCCGCCCCTAATGGCTGCTTGTTCCCCTCTCACGTGCTTGTTGAACACTATTTAAATATATAAAAACGTGCCCTGTGTGAGAATCATAGTTCAAAATGCAACCCGAGGTAACAATTGCTTTTATAAGTATGCGGCAATGAACATTTTACTTACGTTAATCACAATCCTCGGGCAAAAGTGCAACATCCAAATCTGAATCCTCCGAAGGTGACTGAGCTGATATATAGGAATCAGAACTACTCTCCAAAATAATGACAAGCTTATCCACAGCACTGTCACACTAAAACAAGTTCCCACATATAATCCTATTCTATGTTCTACTATGTCTGTTTATATTCCCTGCTCGCTTTGCTTACACTTCTCACTGAAACGCCTGTAAAATCTGATATTAATTTCATAATGTGCACTAATGCAAGTGTCGCGTATTTTTCTAATAGTGAGTTGAATATATGAAGTATTGTTTCTTTTTCACCACTTTCTGTTCCCTCTTTTGTGTTTGAACAGTTTATTTGCACCACACACACGTTCCTCTGCCACGTGAATTCAAATACCAACTGACTAAATCACAAGATTTGACCTGAGCTGAGCATATGCATGCCTGCGTATTATGAATGACCGTTCGCTTATCATATTTCCTGTGTTATGCAAAGTGTTTATTTGGTACTCAGATAGCACCTCTGGGAATTCATTGCTGCATTTCTTGTATATGTAACAGAGTGGCAGCCATGCATACGGTTGGTATTAACAAGTAAGATGCTCTCAGCGTTAGCGCAATAGCAGACGAAAATAATATTTTGTAATCTCCTAACAGCTAGTATATATCCATTACCTTTAACGATGAGTTCTTATGATAACCGCAATAAAATGTGCAGTTCTATACCTTTCCTGCTCTAATATTCCATGATACAATATATGTATTAAGGAACTATTTACGTTGGCGTAAGAGTGTGTTCTTGGGTTCGTGACAAGCAGAAGCACGTGCTTCTGTTTACATCAGAGGGAACTCTGGTTTGGAATGGACAGTACATACTATAGTACGTAACAGAGAAAGTAAAACAGTGCCATAATAAATTGAAAACATCTTCTTTCACCAGAGAAATCACCCTTTCATTGATTCATCCTTTCAATTGCCACTTAGCACTTCTTCAGCATCTGTTAATACAACACAGCTAGATTTAATGTGTCTTTATTCTCTCTTTCTTTATTGTAATAATGCAAAATAATAACATCAAATTTCGAACCCTTTTGTCTTATGATTTTTACATGGAATATTGGAATCTTCTCAAGCTGCTTCTGCAAAAGTGTATATGTTTAAATTAGGGTTTTGATAATAACTGGACTGACAAAAATGACTAGAGGAAGATGTGGCAGTATTGAACTTCTCAATTTGGTAACTGCTACTCTCCAAGCTTTACTATGGAAACCAATTGTTGCCCATGCTTCGATATGAAGTTCTTTTTTGTCATACAATGGGAAATATTGATTTTTAATAGCACCAGGCACTTATTGGTCTAACTTAGAGGTACTATAGACTCATAAAGAGGTGCTGTAGTAGTATAATTAGTTCATTCACATGGTACCTACCTCAATCTACTTTTATCTTTCTTCCAATTTTAAGGTTCTGGAAGCATGGCTGTTAAATTGCATTGATGTTCTTATTGCCATTTTGGAACTCATACATGGATGCTATGTTCATGGTGTCCCATTCTTATACAGCTTACATACATTTTTCCTTTAACATACTTAAAGACTAACATAAAAGGACTATACAGTAGAACCCTGATTAAATGAGGCATTGTATTATACGAGCCAAATCTGTAAGTGTAAAACACTAAATTATTTTCTTAACGCAGTAATTCTTAAAAGTTTTTTGCTGTGAATACTGTGCTATGTAAGTATATATTTTTAAGGTTGCTGGCCCTGACACTTGCAAAGATATTCATTATTCAGTTAATTTGTTACTGAGAACAAATTATTCTTGTTCTTAAAGCAAGCAATGCCGTGTTATTGCTGATACAAGATAATCCGAAGGCTTGTTTACATGTATGTACAAGGGTCAGTCAACAGCACTGTTGACTGTTGAAAAATGGCTGACATCGATGTTCCTGTCATTGAATTCTTGAATGCGGAAGGTGAAATGCCCATTCATGAAAGGCTCACAAAGGTGTCTGGTGATGCAACAGTGGATGTCAGCACTGTTAGAAGATGGGTTCGTTGAGTAATGAAACTGAAGGGCCAACGCCATTGGCTGATAAACAGCAGAGGGCAGACCCATGACTGCAGTGACTCCACGCGACATTGAGCAAGTGGATGAGATCATTCGAGATGACCGCTGCGTAACAACGGATAAATTGTGTCGCATTGAATCCCTCAGTAAAGGCAGTGTGGTGACAATTATTCATGAACTGGGGTACTCAAAACTTTGTTCACGGTGGGTACCCCGAATGTTAACGGACCAGAGTAAGGAGACACGAAAAACAATAGCCTCTGAACACTTGCAGTCCTTCCATTTGGAGGGAGAGGAGTTCCTGGAGACGAAATGTGGGTTCATTTTTTTGAGTCAGAATCAAAGAGACAGTTCATAGGATGGCGTTGCACAACCTCACCGAGGAAGAAACAATTCAAAACTGTGGCATCGGCAGGGAAAGTGATGGCAACCGTGTTTTGGGATGCGGAGCCTGTGATTCTGGTTGATCTTTTGGAGCAGGGATGCACAATAAATTCTGTACAATACGTTAGCACCCTCAAAAAGTTTAAAGCACATCTTCCCTCAAAAAGCTTAAAGCACATCTTCAGCAAGTTCACCCAACAAAAACCATGGCAGATGTTGTGTTTTTGCATGACAATGCAAAACCACACACCAGTTGTCACATCACTGAAGCGATTGTGAACATTGGATGGGAAGTCTTGCCTCATCCCCCATACAGCCTGATCTAGCACCATCAGACTTCCATCTGTTTGGGCTGCTAAAAAAAGGCTCACCGTGGGATTCACTTTCAAGATGTGGAGGCTACGAAAATGTCTGTGTGTCAATGGCTGCAGAAGCAAGACCGTGCGTTTTACCACACAGGAATACATGCCCTCGCTAAAAGGTGGACTAAAACTGTGGAAAAGGACGGGGATTACATTGAAAAGTGACAATTTAATCCTAAATGTTGTGGCTTTCATGCTGTGTAATCAAAGTTTAAGTTTCTTGTAAAAGTAATGGCTGTCAGGTATCATCTTTTGAAAATCAGCACTAATCGTCAATAGACCATCATAGCTGAGCACCTGTCATTGTGTTTATGGAGTGCAGTGCACATACTTATTGTGATGCAGTGACTATGGTCCAAGGTTATCATGAGGTTGGCACCAGGCAATTGAAATAAACAATGATAAGTAGCACTCACCAGCGTAAATATTGGGAGTGCTATCGGCAGAAAACCAGAGTTTTCTGGGAGTTTCTTCTCCCAGTGGGTTGAGATAGTTTTAGAATTTTCTGTGAAAGATTCCATTGGTTATATAAGCAAACGTTCTCGCAGAGTCAGTCAGTTGAGAAAATTAACAAGTGCAATTCTCCGAGTGAGTTTGTGACGTGCAGTGAGTGTTGCTGCAGGAGAGGTTGAAGAAGTCTTATGTTCGACTCCCCAGCGAGTTCAAGAAGAAGAGGGGGAAGTTGAATTAATTCACATTAGTGAAGTGACAGTGAAAGTTGAACAGTGACAGTTGAAACACTGGGCAAAGTCACAATATGTTATTTTGAATTCCACAATGTGCATGAAAAGAAAGCAGGGTGTAGAAATGAAGATGGAAGCTATAAAACACTTAGACATGGGAGAAACAATTAAACAAGTGACTTGGTGTTGGTGAAACAGCTGTGAGTGACTGGAGGAGAAACAGAGCAGAAATGAAAAAAAGGGTTTCACAAAGAGATGTAAGCAGAAAATCCATGAAAAAACATAAGCAGCATTCTTTCTATGGTTTAATCATATGAGAGAGAAAATAGCCCATGTCAAGGCCTGTTCATCAAGTAAAATTTCTGGAATTTTACCACAAATTTAAAGATGACAAAGAACTTACCACAGTTCTGGTTGACTCAACCAGTGGTAAAACAGATATGAGTTGAGACAGTTGAGCATCAGTGGAGAGAAGTTATTGGTCAGCATGAAAGAGATACAAATTTTTATAACAAAATTAAATGATGATAATTATTCTTTCACACATGCCATGTGTAGGCTAACATTGGAAAGGTAGAGTGCCACAGCTGGGATCTGAAACATGAATCTTCAGCTTCCTGTGCTCTTGCTCTAACGAGCTCCATGGCAACTTGCTCGTACAACATTAAATTCCCCAACAAACTTATATTTTTTTCCAGTAATCCTCATGTCTCAAATTCATTTTGAGAACACATACCCCCAAGGTCACTTACAATATTGTAAGTACTTTAAGTCGGCTGAAGATCCATGGTTCAAGTCCCAGTTATGGCATTGAATTTTCAGTATGATTCTACCTTTCCAAAATTAAATGATATCAATAGTGAAAACCTAACTTGCAACAATTTACAATTGCTATGAAAGTAACTTAACTATAAAAGGCTGCCTACAAAAACACTTGGTTCCAGAGAAGGAATATCAGCTGCTAGTGACCAATGAAGCAAGGGATGTTAACAACTTTAGCTTCTTCAAATAAATCAGGGAATCACAAATAGACTCCTTCTCATAATCAGAGTCTTTAAAAATCTTATGCAGGGATGAATTCATCTTTATTTATGGAATGGTTCCATGAAGACTTTACTCCTAGTGTGAAACAATTTTCAGGCAAAAACTTCTAGATAATGCTGTCTCATCCAACCACTGAACCAAGGTATACTGGAGAACCTGAAATAGGATTACTGACAACTTCTGAAACATTTAGAAAATGACCACACAGGAGTTCAGTACTAAATCTCTAAATATAAAAAATGTAATTTACTGGTTGGTAGAATCTTAAGAGGAAGTGAAAGAATCAGCACTACTAATAGTTGGAATAGTATTTCTTGCAAAAGCAGGACATCAATGAGCGTGAAGTAGTCTATATGGGAAAACCTCTTCTAAACCTTACAAACAATCTATCACTTATCAAGGATCTAACTAAAAAAGATATTTATGATTGGATGAATGATGAAAGTGATGATGTCAGCCACCTAGGAAATCTCCATAAGACTGTCTAAATTCTCTCAAAGGAACTCTTCTGTTTATTGAACAGCAGAATGACATTACAACTGCCAGCATTTTGATACTGAAACTGTGGAACAGCACAGCACAGAAATGAGAAGCTGCTATCAAACAAAAAACTGAAGAACTTTTTTCAGAAAATTTCAAGTATTAAATGCTATACAAAGTGCTTAGGTTTTGTTACAGTACAGCACATTCCTTAATTTCATTGTAATATCAACATACATAGATTGCAACAATACAGAACATTATTCCTGAAAAAAAAAGTATAAAAGTGTTCTGCTTTATTTTTATACACAAGATGATGTTAAATTATGCAGTACTGTACCTTTTTTAATTTCAGTGTAACATCAATAAACAACAAATTCTTAAGATTCGAAGCACTATTGAAAGTAAAGCAATATATATATTAAAATATATAGAGAGTCACACACTAAAACATACCTTACTTATGTCCGATGGTTAAGATCAGGAAACGTTTTTCAGAGACATTCATCTTCATCTTCAGTTGTTTGGTGACTGATAATTGGCTGCTCTTCCTCATCTAATATATTGTGACCTTGATGTCCTCTAGCGGTAGTTCTACATACCTTCACTAGTTCGTTCACCGGTGGGATCACAAAATTCAACAAATTAACTTCTTTTTACTTTCTCTACTACGTATAGTAAGTAGGGGAAGTATTGTATTCCACCCAAAAATTTGATACCGAGATTTCACCGGAAATACACGTTTTGAGACCCCCTGAATCCAAAAAAAGCATTTTTCGAAACATGTCCGTGTGTGTGTCTGTGTGTGTGTGTGTCTGTGAACAGCATAACTAAAAAACGAACAGTCGTATAAACACCAAACTTGGTATTTAGGTTCAGCATCTTCCAGAGATGCGACACGAAGGTTTTCAAGAAAATCCCCCCACCCCAGACTACCCTTTACATGGAACATTTTTCGAAAATTTTAATTTTCTCAAAAATGGATCTAACGATTTTGATGAAAATATCATATGTTTAAGATAATGTCATGAGAAATGAAATGTATATCTCGAATTTTCTGGGAATGTCTCCAAAAGTATTCTTCATTGTGAACGACTTTTGCATAACTGGTAAACCGTAAGAGATAGACAGAATTTTACTACACAAAAAATGTAGATCGCGTTAAAATACATAACTTATGTCATATACATTTCTTTTGTTGAGTGAACCGTTTTCGAGATATTGCTTGTTATTTCCTTAAATTTTTCAATACTTATACTTTTTCTCAAATTCGTTATTCATTTTTTTTATGTCCTGGACATGCAAAGAGAATGAAATGCGCCACATAGCAACCAGCGTTAAAATATTTGACTATCGCTTAAAAGCTACCATATTCCCCTTGCATCTACAAGAAAATTACCAATAAGATTGACATCTCGATATCTCAATTAACATGAAGCATATGGAGAATAGGCGTTTGTAAAAATAGATTGTACAAGAGTAGAGAAAGTCATGTGAGTGTAACACATCAGATTTTTTGTAAAGAGACCAAGAAAAATACTTAGAAGAATATCATCATATTTTAGAAATAGCAAGCCTCAATGATTTTGAAACAACTTCAATAAAAACGTAATCAGACGTGATTTGAAAAACAAAAAACTTAAGTAATTCATCACATTAAAGGAAACAGATAATAAAGATTGGAGATACAAAAAATTTACATATCATTCAAAGAATTTAATATTAGATTGGCTCCCCAAAACAAATACGGTTTGAATAATTTCCTCAACAAACCTCTTGAAAAAACACTATATCCCATTCAAAATGAAATCAGGAATTTATCAAATTAACTGTGATGATAGTGACAAATTTTAAATAGGGAAAACTATAAGAAATTTGAACACCAGATTGAAGGAACAGCAAAGAAATATCAAAAACAAACAAACAGATAAGTCATCAGTAGCTCACCACTTTTGGTTCGATAATCATATAAATTTGTTAATACCTATAATTTCAGCTTTAGAATTGGAAATTTGGGAAAAGATTTATATTTACAAAAAAGAAGTTCATTTGTTGAATTTTGGGATCCCACCACCGAACAAACTATGAAGTTATGTAGAACTACCGCTAGAGAGCATCAGGGTCACAATACTTAGATTAGGAACGGCAGTCACTTGTCACCAAACAGCTGAAGATGGAGATGAATGTCTCTGAAAAACGTTTCCTGATCTTAACCATCAGACATAAGTGAAGTATATGACTCTATATATTTTAATATCAATAAACATAGTCTAAAATGATATACGAGGGCTGATCAACAAAGACTGAGACTGATTTTTTTTCACAGATGTTTATTACTCCAATTCAATGTTTACATGATCTTTTTCAAACTAGTCCCCTCCTACTTCAATGCACTTCTTATAGCGTCTCTGCCAGTCCTTGAACATGTGCTGCAGACCATTCTTTGTCAGGTCCTTGAGAATCGCCTCACTTTTCTTGAGCACTGCTTCAAAGTTCTCAAATCGAATACCCCTAAGCTTTGCCTTTAGTGATGGGAATAAAAAAAGATGGGGCTATAAGGTGGATGTGGTACACAGGTAATGTTGAATCGAGCCAGAAACTGCATGACTTGATTTGCGACGTGAGGCCGTGCATTGTCATGATGAAGTCGCCACCCAGTCCGAGAAAGCTCTGGTCGTTTCTTTGCAATGTGCTTCCTCAGTGTAGCCAATACTGACGTGTAGTATGCTGCTGTAACAGTATTGTGAGGGGAACTGCATGCTGGTAAATCATTCCATTACAGTCAAAAAATGTGATCACCATCACTTTCCCTGCAGATGGAACAACTTTTGCCTTTTTTGGTGTTGGAGATCCTGGCGATTTCCACACTGTGATGGCTTGTTTTCCTTCAGGATTATAATGATGCAGCCATGATGCATCACCGGTGATAATCGATTTAAAAAATGCATCACCTCCATTGTCTGGTATGCAAAATGCACGTAGGGTCTACAAAATAGAGCATTACTACCAACCTACCAATACGAGAGTGCTGCCGCCTACCAACATTATACATAAAAACCCGCTCTTTTCAAATATTTATGTTACAGATACGAAACTATCACGGAAGCTACAGGAAAAAATCAGTCTCAGTCTTTGTTGATCAGCCCTCGTATATTGTTCACCATAAAAATAGGTTTAAAACATGTTTTCTTTTATTTTTATATATGAGAAGATGTTTAGCAATACTATAACTTACATTTGCTTGCAAAATTTGTATGTCTTTGCAACCATCCATATTATCCCAATTTTCAATTATGCAAGGTGACCTCTGTCCACATTACCTCGGATAACTACGGTTCCACTGTATACTATATGATGATTTTGTAACACAGATATGGCAACTTGGCATGACATAAGAAATTACTTGTTTTTCAAGGAGATCAGTAACGCCAGTCAGTCCCAGTAAGGTTATCAGACATATGTGCCACCTTCTTAAGATGGTATGCTGGCAAAATTAGCATTTTTAGTGTAAAACAATTTCATGTCCAAGTGGTCCCTACATAAGTATTTTGTCTCACTTTTTGAAAAACATGAACTTGCTGTGAGTAGCATATGTGAAACTATTGATTAATAACATCTTGAAATCGTGCCATGCTGCCATACCTCTATAACAAAGCCAGAGAGATTATTAGTATATTTGTTTATAAGTGTAAATGATGTGTTTAAAGTACACATTATTATGGAACAACCTGTATATTAGCACAATGAACTACCCTCTAATTTAAATCTCATACAAAAATGGATTCTTGTCTTTTTTCAGTTGCTATTTCCTTGGAAGTATATGAAATATACAGCAGTCAATAATACCATCTGACACTCAAACCATAGATGTGTTTCTTTTATCAACTATGCTAAGCCATCAATTTCTTATCTTTTCTTGGAATGTTTTGAAGATAGATAAAAAAAAGTTATTACTAGAGCCCGGATGTTAGGCAAAGTGTCTTTTCCTTGGGTGATAATAAATCAAGAATTGTGTAGATATAAATCTATTTACAAGCTTTCTAACAGTGAAGGCAAAGTTAATTACTTGATCATTAGGAGTCGAATTTGGGACACACTTGCTTCACTTACTCTGTTATTATACAGGACATGTTTCAGAAACCTTTGCTTCCATCATCAGCTGTAGGTCGCCTAGTGGCGCTGGTGTTGTCTTCGTTCTGGTCTCTAGTAAATGGCGTGATGGATCTGCATAGGTTACAGTGACTATATTAGACAGTGGTGACAAGAAGCCTTAAGTCCTGCCCATTACCATGTTCTTGCTAACTCAAGCAAAGGCAGTTGGATTATGAATCGGAGGCCTGGTTTTTTAATCCAGAGTGTTCGAATATAGTCTAGAAGTAAAATCTACATTTACAGACTTCTTCGTAGCTTCAAAGCCTTCTAGAACTACAACATACTTGCCTGCACTATGAATTGCATTTATCAGTAATGAAGAATTTTATCGTTCTTTATCGTTTTTACGTACAAGCTAACAACATGAAAAATAATGTGAATGGGCACAAGAAAAGAATTACGGCAATGACAATGATATTGTGATGCACAAATAACATATGATTACCACACGTTCTAATTTTAGACACAAAAACGAGCATTTGCTTACCTATAGGCTGAAAACAAATTAAGTCATGCACCAAATGTAACACGCGCATGCATAAATGCTTGTGCTTTATATTGTTTATAAATAGTGACTCGTGAAATTGGCGTATAAATCTTGTTTAGTTAGCTGCTTTTCTTGTTCTCCTCTTTTGGCAATGGATACCACTTGTGAAGTTATCGAAATTTATTTACAAACCTATACAAATACTAAAGTTAAAGTCAATAATTTTTCCCGTAATTTTCAATTTTAGTTTAATAATTTGTGTTAAAGGATATGATGACTACCCTGATGCAACTAGCATTTTTAAAATATATTTACGTGTATGTTACTTTTTCACACAAGAATGACAGAACCGATTGTTGTGAAACTAGGAAATTAAAATGCCCTAGGTCCCACTTATAGAATAGGCTATATGGCATATTAATTACTTTTCCCCAAAGGAGAGGGGGGGGATTCCAGAGATGCTCAAAGTAAAGAAATCTAAATACATAGCTTATTATTGATTTTTTGAGAATGTTACATAACAAAATTTATAATTATGATGTTTCTGACAGGTTTGTTGTTTATAAAATTTATATAGGATGAGTATTTAAGAAGTTGTACAAATTTTTTTCATTAATATTACCTATTTCTGCTAGTTATCATGGTAAACAGTATAGTTCCAAAATAATGTTTCAATTTTTATAAATACCCTAAAAATGCTGTTTCTATTACCTGGTTTTAAAATACCACATGCAGCATTTTATACAGAGAGGAAGAGGGCAACTTAGGGAGAGAGTGAGAAAGAAAGTGGGATAGAAATAGAGAAAAAGAGAAGCCATGCTAAGGAGTTTTACACCCCAAAAGTCCAAAGCCTTTTGCTGGATTTGAACCTGTGACCATTGGAACTATAAACTGGCATTGTAATCATTGCTGACGGAAGACCCAACATCTGGGTAATTACCATAAAAGAAGCTACCATTCCGCTGATATATTTTAAACATTTTCTATTTGATACTGCCCTTAGGAAAAGTAGATCTCAACACGCGTAGTTCTCTTGCACTATTTAGATTAATTTTTAATGTCTTTGAAAGCAATCTATTATCTTTCTTTAGAGTTCATGAAAGCTAGGTATATTGCAATATTTCAAACCAAATTCATATTCTTCTTAAGGAATGATTGGAAAACATTATCTAAATGTTTGTTCATGACAAATGGGAAATGTCACATTAACACATCACTGCTGCAATGTAAAGCTCTCAGTCAGCAGTTCTAGTTCTAAAACCCTATGCGCTAACACAAATAAACTGTTTAAAAGCATACTTCTAACGAAGATCCTATCCTGATATTAACAGGTTTAAAACAAAATATATCACAGATTCCTTCTGTATTTTTTCCAGATTTTTATATTATGGGGTTAAATATGATGTTGCGATTTAAAGTACTCATACTTTAAAAAGTGATTGTTTTTTTATTCCGAATAAATATTACTTTGAATAAGGAAAACCACAATGTCTTTACCTACAAAACAACATATTATTCTTATCCCTGATCATTCTGTGACCATTCAATTTTTAGTATTTTTTATATTATTATTATTATTATTATTATTATTATTATTATTATTATTATTATTATTATTATAATATTTATTATTATCTTTTACTTTCTCTACTACGTATGTATAGTAAGTAGGGGAAGTATTGTATTCCACCCAAAAATTTGATACTGAGATTTCACCAGAAATATATGTTTTGAGACCCCCTGAATCCAAAAAAAAAAAGCATTTTTGGAAACATATCCGTGTGTGTGTCTGTGAACAGCATAACTCATAAACGAACAGTCGGATAAACACCAAACTTGGTATTTAGGTTCAGTATCTTCCAGAGATGCGACACGAAGGTTTTCAAGAAATCCCCCACCCCAGACTACCCTTTACGTGGAACATTTTTCGAAAATTTTAATTTTCTCAAAAATGGTTCTAACAATTTTAATTAATATATCATATGTTTAAGATATTTTCATGAGAAATGAAATGTATATCTCGAATTTTCTGGGAATGTCTCCAAAAGTGTTGTTCATTGTGAACGACTTTTGCATAACTGGTAAACCATAAGATATAGACAAAATTTTACTGCACAAAAAATGTAGATCACGTTAAAATACACAATTTATGTTGTATACATTTTTTTTTGTAGAGTGAACTATTTTCGAGATATTGCTTGTTATTCCCTTAAATTTTTCAATACTTATACTTTTTCTCAAATTCGTTATTCGTTTTTTTTTTATGTCCTGGACATGCAAAGAGATTGGAATGCACCACATAGCAACCAACGCTTAAAACATTTGACTATCGCTTATAACCTACCATATTCCCCTTGCATCTACAAGAAAATTGACATCTCGATTAACATGAAGCATATGGAGAATAAGCGTTTGTAAAAATAGTTTGTACAAGAGTAGAGAAAGTCATGTGAGTGTAACACATCAGATTTTTTTTTTTAAAACGGCTACCTTATTTTTCCACTGTAATCAATTTTCTCTATCTTATATATAATCAGCATTTTTCCTGGCTTTTTCAACTCTTTTGTCCAAAAGCGTTTGTATGTTTTAACTTGACCTCTCAGAACATACTTCTTTGCTGTGTGAATTAGTATGTTGCATAGTTTATTGAGACTGTGGTGATTCTGAATTGAATTTTATCTCACATGACAGTGTTTGCCCTAATTTATATTGAAATCCTTCTCAGTTTTTTTTTTTGAAGTTCCAAATTCTGAATTGTTGAAAGAAGTAAACCATCCCCTAGAACGCACCATATGGGAGAATATTTTCACCCCAAGCACAAACACACAAACTTTGAACTCCCATCTCCAGTCATCTATACAAGATTTGTTGCACCATCCACCAGAGACCAGAATGAAGATGACACCAGTGCCACCAGTTGACTTACAGCTCATTATGGAAGCCAAGGCTTCTGAAACATATCTTATATAATAACAGAGTAGGTAAAGCAAGTGTATTCCAAATTTAACTCCTAATGCTCAAGTGTTTTGAGTTATTTGGAAGTGACAAATCCAGTGTTTCTTTTGCCTTTCTAAGGTCTAGCTACCTATTTGAATTATAAATACTAATTTTTGTCTTTTTTTAAATCAGCTTAAAATTTTTCAAATAATTTTCAACTTTTCTATTACATTCAGGAAACTCAAAATGATGGACACCACTTGGACATCCTTTATGTTGGAATGTGATCATCTACCTATCTATTAAGGTTTCAGCATTTCCCTCTGAAAGTAGCTTCCCCAGTATCAGGAAGTATTGTAAAGAAATCATTTTGACAAATAGTGGTCAGTTACTGTCACAAGAAAGTAGACATAACGTTATTTAGCTATGTTGCCTAAATTCCGTCAACCACTAAAAAAATAATAAACTTCACAGTTATGTTAGTAAATTGCCCATGGGCTTTTAACTGATTAAACAATTTTATTGCCTACAGTTTGTAAAATAAAATAAAAAGAACATATGTTGTTAATCAATACATGTGGACAACAAAGCACTAATCTGCTCTTTCTTCAAAGAGTGATCATAAGAAAATAAGCCTACTTTCAACTTCTATCAGATATTTTAAATTAGATTTGTGTAAATCATTAAGGGTGGTTCACAACAGCCCAAGAATAGTAACCAAAACAGAAACAAGAACGAGAAGTAATTCAGCATACAAGGTTTTGGTTCACAACAGCCTGATAATGAGAACTGGAGTGCATATTGATAATCATATCATCACAAATTAGAAAGTCGATTTTGAGCATTAGAATTTCATTTGTTTTTAATTGACCAGTGATATTTTTTCATCTGCCAACATAAAAATTTGATAAAATCTAAATGCAGATCCATTACATTTCCAATTCCTCTAGTTGTACCAAGCTTTCATTCCTTTATTTAATAGCATAAATCAGGGGGCGGCTTCTTAATATGGTAGCATGTTTGCGCTACAACCAAAGTCCTGGCTCTCCCTTTAATGTAAATAACGTATATGATTCATACATTTCGGTTATCATTCTGACATGATCTTGTGGAGTGGACTTTGGCAAGCGTTGTATTGTTTGCAGGTGCCAAGTAGTGCACTCCCAGCTGCAACCCACATGGTATAATGGTGAAGTATAGGGAATGACGAACCTAGGGAGCACAGAGGTGTATGGGGGGGGGGGAAGTGAGAGGCATAAGCTGCATGTTGTTGGTTAACCTAGCAGTCAGAGACCATAGAATAGGATGATCAACAGGAGTAATACTTTTCGTTTCGTCCCATACACAGAGCCATCTATTGAACTCACAGTAAAAGTTTACCTCACTTCCGGTCTTCTATCTACTGAACTGCATCTCTCACTATACTTTAGTTACCTTGCATCTCTGATAATTACGTTGCCTGTATGCCACATGGTTTGTGCCGTGTTGTGTGTATTGGGTTTTAATTTATGAATCAAAGTGGTTTATTTAGCTAAATACAGGTAAACGTTGCAATAAGGAGAAACAATGAATTCCATTCAGTCTCTTTTAATGCAACCGTTTTCAACGCTAAACTTGGAGGAAAAGAATGAAATTAAACGCATTGGCAGGCCCACACCATACCTAAAAATCACTCAGGCAGTTCAAACAAAAACAAAAAGTTTTAACAGGAATTTTAACAGTGATGTATATGAAAAATATGATTGGATAAGTGGTTGTGATATTAAAAACGCCCTGTTTTGCTTTCCTTACGTTTTGTTTGGTGGTGAAAATACATGGACAAAGCATGGCGTGAATGATCTGTAGCATCTTCATGAAATGTGCATGTGTTATATATTGTGAATTCCCATTTCTTGTTTATTTGCGTAAATTAATCAGCCTATAGTGAGAAACTTATTCCGTATTTATTACTTAAAACATTTCAAATTGCAAGGATAAAGTTGTGAACCACAAAAGTCACCAGCCGCCCCTGGCGTACATTAAACTTGTTTATTGTTCTTTATTAACTCCTACTGGTTTTTGCTGTTCTTTGGAGTTTTTGCTACTGTTTTTGAGGCAGTAGCCAATTTTGAGTTGCATATAAACAAACTACAGATGACCCTTTCACTAGAAGAACCAATGCAATGGATCTGCAGGTGTCAGGATCCGAGGTTAGGACACACATATGCTAGTTTCCTCCAGTTTCATGTTTCCAGCTTGTGACTAGAGAGAGTTCTAGCGGCTGTTTCATGTCACAGCCGCCTAGAATAATCTCAATGAAAAGCTTTTTCCCATTCCCGGGTTTCGGGAGACCTTCCCATTGATTATGATGAATCCCATTACAATACATTTATTTCAATTTTATCATTCTCGTTCTAGTTACCATTCTTGGTTGTTGTAAACCAGTCTTTAGTTGATGCTGTTAGAGTCTAACACAAGAACATTTACAGCAATACCTTGTGATAATGTGCAACAATAAAAATGTATAATTTGTATGATTTTTAAACCAAATATTGCTTATTAAATAAATTATGACTTTTTACAATGTATAATGCATTCTTTTTAAATTTACTGTGCTTTTTCCACCTGTCTATTTTGATTGTTTAAATGCCTAAACATCTGGGCTCTAGATATCAGGAATGAACTTGAAATCTCAAAATCAGAAATGCTTCCATTATTTTACCTTCTGTACAAAGCTACTGGTTTTACACTACCGCTGGGGACCAGTGGCTACAAAAAAATCTAATATACTAGAGATTCGTAACAATCACTTTACAGATTCTTTACCCACAAATGTCCTTGCTATTATAAATATAAACATCTGGTATATAAGAATACACTTAACTTTGTACATCACAAAAAACTTTACAGTAAAAGCAGATATTTTGATTTCTTTGTGGCACAGTTAACTTCATTTCTTTAATAGAATTGTATATAATGACATGAATTACAATATGTATTTAAAAACAATTTAAAATATATGTCCACTTTTAAGGATTAGCTTTTACAATACCTTCTTTTTTTGCTTTGGCATTATTTCTGAAATAAATATCAGTTTGTTTTAAACCAGCGCGAACGACGACATAGTCTCCGATATGTCAGTGTACTCCAGAACACAATGAGAGCACCTCCAAACATGTATAGCCATATGACAGTAGATTCTTGTGGCATATGGCATTTTGCAACTGCATGGTTATTTGGAGTGAAAACTGCCTGAAATGTACAAGAAAACAAGGGCATTACACGTAGCACATGTAATTTACCAACATTTTTTCAATTTTCCGCAGTAGAAGATTATGTGTAGGATTATTTTAGACAGGACTCAGAATGCCTCTTTATATCATCTCTTGTAACTAAATTTGACATGAGACTAATTTTTGTAAAATCTGTCGGAGACTTGATCTTACCAACTCCTGGTGCGTATATTGGGGAAGAGGGAATAGAAATAATAATAATAATAATAACAACAACTACTTTATTGCAGTCAATAGACTCTTACAAGAGCATCTGACACTGTCAATTATAGCTACACAATGCAATTTACTTAATATTTACATAAGTACACATATCCATTATAATTCAGTAATATTATACAATCTATCAGGAATGATTTTAGGACAGTTTTAAATTTTGAATCTCTGGTATTCTTAATTGCAGATGGTAATTTATTATATAGTATAGCTCCCATTTTATATGGGTCCTTATTTGTTTGACTTTTATTCGTGTTCACCCTATGGTAATCGTTTGCTCTTCTCGTATCGTATGAATGACAGTCTTTATTCATTATGTTAAATTGCTTTCTATTTTTTACTTTCTCTACTACGTATAGTAAGTAGGGGAAGTATTGTATTCCACCCAAAAATTCGATACCGAGATTTCACCGGAAATACATGTTTTGAGACACCCTGAATCCCAAAAAAATTTTTTTGGAAACATGTCCGTGTGTGTGTGTGTGTTTGTGTGTGTGTCCGTCTGTGAACAGCATAACTCAGAAACGAACAGTCGGATAAACACCAAACTTGGTATTTAGGCTCAGTATCTTCCAGAGATGCGACACAAAGGTTTTCAAGAAAATCCTCCCACCCCAGATTACCCTTTACATGGAAGATTTTTTGAAAAGTTTAATTTTCTCAAAAATGGCTCTAACGATTTTGATTAAAATATCGTAGGTTTAAGATATTTTCATGACAAACAAAATGTATATCTTGAATTTTCTGGGAATGTCTCCAAAAGTATTCTCTATTGTGAACGACTTTTGCATAACTGGTAATCCATAAGAGATAGACAAAATTTTACTACACAAAAAACGTAGATCGCGTTAAAATACACAATTTATGTCATACACATTTTTTTTGTTGAGTGAACCATTTTTGAGATATTGCTTGTTATTCCGTTAAATTTTTCAATATTTATTTTCTAAAATGGGAATTCGTTATTCATTTTTTTGTCTTGTATATGCAAAGAGTATTAATCTGTGGCAAAGGGAATGGTGCTGCACCTAGCAACCAGCTATTAAGAGATATGTATGTGCTTAAAGGCTACTGTATTTCTATATTGCCCTTGTAAATATATATTCCCCTTACATCTACAAGAAAATTAGCAATAAGATAGAGTCTGCAAATGTTTATCTCGATTAACATGAAGAGATGGAGAATAAGCGTTTGTAAAAATAGTTTGTACAAGAGTAGAGAAAGTCATGTGAGTGTAACACATCAGATTTTTAACAAGTGTAATGGTTTTAAACACATATAGTGAAACTACAGTTAGGATGTTTTGTGTTATAAATGCTTCACAGCAAGATTGCCGAAACCGAAGGTTGAACACAGTTCTTACGCACTTTTTTTGTATTTTTAATAATCTGTACATATTGATTTTACTTGTTCCCCCCCCCCCCCCCCAATTTCAATACCATAGTTAGATGTGGGTATGTGATGCCATAGTATGCTGCTTTAAGAATATTGGTGTCTCCGTATTTTGCTAATTGTCTCAATAGGTACAGTCCTGTGTTCATTGTTTTACAGACAATTTCTACGTGTATGTTGTAAGATAAAGTTTCTTCTATGTGTATGCCCAGAAATTTATAGCTTCTTACCTGTTCTAAAGCAGTATTGTTAATGTTTATATTTATATTATTGTTTTGAAATGTCATGAATGCAAATGGGCTGCCCATAATGCTTTCCTAATTTATCACCTGCGCAGCTATACACGAATAAATCAACACAGCAGCCAGTAACTATGACAGGCTGGTGGCTCTATCTAATGCAGTTTCACTTTCCAAGCAGAGCACATTGATTTTTTTTTAAACAGAAGGTGTAGGATTATGAAATCCACAAATTTTACATAAAACTCTAACTTTTATTCAGAAGTACTAAAATATTTTATGTATATTTTATTTCCTGTAATAATTTTTCATAATTAATAACATCTTTCAAATTTTCTGCAGACTAATTGAAACTGACTGTAATTTACAACTCTGATTTGGTTAGATTTCCTTTGCTTCTGTTTCAGACACCTATGCATCTTTTTACTTTCTCTACTACGTATAGTAAGTAGGGGAAGTATTGTATTCCACCCAAAAATTTGATACCTATTGTAATTGAAAGAACTTTAATCAATAACTTTCTTAATTGAATTTTAAATTATATTGAGATTTCACCGGAAATACACGTTTTGAGACCCCTGAATCCAAAAAAAGCATTTTTGGAAACATGTCCATGTGTCTGTCTGTCTGTGTGTGTGTGTGTGTGTCTGTGTGTGTGTCTGTCTGTCTGTGTGTGTGTGTGTCTGTCTGGGTGTGTGTGTGTGTGTGTGTGTGTGTGTGTGTGTGTCTGTGTGTCTGTGAACAGCATAACTCAGAAACGAACAGTCGGATAAACACCAAACTTGGTATTTAGGTTCAGTATCTTCCAAGGATGCGACACGAAGGTTTTCAAGAAAATCCCCCCACCCCAGATTACCCTTTACATGGAAGATTTTTCGAAAATTTTAATTTTCTCAAAAATGGCTCTAACAATTTTGATTAAAATATCATATGTTTAAGATATTTTTATGACAAATAAAATGTATATCTCGAATTTTCTGGGAATGTCTCCAAAAGTATTCTTCATTGTGAACGACTTTTGCATAACTGGTAAACCATAAGAGATAGACAAAATTTTATTACACAAAAAATTTAGATCGCATTAAAATACACAATTTATGTCATACACTTTTTTTTTGTTGAGTGAACCATTTTCGAGATATTGCTTGTTATTCCCTTAAATTTTTCAATACTTATTTTCTCAAATGGGAATTCGTTATTCATTTTTTGGTCTTGGATATGCAAAGAGTATTAATCTGTGGAAAAGGGAATAGTGCTGCACCTAGCAACCAGTTATTAAGAGATATGTATGTGCTTAAAGGCTACTATATTTCGATACTGCCCATGTAAGTATATATCCCCCTTACATCTACAAGAAAATTAGCAATAAGATAAGAGTCTGCAAATGTTTATCTCGATTAACATGAAGTAGATGGAGAATAAGCGTTTGTAAAAATAGTTTGTACAAGAGTAGAGAAAGTCATGTGAGTGTAACACTTCAGAGTTTTTTATGTAGAGTCAGCTGAAAAATTCAATGTCATAGCCACGATTTAAACATGGGTCTCCCACTTTCTGTGCAGTTGCTCTAACCTGGAATAAACCTTGAGTCAGTTGGGGAATTCAATGCCCTACCAACATGTTATATTTTTTTCATTTTCATTTTTATTGATCCAGTTAATTGTTACGTACAGAAGTACAGTCAATGTTGGACACGTCAAAGTAAGATAACAAAATATTTACGAGATATTACAAAAATTAATAAATCAAAATATGTATAAGTTTACAAAAAAATAAATTATGATTACATATGTACAAAAGGTGCAATGAATGCTGGACACGTCAAGGTAAGATTATAAAATATTACAAAATTTATCAAACCAAAATATGTATAAGTTTCCAAGAATAAATTATAATTACATGTTAAAGTACTTATAAATTCTCTTTAGTTAAGAATTCTTGAAGAGAGTAAAAGCAGTGGTTAATCAGATATGCCTTTAAAGAGTGTTTGAGAGTATTTTCTTGCTTAATTCTTTTCATAGATTTTGGTAGACAGTTGTAGATCTTTAGTCCAGAATGTAATATACTTTTTTGGCACAGAGAGGTATTATGTTGAGAAATACGTAGATTATTGGTTTGCCTTGTATTATGCTGGTGCACTGTTTCATTCCTCATGGAGGGGGAATCTGTATTGTTTGTAGTTTGTGGATGAACATTGTTGTTTCAAATATATAGATGCAAGGGAATGGAAGTATGTTTAATGTATAGTATGTATAGTAGCTCAATGGTTAGAGCAACTGCATGGAAAGCGGGAGAACCATGTTCAAATCCCAGTTACGACAAATTTTTCAGCTGACTCTTATATAAAAAACAATACCTAGGCTGGTTAGATCTTTAAAAAAGTATAATTAATGAAATTAATACATAATAATAAAACATAATAATAGCTAGGTATCCATTTTGTTGCTCATGAAGATAAGATTCATTCCATTGGTACCAACATGGGTAGCCAAGGTCTTTAAAGCATGGATATTCATAACAGGAGAGATCTGTGGTTCAAATCCCACCAGGACTTCCTTCCTGATTTGAGACTTTTTCCAAGTTTTCTCAGTCCTCGTATATGTCAAATGCAGGGGAGGTACCCTAAACTTAGGTCTGGAACGTTTCCTTCCCAAATTATCACTTTTCATGCATCATCAGTGTCCACACCCATGGCGCCGAATGGACATTAAACACTATTACCACTCCTCTTCCTCCTCCTCCTCCTCCATGAGAGTATTACTAACAGTATTTTCCGAACTAATGTTTCAATATACACAGGTCTGTGTTGCCATGTTAAGAAAGCATCGTCAAGGCTTTGTTATCAATTAGCCAAGTTCTAACAAGCAATTCTAAACTTACAAAAATCAGATTGCAATACAATTGGTGGAAAATGAAACCTCTGTTTGACACTTCATCAGTGCTCATTGGTTACATTTATACATATAATTTAATAGTCAATGCATTCAATTTCTTTACAGGTATTCTGTAAGTGCGAAAGAGTGCTTAGCTATCCTAGTAAATACATGTTTATTTCTGGAAATTGGAAGGGTAAATTAGTTGTTACTCTTATTGGCCAAGAAATTCAAGTTCTCCTGATACTCCAGTCATTCTTACCAATACTAACAGAGAGATTACTCACATCACACTTTATATCTACAGTTTTCTGCAGCCAATCGTCCAGGGAATGAGCTTGCAAAACAAAATGCAATTGTAAGCAGCCTCAAATTTTCTTAAAATCCATGTGCACACCAGCAGCATCCCAAATGTTTATCTGCCTGCATTTCTTGTTAAACTCTGAAGTAAGAACCATAACTCAAATTTTTAATACCACTGAAACTGAGAAAACAAAACAAAATATAACTAAATGGGTATAATGGGCTGCTGAGAAACTATGGTTTGCTGGAATTTTTTTCATAACTGTGTAGACATCCTCAGAAAATTGAAGTCTCCTTGACAATTGTTTAGCTGGTATATTACTGGTGTATTTATCCAGAGTTTTGGCTCAAGTTGAATATTTCTAAATCTCAATGACTTAAGTTGTAGGCTGGCAAGGTAGTATGATATGGAAGAGAAAGTACTTATAATAAATAATAATAATAATAATAATAATAATAATAATAATAATAATAATAATAATAATAATAATAATAATAATAATAATAATAATTAATAATAATAACAACAACAACAATAACCACAACACTTACATGTTGTTGGATACGTCAGAAAATATATACATTTATTTATATTACAATCCATCCAGCCTATACAAACATTTTTGTATTAGATATTTGTTTAGCTCATTTTTAAACAGTTTCCCTTTTTTTGTTTTTAGTGAAATCGGTAATTTATTGAATAGTATTTTTCTCCATTATTAAGGGATCTTTATCTGTTGACTTCTTATTTACAGTTATTCTACAGTAATTGTTTTGTGACCTTGTTTCATGGTTATGATAGTGTTTATTTAAGTTATCTACTCCGTCTTTACTAACTACAAACATGACTACTTTAAAAACACTTAAAGATACTACCGTTAGAATTTTGTTATCTGCAAAGACATTTCTACATTATTCTCTTCTATTTACATTATATATACATCTTAAACATTTCTTCTGTGAAACTACTAATCTGTTCATGTTAGTTATACAAGAGCTGCCCCAAACCTCAACTGCATATTGTATGTGTGGATGTATTATTCCATAGTAGGTCACTTTCAGATGTTCAGAGTTTAAGTAATTTGCTAGGTTCCTTATTAAGTAGAGAGTTGTACTTATCTTCTTACATATGTAGTCAATATGGTGTCTAAAGGTTAGGTTTTCATCGATAATTACCCCCAAGAATTTTATTTTATCTGATTGCTGGATAGGTTCACCATTTATCTTTACATTCACAGGACTTTTATTGCTATACCTGTTATTGCGGTGTTGGAACATTACTGTTTTTGTTTTTTGAAGACTAACTTTCAGGCTATTGTTTGTATGATAATTGTAAATTGTTTGCGTTTCTGTGGTTATTATTTTCTCCATTTCGTTTCCTTGATTGTGTCCAAATATCACCTGCATACGTCACTGTTTTGGAGTGTGGAGTTATTTGAAGATCATTTATATAAAGTAAAAATAATATTGGCCCTAGAACAGATCCTTGAGGTACTCCCGCTTTGACTTTTCCATAATTGAATGTGATAGATTCTATTTTGTGTTTACTCTTGGTTCTGACTACTGTACATTGTTTCCTGTTTTCAAGGTACGATCTTAATATTGTGTGAAATTTTCCCCTTATGCCATATTTCTGCAGTTTATTCAGCAGCATTACATGTGATACACTGTCAAACGCTTTGGATAAGTCAAGGAATTTCCCTGTGATCTTCTCATCATTTTCAAGCCCTTGGAGTATAGTATGATATAGCTCTGCTATAGCAGTGGTTGTGGAGTGATTTTTTCTGAATCATGTTGAGATTTACTTAGTATATTAAATTTATTTAGAAAGCTAAGTAATCTATTTTTTAGCACTTTTTCGAAAACTTTAGCAAAGACAGAAGTTAAGGAAATAGACCTATAATTTTCAACTTTTGTTTTAGTGCCTTTTTTAAATACTGGCCGAACTATGCTTATTTTTAAACAATCAGGGAAAGATTCCTCAATTAGTGATGTAGTGATTAATTATTGACTTGATGACATGGCCTCTCTCTGATAATAGTGCATACTTGGCTACTGTGCATTTATGTATAAATACATTTACACTTAGAAATACCCTCTAATTTGGACATGAAAGGCTCCAAATTGAACAGAACTAAACATGTGCATAGAAATCATACAATCCAATCAAAAGAAGTAGCAACATTAGAGTGACTACAGCCTTCTCATTGTTCATAAGGGCCATTCACAATGAAAATTAAGCATTAAAGTAACAACATAAAACTTAAGCATAAACTTAACATGATATGTTATCATTCATGACAAATGGAAACATAAACAACAGCCAATCACAAGAGAGCATGAAATGGCTGAGTTAATATGCCGGACTGCAAAACGATCACTATGATATACATGATAAAAGAGGTTATGTACATGTAACAAAAGTTAGAGCTAGCTACCCCTTTAAAGGACGTTTAACTCATAAAAATGCGCCTTCTATCATCACAATTGGTTTTGCTGGATTTTAATAGATATCCCAGTGATCCCTGGCCTGTGATCTTACACGGAGAGGCAGTTAGCGAGTCAACACATGGCGATGGAAGTTCCGATGTGAGATGGCAGAATACGGAGGGTTGCCCCACTTAAGCTCGGACGATTTTGCTTATGTTTTTTCATAGCGAGATTCCCTTTCACCATCACCTATTGTGTTCAATGTGATTTCCACGAGCTTTAACTATGGCTCTGCAGCGCAATTTCCATTGAAGAGGGCTGCATCTAAGAACAGGAATGGGGATGTTAGCCCAGCAGACTGGGCTGTCCAATTGTGGTGGGACGCCGAGAAGCAAGGTGCTGTTTCAGCAGACCAAATCCACAAAAATCCACTGGCGAGGCATCTGGTGACTTCACAGGAATCCTTTTAAATGGTATGACATTGACGGCATCACATTGACAACCATTTCCATAGCTTTCCAGTGGAAGTAATGCTGGGAAGACCGAGAGGTGTGACTGGATGCTTTATCCATGTGCATACAAACATTTGGGGCATCCTCACCATACAACCGAGGAATCTCTTCATAAAAAATTGGATCTATAACATTCCTGCATTAATTTTTACATTGTTGGCAACTCTGTGAATGCTGAGTTTCTCCCGGGAGCAATAACCTGCTACCACCATGAATCCCTTGAAAAACCTTTCCTTGTTCTCCCAAATAAAGTTGGAGCGCCCCTTTTGGCCCACTTGATGCTAATAAATGGCTCAGGTTTTTTTGTATCACCTAAATAAACCCATGCTTCATCTAAAGAAACCACCTATTGCCACTTTTCACCTGTCAGGTGGTGTTCATAGAGTTTTTTTTTTGCATTGGTGAAGCGTTCTCTGATGTGCCACTCTTTCAAGGTGTGTCCACGTGCTTTATGTTGCCGGAAATGCTTCTTTGGATTGGTGGGTTTTTTTGAGTCACTGTTGCACTCACCTTGGCTACTACTACTTTAGGTCCTGTTGGTTGTGGCCTTTTTTTTTGCACACTGAGCCTCAGGTGGGAATCCATTTTTATGCAGCTGTGTTATATGCCCCACAAAGGACTTGCTTATGGTAAGATCTTTTTGTTTGCATCTTTCCACTATCATTGAAAGGCTGTAACCGACATCGGAAAGCCCAACAATGTACCCCTGCCACAAGTCAGCGAATGTTGAAGCTATTACGCGTAAGCTTTGCCTCAGACTGGCCCAGCAGTGAGCTGATGCAATAATAAGCATAAGCAGTTTGACCAATGACAGAGTGGGAGGGTCGTCCGAGCTTAAGTGGGGCAACCCTCCATAATCATGTGATCAGAATCGCTCTCTGATTGGCTAGTTTATGTTAAATTCAATGTTTATTTGTATGCTTAAGTGATTCATTGTGAATGGTTCCATTACAATACATATCGTCTAGTTATATGATGCTTACACTGAATGGCATCAAAGTGCCTCAGTCAGCCCTCATATCATCAGATCCCCAAATCAATTGGGAAAGAGCACCCTTCCCAATATAATCCATTCTCTTTGTAAATATTCCAACAAACTGGGATGAACCATCATCGCAGAGACTTGAGCTGCACTACTAAGGATGTCTACGTCAGTTGTGAATGACAAGTCTGGACAGAAAAATTACAGCATATCAAGAATTACTCAAAATGTGAACGCTTATGCTCACTCAAATCAAATTCAGTTTATCAAACAAAACATTAAAATTCCCTACTGACACATTGTGCTGCTGTGGCCAAGAGACTAGACCATTAACTCTCACAAAAGCAGCTCGGTTTAGTCCCAGCGGCTGTAGGTGGGAATTGCAGAACATGAAATGACGTTTGGAGGAGTTTCCTCTAGTTTCCCCTGCATGTCATTGCAACAATTACTCCATTATCAACGTTTACATCCACACAATCATCTTACCATTCAGTGGAACACAGTCTGAGAGCATCTTGACCTAATTTCTTGGGTACTACAGTGAAACATCATCAACATATGGATACCATTTTTTGGCATAGATTGAAATCATTGGACGAGCAGCGATGGGATGAACTGGGCTCAAGGAATAAGGAGAATTTTACAGGAAATAGGAATGGGTAACTTATGGGAGGAGAGATAGGGGTTAGTTAAAGGTTTCTGGAAAGAAGTGAGGAACAGAGTAGAAGATATAGAGAAACAAGAATTATTTCAAAGTCTGGAAGGAAAGAAAGAAAAGTTTGGAACTATATAGACAATTAAAGGTGGACTGGGGAAGGGGGAAGTATGTGGATGTAGGTAATAGGTTAGCGAGAGAACGGTGGACCTGGTCTAGATTAAGTGCATATAGGCTAAGGGGAGATAGGAAGGGAACGAATTTGAATAGGTGTCCTCTTTGTGGAGAGATCAGTTTATACCTAAAGAATGGGAGAATATTAACAAAGAAGTATTAAAAGTTAGGATAATGAAAATACAAAAGGAGAGGGATATAAAAAGAATAGGAGAATATATGGGGAGAGTAAGAGAAAAATGGTTTAGAAAAATAAAGCAATATGAATTTGTTATGACCCACCATGCATAAATAACCACGGTGTTAAAATACATGATGGACTAAAGAAAGAAAAAATAGCAACTCAAAGTAATGTATTAAAAATTGTAAGGATTTTGTATAGCATTATGGAAATAAATAAATACAGATATTTGGGAAGCTGGAGATTGCATGTGTTACTTAATCTACAATGCAAGTCAATTTAATTTACAATGGAAGTAACACATTGATCAAAAAGTCTCAGAACTAACCCACAGAGGGCACCACAAATCAAAAACTCTGTGTTAGATGGTACTAACCTTCAAAAGATGTGTGTCAAAGTTTCGACATTTTGAACATTACTTATTGAGATATTGCAGTTTTAGTGATGCCATTTGTGACATGTTCAACACACTGGACAAAATCAAATTTCATGTTGAGGCAGTATTTTAATACCTGAATAATTTCAATTGTATTTTTATAATAAGTAAATTCAGTAACAGTTCGCCTTGAAACAATATATATGTAATAATTATTTAAATTGTATGTAACAGTCATTGCAAATGCTTATTTTGATACGGTAATTTGTATCACAAATTACTTAAATGTAAATAATGATTGTAATATAAATATGTATTTATAGGTGACATTGATTTCAGAGGTTTATTAATTGTAATTATTATTGGTAAATAATAATACACGGCTCTATTGAAACTGTCAATAATAACGCAATAATGCAGCGAGGGGGTGAGCTGTTTATCATTACTGGGAACAAGGAAGTTACGTAATGTTCGCGCGTTTTTTCCGTTGAGAACCTTCTAGAATGTTTCCTAAAGCAATATGTATTCGTGGTTTTCATTGGATATTAAAATAGACGCTAATGTTGGCGCGTTTTATTAGCCAATAGCAGTTCATTTATAATCTTTAGGCCTGTCGAGGAGTGGGAGTATATAAGCCAGGTCCGAGGTAGATCGCCCCGCAGTTCAACAAAATTCTCAATACCTTGCACGTCGGTCGCCCAGTTTATCAAAATTTCTAGCACGCTGTCTTCAGTTCGTCATAAGTTACGCGCAGCAAAATTACGAGAATCTAAAGTATTATACAGTTAAATATATACAAAGTTGAAGTATGTGAGTTAAAAGTGAGAAGTTATTACAAACAGTTTCAGTTTGGCGAGTATTTACATCAATATGTAAAAGTGTTAGTGAACGTGTTCGACAATAAAACATTATAAAACAAATTTCTTCACTAGTAATTTTTGGATAAAAGATTCCTTTCCGATTCACAACCTGAATAGAGATACTAGTTCTACCAAGATAAGATGATAGCTAGCCGGAGGACAATATACGAAACTTAAAAATTATTTTAAAAAAAACTGATGCAAATTGCTAACGCCAGATGGAGCTACAAACCAAACAAACGAATGACGTCACAAGATGGCTTCAACACACGTGATGTAAACAAACATTTGTAAGAATCTCATCGCAAATTGCCGCACCAACGTGGGGCTTAAAACATATACAATTTGTTCTCTTGCAATTTTTATTGTAAACATGTTTAATAATGTTATGTGAATACATTACATACTCTAATAATGCAAGAGCTGTGAGAATAATAAGTTTTACGTTGCTAACAATGAGGCAATAATGAGTTAGAGAGTTTGAATGTTACTAGTCATGATTAGAGAAACGATAATGTAAATTCAGTAACAGTTTAAAATTAGCCAATCAACAGCAAAGAAAAGCTTTAAGTAAAATGCAGATATTCTATTGGACTAGAATTAGCCAATCAGAGACTTGAAATACCGATGCTTACGGGTTTAACGGTTGAAATTATGTTCAGTTGCTGGCAAACCTTGGTAGGGACCAGATGGAAGATGTGTTCTCTACAGAAATATTACGTGTGAATCGTAAAATATGTCTACGCGTTAGCTAAGTGAAAGTATTAAAAAATCTCACAGCTCTTAAAAAGTGTAGTGCTTTATTAAAATGTGCAAGGATTAATAAAAGAAGTGAATTAAAAAAAACTTAAATTCTGTGTATGTCTACAATTATTGTCGTACCGCACCTTGCCTAAGAGATACATGACTCTACAAACATTACTGAAGCAGCCGAGACAAATTCAAACATAAATAATATATAGAAGCAGTTTTAATAACAAAGTTAAATATTATAGTGTAAAACTTGGAGTGTAAAAACAGAATTACATCTTAAAAATCAGCTCCTCATATGTAGCAGCATATTGCGTAACAACAGTAACTATTACGTAATCAACATCTTCAAACCAACACCCAAAGCGTGTTGCAAACTTCTTAAACAAAGTAACTCCAAGAACAATACTTCTTCAAGTTAGCTTCCAATGTATGAAGCTTTAATAAATTACGTAAACAAACCATCTACTTCAAATTGGCTCCCATACGTGGGAAACATAAAAACTACTTCAACGTGTTGATTAAACACTGTTTTTTGATGGGGAAAAAATACAGTTCAAGCTCAGCAATGGCTTGAAAAGTGTTACAAGGAATCTGCTCATCAAAAACAACCATTTGTCTGTGGTTTGCTGAATTTAAATGGGGTCGTACAAGCACCGATGATGCTGAACACTCAGGATGTCCAAATGAGGTGACAACATCTGATATCCTAAGATATCAATACAATATTTTGCGTGAACATTTGTGCATCAGAAAACTTTTCCAAATGGATGCTGCGTTTGCTAACAGTGGAACAAAAATAACAGTATGTTGATGACTCAGAGCACTGTTTAGAGCTGTTTAGAGGAATAAACAGGATTTTTTGTGTCGTCAATATATGACAATGGATGAAACATGGATCCACCATTACACACCAGAATCAAATTGACAGTCAAATGAGTGGAAAGAAGCGGGTGAAAGCAGCTAAAGACACAACAGTCAGCCAGAAAGGTTCAACAAGTGTCTTTTGGGATGCTCATAGCATAATATTTGACTACGTAGAAAAAGTAAAAACGATCAATAGCAAATATTACATAAAATAACAATGCGTTATTGGACACATTGAAAGATGAAATCAAGAAAAAACAGCCCCATAATGCGAAGAAGAAATTGTTTTTTCACCAAGTCAATTTATCCTGTCGCAAGTCAACGGTTACAATGGCTAAAGTGCACAAATTGGGCTTCCAATTGCTTTCCCACCCGTCGTTTCTCCAGATTTGGTTTCTAGCAACTATTACCTGTTCACAAGTCTCAAAAGGATGCTCCAGGGAAAGCTTTGGCACAAATTATGGTCATGTCGGAAACTGAAATGTTTTTTGCAAGTCACAACAATTCATTCTATAAGAACGGCATCAAAATGTTAGAATGAATGTGTCACTCTTAAAGGAGACTATTGATGAATGAAGTTAAATTTTGCAAAAAAAAAAAAAAAGTTTTTTTAGTAGTCACTCCCGAGATTTTTGACCAATGTGTTAGTACAGGCTGCAGTATTACCATACCTAGACCTCAAATTTGTACTCAGTGAGTATTAGATCACGTGGTATTTACAGAAAGGCCAAACACACTGATGTGTCAGCTTCAACCATCCACACAGAAACCTAAACTTATAAGGCTGATATTGTAATGAAAAGAAGCTAGAAACAGTGATGTGTATTGAATTTATTTAAACGTGAGTCGGAATTGTTACACTAACATCACTTAACTTTACTCACTTAAACTTAAACTTAAGTGACGTTAGTGTAACAATTCCGACTCACCTTTAAATAAATTATAAGGCTGATTCACAATAGCCCGAGAACAGTAACCAAAATGGAAATGAGAACAGGAAGCAATGCAGAATACAAGATTTTGGCTCATAATAGCTCGGTAAAGAGAAGGGGAATCCTTTTGAATGATCATATCGATCACAAAGTGGAGGTCGATTTTACGTATTGGGATTTCATTTGTTTTTAACTGACCAATGACATTTTTCACCTGCTTCCAATTCAGCCAGCATAATGCGGGCTAGCCAATGTCAAAATTCGATAGAGTAAACTTATCTAAATGCAGATCCATTGCATTTCTGATTCCTCTAGTTGTACCAAGCTTTCATTTCTTTATTTAATGGCATACATTAAAGTAGTTTGTTGTTCTTTGTTACCAGTTTTTGCTGTTCTTTGTAGCTTTTACTACTGTTTTTGAGACAATAGTCAGTTTTGAGTTGCATATAAACAAACTACAAATGACCCTTTCGCTAGAAGAACCAACACTGAATGGATTTGCAGGTGTCAGGAAGCACATATGTTAGAATTTCTTCCAGTTTGATGTTTCTGGCTTGCGACTAGAGAGAGCACTAGTGGCCATTTCATGTCACGGCCACCTAAAATAACCCTTACAGTGAAAAGTCTAATATACACAATATGGATCTAACATGCCGTGCCCGGGAATGAGAAAGTTAAAACTTGGCCAAGGAAAGCTTCCCATCAATTATGAACGTTCCCTAGAATACATGTATATCAACTTTGTCATTCTTGTTTTGATTACCGTTCTCAGTGGTTTTGAACCACCCTATACACAAGTTCACTTACCATTCCACAGCAGATAGAAAATTCAGGAAGATTTTTAGAAAAAATATATCAGCAGCCTCAAGCAACTAGTTTAATATAGGGTATTTCAACAAGAGTATCCTATCGTTGAATTTAAATAAAACACGTTCTATAAATGATAGAGGTTTATTTCTTTTTCTATTTTGGAACATAATTAATGCCATTACGTGTGGAAGAGAACATCAGTGAAGTGACCGCCGCGACTTCGTTGTGTTGCGCGTATACGGTTGACCCAATTTTCAATGACCGAAGAACATAAATTAGGTCCAACTTCACGAATAACATACGTGATGTTATTCATAAGATCATTTACTGTTTCTGGCTTGTTGACATAAGCTCGAGATTTAACATAACCCCACAAGAAGTAATCCAACGTTGTTAAAACACATGATCTCGGGGACCAGTTAACATCACCACCATGGGAAATGATGAAACTTCTGAGCTTCTCCTTCAAAAGATCGATTGTTTCGAGAGCAGTATGTCATGTGGCACCATCGTGCTGGAACCAGATGTTTCTGAGATCCATACCATCCAATTGAGGCCAAAAATAGTCCCTTATAAGAGCCCAGTATTTTTCTCCATTGACAGTTAGAGCTTCTCCATCTTCATCTTGGAAAAAATATAGACCAATGATTTCACCATACCAAAATCCACACCACACAGTAACCTTTTGGGGATGAAGTGGTCGTTCTTGAATCTGCATTGGATTGTGATTGCTCCAATTCTGTTTGTTAACACAACCATCCATCCAAAAGTGGGCTTCGTTGTTGAAGATGATTTTTTGATAAAAATCCAGATCAGCTTCCAATTGCTCCATAGCCCAGTCAGCAAATACATGGCGCAATCTATGGTCGTTGGGATTTAGTTCTTGAGTTAACACCATTTTGTAAGCATGAAACTTCAAGTCCAGATGCAGAATTTGCCAAGTTGTGGTTGGTGAAAGCCCAAATTCTTGCGCTCGATGAGCAATTGATTTGTTTCCATTCTCCTGTACACTCTCACAAACAGTGCCTATGTTTTCGTTGGAGCGCTTACGTCGATTACATACAGGTGTTCTTTGATCGCTGACAGAACCACTTCTTTCAAATTTATCGATCAAACGCTGAATTGTTCTCTCGCAGAGACGATTATGCACACCGTAAACTTCAATCAATACGCGGAAGGTTTGGCGAACAAATGATCCATTTTGATAATAAATTTTCACAATTTCTACGCGTTGCTGAATGCTGTAACGTTCCATGGCTATTTGTCAATAACAACGGCAGCTATCACATGTTAAAGATAGGACACTCTTGTTGAAAGACCCTTTACAAAGAGCTTACTGAATGCAACTATCACCACAGATCAGGTATCTACAAAATTAACTGCCCAGGCTGTAGCCTAGCATATGTCAGACAGACAAGGAGAACATTGGGAACCAAGAAGAAACATTTCGGGTGCATAAGGCAGAAACAAACCAAAAAATCTGCAGCTACTCATCATTTTTTAAGTACAAGGCAAGCAATATTACACTTCTGAAATTCATCAATAACCTCAGTAGCAGTCAACATATCTTCATTATGAAAATAAGGACCACCTAATGAACTTTGAAATACCTCCGTGTGATTTTCAATTTTTGCTAAGAACACCAATATCTCTGCATCTACAGAGCAGCAGTCAGGCTTCAACTGAAGATGAGAGTGAACATTCTTGAAACAATGTCTTGATTTCAAAATAGTAAGTGAAGTGTGTGATACCAATTCTGACTCAAATAACATGTTAAATTTTTACTTTACAACACATTTTCACAATTTAACACAATGAAAGTTCCTCTGTTTGATGTGTTCATTCTGTTCAATTATAACATCTTCCTCTACCAAATCCTCTTCTTTCTTATCGCTCTCTATCCTCTGATATTTTATGCCCTTCTTTACTACATCTATAGTAGGTAAATGTTCTGCTTTAAATATCACTTCATTATTTCTATAGTATATGGATAAGCTAGTAACAGTAATGTGAATTTGAACTACAGTAAGCCTACAAATTCTGAACACTACATAAAAAACAATAGTTTCAACCTGGTCCCACATAAATAAGCAGTCCTAAACAGTTTGGCATAGATTGGTTTACACACCATTAATGGAAACAGAATACAACAAGAACACATAGTTAACACAGCTATAAACAATGGCTTTAGTAAACAGATCGACAAAAAGGTAGCACAATTCAAGAAACAGAAACACATTAAAGATACCACAAAGTTCACCCAACAAAAAAACAAAAAGAATTTCAGAAAGGTCACTTTCCACCCAAGGATTCTATAAATTTCACATCATCTTCAAAAAACACATCCGTCTAGCCCCACAAAACATATTCAGTCCAGAGAAATTACTCTGCAACAAGGACCAAATACCTCAGAAAAAAAGCAGGAATGTATAAATTAGCTGCCCAGAATGTGACCAAATCTACATACGTAAAACAAAAAGAAATTTAGAAAAACCAGATTAAAAGAGCATATTGGATACATCAAATACTGACAGATACATCTGCAGTTGCACATCATTACACTCCTAAAACCGACAAAATATGCAACAGAGTTAGATACTTGGGAAAAGATATTAACCACAAAACATAAACACCATGTAATGAATTTTGAATACCACCACCAACCTACTATGGAAATTCATCACTCCACCACCAGATGTCATCACAAGGAACCAGTTGGCCACTTCTGATGATGAAAGCCAGTAGTTTTCGAAACCGGTCAAAATGTAAGTGATGTTAAGGGCCCGTTTCACCAACAGATGCTAAATGTTAACACTGAAGTTAACACAAATTCTGTTTCATCAAATAATGTTAACTTTAACAATCTGTTAAAGTTGGTGTTAAGTTAACATCCCCATATCCCTGTATTAAGGCATTTAACAAATGTTAGAAATTGGAAAACGGCTGCCGCAAACCAAGCTGTTGTTGGGAGTTTGCTACAATTGGCATTTTTGAATGTCATTCCTAACAGAAGAGTATTTGTACGTCATAATAAATTTAAAACTCTTAAAAAAGAGGAATTTTTAAAGCAATATAGACTGCCCAAGGGGGACATAAACATGGTTTTATGGGAAATACGAGAGATTAGAATACTACCAACAGAAGCATGCATCTTTCTCCTATGCTAAGTGTTAATTAGGTACTTAAGATTTTATGCTACCAACATTTTTCATTTACTTGTGATAATGTTGGTATTTCCAAAGCTACCGTTTGTGGATTTATCTGGAAGATTTCCAAAGCAATTGATTCAAGAAGCAAACAGTATTTTTCGGATCTGCTTCATTAATCAGCGATAATGTTTTCGTCCACTTTAGTTTCAGTGCAGTGTCCTCCACGAGTTTTAAACCATCTTAAACGCTCTTCGCACCTAACGCTTCTGTTAGCTAAAATTGCCGCAGTTGCTTACAGGACTTAAGGGAAATGCGTTCGCTCCAATTAAATTACGTGTGGATTTTGTTCCAGGCTGCAATCTTATCCTTTAATGTAAGAACGTCAGCTTTCTCGCACTTGACAATATGTCTGTACTTATTAACCAGATGTTAATTAACGCGTTTCAAATGGTGAAACATTTATTTTAGTTGACATCGTGAGTTTAAACTCAAACAACTGGGAACATCACATGACCATTGCCATGAATGTAAATAGTTGTGGGCTACTTACACAGAGATTGCGGCAATACATAGACAAAAGTGCATCGGAGTATGTTCAGAAGCAGTGTAGCTCGGCCACTGCCTTCTCGAAAGCTGGCGTTCGCAGTTGTCTTTGATGTTAAAAACATATTAGCTAACAATTTGCTGTAAAAGCTTGATGAAATGCAAAAGTTTTAACCTTATGTTAAACTTTTAACAACTAGTTAACAAACAAGAGGTTAGAGTATTTTTAACATCGGTTGGTGAAACCGTCCAATGATCACAACTGAATCTTTTAAACAATAAATGCCACGAGCCATTGAAATACTTTATTTTATTTATTTATTTATTTACCTATTGAACTCGCCAATGTATCAATATTAATAACTGAAGATATTAAATAATTAACATAGTGCTATTAGTGTCACTGGTCCAACTTCTTGGTACACTGTTCATTTTCTGCAAACAGTTGGGTCCACTGCCATGTATGTTTAAGGCTGGTTCACACTTGGCAGGAAGTTTTCCTAAACCTTGGGAATGGTAAACAAAAGTTGGCCAGGTTTTAACTTTCTCATTCTGCTCCAGGTCACAGCATATTAGATCCATATTGTGCATTTTCACTCTAGAGATTATTCTAGTGCTCTTTCTACTTGCAAGTTGGAAACATGAAACTGGAAGAAATTCTAGCATATGTGCGTCCTAACCTCAGATCCATTGAGCATTGGTTCTTCTGGTGAAAGGGTCATCTGTAGTTTGTTTATATGCAAATCAAAACTGGCTATTGCCTAAAAAACAATAGCATAAACTACAAAGAAAAACAAACAACTATAATGTATGCCATTAAATAAAGAAGTAAAAGCTTGGTACAACTAGAGGAATTGGAAATGTAATGGATATGCATTTAGATGATGTTTACTCTTTCAAATTTTGATGTTGGCTAGCCCACATTATGTTGGCTGAATTGGAGGCAGGTGAAAAAATATCATTGGTCAGTTAAAAACAAATGAAATCCCAACTTTCCAGTCTCATTACTGGGCTGCTGTGAACCAAAATCTTGTATGCTGTATTGCTTCCTGTTGTTGGGCTATTTAGAACCAGCCTTTACTTGCACGTGAGCATTTCAGCAGTGGTTGTGGTGAAGAAATGACGAATTTCTCAGATGCCTGAATCACTGCAGGGAACTTCCTTTAGGTGCACCACAGCCAGTTGTTGCATGTCTGAGCTTGGGGCTTCTTGGAGGCCATGTAAGACTTCCACCTCGTCCAAACATACCAATGATTCATTTATATTGTATGAGGGTGAATCAGAAAGTCTTTGCCCCTATTTTTTATTAGCCAAAATAAGTTCATACAGGTAATTATAAATATACGTACTATTCTACGTGCCTTACACTATTTTTCCACATAGTCACCACACCGGTTCACACATTTGTCCTATTGCAGCACTAAATTTGAGATGCCCCTAAGGTAGAATTCGTCCGGAACTGTGAAACCACCATCAGACTGCTGCCTTGGCTTCATCATTACATGTGAATCGCTGCCCTGCCAGAAACTTCAGCAGTCCAAAAATGTGCAATTCACTATGTGCGAGGTCTGGACTGTATGGTGGGTGGTCCAGATTCTCCCAGTGAAATGCCCAGAGCTTGTTGGTGGTTCTGATTGCCAAATGTGGCTTGCAGTGTCGTGGAGGAGAATCACGTTGTCCAAATTGGGAATCCCTTGGCGCTTTTGCCTGATGGCAGCCCGTAGACATGACAGTGTGGAACAATAACTGCTGGTATTGATGGTTCCACCTTTTGGCATGAACTCCAGCAGGAGCAGTCCATGATGATCCCAGAAGGCCATTAACATCACTTTACCAACAGATGGTACTGAACAAATTTTTCTGTCACAGGCAAACCTGAATGTTTCCACACCATGCTCTGCTGCTTTGATTCCGGCGTGAAATGCAGTATCCATTTTTCATTGCCAGTAAGAATGTGGTCCAGGAAACCTTTGCCCTTCTCGATGTACCATTGCAGATGATTCAGTGAAGCAATCATTCCCTTGCCTTTCATCATGTCATCCAACTGCTTAGGCACTCACCAATATGAAATCTTCCAGTACTCATGAGCAGTGTCATAAACACTCCCATATGAAATGCCAAGCTCCCGAGAAATGACCTTGAGGTGCACACGCTGATCCGCTTTCACCATTGCATCCATGCGAGAAATGTCAGTCAGCAACAAACATGGCCTCCTCAATCGCTCATTATCATGCACGACTTTATGGCTTTTTGCGGACTCACACATCTCAAAGCGAGACAGTTTTCCCCATATGTGGGCTGCATTTTCCTGTGGATCTCGATGGGCGTTCGTCTCTTGCTCCATAGAAAACGAATCACACTTCGTTGCTTGTACGCCATGGATGTGTGAAGCACATCTTTAACAACTGACCGCAGTGGCACGAGGCTACTGGCAAATAAGACCAGGCCAGTGCAAGAAAGGTTCACAGCTGGGAATGCATATGTTGACTTTGCATTTACAGCCATAATTTAGCTGATTCGCCCTCGTACCTTAGAGTATTATTGTGATATTTTTTAGGTCTTCCACTGTATTTGGTACCCAATACAGAACCACTTGTGAATGACTTCCTCTCCAGTTTCTGTAAATTAATTTCAGTTTGGGCTGCTTTATAGAATGATGTAAGAAGCTTATTCATGTCTTTTGCCAGTTAACTATTTTACAATAAGATATTCCTCAATTGTGTATCTGCTTGTATCCCCCACTTCTTACAGAACAAAAGACTAAATGTGCAGCACAATAATAATCTAATGAGCAATGTGTACCATGAATAAATGTGGCTTGTAAACAAAATGTTAACATTCACTGAATTCTATCAGGAAAGAAATTAACTATTATCATCCATTATATTTCAAACCAGAAAATATCTCTCTCGGTTTAGGATTAAGTAGTTGGAAATTAGTTTGGGTTTGCGACAGATGTGTTATATCTGATTGTGACTTATGGTCCAACCTATAGTTATTATCAATGAACAGAAATACTGTAGTAATAGAGGTTTGAGTGGCACAAAACTGCGGCGGTCATCAGCTCCACCCTCTGGCTATAAATTTATTCAAGTCAGTACGTCAATACAATAAAAACAAAACAAGTTCAAGTTAAGCAGCTCTGGTTATATAGATAATTACATTCTGGTACAAAACTGCGGCGGTCATCAGCTCCACCCTCTGGCTATAAATTTATTCAAGTCAGTACGTCAATACAATAAAAATAAAACACGTACAAGTTAAGCAGCTCTGGTTATATAGATAATTACATTCTGGTACAAAACTGCGGCGGTCATCAGCTCCACCCTCTGACTATAAATTTATTCAAGTCAGTACGTCAATACAATAAAAACAAAACAAGTTCAAGTTAAGCAGCTCTGGTTATATAGATAATTACATTCTGGTACAAAACTGCGGCGGTCATCAGCTCCACCCTCTGACTATAAATTTATTCAAGTCAGTACGTCAATACAATAAAAACAAAACAAGTTCAAGTTAAGCAACTCTGGTTATATAGATAATTACATTCTGGTACAAAACTGCGGCGGTCATCAGTGCCACCCTCTGACTATAAATTTATTCAAGTCAGTACATCAATACAATAAAAACAAAACAAGTTCAAGTTAAGCAACTCTGGTTATATAGATAATTACATTCTGGTACAAAACTGCGGCGGTCATCAGCTCCACCCTCTGACTATAAATTTATTCAAGTCAGTACGTCAATACAATAAAAACAAAACAAGTTCAAGTTAAGCAGCTCTGGTTATATAGATAATTACATTCTGGTACAAAACTGCGGCGGTCATCAGCTCCACCCTCTGACTATAAATTTATTCAAGTCAGTATGTCAATACAATAAAAACAAAACAAGTACAAGTTAAGTAGTTCTGGTTATATAGATAACCACATTCTGGTACAAAACTGCGGCGGTCATCAGTGCCACCCTCTGACTATAAATTTATTCAAGTCAGTATGTCAATACAATAAAAACAAAACAAGTACAAGTTAAGTAGTTCTGGTTATATAGATAACCACATTCTGGTACAAAACTGCGGCGGTCATCAGTGCCACCCTCTGACTATAAATTTATTCAAGTCAGTATGTCAATACAATAAAAACAAAACAAGTACAAGTTAAGTAGTTCTGGTTATATAGATAACCACATTCTGGTACAAAACTGCGGCGGTCATCAGCTCCACCCTCTGACTATAAATTTATTCAAGTCAGTAAGTCAATACAATAAAAACAAAACAAGTACAAGTTAAGTAGTTCTGGTTATATAGATAACCACATTCTGGTACAAAACTGCGGCGGTCATCAGCTCCACCCTCTGACTATAAATTTATTCAAGTCAGTATGTCAATACAATAAAAACAAAACAAGTACAAGTTAAGTAGTTCTGGTTATACAGATAACCACATTCTGGTAAAAACCAATACAGTCAGAGCACTAACAGAGAGAAACACCAGGATTACAAAAATAGAAATAGGAAATCAACAAATACAAACATTAAGCAATAAAAATCTCACAGAATATGGCAAATAAGAACTAACCCTGAGCAATTCTACACAGTTATAAAAAACAATAACACACGAGAAACTTCCTTTCTTAACAATCCAATTAATTCCAATCACAAACTGTCCATGCAAGACACCAACCTCGACCTTAGTTCAAGTAACACTTGCCTCCCCGCCACTCCAGCACCAAAATCACCCAAGAACATCAACGTATCCATAAACTCCTTCACCACACTCTCCTTCCAAACTCTCACGAAAACTCTCCCCTGTCAACTCGCCCTTTCCTCCACAGATGCGTACACAGAAAGTGTAGTCACATTTCGAAATTGGACCTTAAGTCTATTTTACACAATCCTTCATTAACTGGGTCCAACACTATTAGGCTCTTCTTTATTCCCTTTGTGATAATAAATCCTATCTTGTGTAGTCCAGGCTCAGTTGATCCACAATACAATAATGTGTAATCCTGTTTATCTATTCTTCCTGTTCCACTACAACGTTTTTCTTGCAACACTACTCTCCAGACAATACCTTTAAGAGTTATTTGCCACTTCTTTCATTTTTCCAAGTCATAACATAGTTTGAACATTCCAAGTCGCCAACAACAAACCATCCTTCTTAACAAGGTTTTTTACAAGTGGGGTTGAGAGCCCCATGTTTAACCCCCAACCTGGAGGACCAGGTCTCCTTATTTCTGACTCCAGGAGACAGGGTGGACTGGTTATGCCCCCAGACACTGGGTGGCTCAGGTACCTCGGGGTAACAGAAATACTTGTTGGTATCTAATTTGACACAATTTCTATTCAATGATCATTTCAGTACTTGACTTTGCACTGTTAGTACCTATGTTACCACCTTTGGTTTCTATTTTCAATTCCTCATTTAACAACCATGATTTAACAAAGTCCATACTTAAATTTTGACTTCAGTTTCAATTGCTGTAATCACTGCACTACAGTCTTCTTTTAAGGTCAATAGCAAATAATACTTTGTTTTCACCCTAAAGTTTTGTTCCTGCACTTTCCAACTCTCTCATAATTGTATCGAAATTCCCAAAGTGGTCCTCCAATTTTTCATTTCTTTGGACTTTTAAGACCAACTTTTTCTTTAAAGTCAATTTTATAAAAACACTTTTTTATTCAAATATATCTGTTATAACTTTCATCGTTTGCTTTGCAGTTGTTGCAGCCTTTACTAAATTCAGATGTCTGTCTGTAAGACTTTGCACAATGATAAACTTTGCTTTGGCATTCTTTAAACTAAAATCAGTTTTCTCTTTCTTACAGCTATATTGTGATTCCTCTTTTTCTAAAGTTTCCTTAATAATAATAATAATAATAATAATAATAATAATAATAATAATAATAATAATAATAATAATAATAATAATAATAATAATAATAATAATAATTATAACAACAACAACAACAATACGAGGTGCATTCAGAAAGTAAGTTTCCTGATTTTGTTTCCTTTAAAGTAAACATATTTAGCTGGGAAAATTGCTCATGCATAACAGATCTATGATGTATCAATCATATACCGGCCCGACAGGTCCTGCCTGGCAGCAGTGGCCCGAAATGGCAGCTCTTATTTGTTCTCCTGCCGCCTGCGAGGTTCGGTCAGTATAAAACTCCTTACTGTATAAAACATAGCATTGATTGAAATTCATTGTCAGTTCTCTCAGGTCTATGGGATGAACATGAGCAAACAGATGGTGCGTTGCTGGTGTATGCAATTTTTCGAAGGTCGTTAAAGTGTCCATGATGAAGAGTGCAATGGGCGGCCGTCCCTCATCAATGATGACATTGTCGAGCTGATGCGGTAGTGCATCATGGAGAACTATCACTTCATGATTACAGAGTTCAGCAGCCATTTTCTGCAGATAACGTGATCCTTGTTGCATGAAATTATCACTAAGCACCTGCTGTTGAGGAAATTGTGTGCCAGGTGGATGCCGGAAAACCTGACACCCGAGCACAAAACGAAATGCTTAGGAGCAGCACTGACATTTCTACAGCGGTATCATGATGATGACGACAACAAGTTCCTCGACAGGATCGTCACGGGTGATGAGATGTGAATTTCACACTTTCACGACATTTTGACAATGACGAAGAGCTGAAGACAACTGTCACCTGCGGCAGACTTCTTCGACACAGGAATACAAAAGTTGATCCCAGATATGACAAGTGTCTCAATTCTTGTGGTGACTATGTCGAAAAATAGCTCACACATGGCTGTACCTGTTGCCAATAACGTTTTTCATGTAACTATGTTTTCTTTGTTTTAAAAAAAATAGGGATACTTACTTTCTGGATGTGCCTCATGATAATACACTGAGTTGGGTTTATACGAACTTCCTTTATCTTAACATATAACACCGAATCCCCAAATATTGAAATTTCCTGAAGTTAACCAAGGTAAATTAAAAACTGTGAAGTTCATTTTTATATTTTTCAGATTATTACTTTCTCTACTACGTATAGTAAGTAGGGGAAGTATTGTATTCCACCCAAAAATTCGATACTGAGATTTCACCGGAAATATATGTTTTGAGACCCCCTGAATCCAAAAAAAGCATTTTTGGAAACATGTCCGTGTGTGTGTCTGTGTGTCTGTGTGTGTGTGTGTGTGTCTGTCTGTGAACAGCATAACTCAGAAACGAAAAGTCGGATAAACACCAAACTTGGTATTTAGGTTCAGTATCTTCCAAGGATGCGACACAAAGGTTTTCAAGAAAATCCCCCTACCCCAGACTACCCTTTACATGGAACATTTTTCGAAAATTTTAATTTTCTCAAAAATGGCTCTAACGATTTTGATTAAAATATCATATGTTTAAGATATTTTCATGACAAATGAAATGTATATCTCGAATTTTCTGGGAATGTCTCCAAAAGTGTTCTTCATTGTGAACGAATTTTGCATAACTGGTAAACCATAAGAGATAGACAAAATGTTACTACACAAAAAATGTAAATCGCATTAAAATACACAATTTATGTCATATACATTTTTGTTGTTGAGTGAACCATTTTTGAGATATTGCTTGTTATTGCCTTAAATTTTCCAATACTTATACTTTTTCTCAAATTCGTTATTCATTTTTTTTTGTCCTGGTAATACAAAGAGAATGGAATACTCCACATAGCAACGAGCTCTTAAATGCTTAAAGCCTAGCAATTCCCCTTGCATCTACAAGAAAATTAGCAATAAGATTAACATCTCGATATCTTGATTAACATGAAGCATATGGAGAATAAGCGTTTGTAAAAATAGGTTGTACAAGAGTAGAGAAAGTCATGTGAGTGTAACACAGATTTTTTTTTATTTAAAGTCCTTCCATATGTTTATTTCACTTGTAGAAACCATTTTAGTATTTTTAAAAATTCTGGGAATTCTTGACACACCACCTCTTGAATAATGAGCTCATTTTAGACCTTTTGATCTTTAAACTTTTGTATTTTAACTGAAAATTAATATATTTTATTGCTTTCCTTCTTCTGTCTGCATAATTAACAAAACAGCTGTCATACCTTAGCAACCTATCTTAATAACATTATAGTAGGTCAGTCATCATCATGGAATGGATGACCTCTGTGCCTTTTTTGTTTGCTACGACCTAGATTTATAATATTCAGAGATCTTTGCATATACATAGGAATCCTATCAAGCCAAATTCTATAGCACCTAAAATGCCTAAATTAACTATAAACTTCCATAAATGCCTAAAACCATGTTTATGCTCAAAAAGCACCCAGTTTAGTCCTTTGTGTTCATTTAGAAATAGCATTTATTCTGCATCTAAGACTTTTAATAATTACATTAAGGTGAAGAAGCCAACTGTACGAGATGGCACATAAGCAAAAACAACTGCACAGATGGGATACACAGCTACATCAATCAGCACCAGTCCACATTCAACCTAACATTGCTATAGCTCTGCTGTGTATAATATCCTCCTAGAAAATGCCAATGGTTATATCAGCAAAACTTATTCTTCTTAGACAATAGACTGTTGGGAATGATAAGACTCCAGTATTGACAATTGAGGCAGTATTTTTAACACTTAAATGATTTCGGTCTAATTATATAATACATAAATTCAATAACAGCCCGCCTTAAAGCAATATGTGTATGTAACAATATATAAAAAGTGTATATTACAGTCATTGTATATGTTATATTATTGTATACATGTTCAATAATGTTATGTGAATGTATTATGTAATTTAATAATGTAGGAGCTGTGAGAATAATAGGTTAAAAGTTGCTAACAATGAGGTAACAATGAGGTAACCTTGAGGCAATAATGAATTTGAAAGTTTAACCATAGTACTTGTAATTCTTGGAAACAATAATGTAAATTTTGAGACAGTTCATAAAATAGCCAATCAACAACCAGAAAAAAGCTTAAGTTAAATGAAGGTATTCTATTGGATTAGGAATAGCCAATCAGAGACTTGAAATACAGAAATTTACAAATTTAAGCGGTAGAAATCCAGTCAGTTGCTTGTAGACAATGCTCATAACTGGACATGTTGGTAGCAGACAGTATTTCTAAGCGGATGCGAGATGTGTCCTCGAGAAATTTAATACGTATTCATGTGAGACGAAAATAGTTTACGTGTTAAAAAGTGCAAGTAATTAATTAAAGAATCTCACAGCTCTCTATATCAGTGAATTGTTATTTAAATCCTGTCAAGAATTAATAAAAAAGGGAGTGAATTATAAATTATAATCTCTGTAAGCTTACATTCTTCAGCCGCATCACGCCCTGTTAAGAGAAACATGTCTCTAACAATAATACTGACACAGCCGAGGCAAACATAAATATATAATATTTAAACAAACAGTCAAATTACAAAGTTAATATTTTTAAACTTGGGGCAAAGGCCACCGGAAACTTTTTACCATACGTGCAGTTGAAACTACTTCAAGTTTGGCTCCCCAACAGTTGAAATAACAATACAATGTAAAGACAATAAAGCTTCTTTAAAATCGACTCCCAAAACGTGGGGAAAATAAAAATACAACAAAACTCCTTTTTCACAATAATGTGGTCTTCTGACAACCATGTCAAAAAAAGAAATTCCAGATTTCATTTACTTTACTGACAAACTTAGCGGTTAATGAATGGCAATCCCTAACATTCTTAAATTGTGCAGTTGACAATTCACTTGATGGAAAGGAGATCCCACTTCACACAACACATGTAATCAGCAAGCCAGCAAAAGAATTCCAAGCTGCACAGGAATAAGCCAAAAGCTATGTCACAACTGTTCATAAATAAATGCTCTCAGTGGTCATTTATCTCTGCAATGGATACAACTTTGGCCCCTGCATTGCATTTATCATAGCAAACATCCCTCTCTATACATTGTTTAATCCCTTACTGAAGGGTTTTCTGAAGTGAGAAACTAAGAAAAAGATTCCTAATGAATCTAAGCTACAAAAAATAAAACAGCCTGTATGAAAAGGCTAGTAAACATTTTACAACAATTAGCATTTTTCAATCACTTATAAACTGAGCTTTATAACACTGGAACAATAATGTCAACAAAACAATGTTAATATTTCAATTTAAAAATTAATTTATAATAATAACACTTCTTCTCCCCCCAACCAGATTATTCTAAAGATTTGTGATGAACTAGGAGACCACAATGTTTACGCTATGGCTGATGAAACCATGGACTCATGCAGGTCTTAGGCTCCATTCACAATGAAATGCAAGCGCTAACGTAATGCAGCATAAGCTCAGGTGTGAGGGAACACCATTCACAATGCAGCTGTAGGCATAACACAAGAAGTTTGCACAGGCTTCTAGATCCCTAAACTGCGGAAATGTTCCTAGTGCACCATAAGTTTCAAATTGAATAATATAACCAACAATACCAAATAAGAAAGTTCACTCAATATTTTATAAATAAGTAGGTCACAAAAAAAATACATACATACATACATACATACATACATACATACGTCCAACAGCCGCCCGTAGCGTTAGTGACATCACGACTGTTTGCTCAAAACATTGAAAGTAGTTGTGCAAGTACTATGGAAACAGGGCCATTATTCCGTATGTGGGTAGTGAGCACTTGCATTATGTTAGCATTGCTGTCGGCATTCTGCTGCCAAAATTGTAACATCGAGGGTCCTAAGCCGCAAGGGCCGCAGCTACGGAGCGACGACAGGGCATAGCCGTAGGCACAGAACAGCAGTAGGATCTGCGCGTCTAAACTCGAATGATCCACTTTAGCTACATTTTCCTTGCTTCGTGACATTCCGTTAGTCATATTTCTTTTTCATCACGTTCGCAATATCTTCTGACAAGATTTCCAGAAAAGCTAAGCTGTCGCCAAGAATGGCCCAATGTTTTCCATAAAGCAACAACTCCTACACAATTTAAGAACCCAGGATACTACACAATCAACTCTGCATATTAGAAAAACCTGATTTCGTAAGTTTCTTAAAATTTCATACCTCCTTCCCGCATACGGAATAATGTCCGGAAAATGTAGCAAGTTATACATGTGATGATACAGCTGCACAAGTTATATTAATGCAATGTTCATTATCTCTTCGCACCTGAGCCAAGAAATCTAGGCACAGATGCCGGGTTCAGCCACTAAATGAAAGAGGTTTCAGTAAGGAGACTACCATAACCTCTTGAAGGATGGTGACCGACAATTGTGTGGCACAGCCTAATGGAAGAGTGCACGCATGTACATTAGACGGCTAAAGTCTCGCATCGCGATCGTCTGCTGTTGAACAGCAGGCAATGCAAAGAGAAAGAAATGAAGAATTCTTCTTCTATGCACGCAACGCAAGCATAAAGTTTGGAGTTTGCAAACTCTTGCATTGCATAGTGTGTTGCGTGACTATGTGAATGTTTCCATTAAATAACATGAATGCAAAGTCTTGCGCTTATACTACATCTGTGCTTACATTTCATTGTGAATGTGTCCTAACACAGCCAATGTTATGGTTGAAAAACTCCATATCGATGAACCTGGTCCAGCATTTACTGCAAAGAGTTGAAAAAGACCAACCACCAAGTAGTATCAATAGCTGTTTGCAATGCATTAAGTATGTTTTTTTCCTTTCTTTCTTTTTTCTGTCTTATATTTTGTTCCATTTCAAATATGGATTTCATGTCTTTAAGTATAATTTAATATCTTATAAACAAAATAATTAGAGTGCAGTCCAATTATAAGAAAGATCATTAAACTAACTTGGTTTTTTTATTATTTTCAAGAGTATTTATGGATCGGCAGATAAACAACCACAAGTGCTTGCTTTTGGTTACAGACAGTGCAGCATACATGCTGAAGGCAGGAGAGGCATTGACGATGTTTCCTTTACACCAATATGGTGCACTTTACATGTCTAACATATGCGCTTCACAGTGTCGCTGAAGAGATGCAACTGCAATATCCTGACATCAACAAAGTTATTTCAATGATGAAGAAGGCATTTTGCTTTTCAAGGCCATATGCTCCTCTGCCACCAGAGCCAATGCTGATCAAGCGTGGCACCTGGATTGAAGCAATCTACAATGCTGAGCACTTCAGCAATGTGAAAAATGTAGGTATGCAGCCATTATTGCTTTATTTGAAACTATGCCTTATATACAGTTTCTCTATTTTTTAATTATTTTTATTTTTTATTTTATTAACAGGTACCTGAGAAATTGGATGAGTCCACGCCACAATCAATTAGAGCTATGAAAGAAGCAATTCAACATGAAGGGATGCCATCAAGTCTTTGGCCTTCCTCTGTGCAAATTTCCAGCATCTTCTGCCTTGCATCACAGATTGGAAACATTTGGAGTGATATGCGCTCATTGAGGCATTCTCCATTGTTGAATGCTGCAGTTCCAAGGAAATCAAAGAGACCATGGGTGCAGCATAAAAAACAAAGATTCAGGCTGTTTTGGGATGAAGACTTTTCAGTCATTAGTGACTTTAGACCCTAAGGACCTGCCTTGGGAACCAGCAGCATGAAGTTTGCACCACTAATGTCTTGCAGCGTGGAAAGAAGTTTCTCCACGTACAAATGGGTGCTTAGGATGCTGGAAGAAATTCAGTATGGAGAACATTGAAAAACATATGGTGGTGCTTTGCTTTAAATGAGAAATATTACTACTGCACAAATTAGATTGTTAATTTTATTATAAATGCCTAAAAGTCCTAAAACAAGGATTATAAAATCCTAAGTTGCTTTCTTTTAGCAGCCTAAAATCCCTTCCGTAGTCATCTTTAACTTGAACACTCAACTTATTGCAGCCTGTACATTATTAGTATGTCTTGCCCTGCATAAAACCATAATTTGAAGTTCATATCATAACTCGTCTTTCCTTTATTCAATGAAGATGCCCTCCTTTCTAAACTGTCAATACCGGAACACCACCAAAACAAAAAAAACTAACTGGAACAGTGACCAAAACCTAATGTACTGATGCATGGTGCCAAACCAAACAACAATAAGAGAGTATACTCACCGGCAACAATAGATCACATTGGAAGTGATGTCAAAGCTTGAGAAGTTCTAGTATATTCATGACCTTGAACTCAATTGTAATGCACATCTTGACTCCTACTGCTCAAGCCACTTCATGAAAATCAGTGCCTTTAAATATTAGGCTGTGCAATAATACCACTACGGTTTATGGTATTGCATATACCAATATAGTTTTCATTAATACATTCCTCTTTTAATTGCATCAAAGCACTTTTTTTCCTCATAGCAGCATACAAAAAACACCTATTAATTTTAAATTGAAAAAAGTCAGTAACAATGAAGCTTATAGTAATTTAGAAATGAGTCACTCAAGCAATTTCTAAACCACCTATAGAATTAGTTCTTCCTAACCAAATCTCCCCCATACCAATCTGTGTAGTTCATATCCGAGTTTTCCATCTAGCTGCCTTCTCCCATATTGGATTCCTGACATTTTAGGCATTATACCCATTACATATCTGTTGCACTGTGAACCAATATTTTAGTACTCTCTCCACCACCCATCCTCTCATTTACCTTCCCCATTTCTACAGGGCACCACATTAGGAGCAGTTAATAGCACAACTAGGATAGTAAGTATAACTTTAGGAAGTCTGTCCATACTCCAAGTACTTTTCAACTCCTTATTCACTGCTGATAAAAGATTCTTGCATGCTAGCCCTGAATGCGGTTTGCTCTCTATTGGAGAATGCACTGGGGTAAAGTCTACATCTGTTTCAGACATAGCTATTCAATTGCTTTCAAATTTCTGGTTTTACTGATGTTCTCATGTTTTACTGATACTGCAGAATGCCTCTGCAATTACTTGAGTACAGAAAACACACAATCCTACTCTTGGATTGCAATTTTTACAAATTATTTGATATAAGTAAATATAGCTTACCAACATAAAACTGGGGTTATCCTTATTTCTCCAACTGAAGGAGGGAAGTGTCCATTCATGAATATCTTCCCTGTGCAAATGGTGGCATCCGTGATGTGTGTGGCCAGTTACTACCAGTCTTGGTTTCAATATATCAAAGAGCTGCAGGAAAATACAAATAACATAGTTCTAAAAGCAATTATTTCTTTAAATATTTCATTGTGATTTGTTTTTGGCCATATAGTTCTAAATTGTTAAACCTGAAAAGCTACCACATGGTAGCCAAGTGGCAAAACCTGGAAGATGCTGCATCAAATGGCATTCAACCTCAAGCCATTGCCCAGCAATAGCTGAGTTGCAGTGAGGACATTCAACTAAATAATGAGCTGCAGGAAAATACAAATAACATAGTTCTAAAAGCAATTATTTCTTTAAATATTTCATTGTGATTTGTTTTTGGCCATATAGTTCTAAATTGTTAAACCTGAAAAGCTACCACATGGTAGCCAAGTGGCAAAACCTGGAAGATGCTGCATCAAATGGCATTCAACCTCAAGGCATTGCCCAGCAATAGCTGAGTTGCAGTGAGGACATTCAACTAAATAATGACGTATTGGTGTGTCTAGCCAGGTTTGTATATAAACCCTGGGTTCTAGCTTTGGATGTCTTGTAGCAGGAGCCCATGCCACTCTGATCCCTGAATAACCATGTGTTGCAAAGTATAATTTTAAGATGTGATAACAACGAACAGCTAAGTACCAGGCACCATTACCCTTCACTGTAGGTAAGGTAACCTTTTATTCATGTATTTGTAAACCCATCTTCCAGCCTCGCACCATCCTTATAATAAATTATATTTTTCTAGAAGTGTTGGGTACTATGTGATAGTTTAGGACCTCTTTGGTCATACTTGTGTCCTTCCCACATTATACTGCATTAAGTGTAGGAGCCCTTAAAGACCTTCTCCATACCAGGTTTTCTTCCGTGGTCAGTGAGTGCTCTCGGTTCATAGGTTTGAACCCCTTAAATTAGAAGTAGCGTGTGTCAAAGACACACGGATTTTCTGGCACATGTCAGGGCTATCACACCCCTTGCATCCTGTGCAAGGTTACCTATGACATTTAGTGACCCTTAATCCTAACCCCTATTTTCACCGTGACATACTTGGTAGATGAGCCTCTTTGAGTCTCCACCTTTACCCTCCAAACATCCCTAAACCACCTGTGACAGTTGGGGTTGAATACCATCTGATGCAGCGTCTTCTGGGTCTCGCCACTTGGCTACTGTAAGTAGCTTTAAGGTTCGGGTTTAACAATTCAGAAATATATGGCAAAAACTATACATTAATATAAAATAACATAAATCCAGATGCACTATGACAATATTCTCTTAAATCAGAGTCAAAATGGATGCATTAAAATTTATACTGCCTACCAACAGGATGTACTTAACCAAAAAAAAAAAAAAAAAATTGTTATTTTGAACTTACAATGCAGAATTACTGAAGTTGGGTGGAGTATTAAGAGAACGAAAGCATGAAGCTTTTCCCCATCTTGGTAATGTTAAATTTAGATATAGTTTTCTCCCAAACCAGAAATACTATATGCTTCAAACTTTGCATAGATCTTTATGTATATATTTTCAATAAAGTGTACTAAAGTATCTGGGTTTTGGCTCTAAATAATTTAGTTTTAGGTTAAGGTTTGAAAAATATACTATTTTTGAGGCCAATTAAATTTTTAAATATTTTTCCAAAAAAATCAGTTAAATTTTCTCATTCTAGTATAATTTATAGCACCAATACTATAAGTATATAGTTCAAATTTGGTTTCATTGAGGTTTCTGAAAAAAGTGTACCTATGTTAATATTACCAAGATAAAGAAAAACTTCATGTCCTGGTTTCCTTAATTGACACATTACTTCACTTACATAGTTTTATAAAGCAGAAGGTTTGCCGATATCCTAGCTTAAAAAAGTTCCAAGAATTTGGTAATAACACAGAAATCAGTTATCATAATGCAAATGATACAATATTTCCTACAAAATAATTCCCTTTGGCAGTGTCACTTCAGTGTCTACCAGTACATGTAGCTGGAAGCCATTTAGTGAAGCAAGTCGTAGTGCTCTAATTACATTTGCAGTAACTTCATCAGCATTTGCACATTTTTGCCCCTTCAGATGAGTTTTCAACCATGGAAGGAGAAAGAAGTCACATTTTTCAAAAATTTTTATTTTCTCAAAAACGGCTCTAATGATTTTGATTAAAGTATCATATGTTTAAGACATTTTTATGGCAAATAAAATGTATATCTTGAATTTTCTGGGGATGTCCCTAAAAGTCCTCTTATTCTGAACGACTTTTGCATAACTGGTAAACCGCAAGAGATAGACAAAATTTTACTACATAAAAAATGTAGATCTCGTTAAAACACATAATATATGTCATCAACATTTTTTTTGTAAAGTGAACCATTTTCGAGATATTCCCTGTTATTTCTTTGAATTTTCCAATACTTACACTTTTTCTCAACTGAGAATTCATTGTTCTTTTTTTATGTTCTTGACATGCAAAGAGAATTACATTTTACACATAGTGACCGGTTCTAAAAATATTTGACTATTGTATAAGGCATACTATGTTCCCCTTGTTTTGGATTTGCAAGGGCAATATAGAAATACAGTAGCCTTTAAGCACATACCTATCTCTTAATAGCTGGTTGCTAGGTGCAGCACCATTCCCTTTCCCACAGATTAATACTCTTTGCATATCCAAGACAAAAAAATGAATAACGAATTCCCATTTGAGAAAATAAGTATTGAAAAATTTAAGGGAATAACAAGCAATATCTCAAAAATGGTTCACTCAACAAAAAAAATGTATATGACATAAGTTGTGTATTTTAATGCGACCTACATTTTTTGTGTAGTAAAATTTTGTCCATCTCTTATGGTTTACCAGTTATGCAAAAGTCGTTCACAATGAAGAATACTTTTGGAGACATTCCCAGAAAATTCAAGATATACATTTTATTTGCCATAAAAATGTCTTAAACATATGATACTTTAATCAAAATCGTTAGGGCCGTTTTTAAGAAAATAAAAACTTTCAAAAAATGTTCCATGTAAAGGGTAACCTGGGGTGGGGGGATTTTCTTGAAAACCTTTGTGGCTCATCTCTGGAAAACACTGAACCTAAATACCAAGTTTGGTGTTTATCCGACTGTTCATTTCTGAGTTATGCTGTTCACAGACACACACACACGGACATGTTTCCAAAAATACTTTTTTTGGATTCAGGAGGCCTCAAAACATGTATTTCCGGTGAAATCTTGGTACTGAATTTTTGAGTGGAATGCAATACTTCCCCTACTTACTATACATAGTAGAGAAAGTAATATAAATATTAACAACTAGGCTAATTTGATGATTAAGGGAACATGGAGCCATTCATACCTACAGTTTAACTCTGTTTAACCTCAGTATGTGTTTCTGAGTACCAAGTTGCAATTACTTCAGTAGCTTATAACCAGGACACTCTACGTCCGTGATTGTGAGTTCCCTATCTCTTGTTAGTTGTCTAAGGTTCCATTATACATACTGAAAATATTTCCACAACTTTGAATTTCATTTCTGAAGATTGTCTCTTTACCATTTCAGAAGATTCTCTCGAAAGACATTCCCAGCGTTCTCGAAACTTTTGTGTTTTTTCATCCTCAGGAGCTTGATCAGGTTCGTTGCACTCTGCGTCAGATTCTCGATACATTGGAAAATGCTGGAACAATAAAGCAATAGGTAAAGAGTAATTCAGTAATTCTTTATTGAGTGTTGAGATATTACAATTCATTTAGGCATGATCAGCGTCGAGCCTGGTTCCTATTGCTGATCATACCCAAGCTTACAGTATTTAACAATGATATGCACTGGGTTTGCTTTATGCTAACAGTTCCTATCACTGCCAACCTTATCATCTTGCGTTGTTGAGTATATTCATTAAATATGATTCAGATTCTGTCTTTAAACTCTCTTATTCCTTTATACTAATATTCACTCTAGGTTAAGTTCACTTTGCTACATTCCAATACTTCAGTCCCCAGTTTTGCACAATTTACTTATAGATTTCCTTATTCTCTCCTTGCAATACCTACCACCGTCACGGCACTTTCATTATTTATTTCCCTATTGTGAGCTGCTTCGTACCCTATTCAACTCTTCCAAATATTTATACATGGACCCACTTTTAATTTCTCTGAACCCCCACCTAAATGAGTATGGATCCCTCATAGATATTGATTGTTTGTTTCCCATCTACCATAAGTATACTTCTCTGTGCGGAAGATAATATATTGGCTTCCTTCCCCTATTTTCTACAACTGGTTCCCCTTCTCTCCAGCTGACTTTGTTTCCTTCACTCATTTCCCCACTTCTTTTGATGTCATAAGTCTGCCTTGAGACATCACTCCTCTGGGTTGTCATAATCTATCCTGGGTGGCATCACACGTTGCAGGCTGGATTTCCCTCTCTCCTCCACTGGTCCATTCCTCTCCACTCCCTTCAAACATGGAGATGTCTCTCCCCTCCTTGATTCTTGCAAGGTTGTAGTTAGTCTTATCTTTTCTGCCGTCATCATGTTACCTCTTGTCTGTGTTTCATTTTGCTTACTTATTTCACCATGTTTTCTATTGATGTCCCTTAAGTCACTTTCAATATTGTTAACTGGTCTCTCGTCTATATACAGCTTCAAGTTTTATATGAAAGCTCGATGTCCCTCCACTCTCAACTTTTACTTTCTCTACTACGTATAGTAAGTAGGGGAAGTATTGTATTCCACCCAAAAATTTGATACCGAGGTTTCACCGGAAATATATGTTTCGAGACAACCTGAATCCAAAAAAAGCATTTTTTGAAACATGTCCGTGTGTCTGTCTGTGTGTGTGTCTGTGAACAGCATAACTCAGAAACGAACAGTCGGATGAACACCAAACTTGGTATTTAGGTTCAGTATCTTCCAAGGTTGCGACACAAAGGTTTTCAAGAAAATCCCCCCACCCCAGAGTACCCTTTACATGGAAGATTTTTCGAAAATTTTAATTTTCTCAAAAATGGCTCTAACGACTTTGATTAAAATATCATATGTTTAAGATATTTTTATGACAAATAAAATGTATATCTTGAATTTCCTGGGAATGTCTCCAAAAGTATTCTTTATTGTGGACGACTTTTGCATAACTGGTAAACCATAAGAGATAGACAAACTTTTACTACACAAAAAATGTAGATCGCGTTAAAATACACAATTTATGTCATATACATTTTTTTAGTTGAGTGAACCATTTTCGAGATATTGCTTGTTATTTCCTTAAATTTTCCAATACTTATACTTTTTCTCAAATTCGTTATTCAATTTTTTATGTCCTGGATATGCAAACAGAATAGAATGCGCCACATAGCAACCAGCGCTTAAAAGATTTGACTATCGCTTATAACCTACCATGTTCCCATTGCATCTACAAGAAAATTAGCAATAAGATTGACATCTCGATAAACATGAAGCATATGGAGAATAAATATTTGTAAAAATAGTGTGTACAAGAGTAGAGAAAGTCATGTGAGTGTAGCACATCAGATTTTTTCATCTGTTCCACTAATTTCTTCTCAAGTATTCTCTGTTCCACTGACATATCTTTATTAATGTACATTCTTGTTCCTTTCAGTTTCTTTTCAACTGTTCATGGATGATTTGTAGTGTTGTAAATCTCACCACAATGATCTGCCTTCCATTACTGCAGATGGGCATCTGAGATTTTCCATCCCTTAAGCTTCATTTCCAATCTTCTTTCCAGGATTTCCCACACTTCCTGGATGGGCCACCCGCATGTTCTTTCTTTGATTCCTGACATTACCAGATTAAGCTTGTACTGCCTTTCTTCCATCATTTCTATTCTTCTTTTAATACTTTGAATTTCAGTTTGTATACTTCTCATGTTGGTTTTGATTTCTTTTTTTACACTTTCTGCCACATCTTCCATTTTTGACCCCAGCTTTTCTTCCATTTTCTCCATTACAGTCAAGAGTTCTCATGTTAGTCCCTGAACTTCTATAGGTCCCGGGTTCACCTCAACCCCACCTATAATTAGTAATGCTCCAATCAAGTATACCATGAAAAACATTATCACTTCTACTGCTTGTCCTTTTTTCTCCATCATATTCTCTTCATTCTGTTGAACAGTCCCATTCTAGCTGTGCAGCTCTCTAAACTCACTTCCATCGTCCGTTATTTCACTTTTCCTCTTCTTCGCGGAGCACATGCAAAACCCAACCGCTGCTGACTACACTCCTGGTAAAGAGTGGCAAACAAATCCATATTAAATACAATGTCAATCAAAAATATAGTTATGGAAAGAATATAGTGACCTTTTACCTAAGAGAAGGGGGCAACTTTCCCATTCCACTTGTAAATTTTATGATTCCACAAAAGTTGTTTTGGGCCAAACACCGCCAGACCTGTTGCCAGATGCAGCAATTTTACATCATTTCCTCGCTTCTCAGTTCCTACTTGTGTTGACAAAAGTCAATAGTGAATATATCTTACATTTTGGCTTTGGTTAAGTGACAAAACATCTCCCGAGCACTTTATCAAGGAGGATCAAAATTGTGCTCGTTCATCACAAAGGACTCCAGCTTATGGAGTAGTTCATTAAGTATTCACATTTTAAGCAACAAATCCAACTTAACAGCTTTTGTTATCTAATAGTAATAGATACATTTATTTAGGCCCATTTATAAGCCCTTTGGAGAAGCAATTCAGAGAAGTACTCTATGATGCAAGGAATGTTGCATAAGAAGTGTCATAGTAATTGGTTCACTTGTTTTGTAGTAGTAGTAATAGCGGTTTGAGTGGCACAAAACTGTGGTGGTCATCAACACCACCCTCTGGCTATAAATTTATTCAAGTCAGTACATCAATACAATAAAAACAAAACAAGTACAAGTTAAGCAGCTCTGGTTATATAGATAATCACATTCTGGTACAAAACCAATACATTCACAGAGAGAAACACCAGGATTACAAAAATAGAAATAGTAAATCAACAAATACAAACATTAAGCAATAGAAATCTCACAGAATATGGCAAATAAGAACTAACCCTGAGCAAATGTAAATGTACAATGCAATTCTACACAGTTATAAAAAACAACACACGAGAAACTTCCTTCCTTAATAATCCAATTAATTCCAATCACAAACTGTCCATGCAAGGCACCAACCTCGACACCTAGTTCAAGTAACACTTGCCTCCCCGCCACTCCAGCACCAAAATCACCCAAGAACATCAACGTATCCAGAAACTCCTTCACCACACTCTCCCTCCAAACTCTCACGAAAACTCTTCCCTGTCAACTCGCCCTTTCCTCCACAGATGCATATACAGAAAGCATAGTCACATTTCAAAATTGAACCTTAAGTCTATTTTACACAATCCTTCATTAACTGGGTCCAACTCTATTAGGTTCTTCTTTATTCCCTTTGCGATAATAAATCCTCAGGCTCAGTTGATCCACAATACAATAATGTGTAATCCTGTTTATCTATTCTTTCTTTTCCACTTCAATGTTTTTCTTACAACACTACTGTCCAGCCAATACCTTAAGAGTTATTTACCACTTCTTTCATTTTTCCAGGTCATAACATAGTTTGAACTTTCAAGTCGCCAACAGCAAACCATCCTTCTTAACAAGGTTTTTACAAGTGGGGTTGAGAGCCCCATGTTTAACCCCCAACCTAGAGGACCAGGTCTCCTTATTTCTGACCCCAGGAGACAGGGTGGCTCAGATACCTCGGGGTTGCCACTCCCATACTCATCAAGGTGAGCCCCTGAGGGCAGTTGTTTTGTAAAAGGGTAACAACGATGACAATAATAATCATAATAAAAACTCACAAAATGCAATTTGAGCTTATGGTTATTCACTCATAATAGAACACTATCATGACTTTGATAGAAGTAGATTGCCTTCATTACCATTTTCCTTATTATTACATCCATGCCACTTTAAATCTCTAATGAAATACAAATGTGCAACATTAACCAACAATATCAGAAAGCAGTTAGTTGTAGTAGTTGAGAGCAAGAAAAGGTGTGTTAAGATGCATATTATGATCCTTGGTGCAGTCATTCCAGGTCATATCAATACAATTGTAAAAGAAAATTTACCTCCCATATCAGATTCTCGGGAAATTTGGCAAGGTTACTATTATTATACAATTGATAAAATACCAAGTTTATATTTTGCCTGGTGATTTACAACAATACTAACTATTGTGGAATTAATTTTAAAATATGTACTTTTTGAAAAAAAGTTAAATTAAAATCTTTGTTTAGATTTTGACAACTTTTTTTTCTTAGCTTATAGTGTGGTGTATACTACAGAAAGGGCATAAAAACTGCTGTAAAATGACACCTCTCCCAACTCTCTAGCGCAATTCGGTGAGCTTCTAGAGTAATTATTCACAGTTTTTTTTTTAAATTTTTTAAAAGTTTACACAGCTGTAATTCAAAAATGAGTAGACATATCTTGATAAAATTAATATTTTTCCAAATCTATATGAATAGTACACTGTAACAAATTTCATGTAATTCTGAGATGGTGAGGTTTATACAGTGTGTTGAGTTGGCCTGGAATGAGCAGTGTGTGAAGCAGGATGGGGGACTGAGGAAGGTTGCCATGTTCTATCCACATGCATATATGCAAGTCTTAGCAGAACAACAAAGTATACCTGGAGTAAAATAGGACGACTATATTGCTGCAGATCCATCCCTCTATCACATCGTCCTACACCTTTTGTACATTTCAGTCTTCCTGAAAAGTGAATAGAACAGATCAGTAAATGTGCTTGGTCAATACTACACACGCAATATGTGTACTACTCAGGGGCGGCTCCTGATTCTGAACTTTGGTGGCTCACAAAGCTATAGGTACATGTAATTTCAATTTGTTAAAGTGAACTGTACCACTCAATTTTGCTTTATGAATGTTAATTACGAGGGTCGGCTGATAAGTCCCAGGTCTCTCAATGAAAACAACATTTAAAATTTTTTTTTTTTATTTCTCAATATAATCTCCAGAAAGGTTAATACATTTGTCATAACGGCTTTATAATTTAATTAAACCATCTCTGTAGTGTGATTTATCAAGGTCCTCAAAATAGCTGTTTACCACATCAATGGCCTCCTCATTGCTGTGAAATCTTCGTCCTTCAAGAAATGTTTTGAGATTAGGGAACAGGTAGTAGTCACTGGGCGCTAGATCTGGTGAATAGGGTGGATGTTCAAGCAATTCAAACTTTAATTCACAAATTTTCCCCATTGCAATGACTGAACGATGGGCCGGAGCATTGTCTGATGAAACAAGATTCTTTTTTTTTTGTCAAATGAGGTCTTTGTCTTTTCACCTCATCACTCAAACGTTGCAGTAAGCTTGCATAGTAGTCACCACTGATACTTTTACCCTTTTGCTAATAATCAATAAAAATAATTCCCTGTGCATCCCAGAAAACACTCGCCATAAGCTTGTTAGCTGACAAAATTGACTTTGGCTTTTTGGAGTTGGTTCACCTGGTACAATCCACTGTTTTGACTGTGATTTACTTTCTGGAGTGTAGTGATGTATCCATGTTAATAAGCCGTCTCAAAAATTCATTGGGATTTTTACGGTAGAGCTCCACATTCTTAACAGAAACAGTTTTTCTATGCAACTTTTGATCAGGTGTCAACAAACGCGGCACCCACCTCTCACAGACCTTGTGAAAGCCCAAAACATTACTTAAAATATTACCTGCACGTTCTTTTGATACATTTACAGCCTCTGCTATCTCAAACAACTTTAATCTGCGGTCTTCCAGTACTAAACGATGAATTTTTTCAATCATCTCTGGAGTTGTGACTTCCACAGGGCGTCCAGAGCGAGGCTCATCACTAGTGCTCGTACGTCCCATTTTAAACTCTGTAACCCACCTTTTAATCATTGAATATGAAGGGGCAGAGTCTTTCAATGTACTGTCCATTTCCTCCTTGATTTCTTTAGGCGTTAAGCCTTTCAAATGGAAGTATTTAATCACTGCTCGTTTTTCCAAATCCTGCATTTTCATGCAAACTTTAAAGTTGTCTTGTTTAAAATGCTGTCATTCAAAAACTAAACAAGTTATTGACCTGTAACTATGGATACAAGCTAGTCTAGAGTAAAACTATACGATGCTACTGTCTAACTGGCCTAGTGCCGCCATCTCTGTGTTAGGCCTGAGACTTATCAGCCAAACCTTTTATTTTATTAACAATTACACACTTCCAAATGTCATCAGCATGTTCTTTATAAATATTATAAGCCATGCGTTTTTGGGGAAGTTGTGAGATGCTACAAATCATTCACACCATGTTTTATCCATGAATCTTCAGTACATCTTCCCCACCAAATAAAACGCAGGGAAAGCAAAATAGGGCATTTTTAGCATCACAAGCACACATCTAGTCATATTCTCACATAGGTCACCTTTCCAAATTTAATGTTGAAAATGCTGGTGCTACAACAGACTGAATAGAATTCACTGTTTCTCTGTATAATTCTGCAATGCAGAACATTATTGAAGAAGCGTATAAAATTTTAGATGCAGGAAATCAATGCTTGGGATTATTTCTTGACCAATCTAAAGCTTTTGACCTGGTTGACCATGATATATTAATTTACAAATTGTGCAATTATGGTATAAGGGGAATTCCATTAAAGTGGTTTAAATCATATCTTTGCAATAGAAAACACCTAATTGAAATTGAATCTGAAATAAGAAATTAAAGCTTCACGTTCACATTTGGAAAATGTTAAAAATATGGAGTACCTCAGGGCTCGATACTGGGACCCTTACTATTTTTACTGTATATTAAATACCTGGCTGTAAACAATGACTTCCCTAATGCTAAATTTACTCCTTTTGCAAATGACACAAGCGTTTTAATTTCTGGTAAAGATAAACAAGAACTTGAAGTAAATATTGATATGGCAACAGATTATGTAGGAGATAGGTTTAGTAACACGACTTGCCATTAATCAAAATAAAGTGTTGCCTTAGGATTCTATCATAAAGTTAGCAAAAACTTAAATTTTGCCAAAGTTTATTTAGAAAATGAATTGGTAACAATGTCTAATAAAATTAAATTTCTTGGAATCTGCGTTGATAGTAACCTTGATTGCAGAATCCACATTGATGTACTATCTAAAAAATTATCCCAAACATGTTTTGCATTATACGAGGTGTGATCAAAAAGTTTCTAGAATGGCTTCACAACAATGCTGATGCTGAGATTTCTTTAATTCTTACCCAGACTGTACATGCAGCATTCCTTCCCGATAAAAATGAAAGGTCACGTGACTTCCTGTGACCATGCAGTGACGAGGTAGATGCTCTGAAGTGAACACGTGTTTTGCATGTGCTGCGATTTTTCCGCGTAGCAAAAATGTCAGATTACAAAGAACAAAGAACAAACCTCAAATTTTGCTTTAAACTCAGTAAAACTGCAACAGAAGCCTATGAAATGTTAAGAACAGCTTATGGGGAGGAACTTATGGGCAAAACTCAAGCATTTCAGTGGTCTTCGAAATTTAAAAGTGGTGTGACATCAGTTAAAGATGCAGATCATTTGGGGCGACCTGTTCTAGCAAAACTGATGAAAATATCAATCAGGTGAGGGAAATGGTCTTAAATGATAGGCGCATTACAATAAGAGAACTTTCTGACTCATTAGGACTCTCCTTTGGAAGTGTTCAAAGCATTTTGAAAGACAATTTGGGCAGGCGAAGAATTGCCGCCAAGTTCGTGCCCCGCCCGCTTTCAAATGACCAAAAGGAAAGCCGCGTGATTGCCTGCACAGATCTTACAGAACAGCTACAAAATGACCCACATTTTATGGAGAAAATTATTACTGGTGATGAAACATGGATTTATGGGTACGATCCAGAAACGAAGCAACAATCTTCACAATGGAAGAGTCCTTCATCTCCATGCCCGAAAAAGGCCAGACAAGTTCGATCCAAAGTGAAGTCAATGTTAATTGTGTTTACTGACATTAAAGGCATTGTACATAAGGAATTTGTGCCACAGGGTTAAACAGTGAATCAAGTGTTCTACAAACAAGTGCAAACATTAAGGGAGAATGTGCGACAGAAATGGAGTGGTGACTGGTTCCTGCATTATGACAATGCGCCCGCGCACAAAGCCCTTTCTGTTCACCAATTTTTGGATAAAAATAGGATGAATACTGTTCCCTATCCTGCCTATTCTCCAGATTTGGCACTAGCGGACTTTTTTCTTTTCCTGCAACTTGAAATATGGCTCCAAGGACACCATTTTGAGGACATTGAAGTCATCCATCGCGAATCGCAGAAGACTCTGAACATGTTGAAAGAAGAGGACCTCCAGAGGTGCTTCCAGCAGTGGCAGAAGCGCTGGGACAAGTGTATGAACTCCCAAGGAGACTACTTCAAGGGTGACAGTGCAGTTTAGACAAAACAAACTGTTGTGCAGTATTTATGACGTCATTCCGAAAACTTTTTGATCACACCTCGTATACCCTTAAAACTTCAGTTAATCTTAACGTACTTGAAATGACCTACTTTACATATTTCCATACTCATTTATCATATGGTATAATATTTTTGGGAAAGTCCAGTTATAAAAATAGAATCTTTATAATACAAAAAAGGGCAATCAGAATAATGTTAAACCTTTGCAGTAACACAAGCTGCAAACCTTACTTCATACTGTTAAATATCTTGACTGTTCCTTCGCCATACATTTTTGAAACTCTGGTAACAATGTATAAGCAGCAAAATAGTTTTAATACAAATGCTGATATTCATGATTATAATATAAGAAATAAATATAAACTGCACATTACAGGTCATAAAAGAACTGTATATGAAAAAAAGTTTATATTATAAGGCTTTCAATTGTTTAATAAACACCCCACATATTTAAAAAAAAGTTAAAACCCTAACAGCCTTCAAAAAAGATTTGAAAAATTCCTATACAGGGTTGTTTTTATCCAGTGGAAAAATATCTAGAAATGAATTAGTTTATAAGCTTTCTTATGGAATATACTATGTTTACAATTCCAAAATTTAGTTTAGGTACCTGCTCATGTAATAAATTAAGATTTCTGTATTTGTGTATTACATCTAATTACATCATCAAGAAGCTGGCGGTGGCGGATGTTACATCTGTTGGAGGAACCCCAGTTTTCCTTGCTCTACATGATAAAAACGAGTGTATAAATACTAATCAGTCAACTATGAATAGTAAAGTAGGTGGAAATGAAGACAGGCAATTTACCTCAAAGGGAAACAGATAAATACAACAATAATGTATGCTGCAGAAAATACTGCGTACAGTTAGCATCACTGCATATGGTTATTGAGATCCTAAACAAAGATCTTCAGGCCTACAGGGATATAAACAACAAGCTTCGCAAGGAGAATAATCTCTTAAAACTACACAATACTAGCAAGAAAAAAAATGTGGAAACCATAAACAGTGCCACTGCTTGTGATGAAGCAATAAGTAATGAACACATGATGGAATTCAACGAATGGACACATGTAAACAAGAAAACAGCATCAAGAAAATATATGACCAGTAAAAGGAGTAATATCAGCCTGCAAAATCGTTTTGTGGCTCTGCAGGACTTGGATGTGATACCAAATCAAAGAAAATAAGCCAAGTTAATGCGTATGAGCGACCAGTGGTAAGCTACGATGAGAATCGTGAATTCAAATATGATAGAAATAAAGCCATCATAATAGGAGACTCAATGGTATGACCATCAAGCAAGCAATCACATTGATGAAGACATTAAAGTATATTGTTATTCTGGAGCTCAGCTTCAACATATTAAAAACAACTAATGGTGACCACTGATGATCCAGACATTGTTGTGATCCACGAGGGAACAAATAATATCAACATGGCGCGTAATCCTGAGGACATCATGCGGGAGCTGTGCGATGTGGTGATGGTCGGAAAAGAACTGTTCCCTCGGGCAAAATTCTGCATCAGCGGGATCATTCGTCAACGGGATGAGGATCTTCGGCACATCAACGGAATCAACTCTACTTTTGACTGGGTTTGTGAACAATATAATTGTACTTTCGTGGACAGTAATGCATGGTTATGTGATAGGGATTTAGGTAGGGATGGCCTTCACTTGAATAGAAAAGGTGTAGCTAAGTTTACTAATCTACTGAATAGAGTAATATCCCACATAAATCCAAGAAACTAGACAAATGTGATAGCGATAGATCTAATAGTTGTAGCTTTGTACTAAATGCTACACTACCCAATTCAGCATGTCATAACCTTAAAACGGCTGAACACACATATGAAGATTGTAACAGAACAGGGAATACCTTTTCAAGTACTGACATCTTGGGTTTCAAGCTTGGTAATGATACTGAAAACCTCAGTAAAACTCAAAATACACCCCCTCTGTGCATTCTTCATCAGAACATTCAGTGTATCCAAAATAAGATTCTTGAACTGGAAGTACTAATAGAAGGGGAGTTGAATTATAAACCTATATCAATGTTTCAGGCATTAAATGCTGAAGAACACTTTGAAGCCAGCATTATAGAAATTGCAAACAAGCTGATTATAATATGCATTTATATAAACCAATCAAGCAACATAAACCTCTTTATTGGAAATGTTAGATATTATCCTTAATTGCGTACTAAAGTTAAAGAAAACTTTAATTCTTCTAGGAGACTTTAATATAAATTTCTTAGCCCACAGCTATGAAAGATCAAAGTTTATTCCTCTACTAAATATTTACAACCTGCAGCCAACAATAAATATGCCAACTAGTGTCACTGAATTGATTAAATCAACAATAGCTGTAAGTATAGATTTAATCAATTGTATTAGAAATGTTGATGTTTTGAATACTTGTCTATCTGATCCTTTGCACAATATATACTCATAAACTGGCCTCGGAGGAAGATTTGGGAGGAACCAAACATATTGTTTAAAATGGTTAGGTTACAGAAAGCGGAAAATATAGACTACTTTAATTATTTGCTATGACAGGAGACTTGGGAAGACGTTTATAAGGAAAATCCAGTAAATACTATTTATTCTAGGTTCATAAACACCTTTAAACACTGCTACAAGGCAGGCTTCCCTCTGATTAATTTAAAAATAAAAAAAACAACAATCTACATGGGTAACTAAAGGCATAAGAATTTCTGGTAAAAAATTAAAGCTCTACAATAATCTAATTAAAAATGGAAATGTCTCAGAGGAGCTTAAAAATTACTACAAGATATATAAATCAATCTATAAAAGCGTAATTCAAGCTGCTAAAGTATTAGATAATACCAGAAAGATAAGCAAATCAGCGAACAAACAAAAAGCCATGTGAGACATTATAAAAAAGGAAAACTAATTCTAATTCTATAATGAAAGAAAATATCAAATTAAAATGTAAAGACAATACTGTAACCAACCCAATAGCAAATATATTCAACAAATTGTTTGTTGAAATTTCAAAAACCTCCAAGAATAAAAACTATACTAAAGATATTGATAACACAAACCTGAGCTATTCTAACGACAAATTATTATTCCTAACTCCTGCATGTAAAAATGAATTGGCTGACATATTTAGGGAGCTTAAAAACAAAAAATCTGAAGTTATAGATGGAAGTTCGAGCTATTTAATTAAAAAATGCAGTATAAATATCTTAAACCCTCTGTGTCACATACACAAATCTTTTCAAAGAGGCACATTCCCTCTTGAGCTAAAGACAGCTAAAATAAATTTTTGAAAAAGTTAAGTACAAGAAGTTAATGAATTTCCTTAACAATCATGTTGTAATTAATAGCTGTCAATATGGATTCCTATGCAACAAATCGACTAGTTTGGCTGTGTATTAACTTTGTTGATAGTGTCTATGACATACGTGACAAAAGTGAAGCTGGGGTTGGATTATTTCTGGATCTATCAAAAGCCTTCGATACTGTAGACTACAAAATTCTACTTAAGAAGTTATATAGATATGGTGTAAGGGGAGTGGCCTATGATTGGTTTAAATCTTACTTAGAAAAAAAAGAGAGCAAATAGTTGAAATTGACTTCATTGAAACTAGATATAATAAAATTGGACAGGAAAATTCTGAAAAAAGAGTTGTAACATCAGGGGTTCCACAGGGTTCTGTTCTGGGTCATCTGCTATTCCTGTCATACATAAATAACTTACCATCATGTCTTGAAAATATTAATCAATCCAAATTAACTCTATTTGCTGATGATACAAGCATTCTCATCACAGAAAAGGACAATAGGAGCCTTCAGTCAAGTATATATGCAGTTGTGAGTAGAATAATTAACTGGTTTGAAGTCAATAAACTGCATGTAAATGAAGAGAAAACTACAGCTTTAAATTTTCAGCATAAGGCTTGTAGAAAAAGAGAATCCCAGCATCAAAATTGGTACCAAATTGATCAGTTTAGAGTGCGAAACAAAATTTTTGGGTATATGGGTTGATAAAAACTTAAGTTGGGACATTCATATTGAAAAGTTATCAGGGAAGCTGAGTAGAGCTTGCTTTATACTGCATTGTCTTAAATCTCGAGTACCAGCCCGTTTTCTTATTAATTGCTATTATGCTTATTTTCACTCTTTACTATTGTATGGGCTACCATTATGGGGAAATGTTATAAACAGCATCAAAATATTTAAACTATAAAAAAGAGCAATAAGAATCTTGGTTGGTATCCGTAAGATGGCTAGCTGCAGAGAACATGTTCGCAACCTGAATATTTTGACCTTACTGTGTCTGTATATGAAAGACTTGCTGAATTACATCAAGGCGAATGTCTCTGATTATGTTACTCATGGTGAAATATATTCTCATCATACCCGGAATAAGCACAAATTACATCCTCTTACTCACAAAACCAAACTATTTGAAACATCCTTTAAATACAATGGTCTTAAGGTGTTTAACTATTTACCAGGCTACTTGAAAAATATAACCTCTGTAAATAAATTTAAGGCTGAATTGCATAGGTTCTTTGTTAAAAATCAATTTTACTCCCTAGACGAATATGTGGAATATTGCAAAGGGAAAAGTTAAGTTTAATCGTGAACTTGTTTTGTTACATGATTCCTGGTTTTATTCTATCTGCAGGAAATATGTTGGAGCAAGTGACTACCTTCAAGACTGGCTTTGAGTTTAACATTATAAGACTAAAATTGTTAATGTATTTACCCCATGTATTTTATTGTATCCATACTTTGAGTAGGCTTGTGCTATTGTACATATGTTTTATATTTCCTTTGATGAAACCAATACGTCTGTATGATTTGTAATGGTGAATAAATCTGAATCTGAATTAGACCTGTTCTTTTTGTACTAATAATTGTATTGTTGATGAAGTCAATATTTCTGTATTGAAATCAAATGGTGAATAAAATTTGATTTGAATTTCACTAAGTCACTCTAAGAGGCCCTAGAACCAGGCTTGTGATTCTCCTTGGTGGTGCTGCCACGGTTTTTCAAGCAGATATCTATGTGGTCTTAATCTGTGCTATGTATATTTATACCATGTGATGTGGGCGAGCAGATGTATGCATCTGTTCGGATGATATGACAGCTTTGAAAGCCTTTAGGGAGGTTAAAGCTACATCCAGAATGGTGCAGTTATGCAAAAGAATGTTGGATAGACTCTGTACCAGCTGTCCAGTTATGCTTTTTTGGGTTCCTGGGCATGCAGGTATTACAGGAAATGAGATGGCAGACTCTCTTGCAAAGAAGGGATCAGGCCCAATAAAATTGAGCCTGAGCCCTTCTGTGGAGTGTCAACCAGAACGGTCAAGTATGAGATAACCCAGCTTATGGTGAGGGTTCACCTTGAAATCTGGAGTAAGCAAAACACAGACAGGCAGGCCCATGCTTGGATATTGGGGCCTGACCGGAAAGTGAGCGAGTTTCTCCTGAATTTGACCAGTTCTAAGTTCAGAGGAGTTGTTGGATTATCACATGGGCCACAACACTCTGCGCAGACATTTATACATAATGGGGCTTATACAAGACACTTTATGTGGGAAATGTGTGAGGGATTTTGAGACCTAACATCATACATTATGTGAATGCTAAGGTTTCACTATGCATAGATATGTATCCCTAGGGTCCTTCTTTTTGGAACCTGAGGAGATAAGATGGGCAGATATCAAGGATGGACCAACAAACTTGAGTAATACCAAAAATAAGTGGCTCTATGAGTCTATGTGCAGACTTATGAGGCCACTTAAGTAATCACCATCAAGTCACTCAGATTCACCAATTGAAACACAGCACAACTACATGCAATGTATACAAATGTTCAGTATATGGATGACCGGAAGTGAGGCAGACATTTACCATAAAACCAATAGAGGGTGCTGTTTATGTGGCGAAAGTCAAAGCTATCATCCTATTCTATGATCTCTGACTATTAGGTTAACCAATAACATAAAGCCTTATGCCTTGCACTCCCTTGGTTTGTCATTCCCTGTATCTTGCCATTATATGACTGTGGGTTTGCAGGCAGGAGTGTACTATTTGGCACCTGCAAACAATATAGCAGTTCACTACACAAGATCAGGTCAGAATGAAGCTGAAATGTATAAATAGTATAGTTTATTTACATTAAATTGAAAGCAGGATTATGGTTGTAGCACAAACCTGCTATCATATTAAGAAGCTGCCTACATTTCAAAAGCACCAAGAACAAAACTGAAGTTCTTTTCTGTAAATTTGCATGCCAAGTTTGGTGCTCAAATTATTAGTGCTAGAATTTTTATAGCTTAATTTTAAGTGTCATTTCAAGTACCACTAGTCACATACTTGATATTTTCTGTAACTGCAGTTCAGCTGGTCTACACAGGAAACACCCATCTCCTTCCATAGCCATGCTGTTTATTAACACAAAATGGTTCCCTCTAATTGATATCAGGCGCACTGACTGAGCATCAAACGCTGACGAAAATCTCTCATGAAGATACGGACTTATTCTGAAACATAAAATCAGTTAACAGTCAATAGCAAATGAACTTGTGACAGGGAAGCAAATCCTGCAAGTACTTATATAACCTGTAAAATTAGTAAACGTAAGCCTTCATTTCAACTTTTTAATCACAATTAAAATTATATGTAGTGTAGTTACTCATTAAATACACGGCTTTAGTTTTATGTCAGTATCGTCATGTTGGGATTTTCCACTTGGCTGTTGCGTGTGCATCAGCTGGCTGCGCTGCTGCTATAACTCCCCTTGCTGAACTAACTAATCAAGCTTTCTCTCTCTCACATATTATTAATGCCTAAACTTACCTTAGGTGCTGATAATGGTGTCCTCCAGTGGCTAAAGAGGCATTGTAGCAAGAGAATACATTTCGATTCAGTTCAGCCACTGAAATGTTTTTGACTTTGTGTGTTATGTTTTCCATCATTTCTTCCAGTGTGCGAGGATTTGTTTTGTAGACTTTCTCCTTCAGGTTACCCCATGAGTAAAACTCACACACTGTTGTGTCTGGGAACGAGAAGGCCATACACCAGCACTAATTACTCTATCCTCAAATATTTCACTAATTTTATTTATAGAGGATCGCTGCAGTATGAGCAGTTGCCAAATCTTATTGAAACCATCCATATGTTTTCTCTTCTTCTGTCAACTAGTATGAGAACGGAGTGAAAATATTCTCTCGGTACCTGCCGCATTGACTGTTTGCTCGAAGATGATGGGATCGATTATTCTTTTTGTGCTAACGGAACACCAAACACCAATTTTCCTATCGTAATGAATGCATGTAAATTCTTATTAACAAATAGATGGGAGGTTCCTTCTGTTTAAACCTGTGTCTCTGAATGACAAAGCACGTGAATGTATCACGACAATGTGCTTATATCCTTTTATTGCCTATCCCTGCACTGCACATGGCTTGTTTGTCACTGTTCGAAGTTGTTCATTAGCCAACCAGGGGAAAGGGGAGGGAAACGCAGAGCGAAAGAGAACATATCTACAGGGCAAGGTTATAAGACACAAGGTTTAGGGATCAGAGGAGATTGGGGACAAGATGATAGGGGAGTGTACAGTTGCACAGTGAAAACAGTGCTGCATTTGCAGGCCTCAGCCTTGCTAGTAAATGCATCTCGGAGCTGCAGTTGTTCTGTTTACCTGACTATCCTCCCGATGCCCCGCTCACTTGTTCTGTAACTGTTTAATACCACTTCCCACCGAATGCACTCATATTGTGGCATTTTCAAGACTGCAAGAGAGCATAAGGGAGCTGAAGGGTTCATCAATGCGATTCAAATTTTCAGAACACTAATAGTGAGTATTCTGAGTGTTCACACGGCCATTTAGGTGGAACCACGCCTTGTCGAAAAAGAACACTAACTGAGGATTGATTAATCCTTCTGTAACTGACGAAAGAAACCATTCATAATAATGTGAGGGGACGGGTAGCAATGCATCTAATAGCTAAGTGGAAAATCCCCATGGTCCTGACAAGCTTGAATAGTTAGTTTAGCAATGGGACTTATAGCAGCGGTGGCCGAAGTATGTGTAACAGCCAAATGGCAAATCCTTGTATGACGGTCTTGACATAAAACTAAAGCCCTCTATGGGAAGCTTTATAGTTACTAATTTATACAATTTCATATTTGTATCAAAATTATTTCCTAAAAAATTCTGATGTTTTTTCATTCACATAGCTTTTTCTACTCAGTCTTCTTCTATAAACTATTCTTATAAAAGCTTATTCATCTATTTACTTCCTGTTAATCAAGATAAGCTTTTATTATGCATTTGCTTGTAGGTATAAGAATACAGTAGGCTGAGGAGAAAGCAAGTGCTAATATATTAAAATTGATATCGTGGTTTAAGGTAAATAGGCTACTAATAAACACACAAAAAACCATTGCTATGAGCTTTCATGCAAGCTGCCATAGAAATATAGTAAAGCCACAAATAATGCTAGAAAGCAAAATTATAAAATATAAAAAAGAAAACAAACTTTTGGGAATAATTATAACAGAAGACCTAAAATGGGGACTCATACAAGTATGCTAACCAGGAAGCTAAGTGTGGGATGCTACATATTAAATACATTGAATAGGGTAACAAGCACACAAATCCTTAGAATTGCATATTATGCACATATTCATACTCATATAAGGTATGGAATAATGTTCTGGAGGGCCTCAGCAGAATCAGAAAAAGTTTTTTGTTTACAAAAGAGAGCTATAAGAATAATAACTGGTGAATCTAGTAGATCATCTTGCAGAGAATGGTTAAAAAAATTAAGGGTCATGGCTGTAGCGAGCATGTACATATTAGAAGTTATATATCACACCCGAGTAATAAGACATCAGCTACCAAATAACGAAGAGATTCACTCTCATAGTACAAGGCAGAGAGAAAATTTACATGTCCAATATTGTAGAACAAACCCAGCAAATAACAGTGCTTATTAAAAGTTATTCAGCACGTTATCCCCTGGCATAAAGAATATAGAAAATCAAAATCTGTTGAAAAATAAGCTTAAATCATACATGCATTTTATTCGATTTTGGAACATGTAAATAGGTAAATTTGTATATTGTAAATACTTGCAGTGAGTGAGAGTGTGCATGTGTGTGTGTGTGTGTAGGAGAGAGAGAGAGAGAGCGAGAGAGAGAGAGAGAGAGAGAGAGGAGAGAGGGGGAGTAGATGTTTATAAATTTGTAACGTTTCAATCTAGGAAAAGTTTGTAAGCCTTTTTTTTTCGTTATTTGTAATGTATTAACTTTGTTATTGTATTGATGATTCCATATTATGTATACATAATCTTCAGGATGAAATAAATGAATATGAATAGTTATATAAAAAGCGGATCGCTACATCATGCCTTTGAAACTTCATGCTCCTTGTATGACCACAGAAAAAATGAATAGTGACTTACCACTTGAAAAAAGTGTATTTGAAAATTCAAACCAATAACAAAGAGTATCTCAAAAATGGTTGGGATCTCACGAAACATTTTTTTTTACATAAGTCTTGTGGAATTAATTGTTCTTTCACATAAGCCGTGTGTTGGACAGGGTTGGAAAGGTAGAATCAGATGAAAGGTATACTCGGCGCCAATCAAGAAGGTGATTGACAGTTACTAACCATGTGGTGGAAAGCTTTAAATGAATGGGAGGGGATGAATACGTCACAGCGGTCGTCATAGCAACCATTAGAAGGACCAATTAGAACTAAGACATTTCCATAGCAACGATAGATGCAAATGCCTTATTGCGATATCGTAACACGTGATTGGCATGACGTGCCGGGCAAGTGACTGTTGCAGTAAACATGAACTTATCTTCTGCTGTTGCTGCAGTTATAAACAATGTCCTGCTTTTAGCCCCAGCTTGCTTATGTTTTTGTATCAGTTTAGAGATTGCCTGTGTACTGAAAAGTTCTTTTGCATCATCCTATTTGTATGGTATTTGCCTTGTGTTTCGTGTGTGTGAGTCCATGTATTTGTGCGTGTGTGTGTTGTGTAAGCATTTATAATTGTGTTAACATGTTTAATGGATATTTAATAATGTCCAAAAATAGTGACAAAGATAGCGCAGCCAAACAAAAAACTGAGCGCACTCGGGAACTGAATAAAACTATATTTGGTAAAGATATTCCAATTAAAGGACAGGCACGGGAAATTACATGCTCTGTAAGAGAATATTTCGAAGAGGAGAAAATAATTCAGTGGTTTGTTCACTGCAATATACCGATGAAGGAGGGACTGAAGAAACGTGAGCTACTGGAACCTGTGAAAGCAAACAAACCGTGGTTTCCAAGTTATGTAGTCAACGGCATTGCTGTAGAACATGGTCACAAAATAGTTAGGCTTCTCCTTTATCATTGTCATTTTAACTTGATTGAATTAATTTGGGCCGACATAAAGGGTTATGTTGGGCGAAACAATAAAGGTTTCACTGTGTCGTCAGTAATAAAATTTAAAGAAGAGACACTAATTGCAGTAAAAGATGAAAACTGGAAAAAAAAAAAAAGCGGTGACTCATCAAAAGGGTGTGCAGCTTGGGAAAATGAAGGAGTTTTGGAAGAAACTATAGAACAGTTTGTCATTTCTGTGAGGAATTCTAGCAACTCTTCAGATGATGATGAAGATGACAACAGTGGCAACATTGTCTATCAAACGAGCAGCAGCAGCAACAACAGCAGCGATGCAAGTGATTCGAAATCTGCATTTTTCCCATTACAGTAAGCATCAATATTTCACAGGTATGTCTCTTCTGTTAATGCAGATTTTTACACTGATATATTATTCTTGCATTTTCCATCCTCTGCACGTAGATTCATTATTTTACAATTGTCTTCGTATACGAATATAAGTAATACCCGCTCTACAATGCAGGCGTAACACAGTCGCCTTCGACACAGTTCTAGCACGCTCTCCACGTGGTTGCGATGAGCGGCAACGTCGCCTCTCTCTCTCCCTGAAATGTCAATCACCTTCTTGATTGGCGCCGAGTATAGATCAAGTGGTTCAAATCCCAGCTATGGCATTGAATTTTTCAGTCATCTGATTCTACCTTTCCATAAGTCTTGTGCTTTAACAAGATCTACATTTTTTGTTTAGTAAGATTTTCTCTCTCTCTTACGGTTTACCAATTATACAAAAGTCATTCAGAATGAAGAGGACTTCAAAAGTTATTCCCAGAAAATTCAAGACATACATTTCATCTGTCATGCAAATATCTCAATTATATGTATTTTAATAAAAATTGTTAGAGCTGCTTTTGTGGAAAACAAACATAACAAAAAATACTCCATATAAAGGGTAGTTTGGGGTGGGGGATTTTCTTTAAAATCTGTGTTGCATCCTTGGAAGGTACTGAACTTAAATACCAAGTTTGGTGTTGATCCGATTTTTCGTTTTTGAGTTATGCTGTTCACAGATACATACAAAAAAAAGACACATAAAAGTTGGATTCGGGGGTCCTCAAAACATGTATTTCTGGTGAAATCTCGGTATAAACACTTGAGTGGAATGTAATATTTTCTCTACCTTCTAGATACATGGTAGGGAAAGTAAAAAGTTATGAATTTGAAAATCCTCACCACTGATGGCGTTATCTGACTAACCAGAACAAGGGCAATACAACACCAAATAGGTCCAAACCGTCCACAGGAATACCAGTCAACTGCAAAACTGACGATGGTGAAGACATTTCCAGAAACTAATCTTAATAAATAGATGTAGGTGGAGAGAAAAAGAGTTTAAAACATCTGATGTGACGCATTCACGTGACTTTCTATACCCTCTACAAATTATTTTTACAAAGCTTATTTTTCGATTTATTACATTTTACCCCAAATAAACCTTTGCAGAAATAGCTACATTACACGTTTTGTTTTAGATACAAAGAAAACAGCGATAGCCAAATGTTTAACAACTAGATGCCATATGCTGCTTTAAAATTTCATACTGTTTCCATGCAATTGCAATAAACAACTGAATGTTGACTGGTCTTCAAGAGAATAGACAGGTATTGAACAATTTGAAGCATTAATAACAGATATCTCAGAAATGGCTGATGCCACAAAATAACTTGAAATTTGAAACAAATTCTTTGTTTTAAAGACATCTACATTTTTTCTGTAGTATGTTTTCGTCTATCGCTTAAGATTTACCAGTTATACAACATTATAAAAAATTCCTTCTGAATGAAAACGACTTCAAAGGCTATTCCCAGAAAATTCAAGATGTACATTTTGTCATGTAAATATATTTAATACATGGTATTTCAATCAGAATCATTAGCCATCTTTTAGAACAATGTTCCATGTTAAGGGTAGTTTGGGGTGGGGGATTTTTTGAAAAACTCTGGGTCACATCTTTGAAAGGTACTGAACTTAAATACCTTCCTGGACCTCATTATAACTAGAGATCAAAATGGTTTTAAATTCGGTATACATAGAAAACCTACACACGTGGACAATTATATAAAGAAAAATGGTTACAACCCAACTTCACACCAACTAGCCACCTTTAGAAGTTTGATCCACTGGTTACATAGCGTCCCCTTGAGCAAAGAAAAATTTTTAAAAGAACAACAACATATAGAAAAAATAGCAGTAACTAATGGATTCAACTCAGATCCCAAAGGAACATGATTAACGAGAAGAAGAAACTCAAGGCAATTTCACAATCTACCACTGTTTAACACCTCTCTCAAAAACAAATTGGAAATACAAGAAATTCACATACCACCCTTGGGCCTTTAGAAAATTAGAATGAATCTTCAACAAATTTAACATAAGACTAGCTCCACAGAACAAATTCAGCCTGAAGAACTTGCTAAACACACCTCTCAAAAATACCATCCCAAACACATTAAAATCCGGAATTTACCAGATTAGTTGTGATGAATGTGAGAAATACTACATAGAAAAAACTAAAAGAAACCAGTCGCTGACGATGAGGACGAATGCCCTTGAAAACGTTTCCTGTTTTATGTAACTTTAATTAGTGAAGGTGAGTGTAAAAAAGTGTGACTCAATCTAAATCATATTTCCTTGTGCTAATTTAATATAATGGGGAAGTTTATTGTACATAATGATACCTATAATATACGGATCTTTCTTGCTTGAAGGTTTAGCCTTATACTCCCTATGGTAATTATTCATTCCTCTAATGTTGTAGGAATAATATCTTTGTTTAGCAGTGTAAACTCACCTTTTGATTCTATTAATAGAATAAGCTTATACACATACAATGATATTATGCTTAGTACCTGTTGCTTTTTGTATATTTATTTTACAGATTGGCGATTTGTTAAGTTAAATATACACATCTCAAACTTCTTCTTTCTTTTTTTTTTGGTAGAATTAGAAGTCTATTTAATTTTAAGTTACTAGTTGCTCCTCATATTTCAATAGTGTATGAATGTGAGAGTGAATTAACCCATAGTATACCATTTTTAGTAATCACTTTCTAGTTGATATGATAGTTTTCTTAACAGATATATATTAACACACAGTTTTTTACTGAGCATGGTCACTTTATGTTAGATTCTTGTCAATATAGATTCCAAGAAATTGATACAAGTTATTTGGTCAATTTTTGTGTCACTGGTACATATTTCTAACTCATGCTCACAATGGTATTTATAAGTTCATTGCATGAGAATATAGAAGAAATAAACATTTTAGGGTCAGAATTAATAATGACTTCACTGATTTGGTATTGCAAGATACTGGGCATCGCATTCAGTATACATTAGGTAAAAGTGGAGCCCGAACCTCAAAACAATAACTAATTATATGCTGCTTTGTACGGATGGAAACTGGCAATACCAGACATTACAATGTAGTTGTTAGTTCATTCGTCCCTAATTTTCTCTAAAATAGCAATTTTATATTTGTTTGTGACCTTAAATGCCATCATGTTGAATCTAAAGTGAAAATCCCATGTTCGCGCTTAGACCAATCAACGCAGTGTACAAATTAACAAAGCTTATTCAGCAAACCTATCAAATCACAGGTCATCAGCATAGCCAATATACTGCAATGTGAGAATCTGTAATTGCATGCTGTCAATATTTGACTTCTTTTAATCTTCAAATACAGTAAAAGAGGTTTCATGTATTTCAGATTAAAGAAACAATACTTATCGAATGTGCTAGAAATATGGAGACTTAACACAGATCTTTAGTGGTTTTTAAATGCATGGTTGGTGATGCTTCGAAACAGGAATATGACAGAATGTGCATGATATTTATGTATGTCAATTGTTTATCTGGATTTTAAAGTTCCTCAAACTTTACAAGTTAAAACTTTTATTGTTGTTATTTGTAAATATTGTGAAACGGGACCCAGTTGTTCTTAAGCTTACAGACAAATCACAAATATTGTGAGTATTTCTGTGCTTCTTCTCAAAGCAAGGCTACCAAGATTCTCATCTGGCCTTGAGTATAACTTTATTTCCTTTTGTCATTCCTGCTTTACTTTAGAATTTTTGGCTTGAAATGTCACAATAACACATAAAGAAGATTTAGACATACATTACACTCACCCGTAATGAAATCCAACATCATGGTTGCCAACCACTACAAACAGCTGTGATCCTGGAGATACTCGAAACATGTCATTGAATCGGTTCACATAGTCAGCAAATTCTTTCTCACTGCACCAAAGTCCCTCATCAAATAAATCTCCTGCAGAATGAACAACACTGACCTTTAGTTTTAATACACACTGACAGCTATAAAAGGATGGCTTTAGTCCAGAACTATATCATATTTTTATTTATACAGATCTAAGAGGTCCTAAGATATCCATTTGCACATGGAACAATATTCTGGAGATGTATAAAAAGAGTCTTCAATATCACAGCAGAAAACTCTACACAAAGAGCTATATATTACAATAATAAGTGTAACATCCACCTGTAATAAATCATTTTATTCATCCTTTAGCATATACAGTAAAGGACATATCAAAATTTAAATATATACATGATTACAATAAAGTTTTTTTTTTATTTACAAGTTATATTTGTATTCTTCCATGCTATAATATGCATTCTCAGTTAAGTATTTTTTAATTGTTTTTAAAGCAACTTTAGTTTTACTTATTTCTTTTATTTTCTTTGGTAATTTGTTAAACAGTTCTTTTCCCATGCTTTCCAATTCCCTGTTATTTAATGTACCTCTTGCGGCGGTATAGCTTACGTATTTTGTTTTACGTAACTTATTATATCTTGAAGATCTTATAGTTAGCTCCACGTTGTGGAAGCCAATTTACGAGAGCAAATAGGTGTTTTCTTCACGTGAAGACCATCTTGTGTGACGTCATACGTTGGTTGGTTCATTTGTTCTGTTTGTAGATTCCTCTGACGTAGCAATTTATATCAGTTTTAAATGTCCACCGGCTAGCTATTATCTTATCTAGGTAGGCATGTTTTTCTTACAGGTTGTGAAGCGGAAAAGGAATCTTTTATCCAAAAATTACTAGTGAAGAAATGTATTTTATAATGTTTTATTATCTCACACGTGCACTAACACTTTCACAGATTTATCTAGATAATCGCCATATTGAAACTGTTTATAATAACGTCTTATCACTTTTAACTCACGTACTTCAACTTTGTATATTTAACTTTAGAATATTTTATAAGATTTCTCGTACTTCTGCTGCGTGTAACTTATGACGAAAATGAAGGACTGATTGGCGACATCTTGTTGAACTGCGGAATCGACGTGGAGTGTACGGAGAATTTTGTATAACTGCGGGGACGATGTATAATGTTTTGAGAATCTTGCCGAACTGGGGGACCCGCTACCTCAACCTGGCTATTTATAGGCTTACCTTAAGATACACCTAAAGATTATAAATGAACTGCTATTGGCTAATAAAACGCGCCAACATTAGCGTCTATTTTACTATCCAATGAAAACCACTAATACATATTACTTTTATAGAACATTCTGGAAGCTTTTTTTACTGAAAAGGCGCGAAACATTACGTAACTTCCTGGTTCCCGGTAACGATAAACAACTCATTCCTTGCTGCAGTATTGTGTTATTGTTAACAGTTTCAATAGAGCCGTATATTATTATTTACCAATAATAATTACAATTATTAAACCTCTGAAATCAATGTTACACAAAAATACATATTCATATTAAAATAATTATTTACATTCAAGTAATTTGTGATACAAATTACCGTCTCATATGCCCCACTAGAAACATAATTATAAATATTTATAACTTGTTTGGAAATTTTATAATTGTGTTTTTAGTCTCCTAAATCTTGGAACACACGTTATCACTTTCAGTTTACACTTCACACGCATTTAACACATGACATATGTTTTATCTCGCCACTACTTACTGGCTCTGGTTTAATTAATTTAGATATTAATCTGATATCACAAAATTTTTTTATAGCAAATACTATACCCTAAACTATTTAATTACTGTTTCAAAATTGTTTACCCTCTTACATTGTTGACAAAAATTTATACATTTAAGATTTTTTTTTTTTTTTTATAATAATTATACATATTTACCAAAATATTTACCCTCTACATATATTTACATCTCTTATATCTAGGCAATGTTTCACCTTTTCTGTTTGCTACATAAATATTTGTTTTGAATTATTTTTACCATTTTTGTTATTTTGAATTTTATTTTAACAATACTCTTGTAATAGTATTTATGTACTTTACTTTAATATAACATCATGCTTTATTTCACATGTCCAGTTACTAATAACATGTTATTTTCCTCTCAAACAGTCATGACCACAATTTATTTCTACATTTACATGACGTACATTTTTATTTAACCCTCTTACGTTCCAATACATTGCTCTTCATTTCGCCTTTAACTATCCAGCATTTACTATTTATCATCTTTGTCTTTTATTTCACCATGATCTTCATGGTTGTATGGTTTAAGCATCTCAATATGAAACTTTCCTATGATTTTTCGAGTTGTTGGATTACATAACTCATATGTGTTAGTTCCATACACTTCAACAACTTCATATGGTCCATGGTATTTGAGAAACATTCGCCAATAAAGTTTATTTTCTTTGTCCGACAATTTCTTGGTTTTAACCAAAACTAAATCTCCTATTTTGATCCTCCATTCCTTTCTCTTCTTTTCTTCATGTTTCATTTTTCTTTTTATGGCTTTTTTCTTCATCCTCTCAAATGCTTTTCGGAACATCTCTTCTTCTGTTGGTGGTATCGAATGCGCATCTGGAATGGCTCCTGGAATTTTTTTACACATTGTATTGATCTTCTTTCCCAACTTAAGTTCACATGGTTTGTATCCTGTCACATTGTTTATGGTTTCATTTAGTAGGTTCTGAACGAAGTTCACGTATCCATACCATTGGGTGTGTTTTCGATGACATAACACCCTTAAATAATTTGAAATTTCCTTAATTTCCCTCTCCACTGGGTTGGAGTTCGGTCTGTATCTTGACGAAAAATATTGTTTAATGCCATTTTCTTTCAGCCCATCCATAAATTTTTTTCCTGTGAAGTACGAAGCATTATCGCTCAATACAGATTGAATAGGTCCTTCTTCTATCACATATGACTTAAGTAATCTATTCAAACATGCTAAACCTGTAGGTTTTCTCAAAGGGTAAATTCTTACATATTTGCTGAATATATCATAACAGACAAATATATATTTATTTCCAAATTGACTTGGAGGCATCGGACCATGAATATCAATACTAATTACACATCTCGGCTTATCTCTTATAACCGAATTAGTTTCAAATGCATATGCTGCATTTATTTGCTTTGCCTTCTGACACAGGTTGCAGCACGATATAAATTTCCGAACTTTCTGACGCAATTTGGATATGTATAAATTCTCTAAAATCATAGAAGTTGTTCGGTCCGTCCCTGAGTGTGCTAACCCTTCATGAAAATTCTTAATTAGTTCCTTTTCCATGCTTTTCGGAACCATTACCTTCCAACTAGGCATTTCTTTTCCATGCTTTTTGTATAATGTCCCATCTCGAATTGCTATAATTTCTTTCTTTGCCTCCTCAATCAATGGTGCATTTTCTTTAAATTCAAACAATTTTGCATCCTCATTTTGAATTTCCCCCATATTTTTCAATTTTCTAATCATTTCTTTGCTTAAAGGAATTTCAATTGTCAATATTTTGACTTCATTTCTAGGCCTTTCAATATTTTCGGGAATTTGTGGGTTGTAGTTCAATCTTGATAGTAAATCACTGAAGGTATTGTTTTTGCCAGGAATGTGGATAATCTCAATATCGAATGCAGATATTGCATGAATGTATCTAGCAAGTTTTCCACTACATAATCTACACCGTTGTATGAAAGTTAAGCTGATGTGGTCTGAATATACTTTTACCTTTTGCTGATAAATATAGGTTTTAAAACGAATTAATGAGAAATATAGTGCTCCAATTTCTAACTGAGTCACTGAAGAATTTCGCTCAATATTTGTAAGTCCTCTAGAAGCTGTACTAATGACGTGAAAGTCATTGTTGATGTCTCGCTGTCCTAAAATTCCGGCGTATCCTTGCATTGATGCGTCGACATAAATCTCATATTCCAAATCTTCTCTGGGCCTCTCAAGTAATATGGACTTAGCAAAGAGTTCCTTTACTCTCTCAAAACATTTTTGATGATCCTCTGTCCATTTCCACTTATTGTTCTTTCGGAGTAGCTGCCGCAGTGGTTCTATTTCCGCCGAATATCTTGGTACGAACTTACTCTGAAAGTTCAATACCCCTAAGAGACGTCTAATTTGTTTTACGTTCCTGGGTGGCGGAATTTTCATTATTGCTTCTATTCTTTTCTGATCAGGTCTTATACCTCGTTCATCCACTACATAACCCAGAAAATTTATTTCCTTGACACAAAATTTTGATTTTAGTATGTTCACAGTCATACCATGTTGTTGTAGTTTATTTAACACATAATGGACATTATTCATGTGTTCTTCAAATGTTTGACTAATGATTAAGAAGTCGTCAATATACTTTATTAAAAAATCATCTGCAGAATTTCCAAAGATACTGTGAATGGCTCTCAAAAATCCACTTCCCGAGTTTTTTAAACCAAAAGGATTTACACAAAAGCGATACTGGATCCCTGAGTACTGAAATGAAGTGTAATCACGCACTTGCGGATCTAATTCCACTTGCCAATAGGATGCAGTGAGGTCAATGGATGTCAAAAATCTTCCTCTTGAAAGTTTTGTAATTAGTTGTTCAATTCCCTCACTTTGAAAATGATCTGGTTTCATATATTTGTTGACATATCTACCGTCTAAAGTTAATCTCAAACTACCATCTCGTTTAATACTCCAGCAGATTGAATTTATGTATTGAGAATTACTTTGCTCAATAATCCCATTTTCTAACATGCTATTTATTAATTGTCTAGCTTTGTCTCGAAGACTTATAGGTAAATTGTCATACTTGTGCCTATATGGTGGTACGTCTTCTACTTGAAATGTATGCTGATATACATTACATCTGCCTGGGATATTACTAAATACTGAACTATTGTTCATCAAAACATCATGAAGGATTTGTTTTTGCATTATCGTAAGATTATAAGCTTCTTCACACTTGTGTATTATTTCCTCATTTCTCTTCTCTTTCCTGCTGTTGTTTGTCTCGCTCACATGGTCGTCTTTTGTTTGGATTGTAAATTCCTCTACTTTCTCTGGCATTTCTGCTAGCTGTTGAAAATATGGCGTGGTATTCCCTTCATATTCTGTGACTACCTGCTTTATCTGACTATTTCTATCATTTTCTGTTATTTGCACAAAAAACTCTTGGTCACAAATATTTTTCTCATCCTTTGTCATATCGATTACAGAAACTTTTTCTTTTATAAATGGTACCCTTATTTCTCTATCTTCTTTTGTTATTTTTAACTCTTCATGTTTAAAATCTATACATGCTTCATATTCATGTAGGAAGTCACATCCTATAATTATGTCACAAATCAGATGGTTTACAATTAGAAACATAACCTCAAAATTCTCTCCGCCAATAAGTATGCTAAGTAGAGCTTGTGTTTTTATGACCTGTGCAGTTCTTCCAATTGCAACACGACAAACTAAATTACTAGTGGGAAGAGCCATAATCTTGTTACCTTCATTAATTAAATTTATGTAAAATTTCTGTGAGCAAATTGAAGCTGATGAACCAGAATCTATAGTTGCAATGATTTCTTTCTTCGCAATTTCCATTCTAACATGAGGTGACTCAAAATTTTTTCCCTTATCTTTTGTTGCTGTAATCTTATTACAGGGTGTATGTGTAGGCGTATGATTTGTATTGGTAATGGATACTGAATTATTAAAGACGTCCTGAGAACCTACTGCACAGGAGTCTGTTAACAGTTTTCCTGGTTATTTCCATGTTCACGTACGGGACTGCCATTCCTAACAGGCGCTAAATCTATCTCCGTGTCGCTACCATTGTTTTGAGTTCCCCTTCCTCGAGTTCGAAATCCTCGATTTCTGACATTTTGTCCCCTTGGCACGTAATTTTCTTGCCGTTCCTCAGATCTTTCTCGGTTATTATTTTCCCTCCAGTGAGTGAAATTTCCCCTCTGTCTAGTGTACCTCCTTCCATAATTTTGCCCTCTTTCAGGCAATCTTTCTGTCCGGACATAATTTATTTGTTCCTGCCGGCCTGGTCTCCTATCTATCCTTGATCTTTCAAATTGTGGAACGTATGATTGATACCGTTGTCTGGTATTAATTTCATGATGTCTGTCTTGTCCTCTTATTTGTTGATAACTACCTTGGTAATTTCTTCTATCTTGTACATCTAAAAATCTATGTTCCCACTCCCGAGACATATCTTCTTCCTGTTGTTCCAAAGCTGTTATTAATTCTGTCATCTCATAGATGTTCCGTGGTTTTGCAATTAATAAGTAATTTTGTATCCTTATAGGATAATGCCTTGCGAGCAAACTCACAAAATCTTCCTCACTGATTGGAGGTGACAAGTTTCTAACCTGACTTGCATGTTTTAGTAAGTAATCAGTCATCGATATTCCCCCTCGTGGATTAAATTGACCGTGACTAAGCATTGCTCGTATTCTTTGCTGTACCGTAACATTCCAAAATCTATTCATGAACAATCTCTTAAAGGATTCATATGAAATTTCACCCCCTGATACCATTTGTAACCAATCTAAGGTTTTCTGGTCCAAACATCTTTTGACAACTATCATTTTCAATGCTTCAGGTATCTTTTTAATTTGAAAATACTCTGATAATTCTGCAATGAACTGTACTGGACTGGAGTTTTCATTAAATTTTGGAAGTGGAAAATCACTTAAGATATGATTGTAATTTTGCAAACTCCCTATTCCCATATTTAAATTCTCTAGTGTTACTTGTGCACTCTGAGTTTCAGCATTAGCTATGGATGAAGCTGCCGCATCACTCACATTATTTGTCATACCTGAGGAACTACCTCTATCATTATTTTGTACATCTGACACATGCACATCACATATATTTGCCCTTGAATTCAATTCTAATCTATTTACAGTACCCTGCAGATTTTCTATTGTCTGTTCCAATTTTTTATTATTCTCATTTTGAACAGTTTGGTGTTTGTTAATTTCAGAAGTTAGCTTTTGATTCAAATCTTTAGACAAATCTTTAACTTCATCAGACAATTTATTTCTCTGTTTTTCTGACTCCTTCTGAACTTCAGATATTTCCCCTCTGAAATTAACTTGCACCTGTACTAAATCTGCATTTGTAGCCTCCATCATCTCTTTTAACTCACTTGAAATGCTACTCATTCGGCTACCTAGCTCTGTACATTTTACATTAACATGCTCTATTTTATTGTTAACCTCACTTTTTTGGTTAGATATTTCCCTGCTCATGTCTAATATTTTCTTTGAAACTTCACCTATTTCATTTGCTATCATTTCTTGATTTTCATTTTTCATTTTAATCATACTACTATCTAGCTCCATGAATTTCTTTTCAATCTCTTCCCTGTTTTGTTCTAAGCTTTTACCAATATCTTCCCTCAATTTCTCATTATTCTGAGTTAGTTTTTGTTCTAAACTCCTATCAATATCTTCCCTGTTTTGTTCTATTTTCTTACTAAGATCTTCCCTTAATTCCCTATGACTCTTTTGCATATCTTCCCTTAATTGATCTGTAATACTCTTACTAAGATCTTCCCTTAATTTCTCATTATTCTGATCTAGTTTTTCACCAAAATTTCTAAACATTTCCATAATCATAATAGTATCAGGATTAACATTTCCTGCTATTCTATTCTCACTTTCTACACTAACATTTTCATCTTCAAATCCCAAAAAATCTGGGCTATTTCCTGTACTTTGTATTGGATCACAGCTAACTGTTACACTATCTCCCTCCATAATTATTTCTTCTGTATTATTGGTAGCCATTGTTTTTATTATCCTACCGCTCCTCAATAACATTGAAAGTTATTTACACTAAAAAATTAGGATACTCTAACCTTACTAATGCTGTCCGCTGATGTATCTTTGATGTCCAGCGTTCTGCCCCTTTCTCCTAGATTTGTATGTCGCTTCTGCGTTGTTTTATGATGAATCTACGTCGTTTCGATGTTTTCTTGTAGCTGAATTCCTTGTTGCATCGTAATCTAGGAATTACGATCGAAGTCAGTCGTCCCTTTCGTCTCTGGAATCTGCGTCTTGTAGACCATTTCACCGCTGTATTCCTGGTTACTCTGCTTCATTCCTTTCCTGGTCGCTTCGCCCCACGTTGGTGGCGCCAATTATGCGGCGGTATAGCTTACGTATTTTGTTTTACGTAACTTATTATATCTTGAAGATCTTATAGTTAGCTCCACGTTGTGGAAGCCAATTTACGAGAGCAAATAGGTGTTTTCTTCACGCGAAGACCATCTTGTGTGACGTCATACGTTGGTTGGTTCATTTGTTCTGTTTGTAGATTCCTCTGACGTAGCAATTTATATCAGTTTTAAATGTCCACCGGCTAGCTATTATCTTATCTAGGTAGGCATGTTTTTCTTACAGGTTGTGAAGCGGAAAAGGAATCTTTTATCCAAAAATTACTAGTGAAGAAATGTATTTTATAATGTTTTATTATCTCACACGTGCACTAACACTTTCACAGATTTATCTAGATAATCGCCATATTGAAACTGTTTATAATAACGTCTTATCACTTTTAACTCACGTACTTCAACTTTGTATATTTAACTTTAGAATATTTTATAAGATTTCTCGTACTTCTGCTGCGTGTAACTTATGACGAAAATGAAGGACTGATTGGCGACATCTTGTTGAACTGCGGAATCGACGTGGAGTGTACGGAGAATTTTGTATAACTGCAGGGACGATGTATAATGTTTTGAGAATCTTGCCGAACTGGGGGACCCGCTACCTCAACCTGGCTATTTATAGGCTTACCTTAAGATACACCTAAAGATTATAAATGAACTGCTATTGGCTAATAAAACGCGCCAACATTAGCGTCTATTTTACTATCCAATGAAAACCACTAATACATATTACTTTTATAGAACATTCTGGAAGCTTTTTTTACTGAAAAGGCGCGAAACATTACGTAACTTCCTGGTTCCCGGTAACGATAAACAACTCATTCCTTGCTGCAGTATTGTGTTATTGTTAACAGTTTCAATAGAGCCGTATATTATTATTTACCAATAATAATTACAATTATTAAACCTCTGAAATCAATGTTACACAAAAATACATATTCATATTAAAATAATTATTTACATTCAAGTAATTTGTGATACAAATTACCGTCTCACTCTTAATGTTGTTCTGTAGTAGTCTTCGTTGTTTCTTAAAATATATTTATGTACATTACAATTTTTGGTTACATTTTGCTCTTGCAACACATGCTTTACACTTTCATATATATATATATGCATGGGACAGTTAAGATATTTAAACTTTTAAAAGCATCTCTACAAGTGTGTCTTCTATCGACATTTCCTATGATTCTAACGGCCTTTTTTTGAAGTTTAAAAATCTTTTTCATTTCCACTGCTGAGATATTCCCCCATATTTTATATGCGAATATATAAAGGCGTAGTAAACCTGTTTAACCGTTTCATTGTCCATTGTTTTCCTAACCTGCTTCATAATTTTTTTATTCAATTTTTTTATGATATGTCTTATGTATGGTTTCCACTTTAAGTGTTTGTCTGTTATTACTCCTAGAAAATTTGCACATTCTGTTTCAGGGATAGTTTCTCCATTTATTTGTAATTTTATGGAGCTTGTTAAACCGCTTCTGAGTTCAAAATTAATCCATGCAGTTTTTTTAACATTCAATATCATATCTAAACTTGAGTAGTATTGTTTTATGAGCATTAGTATGTCATTTGCTTTTTTTTCCACTTCCGATTCGGTTTTATCTTTAACTATAATTGTCATATCATCTGCATATCCTATTGCTGTTCCCGCATTTTTTTGGATTAATTCAAATATATCATTTATGTGTACTAAAAACAAGAATGGACCCAATTTTGAGCCTTGTGGGACTCCTTGCTTAACATTCTGAAAATCTGATTTTATTTTTTCTGCTATGCCATTTGTATTTCTATAGCTCACTTCCACACATTGATCTCTGCTTTTAAGTATGAGGTAATCCACTTTAATGGCAATCCTCACACCCCATGGTTTTCCAGTTTGTTTATTAGGATATCTATGTTAAGCAGTCATAAGCCTTTGTGAGGTCTAAAATATTGCAATTACCCTATCTCTATCATTTAGTGCAATTATTATAAATTTATTTACTTCGTTAATTGCATTGGTTGTTGATTTCTGCTCTTGAAAGCCATATTGCCATTTCAAGATTATGTTTAATTTTTTGAAATATATTTGCAACTTTTTTAAATATATACCCTCAATTACTTTTGATACAGTGGAACATAAAGTAATTGGTCTATAGTTTTCTACATCGGTTTTACTTCCCTTCTGTTTGAATAGTGGGCTAACGATTACCTTTCTTAATGTATTTGGGAATATTCCTTGATTAAGTGATGCATTTACTATATCTGTTAAAACCTGAGCTAATTCATATTTGGGATATTCTAAAATTTCATTTGATATTTCGTCCAATCCGTTTGACTGTTTAGTTTTTAGTTTGTTTATTACCTGTAATATTTCCTCTTCTTCAACTTCTACTATTCCTAAAGATTGTTTCTGACTTTTTGCTTTTATTAATTTGTCGTTTATCATTTGTGTTCCCTTGTTTATATTCAACTGATTTATCACATTAATATAGTAATTGTTAAAAATATTGCATGTTTCCTTTGGTTTTCTAGTCCTGAAACCAAATCTATACCAATATTATAAACAGAGATGTGTGCATAGAGGGTAATCTCACAAACAACTCAACTAGTTTTGATAATTCTTTCACCAGTGAAAAGCCCTGTTCTTTCTGATGCGCACTGACTATAAAACAACTTCTGATTTCCATTCATAAATTACTAGGGACCCCGACTTTTCGCGAGTAATTAATTCGCGAAATTGGCCGAAAATTAATAAGGAAAACCTTTAATCAATTATTTTTAAATTCCACATATATATCTATTCTGAGTCGCGAAATAACGCGACATTAGTTCTATATTGCGAAAACGCGAAATAACACCATTATGAAAAAAAATGTGCAAAATAACCTGAAATTTTTCTCTCTCTCTCCTTTTTTTTGGGCGTTTGTCTCTCCTTTTTACATAAACAATCAGATATTTGGCTTATCAATCATTTACGGATATGGTATTGTCATTCGCTATGGCCATGCTGCACGGTGTTGTGTGCTGCACGGCACAGAACACCAAACTGTACTGTGATTTAACCAGAGCTTCGGCAAACATCGGTACTGCTTCGACTACCCCGTCCCCTTCACTCTTCACCTATCGCATGCACAACAAAAGGAATGCCATGTTTATCGGAACTCGGCAACACCGCATCAGTGACAGATTTCTCATTTCACTCAAATTATTCTTTGGATTTAAATGACAATACTACCTGCAATTCTTCTCTAATGGCATATTTTAACGATTCGTGCTTGCATCGCCCCATTTCATGCCGGCTGGAAAAGACTGTTGCAATAGTATCATTAAATAATGCATGAATTTCTAAGTCTGGTTCAAGTCAATTCTGACAGTAGACAGCCTCTTCTACCAATCACTGTCTCCGTTTTCCTGTACCCCTTGCACGAAAATTGTTGCTGTCTCACGACGTTGCCATAATGTGAATGCATGTCTAGGTATATTTTGTGTCCGCTATACTGAAAGATTCGTTTGGAGTCAAGTTATATTCTTTAAATGACGTTACAATTTAGCGCAAGGAGTCTGTTTACCTTCTGCTCTGAAAAAGAAAAGGAATTATGCCGATGAAGCCACGTTTCAAATTAAGCTAGCGCGTGCACAATTCAGCTGACAGTGGAGTTGGCAACGTGCCATTCGCACGCCGTACAGACAGCATGTGCAAGACGTTACCAGGACAGTTTAGTTTTGCAGCACACGGGAATTCAAACCGATTCCACAGTAGTATTTCAATGCGGTTTCATTACATGCTTAACAGTGGATAAGTGGATTCTAAAAATGGACCAGGTGATAATTTACCTTCTGTTTTTCGTACTAACTTGTGACATAACTATAAGAGTAAACTGAACACTAGAACTGTGATAAAATGATTCATTCATTACTACGTGAAACCAGCAAAACGCACTAGTCAGGATGAACTGGTTTGTCCGATCAAACCTTTCTGGCAGAAAACATGTATTATTAATTATTTATTATTATTATTATTATTATTATTATTATTATTATTATTATTATTATTATTATTATTATTATTATTATTATTATTATTATTATTATAATCGAGACTTTGGGGACTGGAATTACCGGGTAAATGTCGTGGGAAAATTTTTTGAAGAACTTTATCAGTTTTATTAGCAGAGATTAAAGGAAAGGTTTTGACCGTTGGGACCGCCAAATCGAATGATAGATCGAGCTTTACAGTAACACGTATCATCGCTCCGGATATCTCGAAGTCGAGGACTTCCGCTTCCAGCTGTGAGCCATGAACCTGGACGTGCTTGGATGTGATTAATCGATTCATTTATCTGAAGAAATCGTTATTCATCATGCCTAAAGTGACGAGCATTTATATGTGTGAGAGTGAATTTAAAGATGAAGGTTTCTATGTTTCTGATAAAGTGAAGCAGATACTGATGTGCAGGTACTGCAATGTGAGAATTGACTGGATACGCAGAGACACGTGCATGAAACACTGCAAGGAAAGCGCAACTCATAAAAAGAATAAGGAACGAGCAAATCCGCAAGTATCTGTTACAGATGCATTTAATAAGACTAAAAAGGCCAAAATTGATAGGCATGAGTTTGTTTCTGAAACAACAAAGGCCTTTATGGAAGCAAACATCCCCCTAGAAAAAGTTGATCACCCTAGCATCCGTGCTTGGATGAACAAATATATAGAAGGTATAAAATAAAGAGAGTTGAGGGTTGTTACACTACATCACTAAAATATTCTTACTTGAACGCGTTTCGGGAGACGGTTTGTTCCCATTGTCAGCATTTCCTCAACTCATTTCCATCATGACAAACTTAAGAACAAATCTTAAGCCAGAGAACACCGAACTTATGGTGGCTTTGTCTCTAACAAAGTAAATCAGTCGAAATGTATACTATGTAAATATTTTCATGCTCCTCTTTTTTAAGTTACATGTAAAGTGCCCTTTGTTCCACAGTAAAATAGTTTAAACTGTGTTTTTGTTTTTTCCCTTTTTTTGCACGAGATAACACTGTTAAGCAGCTTTATTTACTGCCCAAAACACCGCTCACTATAATATTTTTACACCAATATTACATTATTTTATTTACCGACAATCTGGGGTCCCTATAAATTACTAAAGACAAAAAAGGATTTAAAAAGCTTATTTACTACAATACGAATACACTGGAGATATAAAGAAGGCCTGCAAAGAAGGCCTTGACTTTACGTTGAGTATGCCATGGAATAGAAAATAGTTATTTCACATCAAATTCATGCAAACTAAGACAAATGTAGCCAATATTTAATTCCAAAAAAGTGTCTATAAATAACAATTTAGCAACTAAAATGAAACAGAAGACACATCAAAACAAAAGAGAATAAAATCTGTACACAACACTACGATACACATCCAATACCAATGTCAAAATGCTTTAATACTCTCATGTGCGAAAGTTTAGCTTTATTTCTTTCGTACTTATGTTGTAATCCAGTTTGTAAGCAGGGCATGCTAAGTAACTGTATAAAGAGAGGAAATGACTAACATTAGAAATCAACAAAGCAACATTTTATAATTAACAAGTGAGAAAATTATTTTTCTCAATGGTTACAGAGTGTGTCTTTTCCAAAGAGGTTAGTTTGTTGGCCTTAGAATGCGAATCTTTATATTCACCAGCTTAATCTCTATTTTACTGTATATGTTAAGGGTTTCTGATTATGTGAAAACTATGTAGCTTTTATATTATTAAATAACCATGAAACCAAAGAGAAGGTACAAAGATTTAAAATTTTACCTTTTGTACTTTGTACATTTTTTTTTCTACACAAATCTTTTTACAATAATCCACTTATAAACTAACTTAACCTATGTACAAATTTCCTTGCCAGCTATGCTGCTCTTTTTGCCTGGCACCCTGGCCTTCTGGCTCATCTGAGCATCCCTTGCTACCCTTAATCCCTATTGCCCATCCTCTTCTTCCTCCATTTGCCTTTCTACCTTTCTTATCTCTCTTACTTTTCTAATCCATTGCTCTTTTACTTTCTTTAAGAACTCCCCCATATTCTTATTTTGCTTTTCTTCTTTTCTTGTTAACATTTTAATTGCTACTATTTTTCTACCCATTTTTCCCCATTTTTCCTCCCATACTTCTTGTCTCCATTCTGCCAATTCTTTGCATTCTGTCATATAATGCTCTGTGCTTTCACTACCTCCGCATAATTCACAAATTCCGTTTTATCTGCCTCTTGGCCCTCTCAGATACATTGATCCTGTTCTCATCCATGCAAACGCTTCTTTTTCTGCTCTATTACAATAATCCACTTCTCTTCCCCATTTCCTTTTTACTAATCTATAGAACCCTAGTGACTTTTTATTCTCTAAGCTTCCCCAAATCTCTTGTCTTTCTATGTCCTCCACTCTGTTTCTTACTGTTATCCAGAAGCCATTGCTATTTCTTTCTCCTGTTTTCTAAATATCTCCTATTCCTATCTTTTCCATAATTTTTTCTACCCCTGTCCACCAGCTATTTTTATTTTTCTACTCTTTTGTTGTTCCATGCATATCTTTAAAATTTTCTCTTCATCTTTTCTCAGGCATCTAAACCAAAATTTTAATATCCTTTCCAGTATCACTCCCTTTCTTCTTGTTCTTCCTAATTCCACTAATGCTACTTCCCCTGTGCTGATCTTGGTAACCCCAATAGCTCTTTACAGAACGTTCTGTGGCTCTGGTCTATTTTTCTGCTTAATTCAGATCCCCCCCAAATTTCTACTGCATATAGCATTCTTTCTATCCATTTAGTTGGTATTTCTAATTTATATTTGCACATCCTTACTAATGCCATCGCTGCCTTTCCTTTAGTCATAACCTTCCTGCCTTGCGCCCCCCCCCCCATTCCCCATTACTGCTCATCCTCACCTCCAAATAATCCATCTCCTTGACAACTTCTAACTTTGAACCCCCCATCTGCCATTTCTCTTCTCTTTTTAGTTTATTTCCTCTTTTAAATACCATAACTTTTGATTTATTTATATTTACTTTGATTCCCCATTCTTTGCAGAATTCATGTATTCCGTTGATTGCTTTCTGTAGCCCAATTACCGTTATAGCCCCAACCATAAGATCATCCGCATATAGTAAACCTGGTATCTCTGTATTTGCTATTAAGGGACAGTGCAGATTTTTTTCTTTCACTCTTTCTAATATGTCATCTATGAATATATTAAATAATTTAGGACTCAATTTGCACCCTTGTTTTAATCCTATTTTTTGCTCTGTCATTTCTGTAACTCCATTATTTTTACATCTTATACAAAATCTTATATCTTTATAAATCTTTTTGATTTTTTTTATAAAATTTTTGCTTACCCCTTTCTTGCTTAATTTATAAGCTAATGCTTCTCTATTTATTGTATCAAATGCTTTTTAAAACCTGCAGAAAACATGTATATCCTTGACTAATTTTGAAGATTTAGAAGCTAGTAACAGTGATGTGTCATAATTTAAAATAGAGAGTTGAGGGTTGTTACACTACATCACTAAAACATTCTTACTTGAACGCATTTCGGGAGACGGTTTGTTCCTATTGTCAGCATTTTTAGTGATGTAGTGTAACAACCCTCAACTCTCTTTATTTTAAATAAAAAAATGTATATCCTTCCTCTTTTCCTGCTCAAATACTTATCTATTATAGTCTTTATTATAAATATATTGTCTATGGTTTGTTTACCTTTCCTAAACCCTGCTTGATATTCTGACAGTTTTCCTTTCTCTTCCACCCAGCTTCTTAATCTGTCGGCAAATATACCTGTGTATATTTTTCCTAATATTGATGATAAACTTATTCTCCTACAGTTTTCTGGTATATTTGCTCCTCCCTTTCCTTTGTAGATTGGTACCACCATACTTACCTTTTGTAAATAACTAAAAAATCATACCAACAAATGATTGTTTCATGTCAAAGGGTAGTATAGGTTATCAGCATTTCCAGAACTTGGAAGATTAAAGGGGCGGGGGTTAAGGAAGATATTCTGCTACTGTTTTACATCCCTTTCCATGAATATTATTTCTCATCTATTATTAGGAACAGCCAAGGCTATTTACAAAATGACTACATCCCTGTTAAAGGGTTTTATTAGAACATCAGGAGCAATACATACCCAAAATAAACACTACATCTGGTTTGTGTATAGCCATTGCTGTCTGGAATGCTCGGTACATTTGCCACTCCCTGAAAATATATTACATTCATGTTACAAACACATTTAATTATCATGTAGTACATGAATAGGGTGTTAAGGAATTCAACTGCAAAGGGTCGTAGAGGAAGCAATGTTTTGATATAGGAAACTTATACAGGCCTGTGCTCTGTCTTTGTTTCTTAAATATGTAACTTTGTATACAAAATATAACTAAACTAAACTCTTGCCTCATAGCAACTGCTAGAAACATTGTGCTTCCACAGCTGAACATGCACTGTGGCAGGTAAACACATTTTGATTGACACAATTTAGATTAGCCATTGTAATAATGTTTATTTAATTTTTTGTGTTTTCCTTTAGTTCCTCCTGTGTATGAGGATTTGTTTGGTACAGTATGGGCCGGTTTCACCAACAGATGCTAAATGTTAACATATTGTTAAACTGATTTAACACTGAAGTTAAAACAAATTCTGTTTCATCAAACAATCTGTTAAAGTCGGTGTTAAGTTAACATCCCCATACCCCTGCGTTAAGGCATTTAACAAATGTTAGAAATTGGAAAATAGCTGCCGCAAACTAAGCTGTTGTTGCTACAATTGGCATTTTTGAATGTCATTCCTAACAGAAGAGTATTCGTACGTCATAATAAATTTGAAACCCTTAAAAAAGAGGAATTTTTAAAGCAATTTAGACTGCCTAAGGGGACATAAACATGGTAAATACGAGAGGTTAGAATACTACCAACAGAAGCATGCGTCTTTCTCCTATGCTAAGTGTTAATTAGGTACTTAGATTTTATGCTACCAACATTTTTCATTTACTTGTGATAATGTTGGAATTTCCAAAGCTACCGTTTGTGGGTTTATCCAGAAGATTTCCAAAGCAATTGATTCAAGAAGCAAACAGTATTTTTCGGGTCTGCTTGATTAATCAGCGATAACACACTTTCGTCCACTTTAGTTTCAATGCAGTGTCCTCCACAAGTTTTAAACCGTCTTAAACGCTCTTCGCAACTAATGTTTCTGGTGCTGCACTTTATGTTAGCTAAAATTGTCGTAGTTGCTTATAGGACTTAAGGGAAATGCATTCGCTCCAATTAAATTACGTGTGGATTTTGTTCCAGGCTGCAATCTTATCCTTTAATGTAAGAACATCAGTTTTTTCGCAGTTGATAATATGTCTGTACTTATTAACCAGATGTTAATTAACACGTTTCAAATGGTGAAACATTTATTTCAGTTGACATCATGAGTCTAACCTCAAACAACCGGGAACATCACATGGCTTTGCCATGGATGTAAATAGTTGTGGGCTACTTACACAGAGAGTGCGGCAATACATCGTCAAAAGTGCATCGGAGTACGTTCAGAAGCAGTGTAGTTCGGCCACCGCCTTCTCGAAAGCTGACGTTCGCAGTTGTCTTTGACGTTAAAAACATGTTAGCTAACAATTCGCTGTAAAAGCTTGATGAAATGCAAAAGTTTTAACCTTATGTTAAACTTTGAACAACTAGTTAACAAACAAGAGGTTAGAGTATTTTTTAACATCAGTTGGTGAAACCCTCCTATGTTTTTCAGGGTAGCCCACAAATAAAAATCACACAGTATTACTCTGGGGAGCAGGAGAGCCAGACACAGCATCAATCACTCTATCTTCAAACACTTCCATAATTGTATCCACTCCTTATGGGCAGTTGTGGAATCTTTTTGAAACCAAGAATATGATTTTTCTTTTTGAATTAGCTGATTGAAAAATGGAGTGAAAATGTCATTTCGTTACTGCTCTTCACTTAAGGCTGATTCACAACAACCAAGAACATATAAAGTAGACAAAGTTGAAATACATATATTTTAATGGGAGCATTCAGGATTGATTGAAACCTTTCCTGGGCCCGGGAATGGGAAAGACGACTTGGCCAAGTTTAAAATTTCTCATTTTCACTCCCAGGCACAGCATATTAGTTCCATATTGTGCATATTATACTCTTCACTGTAGAGATTATTCTATGCTGCCGTGACATGAAACAGCTGCTAGTGATCTCTGGTTGCAAGCTGGAAACATGAAACTGGAAGAAATTCTAGGACATGCACATCCTAACCTCAGATCCTGGCACCCACAGATCCATTGAGTTGGTTCTTCTAGTGAAAGGGTCAATTTAGTTTAAACTTATGCAACTCAAAACTGCATATTGCCTCAAAAACAATACAAAAATACAAAGAACAGCAAAAACTGGTACAAAATGAACAAAGAACAACCTTAAGGTATGTCATTAATAAAGGAATGAAAGCATGGTACAACTAGAGGAATTGGAAATTTAGTGGATCTGCATTTAGATAAAGTTTGGTCTATCAAATGCTGACATTGGCTAGCCCGCATTATGTTGGCTGAATTGGAAGCAGGTGAAAAAAATATCATTGGCCAGTTAAAAACAAATGAAATCCCAATGCACAAAATTGACTTTCCACTTTGTGATTCATACGATCATCAATATGCATTCCTGTTCTTGTTACCGGGCTATTAAGAACCAAAATCTTATATGCTGTATTGTTTCCCATTTTTGTTTCAGTTTTGGTAAGTGTTCTCGGGTTATTTGAACCAGCCTTCAGTGTATCCTTGTAAAAACATTGGACCATTTGTGTATGTTGTGCTAATTACATACCAAACTCCAATTTTGCTATCATAAAGAGGATACCTCTACATAGCATGGATTTTCAGAACACCAACAGCATTACGTTGTGAGTGTTCACATGCCCAGTAAGGTAGAACATGCTCCCAGCCTGATGACGTCGCTGGAAGATGAGGATTAAACATAAAAAAGCTTCCAGAATGAAAACAAAAGTTGTAGAACGCTGCAGTTTTCAACAATGTGATCAGATTTGTATATACTTTATTGTTAGAAGCTTTAAAAATTTAGTTCAATCCTCCTTTAACCGAAAACCAGCTTAACTGATACAGTAGATGAGGAAAAACAGAATGAAAGTAATAAAGAATTAATGAAAAAATACAAGATACTCAATTTCACACTGACAATGTTGCTATGACAATTGGCAATGTTCTATTGTCCCAACCCTAAATTCCAATACAAGTACTTGGTATTTTATGCAATACCCCATATTCCAAAAAATACTGTACTATCATAAGAAGTGTTAACTGCTTGAACACGCATCAATGTTGCAGCCCACTCTAGTTTTACTGTTGGTGTGATTTATTGTGTTTAAGATGTTGGCAAAAATAAAGCATATTCAACAGAATCTCTAAGCCATTAGCGACAGAGTAAAAAAGGAAAAGGAATTCAAAGCATTAGAGGTGGGAAAGACAACAAATTCAGTGACTAATTTTGAAGATTTAGAAGCTAGTAACAGTGATGTGTCATAATTTAAAATAAAGAGAGTTGAAGGTTGTTACACTACATCACTAAAATATTCTTACTTGAACGCGTTTTGGGAGACGGTTTGCTCCCATCGTCAGCATGTCCTCAACTGATTCTTCCAGTCATTGTCTGGGGTATGTGTGTGGCTAGTGGTGTTCTCTGGTGCTGGGCTGATGAACCTCCAAAGGCTGCTGGGTGGCGGCAGTTTGAAATTCATTAGGTGATTCCTGTGTTTGACAATATGTATTTTTTCCCAGATGTCCAATTCATTGCTGCTGTTGATTGGTTTTAAGAGTTTTATGTTCGGAGTGATATCATGGTTTGAAGACCAGAAATGATGTGCTACTGCTGATTTATCTGGCTGCTTTTGGTAAATGCATCTCATATGCTCTTTAAGTCTTATTTCAAGATTTCTTTTGGTTCTTCCTATGTATACCAGGTTACATTCATTACAATCAATTTTATATATACCAGCTGATTTATCGTTGGGGATAGGATCTTTTGTTCTGTTGCATAGTAGTTTCTGTATATTATGGTTATTCTGTGGAGACAATAGCTACAATCCTACAAGCCACAAACATGCAATTTTAAATAGTATTACAAACAGGTTAGTACATATACCAATGGAGAAAGAGGAATACCAGAAAGAATATCAACACATTATCAACATAGCCACTATGAATGGATACCAGAAAAAAACAATAGATAAGAAGATAAGAAAGTTTGAAAGACAGAAATACATCCAACAAATGACTACTTTACTCAGACAACAAAAACCACAAGCATATAGAAAATTCACTTATCACCCTTGGACACATTATAAATTTCAAAGGATTTTCAAGAAATACAACATCACCCTGTCTCCACAGAATAACCACAATATACAGAAACTACTATGCAACAGAACAAAAGATCCTATCCCCAACAATAAATCAGCTGGTATATATCAAATTGATTGTAATGACTGTAACCTGGTATATATAGGAAGAACCAAAAGAAATCTTGAAATAAGACTTAAAGAGCATATGAGATGCATTTACCAAAAACAGACAGATAAATCAGCAGTAGCTCATCATTTCTGGTCTTCAAACCATGATATCACTCCAAACATAAAACTCTTAAAACCGATCAACAGCAGCAATGAATTGGACATCTGGGAAAAAATACATATTGTCAAACACAGGAATCACCTAATGAATTTCGAACTGCCGCCACCCAGCAGCCTTTGGAGGTTCATGAGCCCAGCACCAGAGAACACCACTAGCCACACACATTCCCCAGGCAATAACCGGCAAAATCAGTTGAGGACATGCTGACGATGGGAACAAGCCGTCTCCCGAAACACGTTCAAGTAAGAATATTTTAGTGATGTAGTGTAACAACCTTCAACTCTCTTTATTTTAAACTAGAAATTCATATTAAAATCTTAATGGGAAATAATGAATCATGGTGCTATCAATGACACAAACATTTTGTTTTTAGTTTGCCTTGCATTTTGTAAAACAAAACATTGATTCAACACTAACATACAAGTTGGGCAAGAAGTCCCTGTACCCCTGTGAGTATCAAATGTCATTATACTATGTAGCTATGTTACTTCTTATCAATTGTTGGAATTCATGGTTACATGTTTTCACAGTCGAGTTTTAGTTTGTAGCCATGGCAGATGTGAGCGGTCATAGTTACACTATTGAGGAGCGCGTAGTGACACGTGTGTGGCTGCACTTACAGGGGCAGACAATGAGACATATTATGGGAGCATTCCAGGAAACATTTAATAAGGCTTCAACGTGAAAAGTAACACTTCTGGATTGGGAAAGATGTGCTTTTGCTTTTGACAGTGTTAAAGACAGGCCGCAGAGTGGAAGGAAGAGAAGAAACATGTGCCAGAGTCTCTGCTTCGATTGAACAATCTCCTATGAAGTTGGCACATAAACGTGCTTCGGAACTTTGTATACTGAGGACAACAATGCGAGATGACATGAAAAAAGACCTTAAGCTCAGATCTTTTCAATTGACGTTCATAAACAAGTTATTGGAGAGAGGCCGGAATGAGCGAGTCTTAGCATGCCGTGCTTTGTTAACTCAATTTCCAAATGCAGTGAACCATGTCAAGGTTATGTTTTCAGATGATTGTGCAATTTATCGCAGCTCACGTGCTAGAAATATTGTCTTTTGGGCCAAAGAGAATCCTCATTAACAGTCGAGTTAGAAGGAGCCCACCTCACGTAATGATATGGGCAGCGATGACATCACAACATCTGCTTGGACCGTACTATTTTGAAGGGAGTGTGAATGGTGCAAATTATTTACACATGTTACAAACATGGTCAATACCTCAGCTTGAGGAAAGGGGCCTCACAGAATGCATATGGTTGCAGCAAGATGGAGCACCTCCTCACTATACTCTTGCAGTGCACGATTTCCTAAATTAACACTTTCCAGGACGGTGGATAAGTCATGGTTCATCAGCAACACCAGTTCCCTTGAAATGGCCACCAAGAAGTCCTGACCTCACCACACCTGGCAACTCAGAATGGGAAGTCATTAAGGTGCATGTATCTGCACGTCATTATGCTACAAACGAAGAACTACACAATGCTGTTGAGGATGCATTTTGCACTATAACACCAGACATGCTCAAGAATATGTCAAAAAGAACATGGAGGCATATGTAACTGTGTTTACAGCATGATGACGAACATACAGATATATTTGACACATAAGTACTTGTGCTAAAACAAATCAATTAACATTCGATACTAGGGGTACAGAGACTTCTTGCCCACCCTGTAATAGTAATATTTATTTCCATCCTTATTACAATATACAGATAAAACTTACTTCTAAAACTTAAAATTTAGTGCTTCAGTTCCCTAGCTCTCCCATATTTAACTCCTAGGCTGTATATGTGGGATAAAGCTACTATACCGTCTCACCACTTTCCAAACTGTGCCCATTCTGCTGTACCTTTCTTAAGCTCCTTATCCACTTATCCCTTGTGTTGCCTAAAAATGTCCCCATCATTTTAATTGTTTCTGCTTTTGTGCTTCCCAACATTCTTAATGCTACTGCTTCTTTGTTTAGCTTGTCCCATTTTTTATTCCATACAACCTCTCTCCACCTTTTAACTTTATCACGCTCTATTAGCCAATGAAAAGTATTACCCAATTCATCGCACATAATGCATCTCCACAATCAATTATATCCATTCCTTTTTAGAAATATTACTTCTGTGCGCATCCACGCAAGACCTGTTCTACCAAATTGATTGCATATATCTACATACTTCTCCCTTCCCCAATTTCTTTTAACTGATTTATACAAGATCAATGAACTTTTACCCTCAAAACTAGCCCTTATCTCTTGTTTCTTGACATCTTCCACCCTCAATCTCACTTCTTTCCAAAACCCACTGCTATTATCTTTGTTTAATAGGAAAATATTCCATGCCAATTTCTTTTAGCACATTTCCCATCTCCCCAAACCAACACTCTTCTCCTAGAACATCTTTTTGGAACTGTATACATTCTTTTAATATATTACTATCTTCTAGATTTAAGCATCTATACCAATACTTCAAAATTCTTTCCACTATTATACCTTTTCTCCCTACCCTTCCTAGCTCTGCCCACCCTGTATATAATGCTTATCAAACAGTGGTGTGATATAGATGCTCACAAGCATTGCAATAGGAAAGCTTAGAAAGAAATTACTGATTCTATGAAATAGTCTTTGTAAATACTGTATATAGTAGCAGTCTTTATTTAAACATGATTATATGCATTTGAAATACACAATTATTTTCTTCCTTTCACTGCCAATGATTATCCAAAATGGCTCTGACCTGTTTAGTTCAGTTAAGCAATGTTGCACTTTTATTTATTTTATTGAAAATGTACTTTTACCTTCTCAGTTTGTCAAACCAGTGACCATTGCGTGAGCCAAGAAGGTGAGTATCTGCCAGTAGAAGGGCTCGTACAGGTTGGTCATCCTGGTGGAGGTGTACTGATTTGTCCACCTGGTTGGGATCTAGCGGAGGCCACCAACACTGGAACAGATAAAGTGGATGAGCTGCCACATTCACTCTGGCCCAATAACACTTTATTTTCTGTTCTATAGTTCCAGTGCACAAGTTTCATAATATGCTTCCAATGCGCTAAGAGGAACTCTACTGTAAAAGTAATCTATAAAGAAAATGGCATAAATTTGATTTCCTAATGGACTATAAAACCCCATCAACATTAACTAGATGCTTACATTGGCACATTTAGTGATGCTGAATAATAAAAACAGACTTCACTCTAGTTTATAAATCATCCTTTTTACTTTCTCTATCATGCACATAGTAGGTAGAGAAAGTATTGCATTCCACCAAAAATTCCATACCAAGATTTTACCAGAAATATTATGTTTTGGGGTCCCCTGAATCCAAACATAGCCTTTTTAGAAAAAAATGTCCATTTGTGTATGTCTGTGAACAGCATAATTCAAAAACAAAACGTCGGAAAATGCCAGTATTTAAGTTCAATACCCTCCAATGACATGCAACATAAAGATTTTTCAAGAAAGTATCTCCCACCCCAAACTACAATTTACATGAAAGATGTTTTGAGAATTTTTGACTTTGTGAAAAATGGTTTTTAACAATTTTGATTAAAATACAATATATTAAAGATATTTACACAACAAATAAGACATATATCTTGAATTTTCTGGAAATAGCCTGTGAAATCCTCTTCATTCAGAAGGGATTTTATCTTGTATAATTGGTAAACATTGAGAGATAGATGAAAACATACTACACGAAAAATGTAGATTTCTTTAAAGCACACAATTTATTTCAAATAAGAGTCATTCCACATCAAACTGAGCACACAAAATAAATGGACATGTATTTTATATTTTGCAGAAAATCAAATTATTTTAGGATTTACAGCTTACATAACATTTTTCTTATATGAGCACAACATTACATAAAAGCAATTTAGTCTTGGAATACACAATGGTCAGGGATAAGAACAATACTTCGTTTTGTAGATAACAACATTGTAGTTTTCCTTATTCAAAATACTATTTATTTGGAGTAAACAAACAATCACTTTTTAAGTATGAATATTGTGAACAGCAATGTCATATTTAACCCCATAATATTAAAATCTGGAAAAAATACAGAAGGAAACTGTGATATAATTTGTTTTAAACCTGTTAATGTCAAGATGGGAACTTCGTTGGAAGTACGCTTTTAAACAGTTTATTTGTGTTAGAGTGTAGGATTTTAGAACATAGCGGCTGCTTGCTGACTGAGAGCTTCACACCACAGCAGCATACCAGCTGACGCATTACGAACATGATGGGCTATCACTTCCGGTGCTTGTTGTAACTTAGCAACTGGAATCTGTAATTCTACGAAGCCTCTCTCTGCTGTTTCATTTAAAATATTATTTTGTGTTCAGCTTTTTGCATTAGAAGTTCATTTTTACTTTCTCTACTATGTATAAGTAGCGGAAGTATTGCATTCCACCCAAAAATTCAATACCAAGATTTCAACGTAAATACATGTTTTGAGGCCTCCTGAATCCAAAAAAAAAGTATTTTTGGAAACATGTCTGTGTGTGTGTGTGTGTGTGTGTGTGTGTGTGTGTGTGTGTGTGTGTGTGTGTGTGTGTGTGTGTGTGTGAACAGCATAACTCAGAAACGAACAGTCGGATAAACACCAAATTTGGTATTTAGATTCAGTATCTTCCATAGATGCGACACGAAGGTTTTCAAGAAAATCTCCCCACCCCAGATTACCCTTTAGATGGAACATTTTTAGAAAATTTTAATTTTCTCAGAAATGGCTCTAATGACTTTGATTAAAATATCATATATTTAAGATACTTTCATGACAAATAAAATGTATATCTTGAATTTTCTGGGAATGCCTCCAAAAGTATTCTTCATTGTGAACGACTTTTGCGTAACTGGTAAACCATAAAAGATAGACTAAATGTTACTACACAAAAAATGTAGATCACATTAAAATACACAATTTATGTCATATACATTTTTTTGTTGAGTGAACCATTTTTGAGATATTGCTTGTTATTCCCTTAAATTTTCCAATACTTATACTTTTTCTCAAATGGGAATTCGTTATTCATTTTTTTTGTCCTGGTAATGCAAAGAGAATGGAATACTCCACAGAGCAATCAGCTCTTAAAATATTTGACTATCGCTTAAAGCCTACCATATTCCCCTTACATCTACAAGAAAATTAGCAATAAGATTAACATCTCAATATCTCGATTAACATGAAGCATATGCAGAATAAGTGTAAAAATAGTTTGTACAAGAGTTTCCAAGCATTTCCAAGGTAGATATCATTAACCAAATCAGAAATCATTAGATACCCGCAATATGGTTACAAACTTAAAAATGCAGAACTTAACTTTGTCACCAGACCTAAAACTATGTGATGTTTGTCGAATAAAAATTCCCAAAGTACCAAGCACTGTTAACAGTGATTGTGTGCTACAAAGTACCAATGCTTTGAATAATCCAGAAGTGATTTTGAACATAGTGACCATTTTGAGGCAAGATACAGCAATGCAAAAGTGATCCCTGGTACCTTGGAGCTAAATTTATTTATTCCATCAACCAATAATAACCAGATGGTATTCATTCAGCCTGAAGGGAAAACATGCGCATTTAAATTGTACGAGGATCATTCAGAAACTAAGTCCTGATGAGCGATAATGAGAACAAAATCATCACTAAGTAAGAAATATGTATTGGAATAACTACATAGATTCACCGGCTACTTTTCAACATAGCCACCACCATTGTTGAGGTATTTATCGTAACAGTGCACCATCGATTATATGCCCAAATCATAGGAGTCGGTCGCCAATATCTGGAGCCACGAAGTCACATCATTCTGCACCTCAGTCTCACTGTAGAAACGTTTTCCTGCCAGAAAACACTTCATGAGACAGAAAGAGATGAAAATCACTTGGGGTGAAGACGGGGCTGTAGGGTGGATGGTCAAAGATCTCCCATCCAAACTGATCCCACACATTTCGTGAGGCGTTGGCTGTATGGGGGTCTTGCATTGCCGTGTAATAGCATAATGCCTCGTCAACATCCCACAGCTCTTGTTCTGGATTGCCCTCCTCAGTTTATGCAATGTCTGACAATACCAATCATCATTTACGGTCTCCCCTCGTGGTAAAAACTCGCACAGGAGGACACCACGTCGATCCCAGAAGACAGTGCACATGATTTTTTTTGACAGAGATTGTCTGCTTGAATTTGGTCTTCAGAGGTGAGCCACTATGCTGCCAATGCATTCATTGTTTCTTTGTCTCTGTGTGATATGCGACATCCCCAGGGAATATTATCGAGAAACTTGCCCCCTTTCTCTGCATATCACTGTAGGAATGTCAATGCTGCGGCCAGACATTTTGTTGTGTTTCATCAGTCAGTTGCCTTGGCATCCATCTTGCACACACTTTGTGAAAACCAAGCCACCAGGAGACAATTTCGTGCAAAAGGGAGCGAAATATCCAGGGAATTGACAAGAGAATTCTGAAGCGCCGGTTCTGCACCATTGTTTGCTGCACACTTTCCATCAGTTCTGGCGTCACCAGGGACGGTTGGCCACTTAGTTGTGAATATTGGTTCGTCCTTCAGTGAATTCTCTGCACCATCGTCTTACCATACTGTCGCACATAATATTGTGTCCATACACGCGGCACAATTGGCACGAACCTCGCAGTTGGCGGGAGACAATATTGGAGCGGCCATTTACTCCAAGCACTGTTCAATAACCACTGATGTCACAAGACTGAAACTGCACTGCATTATTCCCACATACTTCCTCTCTACTCCTGTGTATGCGCATTCCTATCCGACTAGTGGTGCCATCTCTGGACCAATCGGGACTCAGTTTCTGGATAACCCTCGTAGTTAAGTTGTCTCCCATAGGATAAGATTGAAAGTTCGAATCTTTCTCAACTACATGCCAAATTTAAGCTACATGTGAACAAACTAGTGCACTAAAGTGTTGTGAACAATTGACAAGGCATCCAATGGCAGACTACTACTGGTGCTGCTGCTACTCTATAGCTGTGCTACGCTGGATTGCTGGTACATACCGCTTTCTAATTTATTTTATTTAAAATTAACTATACAGGATCCCAGTTTTGTTTTACGCAAATATATACAAAAAACTACAAGGAATTTATTTATAATTTTTGTAGAAATTTAAACCTGCAGATTAATAGGCATATATAGTTTATAAGTGTTTGGAATTTAAAAATTGATGTAAATAATTAGTTACATCAATTATAATAAAAATTAAGTAAAAGATTACGTATTAAGCTTTGCATTGCACTTTATAACACAATTTTATCACTTGATGGCCTGTGAGATATTCTAATTTAAAGGTAGAGAGGTGTGCAGCTTTTCACAATTTGGATTGCGCAGCATTTTTTAAGATATTGTAATTTAAAAAAAAATAAGAATTTAAACCATAATTCACTTTGTTTTTGTAATCCATGGACAAAGTTTGAAGTGAATTGGAGACATGATATTCAAATTTTGTGAAAATTTGTGCGAGTTGATGTGGAATGATTCATATCTTTTTTTTGGCATAAGCCATTTCCAAGATATCCATTATTAATGGTTCACATCATTCAATACTACTGTCATTCTTTTCAAGTCCTATCAACATTCAGTTGCTTTTTGCGATTGCATGGAAACAGTACAGAATTTTTAGGCAAGCATATAGGGTTCTGTTCTTAAACACTTAACTATCACTGTTCCCTTTGTATCTATAATAAAACATGCCTGTGCAAGGTGGGTGCTGCATTTGTTGACACCTGATCAAAAGTTGCATAGAAAAACTGCTTCTGTTAAGAATGTGGAGCTCTACCATAAAAATTCCAATGAATTTTTGAGACAGCTTATTACCATGGATGAATCACTACACTCCAGAAAGTAAATCACAGTCAAAACAGTGGATTGCGCCAGGTGAACCAACTCCAAAAAAGGCAAAGTCAATTTTGCCAGCTAACAAGGTTATGGCGAGTGTTTTCTGGGATGCACAGGGAATTATTTTTATTGATTACTTGGAAAAGGGTAAAAGTATCACTGGTGACTACTATGCAGCTTACTGCAACATTTGAGTGATGAAGTGAAAACACAAAAAGACCTCATTTGAGAAAAAAAAAAAATCTTGTTTCATCATGACAATACTCCGGCCCATCGTTCAATCATTGCAATGGGGAAAATTTGCGAATTAAAGTTTGAATTGCTTGAACATCCACCCTATTCACCAGATCTAGCACCCAGTGACTACCACCTGTTCCCTAATCTCAAAACATTTCTTGGAGGACGAAGATTTCACAGCAACGAGGAGGCCATTGATGCGGTAAACAGCTATTTTGAGGACCTTGATAAATCGCACTGCAGAGATGGTTTAATTAAATTAGAACACTGGTATGACAAATGTATTAACCTTTCTGGAGATTATGTTGAGAAATAAAAAAAAACAAAATTTTTTTTAAATGTTGTTTTCATTGAGAGGCCCGGGACTCATCAGCTGACCCTCGTAAATCCCACTCCTGTACTTTTAAAACAATTAACAAAACAACAAGAGCTGACCACTTGTTTGGAAAAACAAACACAAGAGTCATCAGTTTTGTAATTCCAGCAAAATATTCTTTCAGTGTGTTCCTGAAATCACCACAAAAGGGTTACAACTCACTACATCAACGCTGAATCAGCAGTTGAACATAGATTGAAATTGGAAGCATGTTTCTAGTTAATAGTGTAAGTGGTGTATAATGGTCACTGATTGATCCAAACTCTTTCCAAGATATTAAATTATAGCATTGTCTTTAATCTCCTAAAAGAAGAAACCATTAGAAATACTCAGTTATGTAAGCTATCACTTACCTGTAACAACACTACATAATAGATGACAAATTCACAGTAAAAAATTAATCCCAGCACAGCAAGGAAAAACTTTGTGAGATACGTAAGGTTCAATCCCATTGTATCAGCTTTTCACTTCATTAAAAGCAGTATTCCAAGCTCACATGCTGCAAATAAATTGTTGCTAATTAGTTTACATAATTCTTTACTATTTGTGAGTATCCACATGTCAAAGATAATGAACTGTTAAAAACTCACCTCAATAATACTTTAAGACATCTCTCTCTGCAGGAGGAGAGAGAGATGCCACATTCTGAACCACACATATCGTGTCTTTTCAGCTGCTCTCCCAGTCACTAGTGGATGTGTGTGCAGCTCATCTCCAATGTCATGTCTCTGTGGTCTTTCTAGCCTAACGTATCACTAAAACGATTACAAAAATACAATTTTCAATTACTTGTTTTGCTAATTTATAAAATATACTATATTTATTTTATAATAATAACTATGTACCTACATTTAATTTACAATAAAATTGCTATGGTGGACTTTGTCACAGTGATGTATCTATAATTAGTAATTATTGAGTCGATTTGTAACACATCACTTGTTTTTTATAACAAATACATGTTTCAAGGGTTAATTGCTCCCATCCTCAGTTCCTTGTCGACTGCCTACATCATTTGTCTTAGTTGTTAGCTTGATCTTTGGTGGCAGTTAAAAGAACTTCTTCAAAAGTCTCCTGGCAATTATAAATGCGGTTTCTGTTCTTCCAGATATAAATGTTTTCCAAAATTGTAAGTTCTGTTTTTCCTGAGATGCTTTTTAGTATTTTGGGTTTGTGTTTATGGTGTGTTTGTCTCTCCAAAAGTGCGAAGCTACTGCTGATTTACGAGGGTAATCCCAAAAGTAAGGTCTCCAATTTTTTTTAAAATACAAAGAAACTTTTATTGACAACAAATGGTACATAGTTTTGAAGCTTTAACATTTGTCTATTTTTCCACATAATCGCTATTTTGGTCAATGCAGTTTTGTAGACGCTGTGGCAGTTTTTGTATGCCCATGTCATACCAACTTGCCGCCATGCTCTTGAAAAAGTGATGGACCTCATTTTTCACTTCATCGTCGTCACTGAAGCGCCTTCCAGCCAAGTGTTCTTTCAACTTGGGAAACAAGTGGTAGTCACTGGGTGCTAAGTCCGGACTATAGGGTGGATGGGTGATGGTTTCCCATCCAAACCGTTGCAGAAGATTCATGGTTTGACGGGCAGTGTGGGGGTGAACATTGTCATGGAGAAGGCTTATGCCCTTGCTCAACATTCCTCTTCTACGGTTCTGAATTGCACATCTGAGTTTTTTTAATGTCTGAAAATACCTGTCGGCATTTATTGTTGTCCCAGGATACATAAAGTCGACCAACAATATTCCCTTTCGATCCCAAAACACAGTTGCCATGACTTTACTGGCAGACTGTGTTCTCTTGAATTTTCACGGCTTGGATGAACCGGAATGCCGCCACTCACATGATTGTTGTTTGGTCTCAGGTGTGAAGTGGAAAGCCCAGGTTTCATCACCCGTGACTATTGAATCCAAAAGGTTGACCTTTTCATCTGCATAGCGTTGAAGAAATTGGTGGGAAGTTTCAGCGCGTTGCCTTTTGTGATCTTCTGTCAGCATTCTTGGGACCCATCTTGCGCACACCTTCTGAAATTTCAACTCTTCAATCAAAGTCCGATGAATAGTGCTTTGAGAAATCTCAGGAACAACAATGCAGAGCTCATCGAGAGTGATATGCCGATCTTGAAGCACGATTTGTTCAACCTTTGCGATTGTTTCGTCAGAAATGGATGGTCTCCTGCTATTCTCTACACCACTTGCGGACATTTTTGACATCCATACAAGACTCTCCATACACTTCCATCAACTGTCGATGAATTTTGACAGTTTTATCCCCTTTTACACTCAAAAAGCGAATAACTGCACGAACTTTGCACCTGGCGGTAGTGGCTAATGGGAGCTCCATTATAACTGGCTGCCAAGCCAAGACTGAGGGCGCTAAGGGATGTGCGGTGGTTTCTGAAGAGAGTGGAGGGAGGAAGGAAAAAAGCAGTATGGCCAACATCCACACAAACAATTTCCCTGCGATCCCAGCGCTTTGGAGGCCTTACTTTTGGGATTACACTTGTATCTTTCTGTTTTTGCTTTATGTAATTGATATGTTCATTTGCTCTTGTTTTTATGTTTAATTTAGTTTTCCCAATGTAGATTATTCGCAGTCATTGCAGCTGATTTGGTATATTCCTGGTTTGTTCTTCTGTGGGATGTCATCTTTTAGTTTGGAGTTTAGTAAGTTCTTGATGGTGTAATTGTTTTTTGGGGCCAAAAAGATGTTCTGCTGCTTGAAGATTCTCTGGAATTTGTAGAAAGCTGTTGGGTGGTATGTGAATTTTTTGAAGATCATCTTTTCTTTTTCAGTAGGGATGAGTGTGGTAACTTCTTTTATTCTCTTTTTGCTCATGGCTTTATTTATTTTCTTGTGTATTTTTCTGGCTTGAATCCGTTTTCTGTAGCTATGTTTAATACCTTGTTTAGCTCAAGTGTACATTCCTCTTTGTTCATGGGGATGTTGACCAGTCGGTGTGTCAGACTGTTGAGTGCTGCATGCTGGTGGGGAACTGGATTGAAACTGTTTTGTTTTATGTAGCTATTTGTGTGTGGGTTTCCTGTAGATGCCGAACGTTAAGTGGTTTTCTTTCTTGATGATTTTAAGATGATGATCTTGACTATTTTGGAGAGACAAACACTTCATAAACAGAAACCCAAAAATACTAAAAAACATCTCAGGAAAAACAGAACTTACAATTTGGAAAAACAGAAACCACATTTATAATTTTGAAATCCCACCAGGAGACTTACTTTTCGAAGAAGTTCTTCCAACTGCCACCAGAGATTAACCTAACAACTAAGACGAATGATGCAGGCAGTTGACAAGGAACTGAGGATGGGAACAATTAGCCTTTGATATATGTATTCATTATAAAAACAAGTAAGTGATGTAGTGTTAAAAATCAACTCAATAATTACTAATTATATACCTAACTGTTTAGGTATAAATTAACATAAATGCTATACAAAGTTTTGGGAATGCATAATGTCCTGATTGCCTTGTCATCTTGCAACAGGCCTGAAATGTGACAGGTGCCAGGACATCTGAGCATCTATGGAAATGAAAAAGCTCATCAGCTGACTAAAAGAGGTACTGAGAAACCCTAGGCCCTGAACCCGTAGTTGGAGTCAGTACACATACTGCCAAAACCTCAGTAAAAGCATGGATTAGGGAAAACATCAACTCAGATGGTAAACCTATCTTGGACAAAGACAAGTCAGGAAACCGTCTTAGGTCCATGCAACCTTGTCTCTCCTGAGATTGGATAGAAGCAGAATAAGGTAAGTAGTTGCATTAATTTCTGAACATGGTCATTTCAGGAAGCATCTGCATAAAACAGGCCTCTACAAGGATGACATTTGTAGAATGTGCAAAGAGGATAGGGAAACTGCCTCGCACATCCTTTTTGACTGCACATTCCTGTTAACAAAAAGACTTACTCTTTCTATAACCAGAGAAGATCTAGGAAAGGTTGCTGACATAGGAACCAGGATAATGCAATTTGAACAGATTCTGGGAAACAATGAAGGCATCTTTTCCAATGAGTTGCAAGCCTTTTAGGCTGCTGTGCGGGAGTCGGCAAAACTCCAACAATTTACCCCTATAGATAATCCATCTATACAAAAGTTATACATCAGTGCAAGACAGCTATGTCTCCTGGATGATGTTTGTGAAGGAAGGTATACCAGTCATTGTGTGTGATGTCAGGCAAGGGCACACAGCACTAAGAATGAGTAGAGCATGCTAGCAGCTATACAGTAGCAAACAACAGGACCAGTTCACTTACACTTGTACTCACAACATTACAGTGGCTAGTAGCTTGAAAGTGGAGACTTTCTGTTGGTATGGGGCAACCTCTTTTTACTTCTGGAATGCAGAGAAAGTGGAGTGTCTACTGTGTGATAAAGAACTACAGTACGAGGTGTGATCAAAAAGTTTCCGGAATGGCTTCACAATAATGCTGACGCTGAGATTTCTTTAATTCTTACCCAGACTGTACATGCAGCGTTCCTTCCCGATAAAAATGAGAGGTCACGTGACTTCCTATGACCATGCAGTGATAAGGTAGATGCTCTGAAGTGAACACGTGTTTTGCATGTGCTGCAATTTTTCCGTGTAGCAAAAATGTCAGATTATGAAGAACAAAGAACGAACATCAAATTTTGCGTTAAACTCGGCAACAGAAGCCTATGAAATGTTAAGAACAGCTTATGGGGAGGACGTTATGGGTAAAACTCAAGCATTTGAGGTTTTCAAAATTTAAAAGTAGTGTGACACCACTTAAAGATGCAGATCATTTGGGGCGACCTGTTCCAGCAAAACTGATGAAAATATCAATCAGGTGAGGGAAATGGTCTTAAATGATAGGCGCATTACAATAAGAGAACTTTCTGACTCATTAGGATTCATTTGGAAGTGTTCAAAGCATTTTGAAAGACAATTTGGACATGAGAAGAGTTGCCGCCAAGTTTGTGCCCCGCCTGCTTTCAAATGACCAAAAGGAAAGCCATGTGACTGCCTACACAGATCTTAAAGAGCAGCTATAAAATGACCCACAGTTTATGGAGAAAATTATTACTGGTGATGAAACATGGATTTATGGGTACGATCCAGAAACGAAGCAACAATCTTCACAATGGAACAGTCCTTCATCTCCACGCCCAAAAAAGGCCAGACAAGTTTGATCCAAAGTGAAGTCAATGATGATTGTGTTTTTTGACGCACAAAGCCCTTTCTGTTCACCAATTTTTGGACACAAATAGTATGAATACTGTTCCCCATCCCGCATACTCTCCAGATTTGACACCATCGGGCCCTTTTCCTTTCCCATGACTTAAAATGCGGCTCCGAGGACACCGTTTTGAAGACATTGATGTCATCCATCGCGAATCGCAGAAGGCTCAGAACATTTGAAAGAAGAGGCCTTCCAGAGGTGCTTACAGCAGTGGCAGAAGTGCTGGGACAAGTGTATCAACTCCCAAGGAGACTACTTCAAGGGTGACAGTGCAGATTAGACAAAACAAACTGTTGTGTAGTATTTATGATGTCATTCTGGAAAGTTTTTGATCACACCTCGTATATTAAGAAATTTAATTCACAATGACATTATTCTTTGTATGATGCAAATGAATATGACAGATTTCAGGATGTGATGTACTGCTAATGGAATTGCACAAAAGGGCTGAGGTTAAGGATTACCAAAATAGTGAATCTTCTATTCATCTCAGCTAGGGAATAGCTCTACACATAGCAAGAAAACTGTGGTCTTTTACAGAAGATGATGTTGCTAAACAAGTTATTGTGATGGCTGCAGAGGAAACATGTCCAAAGTTGGTGGAAAATTTTGAAAGACTAAGTTTGTCTTCAAAGACTATTATGCGTTGCGTTCAGGACATGAGTATAGATGTGAAAAAACAATTACTAGTCGGCCACGATATGACTGCACTTGGAGGAGGGTGCCTCTGTTTTTGTTGACAATGTGCTATGTCATCAAGGCTAGGGATCAGAGCGGAGTGAGGGGGCAAAGGGATAGGGAATGTACAGTTGCACAATGAAAACAGTACATTTGCAGCCCTTAGCTAGTAAATGCAACTCGGAACTGTGGATGTGTTCTTTACCTGACTGTCCTTCTGATAACCAAACCATTTGTTCCATAACTGTTTAGTTCCTCTTCCCACCAAACACACGCATATTGTGGCCAGTTGGTAAGTGATATGACTCTTAAGTTTGTGAATATTCATTTGCTGTCACTGAGTGTAGCAATGCATCAGATACTGCACAACCAGTAATTTTTATTAGGGGAGTGGAATGACAAGTCGAATATTAAAGAAGAATTATTAGATTTAATTCCTTTTAAGGTTACCACTAAGGGATTGGACATATTTCAAGGTGTTGAGGAAGCTATTGAAAATGCTGGCTTCAGTTGGAGGAAACTTGTGTCTGTGTCAACAAATGGAGCGCCATCTATGGTGGGAATTGATGTTGGACCAAAAACCCAGATGATTTGATTTCAATCCACTGTATTCTCCATCAAGAGAATCTGTGTGTAAAGAACATTAAGGTAAAAAATGTGATGTGTTGCACTCACATGACTTTCTCTACTCTTGTACAAACTATTTCTACAAACACTTATTCTCAGCTTACTTCATGTTAATGAAGATATCAAGATGTTAATATTATTGCTAATTTTCTTGTAGGTGCAAGGGGAATATGGTAGGCTTTAAGCGATAGTCAAATGTTTTAAGAGCTGGTTGCTATGTGGAGCATTCCATTCTCTTTGTACGTCCAGGACGTAAAAAATGAATAACGAATTCCTACTTGAGAAAAAGTATAAGTATTGGAAAATTCAAACAAATAACAAGGAATATCTCGGAAATGGTTCACTCCACAAAAAAAAAAAAATTATATGACATAAATTATGCGTTTTGACGAGATCTGCATTTTTTGTGTGGTAAAATTTTGTCTATCTCTTACGGCTTACCAGTTATGCAAAAGTCATTCAGAATGAAGAGACTTTTGGGGACATTCCCAGAAAATTCAAGATATACATTTTATTTGCCAACATATCATATTTTAATCAAAATCATTACAGCCATTTTTGAGTAAATTAAAATTTTCAAAAAATATTCCATGTAAATGGTAGTCTGGGATGGGGGGGGGGGGGAATTTTCTTGAAAATCTTTGTGTCGCATCCTTGGAAGATAGTAAACTCAAGTACCAAGCTTGGTACTTATTTGACTTTTCGTTTTTGAGTCATGCTGTTCACAGACCGACAGACATACATGGACATGTTTCCAAAACTGCTTTATTTTAATTCAGGGCACCTCAAAACATGTATTTATGGTGAAATCTTGATATCAAATTTTTGGAGGCCTTAGGCATTGACAATTTTAATCATTTCTTGCAGAATGCAATACTCAGTATGGTAATATACCTTATCACAGTAATGTACAATGGTTAAGCCAAGGTAAGTTGCTGGATCATTTCTTTTAATTCAGAGTAGAAACAGCACTATTCACAACTCATAAATCAGCCTGTTCCTGAGCTGTGAAATAAAATCTGGGTGTTTGACCTAGAACTTCTCGTTGACCTTGCAGGAAATTTAAACACTTAAATCTGTCACTTCAAGGCAAGGTGCTCATCATCACAAATCTGTACTATAGGGTAACATCTTTCAAATTGGCTTTAGCTCTATGGATGGAACAACTTTGGTTGGAAACATGAATCATTTTTCAAAGTGATCCTGATATTATTCTCACTGCAAAACCTTCTCATCCAGTTCGAATCAAGGTTTCAGGATGTGAAAAAACTTTCTCCAATGTTTAAACCTTTTGCTACCCATGTTCAGTTAATGTCAAAGATACTCCTAGTCAGTATTAATGCATATAGGAAATTCACTTATCACCCTTGGACACATCATAAGTTTCAAAGGATTTTCAAGAACTACAACATCACCCTGTCTCCACAGAATAACCACAATATACAGAAACTACTATGCAACAGAACAAAAGATCCTATCCCCAACGATAAATCAGCTGGTATATATCAAATTGTTTGTAATGACTGTAACCTGGTATATACAGGAAGAACAAAAAGAAATCTTGAAATAAGACTTAAAGAGCATATGAGATGCATTTACCAAAAAGCAGCCAGATAAATCAGCAGTAGCACATCATTTCTGGTCTTCAAACCATGATATCACTCTGAACATAAAACTCTTAAAACAGATCAACAGCAGCAATGAATTGGACATCTGGGAAAAAATACATATTGTCAAACACAGGAATCACCTAATGAACTGCCGCCAGCCAGCAGCCTTTGGAGGTTCATCAGCCCAGCACCAGAGAACACCACTAGCTACACACATTCCGCAGACAATAACCAGCAAACTCGGTTGAAAACATGCTGACGATGGGAGCAAACCGCCTCCTGAAACTCGTTCAAGAAACATTTTAGTGATGTAGTGTAACAACCTTCAACTCTCTTTATTTTAAATTAATTGGAACTGTTAAAATTACAATCCAATGATTTGTTAAAAGACAAATATGAAGGCAAAACAGACTTGGGTGACTTTTACAAAAAGTTTTCCAAAACCAGATTCCCAAGACTTTATGCATTTGCTGCGTGATATACATAGCTGAACAACTTTTTAAAAACTCAAATCAAAAAGTGCAATTGTCAGATCACAACTTGTGTAGTCTTTGATTAAATATTGCTCAAACATTACAACCCAATATTGAATAACTTGTTAAATAAAACAGGGAAAGAAAGGTCAGAAAAGTATCACTGTGATCTTGTATCATCTAAGTTGCAGCTGAACTTGCATAATAATTAAGTGCGCTCTCTCTCTCTCTCTCTCTCTCTCTCTCTCTCTCTCTCTCTCTCTCTCCCCCCTTCCCCTTCCTTCTTTCTTTCTTCTTATTTAGATTCGGTACGAATTAAATTAATTCAAATAATTATATTGAGTGTGTTTAATTCTTTTTCAAAGAACATAGATATTGTTGAACAACAGCTCTCATAATATAGAGAAATAAAAGATTTATTTATAATATGTAAAACTACTGTAGTGCAATTAATTGAGAAACTACCAAGAGAATCAATAGTTGTTTCATTAACTCTAAAACATGTTACCAAGTCCTACAGCAAAATCTCTGCTGCCCGCAATACTAATGCCCCTCTCTTCTCCACTATTCACTGGTGGCTACATTCCATAAATTTCTCACAGATGTCTACTGTGCAAGGCCAGGGTCAAGCACACTGACGTCCCAGAACAATTTCCTGTCCTTGCCTGTTGTATTGCCGTTCATATCTAGAGAGTAATAAGCTTTTTGCACAAGTATTTTTAAGAAAAAGAGCATTGAATATTAAAATGCATTTCATAATAAACCCCTTTTTGACAACACAATAGTTATGAAACTAGTCTGCAGAGATTTCTTTTTTGTTCAGTGTTTTTTGTCTTGTATATCTTGAGTTTGTAGAAATGTTTCTTTATTTCTCTGACACATACATTGTAGGCAGCGAAGATATTGCATTCCACCCAAAAATTGAACTGAGATTTCATCAGAAATACATGTTTTGAGGCCCCTGAATAAAAAAAAACAGTTTTAGAAAACGGTCCATGTGTGTGTCTGTAGACAGTATAACTCAAAAATGAAAAGTTGGATAATCACCACACTTGGTATTTAGGTTCAGCACTTTCCAAATATGGGACACAAAAATTTTCAAGAAAATCTACCCAACTCAAAACTATTGTTTACATGGAAGACTGTTTCAAAATGTTTGATTTTCTAACTATTTTGATTAAAATACTATATATTACATATATTTACGTGACAAATAAAATGTATACCTTGAATTTTCTGGGAATAGTCTATGAAGTCCTCTTCATTCGAAAGGAATTTTGTATAATCTTGTATAACTGCTAAACATCAAGCGAGACGAAAATGTACTATATAAAAATTGTAGATCTCTTTAAAACACACAATTTATGTCAAATAACTTTTTTTGTGGTATAAGCCACTTCTGAGATATCGGCATTAATGGTTCGAATGATTACTTGGTCATTCTTTTAAAGTCCTGTCAATGTTAAGTTGTTTCTCGCGATGTCATGGAAACAGGATGGAATTTTAAGGCCAGCATATAGCGTCCAGTTGTTAAACATTTGACTATCGCTGTTCTCTTTGGATCTATAACGAAATGTGTAATGTAGCTATTTCTACAAATGTTTATTTGATTAAAATGTAGTAGATAGAAAAATAAGCTTTAATAAATGATAAGATAAAGTCATGTATGTCACATCAGATTTTTTTTACATAAAATGTCAACCTGGGAGAGTTAGTATTTCTGAATTCTTAAAAAGATGTCTGCTGTATTTACCAGAAATTATTTTTTTTTGTAATAGAAAGACACCCTTGCTTTGACCAAGTTTTCCCAAAATGTCATTACTGAGTTAAAATAAGCATAATAAACTAACTTTACAATTGGAACCTCCTCAATGGAAGATGAAAGGAGGACCATGACTGGTGTGGAGTGATTGTACAAGACAGTCCATAGAAGATAGACACATGACAGCTAGGATTAGAAGGATAGAGGAAGATGCAAGAGACGCCATATGGCATAAACAAACTCACCTTTTTATTAAAATATATATGATCTAAATTTAGGCATGTAAAGGTCAATTTGAAGTTTCCAATTCAAGTAATTATCTACAAGAGTCAGCGATAAGTCACGGGCCTCACACAGAGATGGCACCACTAGGCCAGTTAGACGGTAGCATCGTATAGTTTTACTCTAGACTAGCTTGTATCCATAGTTACAGGTTAATAGATTGTTTAGTTTTTGAATGACAGCATTTTAAACAAGACAACTTTAGAGTTTTCACAAAAATGGAGGATTTGGAAAAACGAGCAGTGATTAAATACTTCCATTTGAAAGACTTAACGCCTAAAGAAATCAAGGAGGAAATGGACACTACATTGAAAGACTCTGCCCCTTCATATTCAATGATTAAAAGGTGGGTTGCAGAGTTTAAAATGGGACGTACGAGCAGTAGTGATGAGCCTCGCTCTGGATGCCCTGTGGAAGTCACAACACCAGAGATGATTGAAAAAATTCATCGTTTAGTCCTGGAAGACTGCAGATTAAAGTTGTTTGAGATAGCAGAGGCTGTAAACGTATCAAAAGAACGGGCAGGTAATATTTTAAGTAATGTTTTGGGCTTTCACAAGGTCTGTGCGAGGTGGGTGCCGCGTTTGTTGACACCTGATCAAAAGTTGCATAGAAAAACTGTTTCTGTTAAGAATGTGGAGCTCTACCATAAAAATCCCAATGAATTTTTGAAACAGCTTATTACCATGGATGAATCACTACACTCCAGAAAGTAAATCACAGTCAAAACAGTGGATTGCGCCAGGTGAACCAACTCCAAAAAGGCAAAGTCAATTTTGTCAGCTAACAAGGTTATGGCAAGTGTTTTCTGGGATGCACAGGGAATTATTTTTATTGATTACTTGGAAAAGGGTAAAAGTATCACTGGTGACTACTATGCAGCTTACTGCAACATTTGAGTGATGAAGTGAAAACACAAAAAGACCTCATTTGAGAAAAAAAAAAAATCTTGTTTCATCATGACAATACTCCGGCCCATCGTTCAATCATTGCAATGGGGAAAATTTGCGAATTAAAGTTTGAATTGCTTGAACATCCACCCTATTCACCAGATCTAGCACCCAGTGACTACCACCTGTTCCCTAATCTCAAAACATTTCTTGGAGGACGAAGATTTCACAGCAACGAGGAGGCCATTGATGCGGTAAACAGCTATTTTGAGGACCTTGATAAATCGCACTACAGACATGGTTTAATTAAATTAGAACACTGGTATGACAAATGTAATAACCTTTCTGGAGATTATGTTGAGAAATAAAAAAAAAAATTTTTTTTAAATGTTGTTTTCATTGAGAGGCCCAGGACTTATCATCCGATCCTTATATTTGTAAGCCAATGTCATGAATTTGTTGTAGTATACTATTAGCATTTGAGGACATCTGTAGGTGATGAATTTCATTATTTTTGTTTTATCTAAATTGAAAAACAATTTATTTCCTTTGAAGTAATAGCATAGGAAACTTAAGAGTTTGTCATATGCAAATAGTGCAGTATTAGCTACATTCTCATTGATAGAGATGTCATCCTTCATGGCCTAGGGGTACCATGCTAGCTTCTAGTTACCTAGGTTGCAGGTTCAACCCGGCAAAGGGCAATGGATTTTTTCGAGCGTAAAAATCCTTAGCATGGCTTCCCTCAGAAGGGAAGTAAAGCCGGGTGGTTCCGTGTCGTAGATTTATGGCACACAAAAGGACCTCAAGCCTGATAAAGAGGCCTCTGAGCAAAATTTCTGATGTTTTGCGCCCAATATAGAATGGGACACTAAGAACCATAGTAGTTAAAGAGCATCTATAAATAAAATTTAAGTTTATTTTAATTATAGAGATCAGCTGCATCAAATAAAAACTGAATCAAAACTTGAAGAACCCCATGTTTAATTATTATTAGTATTATTTCTGCTTTTAGAGGTTGAATTTATCTTTACTAACAGAACCATCATCAACTAATCATGCTACAAAAAATATGATGTGTTGCATTTGCACAACTTTCTGTAATTGCTCTCCTCAAACTATTCTTACAAAAGCTTATTCTTCTATTTACTTCTTGATAATCAACAAACTTTCATTACATATTTACACATATTGTTGTAGATATGAGGACACTGTAAGCTAAAGCAATAGTCAGCTTTTTAGATCACTAAGCGATGTCTTGGAAATTCCGTGATTAAAGAAAAAAACGAATGGTGGCTTACCACTTCAAAGTATTCAAAAATTGAAACCATAACAAAGAATATCTCAGAAATGGTTAACACCACAAAAAGTTTACTTGACATAAATTGTGTGCCTTAACAACATACACATTTTTTTGTATACAGTAAAATTTTGTCTATCTCTTATGGTTCACCAATAATACAAAATGAAGAGTGCAGAAAATTCAAGATATGTGTTAAATCATGCAAACATCTTGAAATATATGGTACTTTATGAGTTTTCTTTTCTTTATGAAGTGAAACTTCTTTAGGCACAATAAGGCAAATTGACCTGGATCAGATGAAAAGTGAAATACTTTCATTCTCCAACTCCAAGCAGCAGTTGAGAGGAAAGAGAGGGAGAATCAATGCTTCAGCTATCATAAATCCATAATTTCTTTCTTAGAGTATGAATTAATGGCAACTGATGAATAAAAGCAATATTTAATTTAATTAAGAGAGATTTTCTTCAGTCAAATGCTACATTACCATTTCCTAATCCTTAAATAATAAAATTGTCAACAATTGCTGGAACCTAGGAAGTTTCACTTCTAAGTACCAGAGTCTCATGGATTTTTTATTTCATTTTCAATTTATATGCGGCCTTTAATATCGGCAGCTTTACCTTTGGAACAATTGGTTATGTTGTTTACTCGTTTACAATTGTGTACCTTTGGGTTTTCTATTTAAATATTAATTTCACACACACGCTGATTCATACTTCCAGACTCTAGGGAAAATGGGAAATAATCCTGGCTAGAGAAAAATTTCCATTCTCCAGCTGGGAATTGAAGCTGGGACCTGTGGATTTATTAACAACCAGACCACAGAGGTAGTCTTTTATCAAAATTATTAGTCATTTTTGAGAAAATCAAAAACAACTAAAAGTTTTGTGAAGGGTAATTTGAAGTGGGTGGCTTTTCTTGAAAATCTTTGTGTCGCATTCTTGGAAGATACTGAACTTAAATACCAAATTTTTATTTTTGAGTCATGCCGATATCTCTCTCTCTCTCTCTCTCTCTCTCTTTCTTTCCCACACACATGGACCTTTTTCTAAAAATGCCTTTTTTATTAGGAAGCCTCAAAACATGTATTTCTGGTAAAAACTCAGTATCAAATTTCTGGGTGGAATAAGTTAAATTTTCTACTTAGTATAGGTAAGGTAGTAAGACTATATGATGACAATCATGTTGCAAATGATAGGTTGATGACAATGACAAGGTGTTTATGCATTACTGAGGTCTTCTCAGCTTAATGAAGCATCCTTATTTTAAGCACATTTGTTTTATATTTTGGTATACAGAATACACTAAACTCTCACTAATCCAGCCCTCAGTAGTCTGGCATCTTAGTAATATAGTCCACATTTGGTTGTGACAAACATCAACAAAGTATCAATCATTTAACATTTTTACTTTCTCTACTACGTATAGTAAGTAGGGGAAGTATTGTATTCCACCCAAAAATTCGATACCGAGATTTCACCAGAAATACATGTTTTGAGATCCCCTGAATCCAAAAAAAGCATTTTTGGAAACATGTCCGTCTGTGTGTCTGACTGTGAACAGCATAACTCAGAAACGTACAGTCGGATAAACACCAAACTTGGTATTTAAGTTCAGTATCTTCCAGAGATGCGACACGAAGGTTTTCAAGAAAATCCCCCCACCCCAGAGTACCCTTTACATGGAACATTTTTCGAAAATTTTAATTTTCTCAAAAGTGGCTCTAACTTTTTGATTAAAATATCATATGTTTAAGATATTTTCATGACAAATAAAATGTATATCTTGAATTTTCTGAGAATGTCTCCAAAAGTATTCTTCATTGTGAATGACTTTTGCATAACTGGTAAACCATAAGAGATAGACAAACTTTTACAACACAAAAAATGTAGATCGCGTTAAAATACGCAATTTATGTTATATACATTTTTGTTGTTGAATGAACCATTTTCGAGATATTGCTTGTTATTCCCTTAAATTTTTCAATACTTATTTTCTCAAATGGGAATTCGTTATTCATTTTTTTGTCTTTGGATATGCAAAGAGTATTAATCTGTGGAAAAGGGAATGTTGCTGCACCTAGCAACCAGCTATTAAGAGATATGTATATGCTTAAAGGCTACTGTATTTCTATATTGCCGTTGTAAATATATATTCTCCTTACATCTACAAGAAAATTAGCAATAAGATAGAGTCTGCAAATGTTTATCTCGATTAACATGAAATAGATGGAGAATACGCATTTGTAAAAATAGTTTGTACAAGAGTAGAGAAAGTCATGTGAGAGTAAACACATCAGATTTTTAGTAGTGTTTTAACATCCCTTCTTACTGCATATGGCACCACAAATGGTGGACACTGATGATATATCAAATGAAATAATTGCGGAAGGAAATGCTTCAGGCCTAAGTTTTAGGGTAACACTCTGGTATTTGCCAATTATGAGGGCTGAGAAAAACCTGGAGAAAGCCTCAGTCAAGGAGAATGGTCCTGACAGGAGTTGAAGCACAGACCTGTTTGAGTCCGTGCCTTAGCAAGCTCAGCTCTCCTGATTTGATGATACACAATGGCAGCATGGTTTATCATGTAACCACTGTACAACCATCATATCGGTACTGCATAGACCCGGTTGTTATGTAATGTACCCCAGGACAATATCTGCTGGAGAAAAGTGTAGCCATCTGTTGATGCTAGATGGAGCCGGTACTGAGTGACAGAAATGAGCCAGTCAATTTGGAATCATCAATTGCTGACGCTTTGTACATTGACATGTTCCACAAGCTTCCACGAGGAGGAGAAATTGCTGAAGGTGATGTTGCCAAGTGGCTGAGCGATCAAAACTGTGAGGTAGACCAAACTTTAACAGATGAAGAAATAATCAAAAGCGTTCAGGGAAGCAATGAAGAAGAGAACATAGGAGGAGAGAATATGAAGATCTTTCACACTGCTGGTGCTGAAGCTGCATCATTGCGGCAACTAAAGGGACATGTTTCATAGTGAGTGGTATTACTGTATGTGTACACATGCAAGGACTAAGTTTTCTATGAAAATAAATGTATCTTTGGATTTAATATAGTCCCTAAGCGTTTCAACTAAATTTCAGACACACTCAATAACCCAGCACCCACATGTGCAAGGAATGGCCGGATTAGCGAGAGTCTAGTGTACTCTTAACAAATACCAGATTGTAACAATGTAATTATTATTTGCCATTTTACAATGTGCAAAAGAAAATCTTAGAAGAGAGTAATAAAAAACAGATCTTAATTTTTTCAGACAGCCAAGCAGCACTAAAGTCCTTAAACAGTCCTTCAGTGTCATCTAAACTGGTAGGTAAATGTATTAAAAAATGTAGAAAAAATTAAATCAAATTTTCAAATGGTTCGGCAAGGAGTACCACAAGGATTGAAATTAGGTTCTTTTTTGTTTCTAATATATATTAACGATATTTTTGAATTGGTACAAAAAATGGAAATGTACCAATTGGATATGCAGACGACATGACAGTAGTAATTAAAGGTAAATCAGCTACTGAGGTAGAATTAAAAGCAAATGATTTAATGAAAAAAATTAAACAATATTATATAAATCTGGACATGATTTTAAATACTAAAAAGACAGCCTGGATAAATTTTGAATTAAAAAAATGTAACCTAAATAGTATACAACTGGAAATAGATGGTTAAAAAATACCAGAGATTCAACACACAAATTTTTTAGGAGTTATAATAGACAAACAGCTAAATTGGAAGCCATATATAACTCATATAAAAAAGAAGATAAATGCAGGTTTATATATAATGAGACAGGTGAGGAAAACCATGGATGACGAAACAATTAAACAGGTATACTATGCTATTATTTATTCACACATAAAATATGTTATAATATTGTGGGGAAATATTACAACAACAGAAGTGCAAAAGGTATTTAAATTACAAAAAAAGCAATTAGAATAATAAGTAATGTTGAAAATAGACACACATGTAAATCAATGTTTAAACAATATGGTATATTGACTGTTCCTTGTATATACATTTCTGAGACGATAAAACATCTTTTGGAGGAAAATGAGCCAAAAAATGCTGGTATACACATGTATAACCTAAGAAACAATGATGATTATTTCAGAACAGTAATTAAAGGCACATTAAACAGATGTAGTGTAAAAAATATGGGAAAAGAACTTTATAATAAGTTACCTGAAAAAATAAAATTGATAAAAAATGCTGATCCAACTGTGAAAGAAATAAAAAGGCACCTACTAGTAAATGCATTTTATAGTCTGGAGGAACTTAAGCGTGGGACCGGTAATCAGGAATTTTAAATAAATTGTATTTGTAAATATTGCAATTGTAAATAATTATTGTACTTGACGAATCCACAACATGTAGATGTTCTCATGGATGAAAATAAATTGAAATTACTGCCTTATCCAACCTGGCAGGACATAAACTATGTTTGTCATGGGTCACATAAAGGAATTGAAGGCAATAAGACAGCTGACAAACTTGCAAAGCAAGAATGACACATCTGAAACCCAAACCAGAGCCACCTCTAGGCACACTTAAATGTTCCATTACAGTGGCTGTAACAAACTGGTGTAAAAAACAACTCTCTTTGGCCTGAAAGAGATTCTAGGAATTCAGCTGGGAAATTGTTTATCAAAGAATCATGCAAACCTTTAGCTGACATGTTGCTTAAATGTAGTTTCAGTTAAAACAATAGTAGCCTTTGCACTGGGCATGCACCAGTGGGAAAGCATAGGAAGGTTCCAGGGCAACATGGACTGTAGACTGTGCAGATCTGAAACAGCCTATCATATATTATGCTCCTGTGAAGCATCAAGGAGATATAAGATCTTTGGGAAACCTTTAATGGAACCAGAGGACTGCTACCCCAACACACTATTGGGCCTGTGTAATCTGGTGAAGGACACAGGACTAGTGTGAAGGGGTAGCAATCCTTACAGGGTTAACACAATAAGCCTTTAGACTGCATTGCAACTGGAGCTTTTACAGATGGGTCTAAGTCCACACACACAAAAAAGTGTAGAATTTGGAGTTGGGGGAGTGGTTAATGTCCCATATAACATCTTTATTTACAGAGAAGCAACTGAGTAATCGAATGAGCCCGGTGTCCAAACGTCTGAGAGTTACTAACGTTTCTCGTGAGAGGATGACGGTAAACTGCAGTAAATAACAGCCAGCAACTCACCCAGAAGGACCCTTCGTATTGCTAGTCAAGAGGGTAAAAGCATGCGACTGACTTTCTGCCTGTTAAGATTGGTTGGTGCTGTCTCAAATTTGACTGTCGCCGTCAAGTTTCGAAGTAATCACGCACGCATGTAATATCAGAAATGGTAACGGAGATACAGAGCTAAACTGTTTTACCTTTTTGGCGATAGGGGGTTGTGTTTCACGCCGTTCTTAATATCTTGGGCACTACAGATGGAGTTTTCTCTTTCCTTTTTTTAAAAAACCTTTAGTAGTGCTTAATGCTCGTTCTTACTGCATCATCAGTGTACACTGAAACATGAAATGGTAATTGGGAAAGGAACCTTCGAGGCCTAAGTTTAGGGTAGCTCCCTAGCATGTATCAGACTGTTTTCCCTGAATGAGTTTTCCGCACATCATTCATTGATCTTACGGATTTGACATATGGAGTGCTAACAGCGCAATTATAGGAAAAGTTACGAGGGAATCACTCCTACTAATGCATACATAGCAAAACATCACACGCTGTCATTTTAACAGGTTGGATGTTAATGAAATCTAGGAAATCAAATACGGAACGGGTATTCACAATAAAAGCATAATATATTTGGACGTAATATAATAATACTTGGATACACCGGAAGAAGTACATCTTACGGTTTTTGAAGGCATCTTTAACGCTGTTTTAGGTTTGCTACATAACAAAATCCATAGAGCCCAAATATTTGTCACCTCCTTATTTTCCAGTTTCAGTAATTTGTAACTCCCCACCGATTCACAAACTTCCATAATTTGACATTTCCTTGTCCTCTTTCCTTGTTGGTATGCCTGGCCAAACTGCCCTCTTCTCTTGGCTATGATTGGCTATGATCAAATTTGTTTTACTAGATGGCAGTGTAGTAGAATACCGATAACAGTGGAAAGGCGATAAGTATGTGTTTATCCGTCTGCTAAAGAAAATATTTTAGTGATTTTGTATATAGTCCTCGCAAGAGATAATTATGCTAAATATTTAAGAATTAGGTAAGTAACACAACATTTTGATTCGTTACGTCCAGGAATGCTGTCGATATCTCAGGTGCAAATTATGTAAGGCACATAAACGCGAAATAGGCGTGACAGTTACATGTGAATTTTGCTTCTTAATGTCAATGATATGGCAATTTCCTTGGAATAAACGGTTTCCTTTTTGTAGTCAGGTGTCCAGAATGAGAAAGGTTAGAATAATGTCAGATCTGGATCGGACTACAGTTTGGCATTATTGCAATGTTGTCTTTGGTGCACTTAATTATTGGTAATTATTAATTAGAGTGTTTTTTCACTGTCAGCAAAACATAAATGTCCGGCCACGACAGGTAATGCAGATTCGATCTTAATTTATAATCTTATAAATGTAATGCTTGCTGTTTAGTGAAGCATTATTTAAAAATAGCCATAAGTGTGCTAAAATGTAAAAAGTTGGAGATAATTGTTTTATATTGAATACTCAAATATAAAATAACACTTAGAATGTATTTTAGTAACCTTGAGATAGAGTTTAACACTTTACATCGCTATTGGAGATCATGTAATACAATTTTTTTTCTTGTGCTGTTTCTATAGCTGTTGAATCAGTCTATGCTGAGTGCTGCACTTTAAGAAGCTGAGCCTGCACATCTGCGTAACCATCATGCCACAAGATACAGTGCAGAATGTTTCTGGAAAACCACCAAAGAGCAAAAGGATCAGCATTCCAAGAATGCAGAACAACACAGAAGCTGAGTCACATTTTCATTTTCATGGAACACGGCCAGAAATGGAAGGTGACAACGTTATGCCTCCACTGTTCAGGTAAATTCTGCTGTTTTAGCAATGTTACCCAGGAGTATGTACATGTTTTTGAGAATGAGGAAGTTTCATGCCACTTACACAAAAGAAAATTTTATAAGGGCATTGGTATATGGACATTTTCATCTCTTTGTGCCTCTACATATATCAGACATACGAGGGTTGATCAACAAAGACTGAGACTGATTTTTTTTCACAAATGTTTATTACTCCAATTCAATGTTTACATGATCTTTTTCAAAGTAGTCCCCTCCTACTTCAATGCACTTTTTATAGCGTCTCTGCCAGTCCTTGAACATGTGCTGCAGACCATTCTTTGTCAGGTCCTTGAGAATCACCTCACTTTTCTTGAGCACTGCTTCAGAGTTCTCAAATTGAATACCCCTAACTGATGGGAATAAAAAAACGTCACAGGGTGCAAGATCGGGACTATAAGGTGGATGTGATACACAGGTAATGTTGAATCGAGCCAGAAACTGCACAACTTGATTTGCGACGTGAGGCTGTGCATTGTCATGATGAAGTTGCCATCCAGTCCGAGAAAGCTCTGGTCGTTTCTTTGCAATGTGCTTCCTCAGTATAGCCAATACTGACGTGTAGTATGCTGCTGTAACAGTAGTGTGAGGGGGAACTGCATGCTGGTAAATCATTCCATTACAGTCAAAAAATGTGATCACCATCACTTTCCCTGAGATGGAACAACTTTTGCCTTTTTTGGTTTTGGAGAACCTGGCGATTTCCACACTGTGCTGGCTTGTTTTCCTTCAGGATCATAATGATGCAGCCATGACTCATCACCGGTGATAATCGATTTAAAAAATGCATCACCAACATTGTCTGGTTTGCGAAATGCATGTAGGGTCTACAAAATAGAGCATTACTACCAACCTACCAATACGAGAGTGCTGCCGCCTACCAACATTATACATAAAAACCTGCTCTTTTCAAATATTTATGTTACAGATACAAAACTATCACGGAAGCTACAGGAAAAAATCAGTCTCAGTCTTTGTTGATCAGCCCTCGTATTAAACTTAACTGCATGCTGACAATTGCTATGTGCATTGTTTACCTATATTCGTAGTGTTGCTCATAGGTGGAGCCAGGGAGGGGCTGAGAGGACCTATAGATCCCCCCCCCCTTATATGAAAGTTATAGCATTCATCTGGCACATGCATATTGATATGATGTCCTGGAGAAGGTCACTAAGAAGATCTAGGGTACAAAATCATTTAGCTTTCTGTAAGTAACTGAAAAGAAGTCATTTAAGGGGGGTCATGCCTGAAATTTCTATTTTGCACAATTTTAAAGGCACATGCTTAATTTTTTGTACACATATTTGGGGTGTTATGTTGAACTATTTGACAGAGTTTTATTTTTGTGTGTCAATTAGTTTTTGAAATATTTGAAAAATTTCTTTCAAAAAATTTGCAAATTTCAAAATAAAATTCACCCCACACTTTTTTGAAAAAAAGTTTGAAATTTTTTTTTTACAAAACCAGAAACTCATTTAGAAAAGTTCTATGCATGGGTTTTGTAATATCTTAACCGTAAGGGAAATTAAAAAAAAAATATGACCTGCATTGCAAAAATTTCAAAATTTTTGCAATCACTACACACATTTTATTTTTTATCTTAAAAAGTGCTAAGTTAATCATGAATTCCTTATGTCAATTTTTTTGTCATGCTTTATAGAATATACAGTAACTATTTCAGCCCTGTAACATCTAATTTGTGGATGTAATTTTGTTTTGAATGAATAAAAGCATAGCAAAAATTAAAGTGAGGAAAAATGAGTTTAAAAATTTGCGTGCAGTTAACCAGAAATAATGACTTGCAGACCTTCCTAGAAGTGTCCAGCTTAGATGTGTAATTTGTACTGTTTTTTTTTTTTTCATTACAAGCACTGCAAAGCAGTTCTAATTTATGGCATAAGCCAAGCCTTTCAGTGCCAAGTCTATGTACAAATGCTTTTGATTGTGGTCATTACACTTCAGATCATTCACCAATGATGACAGTAAACTGGTCTCTACCAATATATATTTACAGCAGGTATATGTTCACAATTATCCTCCAGCTGTTTCTGCCTTAAATTTTTCTTTTGTACACCACATTTTTGCTCATCAAACCTTTTATCACAGTATTATTTACACTTGTTTCTGGCTCATGTATATGAAACAACATATAATTTGATGTTACACGACATCTACTGGCAGAGCTGCTGTTGCTGTCATACTGATCACAATGGCTCAGTGACAAATCAGAAAGTAACCTTCACGGAAAAAAATCCCATGAAAATTGGTAAAAAAAAGCATATTTTTTGCTTCATGCCGCTATTTCATTACCTGCCATGCCTTCTCAGGGATGTTTAAGAAACACAGACCTTTAAATATGATGTAATTAGAGTAACTTCTAGGCTATGTAGTGCTTTAAAACTTTGCATATATGCTCTTCAAACCACCTAGTGTTTCCTCCCTTAAGGGAAGAGGAAGTGATGAGATCTCAGGTCTCATTAAGTTTTCTATAATCAACACAAAAATGATAACCACCAAACTTTGCTTAACCAAAACAACAGGTGAGGACCAAGGACTAGAAGGTTTCCAAATTATCGGCCTGTAACATTTCATCAACCTGCATATTAATGATTTCATGCTGTTTTTAAGAGACATGATACAGCAGTTGTTTGATAGGATTAGTATCCATAAGCTCAATATGAAGCTCATCTAACTTGTTAGTACCAAGTTGTTGCACATTTGTAGCAAATGTGTGCCAAAAATGTTTCAGAAGATCTAACAATAGAGTTTTGTGCTCCATGTACAGGTGAGCGTTGATATCAAAAGTAGCACCTTCTGTATCTACATAGTGACACAATTAGGAGATATATGTGTAGATTGAATCAAAGCTACCTCAAGGACATGAGCTAAGCCATTCCTACAAACAAAGTTTTAGGTTTGGCAATATTGGAAAAGTAGAATCAGCAACTGAAAAATTCAATGCCATAGCTAGGATGTGAACCACGGATCTCCCGGTCTCCGTCTGGTTGCTCTAACCACTGAGCTACCATGGCAACATGCTGGCACGATACTAAATTCGCCAGCTGATTCGCATTTTTCCCTGTAAACCACAAGGAGACCTCAAATTGTATTGAGATGACATACCCCAATGGCGACTTACAATATTGTAAGTACTTTAAGTCCCGGGCTTTTAGTTTCAACCACTATTAGGTCAATTAATGGAATTAATTGTTCTTCCACAAAAACCGTGTGTTGGACAAGGTTGGAAAGGTAGAATCAGGTGACTGAAAAATTCAATTCCATAGTCGGGATTTCAGTCGCCTGATTTTACCTTTTCAATCCTGTCCAACACATGGCTTGTGTGAAAGAACAATTAATTCCATTTGGCGGTATTGTTGCACACAGGAATACCAAATGCTCCCTTTGACTGGCAGAAAATAGGCAGGATTACAATATGCTTCTTTTGCATTAATCAGCCACAGTGGGGTGAAATTTCACAGCAACATGTGTAACATTAAAGGGTGGAAGTCAAACATCTATGAGATTTGTTGCCTTGTTAGGAAAATCTGCCACTCACGTATTGTTGTTTATGTGGTTGCCCACATAGGTGGGTTTTCTGTAATATCCCAAATTTAATTCTGTAATGGTGTCTCATAATTTTGAGATCTGGAGAAGGTAGATATTGTTCCTTCTCTATTTCTAAGGTGAATTTTATGGTTCGATCTTGCATATTTAACAGTTTCAGGGCATCATTTAAACGCTTCTTTGGTAAAATGGCAGAAACATTGTCCATATCTCACTCAGACTTGAAACACATGTGGAAAGGATTTAGTTAGACAAATCTCTAATTACTCTTTTAAAATAAAGGAAGTCACAGTCATTTTACTAAGGAAGTTTGCAATTGGAACACACATGTCCCATGCAGCAGAAAGTGTTAATCTTTTTTCAGTACGATATCTGGTATAATTCCCTTATCTTACTAACAACATTATGGATACTACTGTCCAGTGACGCAACGTCAGGTGGGAAAGGGTAGACAATGTCAACCATAAATTTTGAGATAAACATTGTTTTAGCTCATTTTGTTATAGGCTTCTGTCCCATTTAAATATAATTAGTATCTATTTTTGTATATATATATATATATATATTTATTATATATTGAAAAAGAGATATTTCACTCTCTTGTACAAAATTGTTCCACTCGGATAGACATTTCCTTAAGTGTCTATTCTGCTTCTGATAAAGCAAAATGGTAAAATAATATAGAGACACACTGTGCATTATTTTCCTTCCGCATCCAGCTTCTAACCCCTCTTGGATAGACAACTTTTCAAATATCCAAAAAGTAGTGGAATTGCACACAGTGAAGCAATTAATAAAATGAACTTGATGAAAGTGGAATCAACCTAACATACTTACTAGCTTCGCTTACTTATTTATTTGCAGAACATGTATCGTGAGCTCACATCATTAGCTGCCTGTTGACTGCCTAATCAACTCTTCAGCCGTATTGTTGAAAGCCTAGGGTGGCCTATGGATGAAACTAAATAGAGAGTTGTCTGCTTCTGGAAATCAAAGTTCATGATGCGGTTTTAAAACTTCTTTATGTAAATTTTCTCCCACATTTCAAGCTCTTTGGGTTTTTGGGCTGGTTTCATCAACTGGATATTGGTGTCTATTTCATAGTTCTGAGTCCAGAAGTGAAAAGCAACTGCTGATTTATTGGTCTGTTTGAACTTTATGCAACACCAGTGTTCCTTGAAGTGGGTGCCTAAGTTCCTTTTCGTTTCTCCGATGTAAACTTTGTTGCAATTTTCACATTGGATCCAGTGGATTGCTGACTTTTTGTCCTGGGGTATGGGATCAGATTTTCTTGCTTTAATGAGATTCTTGATGCTAAATTTGTTGTAAGGTGCCAAGGTAATGTTGTGATTCTTGAATATTTGCAATAGTAAAACAAAACACACAGAGGATACTCTCAAGCTTTTAAACTTACAGGACCCATCCATTCACAATAGTGAGAAGGTTTACATTGGAAAAACAAAAAGGAACATAGGCACCCACTTTAAGGAACACTGGCGTTGCAGAAAGTTCAAACAGACCTATAAATCAGCAGCTGCTTTTCACTTCTGGACTCAAAACCATGAAATATTGATTCCTTATATAAGAGATTTAATTACTTTTAACTTAGGTTTATTATTTTTTTTTTTATATGTACAAGAATAAGAGTTTATAATGTTAAAGTTCTTTCAATTACAATGGGCATGAATCTGTGATGGTATAAAGGCATTAATTGCTTATTCATCTGTAGCTAACTATTAAAACATTTATGTTAATAATATTCTGTTTTATATTTTTATGAATTGGAATTATAATTTTATTCTTAGTAATAGCAACAGCATTCATAGGTTATGTTCACTATCCAGTTGCTGAAACCAGTCCAAAAACCTAAAGGGGTTGAAATATGGGAGAAGATTTACATAAAGAAGTTTGAAAACCACATCATGAACTTTGATTTGCCAGAAGCAGACAACTGTCTATTTAGTTTCATCCATAGGCCACCAGAGGACACCCAGGCTTTCAACAATACGACTCGAGAGTTGATCCGACAGTCAACAGGCAGCTGATGATGTGAGCTCATGCTCTCAATACATGTTCTGCAAAATAAATAGTTGAGTGAAGCTAGTAAGGGTGTTTAGGTTGACTCCACTTTCATCAAGTGTACCTTTTCAATCGTCTACTTCAACGGTACCCAGAGTGCTGTTGCACATGTTTTAGTTACCCCACTCCCCATGTTTAGTGCCAAAGTTTGACTGGCCAGAGTAGACATTCTATAACACTAGTCTGCATGATGTCGGATGACTGAAAACTAATAAGTGATTCTGACTCACTTTTTTTTATGCTGATTGCAGAACTGCTTTTAGTTATTTTTCTATCATGTACAGTATTTTCACACTTTCACCTCAAAAATATAGAGATATAAAGATATTGCTTCTGCCACCACACACAAAATTGGGCTTGATGAAGCAATTTGTAAGGGCTTTACCACAGGATGGACCCTGCTTCAAGTACCTTTCTAAGAAATTTCCCTTCATTACACAAGACAAATTAAAGGCTGGAATTTTTGTTGATCCTCAAATAAAGAAATTGATGAAGGATGAAGATTTTGAGAAGACAATGAATGAGAGAGAAATAGAAGCGTGGACCACCTTCCCATCAGTTACTGAACACTTCTTAGGCAATAACAAAGATCCTAATTACAAGGCCATTGTCGAAACAATGTTGGAAAATTTCAAGAAGATGGGTTGTAACATGAGTGTAAAGGTAAATTTTCTGCATTCACATATCGACTACTTTCCAGAAAATCTGGGACATTATAGTGAAGAGCAGGGTGAACATTTTTACCAAGATATTAAGGAAATGGAGAGGAGGTACCAGGGGAGATGGAATGAAACTATGATGGCCGATTACTGTTGGATGTTGAGGAGGGACAGTCATCTTCAAGGATCTGCAAGGATTGACAAGAGAAAGTTTGAAAAGAATTAAATGAAACACTTTGACTTCTTGGTTTGTTAAAATGTAGTCATGAAATAAATTGGGGGGTTCTAGTGAATATTCTTAAAATGTTTCTTGAATAAAAACTTACCTTGTGTGAAATGGTATTTGAACACTTTTCTATGCTCATTAGTTAAATTGTCAAAACATTACTTCTTATTTTGTGTAAAAATCTGATGTGATAGAAAAAAACGGAACTTATTTCTGGAATCAGCATAAAACCATGATTCAAGAACACCTACTTTTAAGAGATCATCTGACAAAAAGTTTGAAAATGCAGACTAGTGTTATCGACCATCTCAATAATGATACAATGCTATCTTTATTTTGAGTGTGTGTGTGTGTGAGTGTTTGTGGCAGATTTGTTAGTGTATCTGTGACTTCTAAAGCTGTGTTAATACTATTAAATAATGGCATCTTCTGGTGAGTTTAATGCAGACAGTAGAACCTCTGACTCTGTTCTGTTTTTATAAAACTGGGTTTAAAATATCTTGACTCGGAAAAGTGACAAGAATGTTTCAAAGTAATTGATACCTAGGGCCAATTTCACCAACCAATGCTGAACTTTAACACAGTGTTAAACTGATTTAACACTGAAGTTAATGCATAGTGTGTTTCATAAAAAAAAGTTAGCTTTAGCAATATGTTAAACCTAGTGTTAAGTTAACATTGTGTTAAAACATTTAAAAAAACTTAGAGGTTGGAAAATGGCTGCCACAAACCAAGCTGTTAATGCGAGATTGCTCAATTTGGCATTTTTCAGTGTCATTCCTAACAGTTGTGTGTCATAATAAATTTGAAAACCTGCAAAAGGGGGAATTCTTAAAGCGATACAGACTGTCCAAAGTAGTCATGAGCATGGTTTTATGGGAAATATGAGAGGTTAAAATACTACAAACAGAAGCATATCTCTTTCTTATAAGTGTTAATTACTTTGAGATTTTATGCTACTGGCACTTTTTATTTAAGGTAGCGATAATGTTAGCATTTATTGATATAGTCCATAGAATGTTTTGTAGAGAAGTTATGGGTTTACCCAAGAGTTCACCAAGGGGCGTGGCACTGGCAGAGCGAGGAAGGGTAGGGAGAAAAGGTATAATAGTGGAAAGAATTTTGAAGTATTGGTATAGATGTTTAAATTTAGAAGATAGTAATATATTAAAAGAATGTGTGCAGTTTCAAAAAGCTGTCTTAGGAGAAGAGTGTTGGTTAGGGGAGATGGGAAATGCCCTAAAAGAAATTGGCATGAGGAATATTTTCCTATTAGATAAATATAATAACAGTGGGTTTTAGAAAGACGTGAGATTGAGGGTAGAAGACATCGAGAAACAAGAGATATGGGCTAGTTTTGAGGATAAAAGGTCATTGATCTTGTATAAATCAGTTAAAAGAAATCGGGGAAGGGAGAAATATGTAGATATATGCAATCAATTTGGCAGAATAGGTCTTGCATGGATGCACACAGGAGTAATATTTTTAAAAAGGAATGGATATAATTGGTTGTGGAGATGTATTATGTGTGATGAATTGGGTAGTACATTTCATTGGCTAACAGAATGTGATAAGGTTAAAAGGTGGAGAGAGGTTATATGGAATAACAAATGGGACAAGCTAAATAAAGAAGCAGTAGCATTAAGAATGTTGGGAAGCACAAAAGCAGAAACAATTAAAGTGATGGGGACATTTTTAGTCAACACAAGGGATAAGTGGATAAGGAGCTTAAGAAAGGTACAGCAGAAGGGCACAGTTTGGAAAGTGGAGAGATGGTATAGTAGCTTTATCCCATATATACAGCCTAGGGGCTAAATATGGGGGAGCTAGAAAACTGGTGCACTAGACATAAGTTTTAGATGTAAGCTTTATTTGTATTATTGTAATAATGATGAAATAAATATTACATTACATTACATATATATTAGCATTTCTGAAGTTACCGTTTGTGAGTTTATCCGGAAGTTTTTGGAAGCAATTACTTCAAGAAGTAAACAGTATCTTTGTTCAGGTATGTTTGATCATTAATCAGTGTTAACTACTTCTGTCCACTTCAATTTCAATGTAGTGTCCACCAACAGTTTTAAACTGTTGTAAACACTTTTTACACCTGACATTTTTGGAGCTGCACTTCATGCCAGCATAAAATTGCCACAGTTGCTTATTGGACCTTGGAGAAACACACTCATTCCAATTAAATTACTCGCAGATTTTCTCCCAGACTGTATCCTTATCCTTTAATGTAAGACTGTGCTTTTTTTGCACTCAATAGTACCTGTATACTTAATAACCACTTCTGTAATTAACGCTTTTCAAGCGGTGAAACATTTACCTCCTCTGCATCTAGATTTTTCAGTTGGAATCGTGATTCTAACCTCAACAGTCAGGGACATCGCGTAGCAATTGCCAATGAATATAAATAGTTGACTGCTACTGACACAACGCTGCGATATGTAGACAAAAGTAATAATAATAATAATAATAATAATAATAATAATAATAATAATAATAATAATCTTTATTGCGCATAGATTTGTTTTATACAAATATCAAGTATAGTCATTTCTATTACAATTTCACAATTTATTCATGGAATACATACATTACTTAATTAAATATTTTTTAAGTTCCTTCTTAAATCTAGGTTCATTTTGAAGTTTCATATTAGTTAGCAATTTGTTGAAAAAAATAGTTCCCATAACATATACATCTTTTTCAGTAGATACTTTACTAAATCCAGTTCTTTAATAATCTGCCTTATTTCTAATGTTATAGTTATGTGCATTATTGTTTGTTGTTAGATTTCTTTCCCTTACAAATAGTATTGACTTATAAGCATATAGCGAATAGAGCGCAAGTACATTATTGTGTATAAATGCATTTCTACATGATTCTATGGGTGACATATTATTTATAATCCTAATACACTTCTTTTGAAAAATGAATAATCTACATGAATAATCATGTATATCTTTGCTGCTGCTCCCCATATCTCTATACCATATAATAAATTTGTATAACTTATACCATAATATAACAACAAAAAATATACTTATTTGAAAATACTCTAAAATGCCTTAAGAGATATATTGATTTACTAATTCTTTTGCATACATAATTAATATGTTCTGCCCAAGTTAACTTTTCATCCACTATTATGCCTAAAAATTTATGTTGTTTCACTTTAGTTATTTGTTCATCATTTACAATTAAACTAATTTTTGATGCTATTTCTCTAGAACATAATTCCAATAACATATAATTTGTCTTTTTTATGTTACAAAGAAGATGTTTGATTCAAAATATTTTAATAGGTTTCTTAAAGTATTCAACATGTGTATCAGAGCACATTCTGAAGTTGTATAGTTCAGGCATCACCTTCTAAAAGCTATTGTTTGTGGTTGTTTTTGACGTTAGCAACATGTTAGCTAACAATTTGCTGTAAAAGCTTGATGTAATACAAGAGTTTTAACATTATGTTAACATAATGTTAACAAACAATATGTTAGGAGTATTTTTAACATTGGTTGATGAAACTGGCCCCTAAAGTACAGAATGATACCCAAGAATGAGATTGTAGTCCTAAGAAAATGTGTTGTGTTGCTGCTGAAGTGAAGAGTCAGTAAAAGACTTTGTAGCTAAAACTATGAAGCTGACTGGAACAGAAGGATGCATTTAAATTGCTGACATTTTTCATATGTTCAGGAAAATGCAGTATTGACTGATTGATTGTTTGTCTAAAATTTCTTAAAGATAAACAATGAAAATATGATGTGTAATCGAGGATATTTGTAACAGCAATGCAATTAGGTATACATGTGAGAGGAACTGCCTATCCCAAATTTTTACTTTCTCTACTACGTATAGTAAGTAGGGGAAGTATTGTATTCCACCCAAAAATTTGATACCAAGATTTCTCCGGAAATATATGTTTTGAGACCCCCTGAATCCAAAAAAAGCATTTTTGGAAACATGTCCGTGTGTATGTCTGTCTGTGAACAGCATAACTCAGAAACGAACAGTCGGATAAACACCAAACTTGGTATTTAGGTTCAGTATCTTCCAGAGATGCGACACAAAGGTTTTCAAGAAAATCCCACCACCCCAGATTACCCTTTACATGGAACATTTTTCGAAAATTTTAATTTTCTCAAAAATGGCTCTAACGATTTTGATTGAAATATCATATGTTTAAGATATTTCCATGACAAATGAAATGTATATCTCGAATTTTCTGGGAATGTCTCCAAAAGTATTCTTCATTGTGAACGACTTTTGCATAACTGGTAAACCATAAGAGATAGACAAAATTTTACTACACAAAAAATGTAGATCGCATTAAAATACACAATTTATGTCATATACATTTTTTTTGTTGAGTGAATCATTTTCAAGATATCGCTTGTTATTCCCTTAAATTTTTCAATACTTATTTTCTCAAATGGGAATTCATTATTCGTTTTTTTGTCTTGGATATGCAAAGAGTATTAATCTGTGGCAAAGAGAATGGTGCTGCACCTAGCAACCAGCTATTAAGATATATGTCTATGCTTAAAGGCTACTGTATTTCTATATTGCCCTTGCAAATACAAAACAAAGGGAACATAGTACGTCTTAAGCGATAGTCAAATATTTTTAGAACTGGTTGCTATGTGCAAAGTGTAATTCTCTTTCCATATCAAAAGATCGTTTCTGCAAATGTTTATCTCGATTAACATGAAATAGATGGAGAATAAGAGTTTGTAAAAATAGTTTGTACAAGAGTAGAGAAAGTCATGTGAGTGTAACACATCACATTTTTTGTTACACTATGCTACTCCAACTTCAGAAAATTATGTATATTTTGTATGCTTTAAGCCTGAGAGTGGTGAAATCATTCTACCTCTTCTACCCTGTCTGCCCAAGAGTACCTTATTTAGCTATTAATGTGTCTCTCCATGCCAATTAAGAGGCTTTCTAATTGAGTTTAGATTTGAAGTAAAAAGACTTAAATGTTATTAAGGGATGAGAAGACCTTATAGAGTTTAATATTTATAGTAATTAATTTTGTTATGATTATTAAGTTTATGATTAGGTAGAATTTTATTTAAATATAGATTAAATTATTGTTTTAATATACCGTATTTACACAAATCTAATGCACTAGCAAATCTAATGCGCACTCCATTTTTGAAACTTAAAATTATGAAACAAAATGGTTTATATCGAATGTAAAGCGCATCAATAACAGAAAATAGGTGATAGGTATTTTATTTAAATTTATTTAATACAACATTGGATTTATCATATATATAAACCATCAGATTATAGAATTGAAATGCCCTATTGTTTGGTGACACATTGTTAAAGAACAAAATTAGTGTTATGAGCTGTTTTTTGCACCCTGTTATATTGATACCTTCCTGTCCCCTTCTCAGTAATAGTGTAGTTCCACGGCATATCAAACCAAATTGGCATCTCATCAGCATTGCCTATTTGCCCCATTAAAATTTTTTTTATTTTCTTCCGAAGTGAAATGACATACTGCTGAAACGTTTGTAGTTTGTCCTCAAAATCTGCAGGAAGCTTCTCGCACATTGTTGTACGATGTCTTAGAGATAAACCCATCCGCTGCATGAAACGATCCACCCATCCACGGTTAGCCTTAAACTCTTGTTTCGAAATACCAAGAGCTTTGAGGCAGTATTTTTAACACTTAAATGATTTCAGTCTAATTATATAATATAGAATATAATAATAGCCCACCTTAAAGCAATATGTGTATACTACAATATATAAAAAGTGTATATTATAGTCATTGTATATGTTTTTATTATTGTGTACATGTATAATAATGTTATGTGAATATATTACATAATTTAATAATGTAGGAGCTGTGAGAATAGAGGCCGAAAGTTGCTAATAATGAGGTAACCTTGAGGCAATAATGAATTGGAAAGTTTAATAATGCTACTAGTAATTCTTGGAACAATAATGTAATATTTAAAACAGTTTATAAATAGCCAATCAACGACCAGAAAAGCTGAAAGTTAAATAGTATTCTATTGGAGTAAAATTAGCCAATCAGAGACTTGAAATAGAGAAATTTACGCTAGTAGACAGCCTTCCCAACCGGACGCTAGAAGGCAATGTACCTGAGCAGTTCGTTCGCTCTGTACATATTCAGTGTAAGACATATAAAATTCATTACGGCAAGAATATTATAAAGTTTATGTGTTTAAAAGTGCAATTATTAAAAACATCTCACAGTTATCTATATCAGTGGAGTGTTATTTAATCATGTTAAGGATTAATAAAAGGGGTGAAGTAAAAATTATAATTTGTGTAAGCCTACATTCTTTAGCCGCATATGTCGTCCTCCGTGGACTAGTGGTACCGTGCTAGCCTCTAGTTCCCAAGGGCGCGGGTTCAAACCCGGCAGAGGGCGAAGGATTTTTTCGGGCGTAAAAATCCTTAGCACGGCTTCCTTCGAAAGGGAAGTAAAGCCGGTGGTCCCGTGTCATAGATTTACGGCACGTAAAAGAACCTCAAACCTGATAAAGAGGCTTCTGAGCAAAATTACTGGTGTTTCACGCCCAATATAGAATGGGACGCTATAAACCATAGTAGTTAAAGAGCGTCCAAAAATAAAACTCAATTTCATTCTGTTAGCCACATCACCCCCTGATAAGAGATACATGCTTCTAAAAATTAATACTGATGCAGCCGAGGCAAACATAAATATATATATAATATTTAAATAAATATAAAAATACAAAGTTGATTCCTAAACGTTGGGGCGAACCCCACCGGAAAGTGAACGTTGGGGGCGAAGGCCACCTGAAACTTTGTTCCATATGTGGGCATTATACTCCTTCAAATTGGCTTTCCATATGTGGGGCTACAACTAAAGACAATACTCCTTCAACTTCGGCCTCCTCTTTAGCTTTTTTCGTATCTTGTCACTAGTCACAGGTTGCCCATTCTTCCTTCTTTCACGCACAAATTCCAACACTTTTTCCTCAACTTCAGGATGTCTTCCTTTGCGAGAACCTGTAAATTTCTTCCTACTAGCTTTAGTAGCAAATGATGACAATTTCTGTTTTCGCCACAAGTGAACATTGCTCTCTGATACATTGAACTTCTTTCCTGCCTTTCTATTACCATTTTTTTCAGCATAAAGGATTATTTACGCTTTAAAGAAGCACCATAAGACGTTCTTCTCTGTTTGCCCTTGCCCTCCATATCGTAACTAAAAACACAATTTTCCGGATACATGTTAACTTCAACAATCCATTGTGATGTAATAAACGAAAAATTTGAATGAAGTTACTGGCGTTCTACGGAACGAGTTTGCACTCGAATCTTATGCGCAGCATGATTTTGAATACTACATTTGGTCAAAAAAAGTTCACATTAGATTCGCGTAAATACGATATTTAAATGTTGGGATTTAAAATTATGATAATTTTCAATTTATTCATTTTTATTGCAGTCATATATATTAAGCAAAATGTTCTCCTTTGCATGTGATATATTTTTGCAGTGTTAACAATGTATTTACTTTCTATTAGCTGATTTTTCATTTAGTTAATTTTTCTCTCTTTGACAGAGCACGTCTGCATGATCTGTTCATGCAGATAGAGAAAGAATTTGAAAATTTGTATGCAGAGAATCTGAGCTGTAAGTACCTATGTCTCTTTTTTAAAATATGAAGATAATTATAATCACAGAATTAATGAACGATTCTAGTGAACTTTGGTATGTTTCATTATCATTTGAGCTCAGCACAATAAGCACTAAAAAGCTTGCACCAGCAATAATGATAAATATTGTAGGCTCAATCATTTATTCATTTACCACTTAGGAACATATTTTCACATGACAGAACAGTATAGAAGTATCAAATAGCCATATACCATATACTAAATTTACTAAATTCCACTGTTCTCTTAATGGAATGTTAAGTATAAATATTATTTCTTTAAGTTTGCACTCTTCAGTTACTGTTTATTTTTTATGACAAACCCTATTATCCATTTTTAAGTAATTTCTCTGTTGAATACATTGTACACTCCCATGCTGGTTTGTAATTATTATTGAGTCTGTTATATATTATTGTTAAACAGGCATTGTTGCATTTGCAATCAAGTAAGTCTAGTCTTTTTAGGTCAATACTGTGTTTTCATCTACATAGGAAGTACTGGGAGAGCCAAAAAACTATGAACCGACTGCACAGTGTTTTTCCTGTCCACATCCTCGGCACTTGTTGCCATCTGCCGTTATCATAAAAAGGCGCGGATGAAACCATACAACATTTTTAAAACTACTTTTAAAGGCTTTACTTACCAACTTTATGAAAGGAGATGCTGAAACTGGCCACTGTCGTCTATACATTTTTGGCACCTCTTTAGGAAACTATTCATCACTCGCCGTATTCACATTGAAAAATGCTGGTAATTTACCCCAGAGATAGAAATTGCAGGAGATTAGGTCGGGTGAACGAGGGGGCCACAAATCTCTACTAATAATTTTGTCCTCAAACACACTTTTAATTGTTCTCATCAAGATATTGGCCATGTGAGCTGTTGCAGAGTTTTGTTGAAAAAAGGCAAAACGCTCCCTGTCTGTTAATTCTCTAAAAAAGGGATCAAAATTGCATTCACATAGGTACCAGTGTCAACTGTTGACTCGAAAAAAGTGTTAAAATGTTGTATGGTTTCATCCACACCTGTCTATGATAGCGGCAGATGGCAGCGAGCGCCGAGGATGCAGACAGGAAATATACTGTGCAGCTGGTTCGTAGTCTTTTGGCTCTCTCTGTAGAAAACAATAAAGCTATCATATTAATGAAGAAAGCAATGAGTTAATACTAAAGTGATTGATTTTCCAGTCATAAATCAATAGCTTTAGTTGACCATTTACTGTGCCCATTAATGTGCTAAGTGGCCACTATTTTATTATCACATGAAACAATACAACTGCTGATGTTAGGAAAGGAATGCTGGTATTACAAACTTCCTCAGGCACGTTGTCAACAATGGCTCAGAACACGAAATATTAATTGGAATACTAAGGTATAATATCACATTAATAAATAACAGCCAGTAACGAAAATAATGAAATTAGGATAGGCGAAAATGTTGATAAAAGTTATCATTACAAGCAAAGAGGCATAATACGCCCTTAAGGGGGCATTACATGAGAAAATTTTGAAATTTGCTTTTTTTGTTTTTGTGGACTACTGTTCAGAAGAGTGCTAACTAGCTTCCTGTCATTTTTTCCCCACTAAATATAAGTATAACCCTTTGTTTCTTTAAATAGTCATTAATAGCAACATCAAGATTTATGGCCATGTGGTCTAAAGCACAATAGGAGTAGCTAACCTATCAAACCCAAGCATCATAGTATCAAATCGCTGTAAAATGCATGTTCTACATTCAATAGAAACTGTGGAAAGGGATGGGAAGGGCCCAACTAAAGCAAATGGTGTGCCAGCATGTTTGGATGCTGATGGGTTTTGATTGAATGCAGATGTATGCATTTTACCCTTTTATTATGTTAAAAAGAATTCACTCACAATACTACACAGTATTGATCAGTGTTTTTGTTTTTCGCTATTCCCCGATAGTTTAAATTTGTTAACAGATGCAGTATAATAGCAGGAATGCTGCATGAACATAATTGTAATCTGATGTTATGAGAAATCTTCATTTGCCAGTCAAAATTAAATGTAATTCACACGATAAGTGTGTGTGTACTGTTTCAACCATTATGTACATGCGCATACTGTACTGAACAAGATGGAATTTCCGTACCATCCAGTAGACATCACATCAAACACACCTAGTGACAGTGACCAGTACTGTAAACATTAAAAATTGAGTAGAAAAAACATCATAGCATGTGGACCAAAAGAGAAAAGGTACATTCTGTTACTGCATCTGCGATCATTTGTTCCTGTCCTCAAAATGCTTAATTTGGTATCACCTTTTCTGCCTCTGCATACCCTGTATACAACTTGACAAATTAATGTTGATACATGTTTTATGGTAGGGAAGAATCCTAAAAAGGAGATGCAGAAACAGCCAATTGATCTTTTATTTACCTTCACAATATTCCTTAGATATCAACTACATATCAATTACACATACAGGATTAAATAATTTTCCAATTTGTAATTGTGTATTTATTTCTAAAACATTACTGTACACGCGTGCATTTTGTTTACATCTGACATTCCACAAACAGGTTGCACAACCAAAGACTCTACATTTAATGTTGACACATGTAGCACAGTAAAAATGCTTCTGCAATTACATATTTCTATCCTCAAAATGCTATTTTGGTACTACCTTCTACCCTACATTTTCTGCACATTGGTTTTTTTTTTTTTTTTTTTTTTTACATTCTGTACAAGAACTTTTGAATTATATGTATATGAAGCACTTACAAGGTGCTCCACAAATGTACTTGAAATTAGTAGAGAATTAAGGGTGATTTTGTTAATAAGGTCCTAAAAATCTGATTATCAGGTAAACTACTACACTTTACAGAACTGAAATTTAATAAATATAGGAGTTTGAACAAAATTTGTTGACTTATTTTGTGTTTGTTTGAAATCAGTACAAATTTACAAGTAATCTACAGTGACTTCATTTTATGCCAAGGCCACAGATTGCTCCAATGCTGCTCCACACAGAGCCTACTATGCTGCAGGTTTTTCTGTTTCTTAACACCTACATTACTTACTTAAAGTGTTAGTAACATACATGTAATGAGTACTAACCTTGTTGAAAGTGGTGCCCAACAGCACGAAGACATTCTTGACATTGTTGAATGAAATGTCCATTCACACACATAAGTTCTTCTTGCATAATGTTCATAATTTCTGCTTTTATATCATCCTTAAGTTCATCTATGGTGTGAGAGTTGCTCCTGTAAACTTCATTTTTTAGCGTTTAGTGATCCTGTTGTTCTAAATTTATTGACCAAACATTTCACAGTGTCTCTACCTGGAACAGGATAATCAGAAAATTGCTGCTGAAATTTTCTACACATCTGTCTACATGATTCAGTTTTCATGTATGTATCGCACATAAAAATACGCTGTTCAAGCATGAATTTGTTGGCAGGCATTTCCGTGGATTAATAAGAGAATAACATTCACACACAACATACGTATTGTCGAAACACTTCACAACACAAAGACAAAGCAGTGACTGAGACAGCTTACAGTTGATAAATGTACCCTTGACACGTCCTGCCCCGCTTCTGCACAGTGGCATAATACTGAGGTCACTGACATCTCGGCCGATACATGTATAAGGTAGTTGTGGCCTTGGCATAAAATGAAGGAACAGCATATAGAGAGACTGTTTAAAATGTATGATTTTGGGATTATTTTACAAAATATCAATGGTATTGAACATTACGAATGCTACCACGTAATTTTTAGCACAAAATGAATACAAGAAATTTAATGCTATGCACTCATTTATGATGTTAATTATTACTTCATGACAATATAAAATCTATGGTATAATTTTTCTCTTGATGTTGTTTTACTGTGCAGCATTAATTAAATCACTCATTATTGTTTTAATTATAGTACAGGAAAAGATAGAAGCCCTGAATGAGAAACTAGAACGAGAGTCCAACATTGGTGACAAACAGAGTTATGACCTCACAGACTTTGAAAACTCCTCTTCTAAAGGCCTATCTAAACACAAATGTAAGTATGTTATATTCGCCGCATTTCTAGCACTGATTAGTAAATTCTGTTACATAAGATGTGTAATTCTCCAATAAAATGAAGTTGGTCACATCTCCCTATTTGAAAATATCATTACTATAATTTATTAGAGTATTGGCAGCAAATGTTACATGTACCTATAAAACCTTCAGAAGCTTGGCCAGCTCATTGGGGATTTGCTTGGCACCGAGAAGCATGTTACTTGGTGCAGAGTCAGATATTCATAGCTCCTTATATTCAAATGTATAGATTTCTTATACATATTATAACTACAATATTCATATATTTATCAAAGGCCTTTGATTGTATGAATATAAAAATATTGCTAAATAAATTAGAAACATGTGGTATTCAAGGTTTAGCTCTGGATTGGATATCAACATATCTGGAAAATCGAGCACAATGTGTCAAAATAAATCATCAAAATAGAAATGGTGTCATAAAAAAGATAAAGTCAGATTTCAAAATAGTAAAACAAGGGGTCCCACAAGTTCAAAATTGAGGCCATTTTTATTTCTTATATATATATATAAATGAAATTTTTGAGATCATACAAGAAAATGGAGGGATCGCAATTGGATATGCAAACGACATGACTGTCATAATTAAAGGTAAAACAGCAAAAGAGGATGAAATTAGAACAAATTCAATTTTAAAAATTATAAAACAATATTATGCTACGTTGATATTGTAATGAAAAGAAGCTAGAAACAGTGATGTGTATTGAATTTATTTAAAGGTGAGTCGGAATTGTTACACTAACATCACTTAAGTTTACTCACTTAACATGTTTCTAAGTGATGTTAGTGTAACAATTCCGACTCACCTTTAAATAAATATTATGCTAATTTAGATATGATAATAAATACACAAAAGACAGCATGTATTAACGTTGAATTAACAAAACTTAACCCGAGTAGTATTAAACTAAGTATAGATGGGGAAAACATATCAGAAATAAATTGCACTAATTTTCTTGGAGTAATAATTGATAAACATTTAAATTGGCAATCTCATGTAGCATCAATTAGAAAAAAGATAAATAAGGGCATTTATGTAATGAGACAATTAACTAAAATAATGGACAATAAAACAATGAAACAGGTCCATTATACTTTTATATATTCGCATGTAAGATACGGAATTACATTATGGGAAAATATTACAGCAAGAGAAATGGATAAAGTCTTTAAACTGCAAAAAAAGCCATTAGAATAATAAGCAAAATGGAAAACAAACTTGCAGGGTGGTGTTTAAGAATCAAAACTTGTTAACAGTGCCCTGTATATATATATATATATATATATATATATATATATATATATATATATATATATATATGATTGCATAAAAATTGTGATAAATATAAATATGCCAAAAAAATTCTGGTATACATAACCATAATTATAGAATAACATTAAGAGGAACTCTAAATAATCGTGCCATAGACATTAGAGGAAGAGAATTATTCAATAAATTACCTAGAGAAATAAAGAACATAAACCAGTCAAATGTAATGATGAAAACAATAAAGAAATACTTAATAGAAAATGAATTTTATAGTATAGATGAATTTAGACATGGTAAAGCAACGTAAAGTAAAAATGATATTTAAGGTAAACTTAATGTAAATGCACTGTAAAAGAAGTAATGTAAAATAATAAGCTGTACTTGTTAAATTATTTTATATTCGTAATTGGACATGTCCTTTAAGTGTATTTAAAAGGAAATAGTAGGCCCATTATTCAGATGTTATCAAACCTGTATTAGGATAATTGTGTTTATTTAAGAATTGGAGAAGGGAATTAATGGAAGGTATCCATTTAAAAATGGGTTAAAACAGAGTTGAAAACTGAGCCAAGTGCTGTTTAATTTATGTACAGATGATAATAATGAAAATTAAACATAACAGTAACCATAAAAATAAACAAAAAAACACATACCTTTGTTGTAGAAGATGTTCGAAATGATGTTCTTATGTCACATCTCACACCTTTTAAGAAAATTTGCATTAACACTTATTAATTCTTCTTCAGAAATTGCAGCTATTTCTCTCCTTAAATTGCTTTCAGTTCTTCTGATGTATATGGGTTATTCTGATATACTTAATTTTTTAAGTCCCTCATAAATAGAAATTACATATGGTAAGATCTGGAGACTACACTGGCCATAATCCCTCACTGATGACTCCATTTTAATGAGGTATCAGCTGTATGCGCTGTTGAAAATATGATGTACATTAAAGTCACACAATTCTTTTAGAAATGGTGTGATTATGTTGTTGCTGTACCTTTACGCACCACTGTATCTTCGAAAAATTTAGATCCTACAATTATGTAAGTCACAGCACACCATACACCAACATTTTGGTCATGCAGTGTCATTTTGCGTACGAGGTAAGGTTTCTCTGAACTCCAGTGTCTGTTGTTTTGTGTTGCTACATACATAAAACATGCTGCTCATGGTGACGAGCACCCAGTCGGCCACTTCTGATGATGGGAGCAATTAGCTCTTGAATCTGCTTAAGACGAAAAACATGTGATGCTAAGTGTTTCAACTCCAACTCAGATTTTGTAAATAATTTCAAATTCACATCACTGTTACTAGCTTATCCATATATTATAAAAAGTAAATCCTTGTTAAGTCAGCCAAACAGAGGCTCTGTATTTTAAAAGAGTGAATATTAGATGCAAACTTACATTAAAGGCTGGTTCACAACAACCGAGATCAGTAACCAGAATGAGAACAACAAAGTTGAAATAGATGTATTTAATGAGAGCATTCACAATTGATGGGAAGCTTCCTGGGACCTGGGAATGGGGAAGAAGAGTTGGTCAAGTTTTAACTTTTTGTTCTCATTCCCAGGCACAGCATATTAGATCCATATTGTGCATACTAGACTCTTCACTGTAGAAATTATTCTAGGTGGCCGTGACATGAAACACCTGCTAGTGCTCTCTCTAGTCAAATCAAATCATTTATTTGCGGCCTATGTACTTATACAAGTTTCTGGCTTTGTCAATAACAAGAAAATAACTATTTACAAATGTCAATATAGAACATAGATGTTACAGTAAGAATACAGAAGCAAAATAGAAATTACATATGATATTTACAAATCATTGGGTCTGTACAGACATTTTTCTAAGGAATGATTTCAGTTTACTTCGAAACTGTTTTGTGCTGTTTGTTGCCTTAATTTCTGTTGGTAGCTTGTTATACAGAATTTGTCCCATTACAAAAATGTCCTTGTCAGGTGATTTTTTGTTGCTCTGTTTCCAAAAGTTGTGTCTAGTATAGTAGGTATGTACATCATTATTCTTTTTATTTAACTTATTTACAGCAAAGATAATTGCCTTAAATAGATATAGTGAATAGAGTGTCAACATTTTATTTTGTTTAAACATATTTACACAGGAGTCGGATTGTCTTAAATTAAAAATTAACTTAATGCACTTTTTCTATAGGATGAATACTCTGTCCAGATGTACCCTTGGACAGCTTCCCCATTATTCTATATCATATGACAGATATGGAAATATAACCTGATGATAAATAATTTTCTGCAGATTTGAATCACCAAGTGACTTAAAATGTCTCATTATGAATATAGATTTACTAATTTTTTTGTATATGTGATCAATGTGAGTAAACCATGTTAGATTTTTGTTCAACATACGCCCAAGAATTTGTGCATATTTATGTCTTCTATGTTACATTTATTTATCTGTCGATTAATATTTAAATGTGTCTTATTTGTCAGGCTAATTTGCATAAATGCGGTGTTTTGCATGTTGCATTTGGGGTTATTTGAGTCAAAGAATTTGATTATATTCTCTCCAAGAGAGCCCATATCCTATATTAATTTACCTTCATTTTCAGCAGAGCTGATAGATCATCTGCATATGATATTACATTAACATTATCCATGATTGGTAAGCCGTTTATATATAAAATAAATAGTACTGGCCCTAACACAGTACCCTGAGGTACACCATATTTTACAACTTTACTGGTAGAGTTATAGTTATTAAGATAGTTAGCATTTTTGTATTGGATTTGGGTGTATTGTATGAGGTAATTAAGTTCTTGGATAATCCTCGTACACCGTAATTATCTAACTTTTGAATGAGAATATCATGATTGGCGCAGTCAAATGCTTTTGATAGATAAAAAAATAAGGCTCCAACCTTTTCGTTGTTTTCTAGCTTCATAGAGACCTGGTGTGTAAACTCTGCAATTGCAGTGATTGTAGATAAACCTTTTTGAAAACCATGTTGAAATCCCTGGATGATATTATTTTTCTTCAGGAATGATAGGAGTCTATTTAGAATTACCTTTTCAATTACTTTTGCAATTTCTGAAGTTAGTGTTATCGATCTGTAGTTATTTATATTATGTTCCTCACCTTTTTTATATATGGGATGTACTATGCTTACTTTAAGACAATGTGGGAATTCACGCTTTCTACGGAGTGATTAATCAGGTGAGATATGGGTTTTGCAATGTCATGTTTTTAAGGTTTTAGAATTATGGGGCTTATTTCATCCCATCCATGTGATGACTTATTTTTTAAGGCTGATTTTAAGGCTGTGTATTATTTCAGTTTCTGATGTTGGACTTAGTGAGGGTCTTGTGCTATTAGAGTAACAATTTTTATTGTTAATATTCCTACTTGTGGAAGATCATGCACCTACATTAAGAAAGAAGTTATTAAATTTTTCACTATACTCGGCGCCAATCAAGAAGGTGATTGACAGTTACTAACCACGTGGCAGAAAGCTTTAAATGAATGGGAGGGGATGAATACGTCACAACGGTCGTCATAGCAACCATTAGAAGGACCAATTAGAACTAAGACGTTTCTATAGCAACGATAGATGCAAATGCGTTGTTGCGATATCGTAACACATGATTGGCATGACGTGCCGGGCGAGCGACCGTTGCAGTAACATGAACTGAAGTCTTATCTTCTGCTGTGGCTGCAGTTATAAACAATTCCTCCTTTTAGCCCCAGCTTGCTTGTGTGTTTGTATCAGTTTAGAGATTGCCTGCGTACTGAAAAGTTCTTTTGCGTCATCGTATTTGTATGGTATTTGCCTTGTGTTACGTGTATTTGTGCGTGTGTGTGTTGTGTGAGCATTTATAATTGTGTTTAACGGATATTTAACAATGTCCAAAAATAGTGACAAAGATAGCGTAGCCAAACGAAAAACTGGGCTCACTCGGGAACCGAATAAGTCTATCAAGCAAGCAGCAGCAGCAACAGCAAGCAATTCAGAAATCAGTGGCATTTTTCCATTAGAATAAGCATCAATATTTCATAGGTATGTTTCTTCTGTTAACGCAGATCTTTACACTGATATATTCTTGCATGATCTATCCTCTGCACGTAGATTCATTATTTTACAATTGTCTTCGTATACAAATATAAATAGTATCTGCTCTACAATGCAGGCGCAACCCAGTCTCCTTCGACACGCTCTCCACGTGGTCGCGATGAGCGGCAACGTCGCATCTCTCACTCCGCGAAATGTCAATCACCTTCTTGATTGGCGCCAGGTATAATTAGTAAGGAATCACTAATTAAATTTCCATCAGATTTAAGTTCAATATTTTTATGTGCTTTTTTATTTTGTATGTTACTGGATTTATTGATTCTATTTATATATGAATCTTCTAAATGTATCAAGGTAGTCAAAATACTTTTTCTTAATAGTTTTGTACTTTTCTTTATAATATCCTAGACCTGTGGATTTCTGTATTTGATACAATTCCTTCATTTCTAGTTTTAATTTAATTAATTCATTTAGTTGGCTTTTTGTTACTCTTTTTAAGTTCATTATCTTTACTGGGCAACAGGTGTCAAAATAATTTTTAAAAATTTGTTCCATTTGTCATTTATATCAATGTATTGGTACATACTGTTACAGGATTCTTCATTTAATAAACTTTCAAACAAAGCACTTTGCTTTTAACTGTCTTTGTTTTTTAATAAGGTTTACCCATTAAGCATGAAGTCCACAGAATGGTCAGATATGTGGATATTGATTACGTTAGCATTTAAAACTGGCTCATCCATGTTAATTACAACATGATCAATTATTGTTTGTGAGGTATTCGTAACCCTTGTAGGAGTGTGAATGAGCTCAGTAAGGTTAAAAGATCGTAGAACTTCTGCCAGCTTTTTATAGTTATCCATAGAATCCAGATTTATATTAAAATCCCCAGCAAGAATTATTTTTGTTTTTGTACTGAAATATTTGTCTAAAAGATTTTCTAATAATTGAAGAAATTCTACAAGGCATGCACTAGGTGATCTGTATACTCCAAATATATATATAGTTTCTGTTTTTATTTTTGCCCCTGCTAGTTCAATGACCTTTTCTGAACAGTACCAGTTTATAATTAAAAATATTTAGAAGTTCGATTTCATATTCCTCCATTCCATGCTCGGTTAGTATAGTCGCAAGTATATGCATATATAGCTTATATGCATCCTAACCTCAGATCTTGACACCTGCAGATCCATTGAGTGTTGGTTCCTCTGGTGAAAGGGTCATCTGTAGTTTGTTTGTATGCAACTCAAAACTGGCTTTTGCTTCAAAAACTACAAAGAACAGGAAAAAAAAAACGGTAGAAATTAACAAAGAATAACAAACAGGTTTAATGTATGCCATTAAATAAAAGAATGAAAGCTTGGCACAACTAGAGGGACCGGAAATGTAATGGATTTGCATTTAGATAATGTTTACTCTATCAAATTTTGATGTTGGCTAATCCGCATTATGTTGACTGAATTGAAAGTAGGTAAAAAGATATCATTTGTCAGCTAAAACAAATGAAATGCTAATATGCAAAATTGACTTTCCACTTTGTGACCAATATGATCATCAATATGCATTTCCATTCTTGTTACCGGGCTATTGTGAAACAAAATCTTATATGCTGCATTGGTTCCTGTTGTTGTTTCCGTTATCATTCTTGGATTATTGTGAACCAGCATTAATAATAAAACTGTTCCTAAAAAGCTTTTATAGTACAAATGATTGACATTGGCAGGCATAGTGAACTATTCTATAATTTTGTATGTGTACATTAAGAAGTTTACGTTAAAAAGGAAATATGCATGTTTAACAAACTTTGTTTCTAACACCTTAACCCCTGTCCCCTCCCTAAAATCTATCCGATTTTGGTTACACAATTAGTGAATTGCTTTCTGTTTATCAACAGCTACAAGCAGCACAGGATCACAGAAAGTAAAGACAGCACATAAATTAAAGGCCCAGACCAGCAAGATCGTGTCCAGTTTTAAGGCACCAACAGTAAACTGCTTGCTCGTCAGGGAGTATTCTGGTCATAAGGATGGCATTTGGGAAGTTGCTGTTGCCCGTCCCGGACAACCTCTTATTGGTACAGCCTCAGCAGGTATGTCATCATCACTTTCAAGAAAGTATTTTATGGGTAATACTGATAATTTTAAAATTACCATATTTGCTGGCATATACTTTTTTTTCTATGAAAATATGCCCAAAAATCTTATATGCCGATAGCAAATTATTTATTAGCTCCATTTCTTCAAAATTGGCATGTTTTAATTTGAAGCAATTCCTTGTGGAGGTGAGAGCATTCCGGTTGTACAGAGTTCAGTGGATGCCTGTTATTAATAATTTTCATATTGTTCGTTCAAACTTCAATTGTTGTGATTAGTGCGAAGTTCCACCTTGTCTTTAATTACGGTAATTTGCAGACTATGACTGGAAAACAACATTGCTATACAATTGCATTTAAGCTACATATGATTGCATATGCTAAAGAACACGGAAACAAGGCTGCAGAAAGGCATTTTGGGCCACCTCCAACTGAGAAAATGATAAAAACAGGGCGGAATCAGAAAAAGGTTTTAAAGAAAGTAACTTGCAGTAAACATAATCTCAGAAATGAAACTGCTAAATAGTCAGAACTTAAACTGCTATACTTGGATTTTAGACAACAGACAAGCATGAATTTCAGTTTATAAACATATTTGTTATAATTGTTTGAATTATAGTACAGTCGAATTTGGCTAATTCAAAGTTGAAGGGACCAGGAAAAAAAATCAAATTATTCAAGATTTCGAATTACAAAAGTTTAATTTTTTAATTTTTTTTTAAATTGAAACAGGTTTAAATGAAATGAAATTATAGAAGGACAATATTACAGTGTGTACTTACAGTTTTGTGATGTTAAAACTCGTTCAGATTCAAAGTTTTTTAAAGAAACTTGATATCTTTGTTTGTTTTTTAGCATTTAACGTTTAATTCACACAAAACGCTTCTAGTTTATTGAGTGATTGGAACAATGTTTCACTCACGTTTTGTTTTTCCTCAACATAACACCTTAATTGTTGTAAGTGATCCATGGCCTCAGCAATTGTAGGAATTGTTTTCACTGGTTGTTCTGGTTCTTCTTCATCTGAAGATAGGGCTGCAGTTTGTGTGTTCATGACGTCGCCCAAAATGTCCGCATCGGTTGGCTCCCCACAAACTGCCAATTCATCATCCATGTGCACAAAATCCTCATAGAGAACACCAGTTTCAGAATTTACATCTTCCCAGTATTCAAGTGTAGGCACAATCGTTTCATTTTCTTCAAGTCCAATATGACAGAAGCCGGCCTAACGGAAACAGTTGGCTATGGTGCTTGGTTTTACTTGGTCCCATGCACTACTACACATACGAGCTGCTTCAAGCACATTTACAATTTTGAATTTGTCAGTTTTGTCCAAATTCGCTTCTAACAGAAGATTCCAGACCACCAGACACCTGTAGAAATGCTTGACATTTTTTATTACTCTCTGATCCATTGGTTGCACTTCTGACGTCATATTGGGGGGGGGGGGGGGAAACAAAACTTTGATGTTCCCTAACAATGGAATACTGTTATGGGCTGTACAATTGCCAATAAACAGTAAAACTGTGCGATTTTGTTTGCAAAACTTTTTGTCTAGCTTCAAGAGCCATCTTCCAAAAATTTCACTCGTCATCCAAGCTTTTTTATTAGCTTCATATTCCACAGGCTTAGATTTAACATTTTTAAAGCCCGGGGTTCGCTGACTTTCCAATCAGTAGTAATGGAAGCTTTTCAGTGTCATCCATATTGGGAGTGTGATACGTTCTTTGCTAAGTTTTCCCCTACTACATTGTTCTCCTTTAAATGCAAGTGTTTTATCTGGTGAACATTTATAAAACAGCCCTGTCTCGTTGACATTGAAAATATCTTTTACATTTTTGTCATGAATCCACTCTACCAAGCTCATTTTCCAATCACTGGCTGCTTGCTGGTCAACACCTCCACTTTCTCCACAAACAGTTTTAAAGGAAATACCATTTCGCTTTTTAAAACCATCCAGCCATCCACTGCTTGCCTTAAAATTAGTTTTCCCAATTGCTGTGCAAATTCCGCTGCTTTCGCTGTGATAAGAAGTCCACTTACTGGAATTCTTTTTTTCCTTTGCCTGCTTGAACCACTTTTTAACACATTCATCAACATTTTTACTTTTGTCACTGTTTGTAAGTACACTGTTCAAAATTTTGTCCTTTTTTGAGGTACGTAAACTACGTATTCTGGGGGATTCCATAATCTCTTGCAATATCACACTTTTTTTTAAAAACGTTTTTCCATTTCGCGAATGCCTGCTGCCTTTTCAGCTAAGTAAGAGTTTTGTAATTTATATGTTTAGGTTTGGAGAGAGCCATGGTCGGCTCAGTTCACTACTTAAACACACACTGATGATTTTGATGTAACTGTGTATACTGTTTAAAAATGCTCACTTTACTGTACAGGAAGTTATTTGCTGCAAACGTAGCAGGTAGACAATAGACTGGGTGCAGTGTTCACAATGACAAGTGCCTTGTAAGAGGCTAGGGGCTGGCAACAAGTTCCTAGAATTGCACAAAGAAGCTTGAGTAACCAACATTCCTTACCAGCAGGAGACGGAATTACAATATGATACATTTCCTGGAATTTAGCAGGGAAGGAAATGGGACCACAGTACGGCACATTTCCTGGAATTTATCCAGCAAGTTTGACTAACTTATAATTTTTTCAGTCATTCTCGTTGAATATTATATAAAATTATCCAAAAGAAATATCGATTTACAGAAGGCTTTGTATAGGAATGTCAAGGGACCGTGCTAAAAGCTCAAATTATCTACAATTTCGAATTAATCAAGTTCGACTTAGATTCATTAATTTTTCCTTAAAATATGTTTTACAGTAGAATTTAAATATTAGGTTGTCTCATGAATAATGTCGGTTTTTAAGTTTGGTGTTTTATAAGATACAACTGGCTTTCTTTGTTCGCCAATGCTATTTACAGGTTGCCATGGCTAGTATTCCGAGAATGTGTCAGTCATCAATTGTTAATACACAATCACAAAATGGAAGTTACAAAGTTTGAGTCCTTAAAGTACTTCTAAAGCACTACTGGAAACAAGATTATAAAGCTGCTGCCGCGGCTCAAAAACTATGTGAAGTGGAAGGAGAAGGTGTCGTTAGTGAGCGTATGGTACACTGATGGTTCCTATGTTTCAACACTGGAGAAGAACACACTGAAGATTTACCACGTTCTGGAAGATCTAAATTATGGTATATTGAGAATACATGCAGAGTTTTGGAAGAAAATCTGCAAAAAAGTACTCAAAGGCTGTCAAAAGAACTTGGTCCATCAAAAGATACCAGATTAAGAAACTTGGAAAATTAAACAGAAGCTGTAGATCTGTACCTCGTGAATTGACACCTCAGCAGGCTCAACGTAGATTGGATATCTGTTGTCAGCTTAGCGATAATCCCATGGATGATAGATTTCTCAGGAGAATTATCACATGTGATGAAAAATGAGCCTATTACCGCAACCCTTGATGCCTCGAAACAGTGGCTCAGTCCCCGTCAACCTGCCAAAGTCATCGTTAAAAAAATCAGTTTGGCCCCAGAGTAATGTTGCGTGTCTGGTAGAATTTTGAAGGAGTGATTCACTGGGAGTTTGTTCCAAATGGGCATTCAGTCAAAGCGGATCTTTATTCTCAACAACTGGAAAGAGTTCATGAAATTTTGAGACAGAGATACCCAGTGTTAGTTAACTGAAATAGAGTTCTTTTGCAGCAGGACAATACAGCACCCCATACTGCATGAACAACTATCACAGAAATTCAGGAATTGGAAGGAGTCAAACTGCTATCACACCCAGCATACAGCCCTGATCTTGCGCCTTCAGATTACCATCTGTTACTAAGTCAAAACTGATTTCCATCATTACACAATTAAAATCTAAAAACTCAAGTGGGTGGGATGAACATTTAAACAATGCAAGGATGAATTAGTTGATGTCCTGGCACATTTGATAAATGCCAGCATATCTGAAGGTATTTTACCAGACTGCTTAGAAAAAGGGGTTATAAAACCACTGTATAAAAAGGGTGATGCTACCAACGTGAACAATTATCAGCCAATAACATTGACGTCAACTTTTACTAAACTTGTTGAAAAAGCTATATTAAAAAGGTTTATAAGTTTTTTGGACGAAAACAACATCATGTCTAAATCTCAACTTGGTTTTAGAAAGGGCTACTCTACTATTACTGCTGTAGTAGAACTTATAGATGAATTAATTAGCAAAATGGAAAGTGTTAATCAAGTTATGGGAATTTTTTGGGATTTATCTAAAGTGTTTGATAGTGTTGATCATCAAATATGAATTAAAAAATTGAGGAATTGTGGTATAACGGGGTTGTAGGTCAATTAATCAAAACATATTTGTAAGGATGGGTTCAAAGTACAGAAATAGTATGTAAAACGAATAAATTAGAGACAAAATATGAATCCTCATTTGCGGTGGTAAACTATGGGGTCCCACAAGGGACTGTGCTAGGCCTCTATTATTTACATTGTATACTATTGACTTACCTGTTATTAATAATGGTAAAACAGTGTCATACGCTGTTGACACATCAATTATTTGCTGGGGAAGGACACTCGATAATTTAATTACTAATATACATTCAGGTACAGATATAATACTTAAATTTCTTGCTAATAATAAATTAATTAATCTAGATAAGACAAGTGTAATATATTTTAAAATTAATAAATTTCTATACAGGAATATGAAAATTAAAATTTGAAATGAAGAAATTGACACCTCTGATGACCACTCATTTCTAGGGCTACATATAGACAAAACTTTATCATAGACAAGGCATGTAAATTATATATCTAATAAAATTAGCAAGGGTGTCTATTTGTTGAACTATATGGCTCATTATTTGGAAAAACCAAATTTAAAACTGATTTATTATAGAATTATCCATACTCATTTGAAGTATGGTATTGAATTATGGGGCACAACGCATAAAGATAATCTAAAGCGGTTATTAGTACTACAGAAGAGGTGTCTAAGAATTGTATGCTCATTAAAATCCAGGGATTCTTGTAGGGAGGTATTTAGAAAGGAAAGAATATTAACTAATTTCATTATATATTTTTAGAGTTATTCTTTTAGTCAGACAAAAGTAAGATATAAAGATCAGTAGCAATGTACATACATATGACACAGGAAAAAAAATTACATGTATAGGGAAGGGAAAAGTAAGAAATTTTTTGAAAAAAATCCTTATGTGAGTGGTAAAGTATTATACAATAAATTACCCTCCTCGATTATACAAATAACAGTTTCCAAATTCATTAAAGAGTTAAAGAATTACCTCATAAATTGTGCATTTTATGACATAGATGAATATTTATAAGTAATTGCTAATTTTAATGATAAATGACAATGCCAGAAACTATGTAGTCTATTGGTTGCAATAAATGAATTGAATTGAATTTGTTTCGATTCATGGCCCATTTCTTGCATGGAAGAAATTTTGAAAACATTGAAGCTGTGGAAGTGGGTCTCACCGAATTCTTTGCATCAAAAACCAGAGACTGGTACCGTTGCAGGATAATAAACCTCACTGAAAGATGGCTAAAGACCATAGGATGTGATGGTCTCTACTTTGAAGATTAGTTTAATTTCTTGTCAGAAAAGTTCCAAATAAAGTTTTGCTTAGAAACCGACATTACTTATGAGACACCATCTATAACATGAGACTTCTAACACTTCTTGGAGGGGTATGTTTCCATGGCAATATTCCCCTACTGTTGCTCTAGCCAGTAAGCTGCCACCATCCTCCTTTCCCTTTGTGTACAAGCTGAACTATGAGGGGTAACACTTTGCCATGTTAGCGTGGTTTACTACTGCTCACTAGCGTTACATCCCAGCGAGTTGTATGCTATTCAGTGCACTGCTAAACAATTGACAGATGTTCTAATGCAATGTTGCAATGTAGCTCTCCCACTTCTCCGCTTAGAATGAAATGTCAGGAGTCTCAGGTTGTTTAAATGGCACTGTATAAATGGGATGCGCTGATGCATCTTATATGTCAGAAATATGGTAAATAACTGTTAATGGCCCTGTTATGATACAGAATTTTACAACTTTTTTTTTATTTAATTGGGAGTGGTTAGCAGTGAATTATTAATATTTATCATTGCTTGAGCAATGAGAATCTCTTATTTCATCAGGGCATAGTAACAGAAGAGCGATAATATTATTATTCACTTCGTAAAGAATTTCAGCATATATTAATAATTCAAATGCTGTACAATGTATCAATTATGCCAATTAGTTTGCTAATGTGTACTCATTGTTCCTCATGCTCTAGGGGTACCATGCTAGCCTCTAGTTCCCGAGGTCGCAGGTTCAAACCTGGTGGAGGGCATTGGATTTTTTTCGCATAAAAATCCTTAGCGTGTCTTCCTTCAGAAGAGAAGTAAAGCCAGTGGTCCTGTGCCATAGATTTACAGCATGTAAAAGAACCTCAAGCCTGATAAACAGGCCTCTCAGCAAAATTTCTGGTCATTCATGCCCAATATAGAATGGGACGCTAAGGACCATAGTAGTTAAAAAGTGTCCTTAATTAAAAACTCAATTTTTTTTTTTCCAAAAAATCTTTAAGAGAAGTGGTGGAAATTTTCGGTAACTATTGATAAGTTGTTATATCGTTGTATTGCAGATTAATCACTTTGTTATACGTGGATTCTCTATGGATGAGTAGTGACAAAATGTACACACATTCCATAGCATATTGTTTATATACGTTAACAATAGAGATGTTAACTTAATTTAGGATAAAGCACAACTTAAATTCAATGTTAATTTTCCAAGCATGGTGCCAACACAAAAGCAATTCAGAATATATACAGTTAATAACAATCAGACATAATTAATATCAATTACATTACTCAACAAATGTCAATGTGAAACAATATGAAAACCATTTGCATTCAGAATCAAATACAGCACATTAGTAACCATTTAAAGACTGTATGTTCATAATCTGTTTCAATTTCAAGGTTTTACCTTGGTGAGATTCAACTAACCATCATGTTGAATCTGAAATGAGTCACACTATCTTTACACAAACCTTTACTTACCAAGTTTTTAAAACGAATGTTTTCAAGGGCATTCGTCCATCATCAGCTATTAGGTGACTGAAGCATGTTCCTTCTTCTTCCCCCTTCCTCCTCTCCTAGCTGGGTATGACCATGCTGCCATCTATTGGTAGGGCAACAAAGATCTAACAAACTACTTGGGCGGATTTCAAAATTTATGATATTATCTGTATTCTTGAAAATGAGTATTTTCTCCCAAATAGTTCTAGTGATGAGGTAACTGGTTTTAACAATTTTATGGCTTGACTGATGATATGGTTCTGAGACCAAAAATGGTGTGAAACAGTAGATTTGTCTGTTTGTTTCTGGTTTTTCCTATATATTGTCTCTCACAATCTTCGCAGTTAATCTGGTAGATTCCTGAATGTAGTCTGGGACTATGTTTTTGAGTGGTTTGTTCAGCAGATTGTTCAGGTTGTATTTATTTCAAGGAGCTAATCTCGGCTACCAAATTTATTGAAGATTTTCTCAAATTTCCTAAACGCCCATGGATAATGTATGAACTTTTTATATTTCCAGTTTTTGTCGTTGATTGTCTCTAGAGTAATTGTTTGGGTTATTTCTTTAAATCTACCACTCTGTTTCAACACCCTAAATATTTAACCTGGCTTGAAGCCATTTAAATCTGCTATATCCAGTATACGTTGGCATTCTTTTGAATTTTTGTTGTGGTTCTCAACCAAAAATGGTGATAAACAGCAGATTTATCTGTTAGTTTCTGTTTTATATTTCTCTGTTGTTCTTTCAATCAAACCAGTTTTCTTATCACTAGAACTGACTACTTGGGAGAAATATTCATTGTCAACACAGATAATATCGCAAATTTTGAAATCCCATTGAGTAGTTTGTTAGAGCTTGTTACCCTACTAATAGAGGGCAGCAAGATCATACCCAGCCAGGAGAGGAGGAAGAGGGAAGAAGAGGGAACATGCTTGAGACACGTAAATGCTGTTGATGAGGACCAATGCCCTAGAAAACATTGCAGTTTTAAAAACTTAGTAATTGAAGATTTCTGTGAAGTCAGTGTGACTCATTCCAAATTGAACATGAAGAAAACTTCACTGTGTATAGTGCTTCTGTTTTTAATAGTTAGCTAAGCATCAGCTGTTTTATTCTTTCATAGATCGCACAGCATGCATCTGGAGCATTGAAACAGGCAGATGTCTCCTGCAGTATCAGGGCCATTCAGGCTCAGTAAATTCAATTCGTTTTCATCCTAGTCGTGATCTCATTCTTACTGCCAGTGGTGATCAAACAGCGCACGTATGGCAAGCTGTGGTGACTTGGGACCAGCCAGTAAGTGAATTATACAAACTGCCCTCTCATTCTTCTGTTAACCTTTTTATGCTCTGTTTTATAAAATGGTCAGGAACTTTATTTTCTTTGTAAACAGTGGTGCTTATATCAATTACTCATGCTAATTCAGTGTGAACTATATAAACCTTAATGGGCCATAATTGAGACAGTATTTTTAACACTTAAATGATTTCAGTCTAATTATATAATATTATATATATTCAATAACAGCCCGCCTTAAAGCAATATGTGTATATAACAAGATATAAAAATGTATATTATAGTCATTGTATATGTTTATATTATTGTATACATGTGTAATAATGTTATGTGAATGTATTACAGTGGAATCTCGTTAGCACGTTCCTCATTAACACGTTTTCCCGTGTATTGCGTTGAATTATAAAAGTCCCGGCACAAAATGCATCAAATGCATTAATAACGTTTGTTTATTACGTTGTCTCGCTCCCGCTTACTACGTTTGAAGTTTGATGCCCTCATTCGCTATTTTGGCCAATGCTTGGTCGGTATTAGTCATTTTTGAGCACATAAAAGTAACGGTCCAGCGGGAGCAGATTTACTACATTCAAAGTTTGACGTTCTCATTTGCTACTTTGGTCAAACCAGGCGGGGTGGAGCCGGCAGCCAATAGCATGCATGTACATATTTGTGGGACGCGTTTTGTGTGTGTGTGTGTGTGGGAGGGGGGGATGCTTTAGTGACGCTCTTTGGTGTTCTGTGATGACGCTTTAGTTTAACAATGGCTTGGTGTGGTTAGTTTATGCTGTTGAGTGTTGACAAAACGTAATACATAGTATTTTAACTTTTTGTTCGCAATGGAGAAAAAGAAAGTGCGGCAAATAACCAACAGTGAAAAACTGAAAATCCTTGAGGAAGTAGATCGCAATCCAAATATGAAACGTGTGGATATAGCGCGGAAGTTAAACATTCCTCCGTCAACCTTAAACACAATTGTTAGCAAACGTAAACTAATTGAAACTGCTTTTGAAGAAGGAAAAAATGCTAAAAGAAAACGTAATTGCCCTGGCCAGTTTCCAGAATTAGAAAATGTTCTGTTTTACACAAGCTAGAGCTTCAAATGTGCCAATAGACAGTACTGTGGTTCGAGCTCAGGCAACACATTTAGCACAGAAGATGGGACTGGATGATTTCAAAGCGTCCAATGGCTGGATTGAAAGGTTCAAGAATCGACATGGCTTAGTCTACAGATGTTTGCGAGGTGAGGCTGCTGCCGTAGATAATGACGCTACACTGTGTGAAAACATAGAAATGTGGAAAAATACAATGCTCCCGTCAATTTTGAAAGACTATAGCCCCAACGATGTGTATAATGCAGATGAAACAGGACTATTTTTCCATCTTTTGCCAGACAAAACCCTGGATTTTAAGGGCACTAAATGCCACAATGGGAAACTTAACAAGGAGAGGATTACAGTTTTGTTGTGCTGTAACAAAAGTGGAACGGAGAAATTGGTACCGCTGTTTATTGGAAAAGCACGCAATCCGCGATGTTTTAAGAATGTGCGATCTTTTCCATGTAAGTACGCTTCCAATACAAAAGCCTGGATAACTTCTGCCGTCTTTGAAAATTTCTTACGAGCATGGGACGCAAGACTGGGCATAAGAAGCAGGAAAATTGCACTGTTTATTGATCAGTGTGCCGCTCTTCCACCAACTGTTTCAAACTTAAGAAACATAAAGATCATTTTCTTCCCAGCAAACTGCACGAGTAAGCTACAATCTTTAGATCAAGGCATAATTCGGTGCATGAAGCATGCATATCGTAAGAGACTGGTACAGAGAAGGTTGGCTGCACTGAAATCGACGACAAGAAAAATCACTGTCTTAGATGCCATGCATTTTATTAGAACTGCTTGGGATTGTGTGACGCAAGATACCATTAGGAACTGCTTTAATAAAGCTGGTTTTTACCGGGTTCTTGGTGATCCAATTACGCAGGAAGACGAGTTTTCCGAGAGTGAAGAATGGCGCCAAATAGCAGACGATGCCGGCGTGTCTTTCGAAACCTATGTAAACATTGACAATGAAATTCCAGTGTGTGAAACAGCGACAATAGATGAAATACTTGAAGAACAAGTGAAAGATGAGGCGTCAGTGGGAGATGAAAGTGACGATGAACCAGATCCTGAGCCAGTACCTACAGTGTCGGAAGCGATGCAGGCAATGGACATAGTGAAGCGATATGTGTGTTGTTTCGAAGTTGATGATGATGTAATGACTTTACTAAACAAGATGGACAGTAAAATTTTGGCATTAAAACCAACAAAGCAATCAACTATCGATATGTATTTCAAACCAGTGTAAATAGTGTCTATATTTCACATCCGTTTTTGAGGTAAGATGTATTATTAGATTTTGTTACATAAATATGTTCTTAAGTTGCAGATTATGTATTTTCGTTAACACGTTTTCCCGTCTATGACGTCCAAATCCTTGGGTCCCCGCAAAAACGTACCAACGAGATTTTACTGTACATAATTTAATAATATAGGAGCTGTGAGAATAATAAGTTAAAAGTTGCTAACAATGAGGTAACCTTGAGGCAATAATGAATTTGAAAGTTCAATAATGCTACTTGTGATTCTTGGAAGCAATAATGTAATTTTTGTGACAGTTTATAAAATAGCCAATCAACAACCAGAAAAAGCTTTAGTTAAATGCAGGTATTCTATTGGACTAGCATTAGCCAATCAGAAACTAAAATGGAGCAAAATTTACAAATTGAGAAGTCAGTTGCTTGTAGACAGCGTTTCTAACCGAGATGCGTCCTCAAGAAATTTAATGTGTATTTTGTGTGAGACAAAAATAGTTTACATGTTAAAAGGTGCAAGTATTTAATAAAAAAAAACAAATTTCACAGCTCTCTCTCTATATCAGTGAAGTGTTATTTAAATCGTGTCAAGCATTAATAAATGGAGTGAAGTAAAATTATAATCTGTGTAAGCCTACATTCTTCAGTCGCACCACTCCCTGCTAAGACATTCATGTCTCTAAAAATATATATAAATACTGACGCAGCTGAGTTAAACATAAATATATAATATTTAAAGAAACAGTCAAAATTACAAAGTTAATATTTTTTTAAACATTTGGGGGCGAAGGCTACCGGAAACTTTTTACCATACGTGCAGTTGCAACTACTTCAAGTTCAGCTCCCCAACAGTCGACATATAATACACCTTCTTCAAACTTGCTTTCCATACATAGCAGCATTCTTCAAATTGGCTCCCAAAGCGTGGGGCAAACAACGTAAAGACAATATACCTTCTTCATAATTTTCATCTGAAAGCTCGTAGATATGTGAAGTTTGTTTTAATGATCTAAGTGGCTCTGGGAGAATCAGTACCACAGCCATTTCTTAAACTATTATGTTGATTCCGATGACAATTGCGAGCATTGTTGACAGTCTTTAGTTTGCAGTCATAACAGAAACATGCAGTACTCACTTCATGAGCATGTTTTATTGTGAAAATGTATTGGAATACAAATACATTGATAAAAACATAACAGAAATTTTGAAGAGAGTTCAATGTGTGCAATGTTACAACAAAGGCAACAATTTTATTGCTAGTAAGAAAGCTGGAGACAACCGGTGTACTAGTCAGTGAGAGTGGAAAACATAGACCATCACTGAGTACAGAGTCTGTTGATAATGTTTGAAGGCGCTTAGTGAACTCTCCAAAGAAATCGTTGCGTCGATTGAGCCAGGAGACAGGCTATTCATATGGTGCATGTCAGGATTGCGACCATACAATGTGCAGCAATTGAAAGAAGCAGATCATGAAAAACAAATGCGTTATTGTCAATGGTTTCAGGGTTTTCTTATTCCACGTCGAGACATTTTCTCCATAATGTGGTTTACAGATGAGGCATGGTTTTATCTGTCAAGCTACAAAACAGCAGATAACTAGGTTATCTGCTGTTTTCCCCCATATCATCCACGAAACACCACTGCATGATGAGGTTGGAGTATGATGCACAGTGTCAGCTTCCAGGATTGTTGGCCCCATTTTCTTTGATACGGCTGTAGACACTGCAGTTTATACGGGCATCTTCAATACATTTGTGGAGCAGCTGGATGATATCAAATTGACAGAAGGTTATTTCCAGCAAGATGGAGCAACGTATCATACTTCTAACTCCTCCATGCAACTTGTAACCAGTTTCTTTGATGATCAAGTAATCTCAAAAGGTCTGTGGCCCTCCACATCACCTGACCTAATCTCGCTGGACTTTTTCTTAGGGGGGTATCTTAAAAATAGTGTGTATAAGAACAGACCTCGGACAACCGCAGAACTCCGTGAATCCATTAATAACGAAATATGCAACACTGGCGAGGATGCTCTTCGTAGAATGTCGCAGAATATGGTGAACGAGTGCAGATATGCATGGATGCCGGTGGAGGACACTTTCAACATTTGCTCTGAGGAACAATGAACAATGTAATCTGAGGCAGTATTTTAATACCTGAATAATTTCAATTGTTATTTATAATAAGTAAATTCAATAACAGCCCACCTTGAAACAATATGTATGTAATAATTATTTAAATTGTATGTAACAGTCATTGTAAATGCTTATTTTTATTGTAAATATGTTTTATTAATGTTATATGAATACTTTATATACTCTAATAATGCAAGAGCTGTGAGAATAATAAGTTTTAGATTGCTAACAATGAGCAATAATGAGGTAATTGTGGCAATAATGTGTTTGGAATTTGAAATGTACTGGTCATGATTAGAGCGACGATGACGTAGTTTCAGTGACAGTTTTAAAATAAGCCAATCAACAGCAAAGAAAAGTTTTAAGTTAAACGCAGAAATTCTATTGGACTAGAATTAGCCAATCAGAGACTTGCATTACCGAAGCTTACGAGGTTTGACCGTTGAGGTTATTCAGTTGCTGGCTAGATTTGATAGAGTAAAGATGGAAAAATGTGTTCTCTATGGGTGATTAGTAAAAACAGATATACGCGCTAAGTGAATGTATAACAATTTTCTCACAGTTCTTTTAAAAGTGTAGTGGTTTATAAATGTGCAAGAAGTTAAAATAAAAGTGAAAAGTTTGAAAGTTTAATTCTGTTACGTCTACAATAATTGTCATTACCACACCCTACCCAAGATAAATTACTGTAAATTAAGACTGACGCAGCCGAGGCAGATTCAAACAATAATATTACATAAGCATTAAATTCAAACCGATGCTCAAAGCAACTATTAATACATAATAACTATTCAAGTTCGCGTAAACATTTATTACGCAACAACAGCAGAAAAATCATCTTCAAGTTACGTATTTATTTCGTAACCAGCACCAATAAAGCATCTTCCAATTACAAAGCATCTACCTATTATTCTACTTCAAATCTCCCAATTGTGTTTTATATTCTTCCAAAGTTGCACATGTGTCCTATTATTGGTTCAATGGTTATGGCCTATTAAAGTGATTCAGGTTTATATGGATTGCACTGTACCTTGAGTTATTCTAAAAAGAGTAATGGAATTTATTGAACAGGTACCAGATTATTAGTAGATAGGCTGCAAAATATAACAGATTGTTCGTTAAAGCAGCTACTATTTAACTTATGTGTTTATACTATGATTAAATGACCAAATTAATTTATCAATTTGTATGTAATATATTTAAAATGCTCACTTACTCTGGTTTCCAAATTATGTTTAGTTTTTCTAATGTAATTTTAATTGATAAATACCAGGTCTTTTATTGTTTCAAATTTTATCTTTTTTGAGAATCCCAACAAATTTTTTATATTGTATTTATTTTGTGGAACTAATATTATGCCACTTTCTTTAAAATTGTTGTGAATTTTTTATTTGCTTAGGGATGTAAAGTAAATTTTTTTAAATTTATAATTTTTTTTTAGTTTAAAAATATCTTTAACAGCTTTTTGATATTTGAATTTCTCAATATTTTTATCTATAAAATGAATATTAATTAAAGCAGTATGTATAACGTGTTTGTATTCTCTGTCAAATTCATTTTTGTTAATGGGTGTAGGTGATAATACAATCAAATGAATGCAAAATGTGTTCCTCTGAATTCTATTTTAAAAAATCTGTTGTGTTACACTCACATGACTTTCTCTACACTTTTACAAACTATTTTTACAAACGGTTACTCTCCATATGCCTCATGTTAATCGAGACGTTAATCTTATTGCTAATTTTCTTGTAGATGCAAAGGGAATTGGTAGGCTTTAAGCTATAGTCAAATATTTTATGAGTTGGTTGCTATGTGGGGTATTCCATTCTCTTTGTATGTCCAGGACATAAAAAAAATGAATAACAAATTTGAGAAAAAGTATAAGTATTGGAAAATTTAAGGGAATAACAAGCAATATCTCGAAAATGGTTCACTCAACAAAAAAAGTGTATATTACATAAATTGTGTATTTTAATGCGTTCTACATTTTTTGTGTAGTAAAATTTTGTCTATCTCTTATGGTTTACCAGTTATGCAAAAGTTGTTCACAATGAAGAATACTTTTGGAGACATTCTCAGAAAATTCGAGATATACATTTCATTTGTCATGAAAATATCTTAAACATATGATATTTTAATCAAAATCGTTAGAGCCATTTTTGAGAAAATTAAAATTTTCGAAAAATGTTCCATGTAAAGGGTAATCTGGGGTGGGGGGATTTTCTTGAAAACCTTCGTGTCGCATCTCTGGAAGATACTGAACCTAAATACCAAGTTTGGTGTTTATCCGACTGTTCGTTTCTGAGTTATGCTGTTCACAGAGACACACACATGGACATGTTTCCAAAAAGGCTTTTTTTTGGATTCAGGGGGCCTCAAAACATATATTTCCGGTGAATTCTTGGTATCAAATGTTTGGGTGGAATACAATACTTCCCCTACTTACTATACGTAGTAGAGAAAGTAAAAAGATAAGTGAAGCATTATTGCAAAATATGTATAAGTAATTTATAATTTGTGTACTTGCATCACTGTTATTAGTTTCAGCTTTTATTTCTAAGTCTAGTGTTTAAGAGGGTATAAGTATGTCTAAAGTTGGGAGCAGTATCAAATTCTCATGCGACTATGTTTTCATTAGAAAGTACATTCCTCAGAAGAAGATCTGGATCTTTGTGAGAAGGAAGATTTTGAAGAAGAGGTTGCCCCAGGTGAAGGAACTCCGACCTTGAGAACTCCAGTATGTGAATTCACAGGACATACAGGAGTTGTGATGGCAGCGGATTGGCTACCAGGAGCAGATCAAGTTATAACAGCATCCTGGGATCGTACAGCCAACTTGTTTGATGTGGAAACAAGGGAACTGCTGCAGTCCCTTAGTGGTGAGTTTACAGCTCTCCTTACAGTAGTAACCAAGATCATAGATGGTGACAAGCTGATTTGAATACTGACCACGCTCTGCTACCATGGAGATGAGCCCTTTAACTGGGTAGTTGTGAATGGGGTTTGTTAAGCCTTCCCATGTGGAATTAATTTGGGCAAGATTAAGAAAGTTTAAAAATTGTTACTCCAAAATTGAAAATATTAGGCTAAGTGCATACCTGACTTTTTGATGATCTTGAAAAAACTCACTAAGTTGCTGGTTGCAAATACAGTTTATATGCTGAAAAGCTATATGTGTGCAAAGTTGCCAGCGGGCTTGGCCAGTGTGAGAGCATGTCAGCCCCTTTACCCAGCCGCCTGTATTGTTAGCACCTTCAGCTGGCCCTTTAGAACAAATGGCCCAAACAACAAACCCTTTATGTGTGCTCCCCACCTTTCTAGAAATTTCCTTGGCAGCAGGTTTGAGACATCGCTCTATAGTGTTACACGCTCTGGTAACATTTTTGTAACGTACCATTAACATTGTGTAGTAATTTAAAAATTCAAGATACATTAGCTAGCAAACGTTAACTATTATCATCCACTGGGCCCATTTTAGAATACGTCAAATAGTACACGCATCCCCAGAGTAATAAACTGCTTTGAAACTAAGTGACTTTAGGAAGGGATTAATAAGTAAAGGTTTAGAACATATCCCTGAAATGAGAACACTAATCTTCTTGCAGTTGTATAATAACTAATATATTAATTTGAATTTTAATAATGTTAGTAGGGAATTACAACTTTCAATACACTCGACATACGTATTTAAAGTTTTGTTCTTCTTGCACAATTACTTTGACAATTATATATTCCACTACACTATAATGTCTCTGAACCCACTCTAACTCAAGTATATGTTTCTGTGCTCCACACTTAAAATTCAGTTTAGAAATTACTTACAAAAGACAAATGTGAAATTTAGTCAAGTCCAAAAAGTGTGGGCATGGTCACTTCCTGAGACCCGGGGCTAAAAAGGTCTTTCCATGTCGGTCCCTGAAATCTTAATCTCCTCTCTTGTGGTATCCTCTCACTCGAGGCGCCTGTGTAGGTCATGTGACATGCTGACCTTCTTGCAAACGTAGTTCCACTAATATATGCTGAAAACATGCCATTTATTGAGTGCTGATAACCAATTCTTCCAGCCAGAAACACAGGTGATGTTATGCCAGACTGCTTCTTTGGTATACCAAGGGCAGAGAAAGCTTATTATTGGCCAAACTTCCAGCTGATCTCTTATTTACTTTCCAACATTCGGCCAAATACAGCAAACTAGTATAAGGAGGGAGCCATTCATGGCTCAATGCACGTGTGCACGCACACACACACACACACACACACACACACACACACACACACACACTCTCCCCTCTCCCCCCCCTTTTTTTTTTGTTTTGAGTGGAGGAGAAAATGATTTAATCACTGACCTCAGCCCCGATGGGAGTCGGGACTGAGAGTGTGGGACTCTCCGAGTGTCGGCATACCCGCTAAAAACTCCTCCACCAGATTGAAAGGAGAAGGTTTGCTGTGGTACTGCCTAAAGCACCTGCGCATTCCAAGGTGATGGTTGAAACTGGGCCGCAGTGCGGTCACCAGGGGAGTAAGGCCCATTCTGCCCCTGCAGCGAAGTAAAGGAGAAAATATTAGGGATTCCAGGTGATAGTGTGAAGGATTAGTGGCGCTTGGATTTTCGGTTAGGTTGATGTGGATGGGAAGAGGATTGAGAGGGGTGTGGCATAACATAGGATTCGATGAAGTTCCGAATTAGGATGTAGTTTTCTTGTAGGTGGTTGTAGTGGTCGGTGAGTTCCTTGAAGTTCTGTCTGTTGGAGTTGTTGTTGGTTTGTAGCTCTCGGATCCCTGCAACTGAAGCACCGAGGGCGCCTAGTCGCATGGATCCGCTGCCGTCGGTGTAGGGTTCAACGAGGTGGCACTCGATTCGTTCCAGCTTACACTGGGCAGATGTGAGAACCCCATCTTCGTCCTGTAGCTTGAAGATCCTATTGGTGAGTGCAATAATCGCCCTGGCTGAAGTTCGCTGCTTGGCCTCCACAGCCAAAAGGCGTGTGAAGGTTGTGCGATGTAGCTAAGCTAGCTGTGAGGAGAGGTCCTTGATCCCTGCCTGAATTCTCCCCCCCTTTCTCTCACACACATATTAGTATTGACTATAATTATAATATACATGTGTGTGGTTGTCATTGGTAGAGAAAGTATTGTGAATGTATCAGTCTCTCCAATCTTGCTAATCTGTTTCTACATTCTGTGAGTTGTTTTGCTAATTCCCCCTCAATCCAGCTAATAGATGATGCACTTTATTCCTGCTTTTTGTCCATTCTCTCATTTCATTTATATCCTCTGCTATTGCCTTAAACATTGCTACCACCTCTTCCATTGCTGGTCCTGATTCAATTCCACGTTACCAATTATTAGCAACACAGTCAATAAAAACATGCCCCATAATTGAGGACTGGAGTCCTCAAAGGAGTTGAGCACCAAAGTTTACAAAATTCAGCTATTTATTCAAAAAGGTGCTTTAAGCCATGGCATTTTCCTCTTAAAAGCACTATGTTCCTGTTTGTCATCTTCGAGTTGAAACTGATGGTGATAGATGGCTCTGGTGTTAACTCCAGCAGACATGTCCTCTTGAAAAGTGTTAACTGCCGCATTGATTCATTGATGAGATGGAAATTAACATTGTTAATGTTGGTGGTTCTGATTCAAGGTTTATTAGTGCAACTTACAGAAATTTGATAGAGGCAGTTTAGTTGTATTAGTATTTGAACAGCACATTTTTTTAAGTTCAGTGGAATAACATCTTTCAGAGGAAATCCAAATGAGAGGTTACAACTTTTGCTAATTTCAAATTTAAATATTAATTTATATGCTTTTTAGCTCAGTGTTATTTACATATGCTCAATGTTGTAAATGGTAAGAATACTATAGTTTGACATAGTTCCTTGTAAAAGAACAAATGAAAATACTTAATTAAAATATATATTATTTATAACTAAAAGGTAATATTTCGTCACTTAGCAACTTTGAGAATTCCAGTCCTCAATTGCACTGTCACACAACCTAATTCTGTGTATATATCCATCAAAAATCTTTGTTTGAAAAGGCTGTCTTGTAGTCTATAAATTTCCAATCCAGCACACATGTTTCAACCTTAATCATGTGGGCATTCATCTGACACGTTTGTCCACTTTGTGCTGTCACAAGCAACTCCTGGAGATAAGGTTGATAAACCTATACCATTGCAGTCTTTCTGAAGGCTCTACAAAATTTGTCCCCCCCCCCAAAGAGTTGTAAAGATACCTTTAAATAAAATACCAATAATATAGAAAAAAAACACAGTAAAGTAATATAATTACTTTAAAATTAGTTCATTGTGGCACTCACACACTAATAACTTCATTAATTTTTTTAGAGGTACCTTGAACACATTTCAGAGACATCATCAGAGCCACTGACGAAATTTCTGGTTTTCCTGTAGGTGTCATTTGTGGCTTGATGTATTTAGTGATGAGATCCTTGTCTGTTGAAAAACTAAAATTTATAAGATGCTGCTTGTTCTTTTGTATCCAGTTTTTCCCATGTGGTTAAATCTATTGGCTTTTGGTCCACCTTTAATTTTACCTCTTTTTGGATATTGTTATTTTTTGTCCAGAAGTGGTTGACAATTGTAGATTTTTCTATTTCCTTGTATTTAGCATGTTTTAAGTTGTTCTTTAAACCTCAAACCAATGTTCCTTTTTGTTTTGCCTATACCGGGTGTTTCAGAAATACTTTTGCAAACCTCAGGTATGGATTCCTCACACCAAAAGAAGGAAAGAAGTTCATATGAACATATGTCCCATAATCCTTGGTTTTCGCGTTATTCCTGTCACAATGAAAGTGAGTTCAACGGCCTTCGGGGTCCAACCTCAAAACTTCATTTCTCTATGCATTCATAGACGGCGTTGACCCATTGTACTACATACGGTAGATGGCGAAGTGTTGCCATGGAGACTTGTTTACATTTGTCATTAGTCTGTCTTCAATGTTTCAATTGTGTACATGTAGTGAGTTAACTGCACGTGTTCCGTTCCACCATGGCTGGATATTCATTTTGTGAACAGGCAGACTTGATTTTTATGTATGGTCGCGTGAATGGTAATGGACGCGAGGCTGCACGGCTCTATCAGATGGAGTTTCCAGACCGAAGACAACTGAGTCATCCAACCTTTGTCGCTGTTTATCATCGCTTTGCTAATAAATGTGATAAAGCCTGGCTCCGGCACATTTTAGTCGCATTGTTCGAGATGCACTGACTGATATCTACCATGACCAATGGATAGGCAGAGGAGGACCAGCTCCGTGGCCTGCACGTTCTCTTGACCTCAATCCTGTGGATTTTTACCTCTGGGGGGCATCTTAAATCATTGGTTTATGGAGCAGCCATCCTGGATGCAGAAACGCTTCATCGACGTGTCATGGAAGCCTGCAACCATTCGACACCATCCCGGAGTTTTTGACAGGGCGCGACATTCCATGATTCGATGAGTACAGGCATGCATAGAAGTAAGAGGGGAACATTTCGAGCATTTATTATGAGTTTTGTGTGTTATAAGTGTACCACTGTGTTGAACAGCTCCTAACGAGAAAACAAAGGATTATGGGACATATGTCCATATGAACTTTTTTCCTTCTTGTGGTGTAAGGAGGCGGCGCCGTGGCCGAGTGGTTAGACCGCTCGCCTCCCACCGAGGCGGACCGGGTTCAATCCCAGGGACCTGCATGTGGGATTTGTGGTGGACGAAGTGGCGTCTGGACGGGTTTTCTCCGGGTTCTCCGGTTTCCCCCGCCATTCATTCCACCAACTGCTCCATCATCACCTTTCCTTTCATCCATTTCACCCACATTTCGTTTCATCTATTTCCTTCATCCCATACCAGGCATCGGGCTGATCACCCATCCTGGATGCTCTGTCCGATCCATGAGTGTCTGCTCCTCGACGGGCCTCTGACCCCAGGCACCCGCTTGTAAGTCCTGGAGGGTGTAAGTCCTACATAAGAGGAGGGTAAACAGATAATGAATGAATGAATGAATGGTGTAAGGAACCCTACCCGAAGTTTGTAAAAGTATTTCTGAAACACCCTGTATACATTAATTGGCAATCATTTAAGATTAATTTGGTAGATACCTGGCATCTTATTCTTTGGAATTTTGTCTTTGGTATTGGTTTCAGTATATTATTTGGAATATTATATTAGCACTGATTAATAAATATAGCTTATTTTAGCAAAAAAAAAAAAAAAAAAAAAACAGGCTGCAAGCAAAACAAGAGCGCAAGAATGGCAGGCTGTTTCTACTGCTATTAGCAGTGTCAAGTGATTCAACCATTTTGAACGGAGATCACTTCCTTGATATAAATTTCTCAAAAAGCACATACACAAAGGTTTGGTCTGGTACATACGAGTTGCAGTATCAAATATTTTTGTTGTGAATGTTTTTAGGACATGATCAGGAGCTCACTCACACATCATCGCATCCCACACAGCGGCTGGTAGTCACTTCTTCAAGGGATACAACCTTCCGTCTTTGGGATTTTAGAGAACCAATCCACTCTGTCTCTGTCTTCCAAGGTCACACAGAGTAAGTACTGCTAACTCTTAATAACTAGATGTGCATGGAAAGTACTGGAGGTTGACAGTGTTCAGTGTGGACTGTAATGACAATAGGAATCTGGAACCTTATACTAGTTCTTCAGTGTAAAACCTGACCGCTCACATAGTGTTGTGCGTCAGGACCAATGCCAGCTGGCTTACCCACTCCCCACATCTTGCACTCACGGAAAGATTTCTGTCCATCACTTACCACATAGTTATTAGCATCAGTAGTCCACTTTCATCTACAAAGATGGCAAGGCAGTTGAGTCAATTATGGCTCTTTTTCAAAGGAACAGCTGTTCTAGCAGAGATGGCCGCAATTACTTAATCACTTTGGAATGATGGTCTACAATTTTTGGCCCCTGCTCGTAACCAGATCGGCAGCCTGAGTAACAAGCCAGTAAGCTGCACCAGATACCAACAACACTCGTCAGGTTGTGTCCTCTTACTAGCAAGATAGCGCTCAAGCAGTGTTGACATCATCATCAGCTGATTTTCCTGGTGCCCCTTGAACGACATGCTCCGAACAAGAAGAAAGAATGTGACTGACTTAGTTCTCGGCGACGAATGAAGGACTTCTTGAGCCTTGTGTCTGGGAGTGGCCTCATGTGCACTTTTCAGCCTTGTCTAAATTATTATATACATTCTTTCGGCGTAAGTAAAATTTAAAATTCTTTTTTGGTGTGTGTAGCGGCAGTTAAATTTTTTGAAGCGAGTTCATATTGAAATATGAACCATTTTGTAAAATGGTAACCATGCTCTGCTACCATTTTTGTAACATTCAAGCAAAGTCGTTTCAATTCAAACTAATTTATTTAAGTATGGTCAGTGCGTAGAATGCCACAAATTATTCATTGTAAAAAATTTCTTGAAATACAACTATCATTATAAGCAGTGGTGAGAGCAAAAGTACAGCAGATAATTACTAGAAAAGTTAAATGCCAGGCCCATTCTGGAATGCATTGAAACAAAGCATTCCCCCAAAGTAATGAATTATTTATACTACAAATAAAGAAAAAGGAAAAGAAATAAGGATTTAATACACCTCTAAATGAAACTTGCAGTGGTTTATATTAGCTACATGTTAAGGCGTCAATTTGCGATAGTTTATAGGTTACGTAATTGTTTGGAGGAGTTTGCCCCACAGTTGTACGCCAACTTGAAGATGTTATTTAGGTTACGTAATATTTGTTGCCAACTTTGAAGAACTTATTTTAGCTGGATGTGAGATGAGAGAAGCCTCCACATATGTGCGTCACTTTGAAGAAAGTAGTTTTTCAATCTGAAGTTTGTAACAATATTTGCCCCATGTAATGAAGATACTTTGAAGTGGTTGATGCTTGGGATGCCAAACTTTGTAGTGAAGATGATGCTTGTGTTACGTAATATTATTTAAATCTGCCTCTGCTGCTTCAGTCGAACTATAGAATCAAAAGTTCTTGTTCAGGTCGTGATATGACAAAAATTAAAGACGTCACAGAATTTACTTTTTAATTTCACTTCTTTTTATTTCTTTATACTTGCACATTTATAAAACACAACACTTTATAAAAGAAAACTGTGAGCACTTTATATATTCTTAATGTATTTTACTAGCGGAGAACACAATTTTTGGCATCTACCGCTATCACATCATGTCCACGACTTTTACATCTGCACTCTATAACATCATGCCCGCGACTGACTAAATTCAATGGTAAAAACCCTGAAGCTTCAGTAATGCCAGTCTCTAATTGGCTAATTCTAGTCCAATAGAACTTAAGTATTCAAACTAAAACTTTTCTTTACTGTTAATTGGCTAATTCCAAACTGTAAGCGAAATTACGTCATTACCGATCTTTTCATGACCAGTACTTTTCAAAATTCCAGACACATTATTGTCATAATATTACATTATTACTTTATTGTTAACAACCTAAAATATATTATTCTCACAGTTTTTGCACTATTAGAGTATATAGATATTTACATAACATTAATAAATATGTTTACAATAAAAAATAAGTATTTGCAATGACTTTACATACAATTTAAATAATAATATTATATATATATATATATATACATATTGTTTTCAAGGTGGGCTGTTATTGAATTTAATTATAATAAAAATACAATTAATATTATTCAGGCATTAAAATACTGCCTCAAATTAGTAATTCTTGCAACCCAGAAAGCACTGCATATATTCATATTCAAATCTGAGAAATATTAATAAATTATAATTGAAATACATTAAGTATTTTTGCTTTGTCCTTCTCGCACAATGTTCGCCATTTTAATACAATTTAGCATCTGCTGATATTTCAATATGAGCTTGCTTAAAAAATTTAACTGCCGTTCCACACACCAAAAAAGAATTTTAAATTTTACTTACGCCGAAAGAATGTATATAATAATTTAGACAAGGCTGAAAAGTGCGGATGCGGCCACTCCCAGACACAAGGCTCAAGAAGTCCTTCACTTGTCGCCGAGAACTAAGTCAGTCACATTCTTTCTTCTTGGTCGGAGCATGTCGCTCGAGGGGCACCAGGAAAATCAGCTGATGATACATCAACACTGCTTGAACGCTATCTTGCTAGCGAGAGGGCGCAACCTGATGAGTGCTGTTGGTGTCTGGTGCAGCTGGTTAATGGCTTGTTACTCGCTCTGCTGATCTGGTTACAAGCAGGGGCCAAAAATTGTAGTCCATCATTCCAAAGTCATTAAGTAATTGTGGCCATCTCTGCGAGAACACTACTGCTTTGAAGAACAGCCATGGTTTATCTTTAGAATAATGTGTATTTGTATGCAAATGTTATTTTAAATACGAATCGGCTCGCTGCATTTGAGAAGAATTCATCCTGAAGTTTCCTGCACAATTGCCTCCTTTCAGAACTTCAGTTCATGAACGTTCACCACGAAAATCACTGTCATAGTTAGCACAAAAGTTGGGTTTCAGTTGATCTCTGTACATACAGCATTTGCTAAAAGATAAGAGTTAATTTTGTTATATTTTATGTACAGGAATACAGATTTAAGAAGTGAAGACATTTTGGCATGTCATGCTACCCAGATGTAAAGCCCTGTGCGAGCTGTCAGGTTTTGTACCGAAGACCCTGTAGACATGCTAATTAAATAATATGCTCATGAATTATGCCAAAAAAATAATTAGTTTGAAGTCTTGCCCCCAGGCAAAAATATGGCGATGTAAGCAGTCAAAATGCGCAATTTTCTATGGCATTGACACCTGTACAGTATTACGTGTGTACACAGGCCTGTTAGGTGTACAATGACATCTACACATTATAGGCTCCTCCTTATGCAACACATGACTCCACCTTTGTACCATTATTTTCATGCAAGATGGGTCAACACCGCATGTCACTCTGATATCTCTGTTATTTATTTATTTATGCTAAACTATATACAAGTGAATATGTCCAGTGTTCAGCCCTGGCTCTGTACCAGTCATACTCATATTTTACAATAATTTATTAATTCTAGTTTCTTACTCCATTTTGTCTATTTACTGTCCACATCCATTTATTTCTCACTTTGTATAAAAATTGTCCCATCTTCTTACTGTCTTTTTTTACCATGTCAACTACCGCTACATTTCTATCTATTTTAAACCATTTCTTATTGATATACTCTTTGCTCCACACTTCGGTCCCCCTACATTCAAATAAAATGTGTTCCACATCCTCCTTTCTGCCACATATATGACATTGGTTTTGTGAAATACCTTTCCTTAAGCCTTTTAATCTCCATACACCTGCTTTCAGCCATGCGATACCTTCCCACTCCTCTTTATTTGTTACTTCTATATACATTTCCCTTCCCCATGAGTCTTTCATTGGTATATAGTAGACTAAAGATCTCATGTCAGTTATCTCACTAAATATTTTTTGTATTTCTATGTCCTCAAATCTTTTCCTTGCTAGCTTCTAGAAGTTATTCACATTATTTTCTCTTCTTCTCCATATTTCCCCTAACCCACTACTTTCCAAGTTATTTCTGAGACAATCTACCCATCCCTTATTCTTTAAACTTTTCTCTTGATATACTAAACACAGTTTTAACAAATTCCTTTCTTCCAATTTCAATATTCTATACCAAAATTTCAATGCCCTTTCCATAATCTTTCCCTTGCTTGGCACTCTACCCAGCTCTATTTGTGCTACCTGTCTATTAGTTGCATTTGGTAGCGCAAGTATTTCTTTGCAAAATTTCCTATGCACCTCATCTATGACTTCCCATCCTCCTTCTAATCCCCATACTTCTATCCCATATAGCATTTTTACCTCGACCACCATATTGTATACTTTTTCTAACCATCTAATATTTACATGTCACTCACTGGGTGATAGATTTACTGCAAGAAACCTTCAGTAACGACAATTTCCATACGTGTAACCTTCACTCCCTCCCGACCTAAACCCATGCGACTTCTGATTGTGTGGATATTTGAAAGATTGTGTCTATCAGGGACATATCTGGCTGACCTCTGCCTGATTTTAAGCCATAAAATAAGTCACTCTGATTTCACCATATGTGCTGTAAGCAAATGTGAACCATGCCATGTTACAAATGCAAAATGTTGCAGATTTGGGAGACCATGTTGAACAATGTTTATAACCATAAGAACCAGTGTTATCATGTGTTTGATCTTTCCTGTTTTTTTTTATTATTATTATTTATGGATGCTCTTTAACTATGGTCCTTAGCGTCCCATTCTATATTGGGCATGAAAGACCCGTAATTTTGCTCAGAGGCCTCTTTATCAGGCTTGAGGTTCTTTTATGTGCCGTAAATCTATGACACAGGACCGCCGGCTTTACTTCCCTTCCGAAGGAAGCCATGCCAAGGATTTTTACGCCCGAAAAAATCCATCACCCTCCGCCGGGTTTGAACCTGCAACCTCGAGAATTAGAGGTTAGCATTGTAACCACTACACCACGGAGGATGACGATCTTTCCTGTGCCCATACCAAGCTCTGACTGCTTACAGCACCATCTTTTTACTTGTGGCAAGACTTGATACAGTCAAATGACATTATAACAAATTTCTGAGGACTTTGAAATTCATTTCATTGTACTGAAATTTTGTTAAATTGGTTATTTAATATTTTCATGTTAAACGGGCCAAAATTGCAGCTTTTAAATCCAATATGATACTATATCTATTATTTTTAAAATGTAATATGCATGTATTTATTAGGAATGGATATGGAAGGAAACAGGAAGGAAACAATACAGTTCAGAATTCCATACTAAAGTAATTTCATATTTAAAACATTGAAGTTGGCAACATTACATAATTGATTGGTATGTTGTAAACTTATATACTACATATAACACCTTCAATTGTTTTCATTTTGACAAAAAAGTCTGTAATATATTTTTCGAAACATTTTACAATTCATTCTTAAGATTTTTAACTTTTCTTTTAGAGAAAACTGCTTTCTCTTACTTTTTGCTATTCCAACAGTTGACATTGTTTAAACCAGACCTACTCTGAGCATATTGAAATTCCAATCTTACATAGGTTAAACCACATGAGACAACAATAAGCAGATGAAACAAAAGTTCACCATTTAATGGTACCTCTTAAACGGACTGCCAGACTACAGAATTTGATTAGACATAAGGCGAAACATTTTATGGTCAAGAATGAACAAACCACTCTCTGAATCAAGAAATGACACTGTAACTTTATTGTTCAGTAAGTCAAGAAGACATTTTAAAAATTTGTTCAATCGATCATATATTCATTAAGGGGAATCTCTTATTTCCACTGTACTGACATTTTCATTGTGTTGCCCAATTTGTACAATTGAAATAATTTAACATAGACACTTAAGAGAATATAGAAGAGGATTTTAGTTTTTTCATTGAACTGAAATATTACAAAGTGGCATTCGTTAAAATGGTACTTGACTATACTAATTCTTTTTGGCATAATTTGTGAGCACATTGCTTAATTTGCATCTATGAAGTTTCAGACTTCTGTGATCATTACCGTCCATGCTGTGCCCAGCTGAACATATTCACAAGCTTGTTCCTTCATTGTTAGGTCTAGAGTTTTCAACTCGTCATTGCACAAATGAATATTTAAAGTATATGTTTGTGATTTTGTTTACCCAATTGATAATTAATACAGTTTTTGTAAATTTCACAGAACAGTAACATGTGCAGTATTCACCAGGGAGGATAAAGTAGTATCAGGTTCTGACGACCGAACTGTAAAGGTATGGGACCTCCGCAACATGCGCTCTCCTCTTGCTACAATCCGTTCCGACTCTGCAGCAAACCGTCTCTCAGTATCCAACACAGGAGTTGTGGCAATTCCTCACGATAACAGGAATGTTAGATTGTTTGATCTTGGAGGACAGCGCCTTGCCAGGTTGCCAAGAACAAGTCGACAGGTAACATGCTCATATCTATAATAGGGAACTCATTGTCTTACTAAAATGGTTAATTTAGAGTTACAGTGGAACAGACTTTTCCATTATATTCCAGCTGTTAATAAGTTTCACTTACCATCGCCATCCTACCATTGTCACTACAACCACCATCCTACCACTACCACTGCTACCACCATCCTGCCACTACCATCGCTACCACCAACCAATTACCTTCATTCTACCACTGCTGCCAACAGCACATACCATCACTACCATCCTACCACTGCCATCACCACTACCATCCTATCACTGTCTCTGCTACTGCCAACCACCATCCTACCATCCCACCTCCACCACCACCACCACCACCACCATCAACCATCACCAGCATCCTACCACTGCAACTGTTGTCACCAACCACCCTACCACTACCATTGCTACCAATCAACCACCATCCTACCACTGTCACCATCTCTACCATCCTACCACTGCCACCACAACCACATCAACCATCATCATCCTACCACCATCATGCATCACCACCATCCTACCATCGCAGCTACTGGTATCATCAACCATCACCACCATTCTACCACTAACACTGCTACCACCAACACCATCCTGCCACAACCACCAACCATCACCAGCTTACCACTGCTGCCATCACCACCATCCTACCATTGCTGCTGCTGCTGCCACTACCAGTCACAACCATGATCACCATCCTGCCACTGCTGCTGCCACTAGCAACACATTCATGATCACCATCCTACCATCACCACCACCACCACCACCACCACTACCCTAGCATAACCACTGCCACCACCATCCACCCCATCACTACTATCCTACCACTGCTGCTGCCACTACCAACACAACCAAGATCACCATCCTACCACTGCTGCTGCCACTACCAACACAACCATGATCACCATCCTATCACTGCTACTGCCACTACCAACACAACCATGATCACCATCCTATCACTGCTACTGCCACTACCAACATAACCATGATCACCATCCTATCACTGCTACTGCCACTACCAACACAACCATGATCACCATCCTATCACTGGTACTGCCACTACCAACACAACCATGATCACCGTCCTATCACTGCTACTGCCACTACCAACACAACCATGATCACCATCCTATCACTGCTACTGCCACTACCAACACAACCATGATCACCATCCTATCACTGCTACTGCCACTACCAACACAACCATCCTACCATTGCTACTGCCACCACCATGTTCATCCTACCACTGCCATCAACAACCACCACCACCACCACCTCCACCACTAATTACTTAATACATACAAATTATGACTAAAATAGATCAAAGAATATTCCTTCAGAAGAAAATTCAGGTGAAAAAACTTGTTGGAAATACTGAGCCTAATTATAGTCATATATCAAATGTAATGCTCTCTTTGACTTATTTGAGTAATAAGCAATTGCAGAGTAATTGAAATTGGCTCTGGACACTACTTCATCTGGTGTTTCATACTTAACATGTGCCACACAATGTATAATATCTGATTCACATATATATGTACTAAAGTTGCTCACTTACCAAGCCTGCATGGGTAGTAGCTCTTTAAACTGAAATGGCGAACTCATTAATTTCATTTACCTCTCCCCATTTGTTATGAAATTATTGTACTATAATCTAGGATTTTGATTATCAATCCTCCTATTTGCTCTTTATAATTGTAAATTCTAACAGCCCGGGCTATTCCTAATAACGGATGAAAAATCCCCTAATATTCATGCAAAAGGATATGAAACATCAGTGGAATGTCCAACTTCCTTAACCTCCCCCTGAAAGTGTTCCAAGTTCTGGAAATGCTGCATAGCCTGGTGGTGGAACAATCCTCTGTCGGAATGGTCAAGGCATTTCAAGATAATCACAGTAGGTGAAATTTTAAACCTTGCCTTTGGTCCCATATTTAATTAATAACAACACAAAAGCTACATAGTTTTCACATAATGCAGTGAAATAGAGATGAAGCTGGTGAATATGAAGATTCTGCACTCTCATGTCAGCAAGTTAACCACTAGCATGCAACCATTGAGAAAAATTATCTTTTCAATTATTAATTACAAAATATTGGTTGACTGGTTAGCTGGACGGAATTTTCTGTCTTATATGCAATTATTTAGCATATCATGCTAACAAACTTAATTACAATATACACTATGTGATCAAAAGTATCCGGACACCCCACAAACATACGTTTTTCATCTTAGGTGCACTGTGCTACCACCTACTGCCTGGTACTCATTATCTGCGATCTCAGTAGTCATTAGACATCATGAAACAGCAGAATGGGACGCTCTGTGGAACTCACGGACTTCGAACGTGGTCAGGTGATTGGGTGTCACTTGTGTCAGAAGTCTGTACGCGAGATTTCCACTCCTAAACATCCCTAGGTCCACTGTTTCTGATATGATAGTGAAGTTGAAATGTGAAGGGACATGTACAGCACAAAAGTGTACAGGCCGATCTTGCCTGTTGACTGACAGAGACCGCCAACATTTGAAGAGGGTCATAAAGAGTAATAGGCAGACATCTATCCAGACCATCACACAGGAATTCCAAACTGCATAAGGATCCACTCCAAGTACTATGACAGTTAGGCGTGAGGTGAGAAACCTTGAATTCCATGGCCAAGCAGCTGCTCATAAGCCACACATCATGCAGGAAAATGCCAAACAACGCCTCACTTGGTGTAAGGAGCGTCAACATTACACGATTGAACAGTGGCAAAACATTGTGTGGAGTGACGAATCACAGTACACAATGTGGCGATCCGATGGCAGGGTGTGCGTATGGCAAATGCCGGTGAACGTCATCTGCCAGCATGTGTAGTGCCAACAGTGAAATTCGGAGGTGGTGGTGTGGTCGTGTTTTTCCTGGAGGAGGCTTTCACCCCTTGTTTTGCGTGGCACGATCACAGTGCAGACCTACATTGATATTTTAAGCACCTTCTTGCTTCCCACTGTTGAAGAGCAATTCGGGGATGGCGATTGCATCTTTCAACGCGATCGAGCATCTGTTCATACTGCAGGGGCTGTGGTGGAGTGGTTACACGACAATAACATCCCTGTAATGGACTGGCCTGCACAGAGACATGACTTGAATCCTATAGAACACCTTTGGGATGTTTTGGAACGCCGACTTCGTACCAGGCCTCACCAACCTACATCGATACCTCTCCTCAGTTCCGCACTCCATGAAGAATGGGCTGCCATTCCCCAAGAAACCTTCCAGCACCTGCTTGAAAGTATGCCTGCGTGAGTGAACGCATCATCAAAGCTAAGGGTGGGCCAACACCATATTGACTTCCAGCATTACCGATGGAGGGCGCCACGAACTTGTACATCATTTTCAGTCAGGTGTCCGGATACTTTTGATCACGTAATGTAGGTAAAAAGAAAATAAAACAAAACTTTATTACATAAGAGTTATTAAAATATTTTGCCATTGGTATCACATACAGTAGAATCTTGTTAGCACTTTTTTAAAATAGAGAGTTGAGGGTTGTTACACTACATCACTATAACATGATGTTATAGTGATGTTATATGTGATGTTATGTTATATGTTATAGTGATGTAGTGTAACAACCCTCATCTCTCTATTTTAAATTATGACACGTCACTGTTACTAGCTTCTAAATCTTCAAAATTAGTCTTGTTAGCACGTTCCTCATTAAGATGTTTTCCCTTGTAGACATTCAGTTATAAAAGTTCCGCCACCAAATGTAATAAACAATGTTTGTTTAGTACATTTTCTCATTACTGCTTACTGCGTTCAAAGTTTGACCTCTTCATTCACTAGTTTGCCAATCCATGGTCACAGGTTGGAGACCAGCATTTATGTTAATGTTTGTGTGACACGATAGAGAATGCTTTAGCTTGGCATGGTAAATGCCAACGATAGTTTCTACTGTTGAGTGTTGACCAAACATACATACATTGTATTTTAACTTTTCATTTGCAATGGAGAAAAATAAATTGCGGCAAGTAACCAACAGTAAAAAGCTGAAAAGCCTTGAAGAAGTAGATCACGATCCAAATATGAAACGTGTGGATATAGTGCGGAAGTTAAACATTCCTCCATCAACCTACAACACAATTGTTAGCAAACGTAAACTGATTAAAACTGCTTTTGAAGAAGGGAAAAATGCTAGAAGAAAACGTAATCGCCCTAGCCAGTTTCCATAATCAGAAGAGGTTCTACTAAAGTGGTTTACACAAGCAGCTTCAAAAGTGCCAATAGACGGTACTGTGGTTTGAGCTCAGGTGGCACATTTAGCACAGAAGATGGGACTGGATGATTTCAAAGTGTCCAACAGCTGGATTGAAAGATTCAGGAATCGACATGGCTTAGTTTACAGATGTGTGCGAGATGAGGGTGCTGTCCTAGATAATGACGTCACACTGTGTGAAAATATAGAAATGTGGAAAAATACAACGTTCCTGTCAATTTTGAAAGACTACAGCCCTGATGATGTTTATAATGCAGATGAAATGGGACTATTTTTTTTCATCTTTTGCCAGAAAATACCCTGGATTTTAAGGGCAATAAGTGTCACGGCAGGAAACTTAACAAGGAGGGGATTACAGTTTTGTTGTGCTGTAACGAAAACAGAACAGAGAAATTTGTACTGCTGGTTATTAGAAATGTACGCAGCCTGCGATGCTTCAAGAATATGTGATCTTTTCCATGTAAGTATACTTCCAACACAAAAGCCTGGATAACTTCTGTGGTTTTTGAAAATTTGTTAAGAGCATGGGACGCAAGACTGGGCATAAGAAGCAGGAAGATTGCACTCTTCATTGATCAGTGTGCCGCTTATCCACCAACTGTTTCAAATTTAAGAAACATAAAGATCCTCTTCATCCCAGCAAACTGCATGAGTAAGCTACGGCCTCTAGATCAGGGCATAATGTGGTGCATGAAGCAAATGTATCAGAAGAGGCTGTTACAGAGAAGGTTGGCTGCACTGAAATTGACGACAAGAAAAATCACTGTCTTAAATGCTGTGCGTTTCATTAGGACTGCCTGGGATTCTGTGACGCAAGATACCATTAGGAACTGCTTTAATAATGTTGGCTTTTACCGTGTTCTTGGTGATGACATCATGCTGGAAGATGAGTTTTCCAACAGTGAACAAAGGCACCAAATAGCAGACAATGGCAGCATGTATGTTGAAATATATGTAAACATTGGTAATGAATTAATTAATTTTGAAGATTGAGAAGTGATGTGTCATAATTTAAAATAAAGAGAGTTGAAGGTTACACTACATCACTAAAATCACATCACATTTTAGTGATGTAGTGTAACAACCTTCAACTCTCTTTATTTTAAATTGGTAATGAAATTTTAGTGTGTGAAACAGCAACAATAGATAAAATACTTGAAGAACAAATGAAAGAAGAAGTGTCAGTGGAAGATGAAAGTGTTGATGAACCAAATCCTGAGCCAATTCGGAACTGATGGAGACAATGGATGTAGTGAAGCAATATGTGTGTAGTTTTGAAGTTCATGTCAATGTGATAACTTTACTAAACAAGATGGACAGTAAAATTTTGGCATTAAAACCAACAAAGCAATCAGACATAGATATCTATTTCAAACCAGTGTAAAATAGTATCCATATTTCACTTACGTTTAGGAGGTAAGATGTATTATTAATTTTATTATGCAATTATGTTCTTAAATTGCAGATTTTGTATTTTTGTTAACACCTTTTCATGTATATGACGTCCAAATCCTTGGGTCCCTGCAAAAACATACTAACAAGATTCTACTGTATATATTGTACCATTTAAGCAGATTTGATTCTTTTTTGTTTTAATGTGTCTTCTGTTTTCTTAGTTGCTTAATCATGAGTATCTATATATTACTTGGAATGAAATATTTGCAGCATTTGTCTTATTTCATATGCATTTTCTGTGGATTAACAACTATTTTCTAAAGGTACAATCAGACTGAAACATTCACCTGCGATTTGAAACACTGAGGCAGTATTTTAATACCTGAATAATTTCAATTGTATTTTATAATAAGTAAATTCAACAACAATTTCAATTGTTTCCTTGAAACAATATGTATGTAATAATTATTTAAAATGTATGTAACAGTCATTGCATATGCTTATTTTTATTATAAACATGTTTAATAATGTTATGTGAATACATTACATACTTTAATAATGAGAATAATAAGTTTTAAGTTGCTAACAATGAGGTAATAATGAGGTAACATTGTGGCAATAATGAGTTTGAAAGTTACTAGTCATGATTAGAGCAACGATAATGTAATTTCTGTGACAGTTTAAAATTAGCCAATCAACAGCAAGGAAAAAGCTTTAAGTAAAATGCAGATATTCTATTGGACTAGAATTAGCCAATCAGAGACTTGAAATACCGAAGCTTACAGGTTTAACTGTAGAAATAATGTTCAGTTGGTGGCAAACCTTGGTAGTGACCAGACAGAAGATGTGTTCTCTACAGAAATATTACATGTGAATCGTAAGATGTGTATACGCGTTAAGTGAAAGTATTAAAGATTCTCACAGTTCTTAAAAAGTGTAGTGCTTTATAAAAATGTGCAAAGGATAAATAAAAGAAGTGAGTTTAAAAACTTAAATTCTGTGATGTCTACAATTACTGTCATACCGCACCTTGTTTAAGAGATGCATGACTCTACAAACATTACTGATGCAGCCGAGGCAAAATTCAAACTTAAATTAATATATATATAGAAGCAGTTTTTAATAACAAAGTTAAATATTGGAGTGTAACAACAATAATACATTTTTAAATCAGCTTCACATACGTAGCATAATATTGCGTAACAACAGTGACCATTACGTAATCAACAAAAAAATTCAAACTGACTCCTAAAGCATGTGTTGCAAACTCCTTAAAATAACTAATATTTATGTAAATAAAATACATAAGCACACATCTACTTCAAGTTGGCTCCCATACGTGGGGAAGTTAAACAATAGCAACAAACAATCTACTTCAACACGGATCTTCCGTTGCTCTAAACAAATGAGCTCATGACAACATGCCAGCACAACATTAAATTGCCCAACTGACTCGCATTTTCCCCAGTAAACCACAAGGGTATCTCAAATTCATTTTTAAGATGATATACGCCAATGACGACTTGCAATGCCGTAAGTACTTTAAGTCTCGGGCTTCATAGTTCAACCAACTATTAGATCAATCAGTGCTAAGTAATTGCTCTTTCACACAAGCTGTGGGTAGGACAATGTTGGAAAGGTAGAATCAGACTTAAAAATTCAATGCCATAGCCAAGATTTGAACCACAGATCTTCCAGTTTCTGTACACTTGTTCTAACCAACTGAACTACCATAATTTGGTAGAAGCTCTGTTCGAATTTGTTTACAGAAGAGCTTAGTGTTACTCAAAATTCATCTTCTCAGGATTAGGGAAAACTGTGGAAAAAAATATCGACGTAACTTACCCTAACATAGATTTGTACTCTGAGCCACTTGAATGTGAGGCAGACATGCCTACATCACAGAGGTGAGATGGTGAAACAATTAAGTGATTTTGACATTACCATACACACATACATATAAGATTTCTCTCTTTATAATATTAATACACACATCATTCCCTCTTTATACTGTCCATTTCCAATGAATAAGTATTGGCCTCTGTTCTTATAATTCCTGTTCCATGTACAGAGTAGGTAGAGAAGGTATTACATTCCACCCAAAAATTTTATATTCAGATTACACCAGAAATACATGTTTTGAGGCTCCCTGAATCAAAAAAAAAAAGAATTTTTAGAAAAAATATTTGTGTGTGCGTGCATGCATGAGAGAGAGAGAACAGCATAACTCAAAAAAGTTGGATAAATACCAAACTTGGTGTTTACATTCAGTACCTTCCAAAGATGTAACACAAAATGTTCTAGAAAATCCCCCCCCCAAAAAAAACTACCCTTTATGTGGAACACTTTTCAAAATTGGCTCTTAACAATTTGATTAAAACATCATATATTAATGATATTCATATGACAAATAAAATGCATATCTGGAATTTTCTGGGAATAGCCTGTGTAGATCTCTTTAATACACATAATTTATTTCCAATAACTTTTTTTGTGACATCAACCATTTCCGAAATATGTTATTATTTGGTTGGTATCTAATGTTGCGCAGTTGGCAATGAAGCCATTCGCTCTCTTGCACTCCAGTATTTTGATGATGGGTTGGTATGTTGATCGAAAGCTGGGCAGTGAAATAGGAAGAAAGGAGTATTTTATTAGCTCCACATATGGATGCCAATTTGAAAAGATGTTTTGTTATGTTATTTATTAGTACCACGTTTTGGGCGTCAATTTGAGGTAGTTTGTATTGAAGGAGTTGTATTATATTTCAACTGTTGGGGAGCCGAACTTGAACTTCGTTGCAATCGCACGTATAGTAAACAGTTTCTGGTAGCCTTCGCCCCAAATGTACTTTCAGGTGGCCTTTGCCCCAAGTTTAAAAAAATATTAACTTTGTAATTTGACTGTTTCTTTAAGTATTAAATATTTATGTTTGCCTCAGCTGCGTCAGTATTTGTTAGAGACACGTTTCTCTTGGCAGGGTTTTGGTACGACTAAGAATGTAGGCTTACACAGATTTTAAGTTTAAATTCACTCCTTTTTATTAATCCTTGATAAAAATTAAATAGCGCTTCACTGAAATAGAGAGCTGTGAGATTCCTTTATTTAATACTTGCACTTTTTAACACGTATACTATTTTCGTCTCACATGAATACGTAATTAATTTCTCGAGGACACATCTCACGTCTGGTTATGAGCACTGTTTGGAGGCAACTGAATTGATTTCAACCGTCTAAACTTGTAAATTTCTGTATTTCAAGTCTCTGATTGGCTAATCCTACTCCAGTAGAATACCTGCATTTAACTAAAGCTGTTTCTGGTTGTTGATTGGCTATTTTTTATAAACTGTCACAAAATTTACATTATTGTTGCTCCAATAATGACTAGTAGCATTTAAACTTTCAAACTCATTATTGCCTCAAGGTTACCTCATTGTTAGCAACTTTTAACTTATTATTCTCACAGCTCCTACATTATTAAATTACGTAATATATTCACATAACATGGATACAATAATATAAACATTACAATGGCTGTAATATACATTTTACAAATTATTACATACATATTGCTTCAAGGCGGGCTGCTATTGAATTTATACATTATATAATCAGACCGAAATCATTCCAGTGTTAAAAATACTGCTTCAAATAGGTGGTTTGTCTCCATTTCTTCTTGAAGTTTACAGAAAGGGCATGTAAGATATCCATTATATGTGTTTTATATGCAAATTGTTCGGTACTTAGTCATTCTTTGAAAGTAGATGAATTTCGTAAGAATAATTTGTATACTCACTAATAAAAGATAGGAGGGTAGAGTAAGTCATATGAAAGTAAACACATCAGAACTTTTTACTTAAACTTTATGTTCGCCATATCTCAGTCCCTTTACATTTGAACGTGTATGTTCTACATTTTCTTTTCCCTTTTAACCTCCCATGTTATCCCACATCTTGTTTGCCAAACTTGAGACATTAATCAGTTGAAGTGGCAGATTGGCATTAGATTTTCAACCATAAAGAAATGTAGCATTGGTTATAATCTGTTCTCTGTATAATAAGCTACATTGAAAAGGATCTTTATCCCAAAATTATATCACCCACAGAGTGTTATATTATATTGATGTCAATAATAATGATCCACAAAGAAGCCTATTTTAAGGGTACAGAAAACGTAAAACAAAGGCTAGCAGGATCTAGAAATCTGGACCCTAGTTATTAGAGTATCTGATGCAGTTAATGATACATTTGTGCTTTCTGTTGTTGCAGGGCCATCGTCGCATGGTAAGCTGTGTAGCATGGGCTGATGAGGCATCAAACCTTTCCTGTAACCTCTTCTCTTGTGGATTTGACCGTTTGGTTCTTGGTTGGACTGTACAGTCTTGCAAAGATACCTAGTCCATAAAACCTCAAAAACATGTACATAGTGTAATAAAATTATGAATCTTGAAGAAAGTATAAATCCTCTGTAATTTTAGAACTACTTAATGCCACTTGTTAAAAACAAAAATAATATATATCTATAGATATAAACACACTTTTAACACTAAAATAAATATCAGTGTATCATCTGAGAAAGACTTTCATGTTGGTATCTGTGATACTTGAGAAAAACAGAAATGGATGCAACAGAAAGAATTCACATAAGGAATGAAACTGACACTTAGAGACTGTTTGTTGTGGCAGCTTGTTTCGGAATAAGAATTTTATTTTGGTGGGAACTAAATTATTGCACATGACAAACTCCTTGATAAGTAATTCTAAAATGTTGAAGATTCAACCCAGTGGCCTACAGTGCATTATGTAACTTTATGTGCAGTTACTTAATGATTTTGGCAAGTGTTGACATGAAGGGAGTGTTTCAGGGTAACTTAGATTGCAGATTGTGCAACAAGAAACTAAAACAGTCCAATATATTATGCGCTCCTGTGAGGTTCTGGTTCACAGGAGTTATTGCTTTTGGGAAAGTGCTTTTAGAACCAGAAGAATTTGAAACCATAACTGTTATGAGACTATTCTTTCGTAAAGGGTGCAGGCATAATGAATTGCCTTTAAAATAATACAGGTAGCACAATACGTCCAATGATAAATAACTGGAAGGTACTTGGTTTCGGCATTAGGATTAATGGCCAAGTGGTCTAAGATACGATAGGAGTAGCTAATCTATCGAAACCAAGGATAGCTGGATCAAATTCCAGTACTGCATTCAATAGAAACTGTGGAAAAGGATGGGGAGGGCCCAAATAAAGTAAATGGTGTGATGATGGATTTCGATTGAATGCAGATATATGCATTTTACCCTTTTATTATGTTAAAAAAATTCACTCACAATATTATGCAGTTAATGAGATCAAACAGTGTTGCAACTATGTGTTCGGATGGGCGAGCAGTTTAAGGCATTGTGATATGATATGGTCAGAAGTTCCAGCCCCAAAGTAACAAAATATTTCTTTTTTACTTTACTTTTATTCCTATTCCAAGAGGAAGACTTTTAACACCTCTCCTCACCTCTTTGGGTATCCTTGAAGGGGTTAAATGACAAATTTAAATGGCTTACTAATTATGTAACATACCATATTTTATATATGTAAGGTGTCCCGCAAAACACTGATAATGCTTAGTATGTTGTGCAGGATGGCAAACTGACCGGTTTTCAAGAAGGAACCCATTTCCAGAAATGCACAGTTTGAACACTGTAGCACATCAAAGTGTGAGATGGGTGTGCGTTCTACATTCCATCAATAAGCCCAACATGAGTAGCACATCAAGCTGTCTACATTACAAACAGGCTTCGAACTGTGTACCTCCTATGTCACTGCAGAGCCTACATCGGCAGTGCTGAGTCTCACGCACATGACCGAATACGTGCGGTTGTTGTTGAAGATATCATTTTAAAGCTAAGGAGTTGTACTTTTTCATTTTTGATAGAAAACAAAACAAAAAAAATAAACATTTGAAAGGAAATTCACTTCCCAGTGTCCTTAAGTAGGCAACATTTCACTTTGCCGTAACTTCAAAGAAGTGTTGCTTATATAGCAGCACATTGCTTAACAGCTTACAACAGATTCATGGTACTTGGAGGGTCTGTACTGTGATTAGCAGATAAACAATGTTTAAAACTATCCAACAATTTGAGCATTTATCTGAAAGTCGGATTGAAAAGTATACATACTATCTTCTTCTTCAACGGATTACCCTCCTCTTTGTAGGACTTACACCCCTAAGGATTTAGAAGTGAATGCCTTGGGTCAGTAGCCTGCCGAGAAGCAAGTAAACTCCGGATCATAGTACGAATGGTGTTCAAATGAAACGACACTGTGGGTACAATTGAAGTCTTTATTCAAAGTAATCACCAGAGGCCTGAGCACAACTATCTCACTGTTTTAATGAGCCGAAGTATTCTCTGTTCCCAGAATTCCCATGGCTGTGACGAGAGCAAATCCTCTACTGTGTCCTTCAGTTCGTTGTCCGAGTTGAAGCGCTTCCCTCTGAGATGTTTTTTAGCGGACCAAACAGATAGTCACAGGGCGACATGTCCGGGCTGTAGGGTGGATGCTCAAGCTATTCCCACTTGAACTTGGCCAGTACACTGTGTGTGACCCTGGAGACGTGTGGATGTGCATTATTTGGAGCAGAATCACTCCCTCCATCATCAGCCCAGGCCATTTGCTCTTGATGGACTTGCGTAGGCTACGGAGTGTCTCACAGTACACGTCACTGTTAATGGTTTTTCCGTGCTTGAGGAATTCGATGAGTGTCGGACCTTGGACGTCAAAAAAGACAGTCAGCATCACCTTGCCTGCTGAGAGCACAGCCTTGAATTTTTTACGGGGAGGTGATGACGGATGCTTCCATTGCATGCTATCCCGCTTTGTCTCTGGCTTGAAGTGATGGCACCAGCTCTCGTCACCGGTGACAATCCGCTCCAGGAAAGCAGGTTCTTCATGATACTGGAACAGGTGTTGCAGTGCTAGCCCCATACGCAGTTTCTTTTGCGGTTCGCTGAGCTTCTTCAGAACCCACTGCACACACACCTTCCGGTAACCCAACCTGTCATGCACAATTGTCCACAATGTTCCAACGCTGGCCCCCACCATCACTGCCAATATTCACATTGTGACACTCCGATACTTCTCGTCAGGTTGTTCACCTGGTCGATGAGTTCGGCTGTGATTACTGTGTTTGCCTGGCCTGGTCTTGGGTCATCACTCAAACACTCCCAGCCTTCATGAAAACAGGCACTCCACTTTCTCACTGACTTGTCAGACACACAGTCTCCCCGTATACGGCTATCATCCGGCGATGAATATCGGCCGGTTTAACACCTTCCGCAGTCAGAAATCGGATAACACCTCGCTGTTCCTCAATCATCGAATTTTGCAATCTGAACGCCATGATGTCCTCACATGCACTGCCGCATCAATTGGACGGAACACACAACTGCCTGCTTCTCTCCTGCATCAGGTGCAGGTGCCCACGCATGTGCACAACCAAGCTGGACACTACATTGGCGTCCCTAGATGTCGCACTACATTATCCCAAAGCGGCATATTCAAATTTCAACCAGTTTGGTTGTTAAGACATTTCGTACCTTTTCATTTGAACACCCCTCGTATATCCAGGATGGCCAATGACTGGAATGGTGGTGAAGAAGAAGGAAATGAAATATAGTGATGAAAGGGATGATAGGAAGATCTACAGATCAAATTATGCAACTCACCATTCACCTAACGACCAACGAAAACCATGAAAAATCTTGTCAGGATTGTTGATACCAGGACCCCCCCCTCCCCGAATGTGGATCCCACATTTTTGCAGTGCCACCTCTTATAGTCATACTATCTTCCAAGAAAGTAAATACACACCTTTTGTGGATAAGTATTGTTAGGCTCTAAAAAGAACATATAATTAAAATCAATCTGGTAAAAGCCCCAAGGCAGGTTCCCAACTTTGAAAATTTCCATGCCATTATTTGCCCTTGTATGTCCAAGAGTGCGCAAAACATCACAAAAGTATTTAAAGTAGGTCTGTAACTGAACTACTGAATACAGCAGATGAGTTGTTTTAACTTCATTGGAACAAAGTTACTACCATATAAGAAGCTAACCTTGAACTGGTAGGTTAGCTGAATGGTTAAAATCAGTGATGTCAATGCTCAAGTGCCTAAAGAAACTTGATGTTTACTTTAAAGATTAAAAACAGAAGCACTATTAACAGTGAAGTATTCTTCATGACGGTAGATATACACTTTTTGACACTCACCTTCACTAATTAAAAGTTGTATAAAAAGTTTAGGGTTCGTTTAACAATGTACTTGTCCTACATTTTAGGGGACTCGTATTTTACAACACAATATATTTACATCTGAAAATTAATTATAGTATCATTTCAGCAACTTGAATTTGTAAATTAAAGGCAACATTATATTCCTTTGTGTTTTAATGACTGGAGTTTTAAGCTCTTAACATATATAATTGGAATGATGTAATGCTTCACCTATTCAAAAGAGCACTGCTGAAATATTGGCACTAGCATGGTATGTGACTAGCAGCATAAATATGAAAACAAGATGTTTTGATATCCACAGGTGTCAGTAGAGATTGGAAATTTGTTTTATGCAGGATTGATGCCGGAATAAAGTCATTTAGCCAACTCATCCTCTGTTTTTAGTGGCGTTCTTATATAGTAACTATTGACAACAGTTGTCAACCAAAGAAGAAAAAATGTTGGTAAAGGATTGTTGCCATAAAATGTAAGAATATACGCAATCATGGCATTAGAGTTTAGCCTTAGAGATCCTATGGCTACACCCTGTCGTTGCTCCACAGTTGCAGCTGAATCCTCTACTTCTAAAGAACATACGTTGGCTGCACTTTGCGGCTTAGGGCCCTCAGTGTTGCCACCAGCAGGACAACATAAGTAATACTCCCAATGTCTTGGGTTGGATGAATGTGATAGGAGTTGTGTAACATGTTAATATGGAACAAAAGTAACAAAATATAATTAAATATGCTAACCACAACATCCAGCAGCACACCTTATGTTTAATAATGTTATGAAAGCAAAACGATAATCCTGTAGATGTGTGTGTGCCATGTGTATAGCAAATGCAGCTCCTACTCATATACCATACATTAACCGAAATATTTAACACAAGAATGCAAGAAAACAAACAATTGATGTCATACCTAGTTACCAGCCCAGAACGCTATATTTGGTGTGATAATAAAAATAACTCCAGTTGCAGTTACTAATGCGTTATTTAAAATCCATTGATACTACAGGAGAATACATTTATCTTTCAGTTACTTAAAATGAAGTATGTGTATTTAATAGTTTATCTGGCAGTCATAGTACAAGCCCTAAGTTTGAACGTGCCTTGACTGTCCAGTAGGGAGTGAATTTTATGTAAAAAAGTTTATCAAAAATGTTAAATACAAATTTCAAATCTATTTTCTAATTTTTAATACATCTGAAACAATGGTCAACAACTGCCTGCAATTGGGATACATAAGCTGTATGTATTTCTAATCCACACTTCTAGTACAGGATTTGTGCAGTAAGTATCCGGACTGAAGTTATAAAAATAAATTCATTGAAGATATGTACAGTGAGTTAATATTCTTCGAAATATGACTCTCCTGCATCAATACACAGCTGCAAGTGCTTTTTCCAGTCTTTGTACTCCATTGAAGCCACTTGGACCGCCTCAGTCATCTTGAAATGATGTCCTTTCAAGTTCCTTCTGATCCAAGGGAACAAAAAGAAATCTGGGGAAGGCATATCTGGCATTGTCATGAAGGAGCCAAGAATCAGCAATCTCCCTTCAAAAGCAACTTGCCTAGGCCACATTTTCATTGGTTTGCATTGATGTCAGACACCCACATAGCTTTCATGGACTTCAAATTAACAAAGATTTCAGACAGGATAGAACTCAAAATACATAGAAAACCACGCACACAGATAGTTACATCAAAGCACAATGGCATGACTCATAGACTAATCAACATCCCCCTCAACTGAGCTGAATACTACAAAGAATATCAACACATTGTTCAAATCTGCAGTAGAGAATGGATTCAGCCAGGAAATGGTAGATATGTAAATTCAAAAGCCAAAAACGCATCAAGCAGGTCACCACAGTTTCTAATGCAGCAGTAAAGATCAACTTCAGGAAATTCACATACCACCCGGGCGTCTTTCACAAATTTTAGAAACTATTCAAGAATCACATCACCATCCTGCACCTTACAACAAATTTAGCATCAAGAATCTCATTAAAGCAAGAAAATCTGATCCCATACCCCAGGACAAGAGATCAGGAATTTACCGGATCAAATGTGATATTGCGAGAAGGTTTACATCGGAAAAACAAAAAGGAACACTGCCGTTGCATAAGTTCAAACAGACCGACAAATCAGCAGTTGCTTTTCACTTCTGGACTCAATACCATGAAATATACACCAATATTCAGTTGCTGAAACCAGCCCAAAAACCCAAAGAGCTTGAAATATGGGAGCAAGTTTACATAAAGAAGTTTGAAAACTGTATCATGAACTTTGGTTTGCCAGAAGCAGACAACTCCCTAGTTAGTTTCATCCAGATGACACCCCAGGTTCTCAACAATACGGCTAGAGAGTTGATCCAACAGTCAGCAGGCAGCTGATGATGTAAGTCCATGCTCACGATACATGTTCTGCAAAATAAATAGTTGAGTGAAGCTAGTAAGAGAGTTTAGGTTAACCCCCCTTTCATCAAGTGTATTTTAGTTCACAGCATTGTTCATCTTCAGTGTCTTTATGCCACTCAAAAACATGCGTTTTGGGCATGGCTTCACCCTTGTAACCCTCATGATCATATCAAAAGCCTCCGCAACAGATTTGTTCAGTTTAATGCAAAATTTGAAGGCACAGCACTCCTCAATGGTTTGCTGCATCTTGACTCTCAACTTGCACACTAAAAACACTTACTTCAAGCGTGATCTACACACTCCAAAAGCTCGGAGGCACCCACACCATCGATCCAGCCCAAAGAGACCTCTCCAGTACCTATTGGACAAACCCTGAATTACTGAATTGTAGCTTTGCATATTTGTGACTGCTATACAGTATTCAATTAAGTTTTTGAAATAGAAGCTGTTCTTGAAGCATCAAGAAGCAGAAAACTTAGTTATAAGTTAACAAATGTGTGAACATTTCATTAAAGTAATCCTAAATGACAAATTAAATTAAGACAATTATATGCATTCAAAGGACATAAAGCATCCTGTGAAAATAAAAAGCAAAGCTTTTTCAGTTTTGCTTTCATTAACAACGAATAGAAATTTAAGCTCATTATCTTATCCATCGGTTATCCCCGTTACAGAGCAAGTTTCCTTATGCATTGTAGAATCTGCTCTGTTTAAGATTCAATTAAAGGATAAAGCAGATCTGGAAAGGTGATTCCTTTCAGCAGCTATCCTTGTTGATTTAATTTATTCAGTACCCCGTTAATGTCGTGCAGTTGTTTCTGTCCCCCAAAAAATTTGCTTTCCAACAGTTTGTTGCACGGTGTACCTCAGTACCAGTTGTCATGTAGCAAGCACAATAATCTATTCTTTTCTTTGTGCACCATTGGTCTATGTATACTGAAAGATTTATCACAGCGCTAAGATAAAAAGTGTTGTAGTGCAATAAGTTGTAATTCCCACCTTGAAGACAGATGGCTCACAACTTATTTGTTTTTGCTAGATTTCAAATGTTGCATACTATGTTGTTAAAAGGATTATTTAATTTCTAAATTCTTTGAGGGGGTATTTCGTCTAAAAAAATCTGTCCACCTTCAAGTGTTGTAAAGATTTTTAAATCGCCACTTAAAGCTGTCCATGAACTGGTCATGTATAATGAATAATTTGTCAAGCGCCTTCTGCTGTAAATGCATTCCCTATCAGTGTATGTGTTTGATAATAGGTAGTACATTCATCAAGGCATATTTTAGATGTAAAAGTGTAACCCAATGAGGACACAATTTTGTAGTTAATTATTATGCAGTGATGAATGCAATGTCCACAGCCATTCAGTGTTCCTAATATGGAGAGTCATACTGTATCTTATATAAAAGACAAATAAAGTATAAGTTTAAACTAGTACACAAGTGTTCCAGAAAAACCTTGAGCAGTCATTTATATACTTCCTTCAGCCTGCTTCCATGCCCCTGTTCCCTCAGGCATGCATCTGTAATTCCCTTAACAGAGGGAATACAAACTATTTTTACAAAAGCTTATTCTCCATCTACTTCATGTTAATCAAGATAAACATTTGCAGAAATTATCTTATTGCTAATTTTCTTGTAGGTGCAAGGGGAATATGGTAGGGTTTAAGCGATAGTCAAATGTTTTAAGAGCTGGTTGCTATGTGGACAAAAATGCAAATAACGAATTCCCATTTGAGAAAAAGTATAAGTATTGGAAAATTCAAACAAATAAGAAATACCTCGGAAATGGTTTACTCCACAAAAAAAATATATGTGACATATTTTGTGCAGTAAAAGTTTGTCTATCTCTTATGGTTTACCAGTTATGCAAACGTCATTCAGAAAAGAGGACTATTGGGGACATTCCCAGAAAATTCAAGATATGTATTCTATTTGCCGAAAGTATCTTAAATATATGATATTTTAATAAAAATCGTTAAAGCCATTTTGAGAAAATCAACATTTTGAAAAAATGTTCCATGTAAAGGGTAGTCTAGAGTGGGGAGATTTTCTTGAAAACCTTTGTGCCACATCTTTAAAAGATACTGAACCTAAATACCAGTTTGGTATTTATCCGACTTTTCGTTTTTGAGTTATGCTGTTCACAGACACACACACACACACAGACCTTTTTCTAAAAATGCTTTTTTTGGATTCAGTGCATTTCCAGTGAAATCTTGGTATCAAATTTTTGGGTGGAATGCAATACTTCCCCTACTTACTATACGTAGTAGAGAAAGTAAAAATTTGCAAATATCCTTGTTTTGAATCTATTTTTTGCTTCCAGTCTAACAAAAGTAACATATTACCTTTGTTTTTCCAAGATATACATCTGTATTTTATGTGAACATGTTGAGTTCCATGTGAGCACTAGTCGGTCATGATATGAGTGTGGACACTATTGTTGTTGTTGACAATACATAATGTCATCAAGGCTAGGGATCAGAGAGGAGCGAGAGGTAAGATGATAGGAGAATGTACAGTTGCACAATGAAAACAGTATTACATTTGCAGGCCTCAACCTCGCTAGTAAATGTAACTTGGAACTGCGGATGTTTTCTTTACCTGACTGTCCTTCTAATGCCCTCTCCACTTATTCTGTAGCTTACCTATCTGGAAATGCACTCCTATCATGGCTGACTAGTACCATACAGATAAAGAAACCTGATGTCAGAAGGCAAACCATGCAGAAATTTAATTCTAAATTTTCACAAAAATACACATTTTGCGGCTTCTGAGTCCAAAAAAGGAATTTTTAGAAAACACCTTGTGTGTGCATGAGGGAGAGAACAGCATAACTCAAAAATGAAAAGTTGGTTAAATATCAAACTTGGCTTTTGAGTTCAGCAACTTCCAAGAATACAACACAGATTTTCAAGAAAATCCTCTCTCCTAACTACATTTTACATGCAAAATTGTTCATTGTTTTTTATTTTCTTTTAAAATGTCTCAACAATTTTGATTAACTACTTCATCTATTATCCCGAGAGTACTTGTAGTTAAGAAATGGTTGAAAAAATGTTAACCCTAGTTATCTCGTATACATTTCATTCTTAATTCTCTGTGGTTTTATCCTGAGTATTCTCGCTCAGAACATTTTAATTTAATGCGTACTGCTAGATACGATGGCTATCTTTGTGCTCAGTGACATCTATAATTAGTATGTTGCCTTGATGCCAGATGGTAATAGAGATAATTTAATGCATTTTGTAGGCATAATCTCAGCTTATACTGTCATTGTATGTAAATGCTCAGTGATTTTTACTTTCTCTACTACGTATAGTAAGTAGGGGAAGTATTGTATTCTACCCAAAAATTCGATACCAAGATTTCACCGGAAATATATGTTTTGAGACCCCCTGAATCCAAAAAAAGCATTTTTGGAAACATGTCCATTTGTGTGTGTGTGTCTGTGAACAGCATAACTTAGAAACGAACAGTCGGATAAACACCAAACTTGGTATTTAGGTTCAGTATCTTCCAGAGATGCGACACAAAGGTTTTCAAGAAAATCCCCCCACCCCAGATTACCCTTTACATGGAACATTTTTTGAAAATTTTAATTTTCTAAAAAATGGCTCTAACGATTTTGATTAAAATATCATATGTTTAAGATATTTTCATGACAAATGAAATGTATATCTCGAATTTTCTGGGAATGTCTCCAGAAGTATTCTTCATTGTGAACGACTTTTGCATAACTGGTAAACCATAAGAGATAGGCAAAATTTTACTACACAAAAAATGTAGATCGCGTTAAAATACACAATTTATGTCATATACATTTTTTTTGTTGTTGGGTGAACCATTTTCGAGATGTTGCTTGTTATTCCCTTAAATTTTCCAATACTTATACTGTTTCTTAAATTCGTTATTCATTTTTTTTTGTCCTGGTAATGCAAAGAAAATGGAATACTCCACGTAGCAACCACCTCTTAAAATATTTGACTATCGCTTAAAGCCTAGCAATTCCCCTTGCATCTACAAGAAAATTAGCAATAAGATTAACATCTCGATTAACATGAAGTAGATGGAGAATAAGCGTTTGTAAAAATAGTTTGTACAAGAGTAGAGAAAGTCATGTGAGTGTAACACATCAGATTTTTTATCTAATGTGTTTGTATTGCAATGTCAAGCAACAGTGATTCTCATGTTTCTCTTTAGAAACCTGGCAGCTATACTTCAGAAGTATTACTTGAAAGTACTGAAGGGGATGGTTCAGGCTGTTACCTCTGTGGCCAGCATTCAGGAGGTCCCGGGATCGATCACACTCTGGTCCATGGGTTTATTGTGGTTTTCCCGGGTCACCAGGTGAATGCTGAGGTGGTGAATCTACCACAACTCTCTTTCCACTCATTTCCTGTATCCATCATCTTCCTTGTTATCTGTTTCAAGGGTTGTAGGACCAGGCGACGGTGTTCGGCGAGTTGCAGCTGGATGGTGGCTTGCACTCTCTAAAGGTTTCTTCCCTGGCGTGGCTGCGGTACTGCTCATGGTAGGTCTCTCCTCAGCGTGGGGCACCGCTCCGGGGAACCCTGGAGGTTGGTGGTTTGTGGGCAGGGATCGTGTGGCATTGATGGTCCTATCTGGAAATGTTAGGGACCCCGTTCGTGCTTGCACCCTTTAGGTTTCTCCTCTCAACCCTCCCTCCCAGAGGTCACGGAAGCACAATGGGCCAACTGGCCTGTGTGCGGTGCTCTGCCCTGGTTCCTGGAGGCCCCTCTGTGATACATACTTATTACTTGAAAGTAATTCTGTGCACAGCAAGACAATGGGTGCAACTGCAACTAGGTGACAGTGTAACTCCAGCTCCACTCCATTTACATCTGTGTCCTTCTAGCCTGAATTTTTCAGTGGATCCTAACAAAGACCACTTAAGTTTTTCAGCCTCTTTTGTGTGACGAGCTACTCGGTGTAATAACTAGAAACAGAAATAATTTCGCACAGCAGTGTAATAGTGGAAAGCAAACAACAGGGGGGGGGGGGGGTTACAGTCTCAGTACAAATGAAGAAATGCACGTTCTTTTAGCAATGGAGAAGCAGTATTGGTCAAAAGTTCCTATGACTATAACTCCATTTTTATAGCAACAATGTCAAACAAGAGTATTGAAGAAATATCTGCTTTTCAACAATGAAGATTATAAACATATCTTAATCCCAAATTGAATAAAATTTGGAATGTGTACAAGCATTTAGAGCAAAAGTTTCAGCAGTTGTATACACTAGAGAGATGTTACAATAGACGAAAGTTTGATAACATATACGGGATGAATGGGATGGGTGAAATATTTGCCATTGAAACATACTTTCGAACATGTTTAGACCAGCAAATCAGATGACATCCCAGGTTGTTATAATGTTGATGAAACCTTTGCATTGAATGGGTATTGTCTAACAACTGACAACTTCTATACATCATCTCAGTTGGCAGACATCCTCATATACAACAGCATTGATACCTACGGGGACAGTACGCATGTCAAGGAAGGAAATGCCTCAGAAAACTAAAGAGAGAAGAAATAATCGCCTATTGGAGGGGCAAAAGAATGGCCCTTAGATAAAGACAAGAAGGATGTAGTACTTCTCAGCTCCATCCATAATCCAAAGATGGTGAAGAAGAATTATGAAGAGATGGGTGGCGTCGACAGAGTAGATCGACACTTAGCACATATCCTACATCACGAAAAAGAGATACAAGACAATTTTTTTCCACTTACTTGAATTGGCATTACGGAACTCATGAGTTCTACATAAGAACAGGAGATAAAGAAACTCCTCTTCAGTATAAGATGTCTGTCATTCATAAGACATCTGAAAACTATCACCTGAGTGTAATGTCCCCTAAAGCAGGTTGATCAGGGAAAATACCACATCCATTGCACCTAACAGAGAAGCATTTTCCTGAAGTCATCCCACCAGCTCCAACCAGGCATTGTGCTATGTGTAGCCATGTGAAGGATGCAAGAGACATGAAAATAAGAAGAGTGAGCTGCTATTATTGCCCAGACTGGTACGCTCCACTCTGTGTGGCACCTTACTTTTGTGTCTATCACACTGTAGCTAACATTTCAGTGAAGTATTTATGAAACACCTTCCTGGAAGTCCATGTGTATTTTTACTTTCTCTACTACGTATAGTAAGTAGGGGAAGTATTGTATACCAATCAAAAATTTGATACCGAGATTTCACCAGAAATACATGTTTTGAGGTGCACTGAATGCATATAAAGCATTTTTGGAAACATGTCCGTGTGTGTGTCTGTGAACAGCATAACTCAGAAACGAACAGTCGGATAAACACCAAACTTGGTATTTAGGTTCAGTATCTTTCAGAGATGCGACACCAAGGTTTTCAAGAAAATTCCCCCACCCCAGATTACCCTTTACATGGAACATTTTTCAAAATTTTCAATTTTCTCAAAAATGGCTCTAACAATTTTGAATAAAATACCATAAGTTTAAGACATTTTTATGGCAAGAATTGTATATCTTGAATTTTCTGGGAATGTCCCCAAAGGTATTCTTTATTGTGAACGACTTTTGTATAACTGGTAAACCATAAGAGATACACAAAATTTTACTACACAAAAAATGTAGATCGCATTAAAATACACAATTTATGTCATATACACTTTTTTTTTTGAGGGAACTATTTTCGAGATATTGCTTGTTATTCCCTTAAATTTTCCAATACTTATACTTTTTCTCAAATTTGTTATTCATTTTTTTTGTCCTGGTAATGCAAAGAAAATGGAATACTCCACATAGCAACCACCTCTTAAAATATTTGACTATCGCTTAAAACCTAGCAATTCCCCTTGCATCTACAAGAAAATTAGCAATAAGATTAACATCTCGATATCTCAATTAACATGAAGCATACGGAGAATTAAGCGTTTGTAAAAATAGTTTGTACAAGAGCAGAGAAGATCATGTGATTGTAACACATAAGATTTTTTTTATGTTCTAACACAATAAGGTAAAATATAAGAAGCCCAAGAATACTCACGATAATAGAAAGACATTAAAATCCATTGTTCAACACATTGTTGGATGTTTTTGAATCTGATTGCTACAAATAACATCTAAGTAATAATCAGTGATTACAGAATGCAAAGAGAAAAATATGACGTATTCTTACCACTTCTGGGATGATAAGTGGTGCATGAAGTGGTTAAAATATCATATACTTAAGATATTTGCATGACAAAATGTATTTCTTAATTTTCTGCAAACAGCTGTGAAGTCCTCATCATATTTTGTTATAATTGGTAAACTATAAGAGGTAGATATCTTACTCCACAAGAGAGGAGTGCTAAATGAGCAGGGGAAGAGGAAGGTTGTGTCAGTAAGGAGCTTTGTTGCTGAAGAGGAAAAGTGAAACAAGGGACAATGGGAGTTGAAATTACAGTATACAGAATGAGAATTGGACTGTTTATGGCAAAAAAGTTTATCAAATGTAAAACTGATCAAAACATGTTGATGAATTGGCTGACAACAGGAAATGTGATACTTATGCTCCTAGTGATTGGAGGGATCGAACTAAACCCAGGTCCAAAGGATATGCAAGGAATGATGGAGGATCTCGTAGAAAAAATCAACAACATTAATGGAATGTGATGCAGTAATTTGTATCACAAATTACTTAAATGTAAATAATGATTGTAATATGAATATGCATTTTTATGTGACATTGATTTGAGATGTTTATTGATTGTAATTATTGTTGATAAGTAAGTTTATACGACCTTGCTGAAACTGTAAATAATAGCGCGCAATAATGCAGCGAGGGGGTGAGCTGTTTATCATTATTGGAAACGAGGAAGTTACGTAATGTTGGCGCGTTTTTCCGTTTAGAACCTTCTGGAATATTTCCCTAGAGCATATGTATTCATAATTTTTATTGGATATTAAAATAGATGCTAATGTTGGCGCGTTTTATTAGCCAATAGTAACTCAGTTATAATCTTTAGGCGTATCGGGGAGTGGGAGTATAAATAGAGGCTAGGTTAGAGGTAAAGTCCTTCAGTCGGCCACTTCATCAAAAATCTGTGTACACTACACGTCGTCTTCAGTCAGTCAGTCAGTTCGTCGAAAATATTTGTACGGCAAACGCCGGGTATCGATTCACAATTTACGCGCAGCAGAATTATGCATAATCTAAAGTGTTGTAAGGTTAATTATACAAAAAGTTGAAGTACGTAAATTAAGAGTGATCAGTAAGAAGTTATTATAACAGTTTCAGTTTGGCGAGTGTTAAGATCAATGTATAAATGTGATAGTTAACGTGTTCGACAATAAATGTGTAAAACAAATTTCTTCATCAGTGTTATATTTGGATAAAAGATTCCTTTCCGTTTACACACCCTGATCAGAGACATGTTCGACCGAGAAATAATAGCTAGCCGGAGGACAGTAAACAAAAATTAAATCAAATAATAGTCGCATTCTTTCGAACACTAACACTGCTGCAAATTGCTAACACCAGATGGAGCTACAAACCGAACAAATGAATGACGTCACAAGATGGCTTCACATGAAGTAAACACATACACAAACAAACATTTGTAAGTAATACCGTTACAAATTTGGCTACCACAACGTGGGGCTACAATAATGTTAAATAAAAAACATTTAAACCACCACAAATTGGCACCCAGAACGTGGGGCAAAGTGACCAGGAAAGGAACACGATGACCAGGAAAGGATCAGAATAACCAGGAAGGGGCAGAATTAACCAGGAAGAAGTGAGATGACCAGGAAGGGGCGAATGGAGAAGTGAACTGAACTACAAGACGCAGATTCCAGAAACAACAAAAGGGACGACAGACTATGCGGATGATTGGACATCGTAATTCCGAGATTAAAAGGCAACAGGGGAAGTCAAATACGGAACACCAAAACGACGTAGATTCATCGTAATACAACGCAGAAGCGACATATAATCTAGGAGAGAGGGGCAGAAAGCTGGACATCAAAGCTACATCAGCAGATAGCATCAGAAAGGTTAGAAAAGTGTTATGTTAATTCTAAAAAAAAAAAAAAAAAAAAAAAAAAATAGGGTAAAAAAAAATTTTTAAATGTACCTTAGGAGCGGTAGGATAAAGAAAACAATGTCCACTAATAATACAGAAGAAATAATTATGGAGGGGGATAGTGTAACAGTTAGCTGTAATTCAATACAGGTTACAGAAAATAGCTCAAACGATGTAGTATTGGAGGGAGGAAATGTTAGTGCAGGAAGTGAGAATAAAACAGCAGGAAATATTAATTCTAATACTAGTATGATTATGGAAATGTTGAGAAATTTTGGTAAAAAATTAGATCAGAGTATGGAAAGGAATGAGAAATTAGAAAAGAAAATAGATCAAAACAGGGTAGATATGCAAAAGAATAATGAGAAATTAGAAAAATTAACTCAGAGTAATGAGAAATTAAGGGAAGATACGCAAAAGAATAATAGGGAATTAAGAGAAGATATTGATAGGAGTTTAGAACAAAAACTAGATCAGAATAAGAGAGAATTAAGGGAAGATATTGGTAAAAGCTTAGAACAAAACAGGGAAGAAATTGAAAAGAAATTCATGGAGCTAGATAGTAGTATGATGAGAATGAGAAATGAAAATCAGGAAATGATAGCAAATGAAATAGGTGAAGTTTCAAAGAAAATGCTAGACATGAGCAGGGAAATAGGTAACAAAGAAAGTGAGGTTAATACTAAAAGTGAACATGTTGATGTAGAATGTACAGAGTTAGGTAGTAGAATGAATAACATTTCAAGTGAGATAAGAGAGATAAAACAGGTTATGAATGTAGATGTGAATCAGGCGCAAGTTAATTTCAGAGGGGAGATATCATAAATACAGAAGGAGTCAGTAATGCAAAGAAATAAATTGTACGAAGAAGCTAAGGTCTTGCCTGTAAATAATCAAAAGCTAACTTCTGAAATTAACAAGTACCAAGATGTTCAAATTGAAAACTCCAGTCCAGTACAGTTTATTACAGATTTGTCAGAGTACTTTCAAATTAAAGAGATAGCAGAAGAATTGAGAATGACAGTTGTTAAAAGATGTGTTGTTCAGGAAACTTTAGATTGTTTTCAAATGTTATCATGGGACGAAATTTCATATGAATACAAGAGGTTATTCATTAACAAATTTTTGAAGGTTAGGATACGGCTACGAGTAATGTTTAGCCACACAAAATTTGATCCAGGAGGGTAAATAGCAATGAGATGTAAAGTAAATGCTGGATAGTTAAAGATGACTTGCAGAGAAATGTATTGGAACGTAAGAGGGTTAACTATTTATATATGTCATGTGAAAGGAGAAATAAAATTTTGGACATAATTAATTTTTTTAAAAAAAAGGAAAATAACATTTTTTTTTTTTAGTAACTGTAAGAGTATTAAAAATTAAGAATGTAAAGATTGAAACTTAATATTATATTAAAGTAAAAGTACGTAAATACAATTCCAAGAGTATTGTTAAAATAATAATAAATTCAGAACAAAAATGGGGTAAAAATAAAAAAAAACAAATACTTATGTAGCAAACAGAAAATGTGAAACAGTGTCTAGATTTAAGAGATGTAAATATATTTGTGTAGAGGGTGAATATTTTTGGTAAATATGTTTAATAATTACAAAAAAAATTCTTGAATTGATAAATTTTTGTCAACAACTTAAGAAAGTAAACAATTTTGGTAACAGTAATTAAATAATTCAGGGTATAGTATAGGCTATAAAAAAATTATTGTAATGTTAGATTAATGTCTAAACACATTAAACCAGAGCCAGTAAGTAGTGGCAAGATAGAGGAAAAACATGTCGTGTGTTAAATACGTGTGAAGTGTTAAGTGAAAGTGATAGCGTGTGTTCCAAGATTTAGAAGACTAAAAACCCAATTATAAAATTTCCAAACAAGTTGTAAATATTTATAATTATGTTTCTAGTTTCTAATTTGTATCACAAATTACTTAAATGTAAATAATGATTGTAATATGAATATGCATTTTTATGTGACATTGATTTGAGATGTTTATTGATTGTAATTATTGTTGATAAGTAAGTTTATACGACCTTACTGAAACTGTCAATAATAGCGCGCAATAATGCAGTGAGGGGGTGAGCTGTTTATCATTATTGGAAACGAGGAAGTTACGTAATGTTGGCGCGTTTTTCCGTTTAGAACCTTCTGGAATATTTCCCTAGAGCATATGTATTCATAATTTTTATTGGATATTAAAATAGACGCTAATGTTGGCGCGTTTTATTAGCCAATAGTAACTCAGTTATAATCTTTAGGCATATCGGGGAGTGGGAGTATAAATAGAGGCTAGGTTAGAGGTAAAGTCCTTCAGTCGGCCACTTCATCAAAAATCTGTGTACACTACACGTCGTCTTCAGTCAGTCAGTCAGTTCGTCGAAAGTGTTTGTACGGCAAACGCCGGGTATCGATTCACAATTTACGCGCAGCAGAATTATGAATAATCTAAAGTGTTGTAAGGTTAATTATACAAAAAGTTGAAGTACGTAAATTAAGAGTGATCAGTAAGAAGTTATTATAACAGTTTCAGTTTGGCGAGTGTTAAGATCAATGTATAAATGTGATAGTTAACGTGTTCGACAATAAATGTGTAAAACAAATTTCTTCATCAGTGTTATATTTGGATAAAAGATTCCTTTCCGTTTACACACCCTGATCAGAGACATGTTCGACCGAGAAATAATAGCTAGCCGGAGGACAGTAAACAAAAATTAAATCAAATAATAGTCGCATTCTTTCGAACACTAACACTGCTGCAAATTGCTAACACCAGATGGAGCTACAAACCGAACAAATGAATGACGTCACAAGATGGCTTCCACGCGTGAAGTAAACATAAAAACACAAACATATAGAAACATTAATACCGTTACAAATGGAACAACGCATAAAAGATAATTTCAATAAAGTGGCTGAAGAAATAAAAGAAAATGTTAGTAAAGACGTGCAAGGAATAAGCACAGAATGAAAGAGAGGATGGAAAGAATAGATGAAAGGAGGAGGAGATTCAATTTGGTGTTCACAGGAGTTGGAGAAGAGGTATCTAGCCATATGAAGAAATTTTAACAGATAAATTAGAAATGGATCTATATTTTGAGCCTAATAATTAAAACAAGATAATTTCTGATTGAAAACTGCTTTATAGTTTTTCAAAATATTCTCCTTTACGATCAATACACTTTTGCATCCGTTTGAACCATTTGTCAAAGCATTTATTCCAGTCTTCTTGAGACACCTCCAAAACATGGTTTTTGAAAGCATCAACGGCTTCTTCTGCCAACGAAAATCGTTGTCCACGCAATTTATTCTTGATGTTCAGGAACAAAAGAAGTCATTGGGTGCCAAATCAGGACTGTATGGCGGATGATACATCAATTCAATTTTTTGAGCCTTCAAATACTCTGTTGTTGGACGAGATGTGTGTGAGCTCGCATTGTCTTGATGAAGAACGATCCTAAGGTGGTGGTTGTTGGTTTTCGTTACTTCACCGAAGACTTCCGGCAAACAAATGGTTGTGTACCATTCGGCATTGACCGTTTTACGTTCCTCTAAAGGCACTGTTGCCACATGGCCAGTTTTGCTGAAAAAGCAGGCGAGTGCTTCGAGTGCGAACAACTTTTGTTAGATTTGCTTCATCTTGAAGCACCCATACAGTCGACTGCTGTTTATGTTCCGGCTCATAAGCATAGATCCATGATTCGTCACCAGTTACAGTCTTATATATGTCTTTTGAGGCACGGCCATTGTATTTCATGAGCATTTTTGTACACCAATCGACACGAGCATCTTTTTGAGATTGCATCAAATTATGTGGGATCCAACGAGAGCAAACCTTTTTCACAGCTAAATAATCTTGCAATATTTTATATATGCTGGTGGAACTAATGCCTAGGGTTGCCTCAATCTCACAATATGTCGCATGACGATCTTTCATTATTAGTTTTTGCACAGCATCAATGTTTTCAGGCACAACAACTGATTTTGGACGACCTTCATCATTGAGCGAATGGCAGCCACGATTAAATTCCTTATACCAGTGTTTCACAGTGGCAAAGGATGGAGCTTCATCGCCAAATGTGGAAGTTAATTGATCGATGCACTCTTGTCTTGATAATCCACGTCGAAAGTCGTAATATATCATTGCATGAACATTTTCACGGGTTAATTCCATGTTTTTCTTGACACACAATTTTCAAGTTAGTATAAACAAAACAAATGACGCTCTATTGAAAAAATGTTTGAAGTAGATTATGGTCAAATATGTCCAACTTTCCATTGGAAATGTCAGATGGCACCTACAACATTCAGGGTTACCAAGGTTCAAAATATAAAGTGCCCCTTGTAATAGGGGAGATTGTGGAAGCATATAGAGTAGGTAGGCAAGGCAGGAAAAGACCAATAATAGTGTCATTTGCAACATCCAACATAATATACGAAATCCTAGGAAGGTCAAAAATACTAAAAGTAATATATTTATAAACAAAGATTTAACTCCAGCCCAGAGGGATAGCATGGTTAAGGGCAGGAGTATGGAAGCTAAAAGGGAAATGAAATGGCTATGCACAAGGTGAATGTCCATTATGCGGGGGAAGGGAAGATATACAACATATTATATTTGAATGCAGAAAAAAACAGATTTGGAGAAAAGAAAGTTTATGGAATGAATAGGAATAAAGATATACATACAATTTTAGATAAAAACTTAAAATATGGGTAAATACTTAGCAAAAGTAAAAAAATAAATGGATATGGACGGTTAAAAGAGGAAAAATAATGTAAATATAAATAAGTATAAGAACTACTAAATGTACTAACATGTAATTGTTAATTCACATGACTGCTCATCTTAGTGGCCAGGGCCAAATAGAGAAGGCAGACTAAACATGTAATAACTTAGTGCTCAATAAACTATTATTATTACTGCACAAGAACCTCATTTATCCAAACTAGGTAGGACATTAGGTAATCCGGATCTATTAAATTAATATTAAATTACTAATCTATTCTATCATTTATTTTGGCACTAACAAAAAAAAAAAAAAAAAAAAGCACTCTATGGCACCTAAGCTCAATATTACACTTTTATTTTTTGGTCAGCCTCACTGTAATAGGCAGGTTACATGTGACGTAACTGAACTGTTATGGCATCCATAATACTTCAGTGACTCATTATGGTCTTACTCGGCGGCACGTGCAGTTCCCCCATACCTTTTAACATCTTCAAAGCAGCAGTCCAGTGGGATCCATTTCCCAGATAAACAATGAAATACGAGGTGTGATCCAAAAGTTTCTGGAATGGCTTCACAACAATGCTTACGCTGAGATTTCTTTAATTCTTACCCAGACTGTACATGCAGTGTTCTTCCCGATAAAAATGAGAGGTCACGTGACTTCCTGTGACCATGCAGTGACGAGGTAGATGCTCTGAAGTGAACACGTGTTTTGATGTACTGCGATTTTTTGGCATAGCAAAAGTGTCAGATTACGAAGAATAAAGAACGAACATCAAATTTTGCTTTAAACTCGGTAAAACTGCAACAGAAACCTATGAAATGTTAAGAACAGCTTATGGGGAGGAAGTTATGGGCAAAACTCAAGCAATTAAGTGGTTTTCGAAATTTAAAAGTGGTGTGACATCAGTTAAAGATACAGATCGTTTGGAGCGACCCTGTTCCAGCAAAACTGATGAAAATATCAATCAGGTGAGGGAAATGGTCTTAAATTATAGGAGCATTACAATAAGAGAACTTTTTGACTCATTAGGACTCTCCTTTGGAAGTGTTCAAAGCATTTTGAAAGACAATTTGGACATGAGAAGAATTGCCGCCAAGTTCGTGCCCCGCCCGCTTTCAAATGACCAAAAAGAAAGCCATGTGATTGCCTGCACAGATCTTAAAGAACAGCTATAAAATGACCCACAGTTTATGGAGAAAATTATTACTGGTGATGAAACATGGATTTATGGGTACGATCCAGAGACGAAGCAACTATCTTCACAATGGAAGAGTCCTTCATCTCCATGCCCAAAAAAGGCCAGACAAGTTCGATCCAAAGCGAACTCAATGATTGTGTTTTTTGACATTAAAGGCATTGTACATAAGGAATTTGTGCCACAGGGTCAAACAGTGAATCAAGTGTTCTACAAACAAGTGCTGCAAAGATTAAGGGAGAATGTGCGATGCAAAGGCTGGAGAAATGGAGGAGTGGTGACTGATTCCTGCATCATCACAATGCACCCGCACACAAAGCGCTTTCTGTTCACCAATTTTTGGGTAAAAATAGGATGAATACTGTTCCCCATCTGCATTACACGCCGGAATCAAAACAGCAGAGTATGGTGTAGAAACATCCGCAGTCTCCTGTGAAAAAGAAATTCCATACTGCACCATCTGTTCATAAAGTGATGTTAACGGCATTCTGGGATTGCTGGACCGCTCGTGCTGGATTTCATGCTGCGAGGTGTCACCATCAATGCTGACAGATATTGTTCCACGGGCTGCGATCACAAAGAAGCGCCACGGGATTCTCGATGTTGACAACGTGATCATCCTCCACGACAATGCAAGACCACATGTGGCAAACAAGACCGTCAAGCTAAGGAACTTTCACTGGGAGTTTCTAGAGCATCCACGATACAGCCCGGATCTTGCCCCTAGTGATTTCCGCCTTTTCAGTCCGCTGAAGAAGTTCCTGGCAGGACAGTGATTCACTTGCGACAACAAAGTCAAGACAACAGTGCGACAGTGGTTCTGTAGTCAGACGGCCGACTTCTACCGCAGCGGCATCGCAGAATTAGTGCTGCGATGGGACAAATGTCTGAACCAGCATGGGGACTATGTGGAAAAATAGTGAAAGGTACAAGAACAATATCTACATGTTTAGTTGACTGTATGTATCGTATGTTACCAGAAAAAAAGAGGGGCAAAGATTTTCTGATTTGCCCTCATAGCAAGTCCGTACTATTTTGTTCCACTTAAAAATGCCTTTAAGGGGCCATCCATTCACCACATACCAAAGGGTGAAGGAAGTGGTGCATACATGGCTTGCTGCTCAGCCAAAAACCTGTTTTTCTGAGTGCATCAGGAAGCTTGTACAATGAGGGATCAAGTACCTTGAGAAGTAAGGGGACTACATTGAAACATAAGGTAATTGTAAGTTTCTATTATTGTTATAATACGTTTAAAAAAATTATGTATGCATACTTATTGACTTACCCTGGTATTATTCTGCACTTTTTAGTTTTAAAAGCTTAGTCTAAATCCTGACATTTATCTTTGTTTATACATATCGTGCATCAAAAAGTTAACAAAAGTAGAGAATAAGCATTCACGGATAAAAAGAAAAAATATTTTAGGACACCAACAATAGCATGCACAATTATTATCTAATACATTTGCAACGTTTTTTACAGAATTTTCTTCTCCTTGTACCTGAGAACTCGCACAATTCTTGCATATATCTGACACAGTGTGCTACATTGCATAGAATCCTTGCAACATGTGCTTGTTGCAGAAGAAACCTTACACTGCAATTTCTTCTGCTATATACTGTTTCTCAGTGTTAAGTGGAAGTGACTCTTTTAGTGCTAGCTCTTTTGTATTCCTAGAGTGTATTTGCTACTGCAAAACAATGGGAATGATATACAAATGCACAAATTTAAGTATTAGGATATTTTTAATTAAACTATTTAATCTTTAGAAACTTGAACATCAATTTTATCATCATTGTGATTCTTTATAGCATAAACAATTTACAAACAGCAGAGTTTTACAATTTTTATTAAAAAAAAACTCACTACATTCACACTGTATTGTCACAAAATAGTAACAGTCTTTTATAAAGTGATTTTTATATTCATTTTTACAAAAAGCGTTCTTCTGCTGTTTTCAAGTTATTTTAAAACTGAACACATGTAATGAAAATATTCAGCAGAATTTATATTTGACATCACCATTCCACTGTTCATTCATTCAAGCACATTACACCAACAATCTTTCTATTTCTTGCTGAATGGACTGAATCTGAGGCTTCAGTTGTGATCCTTCATTAACTGTTACTGAACAGGCCACAACCTGTCGTGAGACTCCACAGGCTCGACCGAGTGCTGAAATCAATAAGTATTATGTTATTTTCAGGTACATGGTTGAAAGCGCTTGACAAATTATAAGCCTACTTTCATTTATCTGCATATATTAGAATTTGATGACAATGTTGTTGAAGTCATTTAAGACTTAAACTGAGTCAATTTCATCTTCTACAGGAACAGAGTAATAAAAATTTATATCAACAAAGATTTGCACATGAACTACAAATGGTTGAAACTAAAGGCAATATTGAAGAAGAATGGATTAGGTAAAAAACAGTAATGTTGAAAATAGCCAATGAGGTTCTTGGGAAAAATAAAATATCAAACTGGAAAAGGGGTCTAAAAATATGGAACTCAGAGATAGCCAATAGTATTAAAGAAAAACAGAGTGCTTATAATTATTACTTACAAACAAGAACAGATGAAGCTTGGGAAATGTACAAACAGAAATGAAATAGAGCTAAAAACTTGGTCAAAAGAAGCCAAAATGAATCCTGGGAAAGATTTGTTGCTAATATTGAACACAACATTCACGGAAGACAGAACATAGCATTTAAGCTAATGAAACACATGAATAAAACAGAAAAAGATACTGCAAATATTAATGTGATAACAGAAAACCAATGGATAAATCACTATAGAAATTTATGGTATGATGAAAACAATGAAGAAGATTGTTGTATAGAAAATAATGGAACTTTGTGGATCCAACAGACATAAAAGAATTAAAAGAGGCTTTAAAAGCAACAAAAAATAGAAAAGCCACCACGCTAGATGAAATTAATGCTGAACTAATCAAATATGGTGGAATGATATTAAAATTCAGTTTTCTTCATTTTTTAAACATGTGTTGGAAGAATTGTTCAGTACCCGTGGAATGGAATACAGCTAAAGTCATTTCTCTATTTAAGAAGGATACAGGGTATTATAGAGGAATAAGCTTATTAAGTGCAGGCTATAAAATTTACGGAAAAATTCTAAATCAGAGATTACAAGCTATCACTGATATCAGAACAATCAGGCTTTAGGAAAGAACGTTCATCTAGCGATAATGTATTTATAATCAGACAAAATTATTGAAAATGTTGTGAATTTAACCTAGAAACTCACATAGCATTTATTGACTATGAGAAAGCCTTTGATAAGGTAAAATGACCCCTTTTATGGAACATTTTAAAGAAAAGAGGATTTCTAAACATTTTATTAATGCTATCAAGAGTTTGTATGTAAATACCAAAATAAGAATTAATTCTTGTTTTAAAATGTCAGCTGAAATCTTAACAAATCAAGGGTCCGACAAGGGTGTAGTATATCGTCCACTTTATTTAATTTATATATTGACAATCTAGTTTAGAAGTGGAAAGATGAAATACAGTTCAGAATCAAAATAGAATTAGACACGCCTTTAAGTACTTTACTATATGCCGATGATCAAATAGTTATACAAGAAACAGAAGATAATCTACAAAGAGCAGTAGATAGACTAAGCCAAAATGCAATGCATTACAACTTAATTATAACTATAAATAGAATGAAGACAATGGTTTTTAAAGGTAAGAACCCTGTTAGATCAAAGATACTAATAAATGGTAAAATATTAGAACAGGTATCCCACTTCAATTATCTAGGATGTGACATTAGTTTTAAATTTGACAAAGACATTGAGATGAAAGTTAATAGGTTTCAAACCACTTGTGGAATGATCAGAAGAACTCTAGGAAGAAAAACTAGAAAAGAAACACAAATTAAGCTCTATAAGATTATGGTTTTACCTACTTTATATGGTTTCGAGTCGTGGACAATAACAAAAAGAGAGAGATCCGACGATCAGTCCGACGAAATGAAAATTTTGAGGTATGTAAGAGGATGCACTAGAGCTAACAAAATAAGAAATGAATCAATAAGATCAGATTTGAATACTGTATCAGTAAACGATACGATTGATGAAAATAAAAGTAATTGGAAACAACATATTGATAAGACTGTCAGATGATAGAATACCAAAAAATATAATGAATTACCAACCAACAGGGAGTAGAAGTTGCAAGAGACTGGAACAGGTGATATCACCTAATCCTTGAAAGGAGAAGAAGAAGAAATATTAGTTAATCCTGAGTTGAAATATTTAAATAAACCGATTTTATATTCACAGATTAACATACAGCATTTGAAATTAAAATTAGGATAGGATGTTTTGCATTTTCGAAGCAGCAAATGTGTTGTGACAGGAGAATTAATGACTCTGTGAAGTATTTTATATTATTGCTGCAGGCCATTTTATTTCACTACAAAATAGGTTTTCCCTTACATTGGAAGATATTGCACTGGAATGAAAACATGTCCCAAATATCTCAACATGGTTGTACCATCACCATCTATAGCACAGTTTCTGTTGCTGTCACCTTTGGTGGTACTGTCTGATATGCAGCATAAATATAGCACTACCAGTGATATGATTAGGAAGTACGAGGTGTGGCAATAAAGAAAGCGGAGTGATTGTTGTGCGCATTTCCGGCTTCATTGATAACCAAGAGAAGAGCGGGGGATTAGCCTTGGGACTCTCCCTGACACATGTACAAAATTTCACGCTGCTGTGGTGGTTAAGTCTGGCTGTGAGCCTTCTTAGAAACGGGTCGTGTATCTGAGCTTCGTCAGAATTATGCTACGCTCTAAAGTAGAACGTGTTAACATCAAATTCCTCACAGAACTTGGAAAACCTGCCACAGAAACTTATGATTTGTTGAAACAAGTTTATGGTGATCAGTGTCTATCTTGTACGCAAGTTTTCGAGTGCGTTAAGGGGTTCAAGGACCGTAAGGAAGACATCAAAGACAATCCGAAATCAGGCCGTCCTTCCACTTCGAAAACTGAAGAAAATGTGGAGAAGGTCAGTAGAATTGTTCGAGCAGACCGCAGAATGTGGAGAAGGTCGGTAGAATTGTTCGAGAAGACCGCCACCTGAGCATTTGAGCAATTTCAGAACTTTCCTGCATCAATAAGGAAACCGTTAATACAGATTTTGCATGATAATCTGGACATGACAAAGGTTTGTGCTAAAGTGGTGCCAAGAATCCCCACAAACGAGCTAAAGCAACATCGAGTGGACTGCTGTGCTGACACTCTTGAAAACATTAAAAATGACCCTGATTACCTCTGCAAAGTAATTACATGTGATGAAACATGGATATTCCAATACGATCCAGAGACTAAGCAACAATCCATGCATTGGAAGAGCCCTCAATCACCTATGAAGAAGAAAGCATGCATGGGCAAATCAAAATTCAAAGCAATGATGATTGTTTTCTTGGATATCCGAGGGGTTATCTACATTGATTGGATGCCTGAAGATCAGACTACATTGAAGGGGACAACATTTCAGTTGTGTCAGTCTTTTCAATAAAGAGTTACAGCATCAGTCCGGTTTCCTTATTGCCACACCTCGTATTTCATTCCTGCCAACCTAGAAAAATGCTATTATTTTAACAAAGCTAATTTTGCTACACATTTCTTTTAGCAAGGGGGGTTTACAACCCCCAAAAACCCTTCTTAGCTATGCCTCTGAAGCTGATCCATCTATAGTCTGCTCTGGTGGTGTTGCAGCAACTTGTATAAAGAGTCACTCAGGGGATTATCGAAATTGAAGACTAGATTCTCATTTTTCCAGATGAAAATCTGTTCCCATACAGTTAATTCTTTTTTTTTTGTTTCATTTATATAGCTGCCTTTAACTTGTATGGTCATATTGGGGGGGGGGGACTTTGACTTGATAAATAACTGATGGTGGTGTAGGTTTTTTCAGTATTTTACTATTAAACACACACATTCACTCCCATATTTATACTTCCAGACTCTGGATAGGGAATTATTCTGGTTAAACAAAAATTATCTGCCTCAGCCAGGAAACAAACCTGGGACCTGTGGGTTGAGAAGCCAAAATGCTGACACTTGACTGCAGAGGCAGTCAATGGTTAATTTTTGTTTTCATGTTCTGTGTTTTAATAGTTTTGGTTTTGGATTTATGCCATGATTTTTTTGTCCAAAAATGGGTGGCAACTGCTGATTTTTCTAAATTTATATACAAAAACCAAAGAAGAACTTAGAAACAAAAGCCAAGGAACACTTTAGAAGTATTATAACACAAACATTTAGATAAATCAGCAGTTTTCATCCATTTTGGGACAAAAAATCATGACACAAATCCAAAAACAAAACTATTAAAACACACAACAGGAAAACAAGAATTAACTGCATAGGAACAGATTTTCATCTGGAAAAATAAGAATAGTCTTCAACTTCAATATTCCCCAGAGCGACTCAGAACAGCCACCAGAGCAGACTACAGCTGGATCAGCTTCACTTTCAAACATTAGTCAATATCCGGTTGACAATGGAGGAATGCAGCCTCCATAACATGTTCTGGGAAATTTAAAAAGTAGGTGCTGCTTTGTGTCATTAATTGAGTTTAACTCTTAAGGATCTTTCATTTCCGTAGGCTGCGCACACACAGAGAAAAGGTGATAGTGGTTGACCATTAATCAGAGTGTTGCTCAGCACAGCTTTAATGATAATGGCATGCTGGAAATAACCAGACTATGCCCTCATCATTACCCACAGCCTCAATGTTCAGGTGTGCACGCTTTAAACACCTTACACATTTAATATTTCTAACAATACTCAATCCATTCAATTCTATTACCCCAGGGATAATAAGTTATATAATGTGAATGTATTCTTCTGCCACAAAATAAATATATTATCTGTGCAAATATGAATTCCTTTCACAATTAAATAACCATCCAAACTGATGCAGTAATTTGTATCACAAATTACTTAAATGTAAATAATGATTGTAATATGAATATGCATTTTTATGTGACATTGATTTGAGATGTTTCTTGACTGTAATTATTGTTGGGAAGTAAGTTTATACTGCCTTACTGAAACTGACAATAATAGCGCGCAATAATGCAGCGAGGGGGGGTGAGCTGTTTATCATTATTGGAAACGAGGAAGTTGCGTAATATTGGCGCGTTTTTCCGTTTAGAACCTTCTGGAATATTTCCCTAGAGCATATGTATTCATAATTTTCATTGGATATTAAAATAGACGCTAATGTTGGCGCGTTTTATTAGCCAATAGTAACTCAGTTATAATCTTTAGGCATATCGGTGTGTATGGGTATAAAAGCCAAGTCAGAGGTAGATTGCAGTCAGTTCATCAAAAATCTGTGTACACTACACGTCGTCTTCAGTCAGTCAGTTCGTCGAAAGTATTTGTACGGCAAACGTCGGGTATCGATTCACAAGTTACGCGCAGCAGAATTATGAAAAATCTAAAGTATGGTAAAGTTAATTATACAAAAGGTTGAAGTACGTGGATTAAAAGTGATCAGTAAGAAGTTGTTATAACAGTTTCAGTTTGGCGAGTGTTAAGATCAATGTATAAATGTGATAGTTAACGTGTTCGACAATAAAAGTATAAAACAAATTTCTTCATCAGTGTTATATTTGGATAAAAGATTCCTTTCCGTTTACACACCCTGATCAAGAGATATGTTCGACCCAAGAAAAGATAATAGCTAGCCGGAGGACAGTAAACAAAAATTAAAACAAATAACAGTCGCATTCTTTCAAACACTAATACTACCGCAAATTGCTAACACCAGATGGAGCTACGAACCTCACAAAGAATTACGTCACAAGATGGCTTCACATGAAGTAAACACACATACACAAACATCACAAGTAATAACATTATAAGAAAACCGTAACAAATTGGCACCCAGAACGTGGGGCAAAGTGACCAGGAAAGGGGCAAAGTGACCAGGAAAGTAGCAGAATTAACCAGGAAAGTAGCAGAATTAACCAGGATGTGGAACGAATGGAGCAGTGAACTGATCTACAAGACGCAGATTCCAGAAACAAATACGGGGGGACGACAGACTACGCGGATGATTGGACATCGTAATTCCAAGCTTACAAGGCAACAGGGGAATTCAACTACAAAAACATCGAGAAGACGCAGATTCCAGAAACAACTAAAGGAACGACAAACGACGCAGATGAGTGGACACAAAAACATCAAGATGACGCAGATTCATCATTAATACAACGCAGAAGTGACATATAACCTAGGAGAGAGGGGCAGGAAGCTGGACATCAAAGTAACAGCAACAGACAGCATTACAAAGGTCAGAGTATAGTAATTCTTTGTTTAGAAAACAAAATCGTAACAATCAAATGTACTTGAGGAGTGGTAGGATAAAGAAAACAATGGCTACTAATAATACAGAAGAAATAATTATGGAGGGAGATAATGTAACAGTTAGCTGTAATTCAATACAGGTTACAGAAAATAGCTCAAACAATGTAGGATTTGAGGGTGAAAATGTTGGTGCAGAAAGTCAGAATAGAATAGCAGGAAATGTTAATCTTGATGCTAGTATGATGATGGAAATGCTGAGAAATATGAATGAGAAATTAGAAAAACTAACTCAGAATGATGAGAAATTAGAAAAGAAAATAGATCAAAATAGGGAAGATATTAGTAAGAGTAATACAGATCAATTAAGGGAAGATATGCAAAAGAATAATAGGGAACTGAGGGAAGATATTAGTAAGAGTATTACAGATCAATTAAGATATGCAAAAGAATAATAGGGAATTGAGGGAAGATATTGGTAAAAGCTTAGAACAAAACAGGGAAGAAATTGAAAAGAAATTCATGGAGCTAGATAGTAGTATGATGAGAATGAGAAATGAAAATCAGGAAATGATAGCAAATGAGATAGGTGAAGTTTCAAAGAAAATGTCAGAAATGAGCAGGGAAATATCAAACCAAAAAAGTGAGGTTAATACTAAGTTTGAACATGTTGATGTAAAATGTACAGAATTAGGTAGCCGAATGAGTAGCATTTCAAGTGAGTTAAGAGAGATGATGGAGGCTACAAATGCAGATTTAATTCAGGTGCAAGTTAATTTCAGAGGGGAAATATCTGAAATTCAGAAGGAGTCAGAAACACAGAGAAATAAATTGTCTGAAGAAGTTAAGGATTTGTCTACAGATTTGAGTCAAAAGCTAACTTCTGAAATTAACAAACACCAAGCTGTTCAGAATGAAAACTCCAGTCCAGTACAGTTTAGTACAGATTTGTCAGAGTATTCTCAAATTAAAAAAATAACAGAAGAATTGAAAATGGCAGTTGTTAAAAGATGTGTAATTCAGAAAACTTCAGATTGTTTTCAAATTATATCTTGGGGTGAAATTGCATTGGAATCCTTTAAGAGGTTATTCATGAACAAATTTTTGAAGGTTAGGATACAGCTACAAGTAATGTTTAGCCACACACAATTTGATCCAGGAGGGTAAATAGCAATGAGATGTAAAGTAAATGCTGGATAGTTAAAGATGACTTGCAGAGAAATGTATTGGAACGTAAGAGGGTTAAATAAATATGTAGGTCATGTGAAAGGAGAAATAAAATTTTGGACATAATTAAATTTTTTTAAAAGGAAAATAACATTTTTTAGTAACTGTAACAGTATTTGAAATTAAGAATGTAAAGATTGAAACTTAATATGATATTAAAGTAAAAGTACGTAAATACAATTCCAAGAGTATTGTTAAAATAAAGTACAAAATAACAAAAATTGGTAAAAATAAATAAAACAAATACTTATGTAGCAAACAGAAAAGGTGAAACAGTGCCTAGATTTAATAGATGTAAATATATTTGTGTAAAGGGTGAATATTTTTGGTAAATATGTTTAATAATTACAAAAAATTCTTGAATTGATAAATTTTTGTTAACAATATAAGAAAGTAAACCATTTTTTGTAACAGTAATTAAATACTTCAGGGTACAGTATTTGTTATTAAAAAAAAAAAATTTTTTTGTGTAATGTCAGATTAATGTCTAAACACATTAAACAAGAGCCAGTAAGTAGTGGCGAGATTAAAAAAAAAAAAAAAAAAAAAAAAAAAAAAAAAAAAAAAAAAAATGTCGTGTGTTAAATACGTGTGAAGTGTTAAGTGAAAGTGATAGCGTGTGTTCCAAGATTTAGGAGACTAAAAACCCAATTATAAAATTTCCAAACAAGTTGTAAATATTTATAATTATGTTTCTAGTGGGGCATATGATGCAGTAATTTGTATCACAAATTACTTAAATGTAAATAATGATTGTAATATGAATATGCATTTTTATGTGACATTGATTTGAGATGTTTCTTGACTGTAATTATTGTTGGGAAGTAAGTTTATACTGCCTTACTGAAACTGACAATAATAGCGCGCAATAATGCAGCGAGGGGGGGTGAGCTGTTTATCATTATTGGAAACGAGGAAGTTGCGTAATGTTGGCGCGTTTTTCCATTTAGAACCTTCTGGAATGTTTCCCTAGAGCATATGTATTCATAATTTTCATTGGATATTAAAATAGATGCTAATGTTGGCGCGTTTTATTAGCCAATAGTAACTCAGTTATAATCTTTAGGCATATCGGTGTGTATGGGTATAAAAGCCAAGTCAGAGGTAGATCGCAGTCAGTTCATCAAAAATCTGTGTACACTACACGTCGTCTTCAGTCAGTCAGTTCGTCGAAAGTATTTGTACGGCAAACGTCGGGTATCGATTCACAAGTTACGCGCAGCAGAATTATGAAAAATCTAAAGTATGGTAAAGTTAATTATACAAAAGGTTGAAGTACGTGGATTAAAAGTGATCAGTAAGAAGTTGTTATAACAGCTTCAGTTTGGCGAGTGTTAAGATCAATGTATAAACGTATAGTTAACGTGTTCGACAATAAAAGTATAAAACAAACTTCTTCATCAGTGTTATATTTGGATAAAAGATTCCTTTCCGTTTACACACCCTGATCAAGAGATATGTTCGACCGAGAAATAATAGCTAGCCGGAGGACAGTAAAGCAAAATTAATTAAGATAACAATAGCGTTCTTTCAAACGAACACTAACACTGCTGCAAATTGCTAACACCAGATGGAGCTACAAACCGAATAAATGAATGACATCACAAGATGGCTTCACATAAATACAGAAACATTTGTAAGTAATACCGTTACAGCCAATTTGCGAGTGAATTACTTATATTTGTTAGCCCCACGTTTGGGAGCCAATTTGAAGTGGTAATTACTTATAATGTTTGTGCATGTGTGTTTACTTCCCGTGGTGATGCCATTTTGTAACGCGATTCTTTGTTAGATTTGTAGCTCCATCTGGTGTTAGCAATTTGCGGCAGTATTAGTTTTTTTGTTTGAAAGAATTTTGCTTTTATTTTTATTTAATTTCGTTTCACTGTCCTCCGGCTAGCTCTGATCTTTTGGGTCGAACATATCTCTTAAACAGGGTGTGTAAACGGAAGGAATCTTTTATCCAAAGAGAACACTGATGAAGAAATTTGTTTTATACTTTTATTGTCGAACACGTTAACTATCACATTTATACATTGATCTTAACACTCGCCAAACTGAAACTGTTATAATAACTTCTTACTGATCACTTTTAATCCACGTACTTCAACCTTTTGTATAATTAACTTTACAACACTTTAGATTTTTTTATAATTCTGCTACGCGTAACTTGTGAATCTATAGCTGACGTGTAATATTTCTGCTGGACTGAAGGCGACGTGTATCATACAAAATATTTTCGATGAACTGACTGACTGAAGGCGACGTGTACTTTACAAATATTTTCGATGAACTGACTGCGATCTACCTCTGACTTGGCTTTTTATACTCATACACCCAGATATGCCTAAAGATTATAACTCAGCTGCAATTGGCTAATAAAACGCGCCAACATTAGCGTCTATTTTAATATCAATGAAAATTATGAATACATATGCTCTAGGGAAACGTTCCAGAAGATTCTCAACGGAAAAACGCGCCAACATTACGCAACTTCCTCGTTTCCAATAATGATAAACAGCTCACCCCCCCTCGCTGCATTATTGCGCGCTATTATTGACAGTTTCAGTAAGGCATTAAAAACTTACTTCTCAACAATAATTACAATAAACAAATATCTCAAATCAATGTCACATAAAAATGCATATTCATATTACAATCATTATTTACATTTAAGTAATTTGTGATGCAGCCTCCATAACATGTTCTGGGAAATTTAAAAAGTAGGTGCTGCTTTGTGTCATTAATTGAGTTTAACTCTTAAGGATCTTTCATTTCCGTAGGCTGCGCACACACAGAGAAAAGGTGATAGTGGTTGACCATTAATCAGAGTGTCGCTCAGCACAGCTTTAATGATAATGGCATGCTGGAAATAACCAGACTATGCCCTCATCATTACCCACAGCCTCAATGTTCAGGTGTGCACGCTTTAAACACCTTACACATTTAATATTTCTAACAATACTCAATCCATTCAATTCTATTACCCCAGGGATAATAAGTTATATAATGTGAATGTATTCTTGTGCCACAAAATAAATATATTATCTGTGCAAATATGAATTCCTTTCACAATTAAATAACCATCCAAACATGCTATAGAAGAGAAAATAAGTCCAATGCTTTTGCATATTTTCCCAGTTTAATGAAAGCATGAAGGAACAAAAGTGGAATAGATTGACAGGACACGAATGAGCTTCCAAAATGACATCAGCTGCATTATAACATATGCATCAGTGGCAGCTCTTGGGTGATCGCATACTTGCAACTGCACACCCATAATCTTTCTTGTATTAGGTTCTCTCATAAGTAATGTTGGCTTTTAAGTTTGGTGTTTTATAAGACAGAATTGGTTTTCTTTGGTTCACCAATGCTATTTACAGGATACCATGGCTAGCATTGTGTATATTGCAAGAATGTATTAGTTGTTAATACACAATCACAAAATGGAAGTTACAAAGTTTGAGATTAGAGTCCTTCTAAAGCACTACTGAAACAAGATTATAAAGCTGCTGCCACGGTTTGAAAAATATGTGAAGTGGAAGCAGAAAGTGTCGTTAGTGATTGTGTGGCACAATGATGGTTCCAATGTTTTAACACTCGAAAGGAAAACACTAAAGATTTTCCACATTCTGGAAGACCTAAACTATGGGATATTGAGAATACACACAAAGTTTTGAAAGAAAATGCGCAAAAAAGTACTCGTAGGCTGTCATAAGAACTTGGCCCATCAAAAGACACCATACATTGCCAGAGTAAGAAATCTGGAAAATCAAACAGAAGCTGTAGATCTGTACCTCATGAACTGACACCTCAACAGGCTCGACGTAGAGTGGATATCTGTCGTCAGCTTATCGGCAATCCCATGGATGATAGATTTATCAAAGGAATTATCGCATGTGATGAAAAATGGGTCCGTTACCGCAACCCTGACACTCAGTCCCTGTCAACCTGCCAAAGTCATTGTTAAAAAAATCAGTTTGGCCCCAAAGTAATGTTGTGTGCCTGGTAGAATTTTAAATGTGTGATTCACTGGGAGTTTGTTCCAAACGGACGTGCAGTAAATGCAAATCCTTATTCTCAACAACTGGAATGAGTTCATGAAATTTTGAGATGGACATACCCAGCATTAGTTAACTGAAATAGAGTTCTCTTGCAGCAGGACAATGCAACACCCCGTACTACACGAAGAACCATAACAAAAATTCAGGAACTGGAAGGAGTTGAACCGCTACCACACCCAGCTAGCAGCCCTGATCTTGCGCCTTCAGATTAGCATCTGTTTCTATCATGGCCCATTTCTTACATGGAAGAAATTTCGAAAACACTGAAGCTATGGAAGTGGTCTCACCAAATTCTTTGTATCAAAAATCATTATAAATCTTTAATGTTTTCGTCTCCATTATTCAAATGTTGGAACCAATTAAAAAACTGACATTACTTACGAGACAACCTAATATCTTTCTTTACGTTTGCCTTTTCTACTTATCTTATGTCTGTACGCCTGCTTGAAGCAGCAGACTACCAAACCAGTAAATTTGAAAACCTGTGGTAGAATGAAGTGTAAATGAACCATGTTGAAGAATTAAACCTTTAAGGTTTATCCTTAAAAGAGAAGTTACAAATTAAACAGAAAGGCAGATCAATGCATCTATGAACAAACTTTGACAGCCACTGAAATACGCCACGAGCTGCCACTGATATAAGAGGTCTTTCAACAAGAGTGTCCTATCTTTAACACGTGATTGCTGCCATTGTTATTGAGTTACAGCAGTCATTTTTTTCATGTCGTTACAGTTGTTATTGACAAACAGCTATGGAATGTTACAGCATTCAGCAACGCATAGAAATTGTGAAAATGTATTATCAAAATGGATCATCTGTTCGCCAAACCTTCTGTGTATTGGATGATGTTTACGGTGTGCATAATCGTCCCTGCGAGAGAACGATTCGGCGTTTGATCGATAAATTTGAAAGAAGTGGTTCTGTCAGCGATCAAAGAACGCCTGTACATAATTGACATAAGCACTCCAATGAAAACATAGGTGCCATTCGTGAGAGTGTACGCGAGAACGGAAACAAGTCAATTGCTCGTCGAGCGCAAGAATTGGGGCTTTTGCCGACCACAACTTGGCGAATTCTGCATCTGGACTTGAAGTTTCACGCTTACACAATGGTGTTAACTCAAGAACTAAAGCCCAACGAGCATAGGTTGTGCCGTGTATTCGCTGACTGGGCTATGGAGCAATTGGAAGCGGACCCAGATTTTTTCGAAAAATCATCTTCAGCAACGAAGCCCACTTTTGGATGGATGGTTGTGTTAACAAACAAAATTGCCGCTATTGGAGCAATCATAATCCAATGCAGATTCAAGAACGACCACTTCATCCTCAAAAGGCTACTGTGTGGTGTGTGTTTTGGCATGGTGGAATCATTGGTCCATATTTTTTCCAAGATGAAGATGGAGAAGCTCTGTCAATAGAGAAAGATACCGGGCTCTTATAAGGGACTATTTTTTACCGCAATTGGATGCTATAGATCTCAGAAACAGCTGGTTCCAGCAAGATGGTGTCACATGTCATACTACTCTCGAAACAATCGATCTTTTGAAGAAGTTCAGAGTTTCATCATTTCCCATGGTGAAGATGTTAACTGGCCCCGAGGTCATGTGATTTAATGCCTTGGATTACTTCATGTGGGGTTATGTTAAATCTAGAGTTTATGTCAACAAGCCAGAAACAGTAAATGATCTTGTGAATAACATCACGCGTGTTATTCGTTAAGTTGGACCTAATTTACGTTCTTCTGTCATTGAAAATTGGGTCAACCATATACGCGCAACCCAACGAAGTCGCGGCGGTCACTTAACTGATGTTCTCTTCCACACGTAATGACATTAATTATGTTCCAAAATAAAAAAAGAAATAAACCTCTATCATTTATAGAACCTGTTTTATTTAACTTCAAAGATAGGACACTCTTGTTGAAAGACCCTATACATGCAAATTTAGTACATTTTTGTACTGTCAGACTAATCTAGCATTTGATGCATTGCATCCTTTTTTTCCAGAGAGATGAAAGTCCATCTAATGAATATGTTTTTAAAGTTAATTTTTTAAAATTTATTTATTATTCAAAGGACCTTAAAACATGTATTACATAGACATCAACATCAAATTTTTTGGTAAAATGCAATACTTCCAGTACTTACTGCAGGTAAGTAGTAGAGAAAGTAAAAATTCAATACTTTGGCCTGCACTTAAACCATTCATCTTCAGCCAAGAAAGATGCCTGGTTCAAGTTGCAACCAAGATATTTAGTTTTTCAAATCCACTTCAACTTTGGAAAGCTTAATGCCTACACATGCTTAGTATGAAAATAGCATTATCAAAAGCACAAATTAATCTTAATAGTGGTTGAATATAACCTGGAATTGTTAAGTACTTGCAAACATTGCAAGTTACCTTTGAGATATGATATCTCTAATATTTGAGATAGCCTTGAAGGTTTATCAGGATATTTGAATCAGATGAGAGAATTTAATGCACATACCGGTATCTTGCTATAGTAGCTCAAGCAGTTGAAGATCTGTGGTTTGAGTCTTAGCTGTGGCATTGCATTTTTCACATTTCATTCAGCTTTTCAATAAATGGTTAATAAAACAACTTCATGTCATAGAATTTTGTATTCTTTGTCATTACAGTTTAACGGTAATTTTGTATTAAATTAAACCGAGTTTTATTTATGGATGCTCTTTAACTGCTGTTGATGGTTCTTAGCATCCCATTCTATATTGGATGTGAAAGACTGGAAATTTTGCTCAGAGGCCCCTTTATCAGGCTTGAGGTTCTTTTACATGCCGTAATTTTGTATTGACTGCTATAGAGACTTTACTTGCAGGAAAAAGCATAGAAACTTTCTCAAATTATTATGAAAGATAAGAATCAGAGCCATGATTCACCAGGAATTTATTGAACTTTATCATCTATTCAAAATTGATAAAATGCCCATTTTTATTCAAATTAGAATGGAGAGCCTCCTTGCACTCAGCTTCAGCTGCAAATGACAACACAATATTTTAATGTGATCCTTAAAGAACTTTTGTATTGTATTCACAGATTTCAACTTCTGTTACTTTTGAGGTTAGACATGCTCTCATTTCTGTTCTTTGTGTTTACTCTGATGAAGTAACTGCCCCACTGCTGGAGAGCCAATTTGTAGTAGTTGTTGCACCACGCTTTGGACGCAAAACTTGAGGTAGTCAATACTCCATGTATGGTACAAAGTTTCCGGCGGCCTTTGTCCCACGTTCACTTTTTCCGTTGGCCTTTGCCCCACGTTTAAAAATCAACTTTGTATTTTTAATGTTTATTTAAATATTATATATGTATTCCTCGGCTGCGACAGTAGTATTTTGTAGAAACACGTATCTCTTAGCAGGGGTAGTGCGGCTAAAGAACAAGGCTTGCACAAATTATAATGGTATTTAACTTCCTTTATTAATCTTTCACACGATTAAATAACACTTCACTGATATATCCTACTGTAGAGCTGTGAGATTATTGTTTAATTGCACTTTTTAACACGTAAACTTTATATTATTCTCACCGCAACAAAGTTTTATGTCTCATATTGAACACGTACCGAGTGAACAGCTCCGGAACACTACCTTCTAGCGTCTGGCATCTACTGCCTAGATTCGTACATTTACTCTATTTCAAGTCTCTGATTGTCTAATCCTACTCCAATAGAATACTTTTATTTAACTTAAAGCTTCTCTAGCTTTTGATTGGCTATTTATAAACTGTTTTAAATATTACATTATTGTTCCAAGAATCACCAGCAGCATTATTAAACTTTCCAATTTATTGTTGTCTCAAGGTTACCTCATTGTTAGCAACTTTCAGCTTCTATTCTCGCAGCTCCTACATTGTTAAATTACGTAATACATTTACATAACATTATTATACATATACATAATAATACAAACCTAATACAATGACTGTTACATACATTTTATATATTACATACACATATTGCTTTAAGGCGGGCTGTTATTATATTTTATATTATATAATTAGACTGATATCATTTGTCAAAATACTGCCTCAAATCACTGGACTCAGTGTGCCTTCATAGTGATTTCATTCTAAGCAGCATTTTTACTGAAAATGAGTATGTTTATTATATAAGTATATTTGATAATAGCTATTATTTATTTGGAAAGGTAGAATCACATGACTGAAAAATTCATTGCCATAGCCGGAATTTTAACCACGGATCTTCTGGTTTCCATTCGTTGCTCTAACCAACTAAGCTACCATGGCAACATGCCAGATGACATCAAATTCCCAAACTGCCTCTCATTTTTCCTGGTAAACCACAAGGAGATCTCAAATTCATTTTGAGATGATATACCCCAATGGCGACTTACAATGTCTTAAGTACTTTAAGTCCCGGGCTTCATAGTTTAACCAACTGTTAGGCCAATCAATGGTAATTAAGGAAAGGTAGAATCAGTTGACTGAAAAATTCAATGCCATAGCCGGGATTTGAACCATGGATTTTCCGTTTCCGTCCAGTTGCTCTAACCAACTGAGCTACCACGGCAACATGCCAGTGCAACATCAAATTCCCCAACTGACAAACATTTTTCCATGGTTCAAATCCCAGCTTTTCAGACGTCTGATTCTACCTTTCTAACCTTGTCCTACACATGGCTTGTGGGAAGAACAATTACTATTATTTAATTTTAGTCTTAGAATAGCCTTAGAAAATAGAAATGACGATTTTGAGCTTTAGTAGTTAAATTCAAAATTATTCTTACCTTGTTTTGACCTGACAAACACATATGGCACATTCTTATCTTCACAGAGAAGTGGAAGATGAAGTAGGATTTCCAAAGGTTCTGCATCGGCAGCCATTACTATGAACTCTGACAATCCGCGGTTAAGTGTTTTTGTAGCTGCAAAAAAATGTGAGCTGAGTGATAAAATGAAATGCACATATGGAAAATAAATAATTTTATACCATAACAAAAAGTACTAGGGTAAACATTACATATGTACCTTATACTTAAGATGCTTGAAAAATATTGATTTAAGGAATCAAAATGCATATACGACGGCAGTCCCAGAAGTATCCGACCTGACGTATATATAGCGGTTGTTGTTTCAAACAAATGACTATGGTAGAAAGTACTACCCTTATAAAGCTTAAGTTTGAAGATGCTACATTCTTTAGTAATTGGCAACCATTAATAGTGAACTCTCTCAGCGAATTTGTAAACATGGATAAAATTGGCCATCGTTATGTGATAACGATACTTTCATTTGAAACGTGTTAGTCCAACTAACATGAAAGCTGAGCTAGATTCTATTCTGGGGGAGTCTGCTCCTTCTTTTACAACAGTAAAATATTGGTGAACAGAGTTTAAGTGAGGCCGAACGAGCTGCCAAGACGAACATCGCAGTGGTCGACCAAATGAGGTGACCACGCCAGAAATTGTGAAGAAAATCCACAAAATGGTATTGGATGACTGTCGATTGAAAGTGCGTGACCTAGCAGACATTGTAGGCATTTCAAAAAGTGCTGTACAACGTATACTAACTGAAAATTTATACATGAGAAAGTTGTATGCTAGATGGGTGCTGCGTTTGCTCACAACAGAACGAAAGCAGCATCATGAGGATGTTTCAGATGAGTGTCTGGTGATATTTCGCTGTAAAGCTGAGTTTTTGTATCAATTCATAACCATGGATGAAACATGGGTCCATCACTTCACACCTGAGGCTAAGGAACAGCCAAAACAGTGGATTGAAAGGGGAGAATCGGCTTCAAAGAAGGCGAAGGCAGTTCCATCTGCAGACAAGGTCATTTGGCAATTTTTTGGGATAATTTTCATTGATTATCTTCAAAAAGGAAAAGCAATCAATTGCGAGTATTATGCAAACTTATTGCAGCGTTTGAATGATAAAATCAAGCAAAACTGGCCACATTTAGCGAAAAAGAATGTTCAGTTTCATCAAGACATGGCACCAGTTCGCATATCATTATCGCATGGCCAAAATCAATGAGTTAAAGATCGAATTGCTTCCTCATGCACCCTATTCGCCAAACTTAGCCCTCTCTGATTATTTTCTGTTTCCAAAGTTGAAGAAATGGCTTGCCAACAATGAAGAGGTGGAGTTTGCAGTTGATGCTATTTTGCAGAACTTGACGGTTCTCACTATAAACAGGGTATCAAAGCTATTGAACATCGCTGGGAAAAGTGTATCGAGCTGAAACAATACTATGTATTGTACAAGAATGTTCAGTTTCATCAAGACAATGACCAGTTCGCATATCATTATCGCATGGCCAAAATCAATGAGTTAAAGATCGAATTGCTTCCTCATGCACCCTATTCGCCAGACTTAGCCCTCTCTGATTATTTTCTGTTTCCAAAGTTGAAGAAATGGCTTGGTGGTAAAACATCTGCCAACAATGAAGAGGTGGAGTTTGGAGTTGATGCTATTTTGCAGAACTTGACGGTTCTCACTATAAACAGGGTATCAAAGCTATTGAAGATCGCTGGGAAAAGTGTATCGAGCTGAAACAATACTATGTAGAAAAATAAAGATTTATTTCCCAAAATTTTTGTGTTTTCTCTGTTAGGTCAGGTACTTCTTGGACAGCCCTCATAACAGTGCCTTTAAGAGAAGCGTATGCAGCATCAATAAGCTTAAGAGCATCTAAAGTTTGCTCTCACCTCCTTTATTGCACATTTTTTTATAACATACCCGTTATTTGGAATCAATTCATATACATACACACACACCAACCTTAGAAAATCTCAAAACCAGAGGACCCTGTTGATTCACTGCAGCTCACTACCCTTGACAGCCTCCCCTGCCTCATACTCATTTCTTCCTTTCTAGTTATCTTTCTGCTTCTCTTTAACCCATTAATGCCTAGCTTTGCCGTATGGTAACGCAATTAACACATTCTAAAGTTATTTCAAAAATTATGCTGGAGGTTTGATACCACTGCTAATCGCTTTGTAAAGGAACTGTGTTTAGGACAATATAGTGTTCATTGTCGCACAGATTGTTTGAAAACTGCTGTCGCTGAATGTGGAGCAGAAATGGACATCCATTTCGAGTAAGTATATTTTTATAGCTTCGAGTTATTATGTGGATTATTTCTTGGTAGTATATTTCTTTGTATAGTGCAATATATATTCTCTGGGAGTTACAAGGTGATTCAGAGAAAAACAGGTGAAATTATGGCTTCCTAATTCCAATGTTACCATTTGGCAACACTAGGCAGATATACTCAGTAAGACGTATATTTAGTTATGTTGTTTCAGGAAAGAGCTTTCAGTTGCTGAAGCACTGGAGATAATTTAGAGTGATGATATAGATGGTGATGTATTTATTGAGCCACCAGTACCAAACGTAGACGCAGATGAGGATAAAGGCGGATTATCTGACAACCTGACATCTCGTCAATTACTGGCTAATGCTGAAATAAGGTTACCAAACAATGAAAGAATATTTGGTAGAGAAAACCAGGCGCTATGCATTATTTTTAAATTTTCAGGACTCAAAGATAACAGCAGGAGAAATATGCTGCTTTATTACTGTTCTATATGTTGCGACTACAGTTAACTTGCCATCTAAAAGGCACTTTTGTAATTCAAATGATGCCACGAAGAACCTGGCTGTTCCTCAATCAATGAGAAGAGACAGATTTCTTCAAATATGTAGGTTTCTTCACTTTGCAGACAACATTAGAATTGACCATAATGATAAGGCATGAAAAATAGGCCTATAATGGAAAAGTTAAAGAAGAGATCCGTTGTTAATTTCATACCAGAGGAACAACTATCATTTGATGAATGTATGGAGAAATATTTCGGCCAACATGGGTGCAAGCAATTCATCCGTGGCAAGCCCAGTAGTTTTGGCTATAAGATTATGGAGCCCGAACACAAGGACGGATATTTGGTGAATTTTGATTTGTACCAGGGTAAAGGATCAAACTGCAATGCTGACTACAATAGTTAATTGGTAAAGCAGAAAGTCCCTTACTCTTATTGCTTAACAAAGCTCCAGATGAGAAGAGAAAACTTAACTACAATTTCTTCATGGATAATTTATTTTCTAGTGCACCACTTTTCTCATTTCTCAAGTATTGTGGCTATTCTACCTTTGGTACTGTTAGAGAAAACAGAGTCTCTAAAGGATACTTGCTAGAAAACAAGCAAGTATTCTCTAAAAAAGATTGTGGGCATTTTGAGACAGCAGTGCAGAAGAATGATGGACTGCTTTACGTCCAAAGAATCGATAACTCATTAGTCGCAATAATCTCTTCATGTGATGCAAAGAACTTGATCAAGTGAAGGGATTTTCACAGCAGCAAGAGCAAAATACAGCATCTTTATGGGAGGTACTGACCAGATGGACCAGAATATTGCCTGCTATCGCATTGGGATACAAAGCAAAAAATAATATACTGGCCTTTGTTTACGTGGATGCTAGATATGGCCATCCAGAACAGCTGGATTTTGTACAATAAAGTCAGAAGACAAAGAATATTTCAGCTGGATTTCAAAAGAGAAATGGCTACCATCTATCTCAAGAGATACCAGACTGTACCAAAAGGAGTTGCAAGACCAGCAGCTTCACGGATATCTCTAAGAGATTGAACATCAGATTCTATATGATTTGACAGAACTAACCACCTTGTCCAGCCGGCAGAAGGAGGGAAAAGGCGTGCTAATGACAACTGTAAATCAAGTGTGAGAACAATGTGCTGGAAGTGTGGTGTTGGATTGTGCATCGACTGCTTTATTGCCTTTCATGCTCATTAGATTTTGCATGATTTTATAAATGCAGAAAATACTGATGTGTGTATACCATAAGTACATTTTTGTGGAAATACACAATATGTTTTCATACTTAGCTCAAATTGTTAAATTTTTGTGGTAGACAGTATTACCTTTAATAACTACAATTGCAAGCATTACAGTTCATCAGTACCTGCAGGGGCTGATGGATGGAGGATTAGCTGTCCCCCTCGCAGTTAAACATTCTATGCACTTTGCAGACCCAGTGACAAATGCATACACAAATAACATTGAGTCACACTGGCGAGCTATACAGCATCATCTACAGTAGGAACGATGGTTCTGTGCCGGTGACCTTGTTTCCTTGCGCACTGAAGAGAGTCTATGTCTAACGCCAGGCAGCTCTCTGTCTGCCTGCCTGCTGGAAGACGTGGGACTTTGCTGATACGACAAACATACAACACCACACCATTACATTGACTCGTTTATTCTCACTATTATCAGATTGCTCTATCATTCTTTTATATTTATACATCATACACAAACCTTGTCACGTAAATGCATTGTCGTAAACTAGCAGGGGCTTTATTAGTATGATAAACACTCTACACCAGACATATCACCACTGTCGTTTTCTTCTGCAAGACTTTCCCTTTCATCGTCATCAGTCTTCTTCTCGTTCGCTGTCACTATATTTCCTAACCTGGATTACAGAACCGTCTAAGACATTTTCAAACAGGCCTTGTTGTTCCTCAATGTATTTGTCTTCCGAGTTAATGTGTTGAGAGGCATTTTCCCACTTTTCTACGCTAATGTCCTCAACATGTTGTTAGCTAAGCTTAATCAATAACATCATGTAGTTTAAAAGGGTGTTCTACCAAGCTACCCATTGCTTTATATCAGCCCAGATGAGGTCTACTCGAGTAAGCCCGAAGACTGGGGTGGTAATCGGAGAACACTGTGTGCATGGCCTACAAATTATCAACGTAAATTTTCGGAATAGGTTTTGGCCCTTACTTAGGTTGTAAAGCTCCAAACTTAGCATCCTTTCATAGAATGGGGCAAGTTCTGCATCGTATTTAGGTATGAGGCGATGGGGCCTTTTCCAACGGCACACTATGGTACGGTGCGTTATGCATCACCAAGACAGATCTGAGAGGCAAGGTAGGAATTAGTTTTTCCATAGCGATTTCTTTGTATTTATCTCCATCATTTTGTGTTATATGAACCTTTGTTATTTTTACATAAAATGTCGCAGAAGGCAAGAACCTCTAATAAACACACCAAAATACCAATAACTATATGCAATCCAAGTTTATTACAGAAACACAGGGGTGTCATTTAGGGGAGCAGGGGTCAATTGGCCCCCTCCCCTAGGTTACGAGCAACATTATTCTTCTACCAAATGAAACATTACAATTGTACTATTAATAGCAATATTTCACATTTAAGAAATAAAACATTATATATATATATATATATATATATATATATCGTTACAATCCACATGAACATTTGTGAAACTGCTCCAAGCAATCTTGGCCCCACAATGCAGAAACTGAAATGACGCCCCTACAGAAACATATAGTGACTAATTTATAAACACAACGTTCAAGGTAGCATCAACAGATGGCTGACAAGAGAGATGTTACTCGAACTACTGCTGCCGCTCGACTGAAGCGATGGCACTTACTGCGCATGCCCAAGAATTGGGGGCTCGCTCACTGTACAGATAACCAGTGCGCATCGAGCCTTCACAGGCACAGAACCATCGTTCCTACTGTATCTAGGTGGGGGCAATGCAAAAATTTAGATACTCACATTTATATTTGTGGCATGCTGACTGCAAGTTTAGGCTAGGAGTGATTAAGTTACGAAGTCAGTGTAATTTAGGGACAAAAAAAATTGCTGCATTGTTTTAAGTGAAACAAAAACATGAATTTGGCTGCACTGTATTCCTCAATATGGCTACATGTGCAATAGGCAAAATTACCTTAAGTTATGTTAAGAAAATGTTCTCCAGTATCAAAATAACCTAAAAAGTACTTCTAAATATATATTAGACCAAAAATTGTCAGGCTGAACTACGAAAAAATATGCCAATTGCATTGAACTTTTCAAAAATCTTGCATTGCATGTTGGAAGAAAGTTAAAACCACAGATTGTCCAGCATTGGTGTCTGTATATGGAAATACAAGTGAATCCCATTTTTACCAATTTTTTCAGGATTCAGCGATGGAAGCTTTTGTCATTATTTTGTTTGTACTACTTTGGTATTGGATTACGGTGTAGTGGATGTTGCTCTGGCGGTAATGCTATGCCCACCCCCTTCCCTTTTATGCGACCATTCTTATATAGTAGTTTTTGGCAGGTTTTGGCCTCTTTTGGAAGGAATTGCTGCCAACATGAATCACTCGAGTTTTAGACGTGCAGATCCCTCGGCTACACCCTGTCATCACTTCACAGTTGCAGCCTGCTCCACTCTCTCCCTCTAAAGACATCTGGCTGCGCTTTGAGGCTGAGAGCTCTCAATTGCTTGCCTACGCCTTGCAGCTCAGGGTCGTCAATTGCATTTTCAGCTATGTTGGGATTTCAAACGTTGGCAGCACAAAGACAATGCAACCAATGCTCCCATGATGCCAAGGGTGAGATGCATGCGATGCAACTTCTTATAGTAATATGGAACAAAAGTGACAAAATATGCCATATTTTCATGAAAATACCTAAAGCACCATGTTATTTGTTCTTTATTACATGTAATGTTTTGAAATCAATAACAGTTGCGCAGTGTATGTATGTATAGTGATACCAGACATAATCCAATACCGAGGTTTATCTTTTTGATTATGCATTTATGCCATCAATGGAAACTTAAACACACTCTTTCAAATTCTTACCTTCATTTGCACCTTTCCGCAGTTGCTTGTAGTTGAGTGCCTGCTGTATAAGATTTAGAATCTTTGTTGTCAGCGTAGCATCTGCTAGTGGATATGCTTTGGGATTTACTTCTTCCGTCTAAGAACAAAGATGTTAAATACATGACTGAAACATATGAGGGATTCTGGTCTATCATATAATATTATGGTGGAATTAAAAAAGTGACCGACATTCTGCTCTTAGTGTATCTCCCACAGCGATGAAAATTATGTGTTATATGTCCAACAGATGTCACTCTATGTCATACACTAGCTCTAATGCAATGCTGGCAACATATGAATAACTAATGCCGCCAAAGCCGGTAAGATACTCAGCCTCAAGGCGTAGCTGAGAGATTGAGGGCCCTCAGGCTCAAAGTGTAGCCGAGGGATGTTTTTTTAGAAGGGGAGGAGTGTAGCAGTTGCGTTCCTAAGCTTAGGTTTCTGATTCATGAGAGTTTAGGTTAGGTTTAGTTTCTTTTATTTTTATATATAACCTTGTTTTAATTTGTTACCAGTGGTTACATCAAAGCATGCGAAGCGAGTGTGCGTTCCTAAGCTTAGGTTTCCGATTCACGGGAGGTTAGCCCTAGGTTAGGTTTTTTTTTTATGTAGGATTGCATTAACTATCTGCCACTGTTACAGTAAAGTAACTTCTTTATTTAATGGAAATAACATATTAATATAACAAACTTTCACAAAAAGAATACAAAAATTACAATTTTGGTGGATAGTCTTTCTTACTATGAATGCGTTGCGTTTTTGTCAGCGGCAACAATAATCAAAGAAGAAATTCTAGTAACAACACATTGCATATTTAATGGATTTCACTTACTATTTAGGTTGGCAGTTCCCATTTTGCATGTGCTTTAGCAACAACATGGCTACGTTTGTTGCGTTCATAACGCGATTTCCTTATAAAAATAAAACACCTAAAAAGGGCGGACAGGTGGGCACCAGATATTGAAGTGATCACATCCACTTCTAAACTCACTCCTAAGGTAATTTATTCGCTTTCCTTTTGGTTTTATAAGCATTTTCAACGAGGATACACTAAGAGCAGATTTGCCCAAGTAACTTGTGATGGTTCATGCGGAATAACATGAGAGATCTGCATTGCAATGTAACAGCAAAAGACAGCTGTGCAATGATTTAAGCTAATTTGAAAATAAAAACATTTAATTATGCTGTCTTACAAAAGCTGGGAAATAGGTAATATATTGTAAGGCAAAATTGTGATAAAGCGAGTCCGTAAAAGAGCCAGTCTAAAACATGACAACAAATTCAGTAAGGCGCCATGGAAATTTCTCCTTTAAGTTGCTTCATATCTAAAGTCCATAGTAACTTTGAAGTTCATAAACATCCTAATGATAAGAATTACTGTGAAGGTATAAAAATGAAACAAAAATACAGCTAAGGTCTAACTTAACCGCTTGGCGAAATTATACTAACTCATTGGCGAAATACAACTACCCTTGGCAAACACCCACCCACAGTTTTTATGGATGTCCTTTTAAAATACAGTCTCTAATTTGGATTTATACTGACACTTGGATTTGCAGCGCTTAAGTCCAATTATGTAAATTAGTGCAATGTCGAAGAATGATTTTAAATATTAAAACCGGCCGAAATAAATTTGTCTGTCATCACCAATTCTTAATTATGAACTTAAAATGTCCATTATTCCTTGCAGATTAGCTAACAGTTGTTAAGAACGGTATGCTACCCAAGAAAATCTAAGGATGAAATTACAGATATGCACAATAAGATAAAACTTCATCAACGTTGTTGCATTGAACAACAGCCACGTGTTTGCCACTGATTCTTCCCTTCAGTTTATTTGTGAAGACTCACCATCTTAACAATTATAACCTGCAACAAGCACCTCTCTGCGATGTATTATCGCTTCACTGAGGACCGCAATCTTATTCTGGAACCTTTCAGAATTTCTACACTTTCTTACGCGCTTCTTAACAAACAACGGCCGCAATGCAATGTGAATTATAATGCGTTGTTGATCTTCATTTGTTTTTACAGCACTCACAACGAAACAACGTAAAACTAACCAGATCGATACTGTACTGCATGCTGTGCTTGATCTGATATACGAAAATCCCCTAGGACTTGTGACCTAGTTCAGGGGTTCGCATTTCTTTACATACCTTTTCTTTTTTGTAAGAATAATGTAAATACAAAATTGCTGTAGTTATAATGGTGTAGATTTTCGTGCAGTGGAATGTAGCTTGATAAAACCAAAAGCGGAGTTTGGCAAAACGCTAAAGGAACACTTTTTCTAAACTTCAGAGATTTAAAGAAAACATTTTAAAAAGAAAAAAAGCTTATTTAATGCAGGATTTTTCAGCAATCAAATTCTGGAACTCACTTATAAATCTTCAGGAAATAATTACCTAGAGAGCCCATGTATATTGGAAAATTCTATTTTATACCCACTCCAGTATTTTATACTACCTTACCTATCTGTCTATACATTCAATAAACAGGATGTTGTCCTTGTTTCGAAATTCAAGAATTTAAAATTACCCAAAGTGTTTAGGAATTATTTCTATATTAATGGATCAAAAGATCTTGTAGGAGCGGGAGCAGCATTTTACCACGTATACTACAGCGTACAGCGCTTTTCTTTCACACTGTCGCCATTAATCGCCTGCCCGAGCGCGGTCGTCGCAACTCTGACTCCCGCCGAAATAGTTACAATATCCCCACAACCGCTCACGTTTTCATAGTTACATCGTAGTGATAATGAAATGTGTATCTTATCGTATGAGATACGTATTGGAAATGTTGTCCTCTATTCACACATTTCTGGCAGGCACCTTCTTAGGAAATTTTAATTCACACTCAGGAGTTCAATAGCCGAAATTGAGCGAATTTCTCACCTGAAGTTTTCTTTTAGTTCTTACATGTTTAGGGGTTTATTGCTTAGACTTACACACTTCTTGTGCTACTTCAGCATACCTACTGAAAGGATGCAAGACTCGATTATTCTTCCTCCATAAACTATGTATTGCATGGAACACGAAGGGAATAGGTATAGATAAAGATTTGCTGTATCATATACATCAAATCTGTTACATCAACAGAAAATCCAGAGGATGTAGCACACTAACACCAATCTTTTTATCAAATCTTCATTGATCCCAGTAATATCAGATTTATTTATGCATATAGAATGCCCCAATGAACTGATAGCTCTAGGAAGGACTGACTGTCCTTTTAGAATGGAAACAATCAGAGACTAGATTAAATTATAGATATAAACTTAAGTATGCTACTCTGGATAAGTATTGGATATAATATACATATAGGCTAATTTTTACCTTCTCTACTACGTAGGTATAGTAAGTAGGGGAAGTGTTGCATTCCACCCAAAAATTTGATATCGAGATTTCAACGGAAATAAATGTTTTGAGCTGCTCTGAATCCAAATAAAGCAGTTTGAGAAACATGTCCATGTGTGTGTGTCTGTGAACAGCATAACTCAAAAACGAAAAGTTAGATAAATACCAAACTTGGTATATGAGTTTAGCATCTTCCAAGGATGCGACATGATTTTCAAGAAAATCCCTCCACCCTAGACTACCCTTTACATGGAAAATTTGTATTTTCTCAAAAATGGCTCTAAGGATTTTGATTAAAATATCAATGTTTAAGATATTTTCATGGCAAATGAAATGTATATCTTGAATTTTCTGAGGATGTCCCCAAAGATCCTCTTCATTCTGAATGACTTTTGCATAACTGGTAAATCCTAAGAGAGACAAAATTTTACTACAGAAAAAGTTTAGATCCCGTTAAAATACACAATTTATTTCATATACATTTTTGTGTTGAGTGAACCATTTCCAAGATATTCCTTGTTATTTGTTTGAATTTTCCAAAACTTAAACTTTTTCTCAATGGGAATTCGTTATTTGTTTTTTTTATGTCCTGGACATATAAAGAGAATGGAATGCTCACATAGCAACCAGCTCTTAAAACATTTGACTATCGCTTAAAGCCTACCATATTCCCCTTGCATCTACAAGAAAATTAGCAATAGAATAGTTTCTGCAATGTTTATCTTGATTCGCATGAAATAGATGGAGAAGTGTTTAAGTGAATAAGTGTTTGTAAAAATAGTTTATACAAGAGTAAAGAATGTCATGTAGTGAACACATGTTTTTTGCTTTGTTTTTGTTATTAATTACTAGAAGTAAAGTCCAATAGTATAAGATGCATTAATATAATTACTATTAATTATTTACATCTTAATGAATAAAGTTTATTCATTGGTTGGGCTCATCTTTTCCTCTTTATTGTTTTTTTTTTCCCCAGAGAATTCAAAACAAGTTCAAAAGACTTAACTTGACAGTTAAAAAGTAAGTAAGAAATTGGTGTTGAAAACATACTAACTTAAGTGTTAAGTATATTTTAGAGTTTGTACACAATTAAGCATTTTCTTCCTAATGTAGTATTTAGTTTGGGCTGTTCTATCTGTTCATTATGTGCTGAAATAATTTTATTTGAAGTCATAGAGGTTTGGAGAGTTCTTTATATTTATGGGGAAGCGGTTGTATGTTTAGGCAGCACTAAACAAGATATTTTTAGACCATATATTGTGGAGTTCACCAAGTCTATTGAAATTTGATTGGCTGAATTGTTATCATAAAAATGAACCTCTTTCTCGTGTGTAATATGATTTAGCTGGATCTTTAAAGTATCTTCTGGACATCATTGGAATTGCCTCCTCCTCCACATTTAGGTTGAAAATAACTAGTCCCATCTGAGTGAAACTGCTTCATTAGAGTGACCATTTCTTTATCCTCTGATTTTCTTACTTGCCATCCAAGGCAAGTAAATTCTCATTTCAAGCCGGTAGGCTATATGCAAGAAACATTCTAAAAATCAAATGTATGCATCCAGAGGTGACAGACTGACAAGCTCTAACATCTTCTACACATCAAAAATAGGTTATGTTCAGAAATCTGATTCATGATAGAGGGGTGGTTGTATCATCATCATCATCATCATCATCATCATCATCATCATCATCATCATCATCATCATTATTATTTTAATAATTCAGAAGCTTAAAAATGCAAAAACAATTCAATTAATATAATCTTGAAAAAGTGTCACTCTCATCTAGCACCCACACTTTCGAATCTAATTAACCTTTTTCTAAACAATGGTACTGTGGGCTTCTAGACCTTCTGAACAAGATAAATTTCTTCTTTAAATTCCAATAGGATTCTTAACCACTGCCTCCATATGAGGCAGTAGAACTTGATGTAGTTAACCTACAAAAAGCTTTAGACAGTAAACTAATTGCAGGTGGTCTTTTCATCGATCTAAATAAAGTGTTTGTTACTGATAATCATGAACTAAAAACATTAGCACAGCCAGGAATAAGAGGAATTGCCTTGAACTGGTTCAGAAATTACCTCGTAAGAGTACAGTATGTCAGCTTCAACAATTACTCCAGTCCAATGTTAAGAGTAAAGCATGGAGTCCCACAAGAAACAGTGTTAGGCCCAATATTATTTCTCATCTTTATTAATGATATAGTAAATATGAAATTAATGGGTAAAATATTTGTATTTGCAGATAACATTTTCTTATTCCATAAAAATAAATCAGAATTACAGGTAATGAAAGAGATGCAAACCCACCGTACTACACTACTGATATGGTTCTCAAATAACTTAATCCTTAATGTAAAAAAAACTAAATATATGCTTTTTTACAAACCCTCTAGACCAACTACAAATAGTACGTCAATTAAAATCAACGATATCATAGAAAGGGTAAACAGATTTACATACCTCGGCCTTACATGGGACTCATCCCTGACTTGGACATATCAACAAAACAAACACTGTTATTCGCATATTGTACAGAGTTTCATAATAGCCATAAAAGAAGTCTCTATTTTGCAGTCTTGTACCCCAATTTTCTGTATTTAAATGCAGTATGGTCCAATAATAATAATAATAATAATAATAATAATAATAATAATAAAGAACAATTAAGCCGTTTAGAAATCCTACAAAAGCGTGATATTAAAATACTTTTTGGCTTTAATATTTTTAACCTTCCACAGAAGTATTTAAGGAAACAAATATCCTACTATTCTTCTTTCTCTGCAAATATAGTGAACCTTTATTTATATATAAAACTGAAAATAATCTCCTAAGTGCCAACTTAGTTATAAAACACAAAAAAGATATTCACACCTACAAAACAAGATCAGCTGATCACATCTCCATAGAATAAGTTACCTCTACCAAATATGGAATAAAAGGTATATTACATGCCAAAGCATACAAGTCTCCAATTTGACGAAACTCTTCAAATACCTAATAACTCGACTACAGAAACCTTTGAGGTGCTTGTTGAGGTATTTAATAAGTGTCATCCATACACCCCTAAATACGTCAAAAATATATACATAGTTTTTCTTTTCTTTACTTGTGTACTCTTTTTATATGTATTTATTCTTTTATATGAGGGCAGATCAGTAACACACAGTAATTTTGTTCAAAAGAAGTTTAATAGGTATGACATAATAAACCATATAATGAACCCACATCCTTTAGCTACTTTTATGCATAGGCACCTAGTCTCACAGCACATTGCTGCCATCGTGGCACCAGTTTCATTATGCCTGTTCATAGAACTCCGTTTTACTGGAGTATAGCCATTTTCGTGCAGCCAGTTTCACCTCTGCATCTGAATGAAAGTGACTGCTGCCCAGAAATTTTTTCATAGGTACAGACAGATGGTGCAAAATGTGAACTATAAGGTGGGTACTGGAGGACCTCCCAAACAAATTTTGTGATTTTTTTCATGAACAGAAGCCGCAATATGGGGTGAGCATTGTCATGAAGCAATTTGACATTTTCAGCATTTGTCACGAAGGGCGTGATGCAACTTCAATATGTTACTGTAACTTGCAGCATTCACAGTGGTCCCTTATTTAGCAAGCAATACACCATGCATATCCCAGAACACTGTCACAAGCATTTTCTTCGCAAATTGCATCACTATGAATTTGTGTCGTCCTCAGTGGTGTAGTGGTTACCATGCTAGCCTCTAGTTCCCGAGGTCGCGGGTTCAAACCTGGCGGTGGGCAATGGATTTTTTCGGGTGTAAAAATCCTTAGCATGGCTTCCTTTGGAAGGGAAGTGGTCCCGAGTCGTAGATTTACGGCACGTAAAAGAACTTCAAGCCTGATAAAGAGGCCTCTAAACAAAATTACCAGTCTTTCACACCCAATATAGAATGGGACGCTAAGGACCACAGCAGTTAAAGAGCATCCATAAATAAAACTCAATTTAATTTAACTATTAATTTGTTCTTTACGGGAGTTGGTATGTTTCCACTCCATAGAGGCCTGCTTTGTTTCGGGCATGTAGGTATGCCCAGGACTGATAACCAGTTATGATCCTTCCAGAAATTCATTTTCTTCTTCAACCTAATGCATTAATGGTCCAAACATGTAATCATTTTCACTGGCTTTGTGGTCATTGGTCAGGTTTTTAGGAACAGCAACACTAGCTTTATGAAATGTTTGTTTCATAAGCATGATATCGTACACTGTACCGTAAGAAATGCTGAACCATTCAGACAAGGTTCACAGGTGGATGCCCCAGAACGTGGTGAATCAGCAAGATTCTCACGGTCTGCTTTGATGTGCACCATCTAATGTTGCTTTAGTCGAGACAGTCTTCCCCATATACTGCACACATTTCCCGGTGAATTTCACTTGGGTAATGTCCTTTTGTCCACAACCTCTCATTGCTTCTCACAGGTTGATGACAGTAGCATGCATGCCATATTTGCTACATGGTTCTCTCACAAGAGATACACTTGATTGAAAAGTTATCATCGCTAGCACCAAAGAGCAGTATGCTCATTGGAACCTTCTTTGTAAATAAATGAAATACTATATGAAGTGTACAATTAATAATATACAAAAATGTCAGATCAATGTAAGAATCAAAGCTAAATGTTAGTACACCAAATACACTTGTCTCGCACGAGGGGACGCTATTAGTAATATCAGAATTTGATTTAGAACTATAACATTTCGTGGTTATTCTTGAGCAGAAAAAATTAAAAAAACCCATTATTGTAACAGTTCGATTTATGAAGCAAAATGTGTTTGTTCAGATTCACCTATAACCAAAAGGCTACGTGCAGGCACTGTAGTTCGTTTCAGGTTTCCAATTAAGCCATCAATGTACATGGTGCCAAGTGTTATGGCTGAGAATCCTTTGCCACTAAGGGGTAACATAAACATGGAAAGTGGAGAGAAGACAACTGTGTTAAATGCTTTTAATCGACAATGAATGCAGTTAGCTATAACTGAACTTTGTTGACAGTGATGTAGAATTGTTGCTCAGATTGTTTTCTGTTGTATTTTCTTACTCATTGGCTCATAAACGTTTAAAGCAAAAGTGGTATACTGATATGTCATTAAATGAATATCTTAAACCTAACATTAAAAGCAGTTTAATCCAGTATCTTTAATCAATCACAAGTGGAACAGAAGATAGAGCTGCCGAACTATTCAGTGTACCATTTTTATTTTCTACTGTTAGTATTATGTGCTAGAAGTTTAAGATGTAAGCCAAAATACATACAAAATGTTTAAAAGCTAATGATCTCCAAGCTGTGGAATGTGCCATATTCGCAAGCAGTCTGGATCAATTTCCTCTCGCAGTACTTAGTTCCTGTCATCCCTCCACGTGGTGGTGTCATGTGCTTACTTCTACTTTAAACTTAAAAGTGAAACAGGTATAATCTCTCATAACTAAAGTGTAAAAGGATAGTGTTAAAACCAATTCTATGAGTGCAGATCAAAAAGTAAAGCACAATAATTTGTTTTTCTACCATGGTATTGCAGCTGGAATGATGCAATTTCCCACAGATATAGTTTGAAGTTTTCGCTACAGAGGGTATTTTTTGTTTCATGTGCAGCTCTAGCGAGAGAAGCGTGAACTACGCAACAAAGATGATGCGCATGTTACTGTCGTCCACGTGTGAAGAGCTGAGAGGTGTGGTTCGATATTTGTGGGCCAAAGGGCATAAACCGAGTGATATTCACAGGGACATGTGTGGCATGTATAGGGATAACTGTATGGACCGCAGCAATGTCTCCAGGTGGTGTGCATTCTTCCTAGGGGGCCATGTGAACCTTAGTATTCGCCACGCTCCGGGAGGCTGGTAACAGCTGCAACCCTGCAGAATGTCAAGAGGCATTGAGGTGGCAATTTTCAACAACCAGCGTGTGCAATTGCGAACCTTATCGCAACAGTTCAACATTTCCTATTGTGCAATGTATGATATTGTTCATGACATGTTGAAATTTCGTAAAGCTAGTGCTCGCTGGGTGCCTAAGAACCTGGCAGACAAGGGCCAACAAATAATGACAAGCATGGATCACCTAACGTGGTACACCACGGAAGGGCATGACTTTCTGAAAGGAATCATCACTGGTGAGTCGTGGACATACCACTACATGCCCAAAACCAAGCAGGCAAGTATGGAGTGGAAACATGCCGTTCCCCAGTGAAGAGAAAATTCAAAGTGACTCACTCTGCTAGGAAAGCACTTAAGACGGTGTTCTGGGATATGCATGGTGTTGTATTGGTGGACTTTACCGAACACGAGACCACTGTGAATGCTGCAGCCTACATGAAAACTTTGGTGAAGTTGCGTTGTGCCCTTCTCAACAAACGTCACAACATGAATGCTGACGATGTCAAAATTCATGACAATGCTTGCACCCGTGTTGCTGCTGCTGTTCGTCAGAAAATCACCAAATTTGGTTGGTACATGTTCCAGCATACAGTCCGGACCTTGCACCATCAGACTTTCATCTGTTTGGTCCCATGAAGAAATTCCTGGCCTGCCAATGCTTTGCGACAGATGCAGAACGGAAATCAGCAGTCTGCAGATGGCTATACTCCAAGGAAACGGACTTCTACGAATAGGGCATATTGAAACTGGTATCACAATGGGAAAAATGTGTTGAGAAACTTGGTTTAAAATAAAGAGAGTTGAAGGTTGTTACACTACATCACTAAAATGTTCTTACATGAACACGTTTCGGGAGACGGTTTGCTCGCATCGTCAGCATTTCCTCAACTGATTTTGCCGGTTATTGTCTGGGGAATGTGTGTGGCTAGTGGTGTTCTCTGGTGCTCGGCTGATGGACCTCCAAAGGCTGCTAGGTGGCGGCAGTTCGAAATTCATTAGGCGATTCCTGTTTGACGATATGTATTTTTTCCAGATGTCCAATTCATTGCTGCTGTTGATCGGTTTTAAGAGTTTTATGTTCGGAGTGATATCATGGTTTGAAGACCAGAAATGATGTGCTACTGCTGATTTATCTGGCTGCTTTTGGTAAATACATCTCATATGCTCTTTAAATCTTATTTCAAGATTTCTTTTGGTTCTTCCTATGTATACCACGTTACAGTCATTACAAACTATTTGATATATACCAGCTGATTTATCGTTGGGGATAGGATCTTTTGTTCTGTTGCATAGTAGTTTCTGTATATTGTGGTTATTCTGTGGAGACAGGGTGATGTTGTATTTCTTGAAAATCCTTTGAAATTTATGATGTGTCCAAGGGTGATAAGTGAATTTCCTATATGCTTGTTTTTGTTGTCTGAGTAATGTAGTCATTTGTTGGATGTATTTCTGTCTTTCAAACTTTTTTATCTTCTTATCTATTGCTTTTTTCTGGTATCCATTCATAGTGGCTATGTGGATAATGTGTTGGTATTCTTTCTGGTATTCCTCTTTCTCCAATGGTATATGTATTAACCTCTTTGTAATACTATTTAAAATAGCATGTTTGTGGCTTGTAGGATTGTAGCTATTGTTTTTAATATAATTTTCTGTATGAGTTGGTTTTCTGTAAATGCTGAACGTTAGTTTGTAGTGTGCATTATTTCTGATGATCCTGATGTCAAGGTAAGGTAATTGGCCATTTGCTTCTTTTTCTATTGTGAATTTAATAGATCTTTTTTGTAAATTCAATAATTTCAAAGCATCTTCTGAAAGTTTTTTTGGAACAATAGCAAAAATATCATCTACGTACCTATACCAGGTTTTGAATAGATGTGGGAAATATATGGCATTCAAAATGGTTCATATATAGTTCTGCTAAAAATAGTGAAAGAGGGTTTCCCATAGTTAGGCCTGTGGTTGGTTTGTTTAAAGAATTTGTTATGGAATGAAAAGAAATGCTGGTCCAGACATAATTTTGTTAGTTTTAAGTAATCTTCTGTTTGTGCTCTAGGTGTGCCATTGTTTAATATCCAAGTTTCTAGGTGTCTATGTTGAAAAATAGGTAAAAGGTGTAAGTTCATTTGTGATTTTTGTTGTTTTTTAACTATTAAACATTTTGTAAAAAAATTATTGTGTGTTACTAGATTTTTGTAAACATTAATTAGTATAATGGAATAAAAACTACTTACAGTTTCACTAACTTAATGCAGAGAAATGTTAAAATCTAGAAGAAATTTGCCTTCATGTGTCCTCAGAGCTTGCTTGTAAATTATAGCCAAGGAAAGAGCAAATTACTCTTCAAAATGTTCTTAATTTTGCAAGTTATTCTTATGTTAATTAGTTATGATTTTTTTTTTAATATATTAGGAATTCACCATGTTATCCCAATAACTGTTCATAATATTACCATGCATAAATTAACAGGTCAATCTAAAAGTAGCTTTTCAGAGTAAAATGCGATACAAAAGGTATGTTTAAAGCCTTTATTCAACATTTCAATTTTCTGTTACTCTTTTCAGCTTTGCATCATGAGATGTACTGCTGTGCAGTAAATTTACATAATGAATTTACACAATAAATATTTACATAAAGACATTTAGCAAAGTACATAATGGTTGCTTAGTTTTGAACTAAAATATTTTATAAAAAATTAAGTATTACAATCAAATAAGGCCTGAAAATTATAGATAAACAGATATTATTTAAATCTGACAATATCTTGTGTTAAATCAACTTTCAAATATTAACAAGCATAAAAAAAAAAACTAGATATCAATGCATCATCTTTGTTTACTAGACTAGAAATAGGCACCTAATCATCATCTTGAGTATACATGAACTGTTTGCTCCACCACATCTTTAACCCTGCAGTATTCAAAACCTTCTTTTCTACTGCATTCAAATTTGATGTAAATCATCTTCCATAATGAAACAAAATTATAATTAGGATGTACTCAGGCCATTTTATTTAGAAATGGCTGAGTACAGTGGTTCTTTGTTATTCTGTACTTATGTCAGATATTCATTCAGTGAGTGGACAAATATTCTGTTTTCCAATCAGAGACTCAAACACTTGCGCACGTCTTGGGATCCTGCCCTCATGGAGAAGTATTATGCAACTCTTATCATCACGGAATTCATTCTATGATTGGCGAATAACTACAATCGAGTAACTATAAAGTCTTCAAAGAGGCCCACTGTCTGAAAATTAACAGTAGCACAAGACGAACTGACATGATTCTAATTCCAGAAGATAAAATAGGATATATCATCGAAGTCGAGAAAGAGAAAAGGGATATCTGTACATCCACAATCCCATACTTCAGGCAAAATATGATCTCGGTAACATTGAGGTAACTGGCCTGATGGTCAGAGCTCGGGGCACCATACCTGTACATTTTTTCAGCACCTGGAAAAACTTTGGATTAAAGCACAAAATAAAATAAATTGCTATATCTGCAATAAGAGGTTCAATTGCGTTTCTTCAAAATCATTTGTATAATTAGCATTTTTATGGTTTATATTCCATTGCTATTAATTATTTACTATATGTTATTTTGTACTATCATGTTTAATAGTCCTTTTGTAGCTTTCAGTTTTCTTTTTGGCTGTCACATTAAATGAAAAAGAATAGAACTGCAATATTACATTCTTATCTTTATAGTAATATTTAATTTTATTAATGTTTTTGAAGAGGAGAATTTATTTATAATCTGTCTTGTTTTACTCTGAGGCAGGGCCATAAATATGGGGAGTTATTGTTGTTGTTTCATTATATAATTATTACTCTATACATATTTCACCCAGAACAGTAATATCTAACTAAAGATAGCTATTACTATAGTATTTTAAATGTTAAATTTTCCTTTAAATAAATTGAAAACTGCACTTCAGAAAACTACCATTCTCAAGTCTGTATTTGCAATACAAGATTAAAGAAAATCTTTTTGTGATGTATATACAAATTAAGCATAACTGTAACAAATATTTACACATTTTAACCACAGCTTATGTCTTTTCACCTTTATAAAATAAGGATGTTGACAGATACACTTACTTCTACAATATACAGTGACATGAGGGAACAAGCCGATGCTTGGTATTGCTCCAAAGTTTGATTTTCACGTATACCACAATAAAATGGTTTACAATTATTGCAAACTATGCACCCATCATATGAGTAACTATCTCATACTTACTGCAGGGTTAACAACTTACATTAACTCATTTCATGTTATAGGGATAAAGTGATTTTGTATTACACTCTGCTCAAACTGTAAAACACTGAATATGGAGGTTCTGAACAAAACCAGTTATTTCCATAAAAATAACAGTGTTTTCAATCAAAACCAGACAATTCCATAGCACACAAGTGATAATTCTGTATTTATTTGTTTTGCATCAAAACCGAACAATTCCATACCATTACACACACATTTCCATTCAAAAACAGTCATTTCCTTGTACTTTTAATTTCTTTTCTTACTGCGATTGTTACTGTGGAGGCACCTAAATGTTTTGTTGGTAGTGAAATCTTATCAGCAGAACTCAGTGGTTTTCCACATGCAACTCCTCAACAATGGACTCAAAAATGAAAACACACAGGATGACTCAGTTGTTAATTGCATTTCAAATATAACCCCTGTCAGATCCAAGTGTGCCATCACACCGCTTACTTTACCTGGGCCCTCCCTATCCTTTATTATGGATTTAGGAATATCAAATAGTTTTTACATGTCTAAGTTCACATTTATTTAAAAATGTGAATAAATAATAGAATGTTCTGCATCCATTATCACAATTTCCTGCACCAGGTTGTTTTATCGGCAGGCTTTTAACATCTAGTACATTTAGGGCTAGTTTCACCAACAGATGCTAAACTTTTAACACAATGTTAAACTGATTTAACACTGACATTAACACAAATTCTGTTTCATCAAGCAATGTTAACTTTAACAATGTGTTAAAGTTGGTGTTAAGTTAACATCACTATCCCCCCGTGTTAAGGGGTTTAACAAATGTTAAAAGTTGGAAAGTGGTTGCTGCAAAACAGGCTCTTGATGTGAGTTTGCTACAATTGGCATTTCTGAATGCCATTCCTAATAGAAAAGCAGTTGTACATCATAATAAATTTGAAACACTGCAAAAGGAGGAAATTTTTAAAGCAATATAGACTGTCCAAAGGGGTCATGAGCATGGTTTTATGGGAAGTACGAGAAGTTAGAACTAACAAAACAGGCATGCCTCTTTCTCCTAAGCTACAAGTGTTAATTAGGTACTTAGGTTTTATGCTACTAACATTTTGCATTTATTTGGTGGGTGATAATGTTTGTATTTTCAAAAAAGCAATTGCTTCAAGAAGCAAACAGTATTTTTCTCGGGTCTGCTTGACTAATCAGCGACATTTTTGTCCACTTTAGTTTCAATGCAGTGTCCACCACCAGTTTTAAACCATCTTCTCACCTAATGTTTCTGGTGCTACACTTTATGTTAGCATAAAATTGCCAGTTGCTTACTGGACTTAGGAAAAACGCGTTCATTCCAATTAAATTACTTGCGGATTTTAATGTAAGACCGTCAGCTTTTTCACACTTATAATAATACATCTATTCTAATTAACCAGATGTTAATTAACATGTTTCAAACGGTGAAACATTTATTTCAGTTGACATCACTATTGTAACCTCAAACAATTAGTAACTTCATTGCCATGAATGTAAATAGTTGTCTGCTACTGACACAGAGATGGAGCGATACATAGGCAAAGTGCATCGGAGCACGTTTAGATTGCACTACCTTCTCGAAAGCTAGCATTTGCAGTTGTCTTTGACATTAGCAAAATGTTAACAAACAATTTTCTGTAAAAGCTTGATGTAATGCAAAAGTTTTAACAGTAACAAGCAAGATGTCACAGTATTTTTAACATCGGTTGGTGAAACCAGTCCTTAACCCCTTATAGCCTGGTATACCATATTTGATACAAAGGTGTTTTTTTTTTAAGGTTTTATACACTAATCTTCAACAATATAATACAGGTATTTACAGCTGCTTTATATCATACAAATATTAATTTTTTTTTAATAACAGGAAGCAAAATCCATCCATGCAGTTAAATGTCCAATATTTTCAACTCTGTGAAACAAAACTAGACATTTCCAACATTTTTTTTCTTTTACACTGTAAACAAAGAGTATGAAACAATTTTTATTAACACCAAGGGATTTAACACGTGTTAGCATAAAAATATCTGATTATAGTCTTTTCTATTTCCTGGCAAAAACACTATTTTGGAAATGATTGGGTTTGTTTATAACCTCTTCAAATAATGACCTGATTTTCAAGTTTACTCTGGAACACTCCTTTATTTTAGGTTATGCACAAATGCTTGCACACAAAGAGCTGCCTTTCTGGGTTAGCTACAAAACATGTATAGTATCCACTATCAATAATACCAACAGAACAAATGACAGAGCCAGAAAACTAACCTCATATTTAAATTTGAGAATATTTCTCCCATACAAATGAATGAAAATCTTTAATTTTAAAACTGGAGATTGGAAGACTAAAAATATAAAATTGCTTTTAACTAAAATACAAAATTTAAACTTTTCCATTCATATGCAGTAACTGTGATTGCCAATATTAATTTAAAAGTATTATAAAGAAAACACTAAGAAGAATATACATTATTTATTTTTAGGGTTTACAGTCTTAGACACATATTTCATGACTTAGCCAATCTTATTCACATACAAGCTTAATATTGCAAGTTTCAACCCTGTGTTAGAATACAAAAGAGTTTATTTTATTCAAAACAAGGAATTAGTACCACATTAATTATTATACATAAATGAATTTCTATTATTATTTTTCTATAACCTAAAAATAATCTTCACATTTTAAACATCTTCATACAACCACTGCTAAAAACATCAAAACTAGTGAATATAAAAATCTGCTATATTTTAAAACAGTCGGTTATTTGGTTACATGAATATGGCATATGGAGCATCATGTTAAAATAATTCAGGGTTAACATAATGGCTTACAATTGATATAAAAAACATTATCTTGACTTGGAACAAGCATGAGTCATAATCATTTTAGTTTCTTTAGCTGAGTAAATGCACCCTCTTTATGCATTGTTGCACCAGCTGCCTCTTACCTCCCAATCTACGAGTGAAAGCTTCACGAGATCACGCTGGAAAGTTACAAGCTCATTACATCACTAGGAATTTAAATGATCACATTTTCATTCATAAATTCTCCAAGATTTAAAACTGTTAATGCATGTATTACTCTCTGGTTTCTTTCATCTGTCCACATTCTATATACAAAGGAAAATTATATATTTATAGTCAGAAATGCAATTTTCTATCAATACATGAAAAGAGCTTTCAAACTACAGCATTTTTTGTAAAATTACAGGTGTACAGAGTGGAAGGGAATTTTGTAATAAAAAATAAAAAAAGATTTGTTTTAATTGCTTCATTTATAGCTGCCTTTAACTTCTGTGTATGTATTAGCAACTCTGATTTCAAAAGCAACTATTGATGGTGTGATCTTGATTTCGCTATGTGGAACACTGAATATAACAATAATTTCTAGACTGGGGAGAAAGAGGACTGATCCTAAGAAAAATTGTACCCTGAGAGGGAGAGGGAGGGGGAGGGGGAGAGGGAGAGGGAGAGAGAGTGTGTGTGTGTGTGTTTTTTTTAAAAGAGTAATATATTCCTGTTGACTATGTTTTGGAGCTCCTTAAAGCACTGGTGGAATTTCACAGATATCATTACTAAGACAAAGAAAAACAGTGGAATGGCAGTTTAAACCTTGTTAAAATCAGCTCTGTTATCCAAAACACTTTTAACTGAAATAACTTTTAACCTAAACGACCGAAAAACAAAATGTTTTTGGTTAAAACGAATTGAAGAAACATTGTTAACTTATGCTAGGAATGACAAAGGGGATGCATAAGGGAATGCATTGACTCTGATCTTTACTATTTCCATCTCTTCTCTATTGTCAACTGTTTTGGTCCTTCCGTTTGTTAGCTGTCATTCATTTATAGTTACAGTGGCAGACTGTGATCACCGCAGCTTAAGTATTCTCAGTGGGGAACATAGTATTGTGGACAGCGAGTTACAGACCATTCCACCACTTTTTCATGGAAGGGATTTCCCAGTTCCCATCAAGTACCTGAACTAATGAGAAGGAAGTGAATCTACCCTTCTCTTTCTAAACATCCATGCCAGATAGCATCATGGTTTGTTGAAAAGTGTGAAGAATCAAAGCCTTCTTGTTCTGCTAATGAAACAGTGGCGTGACATAGCGGCTAGGAAACAAAGTGAAAAGAAAAAGCAAAAGAAAATAGAAGACTTTTCAAGTAAAATTAGTACTGTATATGTAATCAGTATACAATATGGATAAGCTAGTAACAGTGATGTGAATTTGAAATTATATAGAAAATTTGAGTCGGAGTTGAAGCACTTAACATCATTTACATGTTTTTCATCTTGACCAATTTCGAGAGCTAATTGCATGTGTTTATTAAATACTTTAACATTATATGTATACGCATTGTCTTTTACTTTCACCTAAAACCTCAAAAAACTTTGACCCCTAAAAATTACATTTTTATTTTTAGCAAAATTTTGATTATCTGAAACCACCTTACGCCTCCTTTGTTCTGGTTGACAGAAATTGTTCTGTAACTGAATTAATTGTACAGTTTTAACTTTGTGTGAAAGGTATACTGATAGTAAATTGGATGTAGTTCTAAAATAAAGAACGGATTCTAAAATACTGTTTACTATGCCTATTTTTAGGGATGCATAAGAAAGATGCTCCACATCAGGTTTACATTCAAAGTAATTACGATATTCCAGGACATTTCTTAACACTTTCAGAACCATGATTTAATTTTTACTATTTCTATTGCACATACAATCTGATCTTTTAGTTCTTCCACAGTACCAAAAGTCAGTTGCTTTCAGTTGGCAGCAAATTTAGCATCTGTCAAGGACATGGCGGTTGAATTCCATGTGCAAAGCACTATCCTTATTGTAACAAGGGTTGTGAATAGGGTTGCCAACTATCCCAATTTTTACAGGAAATCCTGATTTTTGTAAGCATTTCCCTCTTCGCATCTCGTACACTAGCGGAAAAGCTATTTTCCCAATATTAAAAAAGAAAATCAAATTAAATCAATTTGTGAATTCTGGCCTAAAAATTATAATCGTAAAAAGACTAAACGTGTGCCATACTATTATAGTTTTCAGAAGTTAACAATCCACTATGTGAATACGTCGTCTGAACAGTTGGCAATACTTTTAGTTGCTTGTTGAGCATCACGCTGCTGTTAAGTGACGCCATAATGTCTATAACTCAGCCTCATTAGTTTATGTGTTGTGCGGCAAATAAGTGAATGTTTTTATCCTCAATGGTGAATCATTAGCGGTTATAAAAATGTTACAGTATTTAAAATTACATACAATTTTTAAAGATGGCAAAATCATGGAGAAATATTAAATATTTTCTGATTTAACATTACTAGCCCACAGAGTAATGCCAGATAGATAAATTAATTTATTAAACAACTGATGATCAATTTTGTAAATGTAACACAGATTAATAACAAAATTCAAATTCTTATGATTCTAATCTAATTTTGTATTTGCAGCATAAACTTGAGGCAGGGAAAGCTATACTATCAACTTTTCATTTAGGTTGAAAATGTTTTTGATTGAACAGTGTGTATTTTTAATGGAGAATGCTTTTTAGGGAAAGTGATAAATGTACAGAAAAGGCAAAACAGAAATCTACAGAGCAGTTTTCAAATTCCAGATTGCAGGATACCGTTTACGATTTAATAAACAAATTTTGTGAGACTGGTTCCGTTCATGATGCTGCAAGAAGTGACAGACTTTAATTACTTTTTATCAGGTGCTGCAAAGTCAAAAGTATATAAACATAATCCACAAAGCAACAGATGAACTGGAATTGTTAATAGATGACACTAATTCAGTGACAAAGGAAATTTTACTAGAAGTTTTTAATAATAAGATTAAATGCATGAATCTGTGCCTTCAACAGAATGCGGGACTTCTCAACATCCTCTGTGAAGTTACATGATTATTTGTTTTCACTTTCTACTGCTTTCTTCAAACTGGATTCCACCACTGTGGAGGGAGTTAAAGATCACACTGTACTAATTAATTTAATTTTATAAGTTAATGCAGACTCTGTAAGGAAATGGGTGGTTCCCTCTGCCAAAACTAAATTGTACATGGTCACAGGACCAGCTCATGGGGGGTTGAGCCATGTCACTGCCCAGAGCAACAGATTTTACGGGCGGCAAAATCTTAAAATATGAACAAGATATTTGAAAATAGGATGAATTTACAGATCATGCTTAAATTCTTGTGATTTTCTGGAGATTTTTTGTTATGAAACTGGTGATAAACGAGGTGCCAGAGTTGGAGATTATTGTCAAAACATCCCATGCGTGGCAGTGTTCAACAACACATTTATAAACAGAAGTGTTTCAAGCCACTACAGCTTTATCCCTTGCTTCTGGGCGGTGGTAACCGCAATAGATCTCTTGCAGGTATGCAAGGTGTCCCCCTTTATTGTATACCCTATAATAAAGATGATTGTTAACCAGTATCTTGTTTTGTCTTGTCTAATACAATACAGATTTCTGTCATTGCTCTGGATGCACTTTAGTCTTTGGCTTATTGTGCTACCTGTATCGTTTAAAGCCTGCACCCTTTACCAAATAATGCAGTCTCATAACACATGGTTTCAAATTCTTCTGCTTCTAAAAATATTTTCCTAAAAGCAATATACTCCTATAAGCCAAAGCCTTGCAGGAGCATATCATGTGCTGGCTGTTTCAGTTTCTTTCTTGCACAATCTGCAATCTAAGTTATCCTGAAACACTCCCATCGTGTCAAGACTTTTTCACAGGAGCATGTCCTGTGAGAAATGCGGTAATTGTTCTCAGCTGAAGTCTGTTACATATAAGTAAGCTTTCAGCTCTTTTCTTACATGGTTTTCTAATAAATAGTTTACCATGTTTGTTTCCTGGAGTTTTAAGCCAGGCTTTATGATGTTCTATTTTGGAGCAGTTCTTAACAGCCTCTCTTACTAAACATCAAAATGCTTCTAGAGCCCAATAAATTGTGAAGCTGCTCCTTGTCTTGCAAGTTCATCAGCTTTTTCATTTCCCTCAATGCCACTATGACCTGGCACCCAGACGAGTTGAACTTCATTCTGTTCTACCAAGCTTGTGAGCATGTTTAGGCAGATCAAAACCAGTCCTGACATTACCTTATGACTACTTAGAGCCTTAAGTGCAGCCTGGCTATATGAGAAGGTAAGGATCTGTTTACCAAGCTGAACTCTCCTTATGTTTTCATGTATGCACTGAATAATAGCATAAATTTCTCTTTCAAAAACAGTAGCATATTCGCCCAAGGGAAAATACTTTTTGCACCTTGGTCTTATGCCATATACACCAGATCCTATTCCTGAGCCAGTGTAGGCAACCATCAACAATGTTCTCATTTTGTGTATGTTTTTATCCTTTTTAATCTCCCAATGAAGTGGCAAATCCAAAATATTGAACAATTTTTCATATGACTTTACCTGTTTTTATTTTCTCTCACAATAATCTTGCTCTTTCACCACATAATATATATCTTCTGGAGACAGCTGTTATGACCATGCTGTATCATCAACCCTGTTGCACCAAGCAATGCCAACATCAGATCCTGATTTATAAAATAACTTGACTGTCTAAAGATATAAGTCATTAAAATAATTAAACCAGTGATTAGCTCCAAATAATTTTATACTGCTTCTTACATCCAAAGTAATTCTGTCACTTGGTCATAAAGGAAATACTAAAATGAACAATGAAAATGTTAAACATTGAAACATGTTCTGGATGAAAAACAAAAACGTGCTAAAGTTGTGTGTTCTCAATTTACTAATGGAAATTGCTGTACAGCTCTGTCAACTGGACGAAACGTTAATAAGCACTCAAATCCCTTCCACAAGTGTACTATAAAAAATCTAGTCTATAATATTTTTATTGTATTTTATACAAGCTTGGAAATGTGTTACAATGGCAGAGTATAATCCTGTACTTTAAGTACAATAAAAACACACAAATATGTTTAAAAATATTATTTACAATTTTTTGCACTGTAAAATGGGAAAAATGATTTCTTTTAAAAAAAAATCTATAGCTTATCAAATACAAAGATAACTATGCATTACGGCTAATAAAATTATATTTCACACCCAAAAAAAGTTATATCAGAAATGTGATGTAGTATGCCTGTTTGAGTATTATATTTCAGCTACCATTATGTATCAGTTAATTTACAAAGGCAAAAGAAATTGTCAAAAAGTCAATTTCAAAATGTAATAATACGCTACAATAAAACATGGTCAATTATGGAAGCTCACCCTTTAAAGCCTTTAATACACTCAGAAAAATAAAATGCTGTCATTTATTTAATACTTTTTTTTTTACTCTGTAAGTTAAAATACAGATTTGACTTTGAAGTGCTTACAAACGAAATGGAAACGTAATCCATCTGCAATGAGGTTTTGTTACGGACTAAAATTAGATTAAAAACATTTAAAACCTAATTCACTTGTACTGAGCCAAAAACTTCTTATGGTATTCCTTCATCTTCTCCAGCATCACTTTTAATTTTTCTGGCTGTGGAAGAATTGTTGTTCTGAAAAACAAAAGAAACATCATGACAGCCCCATGGCTGGAAGTAAAGAGAAATGACATATGGACTGTGATGTAAATAACTGATGTGAGGATTTTGAATATTTATTAACCCTTAGTACATTTTAATAAGTATGCAAATATAAGCAAAACAACACAATCATTTTTATAATTACAATTAAAGTTCTAAACCTAAATTTACAATCTAATACGTCTATACGAGGCTTCTTTGTACAAAACAACAGGGTCTTCTGTATAATGAAGTCCCCCCTTTTTTTTTAATTTATGGATGCTCTTTAACTGCTGTGGTCCTTAGCGTACCATTCTATATTGGGCGTGAAAGACCGGTAATTTTGCTCAGAGGCCTCTTTATCAGGCTTGAGGTTCTTTTACTTACAACATGGGACCATCAGCTTTACTTCGCTTCTGAAAGAATCCATGCTAAGGATTTTTACGCCTGAAAAAATCCATTGCCCTCTGCCGGTTTGACCCATGGCCTAAGGAATTAGAAGCTAGCATGGTAACCACTACACCATGGAGGATGACTAATCTTGTGTTGATTTGCAAGGTTCACAAATATATTTGCCTCATTTTTACTTTCTCTACTACGTATAGTAAGTAGGGGAAGTATTTTTTTTTTTATTTAAAATAGAGAGTTGAGGGTTGTTACACTACATCACTATGATATTCTTACTTGAACGCGTTTCGGGAGACGGCTTGTTCCCATCGTCAGCATTTTCTCTCCCGAAACGCCTTCAAGTAAGAATATCATAGTGATGTAGTGTAACAACCCTCAACTCTCTATTTTAAATTATGACACATCACTGTTACAAGCTTCTAAATCTTCAAAAATTGAGGGGAAGTATTGTATTCCACCCAAAAATTCGATACCGAGATTTCACCGGAAATATATGTTTTGAGACCCCCTGAATACAAAAAAAGCATTTTTGGAAACATGTGTGTGTGTGTCTGTCTGTGAACAGCATAACTCAGAAACGAACAGTCGGATAAACACCAAGCTTGGTATTTAGGTTCAGTATCTTCCAGAGATGCGACACAAAGGTTTTCAAGAAAATCCCCCCACCACAGATTACCCTTTGCATGGAAGATTTTTCGAAAATTTTAATTTTCTCAAAAATGGCTCTAACGATTTTGATTAAAATATCATATGTTTAAGATATTTTCATGACAAATAAAATGTATATCTTAATTTTCTTGGAATGTCTCCAAAAGTATTCTTCATTGTGAATGACTTTTGCATAACTGGTAAACCATAAGAGATAGACAAAATTTTACTACACAAAAAATGTAGATCGCGTTAAAATACACAATTTATGTAATATACATTTTTTTTGTTGAGTGAACCATTATCGAGATATTGCTTGTTATTCCCTTAAATTTTCCAATACTTATACTTTTTCTCAAATGGGAATTCGTTATTCATTTTTTTGTCTTAGATATGCAAAGAGTATTAATTAATCTCTGGCAAAGGGAATGGTGCTGCACCTAGCAACCAGCTATTAAGAGATATGTATGTGCTTAAAGGCTACTGTATTTCTATATTGCCCTTGTAAATATATATTCCCCTTACATCTACAAGAAAATTAGCAATAAGATAGAGTCTGCAAATGTTTATCTCGATTAATGAAGTAGATGGAGAATAAGCGTTTGTAAAAATAGTTTGTACAAGAGTAGAGAAAGTCATGTGAGTGTAACACATCAGATTTTTTTAGTTAAGATTAGAAACTGAACACTTTTGAGAGCTGTAGGATATTATAATAAATCGTTTTCGTTCCCAGAATCTTTTAAGATAATTTCCAATCTGTTAAAGGAAGTGGCTGGCAGAAAGCTATTTACCAGCCACTCATAACTATAGAGAATTGAATTTATACTAATGTTGCTGGAAGAGGAAGAGCATAACAGAAGTCAGCCAGTATGGTTATAAAGTAATAATTTATACTTAATAAATTTGGTATGAAAAATAAATAAAATACTTGTAGCTGCAGCATTCCACAGATAACACAACTAGTGAAACTAACCTATCTTTTCATATGATCTTCCACTTGCTGCTGACCTACTGGTTGGTGTTTGTCTAGTTGTACTGTGTCTGTCTGACACCAGAGTTCAAGCACTGGGGCCAGATGACTTTCCACCCAGACTACAATTTGTCCAGTGGTTTCTTCATAAATGCATTGATCATTCAAGATTTCCTACACCATGTTGTGGACAGATGAGAAGGTGTTTACATGAGAGGGCATGTTTGACACACATAACAGTCATATTTGGACACAGGAGAAACCTAGAGCTTGCGACGGTTTTTAAATTGGGCATTTGGTGTGCCGGGTACAAATCTCAGTTGATTGGTTCTTTAGTGATGCATCATAGATTCTGAAGTTGATTTATAATTCTTGAAGCAATGAGGCCTATTGTATTATTACATATATGCAGATTTAAATATATAAATATAATTAATAACAAATAAGGAAACATGATAATTATATTAACGAACATAAGTGGACAACAAATCTGTTAACACAACACATCAGGTAAGTTTTCTATTACGTTAACATCAGTTGTAATTATTTATTATAACTGCTTCAAGGTATTAGAGTTACAAATTACAAACACCGGATCATCCTCCGTGGTGTAGTGGTTACCATGCTAGCCTCTAGTTCCCAAGGTCGCGGGTTCAAACCCGGCAGAGGGCAATGGATATTTTTTTCAGGCATAAACATCCTTAGCATGTCTTCCTTCAGAAGGGAAGTAAAGCCGGTGGCCCTGTGTCATAGATTTACGGCAAGTAAAAGAACTTCAAGCCTGATAAAGAGGCCTCTGAACAAAATTACCAGTCTTTCACGTCCAATATAGAATGGGATGCTAAGGGTGTCCATAAATAAAATTAAATTTTTTTACAAACACCAGTTTGCATTGTGAATGATGCACATAGGGCCCTATTTAGTACCTCTACATTAGATGAGCCACATTTACCAGTTTTTATAACAAAGTTTGCCAGAACTTCTGGAAGATGTTTCTTTAGGAATACGCCAGTTAATTGGTTCCAAGGAGATGAGGCACCTGCACATTATTCCGGTGAAATAAGGGATTTCTTGAGCATAACATATCCTGATCACTGGATTGGTAGAGAAGCACCAAAATCATGGCCAGCACATTCACCAAATCTAACCCCATTGGATTTTTTCCTTTGGGGACGTGCTCTTGTGTGTGAGACACTGGTTAATAGTGAAGAAGAGCTGATGGCCACGATCTTTGTTGCTATTTGTAATATGCCAGGTATTTCTGAAAGAACTCAGCAATGATTACAGTGGCGCTATTAGCTATCAAGGTTAATAGGCTTTCACGGCCAATGTTGATACAAGTCCCAGGCTTGTAGGCCGTGGTCTACTGGACTCCTCTTCCTCAGACATTTTGTTTACTCCAGCGACAGACATCTTCAGTGGCAGTGGCATGGTCAAAGTGTTCTCATGGGAATCCCGATGACTGTGGCTGGAGTTTGTAGTCAGTACTGTTTGCCATATTCTGTTTAGTTTTACACCTTCTTCCTTCCTGTTGATGTTATTTGTTTTTTATCAATCTCAATGGCTTCATGGTATAAACATGTATGACAGTGGAAAGTTGAGGACAGGGCATCTGTGTTCTTATAACAGATAATATGCTTCCCTTCCTTGAGTATGGTATGTTCTGCAACTGTGGATTTGGGTGGTTCCTATGTGCACTTTACCACATGAGCATGGTATCCTGTATACTCCCACCATGGACAGAGGATCTCTAGAATTTTTGGCTGAGCAGAGTGTATTATGGATCTGTTTGGTCGGGTTGTATACAGTGTCAATCTGAGTAATTTACTGATGCGATCCATGGCTGATTTGATGTATGGAAGAAGCGCTTTGCATTTTTTGCCACTTGAAGCTGTTTTTCCTGTATGGATACGGCAGCCCAGTGACCTCCAGCCACAGTCACCGTCGGGACTTCCGTGAGAAGTCAAAGGTCAGCATTTTGAACATCTTTTATAAACATTTATGTATTTCGTTGATATTGTAATGAAAAGAAGCTAGAAACAGTGATGTGTATTGAATTTATTTAAAGGTGAGTCGGAATTGTTACACTAACATCACTTAAGTTTACTCACTTAACATGTTTCGGGAAACGGTTGTTCCCATCCTCAGAAGTTAATTCGATATTAACTTCGAATTAACTTCTGAGGATGGGAACAACCATTTCCCGAAACATGTTAAGTGAGTAAACTTAAGTGATGTTAGTGTAACAATTCCGACTCACCTTTAAATAAATTTATGTATTTGTTCAATTCTTGTTTTATTCCTAGTTTAACCATGTCTGAAGCGTTTTAAACACACATGTTTGCATCATTTATGTTGTTTTAACTTTTTTCAAGTAATTTGTATAATGGTGGAGACAGTCTGACCAATAATAGAACAGTGGAATCTCGTTAGCATGTTCCTCATTAGCACGTTTTCCCGTGTATTACATTGAATTATAAAAGTTCCAGCACAAAATGCACCAAATGTAGTAAATAACATTTGTTTAGTAAGTTTTCTCGATCCTGCTTACTACATTCAAAGTTTGACGTCCTCATTCACTGTTTTGACCAATCCTTGGTCGGTTCAGTGGAATATGTACTTAACATGTTCAAAGTTTGACGTCCTCATTTGCTACTTTGGTCAATCCTTGGTCACAGAGTGGAGACTGGTAACCAATGGCATGCATGTATGCGTATTTGTGTGATGCGATTTGTGTGGGTGGGATAGAGAATGCTTTAGCTTGGCATGGTAAATGCCAACGATACTTTTTACTGTTGAGTGTTGACCAAACATACATGGATTATATTTTAACTTTTTGTTTGCAATGGAAAAAAAGAAAGTGCAAAAAATAACCAACCGTGAAAAACAAAATCCTTGAAGAAGTAACTCACAATCCAAATATGAAACAAACATATGGATATAGTGCAGAAATTAAAACATTCCCCTGTCAACCTTAAACACAATTGTTAGCAAACATAAACTGATTGAAACTACTTTTGAAGAAGGGAAAAATTGCTAAAACAAACTTTCTTCTTGGAAAGTAAGATTGGAAGAGGATCGATCAAAATTTGTTGCATGGAAACACCTACCATATTCAAATTGTATTGAATATGCCAAAGATACTATCTTGTACTGTACTTGTTTTAACACAATGCACGCTCGTCATTCTGGTTTTTTTTAGCAGAAATTATCACATATGTAATAAAACACAGCAAACCCACTTTTATTGCTTTCATAATTCGCAATTTATTCTTCTCAAAAACATTCACTAACCTCAAAACCTGCTTAAATTATACAGAGAAACTAACATATGTTTAACAGGTTTGCAAACGTAAATTCAAGTTGACTAACATAAAAGCTTGAATTATTTATTCTTGGACTTTGTGAATCCAAATCAATCTCAATACATATTGAATTTAAGGGAACAATGTAGTCCGCCTCCATGTGGTGTTTCCTGGGTAACGCTAAATGGACTACAACACAGGCATGCTTTCCAAGGCGACTTTATATTGGGAAAATGATGCAGATCAATTAATCCCCAGTGCCATTGGTGAACAACAACACATTGAATTTAACATGGAAACGTGGATTATATTCAGCATGGAATTGGACACAAATCAATTTCAATTCCGCATGGAAACATAGTAATTATTTGATTTTATTACATAATTATTTTCTTAAATTGCAGATTTTGTATTTTTGTTAACACATTTTCTCGTCTATGACATTCAAATCCTTGGGTCCCTGCAAAAACGTACTAACAAAATTCTACTGTATTATTTGCATATGTTACTGACAATAAAGTGTATTTGCATCTGCAGATCAGTTAAACAACATTTTGACCTACTTCAGAGCACATGGATTTAGTGCCATATAATTAAATAAAAATTCACAAGCTACTAAATCAATTTAAGAGTTTTGCATTGTTTAAAATTAAAGATACTGGCTACTCTTATTTCAAAACTCTCCCAGTGCCTTGTAGCAAGAGGTGTGCAGCAACCTCTTTGGCAGACTTTCATCTAACTTGATGCGGTGTTTCAAAAACATTAATGCCCTCTTGCTCGATAAGACATTTATGGGCATACATTCCTTAAAAGAAAATTCTTGAATAGAACCCCTGAATTGCACCTTAAAATTATTCAGTGTTATTCTGGCTCACCCTGTATAACAAACACTTAACTGAAGATAATTGTTACCTTTAAAATGTTTGCAGCTTAATCAAATTATTCATTTGAAAAATGGAGATATTGGTTAGTACTTGATAACAATACTCTTCTTAAAGGGGCTTTACTCCTTTATAAAAGAAATATCTATGGCTCATTACAGGTTTGAGTTTCTCAATTCATTAAATACCTTGTGCTTAGATTTTCCTTCAGGATTTCAATATGGCCAATTTTATTTTACACTTACAGTGATGGTTTTCTAATGAGTTAATTTGCCCTTTCTATAAGTCTGCATATTGAAACTTACCTGAAATGGAAGGTTCCAGGCTTCTGTCCAAAGCCAGAGCCAGGCACTATACAAATGCCTGTATTTTCCAATAACTGGAATGCATAAAACACATCAGCACATTGTCCTACTGACTCGGCCTTGTCAATTGCCTTCTGTGGAAGTTTAATCTGAAACACATTTATTTTTTGCTGTATAAATTATGCATGAATGCATACATCATGGTCAACAATTATTTACTTTCTCCGGCAAGTGTTATATTTTATGTTATTTGATGATTAGTGCTTGTACGAGGGTGGTCTGAAAAGTTTCTGACCTCAACATGAAGATGGCAGCACTCGTAAATAAAAGCTAGTGAAATTCGTTGTTCATCTGTTGACAGTTACTCACCAAAGTTTCAGCCATTTTGGATGCTCAGTTGTTATGTAACAGTCGTTTGAGTGAGGTGATGTGAGTGTTTTTATGAAAATGGACAAAATCGAGTATCGAGCTGTCATTAAATATTTGTTTTTGAAAGGCAATATGCCTACGCAAATCAAAGATGAATTGGATTCTGTGTATGGGGACTCTGCAGCATCATTTACCACAGTGAAATTTTGGGCAGCTGAATTTAAACATGGCCGTAAGAGCTTGGGAGATGAACATTCAGGACGTCCAAAAGTTGCAACTACCGGCGAAAACATCGCCAAAGTTCACTAAATGGTGCTAGGCGACCGCTGAATTAAAGTGCAAGATAGCAGAGGCTATGAACATGTCAAAAGAATGTGTTTGTCACATATTAAATCAACATTTACACATGAGAAAGCTGTCCGCGTGTTGGGTGCCGCGTTTGCTCATGTTTGACCAAAAACGTGTTCGAATGAACATTTCCAATGCTCTGTTGGCGCAGTTTAGGTGCAATAAATCTGAGTTTTGGTGCCGATTAATTACTGTAGATGAAACTTGGATACATCATTATACGCCCGAAACAAAAATACAGTCCAAACAGTAGACTACAAAGGGGGAACTGGCTCCAAAAAAAAGGAAAAACCATTACAGGAGCATACTACGCATCATTACTTGACAAGCTGAAGGCAGAACATGAGGAAAAACAGCCACATTTGCAGAAAAAGAAAATCCTGTTTCACCAAGGTCTCACACCTCAGCGGTTGCAATGGCGAAAATCCACGAATTACGGTTTGAACTGCTTGACCATCTGCCTTACTTTCAAAGCAGGGGTTATGATTGAATACGTGGAATCTTATCCACCACAGAGTGTAGAGTGTTTTCTTTAAGTAAATATTCAGTTGTGTGTGGAAGTTACAAACATGAACAAAGCAACAGAAATATTAAAAACTCCATTTAGCAACAGAACTCTCAGTGAAAAAATTTAGATGAAAACATTGGGTAGGCCACTTCCACATCTGAAACTGCAACAGCAAACAAAAACCGATTTCGTATTTCAAACCGGAAATTTACCAAAAGAATAAATGGATTTGTGATTGTGAGAAAAACATTCTCTTTTTTTGGTTTCTTTATGTGTTATTTGGGGGAGAAGCCCATTATATAAGACTGGAATAACTGATATTGGGCATATATGGTCTAAACTGAAAAGTACATTCAATTCTTGCCAATTGCCTAATATGTTCAATGCCACTGCACGAAGTTGGTAAACATATTATTTGAGGGATTTGTTTTCACTTCTTTTTTGGCACTGGCAATAGAATACCTCAGTGGCCACCACTGCACCACTATCTTTAGATTGCTTACTCTGCCACCAAAATATAGAAATGGATTTGACACATGTACAGCTCTTAAAAATTATTAAAAACTTTACTTGTTGTACATAATTCATATGTAAAATTAATAGTAATGTATGGCATAATCTTATGGCGCTGTAGCTCAGAACTAACAGAAATATTTCTCATACAAAAACAAATAAGAACCATTGTAAATGTAAGTAAGACCACACATTGTAGATCCTTCTTCATTGACTTTGAAGTACTGACAGTACCATGTATATATATTCTGGAAACAATCTGCTTTATACAAAACAACTTACACCTATTTACGAGGGCTGATCAACAAAGACTGAGACTCATTTTTTTGTAGCTTCCGTGATAGTTTCGTATCTGTAACATAAATATTTGAAAAAAGCAGCTTTTTATGTATAATGTTGGTAGGCGGCAGCACTCTTGTATTGGTAGGTTGGAAGTTATGCTCTATTTTGTAAACCCTACGTGCATTTCGCATACCAGACTATGGAGGTGACGCGAGAGGAGCAGTACAGCGCAATCAAAGCTGAAGCAAGCGTACAGTGAAGATGCACTACCTCGTGCAACAGTGTTTAGGTGGTTCAAGGACTTCAAAGAAGGCCGACTTGTCAGTGTTAAGCAAGATGGGCCTGGTGTTTCGGCTTCTGCTGTGACTGAAGTCAACATCAACACAGTTGCTGTGATTGTCCGAGAGGATCGACGTATAACATTACGTAACCTCAGTGAAGTGTTGAGAATTTCATATGGCAGTGTGTTTACAATTATGCACGACCATCTCCATATGACCCGAGTTTGTGCTCGTTGGATGCCACATCTGTTGACTCCCGAACAAAAGGCTGTGCGAATGGAGACAAGCCGTGAGGTGCTGCATCTCTTTACTGATGGAGGGGAAGCATTTTTTAAATTGATTATCACCGGTGATGAGTCATGGCTGCATCATTATGATCCTGAAGGAAAACAAGCCAGCACAGTGTGGAAATCGCCAGGTTCTCCAACACCAAAAAAGGCAAAAGTTGTTCCATCTGTAGGGAAAGTGATGGTGACCACATTTTTTGACTGCAATGGAATGATTTACCAGCATGCAGTTCCCCCTCACACTACTGTTACAGCAGCATACTACACGTCAGTATTGGCTACACTGAGGAAGCACATTGCAAAGAAACGACCAGAGCTTTCTCAGACTGGGTGGCGACTTCATCATGACTATGCACGCCCTCACGTTGCAAATCAAGTCATGCAGTTTCTGGCTTAATTCAACATTACCTGTGTACCACAACCACCTTATAGCCCCGATCTTGCACCCTGTGACTTTTTTTTATTCCCATCACTAAAGGCAAAGCTTAGGGGTATTCGATTTGAGAACTCTGAAGCAGTGCTCAAGAAAAGTGAGGCGATTCTCAAGGATCTGACAAAGAATGGTCTGCAGCACGTGTTCAAGGACTGGCAGAGATGCTATAAAAAGTGCATTGAAGTAGGAGGGGACTACTTTGAAAAAGATCATGTAAACATTGAATTGGAGTAATAAACGTCTGTGAAAAAAAAATCAGTCTCAGTCTTTTAACAGTGTAATTCATACCTACTTTACATGTAATTATAATCAAATCCATATAGAAAATGTCGTCCTCCGTGGACTGGTGTACCGTGCTAGCCTCTAGTTCCCAAGGTCGCGGGTTCAAACCCGGCGGAGGGCGATGGATTTTTTCGGGCGTAAAAATCGTTAGCACGGCTTCCTTCGGAAGGGAAGTAAAGCCGGTGGTCCCGTGTCGTAGATTTACGGCACGTAAAAGAACCTCAAGCCTGATAAAGAGGCCTCTGAGCAAAATTACAGGTGTTTCACGCCCAATATAGAATGGAACGCTAAGAACCATAGTAGTTAAAGAGCGTCCATAAATAAAACTCAATTTTTTTTCATATAGAAAATAACAGAACCTCTAAAAAACACCGGTCAATTTTCCACACTGGAATCCTATTGTATAATTATGCAATCACAAAAAAATACAACTCTAAATGTAAATGGTTCAAGCATATGGTAAAGAAATGCTTAATCTCACACTGCTTCTACAGCACAAAGGATTCCTTGAACACATCAATAACTCAAACAACTGTGAGAAATGCAAGTCATGCACCTGTAAATTGTGTTCCATGTAAATTTTATTTGTAAACATTCAAACATTGCAAATAGCATACTTGTAATGTTATATATTTTCTATTTTTGTATATTATATGTTATATTTGACGAAGCCTAATTCTGTAAATCAATATTATGGTGAATAAATGAATGAATAAATATCAAGATAAGACATCCAAATATTGGGAAGCAAAATGGAGAATGACTCCATTTTAACTCCGGAACATTAGCTACGTACATACATTTTATACTTGGAATAAGTTATTTGATGCTTTTAAGTAACAATAACTCATAACAACTTCAGGGTTATAACCTTGATAGGTTCTATTCCAGCATCATAAACACAATTTAATGCCTAACTGCAGAATAACGTCTAACATAGATTAATTCCAAGTTTGTACCAGTGGCTCAAAAATTAACAGGAATTATTCTTTTCTGTTTAAACATGCGCTCGTGAAATTCCACCAATCATGGTAACGAGAGGTCTGACCTTGACTGACACTGTCTGTGTGCTGTTCAGTTTGTCTGAGGAAGCCATTGTATAAGTATGTGTTTCAGTGACCCAACATGGATTTCAAGTTAGAACAACAAGCATCAATTCGGTTTTGTGTTCTGAAAAAAATGAAGAACAGAAACACTGCAAATGATACAGGAAGCATATGGAGACCAAGCTTTATCAAAAACATGTGTTTTTGAATGGCATAAAAAACTTCGAGATGGTGAAAAAAGTCTTGAGGATGCTCCACGTCCAGAACAGCCCTCCACATCAAAAACTGAGATGAACCGCAACACCATTGATGTCATGTTGCAGAAAGATCGGCGATTAATAATAGTGAAGATTGCAGACATTATGCACATTTTGTATGGGTCAGTTGAAGACATAATTCGTAATGATTTGGGCTACAGAAAAGTGGCAGCAAAATGAGTTCTACGAGTGCTTCATGAGGAACAGATGTCTCATTGGGTGATGACTTGCCAGCAATGGATCACAAGGCTTTGGAGGGAACCCAACTTTCTGGACAAGGTTGTCACATGTGATGAGAGCTGGTTTCATCACTACAATCTGGAAACGAAACAACAAAGTGCACAATGGAAACATCCTTCCATCCCAAGGCCAAAAACAGCAAAGGTGCAGGGAAAGTCATGCATCATAAGTTTTTTGACAAAATTGGGGTAATTTATGATCATGTGGTTGCTAAACATACCACAGTAACTGCTCAACACTACAGTAACGTCCTTAAAGGACCACTCAAGACAAAAATGGCTAAGAAGAGACCAGAACTTGCTGCCAATGGATGGATCCTCCACCAGGACAACGTCCCTGCTCATCAAGCCATAACAACACAAGTGACAATCATTCAACTAGATATCGAAATCATGCCCCACCAATTATATTCACCAAATCTAGCACCCTGCAATTTCTTCCTGTTTCCACGAGTGAAAAAAATAATTTGTGGGCACCAATTTCAAACTGATAAAGAACTAAATAGTGTTGTTTTGGTATACTGAACAGGATGTCAACCAAGTGGTTCTCTGAGTGTTTTGAAAAGTGGATAGAACGTTGGAACCAGTGTGTAGCCTCAGAAGGAGGGTATTTTGAAAGTTTGTAGTTAAATTTGAATAAAAAAAAAATCATGGTGTCCAAACAAAAAAAGTTTTCCTGTTATTTTTTGACCCAGCCTTGTAAATGAAGAAGAGTCCTAATCCATAGGAGAGCTATTCAATAATATAGCAGTGACACTTACCTGAGGAAAGGCATACATTGCCCCTTGAACCACATTGCAACACATTCCTTCTATGCTGTTGAATGTCTCCTGTACCATTTTTGCTCTCTTTTTCAATGATTCCAAAACTGCCATTTTTTCTTTATTAAACTGCTCATAGGAAGGTTCACCTGGCTGTGGCGGATTCACAACTACATCCATCACTGCCTACAAAACATAAACATTTACAAATTATAGTCCAGCAGTCTTAGGTCGAGGGGAACTCATTTTCAATGTTATGGGTTGATTCGATGTTATAATAGAACCAGCATGTTCAAGAAAAATGTTAGTGAAATAAATATATACATTTTTTACATACTTCCAGAATTAATGCTCTCCTGACATTTAAAATCTTTTACCTTTTAAATTTTTTTTGTGTTTTAACATTGTACAAGCCCTTGATTACACACAAACTTCCCACAATTTGAATTAGGGTGCATCAAGTACCCATGAAGGTTAGTTAATGCAGGCCAACAAACCTGCAAAGCTACATATAGGGCAGCATGCACCATACTGGAGTAAACTGCTTTGGAAGTAACATTTACTAAAGAAGTAGGTTACTACGGGAGCAATTTACTCCGAAAGTAATGTTGGAGAGCTCAATTGCAATTTACTCTTTTAGTTACACTAACGGAAGTAAGAGCTCATTACTCCCGGAGGTAATGTTATGTTATCTGCGATAGGAAAAGGGGGCAAATGTCAGCGAAAGAGATAAATGTTTCTTGGTAGAGATAAAGAAAATCATTTAAACAATATGAGTATAAAAAACATGTTATAAAGAAGCCGGAAGAGAAGCCGGATGAGTTTAATGCTTCAAGTGATGGAAATGTACGAAGCTTAAAATTCTGGAAACAATGTTTGTAATCTTCATTTTTCATCACAGATCACTTGAATGTTGATGGAGAAATGCCTTTCCGATTTTGGAAAAGTTCACCATATTCATGGATGGGCACAAAATAGTAACATGCATGCAGTCAATTCCACCCACAATGTACGGGAAATCTGCAAAAGTGAAGAATTGCTTTTCAATAATGTATAGGGATCTTGCTCTTAATCTCAAAAGCGCTCTAACAACGCGATGAAATACACGACCAGCAGACACGTGGTGAACATTTATTTATAAGATCACCTGTAATGCCGGGACTACAATGAACTTTACTTAACATGACACGAAGCTAAGAAATGCTGGTAAACTAAAGGTCTAATTGGCATGCACTAACATAATGGGAATGACTCTTGATTGATAGTTCTTTTATTACTTTGGTTTGGTGCTTCACGCCGATTGGTTCTAATTACCATGTGACATCAAACGTGACATAACGTGAAGGAAAAGTTTGACACTGCCAAACTCTCACTGTATCTGTATCATATGGTTCTCGCATACCATTATCGCATTCCCATCATCGAGATCATCAATGTAACATAAGTAATCATTGTTTTCTTCATGGAGATCATCAATGTAACCTAAGTAATCATTGTTTTCTTCATCAAGATCATCAATGTAACCTAAGTAATCATTGTTTTCTTCATCAAGATCATCAATGTAATCTAAGTAATCATTGTTTTCTTCATCAAGATCATCAGTGTAACCAAAGTAATCATTGTTTTCTTCATGGAGATCATCAATGTAACCAAAGTAATCATTGTTTTCTTCATGGAGATCATCAATGTAACCTAAGTAATCATTGTTTTCTTCATGGAGATCATCAATGTAACCAAAGTAATCATTGTTTTCTTCATGGAGATCATCAATGTAACCTAAGTAATCATTGTTTTCTTCATCAAGATCATCAGTGTAACCAAAGTAATCATTGTTTTCTTCATGGAGATCATCAATGTAACCTAAGTAATCATTGTTTTCTTCATGGAGATCATCAATGTAATCTAAGTAATCATTGTTTTCTTCATGGAGATCATCAATGTAATCTAAGTAATCATTGTTTTCTTCATCGAGATCATCAATGTAACCTAAGTAATCATTGTTTTCTTCATGGAGATCATCAATGTAATCTAAGTAATCATTGTTTTCTTCATCAAGATCATCAATGTAATCTAAGTAATCATTGTTTTCTTCATGGAGATCATCAATGTAATCTAAGTAATCATTGTTTTCTTCATCAAGATCATCAATGTAATCTAAGTAATCATTGTTTTCTTCATCGAGATCATCAATGTAACCAAAGTAATCATTGTTTTCTTCATGGAGATCATCAATGTAATCTAAGTAATCATTGTTTTCTTCATCGAGATCATCAATGTAATCTAAGTAATCATTGTTTTCTTCATGGAGATCATCAATGTAATAAAAGTAATCATTGTTTTCTTCATGGAGATCATCAATGTAACCAAAGTAATCATTGTTTTCTTCATGGAGATCATCAATGTAACCAAAGTAATCATTGTTTTCTTCATGGAGATCATCAATGTAATCTAAGTAATCATTGTTTTCTTCATCGAGATCATCAATGTAATCTAAGTAATCATTGTTTTCTTCATGGAGATCATCAATGTAATCTAAGTAATCATTGTTTTCTTCATGGAGATCATCAATGTAATCTAAGTAATCATTGTTTTCTTCATCGAGATCATCAATGTAATCTAAGTAATCATAGTTTTCTTCATGGAGATCATCAATGTAATCTAAGTAATCATTGTTTTCTTCATCAAGATCATCAATGTAATCTAAGTAATCATTGTTTTCTTCATGGAGATCATCAATGTAATCTAAGTAATCATTGTTTTCTTCATGGAGATCATCAATGTAATCTAAGTAATCATAGTTTTCTTCATCGAGATCATCAATGTAATCTAAGTAATCATTGTTTTCTTCATGGAGATCATCAATGTAATCTAAGTAATCATTGTTGTCTTCATGGAGATCATCAATGTAATCTAAGTAATCATTGTTTTCTTCATCAAGATCATCAATGTAATCTAAGTAATCATAGTTTTCTTCATGGAGATCATCAATGTAATCTAAGTAATCATTGTTTTCTTCATCGAGATCATCAATGTAATCTAAGTAATCATAGTTTTCTTCATGGAGATCATCAATGTAATCTAAGTAATCATTGTTTTCTTCATCGAGATCATCAATGTAATCTAAGTAATCATTGTTTTTTTCATCGAGATCATCAATGTAATCTAAGTAATCATAGTTTTCTTCATGGAGATCATCAATGTAATCTAAGTAATCATTGTTTTCTTCATCGAGATCATCAATGTAATCTAAGTAATCATTGTTTTCTTCATCAAGATCATCAATGTAATCTAAGTAATCATAGTTTTCTTCATGGAGATCATCAATGTAATCTAAGTAATCATTGTTTTCTTCATCGAGATCATCAATGTAATCTAAGTAATCATAGTTTTCTTCATGGAGATCATCAATGTAATCTAAGTAATCATTGTTTTCTACATCGAGATCATCAATGTAATCTATGTAATCATTGTTTTCTTCATCGAGATCATCAATGTAATCTAAGTAATCATAGTTTTCTTCATGGAGATCATCAATGTAACCTAAGTAATCATTGTTTTCTTCATCGAGATCATCAATGTAACCAAAGTAATCATTGTTTTCTTCATCGAGATCATCAATGTAATCTAAGTAATCATTGTTTTCTTCATGGAGATCATCAATGTAATCTATGTAATCATTGTTTTCTTCATGGAGATCATCAATGTAACCAAAGTAATCATTGTTTTCTTCATGGAGATCATCAATGTAACCAAAGTAATCATTATTTTCTTCATGGAGATCATCAATGTAATCTAAGTAATCATTGTTTTCTTCATGGAGATCATCAATGTAACCTAAGTAATCATTGTTTTCTTCATGGAGATCATCAATGTAATCTAAGTAATCATTGTTTTCTTCATGAAGATCATCAATGTAATCTAAGTAATCATTGTTTTCTTCATGGAGATCATCAATGTAATCTAAGTAATCATTGTTTTCTTCATCAAGATCATCAATGTAATCTAAGTAATCATTGTTTTCTTCATGGAGATCATCAATGTAACCTAAGTAATCATTGTTTTCTTCATGGAGATCATCAATGTAATCTAAGTAATCATTGTTTTCTTCATGGAGATCATCAATGTAATCTAAGTAATCATTGTTTTCTTCATGGAGATCATCAATGTAATCTAAGTAATCATTGTTTTCTTCATGGAGATCATCAATGTAATCTAAGTAATCATTGTTTTCTTCATGGAGATCATCAATGTAATCTAAGTAATCATTGTTTTCTTCATCAAGATCATCAATGTAATCTAAGTAATCATTGTTTTCTTCATCAAGATCATCAATGTAATCTAAGTAATCATTGTTTTCTTCATCAAGATCATCAATGTAACCAAAGTAATCATTGTTTTCTTCATCGAGATCATCAATGTAACCTAAGTAATCATTGTTTTCTTCGTCAAGATTATCAATGTAACCAAAGTAATCATTGTTTTCTTCATGGAGATCAGCAATGTAATCTAAGTAATCATTGTTTTCTTCATGGAGATCATCAATGTAATCTAAGTAATCATTGTTTTCTTCATGGAGATCATCAATGTAATCTAAGTAATCATTGTTTTCTTCGTGGAGATCATCAATGTAACCTAAGTAATCATTGTTTTCTTCATGGAGATCATCAATGTAACCTAAGTAATCATTGTTTTCTTCATGGAGATCATCAATGTAATCTAAGTAATCATTGTTTTCTTCATGGCGATCATCAATGTAATCTAAGTAATCATTGTTTTCTTCATGGAGATCATCAATGTAACCTAAGTAATCATTGTTTTCTTAATGGAGATCATCAATGTAATCTAAGTAATCATTGTTTTCTTCATGGAGATCATCAATGTAATCTAAGTAATCATTGTTTTCTTCATGGAGATCATCAATGTAATCTAAGTAATCATTGTTTTCTTCGTGGAGATCATCAATGTAATCTAAGTAATCCATGAAGACATCAAGATATCTTCCTCCAAATATGATACAGTATTCTTGTTCAATCAACAGGTTAGTTACTCCATCCAGGCCGCAAGAGTAAATCTAACTATATTTGTGCTCTATTTAATTGCGTAGTAATTTAATTCATAGTGGTCAGAATCCACCACAGATGTCCAACACAGGCAGATACAGGACAATCAAACAGCCAGTAGGTCAGCAGCTGACAATGAGAGCAAGGGACTCTCGAAACATGTCCAGGTAATTCTACTTAAGTGAAGAGTGTAAATGAGTTTTCCTACTCCTCGTTCATTTTCATTGTGGTGGGGTGTTTATCTGGGGAATGGACCCTAGAGAACTGCTGCTTTGAATGTGTTAAAAGGTATGGGTTCATTGCACGCACCACTCAGTAAGACCATAATGAGTTGCTGAAGTATTATGGTTGCCATAACAGTTCAGTTACATCACATGTAATCAGCTTATTGTGACGTCCAGTTTTTCAGCTGTCACTTTTCTCTCATTGACTCACTGTTTTGTTCACCTTCACTGGGAGTTCATTTCACTAAGGTGAACCAGTTAATTCTCGTCACTTCACTATTTCTCTTACTAGTAATTCTGATGAATTTATCGTTACTTTTAGTTGTTTTATGAGGTGGTGCTGGTCGTGGTATGTCCTTATTGCTAACTGTTGTCGTATGGCGGTGACGGATGTATTGCACTCCTCCTATAGACACGCTACATTGTTTCACAATTTGGCATATTGATAAACCTCTTGTCTGAGTGCTACAAGCGCAGCACGTTTTTCTATGGATATCTCCACTCTTGGAAGCCATAATAACGATGTGCACACTGTCAACTGTCACTAAGGAACTGAAATGCAGGAACCAAACAGTATGTATCTTAGCAATGCTTGAAGTACACTGCGGACATCACAACATTACAGGGAACAACCAAGGTGCATCGAATGGGCCTAGGTAAACAAACATACCAGTTCAGGTAACTATTGTTTATGTACACAACATTCCTTTGGAGTAATATTGCATCAAAAGATTAAAACAAACATATTAACCTGACATGTTTACAGATGTTGTAGTATTCCTTTGCTTATTCAACCATAACCATGGTATTATACCGTATCTACATTGAATTAGATGTAAATTATTAGGTGTATTGAAATTAATGAGTGTAGTGTAATTGTAATTATATTTGAAAATAAACGTAGTATTCAGAAATCCTTCAGATCTGTTCTGAATGACCATTTCAAATTTCTACAATAACTATGAACACAGACAGTACTCACCTGACCCAAGACTGTGGGGCACAGCATAGCAGAAATACTTTTATGAAGCATTTTAGTTACTTCAGGATCCATATTTAAAATTTCTACATATCCACCACGAAGGCCACACTCACCCATATATCCTGAAATATATAAAGAATATTTGCATTATTTGCCTGCAATTACTCCTATTCAAGTGCATATCTTTAAAAAAGCAAATAAACTGTGTGGTGTATAACCAAACATGCACTTTCAGAGGGCTGTTTTATTGACACAAACACGTTGCATATTTTTATAAACATAAAATTTTAGGTAATTATAAATACCTATACAGCGTGAAGCAGAATAAATAATTTTAAGGTATGATTCAGGGGCTATATCCAAGTATTTTCTTATCGGAAATGTATGTCCGTGAATGTCTTGTTATCGAGCTAGAGGACATTAAAATTTTTCAAATGCTGCATCAAGTTAGATGACATTCTGTCAAACACATCCCTGTTCACCCACAGCATTGGAATATTGCTTATATTTTGTTTTCTTTGTATTTTAGAATATCGTTTGTGTTTTGTTTTTAACATTGTTTATATCAACATTAACCTAAAACCTGCATTTCATAATTTAAGTGGTAAGGGATTCCCTTGCATATTGTACAGCACTTTGTGGTCCCTACAAGAGGTGTAGATTATCAAGCTCAGCTATCAGGATATACTAAAGTTCTCGGTTTACTGGAAGGACTTTCACTTTCACTACAGCCTATTATAAAAATGTTCCACTTATACAAAACCAGCAGACATACATTACATTTATGGTGCTGCTTGCAGAAATATGAAAAAGGCATGAGATGTTTATGCTGGCCTTTACCCATGAAGACATTTGCCTATCACAGAACCTTTACTGCCATACATGAACGACTGCAAGAAACAAGAACTCCCAAAAATAAGCGCACTCTTTGGGAATCCAAACAAGTGAAAGAACGTGGTTCTAGAAGTGGAGGTTCTTGATCAGGTCCATAATTCTCCATTCACAAGCACAAGAGCAATAGTGCATGCCATGCATACAAGCCAGTCTTCACTTACTAGATTTCTGTATGAACAGAATTATACCCCCGCCGCTGTAACGTTGCACTTGACAGCTAGCGTTCAAGTTGGTACACTCGCAAAAAAACAGATGAAAAGCTTCAACCGTTTGACTTCCTAAGCCAATCACAAGGCAGTATTGCGGATGGTCGATGACAAAGCGGAACTGGAACTAGAATCGGCTCTGTTGCCGGATGTAACTATTCCCAACCACGTGCTTCAGTTTGCGAACCTCTAGCACGAGCGTCGAGTTGTTCTTTGCAAGCTACATATTGTTCATTGTTATTTGTATTTGTGGTTATTGTTTGATAGTTTTGTTATTGTTTGTTTATACATATTTCTATCTTATATATATTTCATTCATATTATTTATTTATACAAAACTTAAGTGCGACAATGTCTGAAAAACGACGCCGATCGCCGAGTGATGATTCACGAAGTGAAAATCCTTTGCGCCGAGGTGTGTCACTTAATAGTCAGGCATTGGAACTATTAAGGAGAACCCGGGAATTCTTTGAACAGGAAAAGGGGTACGTGAAGCTTCATGCCAATCCCTCTATTCCTGCTGATAAAGCCGTACAACGAACTGCAGCAGCTCTTGGACTAAGCACGAGAACAGTTATTCACAAGGCTATGGTGGACGCAGCTTCATGGAGGAAGAAAGTAGATCATGTGAATAAGCTAATACGAAAAGCACAAGAAATAGATGGAATTATTAGTGACTGTGAACCACTGATGATATGCCTTGGTGAAGATGATATGACAACGAGCACAACGGGGATTTGGATGGAATTGAGCCATTACAGTTTTAAATGCGTGAGTGAAAATAACTTTGTTATGGCATGCTTATAATTTGCTTTTTCTCCTCATTGTAGCAGGAAGTTTGTATTATTTTGTTTCTATATTGTCAAAAGTGCGTGATTTATTCTACATACGCTGCAATGTTTATGCAGAGTTATTTTCAATTAACAATAATAATACGAAATAGTTATTATTCATTGATGTTCGCTACTTACGTACACTTTTTGTATGCGGCTTAGACACGATAGAAAGGAGAACAATCAGCTGTTGTTGTTTACTAGCCACTCTGACAATGTCGCAACCACAATGTAGCCAACCTTATGCGAAGCCACAGGAACTGCCAAGTGCAAAGATACACTGGCGGGGGTATACATCCGTATAATTTCACCCCAACTACAGTTTGTCAAACATTTTCTTCATTAATGCATTGATCAACCAAGATTTCCTACAACCATAATGTGGACGGGTGAGAAGGCTTTTACATGAGATGGCATGTTTAACACACATAACAGTCACATTTGGGCATAGGAAACCCTAGAACTATTACAGCTACAAATTACCAACATTGGTTTGCAGTGAACATTTGAACTGGCATTGTGAATGACACACTCATAGGGCCCTATTTACTACCTCTACCATGTTTGATGCTCCACATTTACCGCAGTTTTTACAACATTCTTTGCAAGAACTTCTGGAAGAAGTGCCTTTGGGAATATGCCAGTTAACGTGGTTCCAAGGCAATGGAGCACCTGTGCATAACTCCAGTGATGGATTTCCTAGATCAGTGGATTGGTAGAGGAGCACCAAAATCATGGCCAGCATGTTCACCAGATCTAATATATAAGATAAGTATGATAAGTGATCATGCTTGACTTTCTGTTGGTTTTGAAAAAAAATTCACGAAGAAGCTGGGTGCAAAACGGTCTAGTTATCTAAGCTATATATATCTATATCTATATATATATTGGTATCACAGAGTCACAGGTTCACTCTAAGGTTTTCTGTAAGTGAAACACTTATCTTGGTGGAAATGGGCTTGTTAATTAAAGCACCGTTATTGGTAATCATAAGTAACACTTGCGAATTTGGATACTTATCGCTGTCATCCGAGTCAATTGAGCTGTTGTTACAACCAGCTTGGTGCTGAGTGGATTCTATATTGTTTTTTTTCTTTCTTCTTTTTCTGAGCCAAATAACTCAAAGTAAAACGTATCATCACTAAATTCGTTGAACATTGACATTATTTCACTATCTCTCAGTGTTTGTTTCAATGTCATCTTTGCATATATTGCATTTACCAGTATATAAGATACACCTTTTTTACTTTCTCTACTACATATGTAAGTAGGGGAAGTATTGTATTCCACCCAAAATTTCGATACCAAGATTTCACCGGAAATACATGTTTTGAGACCCCCTGAATCCAAAAACAGCATTTTTGGAAACATGTCTGTGTGTGTGTCTGTCTGTGAACAGCATAACTCAGAAACGAACAGTCGGATAAACACCAAACTTGGTATTTAGGTACAGTATCTTCCAAGGATGGACACGAAGGTTTTCAAGAAAATCCCCCCACCCCAGAGTACCCTTTACATGGAACATTTTTTGAAAATTTTAATTTTCTCAAAAATGGCTCTAACGATTTTGATTAAAATATCATATGTTTAAGATATTTTTATGACAAATAAAATGTATATCTTGAATTTTCTGGGAATGTCTCCAAAAGTATTCTTTATTGTGAACGACTTTTGCATAACTAGTAAACCATAAGAGATAGACAAAATTTTACTACACAAAAAATGTAGATCGCGTTAAAATACACAATTTATGTCATATACACTTGTTTTGTTGAGTGAACCATTTTCGAGATATTGCTTGTTATTCCCTTAAATTTTTCAATACTTTTTTTCTCAAATGGGAATTCGTTATTCATTTTTTTGTCTTGGATATGCAAAGAGTATTAATCTGTGGGAAAGGGAATGGTGCTGCACCTAGCAACCAGCTATTAAGAGATATGTATATGCTTAAAGGCTACTGTATTTCTATATTGCCGTTGTAAATATATATTCCCCTTACATCTACAAGAAAATTAGCAATAAGATACTCTGCAAATGTTTATCTTGATTAACATGAAGTAGATGCAGAATAAGTGTTTGTATAAATAGTTTGTACAAGAGTAGAGAAAGTCATGTGAGTGTAACACATCAGATTTTTTTTCTTCTTCTGAAAATAGGTCCAAAAACAGGGTGCATCTTATATGCCAATAGCAAGTTATTTATTAGCTCCATTTCTTCAAAATTTCCATATTTTGACTTGAAGCAATTCCTTGTGAACGTTTGAGCATTCCAGTTGTATAGAGTTCAGTGGATGCACACGCAATATCCTTAACAATTTTCATATAGCTCGTTCAAACTTCAATTGTGATTAGTACGAAAATCCACTTGTGTCTTTAATTATGGTAATTTGCAGACCATGGCTGGAAAATGGCATTACAATTGCCTTTAAGCTACAAGTGATTGCTTATGCTAAAGAACATGGAAACAAAGCTTTAGAAAGGCATTTTGGGCCACCTCCAAGTGAGAAAATGATAAGAACTTGGGAAATCAGGAGGAGGTTTTAAAGAAAGCAACTCACAGAAAACATAATCCAAGAAGCAGCACTGCTAAATGGCCTGAACTGAATACTTGGATTTTGGACAACAAAAAAATGGGAATATCAGTTTCTAAATGACAATTCATCAAGCGAAAGCAATATCCACTAATTAAGGTATCACCAACTTTACTGGATCAACATCATGGTGTCCATGATTTATAAGAAGGTATCTGCTTTGTATGTGGACTGAACTAAATTGCAGTAGATTCATTAAGTGAGAAATCACTTTTCCTTAAAAAAAGTCTTGAAAATGGGGTGCATCTTGTATGCCAACAAATACAGTAATCAAAAAAAACTCTACAAAGGTGGAACTACTCACACATGCAAATGTACAACCTCATAAACTTGTGGCTGGGAATCCCCCTTAAATATGTTTTAACTGGCCACAAATGGTAGCCTTGCATACTGCTGTCACCTGACAATGATGGTGCAAAGCATGATAGATCCAGCCACAAATGTTTAGTAGGTAAGTATATAAGCACACCTTACCTCCTGAAGCTTGCGATTATACCCACAATCCAACCACAAAGCCTTAATATAAGCACTTATCTATCATTTGCATAAATGTCACTTCCTTTGATAAAATATAGTTAAAGGTCCTAAACAGGTGCATTATCAATGTATTAGAGTATTCGAGGCCTAGGGGATCATTTTATTTTATTTCCTGTCTATACTTCCCTCTACTTGGGATGATGTAAGCACCAATTATGGTTGAATTAGGAATGAGTCACACTATTTTTATACAAAACCTTCACTTACTAAGTCAATAAAACTGGAGCATTTTCGAGGGTATTCATCCTCATCATCAGCATTTGGCGACAGAAGCATGTTCCTGCTACCGTCTACTGGTCGAGTTACAAAGTTTTAACAACCTATTCATTGGTAGGGTTTCAAAATTTACAATATTTTCTTCATTCTTGGCAGTGAATATTTTCTCCCAAATAGTCAGTTGTAGTGATGAGGAGACTGGTTTTAACAATTTTATGGTGTGACCAATGTTGTTCTCAGACCAAAAGTGGTGTGATACAGCAGATTTGTCTGTTTGTTTCTGGTTTATATTTCTCTGGTGTTCTTTCAATCTGATGCTCAAATTTCTCTTGGTTTTTGCCTAAGTAGAATTTTCCACAATCTTCACAGTTGATCTGGTAGATTCCTGATTTGAGTGTATCCAGATTGTGTTTTTCAGTGGTTTTTCAGTAAATTCTTCAGGCTGTACCTGTTTTGAGGAGCTAATCAGTTGCCAACTTATTGAATATTTTCTCAAATTATCTGAACGGCCATGGATAATAAATAAACTTTTTATATTTCCAGTTACTGTCATTGTTTGTCTCAAGAGTAGTTTTTGGGTTATTTCTTTGAGTTTACTGCTCTGTTTGAACATCTTAAATATTGAACCTGGTTTGAAGCCGTTTGCCACTGCAATTTCCAGTATGCGTTGGCATTCTTTTGAATATTCGTCTCTGCTTAGAGGCATGTTGTTTAACCTATGGATTAGACTTTTGAAATCTGCATGGTGGTGTGAGATCGGATTGCATTCACTCTTTTCTAATGTAATTATTTACATGTGTTGATGTTCTGTGGATTCCAAATGTAAATTTCTCCTGGTCCCTGATTATTTTGAGGTCCAAAAAGGGTAAGGTATTATTTTCTTCAGTTTCCATTGTGAATTTTATACATACATCCTGCAAATTTAGCAGTTTCCGAGTGTATTCTGTGAGTTTATCTGGTATGATTGCATATGTATCATCTACATATCTGAACCAAAATTTGAAAATGTGGAGAAAGGCTTTTACTACATGTGTTTCTATATGGCTCGTGTATAAATCTGCTAGGATGGGTGACGGAGAGCTTCCCATAGCTAGACCTTGTGCTTGCTTGTAGAACCTTTTGTTGAATGTAAAATAGTTTTGTTGGATGCATAATTCTATCAAGCTTATAATTTCATCTATTTCTGCAGTACTTGTTGCTAACAACTCTAGCCATCTTCTGGAAAGTGTAGAAACTTTCTCTACCGGAATACTTGTGAAAAGTACTTTGACATCAAAAGAGACCATTATGTGGTTAACCAGCATTCTAAAGTCTTTGATCTTGCTGACGAGCTCCAGTGAAGTTTTGATTCCTAGGCTTTCAAATTTATTGTAGGTTTTTAATTTGTAACTTACCATTTTGGTAAAAAGTAAGTCAGTGAGTTGATTCCATTGATGATGGGTCTCAGGCTGTTGTCTTTTTTGTGTATTTTAGGTAAACAGTATAGACCTGGGCAGGATAGGATTGATCGACTTGAAAGCAAATTTTTCATCATATGGTATTACAGTGGTCTCTTTTAAGGTTTTATTGACTTTTTTTTAGTTTTATTTATGGACACTTTAGTTTTATTTAACTGCTGTGGTCCTTAGTGTCCCATTCTATATTGGGCGTGAAAGACCAGTAATTTTGCTCAGAGGCCTCTTTATCAGGCTTGAAGTTCTTTTACGTGCCGTAAATCTATGACACGGGACCACCAACCTTACTACCCTTCCGAAGGAAGCCATACTAAGGATTTTTACACCCAAAAATAATCCATCGTCCTTCGCTGGGTTTGAACCCACAACCTCGGGAACTAGAGGCTAGCATGGTAACCACTACTTCACAGACGACATTTTATTGACCAAGTTAATGCAGGTGATTAAAGGGTTTGTTGGAATTTCCACATAATCAGATCTGGATAAAAGTAGGTTAACCCTTTGTGTATAATCGTCCTGTTCTAGAATCACTAATGTGTTGCCCTTGTCAGATTTAAGATAAACTACTGGTTTGCTGTTAAGGTTATTAAATATCCTCTTGTGGTTATTATTACATTGTTTTGTAAACTTCATGAGCTTAAGAATGTCAAGGCAGTCATTTTTAACCTGCAGTTGGTCATTAATTTTGAGGTTATGTGTAGCCATTTCTACATCTCAAAGAGAAATCTGAGCATCAGATTGAAAGAACACTAGAGAAACATAAAGCAGAAACAAACAGACAAATCTGCTGTATCACACCACTTTTGGTCTGAGAATCACAACATTAGTCAAACCATAAAACTGTTAAAACCAGTTTCCTCACTGCTAGAACTGACTATTTAGGAGAAAATATTCGTTGTCAAGAATGAAGAAAATATCATAAATTTTTAAATCCTGCCAGTGAATAGGTTGTTAGAACTTTGTCACTCCACCAGTAGATGGTAGTAGGATCCAACCCAGGCAGGAGAGGAGGAAGAGAAAGCAAGCAGGAACATGCTTCAAACTGCTGATGATGAGGACGAATGCCCTTGAAAACATTCCAGTTTTATTAACTTAGTAAGTGAAGGTTTTGTATAAAAATAGTGTGACTCATTCCTAATTCAACATGAAGAAAACTTCACTGTTTGGAGTGCTTCTGTTTTTAATAGTTAATCAATCATGGTGCCCATTCTTAAACAGTTACAACTATGTTTCAAGCATTATCAGCCATAGCAAAAGAGCAAATGGCTTCATTGCCCAACACTACATACCAAACAACAGCCGTATTTCTCTTCTTAGAAATCTAGTAAAGTAACCATATTTTACAAAACTGCATATGTAGTATAATGATGATACTTACCTTTTGAACAAGACATAAATGAAGCCAATTCCATTTTAGAGTATGGTGGACCCATCTCTGTAAGAACTTTTTTGAACGAATGAAACTCACTTCCTTCTGCATATATGTTATACTGGTATACCTGGTGAAAACAGTGAAATGAATTAGCATATCTTATGTGCATGCTCCTATGGTCTTAAGACCATATCCTTTCATTCCAGGTAATTAAAACCTCTTAACTGTACAACATTAGCCATTTCTAATAACAGAAATCTGATGTGTTACATTCACCTGCCTTTCTCTACTCTCTGTAATTTATTAATGGGTAAAACAACTTATCTTACGAAAGACTATTTTTCTATTTAGTTCATTTTAATCGAGACAAACCTTTGCAGAAATAGCTACATTATACATTTTGTTATAAATGCAAAGGGAGTAGCAATAGTCAAATGTTTAAGAATGGGATGCTACATACTGGCCTTAAAGTACCATACACTTTCCATGCAATCATGAGAAACAATAAAACCATTAATAATGTATATCTCAGAACAAATTCTTTGAAATAAATTATGTGTTGTGTAGTGCATTTTCGTCTATCACTGAATGTTTACCAGTTATATAGGATTATACAAAATTTCTTCTGAATGAAGGATTCCATAGGCTATTCCCAGAAAATTCAAGATATACATTTTATTTGTAATGTAAACATCTTAAATATATGGTATTATAATCAAAATTATTAAGAGCCATTTTTGAAAAAAGTCAAACATTTTGAAAAATGTTCCATGTAAAGGGTAGCTAGGGCTGGCAGGAACTCACACACGCACACACTCAAGCAGACTTTTTATAAAAAATGCTTTTTTTTTATTTAGGTGACCTCAAAACATATTTCTGATGAAATCTCAATATCAAACTTTTGGTACCTTCTCTCCCTACTACGTACATAGTAGAGAGAGTAAAAATCTTATTTAATTTTCCACACGCATGCAAGCACAACCTCAAAGCTTGAGTATCTATTTATTTGCCTGTACTGAATACAGACCAATACCAATACACCGATTTTGATCAAATTTAGCTCATATAACCTTTGACACAAGGAAAAAAAGACTAGCTTGGAATTTCATTTTCCTTTTTACTTTCTCTACTACTGTATTGCATTCCACCCAAAAATTTGATATCAAGATTTCACCAGAAATGCATGTTTTGAGGCCTCCTGAGTCAAAAAAAAACATTTTTAGAAAAAGGTCCATCTGTGCGTCTGTGAACAGCATAATTCAAAACGAAAAGTCGGATAAGTACCAAACTTGGTATTTAGGTTCAGTATCTTTCAAAAATGCGACAAAGATTTTCAAGAAAATCCCCCCCCACTCCAAATTACCCTTTACATGGATTATTTTACAAAAATTTTGATTTTCTCAAAAATGGCTTTAACGATTTTGTTTAATATAGCATATGTTTAAGATATTTACATGGCAAATGAAATGTATATCTTGAATTTTCTGGGAATGTCTCAAAAGCCCTCTTCATTCTGACTGACTTTCGCATAACTGGTAAACCGTAAGAGATAGACAAAATTTTACTACACAAAAAATGTAGATCTCGTTAAAACACAATTTATGAAGTGAGCCATTTCCAAGATATTCCTTGTTACTTGTTTCAATTTTCCAGTACTTATACTTTTTCTCAAATTGGAATTCATTATTCGTTTTTTTTTTTTTTTTTATGTCCTGGGCATACAAAGAGAATGGAATGCTCCACATAGCAACCAGCTATTAAAATATTTGACTATCGCTTAAAGCCTACCGTGTTCCCCTTGCATCTACAAGAAAATTAGTAATAAGATAGTTTATGCAAATATTTAGCTCGATTAACATGAAGTAGATGGAGAATAAGTGTTTGTAAAAATAGTTAGTACAAGATAGAGAAAGTCATTTGAGTGCAACACATCGGATTTTTCTCTCATTGTATATTTCTATTTTCTCTAATGTCTTCTTTAGTGGTAGAGAAACTATTGCATTCCACCCAAAAAATTCACTACTGAGGTTTCATTGGTATAACTGTTCTGAAGTCCCATTAATAAATAAATAAATAAAATAAAAAATCTGATGTGTTACACTCACATGACTTTCTCTACTCTTCTACAATCTAATTTTACAAACGCTTATTCTCCATATGCTTCATGTTAATCGAGATATCGAGATGTCAATCTTATTGCTAATTTTCTTGTAGATGCAAGGGGAATATGGTAGCTTTTAAGCGATAGTCAACTATTTTAACTCTGGTTGCTATGTGGAGTATTCCATTCTCTTTGCATGTCCAGGACATAAAAAAATGAATAACGAATTTGAGAAAAAGTATAAGTATTGGAAAATTTAAGGAAATAACAAGCAATATCTCGAAAACGGTTCACTCAACAAAAGAAATGTATATGACATAAGTTGTGTATTTTAACGCGATCTACATTTTTTGTGTAGTAACATTTTGTCTATCTCTTATGGTTTACCAGTTATGCAAAAGTCGTTCACAATGAAGAATACTTTTGGAGACATTCCCAGAAAATTCGAGATATACATTTCATTTCTCATGACATTATCTTAAACATATGATATTTTCATCAAAATCGTTAGAGCCATTTTTGAGAAAATTAAAATTTTCGAAAAATCTTCAATGTAAAGGGTAGTCTGGGGTGGGGGGATTTTCTTGAAAACCTTCGTGTCGCATCTCTGGAAGATACTGAACCTAAATACCAAGTTTGGTGCTTATCCAACTGTTCGTTTTTGAGTTATGCACGCACACGCGCACGCACGCACACACACACACACACACAGACATGTTTCCAAAAATGCTTTTTTTGGATTCAGGAGGTCTCAAAACATGTATTTCCGGTGAAATCTCGCTATCGAATTTTTGGGTGGAATGCAATACTTCCCCTACTTACTATACGTAGTAGAGAAAGTAAAAAATAGCAAAAGGTCAGTATGTCTGTTTTTAGTATACATAATTCAAAAATACATAGTTGGTAGTTGAATAAATACCAAATTTCGAAGATACTTTCAAACATGTGACATGAAAAATTAAATCCAAAGGTTCTCCAATGCACATGTGCAAACAGCCTGGAAGAACCAATAACTACTAGTTTTATAGCTTCTCGCATAGCAGCCAACATGTGCTTCATTTGTAACAACCGCAGCCAACCTTTGAAAGAAATTCCCATACATATGCACAGCAATAGTGTACTATCATCTGAAAGCTATTAGCAACCTGTCACTTTTGAAAAGTCCTGACCATGCTTTCTCTCGGGTTTTGTTGCTTTACAATCAAGGTCATGGAGTAGAGTAGAATTTATTGTAGTGCGAGAAGCAAAGTTTGTATGTTCTTGAAGATATTCCTGCAAATAATAAAATTTTTAAGAATGGCTCGTCCAATTAATAAAACGGATCTGTCGGTTTACTTTAATGATACAGAGACACCTAGGTGCTCACATTTGTCAGTATTTGTGGCATGCTGAAATCAAGAACCATTCGGCAACCGCTTTCCATGAACTAATGGAAGACAATAGGCAGGCCTAACCTGTGGTGTAATTAGTTAAGTTAAATTTTAGGCTAGGCATAGTTAAGTTAACGAGGTTTTTCAAGAAGAAATCACCCAAATAAATAATTCTAAATATATATATTACACCAAAGAATGTAAAGCTGTACTTTGAAAAAGTACGCCACTGACATTGGGCGAAGAAAACATCTGCCGTCACATGTTGGAAAATTGAGCTCAAACTTCATATTTAATTTCAGCATCTTCCACAAAGGAACCCACCCCCAAACTAGCTTTATACGGAAAAAGTTTACTTATTACTTTCTCTACTATGCATAGTAGGTAGAGGAAGTATTGCATTCCACTAAAAAATTTGATATTGAGATTTCACCAGAAATACATGTTTTGAGGCCTCCTGAATCCAAAAAAACTACTTTTGGAAATATGTCCATGTGTGTGTCTGTGAACAGCATAACTCAGAAACGAACAGTCAGATAAACCCCAAACTTGGTATTTAGGTTCAGTATCTTCCAGAGATGCGACACAAAGATTTTCAAGAAAATCCCTCCATCCCAGATTATCCTTTACATGGAACATTTTTTGAAAAAATTTTTGATTAAAATATCATATGTTTAAGATACTTTCATGATAAACAAAATGTATATCTTGAACTTTCTGGGAATGTCTCCAAAAGTATTCTTCATTGTGAACGACTTTTGTATAACTGGTAAACCATAAGAGATAGACAAACTTTTACTACACAAAAAATGTAGATCGCATTAAAATACACAATTTATGTCATATACATTTTTTTTTTGTTGAGTGAACCATTTTCGAGATATTGCTTGTTATTCCCTTAAATTTTCCAATACTTATACTTTTTCTCAAATGGGAATTCGTTTTTTTTTTTTGTCCTGGTAATGCAAAGAGAATGGAATACTCCACTTAGCAACCAGCTCTTAAAACATTTGACTATCGCTTAAAGCCTACCATATTCCCCTTGCACCTACAAGAAAATTAGCAATAAGATTAACATCTCGATTAGCATGAAGCATATGGAGAATAAGCGTTTGTAAAAACAGTTTGTACAAGAGTAGAGAAAGTCATGTGAGTGTAACACATCAGATATTTTTTTTTATTTCATCATGCATAACCTGACTCTGAACTGCTGCCACCTGCACCATATTCATCAAATTTGGCCTTTTGTAACCTTTTGCTTTTCCCAAATTGCAGAAATGGTTCACTGAGAGAGATTTACATCAGTTGCAGAAATCAAGTAAAATATACTTTTATTTTGCAGGATTGGACAATTTACTTTATGTTGAAAGTATCATTGGTCCAATTGTATAGATTTAAAAGGCGACTATTGAAACATAAAAAAATTTCTGTGTTACATTCACATGACTTTCTCCACCCTATAGCACTTATTAGTGGGTACAAGAATTATTCTTATGAAAGTTTACTTTCCTATCTTCTTCATTTTAATCCAAATAAACCTTTCTGGAAATAGCTGCATTACACATTTCGTTATAGATACAAAGAGAATAGCAATAGTCAAATGTTTTAAAACTTGATGTTATACACGGGCCTTAAAATTCCATACCCTAAACATACTATCATGAGAAACAACTGAATGTTGAAAGGACTTTAAAAGAATGGCCAAGTATTGAACAATTTGAATCATTAATAACAGATATCTCGGGTCTGGCTGATGCCACAAAAAAGTAATTTGAAATAAATTGTGAGAGAGATCTAAATTTCTTGTGTAGTGCATTTTTGTCTATCACTTAATGTTTACAAGTCATACAAGATTATAAAAAATTCCTCCTGAATGAAAAGGACTTCAAAGGTTATTCCCAGAAAATTCAAGATATACATTTTATTTGTCATGTAAATATCTTTAGTACATGATATTTTAATCAAAATTGTTAGAAAAAAATCTGATGTGTTATACTCACATGACTTTCTCTACTCTTGTACAAACTATTTTTACAAACGCTTATTCTCCATATGCTTCATGTTAATCGAGATGTTAATCTTATTGCTAATTTTCTTGTAGATGCAAGGGGAATTGGCTTTAAGCATTTAAGAGTTGGTTGCTATGTGGAGTATTCCATTCTCTTTGCATTACCAGGACAAAAAAAAATGAATAACAAATTTGAGAAAAAGTGGAAGTATTGGAAAATTTAAGGGAATAACAAGCAATATCTCGAAAATGGTTCACTGAAAAAAATAAATGTATATTACATAAATTGTGTATTTTAACGCGATCTACATTTTTTGTGTAGTAAAATTTTGTCTATCTCTTATGGTTTACCAGTTCTGCAAAAGTCGTTTACAATGAAGAACACTTTTGGATACATTCCCAGAAAATTCGAGATATATATTTCATTTGTCATGAAAATATCTTAAACATATGATATTTTAATCAAAATCTTTAGAGCCATTTTTGAGAAAATTAAAATTTTCGAAAAATGTTTCATGTAAAGGGTAGTCTGCGGTGGGGGGAGTTTCTTGAAAACCTTGGTGTCGCATCTCTGGAAGACACTGAACCTAAATACCAAGTTTGGTGTTTATCCGACTGCTCGTTTCTGAGTTATGCTGTGCTCTCTCTCTCACACCCACCCACCCCCACAAAGAGAGACAGACACAGAGAGAGAGAGTGTTTTCTCAGAAGAGAACAACAAAATATTTTTAACCCAACTTTTTACTTTCTCTAACACATGCATAGTGGGTAAAGAAAGTTTTGCATTCCACCCAAAAATTTGATACCAAGATTTCACAGGAAGTACAGGTTTTGAGGCTCCCTGAATCCGAAAAAAAACATTTTAGAAAAAGGTCTCTGTGTGTGTGCATGTGCAGTGTGAGTGAGAGAGAGGGAGCAGCATAACTCAAAAACGAAAAGTCGGATAAAAACCAAACTTGGTATTTAGATTCAGTACTTCTGAAGATGGAACAAGAAGATTTTCAAGAAAATCCATCATCCCAAACTACCCTTTACATGGGACATTTCTCGAAAATTTTTATTTTCTGAAAAATAGCTCAAATGGTTTTGATTAAAATACCATATATTAATGATATTTACATAACAAAATGTATATCTTGAATTTTCTGAGAATAGCCTATGAAATTATCTTCATCGGAAGGAATTTTGTATAATCTTGTATAACTTGTAAACCTTAAGCGATAGACAAAAACATACTTCACAAGAAATGAATTTCTTTTTAGGCACACAATTTATTTCAAATAACTTTTTTTGTGGCATCAGTCATTTCCAAGATATCAGTTATTAATAGTTTGAATAGTTCAATACTTGGTCATTCTTTAAAGCCTTTCAACATTCAGTTGTTTCTCACAATTACATGGAAACAGTATGGAATTATAAGGTAGCGTATAGCTTCCAGTTCTTAAATCATTTGACAATAACTGTTCCATTTTTATCAATAACAAAATGTGTAATGTAGCTATTTCTGTAAAGGTTTATTTGGATTAAAATTAAGTAGATATAAAAATAAGGTTTAGTAAGAATAGTTTGTACACTGACTAATAAACGATAGAGGTTAGAGTAAGTCATGTGAATGTAACGCATTAGATTTTTAGAAAGAGAGAGAGGGAGTGTGTGTGTGGTGTGGGTGGCTATGTATGTGTGTAAATTCAACATCTTCCAAACATGTAACACAAAGATTTTCAAGATTTCTTCCACCATAGAACACCCTTTGCATGGAAAATGTTTTGTTATTTTCTCAAAAATGGTCCCAATGATTTGATTACAATACCTTAAAACATGATGGTATGCTTTTAAAACCTAAATGTATGTTTAAATGCCTCTACTACGTATGCAGCTGAGAGTGAATGTAGTGATGGCACATGTATTCTGCTAAAATTTCATAGATTTGCTTCATGCAAGAGCATGAATTCAGACAAAAACTTGTGCTTTTATAATTTCTTTCCCTGTTTTTCTAGATAATCATTCTGTTAAGCATGGAAAGGTAGGAAGAATCAGACTGAAAAATTGAATGCCACAGCCAGTGCTCTAACCAACTGAGCTACCATGGCAACAAGCTGGCGCGATATGAAATTCTCCAACTGACTCTCATTTTTTTCCCAGTAAACCACAAAGACATCTCAAATATTTTAAGATGATATACCCCAATGGCAACTTACAATGTGTAAGGACTTCAAATCATGGGCTTTGTAATTGAACCAACTATTAGGTCAGTCAATGGTAATTAATGACGGAAACTGGAAGATCCATGGTTTAAATCCTGGCTATGGCATTGAATTTTTCCATCTGATTCTACCTTTCCAACCTTGTCCTACACATGACTTGTGGGAAAGAACAATTAATTATCATTATATTATGCAGTTTACATGAGACTACTTAATTAAATACACATGATTTTCAAACCAGTTACAAGGATGAGTCAAATATAAACTGAACTTCCGCCCCTCATCTTTTAAGATAACGTCGAGTGGACAGGTAGACTGGGATGTTGAAGGTCAATGTATTATAAGTGGAGGAACCTGCTCTCCCCTCCCCCCTCAGTACAGCCATGAGTGAGCAAGAGGTTCCATCATCCATCGTGCAATGCCTTATAATAAAGCTTTTAACGAAGGAAAGTGTAAAACCATCTGAAATGTTGAATAGCTTGACGGGCAGTTTGGGGACACTACACTTTCTTGGAACCAAGTGTTTGATTGGACCAGTAAGTTTAAGGACGGGCAAGAAAATGTGGAAAGTGAAAAACTGATCAGGGCCCAAGGAAAAGTCTCACAGATGACAACATCCGTGCAGTTCGTGACCTTGTGGAAGGTGACGGTGGTTGACCATTGATGAAATTGCTTCAGAGGTATGAGTCATGGTAGTGCTCATACCATCATTACAGAGGTCATCCTTCTCCATTACAATGCCAGGTTTTGACAAGGGATAAACTGGAGAAAATGCACTGGGAAACACTTAAACACTCTCCCTACATCCCAGATTTGTACCCGTGATTATTTTTTGTTCGTGCCCTTGAAAGAAACACTGGGAACAATTTGAGAAGTTGAAGATTGCATGTGCAACTGGTTGATGAATCAACCTCAAAGTTTCTTTGAAGTATGGATCTACAAGCTTCCAAAACTGTGGAGAAAATACAGTAGAATCTCATCTGTACATTTTTGCAGGGACCCAAGGGTTTGGATGGCATAGCTGGGAAAGCGCATTAATGAAAATACAAAATCTGCAATTTAAGAACATAATTATGCAATAAAATCAAATAATTACTACATTTCCATAGAGAATTGAAATTGATCTGAGTCCAATTCCATGCTAAATTCGCTATGTGTTGAGATTAATTTGGATACACAAAGTCCGAGAATAAATAATTCAAGCTTTTATGTTGGTTAACTGGATTTATGTTGGCAAACCTGTTAAACATATGTTAGTTTCTCTGTATAGTTTAAGCAGGTTTTGAGGTTAGTGAATGTTTTTGAGAAGAATAAATTGCGAATTATGGAAGCGATAAAAGTGGCTTTGCTGTGTGTTTTAATACACATGTGATAACATTTTCTACTGTAAAAAAAACAAAAAAACATTGTGTTAAGAGTACAGTAGAAGATAGCATCTTTGGCATATTCAATATGATTTGAATATGGCAGGAGTTTCCATGCAACAAATTTCGATCTAATCCTTTTCCGATCCTACTTTCCAAGAGGAAAGTTTTGTTTTAGCATTTTTCTCTTCTTCAAAAGCACTTTCAATCAGTTTATGTTTGCTAACAATTTTGTTTAAGGTTGACGAGGCAATGTTTAACTTCCGCAGTATATACACACGTTTCATATTTGGATTGCGATCTACTTCTTCATCGATTTTAAGTTTTTCATTGTTGGTTATTTGCAGAACTTTCTTTTTCTCCATTGCAAATGAAAAGTTAAAATACAATCTACATATTCTGGTTAACACTCAACAGTAGAAACTAACGTTGGTGTTTACCAAGCCATTCTCTATCCCGCCCACACAAATCGCATCACACAGACATACATGCATGCCACTGGCTGCTGGTCACCACCCCGTGACCAAGGATTGACCAAAGTAGCAAATGAGGATGTCAAACTTTGAACGTGTTAAGCGCCGTTCTCTGGACTGACCAAGGATTAGCCAAAACAGCAAATGAGGACACCAAACTTCAAACCTAGTAAGCAGGACCAAGAAAACGTACTAAACAAATGTTAATTACATTTGATGCATTTTGTACTGGAACTTTTATAATTCAATGTAATACATGGGAAAATGTGTTAATGAGGAACGTAGTAACAAGATTCCACTGCATATAGTGTGTGTAGGAGACTATGTTGAGAAAAGTTACAGGTTTTATTTGTATTTTTCGTGTCCAATAAATGTATATAAAAAGAGTCTGGTTTATATTTGACTCACTCTCATAATTACTCACTGAAAATAATGACCATTTTCCAACAATTCCAGGGAGATTAATCAGCATCTACTCAGTTCCTGAGATATGGATGTCATACTCATTTTCAAATTCTCATTTTAAGGAATTTACTTTCATTACAAATGACAGTGTGTTACTGCACTTCACCTGAACTTAAATGGTTATACTTACTTCATCTGCAAAGATGAATAGTTTTTCCTTATGGGCAAACTTTATGATTTCTTCAATGTTTTTTCTGGTTAGTACCTGCCCTGCAACAAAAAATGGGTACAACTTTGAAAACCCACACATAAATGACTTTCCCTCCATTGAATAGAATTAAGCCAATATTTCTGCAACAAATGTATCACTTATCAACTAATTAGAATCTAAATGAGTTAACATACATATTAAAATCAACCTAAATGCTTTTCTACTGCACTATGCAATTTACATATTTTCTGTGTTAGCAAAGAAACACAGCTCTCTATGAAAAGTGGTTTAAAAAATTTGAGATAAATATGTAGGTAAAAGGTAAATCCTGTTAACATGATCCCACTAAATTAGTTTCCATTTGTCTCTTAATATATGGTCCCTGGATATTACATGCTTAATTCTGTGTAGCTTTAATCTCTTCTAATGCTTTAAATCCCACTTGTAGCACATTTTATAGTAATTTGAGTCAGTTTCTTGTAGCACTTGCTTTTAATTAAGAGGACAGATGAGTGAATACTGAAACTTTTAAACCATTTCTCCAAACTTATTGATAATTTTACAAAAAAAAAAAAACAAAAAAAAAAAACACATATATATGAGGGTCAATCCAAAAGTAATGTCTCCCAGTTTTTTTGTGTTGCCTTTGAGTGTCCAAGCCAGATTATGTTTGTAGTATTAATTGCTGAACTTTCCTGCTAGTGTCCTGTTAGTTTCGTTGTACTGCGACAGATAGAAGCAGCAAGGGAGCATTCCAAAATGGCTATTGACATCAAGGTGCATACAATGTGCGTACAGTGTGACTCAATTCCTTACCGCTGAACAAATTACACCATTTGAAATCCATTGACGCTTGCTAAGGTGTATGGAGACGATACAGTAGATTTGAGTAATGTGAGGTGGTGGGTACAGCATTTCAAAAGTGGTGAAAAGGATGTGCGGGACAAGCGACGTCCTGGTCGACCCTGCTCAGTTGTCACAGCAAACAATGAACAGCGTCACGATCAACTCATCTGTAATGATCGGCAGATCATGACCAAGGAATTGTGTGTTGAGAAGAAGGTATGTTCCTCAACTGTTATTTGGTTCATGTAATAAATTACGTAAACTTGAAGAATTGCTTTTATGTAATAATAGTTGCTTTATGTAGCTTGTAACACTCTTTGAGCGTTGGTTTTGAATTTGATGCTTACGTAATATTACTGTTTGAATTTGCCTCAGCTGCATCAGTCTTACTTTAGAGTCATATATCTTGGGTAGGACGCGGTATGACAATTATTGTAGACATCACAGAATTAAACTTTTAAATTAACTTCTTTTATTTAAAATTCTTGCGCATACTTATAAACCACTACACTTTTTAAAGAACTGTGAGAAACTTTTATACATTTACTTAGCGCGTATATCTGTTTTTACTAATCACCCGTAAAGAACACATTTTCCCATCTGTACTCTTATCAAGTCTCGCCAGCAACTGAGTAACTTTCAACGGTCAAAACCCATAAGCTTCGGTATTGCAAGTCTCTGTTTGGCTAATTCTAGTCCAATAGAATATCTGCATTTAACTTAAAACTTTTCTTTGCTGTTGATTGGCTAATTTAAAACTGTTAGTGAAACTACGTCATCGTCGCTCTAATCATGACCAGTACATTTCAAACTCTAAACACATTATTGCCACAATTACCTCATTATTACTCATTGTTAGCAGCTCAAAACTTATTATTCTCACAGTTCTTGCATTATTAGAGTATGTAATGTATTCACATAACATTATTAAAATATATTTACAATAAAAATAAGCATTTGCAATGACTGTTACATACAATTTAAATAATTATTACGTACATATTGTTTCAAGGCGGGCTGTTATTGAATTTACTTTTATATAAAATACAACTGAAATTATTCAGGTATTAAAATACTGCCTCAGTGTAAACTGAATGTCAGCTGTAATGCCTTAGACAAGATGTTACACAAACTTAATTATTACAAAGTATGCAAGATAGACGATAGACGAGCCTGAAGCTGTCAATTTTTTTAACTCCATCATCACCGAAAATAAGATGTGGTGTCACCACTACAAGCCAGAATCTAAATAACAGTCCATGGAGTGGTGACGTCCAACTTCTCCAACAAAGAAGAAGTTCAAGACACAGCCATCTGCAGGCAAAGTGATCTGCACAGTCTTCTGGGATAGGCAGCGTGTGGTTCTTTCTTTGCTACCTTGGAACCTAGAGCAAATGTCAATTCCGAATGCTACAAGATGACACTGACTAGGTTGAAAGCCAGAATTTTCAGAGTCAGGCCAGAGAAGAAGACAAACTTCTGCCTGCAGCATGATAATGCCAGACCTCACACCAGTTCTGTGACCATGGAGCTCATTACCAAATTTTACTGGACTGTCCTACCACATCTACCGTAGTCCTGATTTAGCACCTTCGGACTTCCATCTCTTTGGGTCTATGAAAGATGCGCTACGTGGTCAACATTTTCCAGACTCAGATGCTGTTGTCACAGTTGTAAGACAGTGGCTAGCTTGTTCAGATTTTTATAAGCGTGGTATGTAGGCTCTTGTTTATCGTTGGCAAAAGTGCATAACGAATGGTGATGATTATATGGAAAAAAATCTGATGTGTTACACTCACATGACTTTCTCTACTCTTGTACAACCTATTTTTAAAAACGCTTATTCTCCATATGCTTCATGTTAATCGAGATATCGGGATGTTAATCTTATTGCTAATTTTCTTGTAGATGCAAGGGGAATTGCTAGGCTTTAAGCGCTTAAGAGCTGGTTGCTATGTGGAGTATTCTATTCTCTTTGTATTATCAGGACAAAAAAAAATGAATAACGAATTTGAGAAAAAGTATAAGTATTGGAAAATTTAAGGCAATAACAAGCAATATCTCGAAAATGGTTCACTCAACAAAAAAAAAAATATATGACATAAATTGTGTATTTTAATGCGATCTACATTTTTTGTGTAGTAAAATTTTGTCTATCTCTTATGGTTTACCAGTTATGCAAAAGTCGTTCACAATGAAGAACATTTTGGAGACATTCCCAGAAAATTCGAGATATACATTTCATTTGTCATGAAAATATCTTAAACATATGATATTTTAATCAAAATCGTTAGAGCCATTTTTGAGAAAATTAAAATTTTTGAAAAATGTTCCATGTAAAGGGTAGTCTGGGGTGGGGGGATTTTCTTGAAAACCTTCGTGTCGCATCCTTGGAAGATACTGAACCTAAATACCAAGTTTGGTGTTTATCCGACTGTTCGTTTCTGAGTTATGCTGTTCACAGACAGACAGACAGACACCACACAGACACACATGTTTCCAAAAATGCTTTTTTTGGATTCAGGGAGTCTCAAAACATGTATTTCCGGTGAAATCTCGATATCGAATTTTTGGGTGGAATACAATACTTCCCCTACTTACTAACGTAGTAGAGAAAGTAATAACAGTATGTAACTGAAATCTTGCTCTATTTCAACTCTGCTATTGTGCTTTCTGTATCTGTTGTAGTTTCCATGAAAATAAATAGGAGGTATTACTTTCAGAATGATGTAATATAAAGTAAATTTCAAACTATAGTGTAAACAGTTCTTTAGTTATTAATTTTAAACCGTTTGTTTTAAATGGTCAATGTCATGCAACTGATTGTTTTTAAAACATTCTCCATGCATATGTTCGTTGTAACTGCTCTGGGTTTTGATGTACTTCAAAAAGTCTAGAAAGGAAAGGGGAAGAAAAAAAAATTCTGATGTGGTACATTCACATGACTTTATCTGCCGTCTATCGCTTATTAGTGGGTATAATTTTCTTATCTACTTCATTTTAATCGAGATAAACCATTGCAGAAATAGCTACACTACAATTTTGTTATAGATATAATGGGAATATGATAGCCAAATGTTTTAGAACTGGACATTATATGGTAGCCTTAAAATTCCATGCTCTTTCCATGACATCATGAGGAACAACTGAAAATCAACAGGACTTCAAAAGGATGGCAAAGTATTGAACAATTAATAATGGATATCTTAGAAATGGCTTATCCACAAAAGAAGTTATTTGAAGTAAATTGTGTGTTTTAAAGAGATCTACATTTTTTGTGTAGTACGTTTTCGTCTATCGTTTAACATTTACCAATTATACAAGATTATACAAAATTCCCTCCAAATGAAGAGGATTTCACAGGCTATTCTCTGAAAATTCAAGATATGCGTTTTATTTGTCATGTTAATATCTTTAATATATAGTATTTTAATCAGAGTTGTTACAGCCATGTTTTAGAAAATCAAAATTTTCGAAATTTCATTTTGAAGGTAGTTGGGGTGGTTTTAGCAACTTTGACATTTTTCCTACTTTTCGCTTTTGAATTACACTGTTGTCTCTCTCTTTTTCTCTCTCTCACACACACACATATTATTGTTATATAATACCCCATGTTAAATTCACTTACTGCTGCTATAACAGCAAGTTCTAATCGTTATTTTTGAGACAAAGGTTTCTTTTGGACAATGTCTCCAAATGACATTATATAAACTTTTGTTGGAGTTCTGTGTCTTGAGATGTTTGCATCGCTCCAGCAAATTATCTGATGTTAGTTGCCGATATACTGGCATTATTTTGGCTGCTAAATCACAGAGTTTTACACAATTGTAAATTTGTTACAATTACTATCAACAATTTATCCTCTGCTTGAGCGAGCTTATCCGTTTAAATTCTTACACAAGGAACTTTAAATACAGCTGCCAGTCATTTAAAAATGGCTACTCATTAAAATTAACCCTCTTTCCGATAGAGGACAGTGTCTATTATTTTTAGCAATTAAATTTGAATATTCAGCAAATTTCACTTATTGATACCTTTAACAAAAAAATGTTTCAGGAGCTAATCACTCCCATCAACACTTTCAAGTTGACCTACGAATTATTATTCCATACCACTGTTACAAAAATCCACCAAAAATAAACAAAACGTTTTTATCGTTTGGAAACGAGTATCAGTGCTCTATAAATTTTGAAAATTGTAATGTTTTAAAGTAAAAAAAATAAGCTGCTAGTGATTCACAACACCCAAATCTAGAGGTCTAATGTCATCTCTTCCTCTTCATCTCAAACGTTGTTTATTTCTTGCATCTACCAACCAAATTGCATTGTCTGTTTTATATCAGTATTATATTATTTTCAGGCTGAGCTTTTTCTTACTTGCTATGCTAACAATATGATGCAATGAACTCTCGTTTGTTTAACACTAGGTTACAAATGAAAACTTTTTTTTCTGTGGTACAATTAAAAATAGGTGAATTTTAATAATTTTGGTGCGCAAATTAAAAAATGCATCCTCTCTTTCTGTAGCACATCTCGTTTTGGTAATAAGACCATGTTCAATGAAAATGTGATTGTGAAATTTGCAAAAATATTACACATTTATATACAACTTTTAAAGAAAATAAAGAAGAAGAATAACATGAAAGCGTACCTGAATTTGAGAAAGTATTTTAGTTATCTTATGCACCCCTTTTTGTTTTCCCATGGAACTACAGTATATGTGATTTTTTTGAGTGTTCTCTGGTGGGTTCGTCGCGTGCAAGACACCAGCAGTAACTGGTCATCTAACATCTTTCAAGCCCTGTCGAAACTTTTCACCTTGCGCTTCACTGGTAGCTCCTAAATTCGACGGGAAGTAGTCAAGATGTGACTTGAGGAAATGAAGCTTCAAACTCATATTACAGCCGAGCAATCTCAAATTTTTCAGCATATTTCTGACAATTTCTTTGTATTGAGGGTCTTTCACATTGCCCAGAAATTTCCTAACAACCTCTCTGAATCCATTCCACGCATCTTTTTTGAATTTCAATCATAGAGTTGGTAAAATGAACATCTTTCATCAATTTCCTTATTTGTGGTCCATCAAATACTTCCACTATGATTTTAACCTGTAACAATGATGGAAACTTCGTGCATAAGTACTGGAAGCAAGGGCAACTTTTGTCAAGTGCTTTCATGAATTGTTTCATCATACCAAGTTTTATGTGTAATGCAGGGAGTCAAATTTTTTGACGATCTTTTTTTTTTCTTTTCTTTTCTTTTCCATGGGGGGAAAAATGCATTATTGCGTTCAACCCTCAGCCAGTGTGCAATGGCTGGGGGATATGTGGGGCTCGCCGCTCAAAGCGCGGAATACCCACTAAAAAAACCCTACCACGTATTAATTGTGTATTGCTGTGTATGAACGTGCATTCATGCTTGAGTCGGGTCCCACATAGTTAGTATGTGAATCGCTACTTGGCTGGCATGCATTGCATGCGAGCGCGTCAAATGTTACTTGCTGGTATTGCCCATGAAACCTGAACAATACCAGTGGGTTATATGCGTATTTTCTGATGTTGTTATGTATGCTTAATTTCATGCTTAAGGTTTAATTTGTGTGTTGTTTGCAGGGAGTACCTGCGTGTCATATGATTTAACTTTAACTTACTGCTAAGTTAGATATGTGTGTAGAGCTAATTCTGTGCATAATTGAAAAATTGTGAGGTTGCATCCTGTGCTGTTCTTCCCAGGAGTTCCTGTTCGTCGAGTGGGCATGATCAACAAGAAGCACATTAGTAACATTTTTTTATCCAGGTTCCAGTTGTTGCCTCTCAGGCCATTGGTTAGTTTTCCAATGTTTGTCCCTCACTCTGCTATCCCATTTGCAAAGAATATCAGGGAATTTTGTGTTTCCTCCCTGTTGTCCTAGTAACAGACCAATGACCTTCAAGTCACCACATATTTGCCACTCATGGTCGTGGTACTATTCTCTCAAGAACAACGCTTCAGAGTTTCATAAGACTCTCTTAGGTTCGTAGAATGTGCAAGCGGTATTGAAGCTAACTTGTTGCCACTATGAAGTAACACTGCCTTAAGACTTCGTTTGGAAGAATCAATAAAAAGACGCCACTTACTTGGCTCATATGCTTCTCTGCTCAATTGTTGAATAAGATTACACACATCCACACAAAACACAAGCAGATCTTCTGCGTAGTACTTGTGGAACTGTATTTGACGATTCCTGTACCATAAAAATGCAACGTTGATAATAAATTCTTCTCCTGTAGTCTTGAGCCCAGTAATTCACTTTTTTGTTTTATGAGGCCTAAATCCCTTATTAAATCATTTAACTCAAATTGATTAAATTGTTGTGGTGAATTGTTAAGTTCTTCTGGATCAGAAACAACTCATTGTCGGAAGTCACAGAGCTGCTTTCAGATTCACTAAAATTGAGATCTGCTGGTGGTGTAGGTATGGATAGTTCAGGTCCATGAGGAATACACCATGTAGCCGAGTTCAGATTTGGATATTTAATTCCTGCCTTTTTTTTTTGTAGCCAGCAACTTTGCACATGCAAAAGTAACAATCATCATGGTGATTCTGCTGCTCTCTCCACATCATTGGTTTGGCAAATGACATTGCCTTCTGCTTTTTCCTTCATACCAATAACATAATCTCTCAACACAATAGTTACATGCAATATGAGGCGCGAACGATTTATCCTGATCACCGACTTTCTCTTTGAAATATGAGTAATATAGTTTTTGTTTGTGAGTCTATTTTACGTACCTTCGCACCAAACATGTAACAGTCACAAATGTAACAAAACTTCTAAGGACTTTGTAGACACTGTCTCCTTCATAATTCTGATGTAAAAGTCATACTTGAACTTTTATTTTAGCACTACACATATAGAAGACAAACATGCGTATTAACACAAGTTTTCAGCTCAACTGAAGTTGAGATCTATGATAGCTGTAAGTGTAAACATAAACACCTCACAAGAAGACGGACGTGAACCATAGAACAAAACTGATAAGTGATGGGAATATAAACATAAACATTGGGGTGATAAGGGAGGATGGGAGTGAGCAATTAGGAAGAAAATCAACAACACATTTAGAATAACATAATGAAACGTAGCAGCAGTAAGCTGTATAAGCTGAATGAACTTAGAACCATGGACATATATACATATATCATAAAAACTAGATGTAATAGCCATAAACTAACTTAATTTTTTAAATCAGGGCACTGATTTCCATTAAAGTCACATATTTTGCTTTATACCACAGAATCAATGTTGACCAGTGTTATTTACATGTCCTTTGCCACATGTCATGTATGCCATGTTTATATGTTATACATTCCAGTGATCACAAATCAAAACATTACATTAATTTCTTGCCTTTCTCTTGATATGATTCAATATAAACATTAATGATCACCTAATGACCTTCGTTGTTTTGTTTTTATAGTCCTAAAGCAACTGGCTTTTTTTGCCTAGAAAAATATTGAATTTAATCCTTTCTTTTTTTAAACTGTGACAATTTTTTTTTGGTTTCATTTATATAGCGGAATATGTACATAAATTGTTGGAACTGATAGATACCTGTAAAAACACAGCAGGGATTTACATAGACCTCTTCAAAGCTTTTGATTCTGTGTCCCATGATCACTTAATGACAAAATTAGAATACTACCTTTCCAGAGGACACATTAATAAACTACTAGCAACATACCATAAAAACCGGGTGCAATGCACAGAAATAAATTGGAAAAAAGGTGACACTATACACACCATTAAATCAGAGTATAATTTAGTAAAATCGGGGGTACCACAAGGATCAGTACTGGGACCCACACTTTTTTTGATCTATATAAATAATTTACCGGAACCGGAAAACAGCAAAGTGATCTCCTACGCAGATTATACATCTGTAATATGCTGGAGTGAAAGTAAAGAATGTTTAGAAGGTAAAATGACAAATGCAACAGATGAAATATCACATTATCTCCTACACAATGGACTAAAGTTAAATATAGGAAAAACAAAATTCATGACATTTTAAAACAATAATATAAATATAAACATTAACAATACTGCTTTAGAACAGGTAAGAAGCTATAAATTTCTGGGCATACACATAGAAGAAACTTTATCTTACAACATACACATAGAAATTGTCTGTAAAAAAATGAACACAGGACTGTACCTATTGAGACAATTAGCAAAATACGGAGACACCAATATTCTTAAAGCAGCATACTATGGCATCATTTACCCACATCTAACGTATGGTATTGGGGGGGGGGGCAAGTAAAACCAATATGTACAGATTATTAAAAATACAAAAAAAGTGCATAAGAACTGTGTTCAACCTTCGGTTTCGGCAATCCTGCCGTGAAACATTTATAACACAAAACGTCCTAACTGTAGTTTCATTGTATGTGTTTAAAACCATTATACTCATTAAAAATAGAAAGTTATTCAACATAATCAATAAAGTCTGTCATTCATATGATACAAGAACAGCAAACGATTACCATAGGGTGAGCACAAATAAAAGTCAAACAAATAAGGACCCATATAAAATGGGAGCTATACTATATAATAAATTACCATCTGCAATTAAGAATACCAGAGATTCAAAATTTAAAACTGTCCTAGAATCATTCCTGATAGAGAAATGCTATTACTGAATTATAATGGATCTATGTATATATGTATAAATATTAAGTAAATTGTATTGTATAGCTATAATTGACAGTTCAGATTCTCTTGTAAGACACTATTGACTGCAATAAAGTTATTATTATTACTACTATTATTATTATTATTATTATTATTATTATTATTATTTAATGTCAAGGTCATACAGCAGCTTTTTGCCTTTGGAACAATTGCCCATTGGCAATGATGTTCGCTTGTTAACTATTGTGTTAATCTTTGGGGTTTTTACTTTGGGTTTTCTTTATAATTCATTAAATTCACAAACACATTTACACTCTCACACATACTTACAGACTCTAGAGAGAATTGGGAATAATCCTGGATAAAGAACAATTCCCACCCTCCAGCTGGGACCTCTGGATTTGGGAGCTAGCTTATGACATTTTATACACAGCAATTTTTATTACTACCCACCTGTAGGATTTCCAGGATTGATGACGACAATAGCCCGAGGAGCTGAAATTTTTTTTGCTTCATCTACAGCACGCTGCAGCTCTGCAACATTCAGGCCCCAGTTGCTCTCCTCATCAAGGTAATAACCAATCTGAGGAATGCATCAAGGAGAATGAGACATGTCACTTCCTTAAAAACACAACAGCAATACTGAAAAACAAGTATACAACATGAGTAGATAGTATATATGCAAAGAGTGCCTTTAATAGCCAGTAATATCAGGAAATGATGGTTACGCAGTGCAATGCTAACACTAGTCTGCATTTTCAAACTTTTCGTCAGATGATTTCTTAAAAGTAGGTGTTCTTGAATCAAGTTTTATGCTGATTCCAGAAATAACTTCCGTTTTTTTCTATCACGTCAGGTTTTTACACAAAATAAGAAGTAATGTTTTGACAACTTTACTATGATCGTAGAAAAGTATTCTAATACCATTTCACACAACCTAAGTTTTTATTCAAGAAATATTTTAAGAATACCCTCAAGAACTCCCCTAATTTATTTCAAGACTAATTTTAACAAAACAAAAAGCCAGTGTTTCATTTAATTTTTTTCAAACTTTCTCTTCTTTGACTTCCTTGCAGATCCTTGAAGATGACTGTCCCTCCTCAACATCCAACAGTAGTCGGCCATCATAGTTTCATTCCATCTCCCCTGGTACCTCCTCTCCATTTTCTTAATATCTTGGTAAAAACATTCACCCTGCTCTTAACTATAATGTTCCAGATTTTCTGGAAAGTAGTCGATATGTGAATACAGAAAATGCACCTTTACACTCATGTTACAACCCATCTTCTTGCAATTTTCCAACATTCTTTCAACAATGGCCTTATAATTAGGATCTTTGTTATTGCCTAAGAAGTTTTCAGTAACTAATCGGAAGGCGGTCCATGCTTCTATTTCTCTCTCATTCATCGTCTTCTCGAAAACTTCATCCTTCGTCAATTTCTTTATTTGAGGACCAACAAAAATTCCAGCCTTTAAATTGTCTTGTGTAATAAAGGGAAATTTCTTGGAAAGGTACCTGAGGCAGGGTCCATCCCGTGGTAGAGCCCTTACAAATTGCTTCATCAAGCCCAATTTTGTGTGTAGTGGCGGAAGCAATATCTTTATATCTCTACATTTTTGAAGTGAAATTGTGAAAAAGCTGTACGTGATAGAAAAAAACTAAAAGCAGTTCTGAAATCAGCATAAAAAAGTGAGTCAGAATCACTTATTAGTGTTCAGTCATCCGATATCATGCAGACTAGTGTAATGGATGATCACAATTCAGTAAGCTCTTACCTGTTGTAAATCAAACTCCGCAATTGTGGCAGAATAGAGTGGATACTGGGGAATTGGGACCATCACACCAGGCTTCTTGCAGTCTACTGGACATACTAGCAGCTTCATTACAGCCTGCAATTCAATAAAACAACCAGATATTGATGGGTGAGGAAAAAGAATAATAGTGGCTGGCACAACAAAGAACTTTTACACTAATAAAGATTTGATAAAGAGGTGTATCAGAAAGAAAAGTACTATACGAGTGGTGTTATAAAAGTTCTAGGCCTGACTTAGAAATGTTGTGAAGAAGGCCAAATTACTTTGATAGTTCTTAAGTAACATCCTTTAGATACCAAGCTGTTAACTTTCAGAAATACAAGTGTAAATGAATTACTGTTAGCATTTTCTACAAAATGAACAAAATTGAAATATGAGCCATGTTAAAATACTTTGTTTTGATGTGTTTAACCTGAATAGAAATACTACAAAAGCAGTTAACTTTAACCTTAACCCTCTATTGCCGAAATTATTTTGCTACATATGGTGCTCTTACTCTAATTCCCAAACCAGTTTTTATATCCCTTTCACCAGCACAACTTAAGTGACTCGAATAGCCATGATTGTTAGTACAATACAAAATGGACTGGCCATCCATTCAAAGCCAAATGTTGCAAGTTTGAGTCCCAGCAACTGCAGTCAAATGTGCCGGTGGTAAAGGAAGGGGAGGGCCCAAGCAAAATAACCGGTGTAATGGCACATTTGGATGCTGACAGGATTTGCAGTTGCATGGAGTTTGCTCTTTGTTATTAAAAAAAAAAAACCTAGAGTTTTATTGCAAAAATATGAATATCTTTACAATATAAAACAGCTATAAATAGCCTAATCTTATTGTTGAAGGTTAATATAATATGAAATAAGAAAAAAAAAAAAAAGCGCATTAAAAGTCCTAAAACCAAAAACACACACATCTTTGTAACATATATGATACACCAGGCTATGTCGTCCTCTGTGATGTAGTGGTTATTATGCTAGCCCCTGTTCCCGAGGTAGCGGGTTCAAACCCAGCAGAGGGCTATGGATTTTTTTGGGCGTAAGAATCCTTAGCACGGCTTTCTTTGGAAGGGAAGTAAAGCTGGTGGTCCCTGATAAAGAGGCCTGTGAGCAAACTTACCGGTCTTTCACGCACAACATAGAATGGGACACTAAGGACCATAGCAGAGCATCCATTAAAAAAAAAAAAAAAAAAAAAAACCACACACACACCAGGCTATAAAGGGTTAAAGTATATTTAACCTTTGTTATTCATGGTTAAAAAGTGGGCTGCTGAATTTAAGCATATTTGTACACCCAATCAAGACGACATGCATTCAGGACATCCAAAATTGCTACAACTGATATGAAATAGTGCCAAATCTACAATGCTGTACTCAATTATAAATGACTGAAGCTATGTAAGTTGGCTGAAATTGCAAAGACACCAAAAGACCATGCCCACTACACTTTACGTACATAGTTTTGGATATGAGAAAGCCTTTTGCTTGATGCAAGCCCCATTTGCTAACAATGAAGCAAAAGCGCGCTTGATTAAGGTTTCTCAAGTGTGTTTAAGCTTATGTAAATGCACCTCCAGTGAGTTTTCCTGGCATTTCATAACACGGAAACATGGATTAATCACTACATGCCAGAGACGAAGAAGCAGGCCAAACAGTGGGTGGCAACAGACAAAGTGCACCAAAGAATGCAAAAATGCTTCCATCTGCAGCAGAAGTCAAAGCGGCGGTTTTATATGAATTTCATGATGTGGTACTCATAGACTACCTCCAGAAGGGTAGGTAGAACTATTACCTTCACTGCAGGACCAATATAGGGCTTATATATATATATATATAAATAAAAAAAAAACTCTCTTTAATCACACAAGGATTTTGCTGCAAAACTGCACAATTTTAACTTCCAAGTAGTTCTACATCTGCCATTTTCACTGGATTTGCCTCCCAGGGATTACTTATTGTTCCCAAACTTGAAGAAATGGCTAGGTGAATTGTCGTTTAACCTACAATGGAGTTTTACAGTGTGTAATTCATATGATAAGCTGAGCTTATATGTAGCTTGTCTTAACCCATACTGATCTGTGGTTTAAGCTACAATGGAGTTTTACAGTGTGTAGTTCATATGATAAGCTGAGCTTATATGTGGCTTGTCTTAACCCATACTCAACTGTGGTTTAAGCTACAATGGAGTTTTACAGTGTGTAGTTCATATGATAAGCTGAGCTTATATGTGGCTTGTCTTAACCCATACTCAACTGTGGTTTAAGCTACAATGGAGTTTTACAGTGTGTAGTTCATATGATAAGCTGAGCTTATATGTAGCTTGTCTAAACCCATACTGATCTGTGGTTTAAGCTACAATGGAGTTTTACAGTGTGTAGTTCATATGATAAGCTGAGCTTATATGTGGCTTGTCTTAACCCATACTCAACTGTGGTTTAAGCTACAATGGAGTTTTACAGTGTGTAGTTCATATGATAAGCTGAGCTTATATGTGGTTTGTCTTAACCCATACTCAACTGTGGTTTAAGCTACAATGGAGTTTTACAGTGTGTAGTTCATATGATAAGCTGAGCTTATATGTGGTTTGTCTTAACCCATACTCAACTGTGGTTTAAGCTACAATGGAGTTTTACAGTGTTAGTTCATATGATAAGCTGAGCTTATATGTGGCTTGTCTTAACCCATACTCAACTGTGGTTTAAGCTACAATGGAGTTTTACAGTGTGTAGTTCATATGATAAGCTGAGCTTATATGTAGCTTGTCTTAACCCATACTGATCTGTGGTTTAAGCTACAATGGAGTTTTACAGTGTGTAGTTCATATGGTAAGCTGAGCTTATATGTGGCTTGTCTTAAACTGTACTGAACTGTGGTTTAAGCTACAATGGAGTTTTACAGTGTGTAGTTCATATGATAAGCTGAGCTTATATGTGGCTTGTCTTAACCCATACTGAACTGTGGTTTAAGCTACAATGGAGTTTTACAGTGTGTAGTTCATATGATAAGCTGAGCTTATATGTGGCTTGTTTTAACCCATACTGAACTGTGGTTTAAGCTACAATGGAGTTTTACAGTGCATAGTTCAAGCAATATGTTGAGCTTAGACGTGGCTTGGCTTAAATCGTACTGAACTGTGATTTAAGTTACACTAAAGTTTTAGTGCATAGTTCAGCTGAGCTTATACGTGGCTTGGTTTAAACGCTACTGAACTGGAGAAGAAATTAGTTTGTATTTCAGTAATTAGGGTGCCTATCAGTTCTTCTTCTCCTCTCTCACATCAGTGGTAGCATGAGACTCAGATGCTCTATCTCCAAGTGGTGATGGACTAACTATTTGATTAAGGAATAGAATGTATTATTAATATTTGTTTTGCCTCTTAGTTATAACCAATCTCACCACCATCCCATAGTCAATGATCATACGAAGGTCAGTCATCTCGCACCTCCATCATAAAAAAACACATCTTGTAGTGTCAAGGTGTGTTAAGGAACTGTCCACACACCCCTCTGACCAACTCATTAAATAGGCACCTCACCATTCTTTTAAAAGGGCCAAAGACACTTATCTCCTGTTGTTCTGGCAACAGATTTCCTGCCAGATGTGTTTTGGGGCAAGAAATACAGAAATTCTGTTGTTTTGTGAGAAAGCATCCCTGTCAGTATTAGCATTGCCTAGATTGTCATACCTAAACTATTCTTACCATAAACAACAAGCCTTATTACTATTAGTGATTGCTATATAGATTTACTAATAATGATGTTAATAATACTGGCATTATGAACTTAACCGTAATGCATTATATTATTCTTTCTCATCCTCCACGTTCTAGGGGTACCATGCTAACCTCTAGCTCCCAAGGTCATGGGTTCAAACCCTTCACCGCGACCGCACCAGCAGTCGCCACCTCACTCACCGGCATCCACGCTGCCGATTCTGGGAACTTCCCAGCAACCACAGAGCCAGCCTGTGCCTCAAAGGAGGTACAGTGCTGTCATCAGAGGAGTCCTGAGGGACCTGCCAGTCAGGTTCCTCTTCATCACAGGTCACTAGCAGTGGTCTTCAGCCTTGAAGGTCACCAGGATCATCGGAGCACAGGGACCCACGTGCTCGTCAGGATGGAAGCGGCAGCAAACTGCCTTCAAGTACTAATGCGGGTGCTATGCACGACTGCACAAAGCCACACTTAATCCACTTTTCCTTCTTCCATTTTCCTTCCGGTGGAGGAGTTTTTAGTGGGTATGCCAACTATTGGTGAGTCCCACACTCTCAGTCCCAACTCCCATCGGGCTGGGGTTAGTGATTAAATCATTTCCTCCTCCACTCGGGGGGAAAAAAAAATTCAAACCCAGCAGAGAGCGATGGAGTTTTTCAAGCCTAAAAATCATTACCATGGCTTCCATTAAAAGGGAAGTAAAGCCGGTAGTCCCGTGTCATAGATTTACAGCACACAAAAGAAGCTCAAGCTTGATAAAGAGGCCTCTGAAAACAAAATTTCCGGTCTTTCACGCCCAATATAGAATGTTTTAAAATATGATTCATCCCTAAGTGAACATATTTATTCCCTTGCATATGATTTATATTGGTATATTGCTAAGGCTATATGAACAGCTACATTGAAAATTAATTTAGATCTCAAACTGAAATAACTCTAAACTTGTTTTTAGAAATGAGCCTGGATATTTTTAATAATTTGCTTCATAAATTTGCTTATACCATGCATTTCATTTATAGCCAGGCCATAGACCATTTATATGTGTAGGTTGCTTGCAATACAGTGACCTTGGTATGTCTCGGGGTAACACTCTGCAAATCATTCACTAACTCTGTGTGTGTGTAGGTGAGTGGGAGTGTGGGTGTCTAATGCTCAGGATTTAGCATCAAGGTCATTCTACTTCTTGCTTTCCAATATTTTGAGAAGTTTGAAAAAGGATAAAGCAATCACCATATCATAAAAATATGGTGTCCTTAATAAAAGCGATTGCTATTACCTCAAATAAAGATGAATCCCAATGTAAAATGCCCTAGAGTAATAGTACCCCATTCGAATCTCCGGGTAGGAATTGCCTTGGGAGAACGAGAACCTACTATGATAATCACACTCAATATGCCATTAGCCAATGATGGGTAGAGTATGCTAGTCAGTTGGCCAATCAAAGCTGTACTACACTGATAGTAATTCACCTTTGATTACTACACTGATTGTATTTCATGGTGGTGTACTTGCTTTTAATTTATATGAATGCAGTGAATGGGATCACATACGCTGTCACTACAATAATAGTGAGTGTAAATGCAGCACTTTGTTAATCAAGATATTGGTAATATAAAAGCAGCTGTAGATAATTTAACACCAGAAAACACAAAGAAGAAAAGTATGATGTGGTACTGATTTTCAGACTTCTGTACGGAGGGAAATTATAAAATTGATGGCTCAGTTAGCAACAAAGAGATTGCTTCTATTCTACGGACTAACAAACATGGTTGGTGCTAAACTAGTTAAGTTCATAATAAGTTTTTCACATGATCCAAGTAGCACACATGCTACTAGTTTTACATGACAATTTAATTTCGGTTTCAAACTCATGCATCCTTTCATAAGATAATTGATTCAAGACCTTTGGTCTCAAAATAATTATCATGAAAAGAAGCATTCGTTAGCCTCAATTAAATTTTCCTAAAACTATCAGTACTAGTTGAAAAGTATTACAATGGAATTGCAGAGGTTTACATCATCTGTGACTGTTAACTGTTGCTGCCTTCTTTTTGCACACCAAAGACCAAAGTTGTTCATTTAGATCTTTTCATGCTGTAAAGACTAGAGTTTGTTCATTGTGCATCTCAAAAGTAAAAGTATTCAAGACATCTGTGTTGTGTGTGAATTACATTAGATTATTCTTATTAATCCATTGAAATGCCTACACTGTGTGCAACTTCTATATGTGGGAAATCCTAAAAAATAAAGTTTATAGGAACAATTCCCACATCATAGATGAACTTAAGGACCATATAAGAACAGAAATTATGAAAATGATGCACGAAGAACTCGTGTGTGTGCATGGAAATTTCATCCGAAGATGCCAGGAACGTCTCAATGTGGATTTAAACAAAATTTTGAGGTTCTTTTACATGCTGTAAATCTACGACATGGGATCACTGACTTTACTTCCCTTCCAAAGGACTTTTACGCCAAAAAAAAAAAAAAAAAATCCATCGCTCTCCTCTGGCTTTGAACCCGCGACCTCGGGAACTAAACCTTTCTCACTATAAGCTGAAAGGAGAAGTAAACAAAACCATGTGACAAGACAGCACCTCATTCGCTGGTGGACAAAGTACAATCTTTCCCACTTAGCACGTTGTCTCTTTCTCTACAAAAAACAGTTTGGTTCAGATCATAACATTTTATGGTTATTCTCGTGCAGAGAAATTTAAAAAACTCATTATTTTAACAGTTCAATTTATGAAACTAAATGTGTTTGTTCGATTCACCTTTAACTAAATGAACCATTATAGCAGAGGGTTTAAGAGGCCATGTGCAGGCTCTGCAGTTCGTTTCCGGTTTCCAGCCTGAGAATCTTCTGCTACTGTGGAAAACATAAACGCAGGAAACAGATAGAAGACAATTGTGTTAAATGCTTTTAACAAATTCTGTGAAAAGTACCCACCTTTAATCGACAATGAATATGGGTGGACATTGTTTAGCAATAATTGAACTTCTTTGTTAGTGATGCAGAATTGTTGCTCGGATAGTTTGGGTCACATTTGTTTTTTGTTGTGTTTTAACCTATAGCGCTAATCGTTATTTAACTTGTCACATAAAAGGTTAAAGCAAAGGTGGTATTCTGATATTAGTCATTAAATGAATGATTTCTAATGCCTGGAGTTAAGAACAGTTTAATCCAGTACCTTTAAATACAGATGCCGAACTGTTCAGGTACAACTTTTATTTGTCTACTCTAAGTATTATGTGTTATAAAGCAAAATATAGGAATAATACATACAATGTTTAAAAGCTAATGATCCCCAAGCTGCGCAATACACTGTATTCGCATTCTGTCTGAAGCAATTTCCTCTTACAGGTACTTAGTTCCCGTCATCATCCACGTGGTGCTGCCATGTGCTCGGCGGAATGATACACTTAAGTTTTATTTACTTCTCCTTTCAGTTTATAGTGAAAAAGGTATACAGGCTGGCATAGTAACCACTACACCACAAAAGACGACTCAATGCAAATGGACACCACTTATAACAAGGTTAGTACTCATTATACTGCATGTTACTGTCACTCATGATTAAGTCACACAGGAGTTTTACAACGGAAAACCTCCAGTGTAATAGACAGTGTGCAGAGCACACATACATGTGATGCATGGCCCGGCAATATAAGGAACACACTGTATATTACAAGCATAACACTAGGACTGCAATACCTTAATAGCATCTGATGCTCCATTTGAAAGAATTATATTCTGCCAATCAGCAGGAATATTGTCTCTCTTAGCAATTGATTCCGCAACATGTCTGCGGATCACCTCAATCCCTGGAGAATCTGTATATGAACCTGAAAAATATGTACAGTATTAATACCAATTTTATACAATTATTACTTCAGCTGCTAGTTTACTTAGATTCTATCAAACAAACTGTATACATGCTTGTCTGTCAATCTCCTGAAATTGAAATCTAAACTTTCCCTCGTCCAGCAAGTCGTAATAATTTTGAAATGACACAAAATTTAGAATACATAAAGTGTTCAGTGCAGTATATGTACAAAAATTGCACATAAAATAGATGGGACTTCTGTTTTATAAGAATCTTTGAAGACCTGGTAGTACTGCTTCTTTCTGTCACACATGATGAAATTCTTTCTTGTACCAGAATAAACACGTATTAAAGCAAAGATCACCACTTCCTAGACTTCCAGTCCATATTTTACACTTCATAACATGAGCTATAAACAAAAACTGTCAAACAAATGAGAAAAATATATCCTGCAGCCACAGAATGCAAATTAAATAAACAATTTACATGAGGTTGTTGACTTTACAATTCACATAGCGTTGTATAGCAATTAGCATAGTGCATTCAGTCTGTAATCTTAAGTTACGATACACCGCTATAGAATTCATTGCCCATGGTGAAAATCTGTTAACACTTTGAACTGCCCATAAAGGCACAAAAATGTCTTCTTTGCTGTAAAGTTGTAAAAAGGTCTCCACTCTCATACCAAATATAACATTAGGCAAGTAGGAGGGTCATTTAAAAAGCTCTGCACACTGTAAGATAGATGTAAAGAAAATAATTTAGCTTACAAAATACCCTTACAGTCCTTTAATATAATTGCCATTCTTGCTTATGATAGCTTCCCAATGTTTTGGGAAATTCTGTATTCTGTATAGGGCACCTTCATTGTTGAACTGTCTGATTACTCGGGTCACCTCACTGGAAGCTTCATCAAAATGTTTTCCACGGAGTGGTTCCTTCAATTTGGGAAACAAATCAAAGTCTGGTGGGCTCATATCTGGACTGTATTATGGGTGGCAAAGTATTTCCCATCCATATTTGTCGAGCGTTTCTCTCACTAGTAGAGCAATATGCGATCTTGCATTATCTTGCAAAATGAGGACACCAACTGCAAGCATGTCAGGCCTTCTTTGACGAATTTTTAGGCGCCAAACATTTTGCAAAAACGGCTAGTGGTACGCATCTGTTACAGACGTCCCCTGGGGCACTCTGTAGCTATGATTCCATTCATATCATATGCAAAGATCATCAGTTTCACCTTTGATTGTTGGCGGCAGAATTTTTCCAGATGTGGAGAGTCGGAACTTTTCCATTGTGACGATTGAGACTTCAGTTCTGGCTCAAAATCTTGTATCCAGGTTTCATCAAGTGCAATAATCTTTTACAGAAACTGTTCTCCTTCTGTTCAATAACTTTGAAACAATTCTTCTGCAATTCTTTTGGAACCCGCTTTCTGCTCTTCACTCAGATCATACAGAACCGATCTGGCAGCAACTTTTCTTATCTTTAAATTTCAGTAATGATTCTGTAAAGTAAAGTGACAGACATTCTGGCCTCATATGCAATTTCCTCAAATGTTTTTCATTGATCCTCTCCCAAAATGTCATTAACAATAATCTGAGAGGTGTAGTCTGTTGTAGTTGATGACCTTCCACTTCTCGGGTTGTCCTCAACGCTTACCTGACAATCACGGAAATGAGCAGACCACCGTGATACTGTGCTACAATCCACTACACTGTTCCCAAACATTTCCCTCAAAGCGTTTTAAATTTCAGTTGGGTTCTTTCCACATAGGGATTCAATTTTGATGTAGGAACGCTGGTCATTATGTGTAATTCAACCTGACTCGATCTCAGCTTCCATTTTAAAACTGAAATACTCACGACACAGCCATGCGAACCAGCAAACACATATACAACCATCAAGCCTAAGGTCTGACTCACAACTGACATAAATTTCAACCATAACGGTTGCGCATGCGCTGTATGCAGGACTTTTGAAACGACCCTTGTAAATAAATAGTATTTTCTTATCCGTTTGAATACAAGCATAGCCATATTTGAATTGAGAAAGCTGACATATATTCTGTAAGAGCAGCATCGTATAGATTTGTTTAATTTCTTCGTATTTAAAGTGTAATCTCTGTTAAGTGGCAATAATAGGACTACTGATTCCAGGTGACATTTTGATGGAAAGCGGAATATATATCAACCCATAGAGATACTGTTCTAACTTGGGCATATAACTATTACAATACAAATGCAGCAACTTTCTTTATAGCAAAATGTTCACTGGTTGCACTAAACAGCCCACATTAGCTTCCTAAACCAATGAGCTTCTGGAAGCACATAAGGGTTTTGAAGTTGTGTGCCCACACTATCTGGCTTTACATATTATAGCGTTACCAGAATGCAAGCACAAATTTTAACTGCAAAAGTGTTGCTGTTCTGGTATCACTGCTCAACCACATCTAATTACAAGAGATTCAACTACAGTCGAACCTCAATATCACAAACCTCTACTACTCGAATTTTCAATAACTCGTAGTAATTTATATTTCCCGAACAAACTTCCTTATAATTTCACGTTAAATAGAGGAAGTATTGTATTCCACCCAAAAATTTGATACCGAGATTTCACCGAAATACATGTTCTGAGAACCCCTGAATCCAAAAAAAAGTATTTTTGGAAACATGTCCGTGTGTGTGTCTGTGAACAGCATAACTCAGAAACGAACAGTCACATAAACACCAAATTTGGTATTTAGGTTCAGTATCTTCCAGAGATGCGACACTAAGGTTTTCAAGAAAATCCCCCAACCCCAGATTACCCTTTACATGGAACATTTTTCGAAAATTTTAATTTTCTCAAAAATGGCTCTAACGATTTTGATTAAAATATCATAAAGATATTTTCATGACAAATAAAATGTATATCTTGAATTTTCTGGGAATGCCCCAAAAGTATTCTTCATTGTGAATGACTTTTGCATAACTGGTAAACCATAAGAGATAGACAAAATTTTACTACACAAAAAATGTAAATTGCGTTAAAATACACAATTTATGTCATATACATTTTTTTTGTTGAGTGAACCATTTTCAAGATATTACTTGTTATTCCCTTAAATTTTCCAATACTTATACTTTTTTTCAAATTCATTATTCATTTTTTTGTCCTGGTAATGCAAAGAGAATGGAATACTCTACATAGCAACCAGCTCTTAAAATATTTGACTATCACTTAAAGCCTAGCAATTCCCCTTGCATCTACAAGAAAATTAGCAATAAGATTAACATCTCGATATCTCGATTAACATGAAGCATATGGAGAATAAGCGTTTGTAAAAATAGATTGTACAAGAGTAGAGAAAGTCATGTGAGTGTAACACATCAGATTTTCTTAATATGTAAACTGTCTTTACTAATAAGGCATTAGGGCAAGTGATGAAGGTTCGTTAAAATACACTTTAATTCAGTGTGAAATCAAAGCATTCTGCTTGGCGAATGAAAGGCTCCTGAACATTTGACCAATTAGAACATAAACCTCATATTTATTAGCACCGGAATCTTAACTTAAAACATTTTTCTTCTCAGAACTAACCATGCATTGATTCAACATTATTTTAATTTGTGGCGTTCTGGGCATTGACTATATTTAAATCGGCTTTGCAAGAATGTCACACTGCATTTTATGCTAATAAGGAATGAAAGGAGTTGAGACTTTGTGTTATTGCCTTGCATGTTTCGCCCAAACAGTTCTAGATTGCATTTCCTGTGGATGAATCATGCAGCATTCCATAAACCCTTGTGTCTAAATGAAAACATGCAAAACAAAGGGAGGAATAGAGGTACTCATGTAACATGCAGCGCTGAGTTGTGATTGAAGCTGATTTAATTGATGCACTAAATCACGTTTCTGCAACAGCCTGGCTTGGTGACTCACTCAGCCATTACATTTACCTGCTCCGGTGATCAAAAACTGTGATTACTGGTGTCCAGCAACACCAACTTGACTTAGCAATACAATCTATTTTGAAACATTGGTACTTACTGAAATGCCCTTGTACTATTTATATACAGTCTTAAAGGATATTTACAAATATTTTTAGCTATGAAGACATATCATTTTAATTTGGATTAAAGAACCTCAATCTTCATTTTCGGAAATTTAATATCTTTCTTATAAGTGCATATGTCTGAAAACTTTGATGTTACATTCACATATATTTCTCTACCTACTATCATTTATTGCTGTCTTTACTACTTACATATAGTTTTGAGGTCCCCTGAATTAAAAATAATTTGTATAAAAAGCTGTGTATGTTCTGTGAACAGTGTTAACTCAAAAACCAAAAGTTGGTTAGATACCACACTTGGTATCCAAGTTCAGCATCTTCTAAGAGTGCAACACAAACATTTTCAAGAAAATTTCACCCTTTTTCAAGCCACCTTTGCATGCAACATATTTCATTATTTTTATTTTCACAAAAATAGTTCTCACCATTTTGGTTAAAATACCTCATATTTAAAATAGCTGGTGACAAATGAAAGATATATCTCAATTTTCTGTTAATATCATGTGAAGGTCTCTTCATTTTTTCGAACATTAATAGTTTCCAAATTTCTTTTTTATATTGGTTTGAATTTCCAAATACTTCATACCATTTTTTTAGTGCTAAATCACTATTCGTTTTTACTTTTTCTATGTATAGTAAATAGGGCGTATATTATACCACACCTAAAAATTTGATACCAAGATTTCACTGGAAATACACATTTTGAATAAAACAAAACAAAACAAAAAAAGCATTTTTAAAACAGTTCCATATGTGTATGCATGTGAATATCTGTGAACAGCATAACTCAAAAACTAAAAGTCAGATAAACACCAAACTTGGTATTTAATTCAGTACCTTCCAAAGATGCGACACAATTTTTTTTAAGAAAATCCCCCACCCCAACTGCCCTTTGCATGGAAGATTTTTCAATTTTTTTTTTTCAAAAATGGCTCTGATGATTTTGATTAAAATACCTATATTAAAGATGTTTACACGACAAATAAAATGTACATCTTGAATTTTCTGGGAATAGCCTGTGAAGTCCTCTTTATTCGGAAGGAATTTTATATAATCTTGTATAAATGGTAAACATTAAGCAATAAACAAAAACACTGCACAAAATGTAGGTGTCTTTAAAACACACAACTGCTTTTTGTGGCATAGGCCATTTCCTTAAGGGGAAATTAAATTATTTTGGTCAAAAAGTTGCATTCCTCGTTTTCATCATATTAATATTTGAAATCTGCTGCTTAATTTTATATGATTTATGTTTGTTGGCCAATTTTAAGTATTTTAAATGATTTTAATTTGTATGCAAGTTGCAACAAAAAGTTGTTAACATTTTTCCCTTTAAATACCATTTTCTCAAAACTACATCTTTTGTAATATAGGTATGCCGCATTTTCTCTGGAACTGTAACTGACAAGAAGGATGAAATTTTAAACATAACATCACAACGGTGAAACTGAACCACAGTGAACCGTATATATGAATTAGCTTGGTCATAATAAATTATTTTGCATAAAAAAGTAACTTTTAGAATAAAAATTATTTTGAAAAATCATACCACTTTTTCCAATGTGCATTCCTTTATATATATGGTTCAGTTTACTTACAAATATTGTAACTTTATCCTGTAAAAATTTAAAAGTGATACCTTAAGTAGTTTCTAAGACAACAGAGCTTTAAATAAGTTAATTTAACAATGGCAGTATAGGGCATTTAATCTCTCCTTAAAAGTCCTGTTGACATTCAGTTGTTTCTCACGACTGTATAGAAAGAATATATAAAGCCAGCATATAGTGTCCAGTTGTTAAACATGACTATTGCTGTTCCCTTTGTATCTAAACAAAATGTGTAATGTAGCCATTTCAGCAAAGGTTTAACACAATTAAAATGAAGTAGACAGAAAAATAAGCTTTTTTTAAAATAAAAAGAGTCGGGGGTTGTTACACCAGATCACTAAAACGTACTTACTTTGTACACATTTCGGGAGAACGGTTTGCTCCCATCGTCAGCTTGTTTCCAACCGGTTTTGCAGGTTACTGTCCAAACCAACTCACACAGAAAATTATATTAAAAACAATAGCTACAATTCTATAAGCCATAAATATGCAATTTTAAATAGCATTACAAACAGGTTAGTACATATGCCATTGGAGAAAGAGGAATACCAACATATTATCCATATAACCACCATGATGGATACCAGAAAACAATAGATAAGAAGATTAAAAAGTTTGAAAGACATTCAACAAATGATGATTTTACTCAGACAACAAAAACCACAAACATACAGAAAGTTCACTTACCACCCTTGGACACATCATAAATTTCAAAGGATTTTCAAGAAATACATCACCCTGACTTCACAGAATGACCACAATATACAGATACTACTATGCAACAGAACAAAAGACCCTATCCCCAATGATAAGTCAGCTGGTATATATCAAATAGTTTGTAATAACTATAACCTGTATACATAGGAAGAACCAAAAGAAATCTTGAAATAGGGCTTTAAGAACATATGAGATGCACTTACAAAAACAGTCGGATAAACCAGCAGTAGCGCATCACTTCTGTCTTCAAACCATGAAATCACTCCTAACATAAAGCTCTTAATACCGATCAACAGCAGCAATGAATTGGACATCTGGGAAAAAATACATATTGTCAAACACAGGAATCACCTAATGAATTTTAAACTACCACTACCCAGCAGCCTTTAGAGGTTCATCAACCCGGCACCGGAGAACACCACTAACCACACACATCCCAAGGACAGTAACCAGCAAAATCAGTTGGAAACATGCTGACGATGGAAGCAAACTGTTCTCCCAAAACGCTTCAAAGTAAGAACCTTTTAATGATGTAGTGTAACAACCTCCAACTCTCTTTATTTTAAATTATGACACTTCACTGTTACTAGCTTCTTAATCCTCAAATTAGAAAAATAAGCTTTCATAAGACAAGTTTTTATACCCATTAACAAATGATACAGGGTAGAGAAATTATGTAAATGTAACACACCAGATTTTTTTCTCGTGATGTTACAAGCAATATGGAATTTCAAAGGCATCACTAACAACTGGCTTTTTCAGAGATTTTACTATAACTTCAGCCTTCTGTATCCCTCCCTTTACAATGAAACATGTAATAAAAACATTAACATGACATAGACAGAAGAATAAGGTTTTGTAAGAAGAGTAAGTCATGTGAGTGTATCACATCAGATCTTTCTTATATCTCCTCAGCAGACTATTCTTACAAAAGCTGTTTTTCTACCTACTTCACGTTAACTGAGGTAAAGGTTTGCAGAAATGGTTTCATTACAAATTTTGTTGTGGTACAAGGAGGATACAGGAGGCCGAAGCAGTGAGTCAAAACTTATAAATGTGATTCACAAAGTGGTGCGTTGAAATTCCATACTCTGCATGACATCACAAAAAACAAAAAATGGTGATTTAGCATTTCAAAAAATGGAGAATAACCAGGGCTCAGATTCTGGTGACATCTCATCTGTTATAATGGGCGTTGATGGTGGAAGTTTCCCAGCCACATGGTAATGAGCTGCAGGAATCAAGAGAAGGGATAAACATGTCATTATGGTCGCCTAGCAACCAGTAATCCACCAATCAAAAGCAAATTGTTGTCATAGCAACCAGGCACGTTATACCTAGGTTGCCAAGCTCTATTGCATTATACAAGGGTAGTTTGAAAAGTTGACATATTAAATAACAACTGACTTCATCCAAAATATTTTTATTTTTCAATGTGGTCTTCCTGTACATAATGCACTTGGTCCATCGATGTTCCAATGCCTTTATTTCATCTCGAGAATGAGATTCTTCCAGGCCTGCAAAATACTTGTTAACTCCTGCTATGAGTTCATTTGAAGAGAATCTCCATTCACCAAGGAAATTTTTAAGCTTAAGGAAGAGATGGAAGTCTGTTGGAGCCATATCAGGTGAATAAGGTGGGTGTGGTAACAATTCATATCTCTGTTCATGAATTTTTGCCATGGCAAGGACACATGTGTGCAGGCATGCACTGTCCTGATGGGGGATGATTTTCTTCCTTGCTAAACCTGGCCTTTTTTCACGTATTTTTTGCTGTAGTTGGTCCAGGAGGTTATATAGTATCTCCGTTATTGTTTGACCATCGGGAAGATAATCTATCAACAGAATCACTTTTGCATCCCAGAACACTGATGCCATGACCTTTCCAGCTGACGGTATTGCCTTTGCTTTCTTTGGTGATGGAAAATCAGCATGTTTCCACTGCTTTGACTGTTACTTTGTCTCTGAGGTATGGTAGTGAACCCATGCCTCATCTGTGGTCACATACCGACACAAAGAGTCTTGTGGGTTTTTCTGAAAACGAACCAAACATTGTTGAGACATTTGCACTCTGATGCATTTTTGATCCTGTGTTACAGTTGTGGCACCCACCTACAAGATAATTTTTTCATTCTCAATTCCCCATTCAAATTTTAATGTGCCCTTTCAGATGATATCCCTAGAGCAGTGGTGGCGAAAGCACGACTCGCACTGTGACTTGCAGGCGCAACTCCTTTTCTAGCCGTCTATTCATTTGTTTTCCATGTGCTGCTGAGTGGTGTAGTGCGTGTTGCATATTTGATGATTCAAGAGAGAAAGGCATTTTCGCACCCTTGCCCTAGAGCATCAGCAATTTCTCGCACTTTGAGCCGGTGATCCTCCAAAACCACATCGTGCACTTTTGTAATCATTTCTGGGGTGGCGACACATCTTGGCGACCATTAGTGGATCATCTTCTAAGCTCTCCCAACCACATTTAAACTCATTGGTCCACTTGGCAACAGTTGAATATGAAGGAGCAGAGTTCCCCAGTATGTTCTGAAAATCGGCATGAATTTCATTTGCTTTCATACCTTTTGTAGTCGTAAGCTTTTGCGGCCAGAGTCCAAATTATAACTAGAAGAATTTTCCGGGCTGAGAAGCCGTGGTCTGATGGAGCTGACAGGTCCAGATGTTTCGTTCACAACTGCGGTGAACATCCTCAGTGGCATGGTCTAAGTCTTCTCAGTAAAGGTTTGGTCGCAACTGACTTGTTGGCTGAAATAGCCGCAGTATTTATACCCAGGCTGCTCTCCGCGATTGGTCCAGCTGGAGGTGCATGTGCGGTGGTGGTGGGGGGAGGGGGTTAGCCACTCCGGCACAAACCCAAAGAGATCATCCGAACCAATCAGGAATCAAAAGCACCGGAGTGGCTAACCCCCTCCCCCACCGCACATGCACCTCCGGCCGGACCAATTGCGTGAGAGCAGCCTGAGTATAAATACTGCCACTATTTCAACCAACAAGTCAGTTGCGACCAAACCTTCACCGATAAGACTTAGACCACGCCACTGAGGATGTTCACCGCAGTTGTGAACGAAATGACTGGATCTGTCAACTTCAGCAGGCCACGGCTTCTCAGCCCGGAAAATTCTTCTAGTTATAATTTCATACCTTTCTTTACAAAGTACTTTATCACTGCTCAAATCTAGGTTTTTCCATCTTCAAAAATCACTACACGGGAACAACAATAGAGGTGCCAGCACCACAGCTGTATACTGATACGCCAAGTGTTTACTCAAAAAGGATGGCTAATTATTACATCAGATCCAGATTGTGCTAGCAATGACCTCTATTGATGATTCCAAGAACTTTTCAAACAACCCTCATACCATGTGCTTTGTGCTGATACCTCTGCTATTTGCATTTTGTTTAAACAGATACTGCTGTTATTCTTGCTTTAATTATGATTCAGTGGTAGCAGAATGTCATTTGTTTATTGCTCTCTGTAATATATAGTAGTGAATAAGAGACCAGGTGTAACAGCTTGTGTAGTTTATCGTCAAATCATTCATATCTGACTTAAAACATTTACAATTGTTTAAAAACAAGATATCACAACAAAATTCGTGTATTTCAGTGTTCATATGTGCGTGTGCATTTGTGATATGTGACTTTTATATTTAGAAAAATTAAAAGCAAGAGAGATTATATGCTCCAATTATCTCCATTAGCATGAACTTCTTCACGGTGGCAACCCTAGTAGGGTGGCGCAGAGACTCCCAGAGGTTTATAGCAGTAAACAGATGTTTCCTCGCATTTAACAATATTCAGACATCCAACATATAGCACACATCCCCTTAGATTTCTCCGCAAATGTAAAATGAAACTATAGTCCCCCAGTAGAACTTGCATCCTTGGAGATAAGAGTGCAACATTTTTTGCTCTCTCTGCATAAAACACAGATATCGTGAGCATTACTGGATACAGCATCAATAAATAAGGCAACAACAATGTTCGATCACAACGCGAACATACAAATATCCTATCCACTCCCCGCTATCTTTGCTGCATGGCACGTAGACTGAGGCACTAAAGTGGCAACATTGGAATCCCCACTCCTTCTACTGTCAATCACCAACTTAGTATGCACACATTATAATTGTTACAACATAAACATTGCTAATGTGTGCATAAGTCCTTATCGTCCCGGATTATGAAAATATGTATTTATTAGATAATTTTTTGATCATTTTATACCATTTTCTAATTTTAAGGCCCTCTTGTTCAACTTTACATCATTATTTTGTCATTTCCTTGTCCTTTCTGTCTTTATTTAGTCATCTTCTTGCATTTACATTGAGCATATACAGTGTGCAATATTGACACTTTATGCAAGGATCAGAAATGTCACTATTCAACTGAGAAATAACAGCAACCTACATCTGTTACTTGCATTCTTGGAAAATTATCAATTCTTATTTAATGGTTAGTCTGGAAAGGGTGAAGGAACGGTTAATGTCAGGGTAGCAAGTACATTATAGTTATAAATTCATATCCCAAACTAGAGATAACATAAGTAACTTCTTTGTTTTTCATGTTGGACGAGTACAGTCAGCTTGCTATTGTCCGTGTCATGTCGTATGCCATGAAGTCCTCCTTTTCATTCGCAATGAATTTGAGAACTTTAAGAGAGTTAATGCTACACTTTTGTGAGACATGCTTTAAAAGCAATTTTCTTTTCGGATTTTTCAAATAATAATATGGAACAAATGTGAATTTTAAATTATCTCATAATTATTCTTATAACCTTTCTACTTGGGTAACAGTTATCCGCATGTATAAATAAATTTATATCTTTTTGTGCACTAATTATAAAACATTAAATAAATCTCAATTTTAGGTCATTTCTTGTAATTATTATATAATTTTTCAAACACTTTTAGGTCATCAAAATTTGGGCCCTCATAATATGTACTGGTAAATTCAAACCAAGAGCAACAAATATCTTGGAAATGGTTAATGTCACAAAAAATGCATTTTAAAGGTATACACATTTTTATGCAGTATGGTAGAAAGTTTCTGTCTATATCTTATTGTTTACCAGTTATCTTTGTGTCATATCTTGGGAGGATACTGATCTCAAATACCAATTAAACCAAATATACAACCCTTAGTTTTCAATTTATGCTTCTCTCTCTCTCCCTCTCTCTCTTTCTCTCTATCTCTCTCCCCCTCCCTCTCTCTCACACATGTATGCATGCATGCACGCACACAAACACAAAATCAATATAAACAATACTTTCACAAACATCTACTAATATATTTTAAACATCATGCGCACACAAAATCTTTTTCTAAAATGATTTTTCTTTCTTTCTTTCTTTCTTTTTTTTTTGGGGGGGGGGGGTTTGGAGCAGTTTTAATACTGATAAACTAAGTTATAAACAAGAGTAACTATAGGGGCACTATCATAATAGTCTAATGCTGATGCCACAAAAAAGGTTATTTGAAATAAATTGTATGTTTCAAAGATATCTACACTTTTTGTGCAGTACATTTTTGTCTATTGCTTAACATTTACCAGTTATACAAGATTATACAAAATTCCTTCCGAATAAAGAGAACTTCATAGGTATTATTCCCAGAAAATTCAAGTATACATTTTATTTGTCACATAAATATCTTTAATATATGACATTTTAATCAAAATCATTAAGAGTCATTTTTGAGAAAATCACAATTTTCCTAACATTTTCCATGCAGAAGATAGTTTGGGGTGGGGGGAATTTCTTTAAAATCTTCATGTCACATCCTTGGAAAATGCTGAAATTAAATAATGCCAAATTTGGTGTTTAACCGACTTTTTGCTTTTGAGTTATGCTCTTCACACGCACGCACGCACGCACACGCACACACACACACACACACCCCTTTTTCTAAAAATCTGATGTGCTACATGCACATGACTTTCTCTATCCTCTATCGCTTATTAGTGTTAAACAAATTATTTTTGTCGTCCTCCGTGGACTAGTATACCGTGCTAGCCTCTAGTTCCCAAGGTCGCAGGTTCAAACCCGGCAAAGGGTGATGGATTTTTTTCAGGCGTAAAAATCCTTAGCATGCCTTCTTTCCGAAGGGAAGTTAAGCTGGTGGTCCCGTGTCGTAGATTTACGGCACGTAAAAGAACCTCAAGCCTGATAAAGAGGCCTCTGAGCAAAATTACCGGTCTTTCACACCCAATATAGAATGGGACGCTAAGGACCATAGCAGTTAAAGAGCGTCCATGAATAAAACTCAATTTAATTTAATTTCAAATTATTCTTACAAAAGTTTATTTTCCAATCTACTTCATTTTAATTGAGATAAACATTTCCAGAAATTGCTGCATTACACATTTCATTGTAAATGCAAAGGGAATAAGATACTCAAAAGTTTTAGACCTCGATCGCTATATGCTGGCTTTGAAATTCTATGCTCTTTCCATGACATCGCAAGAAACAACTGAATGTTGAAAGGCCTTTAAAACAATGGCTAAATTCACCAGTTATACAAGATCATACAAAATTCATTCCGAATGAAGAAGATTAACAGGCTATTCCCAAAAAATTCAAGATATACATTATATTTTCATGTAAATACCTTTAATATATGGTATTTTAATAAAAAATTTTGAAAATGTTCCATGTAAAGGGTAGTTTGAAATGGTGGGATTTTCTTGAAAATCTTCGTGTTGCATCTTTAGAAGATACTAAACTCAAATACCAAGTTGGTATTTATCTGAATTTTCGTTTTTGAGTTATGCTGTTCACAGACACACACACATGGACCTTTTTCTAAAAATGGTTTTTTTATTCAGGAGACCTTAAGACATGTATTGCTGGTGAAACCTCGGTATCAAATTTTTGGGTGGAATGCAACACCTTCTCTACCTACTATGTATGGTAGAGAAAGTAAAAATGCTTGCTTGCTTTTTTTTTGTGTGTGTTTTTTTGTTTCAGGGAACCATATTACATTTCCAATTAAATCTGGATATCAAACTTTTAGATGGAATACAACACTTCCCCTACTTACTATACGTAGTAAAGAAAGTAAACCATCCGATGAGATACATTCATATTACTTTCTCTACTAATTGTCATTTATTTGCATATAGCTTTTACAAACTACTCTTCCAACAACTATTCTATCTACTTAAAAGTTAACATTTGCATAAATATTTTCATTATGCATTTTGTAGTAGTTGCAGATCACCATATATTGGTTTTGAAATTCCATGTTCTGTCCATGACATTGCAAGAAATTGAAGGTTGCCAGTAGTTCAAACAAAGAAATGATGAAAGTATTGGAAAATTCAACTCAATAAAACAGAAACCTTGGAAATAGCTGATGCCACAAAATAATTCATTTGTAATAAATTGTGTGGTAAAGAGGTCTACATTTTTTTATGGAGTTAAGTTTTTTGTCTCTCCTATGGTTTGCCAATTATACCAAATTCCTCCTGAATGAAGTGGACTTCACAGGCTGTTTCCATAAAGTTCAAGATAAACATTTCATTTGTTATGTAAATATCTTATATATGGTAATTTAATCAAAATCATTAAGTGCCATTTTTAAGAAAATCAATTGAAAAATTTTCCCTGTTTGGGGTGGGCAAATCTTGTTGAAAATTTTAGTGTTGCATCTTTGAAAGATCTTGAATACCAAATTTGGTATTTTATTTAACATTTCATTTTTGAGTTATGCTGTTCACAGACACACACATACACACAGCTGGAGCTTTTTATAAAAATAAAAAAGTTTTTTTTTAATTCAAGGAGCCTCAAGGCATGTGAAATCTTGAAATCAAATTTGTGGTTGCAATACCTTACCTTCTACTAGGATGTGGTAGAGAAAGTATAAATGTAGACCTCTTTAAAACACACAATTTATTTCAAACAACTTATGGGGCCATCAACCATTTCTTACTGCTATCTGCCGGCATATAAATTTTATTAATACAAGGTAAATAGAAAAACAAGCTTTTGCACAAACGCTTTGTAACAGCTATACAAAAATAGATGGTAGTTGGAAGAGATACTAATCATGTGAATGTAACATATGATTTTTATTTAAAGGTGAGTCGAAATTGTTACACTAACATCACTTAAGTTTACTCACTTAACATGTTTCGGGAAACAGTTGTTCCCATCCTCAGAAGGTTAATTCGACTGGCCCGTGTTGTTGGTGTTTCCGTTTTTTGGACTGGATCCTGTGGTGGCATCTTGTGGTGGAGAAATGTACTTCCAGAGAGGATTTGGTGGCGGCAAATCAAAATTCATTAGATTTGTGTTGTGTTTTAGAATGGTGATCTTCTCCCATGCATCTAATTCGGCTGCAAATTTGGCTGGTTTGACTAATGTAATATTGGGTTTGATGTTGTGATTAGTGATCCAAAAATGGTGTGAAACTGCAGATTTGTCCATTTGTTTGTATTTAATACATCTCATGTGCTCCTTTAGCCTAGTTTCTAAGTTTCTTTTTGTCTTACCAATGTATACTTTATTGCAATCTGAACAATTGATTTTATAGATTCCAGCTTTTTTGTCTTGTGGAATGGGGTCTTTTAACTTGTTACAAAGTAATTTCTCTATGTTAAATTTGTTCTGTGGAGCTAGGCTTATGTTATGTTTCATGAAAATCTTCTTAAATTTGTGAAAAGTTCCTGGGTGGTATGTGAATTTCTTGAACTTTAGCTCTTTATTTCAAACGACAGATGCACATCAGAAACACAACAAATCTCAGCCAGCAAGATAAAGAGCTAAAGTTCAAGAAATTCACATACCACCCAGGAACATTTCACAAATTTAAGAAGATTTTCATGAAACATAACATAAGCCTAGCTCCACAGAACAAATTTAACATAGAGAAATTACTTTGTAACAAGTTAAAAGACCCCATTCCACAAGACAAAAAAGCTGGAATCTATAAAATCAATTGTTCAGATTGCAATAAAGTATACATTGGTAAGACAAAAAGAAACTTAGAAACTAGGCTAAAGGAGCACATGAGATGTATTAAATACAAACAAATGGACAAATCTGCAGTTTCACACCATTTTTGGATCACTAATCGCAACATCAAACCCAATATTACATTAGTCAAACCAGCCAAATTTGCAGCCGAATTAGATGCATGGGAGAAGATCACCATTCTAAAACACAACACAAATCTAATGAATTTTGATTTGCCGCCACCAAATCCTCTCTGGAAGTACATTTCTCCACCACAAGATGCCACCACAGGATCCAGTCCAAAAAACGGAAACACCAACAACACGGGCCAGTCGAATTAACCTTCTGAGGATGGGAACAACTGTTTCCCGAAACATGTTAAGTGAGTAAACTTAAGTGATGTTAGTGTAACAATTTCGACTCACCTTTAAATAAATTCAATACACATCACTGTTTCTAGCTTCTTTTCATTACAATACATACATATGATTTTTACTTTCTCTACTACGTATAGTAAGTAGGGGAAGTATTGTATTCCACCCAAAAATTTGATACCGAGATTTCACCGGAAATATATGTTTTGGAAACATGTCCGTGTGTGTGTCTGTCTGTGAACAGCATAACTCAGAAACGAACAGTCGGATAAACACCAAACTTGGTATTTAGGTTCAGTATCTTCCAGAGATGTGACACGAAGGTTTTCAAGAAAATCCCCCCCACCTCAGATTACCCTTTACATGGAACATTTTTCAAAAATTTTAATTTTCTCAAAAATGGCTCTAACGATTTTGATTAAAATATCATATGTTTAAGATATTTTCATGACAAATAAAATCTATATCTTGAATTTTCTGGGAATGTCTCCAAAAGTATTCTTCATTGTGAACGACTTTTGCATAACTGGTAAACCATGAGAGATAGACAAAGTTTTACTACACGAAAAATGTAGATCGCGTTAAAATACACAATTTATGTCATATACATTTTTTTTGTTGAGTGAACCATTTTCAAGATATTGCTTGTTATTCCCTTAAATTTTTCAATACTTACTTTCTCAAATGGGAATTCGTTATTCATTTTTTTGTCTTGGATATGCAAAGAGTATTAATCTGTGGCAAAGGGAATGGTGCTGCACCTAGCAATCAGCTATTAAGAGATATGTATGTGCTTAAAGGCTACTGTATTTCTATATTGCCCTTGTAAATATATATTCCCCTTACATCTACAAGAAAATTAGCAATTAGACAGAGTCTGCAAATGTTTATCTCGATTAACATGAAGTAGATGGGGAATAAGCGTTTGTAAAAATAGTTTGTACAAGAGTAGAGAAAGTCATGTGAGTGTAACACATCAGATTTTTTTTATATGGCCTTTTTACTCCAAATAACTTCTTTCATACGAATTTCAATGTAGATTTTGACACTTCCCTTGTAGAGCCAATATTTCTCCCTTAGTCATATAATTTGCATAATACAAAACTCACCTACGCTACCACCTCTGCAGCCATCAAGAATAGTCCTTGCCCTCTTCTTTGCATCATCTGGGAAGTCTGGACTATCAAACAATTTAGGATATGCCACTAGCGCCAATACCTGTGTGAAGTGCAACGTGATTATGTTACCTACAACATTTTAATGGATTTTTAAGTGTTATATCTAATGTAATCTGGTAGAGAAGGGTGGAGAAATCACATCTACTCTGCCCTTGGGAGCTGAGTGGTATAATTATTACACCTCATGAATACCAATGCTTATATAAAATGTAGACATTTCCCTGGTGTTAAAGAATTTTATGAACATTTTCTGAGAGAAAAAAGCACTACTTTCCCTCTTATTAATCTAAGCTTTACATTACAAAACTGTGTGGTAATAAACCTGGTTACTTATAGTCTTCCACAAAGATTAACTAATTGGTCAGATTTATCAGTGAGATGCAAAAATGTGAATGAAAACTAATGTGTAACACTGTTACTAAAGTAAATTAGGTGTAATGCAATCTCACCTGCCTGATGAATGTGATAGGTACTTGTCCCATAGCATGACAGTCTCCAATATTTGCCTTTATTACTTCCTTAAAAGGTTTTGATGCACCCTGTAAGGCACAATATTTTCTTGTAATATATACATCTTGACATTTCTTTTAAAATTCAAACTTAAAAATTCCTTCAACTGTGTTGGAAAATTGGAATATGTTCAAAAATGCCTTGGAATGAAATTCTGTTTGGCATTATATACATCATATTCTCTTCACCCTCAAGAGAGTAGAACGTTGCCAAGGTAATAAGACATGCAAACTGTACAGTAAGGTTAACATTCTTCTTCACAGAATCTGATTTATGCAGAACAAATCACTAATATAAGTATTTACATTACTTCTTACAGCAAATGAGTATTAGCAAAGAATGATTGCTGCACAAGCATGCATTCTTCCTCTGTTTTTATTTTAAGTATTTGTTTTCTGTTTAGGTACCATGAACCTAACCTATAATTATTACATTAAACGGTACACCTATATTCTGGCTGTTTAACACTTAAATTGGATTATTGTTCTACTTTTTACAGTAACGTATTACTACATTATGTTGTATAATTGATTTACTTAACTTACCTTTTTTAATTCGTTCTCAATTTCACCCGCCCTGATAACCAAGGGACCTCGAACTGCATATTCCATTACCTTTATGCAAGGATTTATATTTTCCATTGTGAGGGACGATGTTTTCGATGAGCCGCAACACATCCTTGAGTTCGTACATAATGCCCCGTCCATAATTCTCGGTATTTTTGCAATATGTTGCCAGTCTTTGAATAGCCTAATCTTTCTCCTTGCCGAGCCGCTGCACAACACTGCATCCCCCGTGTTGATAACATTATAAAAACTTGGTGTCAGTAACTTCGATGTCAACATAGTTATACCCAAATGAAACTTGTAAACTATTATACAAATATGATCCCGAGTAACAAAGTATTTCCAGAGTTAGCGTAGTTTATGAGTGGCGATATTTCATTCTTGATATTTGGCCAAGAGCTTCACAATATGGAAGTTTCAGCAGTAACCTTTGAATCCGTCGATAAAAGAATATATGGTAAAAAAACTAAAGACTTATCTCAGCCGGACGTTTAAAGATTTCCAAACTTCACGAAGGTCAACGTACAGTTCTAACAAACTAGCCCTGCACCAGTTTGCCCCAATACCGCATCCACTCTGCAGTGTCCTTTGCAATAGCGCTGCTACGAAGTATGGTCAAGAATCACAACTTGTAAATACAATTAAAAATGGGAAGAGCAGCGGAGTAGGTGGTTAAGTAAATTTACTCTAAATCTGTGCTCTGAATGCAGGCTAATTGATAAACACATTTGTGCACTCACCGATGTTTATTTTAAATTACGCACCATCAATAACACCGGCTTAGCACACCATTACACGTCTTCTAGGTCACCGTCAAGAATCGAACCAAGAATTCTATTTTGAAACTCTACCATGGTATAATTTCGTGGAAAGTGTGCATACTTGTTCCACCTAGGCGTAATTTTTAATCTACTCCTTCAGATTGATAGGCTGCATTTTCACATGATTTAGGTATGTTTAAAAGCGTGTGAAAATTAATCACCAACGTTGACTACCTTATTACAAACTGTCAAATTTAGCATGTCTAAAAATAATTTGTGCATTCCAGTGTTTAACATGCGAGAAGCTGATAGCTTCTCTTCGCGCGTTAAGATTCGAAACTCGGATTTTAATAAGTATGGGACTACCTAAAAAGTGACAAAGCTTGGTGCAAGATGGTGAATAGAGCGTTGTGTTTATGGTGAACTCAATGGAGTCTTTTGTTTTCTTTTCTTATTTCTGACTTCCTTTCTTTGTGCTCATCACCTCATCCAAAATTATGGTAGAGGGGTTGTATAAAGGTTAAGATGACCAGGATTAGTAGGATCAGGCCGCTTTTCTGAATCTTTGTTCCAGTCTATTTTGAAAATAAAACGCATCGTCAAATTATCAAACCTTTTTGTGAAATTGCCTATCGGCATAGGATTACATTTCTTAAATAGGTACTTCTTTGTATCAATTTGATGAAAAATAACTAAAGATTACTAACAGCAGGGTGTATATTATTGGTATGTGCATACATCAGCAGAAGTGTGGGAAGAAACCGGGGAGGTAGCTATTATACTCAATATTATTGTTCTGCGCTACCGTAAGCAGTGGCTAACCTATAATAGACCTGTTCTAAACGAATGCTGCAACAATAATGAAAACTATACGCATATCCATAAGAAACAGTTCCATGCCGGCCAACCGGATTATTTGATAGTCTCGTATGTACCACGGACCTACTTGGTCGCTGGCCATTACTGCCGAGGTTACTTCCGGTGTGCTTCTTCAGTTTGTAGTTATGTAGATATTGAAGGTTAATGTGACTTGTAAACAGTGGCGTATCCACTATACGTGCCAGGTGTAATAGGTAAAGGTACGTATCACGGAGGGGCTCCCGGAACCGGGGCAGAGCACAGCACGCAGGCCAGTCGGCCCAATGTGCTTCCAACGTGACCCCTGGGAGAGATGGATGAGGAGAGAAACCCGAAGGGCGACCAGATCCGGATATCGACGGGCGCAAGCATGAACGGGGTCCCTAACGTTTTCAGATAGAACGTATCCTCCGCTGTGTGGTCTCTGCCCAAAAGCCACCAACCTCTAGGGTCCCCGGAGCGGAGCCCCACGCTGAGGAGAGTCTTAACTGAGCGGTACCGCAGCGACACCAGGGAAGAAACCTTTACAGAGCGCAATCCACCGCCCAGCCGCAACCCAGCGTACACCGCCGCCTGGTCCTACAACCCTGGAAGATGATGGGTACAGGAAATAAGAGGAAGGAGAGTCGTGGTAGAAGATGAACCACCCCAGCATTCGCCTGGCGACCCGGGGAAACCACGAAAAACCCATGAGCCAGAGTGGGCGGTCGCCGGGAAGCAATCCCGGGACCTCTCGAGCAACCCCGCTTGGTACTTGCTAGGTGTACGGCGCACACCAACTTTTGAGAAGAAAAAAAGGGGTAAAAATAAAAATAACAGTGTGGCACTAGCAGTGATGCACAATTACATAGTTCTCAGTGTGTTGCTGATTTTCCGAAAGCCCCGTTCAGTACAGCACGATCCGCAGATAAGTGGCTCCGTCGCTTTCGGTTTCTTATGTCAAACTTCATACCCAGTGCGACCTATGACTCGGTTTTGCGTGTTTCTGCATGGGATTGTGGCCGGTAGGAGAAATGGGCTATACAAAGATTTTGCTTGACAATGCTCTCGCACAATGGTGAAGTGAATAAAAACTAGTAAATATTTCTAAGAGCTAACTCGTCAAGTAAATACTTGCCAATGTTCCGCTTTACTTCAGAGTGTTAATTACTTCCCTGGTCTATTAAATTGTGTGCTAGTATTTACTCCTGACTCTAGATCACTGTTTTGGTAAAGCAGGTCGCGCCTGCATTACTACTTTATCACGCAGTGGCAACCGCCCCTCAATGTAGTGAGGCCCCAAAGGCTCGAGATACCGCATTTTCGCTTGTTTAGCGGCGCATGCAGCACTTGTTTTAAGACTTTAAATTCAGGAAAAAATAGTTTTCTTGGAATTTCGGGAGTATTGAGAATATGACATTGTGAATTCTCTAATCCTGCACTGGCCAAAATAACGGTACCGGGAGAAACAATAGGATGGAAGGGGTGGTTAGAATTATTTTCTTCATTTAAATTTACTGGTCAACGGGCAATAACAAATTCAAACCGTTTTCCTCTGTTCTGATCTATTAGGATAGTGAGAGCAGGAGTGAATGTAGGGCTGCTACATCAATGATGTAAAAAGTGTGGAAAAGGCCTTATTTTGACTGTGGAAATTAATTATATGTAATTTTAGCTTCAGAAGTTGTGTACTCTTCTTTTGGTATTATGTCGACTGAGTGTGTGTACTAGTCGTGATAGGTCAATTACAACTCAGATTTAAAAGCTGATGGATATCGCTGAAAAGTTCAAATGTTTTCAATGCAATATACCCGTATATAGTAGTGACAGCGAATTTCATTCAGTTACAGAAAAACTTGTAGTGAGCTATCCGAATGATATTTCACCACGATTTCCTCGCCAACTACTCATGGTTCGTAATATACTTCAGAGAAATATCGAGGGTATTAAAAAGTGGATCAATGAAACACTTAACAAATCTAATGCTTATAAAAAAATCTGACGTGATACATATACATGTCTTTCTCTACCCTCTAACGTTTATTAGTGGCTGTACAAATTATTCTTACACAAGCTTATTTCTCTCTCTACTAAATATTAATCCAAATAAATCTTTGCACAAATAGTTACAATAGACATTTCGTTATAGATATAAAGAGAGCATCGATAGTCAAATGTTTAAGAACTGGACGCTATATGCTGGCCTTATAATTCCATACTGTTTCCATGACATGATGAATGTTGAAAGGACTTTAAGAGAATGACCAAGAAATGAACAATTCGAAGCTTTAATAACGGATATCTCAGAAACGGCTTATACCACAAAAACTTATTTTAAATAAATTGTGTGTTTTAAAGACATCTACATTTTTTGTATAGTGCATTTTTGTCTGTCGCTTAACGTTTACCGGTTATATAAGATTATACTAAATTTCTTCTAAATGAAGTGGACTTCACAGGTTGTTCCCAGAAAATTCAAGATAAACATTTTATTTGTCATGTAAATACCTTTAATATATATCATTTTAATCAAAATCGTAGTAGTCATTTTTAAAAAAATCAAGATTTTCGAAAACATTTTCCATGTAAATGGAGTTGGAAGTGGGGGAATTTTCTTGAAAATCTTCGTGTCGCATCTTTGGAAGGTACTGAACCTAAATACCAAGCGTGATATTTATCCCACGTTTCGTTTTTTGAGATATGCTGGTCACAGACACACACGCGGACCTTTTTCGAGAATTATTTATTCAGGGGCCTCAAAACATGTATTTCCGGTGAAATATCGGTATCGATTTTTGGCTGGAGTGCAATACATTCTCTACTTGCTATGTAGTGGTAGAGAAAGTAAAAATCACACTATTATTTCTATTATCCCAGTGACGTTGAAATTATTTCTAACTTACCGTGCGACAGTAAATTAAACTGAGTTTTATTTATAGACACTCTTTAACTAGGTACTATGGTTCTTAGTGTCCCATTGAGAGAGAAAGACAGGTAATTTTGCTCATAGGTCTCTTTATCAGGCTTGAGGTTCGTTTACGTGCCGTAAATCTACCTTCCCTTCCCTTCCGAAGGAAGCCATGCCAAGGATTCTTACGCCCGAAAAAAAAAATCCATCGCGCTCCGCCGGGTTTGAGCCCGCGATCTCGGGAACTAGAGACTAGCATGGCACCCCTAGTCCACGGAGGACGACTCCCTGTGACAGTGGCTTCAGCACTAAGAACTTTCTCAAAATTAAAATTAATGAATCACCATGTGCGCAGTTGGATGGCGCAGGAGGTTTGTCTCCCTTAATATGATAAATACCGAAGCGGAAAGAGCATTCCTCACTGCTTTTATTAAAGCAGTGAGCAACTTTGGACATCTCAACCAGCTGAGAAAAACAAGTAGCGGGCGAACAACAAGGCCACAGCCATCTTGCCGCAAGGTAAGGTACGGCGCACTTAATGTTTAAGTGTCCGGCCAGCTGTTGTCACGCCGTGGGCCCCCGCTGCCTGTAGGTAAGTGGTGACTAAGTGAGATAGGACTGCACTGCGGTAAAGGGGACCTCACCCGTTCATCTTCGACAGAAGAGTCTGACAACGGCATCTCACGCGAGCGTTCGCCGCTGAGAATAGGCAAAAATGTCGAGTCTGAAGACTCGGAAGGTGACAGTGACGTCACAAGTTATTCTGCATACTCGGATAAGGCTTCGGTCTTTTCCGTACACTCCTCCATTATGGGAGGCGACGAGGATGGTCGCACTGCTCCCCCAGGGAACAGTAACGATGGTTTTCGAGTAGTGGGCAGAAAAGGAAGGCCACTACCAACAGCTAGTCAGAGTAAGAAGCTATCTGACAAACCCGCTACGAGCGGACAACAACGGCGCCATATTCCTCCCGTTATTGTGGACTCCTTCCAAGGGGTGGTGGGCTTCCTCAGAGAAGTCATGCCTGCTCTCTGCCAGGAGTGTGCAGTGACTCGTAGGAAGAGCCGCTACGTCTTCCAGCCTAGGACCTCAGAAGACTACGCGTTCTTACTGAGTGCCCTAAAGAAGAAGAACATTCCTCACTTCACCTTTGGCCTGGACAAGACCAGAGACCTAAAGCGTGTTATTAGAGGCCTACCTGTGGACACACCAGTGGGGGACATAGAGCATGACATTATCCGTCAGGGCATCAAGCCCCGCCTTGTGAAGCAGCTCACAAAACCCGCTCCAGCTGGGCAGCAGCCCAACAAAATCCCCATCCCCCTCTTTTTAGTAGTGGTGGAGCGGGCAAATGACCCGGAGATCAAGATAGATCGAGTCACCTCGATCTGTTATCTCCGGGTAACAGTAGAAGCCTCCCGACGCCCTGATGGCCCTGCACAATGCCATCGTTGCTTGGGGTTCAATCACTCAAGCAACTACTGCCACCGTCTATGGCGCTGCCTTAGGTGCGGTGGCATGCACCCTAAAGACGTCTGCCCTAGATCCCTCACAGATGTGCCCACCTGCGCAAACTGCAGGGGTGAACACATAGCTTGCTATGGGGGATACTCGACACGCCTCAAGGTGATGGCCTCCATGCGCTCGACGCGTGGGCAACCTGACCAATCACCGAGAGAGCGTACAGTACCAACACCCAGGAGGGTGGAGAACCAACGGAGGGAGGCAACCACGCTCCCCAGCAACCACCTAGATCCACAGCACGGCAGACGCCAAGACCAGCGCCTCCACCAACACCAGCACCTAGGAGCGTCTCATACGCGCAGGTCTCTGGTCGGGGTGTTACACATAACATTCCCAACAACCCAACACATGACCAACCACCTAAACAGAAACCTCCACCCAGACAGAAGAGAAGAAGGCCTTAACCTGGAACCGACTCGGACCGGGGGGAGCCTGTGGCTGCAGGTCCTGCGCCTCAGCCATCACGCGCCTCCAGGGCCGAGGAGGATGGGGTTCGCCCTCTGCCTCTTCCATCCCCTGCACCAACTCCAAACCCAACCACACCAACCACCTCTGATGTTGACCTCATGGGCCTGGCCCGGTGGCTGCAGCTATTGCTGCAGGACCACGGTCGTTGGGTTCAGGAGCTCATCACCAAGTTCCTTCAGGCCACAGACCCATCCAGCAAGGCGATGATCCTGTTTGAGGGACTCACCTTTTTGCTCTCCCTTGCACCATTGCCCCAAAATGGCGGACGGAACTAGGTCTCGTACCTCCTTCCGCTTCGTCTTTTGGAATGCAAATGGCGTAAGGAATCATAGGGATGAGCTCCATCGCTTTGCCAACCTCTATGCTTTGGACCTCATTTTAGTCTCCGAGACACATTTGCGTCCCGACATCCCATTCCGTCTACCTGGCTACGTTTGCCACCGCAGTGACCGAGTACCTGGCCTAGGAGGCGGTACTGCGGTGCTTGTGAGGCAAAACATAGTCCATAAACCCATCCCTCTCCCACCCCTGCAAACCCTTGAAGCGACGGCGGTGTGTGTTGAATTGGGTGGCACGGAGGTTATAATAGCTTCTATTTACCACCCACCTGCTAGGCTGTTCGTACCAGCTGACTTCCAATCCATACTAGCCCTTCATCCTTGCGTGATCCTCGCGGGGGACTTCAATGCCAAACATTAGCGTTGGCATTCAGGCCCTCGAGCGGATGCAAGAGGCAACGCACTGATTCGCATGATAGATAGTGACTCTCAACTTCGAGTAATGGGTCCCTGGCAACCCACCCACCATCCACAAGGTCGAGGACGACCCTCTGTCATCGACTTTGCGATCATCAAGCATTACCCCTTTCATCTCACGCTCACATCACTCTCAGCGCTTCATTCCGATCACAACCCCGTGTTGACGGTGATCAACACAAGGGTTGCCAGTAACGATTTTTCTGGACATACCAGAGAAATTGATTGGGACTGCGTAAAGGGTTGCCTCCACGCACCAATCCCGCCTAACCCCAGGATTACAGACATTCCATCCCTAGAGACAGCCGTCAAATCCTTTACATCCACAGTGGTACGAACGGTACACAACCTCACCATCTTATCACCACCCCCACCTCATCCTGACGTCCTACCACTGGACCTAGAACTGCTCATCCGCCGCTCCTTGGCAGCCCGAAGGCTATACCAGCGCCGCCGAACACCCCACAATCGAGAGCTTCTGCGGCAACTCCGCCGAGAGGTCCGTGACCGACTGCGCGAGCACAGAGTGCAAGCGTGGGAGGCCACGATGGCTCGTCAGAACCTCGACGGTGGTGACGTTTGGCGGATAGCTAAAAACCTCCGTCGCCAACGCAACCAATACCACTCCCCGCTTCAAGGTAACCAAGGCCTTGTTTATGAACCCATAGCGAAAGCAAATGTGCTCGCTGACTATACTGAGAACACCTGCAGGCCCAGCGATGACCCCCAGGACGCCGACTTTACTGCCCGCGTCCATCGGGAGGTGGATCGCTATTTGCGGTTACCTCCTGACGGAGCGGAGAATCCCCTTCCAATCATCCGCTCTAGTGAAGTCCAAGGCGCACTCTGGCATCTCAACAAGAAAAAGGCTTGCGGACAAGACGGGTTGACCCCCGCCATGATCCACAATATTCCCTTCAGAGCTGTGCTTTTCCTCACCAAGGTTTTCAATATGTGCATCACCTTGGGACACTTTCCACGTGAGTAGAAGGTGGCCCGGGTGGTGTGCATTCCGAAGCCTGGTAAGGACCCGGCTCTTCCCTCCAGTTACCGCTCCATTAGCCTCCTACCCATCCTCTCAAAAGTTTTTGAGAGGCTCATACTACGCCGCTTGTCACCACTATTGGCTGACATTCAAGCAATCCCAACCCATCAGTTTGGTTTTCGTCCTGGGCACTCGACCGCCCAACAGCTGCTGCGGGTAGTGGAGGCCGCTGCCCTGGGTTTCCAGGACAGGGCTTTCACTCCTGCGGTGTCTCTGGAGGTGTAGAAGGCCTTCTCTACGACCTGACATGAGGGACTCCTTTTCAAAATGATTCACCTTGGTCTACACAATCAGATAATCAATATAATACACAGCTTCCTACATCACCGCACATTCATTGTAGCAGTAGCGGGAAAAACATCTACACAACACCCACTACGAGGCGGAGTCCCCGAAGGCTCTGTATTATCCCCCACTCTGTTCAGTCTGTACATGGCAGACTTTCCAGTGGCACAGGACGTCAAAATGGCCCAGTATGCTGGTGACGTCCTGTTATACACATCCAACAGACACATTCTCAGAGCCTTCAACCCCATACAACGACACCTCCGTCTCGTTGAACTCTGGTGCAGGCAGTGGCGGATGTCCGTTAATCCGGGCAAAAGCCAAGCTGTCCTGCTCACCAAGAGAAGAATACCCGCAAACAGACCAACCTTCACCTATCGAGGCCAACGGATAGAGTGGGGAAATTCTATCCGCTATTTAGGTGTCACTCTAGACAAGGGCCTAACTTTTCGTGAACACGTGCAGGGAACAACGAACAGGGCTAAGGGGGCGGTAGCCGCCTTATACCCGGTTCTGGCTTCCAAAATGCCGGTTCACCTAAAGTTACGCCTTTATAAGGCGCTTATATTGCTCTACGCCTGTGAGGTGTGGGGCATGGCAGCGGATACCTGGCTTCTCCGGCTCCAGCGAATTCAGAATAGGGGACTTCGGTCCATCTATTCTGTCTGTCGTGGCTTTCCGGTCAGACTGCTACATGAAACCTCGGCCATACCATATGTGGAGGAGGTGATTAGACACCGGGCAACCAAATTCTACGGAAAATTGATTCACCATGAGAACGCCCTTGTCAGATCTCTGGGGGACTACTTACCTCAAGAACGTCAATTCAGAAGTTACCGGGTTCCTCGCATGGCATGCGGGCATCCCCGGTAACAAAGGCTTTAAACCAGCCAACAGCAAAAACATGCTGACACCAAGTACTCCCCCTCCCTCCTATGGGAGTGGTCATCAAAATTTCTACCAATCAAAATTTTAAAAACTAAAACAAACAGCAGCGGAGCGGGGTATTGGGCTCTGCTCCTGAAAAGGCAGCCAATGAGGAGCCTATAAAAACTTAGCGCTACCTCCCAACACACCTTCTACATCAAAACCAAACCGCCACCCTAAAACAATCCTTTCTACCTATGGTAAAGCCCTTCCAAGGGTAGGCACATAGAAAACTCACTTAGGTTCACCATGAACCTACCAGATGCACTCCACTCCACTCCATGCGCACACTTCGCTTCAAGACTCCGCAGAGGCAACATCCTTACGCTTCGCCGAGAATCGCCGAAATGGGGAAAAGAAGAAAACGCCGAGCCGCTGATGGATCCACCGCTGCTTCCCCGGCTCCGGCCGCGGACACCGCCGTCTCGCCGGCAGCTTCACCGGCATCCGCCGGGAAAGCGGCTTCGCCTCCACCGCTGACCGGGTCTAGCTACGCTTCGGGCGCTGCTTCACCCTGTCGCAGTATTGCAACGCCGGGGACTGAACTTCGAGCACCACAGCTTGCCACCAGCCCTGTTACTCCTACACAGGGCTGAACGACGCCACAGACTGTATCCGGCTTACCTCCACTGGTGAGTCCACTGTCACCGCAGACGCACCCTCCTTCAGATGGCCACCACAGTGTTGTCATGTGTGGAGTGCCGAGAGACCTTCCAGTGCACTTCGTGCTGGATGCCGAGCCTCCCGAATAACTTCAAACAGAGGCCCAACGCCGCTGGTACGCCTCCATCTGGGTTCCGCCTCGGATGCTCAGGCGGCCTTGGGATCAAGCCTGCCTCTGCTTGGACAGTGTTTGCGTGTCGAGGCCAGCAGGAGCCAACGTCCGGCATCCTGCCGTCGCTGTTGTGCCTTCGGTCACACAGCGTACGCATGCGACGCTGCACCTCCGTGCCATTACTGTGGGGCAGGTTGTCTCACAGCAGACTGCACCGCCCATGACCTCCGCCGACGTCGCCGATTCTGCGCCACCTGCTCAGGGCATATGCACTTTACAGGGCAGGCTCAATGCCCCCAGTACCTCCGGAGCAAACAAACAACTGGGTCAGCTATATTGACGACCACAAAACTGCCTCCGCCGAAGCCGCCCCGTGTGAGGGCCAAGCCTCAACGAACAGCTCCTGACTCTACACAACCGGATCTACAAGCCACTCTGTCTGCAATGCAGGCCACATTCCAGGACTTCACCTCTCGCTTGGCTGAGTTACGCTGTGCAACCAACACGCGCCTTGCGGCAGTGGAGGCCAAGCAGCGGACCTCGGCCAGGACAATCTTCGCCCTTCCAAGGCAAATCACGGACCTCCACAGTGATGACGGGATCCTCGCATCGGTTCAACGCAAGCTGGAACGCATCGAGGGCCACCTCGTCGAACCAGACGACGCAGAAGATGAACCAGATGGCCGGCCGACGCGACTTGGAACCCTTCAGGTTCAACTGACGGGGCTTCGAGATCTCCAAGCCGAATCAAACGGCTTCATCTACATGTGCAAAGTACAACTACAAACTACTTTAAAGATTGGGGATTACCTTACCCATCTTGACAGACTCCGCACCTCAATTCAACGAATGGTCAAGGACGAAAACCACTTCGGCAGGAAGCTTCACCAGCCAGTCACGGATTCACCGGACTGGCCGGACGCAGCAACCAGAGGCTGCAACAGACACCCTAGGAATTAGTAAACAACACTGCACCTTACTTCGCGGCAGCAAAATGGCCTCTCGCCACACATCCCTCTCCTAACTTTCTTTCACACTTCACTCCCGAATTCCCAAGGGCGCAAGTAGGGCCTCGGTCATGCTTGCGTCCTGACAACTTCCTTCACCCGGCTTAGGCCCATGCGGCCGGCCAATATCTATCACCTTGAATCCGCAGGTGCATATTGCGGTACTGTCTCATCTTTATCCTTGCATTCTCTCCCGTGGAGGAGATTTTAGTGGGTATGCCGAATTGCCGGTGAGTCCCACACTCTCAGCCCCGACTCCCATTGGAACTGAGGCTAGTGATTAAATCATTTTCTCCTCCACTCGAAAAAAAAGCATGCGCATTAAACCTTGATGTGCTAGTGGATGAATTAGCTAGGAAGAATCCTGCAGGAAAATGGCGATCATTCACGATTAACTATGAGGTCATGTTGTTATTATTATTATTATTTTAATATTTGGGTCTCTATTTCATTCTGCAGGGGGGCCCAAGAATAGTCCGCTAAGCCACTGAGTAGACACCACTCTTTCCTGGCTTGAATTGAAATACCGTATAACAATTTCCTAAAGTTTGGTTATGCTTACATCACTGGACTCGTCGAATCTAACATGTACTTGTGTTCAACCAGGTCAATGACCACTTTGTATATGAAATATGGATTGTAGTTCAATATGTCACTGCGTTTGCTTATCTCACGTACTTTCACATATATTTCAGTTCAAAGTAGCATCTGTATGCTTTAGATTTGCCAATACTTACGTAGGTTGGGTTGTAATCGGATCTTTTTTCCCAGTCACCCCTAACGCTGTCCGTAGTTTTACTTCCATTGTATACAACTAGAGTGTTTAGTAACAACAATGTTATAATTGCACCGCCCCAGTGTTAATACATTTTCACTTATAGCACCGAATGAAACTTAAATGCTTCATCGTATGAACGCCAAAGCCGGCTTCAGGAGTTTGCCGCCCCGTACGATAATTGCAAGTGCCGCTCCCCGCGCGCTTTCAGACACAAGTGATTTTTATCCGCAATGTTAGTCTTCCATGACTACTTATTCTCACACAAATAAATAAATATAAATATATTTATAGAGATAACACTACTTTGCATTTTCAAACTTTTTCTCAGATGATTTCTTAAAAGTAGGTGTTCTTGAATCAAGTTTTTATGCTTATTCCAGAAATAACTTCCGTTTTTTTTCTATCACGTCAGGTTTTTACACAAAATAAGTAATGTTTTGACAATTTTACTAATGAGCGTAGAAAAGTATTCAAATACCATTTCACACAAGGTTAGTTTTTATTCAAGAAACATTTTAAGAATACTCTCAAGAACTCCCCTAATTTATTTCATGACTACATTTTAACAAAACAAGAAGCCAAAGTGTTTCATTTATTTTTGTTTCAAACCTTTTCTTCTTTGACTTCCTTGCAGATCCTTGAAGATGACTGCCCCTCCTCAACATCCAACAGTAGTCGGCCATCATAGTTTCATTCCATCTCCCCTGGTACCTCCACTCCATTTCCTTAATATCTTGGTGAAAACGTTCACCCTGCTCTTCACTATAATATCCCAGAATTTCTGGAAAGTAGTCGATATGTGAATGCAGAAAATGCACCTTTACGCTCATGTTACAACCCATCTTCTTGCAATTTTCCAACATTGTTTCGACAATGCCCTTGTAATTAGGATCTTTGTTATTGCCTAAGAAGTTTTCAGTACGTGATTGGAAGGCGGTCCATGCTTCTATTTCTCTCTCATTCACTGGCTTCTCAAAATCTTCATCCTTCATAAATTTCTTTATTTGAGGATCAACAAAAATTCCAGCCTTTAATTTGTCTTGTGTAATGAAGGGAAATTTCTTGGAAAGGTACCTGAAGCAGGGTCCATCCTGTGGTAGAGCCCTTACAAATTGCTTCATCAATCCCAATTTTATGTGTAGTGGCGGAAACAATATGCTTATATCTCTATATTTTTGAAGTGAAATTGTGAAAAAAACTATACGTGATAGAAAAAAAACTAAAAGCAGTTCTGAAATCAGCATAAAACGTGAGTCAGAATCACTTATTAGTTTTCAGTCATCCGATATAATGCAGACTAGTGTAATCAATAAAAACATTTGAAGGAGATATACGATTGCCATGTAAATGTGTTTCATATATGGTATTTTAATCAAAATCGTTAATCAATGTTTAGAAAATAAAAAAATTCGAAAAATACTTCATGTGAAGGGCACTTTAGAGTGGGGAGATTTTATTGGAAATCTTCGTGTGGCTTCTTTGGAAGATAGTGAACCTAAATACCAAGTTTGGTATTTATCCGACTTTTCGTTTTGTGCTATGCTGTTCACAGACACGTACACACGGACATTTTTCTAAAAATGCTTTGTTTCGATTTAGGGGGCTCTCGAAACATGTAGGTATTTCCGGTGAAATCTCGATATCTAATATTTGGGTGTAATGCAATACCTTCTCCATCTACTGGGTGCGAGTAGAGAAAGTACAAAATTCTCCATAGTTCACTGTAATGTTACGTGCCACATTATGGCAAGTGAGCCATTGCACTTAGTATTACTGCTAGTATGCGCTTATCCACTTGAGGCGTTGCAGGGGGCTTTCTTTGTCTATAAAAATAACACGGAGAAATTATCAATTTATTTTTATCGTCATAATTTCTTTCACTAGAATTTAATCTTATGATATTCTATTAGCTTAATGCGTAACAAACATTATACTAGTTTCATAGTTGGCACTCATGGTCCTGCTTGTGAGAGGTGGGCAAGCTGAGACATGTTTAGTTCGGCTACTACAAAAATGGAGGTGATGCTCAATGAACAATATGCGGCTTTGAAATTCTTCTTTCGTCTCAACAGATCTTCAGCTGAGGCCTATGCAGCGTTACAGGAGGCTTATAGAGAGTTTGTTCTTCCCTACAGCACAGCTTGAAGATGGTTTAAAATGTTTAAAGAGGGGAGACAATCATCGGCGGACCCAGTACTCCAGTTACTGCTCTTACAGAAGAAAACATCAACACTGCTCTGCTATCATTGAGAGAAGATCGACAGATAATCTTACGAACACCTTCTGAAATATTGAAAATTTCATTGGGGAGAGAAAATTTGCACATGAGACATGTATGTGCACGGAGGGTTCCAAGACTGCTGATTCCTGAACAATAGGACATTTGTGTGCGGTGTGCATGCAGTTGAAGATGACCTTTCAAAGGTAAACGCTGTGATGAAACGTGGCTACACCTTCTTGATCCTGAGGGCTAACAGAAAAGCTCAGTGTGGTTAATCTCCTTCATCACCAACCCCCAAAAAGCCAAAGTGGTTGCTTCTGCTACAAAAGTTTTTTGATATTAATGGAATATTTTATCGGCATGTTGTGCTTGCAGTAACTGGGCAATGCTATAGGGTGTCCTGAAAATTTTGCAAACCCATATCAGGTGCAAAAGACTACATATCCATGAAACAGGCTGGATGCTGCACCCTCAGATCTTCTCGAATTGAAGGTGGCAATTTCAAATCCTTATTTTCTATTTATCTTAAAGATAACTCTTGGGGATACAACGTCGGATCTTTTGTGTATTATTTTTGCCTTATTGATTGTCTCGAACTCAAATCGAGATCATGGAGTACCTTGTTCAAGGACCATAGGCTTCCTTGAAATGACTTTATTATTTAAATGAAGAAATAAGTTTACGCGTGGTAGGATCTTCATTCCGGGTGTAGTAGCCGTTGATATGCATTCTTATTACATTTAATTCAGTTCTGCAGTTAAAATGAGTAGTTACTAAGAAAGTAGCAAAGTAACTAAACACACAAACAGTGACTTCCAGGATGCCACTAGGATGATAACTGACTTGAGAGGTTCACGAGTCACCGATGTAAGCAAATAAACCAAAGCTAGGAATTGAAACACTTCTGTTTATAAACGTGATGTTTATTGTTGTACACCTGACACGCACGGGACATTTTGACGATGATCATCGATGAGGATCGCGTCCAAATCACTCTGGAGCTTCATCACCAGTTTCATAACAAAAACAAATCTCTAGAAAGTCGCCAGATTTTAAACACAATTTGTAATTCCGTCATATTTTAAGATTTTGCCGCCCCCAAAAGCTGTCGTCCTGGGCAGTAGCATGGATCGACGCCCCCTTGAGCCGGGTCTGATGAACGCACATACCAATGTACAGTTGAAATACAGCTTCAGGATTAATTCGAAACTCCCGTGGCAACAATCACTTTTCTTACAATAGCCCATATCAGAAGCAGGAATGACATCCCAAAATACAAAACGCCTTGCCAGAATTTGAATCCCGCCTGCAACTTGTGTAGTATATACCTACTAGGTAAAAGCAGTAGCGTAGCCAGAAAAACCAGATGCGCTGCACTCACATGACTAACTTTTGTACAAACTATTGTTACAAACGCTTCTCTATCTACTTCATGTTAATCGAGTTAAACATTTGCAGAAACTATCTTATTGCTAATGTTCTTGTAGATGCAAGGGGAATATGGTAGGCTTTAAGCGATAGTCAATTGTTTTAAGAGCTGGTTGCTATGTGGAGTATTCCATTCTCTTTGTATGTCCAGGACATAAAAAAACGAATAACGAATTCCCATTTGAGAAAAAGTATAAGTATTGGAAAATTCAAACAAATAACAAGGAATATCTCGGAAATGGTTCACTCGGGAAAAAAGTATATGAAATAAATTGAGTATTTTAACGAGATTCACATTTTTTGTGCAGTAAAATTTTGTCTGTCTCTTACGGTTTACCAAAGGGGCCTTTTGGGGACATTCCCAGAAAATTCAAGATATGCTTTTCATTTGCCATGAAAATATATTAAAGTATGATATTTTAATCAAAATCGTTAGAGCCTATTTTGAGAAAATCAATATTTTCGAAAATGTTCCATCTAAAGGATAGTCTGTGGTGGAGGGAGTTTTCTTGAAAATCTTCGTGTCGCATCCTTGAAAGATACTAAACTCAAATACAAAGTTTGATATTTATGCAACCTTTCGTTTTTGAGTTATGCTGTTCACACACACGGACATATTTCCAGAAACTCTTTATTTAGATTCAGAGTATCTCAAAACATGTATTTCCGGTGAAATCTCGGTACATACGCTCAGAACTTTGGCGCCCATTTGCGATCGTTTACCAATTAAATGTCATCTTGTGAATGATACATCATCAAATAGCGAAATATCTGTACTGCTATTTAAGGCTATTGTAAGATGTTTAATTTTCACATGCGCTTTATCTCCCCTCTTTGTTTTTTGTTTTTTTTAGTTGTTCGAAATAGATTTTATAGTCATCAAAAGATGTATTAACAAACAAAGAATATGGAGATATAAAATGATAAAAGCTTTAAGTTTGTAGGGTACCATCACTGTTTACCGTTGACAAAATCACATTCAACCTGGGCGGACCGTTTTCAAACAACAAATAATGAACGATACGGCACACTCCCCTTTGAGCTCCATTATATTGCGCTAACCTAGCGTGTATTTGTTTTCCCCCATACTTTATGCTGTCATCTTTGATGGCGTCCTTAGAGGTCCTTTCATTCGTTCCTTTTTTTTTATCCTATACACTACTGTTTCTGAACACCCGGTAGCCGTAGCTGTTTCTTTTACTGCCTTTCTAACACTCATTTTATTTGAATAATCCAACACGTTCATTATTATTTTGCATTTATTCCTAGTTTACCAACATTTCGTGTCTTTCTAGCTTCTCCCTCCATAATTATAACTATTTACGTAAACTGCTAAATAAATAACCTACACAACTCTTCACAATGCAAAACGTACACACTTCCTTACAACTGATGTTAACATAACTGCCTTCTCCTCGCGCCTGGCGCCTGTTAGCTGAATAGATGGATGACTTTTGTTTGACATACACAATGAATGCAAGAAGTTACAGGATCCTGGTTTCTTTTAAAAACTTTCTCCAACCCTCCTCAACATTTTCTCTCGCTTCTTCCCCGTTGTAAACCCAATAACAAAAAAGTTTTCGCTAGCTGAGTTTTCTACTGCATAGGTATAGAATTTTCCGAAAATATTTAATTTAAAAAATCTGATGTGTTACACTCACATGACTTTCTCTACTCTTGTACAAACTATTTTTACAAACGCTTATTCTCCATATGCTTCATGTTAATTGAGCTATCGAGATGTCAATCTTATTGCTAATTTCCTTGTAGATGCAAGGGGAACAAGTTAGGTTATAAGCGATAGTCAAATCTTTTAAGCGCTGGTTGCTATGTGGCGCTGGTTTGCATGTCCAGGACAAAAAAAGAATGAATCTTCTGAAAATTTGAGAAAAAGTATAAGTATTGGAAAATTTAAGAGAATAACAAGCAATATCTCGAAAATGGTTCACTCAACAAAAAAATGTATATCACATAAATTGTGTATTTTAACGCGGTCTACATTTTTTGTGTAGTAAAATTTTGTCTATCTCTTATGGTTTACCAGTTATGCAAAAGTCGTTCACAATGAAGAATACTTTTGGAGACATTCCCAGAAAATTCGAGATATACATTTCATTTCTCATGAGAATATCTTAAACATATGATATTTTAATCAAAATCGTTAGAGCCATTTTTGAGAAAATTAAAATTTTCGAAAAATGTTCCATGTAAAGGGTAATCTGGGACGGGGGGATTTTCTTGAAAACCTTCGTGTCGCATCTCTGGAAGATACTGAACCTAAATACCAAGTTTGGTGTTTATCCGACTGTTCGTTTATGAGTTATGCTGTTCACAGACACACACACACAGACACATACACGGACATGTTTCCAAAAATTCTTTTTTTGGATTCAGGGGGTCTCAAGACATGTATTTCCGGTGAAATCTCGGTATCGAATTTTTGGGTGGAATACAATACTTCCCCTACTTACTATACGTAGTAGAGAAAGTAAACATTCATCTCATTAAAGAAAGAGAATTCAAACGGGGCTAATATCAACACTCAAGTTTACTCTAGCTAAGAAAAATATATTGTTACTTTCTACCCTTTAGTTTATTAGTTTCTGCACGATAAGCATACAAACAGAAAATATTGGGCTTGTACTGAAAAACTGAGTTTCTTTAAAAATTAGGACCCACAAAAATCTATAAAGGCTATAAAAATGCTATAATCTGATAGAGAAAAATTATTCCATTTAGGATAATGTGTTCAAAGCTGAAATTTTAAACAATTGAATATTTACACCATCTTAGCTGCTTGGCGACAGCACGGGACTAGAAAAGAACGAAGTTAATGACAACATGTATGTGTTAAGCCCTGTCCACGCTGATTAATATTTAACAAACCTTGTCAAGTGTAACATGTTAACAGTTTGCATGTTGGCCAAATTTGGATCCCGGAATGGACGTAACATGTTAACCGAAAGAGTTGTGCTTGACATTTTAACATATTGGATGTTTTCCGCTTTTAATGGAAAACTTGTTAAGTCATTTAGCTCTCTGTGTATGTGATTAGGTGAACTTCGGCAGCTTCCAGACTATAACCATGGCAACGGCGTACTTGTGATTTCTTCGCGCTATTGTGTTCGGTAGTTCTGTGTTGACTCGTTCTATGCTCGTATACGTGATTTGGTTTGCTTCATGTGAAGTTATGAAATGGACGAAAGAAAAGACACTTTCATTAATAAAATCTTTGTTGAGGCTATCGTTATGGAGCATTGTAAGGTATGCAATAAAAACAATGAAAGTTATACCTATGTGTAATTTATTGTTGTTCCAGAGACAATGTCACAAAAAAAAAGCCTCACTTTGCTAGAGAATTGCAAAAAAGGCTCAAGTCTGACAGCTGGAATGGCTGCTCTCAAATATGTGTCCTTTATATGAATTATAGATTAGAAACCTTGCTCAAAACAAAGTTGAAGTCACTCTGATTTGTTCTCAAGGAATCGAAGTCAAACCTGCTAACCTGCTTTGAATTTTAAACTCATTCAAAATATTTTCACTGCTGTGCCGATTAACAAGATGAGCCTCATCACCTACTTTTCTTTTTATTAAATATCAAGCACAGATACAAATAGCAATAGTCAAATCCTGATCACTGGAGTCCATTTTGCTTTAGTTGAGAGATTTTGTTGTCCCAACAAGTCAACTGGTGTGGATTGAATGGTAAACGTTCACAGTTAAACATGTTGAAGGCATTTAACATGTTGAATGAAACATTTTGTTGATATGTTGAACAGTGTGGACTCGCCTTTAGATAGAGACAGAGATATACCGTTTACCTCCCTACTGTCTTGAGACAAGCTTTCCCGTAGGGGAGGGGTTCCGACCCCTTCAGCTGCCGTGTTGCGGGCGCTGCGGACCCAGAGCACTCGTGGTACTTCTGACGTTACTAGAAGTACGTCGGGCCGACATTGGAACCCCTCCCGTAAGGGAGCTGTTCGGATTGGGTTGGTTTCCACAGGGCAGTGGCTCCCGATACCCATGGGAGATTGGGTATGGGTTTCCATGCCGGCGGGGTTGTGAGACGCCTCAATGTCCTCCGGTACCGCCTTGGATAGCCGGTAGACCGTAGATAAAGTGTTAAATGTGAAATTAAGTGTATTTTGTTATGAATATCCCACGCCTGCTTTAAATTTGTGCAAGTATGTTCCTGATCCTCTCGTTGCCACTGCAGCTACTCTCCCCAATGTTTGTGCCGGGGTAACTAAATTTAATACTTTAGCTGCAAAACCTTTTGGCCTCACCCCGGTATATAACACTGTGAAGTATTTTATATTATCGCTGTAGATCTTTTTATTTCACTGCAAAATAAGGTTCCTTTTATGTTCTAAACTGGGAGATATTGCACTCATTTGAAAATGACTCTAGCACCGGAACGAAAACATGCTCCGATATCTAAAATGGTTGTACCAGCGTCATCTAAAGTACAGTAACTGTTGCTGTTAGTTTTGGTCATAGACATGCAGCGTAAATACAACTCTGCCAGTGATGCGATTAGGGAGTATCCTGTTCCCGTCAATCTACAGTATGCTACTATTTAACAAAGCTATTTGTACTTTCTCTACTACGTATAGTAAGTAGGGGAAGTATTGTATTCCACCCCAAAATTCGATACCGAGATTTCACCGGAAATATGTTTTGAGACCCCCTGAATCCAAAAAAAGCATTTTTGGAAACATGTCCGTGTGTGTGTCTGTCTGTGTGTCTGTGAACAACATAACTCAGAAACGAACAGTCGGATAAACACCAAAGTTTGTATTTAGGTTAAGTATCTTCCAGAGATGCGACACGAAGTTTTTCAAGAAAATCGCCCACCCCAGATTACCCTTTACAATTTTAATTTTCTAAAAAATGGCTCTAACGATTTTGATTAAAATATCATGTTTAAGATGTTTTCATGACAAATAAAATGTATATCTTGAATTTTCTGGGAATGTTTCCAAAAGTAGTCTTCATTGTGAACGACTCTTGCATAACTGACAAACCATAAGATATAGACAAAATTTTACTGCACAAAAAATGTAGATCGCGTTAAAATACGCAGTTTATGTCATATACATTTTTCTTGTTGAGAGAACCATTTTCGGGATATTGCCTGTTATTCCCTTAAATTTTTCAATACTTATTTTCTCAAATGGGAATTCGTTATTCATTTTTTTGTCTTGGATATGCAAAGAGTATTAATCTGTGGCAAAGAGAATGGTGCTGCACCTAGCAACCAGCTATTAAGAGATATGTCTATGCTTAAAGGCTACTGTATTTCTATAGTGCCCTTGTAAATATATATTCCCCTTACACCTACAAGAAACTTAGCAATAAGATAGAGTCTGCAAATGTTTATCTCGATTAACATGAAGCAGATGGAGAATAAGCGTTTGTAAAAATAGTTTGAACAAGAGTAGAGAAAGTCATGTGAGTGTAACACATCAGATTTTCTATCAAGGGATGCAATGAAGAATTACAACCAACCTTTGGAGATACCAGAAATCTATGGTCACAAATACGTTTGTAATTTCGCCGCGTTTAGCTCAAAATGTCGTCAGGCGCTGTCGCTAACACAGTATTGAAAGTCGTTAGAAATAGCGGCAAAGTCGACCAAGTTGGCAACACTGTTTCGTTAAGTGCCTCTCAACAAATCGGTTGATGAACATGATTTTCCGGTCTCCATTGCGTAACGAACAACCATTTATGTACTAATCGTATTTATGCTAGATAACAGCGTTGTTATCACAGCTGTTAGTGTAGTGCACGATGTTCTGATAACTTATACACACACGTCTTACTCAATTCACATAGCAGTGTTGATTCAAGGCTAACTGGCGACGTTTTCACGGAAAATAAAAATAGTATAAAGGCTGGCACGCGCCAAATCTGATTTTATTATTAGTTTTCTTCATTGTTAAAAACGGCTTGGCATACTGTCCTAACTGCAGCAGTATTAACTCCTTTTCTGATTCCATGGGAACCGGGCGAGTGGCGCCGCGGTAACGTTTGCGACTTGCATTCGGCGAGCACCCACTCTGACCCATGAGTTTTCGTCGTTTCTCTGGGTCGGCAGGCGAATGCTAGGGTGGTTTTTTCTGTGTCACGATTTCCTTCTCATCTTACAGGTGTGCTTCTAGGTTTTGTGGTGTATGGAGGTGCTGGACAGATGTCGCGGATGCATGCTCACTGAAAAAGTACTCCCCTTGGGCACCAGAGGGCTGCTTGATTGGTGGGTCGTTCATTACCCTCTCTCGACTCCGAGGTCGTGGGTTCAAACCCGGCGGAGGGCGATGGATTTTTTCGGGCGTAAAAGTTCTTAGCATGGCTTCGTTCTGAAGGGAAGTAAAGCCGGTGGTCCCGTGTCGTAGATTTATGGCACGTAAAAGAACCTCAAACCTGACAGAGGCCTCATTTACAAATAAAATGTACGAGGTCGTCCAATAAGTACGTTTCCCTATTTTATAAAAAAAGTATTACACACAATTGTTCATGTTGAATTAATTTTATTTATATTGTACAATCCTTATGTTACTTTTCTACATAGTCAACATATTTTTCCAAGCATTTTTTGGGACGTGACACAAGTTCTTCCAAAGCAGTGTTGTACCAGGTCGGGTCCTGTGGTCGTAACCAGCTGTTCACTTCTGATTGATCTTCGTCACGGTGTTAAATTACTTACGTCCATGATAACCTTTGAGTCAGGGGAACACGTGAACATCACTTGGGAAAAGATCTGGTGAATATGGAGGATGCGAGAAAACTTCCCAGTTGAATCTTCTGAGCTCCGTCTGACACCTTGGGTTTTACGTGGCTCCCCCGGGTCGGTAGGCGAATGTTATAGTGGTTTCTTCTCTAGGCACGATTTCATTTCCTTTTCATTCCGTTTCGTTCTTATCTTTCGGGTGTGCTTCTGGGTTTCATAGCATATGGCGGTGCCGGACAGATGGCGCGGATGCATGCCCCGTGGACACCAGAGGGCTGCTTGATTGATGGGTCGCTCATTGCTCCAGCAGGGGATGGATCTTCCAGCCAAGAGCTGTTAGAGACTTCCCCGGGTCTCTGTGGCCTGTAGTCTCCTGTGGTTCCTTCACTTCATCCCTTCCTCCTGGAGGGTGGTAGCCACAATAGGGTGCGAGGTGTTCCCCTCCGTAGTATTCGTATAACCTATACTTACACCTGTATCTTGAATCTTCTGGGAATAGCCTTCATTAGGAAGAAGTTTTGTGTAGGTAATTTTGTATAACGGGTAAAACATAAGATATAGATAAAAAGGTACTACACAAAAAAAAATATAGATCTCTTTAAAAAAAACAATTTAATTCAAATAACTCGCCATTTCGGAGATAACCGTTACTATTCGTTTGAAGTTTTCAATAAATAGCCCTTTTTTCCAAAGTGCCGTCGTTATTCACTTGTTTTCATGTTGTCATGGAAGGCGTATGGAATTTCAAGGCCAGCATAGTATACTGACCTCTATTGATTCTGTTTTCTGTATCCTACGTGTATCTACAATGAAATGTTTAATGAAACTATTTCTGCAAATGTTTATTATTTAGATTAACATGAAGTAGACAGAAACAAATCTGATGCCTTACATTCGCATGACTTTCTCTATCCTCTATTGTTTATTAGTGGGTATACAAACTATTCTTACTAAAGCTTATTTTTCGATCTACTACAGTTTAATCCAAATAAACCTTTGCAGAAACAGCTACATTACATATTTCGTTATAGATACAAAGAGAACAGCGAAAGTCAAATGTTTAACAAATGAACGCTATATGCTGGCCTTAAAATTCCATACTGTTTCCATGACATTGCGAGAAACAACTGAACGTTTGCAGGACTTAATGACCAAGTAATGAACAACCTTTAATAAAGAATATCTCAGAAATGTTTTGTCACAAAAAAAAACTTATTTGAAATAAATTGTGTGTTTTAAAGAGATCTACATTCCTTGTGTAGTAAGTTATCGCTTATCGTTTACCAGTTATACAAGATTATACAAAATCCCTTCCGAATGAAGAGCACTTCCTAGGCTATTCCCCGAAAATTCAAGTCGTTCTTCGTGGTGTAGTGGTTACCATACTAGCCCCTAGTTCCCGAGGTCGCGGGTTCAAACCCGGCGGTTGGCGATGGATTTTTTCATCTTTGGAAGTTACTGAAAGTAAATACCAAGTTTGGTATTTATCCGACTTTTCGTTTTTGAGTTATGCTGTTGACACACACACACACACACACACACACACACACACACACACACACACACACACACACACACACACACACACACACACACACACACACACACACACACACACACACACACACACACACACACACACACACACACACACACACACACACACACACACACGGACCTTTTTTCTAAAACTGTTTTTTTCAGGGGCCTCAAAACGTGTATTTTCGGTGAACTCTGGTATCTAATTTTTGGGTGGAATGCAATACGTCCTCTACTTACTATACGTAGTAGAGAAAGTAATAAACGTTCGTAGGAATAGTTTGTAGAAGTATAGAATAGTTTGTATATAGATATAAACCATAGTGGGTAGAGAAAATCACGTGAATGTAACACATCAGATGGTTAGAAAAACGTCTATGTGTCGGATAAACACCAAACTTGTCATTTAAGTTCAGCACCTTCCAAGGATGCGACACGAAGATCTTTAAGAAAATCCCCCCATTGCAGACTACCCTTTACATGGAACATTTTTCGAAGTTTTTTTTTTTTCTCTCAGAAATGGCACCAACGATTTTGATCAAAATATCATATTTTAAGACACTTTCATGGCAAATGAAAGGCATATCTAGAATTTTCTGGGAATGTCCCCAAAAGTCGTCTTCATTCTGAATGAATTTTGCATAACTGGTAAACCGTAAGAGAAAGACAAAATTTTACCACAAAATACACAATTTATGTCATATACATGTTTTTTGTTGAGTGAACCATTTTCGAGATATTGCTTGTTATTCCCTTAAATTTTCCAATACTTTTTCTCAAATGGGAATTCGTTATTCATTTTTTTATCTCCTGGACATACAAAGAGAATGGAATGCTCCACATAGCAACCAGCTCTGAAAATATTTGACTATCGCTTAAAGCCTACCGTATTCCCCTTGAACCTACAAGAGAATTAGCAATAAGATCGTTTCTGCAAATGTTTATCTCGATTAATATGAAATAGATGGAGAATAAGAGTTTGTAAAAATAGTTTGTACAAGAGTAGAGAAACTCATGTGAGTGTAACACGTCAGATTTTTTTATTTTATAGTACTGATTTTAATGTTCCTTCTTTTTCGTTGCATCGTTTCCATTGTTTATATTCCAAGAATTTTCATAATGCCTTGTAAGAAACGGACCAGCCTTAATTTATATGTTGGGTGCTTTTCCGTAAAAACGGTCAAAGTGACTGCGGGTTCTTTTATACAGAATTATATATTTGATAAGATTAAAAACACGCAGTGCGTAACACTGATTGGGTTATGTTTATCAACTGGCCATAAGTGTTAATGCTTGGAGTTCGCATGTGATTGATAAAATCCTTCGTTTAGACAATTCTTTGCACTTAAAATCAACTTTCATAAGAATAGTTTGTCTACCCACTAATACACGATAGAGGGCAGAGAAAGTAATGTGACGTAAAACATCGAATTTTTTTAACTGCCTTCGCCATTCAGTTATTTCTCGCCACGTCATTTAAAGAGTGTGGAATTTCTAAGTCATAATGTAGGGACTAGTTTTAAACATTTGACTATCTATTCGGTTTCCTGTATTTTCAACGAAATGTGTAAAGAAAATATTTCTGCAAAGCTTTATCTCAATTATCTCAACATTTAGTAGATAAAAACATCTGTGATGCATTCACATGGGCTTCTCTACCATCTATCTTTATTAGTGGATAAACAAACTATTATTTTCCTATCTATTACATTTAATCCAAATAAACCTTTGCAAAAATAGCTACATTACACATTTCGTTATAAATACAAAGAATGTTTAAGAACTGGACGCTATATGGTAACCTCAAAATTCCATACTGTTTCCATGCAATCGCGAGAAACAAGTGAAAATCGATGGGAGTGTAAAAGAATAAGTATTGAACAATTCGAACCTTTAATAACGGATATCTCAGAAACGGCTTATGTTACAAAAGAGCTTATTTTAAAGTAAACTAAGTTTTCGTCTATAACATAATGTTTACAAGTAATGCAAGATTATACAAAATTCCTTCCAAATGAAGAGGTCTTCCTAGGCTATTTCCAGAAAATTTAAGATATACATTTTATTTTTCATGTAAATATCTTTAATATATGGTATTTTAATCAAAATCGTTAGAGCAATGGTTTAGAAAATCAAAATATTCGAAAAATGTACTGTGTAAAGGGTAGTTGAGTGTGGACGGATTTTCTTGAAAATATTTTTGTCACATCCTTGAAAAATACTAAACTCAAATACCAAGTGTGGTATTTATCCGACTTTTCGTTTTTGGGTTATGCTGTTCACAGAGACACGCACATGGACATGTTTTCAAAAAATGTTTATTTGGATTCAGAGCGCCTCTAAAGATGTATTTTTGGTGAAATCTAGGTATCGAATTTTTGAATGGAATAAGCTTTCGTAACAATAGCTTTTGGAAGCTACATAAAAATAAATGGTAGTAGGTAGAGAAAGTCATGCGAATGAGACAGTTTTTTGTTTCAAGTGGGATGTCGCTGTTCGTTTTTTCTCATAGTCATGCAAAACGCGTGGAATTTCAAAACCATCACATAGCCAACTGCTTTTTAAAAATCTGACTATCGCTTTAGCGAGCTGCAGGTACTCACGACTCGCAGGGAACTGCCTGCAGCACGGAATACAGCTCGGCATTGGGGACAAGTGCTGTCACCACGGCTGTATGAAGTGGCAGGAAGCACAAGCGTTTGTGCTATGACCTTCGTCCAGTAACGCATTGGCTATCACGCTCCCCCTCCAGCCAGCTCGAGCTATATACGCGCGAGTACTCTGATTCAGCCGAGCGGAGTTGGAACAGCCTGGCTCACTGTATTCTCCTTAGCTACCTATGTGAAATCTCTATTAACAAGAAGAATAAGCTTTTGGAAGAATAGTTTGTGGTCGAGGAGAAAGTAACACATCCTACTCCCCCTCCTCACGTCTGCTCTAATCGCAGAAAAATAATGGTTTCGCATTTGGGATCTCGCCTTAAAGTGATAGCAATTGTCAAGAACTCGGTGGTCCGCACATGCAGTAAGTGCTCTATGTGGAGGTTAGGAAGGAACCAGATCGTATTTCGATTATTTAGGAGGAAACACAGTTTACACTCAGAGTTTAAGAGACAAGCTAGATATTAGAAAAGTTTTTGACTATATTTTCTTTTGGGGCTGCGGAAACGTAATTGTTATCTAAAAGAGGGAAGATTCAAGAGGCTTTATGGAGCCAATCTAGACAATTAACTAAGGTCCCATCGCTCACCTTACCGCGGCGCAGCTGTTGGTATGTATGCTTATGCATGTTGAACTAAAGGGAGGGCTTGCTCGTCAAATGGAACTGGTCGCCCTGATGAGTTTAATAACCGAATATGGCATTCTTCCTCTTCCTTACCCACTTTTCAGTTTCCTATCCCGTCCTGCTTGACTGGTCCCTTGTTTTCTTCGACCTTACGGTATTAGAGTATTCGAGGCCTAAGGAATCATTTCCTCTCCTTATCTGCTGTTTCTTCTATTCACGTGTGCTGGCCTACAATGTTGTCTTCCACTGGCCAAAGGTGGAAAATTTGGTCAATATGATCTCCCAGCTAAGTTCGAAAGACCCGTCGACCAACTGCAGGTGTCCTCCAGAAATACTGGAGATTGATTAACGATAATTCAACTGCCAACTTTAAAAAAATCTGATGTGTTACACTCACATGACTTTCTCTACTCTTGTACACACTATTTTTACAAACGCTTATTCTTCATTTGCTTCATGTTAATCGAGATGTTAATCTTATTGCTAATTTTCTTGTAGATGCAAGGGGAATATGGTAGACTTTAAGCGATAGTAAAATCTTTTAAGCGCTGCTTGCTATGTGGCGTATTCCATTCTCTTTGCATGTCCAGGACATAAAAAAATGAATAACGAATTTGAGAAAAAGTATAAGTATTGGAAAATTTAAAGGAATAACAAGCAATATCTCGAAAACGGTTCACTCTACAACAAAAAATGTATATGATATAAATTGTGTATTTTAACACGATCTACATTTTTTGTGTAGTAAAATGTTGTCTATCTCTTATGGTTTACCAGTTATGCAAAAGTCGTTCAGAATGAAGAATACTTTTGGAGACATTCCCAAAAATTCGAGATATACATTTCATTTCTCATGACAATATCTTAAACATACGATATTTTAATCAAAATCGTTAGAGCCATTTTTGAGAAAATTAAAATTTTCGAAAAATGTTCCATGTAAAGGGTAGTCTGGGGTTGGGGAATTTTGTTGAAAACCTTCGTGTTGCATCTCTGGAAGATACTGAATCTAAATACCAAGTTTGGTGTTTATCCGACTGTTCGTTTCTGAGTTATGTTGTTCACAGACACACAGACACACACACACAGACATGTTTCCAAAAATGCTTTTTTTGGATTCAGGGGGTCTCAAAACGTGTATTTACGGTGAAATCTCGGTATCGAATTTTTGGGTGGAATACAATACTTCCCCTACTTACTATACGTAGTAGAGAAAGTAAAAATGGTGTCCCTAAGAAACAGTTGAAAACTGCTCATAAAAGAATTGTTTATTGTGCTCCAAGGAAGAAGAAATGGACATGGGAAGCACGAAAGTTGTGACTCTTTTATGGCTTTTGAAAATCTAACATAAAATATTGGAAAGCAAGAAGAATAATTATTTCATTATTAACTCCTGAGCATTAGACACACAAATACACATTTTCTTTGGGGGAGGGTGACATACTCAATGATTGTATAGTGTGAGCAAAATCCTCCAGAGGGAAAACATGAACTTATCCGCTGCTACAAAGTTAATTAGATCCTTAAAAGAATGTGCAATTAAGAAGAAAAACTGTTTGGAATCAGCTAAAGAAAACTCCTAGTTAAGAACTATCAGGATTCTTATAAACGAATAAAACAACGGGCCTCACTCTTTAGCATATTTTGTGGGAAAACGGACGACTCAAATATGCAGGGGACACAGATTTACCGAACAAAGATTCCATCATAACTAGTTTCTTTTCCATGAAAAACAGTACGAAGAAATATTTAACGAATTTGGCGTTTTAGAAATTCTTCATACTTTAATTTACCAAGACATGTTCAGTGTGATTATCTAGTCTACTTAGGCAGTGAAGACGAAAATTGTTACGATTAACAACATTTACTCTTATGAGTGTATAATGATCATTTATTTTCTGTCCTTCCTAACATCGAAATCTCTATAAGAAGTTTTCTTTTAATGTTGGCTAGTAATGTCTGCCTAGAAGGTAAATTTTCTAAAATAAGTTGTTAAAAATAAATAAGCAGCATGGGAGGATCGCGATTTTAATTATCTAAGTTTATTGAGCATTGGACATGATATTTTGCAAACAAAATTGACATGGATAGTCTAATTCACCATTTTGCAACATTAGAATGTAGAAAAGTCAATGCATGTTAGTTTAAAATGGAAGCATATGGGCGCGAAGGCGTGGATTTGTTTTGTTTACTTTGTCTACCTCGTACACAGTAGGCAGAGGAGGTATTTCGTTCCCCCAAAAATTCGAAACCGAGGTTTCACTGGAAATACACGTTTTGAGGCCTCCTGAATCTAAAAACAGACTTTTTAGAAAAAGTTCCGTTTGTGTATCCACGCGTCTGTTGAGGCAGTATTTTTAACACTAAAATGATTTCAGTCTAATTGTATAGGTAATATATACAATTCAATAACAGCCCGCCTTGTGTGTATGTAACAATATATAAAAAATGCATGTAATAGTCATTGTATATGCTTGTATTATTGTATCCATGTGCAATAATGTTATGTGAATATATTACGTAATTTAATAATGTAGGAACTGTGAGAATAATAGGTTAAATGTTGCTAACAATGAGGTAATAATGAATTTGAAAGTTTAAATGCTACTAGTCCTTATTGGAGCAACAATAGTGTAAATTTTGAGATAGTTTAAAAACAGGCAATCAATAACCAGAAAAAGCTTTAGTTAAATGAAGGTATTCTATTGGAGTAGGATTAGCCAATCAGAGACTTGAAATACAGAAATTTTCAAGTTTAGGCGGTTGAAATCAATTTAGTTGCCTGCAGACAGTGTTTGTAACCGGATGCGAGATGCGTCCTCGAGAAATTTTATACGTATTTTGTGTGAGACAAAAATAGTTTACGTGTTAAAAAGTGCAAGTATTTAATAAAAACATCTCACAGCTCTCCCTCTATATCAGTGAAGTAAAATTGTAATCTGTGTAAGCCTACATTCTTAGTCGCACCACCAACCTGCCAAGATATCCATGTCTCTAAAATTAATACTGACGCAGCCGAGGCAAACATAAATATATAATATTTAAAGAAACAGACAAATTACAAAGTTATTATATTTTTAAATTTTTTTCACAAAGACTACCGGGTACCATACGAGCGGTTGCAACTTCTTCAAGTTCTGCTCCCCAACAGTTGAAATATAATACAACTCCTTCAATACAACCTACTTCAAATTGACGCCCAAAACGTGGGGCTAATAATAAATTACTTCTTCAAATTGGCTTTCCATACGTGGGGAGAAAACAATCTTCTCGCTGTGAACAGCAAACTCAAAAATGAAAATTTGAGTAAACATTGAACATGGTATTTAAGTTCAATATCTCCCAAAGATGCGACACGAAACTCTTCAAAAACTCTTCTCAGCCCCAACTAACCTTTACATGAAACATATTTCGAAAGTTCTGATTTTCTGAAAAAATGGTTCTAACGATTTTAATTAAAATACCATATACTAAGGATATTTACATGAGAAGTAAAAAAAAGTCGTCCTCCGTGGTGTAGTGGTTACCATGCAAGCCTCTAGTTACCGAGGTTGTGGGTTCACACCCGGCGGAGGGCGGTGGATTTTTTCGGGCGAAAAATCCTTAGCATGGCTTCCTTCGGAAAAGAAGTAAAGTCGGTGGACCCATGTCGTAGATTTACGGCACGTAAAAGAATCTCAAGCCTGATAAAGAGGCCTCTGAGCAAAATTTCCGGTTTTTCACGCCCAATATAGAATGGGACGCGAAGGACCATAGTGCTTAAAGAGCGTCCATAAATAAAACTCAATTTAATTTAATGCATGATGAATTTTTTGGAAATAGCCTGTGAAGTCCTCTTCATTCGGAAGGAAATTTATATAATCTTGTATAACTGGTAAACGTTAAGCCATAGACGAAAATGTACTACACAAAAAACGTAGATCTCTCTAAAACACTCAATTTATTTCAAATAACTTTTCTGTGGCATCAGCCATTTCCGAGGTATCCGTTATTTATGGTTGGGATTGTTCAGTACTTGTCATTCTTTTAGTCCTGTTGGCTTTCAGTTGTTTCTCGCGGTGTCATGGAAACAGTATGCAATTTTAAGGCCAGCATATAGCGTCCAGTTGTTAAACATTTGACTATCGCTGTTCCCTTTATATCTATAACTAAATGTGTAATGTAGCTATTTCTGGAAAGATTTATCTCCATTAAAATGAAGTAGATAGAAAAATTAACTTTCGTAAGAATAATTTGTATACCCGCTAATAAACGATAGCAGGGTAGAAAAAGTCATGATGTAAGACATCAGATATCTTTGTTTTGGATTTCGCCTTTGGTGAATGTGAAAATCCTTTACATTTACCAACAATTACTTGGCACTTCAATATAGGTTGTCATTATTGTTATAATCCTTATCATTATCTGGGATATGGCACCTGTTTCTTCTCCTGCCGGGGGTCCTAGGTTTTGATTCGGCCGTGATTATATCCCTCAACCAAAATTCTTGAAAATTTATTTACACGATATTAACATGCATTACTTAATATACACTGACATATGTTCCGTGTATTACAGACCAAACGGTAACAACTTCTATTGATCTTTTCTTATTCTCATGCACTTAAATTTATTTTCTACTTCCCCATCTAATATTCTACGACTAAGGAGATGATTCCAGTGGCGAACAAATGCTTGTAAAAGATGACTGGGAATATCAAAAGACCAAATTATCCACAATGGGTGCTTATTTCATGTTCCATGATTAGAATACGTCTTTATAGGTTATGTTAAAAGTAATCCATTTATAAGCTGTCTTGAACAGGTGCTTAACTTAGCTGCCAGGCGTTTACCACAGCACAAACAGATCTTCGGCTGAGCTTTCGGAAAATTAAGCGGTATGTGATAATAGTTTTTCGACATATGGGCTAGTATTTACACTACAGTTAGCAACACGTGAGTACTGCATCCCAAGGACAACTTGAGAATAAGAATTTTAAAATGAAAAGAAAGAGAAATAAATGTCCTACACAGGCAAAATAACAAACCCTGGTTAGTATTTCCTTGCTCCTGTCACACACGTCACACTGCAACTAGACACCGCAACGAACTGGTTCAAGAATTACAGCGGAGCAACAATCACGTAACAGTTGTGAGAGAGAAAGATAAGGAAGTGCAAACTCTGGCCTAATTCAGAGAAACGCTCCTCCTGCTCCATCTAATCGCATTTCAAGGTTGCTGCCAGTTAAAATACCGATTGTCGTTAAGCACGCTTCGGTTACTATCGTCTATCGGATTTGGTTCTTCGAGGCAAATGACCTGTGGTTCACCAACGCGGTAAAATTACAGTCTGCTAGGGCTGCCATCCGTCCCGATTTAAAAAAAAATTGGGAGGAATCCGGAGTCAACCTCCGATAATGTGTTAATTGTTTATACTTGTTTAACTCATAATCCACGTTACGAATTCGTTACTGTTTTTTTACCATATACAACATTCTTTATTGGCAAGCATACTTTAACTGTCCCAATAATTCCAGTTTTGTTTCAGTTTGTAATAATTAAATACGTACATGTCCACATGTAGTAATTATTATTATAGTAGGTCTTTCTTATTTCTTTACAGTAATGCCATCAACGAATAATAAACTCCAGTTCTATGATTTTTATCATAGTGTGAGTAGCTTATATATCAGAGAGCGAGGCCACTTTTGTGCGTTTATATGGGAAAGGATAGAGAAAACGAGGCTAGACGCGGCGGTTCACGGAGGAAAATGCGTTTATATGGGAGAGATAGGGAATACGGTGGGCTGATGCTAGACTAGACAGGGGTTGAAGGAGGAAATTGCGTTTATATGGGAGAGATAGGGAATATGGGAGGCTGATGATAGACTAGACAGGGGTTGAAGGAGGAAATTGCGTTTATATGGGAGAGATAGGGAATACGGTGGGCTGATGCTAGACTAGACAGAGATTGAAGGAGGAAATTGCGTTTATATGGGAGAGATAGGGAATATGGGAGGCTGATGATAGACTAGACAGGGGTTGAAGGAGGAAAATGCGTTTATATGGGAGAGATAGGGAATACGGTGGGCTGATGCTAGACTAGACAGGGGTTGAAGGAGGAAATTGCGTTTATATGGGAGAGATAGGGAATATGGGAGGCTGATGATAGACTAGACAGGGGTTGAAGGAGGAAATTGCGTTTATATGGGAGAGATAGGGAATACGGGAGGCTGATGCTAGACTAGACAGGGGTTGAAGGAGGAAAATGCGTTTATATGGGAGAGATAGGGAATATGGGGGGCTGATGCTAGACTAGACAGGGATTGAAGGAAGGAACTGCGTTTATATGGGGGAGATAGGGTAAACGGGAGGCTGATGCTAGACTAGACAGGGATTGAAGGAGGAAAATGTGTTTATATGGGAGAGATAGGGAATATAGTGGGCTGATGCTAGACTAGACAGGGGTTGAAGGAGGAAAATGTGTTTATATGGGAGAGATAGGGTAAACGGGAGGCTGATGCTAGACTAGACAGGGGTTGAAGGAGGAAAATGCGTTTATATGGGAGAGATAGGGAATATGGTGGGCTGATGCTAGACTAGACAGGGGTTGAAGGAGGAAAATGTGTTTATATGGGAGAGATAGGGTAAACGGGAGGCTGATGCTAGACTAGACAGGGGTTGAAGGAGGAAAATGTGTTTATATGGGAGAGATAGGGTAAACGGGAGGCTGATGCTAGACTAGACAGAGGTTGAAGGAGGAAAATGTGTTTATATGGGAGAGATAGGGTAAACGGGAGGCTGATGCTAGACTAGACAGGGGTTGAAGGAGGAAAATGTGTTTATATGGGAGAGATAGGGAATATGGTGGGCTGATGCTAGACTAGACAGGGGTTGAAGGAGGAAAATGTGTTTATATGAGAGAGATAGGGAATATGGTGGGCTGATGCTAGACTACACAGAGATTGAAGGAGGAAAATGTGTTTATATGGGAGAGATAGGGAATATGGTAGGCTGATGCTAGACTACACAGGGGTTGAAGGAGGAAAATGTGTTTATATGGGAGAGATAGGGTAAACGGGAGGCTGATACTAGACTAGACAGGGGTTGAAGGAGGAAAATGTGTTTATATGGGAGAGATAGGGAATATGGTGGGCTGATGCTAGACTAGACAGAGATTGAAGGAGGAAAATGTGTTTATATGGGAGAGATAGGGAATATGAGGGGCTGATGTTAGACTAGACAGGGGTTGAAGGAGGAAAATGTGTTTATATGGGAGAGATAGGGAATATGGTGGGCTGATGTTAGACTACACAGAGATTGAAGGAGGAAAATGTGTTTATATGGGAGAGATAGGGAATATGGTGGGCTGATGCTAGACTAGACAGGGGTTGAAGGAGGAAAATGTGTTTATATGGGAGAGATAGGGTAAACGGGAGGCTGATGCTAGACTAGACAGGGGTTGAAGGAGGAAAATGTGTTTATATGGGAGAGATAAGGAATATGGTGGGCTGATGCTAGACTAGACAGGGGTTGAAGGAGGAAAATGTGTTTATATGGGAGAGATAGAGTAAACGGGAGGCTGATGCTAGACTAGACAGGGGTTGAAGGAGGAAAATGTGTTTATATGGGAGAGATAGGGAATATGGTGGGCTGATGCTAGACTAGACAGGGGTTGAAGGAGGAAAATGTGTTTATATGGGAGAGATAGGGAATATGGTGGGCTGATGCTAGACTAGACAGGGGTTGAAGGAGGAAAATGTGTTTATATGGGAGAGATAGGGTAAACGGGAGGCTGATGCTAGACTAGACAGGGGTTGAAGGAGGAAAATGTGTTTATATGGGAGAGATAGGGAATATGGTGGGCTGATGCTAGACTAGACAGGGGTTGAAGGAGGAAAATGTGTTTATATGAGAGAGATAGGGAATATGGTGGGCTGATGCTAGACTAGACAGGGGTTGAAGGAGGAAAATGTGTTTATATGAGAGAGATAGGGAATATGGTGGGCTGATGCTAGACTACACAGAGATTGAAGGAGGAAAATGTGTTTATATGGGAGAGATAGGGAATATGGTAGGCTGATGCTAGACTACACAGGGGTTGAAGGAGGAAAATGTGTTTATATGGGAGAGATAGGGTAAACGGGAGGCTGATACTAGACTAGACAGGGGTTGAAGGAGGAAAATGTGTTTATATGGGAGAGATAGGGAATATGAGGGGCTGATGTTAGACTAGACAGGGGTTGAAGGAGGAAAATGTGTTTATATGGGAGAGATAGGGAATATGGTGGGCTGATGTTAGACTACACAGAGATTGAAGGAGGAAAATGTGTTTATATGGGAGAGATAGGGAATATGGTGGGCTGATGCTAGACTAGACAGGGGTTGAAGGAGGAAAATGTGTTTATATGGGAGAGATAGGGTAAACGGGAGGCTGATGCTAGACTAGACAGGGGTTGAAGGAGGAAAATGTGTTTATATGGGAGAGATAAGGAATATGGTGGGCTGATGCTAGACTAGACAGGGGTTGAAGGAGGAAAATGTGTTTATATGGGAGAGATAGGGTAAACGGGAGGCTGATGCTAGACTAGACAGGGGATGAAGGAGGAAAATGTGTTTATATGGGAGAGATAGGGAATATGGTGGGCTGATGCTAGACTAGACAGGGGTTGAAGGAGGAAAATGTGTTTATATGGGAGAGATAGGGAATATGGTGGGCTGATGCTAGACTAGACAGGGGTTGAAGGAGGAAAATGTGTTTATATGGGAGAGATAGGGTAAACGGGAGGCTGATGCTAGACTAGACAGGGGTTGAAGGAGGAAAATGTGTTTATATGGGAGAGATAGGGAATATGGTGGGCTGATGCTAGACTAGACAGGGGTTGAAGGAGGAAAATGTGTTTATATGGGAGAGATAGGGTAAACGGGAGGCTGATGCTAGACTAGACAGGGGTTGAAGGAGGAAAATGTGTTTATATGGGAGAGATAGGGAATATGGTAAGCTGATGCTAGACTAGACAGGGGTTGAAGGAGGAAAATGTGTTTATATGGGAGAGATAGGGTAAACGGGAGGCTGATGCTAGACTAGACAGGGGTTGAAGGAGGAAAATGTGTTTATATGGGAGAAATAGGGAATATGGTGGGCTGATGCTAGACTAGACAGGGGTTGAAGGAGGAAAATGTGTTTATATGGGAGAGATAGGGTAAACGGGAGGCTGATGCTAGACTAGACAGGGGTTGAAGGAGGAAAATGTGTTTATATGGGAGAGATAGGGAATATGGTGGGCTGATGCTAGACTAGACAGGGGTTGAAGGAGGAAAATGTGTTTATATGGGAGAGATAGGGTAAACGGGAGGCTGATACTAGACTAGACAGGGGTTGAAGGAGGAAAATGTGTTTATATGGGAGAGATAGGGAATATGGTGGGCTGATGCTAGACTAGACAGAGATTGAAGGAGGAAAATGTGTTTATATGGGAGAGATAGGGAATATGAGGGGCTGATGTTAGACTAGACAGGGGTTGAAGGAGGAAAATGTGTTTATATGGGAGAGATAGGGAATATGGTGGGCTGATGTTAGACTACACAGAGATTGAAGGAGGAAAATGTGTTTATATGGGAGAGATAGGGAATATGGTGGGCTGATGCTAGACTAGACAGGGGTTGAAGGAGGAAAATGTGTTTATATGGGAGAGATAGGGTAAACGGGAGGCTGATGCTAGACTAGACAGGGGTTGAAGGAGGAAAATGTGTTTATATGGGAGAGATAAGGAATATGGTGGGCTGATGCTAGACTAGACAGGGGTTGAAGGAGGAAAATGTGTTTATATGGGAGAGATAGGGTAAACGGGAGGCTGATGCTAGACTAGACAGGGGATGAAGGAGGAAAATGTGTTTATATGGGAGAGATAGGGAATATGGTGGGCTGATGCTAGACTAGACAGGGGTTGAAGGAGGAAAATGTGTTTATATGGGAGAGATAGGGAATATGGTGGGCTGATGCTAGACTAGACAGGGGTTGAAGGAGGAAAATGTGTTTATATGGGAGAGATAGGGTAAACGGGAGGCTGATGCTAGACTAGACAGGGGTTGAAGGAGGAAAATGTGTTTATATGGGAGAGATAGGGAATATGGTGGGCTGATGCTAGACTAGACAGGGTTTGAAGGAGGAAAATGTGTTTATTTGGGAGAGATAGGGAATATGGTGGGCTGATGCTAGGCTAGACAGGGGTTGAAGGAGGAAGATGTGTTTATATGGGAGAGATAGGGTAAACGGGAGGCTGATGCTAGACTAGACAGGGGTTGAAGCAGGAAAATGTGTTTATATGGGAGAGATAGGGAATATGGTGGGCTGATGCTAGGCTAGACAGGGGTTGAAGGAGGAAATTGTGTTTATATGGGAGAGATAGGGAATATGGTGGACTGATGCTAGGCTAGACATGGGTTGAAGGAGGAAATTGTGTTTATATTGGAGAGATAGGGAATACGAGCACTTGTGCTAGGCTAGACAGTTGTAGAAGAAGGGGAATGTGCTTTATATGAGAGAGATAGGGAATACGTGGAGAGGTGCTATACTAGACAGATGCTTAAGAGGGGAATATGGGCCTATACTGGAGAGATAGGGAATACATGGGAGGTGCTAAGATAGACGAATATTAAAGGTGGAATGCGTTTATACAGGAGAGATAGGGAATACGAGAAAAAAATCCGTGTTACACTCACATGACTTTCTCCTCTTGTGCAGACTATTTTTACAAACGCTTATTCTCCATATGCTTCATGTTAATCGAGATGTTAATCTTATTGCTAATTTTCTTGTAAGTGCAAGGGGAATATGATAGGCTTTAAGCGATAGTCAAATCTTCTAAGAGCTGGTTGCTATGTGGCGCATTCCATTCTCTTTGTATCTCCAGGACATAAAAAAATGAATAAGAATTCCCATTTGAGAAAAAGCATTGGAAAATTTAAGGGAATAACAAGTAATATCTAGAAAATGGTTCCATAAAAAAACAAATGTATATGACATAAATTGTGTATTTTAACGCGATCTACATTTTTTGTGTATTAACTTTGTCTATCTGTTATGGTTTACCAGTCATGCAAAAGTCGTTCACAGTGAAGAATACTTTTGGAGACATTCCCAGAAAATTCGAGATATACATTTCATTTGTCATGAAAATATCTTAAACATATGATATTTTAATCACTATCGTTACAGCCATTTTTGAGAAAATTAAAATCTGGGTAATCTGGGGTGGGGGAATTTTCTAGAAAACCTTTGTGTCGCATCTCTGAAAGATACTGAACCTAAATACCAAGCTTGGTGTTTATCCGACTGTTCGTTTCTGAGTTATGCTGTTCACAGACACAGACACACACACACACACACACACACACACAGACATGTTTCCAAAAATGCTTTTTTTTATTCAGGGGGTCTCAAAACATATATTTCCGGTGAAATCTCGGTATCAAATTTTTGGATGGAATACAATACTTCGCTTACTTACTATACGTAGTAGAGAAAGTAAAAAGCTAGGCTAATCAGAGGTCGAGTAAAGTATACTTTTATATGGGAGAAGTAGGGAGACGATGATAGGTGTTAGGGATCATGGTTAAAGAAACTGTAATACAAAGAACCGCATTATTCAAAAACTTTAACAACAAAAAGACTCAAGTCTAGGTCATTTGTAAGGTATTCGAGGAGAGGTCTTTAGTGAAAAAACTCCTAATTCAGTAGTTATGAAATGGGCATTCCAGCACACTTAATGTACAGGAATATGCCATTAATATGGTACAGGTCTCCCCCACCCCTGGTACCTTTGCTTGCAGCTGCGGTCACACATTTTGTTGGGTATAATGGAAAGGTAGGTAATTAAGGTTGTCTATACCTGTCAAAATGAACAATGGGGATAATAAATTTTGTTTTCTAGCAAGAGCGGAGACGCCATTCTACCCATTCCATTGTCCACACGCCAGCACTTTAGGAAGGTCACACCTGCAGCAACCTCCACCCTATCAGCATTGTTTGACAAACACGTGCAAGATAACAATAGAACAGGCTTGTGCTGTGCTAACAAAAAGTTTGAATAACAAAGAGACAGATGCTATTGTCTCTCTTGCTATTGTCCACCACAAGACTTCGTTAGGAAGACCACCCGTGTAGCACCCATTCCACTGCAATATAGCAAAAGAGTCAGTCTGGCGCAACGATAACAAAAAAATTTCTTGTCGTCTTTATACCCGGTCCTGCCTTTGTTTAACTGTGGGAAAAGAGAGGGAGAGTCCGGTTTCCCCCGAGGCAAGTTTTATCTACCTGCTGTCATAAATTCACCACTTGACATCGCCATTATGGCGTCGACACTGCCTGACGCTAGTTCTCTCTGAGAGCAGTAGAGTCTTCACGAAGACCTACGGGTATACCCGAACATAATTATACAAGCCCTCTGTTTATGCTTCTATTGGCTCTTTCAAACAGCGATATCAAAAATGTGTTTAACATATATCATTACCTATATTAAACCCCATGTGTATGCTTAGATATCCATAGGTCGGTGTTCGAATCTTACTGCAGTCAAAAAGTTTAATGTTTTAATTGCTAATGAAAAATTGATGCTTTGATAGGGTAAACATTATTATATCATTATCCTGATCAATGAAATACGTTCTCGGGTACCCAGAGGTCATAGTTCGAATCTTACCCTGCGAAATTCTAATGCTTAATAAATATTAAACTATGAGAGTATATGCGGTCAGATTAAAATGGATTTAACAAATATAATTATTTATATTAAACACGGGTGTATACTTAGAAATTGATACTTTGATAGGGTAAAACATTATTATATAATTACCCTGATTAATGAAAGACGTTATCGGTTACCTAGAGGTCCTAGTTCGAATCTTATCGTGCGAAACTCCAATGCTTAATAAATATTAAATTATGGAAGCATGCACGGATAGATTAAAATGTGCTTAACAAATATAATTTAATTTTTATATATCATTACGAAGTTTAAATGCGCTGTATTCTTAGGCACCCAGAGGTCCCAGTTCGAATCTTACGCTGCGAAACTCTAATGCTTAATAAATATTAAACTACGCTAGTATGGACGGTCAGATTAAAATGTAATTAACAAATATAACTATTTGCATTAAACCCTGGTGTATACATTGGTATCCCGATGCCTAGACACGATACTTTACTTTCTTTCTTCTTCTTTCGTTTCCCTTTTTCTTTCTATCTATCTCTTTCTTTCTTCTTGACATGCATACATCCAAGCATTCATATATACACACGCACAGAGCCATTACACACACATATACCAGTGCACATACACCAACGCACGCACATACACCAGTGCACGCACACGCATACATATACCATTGCACTTACACACACATACACACTTTATTGCCTTTACAGTATTCAAAAATCTTTGTCTCACTTCACTGTAACCTAGCAAAATGTAATTCTTTCAGGCTGCTACATTCACATGACTTTCATCCCAACGCATTTTTTATAGATCGTGTAAAGACATTATGGCTGTACTCTCTGAGAGAGAGAGAGAGAGAGAGAGGAATTGAAGCAAGCGGGGATAGAAGTGCTGAGAGCCCCTGCGCATGCGCAACAGGTGATAATTCCATTGCGTGCAATAATCACGTGACGTGTAAGCATCCTCCCACCATGACGATGTGTTGACATCGCCTGGAGGGGTTTAAATCCCTATATAAACAGCTAACGATGCATGGTAGAGCCATTGTGAGCTTATCAACTCTACATTTAAATTTTAAAGAACGCGAGGTGTTTTTTAATTTAAGAAGAGGTGCAAGTCATCGATTTCTACACGTACAGCATTCATCAATACGAAACAATGCAGGGTGAGTTTTTACATAACTATACAAAATCACTGTTGGCTTTTTACAATACATTTATTTCTGTTTAAACGATGCAATACATGAAAGACGAATCGTTGCATGGTTGTCATTCATTCATTATCTGTTTACCCTCCTCTTATGTACGACTTACACCCCCAGGACTTACAAGCGGGTGCCTGGGGTCAGAGGCCCGTCGAGGAGCAGACACTCATGGATCAGAAAGAGCATCCAGGATGGGTGATCAGCCCGATGCCTGGTATGGGATGAAGGAAGTAGATGAAACGAGATGTTGGTGAAATGGATGAAAGGAAAGGTGATGATGGAGCAGTTGGTGGAATGAATGGCGGTGGAAACGGGAGAACCCGGAGAAAACCCGCCCAGACGCATATCCCACATGCAGGTCCCTGGGATTGAACCCGGGCCTCGGTGGGAGGCGAGCGGTCTAACCACTCGGCCATGGCGCCGCCCCTTGCATGGGTGTCATATTTTTTTAATCCGTACTTTACACTCACATGGATTTCTCCACACATTCATTTTCCATTAACATTCGCACGAGTTTTTCTACTCGTTCTTTGTTTCTCTGCAAATTCATCCTACATTAACATTCATATGATTTTCCTTCCTTATTCTTTGTTTCTCTACACATTCATCCTCCAATAACATTGATAGGATTTTCTCTACTCATTCTTTGTTTCTCTACACATTCATAATCCATGAACATTCATGCGATTTTCTCCTCACCTCATTGTTTCACCATCACATGGATTTCTACACACACTCTTCTTCCATTCACACGATTCTCTCTACCGCTCTTTGTTTCATCATCATAGGAATTTCTACACACGCTCTTACCTTCACACAGATTTCACCACCTACATGAATGTCACAAACTACCACTTCTACCAAGCCCCCGAAACTGTACGAATACCTACGAGTATACTGGAACACAAACATACATAAACATACTTACAAAAACTGTGGTCATGTAGCGCAATACATTAGTTCTAATATAAAGAAATGCATAACTTGTCATTCCATCTGAATAATACATTGAAAAAATAATTGAAAAAATGATCAATATCTGTTACAGATTGTTTAGCAGATAGACTTAACAAGATAGCTAAAGAGCGTAGTTTCCTACCGACTCGGCGAGTTAAAGATCTCGAAATAGGTCCTAAATATGAGATAAAGTCCTTAAATAGAGCTCAAATAAAATACGGTACCAGAATCGTATCTTCGCTGGAGGATTGTCAAGTGTTCTTTTCTGAACGCTATTATTCGTTAACCGATCAAGAGCTTGCAGAAATACCTGGAAAATTATACCTCAAATATAACGGTATGGCAGAGATGGGGAAATTTAAAACATGTAAATTGTCTTTTGTGTTTGCAGCGAAGATATGTAGAAATGTCAAACTTAAGTATTGAATGTTATCCTATTTTACTGTGAAAAAGATTCATAAATAAAACAGCTGACTCGTTGATATTACATATAAAGATACAAAAGATACATGTTATAGAATTTGATAAAAAATTCACAAAATCACATGCTTTGAATTTAGTTAGATCTATCGCATCGAAATAACGACTGATATCCTAATGTTTATACAAATCTTTATGTTTCATTTTACATGTATCATAACAAAACTTTAATTCTTTTCAGGTTACCTTCACTACCAGAAAGCAGATTTCTAAGACTTTCATTGTGCAATGTTTCAGACGGTGTAATAAGGGGAAGAAGAAGAGGAACAGCTTTGCAGACCTGCAAAGGAGACTGACGCTATTGGAGGATAGAATAAGCAGCATCGAGACACCCAAGAAACATGTCGGTAAGAAGCGGGTGCCGAGACATATACATCTCTAGAAGACACAAAGTTGGGATAGGATTCTTCTACGATCTTCCAGTGCTTATAGTGAAAAACACAGACCAATTTGTATACATGACAATTCAAGACTGGGAGATAATTCGAGAGTCTTCCTATATTCAAAGCATTCCTCCAATCGAGAAAGTGCCCGTGAGTGGAATATTGTGAAAATATTGTTTTCTCTTATAATTTTGTCGCTTATATGCAAGAGTCCGAAATAAAATTTTTGAATACTAATTTACATGATTGTGAAATACTTTTAATTAGCGATGAAATTGGCAGGCTAAAAGAGTTCATTCGTTTATAGATTACCATTTAGGTAACCTAGCTGTTGCAAGTGTAATGCCATATGCTGGAACGAGGAGTTGGAGGAGGAAAGTGATTGCAATGCATGATAAATAATAATAAAAAAGAATGAAGGTATGCTTTTACATCATGTTTTTATTCATTAAAAATCCTTACATTCCTAATGAAAAAAGAAATCCTTACAATGATTAGTTTAAAATATAAGCTGCATTCCATGAGTCAGAGGCTTGTATGTAAATACTTTATCATGAATTATTAAACAATACAATGAGGTCTGTGCAGGAATATTTGCACTAGCTTGAATTTCTATTCTGATGATGACAGCACCATTTATAACTTCCTCTGGTTGATGTGAGCAATCTATAACTAATATTGGAGCAAATTTAAGAAAAGCTTTTTTCTTCAATAAAGGATAATTCTCTTTTTCATAATAAGAGTTTTGAAACTTTGAGTACGTCATACAATGATGTAAATCTCGAGTTTCCAAAGTTCAAATTCATGTCATGACAGGGATAACATTCACTATTAAGATAAAGTCTCAAATTAGTTATGTTACAATGATCAAAAAGAGAACGGTCTTTAGATGCATTACTCGATCTTAAAGCCTGAGCACCAAAATGACAAATCTCGGTTTCTCCATTTTTGATGTGGTGGCGACATTCCAGGTGAATGATTTAGTTTGTGGCACAGCAGGCTGAGTATGCAAATCCACGGTTCTAAATGGGAGATACAGCTCCTTGTTCGACTTGACAATCTTGAGAATTTCAACCTTTTCAGCACCAGAAAGTCGAATCACAGGCATTCTCCACTCGATTCGTGCAAGTTTAACGATTGCACTCTCTTCACCCCTAGGTACTATAATACAGTTTTTAGAGTCCTTGGGTCAAATTAGCACTAACTCAAACTTGCTATTGATTATGAGTTCCTTGTGGTCGTCAGCAAATCCCAGAAGCATCGAAAGCGGTACTATAGCGTTGAAGGCTCCATTTGATGCATGTCCATGTCTTCTCCAGGATAGCACCATCCAGCATTCAGCAGACGATCATATTCCATGGGGCAGAGAGCAGCATAGTTGCGTAAAGTTGATGAGATCCCGGGGTTTCTGGTTTGATCAATACTTGAGCTGTTCATATCCAGTCGAATCTCTTCAAACATGAATGCAATAGCGTTATTGGTAAGCGTTGCAGTAGTAGCTGCTGCATTAGGTTTAGTTATACTCCTCTAGATGTATAGATAACTTCGATTAGGCAATGTATATAAACCCCAGCTTGACAAGGGATTCTAATCTCGTCATTAGCGTCAAGAGCTGATGTATTATATGGTAAAACACATCTTCCTCTTCTTTAATTATCTTGTCGTCGAATCTCGGTGTCTCGGTAACATTGAAGATGTCCATGATTATAGGATTCTGAAGCCCAATACCTGGAGGAACTGTCGATTGCGTGATGTTAACCCTCTGGGTGTCAAGGTCAGAGTATGATGCGTTCGTCGAATCACTCCATTATTATATCCTCGATGTCACTGACGTCTTCTAAAATCTATTGCCATTGCAACGGATGTGGAGCCTTATGCTTATATCTTCGTTTCTAAAGTCAATGATATTACCGTTCTGGTCCACTACACGAAAGCTGATTTGCTCTATGGCATTGGTGTTTGTGATGGGAAGGTAAATTGCATTTGACGGCTCTTGAGAAATATGATATACAGGCGGAAGAGATGGGAAAAACTCATAGATCGAGTGTCCACTTTTACCCTCGATGAAAGAGTCTGTTGCAATAGTGCACTCGATCCGTATGATGCTCACTTTAAATATACTCACCAGGATATCAGATTCAGACAACTGATTAGCAGGAATAACTTTGCCGCTGAAGCCCAATAGCGATCCTATAGAACGATCATTGGAAAAATCAACAGTGAAAGGACATTTCATTTCAGCCTTCATTGTGTTATTATTACGTCTAATAAAGAAGACATTCGCATCCACCCTAGCGTATCTCTGATGTATTCATTAATACCAGTAATCTTCTAAGTACCATCAGGTATATTAATGATCTTAATTTCATCATTGTGTATGTAATGAAATTGATTATTACTCCGATCAACGTTAGGAATGGAATAGAAGGTTCCAAAACTCTATAGAGCAACCTCATAATGACCCTTTGGATTTATCTGAAGAGGTGGATTCAGGTATGTAGTAAGAACAGGCTCGTTACAACTGACAGCAATAGTGTAATTCATTGCGATACAAATTGCAAGCACAAGTGCCCGCAGATGACTGAGCTGAAACCCTGAAACCTCTTAGTGTTATACAGTACCTTAACACCTCTGATGTACCTTTCTATCTCTTTTGGAGGCTTCAAGTTTCCAAAGCTGTCGAAATAAAATGACACGTCGCCATCCTTCTTTATAGCAACTCAATGAGTGCCTTCATTCTCTGAAGTATCGAGACTGACAATAATTCTCTCTCTGTAACGAGGTCTTAAGGGTAGCTGGTCGATCATGTATACACCTCTAAAATGAGGAATCTTTAAACGCTAGGCATACAAGTCGAGGCCTATGTTACTCAATGCTTTTTCCGGGACATGTATAGTCCTCTGCCAGAGTTTTTTGAATTCTCTTTCTTGCTCTGCCTCCTCTTCCTTTCGGTGTTCCTCGCATTATTCTTCTTCACTCGAAGACCTCTCCCTCTTGCTTCAGTTTCTCTGTGATGTCTCATCATTTCGGCCAGTTGTTTATATGCAGCCTTTTTCTTATTTACAGCTGTAGCAATTTGCGCTGCACCTTCAGCGACAGCACCTGGAGCTGCAATAATTGGTAAGAGAGGTAGAAATCCTCCCCGTTTCTTCGTTTTGGATCCAGCACCAACAGTCACCTTTCCCTCAATTTCTCTGTTATGTATAATCATTTCTGCAAGTTATTTATCTGCTGCCTTTTTCTTATTTACAGCCGTAGCAATTTGCGCTGCACCTCTAGCAGCGGCGCCTGGAGCTGCAATAATTGGTATGTGCGGTAGAAATCCTCCTCGTTTCTTCTTATATCCAGCACCAACAGCTACCTTTCCCTTCATAATTGCTGTTACTAGTCGCTCTGCTAACTTTGACCTAATGTAGCATTAGATAAATGCACTCTTTTCCACGCCTTTTCAGCAAAGATCTTGTCTGCAATGTTTCTCGAAGCAGAGTCCTTATGCTGAGCGTAGGCAATGTCATGAAGTTTGCACGCTTCGTCTAACGGGTTGATCCCGGGGTCTCCTCTCTTTAATCTTTTTTCTAGCTTTGTCCCAAGCCCGCGGCATCTGTATCCAGGTAAATTCACTTCAAATGGGGGCCGGTTAATGAGAGAGTTAATTAAACCGGAACCTCTTGCGATCTCAAACTCGTTAGCTCTCATGGTACACTAATTGATTTTATTAGTGTATTGCTCTTTTATACTTTGTCATTGCTTACATTCATTAGCATATATACATTAAGGGTGATTTATTTTATTTTAGTTGGCAATGAAGATGGTGAAGCAAGATTGCTCGGTATCGATTCAGGCACTAGACTTCATGGAAAGCTGTTTCCTGACAATGCTAGAACGCTAATTCTAGACAGCTCCATCACGTTAACCCCTCATGCTAAAAAGGTAACCCACTCACGCAAAAGTCACCCACTCTCGCAAAAAGGCACCCAGTCACGTAAAAAGGTGACCCACTCTCGCAAGAAGGTGACCTACTCTCGCAAATAGGTGACCCACTCACGCAAAAAGGTGATCCACTCACGCAAAATAGGTGACCCACTGACGCCAAAAGGTGACCCACTCACGAAAAAAGGTGACCCACTCACGTAAAAAGGTGACTCACTCACGCAAAAGAGGTGACCCACTCACGCAACGAGGTGACCCGCTCACGCTAAAAAGGTAACCCGCTCACGCAAAAAGGTACATTGTATTTAAAACAAATAGATTAGTATCACAGGTGTTCGTGATAATTTCAATCAGTGATTTTATCACTGTTATTTAATGTAATTTCAGTTGATTCATGTAGTATCCAAGGTATTCGAGCCCACTTTTAAAAGAGTAATCCAGTTTCATAGATGTGGCTACTGAATCTGCAACTGGTGGCTTAGCTGCTGCTGTTACCGTGCGACGCCTTGTTGCTACTGCGGCTTGTGTTGTGACCGCGGCTATTGATGTAGCAGATATTGCTACAACTGTAGGATCTGTTACAGCTATTGTTGTACAGCTGCTGTATCTGCTACGATATCTGCTGTAATTGCTTCTGCTACAGCTATTGTGCTGACTATGTCTAATGTTGCTGCAGCTGCCGGATCTGTTGCTGCTATTCTTGTAGCTGATGTTGTTGCAGTGCTGTATATACTACTACAGCTCTCGTATTTGCTGTTGCTGTTGTCGTGACGACTCCTGTTGCTGGGGCGGGTGAATCTACAGTTGCTGGATTAGCTGCTGCTACTACAGCTTTTATGTAACCGGTTGTTGCTGCTATTGTTTTAGCAGATGTTGCTACAGCTATAGGATCTGTTACAGCTATTGTTATACAGCTACTGTATCTGCTACGGTAGCTGTTGTATTTGCTTCTACTACAGCTATTGTGCTGACTGTGCCTGATGTTGCTGTAGCTGCAGGATCTGTTGCTGCTAGCGTTGTATCTATTGTTCCTATATTTGCTTATCTCCTACTACAGCTGACGTATTTGCTGTTGCTGTTGTAGCTATTGTTGCTATATTGGCTTATCTGCTACTACAGCTGACGTATTTGCTGTTGCTGTTATTGTGATGCTTGATGTTGCTGATACTGCTGAATCTACAGCTGCCGGATTGGCTGTTGCTGTTGCTACACCTGTTGTGTAACCGGTTGTTGCTGTTGTAGCTATTGTTGCTGTGGATGTTGCTGCAGCTGTCGAATATGTTGTTGCTTGAACCAATTCACGAACGTATATTACTGAAAATTTATCGAAATGAAACTTCATTTTAACAGATAATTCAGGTTACACTACCTTTATATACTTTTTCTAAACCTTACAAGATTCTATATGTTAAACAGTTAGCGGGTGAGACTGTAAGGATGAAACAGTGAGGGTGTATAGAAGTAGCATAACTAGCGCATCCGCATGGTTGAGGAGATATTATAACATTTTTAGACAGCTTTATTGTTTTATATGCTTACATTTTTTGTTCAATTGTAGCAGCTTTATCATTTAAATCTTTGCGTAATTAAACAAGGATTGTTTAACTAGACTTGAAGCTAACACTAGCATTTACTCCAAATGCCAGGGTTTCCGCCTCCCCTTCCATCTTCTACTTTCTTCACCATTCGTCTGCTATGTGCATACACAGCACATTAGTAAACTTCAATTTTTTAACATTGTAGATACGCGGAGAAAATCTTCATCTTCAGGTTACATTCTCTTAAGCACTGTTTGTAATACTGTAATGTCCATGCGCATATTACATCCTCGGCAATAACTCTTTTATCATCAAAGGGATTCAATGTAATTTTATTCACTTGCACTGTGGTAACAGCGTGCTTTCGTGATAGCATTAGATTCATGGGCGTTCTGATGATTTCACAGGCTTTAAGACAGTCTGTATAGCTGTCAAACGTAATGTACTGCTTAATAGCGTTACGTTTTTACCTTTAATCTTTTTTATCATCGAACCTTGAATATCTAAGGCATACATATTAGGTCGTAGTCCAACAAAGCGTAGGATGATTTTGCCATTAGCCTCATCTTTAAATTTTCCCAACACCTTTTTGTGCTGGGTAGAGCGGCATATATGGTTTGCAGGATAAACAGCTGTATCGAGATGCTCAAGAAAACGTAGCTTCTCCTAGTACACATCTTCAGTTGTTACACGATGAATGAATCAGTGTCCATATACGTAAGCTTCGGGTTTTCAACTCCGTAATATGGCAACAACATGTCGTAATGATACTGCTACATTAATGTCTTGGAGATGTCTAACACGCTCATACCAATGTATATGGGCTTGCTGAATACGATCTGACGAAAGGCCATATGTACAGTAAATAGATTAGCATAATATATTGTCCTATCAATAAACGTAGGCTTGGCGATCAACATCTAGAGTCTTCTCATTTGTCACCAGTCGTATATCCATACGATTACGTAGGTTCTCCATAGTTTTCCAAACATGGCGTTGTTAAAGAGTTTGTAGAGATCCTTCTCGAAGTCGTTTTATGCCTGTTGCCGTAGTCTATTGCTAAATTCAACATAAGATTTCAACCACCGAGACTGTCGGAATTGTAGCAGACGATGGATTTTACTCAAACATGATTAACAGCTTGCTTCAAAGTCATGTAATGCACTACGTACTTCTTTCGAGGTCCAAGATGACATATCCATTTCTTTGTGATGAATCCAATGGTTTCATACACTCAGGCCGGAAAGGTAGAACGTTGTGTAGATCCTGAAGTTCTGCAGAATACTCGATGTCAACTTCTATTATGTACCCATGGGGATCATCTACTTGTTAGCTTTCTGTTGATTTCTTCAGGTGAAGCCCACTGAAATCCGCCATAAGGGAGGGTGTGACAAATTGCCCAACCATATTGGTTATTAGAGTCTTCGTATGTAATAAATTGGGCTGGTATCGATGCATCAAACTTCTCCGTATACGTGTTATTAGCCTCTACGTTCCGATGGGAAACTTGGCATAAACCTCCTCTTATACCTGATTACACTATGAGTAGTTGATCATAATCTTGTATCACCTCAAGCTGAATTCCAGTATATAGTAACATAGCATCCCATGTAAGTCCTGGAGAGGTAAAATAATGTGCTGGATCAACTTTGTGTGTTCTGAGGGTTTGGTCTCTGAACATCTCAAAGACATCAGCTAAAAGAAGTACATTCGAAGTTAGGTAGAGATCTCTGTACTCTCCCAGGTTTCTCACATTAAACAGTTCCCATACATTTCTAGCATAATAGTAGCCAGTATCAGTAATTGCTTCTTCATTTAATCTATTGTAGAAGGGGAACTTAGGAGGCAAGTAGGTCTCGTTCAAAACATCCCATGACGTGACAAAATCATACGGAAATACACCCTTACGAGTCATCAAGTTCAATTTGTCTTCTCCGAAGTACTTTAGCGTTTCAGGATATGAGGTTAGATTTTTTACCAACTTATCCAAGCTTGTACTGAATAATTGGAAGCTATCCACAAACCGAAGCTTTATATCTCCTACATACTTGGTGAATGAGATATACCTTTCTTCAGAGCTAGGAATTACCTCCACCCTCTCACTTGTACAACCCAGCTCCTTGACAATGAAATGGGAGTCATATCCACTGAGGTTGTGTGTGAAGACTGGAATACATTTAGGTGTTTTGCTGGCTAAATTGCATTCATTATGTAGACTTCCACGATATTCACCACCGATGTGATCATGGTCGCGTACTTTGTAGTTCTTTTCAGTAACGGCTTTTCCACACAAGTAGCATGCCGTAGAAGAGACAAAATCCTTTTGCTGTTGGTCCATAAGTTTCAGCGGCTTAGTAGATTTGTATATATTATCAATTTCCTTTGCACGATATGTCAGGTATAGCATAAACTTCTGAGCAGTATCAACACCACGATATACATGGGGTTGCTTCGGAAGACCTGTTTCGTAGTGTTAACACTGGATGACGGCTTCACGTAAAGCCGTGTGTTCTCTTGATAAGGGCTTGTATAGGAAGTTTCAGGATTGGGTGTACACGTATGGCATGGGGTGAGAATGCTCTCAAAATCCGCATAGATGACATAAGGTAGTTTCAACACCTCAAAATTTTTAAACTGGGCAATTGATTTTTCTTTGGTAAGCACAACTGCCCTTGCGACACTTTGCTGATTACACATGACTGCATGTTCTTGTAGTTTTTCCAGCCCACTTCGTCCATATCGATCATCAAAATGTGTAAAACAGCGCTTGCAAGTATAAACACGTCCATTACGCTTAGTTTTCTGGCGTCGAACGAGCTTCTCAAAATTCTTTATATATATATATATAGTGTTTTTTTCCACTACTGTCACTCAATAGTAACAGGTCACAGTGTTCAGGTAGATCAGTCTCAACAACCTTTATCGGACACACTTCATGCTTCTCATCCAGCCCGAAAACGTTGATAGGCATCCTGTTAAACTTCTCAAATTTAGGTATTTTAGAAAGTGGAGTAGGTTAAGAAACACAGCTGAAGTCGTACTTATCTTGAAGTTGCTCATATTTGCTCACACGATGTGCATTCTTCCCTATGAATTTAGCTAATACAGAACACATGAAACATTTCTCATCGATAAAGTTCTGGATGTTTATACACCCTTCTTTAGCTCCGATAGATGGTGGTAGTGGAATGTAGCTACTTCCTTGTAACGGATGGTACTTGTTGATACGAAGTCGAACCCCTTCCACCGCAAGCAGTGCCCAGTTGCTACCCTTAAGGTGTGATTCCTCCATTTCAGTAACCAATTTCTTGTATTTCGCTTGCAGCATTGAGTCCACATCAGTTTCTAGAAACACACGCTGATTCCGTGTTTTAAATATTTTGTCACGGGTTTCTCTGATATTGTTTACAAATCGGCACTCAGCTAGCAGATTAATTTTTTACACTTTTGTGAATGCTCTTTATGTACAATATGAATTATCAGTTATTTTGCCTCATTCAGGTACATATTCAGGCCCTTCGTTGAATTGCATCGTATAAAACACGATTTCAATCGTCCTTCGAACGATGTCTCGTATTCTTTCATATCACAGTCCTCCATTGTTGATAATAACTGATGTTTAGTGGGCTCCAATCTGCTTTTCTTCTGAGGACTGCTTATTTCACATACATCTTCGTGCCGCTGACTCTTATAACTATCATTGAAAGATACATTACAATGCTTGCATTTGAAGAGCTTCTTGCAGCTCATCTGATATCTTCTCTTGTCATAACCTCGAAGGAATTTCTTCCTGCATTTAATACAAGAGTATCCTCATGCACTAGGAATTATTTCCTTATATGCAGAGTTATTCATCCTTATTCTTGAGGTAATAACGTATTAATTACTGTTCAATGAAATGTAGACCTCTTCACCTTGATATCACTTTAGAAAGCTGATTATTCTTGGAGAGAACACGATGTTAAGACTTCTAGATCCTTTAGCACAATAAAGACTAGTGACTGAAGGTATCCTAATTATAGAGCTAACACGGAGCTTTTTAGAACAATCATATTGTGACATTTGTAATATAGTTGTCATTATTGCGTACGTGACCTGGCGGCCCAGATCGGATATTGTGCAAGAGTAGAGGGGATGGAAAACCGGTTCCTTGTGTAGCGTGCTGACGCCGAGTTTAGCGTGAGTTTTATCAGTCGAGTCGAGGTTCTGCTAGCAATCAGGTGTGTGTACAGCTTGTCCATGCATACAGCATGGCGTCCCCACCGACAGGCAAGGAGGTATTGTAATTCCTTTTTATTATAATAAATAGTTACCATCCAGTTCGGATTAATGTAAATTTCTATAGTAGATAGACCCTTCCCTTATCCACATAATGAATTAGAGATATTGTTAGGAACCTTTAGGTATATTTTCATAATTTCGTTGAGCTGTCCCCCGTCGTACCTCGCATAATGTGTGATAGAATATTCGATCCGTTCACGGAACCTGTTGCTTGAAGTAGAATATTTGTTGGTAGTTGGAAGATGCTTCACGTTTATCTGCCCCACGTATGGGAGCCAATTTGTCGCAGTAACTTCGTGTTATCTTATTGCTGAGCGCCTGCTTTGTTTTACTACTTTGAATGTTGGGTTCTTTGTCCTTCGGCTAGCTATTATTACTACTCAGTCGAGCATATCTCTTGAACAGGGTGTGTAAACGGAAAGGATTTGTTACTGAACGATAACACTTATAAAAGAATTTGTTTTTACACTTTTATTACCGTCACAATTAATTAGTTTCACATATTGACTCTTGATACACGCCCGACTGAAACTGTTATATTTTCTAATTCTAAATTTTCACTATAATCACTTATTTGCTGCACATTATTAATTCGCGTATTTCACATTTATAACTAACTTTACAACGCGAAAGATTCTGTAGAATTGCGCGACGTATAACGCGTGAACGATTCTCTTAAACTGTGCGACGTATAACCTTTGTATGATTCTGTTGGACTCAACGACGTATTACCCGCGAATCCTTCTGTTGGACTGAACGACGTATTACCCGCGAATGCTTCTGTTGGACTGCACGAAACCTGTCTCTGGCACGGAATTTATACTCCCTCACCCGATATGCCTAACGATTATAACCGAGCTGCTATTGGTTAATAAATCGCGCCAACATTAGCGTCTATATTTATATCCAATCAAAATTACGAACACAAATGCTCTAGGGAAGAAATTCCCTCCATTTCTACAGAAATGCGCGCTAATCTGACGTCATTTGCTTGTCTCTTCTAATTAATAAACAACTCACCCCCTCGCTCATTGTTGCCCGCTCTTATTGTCAGTTTCAGTGAGGCCGTGTAAACTTATTTCCTAACAATGCTTATAATTAACAAACATCTCAAATCAATGTCATACAATAATGCTTATTTACACTACAATCACTTTGGCATTTACATTGTTGTGATATAAAATACTGCCACATGCTCTACCCCATTGAGCTAGAATAAGTAAAGAGGTTATGACAATATACTGAATTTTTAATAATTAAACGATGATTAATAGCGATATTTCTTATATTGAAAAGCGCATCGCCATGGTCGGGGATGCTTACAGTCACGTGATTATTGCACGCAATGGAATTATCAGCTGTTGTGCATGCGCAGAGGCTCTCAGCACCTCTATCCCTATTTGCTTCAATCCCCCCTCTCTATCTCTCTCTCTCTCTCTCTCTCTCTCTCTGATAGTACCTCCATAATGTCTTTACACGAGCTATAAAAATGCGTTAGGATGAAAGTCATGTGAAGATGGTAGCCTGAAAATAATTACATTTTGCTAGGTTACAGTGAAATGAAACAAAGATTTTTGAATTCTGTAAAGGCAATAATTTCCAATGCTATCTTGTGTGCGTGTGTGTGTGAGTGTGCATGCATGTGTGTATGTATGCGTGAGTGTGTATGTGTGTGCGTGCGTGTGTGTGTGTGCTGATGATGAATTTGGGTTAAGGGCGCTAAACAGCTAAGGTCATCAGCGCCCTCACAAAGTAAAAAAGATAAAATCCTAAAACTAAAACACGGGACAGAAACCCGCTTGGTCTCAAACAATAAAAACCAACTTATCAGAGTATCAAAAACCAGCAGACTAAAAACATGGTGGATAAAACAATAAAAGCTTAAACTACGTGTCAGGAACTATAGACGTCAAGGGACTAGAGCGCCATAAGTCCCTAGGGGAGAAGAGCCCCCAATTAAAACTGTCAATATAAAAGCTCAAAACTAAAAGACGCTCAGCGCATCAAATGCGCTTACTAAAACCGCTGTCACTGATAAAATGGAAAAGACATTCTACAGCATGCTCGTCGTCTGCCAAAACGTTGGCTAAACCACTAGGCAGAGACACGCGTACGCGCAATTGAGCTAAAACCTGACACTCTGTTAAAACGTGACGCACCGATAAGGATGCGGCACATCGCTCACAGAGTGTTGCGGGGTCACCACTAAGAAGTGTCTATGACTAAAAAGAAAATGTACGATCCGTAAACGAGCTAAAATCACCTCTTCCCGACGAGAAGAACGAGAAGAGGTACTCTAGATTAACGAAAGAGGTTTAACCTCCCTTAACTTGTTCTCCCGCAGGGCCGTCCACTCATCGCGCCAAAGCGAGAGGATGCGGTGACGTAAAATAACACACAAATCTGAGAGGGAACAACAGAGGTAAAAACTCTGGAGGATAAAATCACCGTTTTGGCAGCGGCATCGGCAGTCTCGTTCCCTGAGATGCCCACATGACCTGGAATCCACACGAAGGACACGCTGATGCCAGAAGCACCAAGCGAGTGGAGCAGGTCATGAATGCGCTGTACGATCGAGCGGTAAGTGTATAACGCGCGAATACTTTGAAGAACACTCAGGGAGTCTGAACAAATAAAACAGTGCCGTAAGTCGTGTCGCTGGACGTATAAAAGAGACTGATAAATACTAAAAAGTTCGGCGGTGAAAATCGAACATTGCACGTGTAAACGAAAGGTAAAATTACGTTCACCAAAAACAAAGGCCCACGCTACCCCAACATCAGTCTTAGACCCATCAGTATATATAAAATTAAAGTCCCCTAATTGCCCCTGAAGTTCTAAAAACGCGGATCTAAGAACTGAAGGAGTCTCATTCCTTGGCATCGACGTTAACCCAAGGTGACAGTAGGCCTCAGCGCGCAATCATGGAGGAAAACGCGTTTCCCCCTGGGAAGGGCCGGCGCTGGGGTAACGTCCAAATGCCGAAGATGCTGTCGAAATCGAACCCCTGGAGGGAGCAATGCACAGGAGCTAACTAAAAATTGCCGATCAAGCGAATCCCCGAAAAATAACTCGAAAGACGGGTGGTCAGACAAGCATGAGAGTCGACAGGCATAGCTGCACAAGAGCATCTCACGCCGGAAGGACAGCAGAGGCTCTGCAGCTTCAGCATACAGACTGGTTACAGGGCTGGTTGCAAAGGCCCCATGTAGCGAATCTTATGCCAGATAGTGAATGGCATTCAGGCGACGTAACACCGACGGACGAACCGATGAATAGACAATGCACCCGTAATCAAGCTTAGATCGGACCAAAGAGCGATATAGACGCAGAAGAATGTTCTATTCAGCTCCCCAGGATGTACCACTTAAAACACGTAAAACATTAAGAGAACGTTCACACTTTGCTTTTAAAAACGAAATGTACGAAGTCCAGCTCAGCTTTCGATCGAAGATCAACCCCAAAAATTTCACCTCGGCTGCAAATGGAAGGACCTCCGGACTAAGATAGAGAGAGGGAGGAGGGAAAGCCTTCCGGCGCCAGAAATTGGAGCAGACGATTTCTCGGCGGAGAAATTAAAGCCGTTGGCGTTACTCCAGGCATGTAGACGGGCGATACAGCTCTGGAAACGACGTTCGAGCAGACAGGTCCGCCGTGAACTACAATAAATGGCACAATCGTCAACGAAAAGGACGATGAAATGCCAGGTGGAATACAATCAACAATGGGGTTTATAGCAATCGCAAAAAAGTGTGACACTGAGTACAGAGGCCTGCGGTACACCGTAGTCTTGAATAAAACGAGATAAAACCGAGCCCACACGTACACGAAACACGCGGTCCATCATAAATTCCCGAAGAAATATGGGAAGACGACCGCGTAAATTCCATGCGTGAAGTGTACGTAAAATGCCGCCCCTCCAACAAGTGTCATAAGCTTTCTCTAGGTCAAAAAACACAGCCACTGTTTGACACTTTTTCAGAAACCCATTCATAATATGCGTCGATAGAGACACCAGATGGTCGACGGTAGAGCGGTGGCGACGAATTCCGCACTGAGCGTTCGATAGAAGTTTCTGAGATTCAAGCCACCATGTCAATCGCCCGTTAATCATGCGCTCCATCACATTGCTAATGCAGCTGGTGTGGGAGATAGGGCGGTAGCTGGAAGGTAGTTGGCGATCCTTCCCAGGCTTAAGGATAGGGATAATAGTGGCTTCGTGCCAAACGGAAGGAAAAACGCCGTCTTGCCAAATACGGTTATAGACCTGTAAGAGAAAGGGTTTACCGTCGGCTGAAAGGTGCTTTAACATCAGGACATGAATGCCGTCCGGCCCAGGAGCGGAGTGCCAAGATAAAAGGAGGACGTGCTCCAGCTCCCTCATTGTGAAAAGTTTATTATAACACTCCTGATTTGGAGACCGAAAACTATAGGTCACGGAATCAAGCCGGTCTTTGAGAGTGGCGAAATCCGGCGGAATAATGGTAAGAACTGGAAACCGTGTCAAAGGCAGCACCCAGAGTGTTAGCAATGGCAGCTAGATCCACTATGGTGGCATTGGAAACCTGAAGGCCAGCAGCAGTACAATGCGACACTTTACCGGAGAAGCGACAAGTTTATCCAAAACAACAGAGGAAGACATGCAGCGATTAAAAGACTCGACAAAACGAGTCCAGGACGCCTTCTTGCTATCCTGAATAATGCGACGAGCCCTGGCGCGCGATTGTTTAAAAGTAATCAAATTATCAAGTGTAGGGTGTCGCCGAAACACCCTGACTGCGGCTCTTCGGGTACGAACAGTCCTTAGTCCATCACGGTACAGGAATACGTCGAGGGTGGGAGAACGAACGGGGAATGGCGCGTTCGGCGGCAGATAGCATCGTAGACGTAAGGTGTTGCACCATTTGGTTCACGTCAGTGAAGGGCTGGTCCACAAAAGACACGAGGCTGGAATACAGTCCCCAGTCGGCTTTAAGGATTTGCCTGGTAGGTGCTCTGGATGGCTGGAGGTGGTGAGACAAAAGAGAACGATGCAGGGGTAATGGTCGCTGGAGTAGGTGTCAGCGACGACGTTCCGCTGCAGACGACAAGCAAGCTGGATGGAGCAAACTGCAAGGTCCAAGTGAGAGAATGTACCAGAAGAATCCGAAAGAAAAGTAGGTTCACCTGTATTGAGCATGGAGAGGTTGAACTGATCTTAAATGTCAGAAAGAAGAGTTCCCCTCGCACAAGCCCTTGGCGAACCCCACAGGGGGTGATGGACATTAAAATCTCCCAACAGAAGAAATGGTGTTGGTAGGGCGGACAGGAGATCTCGAATGTCCACGTGAGCGAATGGGGACAGAGCAAACAGAAAAGAAAAAACCGGGTAATTGAAGCCTAACGGTAACAGCTTAAAAGTCGGACGTAAGAGTGAGAGTTTGAAAATGGACATCGTTACGCACTAATAACATGACACCTCCATGAGCGGAGTACCCTCATCCGGTTCAAGATCGTAGCGAACCGGAGTATACCCTCGGAGATAAAAAGGATCGTGTGGGCGAAGCTTGGTCTCCTGCAAACACACGATCATAGGTGAATGGGAGCGCAATAAAAGTTGCAGTTCCGCCCTATGCGATCGTACACTACGTAAATTCTAGGTCAGGATAGCCATGAATAAAAGGGATAAACTGTCTACTTAGAAGGGTGGCTCAAAATAACCTTTTGCTTAACCTTTGGGCTCGTGCTTTTGGTATGGAGTTGGTCAGACTCCATAGCCTCCTCGAAGGGAGGGCCCACGCGCTCAGAGCCGGCAACCGATTCAAGTGCCGAGAATCGCATCTGGGTGGCAATGGGTGAGGGGTGCCGCTGAGCGCGGCTTGTCCCAGGAGCATTCTGCGACTGCGACTTTCGAGAAGGAGAAAGTGAACTATTCTTACCGCGCGCACGCGGAGGGCCTTTCAGAAAATCTTCCCTACGAAGTTTCTGCTTTGGTTTCTTTTCAGCGCCTTGCGACTTCAGTACCTTTGGACCAGCTTTAGATAGCTTGATAACTGTGCCATATATAGTCGGCCGGATGGTAGTGGCGGTCAAAGCAGTCATGGTCCAGGTCTGTGTTTCGGCATCCTTCCAGGATACTGGCGAGGCAACAACAGAGCTGAATGTTCCCGATCGTAGGAGCGAAGGTTGGCGCACATGGTAACGCCTCCGGGCTTCGGCGAAGGAGAGTTTCTCTTTTACCCGGATCTCCTGGATCGCCTTCTCGTCCAAGTACCGCGGACAGTAGGAAAATGACGCAGAATGAAGCCCTTTGCAATTTACGCAGACGGGGCCGGATGAACAGGTACCATCGTGTGAGGGCTGGCTACAAGAGGCACAGATGGAAAGGGTACCCTTGCAAGAGACTTGTGTATGCCCAAAACGTTGGCATTTAAAACAACGTAGAGGTCTAGGAATATAGGGCCTCACCGCAATCCGTTCGTACCCTGCTGAAATACTCGTGAGCAGATCGACGCCATCGAAAGTGATAACGAAGGTACGAGTAGGTAGGTCGCGTTTGGCTTGCTCAATGAGCTGACATTGCCTTTTGGTCGGAAAGATATTCGACTCGTTCTTCGTCCGACATACCATCGAGGTGGTGGCGACGCCTCGACAGGAATTCAAGGTGTGGTGCTTCTCAACACGGATGGGATAACCGTGGAGAAGCGTGGCGCTCAACAAGGACTTACTTTGTGCATCGGACTTGCTTTGTACTAACAATGAACCATTACAAAGGCGAGTGTAGGAATGAACCGGACCAGCAATTGAGTCAAAGCCCTTCTGGTTAATAAAAGGTTTCACCTTCTCGAAAGTTTGACCTTCCTCTGTTCGCGTATTGACTAAGTAACAACCAGATGTCGATGGTGCTACTTCTGTTACAAAAACCTTTCGGCGCTTGTTCGAAATAATGGAGAAAGGGGCTCCATAGCGAAATAAATCCTCCACCATTGCAACCGTCTCCGACCTCGGGCTCTGACTTCCCGGGCGTTACCCCGGCTTGGGTGAGTGGCCTATCTATACCAGATTCACCCCAGGGTCACACCTTCCAGAACATAGACAGAGGGAACCAATGGCCGTCGGAAGTCAGCAGCTCATGCAATACCCCCGCGGGACTGCAATTGAACAGCGGTTACGAACACAGGCCCTACATAACTACCCCGGGTGGTGGGGATGACGTCATTACCCACTCACCCAGCTGCGCATCCAGTGTGCGGGTATCCGTCAGGCTGTGTCCACGGAGGATTGAAATAAATAGAATGGTAAAATAAAACAAAAAGTGTGTGGGCGATTCGCACGCAAGGTAGGCCGGCGAAGAAGGAAAATATATGTGTAAATGAATGGACGTGGGGCGAAATGTGCGTAAATAGAAGAGAGAAGTAAGAAACGATGGCGAGGGGCCACATGGAATGAAATGCACAGGCGCACCAGAGCCTACCTTGAGTCCTCCGGTCACGAGGACGAATCCACCTCGACCGGACAAGCGTGGAAAGATGATGATGGCGAAGAAAGGCTCGGGCACCCCGGGTACCCAAACCCGTACTCACATGAAATGAGCCCCTGGATGTGTGTGCGCGTGTGTGCACTGGTGTATTTGTGAGTGTGTAAGTGTACTGGTGTGTGTATATGTGTGCACAGGTGTATGAGTGTGTGCGCTGGTGTATGTGCATGCACTGGTGTATGCGGGCGTACAGTGGTGTATGTGCGTGCGTGTATGTATGTGTAAGTGCACTGGTATATGTATGTGTAAGGGCTATGTGTATGGGTGTAAATGTGTATGTGTAATGCCTCTGTGTATGTGCTCGTCTATATATGAATGCTTGGATGTATGCATGTCAAGAAGAAGGAAAGAGATAGAAAGAAAAAGGGAAAAGAGAGAAGAAAATAAAGAATCGTGTCTAGGCATCGGGATACCAATGTTTACACCAGGGTTTAATATAAATAATATTTGTTAAACACATTTTTAATCTGACAGTCCTTACTAGCGTAGTTTAATATTTATTAAGCATTAGAGTTTCGCTGGGTAAGATTCGAACTAGAACCTCTGGGTACCTAAGGACAAACTTCATTAATCAGGGTAATGATATATAAAAATTCAATTATATTTGTTAAATACATGCATGCCTCCACAATTTAATATTTATTAAGCTTTAGAGTTTCGCTGGGTAAGATTCGAACTCGGAGCTATGGATACATGTGATCGCCTTTTATTAATCGGGGTAATGATATAATAATGTTTTACCTATCAGAGTATCAATTTTTTTTATTAGCAATTAAAAAAATTTAACTTTTGCCTGAAGAAAGATTCAAATACAGACCTACGGATATCTAGGTATACACAGAGGTTTAATACATGTAATGATATATGTTAAACACGTTTTTGATATCACTGTTTGAAAAAGAGTCAGCTGCAGAAACAGAACATTATAACTATGCTTGGTGATTCTCGTTGGTTATCGTGCAGAGTCGTGTGCTTGGTAGATGTGTCAGACTTGTCATAACGTGTATATCTATGTTCGGGTATACCCGTAGGCCTTCGTGAAGACTACTGCTCTCAGAGAGAACTAGCCCCAGGCAGTGTCGGCGCCAGGATGGCGGGGTGGAGTGGGGTGGAGTTTATGGTCTAGCAGGTAAACTGACCTCTCTCTCTTTTCCCTCGGTCAAACAAAGGCAGGGCCAGGTATAAAGCCTCCACGAGTTCCTTTTGTTATCGCTACGCCAGACCGTCTCTATGTTATATTCACCTAACATTTACGTGTACGGGAATTCAATAGTTGGGACAATAGTGCCTCTTCTTTGTTAGCTCAGGTCCAGCCTGTTATTTTGTTATATTGCAGCGGAATTGGTGCTACACGGGTGGTCGTTCTAACGAACTCTTCGCTGGACAATAGAAAGGGATACAATAGCATCTGTCCCTTTGTTATTCAATCTTTTTGTTAGCACAGCACAAGCCTGCTCTGTTGTTATCTTGCACGTGTTCTCAAACAATGGTGATGGGGTGGGAGTTGCTGCAGGTGTGATCTTCCTAAAGTGGTGGTGTGTGGACAATGGGATGGGGGGCAATAGAATCTGTTCCCTTTGTTAGCAAGGCTTCAGCATGCTCTTTTGTTACAAGCATAATGTACGAGGGTAATTCCAAAATTAAGGTCTCCAATTTTTTTTAAATATAAAGAAACTTTTATTGTCAAAAATAGTACATAGTTTTGAAGTATTTACATTTGTCTATTTTTCCACATAATCGCCATTTCGGTCGATGCATTTTCGTAGACGCTGTGGCAGTTTTTGTATGCCCATGTCATACCAGCTTGCGGCCATGCTCTTGAAAAAGTGATGGACCTCATTTTTCACTTAATCGTCATCACCGAAGCGCCTTCCAGCCAAGTGTTCTTTCAACTTGGGAAACAAGTGGTAGTCACTGGGTGCTAAGTCTGGACTATAGGGTGGATGGGTGGTTTCCCATCCAAACAGTTACAGAGGATTCATGGTTTGACGGGCGGTGTGGGGCGAGCATTGTCATGGAGAAGGCTTATGCCCTTGCTCAACATTCCTCTTCTACGGTTCTGAATTGCCCGTCTGAGCTTTTTAATGTCTGACAATATCTGTCGGCATTTATTGTTGTCCCAGGATCCATAAAGTCGACCAACAATATCCCCTTTCGATCCCAAAACACAGTTGCCATGACTTTACCGGCAGACTATGTTCTCTTGAATTTTCGCGGCTTGGGTGAACTGGAATGCCTCCACTCACGTGATTGTTGTTTGGTCTCAGGTGTGAAGTGGAAAGCCCAAGTTTCATCACCGCAACTATTGAATCCAAAAGGTTGTCCTTTTTGTCTGCATAGCGTTGAAGGAATTGGCGGGAAGTTTCAGCGCGTTGCCTTTCGTGATCTTCTGTCAGCATTCTTGGGACCCATCTTGCGCACACCTTCCGAAATTTTAACTCTTCAATCAAAGTCCGATGAATAGTGCTTCGAGAAATCTCAGGAACAACAATGCAGAGCTCATTGAGAGTGATCCGCCGATCTTGAAGCGCGATTTCTTCAACCTTTGCGATTGTTTCGTCAGAAATGGACGGTTTCCCGCATCTTATCTCGTCATGAATTTCCATGCGACCATTTGCAAATTGCTGACATTTTTGACATCCATACAAGACTCTCCATACACTTCCTTCAACTGTCGATGAATTTCGACAGGTTTAACCCCTTTTGCACTCAAAAAGCGAATAACTGCGCGAACTTCGCACCTGGCGGTTGTGGCTAACGGGAGCTCCATTATAACTGGCTGCCAAGCCAAGACTGAGGGCGCTAAGGGATGTGCGGTGGTTTCGGAAGAGAGTGGGGGAGGAAGGAAAAAAGCAGAATGGCCAACATCCACACAAACAGTTTCCCTGCGATCCCAGCGCTTTAGAGACCTTACTTTTGGGATTACCCTCGTATTACGTCTTTTGTTCTTTTTGACAGGTGAAGGACAACCTTTGCAACAAAAAGGTACCAGGGGGCATGGCAGGGGTGGGGGAGACCTATTTAGCTTATTAATACACATTCCTGCATATTAAGTGGCCCAGAAACCCCAAATCCCTACTACTGGGAATTAGGGTTTTTTTCCACTAAAGGCCCCTCTTCAAATACCGTGTAATGATCTATACTTAGACCTTTTTATGGTTAAAGTTCTTGAATAATGCGGTTCATTGTGTCAGGTTTAAACCACAATCCCTAAGACCTATCATCGTTTTCCCTACCTCTCCCATATAAACGCATTTCCCTCTCGTTCAACCATCTCCTAGAATAGCATCTCTCTCCGTTTTCTTCGTCTCTCCCATATAAACGCATACTCTGTCATTCAACCCTTGCTAGCCTAATATCCCTCCTCGGTTTCCTATCTCTCTCATATAAACGCATGCCAGCTTTAACATCTATTAGCATCTCCCTCGTATTCCCTACCTCTCCGGTATAAGCCTATATTCCCCCTCCTTCATCATCTGTCTAGCCTAGCACCTCTCCACGTATTCCCTATCTCTCTCATAAAGCGCATTTCCCTCCTTCTACAACTGTCTAGGCTAGCATCGGTCCCCGTATTCCCTATCTCTCCCATATAAACCATTTTCCTCAGTGAACCGCCGCATCCACCCTCGTTTTCCCTATCCTTTCCCATATAAAGGCAAAACAGAGTTCTTGCTCTCTCCTATATAAGCTACTTACAACATCCTTGACTTAAACATTTGGTAACAAGAAATTCGTCAGATAATCTTGTTAGGTTTTTCATTTTGACTATGGAATAGTGATATAATTTCTTGATCTTATTTATTACTCTTTAGTGTATTGTTACGTTATTCAGAACTTGCGATGGCTTTCAATCAGTATAGTGACACACGCCTTTTCCAAATAGATAAATAAATGTGTGATTCGATACTTTGTAATTTTTTCTCTATCGCAGAAAGATTTTCCAGGCATACCATGATAAATGATGTCCTCAGAAGAGATTTGATTTCTGCAGGTTTTACGACAATCTTGGAGTCATTTGACATCACTAGAACAAATGGAAAGAGGCCAGATGGTCTTACCATAATACCGTGGACGAAAGGAAAACCTCTACTGTGGGACGCGACTTCTGCAGACACACTAGCTCCCTCTCATTTGCCAACAGCTTTTGTCGGCTCTGCTGCATTATCATCAGTTTATAAAATTCTTAGTAAATAAAGAGAAATTACCAGCTACTTCTTTGTTTTTGCAGCGTAAACGTTGAGTGTTTGGTGTGAAGAAGCTAAGAGATTAATTGCTGATTTGGGACAAAAGCTGCAGGTCATCAATGGTGATCCCCGATCAACAGCATACCTAGGCAGCGAATCGGGATTGCTATACAGAGAGGAATGTTTACCGTGTGATGGGGACATTTCGGAATCATCCCCACTATTTTTTTAACTTACCTGATACAGTGCAGTCGTTTTATGGTGAGGCCACAGATCACGCGTATGCGTGCTCCGCACACTGTCTTTTAAAATGGGTTTCTTTCGTTCCGTAACTTCCGCGTTACTTATTCACTAGTGATAGTAACATACACTATAACGAGGTAATCTTGTAAGCGGTGTCCATCTGTGTGAAGACATTCCTCATCTTCGGATGAAATTTTCGTTCACGCGCGTAAACTCTTCTTGCGTAATGTTTATAATTTCTGCTTTTGTATTGTTGTTAAGTTCGTCTATGGTGTGGGGATTGTTTCTAAAGCCTTTATTTTTTAGGGTTCCCCGCCGATAGACACACCAATTTCGTCAATTTTTTCTCCCTCCTTTAGAACATCTCTTTTTCGCTTCTTAGGTTTAGCGTTTAGTGATCCCGTTGTCCCAAACTTATTAACCAGACATCTCAACAGTTTCTCTACCTGTAACTGGAACACCAGGAAGTTTCTCCTGAAATTGTCTACACACCTGTCTGCAGATTCCGTTTTTACGTACGTATCGTACATAAAGTTCGTTGTTCAAGCGTGAATTTGTTGGCAGGCACAACTCTCTTTACAGCACGAACACAAAGCATCGACTAAAGCACAGGTGATAAATATAACTGTGAACGCGCCATGCGCCACCAGTTACACTTCAGAAAAGTAGCGAGGTCACTGCAGTACAGAATGCTACGTATATAACCGGTCTGTGATTTCAGCTTAAAACGACCGCACTGTATAATGTCATTTAATCACATTGTTGAAAATATTTCTGTCTCTATTTAGAATGCTCCTAGACTTTTATACTTCACGTTTTTAGCAGGAAAAGGTTGTACAGCTGTTATTATTCTGTGTACTAGAAATTGTCATGATTTGAGTAATTTTTATGTAATGAAGCTACTTTGTTCTTTATTTTCGCTTATAGCTTTTATTGTCCTTGTTTAAAATCAAGGGTTGGTTTAGGAACTGCTTTTTGTGCAGTATGTATGCTTTGTAGCTTGTAAATTACTGAATATTGTTTCTGCAACTTTATAAATTGTCATTCAAAAGTGGTATTTTCGATGTTTTTCTTCTTCAAATGATCAACTGTTTGATGTGCTGTGTGAGAGCTGGCAAGATGAAGAATGATGCGACATTTTCGGTAGTTTTTCCTGATTTCGTTGATGACTTCTCTCAAATTGTATACCATTCAGAATTAACTGTCCGGACTCTAAAGGAATAGTTGCGACATGTTCAGTATAACCGAAGAAACAAGCGATCATTTTCTTGGAAGTGCTTCGTGAACGAACAACTTGCAGGATTCGGTTCATCTTGGAATATCCAAACAGTGTGAACTGTTGCTTAGTTTCCGGTTCATAGGAACATATCCAAGTTTCGTCACCTGTGACGATATTGTATATAGATTTTGCAGTTCCTCGGAGGAATTTTAATGAGCATTTCCTTACACTAATTAACACGAATACATTTTTGAGCTTCGGCCAAATTATGCGGAACCCATCAGGAGCAGATCTTTTTCACAGCTAACGTTTATACAAAATCAAACATTGCCGGCTTTGATATGCTTAAGGATGCCTCTGTCTCACTGTAAGTCACATGCCGATCTTCTTCAATCATGTTGCGCACAGCATCGAAGTTTTTTGGAATAACAACCGATTTTGGTTGACCACAAAACTCTTCACTATGGACACACGACCACGAAAAATTTTGCAAACACTTCTTTTTTCTGGTAGTGCTCTATTACCAAAAGTTGAATGAAACGATTCTATGCATTGCTGTTTAGTTAGGTCTTTACTAAAATATCATCCAACGAACACTTCACGTTAATTGTTCATTTTTTCACAGCATTGCTTTGTTTAAACGCTCACTGTAAACAAACTACTCGGTGAATCTCTAAGCTGCCCCTGTTTTCACAATAACAAATGCCAAATTTTTCGAAAATAGTAATGATATTATATCTTAATATAGCCACATAGTAGTCGTTTGTAAAAACTTTGGCGTATATGGTACACTGTTATAGGTGTGCTACTTTGCATACACATACATACACACTATATTGACCTGTTTGATCCAGTTACTTTATTGGAATACATATCCTAGATTCTAGAACACCAACTTAGGGTTGATGGGGGCAAGAACACGGGGTTTTAGTAGTGAGGACATACAAGATAGTATAAAGATAAAGCTACTGACGAACATAAGGGGGCCCCCGAAACCGGTCCCTTGTGCTTCTACCGTGACCCCATGTGAGGGAGGGATTAGGGACAGACCCGAAGGGCGGCCAGATACGGATGACGACGTGATCAGGTACGGGGTCCCCAATGCTTCCAAATGTTTACAACGCCGCCCGAGCTCACCCATTGGGCCACGAGCCTCAGCAGGAGCGCCTACTCAAAAGCACCCAGAGGCAGGTATGCAACCGAGCGGTCCCTGGACGACGTTAGGAGAAATCTCCACAGAGCGCATGTCCAACGACCAGCCACAATCCACCGAACACCGTCGCCTGGTGTTACAACCTAAAACAGATGACAAGCAAGATGATGGATACAGGAAATGAGGGGCAAGAGAGTTGTAGTTGATGCACTACTCCAGCATTCGTCTGCCGACCCGGGGAAACCGCGAAAAACCCATGGGTGAGAGTGGGAGGTCGCCGGGATCGATCCCGGAACCTCCCAAATGCGAGTCACAGACATTACCACCTGAGCCATCCCGCTCAGTTACAAGATAATATAAAGTATACCCAAATATTTTTGAAGACCTTAACTTTTAGGTACTTTTTTCAAAACTCTTAATCATTTATCTATATATTTCTCCAATCATTTAAGGAATTGTTGCTCTTCGTTATTTCCCTGCTTCTCTTCATCATTTCGTTATGATTTATTCTCTTGGTCATTAAGAATGACGTCTACTCTCTGATTTCCAAACATCTGTAGTTGTAAGATGTACTGAAGGCGAGACTGCCCCCTCCCCCAAGTCATTGTATTACTGTGCTTAATTGCTTAAGATGATCAAACTCTGTTTTACTTCAGACACTACCATCAGAAGAAAATATGAAGAACGGTCAACAAACAATTTGCTTTTCCAGTTAACCCCCAATTAACCTCTCTGCGTGGATAAGAAATGTTCTGACTTGGACTTGTGGATTGCTGCTAAATTTGGCAGTTCAGCACATGGTTTGCCACTTCTAATAACGGCCAATTTTTCACCAAATGTTAGGATAGAAGATCTTCTGTTTCTAAATTCATGTAAATTTGCATGTTGACTACATTTTGTCGGGTTTAAATTGCTAATAAGAGCATTAATTTATATAAGTAACATATTTAACACTGCTGAAGCTAACCAAACAACGTAAATGACAACAAAGACTCTAATAACACTAATATTCACTGAAATTGTTTGACGATCAATCAATCTCAGGTTTGATATGCTGTGCACAAGAAAGAGGATAGAACTGGGAGCTGTTAAATAACAGCAAACATTGTTAAGCAAAATGTTGTGGTACATCCCACTTCCCCTACCAGATGACTCATCTTATAAGAACGCACAAAACCAAAGAATGCACTGGGTATGTAGTTTTGACATAAGGAACCAAAAGTAGCAGAGCCGCATCTTGCTGTAGTGAGCAGAGCATTCGGGAAATCAAAGCACACTCAAAACTATGTAACTGCTGCATCATTACTGAGCTGTGTAGGTGTGCACTGTACCCCTAGCACACATAGAGGATACGCCACTGATAGCTATGTGTGTTGTAGAGACATCTAATGTTCAAGTACCTAATGCATAGACCCTACGTCATCCAGCAATGAATTTGCTGAGCTGATCAGCAGTGGTAATTGATCTTGTTCTTTAGGATATTAATCTTCTCTTGTGTTTTCAGTTCAGCTGTAATGTTGATGTTAAGTATTGGGTTTACTTGATGGTTGTGAGATTAGAAATAGGTACCTACTGCTAATTTTGTTTGAACTTTATGTCAATGATGTGTTCCTTATGTCTGATTTCAAGCTCCATTTCAGTTTTTCTATTTGTGTAAATATATTTTCTGGTATTAAATGTTTACAATTTTTAAATGAAATTTTGAACATATGGAGTTGAATATATATACACACACTGCCGTTTGTGAAAATTGCAACACCAAGAAGGAAACGCATGAATTTAGTACCACAGGTTAGGTACATGACAAGTAACAAATAATAAACTTTTCAAATCTATACATGACCTTTGAGCCCTAATATTCAGTATTTGGTGTGGCCTGCGCTGCAATTATAGCTGCTATACGCCGTGGCATTGAATAAAAAAAGTTCTGAATAAGTTCCTGAGGGATTTGCCTCCACGCAGTTTGTATTCGAGCCCACAAATCCGTGACACTGGTTACTGGAGGACCGTGACGCCGACCAACCATATCCCAGACATGTTCGATGGGCGACATGTCAGGCGAACGTACAGGCCAGGGAATCAACGGTACCCGTCGCTCTTCGAAGAAGGCTTGTACATTCCTCGCAATAGTGGCCGGGCATTGTCCTGTTGAAATGCGGCCTATGGAGATTCCTGAAGCAGGGGGAGTACCTCAGGCTCTGCAACCACCGTTAGGTACCGGTTGCTGTTCAAAGTGCCCTCAATTTGTAGGAGGCGAGATAGGTTGTTGTAACCAATGGCGCCCCAAACCATCACACCTGGTGTTTGTCCGCCATGCCGCTCAACAATGCAGCCCTCCAGGTTGCGCTCACCACGGTACCGCCGGACACGTATGCGGCCATCACTGTAGGTGTACGTTGAAGCGGGATTCGTCCGATAAAACTACATAACTACATTTTGCCACTCAGCACCCCAGTGACGGTGTTTACGTGCCCATTGCAATCGGAGGAGCTTGTGGTTTCTGGACAATGGAAGCCGATGTAGTGGCATGCATGCAACCAGTCCAACCTGCAGCAGACGGCGACAAACCGTTGATGCAAACAAGTTCACACCTGTTGCAGTGCTCCAGCGTCGAGCCAACACTGTGGATGAAGCTGTACGGTCCGTTATGGCCATGCGGACAAGATGACGGTCATCCCGTGCTGTGGTCCAGTACCCGCTCTTCGCTGCGTATGACCTTCATCTATCCACTGCTTCCACACACGCATCACTGTCGTAGCAGCATGCCCTGTACGAGTCAAAATGTCGCGGTATAACAAACCCGCTTCCCGGAGACCGATCATTCTAACCCGTTCGGACTCACTCACATGCCGATATGGCTCCCTTTGACGTCAAGAAGGCATACTGGTACTCACTTTATTGTTTCCATCTTGTTTGACAGCTCTGCACTGACTACACTGGGCGCAACACTGACCTTGTCGGACCGACATGAGAGGCTCTGCTCGGCCTACGTGTACCCCATCTCTCTGCAAACCTAATCACTTATTGCTTGCACACTCTTCTACACTTCCACCAAGTTTGTAGTTATTCAGGAAATTCTTTCTTGGTGTTGCAATTTTCACAAACGGCAGTGTATATTTTCTGGTCTTAAATGTTTACCATTTTTAAATGAACTGTTGAACATATGGAGTTGAATACATATATATATATATATATATATATATATATATATGTGTGTGTTTTTTTTTTCTTTCTTTCTGTTTTTTCTACTAGCGCTGCTCAAACATTTTGCAGGAATATCTTGTATGACTTTTCTTGTGGCAGACATGAGTCCTTGGTCAAATGATATCTACGCTCACACAGCTTTTCTTTCAAGCGGAGAAAGAAGTAATTGCATGATGCTAGATCAGGTGAATATAGATGGTGCCATAGAATGGTAACCTGTTGCCTTACAAGTTCCTCTTGGACAAGCACAGAGCTATGCTTAGGGGCATTGTCATGTAGCAACAGCCAATTCTTATGTCAAAGCTCAGGATATTTACAATGAATAGCATCTCATAGACAGCGCAATATATCCTTGTAGCAGGTCTTCTTTACAGTTACTCCATCTGGCATGAATTCCTAAACATTTTACCAGTGAATTTGCCAAGTTTTTGGCAGAGCTTGCTCATTGCTGAAATTGAGACATTTTCGAGTTCCAACATGTACACTCAAATCAGCTTCACAATAGAAACTGTATGTAATTCTGCTTACCCTGTCAGCACACAACTGCCTCTTGCTGGAACGATAGAATAAGTGACATAGCACCATACCACAGCATTCTCTATTATGCTCCGAGTCCATGAACTTAATGACTATGGTAGTACAAGAGTTTGAAGACAATAATTTGTTCTTAAAATTTGATTTAAATGTCTATAAAATTAAGATAATTTATGTGGAGAGTCTCTTAAAGGTTTATGCTTTTTGGTCAAATACTGCACATATGAAGTTGGAATTTTATATATAAAAGTTTGAAGAAAGTTTATTGACGTTTTTACTTTCTCTACCATATACCTAGGAGGTAGAGATGGCATTGTATTCCACCCAAAAGTTTGATATACAGATTTTACCAGAAATATGTACATGTTTTGAGGCCCATGAATCTAAGAAAAAACGTTTTTAGAAAAAGACCCATGTGTGTGTGTATGTGTGTGTCTGTCTGTGAACAACATAACTGCAAAGCATAAACCTGGGTAAATAAGTAGGCTGGAGTGTGGTGCTCTGGTTCCTGGCCATGGAATGCACGCAGGTTCAATCCCAACCATGGGAGTGGGGATTCTAAGTCCCAGGTATAGGACTGGTATGCACTCAGCATCATGAGGAAAGTGAGGAGCTGTGATAGGTAGTGGTCCTGGCCTTTGTGAGCCAACTTTCTGGCTGAGGGATGTGTGATGCTGGCCACGCTGCCTCCCCGTTTGGTTGATGATGATTTGTGTTTAAGGGTGCTCAACTGCTAGGTATTAGCACCCTTGTAAAACAGATCATAGCAAAGGCGAGAGATCAGTACAAAATAACATGGCAAAGGTCAGAGATAAAGATGAATATAAAATCATAGCAAAAGTCAGAAATAAATATGAATATAAAATACTAAACCAAGAAGTATGAAACACCTATATCAATACGACTAAATCCACATTTGGAAATGTACCTTTGACACAAAATTAAAAATCCTATCAACTGCTTGCTTATCGTCCTCTAAGACCTCTGCAAGACTGACCGGCAGTTGCAGACAGTCCTAAAGATGTGCTAGAGCAATACACTCTAACAATGCATGACAGACCACAATAAAGTGGACAAATAGGAGCAGGGTCACCCTTAAAAAGATAACTGTGCATAAAATTGCTGTGGGCAATATGCAACTGAGCCAAAACCGTCTCCTCACAATGAGTTACAGGAGACGAACTTACCCAGTTTATCAGAATGTGCTTCACTACTCTAAGCTTATTTCCACAGAAAGTTAACCACTCCTCGGGCCAGCATTCAGCACTGCTCTCCACACAAGCCTAAAATCTTCCGACGTTACCCGAGATACTGTAACATTGGGTTCTGTGGTTGCTGCCTTAGCTGCCAAATCTGCAAGTTCATTCCTCGTATCTGTTGGATGATCACCCACCTCTGCCATGCGAACGTGGGTTTGAGGCTGGCAGTCAGCTTGGCAGGCCCAGGCCCTTCATGGGCTGTAGTGCCACAGGATTTATTTTATATCTTCCAAAGATGCAACATTAAGATTTTCAAGGATATTCTCCCACTACAAACTACACTTTATATGGAAACTTTTTTTGAAATTTATTTTTTCAAGAAGGACTCTGACAATTTTGATTAAAAATGAATGTTTAAGATATTTACATAAATAAAATGTACATCCTGAATTTTCTGGGAATAGCCTGTGAAGTCCTCTTCATTTGGACACAATTCTGTATAATTCGGTTTAACTGGTAAACCATAAGCGATAGACAAAGCTGTACTCCATAAAAAATGTGAACTTTTTAAAATACCAAATTAATTCCACATAACTTTTCTGTGTCATTAGTTATTTCCAAGATATCCCTTATTATTGCTTTGAAGTTTTCAACATTTGTCATTCTTTAGATTATGTCACATTTCAGTTGTTTTACATAATGTCATGGAAGAAGTATGGAATTTCAAGGCCACTTTTTAAACATCTGAGTATCAATTCGATTTCCTCCATCCCCTTGTATGTTACAATGAATGTAATGAAACTATTTCTGCAAAGGTTCACCTTGACATGAAATAGATAGAAGAATAATCCTTCGTAAGAATAGTGTGTAGGAGTTACATAAAAATAAATTATAGTGGGTAGAGAAAGTCTTATGAATGTAACACATCAGATTTTTCTACTTTGGTTGCAGTTAATACAAAATTAAGCATAGGTTATATGGAGAACCACTTAAAATTTATGACTAAAGAGATTACTACTCAAGATAATGGTACTGTGATATTTCCAGAAGAAATTTGTATTTACATTAAAAATTTGGACACACATTTCTTGCCTTCACTTATGTATGAGTATACCTTGTTCGTCTAGTGAAGCAGTGGCATGGCCCATGAGAGTAGGGAATGGAAGAAAAGACTCTTGGTGAAATTTGATTTACCTATCATATTGAGTTTAAGAGATGCTAGTGAAAGAAGTTCCAAATATAAAGACTGGAAAGGTACGATACAGGTCCCATTTTACTAAGCTGACCTCGAAACTGTTGACATCCACCTCTTCCACTCATCTTTCGCTAGTTCTCTACCAGAGGCACTGGTGATAAACTTGCTTGAAAGTATTGACGTCATGCACAGAAAACTGACTGGCGGCAATGGCCGAATAAATCTGAAAACCCTCTATTTCATTATAGATTTAAAGTGGCATGGATATAATAATAAGAAAGGTGGTGGTGATCATGATTATAATGATGATGATCTACTTCTGCTAAAATTGCTGTAATAATTTTTCAATTATGAGTAAGTAAACAATGAGCAACTACAAGCTTAAATTGCATATGTGTGACCTTTAAAAAAACATTGTTATATTGATTATTCTTTCACACAAAAATAACTGAACTAATTACTGTGAAACTTTGTATACAACATTCCCTGCATCACAGGGTAGGGTGTTTGAATTATTTCTCCAAAGGGGTTAAAAATGGGCCTAAATAATGTCTATTACTGTTAAGATAACAAAAGCTGATAAGCATAATTTTTCTGGCTGGATTTGTTATTTAACGATATGCAAATTTAATGAATTACATCATAAGTTGAAGTCCTTTGCAACAAAGGACCCCTTGCTAACATGTGCAGGAGATGTTTTGCCACTTAAGCACAGCCAAAAATGGTTTGAAAGGATGAGACAGTGTATAGAATGCAATGGCGAATATTTTGAAAATTCTAAATTTGTAATATTTTATTGCGTCCATTCCCAAAACTTTTGGAGTGACCCTATGTACAGCATTTTCTTCTCAGTTTCTACTTGTGTTGACAAAATTGAATATTTTGGTGAAATGAAACCACAGAAATGGAAGAACACTGGAAAAATGATTGGAAATCCTGAATTTGTCTAACTTGTCTTATCTATTATGTTCTGATACAGTTATCTGCCATTTACTCTGGACACACTTCAGACTATAGGCTTTTTGTGCTACATGTATTGTTTTGATACCAATTTATTATGTCTGCATCCTTTTCTAAAAAATGCAATCTCTTGACAGATATTGTTTCAAAATCTTCTGGTACTAAAAACATTTTCCCAAAAGTAATACAGGTTATTTGATATAGGGTTTTGTGTCTGGGTAGCACAACATGCCACAGCCAGCTGTACCAGCACTCTTATCTTCATTTCTTAAATCTGTATTCCTGGACATAAAATATAACAAAATTAACTCTTACCTCAGAACAAATGCTGTATGTGCAGAAGTCACTGAAACCCAAGTTGTTGTGCTGACTATGAAAGTGATTTTTGTGGCAAACGTTCAAGATTTTCGTCAATTTCATCTAATGTTTCTTCTGTTAACACTGTACATCTTTGCATGTATTTCTTGTTTTGTGTTGAACCAGTAGTCTCAAATTTATTCACAAGATTATGAACTGAAGTTCTGGAAGAAGACAATTGTGCAGGAAACTTCAGGATGAATTCTCCATGAACATGTCGAACCAATTCATATTTAAAATAACATTTATATACATTGTTCTAAAGATAACTGCCTTCCTATCTGGAAGTGGACTACTGATGCTAACAACTATGTGATCACTGAAGGACAGAAATCCTACTGTGAGTGCAGGGTGTGTGGAGTGGGGAAGCTAGCCAGCATTGGCCCTGATGCACAACACCGTGAGCCACCAGTTTACCCACCCTACTGATTTTTGAGTAAATCTCCTAATTTTTTAAATTGCCTACTGATCTATTGATTTATTAAAGGAAAACAAGTAAATCTTCTGATATTTCAGCTTTGGCAATAATTGTTTAATCTAATAATAAAATTGCTGCTTTTAATACTGATACATTCATATTTTACAATAATACTACTTCCTGCTTCCCTAATAGTATAGCGGAGAGTCATGTAGTATCAGACGGTGGCTATGTCCAGACAGTATATAGTTCTGCAGAACTTTGTGAGATGAAAGCGATTCCTTGTATGTGTTTTGAAGCCTTTCTCTATTCAACCAAATACTCAAAATTGCGAGAGTGTATCTCTCAAGATCGGAATATGTGTTATTGTTTGCTTTTCTTTGCTTGAGCAAGCACTTCCAGTATTATTTAACACTGCTGTTTACAATCAGGTCAGTCACTTTTATATTCTACAATTTTCTACATTTTGGTGTAACAAAAGTAATTACCCAATCTCAATTGATAACATTGTAGCATTGGTGGGAGATATTCCATCTTCATGTCTGCTGGGTAAGACCAGACAATGCTCTTTCGGAAGCACCAGACACTGAACCGATAAACTTTTCGCATTGTTACAGGTCTTATCATGGAAGGGATCATCCCAAAAGCTAAAGATAAAGAAAAGCTAAAGGCCTGCTGGAATGAAGATAATAAAGCTGGCTGTAAATGATGTTTTATCAGTAAAAACAAGCATCAGAGAAGCGGCAAGATTGTATAGTGTTCCAAAAAGTTCTTTACATGATGGATTTACCAAAGTAAAGAAAGGGGAAGAAATTAGTGTCAGCACAATTAGGTAAATTTGAGCCTACATTCACTGATGACTATGAAAAGAAACTTTAGAAGCATGTGAAAAAGTTAGATGATGTGTTTATGCCCTTTTCGAAGAAAGAATTCTGAAACTGGCTTTTGGTTTAGTGGAAGTGTTGGGGTTAAATATAGATTTAACAGGAATAAAGAATTAGTCACCAAGAATTTTTACTATGCCTTTGTAAAGAGCCATCCTGAATTATCCCTCAGAAAACTAGAATCTACCAGCATAAAGCATGCAGTGGGTTTCAACAAGCCTCAGGGGGATCTGTTTTTCCAAAAGCTTTCTCCATTTTGTGTGGGAAAAGTTTTGAAGACAACTGGATTCAGTGTCAAAAAAAAAAAAGGGTTGGGTGCATGAAGATTGTGTTAATTTGGAAAGTACTGTGTTATATTATGAGTGTGACAAGTGCATTTCAGTTTAAGAAAACCTTTGGAACAGAAAAAGCAAAAAACTTCAAATTTGTTGGACTGTCTAATACTACCTGCCAGTTTTCAAGTAACCTGGAAAATATCAGGTTTTTAAACTTTGATTTTCATTCATTAACATTGGTCAATATTGATTGTGCGGTATAAAGGAAAGTATATGACTTTATTGGAAATCAGTGCCCTGATTTAAAAATGAAGTTAGTTTTTGGCTATCACATCTAGTTTTTATATGTGCATATATGTCTATGGTGCTAAATTCATTCAGCTTATACGGCTTACTGCTATGTTTCATTATGTTATTCTAAATCTGTTGTTGATTTTCTTCCTAATCAGCTCACATCTTCTCTTATCACCCAGATGTTTGTTTATATTCCCAGCACTTATCAGTTTTGTTCTGTGTGTCAGGTCCGTCTTCTTGTGAGGTGTTTATGTTTACATTTACAGGTATCATAGATCTCAACTTCAGCTGAACTGAAAACTTGTGTTAATACACACGTTCATCTTCTATTGTGTAGTGCTAAAATAAAAGTTCAAGTATGACTTCTACATCAAAATTATGCATGAGACAGTGTCTACAAAGTCCTCAGAAGTTTTGTGGGCTTTACTTGTTTGATGGGAAGGTACGCAAAATACACTCACAAACAAAGAAACTATACTACTCATATTTTAAAGAGAAAGTTGCCTCATATTGCATGTAACAGTTGTGTTGAGGGATTGCATTATCGGTATGAAGGAAAATGGAAGGCAATGCCATTTGCCAAACCAATGATGTGGAGAGAGCAGCAGAATCACCATGATGATTGTTACTTTTGCATGTGCAAAGTTGCTGGCTACAACAAGAAAAATAAGGCAGGAATTAAATGTTCAAATCTGAACTCGGCTACATGGCCTATTCCTCATGAACCCAAACTACGCATACCTACACCACCAGCAGACCTCAATTTTAGTGAATCTGAAAGCAGCTCCGTGACTTCCGACAATGAGTTGGATTCTGATCCAGAAGAATTTGACAATTCACCACAACAGTTTAATCGATTTGAGTTATATGATTTAATAAGGGATTTAGGCCTCATAAAACAAAAAAGTGAATTACTGGGCTCAAGACTGTCGGAGAGGAATTTATTATCATCGTTACATTTTTGTGGTACAGGAATCACCAAATACAGTTCCACATGTACTACGCAGAAGAAGATCTGCTTGTGTTTTGTGTGTAATCTTATTCAACAATTGAGCAGAGAAGCATATGAGCCAGGTGTCTTTTTATTGATTCTTCCAAACGAAGTTTAAGGCAGTGTTACTTCATAGTGGCAAGAAGTTAGCTTCAACATCGCCTGCACATTCTATGAACCTAAGAGAGGCTTATGAACTGAAGTGTATTCTTGAGAAAATTAAGTACCACAACCATGAGTGGCAAGTATGTGGTGACTTGAAGGTCATTGGTCTCTTACTAGGACAACAGGGAGGAAACATAAAATTCCCTGATATTCTTTGCAAATGGGATAGCAGGATGAGCGAGAAACATTGGGAAACTAACCAATGGCCTGAGAGGCAGCAACTAAAACTGGATCAAAAGATGTTACTAATGTGCCTCTTGTTGATCGTCAACAAATTCTACTCTCTCCATTATACATGATGAAACAATTCATGAAAGCACTTGACAAAAGTTGCCCTTGTTTCCAGTATTTATGCACAAAGTTTCCATCATTGTCACAGGCTAAAGTCATAGTGGAAGTATTTGATGGACCACAAATAAGGAAATTGATGAAAGATGTTAATTTTACCAGTTCTATGAATGAAATTGAAAACGATGTGTGGAATGGATTCAGAGGGGTTATTAAGAAATTTCTAGGCAATGTGAAAGACCCTCAATACAAAGAAATTGTCAGAAATATGCTGGAAAATTTCAGACTGCTTGGCTGTAATATGAGTTTGAAGCGTCATTTCCACATGTCACATCTTGACTACTTTCCGTCAGATTCAGGAACTGCCAGTGAAGAGCAAGGTGAAAGTTTGACCAGAACTTGAATGCATTTTTGAATTCTGTGTACTGATATTAGTAAAAGTCACCTATTTTTAATCGTACCACAGAAAAAAAAAATTGTTTGTAACCTAGTGTAACTTCATTGCCTTTTGTTGTTTGTCTCATCTATAGTGCTTTATCGTCTTAAATGAGTGCTAATAGAGTTTTGTTCATTTCTTTAATACAATCATAAATAAAAAAAGTGGAGAAACCTAAGTGTGTGGTCATACCCGACCTTCCCCTATGTGATTAAAAGTGATGTGTTGACTGCCCTCTTTCCTGTAACAAAATCTGAGCCATCTCATTATAACACAAGCAAATACAGTGCTTTTCCTTCATACTGTAGCCACTACATGGCTTCTCGTATGCCAGCCGCTGCAGCTCGGACTCCCACTGAAACATTTATAATATCCTCACAACCACCTCACTTCCTTGCAATTACAATAATAAGTGCAGTTACTTCCACACTAAATGCTAAATGGGTAGAAAGAGTTAAAAGAATTTCAAAGTTTTGTGAAAGTAAAGCTACACGAGTCAGCTAATGTTGCTCCAGAGGTCAACGTGTCATGGCGGATGATGTAAATGCGCAATGTCAGTTACCAACAGTTAAATGGAAAAAATGCTGCTGCGTTAGTAAAACCGGAAACAGTTTGGTATTGTTGCAAACTGTTACATGCTGTCGTAATAGAAAAGCATGAAATAGTGAATAAATGCAATGAAATTGAATGTTAATTGTGAAACAGTAAATAAATTCAATAAAAATTTAATAATAACCGCGAAGCAGTAAAAAAAAACTGTTGTTATTGTCTAATGCTTGGCGTTTAATAATGACCATTAGCGCTCGCTCACTACTAAATAAATTTAATAAAACTGAATAATTACCATGCAACAGTAAGCAAATGCAATACAACTAAATAATTACCGCGTAGCAGTAAACAAATGTAACAGAACTAATAATTACTGCGATGCAGTAAGAAAATGTAATAAAACTAAATAATAATTAATGCTACTATAATTATGTCCAAGAACATATATGCTCTTTCACAATGCAATTGTTAGCCTTAATAAAGGCTGTTTTGCATCGATGTACATAAGGAAGACAGATGTAGAAGAAAGATAAGTTCTGGAGAAATATGAAATTTTGGAAGAAAAGAAATATGAAAAGGAAGTTCTGAGGGAGAAGACGAACCAGAAGAGTGCTGCGAAGATGTTATGCCACAGGATAATTCTCGGAGAGCATCACAAGAAAATTCTGAAACACTCTCTGACTGGGGCAGCTGTTCCTATACATGAACTCATGCAAGTATGAGTTGAAGAGCTCCTGAGAAGTGCAGAACTGCCTCCTAAGCTTGCTAGCTCTTCTGCAAGTTCTTCTATGTCCCAATTTTCCATTAGGACAGCGTCATTATTTAAGATCTCATTCATCGCAACGATGCATAAGTTCTCCATGTTGATTGTTGACTGCTGACAAAATCACGCCAGAATACATAATCGGAAGTGCTTATACAACTTTAGGGCATGTAAAAAGCCAAATGCCACACATTTGCGGAATTTTAGCGATGTTTTTTTCTACAGGGTAACCTGCCTGACGTTGCGTGGCACCCACCATGACATGTCGACCTCTAGAGCAACATTACCACGAGTTGTTATATCTATGCAAAACCAGGTGGTTGCCATGGTATCTCATGTTTTGGAACAACACAACACTCTTGTCCTTTTCTTCACTCATGCAGTAGCAGAAGATAGATCCTGGCTTCTGAAACTATTCTTCAGAGATTAAAAGACCCCTATAATAAGCTCTATATGGAGTTACTTGATTTAGTTTTGCCTATTTTCAATAATCTCAACAGACGGATGCAAAATGTAGTCCCCCAGATTTTCTCACTGTGCACAAATGTAGCTGCATCTTTAAAAATCCTCCTTGATTACTTAAGGAGCGCAGGGGTGGAAAGAGTGGATTATCGAAACCCTAACTTTTTCTTAATTCTTGAGCAAATATATTTTGAAGAAAAGTAGAGCCTTCACTGTTGTCATTAAACCTAACAGAACAATATTATAAGTGCTTCTTCCTCAAATTCAAAACATGACTGCATATACAAGCATAGAAACAAAGACTGACCATTCCTTTCCATTAGTAGTGCTATGGAGCCTTCCCACAAAAAGTTTCAGTGGGCAGTATTTATGTATTTTTTTATAAATATTATGTATTTACAAAAAGTTATGTATTTCACGGATATTTGATGCCATGTAAGTACAATATAAATGTCACGAGTCCAGCCGGAGTTCAAACGTGGACCCTTAAAACAAGAAAAGTGCTCTTGCCAAGCGGTCAGTCTTTGTTTTATGGTTTTTAAATGGATCTACTGAAATCTTCTGAAATTTTCAAACACTTTCTATTGAAATTTTAGCTACTGGGGTTGGCAACATTGGTGCAAGTGGTCAAGATTTATATCAAAGATCCAGCATATCTTCTGTGACCTAAGACCTCACAGAAGCATATAATGTGATGGGCTATTTCAAATCCATTTCTTATACATATAATCTGCGGTCTAGTTGTCCTGAAGCACTTGGTCTATGTGGCTCCATTGGTAAAGTGTTGGCCTTCTGATCCCAAGGTCGCAGGTTCAAACCTGGCCCAGACTGATGGTTTTTAAGTGTGCTTAAAAGCAACAGCCCCATATCAGTAGATTTACTAGCATGTAAAAAAACTCCTGCAGGATGAAATTTCGGCACACTGGTGGCACTGATATAATCCTCGCAACTGACAGTATCATTAACAAAGTTTTTTTTTTCTGAAGCACTCCCATTGTATTAACGTGCTTTTTCACAGGAGTATGTCCTATGAAAAAAAGTAGTCATTCTCAGCTGAATTTGTCTTTAATAAAAGCCTAATGAAATTCCAATTGTAGCACCTCACAAGCTCTAAGACAAATTAGCTATAATCCAGTAACTAACCTTCTTAAGGTTTATGCATAAACAGAAACACAAACGAAAGTTACATTCTTAAAGTAAATAAAAATGTTTTCACACAGGAAAGGACATGGGATATAGGATGATCATCACAGTTTACAGTTTTCATGTTGTATTCAGATCATTTCCAATTTTCACTTATGAAACAGTTATTATACCAAACTAGTAACAGTAATTGTGTGGTATAGCAGGGTTATATTATATTAAATGTTAGTGGAAGGAAAATTTGCTTCGACTTTAAACAAAATGCAGTCTATTTTATGAAAAAAGACAGCATGAATGAGCACAAATTGTTATATATATTCCTTAAAATTAGTTTCCATGGTTTCATCCACATGTACGCATGGAAATTTAATGCCTGTTATGCACTGAGAAGATAATGTCTTGATTAATTTACGCAGTATTTAACATTAATATGTGTAGGAGAGTACCTACTGAGCACATTCATTAAACAGTCTTACAGCTAACACTTTTGATACTGTACACTGAGAACAATGACTTCCTGATAACCTTAGTTGTAAAATCTTATAATTCTAGAAAACAAGCTTTTACAAGAGAGAAAAGAAGCTTATGGAAAGCCCATCTCAGATTTTATGTATTATTTAGATAATATGTTTCTTAGCCTAGATTGTAAAGTGGGTTGTATAGGTTTCTGACCTTTCTTCACCAAGACCTGAGAGATCTTTTTAAATATCCTTAATCTATATTTTGCAATCCAATTTGATACTTCTACAGAAGTTAATAATTTTCCTGGGGGAGGTTAAGGCAATTTCTCCTGTTGTTGGAAATCCATATTCTAGGCATGTAATACATTTACAGTCTCAAAGTATATGCTTTGTATTTCTTGCTCATTATAGAAGTGATAAAGATTCACATTAATTTTGCCTATCCTATAGAAATGGTGTCTCAAGGAGCAATGTCCAGTAAGGAGAGTTGTTATTGTTCTCAACTCCTGTTTGTTTAATGTGAGAGGCTCTTTTAGCTGATATACCTATAAACTCTTTAGAATTATTCAATTTTGGAATGGAATTCCAAAGATGTACTTTGATTTTGTGTTCCCAAGTTTTAATTTATCTTTCAGATAAAACTTTGGGACTCCACAAAATGGTTTAGGCCTAATGAAGGATGCAGAAGCTTATTTTTTGGCAAGTCATATGCTTCTTATTTGGAGTAATTTTATACCTATACTTGCAGACAGAACATTGTGGGCTTCCTATATTATCCACTCATCCCCCATTCACTGACCACACATCAAGGATCATAATGTGTGTCCTAACAGAATTGCCTTGCAGTGCAAGCTCTCAACTGCTATAATTAACAGCTTTCTTGGCAACAAACATACTCTCGACGTTTTCAGGCTTCAGCCCAGGTGAGGTGATGTTGATACATTGGTGTTTCAGCAGCGTGCATCTCTCCCATCATCAGGATGCTGAATAACTCAATTGGGTGAAATGACCTGTATACATACTTTCCGATGCAGTGGCAGCATTTTCCATGAGGTAGAGTTTCCTTAAACTCTCAAAAGTTTAAGGAAACTATTACAGTATAGTAAATGCAAATTAAGGAGTAGTATATTGTTATTTATTTCACCAATAGTAAACATAGCTCCTGTTTGATTAGGTCTACCTGTTTTCCTGTGACAACTTCAACATCATTTGAGGTAGTGAAAATGTTAGTTGTTTCCACGGAAGTACTAGGAGCACTTATCTTTATTTCATTATCAGCAAATTCTTTCTCTTTTTCAGTAGTAATCATGTCAATGCCACTAGAAGAAGTCTTATCTGGAATGTTTTATCTTCTGCCTCATTTCTTGGCTTTTTAAAGAATGATAAAATTGAAACACTAGAAAATTTACATTTGTTACTCATTTCATAGAAAATAGTTTATTATTTTCAACTAGAATAAAATATTATTGTGAACAGTGGCAGCTGCTCCATAAGGGCATGTGAACACCCTAACTTTTGACACCTTGCCAATTTATTGGTTATTTTTTCTTTGCTATTAAATTTAACATATAGGGTCTTTCAACAAGAGTGTTCTATCTTTGAACTTAAATAAAACATGTTCTATAAATGATAGAGGTTTATTTATTTTTTTATTTTGGAACATAATTAATGTCATTACGTGTGGAAGAGAACATCAGTTAAGTGACCGCCGCGACTTCGTTGGGTTGCGCGTATACGGTTGACCCAATTTTCAATGACAGAAGAACGTAAATTAGGTCCAACTTCACGAATAACACGCGTGATGTTATTCATAAGATCATTTACGTTTTGCCTTGATTACATAAACTCAAGATTTAACATAACCCCACAAGAAGTAATCCAACGGCATTAAATCACATGACCTCGGGGACCAATTAACATCACCACCACAGGAAATGATGAAACCTCTGAACTTCTCCTTCAAAAGATCAATTGTTTTGAGAGCAGTATGACATGTGGCACCATCTTGCTGGAACCAGATGTTTCTGAGATCCATACCATCCAATAGAGGCCAAAACAGTCCCTTACAAGAGTCCGGTATCTTTCTCCATTGACAGTTAGAGCTTCTCCAACTTCATCTTGGAAAACATATGGACCAATGATTCCACCATATCAAAATCCACACCACATAGTAACCTATTGGGGATGAAGTGGTCATTCTTGAATCTGCATTGGATTGTGATTGCTCCAATAGTGGCAATTTTTTTTGTTAACACAACCATCCATCCAAAAGTGGGCTTTGTCCCTGAGGATGATTTTTCGACAAAAATCCGGGTCAGCTTCCAATTGCTCCATAGGCCAGTCAGCGAATACATGGCGCAACCTATGGTCGTTGAGCCTTAGTTCTTGAGTTAACATCATTTTGTAAGTGTGAAACTTCAAGTCCAGATGCAGAATTTGCCAAGTTGTGGTCGGCAAAAGCCCCAATTCTTGCGTTCGACGAACAATTGATTTGTTTCCGTTCTCGCGTACACTCTCACGAATAGCGCCTATGTTTTCGTTGGAGCGCTTACATCGATTACGTGCAGGCATTCTTTGATCGCTGACAGAACCACTTCTTTCAAATTTATCGATCAAATGCTGAATCGTTCTTGCAGGGACGATTATGCACACTGTAAACTTCACGCAATACACAGAAGGTTTGGCGAACAGATGATCCATTTTGATAATAAATTTTCACAATTTCTATGTGTTGCTGAATGCTGTAACGTTCATGGCTATTTGTCAATAACAACTGTAACCACATGAAAAAATGACTGCTGTAACTCAATAACAATGGCAGCTATCACATGTTAAAGATAGGACACACTTGTTAAAAGACCCTTTATATGTGGTCATTTAAAAAATACAGGGTTTAAATCTACCACGCTACTCCTCTAAACTCGATGAAATGTGGCCAAAGGGTCTGTAGCACACTTGTGCATGCTTTAAGGAGCTTTTGTGCATGTATAACTGGTATGATGCAATTAACTTATGGGTTAAATATTTAAGTGTGCATAAAAATTTGAAAGCCTGCACAAATTTCTCCTGCACTGTGTTTCCACAGTTTTACGTTAATGTCACAAGGTGGTAGCACACTACGGCAGATAATGGCTTATATTAATCTACTACAAGCATTGTAACAGAGCACACAAACTTCTCCCACTTATTCCAGAGCATCCACATTGTGATGGTTATAATTTAATTTAAAACATTTTGATAAATATTTTATAAAGTTTGAGATATTCTGGACAAACTTTTTAAGTAAATTCAGGAAGTTGGCTTTAGATTCCTTACAAGTTATTCCCTGGATGTTGAAGTAAGCGAGGTTTGGTGGCATGATGTTTAGGGTAAAGATCACTTCATATCCAACACGTGGGTGAGTTATGTAATTTCTGCTGACATATGCTTACATCAGTTACCAGTTAGGCACTAATCAGCATTTTGTCAGATATTTAAACCTAGAATTTTTTTATGGTGTTCTCTTGACCAACCACATGCCTAGCAGCAGTTGTCCTCCATGGTGTAGTGGTTACCATGCTAGCCTCTAGTTCCTGATGTTGTGGGTTCAAACCCGGTGGTGGGCGATGGATTTTTTTGGGCGTAAAAATCCTTAGCATGGCTTCCTTCGGAAGGGAAGTAAAGCCGGTGGTCCCGTGTCATAGATTTACGGCACGTAAAAGAATCTCAAGCCTGATAAAGAGGCCTCTGAGCAAAATTACCGATCTTTCACACCCAATATAGAATGGGATGCTAAGGACCACAGTAGCTAAAGAGCGTCCATAAATAAAACTCAATTTAATTTTAACGTGTCTAGCAGGATTCTCTGCTTATCAGTTCCTTAAATTTATTTAGTGATAATTTGTAATGTTGATGTAGGCGCTAGGCCCGACAAAGATGGTCTGCCATGCAGGTAAACCCACCAGCTGTTTATTCTTTCTCTTTTCAATGTAGTTTTGTTTGTATTAGATGGATTAGAAAGTTTGGAAACAGAAATTACACATCTTATGTCACCCTTTTACCATCCTCTCAGCTCTGCAACCTATAACCCCATCCTTTATGTGATGTCTGATGAAGGCGCTGATGGTGTCATCGCCACAATATTCTCAGCTACAATTTAATTAACACATTACTTTGTTCTTGCCTTAAAACACTGTACTTAGTACACAACAACAAACATCCACAAAAACAACCCTTTCCTCCATCAGACAACTTATGCATCATCATCATCGTTGTTGAGAGCTGCTGCAGTTATATCAATTTGTTCATAACCATAACTATTATACAGCAGATGCTATTTCACATTTTCAGGGTTGTTTGACCAAAATTTTGTGAACAACCAAAATGTTATATTCACGAGCCACTACTGCTTGTGAAGAAAAACTACTTTTGAAAATTGAAACACATTCACTGCTGTTAATGTGTGCATTCTGCAAGCTCATCATAACTTGTTGTGAAGCACTAGTCTCATGGATACTGAGGTAATGGCTTTGTAAACTTAAATGTAACTGTGACCCCTTAGCCCCTTCCTGGATCTGCCTTTGATCTGAAGATACTATGCCCTCATTTTCTTTCACTGTTCCTTTATAAAGTCCAATACAAGAAGTGTCAAAGTGTATCTCCATAACAATCTTGATGTTAAAGTGGTTCTTTTCTTCTCTCCACAAAGGACTCAAGAGAGAGACAATAGTTCACTCTCTTGCTACTGCCATAACAAATTCAACCAATGATAGTGCGTTATTGTAGCTGATGTCTCTTTCTTGGAACACCTTAAACATGTTATACAATTCTTTGTTTTTCCATTCTTCCACCTTAGAGTTCACAGAGGTGAGTATTTGTAGTGTGTATGTATGTTTTTGACCTCAAGCTTTAACAAATCAACATTCAAGTATGAACTTAACTATGCATTTAAGAAAAAAAGAGACAAACATCCCATTAAGGTTTTGTCACCACAACAGGAGTAGAGACTACAAAAGGAATGTCTCTGGTCACCGTAACATAATCTGTGATGCAATAATTTGTATCACAAATTACTTAAATGTAAATAATGATTGTAATATGAATATGCATTTTTATGTGACATTGATTTCAGATGTTTATTAATTGTAATTATTATTGGGAAATAAGTTTATACGGCCTTACTGAAACTGTCAATAATAGCGCAATAATGCAGCGAGGGGGGGGTGAGCTGTTTATCATTATTGGAAACGAGGAAGTTACGTAATGTTGGCGCGTTTTCGGTAGAAACTTCTGGAATGTTTCCCTAAAGCATATGTATTCATAATTTTCATTGGATATTAAAATAGACGCTAATGTTGGCGTGTTTTATTAGCCAATAGCAGTTCAGTTATAATCTTTAGGCGTATCTGATCGAAGGCGTATAAATAAGGTAGGTTGGAGGTAAAGTCAGTCAGTCCTTCAGTTCGCCGAAAGCATTCATACATTACACGTCGTATTTAGGGCAGTTCATCAAAAATCTGTGTACACTACACGTCGTCTTCAGTCAGTTAGTTCGTCATACATCGGATATAGATTCACAAGTTACGCGCAGCAGAATTATGAAAGATCTAAAATATGGTAAAGTTAATTATACAAAAGGTTGAAGTACGTTGATTAAAAGTGATCAGTAAGAAGTTATTATAACAGTTTCAGTTTGGCGAGTATCTAGATCAATATGTAAAAGTGATAGTGAACGTGTTCGACAATAAAAATTATAAAACAAATTTCTTCATCAGTGTCCTTTTTGGATAAAAGATTCCTTTCCGTTTACACAACCCTGATCAAGACACATGTTCGACCCAAGATAAGATAATAGCTAGCCGGAGGACAATAAACAAACTTAAAATTCTTTCAAACACTGATATTAGGTACCACAAATTGCTAACACTAGATGGAGCTACAAACCGAACAAATGAATGACGTCACAAGATGGCTTCAACACACGTGATGTAAACAAACATTATAAGTAATACCGTCGCAAATTGTCTACCACAACGTGGGGCTACAATAATGACATCTCACATCTGATGAAGAAAATGAGCAAGTGATAATATATTACATCATTCTGAAACTAATACCTCCTATTTATTTTCATGGAAACTACAAGAGATACAGAAAGCACAATAACACAGTTAAATAAAGCAAGATTTCAGCTACATACTGTTATTTTTCCATATAATCACTACCATTCATTATGCACTATTGCTAACAATGAACAAGAGCCTGCATACCATGCTCGTAGAAATCTGAACCAGCTGAGGCTAGCCACTGTCTTGGCTAACTGTGGATGGCTGTGTCTTGAACTTCATCTTTGTTGGAGAAGTTGGATGTCGCCATAACATGGACTGTCGTTTAGATTCTGGTCATTGTGGTGACACCACATCTCATCTCCGGTGATGGAGTTCAGAAAATTTTGCTTTTGTGAAAGCATCCGTGGGACCCATCTTGCATACACTTTGTGATAATTAAGATTGTGTAACATCTTGTCTAAGGCATTACAGCCAACATTCAGCTCTACACACAATTCCTGGTCGTAATCCACCGATCATTAGGATGAGTTGGTCGAGACGCTGTTCATTATTTGCTCAGCAGGGTCAACCAGGGCATGGCTTGTCCTGCACATCCTTTTCACCACTTTTGAAACGTTGTACCCACTGCCTCACATTACTCACATCTACTGTATCATCTCCATACACCTTTAGCAAGTGTCAATGGATTTCAATTGGTGCAATTTGTTTAGCAGTAAGAAATTCAATCACACATCTCTGTTTTGTATGCATCTCTATGTCAGTAGCCATTTTGGAATGCTCCCCTCCTGGTGCTGCTATCTATCGCAGGACACTAGCGGAAAAGTTCAACAATTAATACTACACCAGCATAATCTGGCTCGGACACTCAAAGGCAACACAAAAAAAAATGGGAGGCATTGGATTGACCCTCTTAATTCCTAGTATTTCCTCTGAAAAGCCTCTTGAGTGTACCAGGCTAATACAACAGTGTTTGGACTAAATATAAAATCTCCAAATTGAGATTTTTAGATATAATTCTATATTTACTATTTAGAAGAACTGTATAAAAACTTAAGCAAATGAATTAACTTAAACATCATACTAATTTATATTATTATGTTCATTAGATATATATGTGTACTAAAATTGTGATCTTTATAAAAGCAGTATGTATTTTTGGAGAGAAGTCTGAAGAGTAAACAATATACTCTGAACTGGCCCCTAAGAGTGACTTGTTTGAAGAAGAACAGCAGAACAAGTTTGATAAAACTAATATTTAACCTTATGAATATAGGTAATAGAATAAACTAAAACAGAAATATTTACTTTGTAATACACACATTCTATCCACACTATTTTCCTTCCTTTACATTTCCTGAAAACTAGTGTTTAGAAACCTTTTAATTATCAGATTCTTGAAAGATATTTAAAATGTTTTCTGAACACCTTTTTCATATATAATTACAGATACAGTTTCTTAGAGATGATCTGAACACAACATCTATAATAAATAAGTAGTTGAAAACATAACACAATGGTCATCTTTACTTGTAAAACTTGTTTTGCTCTTAATACAAGTGGACTAAATTCTGTACAAGAAATTCAGTGTGAATTTATCTGCAGGGATTTAGTCAGACCACTATAAGTACATTATGCAAAACTTAAACATTTGATATTGTGCGCAGGAATTGCATGGAGGTATTATCAAGCTCTCTTGAAACTGTTAGCTTCCCTTCATGATGACATATTATCTAAATTACTTGCTTTGTTTTCAATGTAGTCTTGCCAGTTTAGAACAGTAAACTTTAAAGCAGCAGCATAGTCAGAAAAATATTAAGGAGGGGGGTTTATGCACAGGGATCCATTTTTTAAACAATTTGTATCAATTCAAATGACAAATATAATTAATCCTGAATTGAAATATTTAAATAAATCAATTTTATATTCATGTATTAAGGTGTAGCATTGGAATTAAAATTAGGATAGGATGTTTTGCATACTGTAAGTGGCAAATGTGGTACGACATGTGAATTAATGACCACTGTGAAGTCTTTTACATTACTGCTGCAGGCCATTTTATTTCACTACTAAAAGGGTTTTCTAGCTATGTTCTAAACTGGGAGATATTACACTCAAAGTTAGCACCAGAACGAAAACATTCCCTGATATCTTAACATGTTTATACTCATGTCATCTAAAGTACAGCTTCTGTTGCTATCACCTCTGGCGATGTTGTCTAAGACATGCGGCATAAATATAGCACTACTAGTGATACGATTAGGAACTATCTTGTTCCTGCCAACCTAAACAGATGCTATTGCTTTAACGAAGCTATATTTTGCTATCAATATTTACATTTTTTTTAACAAGGGGGGAGGGTCTACCTCCCAAACCCCTCCCTAGCTATGCCTCTGCTTTAAAACATTTTATTAAAGAAAGCATTAAAAATCCCTTAGATCCTGGTGGGATTCACACCAATAATCTTTGGCGTACCATGCGATGGTCTAACTTCGGAGCTAAACTGTTCAGTATTTTCAGTTATCAAAACATCATAACCTTAACCCAAGATCCTGGTTTGAGTTCTGGATCTGACTTTGGGTTTTGCATAAATGAATCTCTCTAACCAACTGTTTTCTAAAGGGATATAATACAAAGGACCATTAACAATACAATTTCAATTAGAGTTATTCTGAGATGGCTGACATATGTTTCATGTATTCAGCACAGTTTCAAGAGATTTGACATGTGTTTTATGACATATGGGCAGAAATTTTGCAGCACTGGATAAACAAGAAAGCATCTAGCTAAATCCCAGAAGATAAGCCACAAATAATGATCTTAAACCCCCCTCACTAACTTAGTCTGTACAATACTCTGTGAAAAGTTATTAAATTAAGAATGTTCACCCAAGTTCAACTCAAAAATAAAGTCACATTAATTACACATTGTTCTGGAATGATAAGTTTTGGAATGTGGTTCAATCTACTTATGGACGGTCTTATTTTGATATTTGCATACTAACAACTGCTTTCCAAATTATTACTGACAGAGAAACGGAATGCCAATTATGTATCTACACATTTTCATATGGCTGAAAACCTAAATCAGCAGCAATTCAGTTTTGCCATATGCGACAAGTATGAACAATACCATTTTAGGCATGTTTTCCAAAAAGTCTTTTAATCTATAGGTTTCTTGAAGAAGGAAATAGGAACACTGTATTTACCTGTGAGTTTATCCAAATTTTTGCACTGCATTAACACTTTGATTACATATGATGGTTACTGTACATATTATATGCATTATTTGCCATAGATATGATACAGTGATATGCTCCTTAAGTAAGCGAGATGCTTTGAATTTAAATAAAGAAAAGTACACAGAAGTTGATTCAAACATTCTTGAATGGTCTCCTTATTTAAGTGTTGAGAAACTATTTCATTGCACATGATGTCTTAGTGTCAGTTTAATGAATAATTTTGTATATTTACACTATTCACTCTCTATGGGAAGCACACTCATGCTCCCTATGAAAGAGAATGCACACCAACTTAAGCCTGCACGTGATACTGAGATTATCAAATAGAACCGAGATCTAGCTAATGACAGATTTTGATCTATGAAAGGACAACTAGGTATGCAAGTCTATCCTATGTTTGAAGCAGGATTTAATTATCACAAAATGATTATATAGATTCACTTCAGGAGAAGAAGAAAAAAAATGAATGTAAATTATAAATATTATATTTAAAAACTGTAATACATAGTGAAGATAATAATGTTAAAGCCAAATAAAAACTCAAGAAAAGAAAGATAGGAAAAGTTTAATGTGAAAATATAGTATGTAGGGAAATAAAAGTTAAAATAAATGACTCTAGCAATGAGAGAGGCAACAATAAATTATTTGTTGTCAAAGAAGGAGAAAAATCAAGCTAGTAGGAGTATGCCATTGTATTTTTTTATGTAACAGACACGAGAATGATGCAGAAGAGATAAGAAGAGAGAAGAATTAGCGTGAATATATTTGGAGGACGGTTGAGCTTTTAATTTCATGGTATCTATAAATAGTTGCAGTGGGAAAGCTCTGCATTAAGGTAATTAAATAATAAGCTCCACAAGACACATTGAGAAATAGTGTGCTATCCACACATAAGAGAAGTAACTAGATTTTCCATTATATATATTGTAATTAGCTCCCACAAATATAGAAGCAGTTGTTTAGAAGATAATAATTAAATATATCAAGTTCATGCAACACAAAATATTTAAAATCATACAACAGAATCTGGAACGTAGCAACAAATACAAGGTTGTTCTTGAGATTTTGTTAGGAAATAATAAATTTTGAGCCGGTTTCACCCTTTTTAGAGTACTAAAAATACTCTAACATATTGTTTGTTAACATTTAGTTCAAAGTTTAACATAATGTTAAAACTCTTGCATTTCATCAAGTTTTTACAGCAAATTGTTAGTTAACACATGCTAACATCAAAGACAACTGTGAACAATAGCTTTTGAGAAGGTGGTGACTGAACTACACAGCTTTTGAAAGCACTCCAATGCACTTTTGTTTACATGTCAGTAGCGGACAACTTTCATTGGCAGTTGCTATGATGCCATGTGATGTTTCTCATTGTTTGAGGTTAGAATCACGAAATGAACTGAAAGATCTAGATGTAGAAGAACTAAATGTTTCACTGTTTGTAAAGCATCAATACAGAACTTATTACTAAGTATAGACATATTATCGAACGCGAAAAAGCTGATGGTCTTACATTAAAGGATAAGGATGCAGCCTGGGAGAAAATTTGCGAGTAATTTAATTGAAATGAATGTGTTTATCCCAGGTCGAGTAAGCCACTGCTCTAATTTTACGCTAACATAAAATGTAGCATTAAAAATGTCAGGTGTGAGGAGCGTTTAGATTGGTTTAAAATTGGTGGTGGACACTACATTGACTCTAAAGTGGGCAAAAGTGTGTTATTGCTGATTAAGGATCAAGCAGATCCAAACTTAAATACTGTTAGCTTCTTGAAGCAATTGCTTCGGAAACTTCCAAATGAACTCACAAATGGTGGCTTTGGAAATAGCAACATATCACCTAACATTAAATGAAAAGAGTTAGTAGCATAAAATCTTGAAGTAATTAACACATGTAAGAAAGAGGCATGCTTCTGTTTGTAGAATTCTAACATCACGTATTTACCATAAAACTATGTTCATGACCACTTTGGACAGTCTGTATCACTTTAAAAATTCGTCCTTTTGCAGGATTTCAAATTTATTATGACCCATGGTTTGCGGCAGCCATTTTCCAATGTCTAACATTTGTTAAACGCCTTAACATAGGGGTACAGCAATGTTAGCTTAACACAGAGTTCAACATATTGTTAAAGTTAACATTGTTCGATGAAACAGAATTTGCATTAACTTCAGTGTTAAAATTTGGTATCAGTTGGTGAAACCAGCCCTTAGAAAGAAAAGGAAATTAAAACTGTACTAGCAAATAACAATCTAAAATTTAAAAAATTGTAACAATCACAATTCAAAAGAGTTGACCAAACAAAGAAAGAGTCTCTAGCTCTTGGGTAAAAACAAATCAAATTAAGAATAAATAACTGATGTTCAAAAAGGTAAACCTGCTTAATTATTTAAATAGTAGTTAGAAAATAAGGTAGCAAGCCCTGAATTCCCGGAGTGCCATGAAGCTATATAAATTTAACCTACATTATGCCCTTAATCCACTACACAAATTGACACACAACATCAGCTCCATGTTTAAGAAAATCTCTTATTTCAAGTTGAATTTTATCATTTTGTACGTATAGTGCAACAGACATATGTGTTACTTACATAATAGTTAATGCTTAAGAAAAATGTGGAGACAACACACAAATAAATACAGTAATTCTCAATTAAACTGAAATGCTTGAAACCATTTATCAAAAGACGGGAACAAAAGAAAAGAAACAGAAAGCCATTTCTGAAGACAGCTGCAAGACAGCTTAGTAAATAAATTTACACTGTTTTCTTCACTTATTTACAACAGTTAAAAATATCTGTAGCTCTTTAAATATATTATGTGCATTTACTAAGGTTTAGGAATAGAAAAATATTTTTGAAATCTCTGTTTTCTTTTATCTTTCATGGAACTTGTATAAAACTTATAGTTACCTTCATAAGGATTGTAAAAAGGGGGTAGCATATTACTTAAGGATTTATGCACCGAACTCATGTACCCTGGCTTATTGTTTTCCTTCCTTTTTCTACACTCTTGGCAATGCTGCATTTCCTCTTCTTAAGAACGTCACTTGTACAAAAGACAAAATTAACACACAAACAAAAATATTCGTCCTCTTCATAAAATACAGTATATATTAAATATTTCTCTATTGGTTTATATTTCACATACCTTCTCATTTATCTCAACTTCAATACATAAATGTTTAATATGACTGGTCGGTATTATTAAAAATAGTTACAGATTTCCACCAATGGTATAAAAACGGGAAGGTTTTATAATGATAAGTTTGTTTAATTGTTAGAGTACACCTTGTGTGACCATCTTGAGCCAGAGATTTTAAAATACATCAGCCTTTTTTTTTTATTATTATAATCTTGTTACACTCAGCTTCCCAGCAACTTTTCTTTTTATGCTTTTTCCTTTTTATTCGAAGGTTCATATTTTTCTTATGCTTATGTTTCTAAATCTTTAGCAAACAAATAACATTCTTTTCCTGAAGGGAGGAATGATCAGATACCAAACTTGCTCTTCTTAGACATAGCAGCATTATTATCCGTTCATTTGTTTTTTCATTAGAAAATGTCTTGCTCAAATATTCTCTCACATTCATTCACCACTCCCTCACGAGTTTTTACCATAAGACACATTTGGAATGTGTTAACAACAACATATAAAGCACCTAGCACTCTGATTTGTCCTCCTCAACCAATTTCTGAGTATCCTTCCCAGTATCAGTTGAGCTTGGATCCAACTCCCTGTGTCGGATGTGAATTTGTGGAGATGACCTCTGAATGACACTGGATGGGGCAAGAACTGCCGAGGCAGGTTCAGGATGAGGCATGATCTCAACTTCGCCGTTACCTGCAAGTACTTTTGACTTAGTTGTGTCGGATGGCACCTCATAGATACTTCCACTACCACCTCCACTGCCCCCGTTGCCTGTAGGACCACCTCCATCTATGTTACCCAATGCATCATACATTGGATTGCTAAAATCACGGTTTTTGGCACCTATATCTCCCATGTTGTACTCCACATTCATTGGTTCCTGCATGAAAATAAGCACATTTTGTAACTTAAAAACTAAATTAGGTGGGAAGTTTCACACAGCAAAGCTATTAAGCTCCTTGATATTATAAAATTTACAAAAACGTAATAAGGAAAGCAAATCAAATGACTATAGATAATAAAAGCAAAGGTATCTGGAAAATTATAAAAGGTGAACTAGGACTAAACAAGGAAGTAAAACCAAATCTTCCTACTTCTAAACCAAAGAATATAAATACGAACTCGTATGCAGAATCATTAAATGAATATTTTGTAGCTGTTGGGGAACAAATTAGGGATGTTCCCCCATTAATAAACGAGGCTGAAGAAAAACTATCTACTAAATGCATCATGTTAACTCCTCGCTTTTATTTCTCAAGTATAACCCCAGACAAAGTAATAAAAGTAATCAGTAACTTACTGCCTAAATCATCTATGGGTTGGGATGAACTCCCTCCCTTTCTTATAAAAGAAATTAAATACCAAATATGCAAACCATTTACAAAAATAATAAATCAATCATTAGCTACCAGTAATTTTCCTAAAAGCATGAAATATGCAAACGTAATGCCCATTCATAAAGATGGAAATTGTAAATTTAAAAATTTCCGCCCCATTTCGGTTCTTTCAATGCTCTCAACTATATTTGAAAAAATTGTAAAATCTCAATTAAAATTCTATTTAGAGCATTTTAATAAATTGACAGACTCACGACATGGATTTAGGAAAAACTACTCGACCATATTTGCGTTAATAAATCTTTTAAATGAAATCTCCCAAACATTAGATGAAAACCAACAAACGTCAGTATTAATTTGCGATAATTCAAAGGCATTTGATTGTGTAATCCATGAAATTTTGTTAAAGAAATTAGAATACTATGGCATAAAGTATAAATTGTTAGCCTGGTTCAAATCTTATGTAATAATCGCAAACAAAGAGTAATTGTAAATGATGGGGAGAAAACTGTTAAATCTACTTGGAAAAATATAAAATCAGGTGTTCCACAAGGAAGTGTTTTAGGACCCCTCTTATACATACTTTATACAAACAATCACCCAAATAATGTTCAATCACCCAAACAATGTTAAAGCCAAAACAGTAATGTATGCGGATGATACATCCATCTTACTTAATGGTAGTAACTATCAGGATTTAATTTTGAACACAAATGAAACACTAAGCACACTAAAAAATTGGTTTAATAGTAATGGATTAAAATTAAATATGACAAAAACTGTGTTAATACAATTTAAAACATATCCGAGAACAAATAATAATATAAATAATTCAAGTAGCATTTCAGTAAGTTCTGTATCTACCAGCAAAATCTTAGGGGTACACATTAATGAATAACTAAAATGGGAGGAACATCTTCAATATATGGGGAAAAGACTAAATAAGGTCTGTTTCAATATGTATTGTCTAAAAAAAATTACCAACATAGAAACCAGAAAAATTGTATACTATAGCTATTTTCACTCCATAATGGCATCATTCTCCGGGGAGCAGCAACTGGTTCAGCCAAAATATTTAAATTACAAAAAAAGAATATTCGCATTATGATGCACGTTAGCCCCAGAAACTCTTGTAGGAACTTATTAACGAAATATACTTACTCTGCCCTCACTGTACATTTATGAATCAGCCATTTATGAACACTTTGATAAATATTATATTAAACAGAATGCACATAAGCATGAAACCAGAACACAAAATAATCTGAAAGTACCAGCCTATAGACTTACACTATTTGAAAAAAGTCCTTTCTACTCTGGTATCAAAATTTACAACAAACTACCTCATAAATATAGAAAAATTAAAGATAAAAATGTGTTTCTTATCACATTAAAAAGGACCTTAACAGAAAAAGCTTATTACTCTGTAAAAGAATACATGGAAGACAGGTTCTAGGACCATACTCTCTACTTAACCTGTTAAATATGTACAAAATTATGTAAATAACACTGTTTATGATATTTCTTTTTGTAACTGTTTATAGTAAAAGTCATCAGTTTACTGGGCTTTCGCCCAATCCATGTAAATATTTGTGATGAATAAATTATTATTATTTAACTGAGGTTTGACAACACTTCACTAGCTCCGCTTACCTAGTTTTAACTAGAACATGTTTTATAGACATTGCCCACATCATCAGCTAGCATCCATTGTCAGATCCAAAGAGCTATCCAGGTGAGCTTGCTTTGGTGCTGGTTTTAAGAACTTGAGGGTTGGAATTGGTAAAGTACAAGGGTAATCCCAAAAGTAAGGTCTCCAAAGTGCTGGGGCCACAGGGAAACCGTTTGCATGGCTGTTGGCAACACTGTTATGTTTGTTGCTTCCCCCACTCACTACAGAAACCATCTTACAGCCGTTGGGGCACTTAGTTTTGGTTTGGCAGTCAGTTGTAATGGACCTCTAAGTGCAAAGTTTGTGCAGTTATTAAGTTTTTGAATGCAAAAGGCATTAAACCAATCAAAATTCATCGACAGTCAATGGAACTGTATGGAGGGTTGTGTATAGCATCTGCAAGTGGTGTAGAGACTTTGCAGCTGGTAACAAAGAAAGAAGTGGGAGACCACAAATTTCTGATGAGACAATAGCAAAAGTTGAACAAATTGTGCTTCAAGATTGGAGGATCGCTCTTGATAAGATCTGCATTGTTATTCCATTGTTATTCATAGGACTTCGGTTGAAGTGTTGAAATTTCGAAAGATGTGCGCAAGATGGGTCCCACAAATGATCACAGAAGACCTCAAATGGCAATGCATTGAAACTTCCTGCCAATTTCTTTGGCACTATGCAGATGAAAAGGACAGCCCTTTGGATTTCAGTGTCATGGGTGATGAACCTGGGCTTTCCACCAAACAACAATCACATGAGTGGTGGCATTCCCCTTCACCCAAGCTGTGAACATTCAAAAGAACACAGTCTGTCTGTAAAGCTATGACAACTGTGTTTTGGGATCAAAAGGGGGTATTGTTGGTCAACTTTATGGCTCCTGGGACCACAATAAATGCTGACAAGTATTGTGAAACACCAAAAAAAACTCAAGATGGGCGATTCAGAACCAGAGAAGAGGAATGTTGAGCAAGGGCATAAGCCTTCTCAATGACAACGCTTGCCCCTAAGCTGCCCATGAAACGGTGGATCTTCTGCAACAGTTTGGATGGGACATCATCACCCATCCACCATATAGTCTGGACTTAGCACCCAGTGATTACCACTTGTTTCCCAAGTTGAAAATACAAGCAAGGCGCTTCAATGATAACGACGAGATGAAGATGAGGTCTAACGTTTCCTCAATAGCATGGCAGCAAGCTTGTATGACATGGGCATAAAAAGCTGCCACAGTGCTTACAAAAATGCAATTATGCAGAAAAGTAGAAGAACATCTTCAAAACGATGTACCACTTATTAAAAATAAGCATTTCTTTATATCTAAAAAAAAAAGGAGATGTTTATGTTTGGATTACCCTGCACCACCAAATGAGAAATCTGGAATTTATCAAATAAACTGTGCAAATTGCAAGAAGACACAAAGAATTGGTTAGACAAAGAGAAATTTAGATACAAGATTGAAGGAATATCTAGAGAACTTAAAATACAAACAATTGGATAAATTAGCCGCCAGTCATCATTTTGGAAAGAACAACATGACATTAAAAAAGGAAACACATTTAGTGAAATAAATAAACAATTCAAATGAGCTGAACATTTGGGAGAAAATTTACATAAAGAAACACGAGAAACAATTCATTTTAATATACCAACCTTCAAGTTCCTAAAACCAGCACCAACAGCTACCTAATCCAGCAATGGACACAAGCTGATGATGTTGGCAACAGTATGTGAAAGATATTCTAGTTAAGGCTAGGCAAGTGGAGCAAGTGAAGAGTTGTTAAAATTCAATTGTAACATTGAGAAATTTTTGAAATGCATTATACCGCTAAGTTGTACTTCTTAGTAGCATCATAGGGAATACTCATCATGTATCTTAACATATAATTAAAAAATTTGAAGAAATGTTAATGAATTTTCATACTGCAACAGAAGAAAATCTGAACTGCAAGTACACTAAACCTTCTATTTAACGGACCTCCAATTAATGCACTTCAGATTTAACGAACCAAATTTGACTAATGTAGCAAACATGGTTGGGAGAAAGAAACTGCAAAAAAATTGACTAGATTTTTAAAAGGCAAATGCGATTGTAATTTGACACACAGAACAACAGCGCCTCTCCCACCACAACTCATTCGGAATTTCAGGTGCATTTTCATAAAACTTTGTGCACACTCACAGCATAAAGCATCACTTGTGATCAGCGCGCAGCGCATTCATTAACACATTTGGCACTGTTTTCTCTGGTACATAGTGGTTTTCCAGTGCACATGGTTGCATTTGTTACACCGTTATTAAATATTATTTTAATCTGTTTGTGAACTCTGTGGTATGAAGAAACAAACCATTTTGATATTTGCAAAAATAAGGAAAAACTTCAACAGCTTTTGCTTAATTACAGTGTAAACAGCTCCAAGAGTGGTTCTATAATATGAGATAGAAAGCACGTGAAATTCGCCAACACAAGCAGTTTGTTACTTATATGATATGCACATTAAATATTTTACACTTACATCATATAGTACAATTTCAAGTGTAATATTTTATTTTAAATGTTCATTATATGATTTGCAATTTAATGGACTTCCAATTTTATGGACACCCTTTCACTCCCTTTATTCTGTTAAATCAAGGATTTACTGTGCATTATACTGCTGACAACAATAGCTTGAACTTCCATTGTATTTCATCAAGCTTCAAAAACTGATGTCAGCTGTCAGTGCAGGTGATAAAATGTTATTCATTTCAAACAGTTTTATTTTTAATCTGTACTTTACCATGAGGAATCCCACTTTTATTACTAAATAGTGCATTTATTTAAAGTTTCCCACATTGTATTACTATGACTTAAGGATGAAATAAATTACAATTATAATTTAATGTTACAAAAGAGATTGTGTTAACTTACGACTCTGCCTTGAGGGCCATTGGTGGCAAATGTTGGACTTCCAAACTCAACATTTGTTCCTTGTCTGAATGAAACACTCTGAGAATTAGATAATCCACCCAAACCAGCTCCTTTGCCACTGTAAATAGTTAAAAATTAAAATAATAGTTGCTAAAATATAATACAATATAAGCCATAGTATTTTAATTGCTTCTGACCGCTGCATAGATGCATTATTTGAATTTTAGCATTGTTAATAAAAATGTGCATCATACTCATCCACTTTTAGGTTAGAATGGGATGTATAAAACTTAACTAATCTATAAAACCTGTGTGTATTTTCTTATCTATATACTACAAATGTAACCTTTTATGCATTAAGATTATCTTTCCATCACTGAAGAGGTTTAGATTAATGGGCAATTGATTAGCAAAATGGGAGAGTAATAACAGCTATATCTTTCTTGTGAGAATGGCAGAGAATCATGTACACAAGCATAGAAATATGAGAGAAGGAGGTGAAGGAGGGAGAGAGATATTTCATTGGTTTTTAATAAAGGTAATAAGATATAGAGTAAACACAATAAGTTATATATTTTTCAACAGATTTTCATATGATAAAATATTTTTGTGCCCCCTTCCTCCCATATAAAAGGAGTAACAGCTTTTCTTGAGCAATATACAGTCCTGTACAAATTAATTGGAACAGAACATTTTACATGGTTTCATGAATTTAATCATAAAGCACTTCCAATTTACATTTCTTAATACTTAATATTTTCTCCTTTTGGTTTTATAAGTTCCATTACATGATTAGGCATTGACTCCACAAGGCTGGAACACACATTTTTGAGATCACATCATGAAACCACACTTGAATTAAAGCTAATATCAAACGTTCTTTTGTGGAATAGTCAAAGTTTGCAAGTCTCTTGTTGCAAATAGCCCACAAACTTTCTATGGGGTTAATGTCAGGCAAATTCCCTGGCCAGTCAAGCACATGAATATTGCTATGTTTGAAGAACTTCTTCACTTTCTTAAAAGTGTGGCAGGTAGCTAAATCTTGCTGAAAAATTCTGTCACCTTCCAGAAACCTTTTCTGGAGTTCATGAACAACTCTCACCAGTACTGTGATGTACTGATCACTTTTCATCATGCCTTCAACTGAAATTAAAGGTCCTAGTCCTTCATAGGTGAAACAGCCCCAAAACATTTTCTTCTCATGGTGTTTTACAGTCTTTTGAAAATATGCTGAATTTGCAGCTTCATTATTTGTTTGGTGCACGTACTGAACCCTTGACCTTGCACTTCGAAATGAGTCTCATCAGAGAAAAGAACTTTTTTGTAGTGTTGCAGTGTTTAATTCCAATGAGCATGACCATAAGTGGCGTTTTTTTATGCATTGCTTGTGTAAGAAGTTGTTTCTTCACAGGTTTTCAGACTTTTCTTTCAACTGCTAAAAGTTTACGACAGACATTAGATGCATCTAGATTCACTTCCCTGTCCCTCAGGTTGCGAGCCAAGTCCACAGCAGTGAGCCTAGGGTTTGTTTTGCTTTACCTAAGGAGAAAGCGGCTATCAGTTGGTGAAGTTTTCTTTTTCTGATCACATTTCCCATTTTTCTTTGGTGTAATGGAGCCAGTCTCTTTGTACTGATCAATAACTATATGTACAGTAGCTACACCAACATCGAACTTTGTAGCTATCTCTCTTTGTGTCATAGAAGTATTTTGTGCTAATACCAGAATCGCACTTCACTTCCTGGGAGTCGGATCCATCGAAGAACCGAAATTTACTAACATTACAAGAGAATTGTAAACCTTGACCACATTCAAATAAATGCACATTTGAACTGAAAACAACTGCCACACAGCAGCTGACATATGAAACAACAAGCAACAATGGCCAGAGAGCATTTGATTTCATTATAAGCACAGTGCTGACAATTGTTTGAGAAAATGTGGTAAAATTTACCTTGTTTCGATTAATTTGCACTGGACTGTACCAACCTTAATTTTTCATTTTCAGAAGGAGTAGATTAAAACAAAATTATGGAAGTGAGAAAATGATTCATACAAATTGTTGTACTGAAATAAATGAAGCACAAATAGCTACGTGTGTTTACATTAGTCTAACATAGTTTTACTTTTTTCCTTTTACAATAGTTGCTAAGTTATCATAATTCTATTTTTAAGGGACAGTTCCTCCTTAGAGCTTTCAGCTCATTGGGACATTCTATGTATGAAAATAAATAAAACATCAGCAAGTGCGCAGCTTAACAAAGAAGTTCATATTTATAGAAACAAATACATGCTACCACAGGAATATGCAGTATTGTTCCTTTTTGTATTTTTCCACTCATCTTCAATAGTCAATACTCATTAGCATACTCAGGTAGAACCACCCACATTTCTGGGCCTCCTGACAAATGGTGGCCTTTCTTTCCAAATTCATACTTGCCCCACTTCATTTGTTTTATAATCTGACTGCACCCACATCACATCAATGTACAAATTTGTAATTATTTCCTTTCTTTTCCAAAATCCTGGTATCATATCATCATCATCATCATCATCATCATCATCATCATCATCGATATAAATAAATATATTGTAGATATTATTGGTGTACAGAAGTTAGAAACTGTCATGTAAGTTTGAATTAGGTAATTATTTCTGAGTTAGAATTTCACACTAAAACATCACTAAACGGAAATTTTACCTGGCCATGTTTCCAAGCTTGTTCACCTCATTGTCAGCATTCTCCATGATGAGGTGAACATGCCTCAAAACATTTCTACATAAAATTATCTTTTAGCAATGTTTAAGTGTTATAAATTCCAACCCAGAAACAATTATCCATACTGCAGATGTTTACTGAAAATATTAACATCTACAACTTTTCAATGTGATCTTTCAGTCTCTCCACAGTACTGAATTTTTAAGTCTAATTCAAATTTCCAATGTGAATATAATGGCGGGGATAATGGACTATGGAGCTAGTGCATGGGCAAAGAAGGTAAATATAGGATATGTGAAGAAACAGTTAAGGAAAATGCAACAAAAATGTTTAATGAGATGTACTGGTACTGTAAGCACAACGCCAACTTTAGCGTTGCTACTGATAGGTAGTAAAACCAAATGGCTGGAGCTGAAAGCTCACATTTTGGCATTTATAGATGTTTAACCCTTCCCTAGTGGACATGCTTGATTGTTTTATTCATTCATTATCCGCTTAAAGAACAATTAAAGAATACAAACAATTCATAACATCGTCAGTTAAACAAATGATCGCATGCTAAAAAACACACTAGAATCCTGTTAGTATGTTTTTGCAGAGACCCAAGGATATGGATGTTACAGATGGGAAAACGTGTTAACAAAAATACAAAATTTGCAATTTAAGAACATAATTATGTAATAAATCTAATAATTACTATGTTTCCATGAGCTATATGAGGCAGTATTTTATATCACAACACTGTAAATGCCAGAGTGATTGTAGTGTAAATTAGCATTATTGTATGACAATGATTTGAGATGTTTGTTAATTATAAGCATTGTTAGGAAATAAGTTTACACGGCCTCACTGAAACTGACAATAGGAGCGGATAACAATGAAACGAGGGGGTGAGTTGTTTATCAATTAGAAGAGACAGACAAATGACGTCAGAGTAGCGTACCTTTCTTTAGAAATGGAGGGAATATCTTCCCTAGAGCATATGTGTTCGTAATTTTGATTGGATATAAAATAGACACTAATGTTGGCGCGCTTTATTAACCAATAGCAGCCCTGTTATAATGTTTAGGCATATCGGGGTGAGGGAGTATAAATTCTGCAGCCAGAGACAGGTATCGCCCAGTTCAACAGAATCATTCACGAGTTACACGTTGTGCAGTTCAACAGAATCATTCACAGGTTACACGTTGCGCAGTTTAACAGAATCATTCACAAAGTACATGTTACGCAATTCTACAGAATCTCTCGCGTCGTAAAGTTAGTTAAAAAATGTGAAATACACGAATTAATAATGTGCGGCAAATAAGTGATTATAGTTACATTCGAAAATATAACAGTTTCAGTCAGGCGTGTATCAAGATTAAATATATGAAATTAATTCTGTGTTATGCAATAAAAGTATAAAAACAAATTCTTTTATCAGAGTTATCTTTCAGTAACAAATCCTTTCCGTTTACACACCCTATTCAAGACATTTGCTCGACTGAGTAATAATAGCTAGCCAGTGGACAAAGAACCCAAAATTCAAAAATAGTAAAACAATAACAGGCGCTCAGCAAATAAGATAACACGAAAGTTACCACGACAAATTGAAATCGATCTGAGACCAATTTCATACTGAATATGATCCATGTTTCCATGTTAAATTCAATATGTATTCAGATGGATTTGGATACACAACATTTGAGAATTAATAATTCAAACTTTTATGTTGGTCAATTAGGATTTTTGAGGTTAGTGAATGTTTATGAGAAAATAAATTGTGAATTATGGAAGTGATAAAAGTGGCCTTGCTGTATGTTTTATTACTCATGTGTGCACATGTGATAACAATTTTCGCTAAAAAAAAATGACAAGTGTGCATCATGTTACAAGTACAGTAGAAGATGGTATCTTTGGCGTATTCAATATGATGTGAATACAGTAGGTGTTTTCATGCAACAAATTTTGATCCGATCCTCTTGCGATCCTATTTTCCCTTCTTCAGAAGCAGTTTCAGTCTGTTTATGCTTGCTAACAATTGTGTTTAAGGTTGACAAGGGAATGTTTAACTTCTGCGCTATATCCACACATTTCATATTTGGATTGCAATCTACTTCTTCAAGGATACTGTTGGTTATTTGCCGCACTTTCTTTTTTTCCATTGCAAATGAAAAGTTAAAACACAATCTATGTATATTTGATCAACACTCAACAGTAGAAACTATTGTTGGCATTTACCATGCCAAGCTAAAGCATCTATCCCACCCACACAAATATTTACATATATGCATGTCACTGCCTGCCAGTCTCCACCCCGTGACCAAAGATTGAGCAAAGTAGCGAATGAGGATGTCAAACTTTGAACATGTTAAGTGCCTACTCCTACTAGACTGACCAAGGATTGACCAAAACAGTGAATGAGGACGTCAAACTTTGAATGTAGTAAGCGGGACCGAGAAAACATTATTTATTACATTTAGTGATTTGGTGCCAGGGCTTTTATAATTCAACATAATATATGGTAAAACGTGTTAATGAAGAACATGCTAACAAGATTCCACTGTATATACATAAACAATACCACAAATTAGAATATTCATAGATGGGTTTTAAAATAACATATTTACAATAATTAATCACTTGCTATACTTTATACGATATTGTAAGAATATTATATACATAGACAATAATTATCCAACATATTCATCTAGTGAATAATAACTTCCTTTTAGACAAAATTTCTTTAATTCTTTCTTGAATTTATTAAACTTATTAATAAGTTTCACATAGACAGCCGTGTTTTACGGCTCTGAGTGGAAGCTAATTTTATAAAAATATTAAATTCTGTAAAATACAACTAAAAGTATACAATCATGCTCAAATGTATTAAAAAACACATTATACTTTGGATTTTGTTGAATTGCACCATAGCTGTCTTTCAGGAGTGAAGTTTTGTTAATCTGCATAAAAATATTGCTTCAAAAATGGCATTAGTAGCACTTTTCCATTTTTTATCACATAGTTCATACATATACTCGTGTTCACAAACAAACCAGGAATTGTTCAGGAACTAAATACTGTCACATAATGATATGTAACACTTATGTTTGTAAAAATAATGATAATAATAAATAATAATTTTGATAGAGATGTGAGGCTACATAAACTTTGATATTGGGTTATGGCTGGTATCACTATACATACGTAACACTTGCATACACTGCACAACTTTATTGATTTCAGCATATCATTACATGTAATAAAGAACAAATAACATCGTCTTTTAGGTATTTTCATGAATATATGGCATATTTTATCACTTTTGTCCCATATTACTATCAGAAGTTGCAGCATGCATCTCACCCGTAGCATCATGGGAACGTTGGTTGCATTGTCTTTCCGGTGCCAACATTTGAAATCCCAACATAGCTGAAAACACAATTGAGGGCCTAAGCCACAAGGCATAGTGAAGGGATTTGAGGGCCCTCAGCCTCAGAGCGTAGCTGAGGGATGTATTTTAGAAGAGCAGGAGTGGAGCAGCTGTGACTAAAGGCCACAACCGCAAAGCGACGACAGAGCGTAGCTGAGGGATCTGCACGTCTAAAACTCGAATGATTCACGTTGGCAGCAATTCCTTCCAAAAGTCGATAAAAATGACTATATAAGAACAGTCCCATAAAAGGGCGGGTGGGTGAGTTGCATTACATTAACGCCAGAGCAACATCTACTACACCAAAACGTTCCTCATTAACCAAGGATTACTCAGATAGCAAAAAACCCCAAGCTTCTGCTTTCACCATAATCCAATATCAAAGTAGTACTCTCGTAGCTAGGGCAGGGTATCTAATATACAATTTTTAAACTGATTCTTTTATCTCAATATCATTTACACCGGGAAGTATATGAATAGCACATTATTATGTTCAAAGATGTGTGCCTGTTTCCTAAAAATGTTCTTTTGTGTGATGTATTTTGTAACGCACATCCGGAAGAAGGAGAGGCTTGGAAATGCAAGTCTCAAAAAGTGTACTGTTTTTTTTGTTTGCTTTTTGGTCCTATGGGAAGAGTATTCTCATCAAAATGAGAAGGAAGTATTGGTTCCTGTTGGATATTACGCATGATATAGTAGATGTGGGGCCAGGATCAAAATTACTTACCTCTGCCCAGCTAGGTGCACTGTTGTCGGCAGTATCACTTGTGTCACTCTCGCTCTGACTTGCACTTATACATGAATTCTCGCATATATCACTTTCATCATCACTGAACACAAAATCTGACAACTCACTATCACTTTTATTCAACAAAGCTGCAATTTCTTTGTGAATTTCTTTCGGGTTGTTCTTTCTTGCCATTATGTTGAAAAACAAAATAAAATCTGACTTCTAGTTGCAAACACTGCACTCTTTATTGTTTCACTGGTGAGAACTGCGAGAGGAATTCCTGACAAAGCAAACTCAGGGATTTACTGACCACCAATATCTAAAGCAACATTTCCTGCTATCTGTTGGCAGCATATCTGAATTATTTGAGCAAGAAGAGCTGACCATAATAGCTTTATAGCTGCACACCCATATATGGGTTTTTGCTCGTGAAGGGTTAATAATAATAATAATAATAATAATAATAATAATAATAATAATAATAATAATAATAATAATAATAATAATAATAATAATAATAATAATAAACTGTATATGCATTTATATTGAATTTCTGTTGATTATAACCAGAAGTAATTAGTGTAATATTTAAAAGGAACAATGAAACTAGTCTTTCTCTAAGAAGTATGAAAGAATTTATAAAGCATTGTGTGTGTGATGTGCTTGTAAAGGCTTAGTATGCTCACACTGGAGTAGTGTTTGTGATTATACTTAGCTGAATGATAATGAATTATGTTCATACTTACAATGGCCTTTTACGAAGAACAAAGTACACAGCTCCTGCTGCCAGTAAGATGAGCAGTATAACAACAATAGGTATAACAATAGCTGCAGTGTTGGTTCCAGACCCAGGCGCTGGAGTTTTCTGTACATAGTTATCACAGAACCTTCCAAGAAAATCTGGTGGACACTCGCATGCAAGTTCTGCTGTGTCCGTTTCCCTGCAAATGCCGCCATTTTGACAGAGGCAAACTCTGGGAGATGGACGAGGTCGCTCAGCTGCCGCATCACACGCCACCTCATTGCCACCACTACGGGCATTAGAGTTGTCGGGGCAAGCACAACGATGCCCACCAGGTACAATTAGACACAAGTGTGAGCATGGGCTGCTGTAGCATGGGTCACTCAGGGTTGTGTTGTAGCGCAGTGCATGATATACTGTAATGATAAAATATGTATTATGTTTTATCATTTATATTTCATACCTAGCAGTGAAGTAACTCTTAACTCTCAAGGTTTAAAAGAGACACTTGTGAGTGTTATTTTCCTAAAGCCCCTATATTTTGAGGATTGATACTTTGCAAATATAGTAAACATTATGATTTGTATGGGCTGAAATAATTTTGAAACATTACCACTGTTATTATTTTTAGAGACGAGAATTCCATGCAAATGTATGCTTTTATAGGACCACTGGACATAGCTCAAACTTAGCACTTATCCATTTCATTGCTTTCTGATTCCAAATATCGTAGTTTCTCCAAGCATATTTTCATATTTGCATAAGGCATTTTTAGCTTAATTATGCATATAATATACATTATCTTCAGTTTACATCCATGTTTTAATGGTTATGAGTAGACACCTGTTTTTCGATTTTATGATCCTTATTTTTGCTTCAGGAATCAGGATTGAAGAAAGAAAAGGGAGGTGGGCGGAATAATAGAAATAGAAAGTTAAGATTCTCATAACAGGATGACTTTCCCAGAATTTTACCAACAGCCCTCTGCAGACTGCATTCATAAACAGATTTATTTATTCACAACAATTGATTTCATGACAATGGAAATTTTACTACAGCTGACGTGACAAAGACACAGTTGTAGAGCAGTCTTGTGGAACTTGAACAAACTTTACTAGCAATTTTGATTCTTCTAAAACTGAAATAATTTGCTAAACTGTCTTAGCAGTATGTGTGTGAACCTCGTAAGTGGTAAATGCATGAGTTATTCTGTTTGCGTTAATGTACCTCTAATTAAAAGTTCCAGATGTGTACTCCTTGTATAGTGAATAAACAGAAAGGATTTTATAAGTAATAATGTAGAAGCAGTTGATAGTGAAGTATTTCAAATGAAAATGAACGAGGAGTAGGAAAACTCATTTACACTCTTCACTTAGTAAAACTACTTGGACATGTTTTGAGAGCAAAGGACTCTCGAAACATGTCCAGGTAATTTTACTAAGTGAAGAGTGTAAATGAGTTTTCCTAGTCCTCGTTCATTTTCATCAGAAAGGATTTTATTAGATCACATGGGGATGTTCTATTCTGTGATTGTTATAGTAAAGAGGTAAGCTATTCTTTTTCCGAAAATTTTCTACGGCATTTTCTTTGTAAATCATTACAAAATTTATTTTAAATGATTAATTTTTATTATAATAAAATAATATACTATAATAATTAATTAATAAATAAGAATGCCAGTTTTTTTTAAAAGATTTTTTATAATTTCAGATAAAATGTACTAAAGATTTTCAAGCCAAACAACATGCCACTCTGCATCACATATTGCAAGAATGCGTAAAGCAAAAAGTCTACAACACACCAAAGCCAGCCACTCATTTATTACTGCTCCCACACCTAAGGCACCACAAAATAATTTTTACGTAGACTTGTGCGATGCTTTTGCAGAAGCAAATATACCACTTGAGAAACTCAGAAACCCAACTCTTAAGGTTTTTTGAAGAAGTATACATCAAAAGATGTCCCTGATCCCTCGACATTGAGGAAAATTTATGTTCCAAAATCTATGATGTAGAGAGGTCATTTTCTGCTTACAAAAATATTTTGACTGATAAGCACCGGAACCTCGCAGAAAAAAATTTAGAAATGTTATTAGCTGTTAACTCTGCAAAAAGGGAAGTGAATTAATGAATTGGGAACTAAAATGATAGTGCATCACTTGATTGTGCATGTATTGTAGTTTGATAGTAAATGAATGCGTGCGTATTTTGAGATTTTATAGTGCATGGAATTCTCATCTTTAATTATCATCATCATCATCATCCTATTATATTATTATAATATATGAAATCCCAAACAGAGAGTTATATCAAATAAAAAAAAAATCACAATCTTAAAGGCCAAAATAAAACTCAAACTAACAATTTTTATGTATAAAGTCATAAATAGAATCCTAAATTAAAATAAATACTGAAACCCAAAACCATAGTATGAGACAACAAATAATATGCAATTAATAACAACAAATTCCATTAAATATGGCATTCTATCTGTATTATACACAGCTTCCAAGCTTCATTTGAGTGTGTTCAAAAAATACCTAACCTTTGGTCGGCAAAAATACATTTATTGATTTGGAGGTCCAAAACACAAACCCCTTCAAAGTAAGCTCCTTGCTGATGCATACACTCTTCCAGTACTTCCGCCATTGTTGGAAACACTTCTGGAAAGCAGTTTTTGGAATGGTGAACAGCCGGGTTGTCGCATTCCACATGGTGTCTTCTCTTGACTCAAATCGGGTCCCTTTCAGCAGCATTTTCAGCTTGGAAAATAACCAAAAGTCACATGGAGCCATGTTGGGTGAGTAGGGAGCCTGATGAACTACATGAATCTTGTGTTTGGTAAAGAAAGCATGAATCAAATCTGCAGAATGGGTGGGTGCATTATCATGATCAAGCTGCCAAGTTTTTGCTGCCACAGATCCGATTGTTTGCACCATACAGCATCACAAAGGTGACAAGGGCTTCTTGCTAGTAATCCTTTGTGATGATTTGGCTTTCTGGTGTGTACTCATGATGCACCATACCATGGAAGTAAAAAAAAACTGTCAACATGACTTTGCTGCAGACCTGCCTTGCTTTCTTTGGCCTTGGGGATGATGGATGTTGCCACTGTAATGACTGCATCTTGGTTTCTGGGTTATAACCATAAACCCATGTCTTATCGTCTTTGATCACAGTGTTCAGAAAGTTGGGATCACTGTTTGCATTGCCCAACATGTCCTGTGCAATGTGCAGACACCATTGCTTCTGCTCCATTGTTAGATGCTTCGGTACAAATTTTGCAGACGCTCTCCTCATGCCCAAATCCTTGGTAAAAATTGAATGTACTGATCCAATGCTTACCCCTATCTCATTTGCAAGTTCTTGGACTGTGATACAATGGTGCTACAAGACCAGAATCCACACTTGCTCAATGATGTTGTCATTTTGGCTTGTTGAGGGCCTTCCTGAACGTGGTTCACTGTCCACTGATGTGCGGCCATCTTTGAACAGGTTGTATCACTCCTTTAGCAGTGAGATGTTCATGGCATCATCCCTGAAAGCCTGTTGAATCTTGCGAATGGTTTCCACTTGAGTATTGTCAAGCTTTTGGAAAAATTTGGTGGAATGTTGTTGCTCAAGTTGTTCCGTCATTTTAGAAAAACTGAAATTTGACAACCGTTCACTACATGTCTTCATTCATAGGCGGAATGCCAGCGCCTATACTTTTTGTGGGCAGGAAAAGCTTCATGACTGTGCATGAATGTCCCCTCCACATCTCCACCGAAAGAAATCTAACATGCTTCATTGGTTTACACAATGAACAAACCTTGTAATTTATTGCCAAGTGAAATAAAACCTATACCAAGGTTGCGTATGTTTAAAAAGAAATTAATGCAATATTTAGATTATGTTAGACATAAGTTACTTATTGCATATTGCAAGAATAAATTTCTAATAAAACTTCACTATAGTGGAATTGTACTTGCACGAGTCAAAATTGAATTACCTACTACAAATGCATTCTTATTTATATGTTAGTTATCACCATACACTAAAATTGTATATGTGCATTAAGCACAAATTGTGAAATAAATAAATGAACAAACAAATTAGTTTCTACCTTTTACTCCTGATGGGTTGACCAAATCTCTGGCAATAGCAACAGGTACTCCCCTTCCAAATTTATCCTGCTTTACAAGTTCACCAGTGTCACGTGTGACCCAGAACATGTCACTCTCAAACACATCCAGGGAAATTGGGTGATGAAGGCTTTCTGTAATAAAATAATTTGCTGGTAAATAAGCCGAACAGCCAAGATTGTTTTGCAGTGAAACCTTGTTAATCTAGAGCATGTTAAATCATATATCACTTGATGTTCTGAAAAGCCCACCTGATGCAAAAGTTACAAACATTTTAAAGTAGTACACAGCAGCTTACAAGAAAGGGGAAGCAAATAATGTTAACAACTTTATAACAAAAAAATTATTTTTATATAACTTCTACAAACAGGGCTGGCCTTAGCTGATGCAGGGTCATTTGCGAATTTCCACTATGGGGACCCTACAATTATTAAAAAAAAAATTGAGTTTTATTTATGGACGCTCTTTAACTACTATGGTACTTAGTGTCCCATTCTATATTGGGCATGAAAGACCAGTAATTTTTCTCAGAGGCCTCTTTATCAGGCTTGAGGTTCTTTTACGTGCCGTAAGTCTACGACATGGGACCAGAGGCTTTACTTCCCGTTTGAAGGAAGCCATGCTAAGGATTTTTATGCCCGAAAAAATTCATCGCCCTCTGCCGGGTTTGAACCTGCAACTTCGGGAATTAGAGGCTAGCATGGTAACCACTACTCCACGGAGGGCGACCCTACAATTATTGATATATCAAAACACTACTAGTAGTCCTATATCCTACTGATGTGGTATTAAAAGAATTCATGAAATCTTAATAGCCAGGCTAATTAATAAATGTAAATAATAGCACCAAACCACTTATCATTGAGATTTCTATGAATATTTATAAAATTCAAGATGAGATAAGGTTCACAATTATTGTTTAGGATATGCTCTTATTAAAGCATTCATCATTACACTGTTATCTAGTTTTAGATTTAAGAAATTAAAAAATTGATATGCAGACTTAAGTTTACAAGAAGATCCAAAGGGTTTATGACAAAAACAAAAAACTTTGTCAGCAGAGTTTTAATATAGAGCCACTTCCGATATGTATACTCTCCACTGTTCCCACATAAAAATGAGACCAAAGGTTCTTCTGTTCTCATTAATTAAAATTTGTAATTGCAGGGCCTTTTATTTTATTTTTTTATTACTTTCTCTACTACGTATAGTAAGTAGGGGAAGTATTGTATTCCACCCAAAAATTCGATACCGACATTTCACCAGAAATATATGTTTTGAGAACCCCTGAATCCAAAAAAAAGCAGTTTTGGAAACATGTCTGTTTATCTGTGAACAGCATAACTCAGAAACAAACAGTTGGATAAACACAAAACTTGGTATTTAGGCTCAGTATCTTCCAGAGATGCGACACGAAGGTTTTCAAGAAAATCCTCCCACACCAGATTATCCTTTACATGGAACATTTTTCGAAAATTTTAATTTTCTCAAAAATGGCTCTAATGATTTTGATTAAAATATCATATATTTAAGATGCTTTCATGACAAACAAAATCTATATCTTGAATTTTCTGGGAATGTCTCCAAAAGTATTTTTCATTGTGAATGACTTTTGCATAACTGGTAAACCATAAGAGATAGACAAAATTTTACTACACAAAAACTGTAGATCACGTTAAAACACACAATTTATGTCATATACATTTTTTTTTTTTGAGTGAACCATTTTCGAGATATTGCTTATTTCCTTAAATTTGCCAATACTTATACTTTTTCTCAAGTGGGAATTCGTTCTTCTTTTTTTTTTTGTCCTGGTAATGCAAAGAGATTGGAATACTCCACATAGCAACCAGCTCTTAAAATATTTGACTATCGCTTAAAGCCTACCAATTCCCCTTGCATCTACAAGAAAATTAGCAATAAGATTAACATCTCGATATCTCAATTAACATGAAGCATATGGAGAATAAGCATTTGTTAAAATAGTTTGTACAAGAGTAGAGAAAGCCATGTGAGTGTAACACATCAGATTTTTTTTTATTTATGGATGCTCTTTAACTGCTGTGGTCCTTAGCATTCTACTCTATATTGGGTGCAAAAGACCAAAACTTTTGCTCAGAGCCCTCTTTATCAGGCTTGAGGTTCTTTTACGTGCCGTAAATCTACAATACAGGACCACTGGCTTTACTTCCCTTCCAAAGGAAGCCATGCTAAGGAATTTTACGCCCAAAAAAATCTGCCGCCCTCCCGCAACCTAGGGAACTAGAGGCTAGCATGGTAACCACTACACCACAGAGAAGAACACAGGGTCTTTTAGCACAATTGTGTCAATGATGGGGGACGTTAATGTATTGGACTAAGTAGCTGGATCTGGATCTGGGACTATTTTATTGTCTCTATTACTAGGCCTACTTGAAGGTATGATAGCAGAGTGTCACTGTTCAATACTTCATTTGCTTTTTTCACTTAAACCACCAGATGAAAGTCACTACTGTTAAGGCTGTCGTTATTTAAGCAACCCTCACTTTCAATCTCAGTTTTTGAAGATTTAGACTGAGGAAACTTTTTTAAAGCACTTTTTTGCAAGTTCAAAAATTGTTCATGATTTAACTTGGCTTTTTGAGCACATGATTTGTATTTTCAAAATTTTCCCATTCAGGAGAAATTTCTCTCTTGGCACTTTACAGTACAACAAAGAACTACTCTTCATTCTAAGCCTACATAGAACATGTACACAGCACATGAATCATTGTAAATTTAAATTTACAACAATCCTAACAAATGTGCAACAAACACATAGCCAGTGATTCCTGCTTGCCACCAGGCACCAGCAGGCACATTACAACTATTTTACTACACTATATTTATTAAAAATAAAAGTTGGTTCTTTCCATAATAGCTAACTTAATTTTTACCATTTCAGCAGTGGTAATGGCTGCAAGTACATAAGGCCAGCCCTCTCTACAAACTATTCTTGCAAAAGCTTATCTTCTCTGCTTCAAGTTGACATAAACATTTACATAAATAGTTTTATTACACATTTTGTCTGTGCCATTTTGGCACACACCCCTCATGACAGTTATGAGAACCATTGAGAACCAGTGACTTGGTTACATTATGTCATTGCTAGAAAGAAGGAACAAAAAGATAGAAACTTTGAGCGGTATCCAGACCAATCAGCTGTTTGTTTCACGGCCACACTGCCCGAAGGAGAAATGGTTCTTTGGAGCGCCACGTCAGGGGGAAACGCAGTGCTGTTCCTGCTCACATCCCCTCTACCTGAGAGTTTACCTAGAAACTAAAGGAAGGATCTACAGGAGAGTTGGCATGATGTCAACAGTGGGTTACAACTGCAGCAGTGGATACGTTGCATACATCCAAAGTTTCGATCTTGGTAAAATTATCTTTAACCTCATTTTGACAAATAGTTTTCTAAATTTCAACCATTGGGCATACACATGTATATTTCTTAAATTATTCTAAATTCTTTTGGAAAGGTGCTATGAGCAAAGTGTTATATTTGCACGAGGATTTCTATTTTAATATGTTTGCGTGCATACTAAATTTTCAAAGGGAACGAGTTAAGTGCTTATACTTTACAGATTGTAATGCAAGGGAATATTTTTCACGTTTAATGAGAAGGTTTATTATTTGAATGAATATATAAGAACTTTACGAATGAAATTGTAAGTTGAACATTGTGCCAAGATTTATAAATACTAACAGACAGTTTTAGTAAATTTCAGGCCAGGAGTATTATGCACAGGTTCTTGTATTTGTGTTGTTCCTTTGTACTGCCTAGTTATTTTTTCTTTATTTTAGACCTTTACACTTCCCTGATTGGTCAATGCGATCCACGTTGGTGTGCAGTGCTGTGATTTAGGACGAAACTCAAGCAGGTCACACCACCGCATATACCAAGTAGCAATTTCGTTAAATCCAAGATACACGCTTCCACAAACATCTGTTCATAGAAGGTTAAGGCTGGTTCACAACCGCCCGAGAATGGTAACCAGAACGGAAACGAGAACAGGAAGCAATGCACCATACAAGATATTGGTTCACAGCAGCCCGGTAATGAGAACGGGAATACATATTGATTACAAAGTGAAAGTCAGTTTTGTGCATTGGGATTTCATTTGTTTTTAATTGACCAATAACATTTTCTCACCTACTTCCAATTTAGCCAAGCCAACATCAAAATTCGATAGAGTAAACATTATCTAAATGCATATCCATTACATTTCCGATCCCTCTAGTTATGCCAAGCTTGCATTCCTTTATTTAATGGTATACATTAAAATTGTTTATTGTTCTTTTTTCATTTTCACCGGTTTTAGCTGTTCTTTGTAGCTTTTGCCATTGTTTTTTAGGTAATAGCCAGTTTTGAGTTGCATATAAACAAACTACAAATGACCCCTTCACCAGAGAAACCAACGCTGATTAGATTTGCGGGTGTCGGGATGAGGTTAGGAAGCACATTTACTACTACTTCCTTCCAATTTCATGTTTCCAGCTTGTGACTATAGAGAGCACTAGTGGCTGTCTCATGTCATGGCCGCTTAGAATAACCTCTAGAGTGAAGAGTCTAATATGCACAATAGGGATCTAATAAGCCATGCCCAGGAACGAGAACGAGAAAGTTAAAAGTTGGGCAACTCTTCTTTCCCGTTCCTGGGGCCCAGGAAGGCTTCCCGTCGGTTGTGAACACTCCCATTTGAATACATGTATTTCAACTTTCATGTTCTTGTTCTGCTTATCGTTCTCGTTGGCTGTGAACCAGCCTTTAACAAAAATGGTAACGGTAGCGTGAGTGCTAAATACTCACTATAAGGAGCTAGCAGAGCATAATAAAAATGTAAGAAACAATCATTACATGTACAAAGGGATTTATAGTGATACTCAAATGTTCAAAAACTGGTTGCCTTACATTGGTCTTGAAATTTCATACTCTTTCCATGACATCATGTGAAGTAACTGAATAGGTGACAGCACTTTAAAAACATGACTTAAGTATTGAAAATTCTAACCAAAAATAATGGCTACTCAGAAATAGCTGATGTCACAGAAAAGTTATTTGAAATAAATTGTATGTTTTTAGAGAGACATCAACATTTTTTGTGTAGTACACTTTTGTTTGTCTCTTATGGGTTAAACATTATAAAATATTTCTTCCAGATAAAGCGGCCTCCACAAGCTATTTCAAGAAAATTCACAGTATACTTACATTTCATTTGTTATGTAAATATCTTAAATATATGGTAATTTAATCAACATTTTTACAGCCATTTTTGAGAAAATAAAATACATTGAAACTATTTCCATGTAAAGATTTAAAAACGTTCATCACATCCATGAAAGATATTGAACTTAAATACCAAGTTTGGTACTTATCGAACATTTCATTTTTGAAGTATGGGGTTCACAGACACACACACACACCTTTTTCTAAAAGTGCCTGGAGCCTCAAAGCATGTATATTTCTGGTGAAATCCCGACATCATATTTTTGGATGGAATACAATATTTCCTCTTACCTACATACATATGTGGCAGAGGAAGTAAAAAAGATCTGTGTTACATTCACATGCCCTTCTCTACCCTCTATCGTTTATTAGTGGGTATACAACTTATTCTTACAAAGGTTTATTTTCCTACTAGTTTATTTTAATTCAGATAAAACTTTCTGGAAATACCTGATTTATACATTTCATTATAGATACAAAGGGAATAGCTATAGAAAATGTTTTAGAACTACATGCTACATGCTGGCCTTAAAATTCCACTTTCTTTCCATGACATTCCGAGAAACAGTTGAAAATCGACAGCACTTTAAAAGAATGGCTAAATATTGAACATTTTGAAGCATTAATAACGGATATCTCATGAATGGCTAATGTCACGAAAAAAGTTATTTGAAATAAAGAGAGTTGGAGATTGTTACACTACATCACTAAAAGGTGCTTACTTGGAATGTGTTTTGGGAGAATGGTTTACTCCCATCGTTAGCTTGTTTCTAGCTGATTTTGGTGGTTACTGTCCAAGGGATGTGTGTGGTTAGTGGTGTTCTCTGGTGCCGGGTTGATGAACCACACACATCCCCCAGACATTAACCAGCAAAATCAGTTGGAAACAAGCTGACGATGGGAGTAAACTGTTCTCCCGAAATGCATTCAAAGTAAGTACCTTTTAGTGATGTAGTGTAACAAACTCCAACTCTCTTTATTTTAAATTATGACACATAACTGTTACTAGCTTCTCAAACTTCAAATTAAAGTTATTTGAAATAAATTGTGTGTTTTAAAGAGATCTATATTTCTGGTGTACTACTTTTCATTCATCACTTAATGTTTACTATTTATACAAGATTATACAAAATTCCTTCCAAATGAAGAGGAAATCAAAAGCTATTCCCAGAATATTCAAGATATGATTTTATTTGTCATGTAAATAGCATTAGTATGGTATTTTAATCAAAATCGTTAGAGCCATTTTTTAGAACATAAAAATTTTTGAAAAATCTTCCATGTAAAGGGTAGTTAAGAGTGGAGGGGATTTTCTTGAAAATATCTTATATCACATCTTTAGAAGGTACTGAACCTATATACCAAGTTTGGTGTTTATCCAACTTTTTGTTTTTAAGTCACGCACGCACACACACACGCATGCACGCACACACACACACACACACACACACACACACACACACACACACACACACACACACACACACACACACACACACACACACACACCTGGACCTTTTTCTTAAAATGCAATTTTGGATTCAGGAAGCTTTAAAACACATATTTCTTGTGAAAGTTCGGTATCAAATTTTTGGGCGGAATGCAATACCCTGTCCACCTATTATGTACATGGTACAGAAAGTAATAAACATTGCATGAATATTAGAATGTGACTTCAAACAGCTTTTGTAAGAGAGCATAATGCAGAGTACACCAAGTGATGGCCATTCTTCTAAGATGTACTACATACCTCCTTTAAGAACAACTGCTCTGTTGCTTCCATCTTGTCTCATCATTTCAATGTTATTCAGTTTGGTATCAACCCAGTATAATGTATGATCCATTGAATAATCAATAGCCAGTCCAGTAGGATGGCGTATTCCTGTCGTAACCAAGGGTCGTCTTTTGGTGCCATCCATCCATGAAGTCTCAATCTTTGGTGCTGCCCCAGCATCGCTCCAGAATATCCGTCCTAGCTGAGGATCAACCACCACAGATGTTGGAGCCTCCAAACCGGATGAAACGAGTGATCTTCGATAGCGTCCATCTGCTTTGGCAACCATCACACGACCTCGAGGTTTTGATCCAGAACGATCTGTCTCCGTCCAATAGAGATTGCCTGCAACCCAGTCAACTGCAAGACTGGTTGGTTTAGCATGACCTGCAAAAAGATTTATTTTGGTAAGCTACAAGTCTGAATTTGTATTTATTTAAATGCTAAAGGAATACACAAATTATCTCTGCAGGTTTTGACCTAGATCTTTTTTCCTACAGAAAACCATCAAGAATCACATAATCACCTGTAACACATTAAAGGACAAACAGTTTACTCTATGAAATAATTTTTCTTCCCTCATTGAACATTATTGTTTACTTATGATCTATTAAAATTTATATTTATCTCTTCTAAAATCAGAAAAAGAACGTTTGATGTTGTTATTTTGCTGTATTGGTTTTTGCCATTTACTCCCAGCTCCTTTACTGAGCATTATTACCTTTTCAGTTTAATGAAGGATACTCTAAAGGATTTTCTCCTTTTAAGTTTATCTAAATCTAACAATTTTTTTAACGTTTAAACATTTACCATGAATTGGCTCTTTCCTCTGTACATTTGTTCTCTCACAATGAAAAACCTGCTTTCCTCATCTTATCATTGGGACATGAGTCCAAGTAAGTTACTTCCTGAATATTTTAGTTCTCCTTCATTCAAGCCTAAATCATGATGCAATATATATCCTGATGCTTACATTAGTCCACATATTTTCTCTTTTATAATTACAGTTTAAAGTTTTATAAAACACTAGAGAATTTTTCTTCCTTGTTTCTGCCCATATAATTCAGCCTATTTTGAATCTCAGCACTGAGGCATTGATGGTACGCTTTGTGTCCCTAATTTCAGTGATGGACGTTATTGATTCTCCAGCGAAGACACATCAATACCACTAGCTTGTTAAGATGGTTGCTACCCCAACAATGAATCTATTTGTTTCACGTAAAAGCGTAGGAATTAGCAGACAATTGGCATTCAATTTCTCTTGGCTTCAATCTTGGCATTGTCTGCATTCACAACACTTGTCCAGTTTCTTTTAATTTGGTAATATTTATTCAGATTTGTATCTGCAGAATGTCTTCTGAAAATTTTAGGTAAGGCATGATTACAAAGAAGGGAACTTTTCAGTTGTTTCTTCTTCTTCATCATCATCATCATCATCATCATCATCATCATCATCATCATCATCATCATCATCATCATCGTTATCATCATCATCAAACACAATTTCTAATGTTAAGATTTAGTGACTTCAAATAAGCATCACATTAATTTGTTACCACAGCACATTAGACAGAATTTTCAAATGCCATGTTCACATCAATCAGTGGCTTCATTTCTACTCTGCTGCATCATAGTGCATTGGTGGCCAGCAACCTAATGAGAATTAGAATACACTGATTGCTTGTTTGTATCCTCTATTCTGGTTTCTGTTACTGACTAAGAACTTTTTCTGAAATATGAGGGCCAATCCAAAAGTAATGCCTCCCATTTTTTTGTGTGTTGCCTTTGAGTGTCCGAGGTAGATTATGTTGGTGTAGTATTAATTGTTGAACTTTTCCGCTAGTGTCCTATTAGTTTCGTTGTCCTGTGACAGATAGCAGCAACAGGGGAGTGTTTCCAAAATGGCTGCCGACATTGAGGTGCATAAAAAACAGAGATGTGTGATTGAATTCCTTACCGGTGAACATATTGCACCAATTGAAATCCATCGATGCTTGCTAAGGTGTATGGAGACGATACAGTAGATGTGAGTAATGTGAGGCAGTGAGTATAGCATTTCAAAAGTGGTGAAAAGGATGTACAGGACAAGCCACGCCCTGATTGACCCTACTCGGCTGTCACAGCAAATAATGAACAGCATCTCGATCAACTCATCCTAATAATCGGTGGATTATGACCAAGGAATTGTGTGTAGAGCTGAATGTTGGTTGTAATGCCTTAGACAAGATATTACACAAACTTAATTATCACAAAATGTGTGTGAGATGGGTCCCGCAGATGCTTTCACAAGACCAAAGACCCTGCACCAGTTTTGCGATCATGCAGCTCATTACCAAATTTTGGCTGGACTGTCCTACCACATCCACCATACTGTCCTGGTTTAGCACCTTTTGACTTCCATCTCTTTGGATCTATGAAAGATGCATAGCGTAGCCAACTTTTACCAGATTCAGATGCTGTTGTCACAGCTATAAGACAGTGGCTAGCCTAGCTGGTTCAGATTTTTATGAGCGTGGCATGCAGGCTCTTGTCCATCGTTGGCAAAAGTGCATAACGAATGGGGTTGATTATGTGGAGAAATAACAGTATGTAGCTGAAATCTTGCTCTATTTCAACTCTGCTATTGTGCTTTCTGTATCTGTTGTAGTTTCCATGAAAATAAATAGGAGGCATTAGTTTCAGAATGAGTAATATTATCCTAGTTGTATGGATAATATTTAAGATTATCATGTATACAATGTGGTCAACTTCACAACTCCAGCCTCCAGGAGTTTTGCCACCCCCATCACATTTTCAGAGAACTAACTTTTTATCTGAAATATCAGTTCTCCATGACTATTCATTCTCACACAGCTTAAATATATATTTACAGGAGTAATCAATAAATAAAACCCAAGGAGAGTTATACATGGTGAAATGAGATTGTTCTGAATGAAAGATAAAACACGCAAAGTCGCACAATATAAATGTTGAATGTTCGAGTTTACACCTTCATCAGAAGATTAAAAGATTAAGAACACACTTGATGGTTGACTGCACTGGTTAATAATCCACAACATATTTGGACCTGGGCTTGTTTTTATTTATGAGTAACAGAAGTTAAAAAGTTCCCCTTGTTTCACTGTAATGTTATGTGTCATTTTATGTGAGTGAGCCACTCTAACATTTGTCTTTAGTGTTACTGTTAGTGTGCACTTATCTGTTTAGGCAGTATGGTATGAGGCATTGTTATTAACATGAGATATTAAGGAGTAACTGATCCTTAAACCATATACAGAAATGCTTATGGTTAATGTCCTAATGTTAACCCCCAGATCTTCTCAATCTGGCCATAAAATATTAGACTTCCAGCATTGGCAATAATAAGGGTGACTTCATGAAGATTTCAATTATGTCATCCATCCAGCACTGGTTACAGTATGGCTGGTGCTTAACCACGTTTCAGCCAACATATAATTTCCCTCAAATTCTTATTTTATGTAGAATTTATTGTCTTGAACTCAAATCCGAGATCATGGAGGTCTTGAAATACCTTTGCTTCTGTAAGTGAAGAAATAATTGTGTGGCAGGATGCTCATTTCATGCATAGGAAGAGTGTCTCCTTATTGCATTTAATTCCAAGTTGTTCAATTGAGTTTCTCTGGAGTTAAAAGCAGTAGTTACTAAGAAAGTACACTAACAGTACAGAAGTAACTGAATGCACAAACACCGATTTCCACGATAACTTACCTGAGAGGTTCACGAGTCACTAATGTAAACAAATAAACTAAAGCTAGTGACTTGATAAAACATTCCTGTTTATAAATGTAATGTTTATTGATGATCATCAATAAGGATTGCATCCAAATCACTCTGGAGTGTCATTTGTCGCCAATTTCATAACAAAGTAATCTCCAGAAGGTTGTTAGATTTTAAGCATGATTTTTAATTCTGTCATACTTTTGCATATCTTGTTCATCTTTTAAGATTTTTACCAGCCCTGAAACCTGCCGCCCTGGGTAGTGACACAGCTTGACTGCTTTACAGTCATATTTCTTAAAACAACAGGCACCATCAATGCAAGGTAAGAGTTGAAACTAGAGGATACAAAACTTCAGTAAATGAAGTAACAACATAGAAAGTTAATTTTTCTTTTACTAGAAAGAAACATGCTGTTTGGTATATTGTCCTTCTTTAAATACTTCCATATTCATTAATGTACAGGATGGGTGAGAGGTCCCTGTACCCCAGTATCAAATGTTAATTGATTTATTTTAGCACAAGTACTTACATATTAAGTGTCCAGTATATCTGTATGTTCCCTATCATGCTGTAAACACAGTTCCATGTTCTTCTTGATATATTCTTGAGCATGTCCAGTGTTATAGTGCAAAATGCATCCTCAGCAACATTGCGCAGTTCTTCATATGCAGCATAACGACATGCAGATACATGCACCTTAATGACTCTCCATAATGAGTGTTAGGTGTGGTGAGGTCAGGACTTCTTGGTGGCCATTTCAAGGGACCTGGTATTGCTGATGAACCACGACCTATTCACCATCCTGGAAAGTGTTCATTTAGGAACTCGTGCACTGCAAGAGTATAGTGAGGAGGTGCTCCATCTTGCTGCAACCATATGCATTCTGTAAGGCTCCTTTCCTCAAGCTGAGGTATTAACCGTATTTGTAACATGTGAAATAATCTGTGCCATTCAAAGTCCCTTCAAAAAAGTACGGTCCAAGCAGATGTTGTGATGTCAGCACTGCTGATATCATTACGTGAGGCGGGTTTCTTTCTAACTGGACTGTGTAGAAGACTCTCTTTGGCCCAAAAGAAAATATTTCTAGCATGTGAGCTATGATAAATGGCATATTGATCTGAAAACATAACCTTGGCACGGTTCACTGCATTTGAAATTTGAGTTAACAAAGTATGGCATGCTAAAATGCGCTCATTCGAGATCTCTATCCACTAACTTGTTTACAAACATCGGTCTGAGCTTAAGGTCTTTTTCCATGTGATCTCGCATTGTTGTCCTCGGTATACCGAGTTCCAAAGCACATTTACATGTCAATTTCAAAGGAGATTGTTCAATCGAACAGACTCTGGCTCATGTTTCTTCTTGTGTCTTCTTCCTTCCACTCTTTAACACTGCCAAAAGCAAAAGCACATCTTTCCTAATCCAGAAGTGTTACTTTTCGCAGTGGAGCCTTATTAAATGTTTCCTGGAATGCTCCCATAATTTGTCTCATTGTCTGCCCTGTGTGTTGTCATTCATGCATCCACACACTTGTCACTAAGTGCTCCTCAATAGTGTAACTATGACCACTCACATCTGCCATGGCTACAAATTAAAAGTCGGTTGCAAAAACATGTAACAACGAATTCCAACAATTGATAAGAAGTAACATAGCTACATAGCATAACAACATTTGATACTACCAACCTGCACATTAACATTTGATACTACCAACCTGCACATTAACATTTGATACTCAGGTGTACGGGGACTTCTCGCCCAACCTGTGTATTAATTTTAAATTACTCTTCAAGAATCTCATGCTACCTACCTTTCATGTTAAGATCCTGAGCAAAGCCAGCTTTCACTTCTCCGTTCTGTGCATCAATCATGTAAGAACGTTTGATAGTCTTATCATAAGAGTCAGCCCAGAAAACAATCTCAAGTCTTGGATCATAATCAATAGCTTCTATTCTCTTTTCATCCTGGATTACATCTAGCTGTCTACGCTCTTGTATCCTGTAGGATCTGATCTCTGGACCACTTGAATAGAGAATTGTGACCTCAGAAGATTCAACCTTACACACGCCACTGAGTCCATCAGATAAGATAAACCCTTGTCTGCAAGAGCAGCTGTATGTGCCGTTAAGATTGGTGCAGAGCTGAGAGCAGTGGTGTGCACCTGTAGTACACTCGTCCACATCTGCAATCAATAACAAATGAAAATAACCTGCAAAATTTATACTATTGAATAAATTCTCCACAGAAAAACAGTAACTCTGAAATACTTGAAAAGCAAAACAAAATGTGAAATTCTGTTGAATGAATATAAATTTTGTTTTCATTACAGCACTATAATAATAATAACCAGGAGCACTGAGATACACAATTTACCACAAGATATGGAGAAAACTTTAGTCAAGTACAATTTTAAGTTAGTATTTTCAAATATGCATGGATTTTACAAGAGAAGATGTGTGTGAGTGAGAGTGAGAGAGAGGAGGGGAGAGAGAATGTATTTGTTTTGTGAGATTAATACTGTCTACAAAGGAGAACACTCCTAACTTTTACTGTAATTATGAAACTTGGTTATTCAGGTTTTCTTTATGGCTCTGTTTCAAAAGTATTACTATGAAAGTCAATTGTCACTTCCAAGAAATATTGTCCTTCATGGTTTAGGAATACCATGCTAGCCTCTGGTTCTCGAGGTTCCAGGTTCAAACCCAGTGGAGGGCGATGGATTTCTTTCAGGCATAAAAGTCCTTAGCGTGGTTTCCTTTGGAACGGAAGTAAACTGGTGGTACCGTGTCATAGATTTATGGTATGTAAAAGAACCTCAAGCCTGATAAAGAGGTCTCTGAGCAAAAATTTTCAGTCTTTCACGCCCAATATAGAATGGGACGCTAAGAACCATAGCAATTAAAGAGCGTCCATAAATAAAAAACACAATTTAACTTCCAAGAAATAATTTATAAATGTAAAGTATTAAAGATAAAGATAGTTATTACTCGCGCAAAACTTCTGGAATCGTGACCTTGATTGCTACCCCAGCTGCCGAGCCTAGGAATAGTTTATGTTTAGCTTTATCAACGAAAGCGATATAATACCTTTGCTTACTCACAGTGCGTAACACATACAGTCTGCATAGAAAGTGTCTGCATCTGGTTGTAATTTTAAAGAGAGCTGCAGTATCTAAATAGTACTTATTTTATATTTGTTATATTTATAACCATGGCTCCTATGTTTTCAAAGTTAAGTGGTAAGGTGTTACATAGTCAAAGCAGGGAGATAATTGCAAATGTCATCGACTTCATGAAGCAAGAAGCAGAGATGAAGGAAGAAATTATATCCGAGTTCCACAAAAGCCTTAAGAGGGTGAAAGAAAGAGTAATCAAAGCAACTGGTGTTTCACCGAGTTCCGTTTCCAGAGTTCTCAAAGATAAGAAAAAAAAACATATGGATGAAAGAATGCCATTTGACACACCTGGGAAGAAACATAAGGTCTCTAAACATATTACAGAAATAGAAGATTTCGAATGCGTCATTCGGCGCACGATTCACAATTCCTATGTGGAAGAAAAAACTGTGCTAACAATAAGCAGATTGCTCATCCAGCTGAAAGATAGCAGAAACTTTCAAGGTGGTGCTACAAATCTCAGAAAAATTATTAAAGATTTAGGGTTCAAATGGAAGAAACCGAGATCAAATAGAAGAGTTCTAACAGAAAAGCAAAATAAATAAATAAAATAAAAAAATAATAATAATAAAATAAAAAAAATAAAAATAAAAAGTAAATGTTGCCATGATAGCTTAGTCGGTTAGAGCAACGGCACGGAAAGGCTAAGATCCATGGTTCAAATCCCGGCTATGGCATTTAATTTTTCAGTTTGATTCTACCTTTCCAAATGACTATAATTTTATACGTACTTATATCAGTGTGTACTTATATCAGCATCAATTTTCAAGGTGGTGCTACAAATTACAGAAAAATACTATAGTGTATGAAGATGAGTCATACATACACAGCAGTCATACAGCATCTAAAAGTTGGAGTGACGATAGCGAATTAGGTTTGCAGGCACCTGTTGCCAAAGAGCAAATACTTGTTATCGTTCATGCTGTTGGAAAGATCGGCTTCGTTCCAAATGCCCTTCTTTTACAAGTTGCAACAAACCACAGGAGATTTTCATCAAGAAATGAATACAGAAAATTACATGAAGTGAATCAATGCCATGTTGATACCTAATATGCCTGCTGGGTCTGTTCTAGTTATCAACAATGCTTCACAATGCGTCAACACTCAAATTGACATACCACCTATCTAAAATTCCTTGAAAGAAGAAATGAGAGCTTGATTACTTAGACATAATATAGCTTTAGATGAAAGCACGAGTAAAACAAACTTATATAACTTAATTAAAGCCAACAAACAGCTTCAGAAGTCATACATACTTGGCCAGATAGTAATACAACATCGCCATAATGTACTTAGACTGTCATCGTATCACCCAGATCTAAACCCAATCGAATTAATCTGGGCTGATATCAAAAATGGGTGGCATGCAGAAATATCACTTTTAAATTAAAATATGTGGAGCAGTTATAACGCCAGCAATTTGCTGAAATTGGAAGGCCAGAATGGGAAAATGTATGTCGACATGTTGAATAAATTAAGAATCATTATTTCGAAGAATACGGAATTGCAGAAAATCAAATAGAAAGAATTCTCATCCAGGATAATGGTTCAGAAAGTAGTGACAGCAGTGATGACGGCAATAATGTGAGTGATTCCGCGGAAGAGGAAGGGTTGTTAGGTGTGGAAGAATTGGAGGCAATGATTGACAGTGTTTTTTATACTAAGCGTAGATTTTAATATACGGTATATAACTAAGTTTATCAGCGCAATGCAGTGCATAACGGTGTGCGGATATTTGACAATGACTGTTCCATGCACTCCTGCAACATGCAGACGACCGGTCACCTCCTGATCTGGTAGGTAACTCGCTTCCTAGCTGTCATTAAGATTTTCACGTGTCTAGAACTGTTGCGCCAGTTATATCAACTTTACTGTCAATAACTTTGTGAAGTGTGAGCAAAACGTACTGATACCATAATTCCTATCTGCTTTTTCTTTTCTTGCAAAACAGATTTGAATGCAAGTGTATCTGTTATGCATCTGAGACATCAATTTATGTTGCTTCATGATCTCTACAGAGACGAATATGTTGCCACATTCTCGAATGCATTTTGCAGAGCACTATAGGCATCACTTTTTGGAAGCTTTAAAAAATGGCAGCTTTTAACTTATCATCAGAAACATATCAGCACTGCTGAAACCTTCTCTTAATGATACCCCATCTGGTGTAGTGAGGTAGGGGCCAATTATTCCCACATCCAGCCTGATGATATGGAAACATTTGAAGACCATAGGGGAAAAAATATGATAAGTAATTTTTGTCACTTTTTGGATAATAATGCCATCTGATGGCAGAATGTGAATACTTTTAGGTGGCACAGCTAAAATGAAGGAAAACACTGACAAGCCGCACAATATTAGGGTGTGAATTATTGTTGCATTGGCAGTAATTTGACAAGTGTGGGTGAAACAAAGCCTTTTGTCTGTGTTGACTGCACTGGTTTTATTTAATGTACACCTGATCTTGTGAAATGTGTGTTTATGTTTCTTTAGATGATGTGTTTAATTGCTGTTTCTTTTTCAAGTGTATGCTAATATATTGTTGCACAAATTAAAGGTGTTGAGCAGACTTGACTAATACCTCAACCATACTGAGTTTGTTTGAAATCAAGCAAAATAATGGTAAAATGCTAATTATTTAGTGACAATTTATGTACAATAGAAAAACATGATAAACTCCATGCTACTTTATAAAAAACAAACAACAACAAAAACAAGGGTTTAGCTCATGTTCCTACCACACAAGATTACATCACAAACTTAACCCATTCGCATCATTTGACAACCAGGCTCGCACATCCTTTTTTTGACATATGAATCATGATGAGCTCAGCTCATAATGCTGCATTGTTCTACATAACTACATTAGGTTCCTTCTCACAGATGTCATTGTATAAGTTTCGAATGAAAGTGCTGACATGTGATGTTTGTAATTCCTGCAGTATGACCACCAACTGTGTTTCAACCAAGGAAAAATAATTTTATTCTTCCGTACTCACATCAGTAGTCATCATGGTCACAAAAAGAATCTGTGTGTATGACAAGGAGGGTTTGAGAAAACTGATACAAAGAATATTACAGAGTGGAGGTGGTAATTTTTCTGAATATGAAACAGAGACTGAAGAAAGTTCTAGTGGCAGTGATAATGAATCTAGTGCAGAAAGCAGTGAGGAAAATAATTATGAAGCCAATGATGACATGCCAGGTCCTTCAAAACACATGTATTACGATGCAGAAAAAGCAGTGTGACTGGAATTGGACTACAGTTGACAATTACCCCATTCTCTACCCTTTTGCTGCAAATAGTGGTGTTTGTAAAGACCTACTGAACAAGCATGTGTCACATGCCATCTGCACTTTTTGTTTCGGAATACAAGAAACCATTGTTTGACAAAGTGTGTTACAAAACTAATGCTTACACAACAAGGCAGTTGAACAATCTGACAGAAAAATATTGAAAGATGATGAAAAATGGTCTAATACTATGGCAGAAGGGCTATTATTTTTATGTCTCAAGTGCGAAAATTGTGTATAGTACTGGAGCAAACACCGATGCCTTGACACTCCAATTGTAAGTAAACAAGATGGTGTTGCTCTTCATTTAGAGGATTGTTTTGAGGTCTATCACACACAACAACAGTACTAGGACAACAGTACTTATGAATTTATGCTTTTAATATTGTATAGGGTCTTTCAACAAGAGTGTCCTATCTATGAACTTAAATAAAACACGTTCTATAAATGATAGAGGTTTATTTCTTTTTTTATTTTAGAACATAATTAATGTCTTTATGTGTGGAAGAGAACATCAGTTAAGTGACCACCGTGACTTCATTGGGTTGCACGTATACGGTTGACCAATTTTCAATGACAGAAGAACGTAAATTAGGTTCAACTTCACGAATATCATGCGTGATGTTATTCATAAGATCATTTACTGTTTCTGGCTTGACACAGATTCGAGATTTAACATAACCCCACAAGAAGAGGTTTCTGAGATCCATACCATCCAATTGAGGCCAAAAATAATCCCTTATAAGAGCCCAGTATCTTTCTCCATTGACAATTAGAGCTTCTCCATCTTCATCTTGGAAAAAATATGCACCAATGATTCCACCATACCAAAATCCAGACCACACAGTAATCTTTTGGGAATGAAGTGGTCGTTCTTGAATCTGCATTGGATTGTGATTGCTCCAATAGTGGTAATTTTTTTTGTTAACACAACCATTCATTCAAAAGTGGGCTTCGTCACTGAAGATGATTTTTCGACAAAAATCCGGGTCAGCTTCCAATTGCTCCATAGCACAGTCAGTGAATACATGGTGCAACCTATGGTCGTTGGGCTTTAGTTCTTGAGTTAACAACATTTTGTAAGTGTGAAACTTCAAGTCCAGATGCAGAATTCGCCAGGTTGTGGTCGGCGAAAGCCCCAATTCTTGCGCTCGACGAGCAATTGATTTGTTTCTGTTCTCGCGTACACTTTCATGTTTTCGTTGGAGCACTTACGTCCATTACGTACAGGAGTTCTTTGATTGCTGACAGAACCACTTCTTTCAAATTTACCGATCAAATGCCAAATTGTTCTCTCTCAGGGACGATTATGCACATCATAAACTTCACGCAATACATGGAAGGTTTGGCAAACAGATGATCCATTTTGATAATAAATTTTCACAATTTCTACGCGTTGCTGAATGCTGTAACATTCCATGGCTATTTGTCAATAACAACTGTAACCACATGAAAAAAATGACTGCTGTAACTCAATAACAATGGTAGCTATCACATGTTAAAGATAGGACACTCTTGTTGAAACACCTTTTACTTACAAATTTTCAGCAAAAAAACCCCATTAGTTGATTTTAAATGATTTCTTAGGCATTAAGCAGTACCACCCTCGCTGCTAGGGGATTTAAATCTGATTTCTTGGTTAGTTGAGTAAGCATTTAAATATTACGTGACTGGGTTAACACTTATCAAATTACAAAATCCATTTAATTATATGGATTTGCTTGAGAGCATTTTTAACTTTTCTCCTGAAAAAACACCCAAATGGTGCTTATCATATTTTTTCCGTGCTGTCTTCATTTGTTGAGCTAGTCATGACAACACACTATAAGAAACCTTTATCTGCTTTGCTGAATCATTAACTACTAAAACTAAATCCTGGGCACTTATTGGCTATGGTTTGTTATTTGCTTTGTTGTGGTTTGCAAGTGTTGCCAGCTCAATTTCTATGCACAAATTTGTTCTTCAGAAAGAAAAAACAGATGTGTTGGGACAATGTGCTCACACAGTACTATCAATTAATACATTCTTTTTATCATATACTTTATGTTATTTTGTCATTGTATTCCTTTTTTTGAAAGTTAAATCATACATAAATTTATCATACCTAAACATTTTTTCCTGTTATCTGGAGAAATAATAAATCCTGAATAACAAGCACAGATATATCCACCATCAGTTAGATTCATGCAGTGATGTTCACAGCCACCTTTGTTTACTTCCGTACAAGTCTTTGAATGATCTGCAACAACAAACATGATATTAAGTATTTTAAGGCTAATTAGATCTGTCTTACTGAAGCTAGAAATATGGAAATGATGACTTCTTTTGCTGTTACTATGGTACAGCTTTGGTATTACATTCTGGAAAGGGATCCAAAAAGCAAGAATGCTTTTAAATGCAAAGGAGAATTATATAAACTTTATATAACAGGACTAATTTTGTGCAGACAGGCAAACAGAATGTTACAAATATTAATACTTACAGTAATTTATCTAAAATAACCCTAAGAAGAGACCAAGCATGCAGTGTATATGATAGTTACTCACGGCAACCAAGTTCATCAGATGAATCACCACAGTCGTCAGCAAAATCACAAATACGAGAACGATCTATGCACTTCTTGTTAGCACACTGATACTCTGCATATAAGTTACATGGTTTGATTCGACTAGCACATAATGTCATATTGTTTTCATCACTACCATCACCACAGTTATCAATGCCATCACAGAGCTGATACCGAGGAACACAGCGGTGGTTGTCACACTGGAATCTCCTGAGAGTATCACAGCTGAAATTCACTGTAATCAATGGAAAATGGTTATATTGTGGTTCTCTGACAAACCTAAACTTGCAGTCTATATTGAAATGACAATTATAAAGTACTTTTAAGTCATTTTATGATGTATTTGGAACAATATTACATTGAAGCTTAATAAAATTACTTTCATCCCAACTCAGAACATACATAACAATGTAATTATGCTCACATGAGCTATTCTGATTGAAAATTTCATGTACAATCCAAACACAATACCAGAAAGCAAAAATAATAACTGTAAATGTTATTAAATTATAATTTAATCTGCAAAGAGGTCATTTGAGGCAATAATCCATCCTTATTGGTCTGATGTCATGGTCTATGTGCATGCTCTGACCAGAAAGAATTAAACGCATTGTGTTATGTAAAACAAAGATATGTGTTTATTTCCCTTTTATTTTAGTGTATGGTGTAGTTAAGTGCAGCATTTGTGTAGCATATGTAGCAGAATGTTTTCATATAGGGACCAATATGAATTCCAACCAGATGTTGAAACAGAAAGGCCTATAGTTCCTCTGTGCACCAATGCATCGTATACCTCCAGCAAATTGTTTATTCATGTGTTAAAATGCCTGAAATCATGAAGAAAAGAATTTTGTAATAGAGAAGAAATGTCAACAATATCTCAGGGAAGTCTACAATATTGTTGTGAGGATCATTTTGATGTAAGTTAAACATGTTGTAACAATTTTTCTGTCTATATGCTTAATTTTTTTCTAATGTTAAGCTGTTGAAACCATATATTTGCCACTTTCAACCTCTTTAAGAATTGCATTTAACATTTCAGATGACTTTGGTGTGTGTTTAATAAAAGGTGGTAAAGAATACAATGTTATCCAAACATAACCTATCTTTTCTCATGCCAAATTAAAAATATCAGGTAAAAATCAAAACACCTGATCATTCTATGCTAAGAAATTAATGTTTCTAATTATCATCAGTATTGTTATGATCACTGTCTTCATGTAACATAATAAAATCTTACTGATTTATGTGCTCTTTTCTTAATGTTATCCTGACACCATAATTAGAGGTGTCTTTGAGCATTTTAAGCATTACATTTGTGTTTCATAGCATCAACAAGTTGCAGCTATTTTCATTCTCCCCTATTATCTCTGTGGCTTTCTATTTTTATGTACAAATTAATATGTAAAAATCTGCTAGTCTAATGAAAAATAGTTTTAAGCCAGATGTTTGACTTAATACTTAGTTGCAAATGAGAAAATAAAATGCTATGTTTCAGTGTTATCTTCTGAAAACTAATCAATTACCCACTTAGATTTTCAGTACAAGCATTAAATTTGTTGCAACTTAGCAAAACTTGAATGATCAGGCTATAATAGATGGGTATACTACTCAATAATATGCCTTTGATCCATGAATTTTGGGAGACCCAAAACCATCATTATTTCTGAAAAACTATGCTCTCATTAATGCATCCATGCATGGCAGTTTATCTGATTGTGCCTTTTTAAAATCTTCAACCATAATTTTGATTAAAAAAAAAGCAAAACTAAAGCTCTAACCAACAATATACATCCACCATCAATGGAAGCATATAGTGCTACTTCAGTTCGAAATAGACAGTGACGTCACAATTCAGTCGCTACGTCAGAGGCTTTTCAAGAGCCTTGCAAAATGGAACTTCAGATTTTTCCCTTGCTTTCAAAAGAACGTAACATGACAATGCATATAATTTTCTGTTAATTTGAGGATGAACTCTTCATTAAAAATATTTTTAGCACTTGTGCATGTTCCCAATTCTGTGTTTAGCAAAAGCGTATTGGAAATCGGTATGTTCTCTTTAGAGAGGAGCAAATTCACAGATATAGCAGAATACAACAGTAAATAAAATAATTTAGCTCATAATGTGTGTTAGCTCTAAAATTGTGTTATACTTAATTTTAAGTTCACATCACTGTACCCTTGTGTGCACTTAACAAATGTCAGAATTTGGAAAGTGACTGCCGCAAAACAAGCTGTTGAAGTGGAGTTGCTGTATTTGAAGTTTTTTAATGCCATTCTTAACCAAAGAACTGTGCATCATATTGAATTTGAAAACCAGCAAGAAGAGGAATTTTTAAAGTGATACAGACTGTCCAAAGTGGTCTAGAGCAGGGTTGTAGAGGAAATACAAGAGAGGTTATAATGCTACCAACAGAAACATGCCTCTTTCTCCTATGTTACAAATGTAGCATAGATTTTATGCTACTGGCACTTTTCATTTACTGGTAAGTGATAGTGTTAGCATTTCCAAATCTACCATTTGTGAGTTTATCTGGAAGGTTTCTGAAGCAATTGCTTCAAGAAACAAACAATATTTTTTGTTGGGTCTGCTTGATCCTAAATCAGTGATAACATATTTTCATCCTCTAAATTTCAACACAGTGTCTACTACTGGTTTTAAATAATTCTAAACACTCCTTGCACCTGGCGGTTTTGGTGCTGCATTTAATGTTAGTATAAAATTGCTGCAGTTGCTTACTGGACCTGGGAGAAATTTGTGCATTACAATTTAATTTCTTGCCAGTTTTCTCCACTGGCTTTTTTGCACTCAATAATCCCTATATACTTAGTAACCAATTCTATAGTTAACACCATTTCGAGCGATGAAACATTAGTTCCTCTGCACCTAGATTTTTCAGTTGAAATTGCAATTCTAACCTCAAACAATCAGAAAAATTAATGGCAATTCTCTAGGGATGTGACTGGTTGTCTGCTACTGAAACAGGGAGTGCTGGGATGTGTAGACAAAAGTGCATTGGAGCATGTTCAGAAACCATGTAGTTCAGTCACTGTCTTCTCGAAAGCTGTTGTTTGCAGTTGCCCTTGACATTAACAAGATGTTATCTAACAATTTGCTATAAAAGTTTGATGAAATGAAAGAATTTTAATGTTATGTTAAACTATTAACATAATGTTAATAAACAAGATTAGAGTATGATTTAGATTGAGTCACACTTTTTTACACTCACCTTCACTAATTAAAGTTACATAAAACAGGAAACGTTTTCAAGGGCATTCGTCCTCATCGTCAGCGACTGGGTGACTAAGGGTCGCTTTCTCCCATATCCTCTTCTTCCTCATCCTGCGAATTCTGACCCTATTGCCATCTGGTGTTGGGGGCACAAAGTTTTACACATTGCTTACAGGCGGGATTTCAAAATTAATGACGTTGTCGCTGTTTTTGACGATGTGTATTTTTCCCAGATGTTCAATTCTATTGGAGTGGTGAGGGGTTTTAACAACTTTATGCTTTGGCCAATGTTGTGGTTTTCAGTCCAAAAATGGTGTGATACAGCGGATTTCTCTATTTGTTTTAGTTTTATGTTTCTTTGGTGTTCCTTAAGTCTGGTTTCCAAGTTTCTTTTAGTTTTTCCTATGTAGTTTTTCCTGTATCACACCATTTTTGGACTGAAAACCACAACATTGGCCAAAGCATAAAGTTGTTAAAACCCCTCACCACTCCAATAGAATTGAACATCTGGGAAAAAATACACATCGTCAAAAACAGCAACAACGTCATTAATTTTGAAATCCCGCCTGTAAGCAATGTGTTAAAACTTTGTGCCCCCAACATCAGATGGCAACAGGGTCAGAATTCGCAGGATGAGGAAGAAGAGGATATGGGAGAAAGCGACCCTTAGTCACCCAGTCGCTGACGATAAGGACGAATGCCCTCGAAAACGTTTCCTGTTTTATGTAACTTTAATTAGTGAAGGTGAGTGTAAAAAAGTGTGACTCAATCTAAATCATGATGAATACTTCACTGTTAATAACGCTTCTGTTTTTAATATTTAAGATTAGAGTATTTTTAACATCAGTTGGTGAAAGCGGCCCTAAAGATTAGAAAGTAGAATCAGATTTGAAAAGTGTCATCTATCACAGGGATTTGAGGACTGTGATAGATGACACTGGTTCACCATACTGCCAGCCTTACTAAACTAATATAACTATTATCCTAAACGTAACCTTGAGGCTTTCGTTCATCACTGTTTTTTACTATACTGGCTTTAGGGCACAGTTTAGATTAATATTTGTTCTTTACACCTTATATTAAAGAGAGTTCTTATAAGTATAAAATATGGATAAGCTAGTAACAGTGATGTGAATTTGAAATTATATAGAAAATTTGAGTCGGAGTTGCCACACTTAACATCACTTACATGTTTTACAACTTGACCGGTTTCGGGAGCTAATCATCAGAAGTGGCTGACTGGTTCCTCATGGTGTTGTCCCATATGTATCTGTGTGTGGTGGAATCTGGTGTAGTGATGGAACTCCATAGTGGTTTTGGTGATGGCAATTCAAAATTCATCACATGGTGTTTATATTTTATGATTAATAACTTTTCCCAAGTATCCAACTCTGCAGTGTGTTTTGTCGGTTTTAAGAATGTTATATGGTGTGATGTTGTGATTTGTTGTCTAAAAGTGATGTGCAACTGCAGATTTGTCTATCTGTTTGTATTTGATATTACTGCAAATATTACTCTGCAACAAATCAAAGGACAACAAATCCCACGGAAGAAAGAAGCAGAAATCTACCAAATTAACTGCCCAGAATGTGACCAAATATACATAGGTAAAATGAAAAGAAATTTAGAGACCAGATTAAAAGGAAAATTACTCTGCAACAAATCAAAGGACAACAAATCCCACGGAAGAAAAAAGCAGGAATCTACCAAATTAACTGCCCAGAATGTGACCAAATATACATAGGTAAAACGAAAAGAAATTTAGAGACCAGATTAAAAGAACATATGAGACACATCAAATACAAATATGTGGACAAATCTGCAGTTGCACATCACTTTTGGACAACAAATCACAGCATCACACCAAATATAAAACTCTTAAACCCAACAAAACACACAGCAGATTTGGATACTTGGGAAAAGTTATTAATCACAAAACATAAACACCATGTAATGAATTTTGAATTGCCGCCACCAAACCCACTATGGAGTTTCATCACTATACCAGAGTCCACCACACACAGACGCATATGGGACAACACCATGAGGAACCAGTTGGCCACTTCCGATGATGAGAGCAATTAGTTCCTGAAACTGGTCAAGTTTAAAACATGTAAGTGATGTTAAGTGTTTCAACTCTGACTCAAATTTTCTATATGCTTTTAGAGTTCTTATAATTAGATATACTTTTTTCTAATTTGTTGGTGTGATTTCAATATTCATATCTGCTACAATATGCATGCCAGCTATCAATGATTTCATCTTTATCTGTACAGCAGCTATATCTTGCTGGGTATACAACTCTGTATAAGAGCTCTATTAGAGAAGAGAGAGATTTAAACAGTTTAATACGTACTGCAAAGCATGGGACTCTCATCAGAGTTGTCTCCACAATCATCAGTTCCATCACAAAGGTCGCCTTGACTGACACAAAGATGATTGCTACATTCAAACTTGGTATCCGGACAGTAACGTCCTCCTGGGAACCTCGCTGGACAATTCATTTCATCACTCATATCCCTACAGTCCCTGTCTCCATCACAACGGAAATAAGCAGCAATGCAATGTCCGCTGTGGCACTGGAACGTACCATTCTGAAAGAATAACAAGCAAAATGTTTCCAACACAAAGTAACCAACAATGACTGATGCATAACCTATTTAGTCTTTGCATCTCCTGAAAAATGCACTCATTAAAATTGATTTTCTCAATGACTTGTAGCATTTATACAGAAAATTAGGATTTTGGATTACAGTACAGAAACACTTTCAAACTGCAAATGTTTCTAAGTGTTCTTTTCACATCAAATTACATACTTTTATTACTAGAGTCCAGTGCACAGCCAGAGAAATATTAAGGAAAGGGGGTTATGCATAGGGATCCATTTTTTAAACATTTTATATCAATTCAAATGATAAATATGAATTAATTCTGAGTTGATAAATGTTATATTCACAGATTAAGGTGCAGCAATTGGAATTAAAATTAGGATAGGATGTTTTGCGTATTCTGAGCGGCAAATGTTGTGATATGAGAATTAATGACCACTGAGAAGTACTTTATATTACCACTGCAGGTCATTTTATTTCACTACAATATAGAGTTTCTTATGTTTTAAACTGGGAGATATTGTACTCATTTGGAAACCACTCAAATTTAGCACCGGAATGAAAACCTACCCCTGATATCTTAACATGGTTGTAGCAGTGCCATCTAAAGTACAGCTTTTGTTGCACTCATGGCAATATTATCTAAGACATGCAACATAAATGTAGAGCTACCGTTATAATTTGGTGTTTGTATTTGGTGATGTAGATTTTCTCCCAAGTGGCTAGTTCTAATGGATGACTGGTATGTTTTACTAGGATTGTATTTCCATCTATTTCATGACTGAAGTTCCAGAAATGTACAGCAACTGCAGCTTTATCTGTTGTTTATATTTTATATAGCGAAAGTGTTTGAATACTCCGGATCCAGTGCCACTTATGCAACATACACCAGTCAACCTTCAGCTGAGGATGAGAACAATAGCTGTTGAAGCATGTCTGAGTTTTAAAAAGTGTAAGTGAGGTTATGTGACAACATTGACTCAATTAACTCAGTAATTCGTAAATTATTACATAATTTGTAAAAAAAAAGTAGTCATTTTATAGGTCATAAAAATCCTGGCCCTCCTTATAACATTATTTGCATTCTTTTTTTTTTTTAATTTATGGATGCTCTTTAACTGCTGTGGTCCTTAGCATCCCATCCTATATTAGGTATGAAAGACCTGTAATTTTGCTCAGAGGCCTCTTTATCAGGCTTGAAGTTCTTTTACGTGCCGTAAATCTGCACACGGGACCACTGGCTTTACTTCCCTTCCAAAGGAAGCCATGCTAAGGATCTTTACGCTTGAAAAAATCCATCGCCTTCCGCCGGGTTTGAACCCGCGACCTCGGGAACTAGAGGCTTTTGCATCTTAAATTCAATTGGAGGCCTTAATGACCATCACACTAGCTCGCAGAAAAATAAAAATTATTCAAATGAATGAATTACATAAGCATCAGAGGGGTAATAATGATAATGGTATTAATATTAATTGTAATGATGATGATAGGTCCTGAACTTTGTTCTCTGATTTTATTTTTTCAAGATGAAGCCCTAGTACTATTTTCTTGAGGAATACACCCAAAAAAATAACTGTATTCATTAACTATGACACCTTACCTTGCACTGGAAGCCAGAGCAGTTAACTTCATCAGAATTGTCACCACAATCATCATCATGATCACATCTCCATCTGTTAGGAATACATTTATTATTGGCACAACGGAATTCTGACTCAGAACAGTCTCGGTAGGAACCATGGCAGAGGGAATCTTGTTCATCACTGTTGTCTCCACAGTCATTCTCAAAATCGCACAGCCATCGCCTAGAAATTTATCAAAAGTATAAGTTAATCTTCACTTTGTATTTACTATTCACTTAGTTTTGAAACATCTTTATTCGTTTTAACACTATTTACATTTCAATTAACTTTCCAACAACAACAATAATTATTATTATTTCTTTTAGTACCTTCCAGATTTCCATTCCAACGATTCTGTTTTGTTTCAAAGTCTTTTAAACCTATCTTACATACATTCTTATTGCTTCAAGAATGCACTGCAATGTTAGTTGATGCATTGCAGCAAAATTTTTCCACTAACACCTTTGTATAAAGTATTTCTAGTGGTTAAAGCAATAGTAGAATGTGGAAAGGATATGTTGAATAAATTGAACTGTGCATTGTAAGTCATTCTGGTTAAGAAAAAGTCCTGTATAGTATGAGGAATGACATTTGTAAGGACATATGGCTGTGTGTTCTGTACATAGGGAAGTTCCCTTAACTCTTCAAATGTATTCGGTGGTATATAACATGCAGCAAAATCTGTTAATGTAAACCACTTTGTAACTTTAAGGGGGATGGTGAAATTTCTATTTTGCACAGTTTTAAAGCTGCATACTTAATTTTTTGTACACATATTTAGGGTGTTATATGGAACTATTTGGCAGAGTTTCAGTTTTGTATGTCAATTAGTTTATGAATTATTGAAAATTTTCTCTCAAAAAATTTGCAAGTCTCAAAATGAAATTCACTCCACACTTTTTTGAAAAAAAGTTCGAATTTTTATTTATGAAACAAGAAACTCATTTAGAAAAATTTGATACATGGTTGTTGTGATATCTTAACTGTAAGGGAAATTAAAAAAAAATATATGATCTGCATAGCAAAAATTTCAAAATTGTTGCAATCACTATACACATTTTATTTTTTATCTCAAAAAGACTAAGTTAATCCTGAATTCCATGTGCCAGTTTGTTTGTTATGCTTTATAAAATGTACAGTAAAACTTTCAGCCCTCTAACACCTAATTTTTGGATGTAATTTTGTTTTGAATGAATAAAAGTGTAGTAAAAATTAAAGTGAGGAAAAACAAGTTTAAAAGTTTATATACAGTTAAGCAGAAATAATGACTTACAGACCTTCCTAGAAGTGTACAGCTCAGATGTGTAAGTTGTACTCTTTTTTCATTACAAGCACTACAAATCAGTTCTAATTTATGGCATAAGCCAAGCCTTCCAGTGTTAAGTCCTATGTATAAACGCTTTTGATTGTGGTCATTACACTTCAGGTCATTCATCAATGATGACAGTAAACTGGTGTCCAATAATATATATTTACAGCAGGTGTATGTTCACAATTATTCTCCACCAACTGTTTCTGCTGTAAACTTTTCTTTTGTATACCACATTCTTGCTCATCTAACCTTTCATCACTGGTGTTATTTACATTATTTACACTTGTTTCTGGCTCATGTATATGAAACAACATTTAATTTGATGTTACACGACATCTACCAGTAGAGCTACTGTTACTATGTTATACAATCACGGGGCTCAATGACAAATCAGAAACTAACCTTCACGGATAAAATTCCCACAAAAATCGGTAAAAAAAAGCAGATGTTTTGTTTCATGCAGCGATTTCATCACCAGCCATGCCTCCTCAGGGACATTTTCACCCGTTTCCGCCCTTACATGATCAAACACCTAATTGATCTGACTTGAAGGAACCATTAATGCACATAAGTACTTTAGACAGAGATTCTATAAGGATAACATACAGTGAGCTTTCTGATTTACTATAGTTCTCTCCTCTATAACTATGAAGGGTTAAAGCAAAGAAGACACTGCTAATACTTACTTTGGAATGCATCTATTATTCGCACAACGGAAATCTCCAGTTTCATGGCACTTGGGGCAGTTCTCAGGTAGCTCATCACTACCATCTCTACAGTCATCTTTTCCATCACAGAACAACCATTTGGGAATGCAACGATAGTTAGACCGGCCAGGACATCTCTGCCAACCATTGGTACAGTTCCTTTGCCTAAAATGTGTTAAATTATTAACTTTGACTTCCAAAATAAGCAATAAAGACTAAAATTACCTGTAAATATACTGAATTTTTAGGAAAGACACTCAGAGGATTAGCTGATAATTGTTCATTTGAAGTTATAAGACAAATTATTAAATTCTAAAAGACAAAGAGGTCAAATTAGTAGGTTGTAAATGAAAGCAGTGCTGTTAGTATTAACCAAAAACTTGTGACAATATGTAATGTAATATATTTATTGTGTTTAGCTGAATACAAGACATAAGTGGGATTGGCTTTCAGCCCAGGTTCATTTGCCTCTCCCACTCATGAGAACTTAATAACATTTACAACTTTATTCTTGGTTCTAGTTATTAACTGTATTATAAGCTAATTGTTTCTTTTCACTGTCCATAACCATTTGATTCTCACTTTATTCATAAACACTCCAACCTTCTCATAATCCTTCACTGCAAAGTTTGGGTCAACCTTTAACCATTTGTCATGTGTCTGTTCCTCCCTGCACTTGTTAGTGGCCCTACATTTAAACAGTATATGTACTAGATCCTCCTGCTCTCCACATAAAGGGCATTGGTTTTGTGTTATTCCCTCCTCATTCCTTTTAACCTCCACACTCCTAATCTTACCCTAATCTTACTCTCTCTTGCTTCCTTACCTGTTTTTTCTACATATTCCTCCCTTCCCCATGTTGACTTTAATATTTTATACTCTATTAAAGAAGACTTTTATGATATTTTACTAAACACTCCAGTATTTCCATATCGTCTAGTCTCTTTCTTACTTCTCTCCAAAAATTTAATTCATTATTCTCCCTTTTCGACCAAATCTCTCTTAAACCATTGGATTCTAGGAAGTTCTTCAAACAATACACCACACCCACCCTCTTTTTTTCAATCTTTTGTTTGAAATTCTAGACACTGTCTTACTATATTATTTTCTTCTAAGTGTAGAATTCTGTACCAATACTTCAATGCTCTCTTGAGTCAGTATTTTAATGCCTAAATGATATTAATTGTATTTTTATTAATTAAATTCAATAACAACCCATCTAGAAAACAATATGTATATAATTATTATATAAATTGTATGTAAAGTCATTGTAAATACTTATTTTTATTGTAAACATATTTATTAGTGATATGTGAGTGTTTATATACTCTAATAGTGCAAAAACTGTGAGAATACTATGTTTTAGGATGTTAATAATGAGGCAATAATGTAATTTTGGTGACAATAATGTGTTTGGAGTTTTAAAAGTGCTGGTTATGAAAATGATCGGTAATAACGTAATTTCGCTTAGTTTGGAATTAGCCAATCAAAAGTAACGAAAGATTTTTAGTTTGAATACTTAAATTCTATTGGACTAGAATTAGCCAATGAGAGAATGGCATTACCGATGCTAAAGGTTTGTACCGTTGAATCTAGTCAGTCTCGGGCAGGATGTAGTAGAGAGCAGACGTGAAAGTTGCGGGCAAGATGTAGTAAACATCACACGTGAAAGTCATGGGTAAAAATGTTGTAAAGTATAAATGATAAAATTTGTGTTGTCTGCCAAAAATGTATTAAGTGCTCACAGTTTTATTTTATAAAGTGTTGTGTTTATATAAAAAATGTGCATATATAAAGTGAAATAAAAAGAACTAAAAAATTAAAAAGTAAAATTGTGTGGCATCTTATAATTTGAGTCTTATCACAACCCTGCAAGAACTTGTGTTTCTATAGTGCGACTGAAAGCAGTCGAGGAAAATAACTTTAATAATATTACATAAAAACAAGCATCATCATAACTATAAAGTTTTGGCATCCTAAAAATCAAACAACATCAAAGTGTACCTTCATTATGTAACCTAAATAACTTCTTCGTAAGTGACGCAAAACGTGGGGTTTACAAGAAACAACTCACATCAAAAACATTGCTAAATTGCTTTCTTCAAATATTGGCTCCCATACGTGGGGTAGATAAGCATAAAGCACTTCAATAAATTACTTCTGCAAATTGGCTCCTATACGTGGGGCAGATAAACATAAAACAACGCTAAAAATATTATTCTTCACTCTCCATAACCTTACCTTACTTGATTCTTGGTCCATTTCTATCTGTGCCACCTGTTTGATATTAGTAAGTATAGGACTTCTTTACAAAATAACATATGGACTTCTCCAACTACTTCTTACGCCTCATCAAGTCCCCATGTCTCTACTCCATACAGGATTTTGGGCTCCACCATTGTGTTATACAGTCGTTCCAACCATTTGAATCCTATTTCGGGTACTGTGTATTTGCAACTTTTTATTATTGCTAATGATCGTTTTCCTTTAGATAATGCTGCTTTTTACTGTTTTTCCCATTTTCCATTGCATCTATTTTGACTCCTAGGTAATTACTTTCTCTAACCACCTTATATTATTTTTCCCTTCCTTCCCATTTCTCATTTTTGCTCCATTTCCCTCCTTTCTTAAACACCACAATCTGGGCCTTTTCTTGGTTAAGTTTCAATATCCAGTCATTGCAATATTTTTCTACCCCTTGAAGTGCTTGTTTTAATCCAATTACAGTAAAGGATCTCACAATGAAATCATTGGCAAAAAGCAACCCTGGTGTCTGTACATTGTGACAATATGGATCTACATGGTGTAAATATATCAGATATGCATACGTAACCATGCCATTTGCAATACACCAAGCAAGTGCAGTCAAATGCCATTTTGATGAACACCACTTTAACAAATATTTCAGTTCAATGAAAAAAACTGAAATCCCCTTCTATATCTCCATATGTTAAATTATATCAATTGGTATAAGCAAAAGTAAAAAATTCCCCTTAATGAATATATGACTGATTGAGCATAGTTTACAACGTTTTCTTGACTTACTAAACAAAACATTGCACGTGGAGTGCTTTGTTGATTCTTGACCATATAAACACTCATGTGTTTATATCAAGTTTGGTTCTAAGAGTGGAGCAATGATGGTTACCTGCACATGTAAGCTGGTTCATCCGAATCGTCTCCGCAGTCATTATCAAAGTCACACATCCACAGCTTTGGAATACATCTTCCATTCTTGCAAGAGAATTCTGTGTCTGGGTTACATTCACGGTTATCTGAAAAATGTATATTATGTATAACTGTATATTAAATACAGTATAAAATTCACATGTTTTCCTATATCTATTATAAATCAATGAGATTTAATATTTTGCAAATATGCACCTAAATTCTTACAGGTTAGATTGGAGTAAAAAAGAATCAGTTAAGCAATTTGTGAATCATACCTGGTGCTTTATACATAATAATATCAAGGATTTCAAAACAAATCAAGACTATCATAACTATTTCACAAGGACAGCAAAGCTATTCATCTTTCTACTCAAATAACCTCTAATAGCCTAAAATCCATTGACCATCAAGGTATAAAATTATACAACAAACTAAGTACAGGATTTGGTGATCTTAATGCACATAGATTTAAAAAGAAAATTATATCTTAATGGAACACAAATATTATTCAATAAACGAAGTATTAGAATCCATATAAAAAGTGTTAAGTTTGTCCAAAGAATTGAATTGAAAGACATTACTGATATTAAAAATCTGATGTGTTACATTCACATATCTTTCTCTACCCTCTATCACTTATTATTAATCAGCATAAAACTATTCTTACAAAAGCTTATCTTTATATCTATCGAGATAAACTTTTGCATAAATAGTTACATCACACATTTCATTATGGATACAAAGGGGATAGCAATAGTCAAATGTTTAAGAACTGGACGCTATATGCTGGCCTTAAAATTCCATACTGTTTCCATGACATCGCGAGAAATAACTTGAGAAGTAACTTTAAAAGAATGACAAAAGTATTGAACAATCCAAACCATCAATAATGGATATCTCAGAAACGACTTATGACACAGAAAAAGTTATTTGAAGTAAATTGTTTGCTTTAAAGATTGTTTGCGTTTTTATCTATCACTTAACATCTACCAGTTATACAAGATTATACAAAATTCCTTCCGAATGAAGAGGACTTCACAGGTTATTCCCAGAAAATTCAAGATATACATTTTATTCATCATGTAAATATCTTTAATACATGGTAATTTAATCAAAATTGTTAGAGCCATTTTTTAGAAAATAAAAAATTTTGAAAAATGTTCCATATAAAGGGTAGTTTGGGGTGGGGGATTTTCTTGAAAATCTCTATGTCGCATCTTTGGAAGATGCTGAACTTAATTACCCTGGCTTGTGTGGAAGAACAATTAATTCCATTAATTGACCTAATAGTGGTCGAAACTATGAAGCCTGGGACATAAAGTACTTACAGCATTATAAGTTGCCTTTGGGGTATGCCATCTCAGTACAATTTGAGATCTCCTTGTGGTTTACTGGGAAAAATGCGAATCAGTTGGGGAATTTAATGTCGTACCATGTTGCCATTGTACCTCAGTGGATAGAGCAACCAGACAGAAACCAGGAGATCAGTGTTTCAAATCCCAGCATGGCATTGAATTTTTTAGTCATCTGATTCTACCCTTGCAACCTTGTCCAACACACACCTTGTGTGGAAGGACAATTAATTCTATTAAATACCAAGTTTGGTGTTTTATCCTACTTTTCGTTTTTGAGTTATGCTGTTGACACGCATGCATGCACAAACACACACACACACACACTTTTCTAAAAATGCTTTTTTTGGGTTCTGGGAACCTTAAAACATGTATTTCTGGTGAAATCTCGGTATCACTTTTTGTGTGGAATGCAATACCTTGTCTATGTACTATGTATGTGGTAGAGAAAGTAAAAACATCAGACGTGATACTAGAGGGATAAAGGCATTTTTTACCCAAAGTGAAACTGTAGAAATGAGCTTGTGTTCTTTTCCAGGCATAAATGGACATTATAGATATACAGCCCCTATTGACCTTGATATATTTGCAAAGCTTCACGTTCTGGTTTGGAAAATGTTAAATATGGAGTACCTCGGGGCTTGATACTGGACCCCTTACTATTTTTACTGTATATTAATTACCTGACATAAACAATGACTTCCCTAACGCTAAATTTACTGTTTTTGTAGATGACACAAGCCTTTTAATTTCTGGTAAAGATAAACAAGAACTTAAAGTAAATATAGATATGGCAACAGATTATGTAGTAAATTGGTTTATTAACAACAGACTTGTCATTAATAAAAATAAAAGTGTTGTTCTTAGGATTCTATCATAAAGTTAACAAAAACTTAAATTTTGCCAAAGTTTATTTAGAAAATGAATTAATAACAATGTCTAATAAAATTAAATTTCTTGGAATCTGGGTTAATAGTAACCTTGACTGGGGAATCCACATCGATGTACTATCTAAAAAATTATTCCAAACATGTTTTGCATTATATACCCTTAAACCTTCAGTTAACTTAATGTACTTAAAATGGCCCACTTTGCATATTTCCATAGTCACTTATCATATGGTATAATGTTTTGGGGAAAGTCCAGTTTAAAAATAGAATCTTTATAATACAAAAAAGGGCAATCAGAATAATGTTAAACCTTTGCAGCAACACAAGCTGCAAACCTTACTGCATACTGTTAAATATCTTGACTGTTCCTTCGCTATACATTTTTGAAACTCTGGTAACAATGTATAAGCAGCAAAATAGTTTTAACACAAATGCTGATATTCATGACTATAATACAAGAAATAAATCTAAATTGCACATTACAGGTCATAAAAGAACCCTATATGAAAAAAGTTTATATTATAAAGGTATTCAATTGTTTAATAAACTCGCCACATATTTAAAAGAAGTTAAAACCCTAACAGTCATCAAGAAAGATTTGAAAAAATTCCTAATACAGGGTTATTTTTTTTTTCAGTGGAAGAATATCTAGAAATGAATCAGTTTATAAGCTTTCTTATGGAATATACTATGTTTACAATTCCAAAATTTAGTTTAGGGAACCTACTCATGTAATAAATTAGGATTTCTGTATTTGTGTATTACATGTAATTAGACTTGTCTTTTTGTACTAATAATTGTATTGTTGACGAAGCCAATATTTCTGTATTGAAATCAAACGGTGAATAAAATTTGAATTTGAATATGCTTCTAAGTGTTACAGATTAAAAGCAGCATTATAGAACATTTTATATAGACCATACATAAAACAAAAAATAGTCATCTTATCAGACTCAAAATCAGCCATAGATGGAATAGTAAATTACAATAATAAAACAACAAGAAATATTAAAGAAATAAGAAGCCTAATTAAAGCAGTTGAAACTAGAAATCATGTCACTCTACAATGAATTCCAACTCAGGTTGGACTTTTGGGCAATGAACATGTGGATCAATTAGCAAAGAAAGGTGCAATGCAACAAATGAAACCTGTAGGGCAAATAGATATAAATAAACAATTAAATAACATTAAAAACATTTCAAAAGACAGCAGAGACTTGATGAACAAGATAAATTAAAAGATAAAGATTGTAAGAATATTAAAGATAGAGTTGATATACAAAAAATGCCATGGAAGACTGCAGTGGCCTTATTTAGGATGGCAACTGGCCACGATTAACTCGCAGAACATCTCTACAAGATACGATGCCTACCTGCACCCAAGTGCACTCTCTGTGAAGAAGATGTCATCCTGAACAAACAACATCTCACCAAATGCAAAGGCCTTAAAAGTGATAACTTACAGACTTCATATTGGGAAGCCAGAGGGAAAATATTGCAGATCAATTAATCCCCAGTGCCACTGGTGAACAACAACAACGGCAGCAGCAGCAGCATTACAAATTTATAGAGTATGTCTAAAAGGGTTAAAGACAGACAAATAAGTGTAAGAGAATTTGCCACTTGATATGTGTAAACATAATACTCACGACAAATTGCGGGGTCCTCGTCACTTCCATCCTTGCAGTCAGCATCTCCATCGCACTTCCAAGCATTCAGGACACAGCGCCCATTGGATTTACATTTGAATTCAAGGTCAGGGCAAGGTAAATCACAGTTACTTTCATCAGAACCATCTCCACAGTCATCAACACCATCACAGATTGTAGCCGAGGCCGTACAATTGCCATTCTTGCATTGAAATGTACCTGCTCTGCAGTTTCGAGTTGGGCACGTGGACGGCTCATCTGAACCATCCTTACAGTCCCGCTCACCATCACACCTGCAAGTATATATTTCTACGTTACTTCTGTCATTAGCAGTTAGCACTAAAAGAAGTAACTATGTGCCTATTTACCAATTTTTGGATAAATATGCTAATATATGTTTGAAGATCTACTTTCATTATTTTCATACTCTGAAAACACCAAAATGAAAATAAAATCACAATTGTATTTATATTCCTTTTTTGTAGGTGCCATTGCAGTAGAAAATCAGCCAAAACTGCTAATGAACAAATACCTGTCTGATCTATCTAGCTCAATAGAGTTGCATCAATCTGTATGATAAAATAGCAGAGAGAGAGGAAGGGAGAAGGGAAAGTAGAGGTGGAGGGGCAAAAGGGGAAGGAGATAGGCAAGAGGAGAATGGGGGAAGGGGATGGGATAAGAGAGGGAGAGGAGGAGGGACAGGGGAAAGAGAGAGAATCATTTACGGGCGTACAAAGGCAACAAAGGTATTTGTATCTTGTTTTACAGCTAAGCTTGAATTCTATGAACAGAAATTGAGTCAAATTAGATAAATAGGGTAAGTCAAAATACTATGAACTGACTGCATGGTGTTTTACCTGTCTGCATCCTCGGCGTTCACTGCCATCTGCCGCTATCACAGAAAGGCGTGGATGAAACCATATAACATTTTTAAAACTACTTTTAAAGCCTTTACTTACCAACGTTGTGAAAGGAAATGCTGAAATGGCCATTGTCATTGTCCATACATTTTTGGCACCTCTTTAGGAAACTATCCATCACTCGCCATAGTTCGCGTTGAGAAATGCTGGCAATTTCCTGGTGGATATTTTGTTTTAATTCTTCCAAGGTGTGTGGGTTTGTCTTGTATACTTTGTTTTAAGTTACCCCAGGGATAGAAATCGCAGAGGGTTAGGCCAGGGGACTGAGGGGGCCACAAATCTCTGCTAATAATTTTGCCTCAAACACACTTTCAATTTTTCTCATCAAAATATTGGCCGTATAAGCTGTTACAGTGTCTTTTTGAAAAAAGTCAAAATCACACTCCCTGGCTGTTAATTCTCTAAAAAGGGGGCAAAATTGTATTCATGTATGTATGGGCTTCAACTGTTGACTCAAAAAAAAATTGGCGAGTGATGGATAGTTTCCTAAAGAGGTGCCAAAATTGTATGGACAACGATGGTGGCCAGTTTCAGCATCTCCTTTCATAAAGTTGGTAACTAAAGCCTTTAAAAGTAGTTTTAAAAATGTTGTATGGTTTCATCCGCGCCTTTCTATGATAGAGGCAGATGGCACTAAGTGCTGAGGATGCGGACAGGAAAAACACTGCGCAGGCAGTTCATAGAGTTTTGGCTCTCCCCGTACAATACACATATCAGCATCCAGTTGATAATGGAAGCAAATGTTTCTGTTTATTCATTTGGTCCAACTGTGAGTAATGCTCAGGGATAATGAACACATCATACAATTATGAACTATGTGCATAAGTAATAGCATACCCATTACCAAGAATAATTCTTATATTTTTTTATTTATTTATTTCCCCATCATGAGAAGATCAAAATTTGTAAATCATCACTATTTCAAGAGTAAACTTATCAACATACATTACAGCAGGGCAACAATAACAAATAAGTGTAAATCACCATCACATGCAGTCTGTTGCACAACATACTAAATATTCCTCATAGTATATGGGGAGTGAGCATATAAGAAACACTTTAAATATTACATTTCTTGAAGATTGCATATTGATAAGGGTTGTCTAATAGTTATAGATAAAATGGAAGGTTATTATAACTTTTTATTACAGAATAGTAACTTTCTTTTTGGAACAGTTTTAAGCTATTTGCTGGTGTATGCCAATTGCTTGCGTGTCTCATATTGTAGTCATGCACAGCAAAGTTTGATGAGAAGTTATCATAAATATTTATCAGATAGCTCAAGAGAGAATGTATGTACACTATGTGATCAAAAGTATCTGGACACCCCCACAAACATAGGTTTTTCATCTTAGGTGCATTGTGCTGCCACCTACTGCCTGGTACTCATACGCAACCTCAGTAGTCATTGCACATCGTCAAACAGCAGAATGGAATGCTCCGTGGAACTTACGGACTTCGAACATGGTCAGGAAATTGGGTGTCACTTGTGTCAGAAGTCTGTACGCGAGATTTCTACACTCCTAAACATCCCTAGGTCCACTGTTTCTGATGTGATAGTGAAGTGGAAATGCGAAGGGACATGTACAGCACAAAAGTGTACAGGCCGACCTCGTCTGTTGACTGACAGAGACTGCCGACATTTGAAGAGGATAGTAAGGAGTAATAGGCAGACATCTATCCAGACCATCACACACGAATTCCAAACTGCATCAGGATCCACTCCAAGTACTATGACAGGCGTGAGGTGAGAAACCTTGGATTCCATGGTCGAGCGGCTGCTCATAAGTCACACATCACACAGGAAAATGCCAAACGATGCCTCGCTTGGTGTAAGGAGTGTCAACATTACACAATTGAACAGTGGCAAAAGGTTGTGTGGAGTGACAAATCATGGTACACAATGTGGCGATCCAATGTCAGGGTGTGGGTATGGCGAATGCCCGGTGAACATCATCTGCCAGCATGTGTAGTGCCAACAGTGAAATTCGGAGGTGGTGGTGTTATGGTGTGGTCGTGTTTTTTCTGGAGAGGGCTTGCACCCCTTGTTGTTTTGCATGGCATGATCACAGCGCAGACCTACATTGATATTTTAAACACCTTCTTGCTCCCCACTGTTGAAGAGCAATTCAGGGATGGCATTGCATCTTTCAACACAATCGAGCACCCGTTCGTACTGCACGGGCTGTGGCGGAGTGGTTACACGACAATAACATCCCTGTAATGGACTGGCCTGCACAGAGTCCTGACTTGAATCCTATAGAACACCTTTGGGATGTTTTGGAATTCCAACTTCGTGCCAGGCCTCACCGACCTACATTGATACCTCTCCTCAGTTCCGTAGTCCGTAAAGAATGGGCTACCATTCCCCAAGAAACCTTCCAGCACCTGATTGAAAGTATGCCTGTGAGAGTGAACGCTGTCATCAAGGCTGAGGGTGGGCCAACACCATATTGACTTCCAGCATTACTAATGGAGGGTGCTATGAACTTGTACGTCATTTTCAGCCAGGTGTCCGGATACTTTTAATCACATAGTGTATTCACCAGTAAGAGTAAGAATGTTTTGGGTTTTAATTAAGGGCCTCTGTGTGTATGAAATCAAACAGCTCATAACATCGGACCAGGCCAATGAAAAATACATGGGGTAGGGAAAAATATATAGACATAGTAAATAAAGAAGAGAGAGAATCTATTGCATGGGTAAGAACCGGAGCATGAAGGCTAAGAGAGTTAAGACAGGGTATTCCTCAAAACCAATGTCCGATATGTGGTGGTAATGAAGACATTGAACACATAGTATATAAGTGCCAAGGAACAGAAAATTGGAGAAGCAAAGTTTTTAAAAAGAAGTAGTTGAAGGGGGATAGAAATACGCTTATAATCGAAATGATGTGCAAGGACACTAGGAGCATTGGACAGTTTTTGTGTAAAGTAAAAAATAAATGGCTTTGGACAATGGATAGAGAAAAGTAAGAGGTAGTGTATTTACTTTGAATGGAAAACTATAGTGAATGTGTGATGGTAAAGTAATCAATAAGTGACAAGTGAAAAACAAGTGGAAATGGGACATGAAAAACTGAAGCAAGATAATTTATTGATGGGAAATTGTAAATGTAGATAAACTGTAGTGATTTTCTACAGAATGAGTGGCCAGGGTCAAAGTTCAGTAGACAATCAAATTGTAAATCTCATAGCACAATAAATAAATACTATTAAATAAGGGCCTACAGGAATGATGGAGCTCAATGCCACAAATAATGCATATGCCAGTTTTTTGTAATATAAATACTTGCTTGCTTCGTGCCAAATTACCCCAGAAATTATTCCATATTGTAACAGAAAGAGAAAGTAGGCAAAACATGCTGTTCTTAAGGGTTTTTGGTCAAGGAGATATTTTAAGTTTCTTAAGGCAAAGCAAACAGCTAAGTTTGCAGCATTTTATATACTTAAAAGACAAGTTACAAGTACATGTACTAAGAACTCCAGAGTTGTTTACTTCTCATTTCATTCATGGCTTTAACTAGCTGGAAAGAACCTGGTAATATGCGGGATTTTAAAGGAAAGAAAACAAACATTCAGCTTATAAATAATAAAATTCTTGAAAACTATACTCACATCATGTGAAAATACATCTACTAATACATTATAAAAAAAATCTTGTGTGTTTCATTCACATGACTTTCTCTAACCTTTATGTTTTATTAGAGGTATACAAACTATTCTTACAAGTTTATTTTTCTATTTCATTTTAATCGAGGTTTACCTTTGCAGAAATAGCCGCATTACACATTTCATTATAGACACAAAAGGAATGGTGATAGTCAAATGTTTTAGAACAGAACGTTCTGGCCTTAAAATTCCATTCTGTTTCCATGCCATTGCAAGAAACAACTGAAAATCAACAGGGCTTTAAAAGAATGATGAAGTATTGAGCAATTCAAACCATTAATAATGGATATTTTGGAAGCGGCTAATGCCATAAAAAATTATTTCGAATAAATTGTGTGTTTTAAAGAGATCTACAGTTTTTGTGTAGTATGTTTTCATCTAGCACTTAACATTTACCAGTTATACAAGATTATACAGAATTCCTTCTGAATGAAGAGGACTTCAAAGGCTATTCCCAGAAAATTCAAGATATACATTTTCTTTGTCCCATAAGTATCTTTAATATATGGTGTTTTAATCAAAATTGTTAATAGACTTTTTTAGAAAATAAAAAATTTCAAATAATTTTCCATGTAAAGGGTAGTTTGGGATTTTCTTGGAAATCTTCATGCCACATCTTTGGAAGGTAATGAACCTAAATACCAAGTTTGGCATTTATGCACATATGGACAGATGGATGGACAGACCTTTTTCTAAAAATACCTTTTTTGGTTTCAGGAGGCCTCAAAACATGTATTTCTGGTGAAACCTCGGTATTGAAAGTTTGTATGAAATGCAATACCTTCTCTATCTACTATGTATGTGCTAGAGAAAGTAAAAAGGTGCAACATGTTGTAAAATAAAACATATCAGGTTTTTCATTCATATGATTGCCTCTAACCACTACCAATTTATTATTTCCAAAGCACGCTTACAAAAACTTATTTTTCTATCTACTTCAAATTAATCGAGAATAATATGTGCAAAAACAGTTTCGTTGCACTTTTTTTGCAGGTATACAAGGGGTATACAGGAGTCTGAAGCCATAGTCAAATTTTGTATGGCTGATGCTACAAAAAATTAATTTAAAAAATTATGTACCGTCAGTCGGGGTGAGATTGGTCCACTTTCTGTGTTTTTTATATTTCTATACTGGAAACTGATACTAGGATCTGAGGAAAGGCTTATAAAAGGTCTGGTATATGTTATTAACTAATGCAGGAATGACCTCATATTAATAAAGAAAGTATGTACCAATTGCATTTTGAAATAAAAATTTTGAAAAATGGGAACAATCTCACCCAGACTTGGGGTGACTTTGGTCCACATTGTGAATACACTGTTTGTAGGTATATATTCTGCTCTGGATCAATGTCACCCCTGCAGTATGTAAGGTAGGACATATAGAAATAAAGGTATGCCCCAAAATCTGGTTTTATTTTGCTGCCCGTAGTGGAGTCTTCTTGAAACTCCTGTAGTTGTTTCAGTGTAGCCAACATATGTTCTTTAACATATGAGAACCCACACAATCCAAATTTCCCCACTGATATTGAGGCAGCAAAAATATAATTAAAATTACCCAAAATGGACCAATCTCACCCCAGTTGACGGTATTTTAAAGAAATATAGAGTTTATGTGTAGTAATCTTCTGCCTAAGGTTTACCAATTACACAAAATTCATTCCAAATGGAGTGGACTTAACAAGCTTGCAGAAAATTCAAGCTTTGCATTTTATTAGTCATGTAAATATCTTAAACAAATGATACTTTAATCAACATTTTTAAGAGCTATTTTCTTGAAAATCTTTGTGTTACATCCTTGGAAGTTGGTGAACTTAAATATAAAAATATGGTATGTATTAATCTGTCTTTTTGTTTTCCAGTTATGCTGTTTACAGTCAGACAGAGAGACATACACACACACCTTTTTATAAAAATACATTTTTTAGATTCAGGGGACTCAAAACACATATTTCTGTGAATATTAAATTTTTGGATGGAAAGAAATACTTCTTCTACCCGATATAAACAGATTATAGTAAAAAAGAAAAAAAAATTCCACAGGTTATATTAGCAAATACTGTTCCTAGAAAATTGCAATCATTGTAGAGATTTCACTGGAAATATATATTTTGGGGCCCCCTGAGCCCGAAAACTAGCATTCTTATAAAAAAAAAGTGGTTGTGTGTGTGTCTGTGATCAGCATTGCTCAAAAACAAAAAGTTGGATAAATGCTAAACTTGTTATTTAAGTTCAATATCTTCCAAAGATATGATACAAACATTTTTGATAAAATTCCCCTATTCCTAGCTACCCTTTACATGGAAAATTTTTCAAAATTGTTTATTTTCTAAAACATGGCTCTAATGATTTTGATAAAACACAATATATTAAATATCTTTACATGGTAAATAAAATGTATGTCTTGAATTTTCTAAAGCTTGTCAAGTCCTCTTCATTCAGAAGGAATTTTGTGTAATTTTATATAACTGGTAGATGTTAAGCAATAGACGAAAATGTAGTACACAAAACACACAGTTTATTTGTTAAAGGTCAAATTTCAAATAACTTTTTTGGTGCATCAGGTATTTGCGAGATATTTGTTATTAATGGTTCAATTGTTCAATACTTGGCCATTCTTTTCAAGTCTTGTTGATGTTCAGCTGTTTGTCATTATTGTATGGAAAGGGCATGGGATTTTAAGACCAGCATATAGTGTCCAGTTCTTAAACACTTGACTATCATTATTCCCATTGTATCTATAATGAAATGTGTGGTGCAGGTATTTCTAGAAATGTTTATCTCAATTAAAATGAAACAGATAGGAAAATAAATTTTCGTAAGAATAGTTTATATCCCACTAATAAGTGATAGAGGGTAGAGAAAGTCACGTGAATGTGACACATCTTATTTTTCATGAAAGAACTAGAAATGAATAGTATTTACATGATTCCCTGAATGTAATCATTCCCTTAAGCAAGGCCAATACTTACTTCCAGAACCAGGGTATGCACTTCTCGTCACGACCAGCACAACGATGTTGTCCAGCTGTGCAGTTAGCAATGCATGTTTTGTTATCCTTAGGTGAGAGATAAAACTGGTTAGGACAGGCACAGATATATGACACTGCACCTTCGCCTTCTCCAAACCCTGAGGGCACCACGGAGCTTTCAGTAGGACTAAGAAGACAGAGATGCGAGCACCCTCCATTGTTGTTGCCACAGGGATTAGGATAAGGCAGTTGTCTCAGAGGGTGGTAGATGTGGAGGTCATAAGGGCGATGTGTTGTATTCCTTATCACAGCCAAATCCTTGCCTGTTAACATAAAAAAAAAAAAGCTGACACATCCAATCTCCCAAAAAAAGAATAAACTACTAGAACTGGTATAGTGTATATGGTGTAGTGAGGGATGTAGAATGGTAAGAGAAGGCATATACAGTGCCTGCTAGAGTGGCTATGAACAGCTGCACATGAACTATTTCTAGAACTGAAATAGGCTAGCTTACATTTACATCTTCTGTTCTAATGCATTGCTTGCAACAACATTTAATATTTATATAATATTTGGATAGCTAATAACAGTGATGTGAATTTGAAATTATGAATAATTGAGTCAGAGTTGAAACAGTGTTTCAAATTCAACTCATTATTTCTATAACATTTATTAACTTAAAAGATGAGTTGGACATGGTACGTGATGTTCTGCTTAATGCTCTGTTATTTTAGAATGATATGATTGAGGTGCTGTTGTTATCAACAGGAGAACATTTTATCCTCAAGTAATTGCACTCTCTGCCACAGATGTGCAACTAATAAGCATATTGAAGAAAGAGTGAATTGACTCAAGATACTCTTTGCCTCACTTACTACATATTACATGGAGGACATGTTTTGTGAGGCATTCCCACATCTTCCGCTGCTATGCGTCGACTGACTTCGGAGTAGGATTCTGGTTCTCTGGTGCCATCTGTTGACCAATTGATGAACTTAGTGATGAAATCTCTTCCTGGTGGTATTTCAAAGTTCATCAGTTGTTCTTGGAACTTTTTGATGTATATTTTCTCCCACAAGCTTAATTCTAGCGGTTTCTTGACGTACTTTAGTAATTTTGCTTCCTTTTCTACTGTGTGTTTCTCTTTCCAAAAATGGTTCGCTACAGCAGACCTTTCCAACTGTTTATATCTGATGTTGCAGTAGTGTTCCTTTAGCCTGGTTCCAATGTTCCTCTTGGTCTTCCCTATGTATATTTTGTCACAATCTTTGCAGTTTATCTGATATATACCTTGTTTCCTTTCATGTGGAATACTATTAGTAGTGCTACATTTTAACATCTTTCCTAAGCTGAATTTATTGTATGGTCCCAGGGTTATCTTGTATTTCTTGAAAGTCTTCTGGAATTTGTGGAAGGCCCAAGGGTGGAAAGCAATTCTCTTGTATCTCCAATTTTCTTCAATTGGTGCAAGAGTCGTAATCTGTCTGATTTGCTTTTCTCTGGTGAACTTGTTGAACTTGAACTTTCCACTTGATAGTTGGAAAGGTCTGCTGTAGCTAACAATTTTTGGAAAGAGAACCACACAGTAGAAAAGGAAGCAAAATTACTAAAGTACGTCAAGAAACCGCTAGAATTAAGCTTGTGGGAGAAAATATACACCAAAAAGTTCCAAGAACAACTGATGAACTTTGAAATACCACTGGGAAGAGATCTCATCACTAAGTTCATCAATCAGTCAACAGATGGCACCAGAGAACCAGAATCCTACTCCGAAGTCAGTCGATGCATAGCAGCGGAAGATGTGGGGAATGCCTCACGAAACATGTCCTGCATGTAATATGTATTAAGTGGAGCAAAGAGTATCTTAAATTGACTCACTCTTTCTTCAATATATTTGAATGCTTCACTGTGCGCAAGTTCCAATTTTTCAAGAAACTAATAAGCAATTTAAATACCTATTAAGCAAGGAAAATTGGAATGAGGTTTATATAGAAAACGATGTAAACTCAGAATTTGATAAGCTAATAGAAACAGTCTGTCACAATTTTAATATAGCATTTCCGTTAAAACAGGTTAATCTAAAAAATAAACACCATAAATGGTGGGTGACTAAAGGGATACAAGTGTCCTCAGAGAGATTAAAGATCTTGTACACATTGAAAAAAAAAGGGGAATGTGCCAAGGGAAGCCTTAAATTATATAGAGAAATATAAAAAAGTCATTAGGGATGCAAAAAAGCTAGAAAATAATAAACACATTCAAATGGCAACAAACAAAAGTAATGCAATGTGGCAAGTAATTAATAAGGAAACTGGAAAAAGCAATGCAAGTGTAAGTAAATTTGAACTGATGCATGAACGTCAAAAAAATCAATCACCCAGTACAAATAGCTGAACTATTTAATACATATTTTGTTGCAGTTGTAAATAAATTAGTAAGTGATAAATATGGTGCAGGAGTTAATCCAATAATAGAAAACAGTAATGTTAAGGGATATATGAATTCAGTATTTATTAAACCCATAAATGAAAAGGAACTAATAATTACAGCAAAGGGACTGAAAAACAAGCTATCAGCAGGTATAAATGATATTCCTGATTTAGTAGTCAAGGATTGCATAGAATAAATAGCAAAACCATTAATGAATGTTTATAACTCCTCCTTTGAGACAGATGTATTCCCAGAAAAATTAAAAACAGCTAAAGTTAAGCCCCTTCACAAAAAAGAGCCTCAAGACGAGATGCAAAATTTCAGACCAGCATCTATGTTATCAGCATTCTCAAGGATTTTGGAAAAGGTAATGTTCATTAGAATAGTAAACTTTTTTAGAGAAAAATAAAGTTCTCACAGAGGCACAGTATAGTTTTAGACAAAGCAAATCCACTGAATCAGCAATTTACTCCTTAGTGGAAAAAATTATTAACTCCATAGAACAGAAAGAGAAATCTATAGGTTTATTTTTGGATCAAACCAAGGCATATGACGTATAGATCATAATATACTACTGGTAAATTACAGGCATACGGTATTAGAGGAATAGACAATACTTGGTTCAGATCATATTTACCACAATGAACACAAATAGTAGAAATCAGCAATCTGAACACTGAACATCGTAGTATAGAAAGATGCAAATCTACGCAGAGGAGGTTATTACAGGGGGTACCACAGGGATCTATATTGGGGCCACTACTTTTCCTACTTTATATAAATGATCTGCCATTGTATGTTCAGGAGTCTGAAGTAGTGTTATTTGCTGATGATACAAATCTACTGATAAAGGCAAATAATGAATCAGATCTACAGGAGAAAGCAACTACTAATATATTAAAATTGACATCATGGTCTAAGGCAAATAGCTGCTAATAAACACACAAAAAAAAAAACATTGCTGGGAGCTTTCATGCAAGCCTTCATAGAAATATGGTAAAGTCGCAAATAAAGCTAGAAAGCGAAATTATAAAATATCAAGAAGAAACCAAATTTTTGGGAATAATTATAACAGAAGAACTAAAATGGGACCTCATATAAATATGCTAACCAGGAAACTAAGTGTGGGATGTTACATATTAAATACATTGAAAAGGGTAACAAGTGCACAAGTCCTTAGAATTGCATATTATGCACATTCCATACTCATATAAGGTATGGAATAATGTTCTGGAGGGCCTCGGTAGAATCAGAAAAAGTTTTTCATTTACAAAAGAGAGCTATAAGAAAATGACTAGTGAATCTAGCAGATCATCTTGCAGAGAGTGATGGAATAAAGTTATTCAACAGGTTACCCCCTAACATAAAGAATATAGAAAATGTAAATCTGTTCAAAAATAAACTTAAATCATACCTATTAGTACATGCATTTTATTCGATTTTGGAATATGTAAATAGATAAATTTGTATATTGTAAATACTTGCTACAGTGTGTGTATGTGTGTAGGTGTGTACACAAGAGGAGAGAGGGGGAGTAGGTGTTTATAAATTTGTAATGTTTCAATCTAGGAAATGTTTGTAAGTCTTTTTGTTTGTTATTTGTAATGTATTAACTTTGTTATTTTATCGTAAACCTTGACGATTCCATATCGTGTATACATGATCTTCAGGATGAAATAAATGAATACGAATAAAATAATATATGATCAATCTAAGTTTACAAAATTAATGATGACTGACTGTCAAAAACTAACACACTCACAGATGCAATTACAGTTCAACTGGTCTTATAGCATTAAGCTATAAGAGGTTAAACACACTTCTATGGTATAAATAAAACAATGAAGAAAAATATTGTTTTTGTTTTGTTTGTTTCATTTATACAAGGTGCATCTGAAAACTTTGCTGAATGGCCTCAGAAAATGGAACAAGAGTTAAAAACAAAATACCTTTACTGGTTTTCAAAGTAATCACCATTAGCTACAACACACTTCTGATATCGCTTGTAAAGCTGTTAGAAACTGTCAGCAAATGCTTTTTGTGGAATCGCTTGAAGCACCATGGTCATGTGTTGTTGGATATCCACAACGTCTGCGAAGTGTAAGCCTTTCAGGGCTAATTTAAGGCAGGAAAGCCAGCTCCAAATCTAGAGAATAAGGAGGGTGCTGAAAACAGTCACCTTGTGTAAAGCGAGAAAGTTGAACATGCGGATTCCAGTGTGTGGACAGGCATTATCATGGAGGAAGTTCCATGGTCCACTCTGGTACAGTTCTGGCTGAATACAGTGGATGCATTGCAGTAGCCATTTCAAAATTCCCTAGAAACTTCTGCATTGACAGTTTAACCCTTGGGTAGAAATTCATAATCGATCAAGCCCTTGCTGTCGAAAAAAGGCAATCAACATCATCTTAATCTTGGATTTTGTCAGCTGATTTTTTTTGGGAGGTGGGGAAGACAATGAACACCATGCCATTGACTGTCACTTGGTCTCTGGATCATATCAGCGATTGTCCTCCATGGCGTAGTGGTTACCATGCTAGCCTCTAGTTCCTGAGGTCGTGAGTTCAAACCCGGCGGAGGGCAATGGATTTTTTCGGGCGTAAAAATCCTTAGCATGGCTTCCTTCGGAAGGGAGGTAAAGCCGGTGGCCCTGTATCATAGATTTACGGCACGTAAAAGAACCTCAAGCCTGATAAAGAGGCCTCTGAGCAAAATTACCAATCTTTCACGCCCAATATAGAATGTGATGCTAAGGACCACAGCAGTTAAAGAGCGTCCATAGATAAAACTCAAGTTAATTTTGTATCAGCAGTACCCCAGGTCTCATCTCCTGTAATGATGATTTCCAAAAAGTGCAGATTCCAGTCAGACATGTCAATGAAATCTCCAGACGTTTCCATCTGAGTTTGCTTCTGCTCATCTGTCAGCATGTGTGGACAAACCAGGCACAAATCTTCCACTTTTTCAAATGTTCATGAACAATAGTGCTTACACTGTCTGTTCTTATCTTCAACTCTTCTGCTATCATTCTTAAAGACAGCTGCTAATCATCCGCAAGCATCTGTCGCACTTGTTCAATGTTGTCTGGGAGTATGCTTATTGACGGTCGACCCCAACTGCAACTCATCATCAACACTTTCCTTTTTCATCTCTAAACTCTCACTGCTTCAACACTGTACACTTACACTAACATTCCATGAGTCTCCATTGCCATTTTCCCAAATTTGAACCAAAACTTCATGTTAACACATTGCTCCATTTTACAATGACACGACTTCTCACACTGACTCTGTTAGCTTGGTTGCACCATGCAGCACTGCTTCACTTCGGCAATTTGCATGATAGGGGGCACTTGTTGACATGTCTCTCAATGTATATGTGCGGGCACCTCATCCTAACCAGTGCGGTTTTTAACATACGGGACATTCACCAAACTTTTCAGATGCACCTTGTATATCCCTTTTAACTTCTTTAATAATATCAGGGGCCTTGACTTGAGAAACAACTGATGGTGCTATTATTCACTGAACTGTAGGTTTCTTAACATTGGTTTTATCACCTTTTTTCTATTAAACATGAGTACATTCATACTTCCAGACTCTGTGGGGACATATAATACTTCTAGTTCAAAAAAATTCCTCACCCCAGCTGGGAACCTTTGGGTTCAGAAGGAGAGTGCTGACTACAGAGGCACTCACACTTTCATTGTTATTCATCAGAGTGAAATTTTATCTTTGCTCTACATATACAATGTTTTTAAAAAATTAGAAACAACTTCTCAAAATGAAAATCCAGAACAAATATTGTGACAAAAATTAAAACCTTTGCAAAAGTGAAGGTAAAATGCAGAGTATCCCTAAGTCAGAGAAAAACATTTAACAGAAAATCACACATATAGGTGAGATTGGTATATATTTATGAACTTTTAAAATTATTTTATGCTCCACTTACTTATTTTAACATTTCTTTCTTTTTATATACTGCCTACATCATATTATTTCAGTTTACTTACATTCTAATTTTTCAACTTTAACCTACACATTCTGAAAGGCATTTATCATTTACCTGTGTATTTGTTTGCTTTGCTGATAGCCTTAAGATTCCAGTCTGTCCAGTAAATGTGGTCATCAAACAGTGTAACAGCAAAAACATGAGGCACTTTTTGTCCTGAGAGCACAATATGGCGATGATGGCCTTCTAGATCAGCAAATGCAATGTAGTCCAAATGTGCATCAGCCCAGTAAATGCGATCAGTAAAATAATCAATTGTTAGAGCATTGGGCCAAGCAATATCATCTTCCCAGGTAAGAATTCTGGTAAAATTGGAGCCATCCATACCCATCTTGCCAATAAAAGCCTGTGAGAGAAAAAACAAACAGTATTGATTTCTTTTTATTGGTAAACAGAGTGAAGCTTTTTAAAACATAACAGGACTGATGGACACAACAGTCTCAAAGTATGTTCTGTAAGTTTATTGTGAATTAGTGGAGCTAGTGTATAAACAATTTCAATTTTATACTTAATATGAGGAGCACAATAAAAAGGTTTTCAGGAGACAGGAAACACTGATAACTCCTAAAGTTACTGGCACTTTTTGAAGTTCTTCATACCTAACTGTAGTGGAAATGCCATTTTCCTAAACACTGTTATCACCAAAATCATTTTTTGTTTAATATCAGATTTTGCAATGTTAATGCACTTTGAATCAATTATACAGAAAATGGCCAATTATCCCTGTGCCAATCTAAGCTTATTGGCCGTGTGCACCATCCTTGTTAAACAAACCCTTCAGAGACCTGCAGCTTACAGTGGTAAGAATTTGATCAGGGTAACCATCATTCACAGCAGTTTAGGTGACCGTGGTTACCTGGCAGGTGCTCACCTTGGTTGAGCACAACATTCATTGTGGGTAAACTCTACTGAACGCATCTGGATATACATGTTTTTCACTTGTTCTACCACTTTGCTGAAGTGAGTGCATATAGTTCAGTGTGCAGTGGAGGAAAGCAAAAGCAGATCCAAGTTTCACTATTATGTTATTAAATTTAACATGCAATTTCTAAGAAAAGATAGAAAGTACAGAGATAGAAGCAATAACTTTAAGATGGACACATGGGGAAAGCTGACCTTACAATTGATTAGAAAAATATACTGGACTATTATACATTTTTTCTTTCTTTCCACACTGGCTAAATTCATTTACTGTCGATATTCACTTACTGAAAGCCAGGCAGAAAAAAAGGGAAAAAAAAAATAATAATAATAATAATAATTCCCATACAAGATTTGAATCCAGAACCTCTTGAATAGAAGGAGCACAGCTACCCCAACACCACGATGACGTCTTCAGATTTCAGACATCGGCACAGACCTCTTCAGGTTACCAGATTCCTATATCTGTGGAATTAATGTACCTAATATTCCTATAAATGTACTAGTTGCACTAAATCCATTCATTGCTCCCCTTATTTCTGCCTTGTTCTTGGAACTATGCTTCAACTGATATAATTATGATGTGTAACGCTATGATTATATGGACTTTTGTTTAGTCTTGGGTTAGGATATTTAAGGCACCTAGAAGGGCTTAAAGCATTAAAAATTACAAAGTACATTAAAGTAACTTCGTATCAATTGTGAATACTCCCATTAAAATACATATACTTCAACTTTGTCATTCTGGTTGTTGTGAACCAGGCTTTTGGAAAGGAATGTCATTTGGTACAATTAAAGGAATCAGAAATACGCAGGTTGGAACTGTAATAGTGGCAACTCTAACAAGAAATAAGTAATTGTTTTCACATTTATCTTGCGTTTGCCTATGTCTTACCCACTACCCAATAAATGGACTCTCCCTTTTGACTCAAAGTGCATGTGCTGAGATGGGTAAAAGATAGATCTGTATGAGCTACCAGTCTAAACTGCTGTGTATTGTGTTTTTGCCATGTTCACAAAACAGGAACAACAAAGTTGGCTGAAGGTTAAATGTGCTCATGATCATACAGCAACACAATGTCACGCAAGTCTCGTTGAGACATGTAGGGGAACTGTTACCATACAGAACAGTACCAAAGAGGGAGGGTAATGTGAAAGTTTTGGTGTTTCTTGTATACAACTATGATGGCATTATCCTAACACATACAAAATGTTATTGCACAGCATTTCTTCTGTCATTTTTGGAGCATCATCTCCAGCATTGCAAAGAAAGTGATGACACTGTTTACAGAATACTCCCTTCATTATGCAACACAATGCTAGGGCACACATGGCACAACCTGTAACTCATCCGTGTTGTCGCTGGGATATTGGGAAGTGCTTTTCCATCCACCATACTGACCTGACCTAAGTCCCTGTTATTAAGACCTAAGCTTAAGATGAAAGAACTGCCACATGGAATTTGATTCAGGACTGTACCAAAAATTCTGCAGGCATTAGATTGCTCCATCAGGAACATCAACAAAACAGGTGCTGCAACAGTGATCCTCCGTCTTCCACATCACTGGCAATGGGTTATTGAAAATGCTGGTGATTACGTTGAAGGACTGTACATGGTGAGCGGAAAGTCCTTTTACACTACCTTTGAAACTGTATAGTTATGTACAGCTTACCTCCTATCTGTCCAAAACATCTGTGTGAGTTCCTCCATGTTTGTAGCATAATTTAATGTGCCTCCATGTCCGATTGTTCATCTGCAACAGCAGATTAGGAGTGAGGGTTTGAAACGCCGCACAAACTGCGTTTTTCAGTTGCTCATCGTTTACGTATCAGCGTTTTCTCACATCTTATTTTACAATACCCCACAGTGCATTATCAGGTGTGGTGAGGTCAGGATTTCTTGGAGGCCAAGGTAATGGAGCCAAACATAGTTCTGAGCCACGTCCAATCCAGCGATTTGGAAAAATTTTGTCTAGGTGTTGGCGCACACGGACCACGGACAGCAAAATGTTCTGGTGCCCCATCATGTTGAAAGAAGATAGCATCAGCAATTCCTCGTGTCATCAATTCTGGAAGTAACCACTCTTAGATCATTTTCAAATAAGTGTGCTGATTGACACATGGGTGATCGGTCGCCCACTGTGTTATGCATTGAGAACACTTCCCGTGGCAAAAGTCTTTTTCTCCCACTGCAATTACGTTGGACGTGATGGTTGTGCTTTGCCAAAATGCACCACAAAGTTGTTCTGGATATCCTGCATTGTTTGTCCGATGTTTCAGCATTCGTGGACCCACACAGAAGCCACCAAATGCTCTTCCACACTTAAAGGACTTGTATTGGCCAAAACTTTACCAGCCATTTTGAGTGAGTATTGTTGCATATTGCTTCTGGTATCACTATCGGCATTGTCAGATCTACTGGCCTTATCGATAATCGATTACACATTCGATAATTTGTATTCACATTAAACATTTCCTTCCTTATTTGGTTCATAGAACTGGGTTAAAGCAGTGTAAAGGGACTTTCCACTTACCCTGTAGAAGTTACAGACATGTTTAATAGACACACTCCATGAGACAGAGGCCATGACATGAAACAGCCACTTACTGCTCTTTCTAGTCACAAGCTGGAAACATGAAACTAAAAGAAATTCTAGCAAATGTGCATACTAACTGCAAATCTTGACATGCACAGATCAATTGGGCATTGAATCTTCTAGTGAAAAGGTCATCTGTAATTTGTTTATATGCAACTCAAAACTAGCTATTGCCTTAAAAACAATAGCAAAAGCCACAAAGAACAACAAAAACTGGTAGAAATTAACAAAGAACAATAAACAACTTAATGTACTTCATTAAATAAAAGAATGAAAGCTCGGTATGACTAGAAAATTTGGAAAAGTAATGCATCACATTTAGATGTTTATTAAACCTTGATGCTGGCTGAATTGGAAGCAGGTGAAAAAATGGTCAGTTATAAACAAATGAAATCTCAATACACAAAATCGACTTTCCACTTTGTGATCGATATGATCATTGATATGCATTCCTATTGTTGTTACTGGGCTATTGTGAACTAAAATCTTCTATGCTGCATTGCGACCCATTCTTGTTTACATTTTGATTGCTGTTCTCAAAGTTATTTGTTGTTCCTTGTTAATTTATACCACTTTTTTTCTGTTTTGTGTAAAAATTGTTGTTCTTTGAGGCAATAGCCAGTTTTGAGTTGCATATAAAGATACAACAGATGATGCTTTTGCTAGAAGAATCAACACTCTGAGGAAGTAAGGACACACATTTGCTGGAATTTCTTCAAGTTTTATTTTTCCAGCTTGTAGCCTCTAGCAGCTGTTTCATATCACAACAATTTCTACAATGAAGAGTCTGATTGGAACAAGAAACTTAAAACTTGAACAAGTCTTCTTTCTCATTCCTAGGACCTGGGAAAGCTTCTTATTAATTGTGAATGCCCACATTATAATACATGGATTTTAACTCTGTTGTTCTTATTCTGGTTCCCATTTTTAGTTGTGAAGCAGCCTTAAATCCAAGATTGTATGTAGAGCCAGGGCAGTGTGCACCAACCTAGAATAAGCTCTACTTTTGTAGTAAACTACTATTCAAATCAACCGTTGATGATTTCCATATGAGAGTAAACTACTTCCGAAGCATTTTATTCCTTACAGATACTCCCAGATTAAATTATTGCAGAAGTAAATGTTGGAGAGCACCGTCATGTAGTATGTTACTACAGAATTAAATAGAGCACAAATATAGGTTAGAATTTACTCTCGCAACCTGGATGGAGCAACTAACCTAAACTAGAATACTGTATCATATTTGGAGGAAGATATTTTGATGTGTTCATGGATTAATTAGAGTACATTGATGATGTTGACAAAGAAATGGGAATGCGATAGTGGTATGCGAGAACCATATGATACTTATACAGAGAGAGAGAGAGAGAATTCAACAAACATTTTGATATTAGGAAAGAATCTTTTACATGCCTTTTGAACCTACTTGGAGAGCATTTACAAAAAGAACTCAGACAGAAATTTACCTCTATAACCCAAACTGCAATTGTTGTTATGCATCATACAAATATTTTGTACTGGAACATTTCAGATGCTTAAGCTGGCATTATGATAAATTTAACATAACGTGACAGTCTAAAACTGTATTAAATCATATTTATGATTGACTTAATGTGACATAATTTAAGAGTTTGGCATTGTCAAACTTTTCCTTCCCATTATGTCAAGTTTGATGTCACATGGTAATTAGAACAAATCAGCGTGAAGCACTAGCTCAAAGTAATAAAACAACTATCAATCAAGAGTCATTCCCATTACATTAAGTGCATATCAGTTAGACCTTTCTTTTACCAGCATTTTTTTAATTTCATGTCTTGTTAAGTAAAGTTCATCATAATCCCGGCATTACAGGCAATATTATAAGTAAACTTCACCTGTGTCTGCTGGTTGTGTATTTCATTGCATTGTTACAGTGCTTTTGAGGTTAAGGGCAAACAAAGTACATACACATATAAATATATTTATGAGTGTTCAGAAAATAAAAGGCAATTCTTCTTCACTTTTGCAGATTTCTCTCACATTGTGGGTGGAAATGACTGCATGCCTGTTACTATTTTGTGCCCATCCATGAATATGGTGAACTTCTTCGAAATCAGAAAGGGTATTTCTTCATTAACATGCAAGTGATCTGCGACACAAAATGAAGATTAGAATCATTGTCTCCACAATTTTAAGCTGCTCTTCAGTACATTGTCCATTGCTCAAAGTATTAAACTCGTCTGTCACAACTTTCCAGCATCTTTTTAACACGCTTTTTACACTCATATTGTTGAAATGAATTTTTTTATACCTATCAACAAACATTTATCTCTTTTGCTGATATTTCCCCCCTTTTCCTATTGCACATAACCTGATCCATGATCGCATCAAGTAAATCATGCAAACAAAATGACACCTCTGGGAGTAATGAGCTCTTACTTCTGTAGTCGTAACTAAAAGAGTAAATTGTAATTGAGCTCTCCAACATTACTTCCAGAGTAAATTGCTCCCATAGTAACCTACTTCCATAGTATGGACTTCTTTAGTAAACTTTACTTCCAAAGCAGTTTACTCCAATATGGTGCACGCTGCCTCTAGAGAAGTAGAGAGGGGATAATATATTGTAAGTTTGTTTCTATGAAAAGGCTGTCTTTTAAATGCTACATGTGTGAAGTGCTCCTTCGCCTTAGTCTGTCTTCTGACATTCTGAAAACATGATAAACCTAGACTGCACCACATTTACTCAAATTAAATGAATTGTTGAAGCCCTTCAAAATAGTAACAGCCTTAATAGTGTGATAATATTTATCACATTCCCAAAATTTGTTTTATGGAAATAAGGCCATATTTTTATCCAAGTACTTCTTTGAAAGAAGTAAATATATTTAATGGTAATTTCATAGCTGCATTCCCTCTCAGAAACAGAGTCATTATAAATGATTACCTGCAAATGCCAGCTAGTAAAATAGAGATAGCCTGTTCCAGGATGTACAGCAAGGGCTCTTGGATCTGCTATTCCAGCCTGTAGTGTCTTGCGAGAAGTACCATCAAGTTCTGATACATCAAGGTGCTTGCTGTGTCGATCCAGCCAATACAGCTTACGTCCCACCCAGTCTATTGCAATACCTTCCAGTCCATGGCTGTCATGTCGAATCACTGGCTCCTTGGGCTCATCTGAGTCTATCTTAGACCTAAAAAAACATTAAGAAACGATGAAGCAAAGGGCTGATTACTAACTGCTATTATTACTTCTTCAGGTCCATAATTTCAATTTGTATTGCTTCTAACTTCATTTTAATATCTGATCAAACTTTGTTATATCTACAACAATACTGTTTCTAATCAAAGCAATGTTTCTTTAGGACTCTTTCATTTAAATTTTCAGAAAATGTTTCACTATGCACGTATTACACTCCCTTTAGTCTTCAAGAGATGCTAAAAAATAAAGATACTAATAAAATGAAAATATCTTGATTTTATATAAATGGAATAGCTGGGATTTGCAAAAATTAATTTTCATTCATACCAGGTGGTTATAATCAAACTGAGGCTACTTGGAGTGGCCCAGAATGAATCTATGGCAGTTATATTTGGTAGATATTTAACAAATGAGAACACCAGTTACTGTGAAACACACTTTATTTATCACAAACGTTACACTTGAGAAACTTTTGGCATTCACTCAGAACACAACACAACTAATCCGACGAGTCATAACTCACAACTGAACTACCATGTCTAGGCAAGAGCACTCCCTTATGTAGGCCTTGCATACAAAGCAGATGGTTCTAGAAATAGAAGCTACTAGAACATGCTGAAAGGAATATTCTGGAACAGTAAGTGGCACTCAGTTGCTATTGTTACACACTACCTATTGTTCCAATGGTTGGTTGAAGGCCCCATCCAGGTTCTGGACTGAGAGGCACTTACCAGTGGCTCACAGATAGCCACATGTGCAAGTTTTCACTGTCACTTCACTAATGTGATCTACATCAATCCGAAAATAATGCATCCCTTTTTTTGTGTTGCTTTTGAGTGTCCGAGCCAAATTATGTTGGTGTAGTATTAATTGTTGAACTTTCCCACTAGTGTCCTGTTAGTTTCGTTGTCCTGTGCAGATAGCAGCAGCAGGGGAATGTTCCAAAATGGCTACATTGAGGTGCATACAAAACACAGATGTGTGACTGAACTCCTTACCGCTGAACAAATTGCGCCAATTGAAATCCATCAATGCTTGCTAAAGGTGTTGGAGACGATACAGTAGATGCAAGTAATGTGTGGTGGTGGGTACAGCATTTAAAAAGTGGTGAAAAGGATGTGCAGGACAAGCCACGCCATGGTCAAGCCTCTTGGCTGTCACAGCAAATAATGAAGAGCGTCTCGATCAACTCCCCCATAACAATCAGCGGATTGCGACCAAGGAATTGCATGTAGAGCTGAATGTTGGCTGTAATGCCTTAGACAAAGTGTCACGCAACTTTAATTATCACAAAGTGTGTGCGAGATGGGTCCCACAGAGGCTTTCACAAGAACAAAGGCCCCATACCAGTTTTGCGACCATGGAGCTCATTACCAAATTTGGCTGGACTGTCCTATCACATCCACCGTACAGTCCTGATTTAGCATCTTTGAACTTCTATCTCTTTGGGCCTATGAAAGATGCACTATGTGGCCAACATTTTCCAGATTCAGGTGCTGTTGTTATAGTTGTAAGACAGGGGTAGCTTCAGCTGGTTCAGATTTTTACAAGCGTGGCATCAGGCTCTTGTTCATCATTGGCAAAAGTGCATAACGAATGGTGGTGATTATGTGGAAAAATAACAGTATGCAGCTGAAATCTCACTCTATTTAAATGTGTTATTGTGCTTTCTGTATCTGTTGTAGTTTCTGTGAAAATAAATAGGAGGTATTACTTTCAGAATTATGTAATAGTTCAACCTTCACTTAGTTCCCACTGCTACTTCATGAATGCGATCTAGTTTGATTTTCTGTCACATAATTTTTTTTGTGATGTAACTGCTTAATGAAATATGTATAAGGTATCTTTGGATGATTCACTCGCTGGGGAATCAAACACAAGACGTCTCTAATCTCTCACAGAATCAGCACTCACTGAATGTCACAACTGTCTTCACAAACTCACTTGTAAAACTGCACTTGATGTTTACATCAGAATTGCACCATCAACTCACTTACTAACTCAGTGAGCGGGAACGCTCACTTACATAGCTGTTGGAAATTTCCAAAGACTTCTAGAATATTCTGAGCTGGGGAGAGATGAAACTTCCAGAAGGTTCCGGTTATCTGTTGATAGCACTTCTGGTGTTTATGTTGGGCAAGAGAGTTAGTGCATCTACTTATCTCTAGTCATCTCCCCAACTGCCCAGTGTCAACCTTCTGATAAGCTTGGGCCATAGTCAATGCATCATAATATGCTAATAAGAGAATGTGGAAGTGATTTACAATAGAAAATAAATAATTTTCAATTTTTGCCACTATACCAAAATGTGGCACTGTAACTGTGCAGTCATCCTCTGTGGTCTACAGGTACCATGCTAGCCTCTGGTTACCGAGGTTGTGGGTTCAAATCTGGAGGAGGACAATGGATTTTTTTGGGTGTAAAAATCTTTAGCATGGCTTCCTTCGGAAGGGAAGTAAAGCCGGTGGTCCCATGTCGTAGATTTATGGCACGTAAATGAACCTCAAGCCTGACAAAGAGGCCTATAAGCAAAATTTTTGGTTTTTCATGCCCAATATAGAATGGGACACTAAGGACCACAGCAGTTAAAGATCATCCATAAATAAAACTCAATTGTATTTTGTAAATGTGCAGTGCATGACTCTTGCCTTGTAACAATGTAACTGTGTTGAAGAGACACTCCTTCCTTCTCTCTCTCTCTCTCTCTCTCTCTCTCTCTCTCTCTCTCTCTCTCTCTCTCTTTTTCTTTTTTTTGGGGGTGTAAGATAGGCAACACCACATATCAGTCTCCAAGTACAACATCTGCTATGAGCAACCTTTCCTGATGAATGCATTATCTGTAGGAGTTTTCCAAATCCTTGGCTTGCAAAATACCCTGACCTGTTTTCTGGTTGTGGGGGATATGTGAAAGATCACATCTATCAGAGACATCTTCGATCTCTGCTTGATCTGAAGGCTGCAGAGATTTCACCAAACATTTTGTGAGCAACTGTGTTCACCTTGTTTTAAGGATGCAGCACACTGTGAATGTTACAGGTATACATATTAAAAACATTTTGTATAAACGTGTTAATAAAGGTTTTTCATGTTGATAACATTACAACTCCCATGTTCTATTGTTCCTTCAATGTCCATAGGCGCTTATTGCTTCTACAGTTATACATTTTGGCTGGTGTTGAAAATTAGGACTAACTTATTTCTAGTTAGAATTTTTTCTGTATTGTCAGCCACTCATTATAGTCCATTCTGAGTCACTTAGACTAGTGTCAGTTTAATTATAACTGCCTGGTGTACATCCATCAGTAAGAAGCTTTATTTTCTACTACATTTAAACACAATTAAAGGAAAATATTTTTCAGTAGCGGTGGCTCAATGGACACCATTAAGGGCTACAATACTAGAGGTCACTGGATCAAATCCTAACAGACTTATGAGGACAATTAAAAAGACACTGGAAAACTATTTGAGGTTATGTTTGAATTTTATGTAGGTATTGTAAACTTGACATGTCCCATATCATGTACATATAATCTGTAGGATATAATAATTGAAATGAAAAAGAAAATAAATGAAATGATGCATATGAACCAAGTCTGTAATTATCTTAAATTATTCACTTGTACAACTTTGTCATTGCAGAAATACAACTTTTATTTTAGAATTTTTCCTTCACCTACCTGTAAATTGTCTTGGCACTAACATCACAGAAATAGATACGGTCATCCTTGTAGTCAAAGTCAAGTGCTACAACATTCATAAGATCCTGATGCACCAGGGTGTAAAGTGAAGCATCTAATGACATATTGCGCACATAATACTTGTTAGTGAAGATGAGCCATGGTTGCGTCTTTTCTCGTCGTTTGCAGGTGTGCTCATCTGTAGCACGTTCATAGTATTCGTCATTGCACTTGCAATAATATGAACCTGGAGTGTTGGAGCAGAATTGCGAGCACACTCCAGGAGTCTCCATGCACTCATCAATGTCAGCACAAGCTTTACCATCTTCCAGCAGTCTGAGAAGAAAAATACCACAGGAATATCAATGATGGTGGATATAATCCAATAGAAAACAGTTACATGCATCTCTTTATGTAAAATGACAATGATTTCTGAGTATTACCTTAAAGTTTGTTTGCATTTATTTCACATAATTTTAACACAGAACATAGAAATTTGCAGAACTTAACACAGAGTACTTAGACATTAAGGGCTGATTTCATCAACTGATATTACAAATACTCTTAACATCTTGGTTGTTAACAAGGTCTTCAAAGTTTAGCATAATGTTAAAACTTTTGTATTTCATCAAGCTTTTACAGCAAATTCTTAGTTAACATTTTGTTAATGTCAAAGGCAACTGCAAACACTAGCTTTCAAGAAGGCAGTGGCTGAACTACACTGCTTCTGAACATGCCATGATGCTGTTTTGTCTACATATCACTGCACTCTCTGTGTCAGTAGCAGAAAACTATTTACATTCACAACAATTGCCGTGTGATGTTCCTGATTGTTTGAGGTTACAATCACGATGTCAACTGAAATAAATGTTTCACCATTTGAAATGCATTAATTAGCATCTGGTTAATAAGTATAGATGTATTATCAAGTGCAAAAAAGTGATGGTCTTACATTAAAGGATAAGATTGCAGCCTGGGACAAAATCCACGAGTAATTTAATTGGAATGAATGGGTTTCCCTTAAGTTCAGTAAGTAACTGTGGCAATTTTATGCTAACAAAATTGCAGCACCAGAAACATTAGGTGCAAAGAGCGTTTAAGATGGTTTAAAACTGGTAGTGGACACTGCATTGAAACTAAAGTGGACAAAAATGTGTTATAGCTGATTAATCAAGCAGACCCAAAAAAATACTATTTGCTTCTTAAAGCAATTGCATTGGAAATCTTCTGGATAAACCCACAAACAGTAGCTTTGTAAATACCCAACATCATTGCCCACCAAGTAAATGAAAAATGTTTAGTAGCATAAAATATAAGTACCTAATTAACACTTGTAGCATAGGAGAAAGAGGCATGTTTCTGTTGGTAGTATTCTAACCTCTCGTATTTCCCATAAAACCATGCTCATGACCCCTTGAACAGTCTATATTGTTTTAAAAATTCCTCCTTTTGCAGGGTTTCAAATTTATTATCACGTATGACTACTCTTCTATTAGGAGTGAGATTCAAAAATGCCAATTGTAGCAAACTCGCATCAACAGCTTGGTTTCGGCAGCCATTTTCCAACTTTTAACATTTGTTAAATGCCTTAACACAGGGTTACGGGATGTTAAATTAAGACCAACTTTAACACATTGTTAAAGTTAACATTTTTTGATGAAATAGAGTCTGAGTTAACTTCATTGTTAAATCAGTTTAACATTGTGTTAAAATTTAGCATCTGTTGGTGAAACCAGCCCTAAGAAATCATCTTAGTCTTGTACAGAAAAAAATAGTTTAAAACCCATTTCAAAGCTTAAGGATTGCAATCTGTAATATATTAATACTAAGATGAAATATAAATTATTAAGCATATGTTGACAAAATTCTCATTAGAACATATTATCAGTCTTATTTTATGCCTTATCCTATCAATGATACATATAAGAAAGGGGAAAAAAATCTTGTTACAATCATATGACTTTCTCTACCCTCTATCGCTTATTAGTGGTTATACAAATTATTGTTATGAAAGTTGGTTTTCCTATCCACTTCATTTTAATCAAGATGGAGCTTTTGGAAATAGCTGCATTACACATTTCGTTATAGATACAAAGGGAATAGTGAAAGTCAAATGTTTTAGAAATGGATACTATATACTGGCCTTAAAATTTCATACTCTCTCTATGTCATTGCGAAAAACAATTGAAAATCGACAGGACTAAAAGAAGGCTAAGTATTTGAACCACTCATAATGGAATTCTCAGAAATGGCTGATGCCACAAAAATAGTTATTTGAAATAAATTGTGTGTTTTAAAGAGATCTACATTTTTGTATAGTATGTTCTTATCTGTTACTTAACGTTTACCAGTTATACAAGATTATACAAAATTCTTTCTGAATGAAGAGGACTTCAGAGGCTATTTCCAGAAATTTCAAGATATACATTTTATTTGTCATTTAAATATCTTTAGTGTATGGCATTTTTATCAAAATTGTTAGAGCCATGTTTTAGAAAATCAAAAATTTCTAAAAATGTTCCATGTAAAGGGTGGTTTGTGGTTGGGGAATTTTCTTGAAATTCTTTGTGTCGCATCTTTGGAAGGCACTGAGCTTAAATACGAAGTTTGGTATTTATCCAACTTTTTGTTTCCGAGTTAAAACTGTTCACAGATACACGGACCTTTTTTTAAAAATGCTTTTTCCTTTTTATTTATTCAAGGGACCTCAAAACATGCATTTTGGGTGAAAGCTGGGTATTGAATTTTTTGGTGGAAAAAGTACTATGTATGTGAAAGAGAAAGTAATTAATAATGTATACCTAATGGCAAATATTCAGGCTAATGTTGAATCAGTTTCAGAAATTAAAATATGATATATTTCACACTGAAAGTCTTATCATGTGATGAAATTCCGAGAAAAACATCTGAATTAAGTTAAATTGCTTTACTGTAATTAGATTTACATAGGAGAAACTAAACTAGACACAAAGTTTAAGCAGTGTATTAGATGTATTAACAGGTCATGACCAGGATGTGGCCATAATTGCAAGCATCCGAAAGTGAAGTAAGGCTTCATTCACAATGAAATGTAAGCGCTAATGTAATGCAGCATAAGGGCAGGCATGAGGGAACACCATTCACAATGCAGTCGCAGGTGTAATGCAAGAAGTTTGCATGGGTTTCTAGATCCTTAAACTAATTGCGGAAATGTTCCGAGTGCACCGTAATTTTCAAATTGAATAATATAACCAACAATACCAAATGAGAAAGTTCACTCAATATTTTATAAATAAGTAGGTCACAAAAAAAAACAACAACAACAACGAAAACAAAATATACGTCCAACAGCCGCCCGTAGCATTATTGACATCACGACTGTTTGCTCAAAACATTGAAAGTAATTGTGCAAGTACTATGGAAGCAGAGCCATTATTCCATATGTGGGTAGTGAGCACTTTTGCTATCAATATGTAACACATGCACTTGCATCATCTTAGCATTGCTGTCAGCATTCTGCTGCCAAAATTGTAACATCATGGGCCCTAAGTCGCAAGGGCCACAGCTACTGAGTGACGACAGGTACAGCCGTAGATTCTGCATGTCTAAACTCGATTAATCCACTTTAGCTACATTTTCCTTGCTTCGTGACATTTCGTTGGTCATATTTTGTTTTCATCATGTTCGCAATATCTTCTGACAAGATTTGTGCAAAGCTAAGCGGTCGCCAAGAAGGACCCAATGTTTTTGATAAACCAACAACTTCTGCACAATTTAAGAACCCAGGATACTACACAATCAACTCTGCATATTAAAAAACCCCGATTCCGTAAGTTTCTTAAAATTTCATACCTCCTTCCCGCGTACGGAATAATGTCGGGAAACTGCAGAAAGTTATACATGTGATGTTACAGCTGCACAAGTTATATTAAAGCAATGTTCATTATCTCTTTGCGCCTGAGCCAAGAAATCTAGGCACAGAAGCCGGGTTCATCTACTAAATGAAAGAGGATTCAGTAAGGAGACTACCATAACCTCTTGAGAGATGGTGACCCACAATTTGTGTGGCATGGACAAATGGAAGAGTGCACGCATGTACATAAGACGGCCAAAGTCTCGCATCACGATCGTCTGCTGTTGAACAGCAGGCAATGTAAAGGAGAAAGAATTGCAGAGTTCTTCCTCTATGCACGCAATGCAAGCATAAAATTTGGAGTTTGCAAACTCTTGCGTTGCGTAGCGCATTGCGTGACTCTATGTGAATGCTTCCATTAAATAACATGAATTCAAAGTCTTGCGCTTATGCTACGTCTGCGCTTACATTTCATTGTGAATGGGCCCTAAACTTAGTTACCAACTGAGCATTTGTGGTTGGATCTATCTAATGCTTTGCACCATCATTGTCAGCAGTATGCCACTCCAGTAAGTCAGGTATAGGATGTCAAGAAATGTTTAAGGGGATTCCTAAGCACAAGTTTATGAGGTTGTACACATGCATGTGTGAGTAGTTCTGCTTTGTTAGAGTTTTTTGCATGATATGCAAAGATGGTAGTAAAATGGACACTGGCAGACACAATAGGGCTTGATACGGTAATTTGTATCACAAATTATTCAGATGTAATTAATTATATTAATATGAATATGTATTTTTATATGACATTGATTTCAGAGGTTTGTTAATTGTAATTATTACTGGTAAATAATAATATATGGCTTTACTGAAACTGTCAATAATAACGCAAGAATGCAGCGATGGGGTTGAGTTGTTTATCATTACCGGGAACCAGGAAGTTACGTAATGTTTCGCGCCTTTTCGGTAAAAGCTTCCAGAATGTTCCCTAAAAGAAATATGTATTTGTGGTTTTCATTGGATAATAAAATAGACGCTAATGTTGGCGCGTTTTATTAGCCAATGGCAGTTCATTTATAATCTTTAGGCGTATCTTGAGGTAAGCCTATAAATAGTGTAAGTTCAAGGGAGCGTCCCCCCAGTGCAACAAGATTCTCAACATATTACACATCGTCCCCAGTTCAACAAGATTCTCAACACATTACACGTCAGCCCACCAGTTCTACAGAATTCTCCATACTACGCGTCGGTCTCTCAGTTCTTCAAGTTACGCGCAACAGAATTACAAGAACTATTATAAAGTATTATACAGTTAAATATATAAAGTTGAAGTACGTGAATTAAAAGTGAGAAGTTATTACAAACAGTTTCAGTATGGCGATTATCCAGATAAATCTGTGAAAGTGTTCGTGAACGTGTTCTGCAATAAAGATTATAAAACCAATTTCTTCGTCAATATCATTTCTAGACAAAAGATTCCTTTCCGCTTCACACCCTGCAAGAGTTAAATGTCTACCTAAATAGCTAGCCGGAGGACAATATACATAACCTTTAAATTCTTTCAGAAACTAATTGATACAAATTGCTACGCCAGATGGAGTAAAACGAACCAAATAAGGAGTGACGTCACACAAGATGGCATCGCGTGAAGTAAACACATATTTGCTCTCGTAAATTGGCTCCCAAACGTGGTGCTATATTAAAGAAATATTGTAACATTAATACCGTCGCAAATTGGCGCCCAGCGTGGGGCTAGATGACTAGGAAAGGAACAAGAATAACCAGGGAGAGGCGAATGCAGCAGTGAAACGATCTACAAGACGCAGATTCCGAGACAACAGGGTAATTCAACTACAAAAACATCGAGACAACGTAGATTCATCATCATACAACGCAGAAGCGACATACAAATCTAGGAGAATGGGGCAGAACGCTGGACATCAAAGCTACAGCAACAGAAAGCATCACAAAGGTATCGTAATTTTTTTTTTAGAAAACAAAAACAATGGCTGCTAGTAATACAGAAGAAACAATGATGGAAGGGGATAGTGTAACAGTTAGCTGTAATTCAATACAGGTTACAAAAAAAAGCTCAAACAATGTAATATTGGAGGGAGGAAATGTTAGTGCAGAAAGTAAGAATAGAATAGCAGGAAATATTAATCTTGATGCTAGTATGATGATGGAAATGCTGAGAAATATGAGTAGAGAATTGAAGGAAGAATTAAGGGAAGATATGGAAAAGAATATTACAGATCAATTAAGGGGAGATATGCAAAAGAGTAGTGAAAAATTAGAACAAAAACTAACTCAGAATATGGAAAAGAATAATAGGGAATTAAGAGAAGATATTGGTAAGAGCTTTGAACAAAACAGGAAATCAATTGAAAATATTGGTAGGAGTAATGAGAAATTAGAGCAAACAGTAGATCAAAGCAATGAAGAAATTGAAAAGAAAGTTATGAAGTTAGATAGTAGTATGCCAGAAATGAGAGATAACAATGAGGAAGTAATAGTAAGTGAGATAGGAGAAATTTCAACAGAGGTTTTGTCAGATATGAGCATGGAAATAGGTAACAAAGAAAGTGAGGTTAATACTAAAAGTGAGGTTAATGTAGAATGTACAGAGTTGGGAAGTCAAATGAGTAGTATTTCAAGTGAGCTAAGAGAGATGAAAGAGGTTATAAATGTAGATGTAAATGAGGAGCAAGTTAATTTCAGTGGGGAAATATCAGAAATACAGAAAGAATCAGAAATGCAAGGAAATAAATTGTACCAAGATGTTCAAAATGAAAACTCCAGTCCAGTACAGTTTAGTACAGATTTGTCAGAGTATTCTCAAGTTATAGAGATAGTTGAAGAATTGAAAATGAAAGTTGGTAAAAGATGTATTGTTCAGGAAGCTTTAGGTTGTTTTCAAATGTTATCATGTGATGAAATTTCATATGAATACAAGAGGTTATTCATGAACAAAAATTTGAAGGTTAGGTTACGGCTACGAGTAATGTTTAGCCACACACAATTTGATCCAGGAGGGTAAATAGCAATGTGATGAAAAGTAAATGCTGGATAGTTAAAGACGACTTGCAGAGAAATGTATTGGAACGTAAGAGGGTTAACTATTTATATATGTCATTTGAAAAGAGAAATAAATTATAAAAAAAAAAAAAAAAAAAAAAAAAAGAGAAATGTTTAAATTTTTAGTAACTGTAACAGTATTTGAAAAGAAGAAGGTAATAATTGAAACTTAATATGATATTAAATTAAAAGTACGTAAATACCATTCCAAAAGTGTTGTTAAAATAAAGTACAAAATAACAAAAATGAGTAAATATAATTAAAAACATACAATTTGTTCCGCTACAAAATAATTAAAAACAAATACTTATATAGCAAACAGAACATGTGAAACATTACTTAGATTTAAGAAATGTAAATATATGTAGAGGGTTAATATTTTGGTAAATATGTATAATAATTACAAAAATCTTAAATGTATAAATTTTTGTCAACAATGTAAGAGAGTAAACAATTTTGAAACAGTAATTAAATAATTTAGGGTAAAGTATTTGCTATAAAAAATTGTGATGTCAGATAAATATCTAAATTAATTAAACCAAAGCCAGTAAGTAGTGGCGAGATAATAAAGAAAACATATGTCATGTGTTAAATGCGTGTGAAGTGTTAAGTGAAAGTGATAACGTGTGTTCCAAGATTTAGGAGACTAAAAACACAATTTTAAAATTTCTAAACAAGTTATAAATATTTATAATTATGTTTCTAGTGGGGCATATGATACGGTAATTTGTATCACAAATTATTCAGATGTAATTAATTATATTAATATGAATATGTATTTTTATATGACATTGATTTCAGAGGTTTGTTAATTGTAATTATTACTGGTAAATAATAATATATGGCTTTACTGAAACTGTCAATAATAACGCAAGAATGCAGCGATGGGGTTGAGTTGTTTATCATTACCGGGAACCAGGAAGTTACGTAATGTTTCGCGCCTTTTCGGTAAAAGCTTCCAGAATGTTCCCTAAAAGAAATATGTATTTGTGGTTTTCATTGGATAATAAAATAGACGCTAATGTTGGCGCGTTTTATTAGCCAATGGCAGTTCATTTATAATCTTTAGGCGTATCTTGAGGTAAGCCCATAAATAGTGTAAGTTCAAGGGAGCGTCCCCCCAGTGCAACAAGATTCTCAACATATTACACATCGTCCCCAGTTCAACAAGATTCTCAACACATTACACGTCAGCCCACCAGTTCTACAGAATTCTCCATACTACGCGTCGGTCTCTCAGTTCTTCAAGTTACGCGCAACAGAATTACAAGAACTATTATAAAGTATTATACAGTTAAATATATAAAGTTGAAGTACGTGAATTAAAAGTGAGAAGTTATTACAAACAGTTTCAGTATGGCGATTATCCAGATAAATCTGTGAAAGTGTTCGTGAACGTGTTCTGCAATAAAGATTATAAAACCAATTTCTTCGTCAATATCATTTCTAGACAAAAGATTCCTTTCCGCTTCACACCCTGCAAGAGTTAAATGTCTACCTAAATAGCTAGCCGGAGGACAATATACATAACCTTTAAATTCTTTCAGAAACTAATTGATACAAATTGCTACGCCAGATGGAGTAAAACGAACCAAATAAGGAGTGACGTCACACAAGATGGCATCGCGTGAAGTAAACACATATTTGCTCTCGTAAATTGGCTCCCAAACGTGGTGCTATATTAAAGAAATATTGTAACATTAATACCGTCGCAGGCTTTTTGTTGGCGAAAGAAATATCAAAATCACTTGACTGGTTTTTGATGTTACCCTACATACACACATGCAAGCATTTTCTCTCTTTATAACATTAGTATATATAACTCCAAAGAGGAAGATAAATCTTTACTTACTTATAACCTTGGTTACATTCACAGTAGAAGCCTGTAGGAGTGTCAACACACTTATGTCCACACTGGTGCACTTCCACTTTGGAGCATTCATCAACATTACAGTGAAGTGGTTCATCAGAATCATCTGAACAATCAGATACTTTGTTGCACACCAACTGATTATCAATGCACTGGCCATTGTTACAAGTGAACTGCCCTGTAGGACATTGTGTCTTATTTGTCTCTGTAAAACAAGCAAAATGTCATGTAATTACAACACACATATTATATATTGGAAATAACAATGGCTCAACTTTGTGTGACAGTTTACTATTTGTATTTTGATGGGTATCTCAAGTATTTACTCACTCTTTTACAAACTATTCTTATAAAAGTTTATTCTTCTGCCTACTTCTAATTAATCTAGATAAACTTTCATTATACATCGCATTATAGCTATAGGAAGAACACAGTAGGCTAAATCATTTAAAAAGCAGAACACTATGATGGCTTTGAAATTCCATGCTCTTTGCATGACCATGAAAAAGAAAAACGAATAGTGGCTTACCACTTGAATAAAGTATAAGTATTTAAGATTCAAACCAATAACAAAGAATATCTCAGAAATGATCGATGCCCCCCCACAAAAAAAGGTTTGTACTTGACATGAATCGTGTGCTTTAACAAGATTTAAATTTTTTGTGCAGTAAATTTTTTTTTTATCTCTTATGGTTTACCACTTATACAAAAGTAAAGGGTAGTTCACAACCAATGAGAACGCAACCAGAATGTGAACATTGAAATGCATGTATTCAAATGGGAGCATTCACAATCAATGCGAAGCCTTCCTTGGCTCCGGGAATGAGAAAGAAGACTCGTCCAAGTTTTTACTTTCTTCTTCTCATTCCCAAACCGGCATATTAGATCTATATTGTGCATATTAGACTCTTTACTGTAGAAATTATTCTAGGTGGCTGTGACATGAAACAGCTGCTAGTGCTCTCTATAGTCACTAGCTGGAAACATGAAGAAATAGTAGCATATGTGCTTCCTAACCTCACATCCTGATACCTGCAGATTCATTAAGCGTTGGTTTTTCTAGTGAAAGGGTCATCTGTAGTTTTTTTTTATATGCAACTCAAAACTGGCTATTGCCTAAAAAAAAAACAACAGCAAAACCAATAACAAAGAACAGCAAAAACTGGTAGAAAGTAACAAAGAACAATAAACAAGTTTAATGTATGCCATTAAATAAAGGAATGAAAGCTTGGTACAACTAGAGGGATCAAAAGTGTAACGGATATGCATCTAGATAATGTTTACTCTATCAAATTTTGATGTTGCCTAACCCGCATAATGTTGGCTAAATGGAAGTAGGTGAAAAAATATAATTGGTATTTGAAATCTCAATGCGCAAAATCGACTGTGATCGAGATGATCGTCGATATGCATTCCTGTTCTCATTACTGGGCTGTTGTGAACCAAACTTTGTATGCTACATTGCTTCCTGTTCTTGTTTCCAATTTGGTTAATGTTCTTGAGTGGTTGTGAATCAGTCTTAATTCAGAATGAAGAGGACCTCATAAGCTATTCACAGAAAATTCAAGACATACATTTAATTTCTCATGCACATATCTTACATATATGGTAATATGTACATAATGACATTGTTAGAGCCATTTTTGACATAATTTGAAAATAACAAGTATTTTTACATGTAATTTGAGGATGGAGGAATTTTCTTGAAAATCTTTGTGTCATATCCCTGGAAGAAACTGAACTTTAACACCAAGTTTAGTGGTTAAGTGACTTTTTGTTTTTGAGTTATGACACATGCTATTTTTGGATTCAGTGAGCCTCAAAAGATGTATTTCTGGTGAAGCCTTGGTATTCAATTTTTGGGTGGAATGCAATACTTCCTCTACTTATTATACAAGTGGTAGAAAATGTAAAAATATGTCCCTAAATTAATAAAATATTCATATACATTTCTGTATAAGCAATTTCTTTTTAATTTAAACAATCTACTTTAAATAAAGAATACATTTATTAAGCTATTTAGTGCTTGTTGAAGAAATACTTACTTGAACACCCTACTTCATCAGAATTGTCACCACAGTCATCTTCTCCATCACAGCGATATGTGGTGCGAATGCACTTGAAGTTCTGGCATGTGAACTCGTTGCTGCCACATGTTTTGTACTGTGAGTTACAGAACTTGCCTTCATCTGTGCCATCACCACAGTCATTGTCATGGTCACATAACCAACCCTGAAGAGCAATCATTAAAATAATTACAATCAAGAAAATGTTCGGTCTTGTAATACAATGGTGTGCAAAACCTAAGGACGGATGGGTAAATGAACAGATGGATATGCACTACACGTATGGCCAAGCAGACGGCAATGCAGAAAGGTACCCTGACAGGCAGTTACCGTGTGCAAGAACATTTGCACGAATTCACCAACACTTGAGAGAGAATGGCGCATTTGAGAGGGATGCTGGGAGACTAAGAGCGGTAGGAGGCATTGAGCTTGAAGAATCATCACAAAGCACAAGACGTATGACTGTAAGGGAAAGTGTTAGTCATATGACTATCTCGAGAATTCTGCATGAAAATCTTCTGTACCCATATGACCTTCAATGTGTGCAAGGATTAAATGAGGCGGACTTTGAGCCAAGAAGACGTTTCTGTCAATGCATGTTACAGCAGTGCGCTGTGTTCATCAATTTCCTAGCCTGTATCTTATTCACGGATTTGGCTGGTTTCACTCGCGATGGCATCTTCAATTTTCATAACACTCATAACTGGGCATTTGAAAATCCTAATGAAGTACGACAGGACAACCAGAGGTTCTCTCTCAAAGTTTGAGGTGGAATCATTCATGATCACCTTATTGGTTCCTACTTCTTCCCTCCGCGTCTGAATGGACAAACCTATCTCCAGTTTCTCAGAAATGAGTTGCATCACTTAACTGATAATGTGCCTCTGGGCATCATCCAACGAATGTGGTTTTTACACTATGGTGCTCCAGCTCATTTCAGTATGATAGTTCATAAGTTTTTGAATGATCAATTTCCGCAAAGATGGATTGGTTGAGGGGGACCCATTGCATGGCCTGCTCGATCACCTGATTTGAATCCAATGGATTTCTTTGTCTGGGAACATTTGAAGTCCTTGGTTTATGCAACTCCTGTACCTGATGTTGACATTTTGAGAGGACGTATCCAAACTGGATTTGACCAAATATGAAACACACCAGGAATTTTCAACAGAGTATGCCAGAACATGGAATGCAGGCTTACTGCATGCATCAAAGCAAGGGGAAGCCACTTTGAGCAATTTTTGTAACTTTTGATTTTGTGTTGTAACTCTGAAATAAATGATTTTCAGACCCATGTTCATATGAACTTTTTTAACTATTTTGATGCCAGGAACACGTCCCCCAAATATATGACACCAATAAAGATACATCCTGTATATAACACTAGCGCCAAGCATAATCTGTTTGTAAATTCACACAGGACTAAACACTATGAAAACAGCTTCAAATATGCTGGCTTACATCTATATAACAAGCTATCTGAATGCATAAAAAATATTGATTCACAACAAAAATTTAAAAGACTGTTGTTAAATTTCTTAAAAGATCACAGCTTTTATACCGTAGATGAATTTCTAAACCTGTAATTGTAACTTTTCACCTGATGTAAATAATGTATATTATATTTGATGTATCCTACAACATGTACATGTATTAATGGATGAATAATAAATGAAATGAAATTCAAGGTATCCTTTTCTTCTCCTCCCCACCCATAACTTTTAACTTAATTTTCAGTTCCATCAATGATGATATATTTAAAATATATCTACTTAATAACACATTGTTAATAGCCACTTTATTTCTGTCCGGTCCATTGAATGCTCTCCATGTACAGGACATTTCCAATATCTCTCAAACAAATGCTGCATAAAGAAGTGAACAATAATGGCATGTACTGGATATGCATCCACAGCATTGATATGCCTTGCTTCAGTACTAGCTTATGGGGGAATTCACACTGTGAATTTACAATGCTAGATTGATTTATAAAGATTTTCTTTTCTTTACAGTAAACATATTTAAAAATTAATTATTACATATAAAGTGCAAAAACAACTTAAAACAGAATTCTATTAATACGAGGGCTGATCAACAAAGACTGAGACTGATTTTTTTTCACAGATGTTTTTCACTCCAATTCAATGTTTACATGATCTTTTTCAAAGTAGTCCCCTCCTACTTCAATGCACTTTTTATAGCGTCTCTGCCAGTCCTTGAACACGTGCTGCAGACCATTCTTTGTCAGGTCCTTGAGAATCGCCTCACTTTTCTTGAGCACTGCTTCAGAGTTCTCAAATCGAATACCCCTAAGCTTTGCCTTTAGTGATGGGAATAAAAAAAAGTCACAGGGTGCAAGATTGGGGCTATAAGGTGGATGTTGTACACAGGTAATGTTGAATCGAGCCAGAAACTGCATGACGTGAGGCCGTGCATTGTCATGATGAAGTCGCCACCCAGTCCGAGAAAGCTCTGGTCGTTTCTTTGCAATGTGCTTCCTCAGTGTAGCCAATACTGACATGTAGTATACTGCTGTAACAGTAGTGTGAGGGGGAACTGCATGCTGGTAAATCATTCATTACAGTCAAAAAATGTGACCACCATCACTTTCCCTGCAGATGGAACAACTTTTGCCTTTTTTGGTGTTGGAGAACCTGGCAATTTCCACACTGTGCTGGCTTGTTTTCCTTGAGGATCATAATGATGCAGCCATGACTCATCACCGGTGATAATGGATTTAAAAAATGCATCCCCTCCATCAGCAAAGAGACGCAGCACCTCACGGCTTGTCTCCATTCGCACAGCCTTTTGTTCGAGAGTCAACAGACGTGGCACCCAATGAGCACAAACTCGGGTCATATGGAGATGGTCATGCATAATTGTAAACGCATTGCCATATGAAATTCGCAACACTTCACTGAGGTTACATAATGTTATACACCGATCCTCTCGGACAATCACAGCAGCTGTGTTGATGTTGACTTCAGTCACAGCAGAAGTCAAAATACCAGATCCACCTTGCTTAACACTGACAAGTCGACCTACTTTGAAGTCCTGGAACCACCTAAACACTGTTGCACGAGGTAGTGTATCTTCACTGTGCGCTTGTTTCAGCTTTTCATAAGTTTCGGTGGCTGTATGGTTTAAACGAAAACAGAATTTGATTGCGCTGTACTGCTCCTCTCGAGTCACCTCCATTGTCTGGTATGTGAAATGCACGTAGGGTCTACAAAATAGAGCATTACTACCAACCTACCAATATGAGAGTGCTGCCGCCTACCAACATTATACATAAAAAATCCGCTCTTTTCAAATATTTATGTTACAGATACAAAACTATCACGGAAGCTACAGGAAAAACTCAATCTCAGTCTTTGTTGATCAGCCCTCATACAAATGAACTGTTGGCTTCAAGACATTCTTCTTCTAAATAAAAAATATATTTGAAAAGAAAATATAAACTTAATTATTTTTATATAAAAATAGGTATTTTTAATTTCTAAATAGATACTTATAACCTTTCCTGGTTTTGTATTTTTTAATGGATGATTTAAAAATTGCTTTTACTTCTCATGTTATATAATCTAGTTGAGGGTTTGTGGTGCTGTAATATTGTTTACAAAAAGTACTATGTCTCAAAAATAAGTACAAGTGATCACATGTGCCTCCTCCAACAAATAAAGAAAGGAAGACATAATTATTTCCATTGCTCACCTTATTGATACACCGTCCATTTCCACATGTAAATTGGTCTTCACCACAAGGTGTTGGACTGGGACAGTTATGTAAAGTTGTATTTTCATCTGCTCCATCAACGCAATCAGGATCACCATCACACAACCATTTGCGTGGGATACATTGTGCTCTATTCCACATTTTGTTAGCCTCGCATGTAAATTCTGTTTCCTCGTCACATTTGCGGTCATCTGTAATTTAGTGTTATCAATATAAATATAATAAAAATAATTTGAAAGTAAGAAGTGTGAGCAAGTATTCTATTGAAATGGAAGTTTAAGGGTAATTCCAAATTATTACAAAAGAGAAACATTAATTGCTTGTTTTTCTTAAACAACACATTTATTTTTGGTTAATCTTGTTCAGTACTTACTGCACTGGTGTCTCTCATCTTCATCAGAATTATCAAGGCAGTCATTGTCACCATCACAGATGTAAATGCGTGGAATGCAGTTACCATTGTCACAAGTGAAAAGATCACCAAAGCATGTCCGTCCCTCCGACTTGCAATATTCGGGAGGTTCATCAGAACCATCACCGCAATCATCATCACCATCGCAGTACCATGTAGCAGGAATGCATCGATGATTTGGACACCTGAAAGTAAACTCTGTTATATAAAGGCAAGCTAAGGAAGGCTTGGTCAACTCTGCACAGTCTAAAGGCAAAATTTGGAGTAATGTGATTGTACATTCTCTAGGTTTGCATAGAGAATGCTAATTTTTTAACATTAGCAATGCTATATGCTATAGCACATGATATCTAGATCTACTCATATTGAATTTTCTTTGTTATATGTTTTCCTGAAGACTGTAATTTGATATGCAGTATACAATCATAATTCTTTCCTAAAGTTCAGGAGCAAATTTATGTTTATCAGCAAATATCAGTTTTTATGCAGAAGAAACTCTCAACATCCACAGACATGATTGGACAGTATTTGTAAGTATCAACAAACTCTGGAGGAACTTCCAAACCATAGAGATATTTATTAATGAAACATAAAATATTAAAATTAGGATTTCTTTGTAAATATACTGCATAATTTTACACTCAATATTTCTTCATATTTTAGAGGAGCACACTTAAGTTCACTTATTACTTTCTCAAGGATTGATATAGACTCGTATATTCAAGTCCCTCTGCAATGTTTCATTTTTGAAAATGTTCTGTGAATATTGAACTGACAAAGTATCACTTGGATTTAGACCGCAAACAGGTCTGCCAACTCAGGCTCGCTGAGGATGGAGAGCGCGTCTCTTCGAAACATGTTTGAATGGAATTTTAAGTAAGTAGAGCAAAAAGTGTTTTTAATCTGCTGACCAGTTTTTTAACATCTTATTGACATGCTCCACCGTTTTAAACACTTCATTTTAATTATTAGTATTAGGTTATCTGATGATTTCTCTGGTTATACATCTAGTGAGTCAAGTTAGAACACTGGCCACCCTGACATGTGGCATCAGCCATCTTTGTTGTTTTAGTAAACTGAATTATTCTGTGTTCCCTATAACATTTTAAACCAAGCATTGCTGATCTCACCTGAAGCTGTTCTGCGGACATGTCCTCTGGGCACAATGCAGGGCATCTTCATCACTGTTATCACCACAATCATTGTCACCATCGCAAAGCCAGTATGGCTCTACGCAGATATTAGTCTTCTCACATTTGAGATGATTTACAGGACATGTTGTGTTTTTAGGACAACGGTCATGAGTTTCGTCTGATGTCACGTTGTCCTTACAATCATTTACACCATTACAGACCTAAGCACAAACAAAGGAATTTTAATAAATTTATACAAATATCTATAATATTTATACATTAGTGATTATTGTTCCACTATCTTCTTAATTAAATTAAGAAACCAGAACATGCTTTGTGATTATTGCTTTACTGTTACTATAGCTTGTCTCACTCAACCTTAAATGACAGTATGGAGGTAAATGGGACGTCTCTGTCTTTATCTAATGCATACATGTTGCCATTAACTTCATCCTTTTCTACTGTGTGCTGTCGCAAGTTGCTAATAACATGGTGTAAATATTAATTTGTTATAATTTTCAGCTTTGAACACATTATCCTACACAGAATATTTTTCTCTATCAGATTATATCATTTTAGAGCCTTTATAAATTTACATAGACACAAATTTCTAAACAAAATGAGTTTCTTTTTTTTTTAGTAAGAGCCCAATACCTGCTGTTTCCATGCTTATCAAGCAGTGACTAATATACTAAAGGGTAGAGCGCAACACTATTGTTTTCTTAGCTAGAGTAAACTAGAGTGCTGATACTCAATTTGAGTCCTCTATGTTTAATAAGATGAGCATTATCATTTTTTAAATTAAATATTTTCAGAAAATTCTATACATATGCAGCAGAAAAGTTAGCCAGCAAGATACTTTTTTGTTATTGGATTTACAATGAGCACCAAGCGAGAGAATATGTTGAGGAGGGTTGGAGACAGTTTTTACAAGAAGTCAGAGTACTGTAACTTCTTGCATTCATTGTGTATGACAAACAAAATTTATCCATCTATTCAGCTAACAGGCACGAGGCAGAAGGCAGTAAAGGTTAATATCAGTTTGTAAGGAAGTGTGATGTTTATATGTGTGGAAGTTTGTGAAGTATTATGTAGGTTATTTCTTTAACATTTTAGGTAAATATTTATAGTTATGGAGGCAGAAGCTAGGGAGAGATAAAATGTTGTTAAACTAAGAAGAAACACAAATTAATAATCAATCTGTTAGATTATTCAAGAAAAATGAGTAGTAGTAATGCAGTGAAAGAAATACTAAGGCTACTAGGTGTTCAGAAACAATAGTATATAAGATAAAAAAGGAATGAATGAAAGGACCTCTAAGGACGCCATAAAAAATGAAAGTAAAAAGGGTGGGGGAAAGAAAAAGCAACTCTAGGTTAATGCAATATGATGGAATAGCGCAAAGTGGAGTATGGTGCATTGTTCATTCTTCGCTGTTTGAAAACATTCCATCCATGTTCAATGAAATGTTGTCAAGAGCAAACAGTGATGATACCCTGCCAAATTGTAGCTTTTATCATTTTATATCTCCATATTTCTTTGATACTATGCATTTTTATGCTTGCAAAATTGTATCTCGAAGTACTAAAAATACAAAGAGGAGAGATAAAGTGCAGATTAAAATTAAATGTCTTACAATTGCCTTAAATAGTGGTACAGATATCTCACTATTTGGTGATGTATCATTCACGAGACAGCATTAAATTCGTAGACCAATTGCAGCTGGGCACCAAAGTTGCGAGCATACTTATAGTGCATGTGGCAACAGTGTGTTCCATTTAACCTGTACTTTCTTTTAAGTATGAGATGTACTATGTTGTTGTATTGCTACTTGTTGTTAAATTGTTAGACACTAAACACTATTTTGAGACTACTTAGTATGTTTGTTTCCTGCAGTACATTCAATTGTTTGTTGCTCAGTCAGCAAAGGAAAAGAGTTTACATTTTACATTTACTGCTGTCAACTCTACTGCTAAAGGCATAGGTACAACAAATATTTCTTAGAAAAGTGCTACAAGGAAAAATACAACAACAAAATTTTATAAATAAACTGTAGGTATGAGGGTCATTTGAAAAGCTCTCAAAATAAAGCACGAAATGATGCCATAGATTATTTAAATTGTTCTTATTCTTCAATATAGTCTCCCTTGGCATCAATGCACTTGGTCTGTTGATGATCCATTGCTTTTTATCAAGTCACAGAAGTGAGATTCCTTCAGGCCTGCAACCTATGCCTTACTAATGATTTAAGATGATATTTGTCTCCATAGTCATTGGACATACAGTTGACGATGGAGACTAACATCTTCAAAACATATTCTTAGTGAAAACTAAAGTGTCACTAATTCACTCACAATTTCAATTATGTTATTTCTCATTTCTTCCAAAATACCACCATGAGACAATGAATAGAAAAATTTACAAACAAGTATACCGGAATGGAAAAGGATTTAAGTAAAATATTCTTTTTAATTTTTTGTGGTGACTTTTTGTGTCACATTAATAAACAACACAGTTTAACAAACACAATGTCTTTCATTATTGTTATTCAGTTAAGAGTTAATCACAAACAAGCTGCTCTGGAAAAATTATCTTTTCTGACTCGGATGTCTTTTTCTGCTCACCATAAAATAATAAAGACATGCCAAAAGCACTTAGAGAAACCATCTTAAGTAACTTTAACTTACTTGAGACATAGGTATACAGCGATGATTGGCACAGGTGAATTCTCCTGCAGCACATGGTGGATAGTTACAATCAAGTTCATCTGAACCATCACGGCAATCATTTTCATGATCACATTTCCAGGATTTAAAAATACAACGTCCATTGGCACATCGGAACTCATTAGGACTGCATGAATGGAATGCTGCAAAAGGAATTATCATCATTCATGGAATTCAAATATTTTATTATTTGTAATCACACCATATGCAGTGAACTGTAGATGTTTAAAGGAGGACTGGACTAAGTATATAAAAACTTATAGACAATAAACAATTCTGAGTACATTGTTGAAAACCGCATTGTTGTACCTCTCATTTTCATTCTGGAACCACTTTTATGTTAAATGCTCACCTCGCAGTGACGTCATGAGGCTAGGATTGTGCCACGCTACTAAATGTCACTTGCATTAGTTAGCCTTGCGTTGCATTTAATTCCTGTTGTTGTGTGCTGATTGCAGGACAGTTTTTCTTTCCTAGTGTTCCGTGAGGTGCTAGATCAAGAATGCCTGCATGCAGTGCTTGGTTATGAAAATAATTCCAGGTAAACAGAAATGTTGGTTATCAACTCATTTCCTGATAGATAGAATTGATATATGCACAATAAATGGGTTGTGCTCTGAGACGCAAAACTTTGTGCCAACCAAAAATGCTAGTATATGTGGAATTCATTTCAAAGAAGGTGATTTTAATGAGTCAAGTGTTATAAAAATAAGAATAATGAAGAACAAGAAAGCCCTAGACTGAAAGATAATACGGTGCCTTTGAAATTTTTAGCAGAACTACAAAAAAAAAACCCTCCCAAAAACAGAAACTCAAATCTTAAAAGAAAGCAACTGCTACAGGTAGTTGATAATTCAGTAAGCAATTTTCAGCAAGAAAGTGAAGCTACACTGAGTCTTTACACGTGGAGTTGAAGATGATGCTGAAATACAGTGCAAGTTGGGAACAAAACTTTTAGTGCTATAAACGGCACTAGTCTAACTAAAATTTGACTAATGAAGAAGATGAATCTTCAGCTGTAAATGATGAAGAATCGAATAAATATACGAAATAAATCGAATGAATATTTGAGGGAATCCAGTGAAGATGGAGAAGATGATGTAGGTATGTCCAGAAAATATTCTTTTGTGTTTGTATGTGTAAATGCTCCTTGTGCTATTCAGTATTTGTCACACATGTGGTGCGCCTGTCACTAAAAGAAAATCTAACACACGAGGAGCATTTGAATCATAACTCATTGTGTGAATGGGCACACTTTTGAGTGGTGCCCTGGAGGCGAAAGTGAAAGTCTGAAAAGCAATGTGCACATAGCTATCTTTGAGGAATGACATTTAACTGTTTCTTGGCATCCTCAAAAGCAATAAGACTATTATTTTTTTCTGAATCATATTTTTATAGACTTGTTAAAAATCTGTTTTCCCTTCTCCACACAAAGGCTGGTTAAAAGAAAAAGAAAGTAATTTTGCAATTGCTGTGAATGATTCAAATTTATGTTTATGTGGGGATGGACAGTATGACTCCCCAGGATTTTCTGCTAAATATGTGACATATTCTACAATGAATTTGGCAACAAATAAAATATTAGACATCATAATTGTTCAGAGAAGAACTGTAAGTGGTGATATTGAGAAAGTTGCTTGCGAAAGTATACTGACTTCTATGAATGAAAATCTGCCCATAAAATTGTCCCTGAAAGACACATGGGTATTAAAGCTTTGATGAAAAACAAATTTTCACATATACACCATGGATTTGATGTATGGCATCTTATTCCCTTTGAAACTCAATGCTATGACTGATCAGCTGCTCCAGCAGGAGATACTTGCTTCAAGAATGCTGGCTAGCCATATGATATCACCATAGTGTGATGCTGGTGTACAAAATACCCTGCAGATCCTGAATGGTAAGTCGTACATTGTTCTAGTTTTCAATATTATTATGCACAACCCAAGATCTTTTAGAATATTAAATAAAATAGACATGTGAATTTTTACTTCAGTCCTCCTTTAAGGCAAAATTAGACTGCGGCACTGACCACTGCAAGTATGAAACTTGGTATTGGATGCTTCATCCATGGTATTTGTTGATGAGAGAGTTTTGGTTTTTGGATCATATGCAATGCTTCCTCCATTTTAGATTATGAAAATAAATGTGAGGACTATCATTTCATTTATCAATATCCTTTTTCTGTTACCTACCTCAAAAGTATGTAATTGTTGAACTGATTTGAGTTATGAAAGCTTGCCATTTTTGCAAAATGCTGTTTACAAAAGAAACTAAACTAAGTTACAAACATTTTATTCAACATAACACACAACAGAATTTTCATTTATTTAACAAATTGATTATTATTGTACTGTTCCAGGTGTTACTAATGTTTATTCTGCATGAACTTGAAGCTATAGTGGAAGCAGAAAAATTTATTTTTCGCCTAGATAAGCCAGCAGAACTCTTTCAGATATCTTCTTTGCTTTCTTCTCTTACTCCCACTTAACAAATTCATGATATTTTTTTTTTGTATTGAATGCTGAGCTTTTGAGGCAGAAGCTCCATCATCAAATTAGCTGCTGATTCCTGTATGTCATGTGGAATAACACTTCTGGGCTTATGGTATTTAAATTTTAATTTAAGAATTATGTTACAGTAACTGTAAAATGGCGACCACACAGAACTTTGTTTATTTACAAGAATTTTCATGGCAATGGGCTCTAACAATGCAGTTTTCAGTAAATCGATTGTTACTAATTCGATTGCTAATTATCAGGAGACCTTGATCATTAATTTGTATTGCATCTCCCACACTTAAAAAATGACAAACTATAGACACAATGACATACGTTTGAGGTAGGTAGCAAAAACAATACAAAAAACAAAAAAAAATGATGTATGCAACTTTTAAAGAAGGCTTATTTTTTTATTCATTTCCAAAAGTGTAGGTAAAGTTGTGTGACAAAATCGACTCAAGTAATTTGAAACTTGTGAGTTTACAGAACTAACCTGATGTCCCATTCTGAAAATTTGTGTGTTAAAAAATGTGTTGCTTTCTATACTTGTTGCATAAAAACTATTATACAATCTTAGCATTATAAACAGGTTATTACTGTATTCAGTATCATGCATAATTAGCTTATTATGGCTGAGTCAGTAATAGGAATGACATATTTCCTGTTGCGGTTTATAGAGAGAAGATGAAGCCATTTTGTGATATTATTTTCGCTGAGCAACAAAGAATGAAAAAACCTCTGTGCATAATCAAATAGAGAATAATTAAGATCTGGGGAATTTATAATTACTTGAGCTGATAATAAGGTACATCACAGACTGTAACACCTACTCACTTCTTTCCCAGAAGTGGAATGCATGCAAGTACACATCAGGTAATAACAAATGTAGGGAGAGAAGATAACATCTCAAACATATGAAGATGCTCTCACTTATGTCAGTTATGGATGCCAAATTATTTCATGATTTATTTCCTGCAATTTATAATGCTAAGACTACATAAAAAGCTGTATCCAACTTGTGGATAATCTTAATCTTAATGTGACACTCGTGAAAATTATTGTATGAATAATTGGGGCTGCTTTCTTCGACCAAGTTTAAAAATACTCTAACATCTTGTTTGTTAACATTTACTTCAAAGTTTAACGTAATTTAAAACGTTTGCATTTCATCAAGCTTTTACAGCAAATTGTTAGTTGACTACATGTTAACGTCAAACACAACTGTGAATGATAGCTTTTCGAGAAGGCGTTGACTGATCTACATGGCTTCTGAGTGTGCTCCGATGCACTTTTGCTTACGTATCACAGCGTTCTCTGTGTCAGTAGCAGACAACATTCATTGGCAATTGCCATGATGCCATGTGATGTTTCTAACTGATTGAGGTTAGAATCATAAAGACAACTGAAAAATCTATATGCAGAGGAACTAAATGTTTCATCGTTTGAAAAGCATTAATTACATAACTGGTTACTAAGTACGGATGCATTATCAGGTGCAAAAAAGCCAACAGTCTTACATTAATGGATAAGAATAAGGATAAGGATACACCCTGGGAGGAAACCTGCAAGTATTTAATTGGAATGAATGTGTATCTCCCAGGTCCAGTAAAAGCAACTGCGGTAATTTTATGCTAACATAAAAAGCAGCAGCAAAAATATCAGGTGCGAGGAACGTTTAGAATGATTTAAAACTGGTGGCGGATACTACATTGACACTAAAGTGGACAAAATGGTGTTATCACTGATTAAGGATCAAGCAGATCCAAAATTAAATACTGTTTGCTTCAGAAACTTTCAGAATAAACTCACAAATGGTAGCTTTGGAAATAGCAACATTATGATCTACCATTAAATGAAAAGTGTCACTAACATAAACTCTCAAAGTAATTAACACTTGTAGCATAGGAGGAAAAGGCATGCTTCTATTTGTAGTATTCTAACCTCTTGCATTTACAACAAAACCATCCTCATAACCCCCTTGGACAGTTTCTATTGCTTTAATAATTCCTCCTTTTGCAGGTTTTCAAATTTATTATGATGCATGACTGCTCTTTCATTAGGAATGAAATTAAAAAATGCCAAATGCAGCAAACTGCTCAACAACTTGGTTTACGGCAGCCATTTTCCAACTTCTAACATTTTTTAACTGCCTTAACACAGGGATACAACTGTGTTAACTTAGCATTGAGTTTAACACATTGTTAAACCTAACATTGTTCGATGAAACAGAATTTGCATTACCTTGGGCCGGTTTCACCAACAGATGCTAAATTTTAACACAGATTAAACTGATTAACATTGAAGTTAACACAATTCTGTTTCATCAAACAATGTTAACTTTAACAATGTGTTAAAGTTGGTGTTAAGTTAACATCCTGTAACTCTGTGTTAAGGTGTTTAACAAATGTTAGAAGTTGGAAATTGGCTGCCGCAAACCAAGCTGTTGATGCGAGTTTGCTACAATTGGCATTTTTTAATTTCAAGAAGCAAACAGTATTTTTTTTTGGGTCTCCTCGATTAATCAGTGATAATGCATTTTTGTACATTTTAGTTTCAATGCAGTGTCCACCACCAGTTTTAAACCATCTTAAACACTCTTCACCCTAACGTTTCTGGTGCTGTACTTCATGTTAGCATAAATTTGCCGCAGTTGCTTACCGGCCTTAGGAGAAATGCATTTATTCCAATTAAATTACTCATGGATTTTGTCCCAGGCTGCAATCTTATCATTTAATGTAAGACTGTTGGCTTTTTTGCACTTGATAATAGTCTATACTTATGAACCAGATGCTAATTAACACGTTTCAAATGGTGAAACATTTATTTCAGTTGACATCACGATTCTAACCTCATGGCAATTGTTATGAATGTAAATAGTTGTCTGCTACTGATACAGAGAGAACAGCGATACGTAGACAAAAGTGCATTGGTGCACATTCAGAAGCAGTGTAGTTCAGCCACTGCCTTCTTGAAAGCCAGTGTTCGCAGTTGTCTTTTGACGTTAACCAAATGTTAGCTAACAATTTGCTGTAAAAGCTTGATGAAACACAAAAGTTGCAACATGATGTTAAACTTTGAACATATTGTTAACAAACAAGTTGTTAGAGTATTTTGAACATTGGTTGGTGAAACCGGCCCTAAGTGTAATAATAAGGTACATATTCAATTGTATGATAATGCAGAAAATTTACTAGCTAAGCAGAAATATATAAAGCACTTACTGCAGTATTGTTGGTCCTCATCACTATTGTCACCACAATCATCATCTCCATCACAGGCCCACATGCGAGAGATGCACTTCCCATTGCGGCAGTAAAACTTATTGGTTTCACAGCTAAGATTGTTTGCAACACACATTCTGTTTTCATTTACAAGCTTCATTGTGTGATTACATTTGCATTCTGCCTGTTATAAACATAATACAGTCAATCATTAAAATTCTTAGAGGAGGATAATAAGCAATATTTATTTGCACTAAGCTAATACAACTTATGAACATGACCAGGCATTTGGCTCAGCTCTTAGCCAGTCACATTGAATATACTCAGTTCAATTTCTATATACACTTTACGAGGGTGTATCAATAAAGAACTATACCCCCGCCGCTGTAACGTTGCACTTGACAGTTCGTGTGGCTTCGCATAAGGTTGGCTACATTGTGGTTGCGACGTTGCCAGAGTGGCTAGTAAACAACAACAGCTGATTGTTCTCATTTCTATCGTGTCTAAGCCGCATACAAATAGTGTACGTAAGTAGCGAACGTCAATGAATAATAACTATTTCGTATTATTATTGTTAATTGAAAATAACTCTGCATAAACATTGCAGCGTATGTAGAATAAATTACGCACTTTTGACAATATAGAAACAAAATAATACAAACTTCCTGCTACAATGAGGAGAAATAAAACAAATTATAAGCATGCTATAACAAAGTTATTTTCACTCACCCATTTAAAACTGCAATGGCTCAATTCCATCCAAATCCCCGTTGAAAATTTTGTGCAAAAACACGCTTCGCGCCACTACAATGTGTGTCTTTTCCAGCAGCACTTTCCTTCCATTCAGTTTTTTGTACCGAAAGCCAATATCCTTCAGCACCGTTTTGCCCCCAGTGAACAGCTCTGCTTCTCTAAACGATATAAGAAGCTTTGGTATGGTCGGATACTCCTTTCTATGATAATAGGCATAAATGTGTCTACGTATGGCGTCTAATTGGAAAGCATCAAGATTTGTGACTGGACGAGGCTGCTTTCTTTTCTTCCCTGGAGTTGATAGAAATACCTGTTACGTTCCAGATGGTTCAGGAATTTTGTCCTCTCTCTCTTGGAGTTTCACTCCTATGTGAATAACAGTTCTCGTGCTTAATTCAAGAGCTGCTGCAGTTCGTTGTACGGCTTTATCAGCAGGAATAGAGGGATTTCCGTGAAGTTTCATGTACTCCTTTTCCTGTTCAAAGAACTCCCGGGTTCTCCTTAATAGTTACAATGCCTGACTATTAAGTAGCACACCTCGGCGCAAAGGATTTTCACTTCGTGAATCATCACTCGGCAATCGGCGTCGTTTTTCCGACATTGTCGCACTTAAGTTTTGTTTAAATAAATAATATGAATGAAATATATATAAAATAGATAAATATAAATAAATAAATAAATATATGTATAAACGAACAATAACAAAACTATCAAACAATAACCACAAATCTAAATAACAATGTAGCTTGCAAAGAACAACTCGACGCTCTGCTAGAGATTCACAAACTGAAGCACGTGGTTGGGAATAGTTACATCCAGCAACAGAGCCGATTCTAGTTCCGGTTCCGCTTTGTCATCGACCATCCGAAATGCTGCCTTGTGATTGGCTTAGGAAGTCAAACGGTTGAAGCTTTTCATCTGTTTTTTCGCGAGTGTACCAACTTAAACGCTAGCTGTCAAGTGCAACGTTACAGTGGCGGGGGTATAGACTAATTTTGTAATTAACACATAATGGCTTTAATTCATTCAAATTTACTTACAAACTTCCAAAATTTGATGAAATACAACTATTCCAATGATTTACCCATTGTTTGAAACGTCACTGAACCCCTTTTTTGACAGTCTGTTCAGTATACCTATGACAACGTTGTTCAACTCCTTATCACTTTGAAAATGATGACCACGAAGCTCCTTTTTCACTTTGGGGAAGAGGTGAAAATCGCAAGGTGCGAAATCTGGAGAATACGGTGGATGGGGTATGATCTCAATGCCCAATTCTTTGATGACATCTTGAGTTGTATGTGCTTGATGAGCCAGTGCATTATCTTGGTGCAAGATCCATCCTGTCCTGGCAAGATCTGGTCGCTTCTCTGCGATTTTTCTCTTCAGTGGCCCCTTCAGCACATCACAATAATAAACAGCCGTTACTGTGTGTTGATGAGAAATGCCCTGTTTGTCAAAGAATATGAGGATCATGACCTTTCCTGCACTTTTCTGAGCTTTTACTTTCTTAGGCCTAGGACTCGATCGTACCAACTCTCATCACAAGTGATGACCCTATTCAGAAAATCTGGCTCCTGTCGTAACTTTCCAAGCCATTGTTGACACGTCATGATGCAGCGAGCCTTCCCTTCGTCCTTCAGCACATGTGGTATCCATTTCACTGCAACTCTTCGATAGCCAAGACTATTGCGAATTATGTCTTCTATGGTTCCAAAAGACAAATTCATTATCTCTACAACTTTCACAATTATTATCCGATGATCTTCTTGCACAATTGCATCAATTGTAACAGTTTCAATCCAAAATCTCTCAACACTCCATTTTCAACAGCCTTGCCCACAGACTTCCCCTCAGCAAAGAGGAATATGAACTTGAATACAACTACATTCTCCACATACCAGAAGTAAATGGTTACAACACAAATATAGTCCACAGCAAAGTAAAAAAGTTCCACAAACAAAAACACCTTAGACAAAATACAACCCTTTGTATGTAGGAACCAAAGCAACAATTCATAAAATTCACATACCATCCTCAACTTAATCACAAATTTAATAAAATCTTCAAAAAATACAATATATCAGTGGCACCACAGAATAAACACACAATTCAGAACCTACTACCTTCCCCCGTCGAAGATAAAATTCCACAAGAACAAAAATCTGGCATCTACCTAATTAACTGTGAAAATTGTGGCTTGGTGTTGGTTGGTAAAACAAAAAGAAATATTGAAGCCAGAAGGAAAGAACACTTCAGATGTATATCCAACAAACAAATGGACAAATCCATTGTCAAACATGAATTGTTGCTTTGGTTCCTGCATACAGAGGGTTGCATTTTCTCCAATGCTTTTATGTTTCTGGAACTTTTTACTTTGCTGTGGACTATATTGGTGTTGTAGCCATTTACTTTTGCTATGTGGAGGATGTAGTTGTATTCATGTTCATATTCCCCTTTGCTGAGGGGAAGGTTGACATGTGGTCCATTTTTGAACCACAAACCACGACATCAACTCCAAAGTCAGACTCCTGAAATACAACACCAATCCAACAGAACTAAAAGTTTGGGAAAACATACACATAATCAAACACATGAAAATGGTAATGAACTTTGAAATCCCGCCACTCAACAATCTAAGCAGCTTCATCATGGACACACCAGATGGCCCACTTTCACATTACCTACACCTATCGACCCGAATTCCCGAAATGCTCAGTGGAACAAAAGCTGAAGATGAAAGCAAGGGTGCTTTCGAAACATGTTTGATTAATTTCAAGTAAGTGAAGTTTTAGTGTATGCACTGACTCAAGATTCAACTAAGTTTATTAGAAACCTTTTTTCGATTATCTCGCTATAGTTTTTTAAATCTCTATATTTTCAAATCTCCTCTTTGCTTTTTTCCAGAAACCATTATAATCATTTTCTCTTCTTCTCCAAATTTCACCCAAACCATTCTTTACCAAGCTATTCCACAGACTATTAACCCATCCAGAATTCATAAGGTTCTTCTCTTGATCTCTAAACACTATCTTAATAAGTTATTTTCTTCTAGGCTCAAGATCCTAAATCAGTATTTTAGGGTTTTTTCCATTATTATACCCTTCATTGACACTCTTCCCAGTTCAATTTCAGTCATTTCCTTTGCCGTTGCACTTGGTAGGCCTAAAACTTCCTAACAAAACATCCTGTGTACAACATCTAGAATTCCTCTCCTCCATTCAATCTCCATACTTAAATATCATATAGCATTAGAAGAGGATAATCATAACAAAGCAATAATAATTAATGCTTATTGCTTTGGTTGAATTAATGGCCTAGATTCTCACTGCATGTAGGTTCCATATGCATCTGTGCATGTGCACGCACAGGCACACACACAGAAATTGAATAATACTGTAACTAAAGTGCTTAAGAAATTAATTTTGAGTAGAATATAAACATCAAACTTACTGTGCCATTAACTCCAGGATGGCAAGATTGCGCACATCCTCCATTATTGATATGGCATGGATTAACTGTACATTTCTGTCTGGAGCTGGAGAAAACATGAATGTCCCTGGGTGAATCCTCGAGTCGTTTTACCATCTCAATCATGTTTGCACCAGTATGTTTCTCTGCTCTGTATACTCCTCGTAATTGTAAATCTGTCCAGTACATGTAGTTCCCAAATACGGTTATAGCAAATGGATATATTGTTGCCGTTATTAAAACCTGAAAGTATTGAAATGATTATTGCACAAGAAGAAGGTTTATAATTACCTGTTTTATGTCTTCAGTCATTACAAATGCTTTAATTTGTACTCATATTAACCTGTGAATAAATACAAATGTGTGAAAATTTGACACAAAAACAAAAGATTTACAAATTATGGCCAATGATCTTTGCAAGATTTCAATATTAGCTTTAGCTGCCTTATTAACTAGATTTAGGAAGGCTTTAAAACCTTTGAAATTGCTAATTTTTTCCTTGAGATTACTGGGGAGAGCATTATATATCTTAATTGTTTCATAGTAAACACTTTTCTGAAAGCAAGATAGTTTTGCATTTGGACAATGGATATTTCCCTTTTGCCTAGTGTTAAAGTTACATACTTCCATGTTTGTAATAAAGTTATGTTGATTATTTGCATAAAATTTTAAGATGGAGAATATATAAACACAAGGTAAGGTTAGTATATCTAGTTTCCGAAATAGTTCTTTGCATGACTGTCTGTTACAAGTGTTACAAATTATTCGTATAACCTTTCTTTGTATTAGAAATATGCGTTTACTATATTTCTGAGTTGCTCCAGTAAATTATTTTGTGTTCCATGATCGAATTTTGGACTGGAACACTATAACATTCACTTTACTTTTAACTATTAATAAGTGAACTTTCTAGTACCCTAATCTGACTCAGTAATTATATCTATTATACCCACATACTTTTTAAATATGTTCTAATTATATTAATTATAGTATGACACAAACCTCTCTATTTGCACCACTGAGCGAAGACCTTTCTATCTTTTCCCTGACAGCATCGGTCCAGTATAACATTCTTTCTTCATAATCAATTGCTAGTCCACTTGGTTGTGAGAGATCTTTATCAATAATAGCCTTTTTCAGAGAGCCAGCCATGGTAGTTCTAAAAATTCTTCCTGACGTACCAAATCTTCCCCAGTCAGTGTAATACAGAGTTCTGTAAAGTAAAGCAAGCTATGAGTAAGAAGCAATTGATTTCCTTCTGCATATGCACAATATTCTGCAAAGCTATAAACTGTCAGATTAATTTTGTTTCAAGAATAAGTAGTGAGTAGGGGTGGATGTTGATGACCTAAAAATCACTTAAAAATTATTAATTATTATTATTATGATGGAAAATTACCTAAAATGAATAAAAAATGATATTAAAATGTAGTATAAAAAGTGTGATGTTTTTATTTTGAAACTTTAATTTTATTTTTTAAAAAATGTTTTGAAATTGCAACATCTATACCATAATAAACATTCCTACCACAATTTAGGGTTGATTTCATCAACAGATGCTAAATGTTAACACAATGTTAAACTGATTTAACACTGAAGTTAACACAAATTCTGTTTCATTAAGCAGAGTTAACTTTAACAATGTGTTAAAGTCGGTGTTAAGTTAACATTCCCATACCTCTGTGTTAAGGCATTTAACAAATGTAAGTTGGAAAATGGCTGCTGCAATCCAAGCTGTTAATGCAAGTTTACTATTATTGGCATTTTTGAATGCCATTTCTAATAGAAGAGTAGTCATATGTCATAATAAATTTGAAACCCTGCAAAAGGGGGAATTTTTAAAGCAATATAGACTGTCCAAGGGGTCATGAACATGGTCTTATGGGAAACACAAGAGGTTAGAATACTACCAACAGAAGCATGCCTCTTTCTCCTATGCTACAAGTGTTAATTGGGTACCTACTTAGATTTTATGCTACTAACATGTTTCATTTACATGGTGGGTGATAATGTTGGTATTTCCAAAGCTACCATTTATGGGTTTATCCGGAAGGTTTCCAAAGTAATTGCTTCAAGAAGCAAACAGTATTTTTTTCAGGTCTGCTTGATTAACACTTTTTCATCCACTTTAGTTTCAATGCAGTGTCCATCACCAGTTTTAAACCGTCTTAAGCGCTTTTTGCACCTAACGTTTCTGGTGCTGTACTTTTGTTAGCATAAAATTGCTGCAGTTGCTTACTGGACTTAAGAGAAACATGTTCATTCCAATTAAATTACTTGCAGATTTTCTCTCAGGCTACGGTCTTATCCTTTAATGTAAGACCATCACTTTTTCACACTTGATAATACATCTATACTTATTAACCAGATGCTGATTAATGTGTTTCAAACGGTGAAACATTTATTTCAGTTGACGTCGTGATTCTAACCTCAAACAATCGGGAACATCACATGGAAATTGCCATTAATGTAAATAGTTGTCGGCTACTGACACAGAGAGCACAGCGATACGTAGACAAAAGTGCATTGAAGCACATTCAAAAGCAGTGTAGTTCGGCCACCGCCTTCTTGAAAGCTAGCGTTTGTAGTTGTCTTTGATGTTAACAAAATGTTTACTAACAATTTGCTGTAAATGCTTGATGAAACGTAAAAGTTTTAACCTTATGTTAAACTTTGAACACCTTGTTAACAAACAAGATGTTAGAGTATTTTTAACATTGGTAGGTGAAACCGGCCCTTAATATAGCAAAGTACAAGATATAAGCGCTCTTTATAATTATCAAGTACTAGGAATATTCACAGTTTGTAGTTGAAGATTTTCCATGTATCATTTCATGATCCAATCTGCGTAACTGTTTGCTAGCATTTCTGAGAATTTTCACAAAGGATGGCATGTGTGACAAGGTCAGTGAGTCTTTGCCTTCAGCTGTTGTGAGTTACAAAACACTCAAGCCACCCTTCTGCTAACTTTGAGCTTGTAACTGTGTTAAAGAACAAAGGTAAAATATTGGTCCTGGAAATGTGATCGTTAAGACTGTTTTTATATAACTACCGGTATTGCTGGTTGCTTTGTTCAACTATGAAACATATTATAAACTTTTGTAGTTTACATTTAAAATTATCACAAAATTCATAAAAGTAGTAAAAAGTCCTAAAATGACGACTAACTTAATGACTTTTCAAGTCAAATTGGGGAAAAATTAAAAAAATATGACATAAAAATCCATGATTCTGCTTCATTACAACTTACAATGCATATTTATAGCACCGGGAATTGTTCTTATCTGAAAACGAAAAAGATGAAATTTCATCAACATCCGCCCCCTGGTGATCAGTAATAAATACTTATGTATAAAGAGACAGGAAAGTTTACTCTTTTCACCTCATCCAGTGAAGATAGGCATATTTTATTTTCTTCATCAAAGCTTCAAATTAGAAGTGAAAAACAAAGCCTCTTAGTCCTAATACAGTGTGGTCATTTTAAGATAAGGGCACAGACCAGCTATATGCATAGCATGCTATAGTGCAGTGATTTTGGTACTTTACCGATGTGAACTGGCAGCGCATGGCATGTTCAAGGTTATCTTTATCAGCTGTGCTTAATTGCTGCTTTGTTTTTCATGCTGTAAAGAGAGTTGTGTATTGTGTATCTCAAAGGCCAAAGTTTATTCAAGACATCTGTGTTGTGTGTGATTGGCTTAAGAGTGTTAATCTCCTGTTATTAGTCCACTACAATGCCTACTTACAAATTCATACTTGAGCAATGAATTTTTATGTACAATACATACGTAAAACCTGGATCATGTAGACAGTGTGTAGACAATTTCAGGAGAAATTTCCTAGCATTCCAGTTCCTGGTACAGAAACTGTTACACGTCTGGTTAATAAGTTTAGGACAATGGGATTGCTAAACCTAAGAATCAAACATCTGATATGTTACACTCACATGACTTTCTCTTTTCACTACTTCATGTTAATCGAGATAAACATTTGCAGAAATTTATTGCTAATTTTCTTGTAGGTGCAAGGGGAATATGGTAGGCTTTAAGCGATAGTCAAATGTTTTAAGAGCTGGCTGCTATGTGGAGCATTCCATTCTCTTTGTATTTCCAGGACATGAAAAAGAAAAAAAAAAAAAAAAAAAAAATTAATAACAAATTTGCATTTGAGAAAAAATATAAGTATTGGAAAATTCAAACAAATAACAAGGAATATCTCGGAAATGGTTCACTCGAAAAAAAGAAGTATATGACATAAATTGTGTGTTTTAATGATATCTACATTTTTTGTGTAGAAAACTTTTGTGTATCTCTTATGGTTTGCCAGTTATGCAAAAGCCATTCAGAATGAAGAGGTCTTTTGGGGACATTCCCAGAAAATTCAAGACATACATTTTCTTTGTCATGAAAATATCTTAAATATATGACTTTTTAATCAAAATCGTTTGAGCCATTTTTGAGAAAATAAAAATTTTCTAAAAATCTTTCATATAAAGGGTAACCTGGGACGAGGGGATTTTCTTGAAGATCTTTGTGTCGAATCTTTGAAAGATAATGAACCTAAATACCAAGTTTGGTGTTATCTGACTTTTCGTTTTTGAGTTATGCTGTTCACAGACACACAGACAGACCTTTTTTTAAAAATGCTTTTTTTGGATTTATGAGGCCTGAAAACATGTATTTCTGGTGAAACCTCAATATAGAATTTTTGGGGGAATGCAATATTTCCCCTATTTATTATATGTAGTAGAGAAAGTAAAAATAAGATGTTCTAACGGAGGAAAAAAATTGGTGCATCTATCTGTGGGAAAACCTAAATGATAAACTTTATAGGAAGAATCCCAACACGACAAATGAATATATGCTTTTAAGGCCCCTTAACCCAAAAAAGGATTTTTAGAAAACGATCCGTGTATGTATGTGTGTGTCTGTGAACAGCAAACTCCAAAACTAAATTCATATACATACCAAACTGTATTATGAACATTATGCAAGAACTTATGCATGTGAATGGAAATTTCATTTATAACAAGGTTAGTACTCATAGTGCATGTTACTACCACTCAAGAGTAAGTGACATGGGAGTTACAGAACGAAAAATCCCCATGTAATAGATAGTGTGCACAATATGCATACACATAATCCATGACCTCACCATAAAATGACTGCACTGTATTTTTCTTTACCAAACATAAGTTGAGAAGACCTACCCATTGCAAGGATCAACAACAATAGCTCTTGGTCTTTCAACTCGGGCAATCATCACTAGATCTGTTCCATCCAGATTCATGGCATAGATGCTGTTATTAGAAGAGTCAGTCCAATATATCTTCTTCTGTGTCCAATCATATGCAACTCCTTCAGGATTGATACCTCTATTGATGATATTGTGAATGTCATTTGTACTAGGCTCGGTACTTGACATCCACGCAATGCGTGCCCATGGTCTTATTTGAGTGAACAGAAGTTTGTGATCAGCATAGTCAAAATCAACTCCCACAACATTCGTGAGGTTGGTCTGTAATAAACAAAAAGTTCATCTCAAATAAAAACAAGCAGCCAAAGCTACTATTATAAATAAACTGGCTATCATAAATAATAATTGATATATTGCAGTTAAATATACATTTTATAAGTGAAGGAAATGTCAGCTAAGCAGTTTGAGACTTATTATTTAATTATGTTACAAGCAATGAATGCTGGTTGAGTAAAATTAGAGTTCTTAGCAAGAGTAGGGCTAGGCGATATATGGGAACAAAGACATGAAGTGATACAGGATTCTGTAAAACTGCCAGAGGACATTGATAAACATGTGCTGAGGGCAAAAAGTAATGAAATGAGATCATTGATATTTTACAAAATGATAAAGGTGGAATTAGGAAAAGAAAAGTGCATAGAGATTTGCAATAAACAAGAAAGGGAAGCAATAGTATGGTTTAGACTAGGGGTATGAAAACTTAGGGGACTCAGAGGTAATGTTATGCAATGAATATGTCCAATATGTGGAGAAATTGAAGATAGAATACACATTCTGATGTATTTACAGGAACAAATGAATGGAGGAAAAGATTTGTTAGAGAGAAATGCTTCAAAAATAATATTTTTGTCAAAATATAAATAAAATGTGGTGTTAGGTTAGAGGTTTAAGGGAATTTTTGTGGAATGGAAATTAAAAGTTGAGAAAAGCTGGAAGTATGTGAAAAGATGGGGAGAGAGAGGAAAATTGTAGAATTTAAGAATGTAAGAAATATAATGTAGAATGGGATATCAGGGGTCTGGGGAACAACTGGCCAGGATCAATCCTACCAGACCCCAAAAGGTGTAAATAACTTAGCACAAATAAATAAATGAAATTTACTAAAGAATTATACTATATGAATCTACTTATATATCAAGAATACTCAGTATCATAATAATATTCCCATGTATGACGGTCTCTCTTACCACAGGTTTGAAAGGCACACTCGTAGAGCGAGGATCCAAGTGCAGTGCCCTGATTTCAGTGCGTGTTGTGAAGACAAGATATTCAGAGACTGTGTCACATTTACGGCCATCAACTCCACCACCATTGCTCAGAAGTTGACCAGTGGCACAATCACAGCGATACTGCGTTTTCTCGAGGCGAACAGGATCAGGAGGAAATGAGAGGCAGAGTTGATCACATCCACCATTGCCCAGTCGACGACAAGGATTATTTTCATCTGGGGGCTGGTTTGTTACATCGAATATTGCAATGTCGCGAAGACGCTGAAGATTTGTCCGCAGTGAAAATGGTTGGGATGTATTGCCAGCCAATTTGGATGCTCTAAATACTGTTTCCAGATTACGATCCACCCAGTATACATCACCCATGTGAACTGCAATGCCCATTGGGTTCGCAAGATTGCGACGAATTACCTTGAAACAGATTTTTTAAATCATTATTCAAACAGTAGCACAAAAATGTTTACAATCAGCATTTTATCTTATTTTTTACTACTATTTGGGGTGACTGGTGCAAACTTCTTTTTTAAATGTTTCATTTAGTTGTAAAGCTTTTACAAAGTTATGATTCAGTTCAGTATTATAACTTTATGATATCATTACAAATAGTTGGAAAATTTGAAAAATACTTTTGGGCTAAAGTCACTCTCCAGGATCAACATCATCCTATCTTACAATATTAAAGATAAGGAGCTTAAACTGTCTTGCTGATGAACTTTCCACTTTCACTCAGTTCTAATGTACCATGTTGGAGTAAATTACTTTGGAAGTAATGTTTGCTAAAGAAATCTGTATTATGAACATAGTTACTACAGGAGTAATTTATTCTGAAAGCAATGTTGGAGAGGTCAACTATAATTTACTTTTTTAGTTACTATTAAGTAGAGTTATTATACAGACAGCATTTTGTTTTTGTTCTCTTTACTTGAAGCGGTCATGATAGGGTTATGTGTGATAGGATAAGGAGAAGAAATATCAGCAAAAAGAGATAAATGTTTATAGAGATATCGAAAATTCACATAAAGAATATGATGTAAAGATGTTGGAAAAGAAGGGAAATGTGTGGAAAGTCATGATGGATGAATGAAGTGCTTTGAGTGATGGAAATGTATTCCTTGGAAAGAACTGAGCAAAGGCTAAAAAACATAATTACAAATACATAAATACAAATTTAAAATTGGCAGTAGTTCACATACAATGTACATGGATGATATTTCGAAAATTATAATTTAAATAATGTCTCAAATGTTTGAAGGAATAGATTCATTTTGTGACGATGAAGTAACTGTAGCAAATTTCATAAAAAATAACAGGAATTGCATAAACACAGAAGGATTTAATGGTACTGCTGCTGGTGATTTGTAAAGTGAATTGAGCCCAAATTTAGAATTTCTGTGGACAATAACCCTGATGTCTCCCTGAGTATTATTGCTGGAAGTTCAAAATATCATTAACTCTTTATTGCTGGAACTATTTTGCTACATATGCCATTCTTTCCCTAATTCCCAAACCAGCGTTTTATCCCTTTCACCTACACTACAACTCAAGTGACTTGAATAGCCGTGATCGTTAGTGCAATACGAAATGGACTGCCCATCCATTCAAAGCCAAACGTTGTGAGTTCGAGTCCCAGCAACTGCAGTCAAATGTGCCTATGGTAAAGACGGGGAGGGCCCAAGTTAAATAACTGGTGTAATGGCACAATTAGATGTTGACGGGGTTACATTTCACTGCAATTGCATAAATTTTGCTGATCACTGTTAAAAAAAACACTACAGTTTTATTGCAAAAATATCAATATTTTTACAATATAAAATAGCTATAAATAGCCTAATTTTATTGTTGAAGGTTAGTGTAATATGACATTAAGAAAAAAAGCACATTAAAAATATCTAAAAAAAAATAAAGGATTAATGAAAAATTAGCTCTTATTGTAGAAAGAAATGAATAGGTCAGAAACAAAGGGTTATAAGTGCCCTTTTGTTACTTCCAAAAAAATTAAATTTAGGATTAGGTTAGTAAAACGCACTCAAATAACTTTAGAAGATTGTATTACCATTATCCTTTCTGAAGGAAGGAAATAAATCACACTATATCATATAAAGTTTACCACAAAAGCTACGTACTTGTGTCCCTTGACTTTTACAGATTCACGATTCATTAGTGACTATGGAAATGCTTTGGTAATGCTTTATTCCAGCACCCTAAGTAATGCATGAATATGTCAGAACATCTTACTCCCATATACAATATGGTACTGTAGTTCAATCAACAGGAGAGTTACTCCATAAATTCTAACTTATATTTTGCTCTGTTTACTTCCATAGTAACACACTACATGGTGGTGCTCATTGACATTTACTTCTGTAGTAATTTACTTTAGGAATTTCTTATAGAAGTAGAATAACTTCAGAAGTAACTACTCTTGTTTGGAATTCACAGAGTGTTGTGTTTAATAGTAGTTTATTACAGAAGTAAGCTTACTCTAGATTGGTGCATGCCACCCTTAGATATGTTCAGATATTTTGCTGATATAAAAAGGTGGCTTTATTTCATATTGATATCATATAGGTTCTCCCTTTTGCAATACTAATCTTCTTATGCTCCATCTTATTGATTAACCAATTACTGCATTTAATTATTTTGGAATTAATTAACTAATTAATTAAGAAATTAAAAAGGGAATTAATTGCTGGATTATAAATTAATACCTGTCTGTTGCCACCACTGAATGAGACTTTCTGAATCATGTCAAGTTTAGAGTCAACCCAGTATACATCATGAGTCAACATATCCACAGTCAAATCTCGTGGATTCCTTATTCCTGAGGTTACAATTGGTGTCCAGTTCGATCCATCAAGATATGCTTTGCCTATTCTTGGATACTGACCATAGTCAATCCAGTAGAGAAGTCTGAAAAATAAATAAGAATTAAACATATGTACAGAAACCCTAATCTCTGTAATATGAAGAAAAGTTTAATTACACTTGTCTTCTGAAGAGCAAGAAGTGAACAAGCATGTCAGTTCCACTTTAGCTGAATACAATCTTTACTTTTAAATCGGAAGACATAGTGAAAAGATTAAATATAATATATAGAAGTGGTTGCAAATATACAATTTAACCTATTTTAGTGAAATTGTATATTTGCAACCACTTCTCAATACAATCTGTTTGGGAAAACATAGTGAAATGTGTTTATTACATTTACATGCATGGATTGAAATTTTTATTACCATAGCTTGATTTTCTACACCAGCCTGTCTAGACTGATGGAGAGAACAGTCTCCAAAGCATGTTCCAGTAAGTTCTGTCATAGAAAGTAAAGCTAGAGTAACAATTTAAATTTGTACGTGTAATTAATCTGTATTGTTTCCTAAAAAAGACTGCACCATTTTAATAAACAAATATTTCTATATCACTGAAAATGATGCACACTAAAATTAATATACACTAATTATCTGTAATGTGCTGTCATAGAAATTATGACTTCTACATTAAAAGTTTTGCTTTCTATTGAATAGAATAGAACCTTTATTGTCATATAACGTTTACAGCGTGAGGCTGAGTTCGTAAACTGGTGACTCGTCAAAAGTTACTTAAAAAATCTAAGTTGAAAATTGTTTAAATATGTTAATATTTCTAAAAAATAAAAAAGGAGCTTAATTTTAATATGTAAAAGTTTAATAAATTGTATACCTACATGGTATTATTTGTACAACATATTGGAACTTACAAATAAGTATTCTAGTCTATTGCTGATATTGTGTCATCCATAAATTCTTGAATGGACTAATATGTTTTATGTAGTAACATTTCTGTATCTCTTTTTGTGAACAATTTTAGGGTCTTTGTATCTTTAATTGGTCATGGCAGTTTATTGTATACTTTTATGCCTACGTAGTAAGGGGTTTTTTCATAGTGTGTTAGTCTGTGCATAGGAAATTTGATGCTGGTTTCTCTCCTGGTATTGTAGTGATGTCAGCTTTGTTTTTCCATAAAATTGTCATAATTTTTATGTACATAGGTGAACAACTCTAAGAGATATGCTGAAGGCATCGTTAAGATTTTTAGTTCTTTAAATAATGGTTTGCATGAGTCTTTGAAGTCAGCTTGTAACATAATGTGTATTATTTTTTTCTGAATTTTGAAAACTGTTTCCTATCCAGGTGCATTTCCCCATAATATTATACCATAGGTCAAGATTGAATGTAAGTAACTATAAAGACTGCTTTTTTGTTTCTATATTCAATATATGTGTCAGACATATCATATTAAAACAGGCTGAGTTCATTTTCTTAGTTATGTATTCGATATGGATGTTCCATTTTAGATATTCATCTATGTGCATTCCTAACATTTTGTTGCCGCTTTTAGTAATTTCATTTACTAACTTATCTTGTCCGGAATTTGTGTTAACAGTAGTTTTAAATTGTAGAATACTAGTTTTTTATTTATTTAAGTTTAATCCATTGCATGTGAACCATTTATCCAAGTTATTTATTGTGTTGTTTATATCAGTTTGTAATTTGTGATGACTAGTGTTTTGTAAGATAACTAAGGTGTCATCTGCATTGGATTCCCACTTATACTGTGAGGTAAGTCATTTGTGTTGAATATATATAACAGAGGACCTAACACTGATCCTTGCGGAACCCATTTGTACTATTTCTCCATTGTGATTTATATATTTCAAAGCTGCATTTGGTGATTACACTTTGTTTGCGATTTGTTAGGTATGATTAAAACCAATGGAGGTTTTGATCTTTGTTATTATAATACTCAAGTTATTTTTAGGAGAATTTCATGACTTACGCAGTCGAATGCTTTTGAGATTTCACAAATTACTGCAGCTATATTTTTGTATAAGTCTAAATTTAGGACTATTTCATTTACATTGTAGTTACTGCTGTAATTGTCGATAGGTTTTTTTCTGAAGTCATGTTGACAATCATTTATTACTTTCTAGAAAGGTTTTTAGTCTGGCATATACTAATTTCTCTAATGTTATCGAGACGGATATAGGTTGATAGTTTCTATATTCATATGTACCTTCATTGTGCAGGGGTGTTATTAATGCATATTTCATTCTTTCTGGAAAAACTCCTAAATGAAATGTTCCAAAATAAAATGTATTAGAATTTGACGAAGCATGATGATGATGATGATGATGATGATGATAATAATAATAATAATAATATTAATAATAATAATAATAATAATAATAATAATAATAATAATAATAATAATAATAATAATAATGATATCCTAATGATATTCCAAAACAGGAAATGATTGTATTACAGCTGTAAGAACTAATAGAAACCCTCAAGTTTTAGTTGCTAAAAATGAGATACTTTTAGTTATGTGTCATAAATGGAATGCACATTGCAGAAATCTATTTCAAAGTATTTAACTCCCAGTAATAGAGGCTTATATGAGTTAGTCACCTTTTTATTGGGTTCACTGAAAGCTCCCTGGGAGCATCTGTTGTAGTCTTCACAAGAACTTTTCTGTTAGAGCCATCAAGCCAGCAAACCTCTAAATAGTTTTCATGTGGGAATACATTAGTGAAGTAAAGATTTCCTGCAATCCAATCAATGGTGATTCCACGAATGCCATTTGAGCCAATTCCATCCTTTACAATTGGCTGCAGTTCGGTGCCATTTGGTCTAATGCGGAAAATACCATTCCATGTGCCCCTATTGAACTCCACCCAATATATCCAATTTTCTGCATAATGTACGTCAACGTGTAAGATGTGGTGACCTGTAAAACAAAATGCAATTCTTAGTAGGTGGTTTACAACAGTTTGAAAAAAGCTATTTTTTCTACCAAAGCACATGCTTATATATTAAATTAAACAGAGATAAAGTAGACAGATTAAGATAGAGGGGAAGGGGGAAGTGAAAGATTATACTCTAATATCATATTCACATGGTTTTCTCTACCCATTCTTCCTTTAACTGGGCAGGTCATATCGGACAGTGTATGAATGAAAGGGGTGAAATGATGCTCAAATGAGCCAGGGGTCCATACAGCTTAAAGTTACTTGACATCCATCTTTTTAAGATAAGAAAAAACACTAGAAGAAACCTTATCCAGCTAACTCATCGTAACAAAGATTTGAACTCGGGACCTCTTGAATGTGAGGCAGACACGCACCCACACACCAGAAGGTGGGCTGTATTTACTTCTTGTTAGTTGAGATAAAGGCTTGTGTATCTTTTGTTGTAGCTATAAGGAGCTAAAGCGAGTCAGATTTTTATAATGCGCATCACTATGTGATGAAATTCCATGCTCTTAGCATGAAAATGGGATAAAAAAAAAATATGTGCTAACTGCTTAAAAAAGTCAAACCAATAACAAAGAATATCTCAGAAATAGTAAACACTCAAAAGCATTAAGACAAATATTTAGAAAAGAACCTAGGAAAACTTACTAAAATAGATGAGAACTTAAAAAAAATCTGATGTGTTGCACTCACATGACTTTCTCTACTCTTGTACATACTATTTTTACAAACGCTTATTCTCCATATGCTTCATGTTAATCAAGATCTTATTGCTAATTTTCTTGTAGAAGCAAGGGAAATATGGTAGGCTTTAAGCGATAGTCAAATGTTTTAAGAGCTGGTTGCTATGTGGAGTATTCCAATCTCTTTTCATTACCAGGACAAAAAAAAAATGAATAATGAATTTCCATTTGAGAAAAAGTATAAGTATTGGAAAATTTAAGGGAATAACAAGCAATATCTCGAAAATGGTTCACTCAACAACAAAAATGTATATGACATAAATTGTGTATTTTAATGCAATCTACATTTTTTGTGTAGTAAAATTTTGTCTATCTCTTATGGTTTACCAGTTATGCAAAAGTCGTTCACAATGAAGAATACTTTTGGAGACATTCCCAAAAAAATTCGAGATATGCATTTCATTTGTCATAAAAATGTCTTAAACATATGATATTTTAATGAAAATCGTTAGAGCCATTTTTGAGAAAATTAAAATTTTCGAAAAATGTTCCATATAAAGGGTAATCTGGGGTGGAGGGATTTTCTTGAAAACATTCGTGTCGCATCTCTGGAAGATACTGAACCTAAATACCAAGTTTGGTGTTTATCTGACTGTTCGTTTCTGAGTTATGCTGTTCACAGACATACAGACACACACACACGGACACGTTTCCAAAAATGCCTTTTTTGGATTCAGGGAGTCTCAAAACTTGTATTTCCGGTGAAATCTCGGTATCGAATTTTTGGGTGGAATACAATACTTCCCCTACTTACTATACATAGTAGAGAAAGTAACAAACCTGAATGTCAAAACAGTAATAAATGTCAGTAGTGTTGCTAATATATTTAATAATTACTACAGATGGTTAACAGAGAACTTGCTCCACAAAAGTAAATTCAGATTGAAAACAAGTCCAATACATCAAACACAATGTGTTTTCACCAACAGCCGTTTCACCAACAGTGATAATTTTTCGTTTTATTTTAGTTTATGTAATCCTAGTTATGCGTCTTTATCACTGAACTACAGAAGCATGTTTCAGAGACTGCAGACCCATGTAAAGAAATTATAGCTTAGGTTTGTGCATGTTATACGAGCTAACAATTTCTCATAAATAACAAGCAAGGAACGCTCCTTGCTGCTTCTGATGGTGCTTTTCTTGTGCATGTCCAAGATCAAAACTGTGTTTGATTGAAGCACAGGCAAACATATTCTGCTTTTGAAGCACTGCAGTTTGTAAACCACTGTGCACACATTAGAATAAAATGATATGTTTGGGCCTAAAATTTAAGCCTATCACATGGGAATAATTTATGCACTTAAATGCACGGTTACACAGATGTTTCATAAGGAGAATGATATAAATATGTAGGTTTAGAAAGGAAGAGAGGAGGTATAAGCCAAAAGTTTGCTTATATTTTATTACGCCATAAAATGTGCCCAGAATGAAACAAATACAAACTGTTGTGGTCTGTAAAGAGTAGTGGAACATGTACTAAGAGTGACAGTAGACGATGTAGTGGAGAAATAGAGGTTAGGTCTGTTGATGCAAAAAATGATAATTATTATTCCTGAGTGCACAAATCTTTAATTTCTATTCATTAACTATTTACATATTGGATAAAAATTCCAATTCTTGTTCCTTTTGTTCCAAAATAAAGTACAATATTCTTAGTTTCATTTTTATGGACCCCTATAACTTTTATAGTCACAACTCATTGACTGCAGGTTATTTAATGTTAGGTTTTAATACCTTCTATCTTGAAACAGTCGTACATTCACACCCATATGCATATATCTAAAGGTTCTGTGGAAGGTAGGGAACAATTCTAATTAAAAAAAAAAGTTTCCCTACCCCAACTGGCGTTCGAACCTGTGACCTCAAGATTGTGAAACCAAAATGCTAGCTACTCAACTATGGAGACAGATCAAAACAACTTGTTAGGTTGTTATGTGAGATGAAACCACGACACAAAATCTACTTTATAATACAAGTAGGTACATTGAAATAATAATTGCTTCACTCTCTGATCCATTGTGGCCGCTTTCTATTTCTCTCATATTGCACACTTTCATATCCGTTGTTCTTCATAACCAAATGCATTACTCGTTGCAGTACCATCTTTATTTTTGCTTTGCTAACTCTGATTTTGATCCATAAACAGTGGAAAATGGCTGGTAAAGCTTTACCCAGTTTACAGGCCACGTCAACCATTATACACTGGTTGGTGAAACAGCTGGTTTACCAAATCATGGTTTTAATACTTTTAGCTGAGTTAAATAACATTACCATTGTTGGTGAATCCGGCCCTTAAAAAAAATAAAACAAACTTTTAAAAAGCATGGGAATAAACAATCCAGGTTATGATGAAATCTGACATGCTGCTGAAGGGATGTTACACTCATATTGGAAGGAAGCATTCACGAAGTACACATTATGCAATTCTACAGAATCTCTCGCGTTGTAAAGTTAGTTACAAAATGTGAAATACGCGAATTAATAGTGCGCAGCAAATAAGTGATTGTAGTTACATTAAAAAATATAACAGTTTCAGTCAGGCGTGTATCAAGATTAAATATATGAAATTAAAAGTGTAAAAACAAATTCTTTTATCAGTATTATCTTTTAGTAACAACTCCTTTCCGTTTACACGCCCTGATCAAGAGATATTTGCTCGACTGAGTAATAATAGCTAGCCGAAGGACAAAGAACCCAAAATTCAAAATAGTAAAATTCAATAACATGCACTCAGCAAATAAGGTAACATGAACAGTTACTGCGACAACTTGCTAATCTTTTTTCAGTTTTAATGGACAATTCTATCAACAAACTACTGGCTTAGCAATCAATAGTCCTCTTTCACCTTTTCTTGCTGATCTTTTCATGTGCTATTTTGAAATACAAGTCACTAAAGCCTTTCTTTTAATTTTTAAAATTTGGTATAGATTTCATTTCATTTTATCATCATCCTTTTAGATACATTTAAAGGTCAGGTCCAATTACAAATATAAAATAATTTAACACGTGCAGCTTATAATTTTACATTGCTTTTCATTAACATTTTTACCTTAAGTATCAATTATCCTTTTACATTACATTTACATTAAGTTTACCTTAAATATCAATTTTCACTTTACATTGCTTTACCATGTCTAAATTCATCTATAATATAAAGCTCATTTTTTATTAAGTATTTCTTTATTGTTTTCATCATTACATTTGGCTGGTTTGTTTTTTATTTCTCTAGGTAACTTCTTCCTCTAACTTCTATGGCATGATTATTTAGAGTTCCCCTTAATGTTATTCTATAATAATCGTCATTGTTTCTTAAATTATGGTTATGTGTTCTGGAATTTTTTTGCATATTTATATTTATCACAGTTTTTATGCACTCATATATATACATACACACACATGGCACTGTTAACAAGTTTTGATTCTTAAACACTCCCCTGCAAGATTGTTTGTTTTCCATTTTGCTTATTACTGTAATGACTTTTTTTTACAGTTTAAAGACTTTATCCATTTCTCTTGCCGTAATATTTCCCCATAACGTAATTCTGTATCTTACATGCAAATATATAAAAGCATAATAGAACTGTTTCATTGTTTTACTGTCCATTATTTCAGTTAATTGTCTCATTAGCTCTTATTTATCTTTTTACTAATTGATGCTACATGAGATTGCCAATTTAAATGTTTATCAATTATTACTCCAAGAAAATTAGTGCAATTTATTTCTGATATGTTTTCCTCATCTATACTTAGTTTAATACTACTCGGGTTAAGTTTTGTTAATTCAAAGTTAATACATGCTGTCTTTTGTGTATTTATTATATCTAAATTAGCATAATATTGTTTTATAATTTTTAAAATTGAATTTGCTCTAATTTCAACCTCTTTTGCTGTTTGACCTTTAATTATAACAGTCATGTCATCTGCATATCCAATTGCGATGCCTCCATTTTCTTGTATGACCTCAAAAATTACATTTATATATATAAGAAATAAAAATGGCCCCAATTTTGAGATGATGATTATATATTTTGAGATATGTAGATGATATTTTTGCTATTGTTCCTGGTAAAAAGTAAACAATGCTTTAAAACTTTTTAGTTTACAAGATAAAGCTATAAAGTTCACCATAGAAATTGAAAATAATAGTTACCTTCCTTTCCTGGATTTAAAGATGATTAAAAATAACAATAAATTGAATTTCGGTATTTATAGAAAATCAACTCTTATTGATAATTACATAAAAAATAAAAGTTTTAACTGTTTCCTACATAAATCTGCTGTTTTTAATAGTTTAATTTATAGGTTGATAAATATTCCCTTCAATAAGGATGAATTCAATAAATCATATAAGCATATAATTAATACTGCTTTAATTAATGGTTTTAATATTGACTTCATACATAAAAAATCAAGAAATTTAAATTTCAGAAAGCTGTTAAAGATGTTTCCACTCTTAAATAAATAAAATGTGATAATGTTTTCAAAAAATGTACTTCTCATCCTTGGGCAAATTAAAAATTCACAAAAAATTTTAAATAAGCGGTATAATTTTAGTTCCTCAAAATAAATACAACATAAAAAAATTTCTAGGTTTCTCTAAAAAAGATAACACTTCAAAAAATAAAAGTTCTAGTGCTTATCAAATAAGCTGTTTGGATTGTGAGCAGGTTTATATTGGAAAAACTAAATGTAATTTGGAAACCAGAGTAAAAGAATATTGTAGAAATATTAAATACAAACAAACTGATAAATCAGCTGTAGCAGAGCATTTTTGGTCATTTAATCAAGAAATAAATTTAGTAAGTTAAATTACTAAAACATTTAAATGGACGCAAAGATTTAATGGTGTGGGAGAAAATATTTATTTTAAAGAATAAATATTGTGTAATATTGTTAAATTATGTAATGAATTTTGAAATTTCGCTGATTGATTCTGTTAACAAATTTGGTTTACTTTCAATAGATGGCATTACTATAGCCAGCAATCTATCACCTAGCAACAGTAATTGCAACAATGTAAATAAACAATGAGAGAAAAACCGATGCTGATGAAATCAAGAGATTTTGAAACATGTCCTGCTATTGAATTATTGTACAAGATAAGTGAAGATTTGTCACCAAAAGTTATTGTTATATTAATTTGCATTTACTTCACTGTCAATAACTTCATTTTTACATTTTATTAAGCACTTATATGCTCCTCTTACCAAATTATTGGCGGGCATTTTTCAAGGACCTACTGTCAGCAACCCCAGCAGCCTATAATGGGTCCTGCCAGTAATTTGTTAAGTAGAACAATATGAATGATTAATATTAATTAATTTTCCCATAATTTTCATTCAGCCAGTTGCTGGAATGGTTTGAAAATAATAAACTGTAATTAATGTAAATAAAACAGTGAAAGCACTATTTTACCATTTAAATAATAAAATCTTGGATGACCAAATACTGAAACTTGGGAATAAACAATAATGTTTTTGAGTTTAATAAAGCTTCTGGGGGTGTATGTAGATAAAAATTTGAAATGACATGCACACATAAATTTTCTAGTACACACAGATGTTTGTTTCTCCACTTGCTAACACTGCTGATCAGTCAGCACAGCTATAAATAAATAGCATTAACAGAAAAACAATTGAAAGTGACTTTATACCTGAGCCAGTGATGGGAACCATTGCTTCTGCAGAATCTTTGAGACTGTAGCCTCTTGTGATATCCAATTGAGATACAACAGCAAAAGTTTTGTAAGCAATGCAGTTTACTTCATTTTCTTTCTTGTAGCCTACAGAACAGCTGCATACACGTGTGTTTGCATCATTAGGTATGCATAAGTGTTCACAGCCACCATTGTTGTTCATGCATGGGTGATTTGTACCTGGAATTAAAACAAAAACAGTATAAGAATTATTTCAATATGAGGCGATACTGAAAGTTCTAAAAAACAAATTAATTTTCTTTATATTTGACAGCTACTTTATAATGTTTTTGAAAGTTGATTGTGGTGTAGTTTGTTCGATTTGCTCTGATAGTTTGTTAATTATCATCATTTAAAGATTTTGTGTTCACCCAAAACTGAATTTGACTAGAAAACATTTCCGGGCTATATTTTTACTTTCTCTACTACGTATAGTAAGTAGGGGAAGTATTGCATTCCACCCAAAAATTCGATACCGAGATTTCACCGGAAATACATGTTTTGAGAATCACTGAATCCAAAAAAAGCATTTTTGGAAACATGTCCGTGTGTGTGTCTGTCTGTGTGTCTGTGTGTCTGTGTGTCTGTCTGTCTGTGTGTCTGTGTGTCTGTGTGTCTGTGAACAGCATAACTCAAAAACGAACAGTCGGATAAACACCAAACTTGGTATTTAGGTTCAGTATCTTCCAGAGATGCAACACGAAGGTTTTCAAGAAAATCCCCCCACCCCAGACTACCCTTTACATGGAACATTTTTCGAAAATTTTAATTTTCTCAAAAACGGCTCTAACGATTTTGATTAAAATATCATATGTTTAAGATATTGTCATGACAAATAAAATTTATATCTCGAATTTTCTGGGAATGTCTCCAAAAATATTCTTCATTGTGAACGACTTTTGCATAACTGGTAAACCATAAGAGATAGACAAAATTTTACTACACAAAAAATGTAGATCGCGTTAAAATACACAACTTATGTCATATACGTTTCTTTTGTTGAGTGAACCGTTTTCGAGATATTGCTTGTTATTTCCTTAAATTTTCCAATACTTATACTTTTTCTCAAATTCGTTATACATTTTTTTTTATGTCCTGAACATGCAAAGAGAATGGAATTCGCCACATAGCAACCAGCGTTAAAATATTTGACTATCGCTTAAAAGCTACCATATTCCCCTTGCATCTACAAGAAAATTACCAATAAGATTGACATCTCGATATCTCGATTAACATGAAGCATATGGAGAATAGGCGTTTGTAAAATTAGATTGTACAAGAGTAGAGAAAGTCATGTGAGTGTAACACATCAGATTTTTTTATGATTTTAAATCGTCTTAATATCTAAACAACGTAAAGATTGGCTTAAAAATGTATTTGGCAAAGAAGTCCCATCTAAGGCAACAATTTATAATTGGTACAGCAAATTCCAAAGAGATAGGGGATTTTCTTAGTGATGAATTTCGTGAAGGATGCCCAAGAACTGCAGTTACTGATGAAGATATTGCAGCTGTTTGAGCAATGCTTGAAGAAGATTGATGGACATCTTATGAATCTATTCAGGCGGCATTGGGCATTGGTATGAGTCAAATCCAAAACATTTTACATCAACAGTTGATGTGAGAAAATGTTATTGTCGATGGATTCCACATAATCTACTTCCAATCAAAAACAACAATGCATTGATTGGTGCAGAAAAACTTTGGAAAAATTCCAAGGTGGCACTACAAATTTGATTTGGAATATTGTTATTGCGATGAAATTTGGATTTATGATCCTGAAAAGAAAAGTCAATCATTTCAATGGGTCTTTTGAACAGAACCTACAAAAGTCTGACGAACTTGCTGTGCTGGTAAAAAGAGGGTTTCTAGTTTTTTTTCTAAAACAGGCTATATTGCTACTATAACATTAGAAGACAGATACTATTACTGCCAATTGGTACACAAATATCCGTTAACCGCAAATTAAAAACGCTCAAAAGGAAAAATAATGTTACATCATGGCAATACATCGTCACATACAGCAAAAATTAACAACTGAGTATCTGTATGCCCTAAAGGTCAGAACCACGGACCGTCCACTATACAGCCCTGACCTCGCACTTTGTAATTTCTTTTTCCAAAAATTAAAGATAAAATGCATGGAGTCACTTTTTTGTCATCAGATCAGACAGTGGAACATTATAAAAACCTGGTTTCTGAAGTGCCGCAGAAAGAGTGACATCATTGCTTTAACGACTGGTTTCATCAAATGCAAAAATAATACCGATGTTAATGGAGAATATTTTGAAAAACAATAAAATCATTTACATTTTTTAAAACTAATCCTTTTTTTTTATGGATGCTATTTAACTGCTGTGGTCCTTAGCATCCCATTCTATATTGGGTGTGAAAGACCAGCAATTTTGCTCAGAGGCCTCTTTATCAGGCTTGAAGTTCTTTTACGTGCCGTAAATCTACGACACGGGACCACCGGCTTTACTTCGCTTCCAAAGGAAGCCATGCTAAGGATTATTATGCCCGAAAAGATTCATCATTCTCCACTGGGTTTGAACCCGTGACCTCGGGAACTAGAGGCTAGCATGGTAACCACTACACCACAGAGGACGACAAAGTAATCCTTGTTTGATTTTCTAAAAAATGTTCAGTGTCACCCTCGTAAGTATTTCCATGTCTTTCCAAAAGCAGCAGGTGAGGTTTCTTTTTTACTGCTATCCTCCAACAGTATTAATAAACATTTGTATACATTTCTTCAATTACTATACACACAATGCTCTTCTGTAGACAACAGAATTGCCTAGGAATGCTTAAAAAATTCAACACAAAATAAATGACACTTCAAGCACCTCAACACTTTATGTGCATTAAATGCATTTCACTTATAAATCAGAGTTCTGCAAAATAAAATACAGCTGGACTACTCTGTAGTCTAGTGTTCAGCAATCTGGCTTCTGAACCTGGAGGTCCTGGCTAGGATGGTATTTTTCTTCAACAGAATCATTCCCTATCTTGTAGTATGTATCTGGGAGTGAAAGTATGTTTAACAGTAAAAGCTGATAAAACCAACATTAAGAAACCCTACAGTTCAGCGGGCAATAATGCCATCAGCATCAGTTGTTTCTGAACTCAAAGCCCCCAATATAACCAAGAAGTTGGTACTGAAAGGTTAAAAATATTGAAACTGGTCTAGCAAACACTCCATTGTAGCCAGAGCGGCTCCAGGAGTTTTGCTGCTCCATGCAATAATTGCAAGTTCCCCAATCATGCTTTCAGACAAATAATTTTTATCCGCAATGTCAGTCCTCCATGGCTACTCATTCACACACAAAATAAGTATGAAGTGTGATAAAAAAATAATGGGAATCTTTTAATTTTGCGGACTTTATACATCTGATGTTCAAAACTTTTGTTTTATTTTGTTGGTGCATATTTCCTGATGTATGTTTGCATTTTCAGCTGTTTTGAATATTTAGTTTATTGTTGACAGTTTAAAAAGTCATATGTGTTTTCGAGTGCTCGGCAAATTTTTACTTTCAAAAAAGATGGATCGAAGAATTTTCATTAAATTTTGCTTGAAAAAAAAAAGGAATAAAGTGCAGCACCACATTCAAAATGTTGACTGGCTTTTGGCGAATCTACTATCAGTAAGACAAGAGTTTATGAGTGGAAACGAGTTTCAAAGAGGATTGAGAAGATGAAGACGATGACCGCCCGATGACCTAGCACATCAATTACTGACGACAATATGGAAGAAGTAAAGAAAATGGTTCTGGAAAATTGCCAAACCACCATCAGAGAGGTTGCTGATGATGTCAGCATATCCTTTGGCTGATGCCAAGCAATTTTTTTAGATGTTTTTGCCATGAAACGTGTAGCAGCATAATTTGTTCCAAAATTGTTGAATTTTGACCACAAACCATGTAGCATAGACATTGCTCAGGAATTGCTGAATGAAGTCGAAAACAATCCAGAACTTCTAAAGAAGGTGATGAAACATGGGATATGGGTATGACGTCGAAACTAAGGCCCAATCGTCCCAATGGAAACTGCCTGAAGAGCCAAGACCAAAAGTTTGATCACATGTGAAGGTTCTTCTCATTATTTTTGATTACAATGAGATAGTGCATCAGGAGTTCCTGCCTTATGGTCATACGGTCAATAAGGAATACTGTCTGGAAGTTATGCGCTGTTTGCATGAAGCAATCTGAAGAAAACGACCAGAATTGTGGCAAAAACACTCGTGGAAATTGCATCATAATGCACCTGTTCACACCCCAATGCTTGTTTGTGACTTTTTGGCAAAAAACAAAACCGTTATGCTGCCTCAGCCACCATATTTGCCAACATGGCCTCCTGTGACTTCTTTCTATTCCCAAGGCTGAAGAGAACCATGAAATGACGATGTTTTGCTACCATTTATGAGATAAAAACAGAATCACTGAAGCAGCTGAACATAAGCATAAGCATAACGAAAAGCGAGTTCCATAAGTGCTTCCAAGATTGGAAAATGTGCTGGCACAAATATATTATATCTGAGGGGGATTACTTTGAAGGGTACAAAGTTGATGTTGACGATTAAATAAAAACTCTTTAAGAAAAACAGAAATTCCCATTACTTTTTGATCACACCTCATATATATTTTCAGGGATAATCAATAAATAAAACTACGTGTTGAAAAGAAATAAGCGTGCATGTGGCAGATGCTCATTTTAGGTGTAGTAGCCACAGATTGCCTTCTTATTGCATTCCAAGTTGTTCAATTGAGTTTCTCTGGAGTTGAAAACAATAGTTACTAACAAAGTAGGCTAACAACACAAGACCTAACTGAATGCACAAACAGCAACTTCCACAATACCACTAGGGTGATAACTGACCTGAGAGGTTCATGAGTCACCAATGTAAGCAAATAAACTAAAGCTTGATGAAACACTCCTTTTTATAAATATGATGTTTATTGTTGAGCAGTGCATGAAATGTTTTGATGACAATCAACAATGAAGGTCGCATCCATATCACTCTAGTGCTTCATTTGTCACCAGTTTTGTAATAAACAATCACCAGATAGTTACTAGATTTTAAGCATGATTTGTAATTCTGTCACATTTTCACATATCTTGTTGATGTTTCAAGATTTTCCACCCTGGCAGTGGCATGGGTCAGCTTCCCCTTGAGCCAGCCCTGACAGCTATACAGTAACTTAATGTCAGTGTGTTGAAGAATTAAGTGGGGCCCCTAGAAGTAAATGACTCTTTTTCCTGGATCTGTATGGCTGCACAAGACATGTGTCTGCCTCATATGAAAGAAATTCTGAGCTTGAATCTCAATTGGGGCAAGTTAACTTGGATACAATTTTTTCCAAGGGTTTTCCCTTATCCTCAGAAGACAAAATTGGTTAGCTCTTGAGTATTATCATTTCATCCATTTCATTGATTTGCCATCTGGTATGATATATCCCATTAAATGGATGATAAACTCAAAAGAAAATAAATAAACCAGTTTCTGATCATCTCTAATGGTGTGAGCATGCATATTAAAGGACTCTGACTGGAAGTGCATTCCAATAAACTTCTGACCGTCAGTAATGTGGCATATGTAGGATTGCCAGAATTCTGGAACCAAAACTGGAAATTTAAAACCTTTTCCTGAAATTCGAACAAATTAGTTTTAGTAAACTCATGTTGGTATTATCGGCACAATATGAAAAAACTGCTTTGACCATGAGATTCTAATTTTGTAAAGTTTTGATAAAATTTCTGGTTTCACCACTAACATCATCAAGTTTTAATAGACTGATTTTAACGCCAACAGTTGGTATGAAGAAATCTTTGAAATACAAAGACTAACTTCAAATCTAACCCATTGAAAACATCTGTGCTTATAGTAGCAAACTTAGCAGCTTTTAACATTCTTGTTTACAAATGGGGCTATACCATTAACTGGTATTGCCTTAGTTTTTGTTTTTCAACAACTAAAATTTCTATCATACAATTTATTTATCAGTTTTGATTAGCAATCACCAGAATTGAAGCTAAATCCAACCACACAGAATCACAAATGAAAGTTGTCTCTCAAGCAGCACACTACAACTCTTCATGCTTTGCAACCTTCCGCTGTGTTCCTAACACTAGAAGCTTTGCAATGTTTCCGAGTTCCGTACTTACATCTCTATGGCCACCAAATACAATTTTAAATTGTGAATTACAAGTAGTGCACATAACCTCATCTTCATTTCCACTTTCTTTATTTCTCTTTAGTAATGGAAACTTCTTTTCTAACTCAGTTGAGAAGACAAATTTCCTCTTCAATATTTTAAGCATTTTTTAAACTAATTTTTTTACTTTTATCACCAGCAACAACAGAAAGGAACAATTACTATGCTGAAGTGGAAGCTTACATGTGCTTAGGCAAAACAAAAGAATATAGGAAACATCGGAACATTAATAGATTACTATTGTGAAAGAATCATGATCTTTGATGGCTAAAATGTACACATAGTGCCATGTTCCATTAATGTACATGGCAAATACAACATAATCTTTGGTACAAGTTACTGTGATAACATCTAGCAACTGAAATTGAAAATAAAGAATGTTCTTTTTGCATTCAGATTAACCCAAATATGAAAATATGAACATTTTGTCATTTTTTAAAAAGTTTATGGACATGGACACTGCTTTTAAAATACAAACTGTCCATGTAAATATGTACATCTGGCCGCCCTAGGCATATGGAACATTTTGATTTTGATTGTCAGCAAAGAATGCCAAATCAACACATGTGCATTAAGCCATACATACACACATAAATGAACTAATCTGAGATTGTTGGAAAACCTAATATTGCTCATTGATAATGAGTCATTTATTTGAGGCCTTCATTTAAATCACTTCAATTTATGCAAACTGAAGCTTCATTTAAAAATTAACTTACTTATTTGTTTCCTGAAAATTGTGAATGTCTTCAAATCAGGTTCGTTATCAAGAAGCATCTTGGGGTTATCTCCTTTGGGCAGGTCCACTCTCTCGATCTTCTCATAAGACGGATCAAGGTAATACAGCCGACTGTCCAACACTCCTAGTGCTTTAGGTTGAGCTATATTGTTGGTTTGTGTCAACAGTGTAGTTATACCATTTCCATTTACATCCATCACTTTTATCTGAAATGTTTAGTAGGAATGAACATGACAATGCAGGAAATTCAAGTTTTAAATGACTGTGTTCTACTTTTTTACAAACTTTTGTTTAAAAGAATTTCTTTAAATTATTAAAATTGGTTCATGATAACAAAGAATTAGGTTATGATTGACATAAGCATACTTGTACTAAAATAAACAAGTGACTTCCATGCACATGGAACTAAGCTGTGATCAGACTAAATGCCACTATTCTGCAAGTGGTACTACTTCCATATCTGTCAATGAAGGTTTAAGGGTTTAACTTTATAGTTACTTACCAAATCAAATAAAGAGTGCATGTACAATAATACAGAATGTTAAAGGAAGGAGTTAGTCACTGAATGTGGAGTTGTTACTTGAATGAAATTATCTAGCCCACCTGCCCACCCTTTATAGCAATGGCACTTATACAGAAGAAACTGGTGCCATTTTAAGATGGAAGGAGCTAAAGCAATCGACAAAAAGTTGCTAAAGCAACGTCGCCAACATGTTAATATCATTGGGATTTAGTTTCACAGATCCTATGGCTACACCAGGCCCACAACTGCTTCACTCCTCTTCTTATAAAAAACATCCCTCAGCCACGCCTTGTGCCTTAGGGCCCTCAATCCTCTGCTACGTTTTGTGGTTTAGGGCATTCCCAGGCGTTGGCAGCACTCCGTACCTTCCTCTATGTTTGGATTGTGTATGTTGGCAGCAGAAATGGTCCCATAATGCCTCAGGTATGATGCATATTGCGTGTTAATTGTTTGTAATGAACAGAAGTGTAAATAATTGTGATGTTTTTCATTATTTGTGTTATCTGCAACCTTAATTTCCATTAGAAAATGTCGCAGAATGTATATATTTGTGTTGTGAAATAAAATCGTTATGAATATGCATGAGTAGAGTGATTCCAAGCCATGATAGATACGGAAGTATTGCCTCTGCAAGTTGCATAAGGAGTAAGGTGTAAATTATCAGTATTCTAGCATCTAAATGAAAAAATAGACTAACTAAACTGCATGATACAAGAGTTGTTTGCACACTGCATTTCTGTAAATTAGCCCTATCTTCACTTAGAAAGAGCAATAAATACCTTTCCTGACATTTATTCTATATGATGAAGTTAAGGAAACAGACATATGAATTTTATTGTCCATTACACAAAATGTGAGCTATAATATATCTTTGGATAGATAGACTTTCACTCATGTGTTCCACTGTAGTTCAGAGAATGGTATGTAGTAGGAATGGCAAAAAAGGCTTCAGTCTGATGCACTTTTGTTTCATGGTATATGTAACTTTAAGGGCTTGTATTATGATCTCTGGTTAAAATATGATGTTTTGTAACTTCCAGTTATTGCTTACCTGTCGGTTAAACATGCTACCCTGTATTACAAAGGCAAGGTAACTGTAGGGTAGTTAACGTGGAGTTTGCCAACAATTTGGTATGATTGGCAATATTTTTGTGCATGATTTCATGTCACCTAGTCCACCTAACTTGTAACATTAGATCTTTAAAATAAGCTTTCTGCAATAATTTTCTTGAGTTCGCCATCTGATTTCTGTGTATAATAAAATTTAAAGTTTCTATTAAATTAGTTGAAGGAATTTTATGATTAATATGGATTAGTTCTGATGGCTGGGTGCATTCAGGAACATAATAAAGCATTGACTAATTTTGAAGATTTAGAAGCTAGTAACAGTGATGTGTCATAATTTAAAATAAAGCATACTTGTTAATATTACGATTTGTATAGGTTAGGTAGTGGCACATTTCTAATGGTTATACCATTAGTGTAGTTTGTATTGGAATAGATTAAAGTGTATTTCAGTATATTTGAGAAAGAATGATTTGCCATTAATATAGTTCTTGGAGGTATGTAAAATAGAATAGCTATACATGTAATTCAGCTTGAAAATAAGTTACAGCATTTTGGAGTAGTAGGTTACGTGGGATTTAAGTAAATGATTTAGGTAATGGAAAAGTAGAATTTGCATATAATATAAGACTGTGTTGTAAAGGAGAATGCTGGAGTCTCTCTTGATTCTAACATATGCTAACACATACTGTATTAGTATTGCTGTTAAAACATTCAAAATTGATCAGAGCAGAAATGAAATGGTTTACCTGATATAGGTAAATTAGTATCATATTTATTTTATTTCTGCCAGGTGCTTGATGGTATTGAAATATTAGCCGTAAGGCTTATGCCACTACATTGAAATTTGTGATGGTTACATTTAAGAAACAATTTTGATAAGTATGTTGAGTTAAAAAAACACCATAAACTCAGGAAGAGGTTGTGATGCTGCTACAAATTATTACAGAGCATATGTGTGATAGAAAATAAAACCATAGTCAAATCTTTGTTCATCTGAATCATTTCCCAACTTCCTCATCCCTCTCCTTCTTATTCCTATTATATAAATAAGTCTGAGCATTCACCTCAGCATTGGAACAAAAGGAATGGCATAGGGCTTTTGCTAGATTAAAACATTCCAGAATAGTAAATTATATAGGTTTCGCTGTTAACACATACTGTAGTGTGAATGAAGCTATTAATAAATGCTTATGCTTAGAAGAAAACCCCCAACAAACAAACAAAAAGCAGAAAGCCTATGTTAAGTAGGATTTCACCATTAATATACTCTTGTAGATTAGTGTGGAAGTATGTTGGGTGATTTCAGAATATTAACTTATATGGATTATTGTTTTTGGCTTCCTATAGGTTAGTAGGAAAATAAAACATTTTGGAATATAAGGTTAAGTTTCACTGTTATTTTATAAAGGTTACACACATGGTTACACCAAAACAGCCAAAATCTTTGAAAGGGTTATACTGAAGCGACTGATATGTTTCTTAGATAAAAATAATATACTTATAAATTCGCAACATGGATTTAGGAAACACTTCTCAACAATCTCGGCCATTATGGAATGCACAAGCAATGTAATTAATCACTTGGAAAACAAAGAAAAAACTGCAACGCTATTCTTTGACCTTACTAAAGCGTTTGACTGTGTGGATCATAATATCCTAATAAATAAACTGGAAGCATATGGAATTAGGGGCTTAGCTAAAGATCTAATTACCTCATACCTTATTGGCAGGAAACAAGCAACACAAATATATTATAAACAAGGGCAGTTAACAATCAAAAATACATCACAATTTGAAACAGTAAACTATGGGGTTCCGCAGGGTTCTGTGATGGGCCCTCTCCTATTTATATTGTATGTGAATGACATACCTAACTATGGGAACAGTAAAGCAATTTCGTATGCAGATGACACGACAATGGTATGTTGGGGCACCTCTATAGGAGAATTAAATAACACAATGGCACAAACTATTCAAACACTTTTTAAATACTTTGCGGATAATAATTTAAAATGCAACATGTCTAAAACAAAATTAATTCAGTTTCAGTTAGGGAACTTAAATAATGAACACGACCCTATACAAATATTGAACTACAACATAAATGCTACAAATAAACATAAATTTTTGGGTATTATAATGGATCCAAAACTTACATGGACGGAACACATTCAATATATCTGTGGGAAAATCAGTAAATCTCTGTACTTGCTTAGGCACTTTTCCAATCTTCTTGAAGAAAAAGAACTAAAAATGATCTACTATGGTGTCATTTTTCCCCATCTGATTTATGGGCTTGAGATCTGGGGGTGCAGCGCAAAATCTAATATGGAAAGAGTATTGATATTACAAAAGAAAGCAATTAGAATAATGTATCACCTGAACTATAGGGATTCCTGTAGGCAATATTTTAGGGAGAAGCAAATTTTTACAGTTTTTTCTTTATATGTTTACAGAGTAATAACTTATGTGTTAGGGAAGGATAATTTAAGAAATAGTGATATACATCATTATAACACTCGACATAACAATAATTTCTTCAGACAAGGTTTTAGAATAAGGTGTAGCATTAAAGATCCAAGTGTAATGGGGTTAATTCTGTACAATAAGTTACCAAATTCGGTAAAGCAATTTGAATCAAAAAGTACATTTAAGAAGGAGCTTAAAAGATATTTAATAGATAAGGCTTTGTATACCATTGAAGAATTGTAATTAATAAGTAATTTGTCTAATTGTATTGTGGAATGTACATATGTAAATATTTGTAAAATGGAACTGACAATGTCAGAAACTGCTTGCAGTCTATTGGCAATAAACGCATTACATTACGCATTACATTACATTACATTACAGGTTATACACATGAATACTGACTTAATATCAGTTGCATTATATATTTAAGCAAACATTACTGTCATTAATATTAAAAAAAAAGAAAATAAAACGCTATGCAAACTATGTCTAAGAATATTATGCAGGAGAAATGTAAAACAACTTAAAGGAACTAGTGCAAATTTCAATATTGTAATGACATTTATGAAATTCACTATCATCCCAAACCTGGAAATTACTTTTTCGGAAGTCTAATTATTTTGGCTTTCTTCCTGTCATATAAATATTGTTATAGTATTTTGACCTGGAATTGCTATTGACTATCGATTGAAGCCAAAGGTACGCCATTTTTGTATGGTTACCTCCAAGTTTGTGCTTTAAACAGCTACTTGAGGTGGCAGTTAGTTCTTGCTAAGAATATCTCCCAATTAGCTGTAAACCAAAGGTCGTTATACAAAAATTTGCCCTGACTCCCAGTTAATATCTAACCAGAACCTTAACCAGAGATTGTAATACAGGCCTTAAGTGCAACATTTTATGCACTGGAAGAATTTGCACCATATAAGAATGTACTAACTACAAGCAACAATGAACCTGAAAATTTATGTGAAGTTTCCAAAACAATAAATTAATACAATAATTTCAAATGATTTATCATAAGAAGGTATTATGCTGTCCTTTTTAAAATATGATGATAAGCATGGTTGAATTTTGAATTTTACTTTATTAAGCAATAAACAATAAAACTTTTAATGTCTATTTTGCCACCCAGCATAGAGAAAATGTAAGCATTTTCAGGAGATTTTATTTTTAATGTTTATGAATTATATGGTATAAGCAATTGCAATGTTTCTTATTTCTACAACAAGTTCTGAGTAGTAATGTCACTTACACTTAGTTTAGATTACAAGTATTTAAACTGTTGATGAACTTACAAAACTGGGATACTGAGAACTGAAATATAACATTTTCCTCTCCAGGTCAATAGTGATTGCCTCTGGTCTTTCAATGTCATCAAGTAAAACCATGGGGTTTGATCCATTCATGTTTACTTTTCCAACCTTAGCTGGGACACCAAATCCTCCTTCATCCATCCAGTACAGTTTTCTGTAGGAATCATATATTCATTTTGTGATTATTTTAGCAGAATTAGGCAAGAAATTCATACAGAGTGATCCACAATAGTTATCATTACCAATTAATAAATATAGGTCAATATTTTAATGCAGCTGAACTCTTTTTATGTTTATTTGCAAATCTTACTAAGAATACTTGACACTTAGGGCCGGTTTCATCAATCAATGTTAAAGATATACCAATATCTTGTTTGTTAACAATATGTTCAAAGTTTAACATAATGTTAAAACTTTTGGATTTCATCAAGCTTCTACAGCAAATTGTTAGCTAACATCTTGTTAATGTCAAAGATAACTGGTAACACTAGCTTTTGAGAAGGTAGTGACTGAACAACACTGCTTCTGAACGTACTTCAATGCACTTTTTGTCTATGTCAGTAGCAGACAGCTATTTACATTACATTTACATTGCCATGAGATGTTCCCGATTGTTTGAGATTAGAATTGTGATATCAACTGAAATAAATGTTTCACTGTTTGAAGCACGTTAATTAAGAACTGATTACTATGTATAGACATATTAAGTGCAAAAAAGCTGACGGTCTTACATTAAATGATAAGATTGCAACCTGGGAGAAAATCCACGAGTAATTTAATTGGAATGAATGAATGCATTTCTCCCAGGTCCAGTAAACAACTGTGACAATTTTATGCTAACATTAGGTGCAGCACCAGAAATGTTAGGTGAAAAGAGCGTTAGGATGGTTTAAAACTGGTGGCAGACATTGAATTGAAACTAAAGTGGATGAAAATGTGTTATTGCTGATTAAGGATTAAGCAGACCAAAACAAAAATACTGTTTGCTTCTTAAGCAATTGCTTTGGAAACCTTCTGGGTAAACCCACAAATAGTAGCTTTGAAAATACCAACATTATCACTTACCAAGCAAATGAAAAATGCCAATAGCATAAAACCTCAAAGTAATTAACACTTGTAGCACAGGAGAAAGCTTCTGTTGGCAGTAATCTAACCTCTCATATTTCCCATAAGACCATGTTCATGACCCCTTGGACGTTGTGTATCGCTTTAAAAGTTCCTCCTTTTGCAGGGTTTCAAATTTATTATGATGCCCGACTGCTCTTTTGTTATGAATAGCATTCACAAATGCCAAATGTAGCAAACTCGCACCAACAGCTTGGTTTGCGGCAGCCATTTTCCAACTTCTAACAGTTGTTAATTGCCTTAGCACAGGGGTACAGCAATGTTAACTTAATATCAAGTTTAACAAATTGTTAAAGTTAACATTGTTTGGTGAAACAGAATTTGCATTAACTTCAGTGTTAAATCAGTTTAAAATTGTGTTAAAATTTAGCATCTGTTGGTGAAAGCGGCCTTTAATGCTATAAAGCTCAAAACAATGTAATCTGTTAATATGCTCTGAAGCAAATGTAGTCCACATCTATACCAATATTATAAATGTATGCATGTAGGGTAATCTCAAAAACCACTCAACTGATTTTGCTAATTTGTTCACCATTGAAAAGCCCCATTCTTTCCAATGGATACTGACTATAAAACACCTAATTTCAATTAAAAATCACTAAAAGACTAATAAGGATTTACAAAGCCTTCATTGAGAACGCCATGAAGTAGAAAATAATTGTTACTCCACAGAGAATGTGTAAAGAAACAAAAGCTGGTTAGTTGCTCTTATTCTGCAGAGAATGCATGGTAAATACAAAAGCCAATTACATTTTATTCAAAGCAGTATATATAGATTGCCATGACAAAGCAACAGAAGACAGCTTAAAAAGTGACATGTGATCCTGTTTATAATGGTAGGAATTATAGTTATATTTATTTCTTTAACTGTCACATATCAAGTACTACATATGTATGTGTAATGAAACAGTATTAAAACCTCTGAATAACCTTTATTCTAATTGTACAGATGTATGCACTGAAGCTTTGGATGCCAAAATCTTCCAATAATCATCATTAAAAATTTTTTACTTTATTTCCTTTGTAGTTATTGTAATCAAGTTCTTTAGCAGGGTACATTAAATAATTGTATAAAGATAATTGTATTATATAAAACTATTTAGCTTATAGGCCCCATTCACAATGAAAATTAACCATAAGTATAATGTAAGCAGTTCATCTGTTTGTTGGATATACATCTAGAGTGTTCCTTCCTTCTGGTTTCAATATTTCTTTTAGTTTTACCAACATATGCCAAGTCACAATTTTCACAGTTAATTAGGCAAATACCAGATTTTTGTTCTTGTGGAATTTTATCTTTGACAGGAGAAGCTAGTAGGTTCTAAATTGTGTGTTTATTGTGTGATGCCAATGTGATGGACAAATGTGGCATAGCAAACCATTTTTGGACCACAAACCATGACATCAACCCCGAAGTCAGAATCCTGAAATACAACACCAATCCAACAGAACTAAAAGTTTGGGAAAACATACACATAATCAAACACATGAAAACGGTAATGAACTTTGAAATCCCGCCATTCAACAATCTAAGCAGCTTCATCATGGACACACCAAATGATGCTACTTCCACTCCACCTACATCTATGGACCTGGATTCTCAGCATGCTCAGTCAGAAAATAACTGAAGATGAAAGCAAGCGGTGCTTTCAAAACTGTCCAATTAATTTAAAGTAAGTGAGGTTTTAGTGTGTCCACCGACTCAAGATTCAATTAAATTTGCTTCACTGTCTCTAAATTCTGAATAACACTTTTCTATGATTTTATTCTTCCTGCACTTGCATCAGTAGCCATCATGGCTGTGAAAAGAATCCGTGTGGATGATGAATAGGATTTGAGAAAACTGATACAAAGTGTATTAGAGAGTGATAGTCAAGTGATTTTTCTGAATATGCAACAGACTGAAGAAAGTTCTAGCGACAGTGATAATGAATCTAGTGCAGAAAGCAGCGAGGAAAATGATTATGAAGCCAATGATGACATGTTCAAAACAAGTTCGTATTATGACGCAGAAAAAACAGTGTGACTGGAATTGGACTAAAACTGACTGAACCCTATTCTCTACTCTTTTACTGCAAATAGTGGTGTTTGTAAAGACTTACTGAACAAACATGTGTCACAGATGCCATCTGCACTTTAAATTTTTTTGGAATAAATGAAACCATTGTTTGACGAAACTAATGCTTATGCAACAACGCAGTTGAACAATCCAACAGAAAAATGTTGAAAGATGATGAAAAATGGTCTAACACTACGGCAGACAAAATTAGGGCCTATATTGTTATTTTGATGTCTGGAATGCGAAAATTGTGTATTTAATTGTACTGGAGCAAAAACCGATGCCTTGACACCCCAATTGTAAGAAAAATAGATGATGTTGCTCTTCATTTAGAGGATTGTTTTGAGGTCTATAACACACAACAGTACTGGTGAGTTTATGCTTTTAATATTGCGCACACAAATTTTCAGCAAAAAAGTCTTATTGCTTGATTTTAAATGACTTTTTAAGCATTAAGCTGTTACCACTCTCAGTGCTAGGGGATTTACATCTGATTTCTTGGTTAGCTGAGAAGGCATTTAAATATGATGCAATTGGATTGCTCATTTTGATACAGGTACATAACCTCTTTTGTTTGATGGTCACTTTGCAGGTCATCATATTAGCTTAGATGTTTAACACTCTCTTGTGATTGGCTGCTGCTTAAGTTTACATTTATTGATGTGAATGACAACACATTGTGTTAAGTTTCACATCATTATGTTAATGCAATTGAGAATGGTTCCTTATGTTATTAAATAACTACAGTACCAAAGAGAAGGCCCGAAGTTTTAAAATTTCACCTACTGTAATTATAAAAAAAATGATTCTACCATTCCTACCAATGACTGCTCCCCTCCAAAGGATATGAATAGGCAATGGAGCATTTCTAGAAGTTGGAGGACTGTCGTGGGAGGTTAAGGAAGTCGCATGTTCCAACAATGTTTCACATCCTTTTGCAGGAATATATGGGGAAATATGAAATTATAATTATAAGGGACTTTATTGACTATTTGTTTGAGAAGAATTGGGCTTTTCAATGGCGAAAGAATTACCAAAATCACTTGAATGGTTTTGGAGATATGCTACACATGCCTGCATAAATGTTCCCTCTTTACAATATTAGCATAAACAACTTTTTATTTATTACCACCACTTTTACACTTGGTTTCTAGTTATAAGCTAAACATAACTAAAGAATATAAACATTTAAATCTAATAAGAGAGTCAAACACTATAAAAGTATAGCTTATATGCTCTGAATAACAACTCACCCATCCAATGGATCCAGGCACATTGACTTTGGTTTGGCTACAGAAGTTCTGTTGCCGTCATTGGCCAGAATTATTGTCCTATGTTTTACTTTACCATCAACCTTCACAGCCTCAAAATTGGAGGCAATGCGATTACCAATATATAAATTACGACCCAACCAATCAAATGCGATGGTATATGGAGCACCAACAATTCCTGAATCTCCATTACCCAAGAATTCTGTTTTGTTTCCTCCTCCATAAGGGGTGGTATAAATTGTGCACTGAAAAAAAAAAACCCAATAGAGCGATTATTTATACTCTTAATTTTACTAGACTAGAAATTATCTAATTATCTTAAACAAATACATTTTGCTCTGAACTTACATTTTCATCATCATCATCACTCTTGCTTTCAACCCAATACAATATTTCTTTCTTGCGATCAAAATCCAATTGAATTCCACCTTCAATACCAACAATAGGGGTAAGGTACCCACTGGTCTTATCTCCAGGTGTAAGACTTACGTCAATGATCTGTGATGCTCTCATGACCATTAAAAATGGTGTCTCTTCTGTAACAGCATAAGACAAAAGTAGCTATAGTAAAATGTACACAGACAAAGAATACATGATAGCATTTAATCCTGCATTATCATATGATTTATTTAGGTTCATATAATTAAATCAAAAGACTTGTGTATCTTATGTAAAGTTTGTGATGGAATAAAATGACAGTGAAAATTAGCCCTGATTTATTCAATGTCTAAAGAAACTTCATATTTTACCTTTCAATGATTGCTGAGAAAAGATTTATATGTACAACACCAATGATGAAGATATTACAGTTTGAAAGGTTGTATTAAGTCCTAATAGAGTCAAGATGAGCATACAAAGTTGAAATTTGGGAAATAGATGATGGATGGGAGAAAATGGACTTGAAACCGAGATAATTTGCTAATGTAGGGTCATTATTACTAGAACTGAGCAGTGTCAACATGAAAGGGCTCGGTGCTGGAAAGAATAGTGAAATATGAGGTGTGTTCAAAAGCAGGCCAAACTTTCCAAATAGTGCGTCAACTGCACAGGAAGTGCACTGTAGCTACTGAGCACACCCAGTGGCAGTTTTAGAACAACAAACTTCCATTTGACTCATTTCGCTATGACTGTTAATCACCAAACTACAGCTGTTGAAGTGAGCACATGCATTAGTAATAAAGTGACAATGAAAGAGCTTGAACTACATGTATGTGTGAAATTTTGCTACAAACCTGGCAAAACGTTTACAGAAACATTTCAATTGCTTAACCAGAGAGGATTGTATGAGTCGAACACAGTGCTATGAGTGATTTAAGTCTTTTGAAAAGGGCAGAATGTCAGTCAGTGGGGATTTCAGGCCTGGAAGACCTTTTCACATCAAAGATGATGACCATGTCGAAGGGTTCACGATTAGATTCATAGAAATCGTTGTTTAACTGTTCAAGAAGTTGCTGACGAAGTGGGCATTAACATGGGTTCATGTCATCAAAATGTGACTAAAAAACTTCAGATGTGTCATGTCAGTGCAAACATTTGTTGATAGATAATCAGAAACAGAACTATGTTGAAATCAGTCAGGAACTGCTTGCCACTGTAAATTGCAATGAAAACATTCTTAAGGACATCATAGCAGGAGATGAGACATGGGTTTATGGGTATGATGTTAAAATAAGATGCAGTGAGTGGGGAAAGGGTCTCCTTGTTCCAAAGAAAGCTTGTGTATGTGGTAAAAGATCAAAGTGATGTGGTTGTTTTTTGTTGGAAAGGCATTGTCTATCATGGATTTGTACCACGTGGTCAGATGGTAAACAAACAGTTGTGCTAGGCAGTTTGAGAGATGCTGTATGGAGGAAGAGACCTGAATTGTGGAAAACCAGACTTGGATGTTGCACCATGACAATGCACTGGCTCACACATCGCTCCTATCTGTAGTTACCTGCCAAAACATCCGGCTCCCATTGTGCCCAGACTTGCATGTGTTGCTATCTGAAGTTAGGAAAAGCTGCTTTGGTTTACTACTGCTCATTGTTGCCCATTCTCAAAACTATCAGAGTGACCCTCGTATTGCCTTGCATCCTAAACTTTTAACACAATACTAAAAGTAGACAATTGAAAGTGGTATCTGAATAGTTCGGCATCTCTACCTATCTACTATTCCACCTGTGATTAAACATACTGGATTAAACTGCTCTCAACTTAAGGTTTTAGAAATCATTCATTTAATGACTGATATCAGTATAGCACTTTTACTTCAAACTTTTATGAGTCATCAAGTTAAGAAAGTGATGAGCATTATAGATAAGAAAACACAACAGAAAAAAATGCAATGCAATCAATCCGAATAACAATTATTCTGCATCACCAACAATGAAGTTCAATTATTACTTAACAACAACTAACAACATTCATTGTTGATTAAAGGTGTGTATTCTTCAGAGATGTTGTTAAAATATTTAACATAATTATCTTATCTCCACTTTCTGCATTTGTTTCTCCACATGGAGAGGATTCTGAGCCATGGCACTCTCAAAAGTAATATTTTCTCAACACATGTATTAGATGGCAATGAGTACACTGACAGCTTATCCAGAAACTGGAAAAGAGCTACAGCACTTGTGCATAGCCTCATAAATGCTCTGCTGTAACAACTTAGTTACAGGTGAATCTGAATGAACACATTTTGTTTCATGAATTGAAATATACAATAATGGGCCTTTTAAATTCTGCACAACAATAACCCAAAATGTTATGACTGAACTGAACTGTTTTATTTAGAGGAATAAGTGACATGCCAAGCAGGAGAGGTTATATTTGCCAATGATGCTCTCTTTTGTTACATGGTTTTATTTACAACTCCTTTGAACTTAAAGTGAAACCACTTTAAATGGTTGGTTAAAGACTGATGGTACATAAAACATTCTGCAGGGAAATTTTGGGATTACCTGAGAGTTCATATCGAGGGAACTAGGACTGGCAGAACTAGGAAAGGAGAGAAAGGGGTATATCAGCAGAGAGAATATTAAAATACTGGTACAGGAGTTTAAAACTGGATGACAGTAATATAATACACTGGACCATGCCTGTATAATTGTTCGATGTCCACTAAAGTTATAGTTACTGATGAGTGCCACTATTTATACCAATGATAAATTTATACCAATGATGTTATTTTTGACTATTATATTATATATCATTAATATGAACAAAGTTCTGGCTAGCTAGTACGAGGGTCGGCTGATAAGTCCCGGGCCTCTCAATGAAAACAAAATTTAAAAATCCTCTTTCTTTTTTTTTCCTCAACATAATCTCCAGAAAGGTTAATACATTTGTCATACCGGTGTTCTAATTTAATTAAACCATCTCTGTAGTGCGATTTGTGAAGGTCCTCAAAATAGCTGTTTACTGCATCAATGGCCTCCTTGTTGCTGTAAAATCTTTGTCCCCCAAGAAATTTTTTGAGACGAGGGAACCGGTGGTAGTCACTGGGTGCTAGATCTGACAAATAGGATGGATGTTCAAGCAATTCGAACTTTAATTTGCAAGTTTTCCCCATTGCAATGACTGAACAATGCGCCGGAGCATTATTGTGATGAAACAAGATTTTTTTTTTTTTGGCCAAATGAGGTCTTTGTCTTTTTACCTCATCACTCAGATATTGCAGTAAGCTTGTGTAGTAGTCACCAGTGATACATTTACCCTTTTCCAAGTAATCAATAAAAATAATTCCCTGTGCATCCCAGAAAACACTCGGCATAACCTTGTTAACTGACAAAATTGACTTTGCCTTTTTTGGAGTTGGTTCACCTGGTGCAATCCACTGTTTTGACTGTGATTTACTTTCTGGAGTGTAGTGATGTATCCAAGTTTCATCCATGGTAATAAGCTGTCTCAAAAATTCATTGGGGTTTTTATGGTAGAGCTCCACATTCTTAACAGAAACAGTTTTTCTATGCAACTTTTGATCAGGTATCAATAAACGCGGCACCCACCTCACACAGACCTTGTGGAAGCCCCAAAACATTACTTAAAATATTACCTGCACGTTCTTTTGATATGTTTACAGCCTCTGCTATCTCAAACAACTTTAATCTGCGGTCTTCCAGTACTAAACGATGAATTTTTTCAATCATCTCTGGAGTTGTGACTTCCACAGGGCGTCCAGAGCGAGGCTCATCACTAGGGCTCGTACGTCCCATTTTAAACTCTGCAACCCACCTTTTAATCATTGAATATGAAGGGGCAGAGTCTTTCAATGTACCATCCATTTCCTCCTTGATTTCTTTAGGAGTTAAGCCTTTCAAATGGAAGTATTTAATCACTGCTCGTTTTTCCAAATCCTCCATTTTCGTGAAAACTCTAAAGTTTTCTTGTTTAAAATGCTGTCATTCAAAAACTAAACAAGCTATTGACCTGTAACTATGGATACAAGCTAGTCTATACGATTCTACCATCTAACTGGTCTAGTGGCGCCATCTCTGTGTGAGGTCTGGGACTTATCAGCTAACCCTTGTATGTATAGTCGAGGAAATATCTCTTATAGGTGGTGCATGAAAAGAAGTGAAGTTGACAAATTATAACATATCGGCAAGTATATTGCTATGTCAGTCTTTAATGTATATTGTTCTCTGATTACTACAAGTATATGGGAGTAAGCTGTTGTGATTGCCCTACATTGCCTCGCAAAAATGACTAAGTCAGTTATCTAACTTTTACAGAACTTCACCCGTACATAAAATTTAGTTCAGTTGAACCTATTGACTTCCTCTAACGAGCTGTGATATTTAATTCACCTTTCCTGCATAATTACTTGTAATTGTTAATGCACTGTATGCGAACACATCTCAAAGCGATCTGATCTCCCCCAAGTCTAAGCTTGCACTGTTTGTATTTCAATGAGGAGTTTTAGTATAGCTTTACTAACTTACGTTTAATATTTGAACCTTTACTCTTACATGTTTCTGGTTGGCTGTCTTAAATAATTCAAACATACCTCCGAGTTCTGTTGTTGTTGTTGTTGTTGTTCACCAAGGGCACTGGGGATTAATTGATCTGCATCATTTTCCCTCTGGCTTCCCAATATAAAGTCTGAGTTACCACTTTTAAGGCCTTTGCATTTGGCAAGATTACCTCCGAGTTCTATTATTAGCTATTTTGAGTATCACATGACTTTGCTACAGTTACTAAGTATGTTCCTTTTCACCCATTGCTTCTATTTTTTGTGGTCCCCACACATTTTTCCCCTAGGCAATAAAAATTGAATGTATTTCATCTAGCTTTGGACACGGTATCTTCCCCCTGCACAACAGTGAACTAATAGTTTACTTCTTTACTAGCATACAGTCACAATGTTTCCCTCAAATTAAATATAAACACTGCTAACTACTACTTAAACAATAAAAATGCAAGAAAATTAATTGACCTGTAAGTCATTGACACTTATAATTATTGCTTGGGCTGAGGTGTTGTTTAATTAATACATATGTGTGAAAAATACTGCCTTGATAATAAAAGAATGTCTGAAGTTTCAAAGATATGTAATGAGAAGAATTGACGTGGCAAAATTGCAAGAACAAAATGCTATGGGAGATATTTGGTTTGTAGGTGAAAAACACAGTTGCATGTTTATTTAAAGAAGTGAAACAGAGGGTGGAAGACATAGAAAAAGAAAGAAATATAGGCTAGTTTTGAGAACAAAAGTTCTTTAGTTTTGTACAAAATAAGTTTAAAAAACTGGGGAGGGAGAAATACATAGACTTGTGCAATCAGTTTGGAAGAGCAGGTTATGCTTGGATGCAAACAGGAGCATTATTTCTAAAAGGACTAAGAAATAACAGTAAAGAAAATTGCTTTAAGTGTGAGAAATTGGAATGTAAGTTTCATTATCTACTAGAATGTGAAGTGGCTAAAAGATGGAAGGATGGTATATGGGATGAAAATTAGAATAATCTACAGGATGATATAGTGGCATTTAAAATACAGCAGAAACAAGAGAGGAGAGAATTAAATAATATGAAGAGTAAGGGATACATGGATAAGAAGCTTAAGAAATGAGCAGAATGGGCAGGTTTGGAATGTGGAGATTCATTTTAGTGGCTCTATTCCAAACATACAAGCAGGGGTTAAGGTACGGGCAAGCTAAGCCTTTGTTGTGCTAGCTTTCTAAATTATTGTACATAAGATTTTGCATTTATACCTGATATAGAAGAAATAAATTGACTATTTCATAAAATGTTGATTTAAAATAGTGGCTTACCTTCAACACATTTTCCATCAGGCAGGATACGGAAGCCAGGTCTGCACTTGCATGTGTAACCCGTAGCTGTAGATGGCGACAGCAGACAGAGTTGCGAACAAGTGGCATTCTCACAAGGGTTTTTAGACTGTGGTTGCAGTGATGGATGGTGAACATGGATACTGAGTGGTTGAGAGATGAGGTGTGACACTACTGTTTGGTTCTTCCCACGGAACTTCTGCGCCGACAGCACCCTGTTAAGCTGTCTGTCAGTCCAGTACATGGTGTTTTCAAACAGCGTAAGTGAATGAGGATGTAAGAGGTAATGGCTTCCTGCCAATACTTGCTGGCGGCCTGATCCGTTGTAATAGCAGAAGTCAATGAAGTCCAGCTTTGAATCAGCGAAGTAAACACGCTTATTGGCAATGTCCAGTGTGAGGCCATTTGGCCAATAAATTTTTGTACTGATAATGATGCTACGGTTTGTACCATCCATGCCAACTCGTTCAATTCGTGGGTTTTCTCCCCAGTCTGTCCAAAATAGCCACCTTTCCCTTTAAAAAGAATTATTACAATTATATATAGAAATACAAGAAGAAAACTGCACTAGGCAGTATTAATTGTAGTAATTAGTTTTATGAATAAGCACTAGACTATCACAATTTACAATAATGGGCCACTTACAATGAAAACTTTGCTATGTACAGTAAAGGCTGATTCACAATCACCTGAGAACGGTAACAGGAAGCAATGCAGCATACAAGATTTTGGTTCACTACAGCCCGGTAACGAGAACATATTGATGATCATTTCGATCACAAAGTGAAAGTTGATTTTGGGCATTGGGATTTCATTTGTTTTTATTTGACCAATGATATTTTTTTCACCTATTTCCAATTTAGCCAACATAATGCGGGTTAGCCAACGTCAAAATTTGATAGAGTAAACATTATCTAAATGCATATCAATTACATTTCCAATCCCTCTAGTTGTACCAAGCTTTCATTCCTTTATTTAATGGCATATGTTAAAGTTGTTTATTGTTCTTTGTAGCTTTTACCTTATTTTTGAGGCAATAGCAAGTTTTGAGTTGTATATAAAAAACTACAGATGACTCTTTCACTAGAAGAACCAACACTTAATGAATCTGTAGGTGTCAGAATATGAGGTTAGGAAACACATATGCTACTATTTCTTCCAATTTCATGTTTTCAGCTTGTGACTATAGCACTAGTGGCTGTTTCATGTCACGGCCGCCTAGAATAGCCTCTGCAGTGAAGAGTCTAATATGCCATGCCCAGGAATGATAAACCTTGAGCAAGTCTTCTTTCCTATTCCTGGGGCCCAGGAAGGATTCCCATCAATTGTGAATGCTCCCATTTGAATACATGCATTTCAACTTTCTCATTCTTGTTCTGGTTACCGTTCTCGTTGGTTGTGAACCAGCATTAAAACCTCAGTTTAACAGACTAATAGGGGTGAAAGGGTCTGTAAAATCAGTTAAATCACAAATCATAATAAAATATTACATTTGGCATTGTGGTATATACTTTCTATCTCATATTGTAGCACCACTCTTTAGAGCTGCTGACACTGTAATTAAGCAAAAACTGTTGAAGCTTTTCTTTATTTTTGTGAATATCCGGTTTGTTTCTTCACACCATATAGTACGAGGTGTGTTTTTAAAGTAAGTACTGATAGTTGTTTTTAAAAAATAACTCAACGTTATTTTCCAAATACTTTATTATCATTCATTACCTTACACTACTTCTCCACATAGACACCGCCATTATTCAGGAACTTGTTGTAATGGGAAACCAGTTTTGTATGCCTTTGTTAAAGAATGATGCCACCTGTGATGAAAGCCAAGTCTGCACTTCTTCTTTCACTCATCATTGAAATGTTTTCCACCAGGGAATTTCTTCAGATGAAGAAACTGATGAAAATTGCTTGGTGCCAAATCTGGACTGTAGGGAGGGTGGTCAAATTGTTCCCAACCAAATGTTGAGTTTGTTTGGCAATGTGTTCTGGGCATTGCCACCCATTACTGTTTCCCCATAAACCCCACACAATTGTGAAGAAGTATGTTTGTTTCATGTAATTTTTATTTACGTAAAACTTGAAGAAGGTTATGTTGTGCTGCTTTTGTTTTGTTGGGTTACGTAATTTTAACTGCCCCATGTATGGGAGCCAACTTGAAACAGTAGATGTTTTGTTATGTAACTTTTTATTTAACTTGAAGAGAGTGTATGGTTACATAATTGTATTTTATGTAATATTTATTTAGTTGCATTTAAGGAGTTCTTGGAACACACTTTGGGCATCAGTTTGAATTTGTTGATTATGCAATATGCTGCTATGTATAAGAAGCAGATTTCAAGATGTGTTTTAGTTATTACACTCCAAGTTTTACACTATAATATTTAACTTTGTTATTACAACTTCTTCTATATATTATTTATGTTTGAATTTGCCTCGGCTGCTTCAGTAATGTTTGTAGAGTCATGCCTCTTAAGCAGGGCGCGGTATGACAATGATTGTAGACATCACAGAATTTAAGTTTTTAAATTCACTTCTTTTATTAATTCTTGCACATTTTTATAAAGCACTACACTTTTTAAGAACTGTGAGAATCTTTAATACTTTCACTTAGCGCGTATACATATTTTATGATTCACACGTAGAGAACACATCTTCCATCTGTTCACTACCAAGGCTTGTCAGCAACTGAGCAACTTTCAACGGTTAAAACTCATAAGCTTTGGTATTTCAAGCCTCTGATTGGCTAATTCTAGTCCAATAGAATATCTGCATTTTACTTAAACTTTTTTCTTGCTATTGATTGGCTAATTTAAAACTGTAACTGAATTTACCTTACCGTTGCTTTAATCATGACTAGTAATATTTCAAACTCTTAAACTCATTATTGCTACAAGGTTACCTCATTGTTAGCAACTCAAAACTTATTATTCTCACAGCTCTTGCATTATTAAAGTATATAATGTATTCACATAACATTAATAAATCATGTTTACAATAAAAATAAGCATTTGCAATGACTGTTACATACAATTTAAATAATTATTACATACATATTGTTTCAAGGTGGGCTGTTATTGAATTTACTTATTATATAATACAATTGAAATTATTCAGGTATTAAAATACTGCCTCAATTGACGATGAATGTTTACTGGCGTAACATTTCTCCATTCAAAAAATGAATCACTGTTCTGACTTCACAGTTGGCAAGTCATTCAATTATTTTAAACATTTTAAAATGCTCTAAGAACAAGAAAACACAAAGCGGCGATCTCTCACAGCTGCGTCTGGATTTCTAATGAATGGAGGAGGTGATTGCACATGCCCAAAATTGTGAATGTAGCGCTGCAGTGGCAAAATATTAAAATGGTACTTACTTTAAGAACGCGCCTTGTACATAAAATGAGCAACAGATGCACCATTTTCCAACTTATCAATTAGCTCCAGTTTCTGTGTTATGCTCAAGTTCACACACTTTTGTTTAATTACAAACACTATTACAAGTAGCTACAATAACTTATTTACATTTGAAACATTCACAGATTAAAATAATATTTTATAACACTATAATAAATGCAACCATCTGCACCCAGAAACCTGCTATGTGCTAGAGAAAACGGTGCTAAATGTGTTAATAAATGCATGGCATGCTGATCAGAACTGACACTTGAAGCAAGTGTGCACAAATTTTTATGAATGCACCCGAAATTCTGAAGGAGTTGTGTTGGGGGAGGCACTGTTGTTCTGCAAGCTGTAAACTGCAAGAGCCACTGCCATCTGTCAAATTACAACTGCATTTGCCTTTTAAAAATCAGTCAAAATTTTTGCCTCAACAATTTCTTTCTCCCAACCATGGTTGCTACATTAATAAAATTCAATCTGTTAAATTTGAAGCCCATTAATTGAAGGATTGTTATGTTGAGGGTTTAGTGTATTAACAAAAAATACCTGATGTGAACATAAGTATTAAATTATCATCCTTAATGAACAGCCTGTCATAAGCTGTTCATTACACATAAGCAAAAACACTTAGAGCCCAGATTTTGAATGGGTGCAAGAGGTTAAATTGGTGGATGGTTCTCCAATGATGGCAGTATCTATCGCTGAGATATACTCTATTGCTGCATAGACAATTGCCATTGGAGAGTATCAATATTTTGGCTTTTATTTTGAAAACATCACTGAATAATTAAGCAGTGATATGCTCTCACATGAATATAGCAAATTTTGACAGTTATAACAAGGAATTTAACTTAGAACATTTTTATTGAGACATGTTTGTCATTTCTTGAAATATTGTTTGAATTGTTTACAATCCATGTTATTAATATCAATATTGTGTTTCTTTATTTGTTTATGAACATGTATTTTATTAATACACATGTGTCCCGAATTAAAACTATAAGTATTAAAATAAAGACAATATATAACTGGTAGGGCCAAATTTAATTAGTATCAGAAATAAAGAAAATATGTATCATTAGTCAACAAACTATGAAAAAGAAAACAACAAGAATACTTGTTATTATATCACCATGAGGATGAAAGAACTTAGTAGAAAATTTATCAAGGAAAAGTTAGTATCACACCATCAATCATAGTGAACACTTCAGACTGTTCACATATACAGGAAGAATTCTGGACACATGTATCATTAGTTAGCAAGTGGTAGGAAATAATCATGATGTTTAAAGATGTACTGAATATGGATACCAATCAAAATTATTAAATAAAACAAGATTCAATAAATGAAAAAGAATTGAATCATTAGTAGAGAAGCCAGTAATCATGCTGCCAGCCTCTCCCTTTGCTATGTCATGCTGCTAAACCATATCAACGTTAAAGAACAGAATTTACGAGGAAGATATGTGGGTTGGCAAGAAGGAATGTAAGGCCAAGCTCTGTAGAGGAATGGAAGTGGTATATAAAGGGAGCTTGTATTTGCGGAAAGGACTGGAAGTGGAACTGGAACGGATCATAAGGTACATGTAGTTACAAGATTAAGCAGCCAATTAAAATGCAGAGATAAAACAGGGCGTACAATTTTGATTTTATGCAAACTAAAACAGATTAATAGTTATCATGCATTTGCAATTTCCATTTAATCCCCAATAATTTCCTGAAATTAATGTTTGTAATATGGTACCTTTAAAGTAATTCATTTGTCAATCATACTACCACAAGAAACTGTATGATGATTAAATAAGCATATATTATGAAATATATATTAATTATTTACTTATTGTGGAATTGCATGAGGTTATGATTTAATAGTTATGTGGTACATGCATTAGCTTAAGTTTATTTCATCAGAAATGACATAATCCCCATTACGATATGTATTCACATTTTAACGTTCTGTACCTATTGCAGAATTGCATGAGGTTATGATTTAATACTTCTTTAAGGTTATGTAGTGCATGAACATGGCTTTTGTCAGCTCGTTCCTCTTGGTGGCATGTCTTATATATTGCCAACAACACTCCTATTCTGTAATGCAAATTTAGTGTAATTTTAGCAATTTTTCAATTGCAAAAGTTGCCTGTTTATCATTACGTAGCAAAGGGAAAGGCTGGCAGCAAGATTACCAAGAAACCTTACCTGCTTTGCACACCCTGCAGTTAACTAAGTAAAATATCTTATAGCTTGAAGTTTAAAACAACTACCAACAACACATAATAAAACCATTGCAAGATGAAATAAAGTATTACATATCTATCTTCATTTTAAATTTACAAATATCATTAAAAGCACAATGTTTCAAAGTTACTAAAGAAGTATTTGCCTCTTACCCATCAGTAGGATCCAGCGCCATTCCTCTGGGCTGTGTAATATTTTCTTTCAATAACACCATTCTATTAGAACCATTTTCTTTGGCTACTTCAATGTTATTCAGTCTAGAATCCAACCAGTACAAGTTTCCACCCACCCAATCGTATGCTAGTCCTTCCACAAGATCCAGTCCATTGGATATCACCTAAAGCAGAAGCACTTTGTAAATTAGTGATACAAATATTCAGTACTTGCTTCTTGTTAAAGATATAATGAACATACTTGAACCATCTGAATTGAAATTTATGTATTCTGATTCTCGCTTTGTTTGATAACATTAATGATATCTGAAACATACCTGTATTATGTCCATGGACAAATTGTTACTATTATTAACACATAATAACTGCAGCACTAAACAATGGTTTCAGCCCACAAGTAATAGACAAAAAAATCAAAATGTTCAAACAGCAGAAGCAAATCAGAGACAGCACAAAACTAGGTCAAACAAAAGACAAACCCGATTTCAAGAAATTTACATATCATCCAGGACTACATCACAAATTCTAAAAAATCATCAAAAAATTTAACATTACATTAGCTTCCCAAAACAACTTCAGCCTACAAAAAATCTCATGGGTTGTACTCACATGACTTTCTCTACTCTTGTACAAATTACTTTTACAAATGCTTATTCTCCACCTATTTCATGTTAATTGAGATAAACATTTACATAATTTCTTGTAGGTGCAAGGGGAATATGGTAGACTTTAAGTGATAGTCAAATATTTTAAGAGCTGGTTGCTATGTGAAGCATTTCATTCTCTTTGTGTGACCAGGACATATATAAAACGAATAATGAATTCTCGCTTGAGAAAACATGTAAGTATTTCAAAATTCAAACAAATAACAAGGAAAAATAATTGCAATGAAAAATATTTGAAAGAAGAACTCGAACATCGAAATTTGGCCTTCCAGGCCAATGGCTACACGTGGAAAGAAATGCGGCGCGCGCTTCATCCTAGGTGCCCTATGAAAAAGAAGGATCACCGCACAACAAGCACGACCTTCCTCCCCTACATTAAGAATGTTTCCGATCGAATAGGCAAACTTCTGCGCTAATACGGGATTGACATGGTCTACAGACCAACACAAAAAATCAAGGACTTGCTGAGATCAGCCAAAGATAAGCGTCACTCACATACATCTGCAGGTGTTTACAAAGTGCCCTGTAGCTGCAGCAAGGTTTACATAGGCACTACTATGCACAGCGTGGCCACGAGACTGAAAGAACACGAGCATCACAGCAGATTGGGACAAACAGAAAAATCATCTGTGGTGGAACACTCGCTATTATTCAGCCATGACATCAGCTTCAAAGAAACCGAAGTTTTTATCTACAACTACAAACTAACATGCTCGACTACAGAGGGAGGCCATTGAAATATATAAACACAAAAACAATTTTAATCAGAAAGAAGAAGCTCACTGTGTGCATAAAGCCTGGACACCTATCTTGGAGAAACAGATACATAGAAATAGCAGACATAATAATACCTCGCCAAACCCACCCACTCCCAGAGATGTGAGCCAATCACTGCACAGGACCTCACAGTAAGCCCCACCCACCCCCACTATATAAGAGCGCCATCCTCCGGTCTCTGCATTCAGACTCCGACTACCGCAGACACTGAATCACTTCACCCTGAAGATGCCAAGCGCTGTACTTGGCGAAACGTTGGTATCCACAATGCCTTCTAGACCACAGCCTACAAGCTCGGGTAGTAGTAATTCAATTATTAGTTATGACGCCAGCCGTGAAACCCTCAGTATGTACAAATAACAACGAATATCTCAGAAATGGTTCACCCCACAAAAATGTATAAATTGTATGTTTTAACGAGATCTACATTTTTTGTGTAGTAAAATTTTGTATACCTCTTATGCTTTAGTAGTTATGTAAAAGCCATTCAGAAAGAAGAGGACTTTTGGGGACATACCCAGAAAATTCAAGGTATACATTTCATTTGTCATAAAAATATCTTAAATATATATTTTAATCAAAATCATTAGCCATTTTTGAGAAAATAAACATTTTTGAAAAATGTTCCATGTAAAGAGTATCTGGGTGGGGGGATTTTCTTAAAAATCTTCATGTCGCATCTTTGAAATATATTAAACCTAAATACGAAGTTTTGTATTTACCCACTTTTCATTATTGAGTTATGCTGTTCACAGACACACATCCACACAGACAGACCTCTTTCTAAAAAGGCTTTCTTTTTTAATTCAGGGAGCCTCAAAAGTGTATTTCTGATGAAATCTCAATATCGAAATTTTGAGTGGAATACAATACTTCCCCTACTTACTATATGCAGGGGAAGTAATCATAATGTTTAAATGAGCATGTAGTAGAGAAAGTAAAAATACTGTGCACCAACCTAAAGGATGGATCTCAGAACACCAAAAATCCGACATTTACAAAATATTCTGTGCAGACTGCAATGAAATACACATAGGAAAAACAAAAGAAATCTGGAAACAAGACTGAAAGAGCATCTAAAGAGCATTGTTCACCACTTCTGGTCAACCAACCATGAACTAGTACAAAATGTAACACTTGCAAGATACGCAGCAGAATTAGATGTTTTGGAAAATATCAACATGTTAACAAATCAAAACATCCCAAATGTTGATTTTTACCACACTTTATCCTCTGGAAATTCATAACACAAGCGTCAATCACATCAAAACAACCCCTTCCAAAACCACCAGTTGGAGAATTCTAACGATCAGGTAAACATACCTCAAAACATGTCCAGATAAAATTACCTTCTAGTGCTATCAATTCCAATTCAGAAACATTATCTAACCTTTTGAAAATGTTGTAATTATATCACATTGGGGATGTATTGAATTGCATTTTCTGAATACAGTTCATTGGAAATGGGATAGAAGATATTACTGAAATAATAGTCAACAATTTGAGGATATAATCATGGGCAGTAATGAATGAGAAAATCTCTTTGATAGTATTGACTATAGGAGATGTTTGCAGCAGTTCTGAAAGGATGAAATTAAGAATTTTGAGATTAAAGGCTTTTAGGAAAACTATAGAACAGGGAATATGTCACTTGTGTGGATAGGAAGGGGATGCAGACAATATTTACTTGAATGTAAGACACAAGGAAGTGGAGGGAAGAGTTAAATGCAGATAAGTGGTGTAAGATTAGAAATATGATAGATATAAAGAAAATGTTTGGTAATAAGCCACATATCAAAAAGTTATAAGATTATCTATATAATGAAATGGTTTAGTATAGCTGAAAGAAGGATGCAAGTATACAACTGAATGTAAATCAAATGCAAACAAAGGAGGAGAGGCGACAGTAAAATGACCAGAGCAAAAAGCAATGTTTTCCACCCCACAATCTGAAATTAATTATCTTAATCCACCGAGACAAGCAGAACAAACTGCACCATTTTACAAAAGCAAAGAACTGCTTACATGATTGCTTGTGTATATATATATACATGCTTTGACTGCTGTGTTTGCATTCTGTGGAACTAGAAATGCACATGTTGTTGCCAAACAGTATCAGATATCGCTTCCTTGGGTCTTCTTAGCAATATTATGTCATAGTAAATGACTGAATGAAAACAAAGAAAACAATTCTCCTTACTTGAAGAGCCTGTGTCAAGGAAGCACTTAATAGATTTGCTAAAGTATTAACAGAAAGGAATAGGAAATAATTGTTGCAAGCAACAGTAGATATATCAGAAAGAGAAAGAAAATAAAAGAAACAAAGAGAAGTAAAACTGAGGTAAATAGCTTCTGTCATGTCATTAAAATATATTTATTGTATTACTCTAATGCTAATAAATGCAATGGAATGACTGCAAAGGATATTGAGATGACTCTGTTCTAGTTTAAAAAAAATGGTGAGCAGTATAAACTTATTTTTTCTTACATTATCCTTCAGATATAGTGATAAGATCCAAACCTAATGAACTTTTTGGCATCCCTCTAAACCATTCATATCTCCACTGAAATGGGGAGTTACACATGAGTGTATACCACAGGTCTAGGGTTTAACACTCCAAAATACAGTCAACAAAGCATGTTGATGCATTCTTATAGATGAGGTTTGGGAGTGAATGGAGATGTTAGGCTGAGCTACAGTTTTATGTGAAGTTTGCGGATGAAGAATCTGCGTTCTGTGGCGAAAACCAGAAGAAGAAGAATTTGAGTGTTTAGAGGAAGAAATAGGCATTGCTTAAATACAGACACACAGTTATGTTTTTCGAAAGTAACATTGACTTAAAGGTGTTCACAGAAAAAGTGACATATGAAATTTGAAAGCTCACTTGTTTGTTTGCTACAATACTATTAAAAACCATTTTTTTTCCATTTTTACTTTCTCTACTACGTATAGTAAGTAGGGGAAGTATTGTATTCCACCCAAAAATTTGATACCGAGATTTCACTGGAAATTAATGTTTTGAGACCCCCTGAATCCAAAAAAGCATTTTTGGAAACATGTCCTTGTGTGTGTCTGTGAACAGCATAACTCAGAAATGAACAGTCGGATAAACACCAAACTTGGTATTTAGGTTCAGTATCTTCGTGAGTGTGACACGAAGGTTTTCATGAAAATCCCCCCACCCCAGATTACACTTTACATGGAACATTTATCGAAAATTTTAATTTTCTCAAAAATGGCTCTAATGATTTTGATTAAAATATCATATGTTTAAGATATTTCATGACAAATGAAATGTATATCTTGAATTTTCTGGGAATGTCTCCAAAAGTGTTCTTCATTGCGAACAGCTTTTGCATAACTGGTAAACCATAAGAGATAGACAAAATTTTACTACACAAAAAATGTAGATCGCATTAAAATACAGAATTTATGTCATATACATTTTTTTGTTGAGTTAACCATTTTCGAGATATTGCTTGTTATTCCCTTAAATTTTCCAATTCTTATACTTTTTCTCAAATGGAAATTCGTTATTCATTCTTTTTTTGGTCCTGGACATGCAAAGAGAATGGAATACTCCACATAGCAACCAGCTCTTCAAATATTTGACTTTAGCTTAAAGCCTGCCAATTCCCCTTGCATCTACAAGAAAATTAGCAATAAGATTAACATCTCGATATCTCGATTAACATGAAGCATATGGAGAATAAACATTTGTAAAAATAGTTTGTACAAGAGTAGAGAAAGTCATGTGAGTGTAACACATAAGACTTTTTTGTCTTGGATATGCAAAGAGTATTAATCCGTGGCAAAGAGAATGCTGCTGCACCTAGCAACCAGCTATTAAGAGATATGTATATGCTTAAAGGCTACTGTATTTCTATATTGCCCTTGCAAATACAAAACAAGGGGAACATAGTACGCCTTAAGCGATAGTCAAATATTTTTAGAACTAGTTGCTATGTGTAAAATGTAATTCTCTTTGCATGTCTAAAGATTGTTTTTGCAAATGTTTATCTGGATTAATATGAAATAGATGGAGAATAAGAGTTTGTAAAAATAGTTTGTACAAGAGTAGAGAAAGTCATGTGAGTGTAACACATCAGATTTTTTCTTAATACTCATGATAATATTTTCAGTATAATTGGTTCAAAAAGCACTAAGTTCCAAGCATTTTTCATTATAAATGAGACATTAAACAAACAATATTTTTGGTGGTAACAGTATTTAGCTAAGTGGCAATTGCACTAGAGTTAGGCATGGAGAGCTTTAAAAAACACCAGTAAGTTTAGGAGATATTAGTTTTTCCTCTCTCCTGAAAAAGTTTTTATTATGCACTTAGTGCTTTTTGATTAAACGCTCCTCAAATATTAAATAACTGATAACACACACATACTCACATTCATATACCAGACTCTGGACATACCGAGAAACCTTTTTGTTTTAACAAAAAATTTCTCAAGCTCAGTTGGGGATCAAACCCTGAACCACTAGCACAGTGGGCAGGTGCTATAGCTACTAAGCTAAGAAACCAGTCAAAATTTTCACAGTAACAATAAATAATTTAGATCCTTGGTATGTATCTACAGTTGTAAAATACTCTAAAACTTGCAGGTGTCTGTCAGGACTATGAGAGTACTCTTTGACTAATCTACGAGGGTCAGTCAATAACTAATGCCTCCTATTTTTTCTCTTGTAATTTGCAAGAAACTTAAACTTTGATTACACAACATGAAAGCCACAACATTAAGGATTAAATTGTCACATTTCAATATAATCCCCGTCCTTTTCCACAGTTTTAGTCCACCTTATAGTGAGAGCATGTATTCCTGTGGTAAAATGTGCGGTCTTGCTTCCAAAGCCATTGACGCACAGATGTTTTCACAGCCTCTGCATCTTGAAAATGAATCCCATAATCAGCTTCCTTTAGTGGCCCAAACAGATGGAAGTTTGATGGTACTAGGGCAGGGCTCTGAGGCAAGGCTTCCCATCCAATGTTCACAATCGCTTCAGTGGTGTGACGACTGGTGTGTGATTTTGCATTGTTTTGGCTTTTGTTGGGCAAACTCACTGAAGACATGCTTTGAGCTTTTTGAGGGTGCTGACATATTGCACAGAATTTATTGTACATCCCTGCTCCAAACATCAACCAGAATCACACCCTTTGCATCCCAAAACATGGTCACCATCACTTTCCTGCTGATGGCACAGTTTTGAATTTTTTCTTTCCCGGTGAGGTTGTGTGATGCCATTCCATGGACTGCTTCTTTGATTCCGAACCAGTCATAATTTTGTCCAGGAACTCCTCTCCTTGCAAATGGAAGTGCTGCAAGTGTTCAGAGGCTATTGTTTCTTGTGTCTCCTTATTCTGGTTATTAACATTCGGGGTACCCACCATGAACAAACTTTTGAGCATCCCAGTTTATGAATAATTGTCACCACACTGCCTTTACTGGGATGTAATGTGACACCATTCATCCATTGTTATCCAGTAGTCATTTGGAATGATCTCATCCACTCGCTCAATATAGCATAGAGTCACTGCAGTCAGGGTCTGCCGCTCTGCTGTTCATCAGCCAACAGTGTTGGCCCTTCGGCTTTGTTACAGCAATGAACCCATCTTCTAAACATGCTCACACCCACCGTTGCACCACTATATACCTTTGTGAGCCTTTCATGAATGCAAATGGGCATTTCACCTTCCACATTCAAGAATTCAATGACAGAACGCTGGCTAATACGAACATTGATGTCAGCCATTTTTCAAGAGGCAGCAGTGGTGCCACCAGTTGATGTAGGAACTTGCTATTGCAGTGGAGTGGAGAAGAAGGTTTGAAGAATTGTGCCGAATTCAAACTGTTCACATAACTTAGTTCAGGAGAACAAAAATAAGAAGCATTACTTATTGACTGACCTTTGTAGATGTTCAGTTTTCTTACATGCTAGCTAAAGTAACTTTTGTATTGAAACCCACCTCTTGAGGCTCACTTCCTCTATCAAGCCTGGATATTTTCTTGAGTTTCATATCAGACCAGAAGATGGTGCCTGTGTGCATGTTGGATGCAGTTGCTACCACATTTTCCACTATGATTGGCACTCGCTCCAATCCTTGTTCTTTAAGATCTGCTACTAATATTGAATGGCGATTTGAAATAATAAGGAAGGCTGCACTGTGATCTGCAAGCAAGATTCAATAGATCAGAAATACTATTAAAATGTTTCACTTTTAAAGGCTAAATCTAAGTTATCAATTCAGTTACAGGAAATTGCTAATAATGATCTGCTAATATCATTTTGAAAGTGGCTAGTGAATGATGACAAAACCAACTCTCTTAAAGTCAAAGTAAAGTAACTTCTACTTTTCTTAGCTCAACAATATTGCTGTATGTTTTACGATAAATTACATAGTTTTTCCATTTTCTTATTTTGGTTGCTAATGAATGAAATACACTAAATTGTGACAATACTGCAACAAAGCAGCAAGTATTGAAAGCAGAGCAGATCGAGAATTGGTTACACTAGAATGCTGATGTTTGCTATACTCAGCACCAAAAAGCAATATAAGCCAACCACAAATAGGTTACACTCTCTCAGTATTCCTCAGTCTTGCCATCTTCTGTTGGTTGTCCCATTGCTGATAACCCTGATGCCATGTTGGGAAATAATTATTTTGTGAACATTCAGACCAGCTAGAGTTCACATAAGCATATACACTTATTGAAGTGTCTAAATCGGGCTCTTAGGGCCAATAGCAGATAGAATTAACCTCTTGGGTATAATGTTAGAAGAACTCAAATCTTAGTTATTGTGTCCTTGTATCTCCTCTCCTTCCCGTTCTTAACTCATAGGCTCTACCCTGAACTACCCCACTTCTGTAGGATTCAGACTTAAACCACTCATCCACTGAGATAGGAGATATAAAGGAGTTAATGCACTAATATACCAATAGCTAAGGATGTCGTCCTCCGTGGTGTACTGGTTATCATGCTAGCCTCTAGTTCCCGAGGTCATGGGTTCAAACCCGGTGGAGGGCAATGGATTTTTTTGGCTTCCTTCGGAACGGAAGTAAAGCTGGTGGTCCCATGTTGTAGATTTATGGCATGTAAAAGAACCTCCAGCCTGATAAAGAGGCCTCTGGGCAAAATTTCTGGTCTTTCATCCCAATATAGAATGGGACACTAAGGACCACAGCAGTTAAAGAGCATCCGTAAACAAAACTCAATTTAATTTAATAGCTAAGGATGATATAATTAAATATCATGAAATAGGCAAACAAAATGAAGCAAGCTTAAATTAAATATTAATAAAATAAATAGTGTTCATAGAAAGTGGGAACCATCTGTGACAGCTAGCTGTTCTAATCACAGTGTCAATGCATTAATTTTTCCTGGATTTATTGTCCATTCCTTTTTGATCCACCATAGTCAATAATACATACTTCTTTCCTTAGTCTTTTGTTTTACTGAATCCATTGTTGATGTATTGCATTTCTAAGACTGTTAATTTTCCCCAAATGAATATTTTACAAATTTATACAATTTATTTGCTACTCAATATAGGTTTTTGGTCTAAAGCTCCCATACACAATAAAATTTTTGTCAAATTCATTACTTTACAAGAGTTGTCACAACTTTTCTTGTCAAATTGCTTCCAATACTTTTAAAGTCTTTGAAAGCCTTGAAGGCAAATGACATCCTTTATATGGTCAACGATTGGCTTTGGCCAATGAAATGCAAGTATTTACAGTGCATCACAAAATCTACAACATGGCTGAAAGCGAAAAGTAAACCAAAATGGCTACTTGGGCAAGGGATGTAATATCAAGCTGATTAGGTTATACAAAAGCTGACCATGTGACTTTGTCCAGTTTTTCAACTGTCACTTTTTACTCAGTTCTCACTGTTACTGTTTTGTTTTATCTGTCACTGTTTCATTTTTATGTAGTTCACCTTCACTGGGAGTTCATTTCACTAATGTTACTTCACTACAGTGAACTAGTTCAATTCTGTCACTTCACTTCCTTTGTGAAGTAGATTCTTCATGCTGGATGGTTCACTTCACTCGGGAGTCTAACATAAAACCTTCACTTCCTGTTGCTCTGCGGTAGTTTTTGTGCACGTCACAGAAACCGACATCAACTTGCTCAGAGAATCACTCTTGATGTCGCAAGGGAAACTCATCTGCCAATTCGCTCTCTCGCCTTACTCATAGATGACTCGCCTTGATTCATACTCAACATGCACTTGCCTCGCAATGACTCGATTTTGTCACACTTGACTTGCTTTCAACTTGTGACTGCTTGCTGCCCACAAGAGCAGTCGCTTATACAGACAGTGCAATCTTCCACAGAAGGTTCTCAAACGTTTCAGAACTATTTACACACAATTTCTGGAGGAGGGGGGAGATAAAGCTTCCAGAAAGTTCTAGTTATCTCCCGATAGCACGCCTAGTGTTTACACTGGCAAGCAGCAGTTATCTTGTTTACCGACCTCCTGATAACCTTGGGATAGAGCCACTGCACCACAATACTCTTTGGCTTTGTCCAGTTTTTCAACTGTCACTTTTTACTCAGTTCTCACTGTCACTGTTTTGTTTTGTTTTTATGTCACTGTTTCATTCTGTTCCAATTAAATGACTTTTGGATTTTCTCCTAGGCTGCATTCTTATACTTTAATGTAAGACTGTCAGCTTTTTCACACTCGATAATATCTGCATATTCAGTAACCAGTTCTGTAATTAACGTTTTCAAATGGTGATTATTTAATTTTTTCAGTTGACATCACGATTCTAACCTCAATCAATCAGGAACATCACATGGTTATTGCCCATGAATGTAACTAGTTTCCTGCTACTGACACAGAGAGTGCTGTGATACGTAGGCAAAAGTGCATCAGAGAGTGTTCAGAAATGTTTAGTTTGATCACTGCCTTCTCGAAAGCTATCGTTTGCTGTTGTCTTGATATAACAAGATGTTAGCCAATAATTTGCTGTAAAAGCTTGATGAAATGCAAGTGTTTTTAATTATTGTTAAATTTGAACAAACAAGATGTTAGAGTATTTTTAATAACAGTTGGTGAAACCGGCCCTGAATGACACACCCAATATCCATTATACAGATTCCTAGTGATTCCAAGCTCTGCATTAAAACTTACACTATGGACACACTTAAATGTAAAAGGAAAGCCAAAGGGTTAAAATTTCATTGCCAAGCACATGAATCCAATTTGCATTCTTCCGCAGACATCTTAGTACTAAAATATCCACTATAGGCCTAGCATTGTGCACACACAGGCAGATATAAATTTACTTATAAATATATGGCATTTTATAGAAAGAATACTGAACTTACTGACAGCCTTGCAAGAGTACTTGTCTGGTTCCAGGGTGTAGCCATCCACACATCCACAGAAATAACTGCCTTTTGTGTTGGTACACTTTTGGGAGCAAATTCCTGGTGGTTCACACTCATTCAAGTCTTCACATTCACGAAAGTCATTCCTTAGAACTTCACCAGTTGGACAAGTACAGATTGCTCCCTATAACATTTACAAAATTTACATTACAGGCATAAGAGTGTAAGAGGAAAACGGTGTTGTTATCAAATGCAATATTATGGATACCTACAATTGGCGTCTGCTTGCACCCATTTGAGCACAGGCCAGACTGGTGTTCACATTCAGCCAAGTCACAGCCTGGTCCTTCATCTGCAGCATTTGGACAATCAGGCTTTCCATCACACACTTTTGTAACGTTTACACAGCGCTCTGTTACTCCTGGACACTGCCACTCCCCAGAGTTGCACCTACAGTGTTATGAGAGGATGCATTGATATTAATTTCAATAATGTATACAGCTCTGAAACAGAATATTATGTAACAAGACTGTAATGATAGTAATTAAGATGTGAGCATGTTAATGAAACAAGCAGTAGCAAGTTTCATTATTTTCATATGAGCATTTTAATTTCCATTATAGTCATGTTGCATACAACTATTTTTGGTCAACCACACTATAATTTCAAAACTTTACAAAAAACGATCTTACCTTATTAATTGCATGTAATTCAATGCTCAATACTTGCATATTTGCGAGTAGTGCAACAGATGGCAGTGCTTTGAGTCAATACCATATGTATTGATTTTATGCAGGTAACATGAAAACAACACATATTAAAGCAAAGGAAATGAGCTCAATTTATTAGAATATTAAAATCACAAAGAACAGAATTTACTTTATTTTAAATACTAATACAAAAAAGGGGTAGGGTATACATATTTTTTGCAGACTTCGAGAAGGCTTTTGATACTATAAACAGAGAGGCTTTGGTATATAAATTGAGGAACAAAGGAGTCAGCACTGCATTCATCGAGGGGATACAAAAATTGTATGAAGGAATTAAATTTTGTGTAAAATGTGGAAGAAATAGTACTACTGATTATATACAGCAAAATTTAGGTCTGAGGCAAGGTTGTAAACTCAGTCCAATATTATTTAATTTATTTATAGATGATATTTTAGATAGAATAATGAAAAGTAATAAACACTGTCCAGTCATAGGGAAAAAGGAAATACCAGGGTTATTATTTGCAGATGATCTAGTAGCTGGGGCAGTAACAGTGATAGGGTTGCAACATGCTATCAATGAAATTGCAAAATTTTGTATGGAATGGGGGCTAAAGGTGAATACAAAAAAGTCCAAGATAATAGTGTTCAAGAAAGGATCAAAATTAAAAAGAGAGGAAAGATGGTATATAAATGGAGAGCAAATAGAGGTGGTAAAAGAATTTGATTACTTGGGGATTAGATTCTCAAGCAACGGGAAGTGGGAAGCACAATCTAAATATGCACAATTGAAAGGAAAGCTAGCGATGAAAGCTGTTAGAGTTTGCTTGTGCAAAACACCCACGCTAACAATGAACTGGTTGGAAAGGCTATATGAAGCTGTAGTGGAGTCAAAAATGTTATATGGAATAGAAATATGGGGGGTGGCAAAGGGATGGATTAAGATTGATATAGTCCATAGAATGTTTTGTAAAGAAGTTTTGGGTTTACCCAAGAGTTCACCAAGGGGCGTGGCACTGGCAGAGCTAGGAAGGGTAGGGAGAAAAGGTATAATAGTGGAAAGAATTTTGAAGTATTGGTATAGATGTTTAAATTTAGAAGATAATAATATATTAAAAGAATGTATACAGTTTCAAAAAGCTGTCCTAGGAGAAGAGTGTTGGTTATGGGAGATGGGAAATGTCCTAAAAGAAATTGGCATGAGGAATATTCTCCTATTAGATAAATATAATAACAGTGGGTTTTGGAAAGAAGTGAGATTGAGGGTGGAAGATATCGAGAAACAAGAGATATGGGCTAGTTTTGAGGATAAAAGGTCATTGATCTTGTATAAATCAGTTAAAAGAGATTGGGGAAGGGAGAAGTATGTAGATATATGTAATCAATTTGGTAGAATAGGTCTTGCGTGGAGCACACAGGAGTAATATTTTTAAAAAGGAATGGATATAATTGTTCGGGGAGATGTATTATGTGTGATGAATCCGGTAGTACTTTTCATTGTCTAATAGAATGTGATAAGGTTAAAAGGTAGAGAGAGGTTATATGGAATAAAAAATGGGACAAGTTAAACAAAGAAGCAGTAGCATTAAGAATGTTGGGAAGCACAAAAGTAGAAATAATTAAAATGATGGGGACATTTTTAGGCAACACAAGGGATAAGTGGATAAGGAGCTTAAGAAAGGTACAGCTGAACGAGCATAGTTTGTAAAGTGGAGAGATGGTATAGTAGCTTTATCCCAATATATACAGCCTAGGGGCTAAATATGGGGGAGCTAGAAAACTGGTGCTCTAGACATAAGTTTTAGATGTAAGCTTTATTTGTATTATTGTAATAATGATGAAATAAATATTACATTACATTACATTACTAATACAAGATGTGATAAAAAAATAACGGAAATGTTTTAATTTTGTTTGCTTTATATATCCAATGTACAAAACTTCTGTTTTATCTTGTTGGTACACATGTTCCTGACATATTTTTGCATTTTCAGCTGTTTTGAATATTTAGTTTATTATTGACATCGAAAAATGTATACGTGTTTTTGAGTGCTAGGCAAATTTTTACTTTAAAAAAGATGGATCAAAGGATTTGCATTAAATTTTGCTTGAAAAATGGAATAAAGTGCAGCACTGCATTTGAAATGATGACTGTGCTTTTGGTGAATCTACTATGAGTAAGACAAGAGTTTACGAGAGGTATAAGCATTACAAAGAGGATCGAGAAGACGTTGAAGATGACGACTCCCTGGACGCCCTAGCACATGAATTACTGATGACAATGTCGAAGAATTAAAAAAAAATGGTTTTGGAAAATTGCTGAATCACCATCATTGTTGATGATGTCGGCATATCCTTTGGCTTATGCCAAGCAATTTTTAGTTTCTCTACTACGTATAGTAAGTAGGGGAAGCATTGTATTCCACCCAAAAATTCGATACCGAGATTTCACCGGAAATACATGTTTTGAGACCCCCTGAATCCAAAAAAAGCATTTTTAGAAACATGTTTGTGTGTGTGTCTGTGTGACTTTCTGTCCGTCTGTCTGTCTGTCTGTCTGTCTGTGTGTTTGTGAACAACATAACTCAGAAACGAACAGTCGGATAAACACCAAACTTGGTATTTAGGTTCAGTATCTTCCAGAGATGCGACACGAAGGTTTTCAAGAAAATCCCCCCACCCCAGATTATCCTTTAAATGGAACATTTTTCGAAAATTTTAATTTTCTCAAAAATGGCTCTAACAATTTTGATTAAAATGTCATATGTTTAAGATATTTTTATGAGAAATGAAATGTATATCTCAAATTTTCTGGGCATGTCTCCAAAAGTATTCTTCATTGTGAACGACTTTTGCATAACTGGTAAACCATAAGAGATAGACAAAATTTTACAACACCAAAAATGTAGATTGCGTTAAAATATGCAATTTATGTCATATACATTTTTTTTTTGTTGAGTGAACCATTTTCGAGATATTGCTTGTTATTCCCTTAAATTTTCCAATGCTTTTTCTCAAATGGGATTTCGTTATTAATTTTTTTATGTCCTGGACATACAAAGAGAATGGAATGTGCCACATAGCAACCAGCTCTTAAAAGATTTGTCTATCGCTTAAATACTATCATATTCCCCTTGCACCTACAAAAAAATTAGCAATAAGATTAACATCTCGATTAACATGAAGCATATGGAGAATAAGCATTTGTAAAACTAGTTTGTACAAGAGTAGAGAAAGTCATGTGAGTGTAACATATCAGATTTTTTCAGACATTTTGGTGTAGCAGGAAAGTTTGTTCTGAAATTGTTGAATTTCGATCAAAAACGATGTTGTGCAGACATTGCTCAGGAATTGCTGAATGAAATCGAAATTGATCTAGAACTTCTAAAGAAGGTCATAACAGGTGACAAAACATGGGTATATGAGTATTACGTCCAAACTAAGGTCCAATCGTCCCAATGGAAACTTCCTGAAGAGTCAAGACCAAAAAAATATTTGATAAGCTCGATCACATGTGAAGGTTCTTCTCACTGTTTTCTTCGATTACAATGGGACAGTGCATCAGGAGTTCCTGCCTTATAGTCATATGATCAATAAAGAATAATACCTGGAAGTTATGTGCCTGAAGCAATCCGAAGAAAATGACCAGAATTGTGGCGAAACCACTCGAAATAGCATTGCGATAATGCACCCGCTCGCATCTCAATGCTTGTTCATGACTTTTTGTCAAAAAACAACACCGGTATGCTGCCTCAGCCACTGTATTCCCCAGCCATGGCCCCCTGCGACTTCTTTCTATTCCCGAGGCTGAAGAGAACCATGAAAGAATGAACATTTTGCCATCATTGATGAGATAGAAACAGAATCACTGAAGAAGCTGAACACCATAACGAAAAGTGAGTTCCAGAAGTGCTTCCAAGATTGGAAAAAGTGCTGGCACAAGTGTATTATATCTGAGAGGGATTACTTTGAAGGGGACAAAGTTGATGTTGATGGTTACATAAAAATTCTTTAAAGAAAAACAAAAATTCCTGTTAATTTTTTATCACACCTCGTATTTCATTGTTTATGTGGAGAATGGATCCCAGTGGACTGCTACTATGAAGCTGTTAAAAGATATGGGCAATTGGGCTGCTGTGCGTGCTGCCGAGTAAGATCATAACGAGTCACTGAAGTACAATGGATGCCATTATAGTTCAGTTATGTTGCATGTTATCAGCATGTTCATAGTGTGGTTGACCATAAACAATATATGTAGCATGAAAATTGTTCTTTTTGGTGACCTGCATTCTGCAAACCTCAAGCAATTTTGGTAAAATGGTTTTAGTTCCTTTATAACTGTCAATAAAAATCAGCTTATACAAAAGTAATCAATATAAAAACTTGGTTCCAACTCTGCTTTTGCACTCTTGTTTTTTTTTTCTTGTTTGGCTTCAGTATAAAACACTTCTCTTCCTGCCCCCTCCAAAAAAAAAAGAAGGAAGAATTGTTAAATTTAATAGTTAGTAACAAAAGTTTACCTGAATGGTGGAGGACCACAAGCATGCCTTGAATCTTCATCAGAACCATCAATGCAATCATTCTTTCCATCACAGATATATGCTTTGAAAACACACTGGGAATTGTTGCACTTGAAAAATCCAGCCTGGCAGTCAACCTGAGATCACAAAATGAAAGAACAAACATTTTAATTGTTAGTGCATACAATCAGGTCTGGACCAAAGGATGGATATAACTAACCATGGTCTGGAGAACCTATTTGAGGTGGCATCAAAATATTAAAAGAAAACCCACTTATTATGCATTGAATGTAATATTTATATTTTATAACAAATATTATTTATGATAAATTAGGGAAAATGAATTGACTTTAAGCACTCATATTCCATAATATAATTATTTGCTTCATTGTATGCAAGTTACAATGATTTAAGATTTATTTCTGGCAGTCAAATTATACGAGGATCGGCTGATAAGTCCTGGGCCTCTCAATGAAAACAACATTTACAATTTTTTTTTTATTTCCCAACATAATCTCCAGAAAGGTTAATACATTTGTCATACCGGTGTTTTAATTTAATTAAACCATCTCTGTAGTGCAATTTTCAAGGTCCTGAAAATAGCTGTTTACTGCATCAATGGCCTCCTCGTTGCTGTGAAATCTTCGTCCTCCAAGAAATTTTTTGAGATTAGGGAACAGGTGGTAGTCACTGGGTACTAGATTGGTGAATAGGGTGGTTGTTCAAGCAATCTGAACTTTAATTCACAAATTTTTCCCATTGCAATGACTGAACGATGGGCCGGAGCATTGTCGTGATGAAACAAGATTTTCTTTTTGCCAAATGAGGTCTCTGTCTTTTCACCTCATCGCTCAAACGTTGCAGTAAGCTTGTGTAGTAGTCACCAGTGATGTTTTTACCCTTTTCCAAGTAATCAATAAAAATAATTTCCTGTGCATCCCAGAAAACACTCGCCATAACCTTGTTAGCTGACAAAATTGACTTTGCCTTTTTTGGAGTTGGTTCACCTGGCACAATCCACTGTTTTGACTGTGATTTACTTTCTGGAGTGTAGTGATTCATCCATGGTAATAAGCCATCTCAAAAATTCATTGGGGTTTTTATGGTAGAGCTCCACATTCTTAACAGAAACAGTTTTTCTATGCAACTTTTGATCAGGTGTCAACAAACGCGGCACCCACCTCGCACAGACCTTGTGAAAGCCCAAAACATTACTTAAAATATTACCTGCACGTTCTTTTGGTACATTTACAGCCTCTGCTATCTCAAACAACTTTAACCTGCAGTCTTCCAGTACTAAACGATGAATTTTTTCAATCATCTCTGGAGTTGTGACTTCCACAGGGCATCCAGAGCGAGGCTGATCACTAGTGCTCGTACGGCCCATTTTAAACTCTGCAATCCACCTTTTAATCATTGAATATGAAGGGGCAGAGTCTTTCAATGTAGTGTCCATTTCCTCCTTGATTTCTTTAGGCGTTAAGCCTTTCAAATGGAAGTATTTAATCACTGCTCGTTTTTCCAAATCCTGCATTTTCGTGAAAACTCTAAAGTTGTTTTGTTTAAAGTGCTGTCATTCAAAAACTAAACAAGCTATTGACCTGTAACTATGTATACAAGCTAGTCTAGAGTAAAACTATACAATACTACCGTCTAACTGGCATAGTGACGCCTTCTCTGTGTGAGGCCCGGGACTTATCACCCGATCCTCGTAATTAGTTTATTTCGCAACAAGAAATAAAAACAATAAGAAATTAGGAAAGGTAGAATCATACCATACTTGAGATTTGAATCGTGGATCTTCAGCTTACCCTGTTATTGCTCTAACCAATGAGCTATCATGGCATGTTACTAAATTCTCCAACTGACTCACATTTTTCCCGGTAAACCACAAGGGGTTCTCAAATTTGTTTTGAGGTAACATATCCCAATGGTAACTTACGGTATAAAGTATTTTAAGTCCTGGCATTCATAGTTAACCAATATTATGTCAATCAATGATAACAGATTGTTGTTTCACACATGCTGTCTCTAGGCTAAGGTTGAAAAGGTAAGAATTACACTAAAAAGTTAAAAGAAATTAATTTATGAGCCATTAGCTTTCTGTTCCATCTTCTGATTGTTGTAAACAGTTACTGAAGCACATTTCCAAGACTGCCGTTTCCACCACCAACCTAGACTCTCTGCTGCGCTTCCTCCTGTGACTTTTAGATGATGTTTCCTGGTTGGATGTACCATGTGTTGAGATTTCTTTCATATGGGGTATCAAAATTTAACAAACTGTATTTCAAATACAGAGGGTTGTTCACAATTTAAGACCCCCTTACCTTCAGAAAACCAATGCCTCCACCAGCAGTGATGTTCTATCTGGCAGCCTTTAGCAGGTATCAATCTGCAGTACAACTTCCTCTGGAGCAAACTGCCTTGAAATACAGGGATGTCCAGTTTATTCCATTCCTCCTGGCAACTTTCCAGAAACCATCCAAAGTTATCGGCTGTCTGCTTCCAAGGGCTCTTTTCAGTAACCCAAATGCACAAAACTCCATCAGTGATGCATCAGATGGCTTAATACGGATGTCGCTGAAAGTATGGAATGTATTCCCATTTCTGTCTCTATGTTCTCCAAAAATTTGTAGGTTAAGCAGATGTATGGCTTGATGCCTTATCCTGATGCAATCAGACTGTATTTACTCTGCACCATAGAGAACAGGGATTTATGTATGGAAAATTGGTATCAGGACGTTAGTCTGATAATATGCTGAGTTGATTTTCACATTTTTATGTACACTACAAATGGTTAATTTGCCATTTGTAACTGTAGCTTGCTATTACTTTGAAACCATTGGGGAAAGTTTTGCTAGTTTCCTTATACCAAATTTCAATTTTTTTTTTCTCTCTTTGGTCGGTAATATACAGCCCAGGGTTTATTGCAGACACTTAGATAAACATATGCCTCATCTAAAAAGACAACAAACATCCACTTTTCACCAGCTAGGTATCGTTCATACAGCTTTCTGCTGCTAGTGGCACGTTCTGCAATGTGTTTAGGCAACAGCTTATATCCCCGGCTCTTATGACACCTTTCTAGACTCAAATCCTGGTTGGTTATGGTGTTCAAAGTAGTAACAGAGATCACTAATTACAGTGCAATGGTCTTCTGATTTGTAGGATTTGGTCCAGAGGTCTTCACCTTCCAAATTATCTCTGGGGTGCGACTGGTGGCCGGTCGTGGATTTCCCTGTCTCTTACCCTTTGGAATAAGTCCTGATGTGGCCTTACCTTTTTGTATGTATGTATGTATGTATTTATTTATTCTGCAATTGGGTACTTCCCGGTGGCAGAATTAAACCGTACCAAATTTACATCACCATGACTAGCTTACAATAATAATAATAATAAACAAGACTAACAATACAAAATGATTAATTTTAAATATTAATGAAGCTTTTAAAATCCCTAATTACTGAACCATTTATAGTTTACTTAACTATTCACAATTGCTTAACTATTCACCATTTACTTCACTATTCACAATTTACTTAACTATTCACAATTTACTCAACTATTCTCAATTTACTTAACTATCTACAAAGTACTTAACAATTTACAAAGTACGTAACTATTTTCGAGGTACTTAACTATTTACAATTGGTCCTTATATTTAGTTACCAGTATTTTCAACCTGGTAGTGTCAACTTTAATAGTATAGTTTGTGAAATGAGTACACTAGTTAATTAACCAACATTTATTCTGCTAATATTATTTCTGAACTGCTTTAAGGTCAGAGGACAGCCCTGAAAGGCTGCTACAGGCAATTCATTCCATTCCTCAATGGTTCTATTAACAAAAGAAAATTTTCCCACGTCGGTTCTGCACTTTCTACCCCTAATTTTAAACAGATGATCATTTCGACCGTAGTGTGCTGGATTCTCTAACCTTTCTCTAACATCCGCCCAAGCATTTGAACCAGTATAAGCTTTAAATAACGCAACTAATCTATGTTTTTTACGCCTAACTTTTAGCGGTTCCCATTCATTCTCTTCACCTTTTGTAAACCCAAAATCTTTACCTCTCCTTATGAATTTTATAGCCCTTCTCTGTACTTTTTCTAAGGAATCAATCTGATTGACTCTGTATGGATCCCAACATGCTACTCCATATTCCATAACCGGCCGCACTAAAGATTTGTAGGCTAGTTCCCTGGTCTTTGCGCTCCCCTTTTTCAGTATTCTCATTACGAAATGCAATGCTTTCCACGCTTTCCTAGATGTACTATTTATCTGTTCCCCCCATCCAGCATTACTTGACAAACACACTCCCAAATATTTGCAGCTGTCCACCTGTGGAATTGGTTCCCCACCCATTTGATAGTTATGTATAATCTTCCCCTTAGTTCTGCTAAAAACAATGGACTTACTTTTCCCAGCATTAATTGTCATTTTGTTTGCTTCGGCCCACCGCCTGATTTCATTTAGGTCGTCCTGAAGAGCAGTCTCATGCATGGAATTCCTAATCTTATTGTAAATAATACAATCGTCTGCGAACAGTCTTATCTGGCATTTAATGTTTATATGGATATCATTAACAAAGATAAGAAACAGTTGTTGGGTACACATGAGGTCACTTCTTGGATATGGTAAAACCATGCCTCTTGCTCTGCTTAATAATCTTAGAACAGAAGTATTTTGCATCAGAAAGGGCAATAATGTATCCTTATCAAAATGGTTCTGTTTTTGACGCCATTTGATGCAGCAAGAACAAGAGCACTCAACTGAGCAAACACTCATACTGCTGAACTTTCATTCGGTTCCACATGTTTTAGTGCAGAGCTATTGTGCTCGTCTGATATTGTTACTATAGATCGTGAACAACCCTCTGCACTTCTTATGCTTGGAAGATGTGTATAGTGATGTAATTATTATAAATGTATATTAATTAAAAAACTATGTTTATTTTTATGTATAAATAGCTTTTCCCAAACAGAAAGTTCAATTGGATTTTGAAGAACTTTTAAAATCTTAGATATTCCCTCCAAAAATACTCTGTTGATTTATTATTCTGTTTATATTTTATGTTCCTCTTTGTCTCCTAAGTTGATTATGAGCAAACACTTTGAGGCTGAGGAAGATATCAAATTTTTAAGAATGGAATGCATTGTGAAAACTAAGAAAAAGCTTTAGAACTCACCGTTCCACAAGATTCTGGTTCATCTGATTCATCATCACAATCTGGTGTTCCATCACAATGCCAGGGACGAGGTATGCATATTCCTGAAGACTGACATTTGAACTGTTTCTCCGAGTCACATTGGTCTGGTGCCAGAGATGCTAGAAATTACAGTTCATTAGTTCATTCATCTTTTATAAATACAAATTGTATACCTTAGGACAATATAACACAATTAAGCATAGGGAAATATTTAAGTTACTCACGACATCCTTGTTCATCACTTCCATCATTACAATCAGGAATGCCGTCACATTTATAAGATTCCTGGATGCACTGTTTTAAATCACTGCATTTGAACTGCGAAGCTGAGCAGGTGATTGGCGGACATCCTTCCTCATCCTGGTTGTCAAAACAGTCATTGTCTCCATCACACACCCAGGACTGAGGTATACAATGTCCCGAGCGATGACATGTGAACTAAAGGGAAAGTAGAGAGCATTTTTATTTTTAAAGTTCATTTCAACTAAGGCTGCCAGAGTTCTCATTCAGGAAACCAAGGCAAATTACAAGGTGCTACCCAAACGTTCCTGGAATGTCTATGTAGCTTGTGAAGTCTAGCCTACTGCCAGGTGGTACCTGATACATCCTTTGTGAGTCAGACTTTGTGGTCACATTTAGTTCTTATGCACATTTCCCCATTGTCATGTGTTATGTGTCTTACAAAATTGACGATGTCAGGTGTCCAGAGCAACATGTGTGCATAAACTTTTGTTTCAGACTTGGAAAAACTGCTGCAGAATCACATAACATGTTGAAGATGCTTTAGGTCACAGTCAAACTTGTGACTGGTTTAAATGTTTTTAAACTGGCAGACATTATTTGATGAGACCCTGTTCAGGCATTACTCCTGAAAAATGTTGCTGCTGGAAGATTGTAGGCAGACCATTCAGGATATATGCAATACTGTAGGGCTGTCTTATGGGATGTGTCAGAGGATTTTGACCGAAGAATTGGACGTGTGACAGATTGTTGCAAAAATTGAACCACAATTTCTCAATGATGAGCAGAAACAACAAGATTGCAAGTCTACAGACAACTTCAAGAAAGGCTTGAAATTGAACCAGACTTTCTTTCTAAGGTTCTTACTGGTGATGAAAGTTGGGTTTATGGGTACGATCCTGAAACCAAGTAGCAGTTGTCACAATGGAAGAGTCCATTGTCACTCCATCCCAAGAAAGGCTGGCAAGTGGAGTAATGTAAAATCCATGCTCATTTGTTTCTTTGACATTGAGGGAATTGTCTATAAGGAGTTTGTCCCTCCTTGTCAGTCCATCAATGCAGTGCTCTATTGTGACATCCTGAGGCAGTTGAGAAAGAATGTAAGAAGAAAATGCCCAGAAAAGTGGCGCATGGGTGATTGGTTCCTCCACCATAACAATGCGAGGTTCAAGAATTTTTCGCGAAAAACAAAATGACAGTTGTTCCTCATCTGCCCATCCACCTCATCACCCAACCTGGCACCGAGTGACTTTTGTTTTTATTCCTCAGAATGAAACTCAAGTTAAAGGGCCAAAGATTTCACACAGTTGAGGAAACTCAAACAGATTCGCAAGTTGTACTAAACAGCCTCATGAAAAATATATTCCAGGGAGCTTTCAGTTCATGGAAAAACCACTGGGAGTGATGTATACACTCCCAAGGGGACTACTTTGAAGGTGACAGTAGTGAATAAGATCCAGGTAAGGTGTAATTTTATTTATTGGTGTGTTCCGGGAACTTTTGGGTAGCACCTTGTACATGGCTTGGGTTAAATGCAATGTAGACAAAACAGACTTAATCTATACAAACACAAAGCTTTATAGTCCATGTAATAATACATTACCCCTTTGAAACTTGTATATTATTATAATATATCAAGATAAAAAAACACCTATTTTAATACAAAAATTCGAGGAAACAATAATTGCATTTAACACTGTGATTTCAATAACATAAGTAGGTATTTATTTAAAGGTGAGTCGGAATTGTAACACTAACATCACTTAAGTTTAGTGTTAGTGTTAGTGTTACAATTCCGACTCACCTTTAAATAAATTCAATACACATCACTGTTTCTAGCTTCTTTTCATTACAATATCAACATAAGTAGGTATGTTTAAATGGGGGCAATATTCTTGTCTCTCACAAAACTTCTGGTTCTGAACCTCAGCTGCCTCCAGCAGTTTGGCTGAAGCTTTCATTTCAAGTTTCCAATTGGTCCAATTGATAAACATCAGGCACCTTCAGTGCTTAAGAACCCTAAACATCATCTGATATTTCCTGTCCAGTTAAAGATGTCAAAAAAAGAAAGCAAAGCTGAAAGATCAATGAAATATGATCTACAGGTCCATTTTGAGACAGCTGCGCTGGAAAAGGCAGCATAAAAACTGACTTGTTGGTACTGATATATCGATGTCTTTACAATATGGCCTCTTGGATGCGTAGATCTTCAGTCTTTTTTATTGCATTTAAATAGCATCAATCCAAAGATCCAATTTACTACTGAAATTGAACTTGATGGTAAACTCCATTTCCAGATGTCTTAGTCAGCAAAAAACCACACGGTAAACTTGGTCACTCTGTTTACAGAAAACCTGTTAGCACCAATCAATACTTGCACAAGGACTCTAACTATTATCCTCAACAAAAATGAAGTGCTATTAATACTTTACTTGAATGCATCAAAAGTATCAATGAACCAGAACACCTAGAAAGTGAAAACGTTTACTGTTTATTGATGTACACTCCAACAGCATTTTCATCTTTTTGCTTTTTTTTTTTTTTTTTGAGTTAAAACTTTTCATCACAGCATTGTCCTTCTTCACTACCATACCAGGAATTGGACTGATCACCCATCCTGGGTATGTTATGATCCAGAGTTTGCTTGTTCCTCGACAGGTTACTGACCTAAGGCTTATAAGTCCTTGGGGGTGCAAGTCCTACAAAGAGGAGAGTAATCTGTTGAAGAAGAAGAAGAATTTGTAGCAATAGTACAACACATAGGGATTTGTACTAATTGTCAAATCAAATATGGAAAAGGGTTGCTAGAACTGATTTCCCAATGATACACAGTGCAAATGTCACATGCATAAATAGACCACTAAAATTCTGCCATGTTGCATCATTGCTTGTCTTGTTTACATGATATTACATGCACAAATGAGGCCAAAAGTGTAAAATATCTTGATTTTTCACTCAAAAGGAACAAGGAAAGTTTTCTGTTATTGCTAGCCAGGCCCATCCTGGATTTCTGGAATGTATGGCATGCTTAGCTATGACAAACTCAAGAGAAGTAACTTATGGCTAAACTCACTTGGAAGTAGGCGCAGGTCTTCTCAGCACAGAATTCTCCCTCATCAGAACCATCACCACAATCATTCTCAGAGTCGCACTTCCAAGTTGCAGGGATGCAACGTCCATTATCACAGAGGAACTGCGATAGTGCACATGTCACATTGACACACCCTGTTTCATCTGAGAAGTCCCCACAGTCATTTTCAGCATCACATTTAAAGGTTGAAGGTATGCAACGTCCTGAATGACACTGGAACTCTCCAGGACCACAAGTGGGTTCTATTGAAATGAATCAAATGGAGAATTAAATAATTACAATTGCATTAGTTAACATAAACCATAATGAACCAAGAACAAAGTAAGTTATATGAATTATGTGTTCACCATACTTGAGAAATCTGCTGCCATGCATGGTGGGTAAGTCATACCTATCTACATGGTTTGGCTGGGTTTCTAAGATAAAGTCTGATGCAATGTTCCTGAGCCATTAATTTAAATATACTGAATTTTTGACAAATTAAAAAAAAAAGACAAGTGTTTTAAAATGTTCATGGAAAATATCCTCAAACACCATAGAATCAGGATCCAATAGAGGTTTTGCCTTTTTGGTCATTTAAATGCCAAATGTGACATTTAAATGTATGAGCAGAGGAATGTCCAAAATAATTAAATTTGAATTATGAATAACAGTACTGATATGCATGTAAGTATTCTAAATAGTGTATTATGTTTATGTACTTGCTTTATTATTTTCTTATATAAATAATACATATCAGTTTGAGTAATAATCTAATAAAACGTTTCAGTTCCATAAGAAAATTCACTTTTATGTTTTTTACATTTATACATCATTTTAGCCATCTCCCTTTGTAAAATTGAGGTTATACTGTATATAAATACTTGTCAATGGAAGTATACCTAACTTTTGAAATAATGGCTGGCATGGGCATTAACTTCTTTTCACTACACATTCGGCTTAATAACTATTGTCTTATCTTTGGGTGAATTACCCCAAATAATACCTTAAACTGTTTTGTTAGACAGCAAGGCCTAAAGGTAGAACTTCTAACACAGAGCACATGAGCTAAAAGCTTTAGATTGCGACAATCTTCATTGTGACAAACTTTAGTTTCAAGTACAATCACATGGCAAATACCCTTTGTATTTACTCATGTTTAATAACTCGACTTGGTTTGATTAGGTTTTACTTTTCATTATGTCTTTTAACATGATTAATCTCTCATAATGCTTACATTATCTGTTCACAGTACAAATTGTAATACTTCAATTCATTGTAGGGTTAACCTATACATTATATTGGCAGCCTTATGCTTTTCTTTAATCTAAAACATTATTCTCTTATCTAGTATAACCTACATAAAGATTAAATGAAGGCAATTATGAATTCAGAAGAAACTGAAATGGAAGAGCCAGTGAAATTACAGAAGCAGCAGAAAGAATAACACTAGAAGCACTTACCCAAAAAATCCAGAAAGCAATATGATACAGCATTTAATCATTTCATTGGCTGGTGTAAAGCAGAACATGTTGAAAATAATTTCAGTGAAAATGACTGCTAGTGAATCAACAAAACATCAAATAATCGAACATCTTGATTTTTTAATGCCATTTCCCTTAATTATGGCTTCATGGGTAATCAGCCAAGTCAAATTTATAAAAGTTGAGCTTTTGGCCATTCCAAACTCTATGACCTTCTTCAGGAACTGAATAAAATAACGACAACATAATGGCAGGCTGAGGGCTACCCAAAAGTGTGTTAGGCATGTACCTGCCCTAATTAGGGCTTAACCACGTAGTGACAGGGTATGAGGTTTTACAGGATGGTGGTTGAGATTTTTGTATGGGAGTGAAAGGAAGTAACAAAGTTTGTTCCTCAACGGTTGCCAGTCATGGTGCAACAGCCCTTGTGCACCGCTGGTGTTAGTAATTTGTCATATTATTAATGTAGGGATAGTAATTTTGAAAGTCCAAGTTATTCTTGATAGGATTGTATAGGAGCTCAGCCTTAGCTGCTGGTGGAGGTCTTCTGTTGTTACCAGATGTGCCCGCATGCCATGCAACAACTTAACCTTCATCTCCATGTCGCTGATGAAAGCTCTCATATATGTAAATGTCATAGCTGTCCTTCAATTTAACCATTCGTGCAAATAATTCTTTACGCCTTCCTCAAGAAGGTTGAATTATGTTGTATTGGTTTAACCTTTCCTTGTGTGCTAATCATAGTGAAACTCTTTCATATGGCTGTGTACACCATTCTCAATCAAGATTTTACCATGGTTAAATATGGACTTTACGCAGTGAATGATCTTTTGTGTGCATCGACGACAGTAAAAGTTTATCGAGGATTTTACTGAGGTTAAATCTGACCGGCCGCGAACAACTGGTTTTCATCGATTATCTTCAACTTCACTTGTATTGAAATGTTAAAATGGTGGAACGGTATAGGTTAGAATTTCCAACTAAAAGAAACACTCCATTTTTGCCATTGAATGCATACTGATAAATTTACTTTATTGTACTTTGTAATTTTTAATGCTTTAAGGCTTTTTGTGCGACGGTGCCTTAAATATTCTGACACAAGACATGATAAAAATCCACACAATCATGGCGTTACATGTAATAATTATATAGTTGAAACATAGTTCCAAGAACAAGGCAGAAATAAGGAGAGCAATAAATGGATTTAGTGCACTTAGTGCATTTTCAGGAATGTTAGACACACTAATTGCACAGATATAGGAATTTGGTAACCTAAAGAGGTTAGTGCCAAAGTCTAGAACCTGAACTTGTCATCATAGTGTGGAGGTCACGTGTGAGACTCCTATTCAAGAGGTTCCAAGTTTAAATCTTGTCTGGAGATAGTATTTTTTTTTTTTTCTTGTTGTGCCACTCTTTCAGAAGGTGAATGTTCACTAAGCTAAATGGAACTTAAGTCAGTGTGGAAAGAAAGAAAAAAAATATATAATAGTTCAGCATAGTTTTCTAATCTGTAAGGCCAGCTTTTCTTAAAGTTATTGTTTATATCTTTGTACATTCTATCTTTTCTTAAGAATTGCATGTTAAATTTTATAACATATTAGAGAGACTTGGATCTGCTTTTGAGTTTCTCCATTACATACTGAACAATTACATGCAGGTGATTCAGCAAAGAGGTACAACAAGTGAAAAAGAGACGATGTGATGTGCATCCAGGTGCGTTCAGTAGAGTTTACCTGCAATGAACAGTGTGCTCAACCTGCCAGGTAATCATGGTCACCTGAACTGAGGTGAACATTGGTGCACTGCTGTGTGATGATTACCCCAGTCAAATTCTTACCGCGGTAAGCTGAAGGTCACTAAAGTGTTGGTTTAACGAGAATGGTGCACACGGCCTACAGAGGTGGTTTCCAAATCACCCTTTCATTTCACATAGATTATAAACATTGTTCATTGGTTGGGTTTTATGTCCTTGAATTGTTTTTCATGCCAGTCACATAGAGAATTGATACTGACTGGGTAGAGTCAAAAGTGGTCACTGAAGGTGGAAACTTTATGGAAGGAAAAACACTCTGGTGATATAGGGGAATGGGCCACATTTTATGCATGACAGTGTACATAAAGGAGATACAATGAGGCAGCAAAGGTATTTGTAGCATGTGTGAATTAGTTCTAATGAGATGACAACTACATTTTCACTGTGGTGCACATGAGCTGGAAGAGAGCAGTTAGAGCATTATTGTGTATGTCAGCCACTTGTTAGAGTGCTGCAGAAGTGAGGCAGTTTGTTCTTTAGTTTGAGTCTCCTAGAAATATATTGAGAACAAATGAGCTATACTGGAGCTAAGAAAGTCAGAAAACTGGACAAAGATGAAATTTATTGTGTATTAGTTACAATGCACAAAAGACATGATATTCTAGAGGTTCATACTCACTGGTACAGTTTTGCTCTTCATCAGAATTGTCAAGACAGTCATCGTCACCATCACATACCCAGGCCTTAGGTATGCATCTCTGATTATTACACGTAAAGTCCCATGCATTGGGACATGCTTGTACTGGGGGCTCAGCATTAGGATCAGCTTGACATTTTTGCTCATCTGGTTCTATCAGACGTTCACCATAGGGACATCCACATTTTGCCTGTGAGAGTATAATTAGTATACTGTTATTTTGAGATAGTTAACAGACATTCTTGAGATACCAGGAAGGATAAATGTAATTGCAATAGCAGCAAATATAATGGTTAAGGTTTACAGCTTCTGAACCTCTGAAACTAATGTGGTTTCACTTTAAATTCAAAGGAGTTGTAATAAAACCACAAGACAAGGGAGCACCTCATTGGCTGCTGGGCAAACTACCACTTTTTCTGCTTAGCATGTTGTCTTTCCTCTGCATAAAACAATTCGGTTCAGATAGTAACAATTTGTGGTTATTCTTGTGCAGAGAAATTTAAAAAGCCCCTTATTGTAAGAGTTCAATTTACGAAACAAAATGTGTTCATTCAGATTCATGTATAACTTAGTGAACTGTTATAGTAGAGGGTTTAAGTAAGAGGCTGTGCACAGGCACTGCAGTTCATTTCCAGTTACCAGATAAGCTGTCAGTATACCCTTTGCCATGTGTTGAGAAAATATTACTTTCGAGAGTATCATGACTGAGAATCCTCTGCCACTGTAGAAAACACAGAAACTGGAAAGAAAATAACTGTGTTAAATGTTTTTAACAAATTCTCCGAAAAGTACCCACCTTTAATCAACAATGAATACGGTTGGCTGTTGTTTAGCAATAATTGAACTTCTTTGTTAGTGATGTAGAATTGTTGCTTGGATTGCTTGGGTCGCGTTTGTTTTTTGTTGATTTCTAACCTATAAAGCTCATTATTTTCTTAACTCGACTCATAAAAGATTAAAGCAAAAGTGGTATATACTGATATTAGTCATTAAATGAATGATTTCTTAAACCTGAAGTTAAAACAGTTTAATCCAGTACCTAATCACAGATACCGAACTGTTCAGGTAGGTACTACTTTTATTTGTCTACTCTTAGTATTACGTGTTAGAAGTTTAGAATGCATGGCAAAATATGGAATAAGACATAAAATATTTAAATGCTAATGATCCCCAAGCTGTGCAATATACTGTATTCATATTTTGTCTGAAAGTTTCCTCTCGCAGGTATATAGTTCCTCATTCTCCATGTGGTGCTGCCATGTGTACAACGGAGTGATACATTAGGGTTTATTTACTTCTACTTTAAACTTAGAGTGAAAAATACTCTTTGACTCCCTCGGTATAGCAATAAGTGTCAAGTTGTTAAGATTGTCAGATGTTGATCTCAAATTTGACCAACAACAATAATTCTTGCTTTCAGCTTATTTATGTATAGTTTAGATAATCAAACTTACAAATTTATGATTGCTCAAACAAAGTTTGATCTTGATTCATTTTTAATGAATATTTACATATGCCTTCTTTCATATGTGAATTGTCAATATTACTGCAAGTGTGCCTTCTAAATGCTTCCACAATGGGATTGCATATAAAAATGTTCTTCTATGACACAGCAACTAAATAAACTGCTTGTATCAAAAGGTTGTTAAATGTATCCAAATTTTCTACATAGAATAATCATTTATGGGAGTTTAGATAAAATCTTGATGGGTATATAAAATAATTGACAATGCTTTCAACAACAAACAAAACACATAAAAATTGCATAATTATGCAAGTTAAAGATATACATGATAAAAAGATAAGTGCATCAATAAATGTGATATACATGTGTATTCACAAAATATGCTCTGGATATGATATATATCATTACAAATGTAAGTAGCATATCACTTCTAATGCAATTGTACTGTGACACACAGAACAAGAAACACAAGAGCAGTAAACCTAGAATGTTTTGCCAGTTACACACATCAGAGTATAACATAGTAAAATCTGGGGTGCCGCAAGGATCAGTATTAGGACCTACACTTTTTTTGCTTTATATAAACAATTTATCTCAACCAAAAAATAGTAAGATTATATCTTATGCAGACAATACAGCTATCATATGTAGGAGTGGAAACAGAGAAAGCTTAGAAGAAAAACTGACAAGTGCAATTGGTGAAATATCACAATATTTTTTAAATAATGGACTGAAGTTAAATATAGAAAAAACAAAATTCATGACATTTCAAAGGATAATCTAAATATAAACATAAATAATATTCCTTTAGAACAGGAAAAAACCTTAAATTTTTGGGCATTCATATGGAAGAAACTCTAACCTACAGCATGCACGTAGAAATGGTTTGTAAAAAAATGAATTCAGGATTGTACCTATTGAGGCAATTAGCAAAATATAGGGACAGTAATATTCTGCAATAGTGCATATATTATGGCCTTATTTACCCACATTTAACATATGGTAATGTAATGTAATGTAATGTAATATTTATTTCATCATTATTACAATAATACAAATAAAGCTTACATCTAAAACTTATGTCTAGTGCACCAGTTCCCTAGCTCTCCCATATTTAGCCCCTAGGCTGTATATATGGAATAAAGCTACTATACCATCTCTCCACTTTCCAAACTATGCCCATTCTGCTGTACCTTTCTTAAGCTCCTTATCCACTTATCCCTTGTGTTGCCTAAAAATGTCCCCATCATTTTAATTGTTTCTACTTTTGTGCTTCCCAACATTCTTAATGCTACTGCTTCTTTGTTTAGCTTGTCCCATTTTTTATTCCATATAACCTCTCTCCACCTTTTAACCTTATCACATTCTGTTAGCCAATGAAAAGTACTACCTGATTCATCACACATAATACATCTCCCCGAACAATTATATCCATTCCTTTTTAAAAATATTACTCCTGTGTGCATCCACGCAAGACCTATTCTACCAAATTGATTGCATATATCTACATACTTCTCCCTTCCCCAATTTCTTTTAACTGATTTATACAAGATCAATGATCTTTTATCCTCAAAACTAGCCCATATCTCTTGTTTCTCGATATCTTCCACCCTCAATCTCACTTCTTTCCAAAACCCACTGTTATTATATTTATCTAATAGGAAAATATTCCTCATGCCAATTTCTTTTAGGACATTTCCCAGCTCCCCTAACCAACACTCTTCTCCTAAGACAGCTTTTTGAAACTGTATACATTATTTTAATATATTACTATCTTCTAAATTTAAACATCTATATCAATACTTCAAAATTCTTTCCACTATTATACCTTTTCTCCCTACCCTTCCTAGCTCTGCCAGTGCCATGCCCCTTGGTGAACTCTTGGGTAAACCCAGAACTTCTCTACAAAACATTCTATGGACTATATCAATCTTAATCCATCCCTTTGCCACCCCCCATACTTCTAATCCATATAACATTTTTGACTCCACTACAGCTTCATATAGCCTTTCCAACCAGTTCATTGTTAGTGTGGGACATATGGTATTGAAATTTGGGGGCGGAACAAATAAAACTAATATGAGCACACTATTAAAAGTACAAAAAGGTGCATAAGAAGTATATACAACCTATGGCCTTGACAATCCTGTCGGGAAACATGTGTAACACAAAACATCCTAACCGTAGTTTCATTACACATGTTCAAAACTATTATACTTGTTAAAGATAAAAGGTATTTTAATATGTGTCATAAATATGATACAAGGAGAAGTAATGATTACCATAGGGTGAGCACAAATAAAACTCAAGCAAAAAATTACCCATATAAAATAGGAGCAATATTGAATAATAAATTACCATCAGTAATTAAGAATACATAGATTTGAAATTTAAACTGCACTAAACTCATTCCTAGTACAGAAATGCTTGTATGATATCACTGAATTATAATGGATATGCGTATGTATGATGTTTTTATTCTCTGTAAATACTATGTATCTTGATTGTATAGATATAATTGAAAGTGTCAGATGCTCTTGTAGGAGTCTACTGACTGCAATAAAGTTATTATTATTGCTTAAATAAAATATAGAAAATTAACAAGTTTAAAATTTCCATAATTCCTTTCTGTTACTTAATCCTTATTATTTGAAGCTCTGTTTATCCTTAAGTGCTCTCTATAAAGATACATATATGAAATTTTAGATAGGATTTAGATATAAAACTTACATGTAATCGAGTAGAATTTACTTGTGGGATGGCAAAACAAAGTTTTTCACAACCACCATTGTTGAAAGAACAAGGCTGGTCATGTTCCACTGTTTGCACAGCATTACTGTATACTTTGACTCCATATAATCTATTTGTTTGTGGCTCTCGAACCAAAACTTGTTCCAATTCTCCAGTTAACTTGTGGAGCTTGATGATTGCATCCAATCGCCAATCTGTTATGTACATCCAGTCTGTAAATAGATTCAAAATTAGCATCAGTTTTCAATTTTATAGATTTCTGGGCCTATCCATAAGATTTTAGTGAAAAGCTATAAATTTAAATATATCAGAATAACCTAAAGGCATTCAATAATGGCATAATAGCATATTGTAGCGAGCCATAGTAGAGGTTCGAACGTGGAATCAGAGATTGCACTAGATTTACCAATATATGGTAAGATGGTGAACTCTTTTGCATGGTGAAACTCTGGGCAATAGAGGTACATCACCCCCAACATAACTCAGTTAAACATTTAATTGTTGATAACCTCAAGATATACCTCAGGTAAGATGAACTAGACATAAATTCCTGCTCGTGCTATCCTCCTACACCAACGACCATGTAAATTAATCACAAATTTAGTAATAAACACAGTTTTTTATACAACCCCCGGTTATTATTTGATGCCTCTTCCCTAATTTACTCCCATGCACCCCACCTACCCACCCCGATACCAACACACTCTCTTCCCTGCTGTTGTCAGAATCCCTGGGGGCTAACTATCCTAAGGGTTGTTACAATATGACAATACTCAAAAATTAGTTTATTTACACTCTGTACTCTTCTTTTTAATCAGTTTAAATCAAACAGCAATGATTTTCAGTGTAACAGGAGTCAACATTATTTTTTAAAAATCTGATGTGATACATTCACATTACTTTCTCTACCTTCTATCGTTTATTAGTGGGTATACAAACTATTGTTACTAAAGCTTATTTTTCTAACTACTACATCTAATCAAAATAAAACTTTGCAGAAATACCTACACTACACATTTCGTTATAGATACAAAGGGAACAGCGATAGTCAAATGTTTAACAACTGGACGCTATATGCTGGCCTTAAAATTCCATACTGTTTCCATGACATCGCAAGAAACAATTGAATGTTGACAGACTTTAAAAGAATGACCAAGTAATGAGCAATGTGAACCATTAATAATGGATATCTCAGAAATGACTTATGCCACAAAAAAAGTTATGGAAATAAATTGTGAGTTTTAAAGAGACCTACAAAGGTGCCAGGGTTATGCAGTGGTTTTGTTTGTGGCTCTTGTACTGAAGGTTCGATACCTGGCTCTGGGGTGGGGATTTTAAGTTGGCCCTAACCATGTCTTCATCTCTGACTTGTTCATGTGAAGTGTCCCCAAGGCCCAACATGATTCAGACTCCGTGGTAAAAGCTGTAGGTCCTCTCATTCCACCGCTATCCTCAGCAACACCCCAACATCAGAGGCAATGGATTCTGTCTAGGGTTTGGTTTGCATTACATTTGTACATGAGGATGTGAATTAGTTTTTATTTAACCCAATTGCAGCATATTTAAATGCCTACTCAACTAACCAAGAAATCAGATTTAAATCCCCTAGCAGTGAGAGTGGCAACAGGTTAATGGTTAAAAAATAATTTAAAATCAACCAATAAGGGTTTTTTGCTGGAAATTTGTGTGCACAATATTAAAACTATAAACTCACTAGTACTGTTATTGTGTGTGTTAGACATAAATGAAGAGCAACATTATATTTTTTACTTACAATTTGGGTGTCAAGGCATTGGTTTCTGCTACAGTACAAATAAGTACACAATTTTCATACTTGAGACATCAAAATAACAATATAGTCCCTAACTTCACTTGCTATAGTGTTAGACCATTTGTCATTGTCTTTCAATTCAATTCATTTATTGCAACCAATAGACTATTTATATAGTTTCAATATTTTTCTGCCAGATTCTTCAATTGCCTTGTTGCATAAGCATTAGTTTCATAACACATTTTCTCAAACAATGGTTTCATGTATTCTGAAACAGTTGAAAGTGTAGATGGCATCTATGATGCATGCTTGTTCAGTAGGTCTTTACAAATGCTACTATTTGCAGTAAAAGGATAGAGAATGGGGTTATTGTCAGTTTTAGTTCAATTCCCATTGCACTGCACGTTTCGAAGGGCCTGGCACATCATCATTGGTTTCATAATTATTTTGCTTGGTACTTTCTGCACTAGAGTCATTATCACTATCACCAGAACTTTCTTCAGCCTCTGTTTCATATTCAGAAAAATCGCCACTCTCACTATTACTCTCTAATATCTTTGTAACAGTTTCCTGAAGCCCTCCTTGTCATCCACATGAATTCTTTTCACAGCCATGATGGCTACTGACGTGAGCGCAGGAAGAATAAAATTATTTTTCCTTGGATGAAACACAGTTGGTGAGGCTATACTGCAGGAATTACAAACATCACATGTCAGCACTTCATTCAAAACATATACAAATGACACCTGTGAGAAGGAACCTAAACTATATGTCGCTATGTAGAGCAATGTAGCTTGTATTGTTAGGCATGTATCATAACCTCACATACTTTGCATAAAATAAAAGAGTTTGACATTAGGAATTAAAGTTAACTGTATACAATGAGATGCCCATATTATTGACTCAGGAAAGAACAGATTTTTTCATGGTACTCTACACTTTGCTTTTCCTCACCTGTGGAAATGCAAGTTAAGATGATTTTCTTAATTTATGAATTGCCATTATTTGATGCAGGATAGATAAATAACTATGAATTTAATGCCATGCACCAGCTATGGTTGCTAATTCTGTCTGCCATTTTGTTTCAATGCTCAGGCCTTGTCTTTTATGAGGTGCTGACTCAACCATCCTTTTGCAAATGTTTTGTTGATGTCTGCAATTCCTAGTCGTACGATTGCAAACTTGTTTATTACTTTAGTACAAGAAGTACAGAGTTGAAAAAATAATAATTCTGTAATTAAGTTTTCACCAGCTATTTAAGCTATTACTTATTGACATTAACAAATGTTAATATTTTCTTAGTATGATGTTATTATAGTAATTTATTTTAATTTTATTCTATTCCATTTACTCTTATTTCAAAACTATTTTCATAGTGTAAGTCATATATTTCTTAATTTGTATCTTTTGGAAAGTTCCTCATGAGGCTAGATTTATAAAATAAAGCAAACTTACTCTTTGCAGTCATAAGTAACAGCATACGTACCTTTGTGTATGACTATGGAGAATGGATGTCGAATAAGTCTTGAGCTCACAGTTCTAACATCTGTTCCATCAAGCTTTGAATGCTGCACATGGTCCAGCAAAGCATCACACCAGTAGAGTCTGTCTGTCTTGAAATCTACCGACAAACCATTCGGCCAGCCAAGAGTAACGTTACGGAAGACCATTAGATTGCTTCCATCTGTGTATGCTCGACTGATATTAGCAGGCCGATCCCATTCCGAGAAGAATATGTATCTGAAATGATACAGATTTCAAATCAGTACCTGATTGGTATTATGCTACTGACATCTAGTCATATAATATCTGATCCTGAAAACAACTGCAAAGCAATAGCTCCCATACTTACCCCTTATTTGGATGTACAACAATTGCTCGTGGTCGTTTCAGGTTTTTTAGCAGCGTTCTTCTGTATGTAACATTTCTTGTACTCAAAACATTCAGAGTACCCTTTCTGCTGTCAATGTAGTACAAATTTTTTGAAGCCCAATCAACTGCTAAACCTTCAACACCTTCATTTTGTGAAGCTAAAACTATTTCACGACCTGTTGATACAATAATAATATAAAGTTAAATAACTAATTCCAAATATTTTAATAACACATAAATTTGATTACTTTAAGATAGTTTGTCACTTGTACATATTTAAAACTAAGCAAGCAATTAATGATGTGTGGACTGTGATATTGTACAGTCTGAGAATTTCTAAGTTGTGATGAAATAACATAAAACGATTAGAAAAAGAAAGAATTACTTACAAGTTATATAAATTATGTAAACATCTATTGTTAAGGGATATTTTTAATTTTGCCATGAATTTGGACTCAGTTGGTTGTTTAATGTCATTTGGCAGTTTACTGTAAAGTTTAACATTAAAGATTAAACTTTTTTGTGATCTTTTCTCACTAAACCCTTTTCTAAAGTAATCTGTATTATGTTTGGTATAATGATGGTGGATATCATTGTTTTTTTTTTTTTTTCATTTCCATTTTCTACTGCAAATATAATTGCCTTATACAGCGAATATAGTGTCACCATGCTATTATCAAAGATTGGACTAAATAATTCATGAAGCTGTTTTAGTAACAGAGGGCAAAGGAAGAATAATACAAAATTGACCTGATAAGGGAAAAAAGGTACCAGATGATAAATTATCATTCATATGCAAAAATAACACTAGGAGGATCATAGCCATCATTTTGACAATTACTGAGTTTTAAAAAAAATAGCTACTCATGAATATTTGAGTATAAAATCCCCATTTTTCTTGACTTTTACTAAATCTTAATCAAGTAAATATCTGCAAAGAATTAGCCATTAAGAAGCTTTCTGAAGAGCAGTAGAACCATTTCCTTCTAAAAGTGTAACTATCCATAATAGTTACTGAATCATTAATCGCCAACTTGAAACATCATGAAATGTGGGAACATTTGCATTTAGAGCGAGAGCTATTCCAGCACATATGTAAGTGATTCATGTGTAGGCAGTTAAATCAGGTATTGGACAAGAATGGAGATTGGACATATTATTAAAATAATGTCTAGTAAATATGTCCTCTTTGATAGTAAAAAGTATAATATATTTCACTTTTATATTATATTGCCATTAAAAATATTTTTTCGTACAGATATGGTGCAAAACAGAGTTTTATTTAGTTATATATTCAAACTTGGTTATTATAAGTGATGAAAAATAAAGTTATTTCTCAAAGTTACATAATTATGTGTGAATAATCTGGAATTGTGCTCGTAAAACAGGAAACCACTGCATGTGCAAAAAGGTAAACAGATACACCCATATATAATTTAGATGAGTTGTAAATAACTTTTCCTGTTAGTTTTTTGTATGTCTTAATTCTGTCTAGATCATGGTGTTTATTTTATTTTAACTGTAATTTTGACTATATCAGAATTTGTATGCACATCTATTGACCACAATTATTATTATTATTATTATTATTATTATTATTATTATTATTATTATTATTATTATTATTATTATTATTATTACCACCTCCTCCTTGTTATACACACTCCACCTGTGAAGGCCAGTAGAATGCCTCCCACAGCTGCGGTGACAGCATAAATGGAAACAAATGTACAAAAAATATGCTGTTTTCCTTACAGAAATAATGAAGTTATTCATTCAGTTCCCTTATGAATAAATAAACTACATACATAATAAGAAAGCTTGGCATATGAACATTAAAGTTTATGTACCTAGTATATAATATAGAACATAAAAGGAAAGTAAAAATTAAAAAAGAACGGAGAAGGATGGTTTTGCAGTAAAGGAGAAAAGCTATAATTGACCGATTAAGAAATAAGCTTATCTTATCTAATTTAATGTAAACTAATCCAACCAATTCATTTATGTAAGCTGAAAATCAGTATTATGTCAAAACTTTTAGCAGCTGAAAACTCTTCATTACACCTGCATATTTGCCAACTTCCTGAAATTAAAACCTGAAAAACTTTTCCTCTCCCAGCAAAGCATAATAATTTTGCAAAGACATGAAATTTACAATTTGTAAAATGTTCAAAAGTTACATGTAAAAAACTGGAAAGTCCATTTTATAAGAATTGTTGAAGAACTAGTAGTACTGTTTCTTTCTGTCACACACACTGAAATTCTTCCTGGTATCATACTACACAGTATTAAAGCATAAAAACACCACTTCCTAGGCAATACACAGATTTATAGTTCATATTTTTATGCTTCATAACATGAATTATAAACAAAAACTGTCACCAAAAATGGGAAACTTTATCCCCCAGCTATAGAATGCCAATTAGATAAACAGTTTACATGAGGGAGTTGACTTTACAATTCATGTCATCCATTACTGAATGTCCACACCCATTTACTGCTGGTTACTGGAGGTCACTAGTGCTGCAATTAAATTTTAAATCTACACACTGTCTGTGCATTTTGTTGCAACCCAGTGAAGGGAGGCCATGATAGTGATCAAGGATGGACACACAGATAAGCTCTGGCCTATCATAGCACTGTATACCATTCAGTCTGTAATCTTAAGTTACAATATAATGCAATAGAATTTAATGTTTTGACATGTCCGTGGTGAAAATCTGTAACACTTTGAATCTGTCTATAAAACTATAAAAGGACTTCCTTTGCCATAAGTCGTAAAAAAGGCCTCCGTTCCTATACAGTTTATGGGCAAACCATAGAAGTTAGTAAGTATGCATCTACACTATAGCTTTCTCACTCATTAACTACTACCACACCAAAACTACCACTATTAAATGTTTACCTGTCCCATTTCGATGAATTCGATAGATAACATCTTGTAAAACATCTGAATAGTAGATATATTCATCTGCAGCATCGAAATCAAGTCCAACAAAACGTGCTTTACGAGATACTACTGGCAGCATAGCATCACTAAATCCTTCAATGACTGGGTCCAAAACACGGCCTTTAATGAATCGTTGCTGAGAATACATTAAAAACTCCTGAACAACTGCAAACAAAAACAAAATGAGTAAAAGTTGTGCTTGAACTGGGTGCAAGTTCAAATTAATTAACCTTTGCCTTCTTTGCTAGTCCTCCTTTCTCATTATGTCATTATTAAAAGCAATGGGAACTGAGTGAATCCAATGTGTATTTAGACTAGCATAAGGTCAGTAAGTCAGTTGTGAGCAACAGCAAATAATTAGCTTCATAAATGCAATTAATACTGTTGGTTTTACAACGTGCAATGAAGATCTGATTTCATTCTGTACTCCTACTAAAATGCTACTGCTTATATGTCTCCTTTTAGCTAATGAGTGTAATGAGAATCCAAAGAATTTAAAATATTGAGGTTGATCAGCTCTTAAATTCGCTTTGTATGAAAACTATGTGTATATTATTATGTTTCAGAATTTTTATGTGCTCTATTCTTTTAACTTGGGAAAGTCCTCCAGTATTCCATTGCAAGATTTTGATACTGGGTCTTCTATACTGCACAAAATCTTGAGAAGAAGTCCCCTCCTGGAGGTGTGTTTGGGTTATGTTACCTCTGGATTGTTTGTGCCGTTTTCTTGTCCCCCCTACAAGAATATGTTCGAGTCTTCAAACCAGCACCAAAAACATTAACCTTACAGAGATTACCTTCTACAATGGACAAGAAGGTTACTGGTTCAAGTTACAAAGTCTGCCATTGGAGGCAGCACATTGGCATATGACATCACCTCTCCTCCCTCAAGCTGGACAACGATATAAAGCTAAGGGGAGAAGATGAGAGAGTCTTATGCTGAGTACACAAAAAAGAACACCTTTGCAGGGTTAAGGCACACCTGCCGAGCATCCAGCAATTTCGGACTTTGTAAAATTTCTACTATCATCATGTTTGGTTGTAAGTAATGCAAAATCTCATACCTAAGACTGGACGTCTTGTTTATCATGCACTTTTCCTAAATTGTTATGTAAAAGAAGTTAGGTCATTATATTTTATCTAAAGCCATTTGTAATGAATTAACTGTAAAGAAATAGTGCCATTCATGTGAGGAAGAAGGAACATTGTAATTTCTTAAAATTTCTTGTTTTTGTCTTTTTTGTTGATTCTGTTTTCTAAATATTTCTATTGGAGTTGAAAAATCACAGCAAGTCATATAAATATATTTCAATCATGTGTAACCACTTTAATTGTTAAATTTAAATATATAATAATGTTTAATAAATTGCAAGTTAAAGACATCAATCTCAACTGATTTATCCTTATACACTTCCCTTCCACTTCACCATTAAGGAAATTAGGGAAATAAGATCCACTCCTTTAGGCAGTAACATAAACAATTTAAAAACGTTACTTCTTGGGAAATTATAAATGATATGGCCATTTTGTAATGGCTACCATTTTGTAACATTTTGGTAGCTAATAAATACATTGAGTTTTATTTTGGACGTTCAACCATTCATACCATCTATTATGGTTCTTAGCATCCCATTCTATATTGGGCGTGAAAGACTGGAAATTTTGCTCAGAGGCCTCTTATCAGGCTTGAGGTTCTTTTACTTGCCGTAAATCTATGACACGGGTCCACCGGGTTTGCTTCCCTTCTGAAGGAAGCCATGCTAAGGATTATTACGCCCGAGGAAATCCATCACCCTCCGCTGGGTTTGAACCCAACACCTCAGGAACTAAATGGTACCCCTAGACCATGTAGAACAACTTTTGGCAGCTACCATTCACAACCCCCAGATTGTCTGCAGGACCACACCTGCCATTGGTAGTAGGCATTTGTACTTAGTTGAGAGTATTGTCACGCAAGATATCTTCTATCCACCACAGGCCAACATGACAATAAGACAAGAATGAAAAATATGATGTGTTACATTCACATGACTTTCTTCACCCTCTATTTCTTATTAGCGGCAATACAAATTATATTTATGAAAGCTTATTTTCCTATCTACTTCATTTTAATCCATTCTCAAAATAGATGCATTACACATTTCGTTATAGATACAAAGAGAACAGCAATAGTCAAATGTTTAAACAACTGGACGCTACACGCTGGCCTTAAAATTCCATACTGTCTCCATGACATCGCATGAAACAACTGAAAATTAGCAGAAGTTTAAAAGAATGGCTAAGTATTGAACAATTTAAACCCTTAATAACAGATCTCAGAAATGGTTGATGCCACAATAAAGTTATTTAAAATAAATTGTCAAATAACATGTTTTAAAAAGATCTACATTTTTTGTGTAGTACATTTTTGTAATATTCACCAGTATGCAAGATTAAACAAAATTCTTTCTGAATGAAAAGTACTTCACATGCTATTCCCAGAAAATTTAAGATATACAGTCTATTTGTGATGTAAATATCTTAAGTATATGCTATTTTAATCAAAATCATTGCAGCCATTTTTTAGAAAATCAAACATTTTGAAAAATGTTCTATGTAAAGGGTAGTTTGGGGTGGGGGATTTTCTTGTAAATGTTTGTGATGCATCTTTGGAAGGTACTGAATCTAAATACCAAGTTTGGTATTTATACAACATTTTGTTTTTGAGTTATGCTGTTCACAGACACACATGTGGACGTTTTTCTAAAAATACTGTTTTGCATTCAGGGGGCCTCAATACATATGTTTCTGGTGAAATATCAGTATTAAATTTTGGGTGAAATGTACTATGAATGTGACAGAGAAAGTAAACAGTATAAAGTGTAATTGGAAATACCCTTAACCCTCAAATACTCTAAGAGGATATGGATGAAGATCATCTGCAGCAATTCCAGCCACTTCCACCCAATCCATCTTGAGCAAGAAGAGCTGGAGAGCAAGCTAATGGCTTTGTTGCCAGCAACTCGGCATTAGTCAATAATATCGTAAGGACATCTAAATGTAAATATTTTATATTACAGGCACTTCCTGAAATTTGTTAGTTTATAACTTTAGGGTAAATACAGATGTTTTTACTCACGGTTGCAGTTAATCTGATCACTGGCCAGCATGAACCCTATGTTACAAGCACAGCGATATCCCAATATCCCTGATTCTCCTTCACCAACTGTCACAATGCACATTTGTTTACAACCACCATTGTTTGTTCCACATGGATTGCTTGCTGTAAATACAGTAAAAAAATACATTGTTAGAATTTTCTCATTTAAGGTCACAATGCATTCTCATTGTACAAAATAATCATTGATGCATTCCAGTAAAGTTGCTGAGAAAACCTACTTGCTTCATTCACCAAAAGAGTTTTGCAGGCACTTGCCTAGATCTGCAGCTGCAAGTGTCAACAAGTTGAGTGCAAATAAGACTAAAAGGCGGTCACAATGTTTAAATTGACTCCTTAGTGATTTTATTCAATCACATCTGTGCCAAAATTGTTCAGACTTTGCTGTAATTTGAGGCAGTATTTTTAACACTTAAATGATTTTTGGTCAAATTATATAATATAAATGCAATAACAGCCCGCCTTAAAGCAATATGTGTATGTAACAATATATAAAAAGTGTATATTACAGTCATTGTAAATGTTTATATTATTGTATACATGTTCAATAATGTTATGTGAATGCATTATGTAATTTAATAATGTAGGAGCTGTGAGAATAATAGGTTAAAAGTTGCTAACAATGAGGTAACCTTGAGGCAATAATGAATTTGAAAGTTTAACAATACTACTTGTAATTCTTGGAAGCAATAATGTAATTTTTGTGACAGTTTATAAAATAGCCAATCAACAACCAGAAAAAGCTTTAGTTAAATGAAGGTATTCTATTGGACTAGGATTAGCCAATCAGAAACTGAAATATAGCAAAATTTACAAATTTAGAGCTGCAGTTGCTTGCAGACAGTGTTCCTAACCAGACACGAGATGTGTCCTCGAGAAATTTAATACGTATTCAGTGTGAGATGAAAAATAGTTTACATGTTAAAAAGTGCAAGCAATTAATAAAAAAATCTCACAGCTCTCTATATCAGTGAAGTGTTATTTAATCGTGTGAAGGATTAATAAAAGGAGTGAATTAAAATTATAATCTCTGTAAGCCTACATTCTTCAGCAGCACCATGTTTCTAACAATAATACTGATGCAGCTGAGGCAAACATAAATATATAATATTTAAAGAAACAGTCAAATTACAAAGTTAATATTTTTAAATTTTTGGACGAAGGCTACCGGGTACCATACATGCGGTTGCAACTACTCCATACGTAGCAGCAACAAACCTTCTTCAAATTGCTGCCCAAAACGTGGGGCAAATAACAATACAACAAAACTAACTTCTTCAATTTATATAATATCAATCAATGAAATAACATTGTTCCTATTTAATTACAGGGAGATGCACAGAATATCATACAATTTAATTACTGTATTAAAATAGTAACATTGATATTGCGTCTCACACTTAAAAGACAGTATTAGTTAAATGGGGTGCACTGTTGCCACATGTACTATACATATGTTTGCAACTTTGGCACCCAGCTTATGACAGCTTCCCAACATTTTGACAAATTCTGTGTTCCGGATAGGGCACCTTCGTTGTTAAGCTGTCTGATTACTTGGGTCACCTCACTGGAAGCTTCATCAATTGTAACAAAACGTTTTACATGGAGTGGTTCCTTCAATTTGGGAAACAAATCAAAGTCTGGTAGGCTCATATCAGGGCTGTATGGTGGGTAAGGAAGTGTTTCCCATCCATATTTGTTGAGCGTTTCCCTCACTGGTAGAGCAATATGCGGTCTTGTATTATCGTGCAAAATGAGGACACCAGCTGCAAGCATGTAAGGCCTTCTTTGATGAGTTTTTGGGCGCAAACCATTTTGCAGAAACAGCTTATAATACACACGTGTTACAGACCTCCCCTGGGGCACTCTATTTTAACTATGACTCCATTCATGTCATATGCAAAGCTTCACCTTTGATTGTTGGTGGCGGAATTTTTTTGGGCGTGGAGAGTCGGAACTTTTCCATTGTGATGACTGAAACTTAAGTTCTGGCTCAAAATCTCATATCTAGGTTTCATCAAGTGGAACAATCCTTTTCAGAAACCGTTTTCCTTCTGTTCGATAATGTTGAAGCAATTCTTCTGCATTTCTTTTGCAACCTGCTTTTCTGCTCTTCACTCAGATTATGTGGAACCCATCTGGCAGCAACTTTTCTCATCTTTTAACTTTTCAGTAATGATTCTGTAAACTGAAGTGACAGACATTCTGCCCTCATATGCAATTTCCTCACATGTCTTTTGTTGATCCTCTCTCAAAATGTCATTAACAATAATCTGAGAGGTGCAGTCTGTTGTAGTTGATGGCCTTCCACATCTTGGGTTGTCCTCAAGCTTACCCAACCTTGAGGGAAACAAGCAGACCACTGTGATACTGTGCTATGATCCACTACACTATTCCCATACACCTCTTTCAAAGCATTGTGAATTTCAGTTGGGTTCTTTCCATGTAGGGATTCGATTTTGATGTAGGAATGCTGGTCACTATGTGTAATCTGACCTGACTTGGTTTCAGATTCCATTTTAAAACTGAATTACCTACGACACAGCCACGTGAACCAGCAAACACGTATACAACCATTAATTAATTTTTAAGATTGAGAAGCTAGTAACAGTGATGTGTCATAATTTAAAATAGAAAGAGTTGAAGGTTGTTACACTACATCATTAAAATGTTCTTAATTGAACGCATTTCAGGAGAATGGAATGATGAACCTTCAAAGGCTGCTGGGTGGCAGTAGTTCGAAATTCATTAGGTGATTCCTGTGTTTGACGATATGTATTTTTCAGCCCAGCACCAGAGAACACCACTAACCACACACATTCCCCACACAATAACTGGCAAAATCAGTTGAAAACATGCTGACGATGGGAGCAAACCATTCTCCTGAAGCGCGTTCAAGTAAGAACATTTTAGTGATGTAGTGTAACAACCTTCAACTCTCTCTATTTCAAAACATATACAACCGTCAAGCCTAAACTTCAACTTGATCATGTCACCTTAACCCTTTGCTGCGCATAGAGTATTAGCTAGTTGTTCTCCAAGCAGAATTGTGTCCATTTAAATTCTGAGCTGCTATCACAGATGTTAAACTAAAAGTGACCTATATACACGCATAATTATATCTTTTAGTAGCTAAATTAAATTGATTAATAACTACGCTATGCGTCTCAAAGGGTTAATGGTCGTGCATGCGCCATGTGCAGAACTTTTAAAATGATCCTCATATATATTAGCTTTCCGCAAAATAAATGGAAGTCAGAGTAATTTTCCTAGGCCTGAAATCAGAAGTTACATGTAAAACAATTTGAAATTATTCAGTAAAATAAAAACTTACCATATAGTTGTGTAAGTGGATGTACAACCTTCACAGCCTTAGGTTCTCGTACGTCTCTTTTCCTGTATACGACCTTGATTGTATTTTGTCCCTTGTACTTGTCAACACTAACTATGCCCTGCTTGGTTCCATCAGACCAGTACACACGGTTCTCAAACAGAGCTAACCGTGAAGGTGAAGGCACTGGCTGGCCTGCAAGCAGAAACTACAATAGCTGTAATTTGTAACAAACATGTGAATACATAGCATGAAAATGTTTACTCTATAATGGTGAATAGTTTCATCAGTTTGAATTCAATCCTGAATTGTGATTGTTATACAAGTGTTTCAACATTGATACACATTTCTGGAATGTATCCATAGTAAACAGAAACAAGAATACATTTTATGATTTACATTAAATGTAACACATACAAGGCGTGGCAATAAAGAAACCGGACTGATGTTCTAACTCTTTATTGAAAAAAACTTACACAACTGAAATGTTGTCCACTCCCCGATCCCTGAACCGCTAATTTTCCACTGTTGGTAGCAGTGCTGCAAGTCTTTTTCTGTTATGTTGTTGAGGAGTCTCGTCGTTTTTTCCTTCACTGCATCCATGGACTCAAACCTGGTTCCTTTGAGCAGAGACTTCAGTTTTGGAAAGAGAAAAGTTGCATGGTGCTAGGTCAGGCGAATACGGTGGAAAATTAAATTGAGTTTTATTTATGGACGCTCTTCAACTGCTGTGGTCCTTAGTGTCCCATTCTATATTGGACGTGAAAGACCAGTAATTTTACTCAGAGGGCTCTTTATCAGGCTTGAGGTTCTTTTACATGCCATAAACATACGAAACAGGACTACTGGCTTTACTTCCCTTCCGAAGGAAGCCATGCTAAGGATTTTTGCACTCAAAAAAATCCATCACCCTCTACTGGGTTTGAACCCGTGACCTAGGGAACTAGAAGCTAGTATGGTAACCACTACACCATGGAGGGCGACAAATACGGTGGATATTCCATCTTTCGAATGATGGTTTTCATCAATAACCTCGTCACAGACATTGTGTTATGGGATGGGTCAGTGTGTTATCCTGATGAATCGAAGAGCGATTCTTCACAGATCTGGTCTCCTTCATTGCACACGTTCATGAAGGGTCTTCACAATAGTTGTATAATAAACTAGATTGACTGTCTGACCTTCAGGTGCCCTTAAGGCGGTCTTCTTGAACAATTCTACTGACCTTCTCCATATTCTCTTCAGTTTTCAAAGTGGAAGGATGCCCTGATTTTGGATCATCTTTGATGTCTTCCCTACTGTCCTGGAACCTCTTAACCCACTCAAAAGCTTGCATATGAGATACATATTGATAACCATAAACTTGTTTCAACAAATTCTAAGTTTCTGTGGTAGGTTTTCCAAGTTTTGTGAGGAATTTGATGTTAACACATTGTTCTACTTTAGAGCGTAGGATAATTCCGACGGGGCTCAGATACACGACCCATTTCTAAGAAGGTTCACAGCCAGACTAACCACCACAGTGGCGTGAAATTTTGTACATGTATCAGGGAGAGTCCCAAGGCCAATTCTCCACTCTTCTCTTTGTCATCAACAAAGCCGGAAATGCGCACAACAATCACTTTGGTTTCTTTATTGTCACACCTCATATACCTACAATATTATTTATTACAACATTTCAAGTTTTCGTTTGTTTTACTCTGCTGAAATGTTTTTAGCAGCTTTACTGATAACTGATCATCTGAATTATTGATTTCCCAATAATCAATCATCTTCTGCATTCTTTTAATTCTTTATTCCCACTGGGATGCCTATTTTTTTAAAACAGTGTATCAACAGAAACAGACAGTGAGACATTGCTTATGTTTCACAGATGTAACTGTCATGACTAAAGATGAGGGATTTGTGCACGGCATGAAATACACTTTGAGTCAACAGTGAGTAAAGGTGAACATACAGGTAAACAACTAAGGGCAGTGCACCAAAAACAAGTAGGTACAACAAAAGTTGCAAATATCCAAGGGCTACTAATAATAGAAAAGGTATCAGAAAAAAATCAAGAAAGAACACCCAGGGCCTTGCACACAGAGGACAAAGAATAAATGGCAAAACATTCTACAGAAAAAAAATCTGATTTGTTGCACTCATATGACTTTCTCCACTCTTGTACAAACTATTTTTACAAACGCTTATTCTCCATATGCTTCATGTTAATCGAGATGTTAATCTTATTGCTAATTTTCTTGTAGGTGCAAGGGGAATATGGTAGGCTTTAAGCGATAGTCAAATGTTTTAAGAGCTGGTTGCTATGTGGAGCATTCCATTCCCTTTGTATGTTCAGGACATAAAAAAACAAATAACAAATTCCCATTTGAGAAAAACTAAGTATTGGAAAATTCAAACAAATAACAAGGAGTATGTTGGAAATGGTTCACTTGACAAAAAAGATGTATATGACATAAATTGTGTGTTTTTTGAGATCTACATTTTTTGTGTAGTAAACTTTTGTCTATCTCTATGGTTTACCAGTTCCATTCAGAATGAAGAGGACTTTTGGGGACATTCCCTGAAAATTCAAGATATACATTTAATTTGTGATGAAAGTATCTTAAACATATGATATTTTAATGAAAATCGTTAAACCCATTTTTGAAAAAAATCAACATTTTCGAAAAATGTTACATGTAAGTGGTAATCTGGGGCACCTCAAAACATGTATTTCTGGTGAAATCTCGGTATCAAATTTTTGGGTGGAATGGAATACTTCCTCTACTTACTATATGTAGTAGAGAAAGTAATAAGGGCTGTTTAACAATTTGTAACATAATGAAGAATACAAAATTATCAGACGATAGCATAGTACACTTGACACATGCATCGTTAATGTCCTGTGACGTTGAAAGAGCTTCTTGTAGTTCAAAAACTGCTTAAGTGATTAACACCAATGTTTGACATTCGATAATGTAAGAATGTCTATATAGTGCAGTGCAATTCAGCTTGTGTTGCCTCTGAAGCTGTGGATGAATCATTAAGGCAAGCTTCTTCTTCTTCTTCTTACTTTACCTATGTTTCAACATATCCCTCATATTGTCATCTGCTAGACCTTAATGGAGTGTTGCATTTCTCATTTTCAGACTGGTTTATGTACGTCGGACATCAACACAGACACTGGGCATATAAGTGTGTAATGTCTATGCACACGCAACCTGATGACAAATGGCACAACCCCCTTATCTTTAGTCATGGTTGTGGTATAACTCATGTACTCTCTGAAGAAGTTGGTTGTAAAACCCATTATGAAGTAAAGTAAGTATAGGTGAGTGAAGATGCTACTTAAGACAGAAAATTCATGATTACCCCTTAGCACCAGGAATCTGTTGTTGCCATCATAGTCCACTGTCTCTATATAGTCAAGTAATGAGTCACACCAGAACACACGCTTAGCAATAATATCAACAGCTACACCTGATGCTTTGTACGCTGCTTCTGATACAATGGCACGGGCATTAGTTCCATCCATATTAGCCCTGAGAACCTGTGTGCTGTCAGCAACAAACATGTACCTGTAACATTAACATGTTATGTTAATGAAATCCATATCCTTTCACTTCCTATCCAATAACATGTTGTATCACATGTTAAACAGAACTAGGTTATTTGAAACATTTTTATTTATTATTTTAAAAATAGCAAGGACATGAGGAAGCAAAAAGAAAGAATGAAACATAATATAAATATATTAAACAGTAAACATAACGTATGAGGGGTGTCCAATAAGTAAGTTTCTCTATTTTATAAAAAACATTACACACAATTGATCATGCTGAATTAATTTTATTTATATTGTACAATCCTTCTGTTACTTTTCAACATAGTCAACATGTTTTCCCTATTATTTTTGGGGACATGACACAAGTTTCTCCAAGACAGTGTTGTACAAAGTCAGGTCCTGTGCTCTCAACCAGCTGTTTACTGATTTGAATTCATTATTGGTGTTAAAAATGCTTACCTTTGACTTGGAGGAACATGTGAAAATCACTTGGGGCAAGCTCCGGTGAATACCGAGGATACGAGAAAACTTCCAAGTTGAATCTTGACCCAGGCGGAGCTCAGAAAATTCAACTGGGAAGTTTTCTCACATCCTCCATATTCACCAGAGCTTTTCCCCAAGTGATTTTCACATGTTCCTCTGACTCAAAGGTCATCTTGGAGGTAAGCATTTTAACACAATGACGAAGATCAATCAGAAGTGAACAGCACTATAACAAAGATGAATCAGAAGTGAACTATAAGGCGGTTTCCTGTACTCGTAACCACCTGTTCACTTCTGATTGATCTTCGTCATTGTGTTAAAGTGCTTACTTCCATGATGCCTTTGAGTCAGGGGAACATGAGAAAATCACTTGAGAAAAGGTCTGGTGCATATGGAGGATGCGACAAAACTTCCCATTTGAATCTTCTGAGCTTCACCTGGGTCAGGATTCAACTTGGAAGTTTTCTCGTATCCTCCGTATTCACCGGAGCTTGTCCCAAGTGATTTTCACATGTTCCTCCAACTTAAAGTAAGCACTTTTAACACCGATGATGAAGTCAAATCAGTGAACAGCTGGTTATGAGCACAGGACCTGACCTGGTACAACACTGGCTTGGAAAAACTTGTGTCACGTCCCCAAAAATGCTTGGAAAAACATGTCGACTATGTAGAAAAATAACAGAAGGATTGTACAATATAAGTAAAATTAATTCAACATGATCAATTGTGTGTAATATTTCTTATAAAATAGGGAAACTTACTTATCGGATGCCCCTCATATAAAGAATATGCACAAATTATCAGTAAGTCACTCAAAAATGTATTGAGTTATTCAATTAAAAAATAAATACATAAATAGATTTAATAAACTTGATTTTGTGAATGCTTGTTGTTAAATTAAGATAAACAAAAATAACACCAATAATAATACAGTAGAATCTCTGTTAACCAAAACAAAGAGGGAAAGGTGTTTCGGATAACCAGAATTTTGGATGAAAATAAAAATGTTATTTTTAGGGGTTAAGAAGTGTTTTTTGAAGTTTTAGTTAGGAAAAAGTAAGTGAAGACAACATATACATACAATGTGAACAATGTATTTAATAAATGTAAGCTCCATAAAGCATACAATACTTTTAACTACATCTACTGTACTAATTTTATTTGAAAAAGTATTTTATTTTCTTTTGCGTTTTCTTTTCACTTTGTTTCTAGCCATTATCTCACACCACCATTTCATTAGCAGAAAGTCAGAAGGCTTTGATTCTTCACATCTTTTGACAAACTGTAATGCTACCTGGCAAGGATTTTTAGAAAGAGAAAGAAGATTCACTTCCTTCTCATTAGTTTAGGTACTTGATGGCAACTGGGAAATCCCTTCCATGAAAAAGTGGTGGAATGGTCTGTAACTCACTGTCCACAATACTACGTTCCCCATTGGCAGTCTGCCACTGTGACTATGATGTAAATAACTGACAGCTAACAAAAGGAAGGGCCAGCTTGCCATTAACTAAACAACCAAAGTAGTTGTTAATAGAGAAGGAATGCAAATAGTCTAGGTCAGAGTCAAAGTATTCCATTATGCATCCCATTTGTCATTCCCAATATAAGTTAACAAACGATGTTTCTTCCGTTCATTTTAACCAAAAATATTTATTTTTTTCAGTCATTTTGGTTAAATGTTATTTCGCTTAAAAGTATTTCGGATAACAGATTTGTATGATCATGATGAAGATGATGATGATAAAAATAATAATGGGGAAATGTCCTTTAAAATGGCTTTCTATTGTGATCTGATGCAAGTAAATCACTACATTAATCTTGAAATACCAATACTATATGAAAGAAAACAGCAAAAAGAAAGAAGGATAAAAATGTGTTGCATTCACATGACTTTCTGTCTCACTCTTCTAAAACTATTGTTACAAAAGCTTATTCTTCTATCTACTTCTTGTTAATTGAGATAAACTTTCGGTGCACATTTCTAAGTTTTGTTGTAAGTATAAGAGGGTTACAGTAGGTTTAAAGCAAGTCAGATTTTTAAAAAGTGGATCACTATGTAATGGTCATTAAATTCTATGTTTTGCGTGAACATGAGAAAAAACAAATAGCAACTTACTACATGAAAAAAGTATAGTATTTGAAAATTCTAACCAATAACAAAGAATATCTTGAAAAGGTGAATGTCACGAAAAATGTTATTTGAATGTGCTTTAACAATACCTACATTTTTAAACATTTCTTATCTGGTAAGATTTTGTCATTCAGATACATTTTATTTGTCATGTAAATATCTTAAACATAGTATATTAGTCAAAGTCATTAGAGTCATTTTTGAGAAAATAAAAAAAGATGAACATTTTTCCATATAAAGGATAGTTTGGGGTGAGAGGATTTCTTTAAAATATTTGTGTTGCATTTTTGAAAGATGCTGAATTTAATTATCAAGTTCATTATTTAAATGACTTTTTGTTTTTGAGTTATGCTGTTGTTGCACAAGCACATACATGCGCAAACACACATACACGGACCTTTTTCTAAAACTCCTCTTTTTCTTTGGATTCAAGGAGTTTCAAAACTCACTTTCCAATGAAATCTTGGTATCAAATTTTTGGGTGAAATGCAATACTATAAAAAGTAAAAAGAAAATGAAAGTAAGCAAATGAAACACCAACTCACCCCATTGTAGGATCCAGTGCAATATCTGCAGGACTGCTCAGGTTGCTGCCAAGAACAATGGCATGATATCGACCATCCATTTCAAATACGTCAACTTTCTGACCTACTGCGTCAGCCACATAGAGCTTGTCTCCCACCCAGTCCACAGCAAGGGCTACAGGTGACCACGTTCCTGGTAATGTTATGTCAGAGTCAGGTGTAAACACTGGACTTGGCATCAGCTGCTGTGAGTGTACCTGCAATTGCAATAGGTTTTCTTCAGTGATAGTTTTAAAATATAACACTATTCTAATTAAACAAGTCCATGTGGCTTATTGTACCCATAAGATACATATAATTGAACTGTTTCAGTTAAGTGATTATGAGGCGAGTAATATATGAGGGCTGTCTCAGAAGTACCCGACCTAACAAAGAAAGCACAAAAATGTTGGGGAAAAAACATCTTTATTTCTCTACTAGTCTCCTTTCAGCTCGATACACTTTTCCCAGCAGTGTTCAATAGCTTTGATATCCTGTTTACACTGAGAACCATCGAGTTCTGCAAAATAGACATCAACTGCAGACTCCAGCTCTTCACTGTTGGCAAACTTTTAGCACCAAGCTGTTTCTTCAACTTTGGAAATAGAAAACAATCAGAGGGGGCTAAATCTGGTGAGTAGGGTGCATGAGGAAGCAACTCGAACTTTAACTCATTTATTTTGCCCATGGCAATAATGGATATGTGAACTGGTGCACTGTCTTGATGAAACAACAGTTTCTTTTTCACTAAATGCGGTCATTTTTGCTCGATTTCACCATTCAAATACTGCAATAAGTTTGCATAATACTCGCCATTGATTGGTTTTGCTTTTTGAAGATAATCAATGAAAAGTATTCCACACACATTCCAAAAATCTGACGCCATGACCTTGCCTGCAAATGGAACTGTCTCACCTTCCTTGGAGCCAATTCTCCCCTTTCAATCCACTGTTTTGACTGTTCCTTCATCTCAGGTGTGAAGTGATGGACCCATGTTTCATCCATGGTTATGAATCGACACAAGAACTGGCTTTATTGCAGCAAAACATCGCGAAACACTCAACTGAAACATCCTTACGATGCTGCTTTTGTTTCATTGAGAGTAAATGCGGCATCCATCTTGCGCATAGCTTTCTCATGTTTAAATTTTCAGTCAGTATGCGAAGTACAGCACTTTTTGAAATGCCTACGATGTCTGCTAGCTCATACACTCAGTCAACGGTCATCCAATACCATGTGGATTTTCCTCACAATTTCTGGCGTGATCACCTCATTTGATCAACCACTGCGATGTTCGTCTTGGCAGCACCTATGGCCTCACTTAAACTCTGCTTCTGTTGTAAACCAAGTTGTAGACTCCCCCAGAGTAGAATCTAGCTCAGCTTTAATATTAGTTGGATTAAGACCTTTCAAATGAAAGTATTGTATCATATAACGATGAACAGTTTTATCCATGTTTACAAATTTGCTGAGAACGTTTACTATTGATGGCTGCCAAACAATTACTAAACGACGTTGCATCATCAAACTTCAGACTTAAGTGTTATAACGTTGGTACTTTCTACCAAAGTCATTTGTTTGAAACAACAACCACTATCTATACATCAGGTCGAGTACTTTCGGGTCTGCCCTCGTACACTGACAATCTTTCTGGAAAGGGTTTTAGACCAGATTTTTATTGCTTACTGTACAACATACTTGCCAACTTCCTGAAATTGAAACCTGTAAAACTTTGCCTCTTCCAGCAAAGAAATTTGGAATACATAAAATCTTCACTGCAGCAAATGTGCAAAAATTACATGTAAAATAAATGGAAACTGCGTTTTATAAGAATCCTTGGAACACCTGGTAGTACTGCTTGTTTCTGTCACATATGATGAAATTCTTCCTGCTACCACGATAAGCATGTATACCACTTCCTAGGCTATACACAGATTTCTAGTACATATTTTATGTTTCATAACGTGAAGTATAAACTCACAAAAATGGGAAACTTATATGCTGCAGCAAATAAGATAAACAATTTATGTGAGGGAGTTGACTTTATAATTCATGTCATCCATTTGAATGTTTGTGCTCACTTACTAGTGGTTACTTGGTGGTGCAGTAAAATTATAAATCTGCAGACTATGTATTTTGTTGCAGCCCAGTGAAGGGGTGTAAGTCAAATAATTCAGTATCCATCCAGTGAAAATAGCATTAAAATAACAACCGAAACAGGAATGGTTGCCGATTCCTTGCTTCGATGCTTCAGGCAAGGAGAAGCACAGAGAGAGAGAGAGAGAGAGAGAGAGAGAGAGAGAGAGAGAGAGAGAGAGAGGGGGGGAGGGAGAAGTGGCGTACGTGGCATAAGTCATGGGAGAATGTTCTAGAACCTTCAATATAAGGCGAAAATAAGAGTAGGGGAACTAGAGCTGGTGACACAACCTGGAAAGAAAGCGAAGTGGGTCGACCAGTTGTTTGAAGAAAGAGAACTGCAAGCTACTAGTTCAATCATGTACAGGTTTTAAAACATGGTAACTCCACATCACATGGCATAACACTCCTGTATAAAATCCAGTTTTGAATCTTCATCTAAGATCTGCCCATTCAAGTATGGTGAATCAAGATGCTTCATTAACATGGAGATGAAAGAGCTGGAATTTGTTTTACACTTGATGGTTGATCAACTAACAGCATGAAGAAAGAAACTACACAGTCAGTCAATGCGACTCCAGTGGTGAATGTGCCATGAGGGACCAGATGTTTCATGTGGAAATCAACATCTTTAAGTTGGAGAAACTCTAACCAACCACCAGATTTAACGGGTGAGATCTGTCCTTATTCTACATTTTTAAATGTTACATTTCAGCTAAAATATCGATAGTAAATTTAAATTCATTTATAACTGTGCAATGCTATTGAAGCAGCAATTAAAAATCTAAGCATGCAAGTTTATTATAGTGTGTTATATTGAATCAAAATGTGTCATAATTTTAATGTCTATTCAATGCTAATCAGTGAGTCAAATTTAAAGTCAATGCAAGTGATTAATAAATTCAGACATTTTGGAGAAAGTGCATGTGACTTTTCACAAGAAATAAGGCTGGATTATGAAGATAATTATGGCACTGAAATTAATTGTAAATCTAGTTTCAGAATTATAATGCTTGGAGAAACATTTAATGTAACTTCCAAAATCATATTTGTATTGGTTGCATTGCTGAAACAGTACCAAGTAATCATGCATGTTGTAATTGTTAATATTTTAAATCACAAAATATACAAATGTTTCTTAGCAGCTTGTTATTATGTTTGAGTACATATTCCTGGTCATATTCTCTAAGGTATTACAGGTGAAAATAGTACAAGTGAATACGTTACACTCAGATTACGAATGGTAGCAGAGATTATAAAGTAATACAGAATGACAATAAAGAGTCTGAGGTAATAAATATTACAAGTGGTAGCAAAGCTGTGCCAAGAGGAGGTACAAGTCGGGATAGTAGTAGTGGAGTGTTACCCGTGGCAAGTAAAGTCCATCGTTGCAGGGGCACCATGATCGTGATGAAGAATAGACACACAGATAAGATCTGGCCTATCATAGCACTGTATACCAAATAGTGTGGTACATTAATTTGTAATCTTAAGTTACAGTACAACACAATAGAATTTAATGCTTTGTCATATCCATGGTGAAAATCTGTAACACATCTTCCAACAGAGCCACAAAAATACTTCCTTTGTCATACAGTAGTAAAAAGGCCTTCACTCCCATACATTTTATGGGCTGTACCATTTTGGCTCCCCCAACTCCGAAAGGTTACCATGCATTAATCTACTAGACCGCTAGATGCTGAGAGAGGCGGCATCTACATCAGGAGCCTGGTCACGTGGTAGCAACTGCCACCCTTCTACAGTGAATACGGCAGCCAAGTGACATAACCGGCTGCCCTAGCGGGGAAAATTGCAAGCTGCATTCAGGTCGACTCCCGGCATGTGGTCTGGCGACGGGAACAAGAAAGGAAAAGTGCGTTGTGCGGACAGGTCGCAACTGGAGAGATGAACGTGTAGGGTACGAATGAGTCAGAACTTCAAAATTACTTTTTGGCTCTAAATTTGCTATCTACTTATTCTTTCAGTGAGTATTTATCTAAATTCCCTTTTGGTAATAATTGTTCAGAAATTCTAACCAGAGTGACACATTTTTAGAGAGATCCATTCAGGAGTTTTCAAAACACATGAGTAATTTCTTTACCATGATGTACGTCTAACTTTTGCAATTCCGTAAAGTAATCGAAAAAAGAGAACCATTAAAGGTTACATGAACTATAAATTTAATGTATTGATGTTATTTTGGAAAACTTTTAAGGTTTGTCTCATGTTATAATTTTAAAGCTTAACTTGTTAAAATTTTCAAACTTTAAATTAACGTTAAATTGATTGAAATTAGCCATGTTGTATACTTATTGTTAAATGAAGTGAGCATATAAATCAGACATAGTGAATGGACACACATCTTTCGGCACGTTTGTTACATGGAAGCCCAAGTATTCTTAAACTTTATAGTGAACATCGTCAGAACAATGAATTAACGCATCGTTTATTTAAATGCTTATCCAGAGACAATTTAGAAAGCAAACAAGAACTATACCACGTTAAAAGAAAAATATGTACTTTAACAATTGAAAGTAAATTATTGAATCTTGAAAGATGTATTGTATTTGAATGTGCACGCGCACACACCCATCTTTTTCTAAAAATGCTTTTTTGTTTTTAATTTATTCAGGAAGCCTCAAAACATGTCTTTCCAGTGAAATCTCTGTATCAAATTTTTGTGTGGAATGTTATATCTTCTCTACCTACTAAGTACGTGGTAGGGAAAGTAAAAACTAACCACCCCTGAACAAGTTCAATCCTCAGTGCATGCACCATTATGTTATGAAATCTCATAAAGCTATGGGTTTGCCTTGCAACATAGCTGTACCTAACTTTAGGATATTAAACAGCAGATTCTAAATAATTAATCTTACAGCAGAGTATACCACAACTTTATATAAAAATGCTGACCACATTCATTTGTCTACTCTAAGAATTATTATTAGATGTCTTAAAGGGAATACTAAATAAAACATTAATGGCAGCTACAACAGTTGTAACTACAAGTACAAAGGCAGAAGTGCAGAACAATGCAAACACAGTATTAAAGATGGTAAATATACATTTAGCAGAACTAGGAATGACATTAAATAAACAAAACAGAGTGGATGCAGATTAGTTTCAGCAACAAAACATAATCCAACATCACCTTGGCAATACAAAATAAACAACTAAAACAGGTTATGCAATTAATGGTAGAATTAGTTATAGACAAAAATTTAAAATGGAACAAATATATTGAAAAGATCTCAATAAAAGCAAACAGCGAGATATACATGCTAAAACAAGGACACAAATCATGGACGAGGATAGATTAATGCAAGTATACTATGCATTTATGCATTCACACTAAAATTATAGGCCCATTTTATCGGGAACAGCAAAAATGAAATATATGCTGAAAATATTTAGATTGCGATAAGAATCATAAAAAAAATACAAAGAAGAAGTTCCTGAAGAAATGCATTTAAAACACTTATTTTATTAACTTTATTCTATTTGTTTGGTTCAGAACTTTATATCAAGGAAAAAGTAATGTGTTAAGACAATGTATAGAATACCAAGAGAATAGCTTAATGAATGATAAGTAATTTACGGAACATTTTGGAGAAAAATGGGTTAGGAGACATGTGGAGAAGGAGAGAAAATAACGTGAAAAATCTTTGGAAAAAGGTGAGGAAAAGACTGGAAGATATACAAATACAAATCATGTTCAGTGAGATTGCCGAAAAGAGCTCATTAGTTTGTTATAGGCCAATGAAAAATACATGGGGTAGGGAAAAATATATAGACATAGTAAATAAAGAAGAGAGAGAATCTATTGCATTGGTAAGAACCAGAGCATGGAGACTAAGAGGGTTAAGACAGGGTATTCCTCAGAACCAATGTCCGATATGTGGTGGTAATGAAGACGTTGAACACATAGTATTTAAGTGCCAAGGAACAGAAAATTGGAGAAAAGAATTTTTTAATAAGAAGTGGTTGAAGGGGGATAGAAATAGGCTTATGATTGAAATGATGTGCAAGGACGCTAGAAGCATTGGACAGTTTTTGTGTAAAGTAAAAAATAAATGGCTTTGGACAGTGGAAAGAGAAAAGTAAGATGTAGCGCATCTTACTTTGAATAGAAAACTATAGTGACTGTGTGATGGTTAAGTAATTAATAAGTGAAAAGTGAAAAACAAGTGGAAATGGCACATGAAAAAACTGAAAAAAAAACGAGATAACTTAGTGACGAGAAATTGTAAAATGTAAATAATCTGTAGTGATTGTCTATGAATGCACTGACGGGAAATTGTAAAATCTAAATAAACTGTAGTGATTGTCTACTGAATGAGTGGCCAGGGTCAAAGTGCAGTAGACAATCAAATTGTAAAATTCTTAGCACAATAAATAAATAAATGAATGTCTTAAATATGTAATTAGTACCCATAAAAGAGATAAAAATGTGAATGTACCTCAGCACAACACTAGAACTATAATTAGAAGTAAATTAAGTGGTTCTCTCAGAAATAAATGTATCAAGAGTAATGCAAAGGATTTATACAACCACCTACGTTGTGCAATTAAAGCAATAAATGAAGAGGGGTAAATGATAAAGGAAATTAAAACATAATCTTGTGAAAAATGTCTTCTATGCAGTAGAAGAGTATAAACTAGGAATTACTGCACAAGTTTAGTAATACCTCTCCTGTAAATATAATTTGTTAAATTTTATACACTGTGTGTTTTGTTGACAATGTAATTCTGCATTACCTTTCTTGTTTTTATATCAGACCAATACAGTAGATTGCGACTATAATGGAAATCAAGCCCACTGGCACCAGTAGTATTGGCCACAAGATGAACATCATCGCCTCTCTCATTCATTCGCCACACAGAACGATCATGAGCAAAGAACAGCGTCAACGATATATTCCCTGAAGCAACGCACTGGGATCGATCTACCAAATTGTATCCTTGCACACAAGAACATGTATATGAACCATCTGTGTTTGTACATAGCTGATCACAGAATCCCCATTCTTTACACTCGTCTCGATCTGGAATGAAAAAGAATAATTTGGAGAAAAAACTTCAAACAATGTCACAAGTTAACATAGTGTTAACATAATTCAGACTATATGCAATGTGATTATTTATATTAGGTATATACATTGGATTTTATTTCATAATTTGGGAATGTAATAAAAATATCAAGAATTTCATACATACAATAACTATACTGTCAAGTAATTGATTTTTTTTTAATATAGAATCAGCTGAAAACTTTAACACCATAGCCAGTATTTGAACACGGTTCTTCCGTGTTCTGTGTGGTTGCTTCAACCATTGAGCTACTGTGATAACATGCCAGCCGTGTATTAAATTTTCCAACCAGCTTGAGATTTTTTCTTGGTACGCCAACAAGCAACTCACTTCAGAAATAACAATCCCAATGGTAACCAGTAAGTACTTTGATTTCTGTACATACAAATAGTTAAAACCAACTACAAGGTAATTGTTTTTATGTATATGTTAATTATTCCTTTTTTCTAAGGCCTAACCAAGCCTAAGAATTGTTTTTAATGTAGAATCAGCTAAAAATTCAATGTCATAGCTGGGATTTGAACATGGTTCTCCTGCTTTCTGGGAGCTACTATGATAACACGTCAGTAGGATATAAAAATTCCCCAACTAACTTGAGTGTGCCCAGGAAATAAAATACTTACTAACCGTAAATTGCAATTGAGATTGTTATCTCTGAATTGAGATATTTGGTGGTCTATTTGGGAAAAAACTCAAATCAGCTGGAGTATTGAATGTCCTACCAGTATGTTGTCATTGCAACTGAATGATTAGTGCAACCATATGGAAACCAGGAGAGCCATATTCAAATCCAGCAAGGCATTGCATTCTACATTAAAACCAATCCTCAGGCCGCATCAGGCCTTAAAAAAACAAAAAAGAAAATTGGTTGAATCTCTGGAAATATTTCTTACACAACACTGTTTTAATTGCGTGGCCAAGAACTAATCTCGTATTTTCAGTTAATGTGCTGAAAAACATGCCCATATGAAATGTTTCTTTCATATTTGATATTCTTTAAATGGATTCCATGATGACAGTTATTTTGCCACTTATATTGTAAAATAACCGAGCAAAGTGGCACTATGGTAAAATGTGCAACTCACATTTGGGAGGTCCCAGGTTCAAGCCCTTGGGACCAGCCAATCTGACTAGAGGATTTTCATGGTTTTCCTTGGTTGTTAGGTGAATACTGGGTTGGAAAATTTGATTCATAAATTTTCCTATCCTCCCTTTCATTACTACATTTCATTTCTTTCTTCTTCACCGCCATCCCAGACATTGGGCTAATCATCCATCCTGGAAATGCTATGACCCAGAGTTTGCTTGCTCCTCGACGGATTACTGACACAAGGCATTGGGCTGATCATCCATCGTGGAAATGCTATGACCCAGAGTTTGCTTGCTCCTCGACGGATTACTGACACAAGGCATTGGGCTGATCATCCATCGTGGAAATGCTATGATACAGAGTTTGCTTGCTCCTTGACAGATTACTGACACAAGGCATTGGGCTGATCAACCATCCTGGAAATGCTATGATCCAGAGTTTGCTTGCTCCTTGACAGATTACTGACACAAGGCATTGGACTGATCACTCAACCTGGAAATGCTATGATCCAGAGTTTGCTTGCTCCTTGACAGATTACTGACACAAGGCATTGGGCTGATCACTCAACCTGGAAATGCTATGATCCAGAGTTTGCTTGCTCCTCGACAGATTACTGACACAAGGCATTGGGCTGATCATCCATCCTGGAAATGCTATGACCCAGAGTTTGCTTGCTCCTTGACAGATTACTGACACAAAACATTGGGCTGATCACTCAACCTGGAAATGCTATGATCCAGAGTTTGCTTGCTCCTTGACAGATTACTGAGACAAGACATTGGGCTGATCAACCATCCTGGAAATGCTATGATACAGAGTTTGCTTGCTCCTCGACAGGCTACTGACCCAAGACATTGGGCTGATCACACATCCTGGAAATGCTATGATCCAGAGTTTGCTTGCTCCTTGACAGGCTACTGACCTAAGATATTGTATTGATCACTTATCCATGATCCGGAGTTTCCTTGCTCCTCAACAAGCTACTGACCCAAGACATTGGGCTGATCACACTTCCTGGACATGCTATGATCCAGAGTTTGCTTGCTCCTTGACAGGCTACTGACCCAAGACATTGGGCTGATCACACATCCTGGATATGCTATCATCCAGAGTTTGCTTGCCCCTCAACAGGCTACTGACCCAAGACATTGGGCTGATCACACTTCCTGGACATGCTATGATCCAGAGTTTGCTTGCTCCTCAACAGGCTACTGACCCAAGACATTGGGCTGATCACACATCCTGGATATGCTATCATCCAGAGTTTGCTTGCCCCTCGAAAGATTATTGATCCAAGGCATTGGGCTGATCACACATCTTGGATATGCTATGATCCAGAGTTTGCTTGCTCCTTGACAGGCTACTGACCCAAAGCATTGGACTGATCACACATCCTGGAAGTGCTATGATGCAGAGTTTGCTTGCTCCTTGACAGATTACTGACCCAAGACATTGGACTGATCACACATCCTGGAAATGCTATGATCCAGAGTTTACTTGCTCCTTGACAGGCTACTGAACCAAAGCATTGGACTGATCACACATCCTGGAAATGCTATGATCCAGAGTTTACTTGCTCCTTGACAGGCTACTGAACCAAAGCATTGGACTGATCACACATCCTGGAAGTGCTATGATGCAGAGTTTGCTCGCTCCTTGACAGGCTACTGACCCAAAGCATTGGACTGATCACACATGCTGGAAATGCTATGATACAGAGTTTGCTTGCTCCTTGACAGGCTGCTGTCCCAAGACATTGGGCTGATCACACATCTTGGATATGCTATGATCCAGAGTTTGCTTGTTCCTCAACAGGCTACTGACCCAAGATATTGTATTGATCACTTATCCATGATCCAGAGTTTCCTTGCTCCTCAACAAGCTACTGACCCAAGACATTAGGCTAATCATCCATCCTGGATATGCCATGATCCATGGTTTGTTTGCTCCTTGACAGAGTATTGACCCAAGGCATTGGCTTATAAGTCCTACAAAGATGAGGGTAATCCGTTGAAGAAGTAGTATTGTAAGAAAAATAGTATTTTTGTATGCTGATTTTTAGATTGAGATAGTATAGTTACTTGAACAATACACAATGAGAACATGGAAAATCTTTGTACCTCCAAATACCTCTTTACAGGACTGGAATAGCTTTAGTTGGAAGAAATTTCACAAATATACCCTAGGAAGATTAAGTCACTGTGGAGCTTTCCAAATTCAACAATGATCTTTAAACCTATAATGTGTAATTAGACATGTATATCAAATAAACAAGGATACAGGTATTTATACAAACTGAAAATAATAAGAAGCCTGCATTATTTTACATTTTCACGGCAGGAGAATGATCAAATACTAATGTCAATTCAAATATAAACACAAGTTTTGGATTTATTGCTCTCTAAATGAGTAACCCTATATGAGTAACAAAATGTGGAGGATGACTATTGACTTTGGCACTATGTTTACTTACCTATACAGGTCCTACTGTCATTAGCAACTTGACGTCCTTCAGGACAATAACAAGTCCCACCAGTTAATGAGGCCTGACACTTGTATTCACAACCTAACGCAGGACAACTGCTTGTAGCTGCAAAACATGATACATTGTCATATGAATGGAGTATACACCTTTCAAAATTTAGAAGTACAATAAGTTTCAACAATAAAAAGTAACCATAGTATATTATGATATAAAACAAGTCTAAAAAGTCATCTTGTTGAGATACTTCCTAAGGCCCTGATGGAATCTTGACATTAATACTAAGGTTAGGGAATTGGGAAAGTTAATGCAGGTATAATCTGTCTCAAACAAGAACAATCCTCTTGTAAACATATGGGAGGGAAGAAACAGAGATAGACGCAGTGAGATGGAATGATCTTAGGCTGCTGATTGGTGGAGGGAAGTTCATGGGTGTTTATTTGTTATTGCACAATGACCACCTCTAAGAAGTGCAGCACTCTAAGTAGCTTTCTAATCCTGCTCAGTGCGAATTAGTTTCTGGAAGAGAAAAGTCTACAAACATTTAGATTTATTTCTCTGTAACCTGCATATATACCACAAATGTGTTCTAGGCTTGTGAACTCTGAAAGGAATGCTTACAACAGACATGTACATAAGCATAGAGACATAAAGTAAACAGAAGACATGCACAGTTATACACTATTAACTTATTATTCTTAAATAATATGTAGTCTAACTTAGTATTACAGTACCGTGCAAATTAATTGGAACAAGGTAAATTTTGGCATATTTTCTCAAACAATTGTTAGCACTGTGCTTATAATGAAATCAAATGCTCTCTGGCCATTGTTGCTTGTTGTTTCAAATGTCAATTGTTGTGTGGCGGTTGGTTTTCAGTTCAAATGTGCATTTATTTGGATGTGGTTGAGTTTTATAGTTCTCTTGTAATGTTTGTAAATTTCAGTCTTGTGGATATGACTCCCAGGAAGCGAAGTGCAATTCTGGCATTAGCACAAAATACTTCTATGACACAAGAGAGATAGCTACAAAGTTCGGTGTTGGTGTAGCTACTGTATATAGAGTTATTCATCAGTACAAAGAGACTGGCTCCACTACACCGAAGAAAAAGGGGAAATGTGGTTGGAAAAAGAAAACTTCACGAACTGATAACCACTTTCTCTTTAGGAAAAGCAAAACAAACCCTAGGCTCACTGCTGTGGACTTGACTCATGACCTGAGGAACAGGGGAGTGAATCTAATTGCATCTAATGTCCATCTAGACTTTTAGCAGTTGGAAGAAAAGCCCGAAACAACTTCTTACTTAAGCAATGTGTAAGAAATGCCTCTTATGGGCACATGCTGATCGGAATGGGATACTGCGAAGAAAGTTCTTTTCTCTGATGAGACTCATTTCGAAGTGCAAGGTCAAGGGTTCAGTACGAGCGTCGAGCAAATAATGAACCTGCAAATTCAGCACATTTTCAAAAGACTGTGAAACACCCTGAGAAGAAAATGTTTTGGGGCTTTTCACCTACGAAGGACTAGGACTTTTAATTCCAGTTAAAGGCATGATGAAACGCGATCAGTACATCACAGTACAGGTGAGCGTTATTCATGAACTCCAGAAAAGGTTTCCGGAAGGTGACAGAACTTTTCAGCAAGATTTTGGCTACCTGTCACACTTCTAAGAAAGTAAAGAAATTCTTCAAAGATAACAATGTTCGTGTGCCTGACTGGCCAGAGAATTTGCTTGACATTAACCCCATAGAAAATTTGTGGGCTATTTGCAAAAAGAGACTTGACAAAACTTTGACTGTTCCCAAAAGAACATCTGATATTAGCTTTAATTCAAGTGTGGTTTCATGATGACGATCTCAAAAATGCGTGCTTCAATCTTGTGGAGTCAATGCCTAATCATGTAATGAACTTATAAAACCAAAAGGAGGACATATTAAGTATTAAGAAATGTAAATTGGAAGTAATTTATGATTAAATTCAGGAAAGCTTGTAAAATGTTGTTATTGTTCTGTTCCGATTAATTCGCACGGGACTGTGTTAATGAAACAATTGTATTCCTATACCATACAGCCCTTTCAGAAAAAAGTAGATCTTGAGATGAATGCTGATTCAGACGTTATTGTTTATCGTGTAAAGTTGCTTCTGATATTTAAGACTGCATTTCCTACATCTCTCGCATACTTCACAAGCCCAGAACACTAGTATATAAGTTAAAATCAGCCAGCTTATCATCATGGAGCAGGTCTGTCAATCTACCAAAATAAAACACAGCTGAGGCAAACCAAAGTGGTGAGAGGTGAATGATCACACATTGTTTTGCGATGCTTAACAAAGAAACCTTTATGCTACTACACAATAATATTAATTCTGTAACACAGATTTAATAAGTACTGGCAAAGTCTTACTCGATTTATCAAGAAATTAGCATTGCTACAGCTAGTGTTGCAAAACTTATGTACACACAAGTTGTGGCAGATTGAATGCGCTCTTCTTTGTTGTATACAACAGAATTGTTCTTGTATGGGATAGAGTAGAGCATGTTATTTTCTGCTGTTGGCAGAGAATTCTTACACATGTCAACTATTATTATTTAATTCAATGTACTTTACCCTAGACTCATTAAAGTGAATATTGGTCTGATATGCAAGTCAGAAGTTGAAGAAATCAACAGAAACATTCACCATCATGCTCAAATTTGCTCAAGAAGTCACTGTGAAACAAACAGCTCATTGGCACAAATTTTGAGAAAATGAATTTAATAATTTGCTGATTTTTGAGGAAAAAGGAAAATAATTAAACAACTAATGCAGTAAAAGCTTATATATTACAGAATATAAAATTATATGATGTTTAATTACCATCTGTGTATAAACTCTTTCACTTCAGATTCCTCTGGCCTCAATGTTACAGAAAAAGAAAATTCATTTCTTTATGAGCTTATACATACTAGAAAGCATTTTTCATAATAGGTACCTACTACCACAGATATATTGAACAGACATACACTTTTTTTTCTTTCAAAAATTGATCAAGTACCAACTGTTACATACTGTAACCCGTAACCAGAAAAAAATTTTGGGGAGGGTTTTCAACAAGTAGATCTAAACTTAACAGTACACCTCACAATTACCATGTACCTACTCCTTAGTAATACAGACGTTAGATGGATAAGAAAATTGCTTGGAGACATTATATAGACAAGAAAAGCTCACCAGAATGAGAATATTCCACCTTATAGCATAAAACTTGGAGACTGCTTCGAAAACCGGAATGTATGGTCACCTTATCTATTGTTTCCCTTTTTCTTGTAAATGTGCTACTAGCAATAGACCTACTGTTATCTAACGACATTTTCCTATATTGGTTTGCAATGAATTTAAATAAATAAAACTGTCAGAAGTTTCAGGGGGGGGGTGTTAAACCCTAACCCCTCCCCCCTCTAAATACAGCCCTGTCATATAGCCTGCTATCTTAAGATTAGCATGTAACAAACTTACAGCAGGCTGTCTCTTCATCTGCAGAATCCTCACAGTCCTTCTTGCCATCGCAGAGTTGTGAACGAGAGATACATTTAGGGACACTGCCAGGTCCACCATGAGGACACAAGAACTTGTTCTCTGGACAGGCTATTGCTGTGCAGTTCTGTTCATCTGTACCATCCTGACAGTCCCGGTATCCATCACAGTGAAAGCTTGCTGGGATGCACAGAGCATTCTCACATCTGAACTGGCCGACATGACATGGTGGAAAATCTTCAAGAAATATGAAAACATTAAACAAGCCTGGAATTAGACTCTTACCTCACAATGCACCATCAGCAACTATGTGCATATCTAAATTCAGTGCATCAACACTCAGAATATTCAGATGTCAGCATAACTTAGAAATTTCTTGCAAAAACTTAGTCACAGTTTTACACTGGTGACAGCTGTCACTACTCTAGTGAATTATCTAAAATTATTTTATGCTACAACCACAATTTGCAAGGTTTATATATTCAGGGTGGACCATTTAAGTTGAGATTGTACAAAATCTCCAAAACTAAGCGTTGTAGAAAGAGATTTCTTTAATAAAAGTTACTTGATATTATGGGGGAAAGTAAATGACATTAGTAGAGTTTTGTTTGGAGGACGTTGTGATGGTCATTTTAGGGTAAATTTAATTTTTTAAAATGGGAACCTACATTTTTTTATGTTGTTTTCTCACTCCTCATAAAAATATCTGATGTGTTACACTCACATGACTTTCCCTACTCCTGTACAAACTATTTTTACAAATGCTTATTCTCTATATGCTTCATGTTAATCGAGATGTTAATCTTACTGCTAATTTTCTTGTAGATGCAAGGGGAATTGGTAGGCTTTAAGCGATAGTCAAATATTTTAAGAGCTGGTTGCTATGTGGAGTATTCCATTCTCTTTGCATTGCCAGGACAAAAAAAAAATAAAAATGAATAACTAATTTCCATTTGAGAAAAAGTATAAGTATTGGAAAATTTAAGGGAATAACAAGCAATATCTCGAAAATGGTTCACTGAACAACAAAAATGTATATGACATAAATTCTGTATTTTAACGCGATCTAGATTTTTTGTGCAGTAAAGATTTGTCTATCTCTTAAGGTTTATCAGTTATGCAAAAGTTGTTCACAATGACGAATACTGTTGGAGACATTCCCAGAAAATTTGAGATATACATTTGATTTCTCATGAAAATATCTTAAACATATGATATTTTAATCAAAGTCATTAGAGCCATTTTTAAGAAAATTAAAATTTTCGGAAAATGTTCCATGTAAAGGATAATCTAGGGTGGGGGATTTTCTTGAAAACATTCATGCCACATCTCTGGGAGATACTGAACCTAAATACCAAGTTTGGTGTTTATCCGACTGTTCGTTTCTGAGTTATGCTGTTCACAGACAGACACACACACGACATGTTTCCAAAAATGCTTTTTTTTTATTCAGGGGGTCTCAAAACATATGTTTCCGGTGAAATCTCGGTATCAAACTTTTGGGTGGAATACAATACTTCCCCTACTTACTATACGTAGTAGAGAAAGTAATAAACAATATTTGTACAAAGCACTTTGCAACTACCCTTACACCAACGTAAATAACAATAAAAATTCTGAATGTTGGTTCTCAATTACGAAATGTAACTTGACTGTGAAATGACCATCCATGGATTTAGCTCTGCTTACACAGCCATTCAGAATTTTCGTTGTTATTTACGTTGGTGTAAGGGTAGTTGCAAAGTGCTTTAAACAAATATTGTTTAGCTTTTTATGAGGAGTGAGAAAACAACATAAAAAGGTATATTCCCATTTATAGAAATTAATTTTACCCTAAAATGACCATGACATTGTCCTCCAAACAAAACACGATTAATGGCATTTAGTTTCCCCCATAATATCAAGCAACTTTTATTAAAGAAATCTCTTTTACAACGATTAGTGTTGTACATATTGTACAGTCTCAACTTAAATGGTCCACCCTGTATATATAAAGGCCTGGTGTTTTATATTTACATCACTTTCTCTACTAAATCTTCTTACAAAATCTTATTCTTCTATCTACTTCCTATAAATTGAGATAACATTTCATTATATATTTGTTGTAGGTATAAGAAGGATAAAGAATGCTAAAGCGATAGTCAGATTTTTAAAAAGTGGATCGCTTGTGATGGCTTTGAAATGCTATGCTTCTTGCATGGCCACAAAAAACAAGTGAATAGTGACTTACCATTTGAAAAAAAAGAAGAAAAAAAAAGGTATTTCAAAAATAAATAAAAAATGTTTGAAAATGGTTAAAACTACAAAACATTTTGTCATAAATTTTATACTTTAACGAGATCTCCAAAATTAATGGAGCCATTTTTGAGAAAATAAAAAAGAATGAACTATTTTGCATATAAAGGACAGTTTGTGGTGGGGGATTTTCTTGAAAATCTTTGTGTTGCATTTTTGTTTTCATTCAGGGAGCCTGAAAGCGTGTATTTCCAGTAAAATGAAATGCAATAGTTCGTATAGTAGAGCAGGCAAAGAGAGCTATGCGCTGCTAAGTGATACTCACTGCAGTTAAGTTCATCGCTGTTGTCGCCGCAGTCGTTGCGATGGTTACACTTCTGAAAGCTGTCTATACAACGTTGTTTGTTGCCGCACCGGAACTGATCCAGAAAGCAGGAGACTCCGTGATCTGCCGGACATTCCTCCTCGTCCCTCCTGTTTCTGCAGTCGAAGTACCCGTCACACCTCTTCTCTTTCGGCAGACAGGGACCCGCGGAGTTGAGATTGCACTTGAAGTCGGACGGCTGGCATTTTCGATATGCTGCAAAAGTAATATAGGGTCTTTCAACAAGAGTGTCCTATCTTTAACATGTGATAGCTGCCGTTGTTATTGAGTTACAGCATTCAGCAACGCGTAGAAATTGTGAAAATGTACATCAAAATGGATCATCTGTTCGCCAAACCTTCCGTGTATTGTGTGAAGTTTACGGTGTGCATAATCGTCCCTGCGAGAGAACGATTCGGCGTTTAATCGATAAATTTGAAAGAAGTGGTTCTGTCAGCGATCAAAGAACGCCTGTACGTAATCGACGTAAGCGCTCTAACGATAACATAGACGCCGTTCGTGAGAGTGTACGCGAGAACGGAAACAAATCAATTGCTCGTCGAACGCAAGAATTGGGGCTTTCGCCGACCACAACTTGGCGAATTCTGCATCTGGACTTGAAGTTTCACGCTTACAAAATGGTGTTAACTCAAGAACTAAAGCCCAACGACCATAGGTTGCGCCGTGTATTCGCTGACTGGGCTATGGAGCAACTGGAAGCTGACCCGGATTTTTGTCGAAAAATCATCTTCAGCGACGAAGCCCACTTTTGGATGGATGGTTGTGTTAACAAACAAAATTACCGCTATTGGAACAATCACAATCCAATGCAAATTCAAGAACGACCACTTCATCCCCAAAAGGTTACTGTGTGGTGTGGATTTTGGAATGGTGGAATCATTGGTCCATATGTTTTCGAAGATGAAGATGGAGAAGCTCTGTCAATGGAGAAAGATACCAGGCTCTTATAAGGGACTACTTTTGGCCTCAATTGGATGGTATGGATCTCAGAAACATCTGGTTACACCAAGATGGTCCCACATGTCATACTGCTCTCGAAACAATCGATCTTTTGAAGGAGAAGTTCAGAGGTTTCATCATTTCCCGTGGTGGTGATGTTAACTGGCCCGTGATTTAACGCTGTTGACTTACTTCTTGTGGGGTTATGTTAAATCTCGAGTTTATGTCAACAAGCCAGAAACACTAAATGATCTTATGAATAACATCACGTGTGTTATTCGTGAAGTTGGACCTAATTTACGTTCTTCTATCATTGAAAATTGGGTCAACCGTATACGCGCAATCCAACGAAGTTGCGTCGGTCACTTAACTGATGTTATCTTCCACACGTAATGACATTAATTATGTTGCAAAATAAAAAAAGAAATAAACCACTATCATTTATAGGATGTGTTTTTTTTAGGTTCAACGATAGGACACTCTTCTTGAAAGACCCTATATAGAAGATATTTGGGGAAGGTTGCCTATATTCGATGAGTAGAAAAAATAGGAAGGAAAGGTCGACAAAGTTCAGGAGATACCCTGAAGGACGCAAAGACATATTAGAATATGCACATCTAAAGACTCAATTCATTTGCTCTGCTTTAACCATAAAAAAACTGTACTACAGGGTCATCCAGTATGGTCGCCTATATGCGTAGTTCCCTTTCATTGTAGTGACCTCGTTGAATGGCCCGCTCAAGTCTGCGTTCATCATCTGTGTTATACTGTGTCAGTTGCTGCCTTCAGTTCCAGCTGTAAAGACTAGAGTTTGTTCATTGTGCATCTCAAAACTGAAAGTTTATTCAAGGCATCTGTGTTGTGTATGAATTACATTAGATTATTCTTATTAGCCCACTGAAATGCCTACCAAAATTCACGCTTGAACAAAGAATTCTTTTTTGTGCGATACATATGTAAAAACCAAGTCATGTAAAAAGGCGTGCAGACAGTTTCAGGAGACATTTCCTGGTATTCCAGTTCCAGTAGAGAAACTGTTAGTTATGTGTCAGGTTAATAAATTTAGGACAACGTGGTCACTAAACGCTAAACCAAAGAAGCAAAAAAGAAATGTTCTTACGGAGGAAGAAATTGACGAAATTGGTGCATCATTCAACGCTGTCCAAAGAAGTGTCTAAGACGTGTTGGACCGCAAATGGATGTTTCAAAAGCTCTATTCATAGAGCTGCTAAACTTTTAAAAGTTTAACCCTACAGAATGACTATAGTTTATGAATTACAACCTCGTACAATGAAAAAATGTGTGAATGAAATTTCATCCTAAGATGCCAGGAATGTCTCAATGCAGATGGACAGCACTTATAACAAGGTTAGTAACAAATATAGTGCATGTCACTTGCACTCGTAAGTAACGCGGGAGTTTTAGAACGGAAAACCCCCCAGTGTAATAGATTGTGCGCGGAGCAAGAATACGCGTGACCCGCGGCCCGGCAATATAACGAACGCACTGTATATCACAGTAGTAGTTGCGGGAAAACATACGAGGCGGAGTCCCCAAAGGTTCTGTACTATCCCCCACACTGTTTAGTCTATACATGGCAGACTTTCCAGTGGTGCAGGGCGTCAGCATGGCCCAGTTTGCTGATGACGTCCTGCTGTACACCACAAATAGACACATCATCAGAGCCTTCAACCCTGTACAACGACACCTCCGTCTCGTCGAACTCCGGTGCAGGCAGTGGCGGATGTCCGTGAATCCGGGCAAAAGCCAAGCTGTCCTGTTCACCAAGAGACGAATCCCCGCTGCAGACATACCAACATTCACCCACTAAGGCCATAGGATAGAGTGGGGGACATCCGTTCGCTACTTGGGCGTCACACTAGATAAGGGCCTAACTTTTCGTGAACACGTGCGTGGAACAACAAACAAGGCTGGGCGGGCGAGGCGATAGCCCCCTTAAGCCCAGTTCTAGCTTCCACTATGCCGGTTCACTTAAAGTTAAGCTTTTATAAAGCCCTTATCTTACCTCTGATGCTCTATGCCTGTGAGGTGTGGGGTATGGCAGCTGTTTCCTGGCTTCTCTGGTTGCAGCGGATACAGAATGGGGGACCTCGGTCCATCTATTCTGTCTGCCGTCGCTTTCCAGTCAGGCTACTGCACGAGACCTCGGTTCTCCCATATGTAGAGGATGTGATTAGGCACCGAGCTCAAAATTTCTACGCCAGATTGGCACATCATGAGAACGCCCTTGTCAGATCCCTGGGGGACTACTTACCAGAAGAACATCAATACAGACACTACCGGGTTCGCCGCATGGCTTGTGGGCACCCCCGGTAACGAAGGCTTTAAACCTGCCAACTGCAAAAAGCTGTCACTAAGGACTTCTCCCCTCCCCATGGGAGTGGTCAATAAAAATTAAACAAATCACAATCTATTAAGGAAGAACAAACACCAGCGGAGCAGAGAAGGCAGCCGACGAGGAGCCTATAAAAACATAGCGCTACCTCCCATCCCATCACACCCCCAAGCAGTACATCCCATCGATGGTGTCCGCCGGCTGATCTACACCGTAGTGAAGATCGAGCGCTACCACGGGAAAGAGGGCCCGGTGCAGTGCCATAGGTGTATGGGGTTTCATCACTCCAGCATGGTGTGTGAGCGCAAGCTTACATGCCTGCGGTGTGCGGACCCCCATATGGTGAAGGACTGCACCAAACCACCAGAAGAGCGCCAGTGCGCTAACTGCAAAGAGTCGCACGTTAGTGTTTACAGGGGCTGCGGAGCGAGGCAGCGCATTATTAAGAGCCGCCGCCAAGGACGCCAGGAGCCGGCCATTGTCCGCCCGGGTGTTTCCTTTGCGGCTGCCCTCACAAGGGCAGAAGCCACCTTACAGCACGCGGAGACTGCCACGGCAGCTCCGGCGGTAGAAGAAACTGTGCCACCCCCTCCAGGTCCAACGACGACGGAGGAGGCCGCCCAACCAGAACCTCCTGCACCAAAGGACAGACGTGGAAAAAAGAGCAGAAAATCCAAAACGCAGGATAGACCTCCAGCCAGCATTCCTCAGCCGGACCAATCAGAGGCCTCGGTCTCTGAGCGGCCGGTAGCCACGCGCACAGAGGCGCAACAAAACAAGACGACACAGCCAACATCAGCCAGTCTGCCGACAGCGCCTGCCAGCACAATATCTGCTTTGTCAATGGCCTCCTCAGCTTTCGCGGGCTCAATCTCGCAGGCGGACCTGGAGGAATTTCAAGCCCTTTCCCTGTGGTTTGGTGACCTCATAAAACGGGCCTCCCAGCACTACCAAACTGTAAGCTGCAGGTTAGCAATCCTCTGCTAAGCCCCATGCAGAAACATAGCATACTGCTTCAAACGCTGGAGCAGCTGTTCCCGGGTTCCGCTGCGTGATGTACTCCAGACTTGTCCGGAGACCATTATGTGCTGCGTTCTGGAACGCAAACGGCATCCGGTGCCACTACCCCAGTGTTCTTGAGTTTGTACAATCCTTTGGAATTGACATTCTGATGGTCTCTGAAACCCACTTGAATGCTGTTACTAACTTTTCGCTGCCTAGTTGCGCCACCCATCGGTCAGAATGGATCGGCCGACAGGGGGGCGGTACAGCTATCTTCATAAAAAATCACATCACACACACGCCCTTCCCCCTCCCGCCGCTGCAGCACGTGGAGGCCTGCGCCATTCGACTTGCCATTGGCGGGCTCGGCACGCTGCTGATAGCGGCATACGATCCTCCCGACCATCGCTTCTACGAAGCAGATTACACGACCTTGCTGAACCTACACCGAGTTGTATGCATCGCAGGAGACCTCAACGCGAATCATGCCCTTTGGCATAGCCGCACTAGCAACGCAAAAGGCCGCGGGCTCTACCGCCTCATCAGCGGCAACCCGAGCCTTATCGCACACAGACCGAGATGGCCTATGTTCCACCCGGCCCGCGGTAGGTCGGACGTGGTCGACATCATGATCACCAAGAACATTCCATTTCATCTAGACCTCTCGGCTGTCAACGAGCTGGACTCCGATCACGATCCGGTCCTGGTTGGACTTCAACGTTGACATACCAGCTCTGGCCACACCAGACTGAGCCAACGAGATCGACTGGGATGCAGCAGTCCTTGACCTAACCCAAACCGCGGACCCGCGCCCTCGCATCGATTCCATCGACGCGCTGGAGGCGGCAGCCGCGACTTTCTCCCAACATATCCTGAATGCGGTACGCGCGCACAATTACTGCATCCCATCTGACAATCCCAACCCGAGGACCATACCAAATGAACTCCGACAGTTGCTAAAGGCCAAGGCCACTGTTTGGAAGCAAGGGGAACGTTTCCTCAATTGCAGAATCCAAGCAGTTTACCAGCGGTTCAAAACCCTGGCTAGGCGACTGCTTCGCGCGCACCGCTCTGCGGCCTGGGAAAAGACTATGAAAAACGTTAACCTGGAGGAGAAACAACCCTGGCGGATAAATAGGTCCCTGAGAAGGGACAAAACGCAGTACCAGCATCCATTGCACGGCACTCGAGGGAGACTCGCTTTCGAGCCCCAAGAGAAGGCTACGGATTTCGCAGACCATCTAGAGTCTCAATTCGAGCTTAGGGAAGACCCCCAAGACGAGGACTTTACTGAACTCGTGGAGGCGACGGTGGACTACCTCTACGAGGATCCACCTCCCTCCCACGAGCAGATCCACATCCCAATTGTCACCCCACGAGAGGTGGCCTCCGAAATCCAAAATCTGAACCCTAACAAATCCCCTGGGCATGACGGCGTCCATGCTACAGCACCTTCCCAAGAAGGCCATCATCCATTTGACGCGGATTTATAATGCAGGCCTACATCTCCGTCATTTTCCAACTAGTTGGAAGGAGGCGAGGGTGGTCTGCATTCTGAAGCCCGGCAAGGACCCGGTTTTCCCATCCAGCTACCGCTCCATCAGCTTGCCCCCGATCGTCTCAAAAGTGTAATGCTTTGATGCCAAATGGCAGACTGTTGTATGTTTTGGCAGCACAATGTAATACAATTTTTATTCCATATTTGGTAGAGTTAACTGATTATATACGAGTATACGTGAGTGGTTGATCTTGCTTTGTAGGAGTGAATATATTTTTTTGTGTTTGATAACTGAGCTGGTATTAGATTATTTTCAATTTATACATAAGTAAAGATTCACTATATATGCAGAGAAAGGAAATTATCAGGATATTTGTTTCCTTAAATACTTCTGTGGAAGGTTAAAAATATTGAAGCCAAAAAGTATTTTAATATCACACTTTTGTAGGATTTCTAAACGGTTTAATTGTTCTTTTTTATTATTATTATTATTATTATTATTATTATTATTAGACCATACTGCATTTAATACAGAAAACTGGGGTGCACGAGTGGAAAATAGAGACTTTTTATAGCTATTATCTAACTTTAAATCTTTTAGTCTATATAATATGCGAACAACAAAGTTTGTTTTGTTGACGATATGTTCAATATGGTACGTCCAAGTCAGGGTTGAGTCCAATTTAAAGCCGGCGTATGTAGATTTGTTTACCCTTTCTATGACATTATCTTCGATATTAAATGAATACTTTTTGTACTTGGTCTAGAGGGTTTGTGAGAAAGCATATATTTAGTTTTTTTTTCATTAAGGATAAGTTATTACATGCCATTTACAAAAATGAAGCTTACTTTAAATCTTCCCATGATCATCTCCGTTGTCTACGAGCTTTAGTCTACGTGTTGTAGTCGGCTGCCGCTAGTCCATTAAGCCAAGACACAATTTCATCAAGCAAAGAGCTAGAAAAATTTGTGAAAGAAATCTGTCTTGTAAGATTTTGTTGTTCTCTTGGTTCTTCAAATCATCTGAATTGAATGACGGACATCCGGGTCGAGTTTCGAAATGCACATTTTTTCGTCCATTGTTGAACACTTCGCACCACTTTCTCACATTTCTTTCGTTCATTACTGTATTACTTTACACTTCCTTTAGTTGACTGTAAATTTCTGCAGGTTTAAAAATCTGAGCATTAAAATATCCAATACCTCTCACCTCAGAGTCGGCGAGACTTTGTATTCATTCATTTTGAATGATCACTGAAAGTAGAATAATGCCGGCATTACGATCAACTTACGAGTTACTTAACGCGACGTAATGTGAAAGTCTAACAAAATATATTAAAATGAGCTATTTAGACTCGACTTAACGCAACGTGTTTTCCTTCCCGTTACGTTAATTTTTTTATTGAGTTTTATTTATGGACGCTCTTTAACTGCTTTAACATTCTATATTGGGCGTGAAAGATCGATAATTTTGCTCAGAGACCTCTTTATCAGGCTTGAGATTCTTTTACATGCCGTAAATCTACGACATGGGACCACCTGCTTCACTTCCCTTCCGAAGGAAGCCATGCTAAGGATTTTTACGCCTGAAAAAATCCACCACCCTCCGCCAGGTCTGAACCCGCGACCTCGGAAACTAGAGGCTAGCATGGTAACCAGCACACCACGGAGGACGACCCCGTTACGTTAAGTTTGACATCACTGGCAATTAGAACCAATCGGAGTGAAACAGTAGCATGAAGTAATAAAAGAATTACAAATCAAAAGTGATTCCCTTTACGTTAAGCGCATCTTAATTAAACCTTTAGTTTATCAGTATTTCTTAACTTCACGTTACGTCCCTTCGCGTTAAGTAAAGTTCATCGTTATTCGTCTGAAGCCCAAACACTGAGAACCAATGCAAGGAAACCATTCGACTTTGGATAGAAACTCGACAATGATCTGCGCAATGGGAATGCGCAGTCATTATTTCATGGATGATTGCAACTATTTTGCAGTTTCAGGGACCTGGATATTAATACGCTGTATAGCTTTTTTTTTAATACATTGATACACATTTGTTTTCTCTAGACATTGGATACACACAAAGCAAACTTCTCTCAGTTCGTCAACTTAAACAGCATGCATTGCCTTGCTTTTACTACACTTCAGGACTAAGGGTAACTCTCATGCAAGGTATAGGCCAATGCGTTGCTCTATAGATATGAAATACGTTTATTCCAAATGAAATGTTGTGTGTGTACTGATTCAAACTGTAGGTAATGAAGAATTCTTCACAACAAGCAAGAGCGACCTTGTATTTTACCTTGAGTTCGTAACCTAATTCAAGTTTTATTATATCATTGCACTCAATGTAATCGAATTTGATTGTAGTAGAGGAGATTATTTTGAATACTATGAATTTCATTTTGAACATATATTGTAAGATTAAAGATTAAATATCTGACAATTGTAAGTGCTTATAAATTCTCTCTTCATTTTGACGAAGTCTATTTCATGCTTTCATGTTTAATGATAACTAAACTACTGTCTTAATTGGAACTAAGAATTAAACATTAGTTATAACCTCTATTACTCAGCATATGTTTGCTTAATTGCTTTCTTTCTTTTCTTGTAATCTTAGCCATGTGAAGCCGAAATTATAAAGTCAATAATTATCATAATAATCTGGGAAAGATAGCGAAATAAAATAAACAATGAAATATTTAAAATCAGTGCATGTATTAAAAGGAGAAGCATTGGGAAAATTGTTGACTGTTAAAAGCGACAGAAAGACCAGACAGGCACAGTTTAGCTAATTAGGGACCAGCCCCAGGTATAAAGGGTAAATCCGCTGAAGCCAGTTTCTCTTGGAATTAATGGGTGCAGTTGCACTGGCCAGGATGTGAAGGTCACTAGAAGCTTCATGACGCTCAGTTTTGGTGCGAAATGTTTAAGGGGAGCGAGGGGGAGTTAGGAGTTCTTTTCTTTGTATGGCGCGCGTGGTGAGAACATTCTCGCTGGGACGCTCGTGTAGTGAGGACATAATCTCGCTGCGGCCCTCTTGGAGTGCGGAACAACATTCTCTGGGTGTGAACTTGCAAGAGGATCGAACGATCAGATGCAATTGATAATCTTCGGTCTTGGAAAAGACAGTAACATCGTAAGAATTTAAAAGTCTTATTTTAATGGTGAATAAAAGGGTTCCAAGAAAGCGTTCGTGTTTCTATGTACATACACTCACGCATACCCAGTGATTAGAATCTCATGCTCGAGTAGCCGTGGCAACTAGGAGGAGAAAAGCAGCAATCGTGAGGCAAAGGTATTACTTCATTGTTGGAGGACGTGGCGTGTATGCCTCACATGAGTAAACAATGGCTATATTTGTACTCCCTATACATTTTACTTTTAATGTGAATATTATGATCAGATCTGTGCTTGACATGTAATTGTGGAATACTCCTTGAATTTTGTTATAACTGCCGTGTCCCATATTGCTGTATGTAATCAATGGATGAATACGGATTCTATATAAACAGTTTCATCAATTTTCTTGTTTTATAGGTTTGCTCCCAATTCCTACTTTCAAAATTTACATAGTCTTTTCTTAGAAGAAGTACGACCGGCGTTCCGAAAATAATTTTCGTATTTTTAATTCACAGGGAAGCTGCATTATAAGATGAGAAAACACACCGCCATGACAAAAGACAATCTTTCCTGTATTCTCAATGGGCAGTGCGAGAGCAGAGGAGGACTGGTGCAGCAGAGAGAAGCAGGAGATGGGCGCGTCCGAGTTAATTCGACTGCAAACCTGTGCGCTATGAATGAGCGTGTGGTACTAGTATTTCAGATACTCATCGACGACTACAGAACGTCTCTGGGGACGTCATGTCTCGTAAATGTTCAGAGAAGGAAAGTAGAATGTGGGAGATGAAGGCCGATGTGGGTGGCCCCCCACATCCACGACTGCATCAAACGTCGACAGGGTGCAGCATATGCTGTTAGCTACGTCTAGACTCAACCGAGGCGGTGACGCGGGAAGCATTCAGGATCTTCATGCTGAGTTCCTGAACGTCGGTGCCCGTTTAGCCGCTCTGGAAGAGGCCATAGCAGACATTACAGAGCAACTCAAAGGAATTTCAGTTTACCAAACACTGGCTGAAGTTAATCATCAAGCCATCGGCGAGTTTCCGGCCCGGCTGGAGAAAGTCTACGACCGCCTCTACGCCGTGGAGGATAAACTCGACAACATCACGCAGCCGACCAGAAGGCATCAACGTCACCATCACTAACCTTACCATTGCCACCAGGAATCCTCTCTCATCCTCACCTTGAATTCGCCGCGGGGGCAGACTGGGCCTCGGTCAAGTCTGTCTCCCGGCAATAACTCCTTACTCCACTGGCGACCGCACTGCGGCCCAGCTTAAACCATCACCTTGGACTGCGCGGGTGCTTTAGGCGGTACCGCAGCAAACCTTTCCTTTCAAAATCCGGTGGAGGAGCTTTTAGTGGGTATGCCGACGACTCGGTGAGTCCCACACTCTCAGTCCCGACTCCCATCGGGGCTGGGGTCAGTGATTAAATCATTTTCTCTTCCACTCGAAAAAAATAATGTGCAACCACATTGGGTATTGGACCTGTTCAACCCACCGCGAATTACTGTTGGGATATCGGAAGTCTACCAATCGACACAAGGGACCAGCGCAAGGGGTACTCTAGAACATATTCGTCGTTTGAGATGGGATGTCAGTTGGAGGATGGTCCCGAGTCGTAGATTTACCGCACGTAAAATAATCTCAAGCTTGATAGAGGCCTCTGAGCAAATTACCGGTCTTTCACGCTCAATATAGAATGGGACGCTAAGGACCGTAGCAGCCAAAGAGCGTCCATAAATAAAACTTAGTTTAATTTTTTTCAACAATGCAAAACTTAAAAGTTTAAAAGTATCGAAGATTTATCTCAAAGTGTTAAACATACTTCCATACCACTCAGTACCGAGAGCATCGAGGTCCCATCCCTAATTAAAGAACAAATTTATAAGATTGCATAAAAATAGATGTCATTTTAGCCATTTAGTCAAAGTTGCAATAAAGTTCACAGCTTCTATAATTCTTGACATATCTGCAAGATGTAAACAGAAAATTATTAAATCAACAGCAGGGCCTGCATGAGCAGTTCTTGCTGAAAGAGAAGGGTAAACAGTTCTTCCTGTACCAGCTCCTCTTTCTACTGTTCCCCTTAAGGCAACCCTATGATTAGATTTTGGTTAAAAACTTCCACACTTGCAATTTCAAATAATTTAATCTATATAAACATATCCCATGCTATTTTGACCATTTATGACTATTATGGAAGAGAATTCTGACCCCATAAGAAGGCCAGTTCACCTAGGCACATAAAACATAGACAGAAAACGTCAAATAGCCCTTTTTTAAATACGTGAATCATTAAAATGATATTGTTCAAATTATAAAATAAGTGAAGATTTTGTGGACTTGTTCAGTAGAAAAGGAGGAACAAATTTATTTTGTTTAAAGTTAAACAAATATGGGAAAATAAACATTTGAGTGCCTTATTAATGTATTTTGCTAATGTCCAGGACAAATATTTTTGTACAAACCTGAATAATTTGACGCATGGGACACTTTATAAACTATCAATATTTACATAAGTAATACGTAATAACTTCTATATTATTATAAATAAAACGTGAAACTGAATCGTTCGTCCCCATGGCTACAAATACGTGTTGAATACTTACTGCATTCGGCCTCGTCGGTACCGTCGACGCAGTCCACCGTCATGTCGCAGCGGTGGTGTGGTGGTATGCAGTATGTCTTGTTCCATACGTACTGCCCGCAGGACAGCTGCCCAGGATCGCAGTCTGGCGGTGCTGCAAGTCAAGACAAAAAGAACATTAGTAAACTTACTTAGAGATGTACCCACTTCTCAGAGATTTCCTTCAATTATTTTCTCTGAACTGTAATGAGGAGCGCCATCTCTGCCGGCGGTGGCAGATGAGCGTTAAGTAATGCAGTGGTCTTTGAAATAATAACAGTTTCGCTACCCTTTATCGTTACAATTTTTATTTGTTTGCCGCAGTCCAGTGAAACAGAGTATTAAATTACATTATATCAAGTCACGAATAAACATTTCCTATTGCGGACGTTACTTCACTTACTAGATGATCCAAGAACACTTACACTAGCTTACATTACCGAACTATCTGAGCGCTAACATGTGCGGACTGAGTTCTGCAGTTCTGGCTTCCGAGTGAGTGACACACGCCTTTTTATATCAATTACGCCCCGCCTCCCAGTTTCTCTCTTTGCTACCAAATTATTCTTTATCCCATTTTGTCTACGCGCAATGGCTGGCTAACTCTCAGAATCCCAGCTCCATCCGCATCTACCTGGAATTTAGAAACCCTACCTTGGAATTCGCTAATAGTGACTTGTGGACTGCGATGTATCCATGGTTGCGTGTTGTGTCTACCGAAGTGGAGGTCAGAGGAGGTTTTACTCCACCGGATGGAGAAGGCTCCAGCTGCTGGTACCGAGCGATTCCTCAAGTGAGGTGGCTCCAAGTAATTGAGCCGGATTCGTCATACCCGTACGATCCAGCGTAAGTGTAGGGTGTGAGTTACGCCGATGGGCAAACCCACCGAGGTCGAGCACAGCCCGGGATCGTCAAGCCGCCGAAGCGAGGTCCCTACGGAAGGTTTGGAATCCGGAGATGGTTAGTCCGAGTAGGAAGGTTCTTCTTTGGTTAATAAGTAGACTGTATTCCTTTTAAATAGTCCGACACGGCAGTTGGTAACAGTGGCCGTACGGTGGTGAGGATCAGTTCTGACTACCTACTCGTTGCGTCCTTGGGCCTATTCATTTCATATCTTTAACCCTTAGCGCTGTTGTGGCGTGTATCTTAACTAACTGCTACTTACATCCTGTGCAGGTTGCGCCTATGTGGTGTATGTCAAAGAGTTGTTTACTATGTACAATCTGTGGTGAACTTTCGTCGTTTTGTGGCTAGTTGCCGCTACAGTGACCACAGCCTGAGCCACTGATTACTTCTCGTCTACCAAAATTTTAATATATCCCTCTTTTATAGTTGCAATTCTTACACAAATATTACTTGAGATTTAAAATAAGAATTCTTATACAAATATTTACATTCTTGCAATCATATAATATTATTATTAACAATAAATAATACTTATGTTGCATATCTTACAAATCATTTGCATACATATTTACTTATTACTGAATAGTCATTACTATCGGAGATTTTTCCTAAAAGTCTCCCGTTGTAAAATCCAACTGTACGTTAGCAGCAACGGACTATTTTATGTTCCTAAAGAACGCTCCCCAAAACCCGAAACCGTTGAAACAATAATCGCACTTCGTGAGATAAGACTGAACCTGCATTCTCTTACCTCTAGATTGTATTGACGTGTTCTTTGACTATATCCATCAGATTTTCTGAAAGCTTTTGTAAGCCATAACATGTCTCGGAGTTTAGACAATGATGAACAATAATTATTTTTAGAAATCCTTACAATGAATATTACCTGTTATGAAAGCGTATTTTTACTTTCTCTACTACGTATAGTAAGTAGGGAATGTATTGCATTCCACCTAGAAATTCCATACCGAGATTTTACCGGAAATACATGTTTTGAGTTGCACTGAATGCATATAAAGCATTTTTGGAAACATGTCCGTGTGTGTGTCTGTATGTGTGAACAGCATAACTTAGAAACGAACAGTCGGATAAACACCAAACTTAGTAATTAGGTTCAGTATCTTCCAGAGATGCGACACGAAGGTTTTCAACAAAATCCCCCACCCAGATCACCCTTTACATGGAACATTTTTCGAAAATTTTTATTTTCTCAAAAATGGCTCTAACGATTTTGATTACAGTATCATATGTTTAAGACATTTTATGGCAAATAAAATGTATATCTTGAATTTTTTGGGAATGTCTCCAAAAGTATTCTTCATTGTGAACGACTTTTGCATAACTGGTAAACCATAAGAGATAGACAAACTTTTACTACACAAAAAATGTAGATCGCGTTAAAATACACAATTTATGTCATATACATTTTTGTTGTTTACTGAACCATTTTCGAGGTATTGCTTGTTATTCCCTTAAATTTTCCAATACTTTTACTTTTTCTCAAATGGGAAATCGTTATTCATTTTTTTTGTCCTGGTAATGCAAAGAGAATGGAACGCTCCACATAGCAACCAGCTCTTAAAACATTTTAATATCGCTTAAAGCCTACCATATTCCCCTTGCATCTACAAGAAAATTAGCAATAATGTTAACATCTCGATTAACATGAAGCATATGGAGAATAAGCGTTTGTAAAAATAGTTTGTACAAGAGTAGAGAAAGTCATGTGACTGTAACACATCAGATTTTCGTATATGCTAATAGTGTTATGTAAAGATAAACTATACTGGATGAGTAAAATGTGTCGAATAAGTTTTGTAGCCCCTGTCTGTAGTTTCCCTATTTTTGAATCTAAGTGGAAGGTACAGATGTCCAGCTTTAAGCTACTAATGGAACTCATCGAAAGGAACAAAAACTGCTTAACAACATTTTATCTATCTCCAAGTATTTATCTAAAGATAAGGGATTTGTAATGCACTGTTTGATAACGCTGCACCAGACAGGCCACGTGCTGAACGAGCTGCAGCGTCTTTGTTGTAAAGGTGAATGAACAAAGGAGATTCTCGAAATGGGGCAGAGTACCGCACGCAGGCCGATCGGCCCTTTGTACTTCTACCAGTGACCCCCGGGAAGGAAGGCTGAGGGGAGAGACCCGAAGGGCAGCCAGGTCTGGACGATCCTACCCAAAAGTCACTGAACCTCCGGCAGTCCTTCCGGGGCGGAGCCCACTCGGAGGAGAGAAATTATGACAGAAAGCACAGCCACCGCCCAGCCACAATCCGCCGAACACCGTCACCTGCTCCTACAACAAATGACAAGGCAGATGAGGGGTACAGGAGATGAGAGGAAGAAGAGTCGTGGTAGAGGATGAACCACACAAGTATTCGTCTGTCGACCCGGGAAAACCACGCAAAAAGCCATGGGCAAGAGTGGGCGGTCGCCGAGATAGAGTCTGAGCAGGGTACGAAAGTATCCTAGTTAAAAAAATCTGATGTGTTACACTCACATGACTTTCTCTACTCTTGTACAAACTATTTTACAAACGCTTATTTTCCATATACTTCATGTTAATCGAGATGTTAATCTAATTGCTAATTTCCCTGTAGATGCAAGGGGAATATGATACGCTTTAAGCGATAGTCAAATGTTTTAAGAGCTGGTTGCTATGTGGAGTATTCCACTGTCTTTGTATGTCCAGGACATTAAAAAAATGAATAAGAATTCCCATTTGAGAAAAAGTATAAGTATTGGAAAATTTAAGGGGATAACAAGCAATATCTCGAAAATGGTTCAATCAATAAAAATATAAGTATATGACGTAACTGTGTATTTTAACACGATCTACATTTTTTGTGTAGTAAAATTTTGTCTATCTCTTATGGTTTACCAGTTATGCAAAAGTCGTTCACAATGAAGAATACTTTTGGAGACACTCCCAGAAAATTCGAGATATACATTTTATTTGTTATGAAAATATCTTAAACATATGATATTTTAATCAAAATCGTTAGAGTTTGGTGTTTATCCGACTGTTCGTTTCTGAGTTATGCTGTTCACAGACAGACACACAAACGGACATGTTTCCAAAAATGCTTTTTTGGATTCAGGGGGCCTCAAAACATATATTTCCGGTGAAATATTGGTATAGAATTTTTGGGTGGAATACAATACTTCCCCTACTTACTATACATAGTAGAGAAAGTAAACATTCGTTTTCCAAGATGAGAATCAAAGCCGGGAACAGAGTATTGAGAAACCAGAACGCTGAACAATCGACCACAGTCGATTTCCGTAAAATGTACATGCACCAAATGTGTTCACTCATTTGTTTCTGTTGCACACCTATAGAAAAACAAGTGCGTGCAGGCTACGCTCTCTAAATTGGCGTTAACGGAGCTAAAGTGAATGCAGGTACGATTTAAAATGCTGACTCGCTTTTTCGCTGGATGTGATAATATTTCAAGCTATCAACAGTTGCTCTAAATCACGGGAATGGCACCACCGAATGAGAATGTGAAACTAATTTAACGCTTTTAATGGAGGTTCTGTCAGTTATAAAACCAAACGTCTATACCTGCTTGCTATAACATTTGTTTGAATGTGTTATTCACATACATTGCCCTCGGTTTGTCTTTTAGAGCTTCAGTACTGTGAAACCCCATGCTAGTGTGCCGTGTAGTGGTTAGCGTGCTGGCCTACGAATCTAGAAGTCCCGGGTATAGAGTAGGTATACAAGGGAGGTGGAAACTTCGCGCACTACGACTTCAGGTGGTCTTTTGGGCTACCACTCCCTAGGAGGGAAGGATGAAGTAAAGGAACCGCAGGGAGCTGCAGGCCGCAGAGACGCTCGAAGATCCGTTCCACTACTGGTCCTGATCCGGGAGTACGATGAACGACCTGTGAACCAAGCAGCCCTCTAGTGCCCACGGAATACACTAGCATCCATGCCATCTGCCCGGCACCGCCATATGCTACCAAACCTAGCAGCACACCTGAAGTATGAGAAAGAAAGGAAATCGTGGTAGATGAGAAACAACCTCAGAATTCGCCTACCGACCAGATAAAACCACGAAAAGCCAAAGGTCAGTGTGGGTGGTTAATGAGAATCGAATCTGGGACCTCCCGAATGCGAGCCTTACAGGTTACCGCGGAGCCAACTCGCTTGAGGTAACCCCATCAGCTACAATGGAAGTCCTCCTCAACTTACGTCCTATCTACAGGGTTATTCAAAAAGAAGGAACAGACTTTAAATACTTATTTCTAATGAACGACAATAGATGGCGACACATGCGATTCATCACTGAATAGAGCAAAGTTCAAAATGACAACCGTTTGTTATGCGAAGACGACCCGTGCTTTCCCGTTTGCATAAGCAACCATCTTCTATTGTATCAGTTGTAAATTTCTTATGACGAGGCGGCTCTTTGTTGAGCTTATAACGAAATGCACGCTGCAATGAAACAATGGATTCAGCCTTTGCATAATGCAGCATACAAAACGAATTTTCCTGTGGCGTCGCCATTTTCTCGTAAACAAACACAGCGCTGTAGGAACTGAATGGAAGTAATAGGTTGGGCTTAAAACTTTGAACTTTCCTCTATTCAATGATGTATCGTATGTGTCGCTATCTATTGTTGTTCATTAGAAATAAATAATTAAATTCTGTTCCTTCTTTTTGAATAACCCTGTATTTATATATCAAAAGGAGTGCTAGGCTGAAAGCTTATGGTTTGAACCTAAACTCAAACTGGTACGACTTTAATACCTTAGAGCACACGAGTGTCACAAATATAGCTCTTGGTCTCAATACCACTGTATTTCAAGCTAAGTTTCTGCACTTGAAGCTGTGTCAGGGAGAATCTAAAAAGGGGCCACAAGGGAAGTAACATTTGGATTTTCTCTGCGCTAAACACAATTACAAGTTTTCAGATAACACATAGTTAGTCTGGAACTGCCTAATAAACCATGCAATTGGCAAAACACAAGGCGATCTTGGGTGAGTGCCTGGACATATGGGAATATCTGGCAATGAAAAAGCAGATATGCAGGCAAGAAAAGGATCTGCTCAAACATTTACTGGACCTGAACCAGTTTTTGGTGTACTCTGTTCGAAGAACCATTGCTGAGTGGATTAATCATAACCACAAATTGCGATGGGCTCAAGCAAAGGGATGCAAGCACAAGAACAGTGCATCCTCCTCACTCGCTGAAAATGTGCTTAATCTCAACAGATCTAAAATAAACCTGATAACGGGCCCTTGAAGGGACATTGTAGATTACGGAAACACCTACATACAACGGGAATCTTTAGAGAGGAACCAGTATACAGGCTATATAACAAAGACGCTGAAACTGACTATCACATATTCTTCAAATGTGATGCGCTAGTTAGGAAAAGACATGAGCTTTTAGGTCTGATATACCAAATGATGATTTTCGTAAAGTAAACTTAGTTAAAAACTACAGGGTGATTTATGAAGAACTGACACATTTATTTCTTTAATTGTTTCAAAACGAGTTATGCTAGCGACAACTTATTATACCTGAAATGCAAAGGAATTTTGGAAGATTATTTACCTCTATAGTAAATGTTGAAAATGTCCTCCATCCTGCATCAGGCACAACTCAACACGTCGTTCCATGTTACTGGCCGCTCGTTGGAGGACTCTGTTGTCAATAGCTTGAATCTCCTGTGTAATGTTGTGCTTCAGATCGTCCAATGTCTGGGGACGTGTGGAATAAACCCTGTCTTTTAAGTAACCCCATAGAAAGAAGTCCGGCGATGTCAAATCCGGAGATCTCGGTGGCCACAGGTTCTTGGAAATTATCCGGCCGTCAAAGAAACTTGCAATTAGTGCCATGGATTCATTTGATGTATGGCATGTAGCGCCGTCCTGCTGAGAATATCCTGGACTCAGCTCTACATCGTCTAGTTGCTCAGCAAACTCCATGAAAATCCGTCGGTACTCTGCAGTGTTCACACTGTTTAAAAAAACAAATCGGTCCCACTATTCTCTGTGCGGATATTGCGCGCCAAACTCCAATTTTAACCGGATGCATAGGTGCATAGCCGGATAAATGGAACCATGCTTCATCTGTGAACAATGTGATGGACAATATGACAGGATTTTGCACAATGAACGCCTGAAACCAACGACAATAATTCAGTCGTCCATCCTTATCTGGTTCCTGTAACTGATGGACAACCGTAATCCTGTACGGCTTTAGGCCTGCACTTTTCACAGCTCTCTGACACATTGAGTAACTGTACCCTGTCTCCTGCGACAAATGATATTTTGGGTAACTGATCCAGTCGTGCTCTTACATCAACAACAACCGTGGGAAGTCTAGATGAACGAGGTTTGCCTTTTTCACTCACCAGAGATCCAGTTGTTTCCAATTTGTTTACCAGTCCCAGCATTGTGTTTCTTTGGGAAGGATTCCGAACACCAAATTTTCTCTGGTATGCCCTTGAGTAGCTGTAATTAAATTCGTAATCCAGTATTGCTTTGCAAAAAAGAGTGGTTCATTTAATGTGTACTCATTTTCACGTTGACTAGAACAAAATCTCAAAAACAGTTGCCGACAATAAAACTAACAATTACGAATAAAACATGAACATCTGCGCATCTAGTGACAGGCAATCGAAACTCCAGCACATTCTGCTTAATTTGGTGCACTGAGTGAATTTCAACAGAATAATTAAAGAAAGAAGCGTGTTAGTTCTTCATAAATCACCCTGTACTATCCCTAATTAAAAGGACGGGACTATTTAACTAAAACAATATTACAGGACATAATAGATCAAACACTTAGGTTTCAGTGTTAAGAACAATTACACCCCTATTCAATCATTACGATAGTCCGCCGGGTTTGAGCCCGCGACCTCGGGAGCTAGAGGCCAGCATGGTACCACTAGATCACGGAGCATATATGTAATTGGTAAACCGTAAGAGATACACAAAACCTTGTCGTAGTACATCTCGTTAAAGCACACAGGCTTATGCCAAGTAAAATTGTTTGTAGCATTAACCATTTCCAACATTTTCCCTTTTACTGATTTCAAATTTCAAAAACCTGTAGTTTTTTCAACTGGTAACTCGCTATGTTTTCTTCTGGTCATGCAAAGAGCTTGGAATTTCAAAACCATCACATAGCGTCCCGCTTTTTAGTCTACTTCATTCTTCTTATACCTCATCTGTAAATGTGTAACAAAAGTTTATCTGTATTAACACAAAATCTGATGTGTTACACTCACATGACTTTCTCTACTCTTGTACAAACTACTTTTACAAACGCTAATTCTCCATATGCTTCATGTTAATCGAGATGTTAATCTTATTGCTAATTTTCTTGTAGATGCAAGGGGAATATGGTAGGCTTTAAGCGATAGTCAAATATTTTAAGAGCTGGTTGCTATGTGGAGCATTCCATTCTCTTTGTATGTCCAGGACATAAAAATGAATAACGAATTTCCATTTGAGAAAAAGTATAAGTATTGGAAAATTTAAGGGAATAACAACCAATATCTCGAAAATGGTTCACTCAACAAAAACATGTATATGACATAAATTGTGTATTTTAACGCGATCTACATTTTTTGTGTAGTAAAATTTTGTTCCTCTCTTACGGTTTACCAGTTATGCAAAAGTCGTTCAGAATGAAGAGGACCTTTGGGGACATTCCCAGAGAACTCGAGATACACATTTCGTTTGTCATGAAAATATCTTGAGCATACGATGCTTTAATCAAAATCGTTAGAGCCATTTTTGAGAAAATTAAAATTTTCGAAAAATGTTCCATGTAAAGGGTAATCTGGGGTGGGGGGATTTTCTTGAAAACCATCGTGTCGCATCTCTGGAAGATAATGAACCTAAATACCAAGTTTGGTGTTTATCCGGCAGTTCGTTTCTGAGTTATGCTGTTCGCAGACACACACACAGACATGTTTCCAAAAATGCTTTATATGCATTCAGTGCACCTCAAAACATGTATTTCCTATGAAATGTTGGTATGGAATTTTTGAGTGGAATGCAATACTTCCCCTACTTACTATACGCAGTAGAGAAAGTAATAAGATTATTTGTAGATGAGTGATTAGAGAAAGTGATATGAATGCAACACATCCAATTTTTCTGAGACTTTAGAACAAATATCCTTAACTCTATGGAGCTCTGACTCATTCAAACATTCATTCCACCAATTTCATTCACTATCTCTGCAGACCTGAGTATTAAATGGACCTTTAACACATGCAAAGTTGACAAATGTATCGTGATGTTATCTTAGAATAGAAGTGATTAAAACTGTTTAAATATGTAAAGGAAAAGTCTTGCTTTTAAGTGCGGGGAGTTTATAATCGCCATTGAGTGTTTTTGAAAGGAGCAGAGACTATTGAAAACGAAAGCAATCAAGGACGGCCAAGCATGAATGCTACTGTGAGAGACATTTCTTGTGCGGGGAGCAGGGGTCGCTGTAGTAGATGCTTCTAAATTAAAATTTCACTTTGAAGACGTGTCGTTAGTATGTGAAGACGAGGCGACGAAGAAACCAAAGGAGGGCGCTTTGTTGTTCACATACGAACAACCACAGATGTTTACAATAAGTTCACTGCTAAACTTTTTTTGCACACAAACACACCACTTCGGCTGGACGAAGCTGAGGTATCAGAGAATCTCTAAACTACACTTAGATCTTCTCCATAAGGGAAAGAGAACAAATATTCTAGTGTTACATTCACACGACTTTCTCTACTCTCTATCGTTTATTAGTGGGTATGCAAACTATTTTGAGGAAAGTTTATTTTGCAGAAATAGCTACATTACACAACAGCTATAGTACAATGGGAACAATAGTCAAATGGACGCTATTTGCTGGCCTTAAAATTCCATACTATTTCCATTCAACCGCGAGAAACAGCTGAATCTCGATAGAACTTTAAGATAGGTTTACCATTATGCAAGATTACGCAAAAATTCCTTCTGAATGAACAGAATTTCACAGATTACTCCCCGAAGCTTCAAGATATACATTTTGTTTGCCATGTAAATATCTTTCATATATGATAAATTTAATCAAAATTGTTGCACATAAAGGGTAGTATGGGGTTGGGTAATTTTCTTTAAAATCTGCGTGTCGCATCTTTGGAAAATGCTGAATCTAAATACCAAGTTTGGTATTTATTCGACTTTTCGTTTTACTTTCTCTACTACGTATAGTAAGTAGGGGAAATATTCTATTCTAACCAAAAATTCGATACCGAGATTTCACCGAAAATACATGTTTTGAGGCTCCCTGAATCCAAAAAAGCACTTTTAGAAAAAGGTCTGTGAGTGTATGTGTGTCTATGAACAGCATAACTCAAAAACGAAAACTCGGATAAATACCAAACTTGGTATTTAGCTTCAGTATCTTTCAAAGATGCAACACAACATTTCCGAGAAAATCCCCCCACTTCAGACTACCCTTTACACGGAACACTTTTCGAAAATTTTTATTTTCTCAAAATTGGCTCTAACGATTTTGATTAAAATATGATATATTTATGATATTTCCATGACAAATAAAATGCACATCTTGAATTTTTTGGGAATGTCCCGAAAAGTCCTCTTCATTCTGAATGACTTTTGCATAACTGGTAAACTGTAAGAATGCACAACATTTTTCTACACAAAAATTGTAGAGCTCGTTAAAACACAATTTATGACATATACATTCTTTTTTTCGTGGAGTGAACCATTTTCGAGATATTGCTTGTTATTTGTTTGAATTTTGCAATATTTATACTCTTTCTCGAATGGGAATTCGTTATTCGTTTTTATGTCCTGGTAATGCAAAGAGAATGGAATGCTCCACATAGCAACCAGCTCTTAAAACATTTGACTATTGCTTAAAACCTGCCATATTCCCCTTGGACCTACAAGAGAATTAGCAACAAGATAGTTTTCACAAATGTTTATCTCGATTAACATGAAGAATATGGAGAATAAGTGTTTGTAAAAATAGTTTGTACAAGATTAGAGAAATTCATGTGAGTGTAACATATCAGATTTTTTTAGTTGTGCTGTTCACAGATACACAGAGAGAGAGAGAGAGAGAGAGAGAGAGAGAGAGAGAGAGAGAGATACGGGTACATAGACAGACACACATGCAAACACACAAACGCAGACCTTTTTCTAAAATTCCTTATTTATTCATTCGGGAGGCTTTAAAACATGTATTTTGGGTGAAATTTTGGTATTGAATTTTTGGTGTAGTGGAATACTTTCTCTACCTACTATGTACGCGGTGAAGAAGCTAAAGTAAAAAGTTCTATAAATATGTATCCCGATGAAACAGTGACAAGCTTGTTGCTTGCGCTGGAATCACAAATGTATTATTCTGTTCCGACAAGTTGTCAGGTCCGTGCCACAACAAATCTTGTAATTAAGGAGACAAATTAACATAGAGAAGGCAAGACAGTCCCATTATAAAATTAATGGGCCGCGGTGTGACAGGGCTTAGCTCTAACTCGATTACTCGCGAGGTCTCGCCGAACAATTAATAATGGAGACTAGCACCTGTAATCCCGCGTCTTCTGCACACGTCAAGGGCTGTCCACAGTCTTTGTTCTTTCTTTCAGGGCACATGTGTAATTTTCACCAACCTGACAAGCATTCGTCATTTCTTTTTACTTTCTATAATCATCTCCTATCGTTTCACGCCAACGTCTGATATCCTCATTTCTCCGGAAATTAATGTTTTATTACATTCACATGACTCTCTCTCTGTCCTCTATCGTTTATTAGTGGGTATCTAAATTATTTTTACGAACGTTTATTTTCCTAATGACTTCATTTTAACCCAAATAAACCTTTGCAGAAACAGCTACATTACACATTTCGTTATAGATACAAAGAGAACAGCGATAGTCAGATGTTTAACAACTGGACGCTATATGCTGGCCTTGAAATTCCATACTGTTTCCATGACATCGCGAGAAACAACTGAATGTTGAAAGAAGTTTAAAGAAAGATCAAGTAATGAACAATTCGAACCATTAATAATGGATATCTCAGAAACGGCTTATGCCACAGAAAACGTATTTGAAATAAATTGTGTGTTTAAAATAGATCTACAATTTTTGTGTAGTACGTTTTCGCCTATCACTTAATGTCTAACAGTTGTATAGGGTCTTTCAACAAGTGTGTCCTATATTTAACATGTCATAGCTGCCGTTGTTATTGAGTTAAGCAGTCATTTTTTTTCATGTGGTTACAGTTGTTATTGACAAATAACCATGACACGTTACAGCATTCAGCAACGCGTATAAATTGTGAAAATTTATTATCAAAATGCATCATCTGTTCGCCAAACCTTCCGTGTATTGCGTGAAGCTTACGGTGTGCATAATCGTCCCTGCGAGAGAACGATTCGGCGTTTCATCGATAAATTTGAAAGAAGTGGTTCTGTCAGCGATCAAAGAACGCCTGTACGTAATCGACGTAAGCGCTCCAACAAAAAACATAGGCGCCGTTTGTGAGAGTGTACGCGAGAACAGAAACAAATCAAGAATTGGGGCTTTAGCCGACCACAACTTGGCGAATTCTATATCTGGACTTGAAGTTTTACGCTTAAAAAATGGTGTTAACTCAAGAACTAAAGTCCAACGACCATAGGTTGCGCCGTGTATTCCCTAACTGGGCTATGGATCAATTGGAAGCTGACCCGAATTTTTTTCGAAAAATTATCTTCAGCGACGAAGCTCACTTTTGGATGGATGGTTGTGTTAACAAACAAAATTGCCGCTATTGGAGCAATGACAATCCAAAGCAGATTCAAGAACGACCACTTCATCCCCAAAAGGTTACTGTGTGGTGTGGATTTTGGTATGGTGGAATCATTGGTCCATAGTTTTTCCAAGATGAAGATGGAGAAGCTCTGTCAATGGAGAAAGATACCGGGCTCTTATAAGGGACTATTTTTGGCCTCAGTTGGATGGTATGGATCTCAGAAACATCTGGTACCAGCAAGATGGTGCCACATGTCATACTGCTCTCGAAACAATCAATCTTTTGAAGGAGAAGTTCAGAGGTTTCATCATTTCCCATGGCGGTGATGTTAACTGGCCCCCGAGGTCATGTGATTTAACGCCGTTGGATTACTTCTTGTGGGGTTATGTTAAATCTCGAGTTTATGTCAACAAGCCAGAAACAGTAAATGATCTTATGAATAACATCTCGCGTGTTATTCGTGAAATTGGACCTAATTTACGTTCTTCTGTCATTGAAAATTGGGTCAACCGTATACGCGCAACCCAACGAAGTCGTGGCGGTCACTTAACTGATGTTCTCTTCCACACGTAATGACATTAATTATGTTCCAAAATAAACCTCTATCATTTATAGAACGTGCTTTATTTAAGTTCAAGGTTAGGACACTCTTGTTGAAAGACCCTATATGATACAAGATCATACAAAATTCCAAGAAAATTCAAGACATGCATTTTATTTGTCATGTAAATATTCTTCAATACATAATATTTTAATCAAGAGCCGTTTTTTTAGAAAATTAAAGTATTCGAAAAATGTTCCATGTAAAAGGTAGTTGGGTGGGGGATTTTCTTGAAAATCTTAGTATCACATCCTCGAAAGATACTAAACTTAAACATCATGTTTGGTAATTATGCGACTTTTCGTTTTTTGAGTTATGCTGTTCATAGACACACAGACACGCACATGTGGTTTTTTTTAAAATGCTTTTCTTGGATTCAGAAGGCCTAAAAACTTGTATTTCCGGTGAAATCTTGGTATCGAATTTTTGGGTGGAATGCAGTACTTTCTGTACCTTACTATGTACGTGGTAGAGGAAGTAAAAATTGAAGTATCGTTTGCTTTTATATACCTAGTCTCACCATAAATACTGTCCCAAAGTTTTAAGTAAATTGACACAAAATGGTTAGGGATATTTTAATATCCTAATAATATGAATTATGTGGATGCATTATGAATCAAAATCAAAAATAATTATTCAAAATAGCCATCATTAGCACGCACACAGTCCCTAAGTTTTTGTGACCACTCATCAATTGAATGACGCAACACATCACGTGGAAAATCTGCAGCTGCCTTCCGAAGAGACCGCTTTAAACTTTCAATATTGGGATGCCTCTTCTTGCAAGCCATCTCCTGAAGCTTGGACCACAATTTGTAGTCCACAGGGTTTAAATCCGGACTTACAGAAGGCCAATCGGAAGTGGAAATGAAGTCTGCAACATTTGCCTCCAGCCACTGCTGTGTTGTCGGTGCCTTGTATGCTGGGGCTGAGTCCTGCTGGAAACTACAGTTCTGTCCATGGAAGAGGGTGTTGTTGAGATTCTTGACTAGACTCTCAAGCACTGTCTCTTGGTATACTTTGGCTGAAGTTTTGACCCTCTTTTCACAAAAACGGAGCTCCGTTGTGCGCTCGTAGCTCACATCCCACCACACCATGACTGATGCAGGATGATGACCCCTCTGGACCCTTGGAGCTTTTTCACCAGCTTCCCTAGGGGATTTGGCGTATATCCTGTCATTTTGGGCATTGAAAGCCTCCTTGACACTGAAAATCATTTCATCAGTGAAAAGGATTCGACGGTGCCCATTTGCTTAAGTAAGCGCTTTGATTTTAGGAGCCTCTGGCGCTTCAGTTCATTTGTCGGGAGATGTCCTTTGTGTCGTTTGTAAGCATGGAGTTCCAGGTCACTGCTTAATGTGCGAGACATAGACATTTTGGATATCTTTAGCTATAACTGACTGTCTCCTTACTGGATTTCGTTGCACACGCGTCGCCACTGCCTTCACAAGCTCTGGTGTTCGTACTGTGCGTAGTCTTTCACAGTTCCAGTCTCAACAAAGCCCAGGATAGTGCGGTAAACAAATTTCTTGCTGATTTTGAGCTTCTGGAGGGTTTTGAAAATCTCCCCTGTTGATTTGCCTACCTTGTACAACGCTCTCACGGCCACACGATTTTCATAGTCCCCCCATTCCATCTTGAAAACCTAAAACTGACAACTTTACACTTCTACAGCTCATCCAACAATGACTGACGCTTCACCAAACCGCTGTTGCAGTCGCAACCTTGAACGGGCGGAAATACACACCCCCCCAAAAGTCGGGACAGTATTTATGGTAAGACTAGGTAGATTCTACAAGCTATTCTTTTGAAACAATATTTTTCTATCTACTTCATGCCAATCAAGATAAAACTTTGCAGAAATAGCTGCATCGCGCATTTCATTGTAGGTAGGTACAGAAATCGAATCGATAGTCAAATGTTTAAAAGTTAATCGATATATGCTGGTATACTCTTTCTGTGACAATGTTAGAAACAACTGAATACCGACAGCACCTAAAGAAAATGAGTCTTGAAAAAATTAAACCAATAATAACGAATATCTCGGAAATGGTTGATGCCACACAAAAAGCTATTTGAAATAAATTGTGCATCTTAAAGAGGTCTGCGTTTTTTGTGTGGTACTTTTTTGTCTATTTCTTATGGTTTACCCGTTATAAAAAAGTCTATCTGAATGAAGAGGACCTCACTGTGATACCGTGATTATTGACAGGAACATATAAATAATTAAATAAAGAAATTTAGTAAGATAGAGAAATAATTGCAAGAAATGAGTTCTATATGTTAAATCAATGTATAATTTAATATGCTTGAGTTGAAAAGATTGTCGGGAGAAAGAGGTAATTATGGAGTGAAGTCATTAGTAACAGCCGAAGTAGTGAATGCGCTAGTATACAAGTTCTTGGAATGCAATTAAGAAGTGAATTCAGTACGTTTGAACGCAGACCAGGATTCTATAAAAGAGAAAAGTGAATGAAATTCTTAGGTTCAGGGAGGTACAGCTCAGCAACAAGATTACAGACGCACACGTAAGTATTTTAAGATTGGCCCCGCGCGAGAAGGAACCTTGTTGAAATAATTCTAAAGTAGGCGGAGCTTAAGTAATAATAGAGCGTGTATGGCTAAAATTGGCGTCTTGCCGTCGTTTCTTAGGGGCCTTAGGAGCTTACAGCGTTTTACGGAGATCGGCAGTTCCAGCGCCTAAGACCGCGCTGGGTTGTCAGTTACTTAGCGGTAGCCGCGAGTTGTTTTGCCGGTAAGCATTTTAGCGACTCGCGGCAAGTTAAGCTTCTAATTTCTTTATTGCGAAAACAGTTATTTTAATCCGTAAAATTGATACTGCACAAGTTAGCAGGTATAACAAGTCAGTTGTTATAGTTTCGAGTGCTAAGATTTCATAATCAGATTCATTCTTATCTTCAAGCGGTCGGCGACTCGCTTCAAGAGCTCAAGTATCAGATCACATTAAATTTCTCAGTCAATTAAACTGGTGTTATCCTTTCAAAATACACTCACGCATACATACCCTGAGAGAAAGATCTCGTAAACAACCACTGTAGCAGCCGGCAGCAGAATCAACAGCAGATATTGAAGCAAAGGCTACGGCTTTAAAGAGTTACTTCCAAAAAAATTAAATATATACATTTTATTTGTGATGAAAATATATTAAACATATGGTATTTCAATAAAAATCGTTAGAGGCATTTTTGAAAGAAAAAAAGGAGGGGAGAACCTTTTCTATGTAAAGGAAAGTTTGGGCTGGGGGATTTTCTTGAAAATTTTCGTGCCGTATCTTTGGACTGAATTTAAATTTAAATAAAATTTAACCAACTTCTTGTTTTTGAGTTATGTTGTTCACAGACTACAGATGCATATATTTTATTCTAAGAGATTTTGTTTTTTAATTCAGGAAGATTCAAAACGTGTAGGTAATCTCGATATGGAATTTTTGGGTGGAATGTCATACTTCCTCTACTTACTATAGGTAAATGGCAGAGTAAATGATGAGTTTGATACTCACGGCATGCCTGGAACTCATCCTCTCCTTTCTCGCAGTCTTTCTGGTAGTTGCACACCCACAACGACGGGATGCACTTTCCTTCCGGGCACCGGAACATTCCTGGCGCACACGACGTCGCCCCATCTCCTGCAATAAACACAACACTTAACATCACTTCCTGAAACAACAAGGGATAACACAAACATTCCAAAACCATTCATTGAACATACAGGATGCTATAAAAATCTGATGTATTACACTCACATGAGTTTCTCTACTCTTGTACAAACTATTTTTACAAACGCTTATTCTCCATCTATTTCATATTAATCGAGATAAACATTTGCAGAAACGATCTTTTGACATGCAAAGAGAATTACATTTTACACATAGCGACCAGTTCTAAAAATATTTGACTATCGCTTAAGGCGTACTATGTTCCCCTTGTTTTGTATTTACAAGGGCAATATAGATATACAGTAGCCTTTAAGCACATACATATCTCTTAATAACTGGTTGCTAGTTGCAGCACCATTCCCTTTGCCACAGATTAATACTCTTTGCATATCCAAGACAAAAAAAATGAAGAACAAATTCCCATTTGAGAAAATAAGTATTGAAAAATTTAAGGGAATAACAAGCAATATCTCGAAAATGGTTCACTCAAAAAAAATGTATATGACATAAATTGCGTATTTTAACGCGATCTACATTTTTTGTGTAGTAAAATTTTGTCTATCTCTTATGGTTTACCAGTTATGCAAAAGTCGTTCACAATGAAGAATACTTTTGGAGACATTCCCAGAGAATTCGAGATATACATTTTATTTTTCATGAAAATATCTTAAACATATGATATTTTAATTAAAATCGTTAGAGCCATTATTGAGAAAATTAAAATTTAGAAAAAATGTTCCATGTAAAGGATAATCTGGGGTGGGGGATTTTCTTGAAAACCTTCGTGTTGCATCTCTGGAAGATATTGAACCTAAATACCAAGTTTGGTGTTTGTCCGACTGTTCGTTTCTGAGTTATGCTGTTCACAGACAGACACACAGACACACACACACACACACACACACACACACACACACACACACACACTCACACACACACAGATACACACACGGACATGGTTCCAAAATTGCTTTTTTTGGATTCAGCGGGTCTCAAAACATACATTTCCGGTGAAATTTCGGTATCGAATTTTTGCTATACGTAGTAGAGAAAGTAACAATAGTTTTAAAAAGTATACAAAGTTGTGATTGTCAATACACATAGAACATAACATATAAAAATCTTGTGTTACGATCACATGACTTTCTCTACCTTCTAGCTCTTATTAGTGGGTATACAAATTATTCTTAGGAAAGTTTATTTTCTATCTACTTCATTTAGATACACCTTTCCCGAAACAGCTACATCACACATTTCGTTATAGATACAAAGAGAACAGCGAAATGTTTAACAACTGGACGCTATATGCTGGCCTTAAAATTCCATACTTTTTCCATGACATCGCATCAAACAACTGAAAATCGATGGGATTTTATGAGCATGGCAAGGTATTGAACAATTCGAGCCTTTAATAACGGATTCTTGAAAATGGCTGATGCTACAAAACATTATTTGACATAAATTGTGTTTTTTAAAGAGATCTACATTTTTGTGTAGTACATTTTCATTTATCGCTTAATGTTTACCAGTTATGCAAGATTGTATAAATTTCCTTCCGAATGAAGAGGACTTTACAAACTTTTCCCAGGAAATTCAATATATAGAATTTATTTATCTGTAAATATATTAAATACATTCTGTCTAACTTTTGTATAATAATAACTGACAAAAACGAAACGTACTACACAGTAAATAAATGTAGATCTCTTTAAAATACGCTCCATTTATTTTCAATAACTTTCTTTGTCGCATCAGACATCTCCGAAACATCGTTATTATTGGTTTGGTATTCTCAATAATGTATCACTTTTTGAAGTGCTGTCTCTACGCTGTTGTTTCTTGGGGATGTCATGGAAAGAGTATGGAATTTTAAGGTCAGTATATAGGGATTAACTTTTAAACATCTGACTGTGGATTCATTTACCTCTATCCCGCTTTTGACTGCAACGAAGTGTGTAATGAAGCTATTTCTGCACGTGTTAACAGTAGTGTTACACTCACATGTTTTTCTCTACCCATTATCCAACAAAATTATTTTTACATAAGCTTATTTTTCTATCTTCTTTATGTTAATCGAGATAAATATTTGCAGAAATTGTCTTATTGCATATTTCCTTGTAGTTACAAGGGGATTAAGGGAATGCTGTAGGCTTTAAGCGATAGTCAAATATTTTTGAAGCTGGTCGCTATGTGATGGTTTTGAAATTCTGTTCTCTTTGCATGTCTGGAGAAAATAACGAATAGCGATTTTCCTCTTGGGAAAAGTATAAGTATTTTAAAGTTCAAGCAAATAACAAAGAGTATTTCGGAAACAGTTAACGCCACAAAAATTCTTGTTTGACATAAATTGTGTGTTTTAACGAGATCCACAATTTTATACAGTAAGATTTTTGTCCATCTCTTACGGTTTACCAGTTATGCAAGTCATTCAGAATGAAGAGGACTTCAGAGGCTATTCCCAGTAAATTAAAGAATGCATTTCATTTTTTATGAAATAGCTTAAACATATTGTATTTTAATAAAAATTGTTGGAACCAGTTTTAGAAAACCAAAATTTTCGTAACATTTTCTGTGTAAACGGTAGTTTGGTGTGGGGGAATTTGGTTGAAAATCTTCGTGTGGCATCCTTGAAAGATACTAAACTTTAATATCAAGTTTAGTATTTAACCGACTATTTGTCTTCCTAAAATGCCATTTTTTGGGTTCAGGGGGCCTCAAAACATGTATTTCCGGCGAAACCTCGGTATCGAATTTTTGGGTGGAATACAATACTTCCCCTACTTATTGCATACGTAGCGGGAAGGTAATAAACGATAGTGGGTAGAGAAAGTCATATGAATGTAACACCAGAATTTCTTTTTAGAGTTATGAATAGGTTACTTCCAGTAGCAGCTCTAGTTACACTAATATTATGTGTTTACATTTACAATTAGAGGTGTTTGCTTCCGTCCTGGAGAGCACTGTAGCTTGCAATTATTGATATAATTTGCGAGAGGGCTCTAGTGTTGCGGTTGACGCAGTTAGTGGGATGTAGGCCAGTAACGGTTTCTTGCACTTTTGCTAAACCAGTTTTCTTCACAGTGATATAGCACGAGTTTAGTGCTCGATTGCTGTTCGAGGCTATCATTTGTTTCAGGGATACGACTTTCTAAGGTTAACCTGTTTTAAAATAGCCACATTCGTACGCTGTCCAACAATGAATAACAAGAATGTCTCAGGTTTACGTTTTATAGATTATACAAGCTAAGATGTAAAATAAAATGTGCAAAGAATAGCAATGGAAGTGCATAATAAAATAATATGCATGAGAGCAAGATGAAGAACGAATATGTCACGTTTTAGGCCCCATTTATGCATGTGATTTCGTGTCGTTAAGACAAATGCGACACGATCTGAAAGTACATTGAGTTAAATGGAAGCATTTATATGGAGATTACAATATACGAGAGGTTACCAAGACGACATTTTTCCACCATCATGGGATTACTCAGTAAAATCTGGTCGTTAGTTTTCATTCATAACCTCAACTCCAACGTAAATACGTATCTGTTACATGCATTCAGGTTAGTTAAATTGCATCTGTTACGTTGGCGCCCTGTATTTATATTCTCAAGTGTTCATACATTACACGCCGACTATTTTGTCACCAACTGGCTATAATATTAATTATATTATGTATTATTAGGTTAGGTTATTATTAATTATTAGGTCTTAGCTTTGCAGTTAAGTAGAAATTTGAATTATTTTTGCAATTTTTGGTGTGAGCGTTGTCTGTTTGTGTGGGGGTTTTATTTTTGTAGGAAGAAGATCTGCGTAGAAAGAAAACCAGAAATATAATTGTTTGGTTTAGATAAGTACGCCGAAATGATATTAAAACGTAACTATAAGTAGTTATTCATACTATTACAGTACAGTAATTTGTAACGTTTAATAACATACACATGTTATATAAATCAAGTCCATGGCACTGTTCAGTATTTAATTTAACAGTTAAGGTGCATCCAGGTGCATCAGCGATTATAGCGGAGAAGGTAGGTGATGACCAAAAGTTTGCACTGAATGTGATGTGATGTGATGGGGCTTAAGGGCGCTAAACAGCTAAGGTCATCAGCGCCCTTACAAAGTATAATATTTAAAAGCCAAAACTAAAATACGGGGCACAAACAAGACAGTAGAATCTAAGGTACACCACACTAAAGCTATTGTAAATAAAATAAGAAAAGAGTAAAACGACGTGTCAAGAACTGTAGAACGGAAGGGACAAGAGCGTCATATGTCCCCAGGGGAGAAGAGCCCCGTTAAAACAGACAATATAAAATCACAAAGCTAAAAGACGCTCAGCGCATTAAATGCGCCGATTAAGACCACTGTCACTTATAAAACGTAAAAGACATTCTACAGCACGCACGTCGTCTGCCAAAACGTTGGCTGTGCCAACAGGCAGACCCACACGAACGTGCAACGGAGCTAAAACTTGACACTCTGCTAAAATGTGACGCACCGTTAAGGGCGCATCACACTGCTCACAGAGTGGTGCGGGGTCACCACTGAGCAGGTATTTATGACTAAAAAGGCAATGTCCGATTCGTAAACGAGCTAAAAGTACCGCTTCCCGAAGAGAAGAACGAGAAGAGGTACCCCAGACTAACGGGAGAGGTTTAACCTCCCGCAACTTGTTCCCCCGGAGGGCCGTCCACTCATCCCGCCAAAGCGAGAGGATGCGGCTATGTGAAATAACACACAAATCTGTGAAGGGAACAACAGAGGTAAAATATCTGGGCGATAAAATTGCCGATTTGGCAGCGGCGTCGGCAGACTCGTTACCTGAGATGCCCACATGACCTGGAATCCACATGAAGGAGACGCTGATGCCGGAAGCACCAAGCGAGTGGAGCAGGTCATGTATGCGCTGTACGAGGGGGTGGTAATTGTACAGCGCGCGTTGCACTGAAGAAAACAATATTGCAGAGCAGTGTATATGATGTGGCAATGACTCATAATACTAGTAGAAAATCGAAATAGTGCATCTTTTGTAAGTAGGTTATATGATGTTTTCTCTGGTTTTATATACAGGAAACTAAAGCCGTAGATATACGGTACGTAAAAGAATCTCAAGCCTAATAAAGAGGACTCTGAGCAAAATTACCGGTCTTTAACGCCCAATATAGAGTGGGACGCTAAGGACCACAGTAGTTAAAGTGCGTCCGTAAATAATACAGAAAAACTCTGGTTTCATACAGGATGGACCATTTAAGTTGAGACTGTACAATATGTCCAAAACTAAGCGCTGTAGAAAGAAATGTCCTTAATAAAAGTTGTTTGATATTATGGGGAAAAGTACATTCCATTAGTCGTGTTTTGTTTGGAGGACGGTATGATGGTCATTTTAGGGTCCATTTACATTTTTCAAATCGGAACCTACAATTAGAGTAGTGTGAGTGTCTGTGTGTTTGTAAACAGCATAACTCAAAAACGAAAAGTCGGATAAACACCAAATTTGGTATTTAGATTCAGTACCTTCCAAAGATGTAACGCGAAGATTTTCAACAACATCTCTCCACCCCAAACTATCCTTTACATTATATTTTTATCTTCTAGAAATAGTTCTATGGATTTTGATTAAAATGCCGTATATTAAAGATATTTACCAACAAATCTTGAGTTTTCTGGGAATAGCCTGTGAAGTCCACTTCATTTGGAAGGAATTTTGTATAACTATAGTTCAGCAACTTACAAAAACCCGTTGGGAGGGGTAACTTACCGGGTCTTGCATTCCCCTCTCTGAGTTGCTGCTTGAGCACCACACGCCATAATTTCACCTAGCCCGTGTTTTACTTTACTTTAATCTCACAAAATCGTTTATCATACCACTGTTGTAACTATTCAACACTAGAGGCAGGGTTAAAAATGCTGTGACAGGCCACGTGCAGCGGTTGTGAAAACAAATGTTTGCATATAACCAGCGATAGCATTTCACACACATGCGGTATTATCATAGATATCTTCCAAAAGTTAATTCACACTTTTTAGTATTTAATAGCCTTCACTCCCCCATCTATCTCTTCAAGGAAAAAAGTTCCTCTGTGATTGATTTTCATAATATAAATTATTTCATTTGAAGTTTTACAAAGAAAACTAGCGGCTTTAATTTTATTATGGGGAGACCAATCACACTTTATAATCACCTCGAAACTGTGCTCTTTAACATACCTCTTACAAAACTAGAATAAAGATTTTAGTTTTTGAGTTGTCACGATGTAAGCAGGATCCTATTAAATGTTTTTACACTATAAAATTGCTGTGACGTAATACTTGTTTCCCTCGTGTCAGCCCACTTACTCTTTAAGACACCTCATTGGATATCTCAGTAGCTAAAGGCAAAATACAAGCAGAGTGGGGGTGATTTATCCCTCGTGAATACTCGCGCAGTCCGTAGACCAAGGGATTTTACTAAGTTGTTATAGTTTAGTGAACTTTAAGCGATAGCCGAAAACTATTATACAAAAAATGTTGATATCTTAAGCACACACAATTTGTTTCAAATAATCTTTTTTGTGTCATCAGCCATTTCTGAGAGGTTCTGTTATAATGGTTGGAATTGTTCATTACTTAACCATTTTTTTTTTCAGATCCTGTCGATGTTCAGTTTGAGGACGTTATTTTGGTTGTAACTTGTTTGCAACACGCTTTGGGCGTCAATTTGGAGTAGGTCGTATTGAAGGAGTTGTATTATATTTCAACTGTTGGGGAGCCGAACTTGTAGTAGTTGCAACCGCACGTATAGTACCCGCTTTCCGGTAGCCTTCGCCCTAAGTTTAAAAATATTATTAACTTTGTAATTTTTACTGTTTCTTTAAATATTATGTATTTATATTTGCCTCGGCTGCGTCAGTATTTATTTTAGAGACATGAATGTCTTGGCAGGGTTGTGGTGCGATTTAAGAATGTAGGCTTACACAGATTATAATTTTACTTCACTCCTTTTGTTAATACTTGACACGATTTAAATAACACTTCACTGATATAGAGAGAGAGAGAGAGCTGTGAGATTCTTTTATTAATTACTTGCACTCTTTAATACGTAAACTATTTTCGTCTCACACGAATACGTATTAAATCTCTCGAGGACGCATCTTGCATCCGGTTACAAACACTGTCTGCAGGCAACTGAATTGATTTCAACCGCCTAAATTTTGTAAATTTCTGTATTTCAAGTCTCTGATTGGCTATTCCTAATCCAATAGGATACCTTCATTTAACTAAATCTTTTTCTGGTTGTTGATTGGCTATTTTTATAAACCGTCACGAAAATTACATTTTTGCTTCCAAGAATCACAAGTAGTATTGTTAAACTTTCAAATTCATTATTGCCTCAAGGTTGCCTCATTGTTAGCAACTTTTAACCTATTATTCTCACAGCTCCTACATTATTAAATTACGTAATACATTCACATAGCATTATTACACATGAATGCAATAATACAAGCATATGCAATGACTGTTACATACATTTTGCAAATTATTACATACACATATTGCTTCAAGGCAGGCTGTTATTGACTTTACATATTATATAATTAGACTGAAATTATTTAAGTGTTAAAAATACTGCCTCAAGTTGTTTCTCGCGATGTCGTGGAAACAGTATGGAATTTTAAGGCCAGCATATAGCGTCCAGTTGTTAAACATTTGACTATTGCTGATCTTTATTTCTACAACGAAATGTGTAATGTAGCTACTTCTGTAAAGGTTTATTTGTATTAAAATGAAGTAGATAGAAAAATAAACTATTGTATACCCACTAGTAAGTAATGGAGGGTAGAGAAAGTCGTGTGATAGTAAAAAATAAGTTTTTTTAATGTTTTATTTAGGGAGCTTCACAATGTGTATTTCCAATGAAATCTGGATATCGAATGTTTGGGTGGAGTGGAATACTCGCTCTACTTACTGAGAACAACAAGGATTTAAGAGGGAGTTTTCTTTCAGCCAGTATTAGTGAAGCAGATCACATCTGATTAAACGATAATGACAAGTTTCAGCAAGAGTGGATTACTTTAAGGCGGTTCTCTAACGCATAAAGGGTTGTGATGAGTTAATGATCATGAGATAATAGGGGGGTGGGGGGGTGGAGAGAAAAGATCGGGGTTAGCGCTCCGGGCCGTAACAAAACTTTGTTATTCACGGCAAAGTTAAGCCGTGATGAGTTGAACATGGCTTCTCCACCTTCGGGCTAGATGTGGCTGAATCTTCTTTCTCGCTGCTAACTTTTTAAAAGCACGAACCTCCCCAACCCTCTGTTACGTGCCATTAACTACAGCCAGAATAACTTAACTTCAAGAAAACAAGCTACCAAGTGCTTACAAACTTGTAACAACCACCCTAGAGACAATTTTTGTAAAAATACTGCAAAGAAACCCCGCTACAGCCATTCTTCTGCTGTTGATTGCCTCGTAAGGCGCAGAAGAATGACGTGTCATTCATAGCCCTTATTCCTCTGTGTAACTTTTACTTTCTCTACTACGTATAGTAAGTAGGGGAAGTATTGTATTCCACCCAAAAATTCGATACCGAGATTTCACCGGAAATACATGTTTTGAGGCACCTGAATTAAAAAAATCTGATGTGATGCACTCACATGACTTTCTCTACTCTTGTACAAACTACTTTTACAAACGCTTATTCTCCATATGCTTCATGTTAATCGAGATGTTAATCTTATTGCTACTTTTCTTGTAGATGCAAGGGGAATATGGTAGGCTTTAAGTGATAGTCAAATGTTTTAAGAGCTGGTTGCTATGTGGAGCATTCCATTCTCTTTGCATGTCCAGGACAAAAAAAATTAACAATGAATTCCCATTTGAGAAAAACTATAAGTATTGGAAAATTTAAGGGAATAACAAGAAATATTTCGAAAATGCTTCACTCAACAAAAAAATGCATATGACATAAATTGTGTATTTTAACGCGATCTACATTTTTTGTGTAGTAAAATTTTGTCTATCTCTTATGGTTTACCAGATATGCTAAAGTCGTTCAAAATGAAGAATACTTTTGGAGACATTCCCAGAAAACTCGAGATATACATTTTATTTGTCATGAAAATGTCTTAAGCATATGATATTTTAATCAAAATCGTTACAGCCATTTTTGAGGGAAAAAATGTTCGAAAAATGTTCCATGTAAAGGGTAATCTGGGGTGGGGGGATTTTCTTGAAAACCTTCGTGTCGCATCTCTGGAAGATACTGAACCTAAATACCAAGTTTGGTGTTTATCCGACTGTTCATTTCTGAGTTATGCTGTTCACAAACAGACACACACACACAGACACACTCACGGACATGTTCCCAAAAATGCTTTATATGCATTCAGTGCACCTCAAAACATGTATTTCCTGTGAAATCTCGGTATCAAATTTTTGGGTGGAATGCAATACATTCCCTACTTACTATACGTAGTAGAGAAAGTAAAAAAGCATTTTTAGAAAAAGGTCCCTGTGTGTCTGTGAACATCATAACTCAAAAACGAAAAGTCGGATAAGTACCAAACTTGGTATTAGTTTCAGTATCTTTCAAAGATGCGACACGAAGATTTTCAAGAAAATCCCCCACCCTAGACTACTCTTTACATGGAAAATTTTTCGAAAATTTTGATTACAATATCATATGTTTAAGATACTTTCATGGTAAATGAAATGTATATCTTGGATTTTCGGGGAATGTCACCAAAGCCCTCTTCATTTTGAACGACTTTCGCATAACTAGTAAACGCAGGGTATCGGCTGAATATAACCAGGAGAGACGCTTGAATAAGAGAGGAGTAGAGGTTCAAAAGAGACAGCGAAAGGCCGGAACGGAAACGGAAAGTCTGAATTTACCATATTAAAGGATACGAGAACAAATGTTCTCACACGACGCTAATGTGATCAGTTAATCACAACATTGCTTTAAAGTAGTTGTGGGAAAAATATAGTCTTTAGCGCGGTATATGAATAAAGCAGAACACCAGCAGTCGCAAGACGTGATACAAACTCCTCGGGGGTGAATTTATGCCAATCAAATGGCTGAACGTCTGAAGAAGTTGTTAGCAATTTTAGAAAGCAACTTAGAATAAAAGGCACAGCTGGATAGATAGGTTCCCATAACCCAGTAAAATATTGTGGTATAGAATTCACGGCTAGCTGAGAGCAAGTGGGCAAATAAAATACACTTAAAGTGAAGTTATGCTTTTTCATTTCGTCTCCTGTAACCACTCCCTAGATCAGAGTTAAGCGAATAGGCCAACACAGAAGTGTTGTAGGGCTTTCTCTTACAGAAAGTCAACACCCACATCAGCAGGAAGACGACGAACAAAGAGAGGAACCAAATGGAAGACGACGGTAGCCGGAGAGAGGAAACAAAAGGAAGACAACGGGCAACCGGAGAGAAGAACCAAAAGGAAGACGACGAGCAGCCGGAGAGAAGGGCCACAAGGAACACGACGAGTATCCGGAGAGAAGAACCAAAAGGAAGATCACGAGTAGCCAGAGAGAGGAACCCAAAGGAAGACGAGTAGCCGGAGAGAAGAACCAAAAGGAAGATCACGAGTAGCCAGAGAGAGGAGCCCAAAGGAAGACGATGAGTAGCCTGAGGCAAGGGCCAAAAGGAAGACGACGAGCGCAAGAATTGGGACTTTCGCCGACCACAACTTGGTGAATTCTGCATCTGGACTTGAAGTTTCACGCTTACAAAATGATGTTAACTCAAGAACTAAAGCTCAAGGACCATAGGTTGCGCGGTGTATTCGCTGACTGGGCTATATAGAGCAATTGGAAGCTGACCCCGATTTTTGTCGAAAAATCATCTTTAGCGACGAAGCCCACTTTTGGATGGATGGTTGTGTTAACAAACAAAATTGCCGCTATTGGAGCGATCACAATCCAATGCAGATTCAAGAACGACCACTTCATCCCCAAAAGGTTACTGTGTGGTGTGGATTTTGGTATCATTTGGAATCATTGGTCCATATTTTTTCCAAGATGAAGATGGAGAAGCTCTATCTGTCAGTGGAGAAAGATACCGGGCTCTTATAAGGGACTATTTTGGCCTCAATTGGATGGTATGGATCTCAGAAACATCTGGTTCCAGCAAGATGGGGCTACATGACATACTGCTCTCGAAACAGTCGATCTTTTGAAGGAGAAGTTCAGAGGTTTCATAATTTCCCGTGGTGGTGATGTTAACTGGCCCCCGAGGCCATGTGATTTAACGCCGTTGGATTACTTCTTGTGGGGTTATGTTAAATCTCGAGTTTATGTCAACAAGCCAGAAACAGTAAATGATCTTATGAATAACATCACGCGTGTTATTCGTGGAGTTGGACCTAATTTACGTTCTTCTGTCATTGAAAATTGGGTCAACCGTATACGCGCAACCCAACGAAGTCGCGGCGGTCACTTAACTGATGTTCTCTTCCACACGTAATGACATTAATTGTGTTCCAAAATAAAAAAAGAAATAAACCACTATCATTTATAGAACGTGTTCTATTTAAGTTCAAAGATAGGACACTCTTGTTGAAAGACCGTATACAACTGAAACCTGAAAAATATCTTCACATTACAGAAAAGAACAAAATCGCACTGAAAGGACATAAATTGAGATTGTTATGAGTACTCTACCTAAATACAAACACCACTTTTTGTAGCACTACGAACTTGGCATCTACTGCATCTCGTTTCGTTATTAATGAGTGAAAATGTGTTAGGAGTAATCAAATATGAAACACAAAATTACACCACTAATGCGACGCTGAATAATATAACGTGTAATTATGATACCTCTGCAATTATTGTGTTACTTGATCTGTAAATTATATAACTGATACTCTGATACACATAGTGTTTCAAGATTTGTCTACGTAACATTGAAGTTCTAATACCTAGAACAGAGATTACGTAGGTAATGGCTATTGATAATGCCAAAAGTATTTAAAACAATTGCTTTAATACTACAGGGTGATTTAAGAAGAACTGACACATTTATTTCTTTAATTGTTTCAAAACGAGTTATGCTAGCGACAACTTATTATACCTGAAATGAAGAGGAATTCTGGGAGATTAGTTACCTCTATAACAGATGTTAAAAATATTCTTCATCCTGCATAAGGCACAACTCAACACGTCGTTCCATGTTACTGGCCACTCGTTGGAGGACTCTGTTGCCAATAGCTTGAATCTCCTGTGTAATGTTGTCTTCAGATCGTCCAATGTCTGGGGACGTGTGGCATAAACCCTGTCTTTTAAATAACCCCATAGAAAGAAGTCCGGCGATGTCAAATCCGGAGATCTCGCCACAGGTTCTTGGAAATTATCCGGTAGTCAAAGAAATTAGTCATGGCAATTAGTGCCATGGATTCATTTTGTGTATGGCATGTAGCGCCGTCCGGCTGAAAATATCCTAGACTCAGCTCTACATCATCTAGTTGCTCAGCATACCCCATAAAAATCCGTCGGTACTCTGCAGTGTTCACATTGTTTAAAAAAAAAGGATTTTCGCTGGCCCAATAGCGTGAGTTATTTGAGTTCACAAGCCGGATAAATGGAACCACGCTTCATGTGTGAACCATGTGATGGACAATATGGCAGGATTTTGCACAATGAACGCCTAAACCAACGACAATAATTCAGTCGTCTATCCTTATCTGGTTGCTATAACTGATGGACAACCGTAATCCTATACGGCTTTAGGCCTGCACTTTCACAGCTCTCTGACACATTGAGTAGCTGTACCCTGTCTCCTGCAACAAACGTCTTAATGATTTCTTGGGTGACTGATCCAGTCGTGCTCTTACGTCAACAACCGTGGGAAGCCTAGATGAACGAGTTTTGCCTTTTTCACTCACCAGAAATTCAGTTGTTTCCAATTTTACCTGTCCCAGTATTGTGTTTCTTTGGGGAGGATTCCGAACACCAAATCTTCTCTGGTATGCTCTTTGAGTAATTGTAACTGAATTCGTATTTCAGTATTGCTTTAATAGGAAAAGTCGTTCATTTAATGTGTACTCCATTTTCACGTTGACTAGAACAAAATCTCAAAAACAATAAAACTAACAGTTATGAATAAAACAAGAACATCTGCGCATCTAGTGACAGGCAATTGAAACTCCAGAACATTCTACTTAATTTGGTGCTAAAATTGGGGCATTGAGTGAATTTCGTACAGAATAATTAAAGAAAGAAATGTGTCAGTTCTTCATAAATCACCCTTCATATGGCCAGCATCACGCATCTCTCAGGCGGAATGTTGGGCTGCGTGGCCGGGATTCCTGCCTAACACTTTCTTCAGCATGCTGAGTGGGCACTGGTACTATACCCGAGAGTTACATTTCGCACCCCAGGGACGGCTCCTGGCGGGGAACGAGAGCTTCACGTTCTATCCCACACCGCCACGGCGCAGGATATCTTTCATACTTACTAGAGTAAAACATACTAATTTTATGGTGACTATAATTGCCTAATTTCATAGTGTGTGTCTTTTCGTAGCTTAAGGGCGTATTGTGGCCTTTTTTGTATAATGAGAGCTTTTATCAGGGTTTTTGCCTATTGTAATTTCTTTATTTATTAATGTGATGCTAACCTTGTTATCGCAATTTATATTTCGTACTCTGAGCCATTGTTGGCAATATGCCTGAGGAAGTTTATAATACCGCCATTGTTTCATGTAGTAATAAGCTAGCGGCTACTTAGCACTATAAAGCGTACAGTAAATGGTCAACTACAAAAAAACTATTGGTTTACGACTGGGAAATCAATCGTTTTAGCATTAACTCATCGCTTTGTTAATTAACACGATGATTTTATTGTTTTCTACTTCCCATGTGGGCAAAAGCTGCTGACCTGGAAAGACTAGACTTACTTCATTGGAAACGCAGCAATAGCAATAATAATAATTACAAGTCAACGTGGGAATGCAAAACTCAAGAGAGAAATAGCTTAAAAACTGATAAGGGTTTGCCATAAAAAATCTGATGTGTTGCACTCACATGACTTTCTCTACTCTTGTACAAACTATTTTTACAAACGCTTATTCTCCATCTACTTCATGTTAATCGAGATAAACATTTGAAGACTCATCTTATTGCTAATTTTCTTGTAGATGTAAGGGGAATATATATTTACAAGGGCAATATAGAAATACAGTAGTCTTTAAGCAGATACATATCTCTTAATAGCTGGTTGCTAGGTGCAGCACCATTCTCTTTCCCACAGATTAATACTCTTTGCATATCCAAGACAAAAAAATGAATAACGAATTTCCATTTGAGAAAATAAGTATTGAAAAATTTAAGGGAATAACAAGCAATATCTCGAAAACGGTTCACTCAACTAAACAAATGTATATGACATAAATTGTGTATTTTAACGCGATTTACATTTTTTGTGTAGTAAAATTTTGTCTATCTCTTATGGTTTACCAGTTATGCAAAAGTCGTTAACAATGAAGAATACTTTTGGAGACATTCCCAGAAAATTCAAGATATACATTTAATTTTTCATGAAAATATCTTAAACATATGATATTTTAATCAAAATTGTTATAGCCATTTTTGAGAAAATTAAAATTTTCGAAAAATGTTCCATGTAAAGGGTACTCTGGGGTGGGGGGGTTTTCTTTAAAACCTTTGTGTCGCATCTCTGGAAGATACTGAACCTAAATACCAAGTTTGGTGTTTATCCGACTGTTCGTTTCTGAGTTATGCTGTTCACAGACACACACACGGATATGTTTCCAGAATTTTTTTTTTTTGGATTCAGGGGGTCTCAAAACATGTATTTCCGGTGAAATCTCGGTATCGAATTTTTGGGTGGAATACAATACTTCCCCTACTTATATACGTAGTAGAGAAAGTAATAAGATTTGGTAGGAATAACTAGAGTGTAGAGGAAGTAATGTGAATGTAACACATCAGATTTTTCCTTCACTGTGTTGTTTTGTTCGGGTTACATCAGTTTATTTTAAAATCCAGTATTACCAACACTTTTGGTTATATTTTTATTATAATATATTTTGGGATATAGTTTAGTATGGTCGCCGATAATCATGATGTGCTTTAGTACGGCAGTTTCCACTCGCATTATATGTAATAGGTAGGTGGAGCGGGCGCTCTCTGTGAAACTGTGCTAGCAATAAAAAGCAGCTTGTGTGCGCAGTCATGTGAATCACATTGCACAAAGCTCATGCGACAGTGGTAGCGGCTCGCACATTTCAGTGTCGGATTGCTTGTTTATGCTCACAGCTTCATTTACAACCCTGCAACGTTATGTTCTATTTGAGTGGCTTTTTCAGCTCCGTCTCCATTCTTAACTGAACTGTCCACTTTTGCTTCTGATTCCCGTCCAACACAGTCCACTGTCCGTCTTCTAAGCCAAACGTATCCATAACTTTTTCACACTACCACATCGAGATCTTCCTCTGTTACTCCTTCCTTTCGGAGACCAATCAATCATCTCTCCTACTCCATTCTTTGTACATATCCTTGCCACTGTAATACCCGTTCTTCAATTGTATTTATCACCGTATCTTCTGCTTCCATTTCACTGATGTTCTAATAACATCATCCTAATATACTGTAGTCGAGATACTCTCATACCTACTTCTGTGTAACTCATCCATTTAGGTACTCTCCAACTTTTTCCTCTATCTGTCATTTAGAGTCCAACACTACATAAGGCCACTCTCCATCATTGCTTTCAGGATATGTTTTACTGTCTCTACCACATCAAACCGCACACACACAAAACACCACTTTCTCTCAATTTTAGTTTACGTGTTCCACACATAAAATAAATGGACAAGTTTTTTATATTTTGCAGAAAATCAAATTATTTTAGGATTTAAAGCTTACTTAACATTTTTACTTTCTATACTACGTATAGTAAGTAGGGGAAGTATTGCATTCCACCTAAAAATTCGATACCGAGATTTCATAGGAAATACATGTTTTGAGGTGCCTGAATGCATATAAAGAATTTTTGGAAACATGTCCGTGAGTGTGTGTCTGTGAACAGCATAACTCAGAAACGAACAGTCGGATAAGCACTAAACTTGGTATTTAGATTCAGTATCTTCCAGAGATGCGACACGAAGGTTTTCAAGAAAATCCCTCCACCCCAGACTACCCTTTACATGGAACATTTTTCGAAAATTTTAATTTTCTCAAAAATGACTAACGATTTTGATTAAAATATCATATGTTTAAGATAATGTCATGAGAAATGAAATGTATATCTCGAATTTTCTGGGAATGTCTCCAAAAGTATTCTTCATTGTGAACAACTTTTGCATAACTAGTAAACTATAAGAGATAGACAAAATTTTACTACACAAAAAATGTAGATCGCGTTAAAATACACAACTTATGTCATATACATTTCTTTTGTTGAGTGAACCGTTTTCGAGATATTGCTTGTTATTTCCTTAAATTTTCCAATACTTATACTTTTGCTCAAATTCGTTATTCATTTTTTTTATGTCCTGGACATGCAAAGAGAATGGAATGGGCCACATAGCAACCAGCATTAAAATATTTGACTATCGCTTAAAAGGTACCATATTTCCCTTGCATCTACCAGAAAATTACCAATAAGATTGACATCTCGATATCTCGATTAACATGAAGCATATGGAGAATAGGCGTTTGTAAAATTAGATTGTACAAGAGTAGAGAAAGTCATGTGAGTGTAACACATCAGATTTTTTGTCATAGTAATGCAAAGAGAATGGAATACTCCACATAATAACCACCTCTCAAAGCATTTGACTATCGCTTAAATACTACCATATTTCCCTTGCATCTACAAGAAAATTAGCAATAAGATTAACATCTCGATTAACATGAAGCATATGGAGAATAAGCGTTTGTAAAAATAGTTTGTACAAGGGCAGGGAAACTCATGTGAGTGTAACACATCAGATTTTTCTTGTATGCGCACAATACATAAAAGTAATTTATTCTTGGAATACAGAATGATCGGGGATAAGAACATTACATCGTTTTGCAGATAAAAACATTGTGTTTTTTCTTATATAAAGTACTAGGTTTTCGGAATTAAAAAAAACACATTTTTAAGTATGAATATTTTAAACCAGCATATCAAAATGTTATATACCGGGGTGAGGACATAAGGTTTGCAGCTAAAATATTAAATTTGGTTATACAGGCATAAACATTGGGGAACGTAGACTCAGAGGAAAACAAGAGATACCAAGAACTTGCTGCACAAAAGTAAGCGGTCGTGGGATATTTATAAATAATACATATAAATTCACATTTAACTCTGGTTGATTATAATTAATAAGGTGCCCTACATTGTACACAAAAGGTTACAGGCAAACACTGGGGTAGATGCCCCACGCACACACACGGCAACAGGCACTCCTACATACAAACCACACACTCAGAAGACCTACTCTAGACTGACGATATCGTAATGCTCATCATAAAATTAGTAATAATATGGTATCAGCATCAATAATGAGAATAATAAACAGATACACTGAATATAGCGCGCGGAACACGCATCGCGACTACCGACCAGATGGCTGAGGGACCGCTCTGTAGTTAAGTTGCCTCCCATGGGATAAGATTGAAAGTTCGAAGGTTACTCAACTGTATGCCAAATTTAAGCTACATGTGAACAAGCTAGTGCAACTAAAGTGCTGTGAACAGTTGACAAAACATCCAATGACAGACTGGTGCTGCTGCTGCTACTCTCCAGCCGCGCCGGCTGGACCCCGCTATGCACCGCTTTCTAAGTTATTTAGTTTAAAATTAACTTTACAGGATCCCATCTTTTTATGTAAATATATACAAAAAATTACAAGGAATTTATTTATAATTTTTATAAAAATTTAAACTTTGGGGTTAATAGGGATATATAGTTTTTAAATGTTTGGATTTTAAAAATTAATGTAAATAGTAAATTATATTAATTATAATAAATATTAGGTAAAAGATTACATACTAAGCTTTGCATTGCACTTTATAGCATAACTTTATCACTCATCGCCTGTGAGATATTTTAATTTATTTAATAGCGTGCGTCAAGCTACTTGTTGCTGAGTGGTGAACTTATTATTTATCTGTGGTGGGGTACCACTAAAATTCGAAATTTCGTTTTTGAGTTACACTGTTTACTGACACACACACGGAATTTTTTTCTAAAAATGATCTTTTGTTTTAGGGTGCCTCAAAACATTATTTTATACTGTATTCTATTCAGTATCTCAAGATATGTATTTCCGGTGAAATGTCGGTATCGAATTTTTGGGTGGAACGCAGCACTTCCACTGTTTACTATACGTAGTAGAGAAAGTAATTATGTTTCAGTATTGCTCTGTAGCCGACATTGCCATATGCGATAACGATCTTGAACAAACAACGTTCTCTAACCAGTATATTGCATTCCACCCCAAAATTCGATACCGACATTTCACCGGAAAAACATATTTTGAGATGCTCTGAATACAAATAAAGCATTTTTGGAAACGTCCCTGTGCGTGCCTGTGTGTCCGTGTGTCTGTGAACATCATAACTCAAAAACGAAAAGTCGGATAAATACCAAACTTGGTATTTGAGTTAATATCTTCCAAGGATGCGACACAAAGATTTAAAAAAAATGGGTCTAACGATTTTGATTAAAATACCATATACGAACGATATTTACATGACAAATAAAATGTATATCTTGAATTTTTTGGAAATAGTGCTCTTCATTCGGAAGGAAATTTGTATAATCTTGTATAACGTTTAAACGCTAAGTGACAGAGAATATGTACCACTCAAAAACTGTAGATCTCTTTAAAACACACATTTTACTTAAAATAAGTTTTTCGTGGCATAAGCCGTTTCTGAGATATGCGTTATTAAAGTTTCGAATTGTTCAACACTTGTCATTCTTTTGAAGTCCCATCGATTTTCAGTTGTTTCTCGCGATGTCATGGAAACAGTATGGAATTTTAAGGCCAGCATATAGCGTCCAGTTGTTAAACATTTGACTGTTCCCTTTGTATCTATAACGAAATATGAACTTAGCTGTTTTTGCAAAGGTTTATATGGATTAGATAGTAGATAGAATAATAAACTTTAGCAGAAATAGTTTGTATAACCACCAATAAAGATAGGGGTAGAGAAAGTCATGTGAATGTATGATATAAGATTTTTTTACTTTCTCTACTAGTATAGCAAATAGGGGAAGTACTGCATTCCACCCGAAATTTCGATACCGACATTTCAACGGAAACACGTATTTTGAGATACTCTGAATACAAATAAAGCATTTTTGGAAACATGTCCCTATGTGTGTCTGTCTGTTAATACCATAACTCAAAAACGAAAAGTGGGATAAATACCAAACTTGGTATTTGAGTTAAGTATTTTACAAACGATACAACACAAAGATTTTCAAAACAATCCCCCACCCTCAACTGCCCTTTACATGGAACGTTTTACGAAAGTGTTGATTTTCTTAAAAATGGGTTTAACGATTTTGGTTAAAATACCATAAATCAGCGATACCTCATTCGGAAGAAATTTTGTATAATGTTGTATAACTTGTAAACGTTAAGCGAAAGAGAAAATGTACCACACAAAAAACGTAGATCTCCTTAAAACACACATTATATTTTAAAGTTTTTCGTGGCATAAGCCGTTTCTGAGATACTTATTAAAGGTTCGAATTGTTCAACATTTATTCTTTTGAAGTGCATTCAATTTTCATTTGTTTCTCGCGATGTCATGGAAACAGTATGGAATTTTAAGGCCAGCATATAGCGTTCAGTTGTTAAACATTTGACTATCGCTGTTCTCTTTGTATGTATAACGAAATGTGTAATGTAGCTGTTTCTGTAAAGGTGTATTTGGATTAAATCTAGTAGATAGAAAAATAAGCTTTAGTAGGAATAGTTTGTATACTCATTAATAAAGATAGAGGGTAGAGAACGTCATGTAAATTCGCTTATTTGTAGCGGAAGAATCAAAAATGCATAAGGACTCTTAGAATCGTATAGATGAAGTAAATAAACAATTTAATTGCAGTTTAGTGACTAAACTGTGATAATTTTTCGGTGTGATTATTTTCGAAATTCTTAACTGAAAAGAGCGCATATATCTGTTAGATTTAGAAGCAATTGCTGCAGTCGTTTAGAATGTAAATTACACATTTATCTTGTTTGTGAACGCTATAAACATGACGCTAACGGGAAAACATATGTATGCGAAAGCGGACTTTCCCAGCTGAATGAATACAAATAACTAGGTTTACATTTTTGCGTTATTTCTATCAACTTAAACAAACAATGCAATTTTAATGACTTATTACAAAATGCCATAAAAACATGATTCGTTTGCAATTCTGTGTTGCGAATATCTACATAACAGAGGAATAATGGGAGCATGCATTTACATGGCATACGAGATGGGTAAAATGGAGCTGTGAATCACCGCTGTGTATTATGATATCCATCTCTCCCTAAACAGATAAAGAGAGATGTTTATGGGTTCAAAATACATATTCAGCGATCTATTATTTCTATAAATAATGATAACAAAATAAGATTATCAAACCACAGTCATATCTCTGTAGTTCATCCACGGTCGGAATTTAAATATAATTTAGTTTCAAAATCACTCCTGTCAAAATTAAACTCTGAAGCTTTTTAACCTTTAAAAACAATACATATATATAGGGTCTTTCAACAAGAGTGTCCTATCTTTGAGCTTAAATAAAACACGTTCTATAAATGATAGAGGTTTATTTCTTTTGGAACATAATTAATGTCATTACGTGTGGAAGAGAACATCAGTTAAGTGACCGCCGCGACTTCGTTGGGTTGCGCGTATACGGTTGACCCAATTTTCAATGACAGAAGAACGTAAACTAGGTCCAACTTCACGAATAACACGCGTGATGTTATTCATAAGATCATTTACTGTTTCTGGCTTGTTGACATAAACTCGAGATTTAACATAACCCCACAAGAAGTAATCCAACGGCGTTAAATTACATCACCTCGGGGGCCAGTTAACATCACCACCACGGGAAATGATGAAACCTCTGAACTTCTCCTTCAAAAGATCGATTGTTTCGAGAGCAGTATGACATGTGGCACCATCTTGGTGGAACCAGATGTTTCTGAAATCCATACCATCCAATTGAGGCCAAAAAGGGCCCCTTATAAGAGCCCGGTATCTTTCTCCATTGACAGTTAGAGCTTCTCATCTTCATCTTGGAAAAAATATGGACCAATGATTCCACCATATCAATATCCACACCACACAGTAACCTTTTGGGGATGAAGTGTTGTTCTTGAATCTGCATTAGATTGTGATTGCTGCAATAACGGCTATTTTGTTTGTTAACACAACCATCCATCCAAAAGTGGGCTTCGTCGCTGAAGTTGATTTTTCGACAAAACTCCGGGTCAGCTTCCAATTGCTCCATAGCCCAGTCAGCGAATATACGGCGCAACCTATGGTCGTTGGGCTTTAGTTCTTGAAACTTCAAGTCCAGATGCAGAATTCTCCAAGTTGTGGTCGGCTAAATCCCCAATTCTTGCGCTCGATGAGCAATTGATTTGTTTCCGTTCTCGCGTACACACTCACGAACGGCGCCTATGTTATCGTTGGCGCGCTTACGTCGATTACGTACCGGCGTTCTTTGATCACTGACAGAACCACTTCTTTCAAATTTATCGATCAAACGCCGAATCGTTCTCTCGCAGGGACGATTATGCACACCGTAAACTTCACGCAATACACGGAAGTTTTGGCGAACAGATAATCCATTTTGATAATAAATTTTCACAATTTCTACGCGTTGCTGAATGCTGTAACGTTCCATAGCTATTTGTCAATAACAACTGTAACCACATGAAAAAAATGTCTGCGGCAGCTATCACATGCTAAAGATAGGATTCTCTTGTTGAAAGACCCTTTATATCGTTAAATGTTAGTAGAGTTCGTCTCGTGGCGGATATAACACCACATTGTCGTGGATATACAGGGTGGCCCACATAATGTATTATAGCTGAATATCTCTTAAATGAATAGAAAAAATCTAAATGCCAAAAATTCCAAATCTTATTGGAGCAAAAGGTCTTGCAAATTATGATATAGAAAACACTTCCACGTAGGTTTCCCTACCCCGTAACCAATAAGTAGAAAAGGTATTGCATTCCATCCAAAAGCTCGATATAGATATTTTTCTGGAAATACATGCTTTGAACCCCCCCCCCTGTATCCAAAAAACCATTTTTAGGAAACTGACCCTGTGTGTGTCTGTGAACAGCATAACTCAAGAACGAATAGTCGCATCAGTACCAAACTTGGTATTTAAGTTCAGCACCTTCCAAAGATGCGACACGAAGATTTTTTAAGAAAAACGTCCCACCCTAAACTACCCTTTACATGAAACATGTTTCGAAATTTTTGATTCTCTGAAAAAATGCTTCTCACGATTTCGATTAAAACACCATATATTAAAAGATATTTACATGACAAATAAAATGCATATCTTGAATTTTCTGGGAACAGCCTTTGAATCCTCTTCACTTGGAAGGAATTTTGTGTAATCTAATATAGCTAACTAGTAAACGTTAAGCGATAGACGAAAACGTACTACGCAAACAAAGTAGATCTCTTTAAAACACACTAGCTATTTTAAGTAACTTTTTTGGCATCAGCAATTTCCAAGATATGTGTTATTAATGGCTCAAATTGTTCAAAACAGCTTTTATTTTAAAGTCCTGTCGATGTTCAATTGTTTCTCAAGATGTCATGGGAAGAATATTGAATTTTAAGGCCAGCATATAGCGTTCAGTTGTTAAACATTTGACTATCGCTGTTCTCTTTGTATCTATAATGAAATGTGTAATGTAGCTGTTTCCGGAAAGGTTTGTCTCGATTAAAATGAAGTAGTTACATTCACATGACTTTCTCTACCCTTTATCATTTATTAGTGGGTATACAAACTATTCTTACTAAAGTTGATTTTTCTATCTACTACATTTTAATCCAAATAAACCTTTAAAGAAATAGCCACATTACACATTTCGTTATAGATACAAAGAGAACAGCGATAGTCAAATGTTTAACAACTGGACGCTATATGCTGCCTTAAAATTCCTTACTGTTTCCATGACATCGCGAGAAACGACTGAACTAGGAATATTTATTTTAAATAAATTGTGTGATTTGAAGATATTTTTTGCGTAGTACGTTTTCGTCTATCGCTTAACGTTTACCAGTTATACGAGATTATACAAAACTCCTTCCAAATGAAGAGGACTTCACGGGCTATTCCCAGGAAATTCAAGATATACATTTTATTTGTCATGTAAATATCTTTAATATGTGTATTTTAATAAAAATTCTTATAGGATTTTTGAGAAAATAGAAAAATGTTCCATGTAAAGGGTAGTTGCGGGTGGGGAATGTTCTTCAAAATCTTCTTGTCACATCTATGGAAGATACTGACATTAAATATCAAGTTTGGGGGATTTTTTAATTATGCTACACACAGAAACACACACACATAGACCTTTTCCTAAACAGCTGATGTGTTTTTCCCACATTACTTTCTCTAGTGTACAAACTATTTTTACAAACGCTTATTCTCCATCTACTTCATGTTAATCGAGATAAATATTTGCAGAAACTATCTTATTGCTAATTTTCTTGTAGGTGCAAGGGGAATATGGTAGGTTTTAAGCTATAGTCAAATATTTTAAGGGCTGGTTGCTATGTGGAGTATTCCATTCTCTTTGCATGTCCAGGACATAAGAAACGAATAACGAATTCCCACATGAGAAAAAGTATAAGTATTGAAAATAAAAATAAATATCTCGGAAATGGTTCACTGGACAAAAGAGTATATATTACATAAATTGTGTGTTTTAACGAGATTTACACATTTTTGTGCAGTAACATTTGTCTATCTCTAACAGTTTACCAGTTATGCAAAAGTCATTCAGAATAAAGAGGACTTTTGAGGACATTCCCAGAAAATTCAGGATATACATTCCAGTTACCAAGTAAATATCTTAAACATGTGATATTTTAATCAAAATCGTTAGAGACATTTTTGAGAAAATAAAAGTTTTCGAAAAAAGTTCCATGGAAAGGTTACTCTGGGGTGGGGGGATTTTCTTGAAAATCTTCTTGTCGCATCCTTGGAAGATACTAAACTCAAATACCAAGTTTGGTATTTATCCGGCATTTGGTTTTTGAGTTATTTTGTTCGCAGACAGACACACACACGCACCTTTTCCCAGAAATGCTTTTTTGGATTCAGAAGGCCTCTAAACGAATATTTCTGGTGAAATCTCGGTATCGAATTTTTGAATGCCACACCTTCTCTCTGTACTATGTGCGCGTACGGTGTAGAGAAAATAATAAAGGATAGTGGGTAGAGAAAGTTATGTGAATGTAACGCATTGTATTTTTAAAAATAATTAACAGCCATTTGTGACAAGTTAGCCTTCACGCGCTAGTGTCTGGAGTGTGCATACATGCTCACTGCGTGTCCTTGAAGATACTTGGAATTGCACGCTATTCCCCCACCACATAATTACGGCAGTAACATTCCTGTTTACTGTTCAAGAGTACATCTTACGCAAAAGTCGAGTTTACTGATGTTTCTAGAATGTTAGTATTGTTTACTTGCGGCGCAAGTCGTTTATACCATGGTTTATCGTGACCCACAACAAAAAAACAATACTGAAGCAAGCATTCATATGTTTTTGTTTCCTTGACTCTCCTTTATTCGGTAAGCTATTGTGAAACAATACAAATATACTTCCCGTGCGCAACTGAGAAAACTGCGGGCTAATAAAGCATTTTCCTCTATCTGGGATAGGTACCCCAAAACAAGAGACCTATTAGTTACATGAATAGAGAACAAAACCATGATTTACCAGTTGAAGAAAGAAATTAAAACTAATAAAAAAGATAATTCGGAAACGTTAACGCTACAACAAAATTTGACACAGATATTGTGCATTTTTACTTTCTCTTCTATGTGTGGCAAGTAGGATATACATTGCATTCCACCCAAAAATTCGATTCGAGATTTACCGGAAACGTTTTGAGGCTCCTGAATCCAAAAAACGCATTTTTAGAAAAAGTCGTGTGTGTGTCTGTGAACAGCATAACTCATAAACGAAAAGCCGGATAAATACCAAACTTGGTATTTAAGTTCAGTATCTTCCAAACATGCGACACAAAGATTTTCGAGAAAATCCCCCCCCCCGCCGCAAACTACCCTTTACATGAAACATTCGAAAATTTTAATCTTATTAATATGTTTAAGATATTTTCATGGCAAACAAAATGTATATCCTGAATTTTCTGGGAATATCCCCAAAAGTCCTCTTCATTCTGAATGACTTTTGCATAACTGGTAAACCGTAAAAGATAGATAAAATTTTACTACACAAAAATGTAGATCTCGTTAAAACACAATTTTTGCCATATACTTTTTTTGTCGAGTTGATTTGTTATTTGTTTAAATTTCTCAAATGGGAATTCGTTATTGGTTTTTTTATGTTCTGGACATGCAAAGAGAATGGAATACTTCACATAGCAACCAGCGGTTAAAACATTTGACTATCGCTTATTCCCCTTGCATCTACAAGAAAATTATCAATAAGATTAACATCTCGATATCTCGATTAACATGAAGCATATGGAGAATAAGCGTTTGTAAAAATAGTTTGTACAAGAGTAGAAAAAGTCATGTGAGTGTAACACATCAGATTTTTTTCTATCTATAGTATGAACTAGAAAGTCATTTAGAATGAAGAGGACTTCATAGGATATTTCCAGAAAATTGTTACATAACAAATATCAAATTTTTTTCCATGTAAAGGGTAGTTTGGGATGGGCTTCTCTTAAAATGTTCGTGTCGCATCTTTGGAAAGTATCCAACTCAAATACCAAGTTCACTATTAATCCAAAATTTTGCTTTTGAGTTTTGCTGTTCGCAAACACACAGGAACCATCAAGGGTCCTTGAAGCATGTTTCCGATGAAATATCGATATCGAAATTTCGAGCGGAATACAATCCTTCCTCTACCTACTACTGGGTACGTGATAGAAAAGGTAACGAATTGCTCAAAGATAGATGCGTTTGAGTTGCTACAGAATAACATAAAGGAGAAGGTTTCCTCCACATTTTAAAACGTTTCGCTCCGTAATGTTGTGCATTTAAAATATTTAATTCCCTGACCTACTTTTCCACCAAGAGATGTAAATGTCAGAGATCATGGCGGTAATTTATGATATGGATACGCCTTTAGTCTAAACCACACGTGCCATCGAACTACAAGTCTGCATTGCAGAAAATATCCCACTGAAGAGTAAAAAACCCTTATGTGTCACATTCACATGACTTTCTCTACCCTTCGCTTATTATTGTTACGAAATTTTATTTTCCTATCAGCTTCATTTTAATCGAAATAAACCATTTCGGAAACAGCTACATTACATATTTCATTATAGCTACATAGGGAACAACCAAGTGTTCTAGAACTGGACGCTATATACCGCCTTAAAATGCATACCCTTTCCATGGCATTGAGAGATATAACTGAAAATCGACACGACTTGAACGGAATGGCCATTTAACAATTCGAACTATTAATAACGGATATCTCAGAAATGACTTACGCCACAAAAAAGTTATTTGGAATAAATTGTATGTTTAAAAGATATCTATATTGTTTTCGTCTATCGCTTAACGTTTATCAGTTATGCAAGTTTATACAAAATCTTTCCGAATGAAGAGGACTTCTTAAGCTATTTCCAGAAAATTTAAGATATACATTTTGTTTGCTACGTATATATCTTTAATATATGACATTTTAATCAAAATCGTTTTAGCCATTTTTACTTACTCTACTACGTGTAGTAAGTAGGGGAAGTATTACTTTCCACCCACAAATTCAATACCGAGATTTCACAGGAAGTACATGTTTTGAGGTGCACTGAATGCATATAAAGCATTTATGGAAAAATGTCCGTGTGTGTGTGGCTGTGTGTCTGTGCGTGTGTGTCTGTCTATTTGTGAACAGCATAACTCAGAAACGAACAGTCGGATAAACACTAAACTTGGTATTTAGGTTCAGTATCTTCCAGAGATGCGACACGAAGTTTTTCAAGAAAATACCCCCACCCCAGATTACCCTTTACAGGAAACATTTTTCGAAAATTTAAATTTTCTCAAAAATGGCTCTAACGATTCTGAGTAAAATACCATATGTTTAAGACATTTTTATGGCAAATGAATTGCATTACTCTAATTTTCTGAGAATGCCTCCAAAAGTAATCTTCATTGTGAACGACTTTTGCATAACTGGTAAACCTAAGAGATAGACAAAATTTTACTACACAAAAACTGTAGATCACATTAAAATACACAATTTATGTCATATACATTTTTTTGTTGAGTGAACCATTTTCGAGATATTGCTTGTTATTCCCTTAAATTTTCCAATACTTATACTTTTCTCAAATGGGAATTCGTTATTCATTTTTTATGTCCTGGACATGCAAAGGGAATGGAATACTCCACATAGCAACCAGCTCTTAAAACATTTGACTATCGCTTAAGGCCTACCAACTCCCCTTGCATCTACAAGAAAATTAGCAATAAGATTAACATCTCGATTAACATGAAGCATATGGAGAATAAGCGTTTGTAAAAATAGTTTGTACAAGAGTAGAGAAAGTCATGTGAGCGTAACACTTCAGATTTTGTATAAAATAAAAAATTTCGAAATTTTTTCCATGTAAATGGTAGTTGAGGATGGGGGATATTCTTGAAAATCTTCGTGTCACATCTTTAGAAGATACTGAACTTAAATACCAAGTTTGGTATTTATTCTACTTTTCGTTTTTGAGTTATGTTGTTCAGAGTCACACACGCACGTACCCTTTTCTTTAAACACTTTTTAAGTGTAGGGTGTATCGAGCGAGGCGGCATTGGTTAACGCGGCATTCGGGAGGTTCCGGGTTCAAACCTATGGAGCTCTCCAACCTGAACGAAGTTCTTTTTCGCGGATTTCTTCGCGAATTCTCCTATAATCTTTTTCATCACTACATTTCATTTTCTTCTTCTCATTGGGTTGATGAACCATCCTGGATACGCTATGAATAAGACATTCAGTATCTTACAAAGACGGGACAAGAAGACAATAAACAAAATCCCTCACTCCAAAACTAACCGTTACATCAAACAGTTTTCCAAATGGAATTAATTGTTCTTCTACACAAGCCGTGTGTTGGACAGGGTTGGAAAAGCAGAATCAGGAGATGAAAAATTCAATGCCATAGCCGGGATTTGATCCACGGATTCCATTAATTCCATTAATTGACCTAATAGTGGTCAAAACTATGAAGCCTGGGACTTAAAGTACTTACAACATTGTAAGTTGCCATTGGGGTATAACATGTCAATACAATTTGAGATCTCCTTGTGGGGAGAAATGCAAATCATTTGGTGAGTTTAATGTCATACCGGCATGTTGCCATGGTAGCTCAGTAGCAACCGGACGGAGACCGGAAGATCCGTGGTTTAAATCCCGGCTACGTTACGAGATAGAGAAAAGTGTACCATACAAGTGTTTCACTCATATGGCTTTCTCTACACTTGTACAAACTGTTTTTACGTTTATTCTCCACATACTTTATGTTAACCGAGATAAACAATCTTAATGCTAATTTTCTTGTAGGTGCAAGTGGAATTGGTAGGCTTTAAGCGATGGTCAAATATTTTAGGAGCTGGTTGCTATGTGGACTATTCCATTCTCTTTGTTTGTCCAGGACATAAAAAACGAATAACGAATTCCCATTTGAGAAAAAGTATAAGTATTGGAAAATTTAGACAAATAGCAAAGAATATCTCGGAAATGTTCACTCCACAAACAAACAAAGAAATAAAAGTATGTGACATAAATTGTGTTTTAATGAGGTCTACATTTTTTGTGTAGTAAAATTTTGTCTATCTCTTATGGTTTACCAGTTATGCAAAACTCATTCAGAATGAAGAGGACTTTTGGGGATATTCCCAGAAACTTCAAGACATATATTTCGTTTCCCATGAAGATATCTTAAAAATAGGATATTTTAATCAAAATCTTTAGAGCCATATTTCAGAAAATAAATATGTTCGAAAAATGTTCCATGTAAGGTATACTCTGGTGCGGAAGAGTTTCTTGAAAATCGCATCCTTGTAAGATAATAAACTCAAATACTAAGTTTGGTATTTATCAGACTTTTTCTTTTTGAGTTATGCTGTTTACAGCCAGACACACGGACATGTTTCCAAAAATGTTTTATTTGGATTCAGGGCCCTAGAAAGTATTTCTGATGAAATCTCGGTAATGAATTTTTGGGGGAATGTACTACTTCCCCCACTAACTGTACATATTAGAGAAAGTAAAATGTAGATCTCTTTCAAACATACAATTTACCTCAAAAAACGTTTTGTCGCATCTGCTATTTTTACTTTCTCTACTACGTATAGTAAGTAGGGGAAGTATTGTATTCCACCCAAAATTTCGATACCGAGATTTCACCGGAAATACATGTTTTGAGACCCCCTGAATCCAAAAAAAGCATTTTTGGAAACATGTCCGTGTGTGTGTCTGTGTGTCTGTGTGTCTGTGTGTTTGTCTGTGAACAGCATAACTCAGAAACGAACAGTCGGATAAACACCAAACTTGGTATTTGGGTTCAGTATCTTCCAAGGATGCGACACGAAGGTTTTCAAGAAAATACCCCCACCCCAGAGTACCCTTTACATGGAAGATTTTTCGAAAATTTTAATTTTCTCAAAAATGGCTCTAACGATTTTGATTAAAATATCATATGTTTAAGATATTTTATGACAAATAAAATATATATCTTGAATTTTCTGGGAATGTCTCCAAAAGTATTCTTTATTGTGAACGACTTTTGCATAACTGGTAAACCATAAGAGATAGACAAAATTTTACTACACAAAAAATGTAGATCGCGTTAAAATACACAATTTATGTCATATACATTTTTTTTTGTTGAGTGAACCATTTTCGAGATATTGCTTGTTATTCCCTTAAATTTTTCAATACTTATTTTCTCAAATGGGAATTCGTTATTCATTTTTTTGTCTTGGATATGCAAAGAGTTATAATCTGTGGCAAAGGGAATGGTGCTGCACCTAGCAACCAGCTATTAAGAGATATGTATGTGCTTAAAGGCTACTGTATTTCTATATTGCCCTAGTAAATATATTATCCCCCTACATCTACAAGAAAATTAGCAATAAGATAGAGTCTGCAAATGTTTATCTCGATTAACATGAACTAGATGGAGAATAAGCGTTTGTAAAAATACTTTGTACAAGAGTAGAGAAAGTCATGTGAGTGTAACACATCAGATTTTTCAACATACTTTTCATTTCTATAAACGTTGTTGTTATTCAGTTCTTTCTCTCGAGTCATTGAAAGAGCATAACATTTGAAGAGCTGTGTATATATGGATCAGTTTTTATAAATTTAAATATAGCTATTCCCACTTTCTACCTTTAATGAAATGTCTAATGCAACTATTTGCAAAAATTTGTCAAATTGAAGTAGATAAAGAATAGTTTGTAGAAGCTATATCACAACAGATGTTTGCTCAATGTAATAGTCGTAGTCTATAAATTCCAGGCATTCTGTTAGTATTTCTCAAATATTTTAAGTTGGACATAAGGGAAACAGAGAAGGTGATTTTTTACTTTCTCTACTACGTACAGTAAGTAGGGGAAGTATTGTATTCCATCCAAAAATTCGATACCGAGATTTCACCGGAAATACATGTTTTGAGGTGCCTGAATACAAATAAAGCATTTTTGGATACATATCCGTATGTCTGTCAATCTGTGAACAGCATAAAATAACAACGAAAAGCGGTTAAATACCAAACTTGGTACTTGAGTTTACTATCTTTCAAGGATGCGACAGTAAGATTCTCAGGAAAATTCCCAGACTATGCCTTACATGGAACAGTTTTCGAAAATTTTAATTTTCTCAAAATGGCTCTAACGATTTTGATTAAAATATCATATGTTTAAGATATTTTCTTGGCAAATGAAATAACTTGAATTTTCTGGGAATGTCCCCAAAAGTCTTCTTCCTTCTGAATGACTCGCATAGTTGTTAAACCGTAAGAGATAAGACAAAATTTTACTACACGAAAAATGTAGTCTCGCTAAAACACACAATTTATGTTATATAAATCGTTTCGAGATATTCGTTATTTGTTTTTTTATGTCCTGAGCATACAAAGAGAATGAAATGCTCCACATAGCAACCAGCTCTTAAAAGCTCTAATATGTACAGTTAGTAGCGGAAGTGTTACAACCCCCCCAAAAAAATTGGATACCGAGATTTCATTCAAAATACATGTTTTCGAGGGCTCTGAATCCAAATAAAGCATTTTTTGAAAACCTGTCCGTGTGTCTGACTGTGAACTCAAAAACGAAAAGTCTGATAAATACCAAACTTGGTATTTGAGCTTATTATCTTCCAAGGATGTCAGACGAAGATTTTCAAGAAAATCCCCCGCCCCAGACTATCCCTTACTGGAACATTTTTCGAACATTTTTATTTTCTGAAAAATGGCTCTAACCATTTTGATTAAAATATCCATTTGGGAGATATTCCTTGTTATTTGTTTAAATTTTCCAACGCTTATACTTTTTTCAAATGGCAATTCGTTATTCGTTTTTTTATGTCCTGGACATACAAAGAGAATGGAATACTCCACATAGTAACCAGCTCTTAAAACATTTGACTATCGCTTAAAACCTACCATATTCCCCTTGCACCTACAAGAAAATTAGCAATAAGAGAAAGTCATGCGAGGTAACACATCAGATTGTTTTAAAGAAAGAAAAGAAGATAACGTTCAATAAACAAATGACAGGTAAGGAAAGTTTGCAGGGTTAAGTGATTCCTCGCAAGAAACCTTGCAGCGCTGTAACTCGGCAAGAACTGCTTGGGAACGAGATACTTCGGCAAAGTTTAACATTGGAGGGCTCGAGGCAATTCAAATTGAAATTTCCCTTGCTCATCCCTTCACCTTTTCTTCCCACTTAATGACTCTAATGTTGCATCTCCTTGTTCTCCTTGGACAAGGGATTAGCTTTCGGCTTTAAATAATAATTAAACTTGGAGAGAGAATCTAACCTCGACTTATTATCGCCTCATTTAAATTTCAATTATTTTGTCACCCTTTATTTTCCCTATTACCAACCGCAGATTGGAATTGCCGTCAAGGAATAAAGGCGAATGGAAGTCTGATAAAATGACAAGCACGTTGAAAGAAATAATCACATTCATGTCGGAGAAAAAAAAATCAAATTTAATCGACTATTGTTCTTTTGAATACCAGAAGAAAAGTCTTTTCAATTACGCAGGAAAAACCTATTTTCTACCACAGATTAAATTCAGTGAGTTTTAACGTAGTTTCTTACAATCCATAGGGATAAACCGAACAAAAACTGAGTTTAGTTTTGCTGTTTGAGAGAGACCATCAAAATAATGTACATATACAGTATAAATTGAATAATATTTATTCATAGATATTGGGAATGTTTGGTTTGTGGAGTTGATAATTGATGTAGATAACTATGGAAACTGAATTAACAAAATGCAAATGTTATCTATGTGGGAAGCTAGCAGAAAATATGGCAGCGAAATTCAATAATGAAAAAAAGAAAATGGATTATAAAGTAGTAATGGAGAACTGAATTTAACATAAAACTACACACAATTTGGGAAAAAGAATTTTACATCACAATGTCTGACAGTTTAGGGTATAAGGGGCCGATTTTAAGCAACGTGTTCTGTAAAAAAACGCAGTAAATCTGGACATATTTGACAGAGTAAAATAAGAGTTACCCTGGCATTCGTGAATAGTACAAAAATCGCGTTACTTTCACATGGCTTTCTCTAGCTTCTATCGCTTATTAATGGGTATAACAATTAATATTACGAACGTTTATTTTCCTATCCACTTCTTTTAGTCGAGATAAAACTTCCCGGAAACAGCTGCATTCCATATTTCGTTATACAGTGCCTTCGCTTTATGCCAAGGCCATAACCGCCTTATACGCGTATCGGCCGAGACGGCAGTAATCTCAGTATTATGCCACTGCGCAAAGGCGGCGCAGGACGTGTCAAGGATACGTTGATCACCTGTAAGCTGTCTCAGTCGTTGTTTTGTCTTCGTGTTGTGAAGTGTGAGTGTGTGATTTCCTTAAGAATGTTATTCTCTTATTAGTCCACGGAAATGCCTGCCAACAAATGCACAGCGTATTATTATATACGATACAAACGTGAAAGCTGAATCATGCAGACAGGTGTGTAGACAATTCCAGCAGCAATTTCCTGGTTATCCAGTTCGGGTAGAGACACTGGGAGACAATATAAAAGCAGAAATTATGAAAATTATGCAAGGAGAACTTATGTGTGTGAATGGTAATTTCATCGGACGATGTCAAGAATGTCTACGCACAGATGGACACCACTTTCAACAACAAGGTTAGCACTCATTACATATATGTTACTAACGCTCGTGAGTTACGGAACTGAAAACCCCGCGGTGTAGCAGACTTGTGCAGAGCACGCATTCGCGCGATCCGCGGCCTTGGTATAAAACGAAGGCACTGTAAAATCGGCAGGTCTCGAAAAGAATGACAAAGTATTGAACAATTCCAACCATTAATAACGGATATCTCGGAAATAACTGATGCCACATAAAAGCTATTTGAAATAATTGTGTGCTTTGAACAGATCTACATTATTTTGTGTGGTAGTTTTCGCCTATATCTTAACGTTTACCAGCTATACAAGATTATACAAACTTCCTTCTGAATGAAGAGGACTTCACAGCATATTCCTAGAAAATTCAAGATATAAAATTTACTTAACATGTAAATATCTTTAATATATACTATTTTAATCGTCACAGCAATTTTTCAGAAAATAAAAAACTTCAAAAATGTTCCATATAAAGGATAGTTTGTGGTGGGGGATTTTGTTGAAAACCTTCGTGTCGCATCTTTGGAAAGAAGTGAACTTAAATATCAAGTTTGGTATTTATCCAACATTTCATTTTTGAATTATGCTGCTTACAGACACAGACAGACAGACACACACACACATATATACGGACCTTTCTGAAATTGCGTTTTTGGATTCAGGGGACCTCAAAACATGCATCCCGGTGAGATTTTGATATAGAATTTTTGGTTGGAATGCAATACCTTCTGTATCTACTATTTACTTAGAGAAACTAAAAGTCCGTCCTCATGGAAAGATTTTCGAAAATTTTGATTTTCTCAAAAATGACTAACAATTTTGATTCAAATATCACATGTTTAAGATATTTTTCGTGCCAAATGAAGTGTATATGTTGAATTTTATGGGAATGCCCCAAAAAGTCTCTTCATTCTGAATGACTTTTGTACAATTGGTAAACCGTAAGAGAAAAGACAAAATTTGACTATACAAAAAATGTAGATCTCGTTAAAACACACAGTTTTTCTGAGTTAACCATTTCCTAGATATTCCTTGTTATTTATTTGAATTTTCCAATACTTACTTTTTCTCAAATAGGAATGCATTATTCATTTTTTATGCACTGGACATGCAAAGAGAATGGAATACTCCACATAGCAACCAGCTCTTAAAACATTTGACTATCGCTTAAAGCCTACCATATTCCCCTTACATCTACAAGAAAATTAGCAATAAGATAGTTTCTGCAAATGTTTATCTCGATTAACATGAAGTAGATGGAGAATAAGCGATTGTAAAAATAGTTTGTAAAAGAGTAGAGAAAGTCATGTGAGTGCAACACATCAGACGTTTTGCTTTACCAGTCCACTTCATAGTATCTACTTGTGCTTAACTTCTATTTTCGTAGAGTTCCTTATTTGTTTTTTGAGCCTGTTTGAGTTAAATTTTTTAATATGTCCTTTTTTCACAATTTATTATAAGTACAAGTGACAGTATTGATGTACCTTGAGGCAGTATTTTTAACACTTTAATGATACCAGTCTAATTATATAATATATAAATTCAATAACAGCCCGCTTTAAAGCAATATGTGGATGTAACAATATATAAAATGTGTATATTACAGTCATTGTATATGTTTATATTATTGTATACATGTAATAATGTTATGTGAATCTATTACGTAATTTAATAATCTAGGAGCTGTGAGAATAATAGGTTGGAAGTTGCTAACAATGAGGTAACAATGAGGTAGCCTTGTGGCAATAATGAATTTTAAAGTTTAATGCTAGTCATTCTTGGAGCAACAATAATGTAATTTTTGACAGTTTATAAAATAGCCAATCAACAACCAGAAAAAGCTTTAGTTAAATGAAGGTATTCTATTGGACTAGGATTAGCCAATCAGAGACTTGAAATACAGAAATTTACAACTTTAGGTGGTAGAAATCAAGTCAGTTGCTTGTAGACAGTGTCCATAACTGGACGCGTTGCTAGCAGACAATGTTACTAATCAGACGCGAGATGTGTCCTCGATAAATTTAATATGTATTTTATGTGAGACAAAAATAGCTTGTGTTAAAAAGGCAAGTAATTAATAAAACAAATCTCACAGCTCTCTCTATATCAGTGAAGTGTTATTTAAATCGCGTCAAGCATTAATATAAGGAGTGAAGCAAAATTATAATCTGTGTAAGCCTACATTCTTCAGTCGCACCACAACCCTGCAAAGAGAAACATGTCTCTAACAAATACTGACGCATTCGAGGCAAACATAAATATATAATATTTAAAGAAACAGTCAAAATTACAAAGTTAATATTTTTAAATTTTGGACGAAGGCTACCGGGTGCCATACGTGCGGCTGCAACTATTTCAAGTTCGGCTCCCCAACAGTTGAACTACAATACAACTCCTACTTCAAATTGGCTTTCCATACGTAAAGGAACAACCATCTTCAACCTGTTAATCAAACGTTAAACCTACAACTTCTGAGTTGCTTCTTTCAGCGTAGCGCCTAGCTCGGCCTGCAACTTCTCTGACAGCAAAACAAATCACTTAAATTTAGTCGAATTTTCAGGCGCTCCAACAAAACCAACAAAATACACCATTTCTTTTTCTTTTCTTCTGTTATGACTGAAACTTGTGTTAGTAAGTGAAACAATTAGACCAAAAATCATCACATTATTTGAGAAGTACGACCAACTTTGTTTAAATTTAGTTTCGGATTAAATATAATACATTAACATTAAAAACAAAGGATATAAATAACATGCTGGATTTCGCCTTTATAGAATGTCCATTTTTGGATAATAATATAGGTGCTTCTTCCATACAGAACGGAAAATGTAATTCAATTTTCTTATTCATTTGAAGAAATCGTAAAAGAAACTAATGTGTTGTATTCACATAGCTTTTTCTACTCACTCTTGTTCAAACTATTCTTACGAAATTCTATTCGCTTTTAACAGATATAAACTTTCATTACACTCTTACACATTCGTTGTAGACATAGAAGGATGCAGTTGGCTAAATCGATAGTCAGATCTTTAAAGAGCAGGTCGCTGGGTGATGGGTTTGAAATTTCATGCTCCTTCCATGATTACGAGAAAAAAACCAATAGCAACTTAACTTTTGAAAAAAAAGTATAAGTATTTGAAAATTCAAACCAATTTGAAACCTTAAAACGTGTATTTCTCAACTCGGTATCGAATTTTTGGGTGCAATGCAATACTTTCTCTGCTTACTATAGATAAGTAGTCGAGAAAATAAAAATAGTTAGCAGCAACCATGGCAAATCTTATCAACGATTTTCAACAATGAATATCTTACAGAAAGTAAAATTACAATTCTATGAGGATCGGAACTACAGTATTGCTATAGGCCAGTATGCGCTGTGGATTAGACCGTTTCACAGATTCCGAAAACATAAGTACGAGGGCGGATCGAAAAGTAACGCACAATAATGTTTTTCTGCCTTGGTATTGCAGCTGGAATGTTGCAATTTCACACAGATATAGTTTGAAGTTTTCACTAGAGAGGGTATTTTTTGTTTCATGTGCAGCTCTAGCGAGAGAAGCGTGAACTACGAAACAAAGATGGTGCACATGTTACTGTTGTCCACGTGTGAAGAGCAGAGAGGTGTTTTTGGATATGTGTAAGCCAAAGGGCATAAACCGAGTGATATTCACAGGGACATGCATGGCGTGTATGGAGATGATTGTATGGACCGTACCAATGTCTTCAGATGGTGTACATTCTTCCTAGAGGGCCGTGTGAACCTTAGTGATTCGCCACGCTCCGGGAGTCCGGTAACAGCTGCAACCCCGCAGAATTTCAGAGGCATTGAGGCGGCAATTTTGAACGACCGGCGCGTGCAACTGCGAAGCTTATTGCAACGGTTCAACGTTTCCTATGGTGCAGTGTACGACACATTGAAATTTCGTAAAGTTGGTGCTCGCTGGGTGCCTAAGAACCTGACAGACAACCACAAGGGCCAGCGAATGATGACGAGCTTGGATCACCTAAAGCGGTACACGGCAGAAGGGCAAGACTTTCTGGAAGGAATCGTCACTGGTGATGAGTCGTGGGCATACCACTACACGCCCGAAACCAAGCAGGCAGGTATGGAGTGGAAACATGCTGGTTCCCCAGTGAAGAAAAAACTCAAAGTGAGTCAATCTGCTGGGAAAGTGCTTGTAACGGTGTTCTGGGATATGCATGGTGTTGTATTGGTGGACTTTGCTGAACACGTGACCGCTGTGAATGCTGCAGCCTGCATGGAAACTTTGGTGAAGTTGCGTCGTGCCCTTCGTGACAAACGCCACAAATGAATGCTGACAATGTCAAAATTCTTCATGACAATGCTCGCCCCCATGTTGCTGCTGCTGTTCGTCAGAAAATCACCACATTTGGTTGGGAGGTGCTCCAGCATCCACCATACAGACCGGACCTTGGACCGTCGGACGTTCATCTGTTTGGTCCCATGAAGAAATTCCTGGCTCGCCAACGCTTTGCGACAGATGCGGAAGTGAAATCAACAGTCCGCAGATGGCTATACTCCAAGGAAACGGATTTCTACGAACAGGGTATATTGAAACTGGTATCACGATGGGAGAAATGTGTTGAGAAACTTGGTGACTATGTCGTAAAGTAGGTGAAGGGTGTAAGTTCATTTGTGATTCTTGTTGTTGTTTTAATTATTAAACTTTTTTATAAAGAAATTATTGTGCGTTACTTTTGAATCCGCCCTCGTATAATCTAAAGGGATTCTGATTCTGGTTACTTTTGGAGGAATAGGGAATGTTTTCTGTACTTTACATTCGAAGTGTATCAGTTTTGGACAGAAATCTTTTAGAACATTTTGAACGTACACTCGGTCACTTTTAAACTGGCCGGCGTCTGAGAGACGGAGCTCAAATCGAGTACTTTTGTGAGCGCTCGAGACTGCCAGACTTTGTTCACAAGACTGGGCATATTCTTATGGTAGTTATAATGGGGAACACAATTATAGTTACAAAAGTCTTTCGAGAAAATAATTCATATATGATATTTCAAACAGACAGACATTTCGGAGTGTTTCAATACTGAATATTTGTAACTAAGACACACTTTATTGATTTATGGTTCACAAGTAAAGTAGACTAAAGTTCGTTACAATGCCACCCTTACTCGCACACTGGTACTGAGTTAGCTCGTGAGGCTGCAAGTTCGACTCTACGTGGAGCAAATTAATTTTATTTTTTTCCTTTTATTTTAAATACGCGAGTAAAAATATAACGTGTTTCCTTCATTTTCTATCCATAAAATAATTTTTGCTTTATTATTTTTGCTCCCATCTAAAAGAAAAGAAAGAGCGCATATTATTTGTTACAATTCTATGTTTTTGGTATAAAATAAAATATTTGACTTCTAAAATAGAAAACAAAATCTTTAATTTTATTTTTCAAAAGAAGAAACAAACTAAAAGGAAAAGAAAAAAAAACGCGAAATTCTCAATATCCACTCCAGACATTGTGCAGTTATAATTTTCCAGAGTCTGTTACCCATGGACTTCACTATTCGTGGGAAATAAGTTTCATTTTCTAACAACTGCCTCCCACGAAGCCGGACAAGGTAAAAGAAATTTATGATGTGCTACATTCACGTGACTTTCTCAACCCTCTATCGTTTATTATTGGGTATACAACTTTTTCTTACGAAACTTTATTTTTCTATCTATTTCATTTTAATCAGATAAACCTTTTTGAAAATAACTGCATTACAATTTCGTTATAGATATAAAGAGAACAGCGATAGTCGAATGTTTAAGAACTGGACGCTATATGCTGGCCTTAAAATTCCATACTATTTCCATGAAATCGCGAGAAACAGCTGAAAATCGACAGTCGGAAAAGGCTGATATTACAAAAAAAGTTATCTGGAATAAGTTGTGTTTAAGTTTTTGGTAGTAGTTTTCGTCTATTGCTTCATGTTTATCGGTTATACAAGATATACAAAAGCCCTTCCGAATGAACGAACTTCACAGGCTATTCTTGAAGGTAAACATTTTATTTGTCATGTAATTTACGATACGAATATCGTAACGTATCATATTACCGTATGAGATTGCAAGACTGAAAAACGAGGCTGTAGGCGATTAGTGTGCTTACGATATGAAGTCACGATATGTGTATCGTGAACGATTGTAATATCGATTTTTTTATTTACTTTGGTAAATTACATTTTTATTTCAGATATAGTATTAGGAATTACTGAAACAGTACACTACATTGATACGTACATGCAGTGGGCCATACATGGTTTGATAGACAATTTGTTTGCTAGGTTTTTGTTTAAAACAGAAGAACATAAGTACTAGTTGAATGAAAAATGAATTCTGACGAAAATATTACAAACGCAGCTAATTCTGTTACAGATAGTTTAACTCCTAATAAATCCCGACTTCGTATTATTTATGTATGGTTCACAATACACAACCAGTTTCGTGATAAGAGTTACATTACGAAACTAGTTAGGGAGTGAATAAGTTTACGTTTTTCTGGTGTTGTAAAATCGATGTTACGTAACTAAGGTACATAAATATTTTTAATATATGATATTTTAATAAAATTCGTTAGGCCTATTTTTTTATAAAACAAAACATTTCGAAAATATTTCCATGTAAAGGGTATTCGTGGTTGGAGGGATTTTCTTGAATATCTTCGTCTCGTATCTTTGAAGATATTGAACTTAAATACCAAGTGTGGCCTTTATTCACTTTGTTTCTTAATTATAGTGTTCACACACATGGACCTTTTTCTAAAAATGCTTCTTTTTTTATTCAGGAGGTCTCAAAACATACATTTCCGGTGAAATCTCGGTATTGAATTTTTGGGTGGAATGACAGACAAAGTGAAAAAAAGATATCAATCCACTACGGGAATCGAATTCGAGCTGTTTGTGTAGAAGTTAGAAGCTTAACTACTGCTCTACGCCAAGCGCAGTACACAGTAGCACAATTTAGTCAGTGCCTTACGGTTTGTACATATCAGGTGAAGTAAAAAGAAATCCATTATTTTTAACACACGGCTTTAGTTATGTGTATCTCGCGTTGTATAACTAGATACTAGATGGCGTTGGAAAGATGGGATTTCGTACTAAAACAAACGTTTGCGACAGTTTGGTAATTGGTTGACTCAGTTTTGTTTGAGCGCGCGTTAAAGATGGACACTAGCAAAGAGAAAATACGTCATATTTTACAGTTTTTCTTCGATAAAGGCGAAAACGCAAGCAAGGCGGCTGAAGATGTGAATAGTGTTTATGGTCCTGATACTGTAACAGCCAATTACGCGCAATTTTGGTTTCGTCGATTCCGTTCCGGTAATTTCGATGTCAAAGATGCACCACGCAATTGTCGAGTCCGACCGTCATGTAAGCACTGTTTCGATCGCCCAACAGCTAAAGATTGCACAAAAAACCGTTTGGAAACATTTGAATAAGGCTGGATACAAAAAGAAGCTCGACGTGTGGGTGCCACACGAGTTAACGTAAAAATAAAACCTCACGGACCGAATTTCCATCTGCGAATCGCAACAAAATCGACTCATTTCTGAAGCGGTTAGTGACTGTGGATACTTACGACAACGTCATGCGAAAACGGTCGTGGTCGAATCGCGATGAGCCGGCTGAAACGGTGGTCAAGCCAGGATTGACGGACAGAAAGGTTTTTGCTGTGTGTTTGGTGGGATTGGCAGGGAATCATCTACCCTACGGCAAAACTCTTAACTCGGAACTGTACTGTCAACAATTGGACCGTCTGAGGGAAGCAATCGCCCAGAAACGGCCAGCTTTGGCCAATAGGAGAGGATTTGTGTTCCATAGGACAACGCCAGGCCACACACATCAATAGTGACTCCCAGAAGCTCCGGGAGCTTGGTTGGGAGGTTCTTTTGCATCCACCTTATAGTACAGGCCTGGCACCAAGTGGTTACCATCTGTTCCTCTCCATGGCGAACGCTTTTTCTGGTGAAAATTTCGCTTCAAGAGAGCCTTGTGAAAATCGACTGTCTCAATTTTTTGCCAGTAGGGACGAGGACTTCTATGAGAGAGGCATAATCAAATTACCTTCAAAATGGCAACAAGTTTTTGAACAAAACAGCGCATATTTGACCTAAATCGAATCATTCTAACTATGGTAAATAAGCCTTCAATTTCATGAAAAAATAATGGATTTCTTTTTACTACACCCAAGTATTATAGTTAGCCAACGTGGCGCACAGAAGTTAACAGTGTGAAAGGCACTCGAAGGGATTTTGAAAAAACAAATTAACTGTTTAAGAGACCGGACACTTTTAGTTTGACCAAGTGTACATCTCGGCACAGAGAGATTAACGTAGTTTAAATTCATGCCGTTCTAACAGCACACAGACCTGCACCACACCTCAAGTGCTGCAGCTGATGTGAAAGAAATGGCCAAAACACTCATTCTGCTCGTATCCCATTTAATATCTTCGGAAGTGGACAACTTTGTCAGTGATACAGCAATGCTGCTGCAGAGGCCGATGTGTCATAGCGGACAATGTTAGTGCGCAATGTCAGGTACCAACTGTAAAGCTGCTATTCGAAACACGGAAATAGTTCGAGTTACGAAATGTTATACATTGCGGTAATAAAAAAGGGTGAAACAGTAAGAAATAGGTCCGTATGTGTGTTTTTCGAACAGCATAACTCAAAAACGAACACTCAGATACATACCAAACTTGGTATTTAAGTTCAGTATACTCCAAAGATGCAACCCAAACGTTTTCAAGAAAATCCACCACCTCAAATCCCTCCCTTTACATGAAACATTTAGTAGTAGTAATAGCGATTTGAGTGGCGCAAAACTGCGGTTGTCATCAGCGCCACCCTCTGGATATAAATTTATTCAAGTCAGTACATCAGTACAATAAAAACAAAACAAGCACAAGTTAAGCAGCTCTGGTTATACAGATAACCACATTCTGATACAAAACCAATACAGTCAGAGCATTCACAGAGAGAAACACCAGGATTACAAAAATAGAAATAGTAAATCAACAAATGCAAAAATTAAGCAACAGAAATCTCACAGAATATGGCAACTAAGAACTAACCCTGAGCAATTCTACACAGTTATAAAAACAATAACACACGAGAAACTTCCTCCCTTAATAATCCAATTAATTCCAATCACAAACTGTCCATGCAAGGCACCAACCTCGACACCTAGTTCAAGTAACACTTGCTTCCCCGCCGCTCCAGCACCAAAATCACCCAAGAACATCAACGTATCCAGAAACTCCTTCACCACACTCTCCTTCCAAACTCTCACGAAAACTCTTCCCTGTCAACTCGCCCTTTCCTCCACAGATGCGTACACAGAAAGTATAGTCACATTTCGAAATTGGACCTTAAGTCTATTTTATACTATCCTTCATTAACTGGTCCAACTCTATTAGGCTCTTCTTTATTCCCTTTGCGATAATAAATCCTATCTTGTGTAGTCCAGGCTCAGTAGATCCATAATACAATAATGTGTAATCCTGTTTATCTATTCTTTCTTTTCCACTCCAACTTTTTCTTGCAACACTACTGTCCAGCCAATACCTGAAGAGTTATTTGCCACTTGTTTCATTTTTCCAGGTCATAACATAGTTTGAACATTCCAAGTTGCCAACAACAAACCATCCTTCTTAACAAGGTTTTTACAAGTGGGGTTAAGAGCCCCATGCTTAACACCCAACCTGGAGGACCAGGTCTCCTTATTTCTGACCCCAGGAGACAGGGTGGACTGGTTATATCCCCAGACACTGGGGGTACCTCGGGGTCGCCACTCCCGTACTCACCAAGGTGAGCCCCCGAGGGCATGAAACATTTATAGAAGTGTTTTATTTTCTTAAAAATTGTTCTAACGATTTTGATTAAAATATATATGAAACATATTTACATTAAAAATAAAATTATTTCTTGAATATTCCAGGAATAGCTTATGAAGACCTCTTCATTGGGAAGGAAATTTATTTAATCTTGCACAAAAGGTAAACGTTAAAACATAGACGAAAAGCAACTATACAAAAAATGTAGATCTCTTTTAAAAAAACTTTGTTTTGTGACTTCAGCCATTTCAGAGATATCCGTTATTAATGCTCCGATTTTTTTTCGGTCCCATTTATATCCCGCCTTTAACTACATTGGTGTTATCGGCTGCCTTTCATTTGTAACGTATTCGCTTCTCGTTGGGTTTCTTGCACTTTGGGTTTTGTAATCATTAGATCATTCATACCTCCAGACTAATCTTGGCTAGAGAAACCTCCCCACCCCTCAGCCGCGATTCGAACCCGGGACCCCTCGCACAACACGCAGGTGCTCTACCGATTGACTGAGCTACGGGCCAGCCTGGTTTGAATTGTTCAATACTTTGTCATTCTTTAAAGTACTTTCAACATTCAGTTGTTTCTCGCGATGTCATGGAAACAGTATGGAATTTTAAGACCAGCATATAGCGTTCAGTTGTTAAACATTTGACTATCGCTGTTCTCTTTGTATCTATAACGAAATGTGTAATGTAGCTATTTCTGCAAAGGTTTATCTCGATTAAAGTGAAGTAGATAGGAAAATAAACTTTCGGAAGAATAGCTTGTATACCCACTAATAAACGATAGAGGGTAGAGAAAGTCATGTGAATGCAACACTTCAGTATGTTCGTGTAGTATCCTTGGAATTTTTGTGTTTTAATGATGTTATTCACAGACAAAATTACAAATACATACAAACACAAGAACCTTTTTCTAAAAATGCCCTCTTTGGATTCAGGAAGGGTCTAAACAAATAGTTCCTGTGAAATCTGGGTATAGAAATATTTAGGTGGAACACTAGTATTAGTTTGTTGGAATTTGTGAAAATTTAACGTAGGTTCACTGTTGGTTTATGAAGGTAACGGTCCTGAGTGGACGAGCCATTGTCAGCAAGGGAGAAGGTGCGAATCCTGATGTACCTTTGAAGTGCAGATACAAAGGACGGTGGATGACGTGACCGGCAGGCAAGGGTTTAATCTTGTTTGGTCCTCTTGTTATCTCTCAATTGACACTCCGTCCCGCAAGGTCGCCGTCACTTCCTTACACGTGCTCCATAGCACCGTATCTTTCTATAAAATACTCCCCTTCGGCAACAAGTGCAGTTTCTCTGCTCTCGGGAGCATCTCTTCAACATTGCAATGTGCCGCAGTACAGCACTGTTTACTGTATGTACTACCAACCTGTAGTGCGAGGCTGTTTTTAAAGCACGTACCGATAGTTTTTTTAATTTTTCTACTACGTAATAAAGCAATTTTGGAAACATGTCCGCGCGGTGTGTCTGTCTGTAAACAGCATTACTCAAAAACACAAAGTCTGATAAATACCAAACTTGGTATTTGAGTACAGTATCTTCCAAGGATGCGACACGAAGATTTTCAAGAAAATCCCCCGATCCAGACTACCCTTTACATGCAAATTGTTTCGAACATTTTGATTTTTCCAAAAATGTCTGTAACGATTTTGATTAAAATATCATATGTTTAAGATATTTTTATGGCAAATTAAATGTAAATCTTGAATTTTCTGAGAATATCCTCAAAAGTCCTCTTCATTTTGGATGACTTTCGCATAACTACAAAATTTTACAAAACAAAAAATTGTAGACAATTTATGTCATATACATTTTTTTCTTTCCAGTGAACCATTTCGAGATATTCCTTGTTATTTGTTTGAATTTTCCAATACTTATACTTTTTCTCAAATGGGAATTCGTTATTCGTTTTTTTATGTCCTGGACAAACAAAGAGAATGGAATACTCCTTTACCTTACACTACTTCTCCACATAATCACTGCCGTTACTCAGGTACTTGTCATAACTGGAAGCCAAGTCTGCACTTCTTGTTCACAACATTCCTGTTTCACGAGAGTCCGGATTTGGCACTAAGGGAATTTCATCTGTCTCATCTGAAGAAATTCCTTGATGGAAAACATTTCCACGACGATGAAGTTGTGAACCAAGAAGTGCAGTCTTGGCTTTCATCACAGGTGGCATCATTCTTTGGCGAAGGCATACAAAACTGGTTTCACGTTAGAACGAGCCTGAATAACGGCGGTGAATAAGTGGAGAAGAATCATTCATTACCTTACAAGTGTAAGCTAATGAATGATAGTAAAGATTTGGAAAATAATGTTGTGCTATATTTTAAAAAAATCTGATGTGTTACACTCACATGACTTTCTCTACTCTTGACAAACTATTTATACAAACGCTTATTCTCCATATGCTTCATGCTAATCGAGATGTCAATCTTATTGCTAATTTCCTTTTAGATGCAAGGGAAATATGGTAGGTTATAAGCGATAGTCAAATATTATAAGAGCTGGTTGCTATGTGGCGCATTCCATTCTCTTTGCATTAGCAGGACAAAAAAATGAATAACGAATTGGAGAAAAAGTATAAGTATTGGAAAATTTAAGGGAATAACAAGTAATATCTCGAAAACTGTTCACTCAACAAAAACAATGTATATGACATAAATTGTGTATTTTAACGCGATCAACATCTTTTGTGTAGTAAAATTTTGTCTATCTCTTAAGGTTTACCAGTTATGCAAAAGTCGTTCACAATGAAGAATACTTTTGGAGACATTTCCAGAAAATTCGATATAAACATTTCATTTCTCATGACAATATCTTAAACATATGCTATTTTAATCAAAATCGTTATAGCCATTTTTGAGAAAATTAAAATTTTCGAAAAATGTTACATGTAAAGGTTAGTCTGGGGTGGGGGGATTTTCTTGAAAACCTTCGTGTCGCATCTCTGGAAGATTCTGAACCTAAATACCAAGTTTGGTGTTTATCCGACTGTTCGTTTCTGAGTTATGCTGTTCACAGACACACACACACACACACAGACACACACACGGACATGTTTCCAAAAATCCTTTTTTTTGGATTCAGGGGGTCTCAAAACATGCATTTCCGGTGAAATCTCGGTATCGAATTTTTGGGTGGAATACAATACTTCCCCTACTTACTATACGTAGTAGAGAAAGTAAAAATTATCGGTACTTACTCTAAAAATATGCCTCGTAAGTAAACGAAGTATTGTATTTCACCCAAAAATCCTTAAATACCGAAGTTGGAATTCTAATGTCTGTATCTTATAAGGATGTAGCACGAAGATTTTCAAGAAAATCCCCCCATCCCAATCTACCCTTTACATGGACAAATCTTTAACAGTTTTTATAGTCTAGAATGCTTCTCTAACGATTTTTATTAAAATGCCATATATTTAAGATATTTGCGAGACCAATGAAACATAGATCTTGAATTTTCTTGCAATAGCCTGTGGCCTGTGTAGCCCTCTACACTCTGAATCACTTTTGTATAATTGGTAAACCGTAAGAAATAGACAAAATCTTAATACCCCAAAAGTGTAGAACCGTTAAACCACACCATTTATGTGGTATAAAACGTTTTGCAGTGTTAAGCATTTCCGAGATATTCTTTGTCATTGGTTTGAACTTTCAAATGCTTTTTACTTTCTCTACCACGTACTAAGTAGAGAGGATATTGGATTCCACCCAACAATTTCATATCGAGATTACGAAATATATGTTTTCAGTCCTCTGAATAAAAACAAAAGCTTTTTTGGAAGCATGTCCGTGTGTGTGTGTGTCTGTCTGTGAACAGCATAACTGAGAAACGAACAGTCGGATAAACACCAAACTTGGTATTTACGTTCAGTATCTTCCAGAGATGCGACACGAAGGTTTTCAAGAAAATCCCCCAACCCAGACTACCCTTTACATGGAACATTATTCGAAAATTTTAATTTTCTCAAAAATGGCTCTAACGATTATGTTTAAGATATTTCTATGATAAATAAAATGCATATCTCGAATTTTCTGGGAATGTCTCCAAAAGTATTCTTCAATGTGAACGACTTTTGCTTAACTGGTAAACCATAAGAGATAGACAAAATTTTACTACACAAAAAATGTAGATCGCGTTAAAATACACAATTTATGTCATATACATTTTTGTTGTTGAGTGAACCATTTTCGAGATATTGCTTGTTATTCCCTTAAATTTTCCAATACCTATACTTTTTCTCAAATTCGTTATTAATTTTTTTTGTCCTGGTAATGTAAAGGGAATGGAATACTCCACATAGCAACCAGCTCTTAAAACATTTGACTATCGCTTAAAGCCTACCATATTCCCCTACAAGAAAATTAGCAATAAGATTAACATCTCGATTGACATGAAACATATGGAGAATAAGCGTTTGTAGAAATAGTTTGTACAAGAGTAGAGGAAGTCATGTGAGTGTAACACATCAGATTTTTAGAAAAATGTCTCTGTGTGTGTGTTTGTGAACAGCATAACTCAAAGTCTGATATATATATATATATATATATATATATATATATATATATATATATATAGCAAACTTTATATTTAGGTTCACTACCTTCCAAAGATGCGATACGAAGATTTGAAAGAAAATTTCCCCACCCCATCTGTCCCTTATATGGAAAATATTTTGAGCTTTTGTTTATTTTCTCAGAAATGGCTTTAACGATTTTGATTAAAATACTTTATATTAAAGATATTTACGTTACAAATAAAATATATATCTTGAATTTTCTTGGAACAGCTCGTGAAGTCCTCTTCATTCGGAAGGAATTTTCTATAATCTTGTATAACTGGTAAACATTAAGCGATAAACGAAAACGTACTACACAAAGAATGTAGATCTATTTACAACACACAATTTGTTTCAAACAAGCTTTTTGTGGCATAATCCATTTCAGAGGTGCCTGTTATTTATGGTTCGAACTGCTCAATACCTTGTCATTCCTTTAGTCTGCCGATTTTCACTTGTTTCTCGCGATGTCATGGAAACAGTATGGAATTTTAAGACCAGCATATAGCGTTCAGTTGTTAAATAGTTGACTATCGCCGTTCTCTTTGTATCTATAACGAAACGTGTAATGTAGCTGTTTCTACAAAGGTTTATATCGATTAAAAATGAAGTAGATGCACAAATAAGGTTTCGCAAGAATAATTTGTATACACACTAATAAACGATAGAGGGTGGAGAAAGTCATGTGAACGTAACACAAGTTTTCGTTTAATCTGTCTATCAGTTTTAGCCTACTGCAAAATTCTTATACCTACAACGAAATGTGTAAATTCTTAACGAGAAAGTCATGTGAATGCATCACATCAGGTTTTGTATATGTGAGAAACAAGGGCTAAAGCTCTCAAAACATTTTACGTTTGGGATCCCAGACAGAAAATATATCTGCAGGTTTCCCAAATGTATTTATTGTCCCATGTGTAGAAATGACACTGCCACAAATACATCTAAAAAGTCTCACAACTTTATAACATTATAATTTTAAAACATAGATTTAGTATGTACCGAAATTAAAAAAAAATCTCATGTGTTACACCCACATGACTTTCTCTACTCTTGTACAAACTATTTTTACAAACGCTTGTTCTCATCTACTTCATGTTAATCGAGATAAACATTTGCAGAGTCTATCTTATTGCTAATTTTCTTGTAGATGTAAGGGGAATATATATTTACAAGGGCAATATAGAAATACAGTAGCCTATCATATCTCTTAATAGCTGGTTGCTAGGTGCAGCACCATTCCTTTTGCCACAGATTAATACTCTTTGCATATCCAAGACAAAAAAATTAATAACGAATTTCCATTTGAGAAAATAAGTATTAAAAAATTTAAGGAAATAACAAGCAATATCTCGAAAATGGTACACTCAACAAAAAAAAATGTATATGACATAAATTGTGTATTTTAACGCGATCTACATTTTTGGTGTAGTAGAATTTTGTCTATCTCTTATGGTTTACCAGTTATGCAAAAGTCGTTCACAATGAAGAATACTTTTGGAGACATTCCCAGAAAATTCAAGATATACATTTTATTTGTCATGAAAATATCTTAAACATACGATATTTTAATCAAAATCGTTAGAGCCATTCTTGAAAAAAATTAAAATTTTCGAAAAATCTTCCATGTAAGGGGTAATCTGGGGTGGGGGGATTTTCTTGAAAACCTTCGTGTCGCACCTCTGGAAGATACTGAACCTAAATACCATGTTTGGTGTTTATCCGACTGTTTGTTTCTGAGTTATGCTGTTCATAGACAGAGACACACAGACAGACACACACACGGACATGTTTCCAAAAATACTTTTTTTGGATTCAGATGGTCTCAAAAGATGTATTTCCGGTGAAATCTCGGTATCGAATTTTTGGGTGGAATACAATACTTCCCCTACTTACTATACGTAGTAGAGAAAGTAATAAGTATGCTCAAATAGGCAACAAAATCAAACCAGAGTAACTTGAAATTGAAAGTCCTTACCAAAAGTGCCAGCTGTTTCCATCTTCAAACACCGATTGCTTCGGGGATCGCTTCTCTGTGTATCGCCGAAATATTTGCTTTGGATTACCCTGTGGAAGGCCTCGAACCCGGAACGTGCATATATAAGACAGGCCGAGAGACGGTCCCTGTATTGTTACCGCCAGACGTTGAGAATGATGATGGATGAAGCGGATATGACCATTAACTTATGAATACGGCCCACTGATTTAAATGGGCTTGGTGAATCATCCAGCTCTAGTAGTGGAGAACCATGTGCGTTTGTTTCTTCTGCCATTCAACTGTACCGACCTCTTCGTATAGTCTCTTCCTTAACGCCTTTTATTTACTTTCTCTACCACGTGCACAGTAGGTAGAAAAGGTATTGCATTCAATTAAAAACTTTCATACTAATACCTCACCTAAAATACATGTTTTGAGCCCCCTGAACCCAAAAGAAGCATTTTTAGAAAAGATAGCGTGAGTTTTTGTGTGTTGAACAGCATAATTATTAAAGGAAAAGTCAGATAAATTACCAAACTTGGTATTTAAGTTTAGTATCTTCCAAAGATGCGACACGAAGATTTCAAGAAAATTCCACTACCCGAAACTACCCTTTACATGGATTATTTTTCGAAATTGTTTAATTTCTCAAAAACGACTCTAACAATTTTGATTAAAATACATTACATTAAAGATATTTACATGATAAATAAAATCTATATCTTGAATTTTCTGGGAATAGCCTGTGAAGTCCTTTTCACTCCTAAGAAACTTTGTATAATCTTGTCTAGCTGGTAAAGGTTAAGCGATAGACGAAAACGTACTACTCTTTAAAACACGCAATTTACTCCAAATAACAATTCCGAGATATCCGTTATTAATGGTTTGAATTCTTCAATATTTTTGTAATTCTTTTAAAGTCCTTTCAACATTCAGTTGTTTCTCGCGATGTCATGGAAACAGTATGGAATTTTAAGCAGCATATAGCGTCCAGTTTTTAAACATTTGACTATCGCTGTTCTCTTTGTATTTATAACGAAATCTGTAATACAGCTGTTTCGGTGAAGGTTTATTTGATTAAAATGAAGCAGATAGAAAAATAGCCTTTCGTAGAAATGGAAAGGACTGAAAAATCCAATGCCATAGCCGGGATTTGAACCACGGATCTCCCGGTCTGCGTCCGGTTGCTTTAACCTTTTTAATTTTTTTTTATTTACGGACGCTCTTTAACTACTATGCTCCTTAGCGTCCTATTCTATATTGGGCGTGAAAGACCGGTAATTTTGCTCAGAGCCTCTTTATCAGGCTTGAGGTTCTTTTATGTGACGTAAATCTGCAACATTGGACCACCAGCTTTACTTCCCTTCCGAAGGAAGCCATCCTAAGGATTTTACGCCAAAGCCATCCCCCTTCGCCGGGTTTGAACCCGCGACCACGCGCCACCTCGCTGGGTACAACCGGCCCTAAGTGAAACGCATCCTATACCAAATAAAATATGTGTTTGCCTCGTAACAATAGTAGTTATTCCGTCCAAGAGTGGCAGCACTGAACTCTCTTCTTCTGTTATAATAATCAGGATGTTGGGTTTACAGCAAGTATAAAAACGGCCTGCCAGAATTGCATTGTCTCCCCAGCAACGCTGTGTATTGCATATCTTTAGTACTGCACTGTAATCTCTCAAGCTCTTAGTAATTAATTACCGCCACAACCTGGGCCAACAGTCCGCATTTCAATTATTTTATGTAAGTAGCGCTTGAAGCATAATTGTAACATCACATTCAATTGTAAGTTTACTAAAGCTCCTTGTACAAGATCAAAGTTTTATCATGTTCAATACCTTACAAGACTTTTCAAGAGTTGTCATTTTTCTTGTCAAATTGTCAAACATTTGAGAATGATTTGATGGCTTTGGCCAGTGAAATACGAGTACTTACAGTGCGTCACGAAATTTGCAACATGGCTGAAAGCGAAAAGTGAAAAATCAGATTCTCTACTCTTGTACAAACTATTTTTACAAACGCTTATTCTCCATATGCTTCATGTTATTCGAGATGTTAATCTTATTGCTAATTTTCTTGTAGGTGCAAGGTGAATTGGTAGGCTTTAAGCAATAGTAAAATGTTTTAAGAGCTGGTTGCTATGTGGAATATTCCATTCTCTTTGTATGTCCAGGACATAAAAAAACGAATAACGAATTACCATTTGAGAAAAAGTATTGGTAAATTCAAATAAATAACAAGGAATATCTCGGAAATGGTTCACTCCACAACAAAATGTGTATGACATAAATTGTGTGTTCCAACCAGATCTACATTTTTTATGTATAACAGTTTGTCTGTCTCTTACGATTTACCAGTTATGCAAAAGTTATTGAGATTGAAGAGGACTTTTGGGGACATTCACAGAATATACGTTTAATTTTGCATGAAAATATCTTAAATATACATATATATGCATATTTTAATTAAAATCGTTAGAGCTATTTTTGAAAAAATGCAAATATTCGAAAAATGTTCCAGGTAAAGGATAGTATGGGGGTGAGGGGATTTTCTTGAAAATATTCATATTGCATCTTTGAAAGATACTGAACCTAAATATCAAATTTGGTATTTATCCGACTTTTCGTTTTTGTGTTATGCTGTTCACAAACACACATTCACACAGGGACCTTTTTTCTAAATATGCTTTTTTTATTCAAGAGGCCTCAAAACGTGTATTTCCGGTGAAATTTCGGTATGAGTTTTTTGGGTAGAATGCAATACTTCCCCTACTTACTATATGTAGTAGAGAAAGTAACAAAAATGGCTACCCGGTCAAGGTATGTCGTATGAGAACTGATTAGGTCTCGCACATAAGCTGGCCATGTCTGTACGTCGAGGGCTTCACCACAAGATGAAGGCGGTTATGAAGAAATAATTGCCAGGCAGATTTCCGAACTAAGTTCCATTAATGCAATGTTATATAGTGTGGTTAACCTATCAGTTGGTGTTATTTCCATACCCGTAACGTCATTTCATTGGATATAATACGTGAAAGTGCTACATAATATTAGTAAAGAACAATATTTTATTATGAATTGTTATATCGTGATACAAATATGTTCTGAAGGGCTGCAGTTTAGAAAAGAGACAACTTGTAAACACACATTTATGACACTGTCAAGTCTTGTCGCATATTGAAAAAAATTTGACAATTTTTTTTTTACTCTATTTTATTTTACGTCGCTTTAACTCACAGCTTATATCGCGGCTGACCTGTTGGTGGATAACTCTTAGAACGATATGTGATGGGCAGTTAGCCTTCTAGGTCTCATTCCTGTAACCACATGCTTCATGCCGTGCAGATGGCATTAGGGTACCGTCCAGTCTAACCGTCGCCTCCACACAGAAAGGTGGACAGTTAGCTTTCTAGATCTCATCCCTATAATTACCCGCTTCGTGCCGTGCAGATGGCGTTAGGGTGCCGTCCAGTCTAACTGCTTACATTGTCTGTAGATAGATGGCATAGCATTCTCTATTACCACTTATTTTTACTTTCTCTACTACGTATAGTAAGTAGGGGAAGTATTGTATTCCGCCCAAAAATTCCATACCGAGATTTCACCGGAAATATATGTTTTGAGACCCCTGAATCCAAAAAGAGCATTTTTGGAAACATGTCCGTGTGTGTGTCTGTCTGTGTGTCTGTCTGTGTGTCTGTCTGTGTGTCTGTCTGTGTTTCTGTGTGTCTGTGTGTCTATGAACAGCATAACTCAGAAACGAACAGTGGGATAAACACCAAACTTGGTATTTAGGTTCAGTATCTTCCAGAGATGCGACACGAAGGTTTTCAAGAAAATCCCCCCACCCTAGGTTACCCTTTACATGGAAGTTTTTTCGAAAATTTTAATTTTCTCAAAAATGGCTCTAACGATTTTGATGAAAATATCATATATTTAAGATAATGTCATGAGAAATGAAATGTATATCTCGAATTTTCTGGGAATGTCTCCAAAAGTATTCTTCATTGTGAACGACTTTTGCATAACTGGTAAACCATAAGAGATAGACAAAATTTTACTGCACAAAAAATGTAGATCGCGTTAAAATACACAACTTATGTCATATACATTTCTTTTGTTGAGTGAACCGTTTTCGAGATATTGCTTGTTATTTCCTTAAATTTTCCAATACCTCTAATTTTTCTCAAATTCGTTATTCATTTTTTTATGTCCCGGACGTGCAAAGAGAATGGAATACGCCACATAGCAACCAGCGATAAAATATTTGACTATCGCTTAAAAGCTAGCATATTCCCCTTGCATCTACATGAAAATTACAAATAAGATTGACATCTCGATATCTCGATTAATATGAAGCGTATGGAGAATAAGCGTTTGTAAAAATAGTTTGTACAAGAGTAGAGAAAGTCATGTGAGTGTAACACATCAGATTTTTTATTTTAGTATTGTTTTGGACTTGAGGTGGAACTTTGGGTCGTGGTGTTAAATATCCAATCCGGTATTTACCTTGGCGACTGAGGAAAACCACGAAAAAACCTCAGACAGATTGGTTGGCCCACGGGATTTGAACTCGGAACCTCCTGAATACGGGCTACAGGCTTTACCGCCTGAGTCATCCCGCTCGGTATCTATATTTTAAAAACACCGATCACGGATGGAAAGCTGTAAAAATACCATACCAGCTTTATAAATTAAGTATCGAGTTCAAAACTATCTAGCGCATCTAAATGGTTTTAACGATTTTGATTAAAATATTCTGTATTTCGGACAATGTTAAAGAATCCATTCTTATGAAACCCACAAATCATAATTTCAGGAAAATTTAAATCCAGTAATAAATTTCGTGACATTAGCTGTGCCCGAAGTATTCGCTGTTGTACCTTTTAAGTCTTCAAGGTCGGTATCTGGAAATGACGTTTTTATCGTGAGACCGTACATAAAATAAGTACAGTGCGTTTCTTTTCTCCGATATTGTCTGTTGTATGGTTTGCTCGCGTATTCCATGTATGAATTGTCGATTGAAATTCCTTTGCCGATTTATATCGCGATTCATATAAAGCCTTTATCTCTGGAAATAACTAAATAAAGGCATAACTATAATTTTGCTTATGCAGTGTTGGTATGACCTGACTGGCGAAGCGTGCGACCTATTTCATTCCTCATGCGATATTCTGATCGCTGGACTAGGAAATGGGGCGAGAGAGCTACGTGCTCCAGATATCGAAACAACTTCTTTACTCGCTAGGTTGCTGCGTAAAAACCGTCGCAAAATGAGCATCGACAACAACAAAACATCGCTCCTAACATCTCATTAGTGCAAGGAAGCGCTGAAAAAAATATCTGATGCGTTACACTCACATGACTTTCTCTACCCTCTATCGTTTATTAGTGAATATACAAATTATTCTTACGAAAGCTTATTTTTCTGTCTACTTCATTTTAATAGAGGTAAACCTTTGCAGAAATAGCCAAATGTTTAAGAACTAGACGCAATATGCTGTCCTTAAATTTCCATACCCATAGCGAGAAACAACTGAATATCGACAGGACTTTAAGAGAATGACGGTTAATAACGGATATCTCGGAAATGACTTATACTACAAAAAAGTTATTTACATAAAGGTTATCTTTATGTTATTAGCACCACGCTTTGGGCGCCAAACTTGAGGTAGTTGCTTTCCCACGTATGGAAGCCAATTTGATGTGCTTTTGCCCCATGTACGATACAAAGTTTCCGGTGCCCTTCGCCCTACGTTCACTTTTAACTTTTATTTTAATGTATATTTGAATACTATATATGTATGCTTGCGTCGGCTGCGTCAGTAGTAATTTGCAGAAACACGTATCTCTTAGCAGGGCTGGTGTGGCTAAAGAATTGGCTACACAAATTATAAATTACCATTCCACTCCTTTTATTATTCCTTCACACGATTAAATAACACTTTACTGATATATCCTACTATAGAGCTGTGAGATTATTTTATTAATTGCACGTTTAAACACGTAAACTTTATTTTATTCTCGCCGTAATGCACTTTCATGTCCCACAATGAATACGTATAAAATCGAACTGCTCGGGAACGCTGCCTTGTAGCGTCTGGCGTCTGCCGCCTAAATTCATATATTTACTCTATTTCAAGTCTCTGATTGGCTAATCCTACTCCAATAGAATACTTTATTTAACTTAAGCTTTTTCTAGTTATTGATTGGCTATTTAAATATTACATTATTGTTCCAAGATTTATTAGTAGCATTGTAAAAATTTGTATTTTATTGTTGTCTCAAGGTTACCTTATTGTTAGCAACTTTCGGCTTCTATTCTCACAGCTCCTACATTGTTAAATTACGTAATACATTCACATAACATTATTATACATGTACATAATAATATAAACATAATACAATGACTGTTACATACATTTTATATATTATATTATATACATATTGCTTTAAGGCGGGCTGTTATTTTTTATATTATATAATTAGACTGATATCATTTAAGTGTTAAAAATACTGCCTCAATATCGACAGGACTTAAAAGAATGACCATTAATAACGTATATCTCGGAAATGACTTATACTACAAAAAGGTATTTGAAATAAATTGAGTGTTTTAAAGAGATCTAAATTTTTGTGTAGAGCGTTTTCGTCTATCGCTCAACGCTTACCAGGTATACAAGATTATATAGGTTATAAAATTCCTTCCGACTGAAGAGGATTTCACAGGCTATTCACAGAAAATTCAAGACATACTTTTTATCTGTCATGTAAATATCTTTAATATATGGCGTTTTAATCAAAATCGTTACAGGCATTTTTCAGAAAATTAAAAAATGTCTAAAAATGTCTCTGTAAAGGGTAGTTTGGGGTGAGGGGATTTTCTTGAAAACCTTCGTGTCACACCTGTAGAAGATACTGAACTCAAATACAAGTTTGGCACTTATCCCACTCACACACATACATTTTTCTAAACATGGGTTTTTTTTTGGGTTCAGGGGGCTTTAAAACACATATTTCCGGTGAAATAACGGTATTGAATTTTAGGGTGGAACGCGATGCCTTCTCTACCTACTAGGTGCGTGGTAGAGGAAGTAAAAATCTTGTTGCACTCACATGACTTTCTCTACTCTTGTACAAACTTGTTACAAACGCTTATTCTCCATATGCTTCATGTTAATCTTATTGCTAAGTTTTTACGTTCTCTACTACGTATAGTAAGTAGGGGAAGTATTGTATTCCACCCAAAAATTCGATACCGAGATTTCACATGAAATATATGTTTTGAGACACCCTGAATCCAAAAAAAGCATTTTTGGAAACATGTCCGTGTGTGTGTCTGTGAACAGCATAACTCAGAAACGAACATCGGATAAACACCAAACTTGGTATTTAGGTTCAGTATGTTCCAGAGATGCGACACGAAGGTTTTCAAGAAAATCCCCCCACCCCAGACTACGTTTTACATGGAACATTTTTCGAAAATTTTAATTTTCTCAAAAACGGCTCTAACAATTTTGATTAAAATATCATATGTTTAAGATATTTTCATGACAAATGGAATGTATATCTCGAATTTTCTGGGAATGTCTCCAAAAGTATTCTTCATTGTGAACGACTTTTGCATAACTGGTAAACCATAAAAGATAGAAAAAATTTTACTACATAAAAAATGTAGATCGTGTTAAAATACACAATTTATGTCATATACATTTTTTTCCTTGAGTGAACCATTTTCGAGATATTGCTTGTTATTTATATTAGATATTTTTGGTTAATTTATTCAATTTGAAACTCGTGGTATGCTTGGAAGATTTCCGCTTGCAATTTACGAATCTAGAGCCAACGTGCTGCGTTACGTCTACGGCTGCGGCGGAAAATTTTCGTCGTGGATGTGTGATGTCACTTTTTGTCCACCCTGCAGAAGATGATGCAGTAATTGACATGTGCCTCGTAAGTCCTTGAAGGAGTCGTACTTGTCGATCATCGACTAGCCTGTCATTTATTATAAACCATAATCATCATCCCGTTCTTCATTTTCTACTTCTTACGTTCTCCTTCACTGTTTATTGTGTCAACCAGGTTATACTAATTAAAAACCTTCATACTTCATCCACATTGTGACAAAAATTGGAAATAACTATAATTTATCTGGAATTCTTCATCCGTATTTTGAAGCAGTATTTTAACACTTAAATGATATCAGTCTAATTATATAATATAAAATATAATAACAGCGCGCCTTAAAGCAATATGTGTATAATATAATCTATAAAATGTATGTAACAGTCATTGTATTATGTTAATTTTATTATGTAAATGAATAATAATATTATGTGAATGTATTACGTAATTTAACAATGTAGGAGCTGTGAGAATAGAAGCTGAAAGTTACTAACAATGAGGTAACAATCATATAACCTTGAGGCAACAATAAATTAGAAAGTTTAATAATGCTACCAATAATTCTTGGAACAATAATGTAATATTTAAAACAGTTATAAATAGCCGATCAAAAACTAGAAAAACTTTAAGTTAAATAAAAGTAATCTATTTGAGTAGAATTAGCCAATCAGAGACTTGAAATAGAGTAAATGTTCAAATTTAAGCGGTAGACGCCAGACGCTAGAAGGCAGCGTTCCCGAGCAGTTCGCTCGGTACGTATTCAGTGTGAGACAAACATTTCATTACGGCGAGAATAATATAAAGTTTATGTGTTAAAAGTACAATTAACAATAATGTCACAGCTCTACAGTAGGATACATCAATGAAGTGTTATTTAATCGTGTGAAGGAATAATAAAAGTAGTGGAATACAAATTATAACTTGTATAAGGCTTTCATTCCTTAGCCACACCACCCCCTGCTAAGAGATACGTGTTTCTGCAAATTACTACTGATGCAGCCGAGGCATACATATATAATTGATTTTTAAACGTGGGGCGAAGGCCACCGGAAAGTTTGTACCGTAATGGGGCAGCAATAACCTTCTCAATTTTGAATGCACTATATGTTGAATTATAATTTATATAACTTTAATTATAGAACGAGATGGATCCGCGGTAACGTGTCGAGGTCCCGGATTCGATTCCGGACGAGCACTCATACTGACCTTTGGTTTTGCGTCGTTTTTCCTGGTTAGTAGACGAAGTTGTGGTATTTCTCATCTACCATGACTTCCTTTCCATCATTTCCCTTACATTACGTTTTCTTCCCATCTTTCAGGTGTATTTCTAGGTTTTGTGGCGTATGGCAGTACCAGACAGATGGTGTGAATGCTTGTTCAAAGAAACGACACTACAGGTCTGCTTACATCAGGGAGCCGGCATTTCTTATTCATTAGGGAATAGTTTATGATTTGATTTGGACTGTTTCTTATACACTTGCTATATACTGTCATTGCAAACTATTTACTTGTTCCGGAATAATTAACACACAAATATCCGGGCTAGCACCAATAATACCAGGGCAACTCAAAAAGTCTTTACCCCTATTTTTTTCTAGTAACATAAGATACATACAGCCAACTAAATATGTAGATATTATTCCTTGTACGGTTCACTATTTTTCCACATAGTCCCCGTCCGGTTCAGACATGTGTCCCATCGCAGCACTAATTTTGCGATGCCGCTGCGGTAGAAGTCGGCCGTCTGACTACGGAACCACTGTCGCACTGTTCTCTTGACTTTGTTGTCGCAAGTGAATCGCTTTCCTGCCAGGAACTGCTTCAGCGGACTGAAAAGATGGAAATCACTAGGAGTAAGATCCGGGCTGTATGGTGGATGCTCTAGAAACTCCCAGTGAAAGTTCCTTAGCTTTCCGACGATCTTGTTTGCCACATGTGGTCTCGCATTGTCGTGGAGGATGATCACGTTGTCAACATCGAGAATCCCGCGGCGCTTCTTTGTGATCGCAGCCCGCAGAAGTGACAGTGTAGAACAATATCTGTATGGTGGCACCTCGGCGGCATGAAATCCAGCACGAGCGGTCGACGGCAATCCCAGAATGCCGTTAACATCATTTTGTGAACAGATGGCGCAGTACGGAATTTCTTTTTCACAGGAGACTGCGAATATTTCAACACCATACTCTGCTGTTTTGATTCCGGCGTGTAATGCAGTACCCAGTAACAATGCGATGCAGCAAATTGTCACCCTCCACGGCATATCTTTGCAGATGATTCAAAGAAGCAATCATTCGCCTGCCTTTCATCACGTCACCCAACTGCTTACGAACCCATAGACATGAAACCTTCCTGTACCCTAAATACTCGTGAATGATGTCGAAAGCACTCCCAAAAGAAATGTCGAGCTTCTGAGCAACGTCTTTGATGCGCAAGCGCCGTTCTGCTTTCACCATCGCATCCACGCTGGCAATATTGTCATCAGTCACCGATACACGTGGTCTCCGCACGCTCATTGTCATGCAGATTTGTACGGCCGTTTTCGAACTCAGAACACCATCATCTCACACTTCTCAAAGCAAGACACCTTTCCCCATATGATGGCTGAATTTCCCTGTGGATCTCGATGCGCGCTCGTCCCTTACTCCATAGAAAACGGATCATCGTAAGCCGTGGACGTGTTAAGCACACCTGTCATTTTGAATGCACTGAATGCGCCGGCAGCAGCTGCAAACTCTATGAGGACCGGCCCATGAAAAGTCCAATACTTCGAATGTACATGTTGGTTTTTATTTTATATTCGTAATTTGGCGGAAAAAATAGGGTCAAAGACTTTATGATTTGCCCTCGTAAGTAAAAACAAAAATTACTATAAAAATCTGATATGTTACATTCACACGACTTTCTCTACCTCTTATCATTTATTAATCTCTATAAAACTACTCTTACGAAGCCTTATTTTTCTATACTCCATTTTAATTGAGATAAACCTTTGCAGAAATAGTTGTATTACACAATCCCTTATACATGCAAAGGGAACAGTTATAGTCAAATGTTTTAGAGCTGAACGCTAAATATTGGCGATTAAATTGTGTAATCTTTCCATGAAATCACAAGAAACAACCGAAGGGCGACAGGATTTGAAAAAGTATCACAAAGTATTAAACAATTGGAACCATTAATGACGGAAATCTCGGAAACGGCTTATACCACAAAAAAGTTATTTGAAGTAAACTGTGTGTTTTAAAGAGGTTTACATCTTTTTGTGGAGTGCGTTTTCGTCTTTTACCAGTTGTACAAGATTATACAAAATTTCTTCCGAATGAAGAGGTCTTTACAGGCTATTCCCAGAAAATTAAAATATATATATTTTATTTGTCATGTAAAAATCTTTAATATGTGATACTGTAATCAAAATCGTTAGAGCAATTTCTAAAAAAAAATTAGAAAAATATTCCATGTAGAGGGTAGTTTAGGGTGAGGGGTTTTCTTGAAAAATCTTCGTATCGCGCGCATCTTTGGAATGTACTGCACCTATATAGCAAGTTACGTGTTTTTCCAACTTTTTGTTTTTAAGTTATGCTGTTCACAAACAGACATACACACGCGCGGACATTTTTCTAAAAATATATTTTTTTTGGATTCAGGGAGCCTCAAAACATGTATTTCCTGTCAAATCTCGGTATGAATTTTTGGGTGGAATGCAATATCTTCTCTACCTACTATGTACCTGGTGGAGAAAGTAAAAACCCGCCCTTATACTTTTAGTACATATAAATCTCTTGTTATACTTATTTGACGCAGTGGCCCTTACAGCTGAATTCATATCTCAGTTTTACAAAAACAAATTTATTTTCCACTTGCAAACTTTAGTGGGTAATGTTTGGTCCTGAGAGAGTCCTTCCGAACTCTACCCCTCATCCTACAGACTATTGAGTATCAAGAAACACAAAGCTAGCGAGCGGTATCGACACAAAAGTCGATAAAACAGTTGACTGCTAACCGCCGATGGAGGTGGTGTCCAGACTTGTACGGACCTAGTGTTGCAAAACCAGATACTATACAGAGTGTTAATATGTTGCAAGGTTCGATGGTGGGAGACGGGTGCCGTGTGATCATATTATGGCGCATATAGTTTATTTCAAAAGAATTGATAAATGTTTTATAAAGTTCGAGATATTCGGGACAAAATTTGCTTAAGTAAACCCATGAGGGTTTGATGGCATGATTGTTAGGGGTAGCATCACCTCATGTTCGACACATGGATGAATTATGCAATTTTTGTTGACACTCGCATACGTCAGTGCTGGCTAAAGTACTATCAGCGTACTTAGAGCTGTTTTACGACTCATGATCGACCTATGACTTGCCTAGCAAGACTCTGTGGCGGTCGGCTCTTTTAAATTTATTTTGTGCTACCTTGCACCTTAGTGCCCTAGGTACGACAAATATGGAACTCCTAACTTCTTCTGCCCACAAGCCTCTCTCCCTCATGAAATGTAGTTTAGTTGTAATTAGAAAGATTACAGTTTATCTTGAAACAGAATTCCATGTCTGATAGTAAAATTAAATTGTTTTATTTATGGACGCTCTTTAACTGCTGTGGTACGTTGCGTTCCATTCTATATTGGGCGTGAAAGACCGGCAATTTTGCTCAGAGGCCTCTTTATCAGGCTTGAGGTTCTTTTACGCGCCGTAAATCTACGACACGGACCACCGGCTTTACTTCCCTTCCGAAGGAAGCCAAGCTAAGGATTTTTACGCCCGAAAAAATCCACCGCCCTCCGCTGGGTTTGAACTCGCGACCTCGGGAAATAGAGGCTAGCATGGCAATCACTACACCACGGAGGACAACTGTCTGACAGTGTTACCCTTTTACCATCCTTTCCGCTACCTCAACCCATAACCCTCTCAATGTCATCCCTGTGCTACATCCCCGACCCCGTCACCTCTACCAAGCGCTGGTTAGGGTTAAGTGACCTTTACGTGACATCTGGTGAAGGCGCCGATGTCGTCGTCCTCATCTTACGTCACAATTGGTGGGATGCCGGGTGGATACAGTAAAAATATTTTGTTAATAACTCCATGTCCAGAAACGCTTTGTTTACGTGCCAATGTCTGAAATATGGAGGAAGACGTAGGCAGAACGAATCACAAAAGATAGTAAAGAAGAAAACTGAAATAGTCCGCCTCTGTGTTGTGGGGGTAGCGTGTCTGAGTCACATTCAAGAGGTCCATGGATTAAGCTCCGTGGATCCCGGGCTCATTTGAATATCATTTCACCCATTTAGTTGATCATCTAATACGATCTAACCGGTTAAAGGACGCTGAACTAGAAAAGAGACGAAATTACTGTAAGTATTTTAATCAACTACTGAGGTTGCTCAAAATGGCTACGTTTTCTGCAGCACCTAGTTATGTTGTAGCGGGAATACTGGTGCAATAAGTGTAAAGTAGGTTAAACAATAAATGTAGAGGAAGCTAGCTGAACCAACGCAGTACCAGGCGGAGATATCTCCAGGTTTTCTTAAAGCACAGGGAAGTGTCTAAATATGACCAATAGAGACGCTTGAGTGAGACAGAGAGGCAGAGATTGAAAAGAGACTGAGAGAGGTCGGGACAGAAACGGGAAGTCCGAGTTCCCGTCATGGAACAGAAGCGTGGAAGATACGAAAGCACATGTTCTCTCTCATACGACGCTAATGTGATCAGCCAATCACAATATTGCCATAAGCTACGGCTGGAAAAATAACGTCTTTATCACACGACTACATTTTTCTCTTTATGCCACTCAGATGGCCGAGCTTGTGACAAAGCTGTTAGCAATTTAGAAGTCACTTAGGGAGGGCGTACAGCTTGATAGGCCCCATAATGGAGTCAAATATTGTGGGATGGAATTCACGGCTAGCTGCGAATAAATGTGCAAATAAACTACAGATAAAGTGAACTACACAGTTCTTATTCCGTCTCATTAAAGAGTTAAAAGCAAATACAAACACAGAAGTGTTGTAAGATCCTCTTTTACAGCAGTTCAAAGGCGCACCAGAGGAAACCCGACGAGGCAACCGCAGAGAGGAGCCGTTCCTCGCAATGTGATGGCGAACTGTTGGAAATAATTCAGACACTGGTGTACGGTGTGTCCTGGATCCACAGGGAAGTTTGTTACGACGAGTGCCTGTTTCGTTTAAACGCCTCTCCAACATGGTGTGGGGTGGGTGATGCCTGTTGGGGTAATGTTGTTGATAGATCCGGCAAGCCTCTGTTGCATCCCTTCAGGCTTCTCGGTATACTCTGTATTTGTGTATAAGGACGTCATTGTTAATTCCCACTTTACGATGAATGCTGTAAAGTATCAAACTACTAAACACTGGCTGTAGGTATGGGGTGCGTCACGTAACTGCTGACACAGTACCATTACAATCAACTCTTACATAAGACGACGTCTACCGCTTGTCACGGAGTCTACGGTTTGTTTACTTTCTGTTTCGGAGGGCTCTAACACGTAAACAAAGTATTTCTGGACATGGGTTTATGAACCAAATATGACGATACGATATATATCTATCATCCACTGAGCCTTGTAACATATTTTTTTGCAGCTTGTAGAGTGTGGAAGAATAAACGTGGACAATTTCCACTCGGTTTACCTCCCTTGGGTGATTCAGTGAGCTTTCCACAGACATAGGCTGGATAATGGAAGGAGGCTAGCGGGTACAACTCTATTGTCTACCAGACACACTATTAGTACCTGCCAATATGCATGACACGAGCAGGAGTTTAAAATCACAGACGCAGGTACAAGCAGTTTCACTGTTCAAAATAAATAGTGCAAATCTATACTAGTACTCTTACTTGCTTGCTTAACCTCCTCTTACACCCCTAGGACTTACAACCACACCTAGGGTCAGAAGCCTATGGAGAGGCAGAGCGACATCGAATCAGAGAACCAAGAATCCAGAACGGGTGATCGACCCCAACCAGGTATAAGAATGAGGAAGAGGATGACATGCAATGAAGGCGAAATGGATGAACGGAAAGATAATGTAGTAATTCATGGAATGAATGGCGGTGGAAACCGGAGCAGGCGGAGAAAACCTGCCCAGACGCCCTTCGTTCACCACAAATCCCACATGCAGGCCCCTATGATCGAACCACGGCCACGGTGCCGTCTACTAATATTCTAAAAACAGAGTATGTGTATGTATGTACACTCAATGGATTTAAAACTGCCCGGCGTCTGACACAAGAGCTCGATTCGAGTACTTCCGTGAGCACTCGGGACAGCCAGGGTTTGTTCACAAGACTGCGTATATTCTTGTAGTAGTTATAGTGGGGAGCACAACTATAATTACAAAAGTCTTCCGAAGAAAGTAATTCACATACCAGCTTTCAAACAGACAGATGTTTCAGAGCGTTTAAACGTGAATAATTGTAACTAAGACACACTTTATTGATTTATGGTTCCAAAGTGAAGTGAAGTATACCTAATTCCCACTTTACTGCAGCACTCTTAGCTCAGAGGTAGAGTTAGCTCACTCTTCCTGAGATTACGTGTTCAAATTTTCTTGCAGCTATTTGACTTCCTTTTCCCCTTTCATTTTAAATACCTACATGACTAAAAACTATTTTCTTAATTTTTACTTTCTCTACTACGTAGAGTAAGTAGGGGAAGTATTGTATTCCACCCAAAAATTTGATACCGAGATTTCATAGGAAATACATCTTTTGAGACCCCCTGAATCCAAAAAAATCATTTTTGGAAACATGTCCGTGTGTGTGTGTGTCTGTAAACAGCATAACTCCGAAACGAACAGTCGGATAACACCAAACTTAGTATTTAGGTTCAGTATCTTCCAGAGATGCGACACGAAGGTTTTCAAGAAAATCCCCCCATCCCAGATTGCCCTTTACATGGAACATTTTTCGAAAATTTTAATTCTCTCAAAAATGGCTCAAACGATTTTGATTAAAATATCATATGTTTAAGATATTTTCATGACAAATCAAATTTATATCTCGAATTTTCTGGGAATGTCTCCAAAAGTATTCTTCATTGTGAACGACTTTTGCATAACTGGTAAAGCATAAGAGATACACAAAATTTTACTACACAAAAAATGTGGATCGCGTTAAAATACACAATTTATGTCATATACATTTTGTTTCTTGGATGAACCATTTTCGAGATATTGCTTGTTATTCCCTTAAATTTTCCAATACTTAACACTTTTTCTCAAATTCGTTATTCATTTTTTTTGTCCTGGTAATGCAAAGAGAATGGAATACTCCATATAGCAACCAGCTCTTAAAACATTTGACTATCGCTTAAAGTCTATCATATTCCTAAGAAAATTAGCAATAAGATTAACATCTCGATTAACATGAAGCATATGGAGAATAAGCGTTTGTAAAAATAGTTTGTACAAGAGTAGAGAAAGTCATGTGAGTGTAACACATCATATTCTTATGTATGTAGCGTGTATTTAGTAGTCCGTTATATCGGTACGAAAGGTTTTACACTGTCAATTTAATTTTATAACCACAAATTTCACCACTATTGTGATTGTATTTGTAAGTAATACAAGCAATATTATTTAACTACCGAGTGTCCCAAAGTAATGTATACACACTTTGAAACGTTATTTCTCAGCAAGGAAATGAGACAGAAATAAAATGTTTGTTTTGTATAATCCAGAAGGCATTGGAAAAGCATAGCAACACGTTCATCGTTCTTCATGTGTTTATAAACACACAAAATGCCGCTGAGATTGGTATCAAGAAAACCAGTGTTCATCGAATTGTGCGAGGCCAAAAATAGAAGCCTTACTTTCCGAGATTTCTCCACGCACTAAATGAGGACGACCCAGGTAGGCGACTGCAATTTTATAAGTGGTTCCTGAACAAGTGAGACGAAAGGGAAGAATTTTCATGACTCAATTGTTTGGTCGGATTAACTCACATTCATACTTAATGGCAAAATTAATCGTCATAATATCTGTACAGGGCTAAGGAAAACCTACACATTGTTGAAGAAAATGCCGTCAATCTGGCTTCCAGAGGAGTAATTGGGACCTATTTCTTGGAAGAGACTGTCACGGGTCAGGCACCTCCAAATCTTGGAAGTCATGATTCCACGTGTTAATTATCTCTTTGAGAATGCAAATGATATTTACTTCTAACAAGACGGGGCGCCACCTCACTTCCATGTCGTTGTGAAAAATGTTCTCAATTGCACATTCAATCAGAGATGGATAGGACGAAGAGGAAGTGGTGCGGGGTTCACGCCTCGATCTCCCGATTTAACCCCTCTAGACTTCTACCTTTGGGGACTTTAAAGAATACGGTGTACGGCACAAAACCACAAACACTGGAGGAAATGAGAGATCGGATTGAACGTGCCATCAATGATATTGCATTCCCAGACGATATGTGGCTCAGTTCGACGTCGTGTACTGTGGCAGAAGGTAGTGAAGATGTACAGGCTTAAGGAAGTTTAAGAAATAGAACACACACACAATATATTTCTGTCTCATTTCGTTGCTGAGAAATAACGTTTCAAAGTGTGAAGTGTGTGTATATATAAATTTGGGACACACTGTATATTACAGTAAGACGAATTGTAAAACATAAAAGATAATGGCTCAGGCGGTAACGTCTGTGGACCGCATTCGGGAGGTTGCGGGTTCGATTCCCGGTGACCGTCTACTTTGGCCCATGAGTTTTTGTGGTTTACCCGCGTGGCCAGGCGAATGCTGGGGTGGTTAATTTTCTACCACAACTCTTCTTCCTCTCATTTCCTGTATCCATCATCTTGCTTGTCATCTGCTTCAGGGTTGCAGGACCAGGCGACGGTGCTCGGCAGGTTGCGGCTGGGCGGTGACTTGCGCTCTGTAAAGGTTTCTTCCCGGCGTCACTACGGTACCGCTCAGTTAGTCTATCCTCAGCGGGTTTGGGACGGGGCGTAGTCGGATGCGTTCTCTCTGGAAACGTTAGGGACCCCATCAATGCTAGCGCCCGTCTCTCCCCTAATGCTTCCCTCTCAGGGATCATGTTGGAAGCACGAAGGGCCGATTGGCCTGCGTGCGGTGCTCTGCCCTGGTTCCGGGAGTCCCTCCGTGATACAGTTTATAAGGGAGGATTAGCCATAAAAGCCTTATAAATCATTGTTCATTAATTTTATAACGAACGGGGCAGGTAAATGAAATTAAATCACCAATCAGCACCCGGTAAATCAGCTAGTAATTCTGTGCTACTTTTGTTTCAATATATACTTTAACAACAGCAGAATAAAATACGATTGATTGGATATGAGAACATGATATTTATGGCTTTTAAATGGAAAACAACACCAACTAATTAGTATATTTATTTTCTGTAAATAGGCCGTGGTCCCCTTCATCCTTGTAAAAACTTGCACAGTAGAATACACATTTTGCGTCAAATTAGTAGAGACTGCAGCCCCGTCCATACAGTTGGAGTTTCTTCTTCTTCTCCTCCTCTTTGAAACTCACCACCTCCTTTCTTTCTCTCTTACACTGTTTCTCTTCCCTTATACCATCCCTCTGTTTCTCTCTCTCCCACTTTCCTTCCATTGCACTGACCTGATTTCTTTTCGTCTGTCTCTGTATATGCCCGTGATGTTTTGAAAACCAGCGATAAAAGAGCTCTTATTGCAACCGTAATTAAAATTGAAACACAGGTAAAGATTTTAATCTCTCACAACCCTGTGCCTGATATGTGTTCTGGACTACTTCTTACGGTAAGAATAGTAAATACTCTTTAAACTCTTAAATATTCATCCAATCGGAATTTTAAAAATCATTTAACTCACGAAAAACGTTACAATTATAAAGGTTTGTTACGTAAATTTTCGAGATGCATTGAGCACCTTAAAAAAACAAAGCAAAAATTCCGCAGTGGGTGTGTGGGCGCGTTAACAGGATACTTTAAAAACGAAAAGCGATTTGTGAACTTCCGCATCTTGCAGGGTACTGCACAAAGAATTTCAAGAAAATCCTCCGATATAAATACATTTATATAGAACAACTTAACAACACGCTTTTATTTCCTCAAAAATGCCTGTCACAATTTTTATTAAAATACATATATGAACAAGTAATAAAATGCATATATGGAGTTTTCTCTCAATAGACTGAACTACCCTTCATTCTAAACGACTTTTGTATAATGAGGCAGTATTTTTTACAACTTAAATGATTTTAGTTAAATCATATAATAAAAAATATAATAACAGGCCGCCTTAAAGCAATATATGTATATAACAATACATAAAAAGTTTATATTACTGTCATTGTATATGCTTATATTATTGTATACATGTGTCATAATGTTATGTGAATGTATTACGTAATTTAATAATGTAGGAGCTGTGAGAATAATAGGTTAAAAGATGCTAAGAATGAGGTAACAATGAGTTAACCTTGAGGCAGTAATAAGTGAGAAACTTTAATAATGCTACTAGTCATTATTGGAGCAACAATAATGTAAATTTTGAGACAGTTTATAAATAGCCAATCAACAACCAGAAAAAACTTTAGTTAAATGAAGGTATTCTATTGTAGTAGGATTAGCCAATCAGAAACTAAAATGCAGCAAAATTTACAAATTCAGAAGTCAGTTGGTTGTAGACAGTGTTCCTAACCGGACGCGAGACGCGTCCTCGAGAAATTTAATACGTATTGTGTGTGAGACGAAAAATAGTTTACGTGTTAAAAATTGCAAGTAATTAATAAAACAATCTCACAGCTCTCTATATCAGTGAAGTGCAATTTAAATCGTGTCAAGCTTTAATAAATGTATTGAAGTAAAATTATAATCTGTGTAAGCCTACATTCTTCAGTCGCACCACTCCCTGCTAAGACATTCATGTCTCTAAGAAAATATAAATACTGACGCAGCCGAGGCAAACCTAAATACATAATATTTAAAGAAACAGTCAAAATTACAAAGTTAATATTTTCTTAAACATTTGGGGCAAAGGGCACCGGAAAGTATATTTATGGCGAAGGCTACCGGAAACGTTTTACCATACGTGCGGTTGCAACTAGTTCAAGTTAATTCGGCTCCCCAACAGTTGAACTACAATACAACTCATACTTCAAATCGGCTTTCCATACGTGAAGCAACAACCTACTTCAATAACTGTAAACTATAGAAAATCGACGCAAACTTACTACCGGAAAAATGTAGATTCACTGGAATATAGGACTTCTATCAGATAACATTTTCTATAGCATTAGCCGTTTTCGAAATATCTGTTGTTACATTTGTTAATTTTTCCAGCTTGAACTGTCATGCAACATCTATAGATCATCTTAGAAAGTATGAGATTTGAGCAATTGGACGGAAACCGGATCCGTGGTTCCAATTGCATTTTTCAAATCTGATTCTACCTTTACAAGCTTGTCCTACACACGGCTTGTGTGGAAGAACAATTAAATACCACGAGATTCTAAGGGTTTCCTGCACGATTTCCTTAGCACAAAACAGTCACTCACGATATGAAAACAGTTATTTTGTTTTTCATATTGTGCATGCAACCAAGTCGACATTGCTTAATTTGAATAAAAAATCTGATGTGTTGCACTCACATGACTTTCTCTACTCTTGTGCAAACTATTTTAACAAACGCTTATTCTCCATTTACTTCATGTTAATCAAGATAAACATTTGCAGAGTCTATCTTATTGCTAATTTTCTTGTAGATGTAAGGGGAATATATATTTACAAGGGCAATATAGAAATACAGTAGCCTTTAAGCATATACATATCTCTTAATAGCTGGTTGCTAGGTGCAGCACCATTCTCTTTGCCACAGATTAATACTCTTTGCATATCCAAGACAAAAAAATGAATAATGAATTCCTATTTGAGAAAATAAGTATTGAAAAATTTAAGGGAATAACAAGTAATATCTCGAAAATGGTTCAGTCAACTAAAAAATGTATATGACATAAATTGTGTATTTTAACGCGATCTACATTTTTTGTGTGGTACAATTTTGTCTCTCTCTTATGGTTTACCAGTTATGCAAAAGTCGTTCACAATGAAGAATACTTTTGGAGACATTCCCAGAAAATTCAAGATATACATTTTATTTGTCATAAAATATCTGAAACATATGATATTTTAATCAAAATCGTTAGAGCCATTTTTGAGAAAATTACAATTTTCGAAAAATGTTCCATATAAAGGGTAATCTGGGGGTAGGGGATTTTCTTGAAAACCTTCGTGTCGCATTTCTGGAAGATACTGAACCTAAATACCAAGTTTGGTGTTTATTCGACTGTTCGTTTCTGAGTTATGCTGTTCAAAGACACACACACGGACATGTTTTCAAAAATGCTTTTTTTGGATTCAGGGTGTCTGAAAACATATATTTTCGGTGAAATCTCGGTATCGAATTTTTGGGTGGAATACTTACTATACGTAGTAGAGAAAGTAAAAACGAAAAGTCAAATGAACACCAAACTTGGTATTTAAGTTTAGTATTTTCCAAAATTGCGACACAAAGGGTTTTAAGAAAAACCCCTCAGCCAATTTAGAAGATTCTTCGATTATTTTTAATTTCTAAAAAATGCCTAACGATTTTAATTAAAATACCATATATGAAAGATATTTAAATGACAAATAAGATGTAGATCTTGAATTTTCTGGGAGTAGCCTTTGAAGTTCTCTTAATTTGGAAAGGATTTTGTAAAATCTTGTATAGTTGGTAAACGTTAAACGTACTACACAAAAAATGCAGATCTCTTTAAAACACAGAATTACCTCAAATAACTTTCTTTTTGGAATAAGATATTTCGGAGATAACTGTTATTAATGGTTCGAATTGTTCAATACTTTGTTATTCTCTTAAAGTCCTTTCAACATTCAGTTGTTTCTCGCGATGTCATGGAAACAGTATGGAATTTTAAGGCCAGCATATAGCGTTCAGTTGTTAAACATTTGACTATCGCTGTTCTTTTTGTATCTATAACGAAATGTGTAATGTAGCTGCTTCTGCAAAGGTTTATTTGGATTAAAATGTTATAGATAGATAAATAAACTTAGTATATATATTTTGCATATCCACTATCCACATCACATTTTTTAAGAATAGTGGGTAGAAAACCTCATCTGAATGTAACACATTTTGCTTCAAAATAACAACCTCAAGTAAGTATATGGAAATTGCATAAGCAGTTGGATGTACGGAGTTCACAACGAGTGTAGTGTGTTGCATAACAAGCAAGGCGAGTAAACTTGATCCGCTCGATCGCAGCGCTTCCTCGCTCTAGTGTAATGCCGTAAAGTTGTCAAGATTTACGCGAGTTTTTGCGGAAGTTGGCATCATTAGCGCCAAGTGTTCTTTTATTTATGTTGCTAACACGGAGACGAGTCCATTGGGGAACCAGTTTACAGCAACGAGAAGAATTATCGTTGTCAACGTGCGAATTTAAAACAAGGAATGGTCCGTCTTTATGCTTCTCTTGTGGGAACGAGCACTGGTATCATCCTGGCAGAAGATATGGGTGCCTTTGTTTCTTTAGTGTTCAGCATTGAGAGGTGGGTTTATAGCGCCACAATATAATGTAGGTGTTGTATAAAAGCAAATATAACTTGCCTTTATAAAGATATTAGATTGCAACAGCTGTTTTACTTACTACGTATAGTAAGTAGGGGAAGCAATGTATTCCACCCAAAAATTCGATACCGAGATTTCACCGGAAATATAAGTTTTAGGTACACTGAATGTATATAAAGCATTTTTGGAAAAAGTCCCTGTGTGTGTCTGTGAAGAGCATAACTCAGAAAGGAACAGTCGGATAAACACCAAACTTGGTATTTAGGTTCAGTATCATCCAGAGATGCGACACGAAGGTTTTCAAAAAAATCTCCCCACCCCAGATTACCCTTTACATGGAACATTTTTCGAAAATTTTAATTTTTTCAAAAATGGCTCTAACGATTTTGATTAAAATATCATATGTTTAAGATACTTTCATGACAAATAAAATGTATATCTTGAATTTTCTGGGAATGTCTCCAAAAGTATTCTTCATTGTGAACGATTTTTGCATAACTGGTAAACCATAAGAGATAGACAAAATTTTACTACACAAAAATGTAGATCGCGTTAAAATACACAATTTATGTCATATACATTTTTTTGTTGAGTGAACCATTTTCGAGATATTGCTTGTTATTCCCTTAAATTTTCCAATACTTATACTATACTCAAATGCAAATTCGTTATTCAGTATTTTTTTTGTCCTGGTAATGCAAAGAGAATGGAATACTGCACATAGCAACCAGCTCTTAAAACATTTGACTATCGCTTAAAGCCTACCATAATCCCCTTGTACCTACAAGAAAATTAGCAATAAGAGTAGCATCTCGATTAACATGAAGCATATGGAGAATAAGGGTTTGTAAACATAGTTTGTACAAGAGTAGAGAAAGTCATGTGAGTGTAACACATCAGATTTTTTTAGGTGTAATGCAATTCGCATGTTCTGTTCCAGGAAGTGTGAAACGAATATATACCTTGAAATGTGTTAATTAAATAACGAGTAAAAATATAGGATGAAACCTAAAATCCGGGCCCTAATACTAACAGAAGCGCTGCATGAACATAATTGAAATATGACTTTATGAAGCATCATATGAAATGTAACTCTCACGAAAAATGTGTACGTACATAATCACTCCAAAAGTTTTGAGAATGGACCAAATAAAATATTAAAAATTTAGATCTGACTATTGCATCTTCTCAAAATATTCTACATTGCATTCTATACACCATCTCATCCTTTCAAACCATTTTTCAAATGCTCAACGCCATTCTTCTTTGGAGAGAGTGCAAATGCATTCTTCGTAAGCAGCTACTGCGGCTTCAGGTACTCAAATAGCTGACTTCGAATTTTTTCTTTTATTTTGGAGAATAGTCACATGGGTCAGGTTTGGACTGTAGGGAGGATGAGATAAATATCCGAGTTATTTCTTGTGCAGTGTGGGCAGAGACATTGTCATAGTGTAACAGAATCCCACGGTGACCAGTCTTAGGACGGTTTTTTCTCAGTTCATTGAACACTTGTGGCAGGTATTTTGTGGTGTACCATCTGACAGTAACAGTCTTTTGATGCTCAAGCAGAATCGTCACAATGTGGCCAGTTGCTGAGAAGAAGGAAAAGATCATCTTCTTGCCAACACTTCTCGTTCGCTTCCCTTTGTTGGGGCATCTTCCCCTGAGAAGACCCAGAAGGATGACTCTCGTTTAGTTTCTGGATCATACTGGTAAATCCAGCTTTCTTCACTTGTTATAATGTTAAACATGTTTCTGGATCTTCCTCCATTGAATTTTTCAATCATTTCCTGACGCTATTGCACACGTGCTTGTTTCTGCTCATTTGTGAGGTGCTGGGGGATCCAGTGACTGTAGAGATTCCTGACGTCAAGTTTTCACTGCTGCTTGTTGAATATGACCATATGTGCAACGATGATCTTCCTGCAACATGCGCTCTGCTTTCACCACATTTTCATCCATTGTAGCTGTAGCCGGCCGTTCTGCTCGGTCTTCATCTTCGGGGGAATCCCCTTCTCTTCTAAACTCTGCATACCATCAATAAATTGTGGATTGCGAACGGCAAAGACCCCCAAATGCACGATACAGTCTTTCAAGGCATTCTCTCCCCCCAAAACCGACTTTAAAGTCATAGAGCATCACAGCACGGAAATGCTCTCGCTTGAGATCCATCCTAGCGTATGGCGTAGCAACACCTGCTATACGTACACACGCGGTGCTGACGATGCACAGGAGTTCCTGAACATGACAACGAAGCTGACAGCCCTGCATGAACTCATCAGGGATCTTCAAACATCATCAGCTGCTCAACAGGTTTTCTTGGCTGGGCAGTTTGACAGTACTTCATCCAGACTAACAGCTATCACCGAAGCCATCCGGGTCTCTTCTCTTGATCCCAGGATCAAGACGAACCCGGAACTCATCCGAGAACTTCAAGCGACATCAGCTGCTCAGCAAGGTTTCCTAACTGAGCAGTTCGACACCATTTCATCACGACTCAACGCCATAGACGACTCCATCAGAAACTCTGCTGCAACATCCAGATCCAGGAAAGACCCAGCGAGTGTCGCACGCTTCTTGCAGCAATGCAAGGAGTACAACCAGCAGCAGCAGCAGCAGTATCATCAGTACGATCCTCAATCCTAACCTACATTCTCTTCCTAACCCTCGCCATTTCCACTAGTGTTGCAGTCAGGTTTCATGGCATGGTTTACCTCTACCCGCTCCCGTCCATAGGGCGGCAGCTTCCATCTTTCACTTACTAACGCGGGTGCTATGCGGGACCGAACAAAGCCACGACATTCTACTTTTCCTTCTTCCTTTTCCAATTCGGTGGAAAAAAAAAATGCAGCGTTGGAGCGCGCCCAGACTTGCACATGTTGCTATCTGAAGTTAAGAAAAGCTGCTTTGACTAACCACTACACTCTGTTACCCACTCTCAAAACTATCAGAGTGACCACTGTCTCAACTAATCAGTACTGGTACACAATGGGAACTGAACAAGACGGTATTAACGTACCATCCACTAGGCTTCACATCAGACACATCTAGTGACAGTGACTGGCACGTACAAGAGTGCGTTTTGTATACACACGACAAACAGATTTCACAATCGGATACTCCGATTCAAAACAGGTTGACCATGTAGTGCAGTAAAACGTTTTTGGTTCCTAACCTCAAAACTTTTATTTTGGTACTGCCTTTCTGCTATACAATTTTATGTACATTGTTTTTCGCAACCTTAATATTGTTTTAACGTTTTATTCATAAAGTACTCTTAATAAAAATTCGTGATTCTGAATTTCTTTAAGTAAATTCTGCTGCGTCTATGTTGCTCAAGAAATTAAAGGTTATTTCAAAATCAAAGTATTCTTCATTGAAAACGACTTTTGCATAACTGGTAAATCATACAAAATAAACAAAACTTTACTACACAAAAATGTAGTTCGCGTTAAAACACACAATTTATGTCATATACATTTTTGTTGTTGACTGAACCATTTTCGAGATATTGCTTGTTATTCCCTTAAATTTTTCAATACTTATTTTATCAAATAGGAATTCGTTATTCATTTTTTTGTCTTGGATATGCAAAGAGTATTAATTTGTGGCAAATAGAATGGTGCTGCACCTAGCAACCAGCTATTAAGAGATATGTCTATGCTTAAAGGCTACTGTATTCCTATATTGTCCTTGCAAATACAAAACAAGGGGAACATAGTACGCCTTAAGCGATAGTCAAATATTTTTAGAACTAGTCGCTATGTGTAAAATGTAATTCTCTTTGCATGTCGAAAGATCGTTTTTTCAAATGTTTATCTCGATTAATATGAAATAGATGGAGAATAAGAGTTTGTAAAAATAGTTTGTAAAGAGTAGAGAAAGTCATGCGAGTGTAACACATCAGATTTTGTTTTAAAAATAATCGGTACTTGCAGGTCCTACTTCGTATATACCTACAAAAACAAAATAGAATTTGTGATTTAAAGCATTTATGCCATTGTTGTTTAGGAAGTTGGGACTATTTTATCATTAATATCTGTTTGTGAAATAGAGTTTGATACGTCACACTGCAGATCATGATTGTCATTTTTGCACAAAGTAAGGCGTATTCTAGTTCTGAGTAGTGAACAGAAAAGAAAGCTTGGTTGATCTAATTTTTATACATATACGTTTTTATATTTTTTTAATAATTGAAATATTTTTAAAAGAAAGAAAGAATTTTAATCCAAATAAACTGTTACAGAAACAGCTAATTACACATCTCGTTATAGATACAAAGAGAACAGCGATATTCAAATGTTTAACAACTGGACGCTATATGCTGGCCTTAAAATTCCATACTGTTTCCATGACATCGCGAGAAACAACTGAATGTAAACAGAACTTTAAAAGAATGGCTAAGTATTGAACAATTCGAACCATTGATAACGGGTATTCTGGAAACGGTTGATGCCACAAAAAAGTTATTTAAAATAAATTGTTTGTTTTAAACAGATCTACCTTCATCGCTTCACGTTTACCAATTATACAAGATTATACAAAATTGCTTCTGAATGAAGAGGACTTCAAAGGTTATTCGCAGAAAATGCAAGATATACATTTTATTTCTACGTAAATATCTTTAATATTTGCGGTATTGTAATCCAAATGGTTAAGAGGCAGGTTTTAGAAATATAAAATTTTGAAAGATGTTCTATATAAAGGGTAGTTTAGATTAGGGGGATTTTCTTGAAACCCTTCGTGTCGCATATTTGGAAGGTACTGAATCTAAATACCAAGTATGATGTGCGTGCGCGCGCACCTTTTTCTAAAATTGTTTTTGCATTCAAAGGCCAATAATACGAGTATTTCCGGTGAAATTTCGGTATCGAATTTTTGGATGGAATGCAATATCTTCTTTACCTACTATGTACATGGTAGAGAAAGTAAAAATATTTTGCACAATAGTAGAGAAAATCATATTTTTTAAAGATTCCTTTAACTTCTTTCTTCAAAGCGATTGCTTTGACTTGAAAAACAAATGACGGTGTTATTGCTCGTGGAAATGTATGTTTTCTTAACATTGGTTTTGTCAGTTTTTAACTATTAAACACACAGATATTCACTCTCACATTCGTGCTTCCAGACTCTGTCGTCCCAGTGTGGAATCGAACAGCGTATTCTTGCGTGAAGAAGCCAGAGCGCTAACTACTGGACCGCAGAAGCTGCATTTCTAATTTTTCCGTAAGCACATTGTCCAGGTTTGAATAGTGCTGTTCCTTGTGGGTTTTTTATTTTTTCACTCTACCGGATCCATTTTAAAGACAGTTTACTGCAATACATTTTTGAACGCAACCCTGAAAACCGGTGAATATCCGAGAGAAACTTCATTGCTGAGAGAGAAATTCTTTGTGCTGGAAGAGGAGCGTTAAAAAGTTAGTTTTATTGATTGCCAATTCCTACAGAGAGTCTGTTTCGCTAACACACAATTACGAAGCAGATGATGTGGTGAAGGAGAACCTGGAGGTGATTCGCAAGGCGAGAGATAACAGTAAAAGAAAACGGCAGCAGCAGTAAAGCACTACGATTATGAGTATCTTTATGTCTAAGATATTCCCTGGAAAGATGTTCTTCTTCCCATCTATTTACAGTCTTAGCAGTCAAGGTAACGGAAGAGAGAACTTGGAAAAAGGAACGCCTGTGGATCCTTTTCTCCACATTTAGAGCTCACTGTATCATTGCACTGGGACTATGTCAGTTGCGTCCACAGCTACCTGCTTGGATAGGTGTAGGTTCTTCGATAAGACACAGCCAAACTATAGAACGTGTTCTGCGACGAGACACAACAAAGCGCTGTTTAGAACGCTTTCTGCTACGTCATATACAACATAAAGGTCAAACTGGACATACGTAGTAGTTCTCATTCTCAGTTGTGCACGAGCCATGGAGTCGATGACAAGTGAGAAGGGGAAGCCTTTATTACTTTCTCTACTACTTTCTCTCCACCCAAGAATTCGATACCGAGATTTCACAGAAAATACACGTTTTGAGGTGCACTGAATGCATCTAAAGCATTTTTGGAAACATGTCCGTGTGTGTGTCTGTGAACAGCATAACTCAGAAACGAACAGTCGGATAAACACCAAACTGGGTATTTACGTTCAGTATCTTCCAGAGATGCGACACGAAGGTTTTCAAAAAAATCCCCCCACCCCAGATTACCCTTTACATGGAACATTTTTCGAAATTTTTAATTTTCTCAAAAATGGCTCTAACGATTTTGATTAAAATATCATGTGTTTAAGATACTTTCATGACAAATGAAATGTATATCTCGAATTTTCTGGGAATGTCTCCAAAGGTATTCTTCATTGTGAACGACTTTAGCATAACTGGTAAACCATAAGAGATACACAAAATGTAGATCGCGTTAAAACACACAATTTATATCATATACATTTTTGTTGTTGAGCGAACCATTTTCGAGATAATGCTTGTTATTCCCTTAGATTTTCCAAAACTTATACCTTTTCTCAAATGTAAATTCATTATTCATTTTTTTTGTCCTGGTAATGCAAACAGAATTGAATACTCCACATAGCAACCTGCTCTTAAAAGATTTGACTATCGCTTAAAACCCCTTGCATCTACAAGAAAATTAGCAATAAGATTAACATCTCGATTAACATGAAGCATATGGAGAATAAGCGTTTGTAAAAATAGTTTGTAAAAGAGTAGAGAAAGTCATGTGAGTGTAACACATCAGACTTTTTTAGTCCCATTAATATCCGGCCTTTAACTACATCGGTCTTATCGCGGCCTTTACTTTGGAACTTATTGCCTATTGGCAATGATGTTTACTGGTATAACTCTTGTCGTTAGGTTTCTTGTACTTTGATTTTTAATCATTAGATGATACACACATTCATACTTCTACACTCTGGGGAGGTTAAGGATTAATCTTCGCTAGAGAAAAATTCCCACCCCTCGCATAGCAGGCAGTTGTTCTAATGTCTGAGCTACGGGGCGAGCCGGTTAGAATTTTTGAATACTTAATCATTCTTTTAAAGTCTCATCGATTTTCAATTGTTTCTCGCGATGTCATGGAAACAGTATGAATTTTAAGGCCAGCATATAGCGTTCAGTTGTTAAACATTTGACTATCCCTGTTCTCTTCGTATCTCTTCGTATCTATAACGAAATGTGTAATGTAGCTGTTTTCGGAAAGGTTTTACCTAGATTTAAATGAAGCAGATAGGAAAACAAATTTTCGTAAGAATGATTTGTATGTCCGTTAATAAGCGAGAGAGTGAGCACTTCCCTTTAACCACACAATGCGACCACTTGTGATTCTTTTCCGATTTTGTTGATGACAGATCTCCAGGAAGCTGTAATTTCAGCAGAACATCACCGTTAAAAGAAAGACTTATCTTGAACGTAGAGAGGGAGGGAGAGAGAGTCTATGCAGCATCTCTGGGATGATAAATCTGCGAGCCGTGACATAATTAGCCAGCAACTAGTTTTGTGCTGATGATGCGCAGGCGTATCAGGCGATATTACAGGAACAGCACGTACAGGGAAAAGACAGAGATAGAGAGATAGATTGATGAACAGATGGCTTTGGAATAGGGAAGGCTGTTTTTCTTGTCCTTAGAATTTGCATTCTAAACGTGCTCCCAGGCAAGAGATAAAGAAGAAATTCTGAGAACAAAAAATTCTGGCGTTATAATTGATGAACAGAGAAAGAGAATTTTTTCATACAGACCTTGTGTGAAACAGTCACACGACTTTCTCTGCCTGACTACTTCATAGCGATTCAAGAGAGCATTCAAACAGACGTTCTTGTTACTTTCTCAACTACGTATAGTAAGTACCGAGATTTCACCGGAAATACATGTTTTGAGGTCACCCAAATCCAAAAAAAGCATTTTTACAATAAAGGTCCGCGTATGTGGGCCTGTGCATCTGTGTGTCTGGGAACAGCATAACTCAAAAATTAAAAGTCGGATAAATTCCAAACTTAATATTTAGGTTCAGAATCTTTCAAAGATGCCCCAGACTACCCTCTACATGGAACATTTTTCGAAAATTTTGATTTTCTCAAAAATGGCTTTAACGATTATGATTAAAATATCATATGTTTAAGATACTTTCATGGCAAATGAAATGTATATCTTGAATTTTGTGGGAATGTCCCCAAATTTACTACACAAAAAATGTAGATCTCGTTAAAAACAATTTATATCACATACATTTTGAACAATTTCCGAGATTTTCGTTTGTTATTTGTTGAATTTTATACTTTTTCTCAAATGGGAATTCGTTATTCGTTTTTTTATGTCCTGGATATACAAAGAGAATGGAAATACTCCACATAGCAACCAGCTCTTAAAACGTTTGACTATCGCTTAAACCTACCATATTCCCCTTGCACCTACAAGAAAATTAGCAAATAGATAGTTTCTGCAAATGTTTATCTCGATTAACATGAAGTAGATGGAGAATAGGCGTTTGTAAAAATAGTTTGTTCAATGGTAGAGAAAGTCAACACATTAGATTTTTTAGTTACGCAATCAAGAATTAGTAAGAAAAAAGAAAGGAAAAACTGTGTTAAATTCATATTACTTTCTCTAGCCACAATCATTTATTTTTATACGTATAATTTTATATATAATCAGTTATATACTATTTACAGGGTGTACAACTTACGTTGAGACTGTACAATATCTCCAAAACTAAGTGTTGTAGAAAGAAATGTTTTGAATAAAAGTTGCTTGATATTATGGGGGAAAGTATTAGTCGTGTTTTATTTGGAGGTGTTATGATGGACATTATAAAGATCAATTTTATATTTTTAAATGGGAACCTACAATTAGGGTGAATTTAAATTGATCCTAAAATGACCATCACAACGTCCTCCAATAAAACATTAATAGCATTTACTTTCCCCCATAACATCAAACAACTTTTATTAAAGGCATTTCTTTCTACAACGCTTAGTTTGGTAGATATTGGGTTATATGAATAAAAATCTGATGTGTTACACTCACATGACTTTCTCTACTCTTGTACAAACTATTTATACAAACGCTTATTCTCCATATGCTTCATGTTAATCGAGATAAACATTTGCAGACTCTATCTTATTGCTAATTTTCTTGTAGATGTAAGAGGAATATATATTTACAAGGGCAATATACAAATACAGTAGCCTTTAAAGTCGTCCTCCGTGGACTGGTGGTACCGTGCTAGCCTCTAGTTCCCAGGGTCGCGGGTTCAAACCCGGCGGAGGGCGATGGATTTTTTCGGGCGTAAAAATCGTTAGCACGGCTTCCTTCGGAAGATTTACGGCACGTAAAAGAACCTCAAGCCTGATAAAGAGGCCTCTGAGCAAAATTACAGGTGTTTCACGCCCAATATAGAATGGGACGCTAAGAACCATAGTAGTTAAAGAGCGTCCATAAATAAAAAAAAAAAGTAGCCTTTAAGCACATACATATCTCTTATTAGCTGGTTGCTAGGTGCAGCACAATTCGCTTTGCCACAGATTAATACTCTTTGCATATCGAAGACAAAAAAATGAATAACGAATTCCCATTTGAGAAAAGTATTGAAAAATTTAAGGGAATAACAAGTAATATCTCGAAAATGGTTCACTCAACAACAAAAATGTATATGATATAAATTGTGTATTTTAACGCGTACTACATTTTTGTGTAGTAAAATTTTGTCTATCTCTTATGGTTTACCAGTTATGCAAAAGTCGTTCACAATAAAGAATACTTTTGGAGGCATTCCCAGGAAATTCAAGATATACATTTTATTTCTCATAAAAATATTTTAAACATATGATATTTTAATCAAAATCGTTAGAGCCATTTTTGAGAAAATTAAAATTTTCGAAAAATCTTCCATGTAAAGGGTACTCTGGGGTGGGGGGATTTTCTTGAAAACCTTCGTGTCGCATCCTCGGAAGATACTGAACCCAAATACCAAGTTTGGTGTTTATCCGACTGTTCGTTTCTATGTTATGCTGTTCACAGACACACACACGGACATGTTTCCAAAAATGCTTTTTTTTGGATTCAGGGGGTCTCAAAACATGTATTTCCGGTGAAATCTCGGTATCGAATTTTTGGGTGGAATACAATACTTCCTCTACTTACTATACGCAGTAGAGAAAGTAAAAATGAACTGCAACAACGGCAGCTATCACATGTTAAAGATAGGACACTATTGTTGAAAGACCCTTTATATTAAAGGGGTCTTACAGAAACGATGCGTTATATATCTTGTAATAAGGGTACACAATAATGTAATGGTTTATCAGTGGTTATTCCTTTTTAATTAAATTGTTTAAACAACATCCTTGTTGCATAAATTAAGTATTTTGCTGGCACCTGCAGATAAATAAGCAATTAATAACAGCTGGAATAAAGAGGTTGGCTCTAACAAAAACAAGGTTTCCACCTGTTGATAGCATTATCAGCCGTTGTGCACGCAAATTAAACCGCGAATGTGTACATTGTATGACACGGAATAAAACAAATGAACAACACAGATAGCGCCGAGGCTGCGTTTTGGGAATAAAATGGTTTTATTCGCGTTACCGGCGAATTGGAGCATGAAAGAGATACTGTATCTGCAATCTCTATTTTAATGGCTTTTATGTACTCTTTATATCAACTGATCGTGTGATAGGTAAAGTTGGATGGAACGCTTTTACAGAAAAGCGAGAAAATAAAACTGGGTTAATTCCTTGTCTATTGACCTCACTCAATAGCTGGCCCGAACTTTAAATCAAATAATACCGAGAGAGAGAGAATAAAAGAGAATTTAAGAGCCACAAATTGCCGAGTTCTACGAATCGTTTAAACCCATGCTTTATACTATATGCACTTTTTTGGTGAAGTCTGTATCCACTCAATGAAGCCGGATTATTCTTTTCATGCCAGAGCCCTTTTCAGTTTTCATTGTATAATTTTGATAATAAAGGCTTATGACGAGATGGCTCCGTGGTAAAGTGTGATGCTCGTATTCAGGAGATCCCGGATTCAATTCCCGGTGGTCGCTCACTCTAATCCATGGGGTATTTCGAGGTTTTTGCCTGGTTGGAACAGACGAATGCTGCAGTGGCGTATTCTACCACGAATTTTCTCTCATTTTGTTTCTCTTTCATGTTTCAGGTTGACTCCGGGGCTGTGGTTGGTCGGGGTGGGGCAGCTGGCGCAGAGGCTTGCAATTTGGAACTACTTCTCGGCCCTGCTAGAGGGAAGCCTGTCGAGCCTCCACTGCTGGGTCGTGTTTCCCCACTAAGGGACCGTCCTCTGGCCGGGTGGTCAAGCGTGTAACTGTTAGGGAACTCTGCGCGTCTCTGTCGACTTGCGCCGGCCTAGTATGCAGCCCACTTGTCTCCTGCGGTTCCCTCACCTCACCCGTTCCTCCCTGAGGTGCGCACAAAAGATCCATTGGGGTCCGAAATTCATAGGTGCTGCCCTGCCCCGACCGATCTGAAACGAGCCCGAACTTAAGAATAGGTATTATTATTATTATTATTATTATTATTATTATTATTATTATTATTATTATTATTATTATTCCACGTGAGGCGCTATTTTTAACACTTAAATAATTTTAGTCTAATTATATAATATATAAATTCAATATCATCCCGCCTTGAAGCAATATGTGTATATAATAATTTGTAAAATGTATGTAACATTCATTGCATATTCTTATATTATTGTATCCATGTGTAATAATGTTGTGTGAATATATTACGTAATTGAATAATGTAGGAGCTGTGAGAATAATAAGTTAAACGTTGCTAACAATGAGGTAACCTTGAGGCAATAATGGGTAAGAATTTTTAATAATGCTACTAGTCATTATTGGAGCAACAATAATGTAAATTTTGAGACAGTTTAAAAATAGACAATCAACAACCAGAAAAAACTTTAGTTAAATGAAGGTATTCTATTGGATTAGGAATAGCCAATCAGAGAGTTTAAATACATAAATTTACAAAGTTTAGGCGCTTGAAATCAGTTCAGTTGCCTGCAGACAGTGATTGTAACCGGATGTGAGATGCGTCCTCGAGAGATTTAATACGTATTCGTGTGAGACGAAAATAGTTTACGTATTAAAAAGTGCAAGTAATTAATAAAAACATCTCACAGCTCTCTCTTTATATCAGTGAAGTGTTATTTAAATCATATCAAGTATTAATAAAAGGAGTGAAGCAAAATTATAATCTTTGTAAGCCTACATTCTTGTCGCACCACAAACCTGCTAAGATATCCATGTCTCTAAAATAAATACTGACGCAGCCGAGGCAAACATAAATAATATAATATTTAAAAGAAACAGTCAAATTACAAAGTTAATATTTTTAAACCTGGGGCAAAGGCCACCTGAAAGTACATTTGGGGCGAAGGCTACCGGAAAGCGGGTATCATACATGCGGTTGCAACTACTACAAGTTCGGCTCCCCAGCGGTTGAAATACAATACAACTCCTTCAATACGACCTACTTCAAATTGAACGCCCAAAGTGTGGTGGTGCAAACAACGTAAAGCGCAGCTTGAGATGTGAAGGGATTCGGGTTCAATTTCCAGTACCTCAAGAGGAACTTTCTTGCTTTACCGACACCTGGTAAGGAATTCTCTCAGGTCCTAGGACCAATTGAGGACCCATTTTAACAAAAAACAAAGGTGTCTGAGGTTCTGGAATCCTCATGCGGTAAGCAGCATGCTGTCTTATTGATCATATTTCGCCCCTATAACTGCACCCTCACGGAATGCTATGGGTGTGGATGCACGGATGGAGGTGGAGGTTGCAGCTGTCATGCTGTTGTGGTTTATATATAGCGATTGGAAAGGTAGGATCAGACGACTGAAAAATGCCATAGCCGCGCGGTTGCTCTAACCACTGAGCTATTGTCTATCAGTTTTTTGAGCCAGCGGAAGGGGGAGATGAGGAATTCACGCGGTCGGCACAGTAGCTAGAACAAAGAACAGCCACACGAAGCCGAACTGGCCGCGTGTCAGCGGTTGTTACCTTCCCCTCTCCATTGGCTCAAAAGACTCATAAGAGACAATACCATGGCAACATGCCGGTAGGACTCGCATTTTTTGCGGTAAACCACAAGGAGATCTCAAATTGTATTGAGATAACACACCCTAATGGCGACTTACATTCCCGTAGGTACTTTATATAAGTCCCGGGCTTCATAGTTTTAACCTCTATTAGGTTACGGCATTGAATTTTTCAGTCGTCTAATTCTACCTTTCTAATCTTGTCCAATACACGGCTTGTGTGGAAGAACAATTAATTCACACGCGCGCGCACACACACACACACACACATACAGGGTGGACCATTTAAGTTGAGACTGTACAATATGTTCAAAACTAAGCGTTGTAGAAAGAAATGTCTTTATTAAAAGTTGCTTGATATTATGGGGTAAAGATTGCCATGGTCATCGTAGGGGCAATTTAATTTGACCCTATTTGTAGGTTTCCATTTAAAACATCTGATGTGTTACACTCACATGACTTTCTCTACTCTTGTACAAACTATTTTTACAAACGCTTATTCTCCATCTACTTCATGTTAATCGAGATAAACATTTCCAGAAACTATCTTATTGCTAATTTTCTTGTAGATGCAAGGGAATTGGTGGGCTTTAAGCGATAGTCAAATGTTTTATGAGCTGGTTGCTATGTGGCGCTTTCCATTCACTTTGTATGTCCAGGAAATAAAAAAACGAATAACGAAGTCCCATTTGAGAAGAAGTACAAGTATTTGAAAATTCAAACAATTAACAAGGAATATCTTGAAACAGTTCAGTCGAAGAAAAAAATGCATGTGGCATAAGTTGTGTGTTTTAATGAAGATCTACGTTTTTGGTGCAGAAAAATGTTGTCTATCTCTCACTGTTTACCAGTTATACGAAAGTCATACAGAATGAAGACGACTTTTGGGGACATACCCATAAAATTCAAGATATACATTTCATGTGCCTGAAAGTATCTTAAGCATATAATATTTTAATCAAAGTCTCTAGAGACATTTTTGAGAAAATAAAAATTTTCTAAAAATGTTCCATGTAAAGGGTAGTCTAGGGGTGGGATTTTCTTGAAAATCTTCCTGTCGCATCCTTGGAAGATACTAAACTCAAATACCAAATTTGGGATTCATACGACTTTTTGTTTTTGAGTTATGCTGTTCACAGACACACACAAGGACTTTTCTGAAAGTTCTTGTTTTGAATTCAGGGGGCCTCAAAACATGTATTTCTGGTGAAATCTCGATATCGAATGTTTGGGTGGAATGCAATACTTTCCCTACTTGTTATAGTAGTAGAGAAAGGAAAAATTAAATTGACCCTAAAATGACCATCACTGCGTCCTCAAAATCAAAACACGAGTAATGGCATTTATTTCCCCCCATAATATCATGCAACTTTTATACTAGACAGGGCTAGTTTTGGAGATATTGTACACTCTCAACTTAAATGGTCCATCATGTATGTAGCGAGATTGTTTACACCATACGGCGGCGCTCACATCCACGTGTTCATCTCTTCCTGTCACTCCAATCATCAACTGTCATTTGCCTATCTTCCTTAGCTTGTCTCGCACAATTACTCCACAACAGGGTGGTGTTCACCTCTTCTTACGCCGAGGAGATAATGTTAATGGCCATCTCTCAGGAGACATTCTTCTAAGGTGGCCGTACCACCTTAACCGTCTTCCTTTTATAGAACTGATGATGTTTACTGCTGTCACTTGCATCTGCTCACGTACAGTTTCATTTTTATGTTGTGAACTCTAAGAGGCAACTTCTCCAATAGTCCATTTTCATAGATCTTAATTTGTTTTCATTCCTTTTCGAGACCTCCCATAACTCAGCGCCATACAACGAGTACTTTCGACTATTGTTTTATAAATTCTTCTCTTTATATACTTACACTATGTGATCAAAAGTATCCGGACACCCCCACAAACACACGTTTTTCATCTTAGGTGCATTGTGCTGCCACCTACTGCCTGGCACTCATTATCCGCGACCTCAGTAGTCATTAGACATCGTGAAACAGCAGAATGGGACGCTCCGTGACTTCGAACGTGGTCAGGTGATTGGGTGTCACTTGTGTCAGAAGTCTGCACATACTCCTAAACATCCCTAGGTCCACTGTGTCTGACGTGGTAGTGAAGTGGAAACGTGAAAGGACATGTACAGCACAAAAGCGTATAGGTCGACCTCGTTGACTGACAGAGACCGCCGACATATGGAGAGGGTCGTAAAGAGTAATAGGCCGACATCTATCCAGACCATCACGCAGGAATTCCAAACTGCATCAGGATCCACTCCAAGTACTATGACAGTTAGGCGCGAGGTGAGAAACCTTGGATTACATGGTCGAGCGGCTGCTCATAAGCCACGCATCACGCAGGAAAATGCCAAACGACGCCTCGCTTGGTGTAAGGAGCGTCAACCAAAATGTTGTGTGGAGTGACGAATCACGGTACACAATGTGGCGATCCGATGGCAGGGTGTGGGTATGGCAAATGCCGGTGTACGTCATCTGCCAGTGTGTGTAGTGCCAACAGTGAAATTCGGAGGTGGTGGTGTTATGGTGTGGTCGTGTTTTTCCTGGAGGGGGCTTGCACCCCTTGTTGTTTTGCGTGGCACGATCACAGCGCAGACATACATTGATATTTTAAGCACCTTCTTGCTTCCCACTGTTGAAGAGCAATTCGGGGATGGCGATTGCATCTTTCAACACGATCGAGCACCTGTTCATACTGCACGGGCTGTGGCGGAGTGGATACACGACAATAACATCCCTGGCCTGCACAGAGTCCTGACTTGAATCCTATAGAACACTTTTGGGATGTTTTGGGACGCCGACTTCGTGCCAGTCCTCAGCGACCTACATCGATACCTCTCCTCAGTTCCGCACTCCGTGAAGAATGGGCTGCCATTCCCCCAAGAAACCTTCCAGCACCTGATTGAACGTTTGCCTGCGAGAGTGAACGCTGTCATCAAGGCTAAGGGTTGGCTTACACCATATTCACTTCCAGCATTACCGATGGAGGGCGCCACGAATTTATACGTCATTTTCAGCCAGGTGTCCGGATACTTTTGATCACGTAGTGTATGTATTGTTCCAAATTATGGAATGCAATTGCCTTATGGCAATTTTTCGTTTTTGCAGTCTGAGAGTAATTTAAGTCTCAGTACTTCCTTTGTATGATGTCACAAAGGAATAAGTTGTTGTAGTTTTTATCCTAAATTGGCCGAAGCGAGTATTTATTTATTAGTAGTACCGTTACTACTGCTATGGACATGTGCATGCTGGGATAATTGTGCTATTCCGGCCATCTGAACATCGCGATGTAACAATGCAAATCATTTCTTTTTTACTTCCTCTACTACGCATAGTAACTAGGGAAAGTATTGCATTCCACCCAAAAATTCGATACCCAGATTTCACCGGAAATACACGTGTGTCTTCGAACAGAATAACTAAAAAACGAAGAGTCGGATAAATACCAAACTTGGTATTTAGGTTCAGTATCTTTCAAAGATGCGACACAATGATTTTCAAGAAAAACTTGCTACAAAAGACTACCCTTTACATGGAACATTTTCGAAAATGTTGATATTCTCAAAAATGGCTCTAACGGTTTTTATTAAAATATAATACGTTGAAGATATTTTCATGCAAATGAAATGTATATCATGAATTTTCTGTGATTTCTAAGGATAGCCTATGAAGTCCTCTTCATTCGGAAGGTTGTATAATTGGTAAACTTTAATAACTTTTTAGGGCATCAGCCATTGCCATTATATATCCGTTATTTATGGTTAGAATTATTCAGTACTTAGCCGTTCTTTTAAAGCTTCGTCCACATTCAGCTGTTTCTCGTGTTGTCATGGAAACAGTATGGAATTTTAGGGCCAGCATATAGCGTCCAGTTGTTAAACATTTGACTATCGCTGTTCTCTTTGTATCTATAACGAAATGTGTAATGGAGCTGTTTCTACAAAACTTTATCTCGATTAAAATGAAGTAGGTAAATAAACTTTCGTAAGAATGTTGTATACCCAATCATAAGCGATAGAGGGTACAGAAAGTCATGTGAATGTAAAATCCAATTACGCTCAGCTCCCGTTTAGGCTTTTCTTTCCTAATACTCCCCCCGTTTCCGCTTGTCTACGTGTTGCTACACTATTACAACAGCTTGCTAGTTCTCAGAATCCGAAATCTATATGTGTCTACCTGGAATTTAAAACCCTCACCTTGGACTTCGCTAAACAGCTCATTCTGTCCGAGTCATTTTTTCCTTGTCGTAGCGTGGCCATCTTTTCTACTGGTTGTTGTTTGCCGTCACGGAGACCAAAGGAAAGAGTAACCTGTTCGTGCTGCGTCGGAGAAAGAACGTACCTGTCATTTGTTTAGGTTTCGATTCCTGGCTATTCAGAAGTGTGTAAAACAAGCAACATGCAGCTTGGTTTAAATAACGTGCACAATAGCGTTTGTTTTAAACATGCACCTATAACACCGTGCAAACTTTCTCTCAATAGAAACGTATCTTTAGTGAAAACAGAAGAAATTGTACTTTTCCACACTTAATATTTTGATGTGTTACACTCACATGACTTTCTCTACTCTTGTACAAACTATTTTTACAAACTTATTCTCCATATGCTTAATCTTAATCGAGATGTTAATCTTATTTCTAATTCTCTTTTAGATGCAAGGGGAATTGGTAGGCTTTAAACGATAGTCAAATGTTTTAAGAGTTGGTTACTATGTGGCGCATTCCATTCTCTTTGTATGTCCAGGACATAAAAAAAATGTATAACGAATTTGAGAAAAAGTATAAGTATTGAAAAATTTAAGGGAATAACAAGCAATATCTCGAAAGTGGTTCACTCAACAACAAAAATGTATATGACATAAATTGTGTATTTTAACGCGATCTATATTTTTGTGTAGTAAAATTTTGTCTATCTCTTATGGTTTACGAGTTATGCAAAAGTCATTCACAATGAAGAATACTTTTGGAGACATTCCCAGAAAATTCGAGATATACAATTCATTTGTCATAAAAATGTCTTAAACTTATGATATTTTAATCAAAATCGTTAGAGCCATTTTGAGAAAATTAAAAATTTCGAAAAATATTCCATGTAAAGGGTAATTTGGGGTGGAGGGATTTTCTTGAAAACCTTCGTGTTGCATCTCTGGAAGATACTGAACCTAAATACCAAGTTTGGTGTTTATCCGACTGCTCGTTTCTGAGTTATGCTGTTCACAGACACCCACATGGACATGTTTCCAAAAATGTTTTTTTTCGGATTTAGGAGGTCTCAAAACATATCTTTCCTGTGAAATCTCGGTATCGAATTTTTGGGTGGAATACAGTACTTCCCCTACTTACTATACGTAGTGGAGAAAGTAAAAAAGCACATTGTTATATATTGTAACGGAATACACGTTGTAGCAGAATCATGTACCTATAATTCAGCAACTTAGAAAAAACTCTTGGGTAGGTAACTCACCTGGTCATGTCTGTCTTGGGCGGGCATGCCTCTGAGTCGCTGCTTAAGCACTACATGCCATAATTTTACATAGCCCGTAGTATTTTATTTTATTCTCACAAAATCGCTTATCACACCACTGTTGTAACTATTCAACTGTAGAAGCGAGACTAAAGACACAAGAGCATTGCAACAAAAATGCTGTGTTTGTAGATTGCTGTGACAGCGGGTGTGAAAACAAATGCTTGCATATAACTAGCGATAGCATTTCACACACATGCGGTATTATCATGGGATATCTTCCAAACGTTAATTCACCTTTTTGTGTATTTCATAGGCTACACTCCCCCGTCTATCTCTTCAATAAAAAAGCTCCTCACAATTACTTCAATTGAAGTTCTAAAAAAAAACTCTTACATAACTGGAATAAGGGTTTTAGTTGGGTTTTCTGATTTATTTTCTCATAACTTTTAATGTTATATCACTGAGAAGATATGCACAAATAGAAAAAGAGGCATGTTAAAAATAATATAACCTTTCTTTTTTACAATTGAGGTATTCCTATCCCTTACAATTAGCTCTTCTCCAACGTTATCACACACCTGTAATTATTGCTTTTGTTAAAAGTTCTGATTACTTCACATTTTGGGAAAATGGATGAGGTTCCATCATATCCCACCCCTGCCACCGAAATAAAAAAACAGTTGTTAGGAGTGTCCGTTCGCACTAACGGGGGGCACAACAGGAAATTACGTGCTCTGCGGTCAAACGTGAACGGTACAGCTTTTCCACATTATTCTGCCGCGACTACGTCATTAATTTCACGTACACTAGTGGCCGCATAATTAAGTGGTTAGAGCGAAGGTTAATTTCTGGACAAGCACAGCCACTTTGAGCACGTGCCTGTTTGTTTTCATCCAATAACGGAAGGAAGCTGCGGGCACTGTGAATGTATGTCAAAGAGTATAAAATTGCAGGTAGGGATGTCGACACAAGAGGCCTGGGATACGGGAAAATGATACAGAGCGGATGTTGGAGGGGCAGGAGTTGGGTAATTTCTGTATCTCATGGCATGGGCAAGGATGGCTGTAGGAATATTGCACCTCTAAAGCTGTCACCAGAATCATTTTCAAGGTTTCTATTTTCTCTGCTTTCTTCTTTACAAGTATTTCCTTTCACACAAAAATTAGATACCGAGATTTGACTGGAAATACATGTTTTGAATACCCTTGAATCTGATGTGTTACACTCACATGACTTTCTCTACTCTTGTACAAACTATTTTTACAAACGCTTATTCTCCACATGCTTCATGTTAATCGAGATATCGAGATGTCAATCTTATTGCTAATTTTCTTGTAGATGCAAGGGAAATATGGTAGGTTATAAGCGATAGTCAAATATTTTAAGAGCTGGTTGCTATGTGGAGTATTCCATTCTCTTTGTATGTCCAGGACATAAAAAATCTGATGTGTTACACTCACATGACTTTCTCTACTCTTGCACAAACTATTTTTAGAAACGCTTATTCTCCATATGCTTCATGTTTGGTGTTTATCCGACTGTTCGATTCTGAGTTATGCTGTTCACAGACACACACACACGGACATGTTTCCAAAAATGTTTTTTTTTGGATTCAGGGGGTCTCAAAACATGTATTTCCGGTGAAATCTCGGTATCGAATTTTTGGGTGGAATACAATACTTCCCCTACTTACTGTACGTAATAGAGAAAGTAAAAATGCTTTCTTAGAAAAAGGTCCGTGTGAGTAAGTGTATGCGTGTTAACACCTAACTCTAAATCGAAAAGGGGTTAGCAAACTTGGTAGTTAAGTCTTAGCACTTCGACCTACCCAGAACTTTTTACTTAGGCCCCTAACGGGGCGCCCCAGGAAGGGATAAGGAAGAGGAGACAGAGCCAGAGTCTCTACCATTTACAGCCTTAAACTCCCCGGATAGCAGCTGGTGTAGCCGGCTCCCCTTCCCCTGCAGGCTTACATAATTCCTGGGGGCCCGGGACCCGGAGACCGCCACATTACACGGGACGAAGGTTTACTCAGAGCATCCTTTTTCTCTCCTATGCATACACCGTGACCTCCCGCCGACACTTGCAACCCTGAAAGAGAGCAAGCAGATGAAAGGTGAAGTGAAATGAGAATGAAGCTGAAATGAAGGGACAGGAAATTCGGGGGATGTAATGATCCTTCTCAGCATTCGCCTAATGACTCGGGGAAACCCAGAAAAAATCCATTAGTCAGGAAGGTCGACCGCGGAAATCGAAGACACGTCCTCCCGAATGCGGGCCATGGACGTTACCGCCATCCGCTCGATAATGATACGATATACAGACTTTCAAGAAAATCGCCCCCGTCCCAAACTACTCTTTAAATTTAAAAAAAAATCTTATCCTTTTTATTTTCTCCAAACTGGCTATAATAATTTTATTAAAAAGCGTGTATCTTGAATTTTCTGGGAATAACCTGTAAAATACTTTTCATTCTGAATAACTTTCTATAATAATTGGTCAACCTTAAGAGACGAAATCTTACTACACAAAACAATGTATACGGTCTTTCAAGAAGAGTGTCCTATCTTTAACATGTGATAGCTGCCGTTGTTATTGAGTTACAGCAGTCATTTTTTTAATGTGGTTACAGTTGTTATCGACAAATAGCCATGGAGCGTTACAGAATTCAGCAACGCGTAGACATTGTGAAAATTTATTATCAAAATGGATCATTTGTTCGCCAAACCTTCCGTGTGTTGCGTGAAATTTACGGTGTGCATAATCGTCCCTGCGAGAGAACAATTCGAAGTTTGATCGATAAATTTGAAAGAAGTGGTTCTGTCAGCGATCAAAGAACACCTGTACGTAATCGACGTAAGCCCTCTAACGAAAACATAGGCGCCGTTCGTGAGAGTGTACGCGAGAACGGAAACACATCAATTGCTCGTCGAGCGCAAGAATTGGGGCTTTTGCCGACCACAACTTGGCAAATTCTGCATCTAGACGTGAAGTTTCACGCTTACAAAATGCAGTTAACTCAAGAACTAAAGCCCAACGACCATAGGTTGCGCCGTGTATTCGCTGACTGGGCTAAGGAGCAATTGGAAGCTGACCCAGATTTTTGTTAAAAAATCATCTTCAGCGACGAAGCCCACTTTTGAATGGCTGGTTGCGTTAACAAACAAACTTGCCGCTATTGGAGCAATCATAATCCAATGCAGATTCAAGAACGCCCTCTTCATCCCCAAAAGGTTAATGTGTGGTGTGGAGTTTGGTATAGTGGAAAATCAGTGGTCCATATTTTTTCCAAGATGAAGATGGAGAAGCTCTAACTGTCAATGGAGAAAGATACCGGGCTCTTATAAGGGACTATTTTTGGCCTCAATTGGATGGTATGGATCTCAGAAACATCTGGTTCCAGCAAGATGGTGCCACATGACATACTGCTCTCGAAACAATCGATCTCTTGAAGGAGAAGTTCAGAGGTTTCATCATTTCCCGTGGTGGTGATATTAACCGGCCCCCGAGATCATGTGATTTAACGCCGTTGGACTACTTCTTGTGGGGTTATGTTAAATCTCGAGTTTATGTCAACAAGCCAGAAACAGTAAATGATATTATATCACACGTGTTATTCGTGAAGTTGGACCTAATTTACGTTCTTGTGTCATTGAAAATTGGGTCAACCGTATACGTGCAACCCAACGAAGTCGCGGCGGTCACTTAACTGATGTTCTCTTCCACACGTAATGACATTAATTATGTTCCAAAATAAAAAAAGAAATAAACCTCTATCATTTATAGAACGTGTTTCATTTACGTTCAAAGATAGGACACTCTTGTTGAAAGACACTATACATATCGCTAAAGCACACAAATACATTTTCTGTGGCGTTAAACATTTCCAATATATTCTTTATTATTGGTTTGAATTTTCAAACACTTCTAGGTTTTTTCAAGTGTTAAGTCCTTATTCATTTTTTCTTTCTCGTGGTTTTTAAAACAATTTCAAAGCCATCACATACCGATTCGCTTTTTAAAAATCTGACAATAGCTTTAGCCTATTGCTCTTTCTTATAGCTGCAAGCAAACGTGTAAATGTGTAACGAAATTTATCTGTATTTACAAGAAGTAAATACATAAACAATTTATAGAAGAGTGAGTACAGAAAGTCATGTGAATGCAACAGAAACCTGGTGCAGTGGCGGCTGCTGCACAAGATCACGTGAACACCCCAACACCCTTGCAGATTTATTCATTCTTACTTTGTCTACTACGTATAGTAAGTAGGGGAAGTATTGTATTCCACCCAAAAATTCGATACCGAGATTTCACCGAAATACAGGTTTTGAGGCCCCCTTAATAAAAAACATTTTTGGAAACGTCCGTATGTGTCTGTGTATCTGTGAACAGCATAACTCAAAGCCGAAAAGTCGGATAAATACCAAACTTGGTATTTAGTTTCAGCATGTTTCAAAAATGTGACAAGAAGATTTTCAAGAATATCCCCCACCCAGATTACTCTTTACATGGATCATTTTTCGAAAAAATTGATTTACTCAAAAATGGCTCAAACAATTTTGATTAAAATATCATATGTTTAAGATATTTTCATGACAAATGAAATGTATATCCTGAATTTTCTGGGAATGTCCCCTTAAGTCCTCTTCTTTCTGAATGACTTGCATAACTGGTAAACCCTAAGAGGTAAACAAAACTTTACCACACAAAAAATGTAGCTCTCGTTAAAACAATTTATATCACGTATGTATTTTTTAGGGAGTGAAACATTTCCGAGATATTTCTTACTATTTGTTTCAATTTTCCAACACTTGTACTTTTTCTCAAATGGGAATTCGTTATTGGTTTTTTTATGTCCTGGACATACAAAGAGAATGGAATGCTTCACATAGCAACCAGCTCTTAAAACATTTGACTATCACTTAAAACCTACCATATTCCCCTTGCACCTACAAGAAATTTAGCAATAAGATTAGGTTTGTTTTTATCTGAATGCTATTAAACGTAACGTATATGCGGTAATATAAAGTCTATAGCGTTTAAATCTAGCGCGCTACTACTCTAAACTCGATGTAACATGGCAACAGGATCGCTAGCACATCTCGACTTGTGCACGTTTTAAGAAGCTTCTATACATGCGCAACTGTTATGACGTAATTACCTTATGTGACCAAAAACATGCGGTCGTGCACACTTGAAGAAGTGCACTAGCGCTAAGCTTTTCCTGCACAACATTGCTACAATTTTTCCTCAATGTCACCAGATGGTAGCACACTACGGCAGAGGTTAGAGTAGCAGATGTAGGACGTGCACAAGCGCGGAAACTTCTCCCAGTTTCTTCATAATATCCGTAAGCTCAACCACAATATAATTAGTCAGATAAGTTGTCTTGTTATTGTTATTTTTGGGAGTGACACCATTTATATTAAGTTGTTCATAATAATAACTATTATGCAGCCGATGTCATTTCACAATTTCTGGGGCTGAGTCATAACTTTTGTGAACACCCAAAATGTATACTTACGATCCGCTACTGACTAAGTGTTAGACGAAGTATAAACTAGAGGTCTTCACTATTATGAAGGCTTTATCATGCTCTTCCCGAGTTGCTAGTCAATAACGAGCTCGTGCCAATTGGCATGCAAGAGTCAACTTGACGGAACAATAACAGTTTTCGGAAGATGTTGAGGGTTCAGTGAATCGTTTATAGGAATGTTATCGCGCCTCGTGATCTTCTCAGAAGCTGCTTGTGCATTCATGACTCAAAAGTTTCCCCTCGCGAAGCCACTTCAAGGTATTAATAAAAGGCTGCCTGCTACTTGGCCTATAAAGGAGTTTTTCAAAGTGTTTGAAATTACTGGCACGCTCCCTGCATTCCATTATTTTCCGTTCTTGTATGCAGCCCGTCGGGGAGCAGAGCTACTAGAAGCTATACATTAGCAGCGATATTTAGGAACCACTGGTACACCTTTATTGGCCAGCTCCTCGTTCCATACGTACGTCACAGCGACAGCCCCACGTATAACTAATTAATGAAATTGTAATATGGTTATAATAACAGCAATAAGCTTGAAACTCAACCAGGAACAATATCTAAAATAGAAAATCATGTGTTACATTCATAAGATTTCCTCTATCCTCTACCGTTTATTAGTGCGTATACAAAAAATTCTTACTAAAGCTTATTACTTTCTCTACTAGGTGTAGTAAGTAGGGGAAGTATTGCATTCCACCCAAAAATTCGATAGCGAGATTTCACAGGAAATACATGTTTTGAGGTGCACTGAAGACATATAAAGCATTTTTGGAAACATGTGAACAGCATAACTCAGAAACGAACAGTAGGATAAACACCAAACTTGGTATTTAGGTTCAGTATCTTCCAGAGATGCGACACGAAGGTTTTCAAGAAAATCCCCCACCCCAGATTACCCTTTACATGGAACATTTTTCGAAAATTTTAATTTTCTCAAAAATGGCTCTAACAATTTTGAATAAAATACCATAAGTTTAAGACATTTTTATGGCAAATGAATTGTATATCTCGGTATTTTCTGGGAATGTCTCCAAAAGTATTCTTCATTGTGAACGGCTTTTGCATAACTGGTAAACCATAAGGAATAGACAAAATTTTACTACGCAAAAAATGTAGATCGCGTTAAAATACACAATTTATGTCATATACATTTTTGCTGTTGAGTGAACCATTTTCGAGATATTGCTTGTTATTCCCTTAAATTTTCCAATACTTATACTTTTTCTCAAATGGGAATTCGTTATTCATTTCTTTTATGTCCTGGACATACAAAGAGAATGAAATGCTCCACATAGCAATCAGCCCTTAAAACATTTGAATATCGCTTAAAGCCCTTACACCTACAAGAAAATTAGCAATAAGGTAGAGTCTGCAAATGTTTATCTCAATTAACATGAGGTAGATGGAGAATAAGCCTTTGTAAACAAAGCTTGTACAGGAGTAGAGAAAGTCATGTCAGTGTAACACATCAGATTTTTTTCTATCGACTACAGTTTAAACCAAATAAACCTTCACAGAAACAGCTACATTACACACTTCGTTATAGAAACAAAGGGAACAGCGATAGTATAGTGATTTATGCAACGATCCTATAATGGGAGTTATTAACACACGAGGGACAAGTAAATTTCGGCTCGCGTTTTATGAGAGTTGCATACAATAACTTTTTTACGACATTTAGATATACAATAAATATATAATATTTAGATGCATACGAAAGAAAATAAAAATGTAATAAATCAATTTCTCGATTCGTATTTTAGATGCGCTTCGATAACAAATGAATATCGATTCAACGTCGCAGGTATTGATTTTATAAGATGTTCATTAGTGAATTTCTAGAGGTGGAATTTAGTTCCACACCTCCTGATATCCTGAAGGAGGCGAGGAAGGTAACCAAGAATTTACTTCTTGAAAAATCAAAGAAAATATATGAAAAGTTGTATGACAAGTTCATGGTTTGCTGAACTTCATTGTCAGAAAATGTGCTCATAGTCTACTTTGAAGAAGTGTCAAAAACAAAACAATCCCTAACCTTGTGGACTAATTATTCGGTATTGAAGACTACTCTAAATGCAAAGCATGGACCTGATATATCCAGGTATAAAAAGTTGTATTATTAAAGTCAAGTTAAAAAGAGTTAAGTTGTATTAATGTTTGTTATTAAACGTCTGTAAATGTGAACAGAGATTTGGTAGAATTTCATTGTAAAGAATGAAAACAGTGAAATAAAGTTAGTTAAATTCATATTATTGAATAAACTACTTTTCAGTAGCTCTGAGTAGACAGCGCGCAAGCGCGGAAATCTATATCGAAATAAAATTATGTATCGTAATGGACTTCATTTCGATACAGATTTCTAACAGCAAATGAACACATTTAAGTATAGCAGTCGTAAAAAATGTTTAACAACTGGACGCTATATGCTGGCCTTAAAATTCCATACTGTTTCCATGACATCGCGATAAACAGCTGAATATCAATGGGATTTGTAAACAATTATAAAGTAGTATTGAACAAATCGAATCATTACTGACTGATGCCACAAAAAAGTTATTTGAAATAAATTGTGTTTTAAAGAGATCTACATTTTATATGTAGCATATACGTTTTCTGTATCGCTTAACGTTTGCCAGTTATACAAGTTTATACAAAATTCCTTCCGAATAAAACGGACTTCACAGGCTATTCCCAGAAAATTAAAAAAAATATATGTATTTTATTGGTTATGTAAATATCTTTAATTTATGGTGTTTTATTCAAGCTAGAAAAATAAAAAAATAAAAATTCTTCATTCGAAAGGAGTTTTGTATAATATTGCATAACTAGTAAACATTAAGCGATAAACTAAAACGTACTGTGCAAAAAATGTATATCTGTTTAAAACACACAATTTATTTCATATAATTTTCTTGTGGCATAAACCATTTCCAAGATATCCGTTATAAATGGTTTGAATTGTTCAATACTTAGTCATCCTTTTAAAGTCCCATCGATTTTCAGCTGTTTTTCGCCATGTCATGGAAACAGTAAGGAATTTTAAGGCCAGCATATAGCGTTCAGTTGTTAAACATTTGACTATCGCTGTGTAATGTAGTTGTTTCTGTAAAGTTTATCTCGATTAAAAACAAGTAGGAAAATAAACTTTTGTAAGAATAAGTTGTATATGCAGTAATAAGCGATAGAGGGTGGAGAAAGTAATAAACACTTGAATGGTAAAGCACATACGTAGGCTCATTTCTAACCAAAAATCAATCTGTGGGAAGTGCTATACGAGTTGAGAATCGAAACACGTTTAACCTTTGCACTGGCAACAGAAACTTTCACTTCTCAAATAATAACACGTTGAGGGAAGATCCGCTTCCGTCTTACAAGGCTAAATAAGATAATATTCTCCATGAGCACGTCCTCTCGGAGGTCATGACGCCATTCCGTGCAATGGATGTACGTCAAGATTTGGCAAAACTTCGTCCTCTGCATTTGATGCAAGTAGAGTTTATCATTGAAGAGAGAATCTCATAAAATACGATAATGTTCTGAGAGAAAATTTGTTTGCAGCATTTTTGATAGCCATAACACATTCATTTTAATCACTGAATTGAGTTTGCCTTGAAGTTCCCAGAATCACTTGTCTTAAAATACAGAGTAAATATTTTGGCAATTTTGTACTATGTTTTTACGGAAGTATTGCATTCAACCCCAAAATTCTATACTTAGATTGTACTAGAAATAAAGTTTTGACACTTCCAGTGTGTGAGCACCACAACTCAAAAACCAAAAGTCAGTTGAATAAGAAACTTGCTATTTAAGTTCAGTATCTTCCAGAGGTGCGACACGAATTTTCAAGAAAATCCCCCAAACTCAAAGTATTCTTTATGTGGAAAATGTTTTGTTATTGTTAATTTTCCTAAAAAATGGCTAACGGTTTTTATTAAACTACCATATGTTTAACGTAACGTGTCTCTGAAATTGGAAAATGCAGACTTTGTGAGATATCTTACTGAAATTTACGCTAGCTACTACACATTATAACAAGAATGTTTTTAGTTTCTCTACCATATATATAGCTGGTAGAAAGGTATTGCATTCCAGTCTCAAAACGTGTTTTTCCGGTGAAATATAGGTATCGAATTTTTGGAATGCAAAATCCCTCTAGCTACTAGGAACATGATAGTGAAAGTAATAGTTCTTTACCTAACTGTGAAGGAAAGTGAGTTTTTACAGGACAAGGAAGATGTTTACGGTTTCATACTGTGTTGAAATATTTTATATATTGGTTAAGTATTCTGCATATTATGTTGGACATTGGCGCAGTCATATGTTTCAATGCTCAAATGAGTTGATGTTATACATGTTGGTAAACTTAGAGCTCGTCGGAGTAAGTGTCAACTATCTCAACGTATTGTTGAGTATGGGACTGCAGAAGTTTAGTAGCATTGTAAAAAGAAATATCTGTGTAAATAAAGCAATTAAGCTGAATTATTAAGTAATATTTAAATTTTAAAATTAATATATAAATGTCAAATAATGCAATATGGAGGAAAATGCTTATGAAAAGTTATTCCCCTAGCAGACTTATCATTATATTGAGTACGGAAAGTAACTGAACGGAAAAGTTCAGTTTGACGGAAAAGCATGACATTCCGCAAGGTATGCAACTAGTGATGGGACGATACTACTCTTTATCGACACCGATACTGCCTTTTAGCACCAATGCTCCACACTCACTGTATAAAAACTGTAAAGGCGACAACTTGCTCACTGAATTATATTTTTAGTAGTAGATTTCAACGTAAAAAGGTAAACGTACATATCACGGATAAGAAAGGTGTAATTGTCTTTACGTTGTTTGCACCACGCTTTGGGCGCCAATTTGTAGTAAGTTCTTGCTTCACGTATGGAAAACCAATTTGAGAAGGTTGTTTATTTTAGGAGTTGTAATTCGACTGTTGCGGAGCCGAACTTGTAGTAGTTGCAACCGTACGTATAGTACCCGGTAGCTTTCGTCCCAAATTTAAAACATATTAACTTTGTATTTTTACTGTTTCTTTAACTATTATATATATATAATTTTTACTGTTTCTTTAAATATTATGTATATATATATATATATATATATATATTTGCCTCGGCTGCATCAGTATTAATCTGTAGAGACATAAATATCTTAACAAGGAGTGGTGCGGCTAAGAATGTAGACTTACACAGATTATAATTTTTTTTTCACTCCTTTTATTAATCCTTGACACGATTTAAATAACACTTCACTGATATAGAGGGCTGTGAGATTATTTATTAATTACTTGCACTGTTTAACAGTGGAACGCTGTCTACCAGCTTCTGAATTTGCCCTATTTCAGTTTCTGATTGGCTATTCCTACTCCAATAGAATACTTTTATTTAACTTAAGCTTTTTTCTGGTTGTTGATTGGCTATTTATAAACTGTGTCAAAAATTACATTATTGTTTCCAAGAATTACTAGTAGCATAATTAAACTTTCTAATTCATTATTGCCTCAAGGTTACCTCATTGTTAGCAACTTTAAACCTATATTCTCAGAGCTCCTACATTATTAAATTACGTAATACATTCACATAACATTATTGAACATGTACATAATAATATAAACATTAATAAAATACATTTTATATTATATTATACAGATTTTAAGACGGGCTGTTATTGAATTTATATATTATATAATTAGACTGAAATCATTTAAGCGTTAAAAATTGTGGCTCACGGAGGGGACCCCGGAAACGGGGCAGAGCACCGCAAGTAGGCCGGTCGGCCCTTTATGTTTCCAACGTGACCTCTGAGAGGGAAGGATGAGGGGAGACACCTGAAGAAGGATCGGATCCGGATGCCGACGGGTGCAAGCATTGACGGGGTCTCTAACGTTTCCACATAAAACGCATCCGACGCTGAGGAGAGACCTAATCCTGAAACAGATGACATGTTACAGGAAATGAGAGGAAGGAGAGTCGTAGTAGAAGATGAACCACTCCGGCATTCGCCTGGTGCCCCGGGAAAGCCACGAAATCTCATGGGCCAGAATGGGCGGTCACCGGATCCATCTCGGGACCTCCCAAAGGAGGGTCAAAGACGTTACCGCCTGAGCCATCCCGCTCGGTAGTTTTCTGTGTATAAACGCATTTAATAAATTTTGTGTTTGTTTGCTAATTTCAAAATTGTTACTGTTTGGCATTCTCCAATTGGCTGCAATTTTTTATCTTGATAATGAGTACCGCGGCTTATATATCCTCTACTGTTAGACAAGGCTAATAATAATAATAATAATAATAATAATAATAATAATAATAATAATAATAATAATAATAATAATAATAATTTGTTTGCTTCCCTTTTTATGTAACTGTATTTTGTGCTAAAAACATTCTTTTAAAGGATTTTTTTATCTATAATAGAAATTATTCGTACGGTATACCTGTAAGCTACGCTCGTGACCCGAGGTTGACTTGTGTCAACACAAACAGATGGAAGGAAAGAACAAATGTTTTCATGCGCTGTATTATCTCGCAAGTTAAGTTCTGATTTGTTTCTGCTGGATTCACAGATTTTGGCCACAGGAGTAATGGCTGAGAGTGAGTCATCAAGCCTGGCTATTGCAGAAACGTGATTTAGTACATCAGTTAAATCAGCTTCATTCACAACTCAGCTAACACTGCATGTTACACGAGTACCTCTACTCTCTCGCATTGTTTTGTGTGTTTTTATTTACACACAAGAACCTATGGAATGTTGCATTGCTTCACCCACAGGAAACACAGTCAAGGTCTGTCAAGAAATATAGTCCAGCAAATCTTTTAGGACACGTGCGATGCAATAACCGAAGTCTTTACTCCTTTCATTCTTTATCTAGCATAAAGTTAAACGCAACATTTTCTTCTTCTTTCCCCGTTTGCCCTCCCCGTTGTTAGGGCTTACACCCCTCAGGACTTACACGCGGGTGACTGGGGTGAGACGCCTGGTCCGAGCACAGACTATGCATTAGAGAGAACAGCCAGAATGGGTGATCAGCGCAAAGACTGGTATGAGAGCGAGAAAGGAGATGATATTGTAGCGAATGTGTGTGCATTGTTGTGTCGGACACATTATTGCTGTGTATAATATATTGTTGAACTATTTATTTCGTTTATAACTTTGAATTCTTGTCCGGGCGTGGCAATTCCCTCGAATTTCCTAATCGAGGAGGGTGAAGACAATTGAGGGAAGAGCCTCTTTGTTTGAGTTAATTATAATAAATCAGAGATAAATGTGAATTTATGTATTTTTATGTTCTAAAGATCCCACGCCCGCTTTAGCTTTGTGCAGCAAGTTCTTGGTATCTCTCGCCGCCTCAGAGTTATGTCCCCCAATGTTTATGCCGGGGTAACTAAATTTAATATTTTAGCTGAAAAACCTTTTATCCTCACCCCGGTGTATAACATTTTTGGTGGAGGCGTCGGTATGGGATAAAAAAGAAGAGAAGAGAGAAAAAAAGGAAGGGTGAACAGAGGAGAGAAGGAGAAAAGAGGAGGAAGTTGGAATGTAACAAAACCAAAAAAGTTGCATAACCTCACATAAAAATATGAAGTCTACTAAATATGAAAAATTTTCAGGGCGTAATAGAGGGCAATAAAAATACAACTTTGCTATGCCAAAGAAATTATCGCCACGCAAGAGCCACTTTGTTTGAGTGCTTGGCGTTACCAGTAGCTCAATCTAGTGTATGTTAGGGTGTGTGTGGTGAGTGTGAGTGCGTGGGGCATCTCCCCCAGTGTTCGTCTGTAACCTTTTATGTATAATGTAGGGCACCTTGCTAATTATAATAAATCAGAGATACATGTGAATTTATGTTCTAAAGATCCCACGTCCGCTTTAGCTTTGTGCAGCAAGTTCTTGGTATCTCTCGCCGCCTCAGTGTTATGTCCCCCAATGTTTATGCTGGGGCAACTAAATTTAATATTTTAGCTGAAAAACCTTTTGGCCTCACCCCGGTGTATAACATTTTGAAATGACGGTGAGATGAATGACGGTGATGCAGAAGTTGGTGGAATGAATGATGGGAGAACACCCGCCTAGAACCCGCGCGCCTTGCTGAGAGGCGAGCGGTGCAACAACTTTCAATAATGCAAAACATAATAATTTAAATATATCGAAGGTTTATCTCAAAGTACTAGACCTACTTCGAGTATCAAGAGTATCGACATATCGAGGTCTCATCCTTATATGGAACAAAACGTTTTGCCTGAATCGATACTGGAGTAGGTGTTAAACATTTCAACAACATTATCATCTGAACAGTATCGTATCTAAAGTATAGCATCTTATGCGAAACACTCACGTGTTGAGATTTCATCACGAAGCGTGTTTATCACCGAAAAATGTGTGTTTTATCCTGAGGTAAGTCCGTTAGCTGTGATAATGTTTTTCCAGTATCGTGTTAGAAATGGCCCATGCAAGAGAGATATCTTACAGAGGTGTTTGTACGTGAGAGAATGTACGACAGGGATAACACGTTCCTCTTATTCTTTATCTCAGGACGTGAGACTTCGCGTGCCTCAAATTAGGACAATGAGACTTCTAGGAACAGAACCACCTACTAAGGCTACTCCCTGCTTGCGTAATGGGCCCCACATGTTCCTGGCTGCGTGTAAAGTTTCTATGGAAATACGTTACTATACACGCTTGGGAAGTCAAAACGTCAAGATACTTAGAATGTTATGGAAACAATCTGATGTGTTACACTCACATGACTTTCCTTAGTCTTGTACAAACTCTTTGTACAAAAGCTTGTTCTCCATATGCTTCATGCTAATCGAGATATCGAGATGTCAATCTTAATGCTAATTTTCTTGTAGATGCAAGGGAAATATAGTAGTATTTAAGCGATAGTCAAATATTTTAAGAGTGGTTGCTATGTGGAGCATTCCATTCTCTTTGCATGTCCAGGACATAAAAAATGAATAACGACTTTGAGAAAAACTATAAGTATTGGAAAGTTTAAGGGAATAACAAGCAATATCTCGAAAATGGTTCACTCAACAACAAAAATGTATATGACATAAATTGTGTATTTTAATGCGATCTACATTTTTTGTGTAGTAAAATTTTGTCTGTCTCTTATGGTTTACCAGCTATGCAAAAGTCGTTCACAATGAAGAATACTTTTGGAGACATTCCCTGAAAATTCGAGATATACATTTCGTTTGTCATGAAAATATCTTAAACATATGATATTTTAATCAAAATCGTTAGTCATTTTTGAGAAAACTAAAATTTTGTAAAAATGTTCCATGTAAAAGGTAATCTGGGGTGGGAGGATTTTCTTGAAAAACCTTCGCATCTCTGGAAGATACTGAACCTAAATACCAAGTTTGGTGTTTATCCGACTGTTTGTTTCTGAGTTATGCTGTTCACAGACAGACACACACACGGACATGTTTCCAAAAATGCTTTTTTTTTGGATTTAGGAAGTCTCAAAACATGTATTTCCGGTGAAATGGTTTCGAATTTTTGGGTGGAATACAATACTTCCCCTACTTACTATACGTAGTACGTAGGGAAGGTATTTTATTCCACCCAAAATTTGATATCGTGATTTCACTGGAAATATATATTTTGAGGTCCCCTGAATAAAAAAAAGGATTTTTAGAAAAGATCTATGCATGTGTCTTTTTTTAACAGTATAACTCAAAAATGAAAAGTCGGATAAATGCCAAAGTTGGTATTGGAGTTTAGTATCTTCCTAGGATGCGACACGAAGATTTTCAAGAAAATCCTACCACTCCAGACTAACCTTTACATGGTATATTGTTCGAAAATTTCGATTTTCTCAAAACTTGGTGTAATAACTTTGATCAAAAGATCATATGTTTAACATATTTTCATGGTAAATGAAGTGTATATTTGAATTCTCTACAAATGTTTCGAAAAGTCCTCTTCTATCTGAATGACTTTTACATAACTGGTAAACCTTAAGAGATAGAGTAAATCTTACTACGGAAAAAATGTAGACCTCATTAAAACACACAATTTATGTCACATACATTTTTTTGGGTATTGAACCATATCCGGGATATTCCTTGTTATTTCTTTGAATTTTACAACGCATACTTTTTCTCAAATGAGAATTCATTATTCGTTTTTTACTTTCTTTATTACGTATAGTAAGTAGGTAAAGTATTGCAATCCACCCAAATATTCGATACCGAGTTTTCACCGGAAATACATGGTTTTTTAGGGCTACTGAATCCAAAAAAAATGATTTTTAGAAAAGTTTTGTGTCTGTGAACAGCATAACTCAAAAACGAAAAGTTGGATAAACACCAAACATGGTATTTAGGTTCGGTATCTCTCAAAGATATGACACGAAGATTTTCAAGAAAATCCTCCACCCCAGACTATCCTTTACATGGAACATTTTTCGAAAACTTTGATTTTCTCAAAAATGGGTCTAACGATTTTGATTAAAATATCACACGTTTAAAGATATTTTGATGACAAATAAAATGTATATGTTGAATTTTCTGGGAATGTCCCCAAAAGTCCGCTTCTTTCTGAGTGGTTTTTCCATAACTGGTAAACCGTAAAAGATAGACAATATTTTTCTACACAATAAATATAGATCCCGTTAACACACAATTTATGTCACATACATTTTTGTAGAGTGAACCATTTTCGAGATATTTCTTGTTATTTGTTTGAATTTTCCAATACGAATACTTTTTCTCAAATGGAAATTCGTCCTGGACATACAAAGAGAATGGAATGCTCCACATAGCAACCAGCTCTTAAAACATTTGACTATCGCTTAAAACCTACCATATTCCCCTTGCATCTACAAGAAAATTAGCAATAAGATTAACATCTCGATTAACATGAAGCATATGGAGAATAAGCGTTTGTAAAAATAGTTTGTACAAGAGCAGAGAAAGTCATGTGAGTGCAACATATCAGATTTTTAGAAACATGTCCATGTGTGTATGTACAGCATAATTCAAAATCGAAAATTCAGTTAAATACCAAACTTAATATATATATATATATATATATATATATATAGGTTCAGTATCTTTCAAAGACGCTCACTCTACCCCAAAATTAATATTTAAATTAGAAATACTTCGTTATGTTTTATTTACTAAAACTGGCTTGTAAGATTTTGATGAAAACACATGTTTGAGACATTTGCGTGACAAATAAAATGTATATCCCGAATTTCCTTTCAAATAGCCGTAAAGTCCTCTCTATTGTGAATGGCTTTTATATAACTGGTAAACCGTAAGATACAGACAACATCTTGTTGCATAAATATTGTCGCAGTTCTCGTGTTATCTTATTTGTTGAGCGTCTCTTGTTTTATTATTTTAAATTTGGGGTTCTTTGTCCTCCGGCTAGCTATTATAAGTCAGTCGAGCACGTGTCTCTAAGCAGGGTGTGTAAACGGAGAGGAGTTGTTGCTAAAAGATAACACTGATGAAAAAAAAATTGTTTCTACACTTTTACTGCCGTCACACTTAATTAATAATTGACATATTTAATCTTTATACACGCCTGACTGAAACTGTGATATTTCTGAATGTAACTACGGTCGTTTTAGTTGCCGCGCACCAATTACTTCGCGTACTTTACATTTTTGTAACTATGCTACGTGCACCTTGTGAGAGATTCTTCAAAACTCCGTGACACTTGCTTATGGCTCGAGAATATACACTCCTTCATCCCGAATTACCTAAATATTATAATAGAGCTGCTATTGGTTACGAAATCGCGCCCACTTTAGCGTCTGTTTTGGTCAGCTAATCACTGCTACTAACATATATACTCTAGGGAAAATATTCCCTCCATTTCTAAAAAAAGGAACGCTACCCTGACGTCATTTGTTTGTCTCTTCTTAGTGATAAACAACTCACCCCCTCGGTTTATTGTTACCCACTTCTATTGTCAGTTTCAGTGAGGTCGTGTAAACGTATTTCCTAACAATACTTATGGCTAACAAACATCTAAAATCCTGTACATACAATAATATTAATTTACACTACAATCACTCTGGCATTCACAGCATGTTATGATATAAAATATTGCCTCAACATGTAGATCCTGTTAAAGGACACAATTTATTTCTAGTAACCTTTTTTGTAGCATTATCCATTTCCGAAGTAACCGTTATTATTTATTTGAATTTTTCAATAGTTTGCCATTTTGGTGTCGCTATTCAGTTGTTTCTGAAGATGTCATGGAAAGAACATGGAATTTAAAGGCCTGTATATAGCGACTAGATTTTAAACATTTGACTATCACTATTCCCTTTGTGGCTACAATGAAATGTGTAATTAAACTATTTCTTCTTCTTCCCAATTGGATTTGGCTGTACCCGCTCCGGTCTCTCCAACCAATCGCATTCTGGACGTCTTGGTTCCATCCGTGGCGACTGGCCACACTGATCTGTTTTTTCCGCGTCGACAGGTGAATGCTGTGGTGGTTTCTTCTTTACCACGATATCCTTTCCATGATTTCCCTTTCATTCCGTTTCCTTCGTATCTTACAGGTTTACTTCTAGATCCCAGTAAGGGGGGGGGGGTTCCGATCCCTTCAGCGGGCGCTGCGGACCCTGAGCACTCGTAGTACTTCTGATGTTACTAGAAGTACGCTGGAGCAAACACGCGAGCCCACCCTTGAGGGTGTTGCTTGTATTGGGTTGAACTCGGCGGGGCAGTGGTTCCCGATACCCATGGGAGACTGGGTACGTCTGTGCGGTTTTCCGTCCAGGCGAGATTGTGAGACGCCTCAAGGTCCTCTGGTACCGCCCTGGGCAGCCGGTAGACAGTCTGCTAGGTTTCTGTCGTCCCCACTGAGGTTTTGGTAGTCTTTCCCTTTCTGGGGCTGACGCACGTAAGTGGCGCATACACTTCTACCCTGTCCTCTCGGAAAACTCGGATTACGCCTCCTGCCAGGGTCGGATAGAGGTACAGTCCTCTGGTGACTGTACTTCTAGGTTTCATGGCGTATGACGCCCATGCTCAATGGAAACAGCATTTCAAGCATTGCTGCTTGATTGATGGGTCGTTCATCTGCTCAAGCAGTGGGACGAATATACATGTCTTTGTGGCCTGTAGCCTCCTGGGGTTCCTTCAACTCATCCCGTCCTCCTGGTAGGCTCACTAGATCTGTGCAGGTCGCAGCGCCCGAGGGGTCCCTGCGTTGTCTACTCTCTACTTCTACGCCCTCTACATTTTTTCATATGTTGAGTAGCTATTCGTTGTTTCTCATGATCATATAAGAGGATGGAATATCACATAGCGACCCGCTTTTTTAAATCTGACTATATCTTATACGTACAAGAAATGTGTAAATGCGTAATTAGGGTTGATAGAAGAATATTTTGTAAGAATAGATTGTAGAAGAGTGAGTGGAGAAGTAATGTGAATGCAATACATAAATTTTTTTATTATTTGAGACTTTAAAAACAGCACGTAATGTTACTTGGGGATCGGATCCAGAAGGATCACAATAAACTTCGAAGGAACCCTGGTACTTGACTCCAGATGCTGACGAAATGTGAGATGCAGGCTTTACTGGGTATTACGGGCGGATGAGATCTTTTCTCCATGTATAAAATAAATAATGATTCCGCGTGCTCTTGAGACAAGCTTATTGACTGTTATTAGCTTAGTTAGAGAGCTACGGTTTCAAGCTAACCTAAGCCTCCCTGCACTTCTCTTTGAGAGCACTCTCAGCATCAGGAGAGAGCCAAAGATATGAGAAGGCTTCGTTACAAATGTTTCCACGTATTAAACCTTATATCTTCATTACTTTATCTACTGCCTACCTATAGTAAATACAGGAAATATTACAACACACAAAAACTGATGCCAAGATTTCACTGGAAATATAAGTTTTAGGCTCCATGAACCCCAAAAAAAATGCATTTTTAGAAAAAGATTTGTGTTTGTGTGGTACTACATAACTCAAAAATACTTCCGATGTATTACATTTACATAACTTTCTCTACTCTCTATCCTAACGTTTTTCTATCTACTTCATTTTGATCCACATAAACTTTTACAGAAATAGCTACGTTACACATTTCGTTATAGATACAAAGAGAACAGCGATAGTCAAATGTTTAACAACTGAACGCTATATGCTGCCTTAAAATTCCATACTGTTTCCATGACATCGCGAGAAACAGCTGAATGTTGAGAATAACGGATATCTCAGATTTAGCTTATACCACAGAAAAACTTATTTAAAATAAATTGTGTGTTTTAAAGATATCTAGAGTTTTTGTGTAGTACGTTTTCGTTTATTGCTTAACGTTTACCAGTTATACAAGTTTATACAAAATTCCTTCCGAATGAAGTGTACTTCACAGGCTATTCCCAGAAAGTTCAAGATATACATTTTGTTTTTAATGTAAATATCTTTAATATATAGCATTTAAATGCCATTTTTTAGAAAATATATAACCTTCAAAAAATGTTTCATGTAAAGGCTGGTCTGAGTTGGGGGAACTTTCTTGAATATTTTCGTGTCGTATCTTTGGAAGGTACTGAATCTAAGTACCACGTTTGATATTTATCCAACCTTTTGCTAAAAATACTTCTTTTTATTTAGGGGGCCACAAAACATGTATGGTCGTGGGTTCAAACCCGGCGGAGGGCGATGGATTCTTTGGGCGTAAAAATCCTTAGCATGGCTTCCTTCGGAAGGGAAGTAAAGCCGGTGGTTCCGTGTCGTAGATTTACGGCACGTAAAAGAACCTCAAGTCTGATAAAGAGGCCTCTGAGAAAAATTACCGGTCTTTTACGCCCAATATAGAATGGGACTCTAAGGACCAACAGTAGTTAGAGAGCGTCCATAAATAAAACTCAATTTAATTTTAATTAATTTCAAAATGTGAAATCTCGGTATAAAATTTTGGGTGGAATGCAATACGTTCAAATTAAATTAAATTGGTATTGACTGGACAAACGTTTGCTGTCATTTTCACCACTACCTTCCATTCACCATTACTTAGTCCATCTGGTCTGTGAATCGAAGTATTTGCAAGGGTGAACTTCTTATAAAGTACTACACCCCTTCCTTTTTGGGGGTGAGAGCTTCAAGTTTTGAATTCTTTCCCCTTTAGACTGGAATTTCAAAGTCAGACTTCTTGAAACGGTAAGAATTAATAAAAAACGTTTCCTACGTAAGGTGTTTGTTTTTACAGTGGTACCTTATTTGATCCTCCACTTCAATTTGGAATTTTTAAAGTGATGCGCCACTGACCCCTCTTCTGGTTATGGCTGCTTCATCAATCTAAAATGTTCACGTGTGCCTTACTAATACTGTAGGCCTCTGTCGAGAAAACGTTTGCTGGGTGTTCTGCTTGCCGTAAGAGTGAGGGGAGGATAGGACCACGTGACAGCTCAGATGATGTCATAAATGGATCTACTATCTACATTAAAAACGTTAGTGTTGTAGCGTGTTTCACTTAGAGCAGTGTCTAGGTAAATGCTTTCTAGTGATTTATAAAGTTACGAGGGCTGATCAATAAAGACTGAGACTGATGTTTTCCTGTAGCTTTCTTGAGAGTTTCCTGTCTCTACCATGAATATTTGAAAAGAGCGGGGTTTCATGTATAATGTCCATAGACGGCAGCACTCTTTTATCGGTAGGTTGGTAGTAATGCTGTATATTGTTGACCCTACTTGAATTTCGCATACCACTCGACACGAGAGGAGCAATAAAATTTTGTTTTCGTTTAAATCATACAGCCTCTGAAACTTTGGAAAAGCTGAAGCAAGCACACGGTGAAGATGCACTACCTCGTGCAACAGTGTTTAGGTGGTTCAAGGACTTCAAAGTAGAGCGAGTCCCCTGTGATAAGCAAGGTGGGCCTGGTGCTTCGGCTTCTGCTATGACTGAGGTCAACATCAACACAGCTGCTGTGATTGTTGTTCTTCCTCACACTACTGTTACAGCAGCGTACTACACGCCAGTATTGGCTACACTGAGGAAGCACATTGCAAGGAAACATCCAGAACTTCGTCAGAATGGGTGGCGACTTCATCACAACAACGCATGGCCTCACGTCGCAAATCAAGTCCAGGAATTCAACATCGCCTGCGTACTTCATCCGCCTTATAACCCCAATCTTGCCCCCTGTGATTTCTTTTTTATTCCCATCACTAAAGGCAAAACTCCGGGGCATTCAATTTGAGAGCACTGAAGCGTGCGGAAGAAAAGTGAGGCGATTCTCAAAGACCTGACAAAGAATGGCCTGCACCATATGCTCGAGGACTGGCAGAGACGGTATAAAAAGTGCATTCAAGTAGGAGGGGACTACTTTGAAAAATACCATGTCCACATTGAAATGGAGTAATAAATATCTGAAAAAAATTAGTCTCAGTCTTTATTGATCAGCCCTCGTATTTACAATGCCCAGTAAGAAAGGAAGAACTCTACACAGTCAAGCCCGAGAAACAGTTGCTAACATTGTTAAAATCTGTGACGAGAAAGCAAACAAAAGCAACTGATCATTCAACATGACTAGCAGAAGAGCGTGTATTTTCTAAGAGGCCTTAAGTCTTGTTGATATGTTGAAAGTAGAGCCGTAATGTTTCTCAGATAGCGCTAGAATTGTGGATATCAACACATTCCTTACAGACACATTCTTGTTAGAGGTACACAGTAAATGGTTTTGTCTCGACAATGTTTATGCCGTATTTTCCGATATAAATTATTTTTACGAGTGGTCTGATTCAATCTGTATAATAAATCAAGAATAAATAGGAATGTACTCAGAGGTTTTGCATATTTGAGACAAAAAGCAATAACTTCCAAAATGCACACGCACTAGTTCCTGTCTCCTTACCACATATTTAATTTTACTTTAAACAACTAAACACAAGTGTTTTGATTAGAATGCAGTATAAATGTTGGATTAAAATAGAGGATGCGACAATACAATACGTATTTCTAAATAAATTTACCTTCTGGAATCCGGAAAACCTTTCTGAGATGGAGAAGTATTTGTTCTGGATCTTACCTGCACAAAAAAGAAAAGAGAACGTTAACAAAGTAAACTATATTTTTCAATATGCTGAGGAACTTGTTTGTTTCACAATGCTATTTTAAAATATTTGGAGTTTTTTTTAGAGTTAATGCTAATTTAACTAATAAATGAATTACAACTCTCCGGGCTTGTAGGCCGTGTCTAGAAGGCATCGTGGATACCGACGTTTCGCCAAGTACAGCGCTTGGCATCTTCAGGGTGAAGTGATTCAGTGTCTGCGGTGGTTGGAGTCCGGCCGTAAAAGCCTCAGTATGTACATTAATGCTAATTTAATTTAAAATTTGGTATATTTTGACGTAAATAGGTATAAAAATCAATAAATATAAAAGCAAGTAACAATGATAATATGTTTTACAATGGTAATTAGTGTTCAATACACCATCTTACTAATACTACAAGTGTTTTAAATTTTTTCGGAATTTAATTGAGATTAACGAATGCTTGTTGTCATGATAAGTATATCTAGAACAAGCACGAGTTTGAAAGCTCAATTAAATTACCTAACAAAATATAAGCAGAGGGGGATTCGATAAGATAACTGCAATGCAATACGATGGCATTTTTTTTACTTTTAATTTAATTACAGAAGTGGCTTACCTGTTTTATCTCTCTAAAAAGAACTCTTATTTGCTACATTCACATGACTGTTTCTACCCTCCATCGTTTATTAATGGGTATAAAAACTATTTTTCGAAAGTGCATTTTTCTACTTACTTTATTTTAACCTTAATTGCGCTGATTATTTTGCTACATATGCCGCTCTTACTCTAATTCCTAAACTCGTTTTTGTATCTCTGTTGCAGGCACTTTAATGTAAGACGAGAGGAAATGGACTGCCCATGCATTCAAAGCCAAACGCTCTGAGCTGGAAGCCCAGCGATTGCAGTAAAACGTGCCTGTGGTAAAGGATGGGGGAGAGCCCACGTAAAATAAACGGTGCGATGGCACGCGTCTATGATGATGTGGTTACATTTCATTGCAGTTGGACACACTTTGCTTTTTGTATAAAAATGAAATTTATAAATATATTAATATTATAACATAGCTACAAATACCTGCATTTTATTGTTAAAGGTTGGTATAAAATTATAAAAAAAGACAAATATTATAAAAACAAATTCTTAATATGCATTTTGTATATTTACAAAGCACCACATTTAAGGGTTAAGCGATATAAGACTATGCAGAAATCCCTACTTTATACCTACATTTCGTTATATATACACCCCCTCAAGAAAATATTCGTCCGCATTTGTGTTGGCGCGTTTTCAGATCGTTCATTATTCATTTCTGAAAAATATGCCAAAATTGCAACATTTTGTACTGGTGTTTTCAAAATTATCTTTTATGAATTTGGGTAGAGCATTTTTTTGTGCATACATTCACACACTTTCATCGACATGACAAACTCGTGGAGAAATAAATTCGCGAAGTCGAAAAAGTCAATCAAAAATGAGGAATTAAACGCAAAAACGTTAAAATTTCCCAAAAATTGTTCTTCTCCATTCTTTTCTTCTTTTGAAAATCCCACCAACAAAAGAGTGCAATTTTGGCACATTTTAAAAATATATAAAACTAATAAAATAAACGAAAAAACGTCAAATAGGAAACGTTATTATCATTTGATCTTCATTTAAAAAAAAGATTTTTCCCTCTTAATATGGCTGTTATAATTTTTTATAAGTGCAGTACTTTCTTGAGGGGGTGTATATTTCGTTATAGATACATAGAACAGCGATAGTCAAATGTTTAAGAACTGGACGCTATATGCTGGCCAGATTCCATACTGTTTCCATGACATCGCGAGAAACAACTGAATGTTGATAGGGCTTTAAAACAATGACACAGAATTCAACAACTCAAACCATTAATAACAGATATCTCGGAAATAGCCTATGCCAACGTTATTTGAAATAAATTGTGAGTTTTAAAGATATCTATATTCTTTTGTAGTGCGTTTTCCTCTATTGCAAGATTGTAAGAAGTTCTTTGGAGATGAAGAGGACTTCTCAGGTTATTCTCAGAAAATTCTAAATATACGTTTTATTTGTAATAAAAATATCTAAACATGTATTGTAATAAATTTTCTTGGGAAAACAAAAAAATAACCTAAAATTGTCTACGGGAAGGAAACTTTAGTGTTGGGGGATTTTCGTGAAAATCTTCATGTGCTTATGCCTGGAAGACGCTGAACTTAAATACCAAGTTTGGTATTTAAGTTCACCTGAACCTTTTTCTAAAAATTGTACACTGGCGTTTGTGAAAATTTCAACACCAAGAAGGAAACGCATCGTAGCACAGGTTAGGTACATGACCTTTGAGCCCTAATATTCAGTATTTGGTGCGGCCTCCATGCGCTGCAACTAGAGCTGCTATACGCCCTGGCATTGAATCAAAAAGATTCTGAATAAGTTCCTGAGGGATTTCTCTTCACGCAGTTTATATTCGAGCCCACAAATCCGTGACACCGCTTACTGGAAGACCGTGACGCACCAGCTGCCGAGCAACCATATCCCAGACATGTTCGGTGGGTGACATGTCAGGCGAACGTGGAGGCCAGGGAAGCAATGATACCCGCGCTCTTCGAAGAAGGCTTATACATTCCTCGCAACATGTGGCCGGGTATTGTCCTGTTGAAATGTGGCCTGTGGAGATGCCTGAAGCAGGGGGAGTACCTCAGGCTCTACAACCACCATTAGGTACCGTTTGCTGTTCAAAGTGCCCTCAATTCGTTGGAGGCGAGATCGGTTGTTGTAACCAAGGGCGCCCCAAACCATCACACCTGGTGTTTGTTTGCTATGCCATGCCACTCAAAAATGCAGACCTCCAGGTTGCGCTCACCATGGTATACACGTATGCGATCATCGCTGTAGAACACGTTAAAGCGGGACTCGCCTGAAAGGACTACATTTTGCCACTCAACACCCCAGTGACGGGTACACGTGCCCATTACAGTTGGAGGAGCCTGTGGTTTCTGGACAATGGAAGCCGACGTAATGGCATACATGCAACCACTCCAACCTGCAGCAGACGGCGACGAACCGTTGATGCAGACAAGTTCACACCTGTTGCAGTGCTCCAGCGTTGAGTCAACACTGTGGATGAAGCTGTAAGGTCCGTTATGGATGCGAACAAGATGACGGTCATCCCGTGCTGTGGTTCAGTACCTGCTCTTCGCTGTGTACGACCTTCATCTATCTACTGGTTCCACACACGCATCACTGTCATAGCAGCATGCCCTGTACGAGCTGAAATGTCACGGTATGATAAACTCGCTTCCCGGAGACCGATCATTCTGCCCCGTACGAATTCACTCACATGCCGATATGGCTCCCTTTGACGTCGACAAGGCATACTGGCACTCACTTATTGTTTCCACCTTGTTTGACAGCTCTGCACTGACTACACTGGCGCAACACTTACCTTGTCAGACCGACACGAGAGGGCTCTACGTGTACCCCAACCTAATCACTTATTGCTTGCACACCCTTCTACACTTCCACCAAGTTTGGAGTTATTCGGGAAATTCTTTCTTGGTAATGCAATTTTCACAAACGGCAGTGTATATTATTATTATTATTATTATTAATATTATTATTATTATTATTATTATTATTATTATTACTCAGGATGCCTCAAAGTGTGCATTTCCGGTGAAATCTGGTTTCGAAATTTGGTTGGAAGGCAACACTTTCCCTACTGACTATAGGTATGCTGTAGAGAAACAAGAGATTTAGTCTTCATATCTCAAGCTGGGTACATATATGATAACACCTTAGTACATTGTTCGCGAATAATAATGGATTTTATGGTTTTGAAAACATATTCTACAGTTTATGGTGCAAAGGAGCACACTTGATTTAAATCGTAGCACAATGGAGATACCCAAACGGTAGAAAAATTCAGTGACATGGAATAAATTTGGCGCTATTTACTTATCAGTTCCGGCGAAACAGAAAGAACACGTTCACTTCCGTCAGTAAATATCCGTGCATCATTTAATATCGATAATCGTTGGGCGGCACATTGTGTATTCGCTTATCGATTATCTCGGATGAAGTTTCCTGATAAAAACAAGTGAAGGGAAGAACGGAGAACATGGGAAGGGCCCGGAAATCCATTTAAGAAACAGGACGGGAAAAAGGCAGGATTCAAACATTCCCTGTTGCAGTTTTTATACTTCGGTCTTTTCCCTCGTTTGCTCTGAACCATTAATTCATTGCGTGCCTGCTTTCTTCCTTCGCAAATGTAGCGATAGCGTGGGCTAACAACCTAGTTGCGCATTTATTTTCTTTGCAATTAATTTTGTTTTAACTTATTAGTCGTTTCTTGTCTGTAAAATCTTCTCACATCTGATAGAAGGTCGTGCGTCATTTCTACAGATAATGACGGCCTTAAAATTTCCTTCTGTATCGTTCACGTCATTTTTCTTTCTCTACTACTCACCTGTTATATTCATTCGGGAGGACCCGGGTTCGATCTCCGGCGACCGCCGACTCTGAGGGTATTTTGTGGTATCCCGGGTCGACAGGCAGACTTTTCTGACCCTTTTTTCCTGTACCTTGTCATCTGTTTCAGGGTTGAAGAACAAGCCAACGGTTTTCGGTGGCTATGCGCTCTGTAGAGCTTCCTGACATCGTCCAGGGACGCTCGGTTGAATACCGCCTGTGGGTGTTTTCGGGCAGGCGCTCCTTTGGGTACCCTCAGAGGCTCGGAGCCTAACGGGTGGATTCGGGCGAGGTTCAATCTGGAAACATTAGGAACCCCATCTGTGCTTGCACCCTTCATCATCCGGATCTTGTTGCCCTTCGGGTCTCTCCCCTCATCCCTACCTCCCAGGCTAGAAGCACAAGGGGCCCGGATGGCCTGCTCTGTCCCGTTTCGGGCGCCGCTTCCGTTCGTCTGAACCTGTACCTTTACTCAGCTGTTAGAAATGTTCCAACCAAACATTCGATACCGAGATTTCACCAGAAACACATGTTTTGAGGCCCTCTGAATTATTTTTAGAATAAACCCGCACGTATAGTCCGATATATAATAAACTTTGTGGAAATAGCCTGTGAGTTCCACTTCAAAGCGGAAGAATCATTTATTCCTATTATTGTGACTGTTCTTGACTTTTTATTAGTGCACTGTAATTCCTATCAAAAAGTCCACTCTTGACCAACGAATTAACCTACGATACATACAGGGTGTCCAGAAATTAAGTATCGATTTTGTAGCAAAAGGTGGTGTAGGAGTAACATTATATGCTAGTGCATTGCAGGTGTATTGTAGATATAAATGTTGTAGTTGTTGCCGAAAACGATGGATTGTCTTCATGGCTCCGCTAAAAATGTGTTCTGTTGTTACCCATAACTGAACAAGCCTGGTGTTAAATGTGGCAGGAGAGGATTGCCATTGTAACGTGGAGGTTGCAGAGGTTGTCGTATGGTGTAACTCGGACGAGGTTTGATCGCCGATTTCATAAACCTGGAATCTACTGATAAGACTATTCAACAATTAGAGAACAAGTTTAAGCGCACTGGTACCGCCAAGAACGAGCCCGGACAAGGCCGCCCATCAACCTGTGCTGACCGAATTGAATACATTAAAGCATCCATTGAACGCAGTCCAAAATCGGTGGGGTGGTTGTTGATGGAACTGGACATTCAAGCTCGACGGCACAGAAAGTGTTGTGACACACGCTGAATAAAAAAGAAAAAAAAATCGTACCATCTGCAGGTTATCCACCAATTACATGGCGAGGATATGCTTGTAGCAAATCCAAATTGCAACATCCTCAACCAGATCCTATAAATCGACGAGGCAACCTTCCATACTTGTGGAAAGGTTAACCGACATAACTGCATCATCTGGGCTGACACACCACCAGAGGAGCACCTGGAATTCCAGCGAGTCTCTCCCAAAGGTGTGTGGATGGGAATATCCATTGACAAAATTTACGGCCCGTTCTTCTTCGCCGAAAAGACCATCAAGGGATACGCTGCGACAGTTTCTTTTACCACAGCTTGTCAGGATGAACGTGAACATACTGTTTACTTCCAACAGGATGGGGCACCATGACATAGATGAGCGTAGTTTTTTAATGATGTGTTTTCTGGAAGATGAATATGGCGCGTAGGACCCATGATCCGGGCGGCGCGTTAATGCCGATCTCACACCCACGGTCTTTGGGACGTGTGTTTCGCCGACATCCTATCAACTCATTGGCGGAGCTCCGAGACCGAATTAGACAAGCTGCTGCAGCTATGACACCACAAATGCTGGGGAATGTCTTTCGTGCCACAGCCGGCACATGAGAGGTGTGTAGGGATGTGAATGATGCTCATGTTGATAAACACATGTCACTATAAATAATAAGAATACAATAATTATTTCAACAAAATCCTTACTTAATTTCTAAACACCCTGTGTGTAAAAACCAAATTATATAGACAGGGGTGTAGACAATTTCAGGAGAAATTTCCTGTATTTCAGATCCAGGTAGCGAAACTGTCAGACGCCTGGTTAATAACTTTAGGACGACGGGATCACTAGGCGCTAAACCTAAGAAGTGAAAAGTACTTATTCTAACGGAGGAAAAAATTGATGAAATTGCTGCATCATTCGAACGCTCACCAAAGATGTCTCTAAAACGTGTTGTACAGCAAGTGGGTGTTCCTAAAACCTTTGTTAATACAGCTGCTTAACGCTACTGGGTGACTGTTGTTCATGAATTACAACCTCGTAACGACGAGAAACGCCGTGCAGACGGATACCACTTATAACAAGGTTAGTTCTTATTATAGTGCATGTTACTATTACTCGTGAGTATGTAACACGAGTGTTTTAGAATGGAAAATCCCACGTGTAGTAGACAGCGCGCGGAACACGCATACACGCGATCTGACCCGGACTGTGTAGGAGCTATATATAAATAGTCATGTGAATGTAACACATCAGATTTTTACGTTTTCCACCACGTACATAGTAGATAGAGAAGTTATAGCATTCCATTCAAAAACGTAAAGTCGGATGAATACCGAACTTCCAAAGATGCAACACGAGGATTTTCGAGATAATCCCCTACCCAAAACTATCCCTTAGATGCAACATTTTTCGCAATTTTTTATTTTCTAAAAGATGGCTCTAACCATTTGATTAAAATACCGCATATTAAAGACATTGACATGACAAATAAAATGTATATGTTGAATTTTTTGGGAGTAGCCTATAAAATTGCCTTCTTTCGGAAGAAATTATGTATAATATTGCATAACTGGTAAACGCCAAGCGATAGACGAAAACGTACCACACAAAAAATGTATATCTCATTAAAACACACAATTTATTTCAAATACATTTTTTGTGGCATAACGTTTACTAATGATTCGGATTGTTTATTACCTGGTCATTCTTTTAAAGTCCTGTCAATATTCATTTATTTCTCGCGGTTTAAGAGGGGGTACCAGCCCCTTCAACTGCCGTGGTGCGGGCGCTCCCTGAGCATTCCTGATACTTCTGATGTTACTAGAAGTACCCTGGGCCAAACGTCCGAGCCCCACCCGTAGGAGTGTCGTTTGGATTGGGTTGAACTCGGCGGAGCAGTGGTTTCCGATATCCATGGGAGAGGGGACGTCTGGGCGTTTTTCCGTCCAGGCGGGGTTGTGAGACGCTTCAAGGTCCTTTGGTGCCGGCCTGGAAAGCCGGTAGTAAGTTGCTAGATTGCTGTTGGTTCTTCGATAGTCTTCCCCTGTTTTAGGGTTGACGTGCCTAAGTGGAGTACCCACTTCTGCCCTGTAAATGGGGACAGGATTAAAATCTTCAGGTGCCGGCCCACAGGAAAACCTCTCGGGGGAGAGAGTGTCACTCGGATGAGTCCCGTGGGCACAGTCTCGTGGTGTCTCATGTTTCTCGTGATGTCATGGAAACAGTATGAAATTTTAAGACCAGCATATAGCGTCCAGTTGTTAAACATTTGACTATCGCTGTTCCCTTTGTATCTATAACGAAATGTGTAATGTAGCTATTTCTGTAAAGGTTTGTTTGGATTAAAATGTAGTAGAAGGAAAAATAAGCTTAAGTATAGTTTTTTATACCTGAGGCAGTATTATTAACACTTAAATGATTTTAGTCAAATCATATAATATGTAAATTCAATAACAGCCCACCATGAAGGAATATGTGTATGTAATAATTTGTAAAATGTATCTAACAGTCATTACATATGCTTATATTATTATAAACATGTTCAATAATGTTATGCGAATGCATTACGTAATTTAATAATGTAGGAGCTGTGAGAAATATGTTTAAAGTTGCTAACAATGAGGTAAACTTGAGGCAATAATGAAATAGTCAGTTTAAATGTTACTTGTGATTCTTGTAAACAATAATGTAATTTTAGTGACAGTTTATAAAAATAGCCAATCAACAACCAGAAAAAGCTTTGGTTAAATGAAGGTATTTTATTGGAGTAGGATTAGCCAATCAGACTTGAAATACAGAAATTTACAAGTTTAGACGGTTGAAATCAATTCAGTTGCCTCCAAACAGTGCTCATAACCAGACGCGAGGTGTGTCCTCGAGAAATTAAATACGTATTCGTGTGAGACAAAAATAGTTTACGTGTTAAAAGTGCAAGTATTAAATAAAAGAATCTCACAGCCCTCTATATCAGTGAAGTGCTATTTAATTTGAATTAAAAATTAAAATCTGTGTAAGCCTACATTCTTAGTCGTACCAAAATCCTGTTAAGAGAAACGTGTCTCTAACAAAAACTGACGCATCCGAGGCAAACATAAATATAATTTTTTTTTAAAACTTGGGGCAAAGGCCACCTGAAAGCACTTTTGGGTCGAAGGCTACCGGAAAGCGGGTACTATACGTGCGGTTGCAACTACAAGCTCGGCTCCTCAACAGTTGAAATATAATACAACTCCTTCTTCAAATCGGCTTTTCATACGTAGCAACAAACAACGTAGAGAACAATTCTACTTCATACCCACTAATAAAAATAGACGGTAGAGAAAGTCAAATGAATGTATCACATCAGATTTGTTCTTGTTGTCATGCAAAGAGAACGGAATTTAAAATTTTGTAAGGGAGTGAGTAGAGAAAGTCGTGTGAATGTGACGCTGGGCACGTTACAGTAAACGGACAATGATTTTCTCGGCATTACAGACAATAAACATGGTAATGTATCGTGGAATCCTGCTCCATAGAACACGACTTGGCCACTCCCAGTTTTCAACAAATAATGCACATCCTGGCCGCTAGCCAGAGTGCTCATCCCTTGTCTACGTTCACCCTCACTTTAACCCCCCCGGGCCTTGCTAGCAATTCTGGTTCTACTCCCTTCACAATTTCTTTTGATGTCTCCTTTCCCAACTCTACACTTCGGTTACTTTTTCTCCCTTTTTATTCTACTTTTATACTTTTTCATATTACGTCACTGCCAAAAGGCATTCAATTCTTTAGGTAGGATCGATTCACACAGTTGGAAACTTACTTCCGCCTCTCATCTGCGTGCGTTCTTAGAGCGGAGAGCACAGGACGGACATTTCTGGATTCCCTCTAAAGGAACAGCATGATACTTTCAAGAATGCAACAGTATTCAAAGTTAAAACAATCTGATGGGACACATTCACATAACTTTTCTACCATCTCTTACTATTCTATTCTTACGAAAGCTAATTTTTTACTTTCTCTACTACGTATAGTAAGAAGGGGAAGTACTGTATTCCACCCAAAAATTCGATACCGAGATTTCAACGGAAATACATGTTTTGAGACCCCCTGAATCTAAAAAAGAACATTTTTGGAAACATGTCCGTGTGCGTGTCTGTGTGTGTGTCTGTGAACAGCATAACTCAGAAACGAACAGTCGGATAAACACCAAACTTGGTATTTAGGTTCAGTATCTTCCAGAGATGCGACACGGAGGTTTTCGAGAAATTCCCCCCCCCCCGCAGATTACCCTTTACATGACTCTAACGATTTTGATTAAAATATCATATATTTAGGATACTTTCATGACAAATAAAATGTTTATCTTGAATTTTCTGGGAATGTCTCCAAAAGTATTCTTCATTGTGAACGACTTTTGCATAACTGGTAAACCATAAGAGATAGAGAAAATATTACTACACAAAAATGTAGATCGCGTTAAAATACACAATTTATGTCATATACATTTTTTTATCGACTGAACTGTTTTCGAGATATTGCTTGTTATTCCCTTAAATTATCCAATACTTATACTTTTTCTCAAATGGGAATTCGTTATTCATTTTTTGGCCTGGTAAAGCAAAGAGAATGGAATGCTCCACATAGCAACCTGCTCTTAAAACATTTGACTATCGCTTAAAGCCTACCAATTCCCCTTGCATCTACAAGAAAATTAGCAATAAGATTAACATCTCGATTAATATGAAGCATATGGAGAATAAGCGTTTGTAAAAATAGTTTGTACAAGAGTAGAGAAAGGCATGTGAGTGTAACACAGATCTTTTTTTGATACAAAGAGAATATGGCAGTCAAATGTTTAAAACTGGGCGCTATATGTTGGCCCTAAAATTCTATATTCTTCCGATGACATCGCGAGAAACAACTGAGAATCCACAAGATTTGAAACGAATGACTTAAGTATTGAACTGAGGTATGGAGAAGTAGTGGTATCGTGCCATCACTATTAGAAATGTGCTCAATATTTAGGGAAAGGACTTGATATTACAATAACGACTCATACACTACCGTTTGTGAAAATTGCAACATCAAAAAAGAATTTCCCGAATAACTCCAAACTTGGTGGAAGTGTAGAAGAGTGTGCAAGCAATGAGTGATTAGGTTTGCAGAGAGATGGGGTACACTAGGCCGAGCAGAGCCCTCTCGTGTCGGTCCGACAAGGTCAGTGTTGCGTCCAGTGTAGTCAGTGCAGAGCTGTCAAACAAGGTGGAAACAATAAAGTAGGTGCCAGTATGTCCCGTCGACGTCAAAGAGAGCCATATCGGCATGTCAGTGAGTTCGAACGGGACAGAACGATCGGTCTCCGGGAAGCGGGTTTGTCATACCGCGACATTTCGGCTCGTACAAGGCATGCTGCTCCGACAGTGATGCGCGTGTGGAAGCAGAGGATAGCTGAAGGTCATACGCAGCGAACAGCGGGTACTGGACCACAGCACGGGATGACCGTCATCTTGTCCGCATGGCCATACCGGACCGCACAGCTTCATCCACAGTGTTGGCTCGACGCTGGAGCACTGCAACAGGTGTGAACTTGTCTGCATCAATGGTTCGTCGCTGACTGCTGCAGGTTGGCCTGGTTGCATGCATGCCATTACGTCGGCTTCCATTGTCCAGAAATCACAAGCTCCTCCGACTGCAATGAGCACGTGCTGAGTTGCAAAATGTAGTTTTTTCGGAAGAGTCCCGCTACAACGTGTCCTATAGTGATGGCCGCAAACGTGTCCGGAGGTGCCGTGGTGAGCACAACCTGGAGGGCTGCAATGTTGAGCGGCATAGCGGGCAAACACCGGGTGTGATGGTTTGGGGCGCCATTGGTTACAACAACCGATCTTGCCTCCTACGAATTGAGGGCACTTTGAACAGCAACCGGTACCTAACGGTGGTTGTAGAGCCTGAGGTCCTCTCCCTGCTTCAGACATCTCCACTGGCTACATTTCAAAAGGACAATGCCCAGCCACATATTGCGAGGAATGTACAAGCCTTCTTCGAAGAGCGACGGGTACTATTGCTTTCCTGGCCTGCACGTTCGCCTGACATGTCGCCCATCGAACATGTCTGGGATATGGTTGGTCGGCATCTGGTGCGTCACGGTCCTCCAGTAGCCAGTGTCACGGATTTGTGGCCTGCAATACAAACTGCGTGGAGGGAAATCCCTCAGGAACTTATTCTGAACCATTTTGATTCAATGCCACGGCGTATATCAGCTCTAATTGCAGCACATGGAGGCCACAGCAAATACTGAATATTAGGGCTCAAAGGCCATGTATAGATTTGTTACTTGTAATGTCCTAACCTTCTCTTAAATGCATTGAATTAATGCGTTTCCTTCTTGGTGTTGCAATTTTCACAAACGGCAGTGTACATAGAAAACTCATCTGTTGTTCCAAAGAGAGTAGATCTGCATGCTTTTAATGTGAAACTGAGAACAACTAAAAACGCAATCCATTACGAAATTCACCAGTTATATTTCAACGAACTAAAAGCAAACTATACTAATCACATACAAATTTACACAGATGTTCTGCTATTGAAGAACGTAAAGGGAGCTGCGAATGTTTACCCTGATGCTCTACATACTACCATATTTCTAAACTGTATTCACATGTGAATTATTTGCCATAAAACAAAGCCTTACACAGATTCAGCAAGAACATACACTATGTGATCAAAAGAATCTGGACACCCCCAAAAACATACGTTTTTCATCTTAGGTGCATTGTGCTGCCACCTACTGCCTGGTACTCATTAGACATCGCGAGACAGCAGAATGGGACGCTCACGGACTTCGAACGTGGTCAGGTGATTGGGTGTCACTTGTGCCAGAAGCCTGTCCACACTCCTAAACATCCCTAGGCCCACTGTTTCTGATGTGATAGTGAAGTGAAACGTGAAGGGACATGTACAGCACAAAAGCGTACAGGTCGACCTCGTCTGTTGACTGACAGAGACCGCCGACATTTGAAGAGGGTCGTAAAGAGTAATAGGCAGACATCTATCCAGACCATCACACAGGAATTCCAAACTGCATCAGGATCCACTCCATGTACTATGAGTGTTAGGTGTGAGGTGAGAAACCTTGGATTCCACGGTCGAGTGGCTGCTCATAAGCCACACATCACGCAGGAAAATGTCAAACGACGCCTCGCTTGGCGTAAGGAGCGTCAAAATTACATGGTTGAACAGTGGCAAAAACGTTGTGTGGAGTGACGAATTACGGTACATAATATGGCGGTCCGATGGCAGGGTGTGAGTATGGCGAATGCCCGGTGAACGTCATCGGCCGGCGTGTGTAGTGCCAACACTGAAATTCGGAGGTGGTGGTGTTATGGTGTGATCGTGTTTTTCCTGGAGGGGGCTTGCACCCCTTGTTGTTTTGTGTGGCACGATCACAGTTCAGACCTACATTGATATTTTAAGCACCTTCTTGCTTCCCACTGTTGAAGAGCAATTCAGGGATGGCGATTTCATCTTTCAACACAATCGAGCACTGTTCATACTGCACGGGTTGTGGCGGAGTGGTTACACGACAATAACATCCCTGTAATAGACTGGCCTGCACAGAGTCCTGGCTTGAATCCTATACAACACCTTTGGGATTTTTGGAACGCAGACTTCGTGCCAGGCTTCACCGACCTACATCGATCCTCTCCTCAGTTCCGCACTCCATGAAGAATGGGCTGCCATTCCCCAAGAAACCAAGCACCTGATTGAAAGTATGCCTGCGAGAGTGAACGCTATCATCAAGGCTAAGGGTGGGCCAACACCATATTGACTTCCAGCATTACCAGATGTCCGAATACTTTTGATCACGTAGTGTAAATGCAACTACTTTATAACTTTCACAAACTGTATGAGACCAATACATACCTTAAAAGACAGATATTCACGCAATGCTATAGCCCAGGAAGTACACCATTCCAGGCATACTAAGAGCAGAGATAAACAAATCAAAATTGCATTTATACCTTTCCATGTATGTATAAAAGGCAACGAATAAGCGGATTTCGCTGCGCGAGAAGCCTCCAGACATCCTCAAAATGACCCTACATAGCTACCACCTACAAAGATGTCATATTTAATGTGAAAAATAAAATAAAACGTAACTGACCAACAGACGGCTACAAAGTTTGAATTTAAGACGCCGGGATCAAATAAAAATAAAAATCTGATTTGTTGCGCTCACACGACTTTCTCTACTCTTGTACAAACTATTTTTACAAACGCTTATTCTCCATCTACTTCATGTTAATCGAGATAAACATATGTAGACTCTATCTTATTGCTAATTTTCTTGTTTGTGCAAAGGAAATATGGTAGGGTTTAAGCGATAGTCAAATGTTTTAAGAGCTGCTTGCTATGTGACGCATTCTATTCTCTTTGCATGTTCAGGACATAAAAAAGCGAATAACGAATTGCCATTTGAGAAAAAGTATAAGTATTGGAAAATTTAAACAAATAACAAGGAATATTTCGTAAGTGGGGTACTCGACAAAAACAATGTATATGACATAAATTGTGCGTTTTAACGAGATCTACATTTCCTATGTAGAAGAATTTTGTCTATCTCTTACGGTTTACCAGTTATGCAAAAGTCATTCGAATGAAGACTTTTGGGGATATTCCCAGAAAACTCAAGATATGCATTTTATTTTTCATGAAAATATCTTAAACATATGATATTTTAATAAAAATAGTTTGGGCCGTTTTTGAGAAAATCAAAATTTTCCATGTAAAGGATAGTCTGGGGTGGCGCAATTTTCTTGAAAATCTTTGCAAGATACTGAACCTAAATACCAAGTTTGGCATTTATCCGACTTCTCGTTTGGGTTATGCTATTCACAGATAGACTACACACGGACATATTTCCAAAAATGCTTTATTTTGATTCAGGACACCTCAAAACATATATTTCCGGTGAAATCTCGGTATAGAATTTTTGGGTGGAATACAATACTTCTCCCACTTACTTTACGTAGTAGAGAAAGTAATTTCACGAATAAAACGCGCCCCTGGTTATTTAAAACTTTGACTGCTACTCGTGCAAATATGAATTTTGCTATGCTTACCTGTGCTGTAATAAATTATACTTGGTCTCAGGCGTGTGTTTAGATGTTCTCATATCTGGCGTATGAGCGTTTAGTTATACATTCTCCTATGCCTATCTTGCTAGTTAGTGCTAATGCATAGGAATTAGTACAAGCGCGAGTGCAAGTGACAATTAATTACACTGATGCAGTCCGTTATGACCAAGGAGATGGGGGGCTTCAAACACTATTCCGTTCAGTACCTGTAACCGCTTTCAGCTCCACACAGGCCGGTCACTCTCTCTGCCGTATATACCTGCATAACAAAGTTATTCATTTATGTAAGAGATACATACATTACTAGCTGGTTTACTTGGCGCTGCACGCGTAGCTTTTAAATTCGAATGACTATAAAATTAATTTCATTTTTAGAGAGAATTATCTAAAAATAGAATTCTAACACGGTGCACACGAGCTAAAAGCTTTATATTATCCCATTAGTGATCAACTGTGATTTCAGGTCCAACCACATGGAAATTATCCTTTGTATATGCACATGTTTAATAACTCAACTTGGTTTCATTAGGTTTTACTTCTCATTATGTCTAATTACATGATTAAGGGGAAAAGGTAATTACACCTCAAGTGTGTTAAATTACCACTGCTCTTAAAGTTATTAATTGATTTTCTCACAAGTCACTACAATAATTTTGATTAAAATATCATATATTTAAGATATTTTCATGACAAATAAAATGTATATCTTGAATTTTCTGCGAATGCCCGCAAAAGTCTTCTTCATTCTAAATCGCTTTTGTGTAACGGGTAAACCGTAAGAGAGAGACAAAATGTTACCACACAAAAAATATAGATCTCCTTAAAACACACAATTTATGTCATATACATTCTTGGAGTGAACCATTTTCGAAGTATTCCTTGTTATGTGTTTTAATCTTCGTTTTTCGTTTTTTTTATGTCCTGGACATACAAAGAGAATGGAATGCTCCACATAGCAACCAGCTCTTAAAACATTTGACTATCGTTTAAATCCTATCATACTCCCCTTGCACCTATAAGAAAATTAGCAATAAGATAGTTTCTGCAAATGTTTATCTCGATTAACATGAAGCATATGGAGAATAAGCGTTTATAAAAATAGTTTGTACAAGAGTAAGGAAAGTCATGTGAGTGTAACATATCCGGTTTTTTTTAACATTTTATATGGACTATATGTTTTATATGGTGAACAATTCAAAGCAATGATGAAACAAAACTTTAGATTTTTGGATATATTGCCTTAAGCGCGAATGCGGGACAGTTTCTTATTTATCTCATAGACGTGGGACAAGACAAGAGGATGTTGTTGGGTGTAACGGGGTGATGTCTTGCTGGGTCAGCGACCGTGAAACACACACACCGGAAGTGACGCTGGTTATTACTGGATTATACGGTACATCGCGATGATCCCGGGAAGTCCTCTGTAGAACATGCCACGCGTGGCGGTACAAGCTCCAGGAGAACACCCCGAGGCTATAGACTTCAACGTGTCATGTCCGTAACACAAGTTGCCTATCCTGAGTGTGATAGAACGGTAAACTGTGTTTAGTGTTTCTGTAATACATGGCTCCATTGGCAAGCTCGCAATCTGAAATACGCATGTCCATGACCTGAAAGTTGATTGCATATTAACGTAAAAAACATCCGATGTTACCTTCATAAGACTATCTCTACCCACTATCGTGTATCGTTAAATCTCTTCTGAAAATTATTCTTGCAAAGGCTTATTACTTTCTCTACTACTACAGTAAGTAGGGGAAGTATTGCATTCCATCCAAAAATTCGATACCGAGATTTCACCGAAAATATATGTTTTGAGGCCCCCCCGAATCCAAAAAAAAAGCATTTTCATGACAAATGAAATGTATATCTCGAATTTTCTGGGAATGTCTCCAAAAGTATTCTTCATTCTGAACGACTTTTGCATAACTGGTAAACCATAAGAGATAGACAAAATTTTACTACACAGAAAATGTAGATCGCGTTAATATACACAATTTATGTCATATACATTTTTTTTGTTGAGTGAACCATTTCGAAATATTGCTTGTTATTCCCTTAAATTTTTCAATACTTATTTTCTCAAATGGGAATTCGTTATTCATTTTTTTTGTCTTGTATATGCAAAGAGTATTAATCTGTGGCAAAGAGAATGGTGCTGCACCTAGCAACCAGCTATTAAGAGATATGTCTATGCTTAAAGGCTACTGTATTTCTATATTGCCCTTGTAGTTACAAAACAATGGTAACATAGTACGCCTTAAGCGATAGTCAAATATTTATAGAACTGGTTGCTATGTGTAAAATGTTATTCTCTTTGCATGTCAAAAGATCGTTTCTGCAAATGTTTATCTCGATTATTATGTGGAGAATAAGAGTTTGTAAAAATAGTTTGTACAAGAGTAGAGAAAGTCATGTGAGTGTAACACATCAGATTCTTTTTTAATCAGTATACAAATTATTCTTACGAAGGTTTATTTTACGAGGGCTGATCAAAGAAGACTTGAGACTGATTTTTTTCCTGTAGCTTCCGGGATAGTTCGTGTCTGTAACATAAATATTTGAAAAGAGCAGGTTTTTATGTATAATGTTGGTAAGCGGCAGCACCCTCGAATTGGTAGGTTGGTAGTAATGCTCTATTTTGTAGACCCTACGTGCATTTCGCATACCAGACAATGGAGGTGATGCATTTTTTAAATTGATTATCACTGGTGATGAGTCATGGCTGCATCATTATGATCCTGAAGGAAAACAAGCCAGCACAGTGTGGAAATCGCCAGGTTCTCCAACACCAAAAAAGGCAAAAGTTGTTCCATCTGCAGGGAAAGTGATGGTGATCACATTTTTTGACTGTAATGGAATGATTTACCAACATGCTGTTACAGCAGCATACTACACGTCAGTATTGGCTACACTGAGGAAGCACATTGCAAAGAAACGACCAGAGCTTTCTCGGACTGGGTGGCTACTTCATCACGACAATGCACGGCCTCACGTCGCAAATCAAGTCATGCAGTTTCTGGCTCGATTCAACATTACCTGTGTACCACATCCACCTTATAGCCCCGATCTTGCACCCTGTGACTTTTTTTATTCCCATCACTAAAGGCAAAGCTTAGTGGTATTTGATTTGAGAACTCTGAAGCAGTGCTCAAGAAAAGTGAGGCGATTCTTAAGGACCTGACAAAGAATGGTCTGCAGCACGTGTTCAAGGACTGGCAGAGACGCTATAGAAAGTGCACTGAAGTAGGAGGGGACTACTTTGAAAAAGATCATGTAAACATTGAATTGGAGTAATAAACATCTGTGAAAAAAAAAAAATCAGTCTCAGTCTTTGTTGATCAGCCCTCGTACCTTTACAGAAACAGCTACATTACATATTTCGTTATAGATACAAAGAGAACAGCGATAGTCAAATGTTTAACAACTGAACGCTGGCCTTAAAATTCCATACTGTTTCCATGACATCGCGAGAAACAACTGAAAATCGACAGGACTGGCTAAGTATTGAGCAATTCTAACTATAAATAATGAATACCTCAGAATGCCTGATGCCATAAAAAACTTATTTGAAATAAATTGTGTATTTTAAAGAGACCTACAGTTTTTGTGAACTACATTTTCTTTTACCACTTAACGTTTACCAGTTATACAAGATTATACGAAATTCCTCCCGAATGCAGAGGGCTTTACAGGCTACTCGCAGGAAATTCAAGATTTACGTTTTATTTGTCATGTAAACATCTTTAATGTATGGTATTTTAATCAAAATCATTACAGCCCTTTTTCAGAAAAAAAACCCACGAAAAATGTGTCATATAAAGGGTAGTTCGCAGGAGAGCGATATCTTGAAAATCTTCGTGTCGCATCTTTTGAAGGTACTGAACCTAATACCAACTTTGTGTTTTACCCGACTTTGAGTTATGCTGTTCACAAACACACATATAAACACGGATCTTAGGGTCTCAAAATACGTATTTCCGGCAAAATATCGGTATCAGATGTTTGGGTGGACTGCAATACAATGTTTTCTATACGCAAGGTAGAGAAAGTAAATTTTTTTTCAGTTAAGAACATGTTACCTCAAAACATGTATTTGCTGTGAAACCTCGATTTGAATTTTTTTAATGCAATGGAATACCTTCTCTACCTACTATGCACATGGTAGAGAATTTTTTTAAATTCAGGGAACTTCAAAACATGTATTTCCATTGAAATCTCGATATCGTATTTTTGGATGGAACGCAGTACCTTTTTCACCTACTATGCACGTGGTAGAGAGTAAAAATGCTTTTCTTTTTCACAATCTGCGGGCCTCAAAACAAGTATTTCAGATGAAATATAGGAATCGAATTTTTGTATGAACTACAAATTTCCTTACTTATTATGCACGTGGTAGTGAAAGTAAATTTTTTAATTTAAGGACCTCAAAACATGTATTTCCGGTGAGATCTAGGTATCGAATTTTTGGGTGGACTGCAATTCCTTTTACTTATTATGCATGTGGTAGAGAAAGTAAATTTTTATAAATAAGGGACCAAGGGAGCTCAAAATGTGTATTTCTGGTGAAACCTCGATATCGAATTTTCGAATGAAATGCAATACGTTCTGTACCTACTACGTATGCACGTGGTAAAGCAAGTAAAAAGGCTTTTCTTTTTGTAATCTGGGGGCCTCAAAACATGTATTTCGGGTAAATCGATATAGAATATTTACATGGAATTCAATATCTTCTTCACCTACTATGCATGTGGTAGTGAGTAAAAATGCTTTTCTTTTTTGGATTCTGGGGGCCTCAAAACATGCATTTAGGTGAAATCTAGGTATCGAATTTTTGGGTGGACTGCAGTACCTCCTTTAGGTATTATGCATGTGGTAGAGAAAGTAAATTTGTTTAATTAAAGGACCTCAAAACATGTATATCTGGTGAAACCTCGATATCGAATTTTTGAATGAAATGCAATACCTTCTGCACCTACTACGTATACACGTGGTAAAGCAATATAAAGGCTTTTCTTTTTGGATTCAGACGCCTCAAAACATGCACTTCCGGGAAATCTCGGTATCGAATTTCTGGGCGGAGTTCAATACTTCCTCTACCCACTACAGGAAGCAATAAAAGAAAAAGAAATAAATGAATAAACACAGTTTGAGCGATAAATTCCACAAATCGGCAAGGCAGGTATAGATCTTGAAACAGGTTTTAAGTGATTTTCGCGAGAGGAAGGGTCACTGTGATGGAAAGATATCAGATCCTCGCGAAGTGTGACAGCGTTTCGCTCGCTCTTAATATTTCAGCAGTTGTACACGATAAACCTCTCAGAAGTTTCTCGAGAAACTTGACGTACTATATTCTTTCTGTCACCTCCAATTGCTTGCCACTCCGCCAGGCTTGACATCTGCCGCATCTCCCCCATTTAGTCATTTCCATATTTCTCTTCCTTTTTCAGAGCCCACTTTTCGGTCATGAAGAGAAATCAGTAGCAAGCTTCATCTCTCGTATCCAATCGTTCTTATCTTCTTTAGTCTCGCTTATTTACATCTGCATTTCTCCGAATTATAACTTCAAATATACCTTCACTAACATATTGCTGATCATAGGAATACAAGAGGATTATAGACATAAATATAACCAACTTTTATTGCTATAATATGTATGTCATATTCGATAAACCATATACATATTTATCTCTAGTTTCTAAACATGATCGCTCAATTATAACAAAAGAGTAATTATCATTTAGTAAACGAATATCACGGGGAGCTCCCACTTTCTGACGAGTATGTAGACCGTCTTCCCCACTTTCCTACAATATTCTTATCCAGTAATTTACTATAAGAACACTTTTATGCACTGCCGTTGCAATTGCTGTTACAGGCGACCAGCCTCCCACATCCCCACGACACGTCCACGAGTAATTTCGCTAGTATACGGCATGACTGGTTCTGAGACAATAAACATGTTCAGGTTTCATTAACACCAGAAAAAGCAAAGGCATCAACCTCCCCTCTTTTCCCCTTATTGCTGTGTTATCAAGCCACCAGGCTCTGTGATAGGTGAGGTGAAGGACACGCCTCAAAAGACCCGAGAACACGATACGATATCGGCCGAATATTTTCTTTGGTGCTCTTTGTACGTCAAATGACGTGTGGTGGGTTGAGTCCACCCTTCCTTGTTGTTTACAGCAGGATCGTTCTTGTCTGAGACAGAGTATAGAGAACTAAGACCGCATTGCATAAATCAGGTTGCATTTCCCCCTACCCACAACTCATACCTTCGGCTCTGGAGCCCTTAATACAACTATAAATAATTTGACCCCTTTGCAAGGAAGTAGGTAAAAAACTGTTTTCTTGTCATGAAGTGTGTGGTATGCATGTTGGCAGAGATAAATACGAGAAGAAGGATGGACAACTTTACAACTATTAACGGGTTCTTTACACGTGCACAAAGAGATACTGCGCAGAATTATTCTCACTTAAAATATGAAACCTTCTATCACTTCTAGACGAAAACATTATTTCAAAAGGAAGAATGCGTAAATAACTCCGAGCAATATAACGTGAAAACAAACTTTCTGTAACTGGAAGACAACCAATCAGCATATTTATCTCCAAGCTCTAAATGTTTACGTTCTGTATCACGTAAAAAGGTACCTATTGCATTCCACCCAAAAACTCGATAACCTCATTTTAATGGAAATGCATGTCTTAGGCGCACTGAACTCTAAAAAAATTATAATGTGCTACATTCACATGACTTTCTCTACACTTGTACAAACTATTTTTACAAAGGCTTATTCTCCATATGCTTCATGTTAATCGAGATGTTAATCTTATTGCTAATTTTCTTGTACATGCAAGGGGAATTGGTAGGCTTTAAGCGATAGGTCAAATGTTTTAAGAGCTGGTTGCTATGTGGAGTATTCCATTCTCTTGTATGTCCAGGACATTAAAAAACGAATAACGAATTCGCATTTGAGAAAAAGTATAAGTATTGGAAAATTGACGGGAATAACAAGCAATATCTCGAAAATGGTTCACTCAACAACAAAAATCTATATGGCAAAAATTGTGTATTTTAACGCGATCGTCGTTTTTTCGTGTAGTAAAATTTTGTCTGTCTCTTAAGATTTACCAGTTATGCAAAAGTCGTTCACAATGAAGAATACTTTTGGAGACATTCCCAGAAAATTCGAGATATACATTTCATTTGTCATGAAAATATCTTAAACATATGATATTTTAGTCAAAATCGTTAGAGCCATTTTTGGTAAAATAAAAGTTTTCGAAAAATGTTCCATGTAAAGAGTAATCTGCGGTGGGGGGATTTTCTTGAAAACCTTCGTGTCGCATCTCTGGAAGATACTGAGCCTAAATACCAAGTTTGGTGTTTATCCGACTGTTCGTTTCTGAGTAATGCTGTTCACAGACACACACAGACACACACACACGGACATGTTTCCAAAAATGCTTTTTTGGGCTTCAGGGGGTCTCAAAACATGTATTTCCGGTGAAATCTCGGTATCGAACTTTTGGGTGGAATACAATACTTCCCCTACTTACTATATGTAGTAGAGAAAGTAAAAATCGAAAGCTTCTTTTGTACTTCGTGGGGATGAGGCAAGTTTTAAGAGTAAACAGACGCTATGAGGCAACGGACTCTTCTTACGTTAGGCTTTGAATTTTCAACCAGGGAACCAATAAACATAGAGGATAAGTATTAGAAGCAATGAAAAGATAGGAAGGTGCAGTGACATGTACAAAATTTGGAGGCGAGCAGTGACTGATATATGTGAACGCGAGCGTGGATTTGAAACAGTTTTGTCATGATTCTTCGTTAAGGTAACACGTAGCACTCCGGATCAGAAAACGACGCTAAGTTCCAAAATTTGCTAAGTGCCGCGCAATTATGCAATTATAAAGTGATGAAGGTGAAATATTTATATAATGTGCTAACGTTCCAAGCTCATAAACGAGTTAATGTTAGTCAAGTGACTACTTCAAGTTCGTGCAAATCTAAAGAACGGTGATAGAGCACCGAGATATTAAATAACTAGCCGGGGTAAACTTTAGTGCTCCAAGAGACAATAGTGGGAAGACAGTGCTAAAATAATCACATGTGTTAGAGAATATCAATGAATCTTGCAAGATTTCTAGCATAAAGAGTAAGAAAAGTGAAAACAGTGTTTCTTTTAAGACAATATCCTGGTGTCACCACTCCCGCAGTCCTACCCTGACAACAGCAGTAGGGAATTTCAGGCCGATTCGCCGACAGTTGACCCTGAGATGCGACAAGCGCTTCCTGACTGATAACGGCAGAGACGAGAACGACGCAGTTAAGATTACCACGACGAAGTAGCGGGGAAAACGGTACAAACCCTATCGTTTATTAGTGGGTATGCAAACTATTCTTACTTCTATTCTGTATTTATTCTTCTATCTACTTCATTATAATCAGGTAAACCTTTCCGGAAACAGCTACACTACACATTTCCTTATAGATACAAAGAGAACAGCGATAGTCAAATGTTTAACAATGAACGTTATATGCTGGCCTTAAAATTCCATACTGTTCCCATTACATCGCGAGAAACAATTGAAAATCGACAGGAAGTTTAAAACAATACCTAAATATTGAACAATTCGAACCATTAACAAGGATATCTCAGAAATCGCTGATGCCACACAAAAGCTACTCGAAATAAATTGCCTGTTTTAAAGAGATCTATATTTTTTATGAAATGCATTTTCGTCTAAATGTCCCAGTGAATGTGAGTGTCACGTTAAAAAAAGGCAGTTATGTTACATTCACATGATTTTCTCTGCTCTATCATTAGAGAGTGGGTATGCAAACTATTCTTACGAAAGCTTATTTTAGTATTTCCGAGATAGCCGTTATTAAAAGTTCGAATTGTTAATTTCTAGGTCAATCTCTTCATGTTCTGTCAACATTCAGTTGTTTCTCGCGATGTCATGGAAACAGTATGGAATTTTAAGGCCAGCATATAGTGTTCAGTTGTTAAACATTTGACTATCGCTGTTCTCTTTGTATCTATAACGAAATGTGTAATGTAGCTGTTTCTGTAAAGGTTTATTTGGATTAAAATGAACCAGATAAGAAAATAAGCTTTAGTAGGAATAGATTGTATACCCACTAATAAACGATTGAGGGTAGAGAGTGCCATGTGAATCTATATAACACCAGAAGTTTTGTAGTAGTAAATGCTTGTCTTCTCTTACGGTTCACAGGTTATAACAAATTCTTTCAGAGTGAAGGAGACTTCAGAGCGTATTCCCAGAAAACTGAGAATATACATTTTATTTGTCTTGCAAATATGCTAAACATCAATGAAAATCGTCACAAGATTTTTGGAAATCTTTATGTATGGTATTTAACCGACTTTTCGTTTTTGAGTCATGCTGTTCACAAGTGAGAGAACATTTTCTAAAACTGCGTATACCGGGGGAATTCGGGGAGATTCATAGCATGTATTTCCGGTGAAACCTCGGTATCGAATTTTTGGGTTGGAATACAATTCTTCCACTACTTACTGTAAAAAATACCGAGCGAGTTGGCACCGCGCTAACGTGTGCGATTCGTATTCGGGACGTCCCGGGTTCGATATTCCGCTTTTCCTGGTTTCCCCGGCCAGGCAGGCGAATGGTGGAGTGGTTCATCTTCTACCACGACTCCCTTGCCCCTCATTTCCTGTACCCATCATCTTCAGGGTTGTAGGAAGGTGATGGTGTCCGCGGTTTGCAGCTGGGCGTGACTGTGCTCTGAGAGATTTTATCCTGACGTCGTCCAGGGACTGGAACCCGTCTCTTGGTGCTTTTGGGCGGGAGGTTCAAGGTACAATAATGTGGGCTCGGGCGCCGTTGCAAGCGTTCAATTTGTAAACATTAGGGATCCCCTCTTTTTGCGGCAGTTGTCAGCTTGATTTGGTAGTCCTTGACCTCTCCCCTCATCCCTACCTCCCGAGGGTCACGGTAGAAGCACAAGGGGCCAGCTGACGAGTGTGCGGTGCTCTGCCGTGGTTTGAGGCCCCTTCGTTTCGTCTTTACCTTTGTCGTTTACTATAGCTAAGCAGTAGAGAAAGTAACAAAACAATAAAATAAAGAAAACGTCCATAGAGAAAAGGAGAAAGGAAGTGAAACTTTGAACAAAGGTGTGACTTGAAGTTGCTATAGAAAAAAATGCTTTGTAACAGTGCAATGGCACTAAAACAAAACAAATACAAGAGCGAAGAAGGAGAACTGCAAACACTAGGTACTTAAATGAAATATTAAACATTAGAAACGAAGCAAGTGGTGTTGACGCAGGTGATGCCTACGTCATGATTCCTCGAATGGACGGACGGACGGTCGTTAAACAGCGCCATTCCCATTCCAATAAATCCAGCGCCTAAGCGTGACGCTAATGATTATAAAACTGAAAACAAAAGCCCATAAAAGTCCACCACTCGGCCAGGTTATCGCCGACCGTTTGAAAGTAATGGAATAGAAAATACAGGAACCGAGGTACAAATCGTGTTAACGTGTCTGGGAACGTTTGTGCTGTCAGAAAGCGTCCTCTTTTGTATTGTTTGTGGACTATAAGCGACAACTGTACGTTCAAATACCCAGGATGTCACCAGTTTTACTTTCTCTACTACATAGTTATACTGGACCCGCGCTAAGAAACGCACTTTTGTATTACTCCGCTCAACACGTGTACAGCATATACGCCATCTAGCAACCTACAAAGAGTTGCTTCGTCCATGTCTAAAGTCCTGTCCACACTGATTAACATCTAACAAAACTTGTCAAGTGCAACATGTTAACAGTTTGTATGTTGGCCAAATTTCTGCGTTAACGGGAAGTCTTTATTGTTTTTATTACTCTATTTACTTTACGTCGCTTTAACTGCATGGTCATATCGCGACGGATCTGTTAGTGGATAACACTTAGATCGAAGTGTGGTGGACAGTCAACCGTCTACTCTGTGTTCACTCTTAGGTTGATCCGCGTTAAAACAAACCCCAGGTGACCAGTGCACCGCTATAATGTATCCTTTCGCCATTCGCACTAGAAATACTGTTACAGTTTCAGACCATGTGGCCAGTACAAGCGGCACGTAGTGCAAATAGAACAGTTTATTTCGACAATTGAAACGGCGACTAGCATATTCTGTTAAGGGTTTAAGGGGATAAGATTTATAGTTGTAACAAAATAAACGTTTGCACATATAATAATAGTTAATTCTAAAATAAGTGAGCGAAAAATAAAGTAACAGGTATGCGATAACCTAATTTATTCGCTCTCTGGAAGCGGCAGTATATTAACTGTTGGCGGCTCAGTTTAAAAAAGAAATTGTGCACTGTTACGCGAACTGCATTCTTCTTAAAATCACTACATTCTTGCATCGCGTATTTCATATGCTTTCTTTTTTTCCGGGTGTAAGCACTTTTCTCGTTTCAGCTTTTTCTGCACAATCACTGTTTATACTTGTACTCGAAACACCGGTGAACTCAGAAGTTAATTTCATCATTTCTTTCGCGGAAAGTGTTGGATATTTCTCACATAACAAAGATTCAACACTATTGTTTTTTCACCACTAGTCAATGGTTTGCGCGGCTAATGCTTTACGTAATTCGACGAAAACACAAGAGCAAATTCACCGTCCGCCATGATACTAAACACAACTGCTGGTTTCTGGCTGTAAACAATATTCTGCGCCTACCCTGATGTCAGGTGGCTCATACGAATTGCATCATGGTACTTGTAACTCTGTTTTACGGTATAAATCAGCGTTAAATAAAACCTTAGGTATTTGCATAGAATATTATACTATTTAAGAATAAATTCAATCTAAAATGCAGAGTATTGGCATGGGACTACTTTCCTGCGCGCAATGCTACCGTATGCACTGAGCAAGTGGGTTTGTTTTGCCGCGGATCAACCTAAGAGTGAATACGGAGTAGGTTTCATCCCTGTAACCATGCCATCTTGCTTCGTCACGTGTCCACAGAGATCCTTGCACATAGCAACTGGATCTTCTGCTTCGTGCCGTGCAGATGACATTAGGGTGCCGTCCAGTCTACCTACTTTCATTGTCTGTGGATAGATGGCTCAGCATTTGGTATTACCACCTATTTTTCATGTTTACTATTGTTTTAGACTTAAGGTGGAACTTTGGCTGTGGTATTAAATATCCAATCCACGAAACCACGGAACTATCTCAATCAGAGAGGGAAGGCATGAAAGACCCGAAGGGCGACGGCAGGCGTAAGCATGGACGGCGTTCATAACGTTTCCAGATCGAACGACGTCTGGCCCACTCGGAGGCGAGTCCTAACTGAGCAGTCCCGCAACGACGCCTCTAGAAAGCACACATCCACCGGCCAGCCGCAACCCGCCAACATTGTCGCCTGGTCCTGTAACCCTGAAACAGATGACAAGAAAGAATGATGGGTACAGGAAATGGTTGCAGGAGAGTCGTGGTAGAAGATAAACCATCCCAGCATTCTCCTGCCGGCCCGGGGAAGCCACGAAAAAAACCATGGGTTCAAGTGGGCGGTTACCCTCTGGAAACTGTGACCTCTTGAATGCGACGCCACCTCGCAATGAAGAGAAAGTAACTAGACAGAATTAGGGCAAGTGGTTCATATGCAGGGGTGAAACGGAAACGATGGAAGCAGCGAAGGATGTCCTTGAGATTTTGATTGATTGATAATAATAGATCTGTACCTTATGATCTTCTCTCTCTATAGTTTATGCAACTGGATTTGGTACCCTATAGAAATAAGCACTTTATGTTGAAATGAGGTCTATGGATGGAAACGATCAACGATAAGAAAGGAATTAGTCTCGAGAGAAGAGTGCAAGTGCAGATACAAAAGTCTCAAAAGCTTGTAATGCAAGAAAATGACGTACAGACAGCAGACACAGGGAGGTGGACATAACAAATTGTGTGGATGGGACAACATAATCTTAGAGAGGATTACTGCGTGTTGAGAATGGATATCTCGGAGATGAACTCGGAATCTGTTTACATTTCTCAAAAACTTTATGAACCTACATTGCCTACAACTGCTGCAGTTAAACGTCCTTTTCAAGTACAACGTGAAAGAAAACAGCTTCATACATTTTTACAGGCTACGGAAAGACAATGTGTAGAAACGCAATACCAAACTATAGCGCGTCACTGGAATCTGGTGATATTCCGGTTGTTACGTTCCATACATAATCGGCAACTCTTTCGCAAATACCTGTTACATACAGGGTTGCTCATTTGTCAATGTTACATTTCGGAAGTTTGTTGTGAAATAAGTACTTGACATATCAGTGTAAATCATATATCAAATGAAAGGAAATCTTTCGAAGTTTGTTTGCTATACCTTATAAGTTTCCAATGTGTGCGCCTCTGGTTACACGGGAGACGATAGTCCAACTCCACCCACACTCGCACCAGCATGTCACGGTTGATCGTTGCTATCGCTGCTGTAATGCGATCTCGGAGGTCCTTCAAGTCAGCTGGAAGTGGTGGAATGAACACCCTATCCTTCACATATCCCCAGAGAAAGAAATCACATGGTGTTAAGTCCGGGGATCGGGGCGGCCACCGAAACAATGCCACGTCATTGTCAGCATTTCGTTCAATCCAAAGTCGCGATAAGGTCTGGTTCAGGTACGCGCGCACCTTGTCCTTTGACAGGGCGCAGAACACCTTGATCTTTGGGGAGCTGCACACATGCTCAACTGTCACCTGTGGGTGTTGAGTTCCCCAAATGCGCACGTTGTGACGGTTTACTTTCTCCGACAAGTGAAGCGTTACTTCGTTGTTGAAGACGAGTCTGTCACCAAAATCATCATCTGCCATTGCAGCCTGCATGTCGATGGCAAATTCTATGAGAACCTCCTTCTCACCACCTGTCAGGGCCTGCAGGAGTTCCAGTTTGTACGGTTTCACCTTCAGTTGCTTTCGAAGAATCCGTCACACAGTCAAACTGAGACATTCCCAGCTGCAGACTTGCACGATTTGTCGATTTCTGAGGGCTGCACGCAAACAACTCACCAACACCTGCAACAATGGCGTCTGACGGTCTCGGCCTTCCAGGTCGTTTGGGTGGACACAGACAACCAGTGCGCTCGAACGTTTCATACCAACTCTTGATGGTCCTGCGATCTGGCGCATCCTCGTGAAAACGAGTGCGAAATTGTCGCTGAACAGTCACAGTAACCTCTGTTTTCGCAAACTGTATCACGCAAAACGCTCTCTGGTTGCCTGCGAACGCCATTTTGTAAACTTCTGCCGCCTAGCGGGCAACCACGTCACCACAACGTGACACAAACTTGGAGAGTTTCTGTTTCCAAACGTACCCACATGATTCGGACTCGCACGTCTCATACATCATGCGCAAGATGCTTTCCAAGTGTGACACTGACTTATGAATAACCCTGTATATTGGGAAGGTTAGTTATATTATACGAGGGGCACTGTTTATATTTTGAGCCTTGGCAACTCTGAATGTTGTAGGTGCCATCTGACGTTTCCAATGGAAAGTTTGATATATTTGACGATAATGTACTTCAAAGATTTTGTCAATAGAGCGTCATTTGTCATGTTTACACTACCTTGAAGATTGTGTGTCAACAAAAACATGGAATTAATTCGTGAAAATGTTCGTGCAATGATTTATTACGACTTTCGACGTGGATTATCAAGACAAGAGTGCATCGATCAACTAACTTCCACATTTGGCGACGAAGCTCCATCCTTTGCCACTGTGAAACGCTGGTATAACGTTCGGTCGATGATGAAGTTCGTGAAGGTCGTCCAAAATCAGTTGCTGTGCCAGAAAATATTGATGCTGTGCAAAAACTAATAATGAAAAATCGCCATGCGACATATTGTGAGATTGAGGCAAACCTAGGTTTTAGTTCCACCAGCATATATGAAATATTGCTTGATTATTTAGCCGTGAAAAAGGTTTGCACTCGTTGGATTCCACATAGTTTGACGCAATCTCAAAAAGATGCTCGTGTCGATTGGTGTACAAAAATGCTCAAGAAATACAATGGCAGTGCCTCGAAAGACGTATATAAGATTGTAACAGGTAAAAAATCATGGATCTATGCGTATGAGCCGGAACGTAATCAGCAGTCGACTGTATGGGTGTTTCAAGATGAAGCAAATCCAACAAAAGTTGTTCGCACTCGAAGCACTTCCAAGCAAATGGTTGCCCACTTTTTCAGCAAAACTGGCCATGTGGTAACAGTGCCTTTAGAGGAACGTAAAACGGTCAATGCCGAATGGTACACAACAATTTGTTTGCACTCTTCGGTGAAGTAAGGAAAACCAACAAGAACCGTAGGATCGTTCTTCATCAAGACAATGCGAACGCACACACATCTCGTCTAACAACAGAGTATTTGATGGCTCAAAAATTGAATTGATGGGTCATCCGCCATACAGTCCTGATTTGGCACCCAATGACTTCTTTTTGTTCCCGAACATCAAGAATAAATTGCGTGGACAACGATTTTCGTTGGCAGAAGGAGCCGTTGATGTCTTCAAAAACCATGTTTTGGAGGTGTCTCAAGAAGACTGGAATAAATGCTTTGACAAATGGTTCAAACGGATGCAAAAGTGTATTGATCATAAAGAAGAATATTTCGAAAAACAATGGAGCAGTTTTTAATCAGAAATTACTTTGTTTTAATTATTACGCTCAAAATATTAGTGCCCCGCGTATCTGTTACGCTGCGCCCTGTTTTTATATTCCCAGATGTTCAAACTTTGCACACCAAACCTTAGTCACCAACTGACGCACTGATTATAATATTAATTATAGTATTTATGGTTATATTAATTAGGTTAATGATACAAGGTTAGGTTGTTATTAATTGTTAGGTTTCACCTTTGTAGTTAACTAGAAATTTGAATTGTTTTTTTTTCTGCAATTTTTGGTGTAAGCGTTGTCTATTTGTGTGGGGTTTTATTTTTAGAGGAAGAAGAAAACCAAGAAATATAATTGTTAGGTTTATGTAAGTACACCGAGATTCTATTAAAACGTAACTTAAGTTGTTCTTTATATTATTACAATACAATAATTTGTAACGTTTAATAACATACGCATGTTACATAAATTAAGTCCATAGCACGGTTCAGTACTTAATTTAACACGTAAGGTACATCCAGGTTACAGGTGATCAGCGATTATAGTGGAGAAGGAAGGTGATGACCAAACCTATGCTCCGAAGAAAAGACCATTACAGGGCAATATACAGAGTGGTTCGCTCGAATGTCCCTAATTTCAGTTGTACGTGACGGCTAAACTGTTAAAGATAGAAACTTACAACAACGTTTATCTGAAAGGAAAACTCAACAAGTTTCGACTAGCACATCACTACATCTCTATGTGAACTCCAGCAGTCACTGTGACGATGTTAAGGCGATGAACAATTCCTTGTCAAGTACGTTGGAGCATGTCTTATGAAATGCTGTACATAGCCTCTATGATGCGCTCTCGAAAATCACGAAGGTCTCTGACCTTTGACGTGGACCCAGAGAAAGAAATCGAGAGATCTCGGGGCCACGCGATCAATCCAATGGCCAGGGAAAATGTTGTCCAAAGTCGTATGGATTTTGATTGAACCAGTTGGAGGGGCGCCATCTTGTTGGAAAAAGTATGTTAGGCTGCAGATGTTCTATTTGTGGGAAGAAGGACTGCTCCAGCATGTCAAGATATGTGCTACCAGGGACAGTTTTCTCGGCGAAGAAAAACGTCCAATGACTTAATTTTTGACAAACGGCACCAAAATTGACCTTGGGACTGTGTCACGAACGTGCTCTTGTGTAGCTGTGGATTCTGCGATCCCCAGATCCGCACATTATGTCAGTTTACCTTGCCTGACACATGGAAAGCGGCTTCGTCCGAGAAAAAATTCTTGGGCATGACATCAGGATCAGCGCTGAGACGATTCTAGCATCGTATTGGCGAATTGCACTCGTTTGGGCTTGTCATTCGGCTTCAGAGGTGCAATAACTGCAATGCGTACAGTTTGAGACGTTTATGGACAATTCGTTGCAATGTTGAAGCTCCCGCGAAGCCCTTCTTAATACTTCCGTGGACTTCGCTCAAATGTGGCAACCATTCCGTCGGATGTTCTGCGACCACCACTAGGCTTCTTTACGACAGCTCCAGTAGCTAAAAACGTATAGTACCACTTCTTTATGCTTTCAGCAGTTGAAGCATCATGGCTAAATACTCGCCGAAACTACCTTTTAACTCCCTTTTAACCAGGTCAGTTGATTTAAACTCCGCATACCACAGAACAGCTTGCGCTTTGATCTGCGGTTTCGCCACTTTGATAAACGATAAACTCTAAGAATGAAAACTGTGTCTTTGCACCCTCTACCGACAGGATTCGAAACCGTTGCGTTTTCCTTTTATATAAACGTTGTTATAAGTGTCTATCTTCAATGCTTTAGCAGTCACATACAACTGAAATTAGGTACATCCGAGCGGTGATTTCTCTTGTTATATAGGTATCTAGTGATTCAACATAAAACGTTGACTGCTCCGACTTGTGGCATCAGTCATCTTTGTTTTTAGCAACCTGTGTAAGGCTGCTACCGTATACCTAAGCACTTTAAGATTAGGAACAAATTGAAATCTGACCTTATGAAACATCAAAATGAAATGTAACTCATAGACATGTGTGTACCTACTGGTACATAATGAGAAACTAGCGCGTACTGTACTGAACAAGACCGTACTATTCAGTACGCTTCACAACAGACACACCTAGGAACAGTGATTATAGTATAACAATAGTAAAATTCCTCGGTCTGCGGACTGCGCCCCCACTCTACTATCCTTTGCCTTTAACTACTTCCATTTCTGTAAGAGGAATGTTAAAGAGCACAGTTTGAGATGATAATGATGATGATGATGATGATGACGTGAGATTGGTCTCCCTAGTTTTCTTTGTAAAACTTCAATAAAAATAATTTGTATTATGAAAAACAATCAGTGAGAAATTTTTCTCCTTGAAGAAATAAATGGGAGAGTGAACGCTATGAAATACCCTAAACAGTGCGAGTTGACTTTTGGAATATATTCCATGATAATAATGTTTGTGAGATGCTATCGCTAGTTATATGCAGACATTTGTTTTCACACCCGCTGTACCTTGCTCTTTGCGTGGCCTGTCATATTTCGGGTTCACCTCTTCATCAGGAGATTAAAAAGATTAAAAACACAGACAAAAGGAAAACGAATTTGACGGTCGACTTAAGGAAAAATCGCCAATTCTGCACGTTGCGTGAATTTAAGACAAAGTGTGATGTAATCCAAGATCACAATAGCTGCTTCGTACTAATTTAGTCTGACTTACGTTTAAGAGATGGCGAAAGTGTCGCCCATTGGTTTATTTCTCTGTTAGAACTGTTTAAGTGAATAGAGACAGTTCCTGAGCGAGAAACTTTGACGCAGAGCGGTTTTAAAGTGAGTGGATTTTCATATGCTTTTTCCTCGGTTCATTATTTTGAAACATTCTTCTCCTTGCGGAGCAGTTTTTCTCCAAACACATAATTTACGCGAAATGAAGAGAAAAGTACAGTAACTAAAAGTTGTATTGGGTTTTTATGAGTAACGTATTTTTTATTTATTTTAACGCATCCAATTATAATTTTAATTATATTTTTCTAGAAATTCAGAGGAGGTAAGCTTTATATTTTTTCTGTGGAATAATTTTTACAGAGTAATAAAACCCCGAACAACTTTTATTTACTCACATCTGAGAAACATTTCCACGATTTTTCAGGAAAATGAAATTAAAACTATTACGCAAGGGACTTTTTATATCCAGTGAAGTAAAACAACTTCGGAACAAATCTTCCTACATTGCTGAAATTTTGTAAAGTCAATTCTGTTAAGCATATTAACATGTGATTAAATTTTCATAATGATAGCATTAAAACATAGAGATTGAAAATTGCAGTCATAAGGCCCCTTAATAACGCAATTAGCAGGAGTAAACCTGAAATATTGAGCATGTTTATTGTATGACTTCTCTGTTACGTATAGTTAGTAGGAGAAGTATTGTATTTCACCCAAAAACTCGCTATCGAGATTTTACCGAAAATACATGTTTTGAGCCCCGCGAAAAAAATACAGTAACCTTTAAGCATAGACATCTCTTAACAGCTGGTTGCTATGCCCAGCACCATTCCCTTTGCCACAGATTAATACTCTTTGCATATCCAAGACAAAAAAAATGAATAACGAATTCCCATTTAAAAAAATAAGTATTGAAAAGGGAATAACAAGCAATATCTCGGAAATGGTTCCCTCAACAAAAAAACGTATATGACATAAATTGTGTATTTTAACGCGATGTACATTTTTGTGCAGTAAAATTTTGTCTATCTCTTATGGTTTACCAGTTATGCAAAAGTCGTTCACAATGAAAAATACTTTTGGAGACATTCCCAAAAAATTCAAGATATACATTTTATTTGTCATAAAAGTATCTTAAACATAAGATATTTTGATCAAAATCGTTAGAGCCATTTTTGAGAAAATTAAAATTTTCGAAATATGTTCCATGTAACGGGTAATCTGGGGTGGGGGGATTATGTTGAAAACCTTCGTGTCACATCTCTGGAAGATACTGAACCTAAATACCAAGTTTGGTGTTTATCCAACTGTTCGTTTCTGAGTTATGCTGTTTACAGACACATAGACACAGACACACACAGACACACACACGGACATGTTTCCAAAAATGTTTTCTTTTATTCAGGGGGTCTCAAAACATGTATTTCTGGTGAAATCTCGGTATCGAATTTTTGGGTGGAATACAATACTTCCCCTACTTACTATACGTAGTAGAGAAAGTGAAAAGGATTTTTAGTAATAGGTCCGTGTGTATGTGACTATGTGTCTGTGAACAGCATGACTCAAAAACGAAAAGTCGGATAAATACCAAACTTGGTATTTAGGTTCAACATCTTTCAAAGATGCGACACGAAGATTTTCAAGAAAATCCTCTCACCCAGGAATATCCTTTACATGGAAATTTTTTCAAAAAGTTTGATTTTCCCAAAAGTGGCAGTAACGATTTTGATTAAATATCATATATTTAAGGTATTTTCATGACAAATAAAATGTATATCTTGAACTTTTTGGGATTGTAAGTCCCTTTCATTCTGATAGCTTTTGCATAAGTGGTAAATCATAAGAGATAGGCAAAAGTTTACTACACAAAAATGTAGATCTCATTAAAACACACAATTTATGTCGTATACAGCTTTTTGTGGAATGAACCATTTCCGAGATATCCCTCGTTATTTGTTTGAATTTTCCAATACTTAATACCTTTTCTCAAATGGGAATTCGTTATTCGTTTTTTTATGTCCTGGACACACAAAGAGAAAGGAATGCTCCACATAGCAACCAGCTCTTAAAATATTTTACTATCGCTTAAAGTCTACCATATTTCCCTTGCACCTACAAGAAAATTAGCAATAAGATTAACATGAAGTAGATGGAGAATAAACTACATGCTGTGCTTGCGGTCCCGGGTTAGATTCCCGGCTGAAGGGTGAGAATTTTTCTATAGCCACGATTATTCCTGTCCTACCGAGGGTCCGAAAGTAGAATGAGAGTGTGAATATGTGTGATACATAAAACCCAAAGAAATCTAGAAATCCAACGACAAGTGCATACGAATTAATACCATTGCCATTAAGTATGTTCCAAAGGTAAAAAGGCCGCTGATATAAGCATAGCACTCAAACCAACAAACCCGTGGAACAACAACAATGTTGTTTTGTAAATACCCACCTACTCACGCACGCACACACACGCATCTTCGTTTCTTCTTTTATGCACTATCAGTCATTTGATATCGACCAATCTAGAAAGTGTCATATCAAGCAATCGTGACTCTTTATATCCACAATTATTATTGAGAACCATACTCTATCACCACTGGAGAAATATGGCATGTTCTTTCACGATCGGACATAACGAACATGAAAGAATTGAAACCAAAAAAAACCGCGTCTAAAAGATTTTGCCAAACTACGAAACAGGAAATAAATCAAATAAAAGGAAAGCGACAGAGCAGATCGTAAATATTGCAACAGACAAGCCAGGTAGCATGCGAAACGTAAACGGAGAAGATAATAAGAATTTATTACGATGTACAGTGTCAACTTTAATTTACGTTCAACAAGTATGCTGACATGCAGCTGCCGTGGCCAGTGTTTTGAATTTAATTTCGTTTGCTGTAAGCATTTGAAAATCATGTCTTAGTTTATGGCTATTTCTTCATTTTATTTGCGAAATAATCCAAGCAAATGTTACTAGTGATTCACAAATGTTTTGGATAAATTACTCCTAACATTAAATATGAAACAATTAGTAACCCTATGATAAGATATGCTAATGATTACACTAGTCTGCATGATATCGGATGACTAAAAACTAATAGATGACTCTGACTCACTTTTTTATGCTGATTTCAGAACTACTTTTAGGTTTTTTTTTAATCACTTACCGTTTTTTCTCAATTTCACTTCAAAAATATAGAGATATAAAGACATTGCTTCCGCCACTGCACGTAAAATTGGGCTTGATGAAGCAATTTGTAAGGGCTCTACCACAGGATGGACCCTGCTTCAAGTACCTTTCCAAGAAATTTCCCTTCATTACACAAGACAAATTAAAGGCTGGAATTTTTGTTGGTTCCTCAAATAAAGAAGTTGATGAAGGATGAAGATTTTGAGAAGACAGTGAATGAGAGAGAAATAGAAGCATGGACCGCCTTCCGACCAGTTACTGAAAACTTCTTAGGCAATAACAAAGATCCAAATTACAAGGCCATTGTCGAAACAATGTTGGAACATTTCAAGAAGATGGGTTGTAACATGAGTGTAAAGGTGCATTTTCTGCATTCACATATTGACTACTTTCCAGAAAATCTTGGACATTATAGTGAAGAGCAGGGTGAACGTTTTCACTAAGATATTAAGGAAATGGAGAGGAGGTACCAGGGGAGATGGAATGAAACTATGGTGGCCGACTACTGTTGAATGTTGAGGAGGGGCAGTCATTTTCAAGGATCTGCAGGGAAGTCAAAGAAGAGAAAGTTTGAAAAAAATTAAATGAAACACTTTGGCTTCTTGTTTTGTTAAAATGTAGTCATGAAATAAATTAGGGGCGTTCTTGAGAGTATTCTTAAAATGTTTCTTGAATAAAAACTTACCTTGTGTGAAATGGTATTTGAATAATTTTCTACGCTCATTAGTAAAATTCTCAAAACATTACTTCATATTTTGTGTAAAAACCTGACATCGGAAGTTATTTCTGGAATCAGCATAAAACTTGATTCAAGAACACCTACTTTTAAGAAATCATCTGACAAAAACTTTGAAAGTGCAGACTAGTGTTAGTAAAATCAATTCTATATTATACGAGGCGTATTTTAGAAGCAAATACCGATTATTTATTTAAAAAAATAGCAGAACATTATTTTCCAAATACTTCATCATCATTTATTACCTTACACTACTTCTCCATGTAGTCACCGCCATTATTCAGGCACTTGTCGTAACGGGAAATCACTTTTTGTATGCCTTCGTCAAAGAATGATGCCGCCTGCAATGGAAACCAAGTCTGCACTTCTTGTTTCACAACATCATCGTCGTTGAAATGTTTTCCACCAAGAATTTCTTCAGATGAAGAAACGGATGTCAAATCCGGACTGTAGGGAGGGTGGACGAATTGCTCCCAACCAAATTATGCGATCAGATCTTGAGTTTATTTGGCCAGGTATCTCATTCATTATTGTTTCCCCATAAATCTCACGCAATTGGCGATGAATGTTTCCTAGCGTAACATTTATCGCATACAAACAACGAATCACTGATCTGACTTCACAGACGGCCGATTGTTTTGAACATTTCTAAAAGATCAAACAACCAGAATACACAAAGTGACGACCGCTCCCAGCTGCGTCTGGCTTCCTAATGAATGGAAGTGGTACTTATTTTAAAAACGCGCCTCGTATATTTTATGGAAAAGTATTCGTTTAGATTTTAACACCGTTTTATTGTGCTATTAATGATTCATTAATACGAAATTTTTAAAAAATGAATATTTTATCGCAGTTTGAGCTCAGAGTTTCAATGAATACAAGCTTTTGTATAGTGAACTACGTCTGCACTGCTGGCTTGCTCTCAACGTTAAAAATGCTAATTTTAAACCTTCAAAAAGAAAGCTGCCAAATTCTTTTCTTTTCTGAAAATTCAATTTTGTTGTTGTTACTATTCTCTTAAAGCGTGTACTATTCCTCAACAACTACCAAATTTTGGTAACAGAACAATAATCGATGGATATGTGACCTTTAAACATGGAAATGTTAACTACTTACCTGTGTATTTCTATTTATTCTTTTTCCTTGGATAGCGGAAGGAATATAGATTATAGGGATTTTAAATTTTCTCTGTGGTATGCAATATAATGCTGAATCATAACTTAAGTTCAACAAAAACACAAATTACAAGTTTTCAATGTGTTATCAGTTTTGTGACAGGGTGTATAGTTCATTTCCTATTACACTGAGCGTTAGCACGTTTGGTGTAAGGCCTCAATCACAATGAAAATTAAGCGTATGCATAACAAACTTAAAGCTCTGATGTGTTAATTTCACATAACGTTCTCAACCCTCTATCGTTTATTAGTGGGTATACAAATTACTTACTAAAACCTATTTCTCTATCTACTACATTTTAATCATATAAACCATTGCAGAAATACCTACCTTACACATTTGGTTATACGAAGGACACTATTTATATTTTGAGCCTTGGCAACCCTGAATGTTGTAGGTGCCATCTGACGTTTCCAATGGAACGTTTGACATTTTTGACTATAATCTACTTCAAATATTTTGTCAATAGAGCGTCATTTGTTTTGTTTACAATAACTTGAAAATTGTGTGTCAACAAAAACATGGAATTAACTCGTGAAAATGTTCGTGCAATAATTTATTACGACATTCGACGTGAATTATCAAGACAAGAGTGCATCAATCAACTAACTTCCACATTTGGCGACGAAGCTCCATCCTTTGCCACTGTGAAACGCTGGTATACGAATTTAATCGTGGCCGCCGTTCGCTCAATGATGAAGTTCGTGAAGGTCGTCCAAAATCAGTTGTTGTGCCAGAAAACATTGATGCTGTGCAAAAATAATAATGAAAGATCGTCATGCAACATATTGTGAGATTGAGGCAACCCTAGGCATTAGTTCCACCAGCATATATAAAATATTGCATGATTATTAAGCCGTGAAACGGATTTGCTCTCGTTGGATCCCACATAATTTGACGCAATCTCAAAAAGATGCTCGTGTCGATTGGTGTACAAAAATGCTCAAGAAATACAATGGCGGTGCCTCAAAAGACGTATATAAGATTGTAACAGGTGACGAATCGTGGATCTATGCGTATGAGCCGGAACGTAAACAGCAGTCGACTGTATGGGTGCTTCAAGATGAAGCAAATCCAACAAAAGTTGTTCGCACTCGAAGCAAATGGTCGCCTGATTTTTCAGCAAAACTGGCCATGTGGCAACAGTGCCTTTAGAGGAACGTAAAATGGTCAATACCGAATGGTACACAACCATTTGTTTACCGAAAGTCCTCGGTGAAGTAAGGAAAACCAACAAGAAGCGTAGCATCGTTCATCAAGACAATGCGAGCGCACCCACATCTCGTCTAACAACAGAGTATTTGAAGGCTCAAAAAATGAATTTATGGGTCGTCGGCCATACAGTCCTGATTTGCCACCCAATGACTTCTTTTTATTCCCGAACAGCAAGAATAAATTGCGTGGACAACGATTTTCGTTGGCAGAAGAATCCGTTGATGCCTTCAAAACCATGTTTTGGAGGTATCTCAAGAAGACTGGAATAAATGCTTTGACAAACGGTTCAAACGGATGCAAAAGTGTATTGATCATAAATAAGAATATTTCGAAAAACAATAAAGCAGTTTTCAATCAGAAATTACTTTGTTTTAATTATTAGGCTCAAAATATAAATAGTGTCCCTCGTATAAACCGTTTTGCACACGAGTTGCCGTGGCTACAAAACAAAACCTGCTCATGTAGAATTCAAACTTCCAGAGTTGTTGTTCAGTTTAAGTTATGTTTCAAAATTATATAGTATAGCGCAGAGAAAAAAAAATAGGTTAACAACCCTTATAATGTTTATGCGCTGTATACATGGTGCACAGTGACAAGGATATACTTCAAACGTTCCTCGACCATTTACAAGATTCCATTCATAATTATAGCGCTCGAGGGCCGACTAAAACCTAAGCTCATGTTACAAGGATTCTTTCTGTTCTTTCGCGGAAGAGCTTATACCAATTAAAACCCGAGAACCAGAACAAAATCTCCTCTAATGAGATTCTTCAGCACACATCTACAGCTTGAGCTTTTCTTCACTGGACGGTTAGACGTGGTTATAAAACTGCAATCATTTTTGTTACTTTTCTTTCATCCAAGTAATTTAAGCTACGTCTCAAAACAGTACACAGCATAGAAATTCATTTACTGCCCTCTTGGTTATACTTTTACACATAAAAGTGACAGTTTAAGAACTTTAAATAGATTAAGAGCCCTTTCGGTTGTATACTGGCTTACATAAAATATTGCCCATAAAAGAACTGAGCTGTTTCTGTGACAAATCTAGCCCCACCAACTACCAGTGTGTTCACCTGTATTTATCGAGTATATTTCTAGCCACTGAATTGGCAGGGTACTTTACTTCCCCCAAAGTATAGCCGAACTGCCGAAGGGTAACATTACAGCTTTAAGGGGACACCGAAGTGATAAAAGTGTTTTCTACAGTATTAGATCTACAGATTTAATTTTTTGTGCAGGTGTTACTAGCAGTTAAAGAAGTGTCTTGTACAATATGTTATGCCTATACAGGTTGGGCCATTTGAGACTGTATACAGTATCTCCAAAACCAAGCGTTGTAGAAAGTTTAATAAAAGTTGCTTGATATTATGGGGGACAATAAATGCAATTCGTCGTGTTTTGGTTGGAAGACGTTATGATGGTCATTTTAGGGTCAATTTAGTTTTTTTAAATGAGAATCCACCTGTTTAATTTCTCTACTACGCATAGTAAGTAGGGGAAGTATTGTATTCCACCCAAAAATTCGATACCGAGATTTCACCGGACATACATGTTTTGAGACCCCCTGAATCCAAAAAAAGCATTTTTGGAAACATGTCCGTGTGTGTGTCTGTGTATCTGTGTGTGTGTGTGAGTGTCTGTGAACAGCATAACTCAAAAACGAACAGTCGGATAAACACCAAACTTGGTAATTAGGTTCATTATCTTCCATAGATGCGACACGAAGGTTTTCAAGAAAATCCCCCCACCCCAGACTACCCTTTACATGGAACATTTTTCGAAAATTTTAATTTTCTCAAAAATGGCTCTAACGATTTTGATTAAAATATCATATGTTTAAGATATTTTTATGACAAATAAAATGTATATCTTGAATTTCCTGGGAATGTCTCCAAAAGTATTCTTCATTGTGAACGACTTTTGTATAACTGGTAAACCGTAAGAGATAGACAAAATTTTACTACACAAAAAATGTAGATCGCGTTAAAATACACAATTTATGTCATAGACATTTTTTTGTTGAGTGAACTTTTTTCGAGATATTGCTTGTTATTCCCTTAAATTTTCCAATACTTATACTTTTTCTCAAATTCGTTATTCATTTTTTTATGTCCTGGACATGCAAAGAGAATGGAATGCGCCACATAGCAACCAGCGTTAAAATTTTTGACTATCGCTTAAAGTCTACCATATTCTCCTTGCATCTACATGAAAATTAGCAATAAGATTGACATCTCGATATCTCAATTAACATGAAGCATATGGAGAATAAGCGTTTGTAAAAATAGTGTGTACAAGAATAGAGAAAGTCATGTGAGTGTAACACATCAGAATTTTTATGTTGTTGTCTCACTCCTCATAAAAAACTAAACAACATTTGCACAAAACGCTTTGCAGTTGTTCCTACACCAACGTAAATAACGACAATTCTGAATGGGCGTGTACGAAGAGTGCAATGTATGTTTGGACCATCCATGGATGGTAATTTGAGGGCCAAGTTATGTTCCGTAATTGGGAACCAACATCTTTTATTTTGTTTCCTTACACCTCATCACAAAGTAAACAACTTTTTATAAACCATTTTCCAATGAGAAAAAACATACAAAATGTCACGAATGTATCTTTGATTAGAATGCACGCCGTTATTGTTGCTGCAGGCCATTCCCCCTGAATCTCAGAATTTCATTCCTTTTCTCTTTCACAGAATTCTGGTATATGTGACTGAATTCACTCCTTCACTGCATTCCAGGAACTTTTATACTTACACGTGAACTACTTTGGCTGTTGCTAATGACTTTGCTTAATATGACTCGCTAATGATATATCTTTTCAATTCAAGCTGATGCATTATACCTTGATTTAATGTACGGAAATTATTTATTGCAATTATTTCTCTATGTTAGAACTATTTCTTTATTTAGTTATTTATATATTCCTGTCAATAATTACGGTACCACAAAAGAAGCATTTTTACTTTATCTTCCACATACCTAATAGGAAGAGAAGGTATTGCATTCTATGCAAAACTTCGATACCGATAAATCACCGGAAATACATTTTTTGTTGTCCGTTAATCAAAAAAGTAAACCTTTTAGAAAAACGTCTGTGTATGTATGCGTGTGCTGAGAACAGTATTACTCAAAACAAAAAAGAAGTTCAGTATCCTTCAAAAATGAAACACGAAGGTTTTCAAGAAAACACCCCACCCCAAACTACCTTTTACATGGAAAGCTTTTCAAAATGTTTCGTTTTATAAAAAAGGGCTTTAACCATTTCGATTAAAATACCAATTATTAAAGATATTTACGTGACAAATGAAATGTATATCTTGAATTTTCTGGGAATGACCTATGAAGTCCTCTTCATTCTGAAGGAATTTTGTATAATCTTATATAAGCGGTAAACATTAAGCGATAGACGAAAACGTACCACACAAAAAAAGATGTTTTATACCCATTAATAAATTATACAGGGTAGAGAAGGTATTGCATTCCACCCAACATTTTGACACCGAGATTTCATCGTAAATACATGTTTTAAGGCCCCCTGAATACAAAAAGGGTTTTTTAAAAAAGTACGTTTGTGGGTGTTTGTTAACAGCATAACTGAAAAACGAAAAGCCGGATAAATACCAAACATGGTATTTAGGTTCAGTGTCTTCCAAGAACAAGAGAAGCGACATTTTTCAAGAAAAATTCCTCCACCCAAAACTACTCATTACATGGACTGTTTTTAGAAATTTTTGATTTTCTAAAAAAAAGGCGATTTTGGTTAAAATATTGCTTGTTATTCCCTTACATTTTCCAATAGTTATACTTTTTCTCAATGCAACCAGCTCTTAAATATTTGACTATCGCTTAAAACCTACCAATTCCCCTTGCATCTACAAGAAAATTACATTAAGGTTAACATCTCGATTAACATGAAGCATATGGAGAATAAGCGTTTGTAAACATAGTTTGCACAAGAGTAGAGAAAGTCATGTGAGTGTAACACATCAGATTTTTTTATCATTTATTCTGTATTCTACATAGCCATGAACATGTTTCTAAACACAAACATTTGTATTGTTACTACAACAAGCCCGGCTCGTATGTTTCTGTAGTCAAGGTGACGGTATCGGGAAACAAAGTACTGGCGACTTTTGCTGTGCTCGCCTTTAAAACAGCATAGAGTTGAAAAGGGTTGATAGGAGAGAAAAAATGGGCAGATAACGTGTTCCATATCTAGCAGAGTGCCGTAGACACTTGACAATTATTCCGAGCTACATTAATTCCCCGGATAGCAGTAAAGTTGACGCCAACTGCGGAATCGTCTCCGCATCGCACTGCATTGCTGCACACTTCTGGGAAAACACGCGAAAATTAAATCTCCTAGCCGTTATGAATGCAATGTAACTCATATTGCCAACAAGGGATTTGCCGGCTTCAAACAGAACGGGAATTCTGACGCGATATTTTACAGCGTGTTGCGAATGAACGTAATGAAATAGTATCGTCATTTGAAGAGTGTTTTAAATTGAAGTACTTCATTTCGGAAATTCAATTTAAGGCTCCTAGGGCTAATTTGCAAATCCACATACTGTATAAAGGGCAGAATGCTGTCGGAATTTCATTCAGGTACACGTGTGATTCTGAAACCTTGTCGAAAACGTGTAAGAAACTTCATCGGATTTATTCAATTTAAATTATTTCTTAGTTGTTCAGCAAAAAAAAAAGAGGATGCGTTACATTCACATGACTTTCTCTACCCACTCTTCTACAAACTACGAGGTGTGATCAAAAAGTTTCCGGAATGGATTCACAACAATGCTGACGCCGAGATTTCTTTAATTCTTACCCAGACTGTACATGCAGCGATCTTTCCCGATAAAAATGAGAGGCCGTGTGACCATGCAGTGACGAGGTAGACGCTCTGAAGTGAGCATGTGTTTTGCATGTGCTGCGATTTTTTCCCATAGCAAAAATGTTAGATTACTAAGAACGAACATCAAATTTTGCTTTAAACTCGGTAAAACTGCAAGTTATGGGCAAAACGCAAGCATTTGAGTGGTTTTCGAAATTTAAAAGTGGTGTGACATCAGTTAAAGATGTAAAACTGATGAAAATATCAATCAGGTGAGGGAAATGGTCTTAAATGATAGGCGCATTACAATAAGAGAGCTTTGTGACTCATTAGGACTCTCCTTTGGAAATGTTCAAAGCATTTTGAAAGACAATTTGGACATGAGAAGAATTGCCGCCAAGTTCATGCCCCGCCTGCTTTCAAATGACCAAAAGGAAAGCCATGTGATTGCCTGCACAGATCTTAAAGAACAGCTACAAAATGACCCACAGTTTATGGAGAAAATTATTACTGGTGATGAAACATGGATTTATGGATACGATCCAGAAACGAAGCAACAATATTCACAATGGAAGAGTCCTTCAACTCCACGCCCGAAAAAGGCCAGACAAGTTTGATCCAAAGTGAAGTCAATGTTAATTGTGTTTACTGACATTAAAACATTGTACATAAGGAATTTGTGTCCCAGGGTCAAACAGTGAATCAAGTGTTCTACAAACAAGTGCTGCAAAGATTAAGGGAGAATGTGCGACAATGCACTCGCGCACAAAACCCTTTCTGTTCGCCAATTTTTGGATAAAAATAGGATGAATACTGTTCCCCACCCCGTCTATTCTCCAGATTTGGCACCAGCAGACTTTTTTCTTTTCTCGCGACTTAAAATGTGGCTCCGAGGGCACCATTTTGTGGACATTGATGTCATCCATCAGGAATCGCAGGAGGCTCTGAACATATTGAAAGAAGAGGACTTCCAGAGGTGCTTCCAGAAGCGCTGGTACAAGTGTATCAACTCCCAAGGAGACTACTTCGAGGGTGACAGTGCAGATTAGACAAAACAAACTGTTGTGTAGTATTTGTGACGTCATTCCGGAAACTTTTTGATCACACCTCGTATGTTCAAAAAAGCTTATTCTTCCATCTACTACTTGTTAATCAAGATAAACTTTCATTACACACCTACGCAATTGTTCTTGGTATAAGAAGTATACTAGACTATATTGATAGATATTTAAAAACAAACATGTCGCTATGTGATGGCTTTAAAATACCATCACGAGATGGTGTTGTCATCGACCATGACCACGAGAAAAAAAGCGAATAGTGCCTTACCACTTGAAAAACGTATATGTGTTTGAAAATTTTAACGAATAACAAAGAAAATTCCGGAAATTATTAATGGTGCAAAACTTTATTTGATATACTTAAATTGCGTCCTTTAACGAGTACCACATGTTCTGTGTTTGTTTAACTCTTACGGTTTACCGGTTATACAAAGGTCATTCAGAACGAAGACCACTTCACAGACTACTCACAGAAAATTCAAGATATACGAGGTGGCCCACACAAGCCGTCCTTAGTTGAAGTTAGTTTATACCGGATAGCGCGGAAGAACAATAAAGTCCATTAATAGTGGTCGCAGCTATGAAGCTATGTTTAAGACATTATCATGACAAATGAAATGTATATCATGTATTTTCTGGGAATGTCCCCAAAAGTCCTCTTCCTTCTGAATGGCTTTTGCATAACCGGTAAACCATAACTGATAGACTTATAGTATGTTCCATTTTTCTTCATAAAATATATACATATCGTTAAAACACACAATTTATGTCACCTACATTTTTTGTCGGGTGAATTTGTTTGAATTTTCCAATACTTATACTCTTTCTTAAACGGGAATTCGTTATTCGATTTTTTATGTCCTGTTAATACAAAGAGAATGGAATGCTCCACATAGCAACCAGTTCTTAAAACATTTGACTATCGCTTAAAGCGTACCATATTCCCCTTGCATCTACAAGAAAATTAGCAACAAGATAGTTTCTGCAAATGTTTATCTGGATTAACATGAAGTAGATGGAGAATAAGCGTTTGTAAAAATAGTTTGTACAAGAGTAGAAAAACACATCAGATTTTTTATGTTCTGTTGTATAAGACTACAGGGTTATTCTAAATTAGTTACCTGATAATAAAGCTAAATTATACATAGTTATCTTACGTAGTTTATTTCCATTTCCATTGCATACATTGACATTAACATTAAGTTTTATTTGCAATGTTTACAAATCTTCAATGTGACTCCCTTTTGTCACTCGGCAGATATCCCACCTGTACGACAGTTCATCCCAGGTATGCGTGATCATGACCGCATCTATCCGAGCTACTGCTACGAGATTGGTCGGCAGTGGAGGGTTGTACACGTTATCTTTAATGTAACCCCACAGACTAAAATCCAGCGGTGTTAAATCGGGATATCGTGGAGGCCAAGCTATGTTCCCGCCACGTCCAATCCAAGCGGGAGTGGTGTGGAATAGGTACGTAGTGACCTCATGGTGGTAATGAGGAGGTGCTCCATCTTGTTGAAAAATGAAATTATCTCTCATATCTTCTTGCAGCTGTGGCATCAGGTAGTTTTCTAACATATCTAGATATGTGATGCCAGTCACAGTCGTCTCATAAAAAAAGAATGGTCCATACACTTTCACGGAGCTTAGCGCACAAAACACATTCAGTTTTGGTGAGTCACGTGTATGTTCCAGGCATTCCGTCGGTTTCTGTGTACCCCATATTCTTACATTGTGGCGATTAACTCTACCACTAAGGTGAAAAGTTGTCTCGTCACTGAACACAATCTTATTAAGAAAACTATCGTCTTCTTCCATCCTGTTCAGCATGTCCGTACAGAACTCATAACGTTTAAGCTTGTCATTAGCACTCAATGCCTGAACCAGTTGCAACTTGTACCCCTTACACTGCAGTCGTCGTCGTAAAATTCTCCAAATGTGCTGTAGTTGTAGACTTCTTTGGAATTCACGGATTCCACAACGTGGCCTGCTACAGGAGGGCGTCACTGTCCTTTCTCTCGGTGTCCCACACAACCTGTTTCTACGAATGGATCATACCATGTTTTGATAGTTTTCACCTTCGGGGGAGTTTTTTGATACTTTGCTACGTAAACGTCTTTGTGTGGTAATTTGCGGTTTAGTTTCATGAAACGACAGACAACACTGCGCGCGCTCAGCACCGCTGTAAGACTCCATGGCGACTGCTTACTAGGTTCCAGGTGTTGCGAGTGCTTCACATTTTCCCCGCCAGGCGAGCGAGCGAGTGTATGTAGCGAAGTCTGCCGGCACCAGCCATGAGGGATAGCTGGTAGACGGTATCTAGAAACTGTCGGCCCCAGCAGGGTTCGCCCTGCTGGCCTGACGCGCGGAGGTGGCGTATCCACTTCCGTCCCTGTTTGGAAGGGTGGGCAGGATGAGTCCTAGCCTAAACTTGACCAGGCAGGGGGGTATATAAAATAGGCACCGTCCCTAATGGAATCCTGGATTAGCGAGGGTGTGGTCTCTGCGTAGGCGGACCCGGTCCGTGTTTATAGACCATGTTTAAAACTTGATGATGATATGACATAAGGTTTGATGAACATCGGAATAAATTTCCGTCAACAGTTTCGAAATAATTCATTCATACTTTCAGGTAACTAATTTAGAATAACGATTTAATGTTTATCTGACGGTAGTTTTGCTCCTGGAAGTCTAATTAAATCTGAAACAGTAAGTTATTGAATTTCCTACCCCATGAGCTGAAGTCTAGGTGTGAAAGTGTTATAAACTCCAGCCGCTCTAATTACAGCAAGTGTAATGAACGTCCCTGCTGGAGATTTTATATTTGCGCCCTGTGACTGCTGGACCTAATCTATTCCTTCATCTAATTAAAGTTGAAGTAGTGCAATGGCCTTTGCGCATGCGTGTTGTGGCATGGGAGAGAGCTGCGGTTCTACGCAATTTATTAGTTCGGTTTTCTTTTTTTTCCTCGAGTTTATGAATGTGTAACAACTAACATTAAACTGCGGGGTTTTCTGTTAATACAGAATTACACACATAAATTTCAGCTCCTCACCGTGTTCAGCATATAAACGCTGAATTAATAACGGGTTCTGTTAGGCATTTACACTGCGAGGGTCTCTCTTCAAGCCTTTACAGGTGTAGCCATCAAATGACGATTATAAACAGCTAATTTTCTCTGCCAGTGACACTCACATGAATTTCTCTACTCTTGTACAAACTATTTTTACAAACGCTTATTCTCCATCTACTTCATGTTAATCGAGATAAACATTTGCAGACTCTATCTTATTACTAAGTTTCTTGTAGATGTAAGGGGATAATATATTTAAAGGGCAATTTGGAAATACAGTAGCCTTTAAGCACATACATATCTCTTAATAGCTGGTTAATACGTGCAGCACCACTCCCTTTGCCACAGATTAATACTCTTTGCATATCAAAGACAAAAAAATGAATAACAAATTCCCATTTAAGAAAATAAGTATTGAAAAAAAATCTGATGTGTTACACTCACATGACTTTCTCTACTCTTGTACAAACTATTTTTACAAACGCTTATTCTCCATATGCTTCATGTTAATGGAGATATCGAGATGTCAATCTTATTGATAATTTTCTTGTAGATGCAAGGGGAATATGGTAGGTTTTAAGCGATAGTCAAATATTTTAACGCTGGTTGCTATGTGGCGCATTCCATTCTCATTGCGTGTCCAGGACATAAAAAAATGAATAAGGAATTTGAGAAAAAGTATAAGTATTGGAAAATTTAAGGGAATAACAAGCAATAACTCGCAAACGGTTCACTGAACAAAAGAAATGTATATGACATAAATTGTGTACTTTAACGCGATCTACATTTTTCGTGTAGTAAAATTTTGTCTATCTCTTATGGTTTACCAGTTATGAAAAAGTCGTTCATAACGAAGAATACTTTTGGAGACATTCCCAGAAAATACGAGATATACATTTTATTTGTCATGACAATGTCTTAAACATATGATATTTTAATCAAAATCGTTAGAGCCGTTTTTGAGAAAATTAAAATTTTCGAAAAATGTTTCATGTAAAGGGTAGTCTGGGGTGGGGGAATTTTCTTGGAAACCTTCGTGTCGCATCTCTGAAAGATACTGAACCTAAATACCAAGTTTGGTGTTTATCCGACTCTTCGTTTTTGAGTTATGCTGTTCACAGACACACAGACACAGACAGACACACAGACACAGACAGACACACAGACACACAGACAGACACACGGACATGTTTCCAAAAATGCTTTTTTTGGATTCAGTGAGTCTCAAAACATGTATTTCCGGTGAAATCTCGGTATCGAAATTTTGGGTGGAATACAATACTTCCCCTACTTACTATACGTAGTAGAGAAAGTAATATAAGGGAATAACAAGCAATATCTCGAAAATGGTTCACTCAACAAAACAAATGTATATGACATGAATTGTGTATTTTAACGCGATCTATATTTTTTGTGTAGTAAAATTTTCTCTATCTCTTATGGTTTACCGGTTATGCAAATGTCGTTCACAATGAAGAACACTTTTGGAGACATTCCCAGAAAATTCAAGATATACGTTTTATTTGTCATGACAATATATTAAACCTGTGATATTTTAATCAAAATCGTTAGAGCCATTTTTGAGAAAATTAAAATTTTCGAAATATCTTCCATGTAAAGGGTATCCTGGGGTGGAGGGATTTTGTTGAAAACCTTCGTGTCGCATCCCTGGAAGATATTGAACCTAAATACCAAGTTTGGTGTTTATCCGACTGTTCGTTTTTGAGTTATGCTGTTCACAGACACACAGACACACACACACAGACAGACACACAGACACATACACGGACATGTTTCCAAAAATGCTTTTTTTGGATTCAGGGGGTCTCAAAACATGTATTTCCGGTGAAATCTCGGTATCGAATTTTTGGGTGGAATACAATACTTCCCCTACTTACTATACGTAGTAGAGAAAGTAAAAATCTGATGTTAGATACACGTAGCTTTCTCTACTCTTTAGCACTTATTAGTGCGTATTTCCTATCTACTTCAATTTAATCCGGATAAACTTTTCTGGAAATAGTTACAAATAGCTTTGGGCTGACCCCGTAGTTCAGGCGGTAGAGCACCACCCTGCTGTGCGAGGGGTCCCGGGTTCGATTTCCGGCTGGGCGTAGGAATTTTTTTCTGATTATTTCCAATCCTCCCCAGAGTCTGGAAGTATGAATGAGAGTGTGAATGTGTGTATGATCTAATGAATAAAATACTCAAAGTGAGAAAGCAAACGACAAGCGAACATCAGATAACGCTATAGCCAAAAAATCCCTAAGAAAAGTCCGCCGATAAGACCGATGTAGTTAAAGGCGGGGTATAAATGGAACTTAAAAAAAGAAAAAAATCTGATGTGTTACACTCACATGACTTTCTCTACTCTTGTATAAACTGTTTTTACAAAAGCATGAATAACGAATTTGAGAAAAGGTATAAGTATTGGAAGATTTAAGGGAATAACAAGCAATTTCTCGAAAATGGTTCACAACAACAAAAAATGTATATGACATAAATTGTGTATTTTAACGCGATGTACATTTTTTGTGCAGTAAAACTTTGTCTATCTCTTATGGTTTACCAGTTATGCAAAAAGTCGTTCACAATGAAGAATACTTTTGGAGACATTTCCAGAAAATTCAAGATATACTTTTTATTTGCCATGAAAATATCTTAAACATATGATATTTTGATCAAAATCGTTAGAGCCATTTTTGAGAAAATTAAAATTTTCGAAAAATGTTCCATGTAGAGGGTACTCTGGGGTGGGGGGATTTTCTTGAAAACCTTTGTGTCGCATCTCTGGAAGATACTGAACCTAAATACCAAGTTTGGTGTTTATCCGACTGTTCGTTTCTCAGTTATGCTGTTCACAGACACACAGACACACAGACACACACACACACACACACACACACACACACACACACACGCACGCACGTACCTTTACTAAAACGCTTTTGTTTTGAATTCAGGGAACATCAAAACATATATTTCCGGTGAAATCTCGGTATCGAATTTTTGGATGGAATGTAATACCTTCTCTACGTACTATTCAGCTTGTAAAAATCTGACGCGATACATTCACATGACTTTCTCTACATACTATTTCTACGAAAGCTTTTTTACCTTCCTGCTTCATGTTAATCGAGATAAACCTTTGCAGAAATAGTTTCTTACAGATTTCGTTGCACGCACAAGGGGGATAAGAGAACCGAATCTACAGTCTTAAAAGCTAGTCGCTATATCTGGATTTGAAATTCCATACGGTTTCCACGATATTTTGAGAAACAACAAAATAGCGACAGCACTTTGCAAATAGACTTATATGTTCCACCCAAACGACTTTCTCTACTCACTCTTCTACAAGAACATATGCTTCTATCTACTTCATGTTAATCCAGATCAACTTTCAATTCACACCTACACATTTCGTTGTAGGATACAGTAGTAAAGCGATAGTCACATGTTTAAAGGTCGTGTCGCTCTGTGATGGCTTTGAAATTCTTTGCATGACCAGGAGAAACAATCGTGCTACACTCATCATAACTTTCTCCGCCCTCTATCGTTTATTATTATGTGTATACTGAAGTAGATAATTTATTACCGTTGTTACATTATTTGCAACACGTATGGAAGTCAATTTGAAGTAGGTCGTATTGATGTGTTTGTATTATATTTCAACTGTTGGGGAGCCGAACTTGTAGAAGTTGCAACCGCACATATAGTAAACAGTTTCCGGTAGCCTTCGCCCCAAATGTATTTTTAGGTGGCCTTTGCTCAAGTTTAAAAATATTAACTTTGTAATTAAACTGTTTCTTTAAGTATTAAATAATTATGTTTGCCTCGGCTGCGTCAGTATTATTGTTAGAGACATGGAAGTCTTGGCAGGGCGTGATGCGACAAGAATGTAGGCTTATACAGATTTTAAGTTTTAATTCACTCCTTTTTATTAATCCTTGACACACATTAAATAGCACTTACTGAAATCGAGAGGAGAAATATCAGCTGTTGTTACTTGCTAGGTACTCACAACCATAATATAGCCACCGTTACGCGAAGTCACACGAACTGTCAAGTGTAAAGATTCAACGACGGGGTTATATGCGGAATTAAGGGGTGATTCAGAGAACACCTCTATGAAAAGTTTCGCTAAAACTTGTACGCAAGGAAAGGCTAAAACAATTACAACATAATTCGGACTTCTAGAGGAAGGGGTATAGAATGTGTGGTTAAATTGAACCACCGCTAAGACGAGAGCTTTCAGCAGCGATATTGAGACGTAGGTTAAAGGTTTAGTTAAGGTCGTTTTGACTACATGATCTTAACACGACCGTTTATCATAAAAATACATTATGATATATACATACAGGAGAGCCAAAAAACTACGAACCGGCTGCGTGGTGTTTTTTCTGTCCACGTCCTCGGTGCTCGTTGCCGTCTGCCACTATCATAGAAAGGCGCGGATTAAACCATACAACATTTTTAAAACTCATTTTAAAGGCTTTATTTACCAACTTTATGAAAGGAGATGTTGAAACTGGCCACCCTCGTTATGCATACATTTTTGGCAGCTCTTTAGGAAACTATCCATCACTCGCCGTAGGAGCCAATTTTTTTTCCAGTCAGCAGTTGACGCCCTTACATATGTGAATACAATTTTGCCCCCCAGTAGGATATATAGGAGAGAGCTGGCACAGTTTTTTGCGTTTATATGGGAAAGGATAGGGAAAACGAAGGTAGATGCTAGGTTGAGAGAGTCTTCAAGGAGGAAAATGCGTTTATATGGGAGAGATAGGGAATACCAGGGCTGATGCTAGGCTAATCAGATGCTAAAGGAGGGAGGGATATGCTTTATACGAGAGAGATAGGGAATACGTGGAGAGGTGCTAGGCTAGACAGAGGCTGAGTAATGTATGGTTTATATGAGCGGTATAGGAAAACGATGAGAGGTGTTAGACTAGACAAGGCTTGAAACGTAGTGCATGGTTTATATGAGAGATATAGGAAAACGAGGAAAGGTGTTAGGCTAGGCAGAAGTCGAGGAGTAGAGTAAGGTTTATATGAGAAGTATAGGAAAACGAGGAGAGGTATTAGGTTAGGACAATTGAGTTTGTGTTTATAAGGAGAGACGAGAAAACGGAGAGAGATCCTATGCTAGGATAGACAGGTGTTAAAGTTAGGTTAGATAGGAAACCAAGGAGTGATACTCAGCTAGAGGGGGGGGGGGTAGGAGGGAATGAGCTTTTGAGAGGTAGGGGATACGGGGAGTGGTGTTAGACTAGACAGGGCTTGAAACGTAGGGCATGGTTTATATGTATGAGAAGTATAGGAACAGGAAGAGGGGTGCTAGGCTAGACAGAGGTTGAGGAGTAGAGTATAGTTTATATGAGAGGTATAGGAAAACGAGGAGAGGAGTTAGACTAGACAGAGGTCGAGGAGCAGAGTATGGTTTATGTGAGAGTCATAGGTAAACGAGAGAGGGGTTAGGCTAGACAGAGCTAGAGGAGTAGAGTATGGTTTATATGAGAGGTATAGGAACAGGAGGAGAGGTGTTAGGCTAGACAGGTAGTGTAGCAGTAGGAATATGGACTTATATACAGGAGAGATAGGGAATAGGAGGTGCTAGACTTGAAAGCGACTTTAGAAGTGAACATAGTGGAAAACTGTTTCATGTCAATGTTCTAGACATGCCCATCACGTAACCTATTCAGGGAAAAGGTGACTCGTTCAGGGGAAAAAGGTGACTGCTCAGGGAAAAAGGAGACCCACAAAGGGAAAAAGTTGACTAGCAAAGGGAAAAACGTAACCAGCAAAGGGAAAAAGGCGACCAGCAAAGGGAAAAATGTGACCGGCAAAGGGAAAAAGGCGACATGCAACGGGAAAAAGGTGACCAGTAAAGGGGAAAATGTCACCAGCAAAGGGAAAAAGGCGACCACCAAAGGGAAAAAGGTGAGCCATAAAGGGAAAAAGGTGACCTGCAACGGGAAAAGCTAACCCACTAACACTAACAGGTAAGTAATTCAGGTAGTATTGCAAGAGGCGGACTGGATCATAGCAGTGTATGATTTCACAGGTAATTCAACTAGTATCGTATGCATTTAGGCTAATTCGTCTAGTAACACAGGATAGATTCCAGATGCTAACTGCATCATGGCTCTGCATGATTTCACAGATAATTCAGCTAGTATCGTAGGTGTTTAGAGTAATTAAGCAAGTATCACAGGAGGCTAGATTCCAGGGTTGGGTATAGCATAGTTTCGTATTTCAGAGGGTATCGTAGGTATTTAGGATAATTCAAGTAACATAGGTGTTTAGAGTAATTAAGCAAGCATTACAGGAGGGTAGGTTCCAGGGGTTGGTTATAACCTAGCTTCGTATTTCACAGATAGTTCAGGTAATATCGTAAGTATTTGAGGTAATCGACAGAGCTTCACAGATATTATTGATAATTTCGATCAGAGATTTGTATCACAGCTATTTAAGGTAAATGCAGATGATTCAGGTTGTATCAATGGTATTTGAGTCATTTTAACAGGTAATTCTGATAGTATCACAGGTGCTCGTGCTAATTTAGAGCAGGAATTCGTATCAGAGCTAGTTAAGGTAATTTCACATGATTCGGGTAGTATCACAGGTATTTAAATCATTTTCATAGCCAATTCAGCTAGTATCGTGAGCATTTAAGCTAATTCAGCTAGTATCACAGGAGGCTAGATTCCAGAGGCTAACTGCATCATAGCTATGCATGATTTCACAGCTAATTCAGCTAGTATCGTAGGTATTTAGGCTAATTCAGGTAGTATCACAGGAGGCTAGATTCCAGGGTTGGGTATAGCATAGTTTCATATTTCAAGGTAATTCAGAGGGTATCGTAGGTATTTAGGATAATTCAAGTAACATAGATGCTTAGAGTAATTAAGCAAGCATTACAGGAGGGTAGGTTCCAGGGGTTGGTTATAGCCTAGTTTCGTATTTTACAGATAGTTCAGGTAATATCATAAGTATTTGGATAATCAGCATAGTTTCACAGATGCTCGTAATAATTTCGATCAGAGATTTTGTATCACGGCTATTTAAGGTAAATGCAGCTGATTCAGGTTGTATCAATGGTATTTGAGTCATTTTAATAGGCAATTCTGATAGTATCACAGGTGCTCGTACTAATTTAGAGCAGGAATTCGTATCTGAGCTATTTAATGTAATTTCACACGATTCGGGTAGTATCACAGGTATTTAAGTCATTTTAACAGGCAATTCAACTAGTATCACAGGTACTCATGGTAATATAGAGAGTAATTCGATTATAAAACTTTTCTCATCCAACGTTACAACAATTTATATACTTTTTTCTAAATCTTACAAACTTATTATATTTTAAGCACTTATTGTACGATGCGGAGAGGGATAAACTGCATATTGGTTCACAAATTGAAAAGCTTTACGTCAACATACCTTTATTTTAGTTCGTTATAGATGTCTCTCCCCTTTTATCTAGGCTTGAGACTAGCACTAGGATTGCTCCTAATGGCAGGGTTACCACCTTCCCTTCCATCTTCTTCTTTCTTCATCAGGCGTCAGCTATCTGCATATACAGCACACAGATACCTTCTTTTTTAAGATTGTAGACTCACTAGAAAATCTTTATCTTTAACTTACATTCTTTTAAGCACTGTTTGTAATGGCGTAATGTCCATACGCATATGTTGTTATCCCGTCCTCAGCAATAATTCTTTTATCATCAAACGGAGTCAATGCAATTTTATTCACTTGTACTGTAGCAAGGGCATGCTTTCGTGATAGGATCAGATTCATAGGTGTTCTGATGATTTCACTGGTTTTAAGACAGTCTGTATAGCTGTCAAACGAAATGTACTGCTTAATAGCGCTACGTTTTATACCTTTAATCTTTTTTATCATTGACCCTTGAATATCTAAGGCATACATCTTAGGACGTAGTCCAACAAAGCGTAGGATGATTTTGCTATTAGCCTCATCTTTAAATTTTCCCAATACCTTCTTGTTCTGAGTAGAATAACATATATGGTTGGCAGGGTAATCAGCTGTATCGAGATGTTCAAGAAAACGTAGCTTGTCCTGGTACACATCTTCAGTTGTTACACGATGAATGAACGAATCAGTGTCCATATACATAAGCTTCAGGTTTTCAGCTCCATAATAAGGCAACAAAACGTCGTAATGATAGTTATACATTAATGTCTTGGAGATGTCCAACACACTCATACCAATGTATATAGGCTTGTTGAATACAATCTGACGAGAGGCCATATGTACAGCAGCTAGATTATCAGCATATATCGTCCTGTCGATAAACGTAGGCTTGGCGATCAGCTTCTCTAGAGTTTTTTCATTGGTCACCAGTCGTATATCCATACGATTACGCAGGTTCTCCATAGTTTTTCCAAACATAGCGTTGTTAAAGAGTTTGTAGAGATCCTTCTCGAAATCATTTGCAGCTTGTTGTCGTAGCCTGTTGTTAAATTCCACATAAGGTTTCAACCACTGAGACTGTCGGAATTGTAGCACACGATGGATTTTTGTTAGTCGTAGTCCATGACTAAGAGCTTGCTTCAAAGCCATGTAATGCACTACATACTTCTTTCGAGGTCCAAGATGAGGTATCAGTTTCTTTGTAGATGATTCCAATGGTTTCATACACTCTGGCAGGAAAGGTAGATCGTTGTGTAGATCGTGAAGTTCTGCAGGATACTCGATGTTGACTTCTAATATGTACCCATGAGGATCATCTTCTTGTAGTGTTTCTAAGTTGATTTCTTCAGGTGACACCCACTGAAATCCACCAAAAGGAAGGGCGTGACACATTGCCCACCCATATTGGTTATTTGCGTCCTCGTATGTGATAAATTGGGTTGGTCTCGTCGGATCAAACTTCTCCATATAAGTGTTATTAGCCTCAGCATACCGATGAGAAACTTGGCATAAACCTCCTCTTATACCTGATTCCACCATGAGTAGTTGATCATAATCTTGTAACAGTTCCAGCTTAATTCCAGTATACAGCAACATGGCGTCCCATGTAAGACCTGGAGAGGTAAAATAATGGGCAGGATCAACTTTGTGTGTTTTAAGGGTTTGCTCTCTGAACGTCTCAAAGACATCAGCTAGAAGAAGTACATCCGAAGTTAAGTAGAGATCGCTGTACTCTCCCAGGTTTCTCACATTAAACAGCTCCCATACATTTCTAGCATGATCGTAGTCAGCATCAGTAATTTCTTCTTCATTTAATCTATTGTAGAAGGAGTCCTTAGGAGGCAAGCAGGTCTCGTTCAGGGCATCCCATGACGTAACAAAATCATATGGAAATACACCCTTACGGGTCATCAACTTCAATTTGTCTTCTTCAAAGTACTTTAGTGTTTCAGGATACGAGGTTAGATTTTTTACCAACTTATCCAAGCTTGTACTGAGGAATCGGAAGCTATCCACAAATCGAAGCTTTATATCTCCTACATACTTGGTGAATGAGATATAGCTTTCTTCAGAGTTAGGAATTACCTCCACACGTTCACTTGTACAACCCAGCTCCTTAACAATGAAATGAGAGTCATATCCGCTAAGGTTATGCATGAAGACTGGTATATATTTAGGTGTTTTACAGGCTAAATTACATTCATTATGAAGACTTCCACGATATTCACCGCTGATGTGATCATGGTCGCGTACTTTATAGTTCTCTTCTGTAAAGGGTTTTCTACACAAGTAGCATGTCGTAGAAGACTCGAAATCCTTTTGCTGTTGATCCGTAAGTTTCAGAGGCTTAGCAGATTTGTATATATTACCAATCATTTTTGCAAGAGATGTAAGGTACAGCATAAACGTCTGAGCAGCATCAGCACCACGATACACATAGGGATGCTTAGGAAGATCAGTTTCGAGATGTTCAACACTGGATGTAGGTTTCACGTAAACACAGAAGCTCATTGGTGTGTGCTCTTGATAAGGTGTTGTATAGGAAGTTTCAGGATTGGGTGTACACGTATGGCATGGAGTGAGAATACTCTCAAAATCCGCATAGATGACATAAGGTACTTTCAGCATCCTCTCAACATTTTTAAACTGAACAATTGATTTCTCCTTGGTAGGCATAACTACCCTTGCAACACCATGTTGAATACAGACGGCTGCATGTTCTTGTAGTTTTTCCTGTCCACTTCGTCCATATCGATCATCAAAATGTGTAAAGCAGCGCTTACAAGTATAAACCCGTCCATTATGGTTAGTTTTCTGGCGTCGAACGAGTTTCTCAAAATTCTTTATATACACGTAGTGATGTTTTCCACTGCTGTCATTCAATAGTAGCAGGTCGCGATGTTCAGGTAGTTCAATATCAGCAACCTTTATCGGATACACTTCATGCTTCTCATCCAGCCCGAAAACGTTAATGGATATCTTGTTAAACTTCTCAAATTTAGGTATTTGAGAAAGTGGAGTAGGGTAGGAAACACAGCTGAAGTCGTACTTGTCTTGAAGTTGTTTGTATTTGTTCACACGCTGTGCATTCTCCCCTATGAATTTAGCTAATACAGAGTACATGAAACATTTCTCGTCGCTAAAGTTCTGGATGTTTATACATGCTTTCCTTGCTTCAACAGCTGACGGTAGTGGTATGTAGCTACTTCCTCGTAACGGGTTGTACTTGTTGATACGAAGTCGAACTCCTTCCACAGCAAGCAAAGCCCAGCTGCTACCCTTAAGCTGAGACTCCTCCATTTCAGTCACCAATTTCTTGAATTTCACTTCCATCGTTGAGTCCAGATCAGTTTCCAGGAAAACAGCTTGATTCCGTGTTTTAAATGTTTTGTCACAGGTTTCTCCAATACTGTTAACAAATCGACACTCAGCAAGCAGATTAATTTTAACACTCTTATGAATGCTAAGCTCTTTATGCACAGCATGGATTATACGTTGTTTTGCCTCTTGCAGATACATATTTAGGTCCTTAGCTGATTCGCATCGTATAAAATACGATTTCAATCGTCCTTCGAATGAAGTTTCGTATTCTTTCATATCGCAGTCCTCCATTGTTGACAGCAACTGATGTTTAGTTGGCTCCAATCTTCTTTTCTTCTGAGGGCTGCTTATTTCACATATATCTTCGTGTCGCTGTCCCTTATAACAATCTTTGAAGGTTACATTACAATGTTTACATTTGAAGAGCTTCTTGCAGCTCATCTCGTGTCTTCTCTTGTCATAACCTCGGAGGAACTTCTTCCCACATTTTCCGCATGCATATCCAGTAGCGCTTGGAATAATATCCTTATACGCTGAGTTATTCATCTTTATTCTTGATGTAATAACGTATTAATCACTGATCAATGAAATGTAGACCTCTTCACCTTGACACCACTTTAGAAAGCTGATTATTCTTGGAGAGAACACGATGTTAACACCTCAAGACTAATTAGCACAATGAAGTCCAATGCCCTAGATCACCATATTTATAGAGGGAGCACGAACCTTTTAGATCAATCATAAACTCGCTCCATAACCACGGGTATATGATCGCTCAACGTGTACTAACCCCCCAGCCATATAACCTCAAGTCTAGAGACAGGATGTTTATGACGTCACACCCAGAGACAGGATGTCTGGCAGCATCAAACACGTTTAAAATCGTCTCATAACTACCTGCTTATGCTGTCACACCAGCAAGAGAAGTATTCCCACACGCTCATTCAGACATATATTTCAAATTCAAAGCCTACCACCACCATCACCACCTATTGTACCAAGGTTAATTCCAGCTGTATTATCACAGTACTTAAAGTAAAAGCTTAAAAGGTAACGAGAAGATGTCCCCCTTATTTACTTAATTATCTCATGTTTTCATTCCCTTTTCAATTCTTCCTTTCCATCTTCTCACAGAAAGCCCATTACATTTAACTACAATCACGAGAAAAGCAATTTTTCCAGAGTTACACAGATTCTAAGCTTCTAAATAGAACCCGGTAATACTTTTAATAAATGTATTTTAGCTCCCCAATATCAGCATCTACCATTTAATCTTTACTCGAACCTGATATGATCCATAAGCTTGAAGATATATGAAATCACCCCTTCGGGATTCTATCTAAGTACTTTAAAGTAATTTTTATAACGATAACGATATTTAAGAACTAGATACTCTGTTTACGTTTACCTTGACATGTCTATCTAAATTAAATTACGAGTTATTAAACGTTTGCAAGTAAATTTCATTGAATCGGTATTCGAACCCAGAACACCAGGAACAAAATAATTTATAATATTAGTCTGACATGTTAAACAAAGCTGTATGCAGTTACATCATCGATCTAAGTGATATATTCTAGTGTACAGAGGAAAATTAAGGAAGTCATTAAAAAATCGGGAATCGAACCAAGCACAACTGATTGACAATTATATACAGCATTAATCACCCAGTACAAAACCTATCAATCATGCTTTGCTGCACTCCTCTACCTCACTTAGTTCCCGAGATAATGAAAATTTAAAAATTAAGGATCGAACCCAGGACGTCAGGTATCTAATTACACATTTACAAGATACTACCTAATAACATAAACGCAATAAAGTTTATTTGGCGTCTTTATCTTAATTGGTTTAGGAGTTATTAAATTTATAAGTAAATTCCATCGAATCAGTATTCGAACCCAGAACACCAAGAACAAAAGTAATTTATAATATGAGTTTGGTATGCTTAAAGGTGCTGTATGTAGTTACAGCATTAATCTAAGTGATATTTTCTAGAGTATAGAGTAAAATTAAGGAAGTCATTAAAAAATCGGGATTCGAACTAGAGACAACTGATTAAAAATTATATACAGTATTAATTACACATTATAACAGCTATCAAACATGCTTTGGTCCATTCCTCTAGCTTTCTTAGTTTCCGAGATAATGAAGTTTTTAAAATTAAGGATCGAACCCAGGACACCAGGTACCAAAATATACATTTGCAAGAAACTAGCTAATGACATTAATGTAATAAAGTTTATTTGGCGTCTATATCTTAATTAGTCTCTGAGTTATTAGAAGATGAATTTGCATTCACTCCTAGGATTCGAACCCAGGCATCCCGGTCAACTTGGAACAATACCCTAATGACGCGGCGCATTCCAAAGAATTGACTAGTTTTTATCCCATTGTTCTATCTCTTTTCATTCAGGAGATATAAGCGATTAAACAGTAGCAATAGAATGAGAGAGCTGGCGCAGAGAGAGATGCCGACATCTGATAAAGTTCTTTGATCTATGCCGGCAAGCTCCGCCCATTCTATTATAGAATGGGCGGAGCTTGCCGGCATAGATCAAAGAACTTTATCAGATGTCGGCATCTCTCTGTGCGCCAGCTCTCTCATTCTATTGCTACTGTTTAATCGCTTATATCTCCTGAATGAAAAGAGATAGAACAATGGGATAAAAACTAGTCAATTCTTTGGAATGCGCCGCGTCATTAGGGTATTGTTCCAAGTTGACCGGGATGCCTGGGTTCGAATCCTAGGAGTGAATGCAAATTCATCTTCTAATAACTCAGAGACTAATTAAGATATAGACGCCAAATAAACTTTATTACATTAATGTCATTAGCTAGTTTCTTGCAAATGTATATTTTGGTACCTGGTGTCCTGGGTTCGATCCTTAATTTTAAAAACTTCATTATCTCGGAAACTAAGAAAGCTAGAGGAATGGACCAAAGCATGTTTGATAGCTGTTATAATGTGTAATTAATACTGTATATAATTTTTAATCAGTTGTCTCTAGTTCGAATCCCGATTTTTTAATGACTTCCTTAATTTTACTCTATACTCTAGAAAATATCACTTAGATTAATGCTGTAACTACATACAGCACCTTTAAGCATACCAAACTCATATTATAAATTACTTTTGTTCTTGGTGTTCTGGGTTCGAATACTGATTCGATGGAATTTACTTATAAATTTAATAACTCCTAAACCAATTAAGATAAAGACGCCAAATAAACTTTATTGCGTTTATGTTATTAGGTAGTATCTTGTAAATGTGTAATTAGATACCTGACGTCCTGGGTTCGATCCTTAATTTTTAAATTTTCATTATCTCGGGAACTAAGTGAGGTAGAGGAGTGCAGCAAAGCATGATTGATAGGTTTTGTACTGGGTGATTAATGCTGTATATAATTGTCAATCAGTTGTGCTTGGTTCGATTCCCGATTTTTTAATGACTTCCTTAATTTTCCTCTGTACACTAGAATATATCACTTAGATCGATGATGTAACTGCATACAGCTTTGTTTAACATGTCAGACTAATATTATAAATTATTTTGTTCCTGGTGTTCTGGGTTCGAATACCGATTCAATGAAATTTACTTGCAAACGTTTAATAACTCGTAATTTAATTTAGATAGACATGTCAAGGTAAACGTAAACAGAGTATCTAGTTCTTAAATATCGTTATCGTTATAAAAATTACTTTAAAGTACTTAGATAGAATCCCGAAGGGGTGATTTCATATATCTTCAAGCTTATGGATCATATCAGGTTCGAGTAAAGATTAAATGGTAGATGCTGATATTGGGGAGCTAAAATACATTTATTAAAAGTATTACCGGGTTCTATTTAGAAGCTTAGAATCTGTGTAACTCTGGAAAAATTGCTTTTCTCGTGATTGTAGTTAAATGTAATGGGCTTTCTGTGAGAAGATGGAAAGGAAGAATTGAAAAGGGAATGAAAACATGAGATAATTAAGTAAATAAGGGGGACATCTTCTCGTTACCTTTTAAGCTTTTACTTTAAGTACTGTGATAATACAGCTGGAATTAACCTTGGTACAATAGGTGGTGATGGTGGTGGTAGGCTTTGAATTTGAAATATATGTCTGAATGAGCGTGTGGGAATACTTCTCTTGCTGGTGTGACAGCATAAGCAGGTAGTTATGAGACGATTTTAAACGTGTTTGATGCTGCCAGACATCCTGTCTCTGGGTGTGACGTCATAAACATCCTGTCTCTAGACTTGAGGTTATATGGCTGGGGGGTTAGTACACGTTGAGCGATCATATACCCGTGGTTATGGAGCGAGTTTATGATTGATCTAAAAGGTTCGTGCTCCCTCTATAAATATGGTGATCTAGGGCATTGGACTTCATTGTGCTAATTAGTCTTGAGGTGTTAACATCGTGTTCTCTCCAAGAATAATCAGCTTTCTAAAGTGGTGTCAAGGTGAAGAGGTCTACATTTCATTGATCAGTGATTAATACGTTATTACATCAAGAATAAAGATGAATAGCTCAGCGTATAAGGATATTATTCCAAGCGCTACTGGATATGCATGCGGAAAATGTGGGAAGAAGTTCCTCCGAGGTTATGACAAGAGAAGACACGAGATGAGCTGCAAGAAGCTCTTCAAATGTAAACATTGTAATGTAACCTTCAAAGATTGTTATAAGGGACAGCGACACGAAGATATATGTGAAATAAGCAGCCCTCAGAAGAAAAGAAGATTGGAGCCAACTAAACATCAGTTGCTGTCAACAATGGAGGACTGCGATATGAAAGAATACGAAACTTCATTCGAAGGACGATTGAAATCGTATTTTATACGATGCGAATCAGCTAAGGACCTAAATATGTATCTGCAAGAGGCAAAACAACGTATAATCCATGCTGTGCATAAAGAGCTTAGCATTCATAAGAGTGTTAAAATTAATCTGCTTGCTGAGTGTCGATTTGTTAACAGTATTGGAGAAACCTGTGACAAAACATTTAAAACACGGAATCAAGCTGTTTTCCTGGAAACTGATCTGGACTCAACGATGGAAGTGAAATTCAAGAAATTGGTGACTGAAATGGAGGAGTCTCAGCTTAAGGGTAGCAGCTGGGCTTTGCTTGCTGTGGAAGGAGTTCGACTTCGTATCAACAAGTACAACCCGTTACGAGGAAGTAGCTACATACCACTACCGTCAGCTGTTGAAGCAAGGAAAGCATGTATAAACATCCAGAACTTTAGCGACGAGAAATGTTTCATGTACTCTGTATTAGCTAAATTCATAGGGGAGAATGCACAGCGTGTGAACAAATACAAACAACTTCAAGACAAGTACGACTTCAGCTGTGTTTCCTACCCTACTCCACTTTCTCAAATACCTAAATTTGAGAAGTTTAACAAGATATCCATTAACGTTTTCGGGCTGGATGAGAAGCATGAAGTGTATCCGATAAAGGTTGCTGATATTGAACTACCTGAACATCGCGACCTGCTACTATTGAATGACAGCAGTGGAAAACATCACTACGTGTATATAAAGAATTTTGAGAAACTCGTTCGACGCCAGAAAACTAACCATAATGGACGGGTTTATACTTGTAAGCGCTGCTTTACACATTTTGATGATCGATATGGACGAAGTGGACAGGAAAAACTACAAGAACATGCAGCCGTCTGTATTCAACATGGTGTTGCAAGGGTAGTTATGCCTACCAAGGAGAAATCAATTGTTCAGTTTAAAAATGTTGAGAGGATGCTGAAAGTACCTTATGTCATCTATGCGGATTTTGAGAGTATTCTCACTCCATGCCATACGTGTACACCCAATCCTGAAACTTCCTATACAACACCTTATCAAGAGCACACACCAATGAGCTTCTGTGTTTACGTGAAACCTACATCCAGTGTTGAACATCTCGAAACTGATCTTCCTAAGCATCCCTATGTGTATCGTGGTGCTGATGCTGCTCAGACGTTTATGCTGTACCTTACATCTCTTGCAAAAATGATTGGTAATATATACAAATCTGCTAAGCCTCTGAAACTTACGGATCAACAGCAAAAGGATTTCGAGTCTTCTACGACATGCTACTTGTGTAGAAAACCCTTTACAGAAGAGAACTATAAAGTACGCGACCATGATCACATCAGCGGTGAATATCGTGGAAGTCTTCATAATGAATGTAATTTAGCCTGTAAAACACCTAAATATATACCAGTCTTCATGCATAACCTTAGCGGATATGACTCTCATTTCATTGTTAAGGAGCTGGGTTGTACAAGTGAACGTGTGGAGGTAATTCCTAACTCTGAAGAAAGCTATATCTCATTCACCAAGTATGTAGGAGATATAAAGCTTCGATTTGTGGATAGCTTCCGATTCCTCAGTACAAGCTTGGATAAGTTGGTAAAAAATCTAACCTCGTATCCTGAAACACTAAAGTACTTTGAAGAAGACAAATTGAAGTTGATGACCCGTAAGGGTGTATTTCCATATGATTTTGTTACGTCATGGGATGCCCTGAACGAGACCTGCTTGCCTCCTAAGGACTCCTTCTACAATAGATTAAATGAAGAAGAAATTACTGATGCTGACTACGATCATGCTAGAAATGTATGGGAGCTGTTTAATGTGAGAAACCTGGGAGAGTACAGCGATCTCTACTTAACTTCGGATGTACTTCTTCTAGCTGATGTCTTTGAGACGTTCAGAGAGCAAACCCTTAAAACACACAAAGTTGATCCTGCCCATTATTTTACCTCTCCAGGTCTTACATGGGACGCCATGTTGCTGTATACTGGAATTAAGCTGGAACTGTTACAAGATTATGATCAACTACTCATGGTGGAATCAGGTATAAGAGGAGGTTTATGCCAAGTTTCTCATCGGTATGCTGAGGCTAATAACACTTATATGGAGAAGTTTGATCCGACGAGACCAACCCAATTTATCACATACGAGGACGCAAATAACCAATATGGGTGGGCAATGTGTCACGCCCTTCCTTTTGGTGGATTTCAGTGGGTGTCACCTGAAGAAATCAACTTAGAAACACTACAAGAAGATGATCCTCATGGGTACATATTAGAAGTCAACATCGAGTATCCTGCAGAACTTCACGATCTACACAACGATCTACCTTTCCTGCCAGAGTGTATGAAACCATTGGAATCATCTACAAAGAAACTGATACCTCATCTTGGACCTCGAAAGAAGTATGTAGTGCATTACATGGCTTTGAAGCAAGCTCTTAGTCATGGACTACGACTAACAAAAATCCATCGTGTGCTACAATTCCGACAGTCTCAGTGGTTGAAACCTTATGTGGAATTTAACAACAGGCTACGACAACAAGCTGCAAATGATTTCGAGAAGGATCTCTACAAACTCTTTAACAACGCTATGTTTGGAAAAACTATGGAGAACCTGCGTAATCGTATGGATATACGACTGGTGACCAATGAAAAAACTCTAGAGAAGCTGATCGCCAAGCCTACGTTTATCGACAGGACGATATATGCTGATAATCTAGCTGCTGTACATATGGCCTCTCGTCAGATTGTATTCAACAAGCCTATATACATTGGTATGAGTGTGTTGGACATCTCCAAGACATTAATGTATAACTATCATTACGACGTTTTGTTGCCTTATTATGGAGCTGAAAACCTGAAGCTTATGTATATGGACACTGATTCGTTCATTCATCGTGTAACAACTGAAGATGTGTACCAGGACAAGCTACGTTTTCTTGAACATCTCGATACAGCTGATTACCCTGCCAACCATATATGTTATTCTACTCAGAACAAGAAGGTATTGGGAAAATTTAAAGATGAGGCTAATAGCAAAATCATCCTACGCTTTGTTGGACTACGTCCTAAGATGTATGCCTTAGATATTCAAGGGTCAATGATAAAAAAGATTAAAGGTATAAAACGTAGCGCTATTAAGCAGTACATTTCGTTTGACAGCTATACAGACTGTCTTAAAACCAGTGAAATCATCAGAACACCTATGAATCTGATCCTATCACGAAAGCATGCCCTTGCTACAGTACAAGTGAATAAAATTGCATTGACTCCGTTTGATGATAAAAGAATTATTGCTGAGGACGGGATAACAACATATGCGTATGGACATTACGCCATTACAAACAGTGCTTAAAAGAATGTAAGTTAAAGATAAAGATTTTCTAGTGAGTCTACAATCTTAAAAAAGAAGGTATCTGTGTGCTGTATATGCAGATAGCTGACGCCTGATGAAGAAAGAAGAAGATGGAAGGGAAGGTGGTAACCCTGCCATTAGGAGCAATCCTAGTGCTAGTCTCAAGCCTAGATAAAAGGGGAGAGACATCTATAACGAACTAAAATAAAGGTATGTTGACGTAAAGCTTTTCAATTTGTGAACCAATATGCAGTTTATCCCTCTCCGCATCGTACAATAAGTGCTTAAAATATAATAAGTTTGTAAGATTTAGAAAAAAGTATATAAATTGTTGTAACGTTGGATGAGAAAAGTTTTATAATCGAATTACTCTCTATATTACCATGAGTACCTGTGATACTAGTTGAATTGCCTGTTAAAATGACTTAAATACCTGTGATACTACCCGAATCGTGTGAAATTACATTAAATAGCTCAGATACGAATTCCTGCTCTAAATTAGTACGAGCACCTGTGATACTATCAGAATTGCCTATTAAAATGACTCAAATACCATTGATACAACCTGAATCAGCTGCATTTACCTTAAATAGCCGTGATACAAAATCTCTGATCGAAATTATTACGAGCATCTGTGAAACTATGCTGATTATCCAAATACTTATGATATTACCTGAACTATCTGTAAAATACGAAACTAGGCTATAACCAACCCCTGGAACCTACCCTCCTGTAATGCTTGCTTAATTACTCTAAGCATCTATGTTACTTGAATTATCCTAAATACCTACGATACCCTCTGAATTACCTTGAAATATGAAACTATGCTATACCCAACCCTGGAATCTAGCCTCCTGTGATACTACCTGAATTAGCCTAAATACCTACGATACTAGCTGAATTAGCTGTGAAATCATGCATAGCTATGATGCAGTTAGCCTCTGGAATCTAGCCTCCTGTGATACTAGCTGAATTAGCTTAAATGCTCACGATACTAGCTGAATTGGCTATGAAAATGATTTAAATACCTGTGATACTACCCGAATCATGTGAAATTACCTTAACTAGCTCTGATACGAATTCCTGCTCTAAATTAGCACGAGCACCTGTGATACTATCAGAATTACCTGTTAAAATGACTCAAATACCATTGATACAACCTGAATCATCTGCATTTACCTTAAATAGCTGTGATACAAATCTCTGATCGAAATTATCAATAATATCTGTGAAGCTCTGTCGATTACCTCAAATACTTACGATATTACCTGAACTATCTGTGAAATACGAAGCTAGGTTATAACCAACCCCTGGAACCTACCCTCCTGTAATGCTTGCTTAATTACTCTAAACACCTATGTTACTTGAATTATCCTAAATACCTACGATACCCTCTGAAATACGAAACTATGCTATACCCAACCCTGGAATCTAGCCTCCTGTGATACTTGCTTAATTACTCTAAACACCTACGATACTAGCTGAATTATCTGTGAAATCATGCAGAGCCATGATGCAGTTAGCATCTGGAATCTATCCTGTGTTACTAGACGAATTAGCCTAAATGCATACGATACTAGTTGAATTACCTGTGAAATCATACACTGCTATGATCCAGTCCGCCTCTTGCAATACTACCTGAATTACTTACCTGTTAGTGTTAGTGGGTTAGCTTTTCCCGTTGCAGGTCACCTTTTTCCCTTTATGGCTCACCTTTTTCCCTTTGGTGGTCGCCTTTTTCCCTTTGCTGGTGACATTTTCCCCTTTACTGGTCACCTTTTTCCCGTTGCATGTCGCCTTTTTCCCTTTGCTGGTCACATTTTTCCCTTTGCTGGTCGCCTTTTTCCCTTTGCTGGTTACGTTTTTCCCTTTGCTAGTCAACTTTTTCCCTTTGTGGGTCTCCTTTTTCCCTGAGCAGTCACCTTTTTCCCCTGAACGAGTCACCTTTTCCCTGAATAGGTTACGTGATGGGCATGTCTAGAACATTGACATGAAACAGTTTTCCACTATGTTCACTTCTAAAGTCGCTTTCAAGTCTAGCACCTCCTATTCCCTATCTCTCCTGTATATAAGTCCATATTCCTACTGCTACACTACCTGTCTAGCCTAACACCTCTCCTCCTGTTCCTATACCTCTCATATAAACCATACTCTACTCCTCTAGCTCTGTCTAGCCTAACCCCTCTCTCGTTTACCTATGACTCTCACATAAACCATACTCTGCTCCTCGACCTCTGTCTAGTCTAACTCCTCTCCTCGTTTTCCTATACCTCTCATATAAACTATACTCTACTCCTCAACCTCTGTCTAGCCTAGCACCCCTCTTCCTGTTCCTATACTTCTCATACATATAAACCATGCCCTACGTTTCAAGCCCTGTCTAGTCTAACACCACTCCCCGTATCCCCTACCTCTCAAAAGCTCATTCCCTCCTACCCCCCCCCCCTCTAGCTGAGTATCACTCCTTGGTTTCCTATCTAACCTAACTTTAACACCTGTCTATCCTAGCATAGGATCTCTCTCCGTTTTCTCGTCTCTCCTTATAAACACAAACTCAATTGTCCTAACCTAATACCTCTCCTCGTTTTCCTATACTTCTCATATAAACCTTACTCTACTCCTCGACTTCTGCCTAGCCTAACACCTTTCCTCGTTTTCCTATATCTCTCATATAAACCATGCACTACGTTTCAAGCCTTGTCTAGTCTAACACCTCTCATCGTTTTCCTATACCGCTCATATAAACCATACATTACTCAGCCTCTGTCTAGCCTAGCACCTCTCCACGTATTCCCTATCTCTCTCGTATAAAGCATATCCCTCCCTCCTTTAGCATCTGATTAGCCTAGCATCAGCCCTGGTATTCCCTATCTCTCCCATATAAACGCATTTTCCTCCTTGAAGACTCTCTCAACCTAGCATCTACCTTCGTTTTCCCTATCCTTTCCCATATAAACGCAAAAAACTGTGCCAGCTCTCTCCTATATATCCTACTCCCCCCCTTTTTTTTTAAAGAGAATTAACAGCCAGGGAGCGGGATTTTGCCTTTATTCAACAAGACTGCAAAGTTCATAGGCCAACATTTCGATGAGAACAATTGAAAGTGTGTTTGAGGACAGAATTATTAGTAGAGATTTGTGGCCACTTCGGTCCCCCGACCTAACCCCCTGCGATTTCTACCTCTGGGGTAACTTAAAACATAAAGTGTACAAGACGAACCCACACACCCTGGAAGAATTAAAACAAAATATCCGCCAGGGAATTGCCAGCATTTCTCAACGTGAATTACGGCGAGTGATGGATAGCTTCCTAAAGAGGTGCCAGAAATGTATGGACAATTACGGTGGCCAATTTCATAAAGTTGGTAAGTAAAGCCTTTAAAAGTAGTTTTAAGAATGCCATATGGTTTCATCCGCACCTTTGTATGATAGCGGCAGACGGCAACGAGCCCCGATGATAGGAAAAACACCGCGCAGCCGGTTTGTAGTTTTTTGGCTCTCTCTGTATAATACATAATGATATACATTAATTTACAACTGCACAAACATGGAATTAAGTAAACATTTACAGTAAATCAGAGAGTTTTGTATCCATTAGAAACTATAACATCTTCTTGAGCATATTGGGTCTGTTAGCTCCATTGGGAAGATTGGAAATGCCGGCTTGTTGTCTACATCTACTGTACTTGGGCAGTCTATAAGGATGTGCTGAATGGTTAGAGAAATGTTACAGCTGGTACAGTTTGGTCCTTAGTGGGAAGATAACAGTGCGTTAGTTTGGAGTGCCCAATTCTAAGCCCGGTGATGATTACTTTATCTCTTCTTTTGAGAGTTCGGGATTGCAGAAAACGTGTGCAGCTGATTGATGACCATTTCAGTTTCCATTTTTGCATGTACACTGATATCGAGAGCTGTGAGATTATTTTATTTAATACTTGCACTTTTTAATACATATACTATTTTCGTCTCACACGAATACGTATTTAATTTCTCGAGGACGCATTATGCATCCGGTTACTATCACTGTGTGCAGGCAACTCACTAGATTTCAACCGTCTAAACTTGTAAATTTCTGTATTTCAAGTCTCTGATTGGCTAATCCTACTCCAATAAAATACCTGCATTTAACTAAAGCTTTTTCTGGTTGTTGATTGTCTATTTTTTATAAACTGTCACTAAACTTACATTAACGCTTCCAAGAATCACAAATAGCATTTAAACTCTCAAACTCATTATTGCTTCAAGGTTACCTCATTGTTACCTAATTGTTAGCAACGTTTAACTTATTATTCTCACAGCTCCTACATTATTAAATTACGTAATGCACTCACATAACATTATTGAACATGTTTACAATAATATAAGCATATGCAATGACTGTTACATACATTTTACAAATTATTACATACACATATTGCTTCAAGGCGGGCTGTTATTGAATTTACATTTGATATAATTTGACTGAAATCATTTAAATGTTAAAAATACTGCTTCAATACAAATTATTCTTGCTAAAGCTTATTTTCATATCTAATTCATTTAATTCAAATAAAGCTTTACATAAATATCTACATTACACATTTCGTTAAAGATACAAAGAGAACAGCGATAGTCAAATGTTTAACAACTGAACGCTATATGCTGGCCTTAAAATTCCATACTGTTTCCATGACATCGCGAGAAACAACTGAATGTTGAAAGGATTTTAAAAGAATGACAAAGTATTGAATAAATGGAACCATTAATAACGGATGTCTTGAAAATGACTGATGCTACAAAAATTTATTGAAATAAACTGTGAGTTTTAAAAAGATCTTAATTTTTTGTTGTACATTTCCGTCAATGGTTTCAAGTTGTACATGGTCAGGTATATACCACATGAAGAGGAGTTTAC